>CABFOC020000002.1:2631370-5262741 GCA_902141235.2 Clonostachys solani
GCAGCTTGATAATGTGTATGCATTTCCCTATGTAGGTAGCCACAAAATGTTTTCTTGCACCTTTTAGGATAACACGGAATTTTTCTTTTCCCAACTCACATGCGTAATTCCCTGGAATGTCAACAAATGCCGATTAGCCTCTCTAACCTCGGAAGGTTTTCCCTAGCAAGGCGGATGTTTGAAATACTGGGCAATGAGAAAGCTTCAATTGTAGCTTGATACCTCTAGCTAAAGATAGCATAGCCTGGTGTGAATAAGCAAAAGTAACTGATGATTATAAATGTAGGTAGCTAAACGTCAGACGAAAGTCATCACCCTCTACGAGCATTCCGCGGACGGTCCACGGACGGGCCAGGCTGCCCACCCCCGATTACCTTGACTGCTATGTACTTTGGTGCGCGAAAATTCTACTGAGATTGAGGGGCGAATTCCCCAGTTCTGGGGGAAACCAAATGGAAAGGGTAAAATGTTCCATTCTAGCGATAGTCCATTTAATTCACCCATAGCTTCGAAAAGAACCAAGTGTCTGAATTTGCCAGCCTCTAATCCCAACTAAAGAATAACTCTCGCGGACAGCAATCAGAGACCATAAATACACGCAGCTTCTCAACTTCTATTTACGATGCCTGTTGCCAATGAAAGATGCCCCAACATAAATAAATTCCAACGGTAAATAACCCGACGATGCTAGAGTAAACCAAACAAATCGCTTCATGACGCTTCCATTATCCCCACGTAGAAAGTAGAATAGGATTATCAGGACGGTGGACCTGAGCGCGGGGGTTGCCATTGAGGCTGAGGTGTGGTAGAACCGGTGTTGCTGTAATATTGCCCAGAAGGCTGTTGAGACGCATATTGCGGCTGCTGCGGCGCATGGTTGGAATTTGCCTGAGGTCGGAATCTCGGGTCAGGGTGGTTCTGGAGAATCTCTTCAACCTTGTTCTCTAATACCTGGCTTGTTTTGTCAAGCCATTTCTTGGCAACTGAACTCCCAAACAGCTTCCCCCCCGCCGGGCGTTGAGAACTTGACGAGTGTGATGGCCCAGCAATTGCTTGGGGTTGGGCTACATAGTGGGTCTTCGGCGGAGGGGGGTAAGCCGTCGAGTAGACTGGGTTGGTGCTCAATCCTACCGAAGGATACGCATGAGAGGTGCTAGGTCTGGGGGGGAGAGGTGGGGGAGGTTGAAGAACATGATATGTCTGGCCTGGGAGAGGGGTGTATGCGTATTGCGTATGCGAAGGTGGTGGGCCGGGTGGCGGAAGACAATCATCTTGCGTAGAAGATGGAGCCTGCGGAGACGGGCCTGCATTTGGAAGAGACTGTCCAGGAGGGGGTTGCGTTGGTGGTTGGCCAAGAGAAGGCGGTGGTTGAGAAGGAGGCTGCCCGTAGGGAGAGGAGAAAGTCTGAGGAGGTAACGGGGATGATGGCTGGCTCTGAGAAACATAGGTAGCCTGAGTAGGGAAATCGGTCTGAGGCAAATGGGGGGCCATCTGCGGCGGAGGCGGGAACAGCGAAGGTTTCTCGGACGGAACAGAATGGGAACCGGAGCCATGTGTTGCAGTCAGCATATAAGGAGGTGGCGGATCCGAGTCAACGGAATGGTCGACTTCCGGAAACTGAGGGAACTTCGATGGCCTCGCCGATGCTTCTGCATTCTGACCACTGCCGGAAGCATATGTTGCTTGCGGAATGAAAGCACTTGACTGCTGGGCAGGTTGAGGGCTGGGTTGGGGACTTGGTAGGGGACTGGGTTGAAAGGTCGGGGCAGCAACAGGAGGAGGTTTAGTCTCAACCGGGATAGGAGTTGGGTCTGGAATAAAAGATGCAACCTGGCCCGGAGCCGGGCTCGTGGGCTTCGAAGGTCCCGGACTACTTCCACTGACAAGTGGATTTGGTGATGGAGGTTGAGCCGTTGCCTTAGCTGGGCCAGAAGCCGGTGGGTGTGGCCATAGAACTATCTCGGCAGGCTGTGGAGGAGATGAACTTTTAGGAGGAACAGGAGGAGTTCCTTGCTGTCCAACATGTACTCCGGCCTCCTGGTGAGCGCTAGAATCAACGGCGGGAGGGCGAGTCTTGAGCGGAACGGGCGGTGGAGGTGACTGGTTGGCCGGGTTGCCTACCTCATATTCAGAATATGGGGCTTGGTAAGGTCTGAGAGAAGGAGACGGTGTTCTACTCCCTAGAGCGGGCGAGCCTGTCGCAGGTATCTTAGGAGACGCCGTAGGTGGAACGGCTGCCAAAGATTGTTGTTCCTTGCCCGCAGGAGATGGATATCTAAACGGTTGAGCTGAGGGCGCTGGCGAAGTTGGAGCGCTCCCAACCATTCCATAGCCTGATGCAGGTGCCGCGGTCGGAACGGCAGCAGCGCTCGCAGACGGCCTTTCATCATATGACGGCCGACGGTACGGCCTATAGGCTTGGCCTGGCTCATGCTTGGGGTGCCCAGCAATCGATGGCGACTTTGGCTCTTCCAGAGAAGTTGGCGGTTGATAGGGCTTGTACTTCTTGGGTGAGAGTGGAGGCGGTGATGACTGCGAAGGTCGAGAAATGTTGAGCGGCGCCGGGATAAAGGACTCTGTTTCGGCTGGACTGGCGGGCCTCATCACAAGAGGCCGGACCTCTGCAGAAGCATCGGAGGCCACAGGACGCCCCGCGAACTTAATCGCCAATGCAGCAGGCACGGCATCATCATCGTCGTTGGCCGCAGCCTGTGCTCTACCGGCTTCGTCCATGATCGGTCGCCTCTGACCTTGCTCATCCAGGTAGAACGGCCACGGATGAGCCTGAGAATCGGGGCCTGTCTCCTTCCTCTCCGGGTATATATTATTCGGGTTGTTGTTGTTGTTGTTGTTGTTGTTGTCCTTTGAAGGTGCCGACTCCCCACTCATTTCAAAGACTAGGTTGCCATCAGGGGGTCTTGCCTCAAGCTCGGCCCCGAACAGCGGCCGCGGGTGGCTGCTGTTTGGGTTCTGCGGTTGGCTCACCATTCTACCTCCTGGGCTGAGGTAGGGCTCTCGGGTCGCAATGCCGCGGGTTCGTGCTTCTTCCGACGTTGTCGTGCAATCAAGGTTGATGACGTTGCGTTGGGAGGACAAGTTGGGCGACAGCTTCTGCGGTGAGGGGTCAGGACCCAGTGGTATTGAAGGCAATATAGCTGAACCGCAGCCAGTTCGACGAGGCGCGAGATAGAATCGCAAGCGCCGGGAAACCCAGAACGTCCCGTTGAATCGCAAACAGAGAGATGTTAGGTAGATTGAATGGACAAGGATTCCGGGTCATCTACCCAAAAAGCTGGCGTGGACGCATGGACATGCAGATCACGCTTGACAATCAGCCCCTCCCCGGTTCAGGTTGGGTAGCTTACCGTCCAGCGGACTGCGGTAGCTTCTTTAGGCGGTGCTTGGGTGCCTAACGCTGAGCCCATGACAGAGGTTAAAGCCACCACCTTCTCAGCCAACAGCCCCTCCCCCCTTCAGCATCCCAAGAACTGCGGGAGAATAGTGGAGGAAGCCCAAGCTGAGGCCAGCCATTGTCAGGTCAGGTAGGTGGGTAGGTTTGGCAGCTGAAGTTCATCGAACCATGACCTGGACCTAGGCCTGGACCTGGACCTGGACATGCTCCCGCCCAAGCCCGCCTGGTACCTTAGTTCATACACCCTGTTCACATTCCACATGGACGTTTGTCTGGGAGTCAAAAGCTTAATTCTTGGCTCCTCTACAAGGCCATGTTACACAAGATGGCCTGACACCTCTGCCTCCTCGTCTTCACTGCAACATGCACGATGGAGCGGAACAACGATCAAATATAAACCAATTCGTTTATTATAGCAAACCCCGGCATAAAATAACTAACCTCCCAATCTCCCAATATTATGTACTGCAGAAAGACATTGTAATCTTTTTGTATGCCCTCCCCTTCAATCATATCCTCTAATGCCGAGGTTGCAAACCAATCTCTTTTCATATACTCTTCTCTTCAGTCAGGCCTGGCACAGTGTCGTGATTCAAGCCTCATCCACTCTAACGCAGCTGGGAATAATAAAAAGCAACGCAGGAAACATAATTTCAAAGACTTCCGCCTCCCCCGCCCCAATATTGAACAACGCCTGCTCCTCTCTACCCGCCTCTCTCATCCGTGACCTTGTCTGCAAATTTTCTTTTTTCCAGTTCTGTGCAACAACAAAATCAATGCGTATGTCCAATATTTTCGATCAATTGCTAGAACAGTCTTGGAGGCCCCTCAAATCGGCGCTTCTCTCGCAAAATGTATGAGAAATGAATGGGAACGAAACAGGATGGACAGAAGCCCAAATGATGGCAAAAAGTTGAAACGAGGAAAGTAAACCCAAAACTGAGAAAAAGAGCAAAGAGCAATGAAAACCTAAGAATATTTCATAATGCAAAGAGGTATCACGTTTCTCGTGCCGACAGATAATCTCCACCAGAAACAGAAATAAATGAACCTGCAACTGTCGACCCCGAGACGAGATGGGGGGAAATCAATGTGCCTGTTGTCGCAAAATGGTATCTCAAACAGCAAGAGACATGTAGAAATGTTCGGGAGAATGCGTGGCACTGAGCAGGGGAGCAGGCGGCCGTCAACTCGTAGTCAATGTCTTTAATCATCCTTCTTCTCCCCTCGCTTCATGCGGTCGTTCCAGCGGCCTTTGCCACGTCGTGTCTCATAATGTGGCGCAATGGATTTCGAGTCGCCCTGAGCGCCTTCGATGGCAGTACGGGTCTTATTACGGTAGCAGTCCACTATGACACATCATTAGTTCCATGTTTTCTTTTTCCAGTGACCTAAATGAAATGAAGCTGACTCACATGCTCGCTGGAGGAAAACGGTCCTGCCGGAAAACACTCGGCTCTGCAGCCACGCCATGCGGAAGCCCAGGTCATTAAGCTTGACCTCTGTACCACGGGCAGACCTACGCGTCCTTGGAACAGACACTTCTTCCTCCCGACCTTCGCCAACGGGGACCTTTACCATCTTCATTCCACGACGGCTTGCCTCCCTGCCCTCGGTCTCTTGTGTGTTGTCATCCTCCATATCGTCAGGGAAGAAGTGGGAGCCTGTGGCGCTTGGGGGAGGGCTTTGCATCTCACGAGGGAAGTAGCTTCGAGGAAACACGCTGGCGCCCTTGCGGAAGCTGTCGGGGATCTCATTGGTGTCGACACCCTCGAGAGTGACTCTCACACGAAGCCTTGATCCGCGGACATTATCCTCGACCAGGATAAACTTCCTCTTCTTAGCCTCGGGGATGTCAGGGAAAAGGTCATCATGGTCCTCAGCTCCCGACCTGCTGTGACGCTTAGCAGGAATGATGCTGCCGGAATGAGGAGCCATGTGAGACATGGAGCCTCCATGGCCGTTAGTAGGATAGCCCTGGTTAGCGTAGCCAGTGAAGACCTGCGCCTGTCTCACATCATCGCCTGGACCGCCATGTGTGGGAGCGGCACCAGGGTGATGGTGGCCGTCATAGTGTCCGTTGTCTAAAGAGGGCTTGGAGTCAGCGCTCTGTATTCTTTGATTTGTAGTACTCGATAGTTCAAAACAGCATTGCAGTGCAGTGAAGTGAAGTGAGGGGCAGTTGAATAACAGGAATGTCTTTCTCCAAACAACGCTGGGGATCATCTTTTTCTATTATACAGACTTGGTAGGGGTTCAGTCATAAGACAAGGTGCTTTCCTGCAGGGATGGATGTCAATAATCCTCCGCTGCAATGCTCCCCTACCCCTGGAACCCCAAGTAGCGAGGGTAAGCGCCTCACCACAGTTGGGGAATAAACTAGCCAGAGCCATGAGAAGCGCAATACCGGAACAACATGTTCAATATCCGTAATGTACAGGGTTGCGCCAATCAACCAACGAATTAGCTGACGCTTCTAGAAGCTCAAGCCTTGCTGTCGTCGTATAAAGACGTCGGTACCTGAAAGCAAGGTCGCCCTAACGCTACTTTAAAAAATGGCAGAAGAAGATCAAACTTTGAACAAGCCCCCCATATCCCATTGTGTGAATTAATAACGACAAAGAAAAACAAACAGACCAACAGACTAGGAAAATGTAGAAAAGCAGGATAGACCGATGCGAGATGATTGGTTGCGTTCCTCAGATAATCAGGGCAGCAAAATAAAAGATGTGGTATCAATTACGGTAGACAAGACATGCCAGACAGGACAGTGAAGTGTAATGCCATGTTATGCGGGTATGGTCAAGGGAGGTGGTATGTGGCCGTCAGGGTAGGAGAGGTTGAGGGTAAGGGTATATAGCCCAGACGACAGCAACGATATGTGCGGCTTTTCGCTAGGGGGATTAAATCACATCTGGTGATGGAACATACCGACTTCTTCCCCGCCTTGTGATCCATCGGGGTGGCTTCCAGGATGATGGTGGTGTAGTGGTTGACCCATGCTGCCTAGTCCAGGCTTGCCCATGGTCGGACCTCCGGGGGCCATGTTTGCGGGCCCTGAGGGCATCCCTGGCTGCGCGCCAGGGGCTGGCATAGGTGAGGTATGTGGCGTACCCTGGACATGCTTTCGCGTGTTCATCTTGGCCATACGACGAACTCTGCGACTTCGGAGTCGTGGGTCTGAGTTGCTGTTTCGCCAGCTGTCAACAGCCCTCTGAATAAGACCTCGCTTTCCCCGAAGGGGGACATTGAGGTGCGCAAGTGCCCATCCAACGCGGTTGCAGTCCGTCTCGTATCCCAAGCGGTTTCCGCGGTACTGGTCCTTGGGGCAGCATGCGCGCGGGTACACGCAGTTTTCCTGTTTGAACTCTTGTGAAAGCTCCTCTGTATTCACCGATTCCACGTCGCACCGGATCGTGTACTCCATCTTGACCCTATCACGCGAATACTCGAATGCGATCCATTGCACTCCATTTCCGTCTTGACGAACAACAGGGGGCGTTGTCGCGGGAATCGGACCAGGCGCGGCGTTGGGGTTTACGCCAGCGGCAGGATTGCCTGGGCTCTGAAGCTGCCCTCCATTCTGAGCATGATGCATGGGAGGCATTGGTGAGGTCTGGGGCTTGTGGAGTTGGAGCGGAACTTGAGACTCGATCTTAGCGCGAGGGCTGTTGGTCATGCCTTGCTGCGCGTGCTGCTGGTGGCTCATGGGGTTGTGAGGCGCGGGATGAGACATCATCATGTTGGGCTGGGAGGTCATGGGCTGTTGAGGATGTTGCGCATGCTGTGCGTATGGCGAGGCGGTCGGCTGTTGGGGCATCGACTGATACTGAGGCTGTGGCTGGTAGTACATTGATTGAGGCATGTGCTGCGACGGCGGTTGGCCGTAGATGCTCCTATGCTGGTCATGCTGATTGGGAGACGCGACAGAGGCAGGCGAGTTTGACTGCGGAGTGTGATATGACATTGGAGGGTATGGAGGCCTCGGCATCTGTGCTGCGGCCATCATCTCGTTTGTGTCTGTGTACATTGGTCAGCTCCGGATCTTTTGAGGCTGCTCACGCGCAACGAGACGCGTGAGCGATTGGCAAAGTTGCGCACCTGCCGACGGATATCCGCCGTTTGCACTAGCTGTGTTGTAGGAGTTTGGGTGGTTATAGTATGAAGGCAGGTTGTCTTGCCCGCCTGAATTCTGCCCGTTTGGTGGATATTGATGCGCAAGCGTGTGGCTTGATGAGTACGCGCCTTGATGCTGCTGAGGCGGCGGTTGGGCCTGCTGCTGGTGATGCTGCTGGTGAACAACGCTCGAGGGCCTGGAGTGCTGCAGCTGAGCAGGTTGAGGACCTTGTTGCTGGTGATGGGCAGGATGCTGCATAGAGAAAACTCCCATTAGTTACACGTCGACACGATACAGCTTCAACGGACAACAAGGAAAACACAAAGATGCAGGACGCGGTGGTGTTATATTCCCCTTGACACTGTCAGGGTCAAGCGAGCTGTGGTGGAGCAGTCATCCCCTGGTGATGACTGGGATGGTACGGGTGAGGCGAACTAGGCCTAGAAGGACCGCTGCTGATAAAGCGCCAGCAAAAAAACTCACGTACTACCGCGACAGGTTGGGGGGGGAGGGGTCGGCCAAAGTCCTGGACCCGATTAACCCGAAATCAGAGGACCTCTTGGTCTGTCGATTCTCGTGGCAATGTGCTGACGGAGGGCTGGGGAGAAAACGAAGGACGTGCGAGGAATGTCGCGATGCTTTAGCTGGTTGGTGGACACTACAACAACCTTTATCTTCGAAGTATGAAGACCGCCAAAAGCCAAAAAGCAAGGGCACGTTCGAGGCAGAGGAAAAAAAAAACCGGCGATCGCAGCCAAGGTACGCCAGCAGAGTGACAAAGACGGGGGCAAGGTGAAGGAGAGCAGGGGAGCAGATATTTGAACCAAGATTATGGGGATTGGGTCCAGGTACGTAGGATGAGAAGTGGGTAAAGCAACGGGGTAATGTATACTTCGAATATGACCAGGGGGGGCGTTGGCAGAAACGACGACAGGGAGGTGTGGTTGAACTGGTGCAGTGGCTCCAGCACCGACTCTTGGTCTCTTCAATCCCCCCAGCCACTGCTCAGGGGGTGTGGATGGGGAGGGAAGAGTGAAAAAGGTTAAGTTGACGGAAAATGAGCCTGGTGGATGATTCAAGATGTGAAGGACATGGCTGTGGCTTCTTGCCTCTTCCGAGATGACAGAGAGGACAGAAATTTCGGAGATGGCTGTGCAAGAGACAACAATCAGAGAGTGGGCATCTGGCAACGAACCAGCACGGGAAAAGCAAAGACAAGGTGACCTCCCACTGTAGGTACCTAGGCCCCTCCCACGCCTGAAGAAACGTGAGCGAGAGGTGGCCAGCCATGACCCAGAGCCAAGAATCAATCGTCCACGGCTAGCAGGTAAAGGGGGTGTCCGGCCAGACGAGGGGAGGGGTGTGCCGTCGGTGTAGGTACGTAGAGTACGTACATACATACGCATGTACATATGTACTGTTCTCTGCGTGCTGAAGTTGATGGGAGCGCCAGCGCATAGAGAAAACGAGCAAGGGTTGGTCGCATTTCATTAAATGGCCCAATGGCGGAATCCATCATGAGGGTCCATCCAGGACCAGCTGCCCAATAAGGAACCCGACGGCCGGGGCTAATAACGGACCAAAACTTAGCCAGGCTTAGACTGGCCCTCGCCTCTTATTTTGGACACAAGCGGTGTGGGTAGCCATGCCCCTTGTATCTCTCGAGGACGTTGGCGACCATCCGCCTGGGCTTCTCTGACAAGTGCCCAAGTAGGCAATGGCCTTCGCTGCTCGGAACTGCAGAGTGGTATTCTTCGCCGGGTACCTCCGACAGCTTCATTTCTCCTGCATTGGAAAACGAACATCTTGGCAAGGTCCATGCGAGGAACGGCTCTGGCTCCCACCTCTGCCTTGACAGCACGCGCCTGTCCAGGAGGCTTGGGAGTACCTGGCAGGAAGCCACACACGGTACAGAACATCGGCTCCCGCTTGGGCCAGGCCAGTGCGTGCGCTGGACTTGCGTCTGTTCTGCACCGTTTTCTCTCTGTCAAAAACGGACGAAGGCAACGGACCTCCACTAGGGGCCGCGCCGTGTCAACGCCACCGTGGCTAGCTGCTAGCGTATGCGTTTTTCTGGCTTGGTCCTTCATATGTATTTCTCTTTGCTTTTTTGGGGGGGTGGTGCCGGTGGCTGCATCGCTTCTGCTAGCTAACAGCTCGGTAAAAACCAAGCGCGCCACAAAGATCTCACAAGACATGTGCGCAATGCGGATGGCTCGACCCCCCTCTGACGTCGGATTGACGATGTCCGTCACCTTGGCAAATGGCAGAGTGTCCCAGCCTTGCATTTGTGCTGACACCGTAAAAAGGCTGTGTCTGGTGGCCCCATTCGCCATGTAGACGCGACACAGGGATGTCCCGCCTTCCGCAAAATCCTCCGCCGCCTCAGGGACAAGGAATCAAAGAAGCTCTAGTTGATTTAGTCGACGTCAATCGCCTAAACTGGGCTTCTTTGATGAATTGTTGCAGTAGGCCGGCGGAAAATAGTACACGGGCAATCCTGTGTGCTCATCCATCATTCCATCCCATCTGGGATTGTTGCAACAAGTCCCGAGTTGGAGCGACCCACAAGGTTCGCGGCGTATGCGGGCGCCCAAGCTTTTGGTGAAACAGGAGTACCCTGCTAGAGCCCAAGGAATACTGACAGGGACAGGTTTGCGACAAGGCTGATTTGACATGTCGTCCATTTATAGACTGAGCACCAAATGCCACCGATACTCGCCATGGGAAACGGAGAGTTTTGCCAACTCCGCAACATGACCCTAATCATATTGTCTGGGCAAGAAACATTTGCTGGGCAGCCATGCTCATGACGAGATTTCTGAGCATGTCCAGGTACCAGTTGGCCACTAAGCCACCGTATGCCACTGCCGTGTCTTGGAAAAACATGGGATTGAACCTCTGGGGAAAGAAAACGTGAAAACATTACATACCGAATGGGCCATGCCAGGGTCGGCCTTGATGAAATGGCCGTGAGCCTGTCCGTGCGCCGACATGTCGTTGGATTCAACGGGCATAGAAGGGGGAGCTCGAAATCGCCCAACTGATCAATTTTAATGCAAACGGTCAGCAAATGGATCATTATTTCGAGCCTGTCTTCGACATGGGGATAACCCCTTTTCTCCGCTTGAGCATGATTGCCAATATTCTCTCGAATTTCGTCAAATCATGCGCATAGGAAGGAGTTTCGCGGGAGACACCTTGCAATTGACGGTGAGAAAACAAACATACCAATCAATAACTCCTCCTATTATTAGTTTCCCTCTCGACGCTTCGGGCTGTTTGTTGGCGTCACGACAGAATGGCCCTCGAGGCTCGGACTTCCCTTTTTGGTTTCTAAAGACGTACTCGAATTAGTGCTACCGCAACACCAGCTAGCTTTGAATTCAACGCCTGGCGGTATAGTAGGTATGTTGGTCAAGTCCGTTGAGCCAGAACAGCACGTTGCAAGTCTTTCTGTTGATAGAGTGTTGGTATGCAATGCCATGAGTTCCGGCCACCATGAGATGCGTGGCTTTGGACAGTCAACCTAATGTATGACTTGATGCATTCTTCTTATCGGGTATAAGAAATGCAGGACCATGACTTTGATGACCAACCCTCGCCAGCGTATATTATCCATGAAGTGACATGAGGAGTTGAAGAAGACTTCAAAGGGGGTAGCGATGTTGTCAATTTGCAGTTTGCACGAACCTATAAGTGTTGTGGGCCTGCTCAACTGCTCGACGAGAGTTGGTAGATGTCTCCAATCCAGTGGAAAGAACGGCTGTGGCTGCGGTACGGTGCGGCACGTACAAGACGTGTTTGCAAGATGTACCCAGAAAGAAGCGGCCAGTGGTGAGATGCAGGGACAGGCCGGGTTCGTCGCGCTTGGCCACGTGTGCCGAGGTCGCGAAAAAAAAGTAACTACTAAGTGCGTGCCGACGGGTACGTGTGCGTACCACCCTCTTCGAACGAACGAACGGCTTGTGGGTGAAGGGTATCACCTTGTCTTGCTGCCTTGGGGTTCAGCGGAACACTGGACTGGTGCTGGGAGTGGGGGTGCTGGAGGCAGTAGCAGTGTACAGACGGCTGCTTCCTGGTTCACCGGCTTCGATGGTGTCTCTGGCGGTTGCCGGTTCCTGCAGACTTGTGTATGGGCGGTGCGCGGTTTGGGGAGAGTAGCTGCATCGAGGGGAGGGATGTTCTAGGAGGGTTGGGTCAGTCGTTGATTGACAGTAGTATTAAATAAAAATGGTCTCCGCGGCCAAGCCCTCCCGACAGACTGTGCAGATTGTCAATATCTGCGATGACTGTCTGAGAGTGGGTTGCTCCGTCTGGCCCTGCGTACCAGCCGGGACCCAATTTAGCACATGCAGGCACATGAGATGGTGGAAATTAAACCCTGGCCAGCATCCAGGAACAGATTCTCTCTCCTGTGCGCCTTGCCCTTGGTGATTGGCGGCCTTGCAATGTACTTACCTACCCTATGGGTGCACAAACTCGCCGACGACTTGACTGGTGCTGCGCAGCCTCTGTCGTAGGGAGCGATCGGGGATAATAATGTCCTCGCGTAATTGTGACAGTCAGCTGAGGTTGGAAAAATCAAATGGAGCCTCGGGAGGATGCTGTCTCTTGTTGTGCCTAAAATAAACAGCAGGTAGGCAGTGGGTAAGTAGTTGGCTCACAGAGCATCCCTTTATATTGTCGAGCCAATCTCACAAGCTACAGACGGCTACATCATTTACCACGACGTAATTACCGCCGGAGGAAACGGCAAAAAATATCCACACGGTCGGTAAACGAGGACGACAGTGGATAGCCAGCAACATTCAGAAAATGCTGATTTACCCGGGTACAGGAAGCTTTAGATCGCAAGCCACCGAGCAAATGTGCAACACATGCCGCAGACGAGTGAAGCCCAATGGGTTCTGCGCAGCCTCTCAATTGAGAACGCCGCAATGAACCATTCTAGAAAGCAGGCGGCCCAACACACACATCGCCGGGTAATCCCAGCTCGACCACGTTTATTACTCTCGTAATCTGGGGAAATTTTGGACTGGGAGTGGAACCAATGTAGGTACGGTACGGCCTGTCCTTGCACCAAGTGACTGACGGGACTGAGGTGCCTGTCACAACGGTAGGTACCATCGCCTAACATCCTCGAACCAAACGCCCCTCCCCTACCCCCTCCCAATTGCCCCCAGCACAAGCCCAGCCCCCTGGTTTTTTCGCCTCTGAGGAGCATGGTGACAGAAACTCGGGTCGGCCCCGAGGCGACAGCAGCGCAGTGTACAGAATTACAGTACCTGTACTTGCTAACCACCACGTCCACCCCAGCTAGACCGCACCATTCCAGCGGAAACATGGCGCTAATGGTCCCGACCGTTAGCGCAGCAGGGAGGAAACGGCCTTGACGGCGCCTCCAGATGCTCCAAAGAATAAACACCCATGAACAGATAACGTTGAAACAAGATAGACTTTCCAACGGCAGGCCAGGGAAGTCTAATGCGCCACAGCCCGGGCACTGAAGCCTTAATGCCAACGCGACCGATGTCGATGACGAGCGGCTTGCTCATGCCTCCAGATCACGACGTGAGACGTCACCGCATACGGTGTGGCCAGCTGCTGGACCCCTCTCGAAGCACCCGCAGCAGAGCTGTGGAAGGAGCTGTCGCCGCTTGCTGACCCCGGCTGATCAGCATGGTAAGCGCGACAAGAGGCGACAAGAGTTGCTGAGCGTTCCTGTTTCATGGCTAGTCCGTCGACGCTGCTTGCCGTGTAACAACCCGCCGCCACAACGCTGATGATCACTCGACAAGGGACTCTCTCCATCTACATACATATGGCGAGTTACGCCATACTGACGGTCTGGCGCAGCAGCCCCTAAATGCCCGCTGCATGGACTGAAGTACTTTTCGAAAGCACTCTATCTGGAATAATCGTGATGTGTCGACGGTACCACCCATGCTGGAATCGATTGCCTAAAACACCAACACCGCGCCAGCCACCAGCAAGGGTTGCATCGACAAGTGAACATGTAAGTGTATGCACATCGATGTAACCGTGTCGGACCAAGTTGCACTGGGCATCTTTGCATGCCTGGGGGAGTCCATCACACTGGGGGATTCCATCTATTCAACAGAACTGCGAATAGGCACAAGCATAATTCAGTCAGCTAATGATCTCGGCCTATAGGTACTTAAAGGATCTGCATTGCAAAGGCATGGCTGTGGTATTACGGTGATCACAGTACAAAGATGATCTGTTGCTGATTACATGTGCTTGACAAACGCAGCGCGCCCAATGCCCAAGGGCATCTTATCAGGAGATATCTGAGACAGGGTATGTTGCCAGCCTCACGGGACTGCTTGGTACCTCATTCATTCGTATTTCAATGGGATACGGAATATTCCAGCACGACCAACATCCCCTACCCGTTGGGTTGAGTGAGACACGGCTCTATCCGATTGATCATCTTCTTGTCACACCGGTGGCAATGAGCAAGTGTACAATACATTGTACTGGCAACACGGAAAAGGCCCTCGGTATGTATTCGTCCTGGAGGCTCTATCCCGTGGGTGGGATTGGGTTTGCGGGAATACCCGGCTATACCAATACCTACATCTACATCTCCAGCATCGAACCCTTTAGGCACAGCTTGAACAACAACCCAGCACCGGCATGAACCATTGCAAGGTGCGGGTATCTTGGTGTCTACCATGCCATGTTAAAGGCTGCGTGTGCGCCACAGATGGAGGGTTGCTGGACCGTAATGGACGTTGTGACAGGGGGGATAAACGGATAGGTTGGCGACCGCTCCGCAATTGTCCTTTGCTCAGTTCTAAGTAGGTGGGTATAACAGAGGAACCTATGACTACATACTAATATAGGCCATCCTTTTCCGTCAAATAATGGCAATAGAAAGGAGCCCGCCATGGTACGATTTCAATTGACTAAGCTTGGTGTGGGTGGGCTTGGGCTGGCAGAGCGGCGGATTTGAGGAGCTCATTTCAGTTAATTTGGGGCTGCATACGCGGCAACGGACCAAACGAGGAAGATGATCGCCCGCGCCCCAAAGCAGAGGCACGACACACCGAGTCGTTGCTCTCTAGCGAGAGCGCTCAGCAGTGGGTGTTGTTTCAACTCTGTTCTCTCCCAGCCACACAGCGAGGAGTCAGAATGACTGTTTCTAGTCGCTGTGCTGTGTGGGAGCACCTTGGCAGAGCAGAGCCGTGTTTCCGGTCGGCCGCCGGAAGTGCTGGAAATTTTTTTTTACGCAGGTACCTAGGCATTTGAGCTGTTCATCACTGATGGCAGTGTGATGTAACTTGCAACCGTCGCACGAGATAATAAAGCAATCAACTGCTGCCAATTGGTTCAAGGCCTGTCCGACGCAAGGGCTGCTGCACTCGAGCTTCAGGCCATCCACAAACCAAAGAACGACTTCTCCATCTCCATAGAGATCCGTTCGTTCGGCTCCGAGATGCTGAGAGCCCCCCTGCTGCGCGGCGCTGGGCAACATGCTCTCCCACGGCCAGGCCAGCCAGCCCTACCGACAACAGCATGTGGCCTACCTGCCATGCCGCATCATGGGCCATAATGTCATGGTGGTAGTTCCAGCAGCCTGGTTGAAGCCCCTGACGGCAGTGACATTACAGCGCCAAAGACGCCAACGGTGCGGCGGTACGACGACGCCAACCCAACGCCGTCTGCCACCCTCCCAGCTCGCTCCCGAGGACTGATCCCTCCCACAGCCAGGATCAGTCACAGGGTATGACTGGGGGGTGGAGGGGCGCGGTAGCTAAGAGGGGAGCAGAGACAGGCCTCCTGACGAGTGAACTGTTCGTCGAGACACCAAGACAATTATGTGCGTGCAGCCCATGCATGCATTTGCCGGAGACGTCAAATGGAAGCTCTCTGGTGTCAGCAACTAGAACCCTCCCATCACGTACGTGGTATTCTCTCGCCTCGCCTTCTTTACTCTTTTAAACTGGGGCGCAATTTCAATTGATCGTACTGTTCCCCTCTCTTTGCTGACAGGCCACTTTGGCTCTTTGGCGTGAGCGCGCTGGTGCCCAATTGGACCGCCACCTGAACTCGACACTGGATGAACCTTCAATTTCTTTCTCCAACTGCACCGTCATCCTTCGCCTATCCCAAAAGTCTCCTTGGGTCCACAATGATGGTGCCGGACAGGGATGCTGCCCAATCCACACGCGCCAGGCTCTCCACCAGTCTTCAATCCGCCCTGTATCCTCCGCCAGCAGGGTTTTCATGGTGGGCGGCAGGCAGGCAGGGGCAGGGGAGGGGGGTGTTGGTCTAAAGTTGTCAAGCTTCTTTGTCGTCCCCGCCCCCCCTTTCTCCCACGACCTACCCAGGCTCGTCCCCTCCAACCAGAAAGGGGGAGTCTGGTACGAGCAGGGTTTCTCCGTGAGGGAACCCAGGTCCCGTCCTCGTACCCGTGCAAGTTACGACATGCCTGCGGGTCTTGGAACATGAACCCTCGCAATCCCGCAGAATAGGGAGCCAAATAGTCTCTTGGCCTCGTGCCCCGTTTTCCACCACGGGAAGGACCCCCATGCGCGACGGTTGAAGACCAGAATCGTTCGTGAGATCTGATATTCCATTAAGGGCAGCCGACCAGGTATAATCATCATTTCAACGGCTTTGCTTGCTTTTTTTTTTGTCTTATGCCATGAACCAACAGTCTCGGTTGACTAGGCCGGTGAGAAGCCCTGATGTCTGCGGAACCAATGCTCCCACTTCTTCACAGCGGTCTGGATGCGTATATCGATAGCAAGCTAACGGATTATAGCTCGAAGCACTTTGTCAGTCGATTCGGACATTCACCGTTCTATCTTCGTAAATATTGATGCCTGTCCCCATTAAGATCCTTCGCAGGGTGCTATAGGAGTGTCATGACCCTTCTTTTTTCCACCTTACCGCGCTTTTACTCTCTAAAATCAGCCCGTGTTTGCTCCGCAGAAAATCGAACTGTAAAAGAAAACCATGCAGGAATCAGCCAACGCGCACCGCGGGAGCGCCGTGGTCTTACCCGGCCCAACAGGCAGCAGGAAACAGATGTCAGAAAGCACGCTATACTGCAAGCCGTCTAGACCGCTTGTCGAGAACAGGTAAGTGTAGGAAGTCAGCATGAGGAATTCCGCTGATGGGGGTGGAGGCTGCGGCATCCGGCCTATCACACGGCTGGTCCAGGTGGCGCGCGATTGGACTGGTATTAACGGAAACACATGTGGCTAATTAGTGAGCCTAGACCGAGTGCCATGATTTGCCCAGGCGGAGCGTGGCAAGGGACTAACTCTGACGCGTGCCAAAACGCCAGAACCGTCCCGGCCACACACTGGCAGCTTTGATGGCGCGCCGAGTACGTACTGCCAGTCGACTCCGTACCTGAATACATCGCTGGTACATACAGACCATACCGACTTGTCGGAGGGCAGGTCTGGTAGCGCGTGCGTACGCGACATGGTTACTTGCCTATCTGCGTAATACTCGCTCATTGAGGATGGGGCACTCAATCTGACACCCATTCACCGTATATCACCGCGGGAAATAAGACGCTGCTGCTATTACTGCCCATTGCAAGGCGGTCAACGTCTGCAGCAGGAGCCCTCTCTCGCCTCTCGCTCACCGGCGGCCGACCGGGAGTCTCAAGGTGTCCCGTTTCTGCATCATAATCTCGCTCCTCTCCCCACGGACTCACACCCGCGGGTTCTTGCAGATGGCCCATGCGTGCCTGCCTGCTTTGGCCATCCTGTCACGAGGCGCTGAAATATGATCCAACGTGAAATTGCAGATGAGAGAAGAGCTGTTCATCATGCGAGCAGACGGGGATAACCGCGCGCCCACCAGTGCATGCACTAGGCACGATGCGTCAAGAGACACGAGAGAGAAGAGAAAGTAAAGCCGAGATCGATACCGCCTCTCGTCACCAACACACAAGGCCATCACGAACCGTGTACGCCTTGACCCTTCGTCGACGTTGGCACAAGGGTGGGCTGCTCCCCCACCCACCTTCTTCTGCTGCTTGTCTCTTCTTCCTCCTCGTCTTGTCGTGGTCAGACCCGTTCTACTGGTAACCGACAGACACCACTGTCATTGCGAAGCGGAGAACCTTGGCCTGGCACCCATCCACCCACCAAAAAGTCCATGCCCAGTAGGCTAATTATTTACCTACCTGCCCACCCATACGCAGCCGCGGGTGGTTGCTGTCTTTAGCAGCAGGGGCGGTACCCATTATCAGATGGCACGGCGGCTGCTGAGTGAGGGAGTGTGGGAAGCTGATGGAGGAGGAGACGAAGCTACCCCATCAGACTACATCATCAAATTAGGAGCTACTTGCCTAGTTCCCTCGGTTGGCTCCCAAGCTACCTGCCGAATTACCTATCTGAGGCATACACTGCTCAGACGGCAATGTACGCGGATGGCTGTGGAACGGAGCGTGCCTTGCCTCTCCCAGGGATCAAAGACATGTCCCATCTCCATCCATCTGACTGTGTAGATAGATCTAGCTAGGTTTGTCACTTGCATGCTCTCTTCGCCAAGGTTGTGAGCATCGAGGTGGCTAGGGAGGGGAAGCAGAAGGGAGGGGGGGCCAGCATGGGACCATCTGGGACATGGGCCCAACATGGTGACATTGATGGGCCAGACGTTTAAATGCATTGCACGGCGCTGCATTGCGCTGCAGGATACATATTATATTGGGGGCACCTACAGCATCACCTACATGGCTAGCACACACAGAGCAGGTACAGTACCTGCTGCTGTAGGTACCGCCGGACGCAATTGCACGGCTGGCGTGGGAGGGAGTGCTGAGTTGTCGTCTCGTCCCCGTCCACGCGCGAGTGCAGGTACTCACACCACCACCACATTGCCTCTCAACACGTCGCACCTCCTGCTTTCCCCCCCTTAGCGCGCGCACCATCTCGCTCTCGTCACAGATAGCGGGCAGGGTATTCGCTCAGAATAAGCTGCCGGCCATTGTTCTACAGAGGGGCGAGCGCGAAGGGGGGAAGGCCGGAAAGCCTGGCCAAGACTCCACACACTGGCAACTTTGAACCCTGCCCAGTTCAGCGTTGGAGATGCTATCGGCGATCCGTCCTCGTTACCCGTCGCGCGTTGTTGCCTACCCAGGCTACCTCCCCTACCCAGGCTACCTCCCCTACCCAATGCCCGTGCCATGGCCGGGTGTGTTTTTGTCTCCGGCATCCCAGCAAGTTCCCGCTGGCTATCCAAAGGTTTGCGAGAAATCAACAGAAGCCCCGGGGGTGGAATCCCGCCCTCCGGCTCTGTCCTCCTCCTCCTCCTTTGAGTCTGGCCAGCTCTCCCCACGGCCAATATACACACCTTGAGCACACCTCCGCACGCCCCCCCCCCCCTTCTCGTGCCGCGTGTGTGTGTGTGTGTGTGTGTGTGTGTGCTCTCCAGCGCGTGGCCGGCATTTGCCACTGTATGTACTCTGCTCACCTCTTCTCTAATTTGATCCAACTGTTTAGCGGTGGACTTGCTCTCTTGCTGCATTTGCCGTTTCGAGACACGGGCTTGGACTTTGGAGCTTATTTCCGCATTGGACAAAACGTCCTTGAGATGCGCCCTCTGCAGGTCGAGTGAATGGACGGTAATGATTACAAATGGCGACAGCTGTTTCAGACCAAGGCAGAGGTACATGCCGCATCCACCCACGTTGGAGGTTCATGTATGTCCCGGCCGAGCTTGTTGTGTGTGTACACCTTTCGAGGCTCAGGACCAATATGCGGGAGGGTCTGCATGTAGGTACCTCCTCGCGCCAGGTCACATTTCCTGTACGTTGCTCGTAGTGCATCCGTTAAGCTTCATGTGATGTGGTTGGTGTACGACAGGAGAAACAAAAGAAACGGCCCGTTCAATTGGCCAACCTGCCGCCGTTGGGTTTTCGTCGACACACCTCACACCACACACCTCTTCGAGGGCAAGGCAAAGTACATATGTATACAGCTGTGCAGATGGGGAATGCCCACACGACGTGCAGCTGCGGACACCACCTGTCTCCCGTGTGGGAAACAAGAAAAAGGTGTGCTGCATTATCTAGACCCCGAGGCGCTCGCGCATCATCCGATTTGGCGGGCGGGACGTAAATCATGGACGTTGAGGCACAGATAGCCAGAGGTGGTGGTATCGAGCACGCACTCTCACACACACACAGTCCCAACCGTCGTCTAGAACACCCCCCCTCCCTCCTCCTCCTCCTCCTCTTCACTATGTGACATGCATGCCCGTGTACACGTTGGTGTCTCATGCGCTAGCTCGGCCGGTTGATGGCCCGCAGGCGATTAGGGGATGGCCAGAGACTCTGATGCAGAAAGCCAGTTCCTCCCCCCTCGTCGTCCCATGACATGTTTATATGGGACTACTATGCTGCGAGTTTTGGGCGAGGGGAAAAGAAAAAACCGAGAATGTGTCGATGGGTGTGGGCACAATATGTCGGTGAGTAGTGACAGTTGTCACAGAGAGAGGGGGGGACCCTTTGCCCCCTCTGCCTCAACTTTCAGTCCTTCCATCTCCGTTGCCTCTTGTAGGGTCGCTGCGAGGGGGACATGCAGTGAATCCCCCTTCCGCCGCGACAAGATGCAAGTTGCGACACGTTTGTCTGCAATGCCATGCATCCTACGGATGATGTGTCTGAGTTGATACCTGACGATGTCCACCTCGTATTCTCTGAGAGTGGCTTGGGTTTCCTCCTCTGTATTCCGACCGACACTTGGTGATTAGTAAATCACGGGGGTTTCTTATGCTGCTATGCACGAGATGCTTTATTCAGTTTATCCTCAGGCGCAGGCGCATATGTATGCTGTTCATTCATTCACTTGCTCGTTCTGTGGAGATAAGTTGGCGCTGAGAAGTAAAAACAAGTCGGTGAGCCTCAACCAAATACAGATGAAACTGAAAGATTGAATAAATATATTTTCCCCCCCCTCGTCGTTTTATTTCTACTTAATCCCATATGTGCAATTCAGAACGCTCAAACATCCCCAATATAACTAACAATATGTGACAAAACGCTCGCAAGCCAAAATATCCAAACAAAATTTTCACAGATATACCATTCGCATGTTGAGCTTCGACCATCCTACCTCAATGCGACTACGTAGGAGGGGGTTTTCACCCCGTATTCCTCAGACCATAACCATCTCAGTCTTCTCGGCGGCGATGGTGACGCCTGCGCCTCTCACGGTCGCGGTCTTCCGTCTCATCGCTGCTATCATCATCTCCACGCCGGTGTGACCGGTTGGCACGACGGGTATCATCGCTGCTGTCATCGTCGTTTCCCTCTTGATCCCGTTCACGCCCGTTGCGTCGTCTGTCTGTGAAACATGTTAGATATTTGTGCCAAGGCGGGTGGATATGTGATGTAGCTTACCCCTAAGAACTTGCGTAGCCGTGGCATACGCCTGAATCTCCTCCTTGTTCAAGACGCGGAGGACAATCACAAAGTCATCTCGTACCTCGAACCTTTCTTTACCAACCGTCAACGCCTCTGGATTGACAATCTTTCGGCTGATCTTTGTCCACCGGGCGCCAGCAGGGGCATCCTTGAGTTTCTTATCTTCTTTATGTGGTGCAGCCCCTTCACGGATAAAGTTTGTTTGCTCAGGGAAACGCGCGCTGGGTTGCTTGAGGATGCCCCTCAGAGGTTTCTCCTCAGGCTTTTCCCGTGGGGGGGAGACAACACGAACCGATTTACCCTGCTCGACCAACGCGTTGATGGCGGCTATGCCAGCGCCGCGACCTCGGGAATCCTCGTCAATAAGCTCCCTGAGTTTAGAATCTCTGGCTTCAGACATGGAGCGAGAACGCGAACGCGAGCGAGATGGTTTGCTCTTTGATTCAGTCACGACTGCAGGCTCCCTTTCCACTTCTTTGCCTTTGTCACTGCTCTTGGCCTTTTCGAGCTTCTCAGGCTTCTCAGAGCTATCTGAGGTTTTCATGGCAGCCAGCTGTTCTCTAAGCTTGTGTATTTCACCCGCGTCATTGGGATTGAACGCAGCAGACATGCGGTGGCGACGCGTGTCCTTCTTGGCATCTCCCGAGTCCGACGAGGAGTTGGAAACCTCCCCATTGGGCTTGGTGTCAGTGTCCCGTTGGTGGCGTTCCTTGGGTGCGGAATCGTTTTTGGGTGATTCTCGCCTTTCCCGATCACGATTTCTGTCCTTTGATTGTTCACGAGCGCGATCTTTTTCAGTCTTACTCCGCTTCTCGACGTTGCTGGGCTCCCCTTGGACATCGCGATCGTCGGTAGGGCTTCTGCGCCGTCTTGGCTCTTTATCGTTCTTGCTGTCGTCCTTGAGTATAGGGGCGAGACCCACGGCGGCTGCCGCAATGCTCACCCCCGAAGCCAGTTTATCGCGCAAACGAGACTTGTCCCTTTCTCTGTCCTTGTCATCGTCGCTACCTCTCTTGTCCTCGCGGCCTCTCTTGTCTTCACGTTGATCGCGACGATCTTCCTTGTCCTCGATCCTGCTTCGCCGTCTAGAATCACGGCTCAGGTCAGCTTCTTGAGGAGGCAAGTCTTCCTTATCCTCGATTCTGCTCCGTCGCCTAGAGTCACGACTAAAGTCGGGCTCTCGAGAAGGTAGTTCCTCATTCGACCGTTTTTGCGGCTCCTCTCTCCTCACTTCGCGATGGTCACGATGCCTAGATTCACGTCTGATGCCAGGCTCACGCGAGGGAACTTCTTCGTTGGATCGCTTCTGTGGTTCATTGTTCCTCGTATCACGACGATGGTCACGGTGATCATCTGCTGCACCGGTCCGGATACCGAAGCCACGTGAGGTCACATTATCATCGTGGAAGTATCCAATCTCACGGGGTCGCTCAAGTTCTCGCTCACGAGCTTCTCTCATGATCCTCTCATCATCACGGCTGCGGTGGAAATCCTCAAAGTGACTTGACGAGGGAGTTCCGTCCTGGTAGAGTGAGACGGGCCGGGGAAGACGTCTTCCGCCGCGCCTCTCTGTTCCTACCGGGGCATCACCTCGAGCGGGAGTTGGTGGTAAGGGCGCAACTGGGACATGATGATCACGCTCTCTGGGTGGTGCGTCATAACTTCTTTCAATTTTGTCAAAACCACGGGTCGTCATTGGAGGACCGCCCCGTCCCTCATATGGGCGGCTGGTATTCATGCCATAGTTCCGGCTCAGGTCGGAACTGGTGTTGACGTTGAAGCTTCGCTGATCTGCGTTGTAGCTAACGTTGGGTCGATAGTAGCCTCGGTCAAAGCTCTCCCTCTTACTGCGAGAACGAGCGGGGGTAGAATGATCAAGATCATATCTGACGAGCTCCCCGGCGTTGGTGTACTGATACTCATCCCCATAGTTGATTGTGGATGTGCTGTGCTGCGGAGCACTGTGTTGCGGAGCACTATAAAGGACGGATGGCCGGGAATTGCGATAGGTCTCAGCGTCGCGATTAGCGAGGCTATCGGAACGATCTCTTGGCCGTGAGTAGTCGTCTACGTCTCCGGGGTTTCTGGGGTATGGTACTGAGTCGCTGCGGTTGCGTATGGATGAGGCTGGCTGAGCGTAACTGAACTGGGTCTCGCTAACGCGGAGGCTACTTCGAACGGGACTCGAGCCACGATGTTGTGTGTGAGATGAAGTAGGCACGTTATTAGCCGTTGAAGAGGAGCCATGAGGCCTATCTTTTTGCGTGGTTGTAATAATGACCGGGGGTCTGGCGCTCGAGTCTATAGTTGATCTGCGGTTGCGAATAGTCTCATAACCCGCGGCTTCTTGAGCCCTGGGGTCCTCGTAGACATACGGGCGGTTATTTGTAGGCGCAGCGATCGTTGATGACGAGACTGTGTAGCCTCGCGGGGTGGTCACAGGCTGTTGTCTTGTCGAGGACGGCATCACATGCATGTCGCCAGCGTGGAGCGAGCTGTAGCCGATGCTCGAGGGCATCGAAGCCCTTTCCGCATTGTTGAAAGTGGACGACCGTCCATTGGTTGAAGCGTAAACATAGCGATCCGTCATGGCGGCGATGCGCTTCTCGATGGTGAGTCGTTCTGGATTTGTAAGATGCAGTCAAGGACGGCCCTCAGGCCGAATCGTCGAAGCAATTATGCTCGGTTTGGGGTGTTTATATAGGTGTTGATGTGTGCATAAATATATTGAACAGGTGAAGGTAGCAAAGAGAGAAGGTTTTGGAGGGAGAGATTGGCCGGGAGGAATTGGTGGCGGAGAGACGAAGAGGAGGAGGGGTCGGTCGTGTGGTGTGAAATTATTATGTGAGCTGGTTATGTGGTTGGTGGGTGCACCTGCAGCTGCTGCTGGGGACGAGGAAAGAGGGGCAGCTCTGGCCGCAACAAGCGCTGGGCTGGGCTGGGCACGAACCCGTCAGCAAATAGGGAAGTCCTAGGACCAACAGGCTGGTTTCGCCTTTTTTGCTTTTCCCGGATCTCTCCCGTTCCCTTGGAGGATCGGAAATAGGCGAGAGGGCTATGCTTTGGTGAAGCCAATAGAACAGCTGCCGGCTTCGTGCTGGGCAGTGGGTTTGAAACTTGAGAAGATAAACGGATCCCTGGAGAGAGAAGAGGAAAGCAACCGTATAGTGAAGACAGAGGAATCTGGTGCGGGTGATGCTGTTGTTGTTTTGTTGTAGCTAGTGTTGCCCGTGTTGTCTGGATTCAAATGGAGAGGAGACGAGAGTAGATCCAGACTGGGGGCAACAGCAATGAAAATTGATGAATTTATCGCTTGGACAATTTTTTGGGAGGAAAAGAAAGGGAGAAATGACTAGGGGTCCGGCTGGTCGAGACTAGGAACACGGCCATGATTGTTACAGGGAATGCGTAAACGTATTGCAATATGTGCACCTCACACACCACCTCAGACGGGGCACGATGACGCCGGAGGTGAAAAAGGCTTTCATTTTCCTTCTCTCTGCCAGCCTCAGAGCCTCCGCCCAAACCCCGGCCACTAGGTTAGTTAGGCGTCCGGCGCACGAGACACATCTCCACAGTCAAACATGGAGGTCCTCAGACAGCTCGAGGTACTCTACAAGTGTCTGGAGGTAGATTACAGGTAGTCTATGGGCCTGTTCTAGTGTCGTCCACCAGTGGCTACCGGGCTAGGATCAGGCTGCCAATTTTAGTGACATCGTGTGGCGACGAGTTGATCAGGCTGGCTCCCTCCTCCAGTCTTAGAGCTGTGAGCCGACTTTTGACAGCTCAGGGCCACCCCATCCATTGATGGAGCTAGCCAATGGCCCAGCTACCCAACCGGAGGAACTTTGGGCATGTACTGTTCAATCATCAAGGCTCGGTCATCATCTTGCACTGTCCACACGGCCTTGCTCTTACTATTAGTAATGAGCTGCTTAGCCAGCCGTGTCTTACACGGCAACCTTGCTTTTATCATCTTCCCCCTCACTGCGGGATTAGTGATATTAGTAGGTACTGGCTGTGCCGCTCAGGTAACATTGATGGATGGATTTTGGGCGTATGGTGGTGGTATAGTGATCGCCCAACTACTTCCAGCTACTTCGTTCTACTTAGCATAAGGGTGGGTGCTCTCTCCTAACTTCAGCAATACCTGCCAAGGTGAGTTAGTTAGCCGGCAGCGACTAGTCCATGGCATAGATCTAAGGTATTTGGGCATGTAGGCAAAGCTAGATCACAGTGCCGCCCATGGGTGTAGTATCAAGCGGGCAGAAATCTGGTCTCTGGCTAAGCTTATTAGCAAGGGTGGGCGACAATAACGACCACCTCCCTGTGTACACAGATCGATAAGTGGGCATTGTTTCCGTATTCGTGTACATACCTGAGCATATGTGTATATATACATACTTGGTAGAGACACACAGGTGGTGAGCCCATCCGACGTCATTCGAGACCCCTCCCTCCCTCAGCCCGACATCAATAGCAAGAAAATAAATTAGCCACCTGCTAATCAGTCACTCTTTTTGCCGTCCAACAAGGCTCGATCTGACCCGAGATGGTGGGCACATGGACTCTGGTGTACGTTGTGAGGCGGGCAAGGCCACCTGTCGATGAGTTGGTGAAGCCCAATAGCTGATAGGGGATGTGTTTGCTGTACTGCACGTCATCCCTTGCCATACGACAGTTCAGTAAAGCTACTAAGGCATTAGATTAGATAGGCTCACTAAAAATAGGCGTGACGCCATTGAGCGACTCTGTATCGTTTCAAGTTGCCTGCTGAGTCGTTGGCGAAACTGTGCCTGTTACGGGAATTCGGGCTCTGGCTGGAGCATTGAAGGATCTGACTCAGTCAAAGGTCCCTGGAAGTGGCTTCGGCATACGTTCTGAATTTTTTTCTGGCCCGCACGCGTCTCCATTCACAATGTGATGACGTCCGAACTTGGGCTGGATACGTCTCGTTGGCCAAGACACGCCCCTTACCCTACATTTCCTTTCATCCTGACTCAACCCACACTTGACATGATGTGGCTCTGTTCCAAGCAGCGACTCGAGCTTTCAATGCAGGGCCCTCGGCAATGCTTCCTCCGCCCATCATGCCCGTAGCGCATGAACAAGTGGCCGTCAATCATTGCCATTGGGATGCTGCCTGGGCCACCTCACCCTACCTCACGCAGCAACAACGCTATTTTTCCTGCCATTGAGTAGGCTGGCCCCAATGGTGAAATTCGAGGTACATCACACGTACATTCTGGTACTGTGATGGATTGCTGCCCTATGACTAGGCCGGTGGAAGGTGACAGAAGAGATCAGGCCCATCCGGATTCAGGGACCAGGCTTGATGCTTAGTGTCGTTCTCGCTGCCTCATTGCTTGTTCAGGACTGGCGGCAGCAAACTTTTCCCATCGCCTCCTCCCGTCCAGCGCAGCGAAGCGAGGACATGTGTTACTGCTATCATTGCGGCGATGTAAGTGGTGGATGATGTGTCTGGGACAGCGATTCTAGTGGCTGGTAGGTGTGTGCCCAATAGTCGCGCCCGCTCGGAACCATCGCAACGCTCGGCGCATCTCAATAGGAACCAGGGCTATCCCTCCACGGCGACACCATCATCGCCATGATTGATGCCATCAAGTAATACTACTCACGCTCAATGTGACGCCAGAGGCTCTGCTTGCTTCGTTGTTTCAATGTGATACGGCGATTCGTTGCGTTCTGGTTCCAGTAGGTAGTGTTATCTTCGTACACCCTTAGCATTGCCTCGAAGGCGCGCCAGACTCGGACCCGAAATAGTGGTCCCGCTGGTTCCTCTTGCTAGCCGCTGGATCTGAAATTGGGCTTCAGGAACAAGGGACTAGGCTAGGTAGCAAACCTTGCTTGGGCATCCATAAGATGAGATCCTGCAGCCCCAGTGTTCCCTCTCTGGAGTAGTACCTGGACACACACGGATGGACCTCCAAGGTAGAAGAAGATTTGAACACAGGGTAACACTAAGACACTCGGCATCTACGCTTATTGCTCAAAGTTGACTAACGGCCCCCTGCTTTGCAGTCCGGTGGTATCAGCTTCCGTTGCAGCGGCATCTCTGTGTCAGTCATGCACTCCACACATGCCACCATCGCCAACGTCCTATCGGATTGATCTTCTTCTCTGCCTGTACATACATGCATGCTTTACAGCTCGGTGAAATATGACACGTCTTTTGCAGCACATCCAGGGCAGACCCACTGTCTTGACCGTCTTTTCCCTGTGCACATCATGAAGAGCGAGATTACCAGCCTGTATCGACTCCCCTTCATGGAGGATTGGACTTTCGAATCCTCGAGGTTCTCGAGTGAGCCTTCGCGCTCCACTGCGGCAGAACAGTGGGATTTTGCTTCGGAACCCCTCCCCGTCTCCTAGTTCTCTTGCCCTCTAAAGAGAAACACAGCGTGGTGCAGGCTGGGACTACCTTGCAGTCTCAGTAAGATTTTACAAGGAACAACCATTCCCTGCAACAGCCATGACGTAGCTAAAGGAGGCTTTTATAGGCAACTCAACATGGACAAGGTCGGAATTGAAGAAGTAAAGTTATTTATGAATCAAGTGTTGAGACCCCAAGAGGAGCAGCTGGGGGGAGGTTATATAAGCCCCTGATAGAAGTGTCGCACCTTTGAAGGCCTAGATGCCTTGACATAGCATGTTGATGACTGGTAAACTGAGAACTCAATCGTGCTTAGATTAAGCTCGACACACCTTTCTGGGCGATTATGGCGGCAAAAGAATGCGCACATGGTCTCTCTAGAATACTTTGTATCTAGGATTAAAAGCAAAGTATTCAAGCAGCACCTATTAGGCATCACTCCCCAGTGTTTTTTTTTTCATGCTTAAGGCTACCTAGGCTGGCTGTACAATATCAACTTAGTCGAATGGTTGAGAGGGAATCATAACATCGAAAACAACAAATCTCATGGAAATATATTAGCCGTATCTCTTACAACCCAAGTTGAATTCTCACTGTATCCTTTTTGCGTGTCCCAATCACATGGTTGTTAGAGATAAGATTGAACCTGATTCGCGCTCTTGTTCTCTTGAAACGGGCTTTACCGGGGCGTCCAGGTGGCAGTCCACATAGGTATCTTAGCTCTCCTTTCCCCTTCAATCCAGCTAAGTCTTTTAGGCAGTCTCTTTAAATACAATTTTTAATCTAGCATAATGCTATAACGATCATCTAGCATTATGAGCAGATCTGCATCATCTTCCCAGTCCTCACTTTCACGCATCTTGCTTAAATCCTTGTGTGAGGAAGAAGAACTTGGCACAATACGACTCGTTCTTATCGGATTACGAGGTAATCTTCAATACTTCGGCTCTGTCCGGCGGTAATATCGAGGCTGGTGCTTAATTCCTCGTCCGAAGATGACCGTCAGATCCAGTGCCATCTCCACCTACAGAAAGCTTGCCAATGACGATACAAAACTTAAGGGGGGACCTCGCATGTGCTTGAGGAACATCGAAGCTCAGTTTGTGTAGTCGGCGAACAAGACGTTGTCAGCTTCTGCGCAGAAGCTCCTAGTTTTGGGGTTACTTATTAGGTACCTAAGGCAGGTAGGTAGGTGGCTCCGAATTATCTAATGGCTGTACTGTAAATCGCTTTGATCTATGACTTTAAAAGCTTAAATCTTTGAGTTTGCCTTCAATGTTGAGTTTCGTAAGGTTTATTAATCTTCTCTCGTTAGGGATTTAGGCATGCCTGCTCCTTCATCTAATCTAGAGCTAACGAGCCTCGTCTAATTAATAGTTCAGCTTCTAGAACAAAGGGAGTCTCCGATTTCTGTACACCCCCGATTAAACACGCAGTTTTTATTAATTGTCTTCCAACTCTATCAAATGTAAGCAAAGAAGCAGGCTTTGACTTGGAAAGTATTTGACCCCCTTCAATTTTCATATTCCACATCATTTTCAATGGCGTTTGGAACCGGTTTGGCTTTCTTGAAGTAGCCAGTTAGTCATCTTGCACTTCGATACTGGTTAATTAGTAGGTCAGGGTTGCTGCAAACAACCACAAGCAAAAATAGCAAGCGAAAGATAGAAATGGCCTAGAGAGAGGACCTTCCCCAGATACCAACAACCGATATACCTGCTGGCTCTAGGGAAAATTACGGATTGCTGAGATCGAGGGAGCCAATTGGTGATGAGATGGCAGAAGAAAATAACGGATAAAAGGAAGACGCGGTTGGCGAGTCCCGGAAAGCGAGCGGACGGCCGAGGGCAGACATCGCAACCAAACTAGTTTTTCGCGAAAGCCAACGGCGGTCATACCCGAATCAGGCAGTAAACTTCAAGGAAACCCATCAGAGCCAACACCATACAGACCGGGCAACAGGCATCAATGCCTCCTAAAAAAAAATTAGAAAGAAAGAAAGAAAAGAAAGAAATAAGAAGAAGGGTAAAAAAACTCTAATTAGAGCCAACATGGTATAAGTAGGCCAAGACCCCCCGAAAATGCTAACAAGTTAACTCTTCCAGCTAACACCAGTCAAGTCCTAAAATACCTATCAGTAATTCTGGTTCCAGCTCAACAACATATCCTGCTCAAAGTAGACGACTAGACTCTCAAGCAAACAACCACAGCCATAGCAAGGATTCCCACACTCTATCAATCAATAATAAATCAATCATTATACGTGAAAATAAGGCTGTGAGACGCAGGGAGTGGCTAGCAACTGGGGGTAGGAGCATCGGTAAATAATAGCGCATTAACTGCAGTGCCGAGTTCAGCCGAAGTCGGTTTATTGAGATCCACCTCAAGGATGCTGGACCTTGGTAAATCTTGAACAACTAAATTATTTATTATTCGAAGTCCAGAACTCTCGCGGGACAAGAAACGTCAATTGCCTCGCGAGCCCCAAGAACCAGGAGCTGCAAACCATCAGAGTCTGCGAGAGAGCCCACTTTTGATCTGCTCCAGCTGCCATCCCAGGTGCTACCCCAACCAGCCTTTTCCAGCGCCATCTAGCAGTAGCAGCCATGCTTCGAACCTTGTCGGCGAAATCAGGAGCTGCCGGCCTCGGCCAAGTGAGGTCATGCCAGTCGCTCCCGAGCAGCACATGCTTCTCCTCATTGCAGCGACGATTGGCCTCGACCTCGACCCAGCAATCCCCCGCATCCATCTACCTTCGACGAGCCCAGCTGTCTTCCTCGACCAAGATCCCCTCCACCTCCCGTAGCTTCCACAACACCGTTGGCAAAATGTCAGTTTCGACTCGAACCGAGAGCGATGCCTTTGGCGAGGTCCAGGTCCCCGCCGACAAGTACTGGGGAGCCCAGACCGAGCGATCTCTCGAGAACTTCAAGATCAACCAGCCTCAGGACCGCATGCCCCCCGCCATTGTCAAGGCCTTTGGTATCCTCAAGGGAGCTGCTGCCACCGTCAACATGCGCTACGGTCTTGGTAAGTCCAGGTCGGCCCATCGCCTCAGAATGCATGGCTAACAAGCCGCTTTTTAGATCCCACCATTGGCAAGGCCATCCAGCAGGCTGCCCAGGAGGTCGCCGACGGCAAGCTCCTCGATCACTTCCCCCTCGTCGTCTGGCAGACCGGCTCCGGCACCCAGTCCAACATGAACGCCAACGAGGTCATCTCCAACCGTGCCATTGAGATCCTCGGCGGAGAGAAGGGCAGCAAGAAGCCCGTCCACCCCAACGACCATGTCAACCGCAGTGCCTCCTCCAACGACACCTTCCCCACTGTCATGCACATCGCTGCTGTTCTTGAACTCGAGAGCGACCTTCTCCCTGCTCTGCGCAGCCTCCGCGATGCTCTCCAGGCCAAGGTTGACGATTTCGAGGCCAAGAAGATCATCAAGATCGGACGTACCCATCTCCAGGATGCTACCCCTCTCACCCTTGCCCAGGAGTTCTCCGGCTACGTTGCCCAGCTCGATTTTGGAATCAAGCGTGTTGAGAGCTCCCTGCCCGATCTCCGCCTTCTCGCCCAGGGCGGTACTGCTGTCGGTACTGGGATCAACACCTTCGTGGGCTTTGCCGAGGGCATTGCTGAAGAGGTCACCAAGATGACCGGCACCGAGTTCAAGACCGCCCCCAACAAGTTCGAGGCTCTTGCTGCCCACGACGCCATCGTCCAAGCTCACGGCAGCCTGAACACCCTGGCCACCTCCCTCACCAAGATTGCCCAGGACGTTCGATACCTGGGCAGCGGCCCCCGCTGCGGTCTCGGCGAGCTCGTCCTTCCCGAGAACGAACCCGGCAGCAGCATCATGCCGGGCAAGGTCAACCCCACCCAGTGCGAGGCTCTTACCATGGTCTGCGCCCAGGTGATGGGTAACCAAGTCGCCGCCACCATCGGAGGCATGAACGGTCAGTTCGAGCTCAACGTTTACAAGCCTCTCATCATCCGCAACCTTCTGCACAGCTCCAGGCTGCTCGCAGATGGCATGCGCTCGTTCGAGAAGAACTTGGTTGCTGGTCTGCAGGCCAACGAGGAGAAGATCTCCAGCATCATGAAGGAATCGTAAGTCAACACACCACAATCCCCCAACCGTTGAAACAAAAAAAGATTTAATTTATGAATTGATGCTGACTGAATTCTGTAGCCTTATGCTTGTCACCTGCCTGAACCCCAAGATTGGTTACGACATGGCCAGCAAGGTTGCCAAAAATGCCCACAAGAAGGGTCTCACCCTCAAGGAGAGTGCCATGGAGCTGGATGCTCTCACTTCTGAGGAATTCGACACCCTGGTCAAGCCCGAGCTGATGGTTGGTCCTTCACCATACAAGGGCTAATCTTGGGGGATAGAATTTGGAAGGGTAAAAAAAAAAACTGTAATTACCACCAACGGAGCGTTTGTTTTCAATAGAACCGCTAGAGTACCTCCTTGAACAAAACAAAGTCTTATAGGCCAAACTATCATCGCATTATCTAAACTTGAGTACGTGCTGAAGAAACGTGAAGTTGGCTCCTCGAGCTACTGGCTTCGTGCCGAGTGCTTGTTGGTTTCTCTACATCCTCTCACAGTAGCGATGGCTCTTTCATTCAATGTTGCCTTGAAGGTCCAAAAGGTGGCAAGATAGCCATTCAGACCAAGAATAAGTAGGCACCAAGAGGGAGGGTCACTACTCCCGTCTCAACATCGAACTAAAAGCATGTGCTATGTGATGATCCTCATATCTCATTGTCTTCGGGCGGGGCTTGATCTTGTAATCTGATCGTGTTTCACTGAGCCCATCGCAAATTCGATGAGTGACTTCAATCACTTCGACACGTCAAGGTATGATGCGATGGTATTCAAATCATATCCGATATCATATTTTATATTCTTGTTTAGAGCCAGATGGTCCATCATCAGGCCGTGACTCGCTAGACCATGAACCTACCCTATAGCGGGACATTGATATACTTCGTATTACGTTCTATCGTAAGGCCGACATGACGTTTGTATGGTTCTGTATTCTTGGTGTGATTCGGGATTGATTCTGCAGTAATGTGTGATAAGGCTAAATAGGATGACGGGGTAGAACAAGTGAAGAGAGACAGGGTAGATGATCTTGCTGGTTGTCAGTGTCTATGAATCTTCATGGACAAACTTAGTGCGCCGGACCGAGGCAAACCTTCGACTGGGACAGCAGCTGGATATTCAATTGCCTTACCTGAGCCCCAAACCGGGCAAAAACCAACAACATTCCTCCCTAGAATCGTGTGTGGTATCAAGGCGCGTTCGAGGGCTGTGGGGATACGTAAGCCTGGGCAGCATCACTTCAACTAGAATTGCAGAGCAGTAGGATCGCATCCATTGCGGCCACACCTGGGGCCAGGCTTCAAAAGTCTACGCATCATTACATCTAGTCATGTTATACCGAGCGAGTGAGATATGATAGCTTGATCAATTGCTTGACCAGGTGGATGGATGGATAATTGGATTTTACGGTTGACCACATACACACTCCGGATTTTTACGTGGCAATTCTCAGTAGTGTTAAGGAACAACTTCCCATTACCTCTCGTCAATGTACACAGAAACTAGCTTGTTATCTACTCAAAAGACTCCGTATTTCCAGATCTCATCCCAAGATAGCTAACTTGTTCAATCTCCTAGGAAACAATAGGTGCCAACGCAACATAAAACCCAATCCGGCCAAGACATATATTATTGACTAATACAAATGTGCCACGCTTGTTCGGTACCTGGCGGGGAGCATTCATGATGCCTCGTTATGGGTACTTAAGACGCGCTTTCATCTGAGAAAAAACAGGGAAAGAGAATTAGGAAAAATGTTTACAGGCGAGAGCCGTGGATAACCTTCATGTCGACGGCGAGCTCCTGGCCGTTGTCGTTGAGGACGAGGACACGGACGCTGCCGCGGCCAGACTCGAAAGCACGAGCGAGACGGCCGTGGAGGTTGGACTGGTCAATGATGGACAGGGACTGCTTGACATCACCGGTCTCGGTCATGGCGACGATGTTGCCATCCTGGATGTCGAGGACACGGTACTGCTTGAAGACAGGGCCGAGCATGGTCTGGACCACGACGCTGGGGGCAGGGTTGGAGATGAAAGAGGACTCCTCGTGGAGCTGCTTGGTGAACAGGTCAACACCGAGGTAGCGGTACTGTCCAGTGGCAGAGGAGGTAGAGATGCGGATGACCTGGCAGGGGCGGCCCTGGAGGATCAAGAAGTCACCCAGACGGATGTGGTTGCAAGGGATGGTGACGGTGTTAGGGGCATAGGACTCGCTGGAGTCACCAGGGCGGGGACGGGGACCGTGGTGAGCCTCGACATGATCATGACGGGGGTGGGCAATGCGGTCCGCCAGCTTGTTCACTCCCTGGCGGAAGGAGTGGTAGTGACCTGCATCTCCAACAAAATATTAGCATAAACTAGTAAGTATGTGGGCAGTGGACAAATACTAACCGTCCTCGTCGTAGTAACCCATCTTGGACTTTTGTTGAGTGGAAGAGAAGCGGGCGGGTTCAACGGTTTCTTCGGAGAACTTTACGTCCTTACGGGGAGCAGAACCGGGAACGCGAGCGTCGACGGTAAACTCGTTGAAGTGGGTGGTGTTGTTCTTGTAGGGGGCGGAAGAAACACGCTCTTCAACGGTGAATTCGTTGACGTGAGAAGTGTTGTTCTTGTAGGGGGCGGAGGGCACGCGCTCTTCAACAGTGAACTCGTTGAAGTGGGAGGTGTCCTTGCGGGGAGCGGATCCAGACACACGCGAGTCAACGGTGTATTCGTTGACCTGGGTGTGGTGGTGGTGGGAATGGTGTCGACCAGGTGCGACGCCGTCTACAGTAGCGTCGTAGGACTGGGCGTTGTAGGAGGGACGGTAACGCTCGCGGTACTGACGTTCAGCGAGGTCAATGGGGCTGGAGTAAGGCTCGGGGTGAGGGCGAGCGTCAACGTGGATGTGGGTGTCTGTGTACTCGGTGCGAGGTGCAGCAGGGCTGGGAGGTTGATGTCAGTTTGCGTTGAGCAATAGGTAGGTAGGTAGGTAAGGTAGGGGAAGGTAAGGTAGGTATGGTAAGCAGTAGGTAGGGGATGTGAGCTGAATGGTTCCTTAGACAACCAAGCTATGGAACCAGCCCCCCTGAACCAGGGTCAGGTCAGGCGGTGACGCGTGAACAGCCGTAACAAAAAAAGAAATTATGGGTTGTGATGAGTATTGGCCCCCCAGCCCTGGCAATTTGAGCCAGTCCAGCACAGTGCCGAATTGGGGGCCCTGCAGCCGAGCTATTCGACGTACATAACCTTATGCATTTTGCCGCCTGCACTCCTCCTGGTGGAGCAGGAGAGGAGGCGCCGCGGATCGCGTGAAAGGAGGGAGGTAGGGGGACTTGGAGCGCATCGCAATTGCTGCGCCAGGGAGGGAGGACTTGAAAGAAAGTTTTTGGCTTACCGTCTCGACTCGTAGACGTGATGCTCGTGCTCAAAGGTAGTACCGGGACGGTGGTGGTGACGTTCTTCTTCACGTGTGATACGGACCTCTTCTTCGCTGTAGCGGTGCTCGGGGCGAGAAGGCTGTTCGGCAGTGACAGAGAACGAAGAAGAGTGTTGACCTTCCCGTCCGGGTTTCTCTGCCTGAAGCTTGATATCAACCTCTGTCTTGGTCTCGGTGGTGGTCTGCGCTTCGCTGTCCCGATAGGTGGAGGGAAAGATGCTGAAGGGGACCGGGACACGGGCTTCAAAGTCCAGGTTGACGACTTTTGCTGGCGCGAGAGAATCTTCTCATACAACCTTCCGTAGCAGAGCACGAAAGGAAGACAAGAAGGATCCTCTGGCTCTTGTTCCTGAAGAAACAAAAGTCGAAGGGAAAGAAAGGAGAAAAGAAAGAGAGAGGCCTCTGTTAGATCTTTTCTTCCAGTTCTTTGCTTGCTGCTTGTCTGAAGTCCGAGCTGATGATGTGTAGGGAAATAATTGGAGGGGAGAGAAAGGAGAGGCCGGATGGGTTTTGAAGGCAGCGAACTGGCGCAGGCTGGGGTGGCCATTGGCCTGGGCAAGGGCGTGTTTTGCGACGGTCGGGAGGGCGACCAGACCAGGGGTGGTGCGTGTATCAAGCCTGAGGCCATCATGTTTACGACGACAGGGGCCCCCTGTTGTTTACTCTGGTCCAAAGCGGAATAGACGGCCTAATCCAAGCTCCGCTGCTACGCTACCAATGCATGGCGTCGCCTAGTAGTGTGATGAATCGCCCACCGTCAGCGCCTCTTGGGGGTCTGCGTCGCCTGCACTGTGAGCCTGCTTGTGACATTGCTGTGGGAGTTGATGTGCATACTGCAGGCCGCGGAGGGCGTTGTGCAGAGGTACGCTTGTGCCTGTCTGTCTTGGCTCTGGGTGAAACCAGGCGCCGCCTTGCTTCTGATCCAGAGCATCGCAATAAGCTGTTCAGACAGCTTCGGTGGTACCATGTGCCTGCACAAGAAGAACTCTGCCTTCAGATGTCAACATTACTATCCATGACGAAGATGCTCAATTGGTTTCTCTCCCTGGCCCTGCTAACGACAAGGCGCTTCCATCTCACCAATTTGGTTCTGGCTGGGCTCCCTTCCAATCTGATGATGATCGCCAAATGCAAGTGCTGAACAGCGCGCGCACCCAGCGGCATCCTGACACACTGTATGCACTGTAATAGGGGCTGGGGTGGTTGGGAGGCCGCGACCTCCGGCGCCTCGAGGTAAGACAGCCCCAACCTCCTCGGCTGTCCTCAGCTCAGGTTATCAAGGCGTGTGTCGTGGAGCACCGTCATTGGATCTCCCCAGCAGAGATTCCGTATTTCATGCAACTTCTGGGCCATTAAACCTGAAAAACTAGGCTCTTCCCCGGGCCTTGAGCCAATCCCCGTAGCTCCTGTCCCAGCCAAGTGGGTGACAGAAGAAATGACACACCTAATGGAAGAGTTGGTTATAAACAGATTACTTACTACAATAAATAGAGAAATTCTGTAGTATAAAATAAAGTAAAGTGATAATATCTATTATATTATCTCTGAGGTATGCATTATTAGCACTCAATAGTCTGACAATACCGGTCGCAGGCTCGAAATCAAGCAACCTAATGTTTGAGTGTCTCAATTTCAATGTCACCCACTTGCCAGCCATCGGGGCTAATATGATTCCATCTGATTGCCAATTGGGACCCAATGGCCATGCAAGTCTGCCCCCCCCGCCCTGTTAGCCACTGGCTGTGAAGATTGGGAGATGATGGCTCCTCTTGTTTGTTGTTGCCATTCTCCTTCCCCCGTCTCCTGCGTCTGTTTCCATCTCTCCCGCTCGTGTTGACACATGGGAGCCCAGCTTCAGGGGGCACCAAGCTCAGCTGAAAGCCAGGGGTAGCTGGTCCTCTAACGCAGTTGCCGGGACAACAAGCGTCCTTGGCTCGGGAGCTCATTGAATTGCTGTGGGCCCAAGCATCCAATCGCAGCCCGGGGCAGCCCTTCTTTCCATCCAACGCGACTAGAACACGGGGTGTGGCTTTTGCAGCAACGGGCGCGTCCTCTCGGCTGTAGGAATCAGCAGAGTTGTGATTACATGTGCAATTAGCATTCAAGCGCTGCTGGCAGGTCTAGGTTTTACCTCGGTCGAAAATCCGAGGCGATGGTGTGCGAGCTGCAGTGTTGTCAGCATGAATGATCGCGTTATGGAGTTGCTGCGATCGGCTCGCCCAGTTATGCGGCTGGGTCCTATTCTGGGGATTGGGCTGCCCCAGAGCTGGGGCAGAGGCCAATGGAGAGATGTCTTGCTTATCAGTCTTTCCTGCACGCGCAAGCTCTGGTTTTAATGCCTCAGAGCGCTCTGTATCTATGTACATACACGATCTAAGGGACCGACTGGACTGAGGCCACTTGCGTGCCTGCGAGTGCGCTGGGGCGGCTCGAGTCACGTGCATTCAAGCTAGGCACAGAGCTTCCCCAGCTCGTCAAGGCAACCCGTTCCTCAAGCGGTCAATGGGCATAAACGATGATCTACGTCCCGAGATCTCACCACGATGGTTTGGTACACGTAGCTCACCAAGATGAACACCGTGCCGGAAGCTTCTTGCATTGACAACCTGGCGCCCTGGCCAGGAGAGCGAGAGCTAGGACAACAACTACTCCCCACGTGATGTGATGTGATGTCAGCAGCGATTTTCGCCTATGCCCCGCCATAGTAAAGTGCCCCTCGTTTTAGGCATGGCTGCTTGCCTGCCGTGGAAGCAGATCATCATCATTCCACAAACTGGTATGTGCTGCCCGGATTCTTGGGATCTGTCTCGGGAAGCCAAGCCTTGAACATGAAACAAAGATTCTCGTCGTTGGACGTCAAGGTAGGTTGCACTGCCATTGTTCCTGCCCAGGTGACCCCGATCTCTAATTGCCGGCTAGGTCATTGCCCATGAGCTCCAAGAAAGCTTGGTCACTCTGCGGCTTGCCAATATCTACGACCTCTCCTCCAAGATCCTCCTCTTCAAGTTCTCGAAACCCGACAATAAGAAGCAACTCCTCATCGACACCGGGTTCCGCTGCCATCTGACCGACTTTGCGCGCACCACAGCCACCGCTCCTTCCGTATTTGTCGCACGGCTCCGAAAGGTTCTTAAAACTCGAAGGTTGACAAAGGTTACACAAATCGGGACGGACCGCGTACTGGAATTTCAGTTCAGCGATGGGCAATACCGCTTGTTTCTGGAGTTCTTTGCTGTGGGTTTCCCCTCTTCGAACTGCTTATCGAATGTGACCCAACTAACGTTGAGTCATAGAGCGGAAACCTGATCTTGACCGACGCCGAATTGAAGATACTAGCCATCGCGCGCAACGTATCAGAAGCAGATGGCCAAGAACCGCAACGAATAGGCCTCCAATACTCTCTGGAGAACCGACAGAATTACCCTAGCATACCCCCATTAACCAAGGAGAGGGTTAAGAATGCATTAGCCACAGCTGTCAGCAAAGCGGCGGCTCAGAACCCGTCGGCACTGAAGAAGGGCAAAGCGAAGGTTGGGGCCGAGTTAAGAAAGAGTCTGGCTGGTGCCATCACTGAAGTCCCCCCTGTGCTGGTTGATCACACCCTGCAAGCCAACAGTTTTGATCTTTCGAAGCCGTTGGCGGATATCCTCGCTAGTGAGACGCTCTTGGATGAGCTGATGAAATCTTTGTCCGAGGCTCGAGATTTGGTTGAGAGTATTATCTCTACTTCGCAATGCAAAGGTTATATTTTTGCCAAGTATCGGGTCGCTTCCTCCAGTGGAGAGGAGGAGGCCGACGACAGACGAGAAAATCTCTTGTACGAAGATTTCCATCCATTTTGCCCTAAAAAGTTCCAAGAAGACCCGTCCATCAAAGTTTTGGAGTTTGATGGGTATAACCAAACAGTCGATGAGTTTTTTTCATCGTTGGAAGGTCAAAAGTTGGAGTCCAGGCTCAGCGAGAGAGAAGCTCAGGCCAAAAGAAGACTTGAAAGTGCCAGACAGGAACAAACCAAGCGCATCGAGGGTCTGCAAGAAGTCCAGAACGTAAACCTTCGCAAGGCTGCTGCCATCGAAGCTAACGTGGAATGGGTCCAGGAAGCGATGGACGCAGTCAACGGCCTTTTGGCTCAAGGAATGGACTGGGTGAATATCGGAAAGCTCATCGAACGTGAAAAGAAGCGTAGCAACCCGGTTGCGCAAGTGATAAAGCTCCCGTTGAAACTGGACGAAAATGTAATCACTCTTGTGCTTGCGGAGGAAGATGATGGACAGGACGAAGACGAGGACCCCTTCGAAACTGACAGTGAGTCTGAAGATAACGACGTTGCTAGCTCAAAGGCGGGGGGTCAGACGCCGGGAAAGTCACTCTCTATTGACATCAACTTGGGCTTGAGCCCCTGGAGCAACGCAAGGGAGTACTATGACCAGCGGAAAACCGCTGCTGTCAAGGAGGAGAAAACTCAGCAGCAATCGACACGTGCCCTCAAGAACACGGAGCAAAGAATTCACGAAGACCTGAAAAGGGGCCTTAAGCAGGAGAAAGCATTGCTACAGCCTATTCGACAGCTGATGTGGTTCGAAAAATTCATTTGGTTCATCTCATCAGACGGATATCTGGTGATTGCTGGCAAAGACGCATTGCAAAATGAAATGCTGTATAAGAGACATTTACGGAAGGGAGATGTTTACTGCCACGCTGATCTACGAGGCGCATCGAGTGTCATCATCAAGAACAATCTCAACACACCAGATGCCCCAATCCCACCTGCAACATTATCCCAAGCAGGAACACTGTCCGTCTGCTCCTCCGACGCATGGGACTCCAAAGCTGGGATGGGTGCATGGTGGGTAAACGCAGAGCAGGTGTCCAAGTCTGCATCTACAGGGGAGATTTTACCTCCGGGTAGTTTCACGATCAAGGGTAACAAGAATTTCCTGCCTCCCGCCCAACTTCTGATGGGTCTTGGGTTCATGTTCAAGATCAGTGATGCTAGCAAGGCTCGACATGTGAAACACAGACTCCATGATCCAGCCGCTGCTGCTGGTAGCTCGGCCGAAAATGACAACGAAGCTGATGAGGAGCAAGACGACGACCTCACCACCGCGGAATCACTTGATACACTAGAAGATAAAGGCGACGAGTCCGAACCAGAACAGGACGAGGGCGAAGACGAAGAGCAGGACAAGCGTGATAATCCACTACAACAGCACTCTGAAGCTGATGAGGCAGAGAGTGCCGTGGCTCAGGTCGAGCAGGAGGTTTCGGACCTGAAATTGACTGAACAGGCCGCGGACGAAGCAGAAAGTGAAGAAGAAAGCCCAGATCAGAAGCTCGATGACGAAGAGGATTTAGCATCCACCAGCGAGGCACAATCCCGCTCTTCAACCAAGGGTAATGATGCCGGCCCCGTCAAGAAGGCACCGGCAAAGCGAGGCCAAAAAGGCAAGGCTAAGAAGATTGCCGCCAAATACAAGTACCAAGACGAGGAAGATCGCGCTGCTGCGGAAGCCGTCCTCGGTGCCGCGCTGGGGAAGAAGAGGGCCGAGGCCGAGGCCAAGGCCAAAGAGGACCGCGAGGCAGAGCTGGAGGCGATGAGGGAACGCCGCCGCACCCAGCACCAGAAGCAGCAGAAGGAGGCAGCCAAGCATGAAGAGGTTCGCCGGCAAATGATGGACGAGGGGGTCGACATGCCAGATGATGGCGAGGAGGAGAAGCTGGCGTCCATCGATGCTTTGGTCGGCACGCCGCTGCCGGGGGATGAGATTGCGGAGGTCATACCGGTCTGCGCCCCCTGGACCGCCCTGGGCAAGTTTAAGTACAAGGTCAAGCTGCAGCCTGGAGCCATGAAGAAGGGTAAGGCGGTCAAGGAGATCCTCGAGAGGCTAAAGCTGGATAGCGGCAAGAAGAATGTTGTAGACGAGCACGCCAGGGACAGCGAGAGGATGTGGCCACGAGAGGTGGAGCTGATCAAAGCCTTGAAGCCCGAGGAGGTCGTCAACAGCATACCAGTGGGAAAGGTCCGTGTGATGATGTCAGGAGGCGGCGGAGGCTCTAGTGGTGGAGGCGGGAAAGGTTCTGGGGGAGGAAAGGGCGGTGGAAGGGGAGGTGGCGGGAAAGGAAGGGGTGGAAAGGGTTCAAAGAAATAACCTCTCCTTGGAAGTGAGTGGGAGGATTATATATTCCAGTCTTTGGAGGCTATCGAACAACAACAAAAAAGAAGCTCCTCGGTCAAAAAGAGACATCTCATCAAGTACGTGCAGCAGAAATCATTAACATGTATTGAATGGCTAACTAGCTCGTAGATTCATAAACTCGTTATATGTCGACCGTTACCTGGAACTAACTGCAACCTTCTCAAACCTCCGGACATCATTCGGAACCCTGGCAATGCAGAGCTCTTGACAGAACAGACCCCAGTGGCCAGAAGTCGCTTCTTTTACAGCATCTTGGAGTGACCTGTTGTACCGCGATCTATATGCGTGGCGCACAGCAGCCATGTGCGTCGCATCCCAGTGCAGACGTACCAAGCGTGAAGTGAGTAGCTCGTGTCTAAGCTCATCCTTTCGGGAGGCAGTGAGCGCATGGTGTAGAAGAAGTGCATCACGCACAGGACGGTTGATCACGCCATTCAGGATATGAGCCAGGAGCTCGCCCTAAATGAAGAGGTATGTCAGTAAAATAAACCACGGGGGGGTAGCAAAGAGTCCCAAGAAACAAGAAAGGTTCAGCATACCACAAGGTTGCCACTCTTCTTGAGAGCATCGCGGGCAAAATTGGCGCGGTACCGATGGTCGTACTCGTTCAAGATCTCGCGGAGGTGGGAATCACTTCTTGTCACGACAACCGAAATCATCAAGCTTTCGCCTCCCTTCTCTGCTTTGATGGCTTTGCGTAGGGCTTCCACGTCGTCGTCGACCAGTTGCATGTCGACGGGTACTCTACGGCCGTGAGAGTCATATTCATCCATCCTGCGTTCATCAAGCACCATCATGACCGCCTTCTTAAATTTGTCTTCCCTGAGCTCCTCCCTCATACATTTGGTAAGACTGTCGTCGTACTTTTTATCAGTGAAGGCATCCTTGATGTAGCGAATCTCATCGTTGGTTCGACCCATGAGTGACTCAATGAGCAGTTCTCGGCGCGTCTTGTCACCATGGTACCAGAAGTTGGCCCAGTAGGCTTCGCTCTCCCACATGCCCAGTGCCACTGCGTAGCAGGCCTTCATGAGGTTGGGGTTCTCATCTTTAAGGCGGGCTCGGATGTGCTTTGCGATATTAACGCCTTTCCGATGGGATCCCGTCTTGACCAATTGCTTGTACTGAACACGAAGCTCCATCACTTGCTCGTGGGTCATGCTGGGAAGGATCTCGATGAGTGGTTCCCTGTCTGGAGCTCCGTCGCCCCTGAGGGCCTTCGCCAGACGCTCAGCGCTGTCTTCAGCGCAATGGAATCGAGCCCGTCGGTTGCGTCTCCTTTCTGCGTCATCATCTGATGCGATAGGCGAGAGCGGTTCAACGTCAGATGGGTGGCCGGTCGGCAAAAGAAGAGGCGATGGCATAGGCGAGGACTGTTGGTAGGTACCACGGTATGCTTCAAGCAGCGGCGATGCTCCGCCCGACATGGCCAAGCCAGCAACACCTAAAGTGGCGGCTCCTGTGCCAAGTGTCAACTTGGACATTCGAGAGGATGGCGCCGGAGACTTGTCGTGGCGACTGCTCTTCTTATCGCTGGTTCTCTCCTTCGACCTGCTCCTCGACCTGGATCTATGCCTCGATCTGTGCTTTGACCTATCTCTCGACCTGTCTCTTGATTTGTCTCTTGACCTGTCGCTTGACCTGTCCCTGGACTTGTCCCTGCGGTGACCATCCACCGTGAGGAAACCACGATCTCGAGACTTGTCTCGCTTGCGTTCATGAGACCGGTCTCGGTCTCTGCTGCTTCGCGGCGGCTCCACAGTATACACATTAGGCTGAGAGCTTCGAGGACCTTCCCCGTGGAAGGAGTCTCGATGGGATCTCCTTGAATCAGCCTGACTGGCGGCCGGGCTTGTAGGTCGGTACCAACGCGGGTCGTCGTGTCCGGGGTGAAGAGATGACTGAGGCCTGTCTCCCACCTGCGACGACGAACCAGGCACGTAAGATGATCCGAGGCCGGCTGCAGCAGCTTCCTGCGGAGGCAACTTTCCATAGGCCAGGTCCTCCTCCAGCTGCTCCTTCTTCATCTTGTGACGGTCCTTTTGATCGGAAATGTACGACTTCATAGACTGCCCCGGGTGTTCCAGATACTTGGACGCGTCGAACTTGTGCGAGCTGCTGCTGGGGCTCCGGCCGTCGGGCGCGTGACCCTGCAAGCGACGCTTCTCGTCCTCGCCGGCGTTGGAGCTGTACTTCTGGGGCAGGAAGCTGAACTTGTCGTCCTTGGCCTTTTTGGAATCACTCGCTTCGGGCCTGGGCTCCTTGTCATTGGGCTTGCCGTACTTTTGCGGCAGGAAGCTGCTGAATCTATCGGCATCGGCGGCGGAGCCGTACTGGGAACGGCGGTCACTTTTGGACTTGTCGCTCTTCGACGCGGGCGGCTCGACGGTCTGGATATGCGGATCGAACTGGTGCCCGTCGCTCGGGAATGCGCCAGGTGGCTGGCTCGTGGCCTGGTCACGCGAGCTCCCGCTGTAGACGGGACCCGAAGTCGGAGCCGAGGTGTAGGGAGGCATAGACGGGTCGTAGCCGTAGTGAGTTCCCGGGACCATTTCTGACAGTCCTCCTTCGGTTGGGTATGGTAGGCCGCTCCCGTTGGGGGCGGGAGGGCCTACGTCACTTCGGCTCCTGGACCTCTGGTAGCTGGAGTCGTCACCGGGATAGACGTAGCTTGTCGAGTCTGATGGGCCTCTGTCGTCTCTTTTGCGATCATCTCGAGATCGGGACCTCGAGTGACCCCGACGGTACTCGCTGTCGACATTCAGCGACATGGCAATTGTGCTGCTTTACTGCCCTCTTGCTCCGTGGTAAAAATATGGTGATTTTTTTTTTCCCTTGGTTAGCTGGGGGGCGGGGTCGGTTTTGCTTCTTGGGGGAGGGTCGGCTCAGCTCCCGACAAGGAACAGCTCTCAATTGGCGGCGTTCCGCTTGGCAAAACGTAGGGAGAGATGGCGGGGATGCAGCTGGAACGAAGGTCGAGTCAGGAGGGAGAGGGAGAGGTAGCACAGCAGGAAGAGAAGTTGGTCACCAGGCCGTCTGTCTCATCGACCATCTGGCGTTGACCAATGCGCAGACAGACGAGCGGAGGGAGTAGGTAAGAGGCGCTAAGGCAAGGCCTAGCTGCAAGCTACAGGGCTCCATGGGTTCCTCAGCGCCTGAGCCCGCGGCGGCCGGGGGGCTGGGAACATCACCTAGTCTCTCCACCGACCAACAGGGTGGCGTCACTCCAGTGCTCCCTGGGAGCTACCTGGGACCTGCCTAAGGCCTCGCAGTGCCTGGCTAACTAGTAGTGTTCTGCCGTCTGATTAGTGTATCCATCACCAAGCCCGTCTTGCCCAGCCAAGTGGGTGACATTGAAATTGAGACACTCAAACATTAAGCTGCTTATTTTCAAGTCTGCGATCGGTATTATCAGATTATTGAGTGTTAATAATATATACCACAGAGATAATATAGCGGATATTACTACTTTATTTCATTTTATACTACTAGATTTCTCTATTAATTATAGAAAGCAGTCTGTTTATCACTGACTCTTCCATTAGGTGTCTCATTTCTCCTGTCACCCACTTGCCAGCATGATGACTGCATGGAAATGTGGGCTAGTCTACCGGTGTGATAAGCCGCTGCCTAGCCCCGACGAGGCAGCTGAAGTGGTTCGCTTTGCCTTGCAGCAAAACGTGCCGGTCGCGAATCATGATACCTAAACGGGCACCGCAGTACCATGATTCCACCGCGTAGGAGTCCGGATCCCGACTCTATGGCACACAGAACAGAGCGGGTGCTGGAATGCAAATGGCGGGAGGCCGTATCCACCCCGTACCGTTGGGACAGAATCGGCCTGACTGGAACTCTTCTTGTCCTTCTATCCAGAAAGCGCCCTGGTCTCTGGAGTTGGCCGGTTTCATGGCTGCACAATCCAGTTTTCCCTGCATAAAGCCCTCCCAACAGGCCCCATTAACGCCGACCTCACCCCACTTTGGGCCCTTCTCACACATCACCAGCTACCTACCTTGTGCTTATTCTTCTTAACACACTGCTCGCCTTTGGCGGGATTCTGTTGGCATGAATCGTTCACCGGTCCTCATCAAATGTTCATCCTGTCGACAAGGCGTGGCCAGAATGCATTGAAGGCGGGCATTGCATCTTCTCCTATCCGTAGCCTCACGTACACAAGACATGCCATCATGGTAAAAGGAACACCACGTATGCTCAGCTTCGAAGCTACGTGTAGGTAGACGATTAGGCTGAGAACCTGGCCAGCTGGTATTACTGGCAGATATCATGTGAGAATTAACTAGATAGGCCACATCCAGCCAGTTAGGCGCTTTGGCAGCCATCATTAACAGCTATACTATACCCCATGTATCACCACCATCACAAACCCAAAATAATGCAAACGCTGTTAGCATCACAGCCAAAACTCCGTACACATATTATCTCCGTCTCCACCACCTCATCTTCCCCCAAACGCCGATCCGTGTAACTGAATAGGTTGAAAAGAAAAGCTGGAAAGGGCCGTGCAATGGCTCTCATGAGAGAGGATGCATGTCCGAATGATATCAAGACAAGAGCTGCAACCCTCGTGAAAACGTACCAGACTCTAAATCGAGCTTGTCCGACGCGAGGTTGACCTCCAAGCAATAGGTATCTAGCCCAAATGCAGCGGTTCCGCTTGCTCGCACGTAAATAGATTGATATGGTGATCACCTTGAGACGCACATCCCAGAATTGGCCGGTGAGGATGGAATGCAGTAGCAGAGATGGGAGAGCCGCGGTTCTGGTGCAAAAAGCTCGAGTATGGCTCAAGCCGGGAGAGTGGTCGTCCATCAAGGTTGAAAACCTTCACTTCATGAGCAGATGTTCCCCTATTCTCAAATGTTAGCCTTTGCAATAGGGAAAAGAACTCGCCAGTTCAAAGTAAATGGGGACTTACACTGCAAATACCGGGAGGTGCTCATGCGTGCTGGCGGTTCGCAGGGTGTCCCGTGTAACCTGGAAAGAGTGCAATGGCTTATCCATGCGGATATCCCACACTTTGACCTTGCCGTTGCGGCTGGCACTCAGCAGCTCTCGCTGGCCTCCTCGCTGCATGTGGACGCTCTTGATCCATTGTCGATCATTTTCATCTTTCCATTTCCTGATCATGGATTCTTGCGGTCTGCAGCGCGTATCGAATACTCGGACAGCGCCGTCACCAAATCCGGCCACGAAGAGATTTCCAGTCATTTGATCCGACGTCAACGACGTGACACAGGATCCGGATCTTGCTGGAATATCCATCACGCATGTCTCATGAGCGGCGTACCATACACGGATCACTCGGACGTCCCCGGCGACCAGAACTCGTCCCGTCACCTGTTGCCAATCAAACACCATACCTGAGTTGACATTACTAGGGATCATATGTGTCAGGGCGCGCCATGCTGATGCGAGCTGGATGTTTTGATCGCTGTCATAGTTCCGGTATACTCGGATAACGCCGTCAGAGGATCCGGTGAGCAGTATTGCTTGGTCATCTTCGTTGATAAACTTCATGTCACTGATCTTAGACCCTGAGGGGTTCCCATTGCTGAACCGACTCAGCCGGCCTTGTTTCTTCCAATCCCAAATGTTCACAGTATTTCCATCGTCGGATACTGCCAAATGGTCCTCGAACTGATGGAACGTCATTTTAGCCGGCTGGGCCCCATTGTTAACGATACCAAGCTGATTGTTCCACCTGTGGCTGCCTGCGAACTGTTTCAAAGGCTGTGTTTCCCTCAGAATTGTCTCGTTTCGCGAACGCCTCCACAAACGTTCATTGTATTCCGTACTTCCTGGCTCATCTGCCTCACTAGGTTTCATCTGAGGTTCTCGGAAATACTCGATCGCCCAATCCAGGAAACCGCTGGACAGAGGTAATGAAGGCTCCTCAGACAGGTCTCGTGTCTCGAATGCCCCGGAGAGGGGTTCGGGGGCAGCGTTGTAGGTTGCGTGACCATTGACATAATCATTCTGCTCTGGTGGGGTGGAAAATTGAACAGATGAGGGTGATCTGGGAGGGCCTCCCCCGCTAATCGAGGAGGGCGTCGTTGGTCTTGGCTTCTCCTCTCCACTGATCAACGATGGGAAGAGCAAGCTTGCGGTTCTACGCAAGAGACCTGGCGATGGAGGGGGGGCCGTGCTGGTCGCACCCATGAGACCGATCCGCTGGCTTGAGCTGGCGGCCTGATGACTTGCTGCCTTTTGGGCGTACTTCTGGATTTCTGCCATCAGGCCTTGTGCCGGTGCTCCAACACTGGAATTGATCAAGGCGTTGTGCATATAATCCACAATGATAGCCGCAAAATTTTGAACCTCCGGGTGCGGGTCTACGCTGAGGATCAACACGTGCTTCCAACAAGCCATGAACACGGTGTTGTGAGAAAGACCGTAGGCAGTGGACTTGATGGTGCCATCTTGGTTACGACTGTCTGGCCTGACGTAGTGAAGTCCCATCTTGTGATCATGCCCATCATCCTGGGGAGGGAACATGAGATAATCCTTCTCCTCGACCAGATGATCATATGCTGCCACAAGGAACTTGTTCTCAAATCTCACAACAAAGTGGGATAGGAAGACAAGAAATTCCTTACGAACCACAGGGCTTCCATCATTGCCCATCTCCAAAATCGTCCATGCGACCGATTCCTCTATGCGGGCAACTTCTTCGGTCAAGTCTGGAATGCCGAGGAATGTTGTCATGGCATGAATCATGGCCGCTCGTACTTCACTGCAAGGATCTTTTCTCAGGAATGCCAGTTTCATGTACGCGTTTTCTCGGATCCCCCTCCATTTGGCTTCGGGGAGGCCTTGCCAGAGTTGACTAAGGCAAAGACACGCCCATTGCCTCAACAACGGATTGCCTTCATTCTGAAGATGCTCAAGGCAGTAGGTCATAATATCAGTTTGGTTGCAGACCATTTGGCCATTCTTGTAGTCCTTGCATAGCATAGATAAGATGAATGCGCACATGGCCTTGTGCTCGTCGCCATCCACCACCGGCAGTACTTCTGATGGCTTGAGAATTTGGGCAAAATAGCTGTACCCGCTATCCTTGATGAGGTCAGTTTGGCAAGAAATATCAACAGCTATCAATCTTGCCCAGATAAAGACCATGACTGGTTTCAATTCAACTGCTGCTGATTGCAACAGCTTCAGGACATATGGGAAGATCCCGATGCTGAGGGCAAGCTGCACAGACCAGGGTCCTAAATCTAGGAATCTTCCCAGGAGAATCAGAGCCCGTACCCTATGCTGCTGGCTTAAGAGGACCTGGAGAACAACAGGCAATTGGTCTGGCGGCCTCTGAGCAAGAGCGTCGCCTCTTGTAAGATACACCTCAAAGGCGGTAAGTTGTTCGGTGAAAAAGGTCGAGTTCTGGTACTCGTACTCGATGCTCTCATTCTCCTTGCGCTCAAGCATGGGCAACTGGGCCAGTGCCATATCTACGGCGAGGTCCCAGGTCTCCCAAAGGGGGTGTTGATGCGTATCCGGTAGCGCTGGGTAAGACTGCGGGTGACAGCCGTATACCATCATGACTCTCTGGGCCAGAAGAAAGTTTCGGAAGAGTGCGGCGACCATCAGATCTTGCCGGAAGAATTTTCGAAAAACGTCCCGGGGCAAGGATGTCCACGCGATGCTGTCTGTGATGGCGGTGAATATCCAGTTCAACTCGCCCAGTGGAGTTCGCCTCTCCTGCAGTCTTCCGGGAAGCTTCTTTGCTCTCTCAGGCGTCAAGTTGGTTTTAAGGGGGTTCTGTAGAACAAAGAACCACAATGCCATCTCGATGGGGGTAGTCAAGCAGGAGGTGAACAGATCAGCCGGTAACAAGGGGTTAGTGGGGAGGTTTTCCTTCACAGCGCACGCTGCCAGGTGTATATACGGCCTGAAACTAGTCTTCTCGTAGCCAGAGTTCTCCTCTGCCGCCTTGTCCTCCTCCTCCTCGTGCTTCTCGACAAATCGGTGGTAGTTGTTGAGAATATTGCCTGCCTCGGAGCAATCCCACACGCAGATAGTGGGCGCCTGCAGCCAGTGTTGCAAGTCATAAAGCGATACAGGAATGTATTGGGTGTAGTTCTTATTAAACACCCAAATTTCACCAGAGGAAGTGGGCTTTGGCACACCGTGTCCGTTGTAATGAAGCAGTACTCGCTCGTCCTTGGCATTGCGTCGCAGAGATATGCAAAACTTCTTCGTTTCTTCCACCGATGGATCAAGATACTGCTTGTAGCGGGCACGTATTGCCAGGGTTTCATACTGGGCTTGGAGAGCCTTGCCGATATTTTCAAGTGCTTTCTGAACTGGCGGTACGGTCGGGTCTGTCCAAGCCTCTAGCTTGGCGCCAGGGTTTGTTTTGAGTTGATCAGGAGGCTCAACTCCAATATTAAGGCACACAGCCAGGGCGGCAGATACGGTTTTTAGCCGATCTCTCTGCCGCCAGTCCTGCAACTCATACTGTGGGGGTTTGGGCTTGCCCGTTGTTTCATGGCGTTTATCTGTGAAGTACATGTACCAATTCTATTGCACAAGATTAGATGATGACCCTAATACCAGCATCTCGAGAAGGGATAGAAGGAGAGAGGGTTGCGAGAAGAGCACACATACATTGGCAAGCTGTGAGATTATATGCTCCGATTGGTAATGGTCTTCAAACCCATGGCGCGTTCCCCATTCGGATATGACCTCTTCGATGTGCTCGGTATCGTCAGTTGGGCGAGGACCAAACTCGCTTTTCGATCTGTGTAATCCTGGTTTGTTCGGTCGAGCTGATTTATCTATCCCATTTCGGTCGCGTGCCTGGGCAGAAGCAGATTGGTCTCCTTGGTCGGGCGCACTGCTAGGTCGGCGGTCGTCATCGTCGTTGGAACTCGCATCGTAGTCTATTCCGCCGTTCGGCACAGATCGAAACCGCGACGTCTCGCCATTGGCAGTGGGCGTGGTGCGATGCCCGTTCGGCTCCAGCATGTTTGGCGCCATCTTGCGGCCAATCCCATATATTGCTGCTCGCTGTCCGCCCTGTTGCTCGTGACGTAACGCCTGCGATGACTGCTGTGCGCCGGACTGAAACGATGGCAAGCTGGAGGAGTCTGCCTTCGCTTGAGCGTGCGCTGGTGGGGGGGGCGTATGCGTCGACGCGACAGTCATGATCTCACCCCAGGCATAAAGCGGTCGATCATCCCGAGACGAGCGGTGCGGCGAAACTCGAGAACGGATGGTACTCACCACATGCCTATATGCGGAATGTGACGACGTGGATACCAGGTGATGGTAATGCTGGTGAAACTGATGAGTGGGCGAGCTATACTGTCTTGCGAGAAATGGGGGCACGCAGGTGGATCGATGGATCGATGGATGAGCTTGGGCGGCTGGAGGTCTGTTGTGGGGGCGATGTTGGAGTTGAAGTTCCCAAGCCGAAAGTTTAGCAGCCTTGTGATTCGCCCAAAGGGAGAGGCACCAGGGTACTACCTGCCTTAGTTCCGAAGTTGCCTGCCGGAAGGGTGACTTTAACCATAACACACCTAATCCGTCCACATTGTTCTGGGACATGTATAAAAAGGAGGGGTAGTGAGTTTCCCAACTCAGGAAACAAAAATCAAGTTAACTTGTAGCATTGCATTATGTAGCTACTGAATATCGTGGCCAGTATGTCAGTCAATGACTGCTAGCCCGTGGCCTAAGTACCAACAGAAGTGGTAAGCTTTTATGTCACCCTTTCGCCTTTTAGTGCTCTTCATCCGGCGGGGCAAGGCATCAGCACATGCACCCATCATATGCATCTACCTAGGTAGGTAGTCAATGCTTTGGCGCGCACACATTGCAACAGTCTATGTCGTTTCAATTGCCGAGTGACTGCTGAGGGGGCGACGGGGAATGGTCCATCCGCTGTTCATGTCTGTGTATTCCCACTCACCGACCCGTTCATTACCCACCAGAATATGTCAAACAATCAATAAGACTTCATCGAGGGCCGACGTGAGATAAACACCATCCTAGGGGTCGTAACCCATTTTCTGTGCGATGCATCTCGTCAGATTATGGTCTTTGCTCCCGTCCAGATGCCTTGGTCCTGTTCCTCTCTACAGTTGGTCCGGCTAACTCTTCATAGGCCTGGGCATATTTGTTAGATTACGTAGCCAAGTACTTGGATATGTAGCAATACGTTGCGCAGGGTTGTACAGAATATTGCATTCATAACGGTCTACGGAATAAATACCGACCTTCGAGTCAACCCATGACGTACGGCAAAATAAAAGCCAGCAACAACTTGTCCGAATGTCTCTCTTGCGACTATATCAGACAGAAAAGTTAAACTGGTATAGGGTAACCGCTCCAAATACCCTTCACGTGTCGCGTTTGGGGAAAGATCAATCGGAGGCAAAATGCATGCACCAGACAAAGTTATTTTGGCAGGACCCGCACACGTCTCATTTCCCAGCCATGTGCGCGACTGTGTGCCCAACTGTGCGCACTTGTGATATCAGAGGTTTGTAGTCTGTACAAGTCAGACCTTAGTTTCGTCATTCTGGTCGCTCCAGAGGTGTCGCCGAGTATCAAGCATGAGTGTTGCCAACCGGCACTGTATTGAACGGCACACCGGAATGCAATTGAGTAATGGACGTCGTGCTGGGCTATGCTTACATGTTCACTCACTGGGATGATTCCTGCGGCATTCAAAAAATCGGTACGGTCCGCGAGTCGAATATTCACCACACAGGAAATTGCCAGCCACTCTGAAACAGGCTAATAGCGGGAAATGGGGCCAGCCCACCGGGGTTCATGGTGGGATGTCAACTTTGGCCTTGCAGGTCCTGCCTTTGAATACGGTAGGACTCGGAGGATTCTCCTTTCTACGTTGGATTAGCAATGCGCTGCAGGCACGCGAGCCATTCCGCGATATCACAGATAATGCATACAGAACCTGACACCGAGAAACTTCCATTATCCCCCAGGGGTGTGGTAATGGGAGCCCGGGGTGGCAACCATCAAATTCATCAGAAGTGGTTTTTTCCAGAGGTTCATCTTATTGCGGTCCTCCTTGCATAATATCCCATTTGCCTACACCAGATGCTCTTTCTGCCTCCCAGCCCCCGATCATCTCAATCCACCACCTGGTCTCGTCCATGACAGTCCGTACGGGCATCATAAACAGTTGTTGATACGTGCCTATGCTTGTGATGCGTCAACACCAGAGCACAGACGGAAAGAATATGGAAGGCAAACACAGGTATCCATTGCTCTTACTAAGAACGTGGCAGGCACATCCTGCCCATGTCTACTCCTAATGTCCGGCTGGCTTGCAGTGCTCACCATCCACCGAGTTAGCCCCTCGTACCTGAAGCTAGGGCCAACCGGACCAGGTTGTAGGGATGGATACCTTGGGGCAACTTCCTAAATGCTGCGGAGAGTGTACTGGCACAAAGTAGCTCCTGAGTGCCCTGGAACTTCCGCTCAGCTGTAGGCCTGCTGGCTGTTCCACAGCACAGACTCTCACGCCTACCCCTAAAAAAAAAGAGAATGGGAGAATGGCATGCTGGAGCTTAGGCTCCTATTCGCTGGGCCGACCCAACCCCCTGGCTTGGCCCTGTGCTGGACCAAAAGCGGAATGGTGTTCGGTCAGTTCAGGTACAAGCCAGTGCTCTCTGAGTCGTGCAAGCGTGTTGGTACCTTCCTACCTTTAGGGAGTAGGTGGTATGCAGTGACCTGGATGTTCTTACAGCGAGGTGGCAGCAGTAGTCGTGGCAGACCAGGAGACATGGACAACGGCCATCCTGCCGTCTAAATTTATTCCACTCGCTTGGGCTCGTTGTACCCATTTCCCCCGTACACCACCAAACCCGGGGCTGGCTTTCTCTCATGGCCGCAGAGCCACCTTCGCCCTTTTCGCAGTCTTATTGATTGAATCGCAGCAGCGCTGCTTGTCGCGCACCGAACCCAACTTTGCGATCCTCTGGAGGGCGCAGCCTGCCTGTCCTGCAGCATCGATCTCACCTCACGATTTCTTGGTTCTGACATTCTGGGCATCACATCCACCACCAGCCCCCTCCCCCCCAAAAGGCCACCCCCTTGATTAACGATAAATTTCGAAGACCCTCATCCCAGCCGATGCCCTGAACTACCAGCCATCCTTAGACTCGGAGTCCCAATCGCACTGGCCCCATCCCTTTCGCAGTATTCTTGGCTTACTCTGCCCAGCCATCATCATTCCTTGCACCCACCCCATCGTTCGCCATTGCAACTCGACACTGGCCACCATCGCCATCTCCACATCGCCTACCTCCTGTCCAGCCGGCGCTACAGAGACGCGACAACACCTCGAGAGTATCACCAAGTTTCTTCGGCCCTGTTATCCCGACACATTGGATGCCCAGTATCTCATCCGCCCGGGAGAAGGCAAGCGCACGATTTGATCAACATCCGAAGATTGGCTCGAGTTTCCACCAGCCGCAGTGCGGCTTTCGTCAACGATGGCGTTCCTTTTCGGAAAGAAGAAATCCCATGAGCGCTCCGTAGCCAGTCGCGAAGGCCACCACACACCAACGCACCCTCCAGTCTCTCGCAACCAGAATGAGAAATCTGGTTTACAGCACCGCGGCACCCCGACCGGGAGCTTGACCTCGCTAGACAACGATGGCGCAAACAATAGCCCTGATCGGGGTCATCCTCGTCGAGGAGCCAGCGTTGACCAGATTACCCCAAGCGAAAACCCCGTGAGTCGAGAGTAATTCGGCACCGACATGATTACACATATTCTGACTTTCTAAAATAGCTTTCCCAGCCTAGAAATGGCAACCCGCCGACTAATAATGCGAATGCCTCACTATACCCATGGTCTCAGCGCAGACTTACATATACAGCCGGACACACGAGCCCTTTCCCTCGATATGGTGCTGCCGTCAACTCGATTTCGTCCAAAGAGGGCGACGTATATATGATGGGTGGTTTGATCAATAGCTCAACCGTCAAGGGCGATCTGTGGCTCATCGAGGCTGGCGGTAACATGTCTTGCTACCCGCTGGCCACCACCGCAGAAGGGCCTGGCCCAAGAGTTGGTCACTCGAGTTTGCTTGTCGGGAACGCTTTTATTGTTTATGGTGGTGACACGAAAATCGACGAGTCTGATGTCTTAGACGAGACCTTGTATTTGCTGAACACATGTACGTCCCTCCTTCGTGGGTGCCCTCCCTCTGATTTTGACCATGTACTAAACTTGCCCAGCAACGAGACAATGGTCTCGCGCCCTACCAGCTGGCCCACGTCCTGCTGGTAGGTATGGTCACTCACTCAATATCTTGGGTTCTAAGATTTTTATCTTTGGTGGTCAAGTTGAAGACTGCTTTATGAACGATCTTTCGGCCTTCGATCTAAATCAGCTGCAGATGCCCACCAACCGTTGGGAGATACTCGTCCAAGGGGAAGTCTCCCCAAAAATGCCCGCTGCGAGAACAAACCACTCTATGATCACCTACAATGATAAGCTCTACTTGTATGTAATTTCGAGATATTTAAGTTGGAATTCAGTAACTGACAAACTCTTTAGATTTGGTGGAACCAATGGCTTCCAGTGGTTCAACGACGTGTGGTGTTACGATGCCGCAACCAATAAATGGATGCAGCTCGACTGCATTGGCTATATACCGGCGCCTCGTGAAGGGCATGCGGCCGCTCTTGTCGATGATGTAATGTATATATTTGGTGGTCGAACTGAAGAAGGGACAGACCTAGGCGACCTGGCTGCTTTCCGCATCTCATCTCGCCGATGGTATACGTTCCAAAATATGGGTCCATCCCCATCGCCTCGCTCGGGTCATAGCATGACAACTGTTGGAAAGTCTATCGTGACGATCGGAGGGGAGCCAAGCTCGGCTGCTACTGCCGTTAATGACCTTGGTGTTATCTACATGCTGGATACTACCAAAATCAGATACCCTCCCGACTCGCAGCAGGGTCAGCAAGGCCAACAAGGGCCCCAGAGGGTTCCTCAAGGCCAGAGACGCCCGAGCTTGATGGAGAGTCCAAATGGTGCTCGTGCGAGCCCAGTTCGTGACGGTTCAGTTGGACCGACGGACCAGAGACGAGCGTTGGGCGCCCCGCCGGCTGCAGTTGGTAACTTGCCAAATGGACATCGATCCCCTCCCGATGGTGCTGATAGTCCAAACGGCACACCTGTGAATGCTCCTGGATCAAAGCCACCACGTGGTGCCCCGGCTTTAGCTGGACCGCCGCCATCAGGGCCCACACCTGCTCGGCCGTCAGTCGACAACGCTCGCGGCCCTGGGCCGTCGGCAAACACATCGCCACAAGCCTCTGCCACTCGCGAGACAGTAGAGATGGAAACAGTGGCAGTCAATGGCCGGCGAACACCAGTTCAGAACCAAAACCAAAACCAAAACCAGGTGGTGCACCCTCCACGGTCAAATTCCAAGCAGGGAACCTCAGACTGGGATGGAACCAGAGGTAATACCTCAAGCAGGCAAGGCCGTACAAAGGGTTCTATTGATGGCTCATCAGAGATACCGAAGAATATTGCCCCTCCTCCTACAACGACCCCACCGCCGCCCTCTCGTCAGCTCAGCAACTCTCTGTCGAGGCGTTCTTCTGGCCGAAACTCGCAGACCGTTGTATTGTTGAAAGAGCTTGATTCTGCCCGGAATAGGAATGCCTGGTATGCATCTGAGTTGGAATTGGCAAGAAAGGCAGGCTATGTTTCTTTCAATTCGACCAGCCCTGTCTTGGACAGCAGAATGGCAGAGACCTTTGACGACGATGACCGACCCTTGATTGAGGCCTTGCTTGCTATGCGAGCTGAACTCGCATCAGTGCAAAATGCTGTTGATAAGCAAGCATCATTGGCTGCCAAGCAAGTAGCTGAGGCTGAGAAGCAGAGGGACTCGGCTATCCAGGAAGCTGTCTATGCCAAAGCAAAATTGGCCGCCCAATCAAAGAACGGTGAATCGACTCTTGCCTTAGCCGACATCGACCGGGATGACCTGGAGTTCCGGTCTGAGGATTTCAGCAAGAAGTTTGCATCTTCCTTGCATATACAGAAGGATCTTCAATCCCGTCTTGACGCCGCTTTAACAGAGCTGGAGGCTGAGAGGAAATCGCGTCAGCTTGCAGACGACACGGTCAATGCAGCCCAAAAGCGACTGGCAGGACTGGAGACTTACAAGCAACAAAATTCCACCGAGGTTGAGCGCTTGAAGGCTGAGTTGCACGCTGCTCAACGAGAGGCTCGCGAGCACTCGGTTGCTTCGGCCCAATCTGTTTCTGCATTGGAGCTTCTCAAGGTGGAAAAAGAGGATTTGTCGCAGAAGCATGATGAACTCCAGGACGCAACCAAGGATCATAACATCACTTTTGAAACTCTTCGGGCTGCCATTGCTGCTTCGGATGATCACAAGTCTCACTTGCAGGCAAAGCTTGACGAGGAACGTTCTCAAAGAGAGATAATTGAGGAGAAGCTCAACAATCTGAAGGCTGAACATGAAGCCCATGTGGCCGAGCTTGTGGCAACAACTCAACGACTTAAAGACGCTGAAGAACTTGCTGAAAAGCATGCTAATGAAGCCGAAACCCACAGGCAAGTCATTTTGACTGGCCTTGACAAGATTACTCTCCGAGATGAATCAAAGGCTGGTAAGGCAGATGCAGAGCATGTTACTGCACTCCAGAACCAACTCAATGCGTCAAGCGCTCTGGCAAAGAAGTACCAAGAAGAGGTAGATGTGACCGCAGACAAACTCCGCAGTGCTGAGGAGCGAATTGCTGGGCTGGAGCAGTACCAGGAACAGTCTAGCCGTGAGGGCTTAAGCATTCGAAGGCAGCTTCAATCTGCACTTCGCGATGCTCAATCACTCCAGGCTACGAATTCTGCGCTCAAGAGCAAACTTGATGCTCAACAACTGGAAACAAATGCAATGAACGTGCAGCATAATGCCCTCAAAGACATCTTGGCTGAGCGAGGAGTGAGCCCGACCAGCGCGGGTCGGCCCCGAGGCCTGAGCGCGTCTCCAGAACAGGGACGCATTCGCGAACTGGAGACGCAACTGGCCAGTGCAAATGCTTCCCATGACGAAACGAAGCTGAACTTCGCGAAGCAAGCACATGAATCCGAGACATCATATCGTGAAAAACTGGCGCAACTCGAAGGCGACTATCAGTCGGCTGTCCACTATGTCAAGGGCACCGAGAAGATGCTGAAGCAGCTTAAGGACCAGCTGAACCGATACAAGGCAGAAAATGGTCAGCTCAAGACTGAAATGGAAGCCCTGGAAGATGAGATGCAAACCAGCCGTCAGAAATCGACTGTCTCGAGCGAATGGGAGACGGAACGCTCCTTACTCCAGAAGAAGATTGAAACGCTTGAGACAGACCTGCGCACTTCAGGTGAAAGCTTGCAAAAGCAGCTGGACACTGTTAAGACGGAGCTAAGCGAGAACAAGCGCCAGCGAGACGAAGCTGTTCGAAGCGGCGAGGATACCGCAAAGAAACTTGCTGCGCATCTGAAGACCATCGAGCAAATGCGTGCAGAAAATACTCTTCTCGAGCAACGTGCCAACGATGCCGAACAGAAGGTGTCTAGGCTCCTCGATCAATTCGAACACTCGGTTGACACATACCGACGCCAGAGCAGGCAGGATGTAGGCGCTGGTGTAAATGGCGCTGCACTGGGCCACTCACGAACAGAGAGCTCGGAGCTGGAGAGCGAGTACGGAGGTAATAGCGAGGCCAGGAACAGCACCGCCCTAGACAACCTCGCGAGCGAGTTGGAAACACTTCGAAGTCACTGGGAAGCTACCAACAAGAACTATCGGTTGAGCAATAACTTTGACTTCGAGGCCCATGCCGGTAAAAAGGACGATGACGGTGGCCTCGGCTTGAGCGAGAGCCTGGCCGATTGGAGAAAGAAATTGGACAACGAGGAGCGTGCCAGTGCAGGAGAAAAGCCTCGACCTGTCTAAACTAATTTCCTCCCGGCGCCATTTACAAAGTACGATTACTTGATTGATTTTTTTGGGTATCACGAAGCGTCTACAAACATATTTTTACTACACCACCTTACATTATAGCCTCGCCCAAGGCTCTCGGCCTTGGCGTAGGTTTCTGTAATTTCTAGTTGTCTCATCCTGGCGAACTGGAGTTTTTGGACGAGCTTGAACGTGGGAGGAACGGGGGGATTAGGCACGCCTGATTGATACCTTTTCTGGTACGAAGCCAGCTATGGACTTCTTTCTTATTTCCTTTCTCATGATCGTTGCCTCAGCCTCGCCGCTGGTGCACTCTCCTTTGCTGAGCATGGGCTATATCTATATATCTATTTCTCTCGTTTCAATTCTTTTCAAATTTTGACTTCATTCTTCCCCTTCCGACAAGTCTTGTACATTTCTTTCACTCTCTATCTTGTTATTCTTGGGGCTGGGAAACTCTTGTCTTTCGAAATCCTCGCTAGTCACTGGCGCTGAGCGAAATTTTTTCAATAGCTACACGTTTGCTCTTCATTTGTCTTGGAAGATGATGTAAAATATCACATTTATTATCCACTAGCATGGCCGATTGGACATATGATTTCTATCCCGTACTGCCCTGAGTGACAAAATGAGCCGTAATCATAGTTAGGTACCTACTTTTTTTTCACCCGACTCTGCCAAAATGCTTCAATACGACGAGTAAAAGGCTATCTATCTTGTATGTATATTATTGAACCAGAAGACCTTTCTGAATTTTCAGACATCGTCTGAAATCTAGTTTCTTGCCTTCGGCTGGCATAAACTCACCGCTGGCAATACACAACACACGCATCTTCCTGTCATATCGCAAGTTGGGGAGCAACTTGGGGGTGACGAGAAAATACTGCGAGGTGTGCTCGCGGCAGGCAATCTCAACCATGCGCTCGTGGACCATACGTTCGTTGCGAGGATCCATACCCTGATTGATCTCATCCACGACTCGGAAGGGAGACTGAGCCAGGGACTGGAGGGCCATGAGGTAGAAGATGGTGGAGACTGCCCGCTCGCCTCCAGACTGGCGATGGGCGTTGAGTTTCTGAAGCTCCTCGTTCTCGCGGAACTTGACCATGATGTCTAAAGCCCACTGGTCAAAGTCCGGGTCCTTGTGTACACGGACCTCGCCCGCGCAGCTGATCTGCTCAAAGTTGTATGCAAAGGCATCGTTGATCGTGGATACCAGCTGGTCGAGCTGCGGCTCCCATTGACCCATGATGCCCTCGATTTTCTGGGTCAAGTCTCGCAACGTGTCCGTGGACGTCTCCATCCTTTTCTGGATTCGTAGAATCTCCGCGGTACGCTTCTCAAACTCGCGTATCACGTTGGGGTTCGCAGCGTGAATCAGCTCCAGTTTGGCCTCTTCTGCATCGATTTCCATGCCAAGCTCCTCTGGTGTCTTGCCCTCTTGAAGCCTGGATATCAAATCCCTCTGCTCCTCGGTCTCAAGCGAGAGTTCCCGGACCAGATCCCGGATTTCTGCACCCTTGGTACGCACTCTGGCGACTTCGGCCTCGGCCTCGGCCAGTTCTAGTGTCTGTTCCTCTAGCTGCTGCATGATTCTACCATTTCGAAGCTTGAGGCCCTCCAGGTCCGATTCGGCTTCGATTACCTGGATCTTGGCTTCTATCAACTCTCGGTGGGCTTCTCCAATCTTCTCAAGAGACCTGGCATGCTCCAGGACGGCCTCTGCACGAGCAATGGTGCCCTCATCCCAATCGTACTGCAAATCCAGTAGACCTTTCCGGATATCTCGCATGGCTTGCTCGGTTGTTTCCTTCTTTTTCTCCTCGGTTGCTTCTCAAATGTTAGTTGATCGTCGCTTCAAGTGAGTTTTGAGTCAACAGTAGGCTCACCAATCTTATCAGGAAGTGCCAGCCATTTCTGGTGTTCTCGCTGCAAGGCGTTTTTCTCCTCCTTGATTTTGTCCTAGAAGATTGTGTCAGAAAATTTGCTGCGAAAGGGGAGGACCATGGCTTACAATTGTCTTCGTGATATCAGCCATTTTGGAATCGATCTCGGATTTTTGCCTGGCAAACTCTTTGCTTCGGCTCTTGAGAGCATCGAATACTTCCTTTACTTCAGATAGTCGATTGTTTAGCTCCACCTTCTCCTGGGAGTCAAGAGGCTGTGACGTCCAGAAATGGCCAGGCTGAATTTGTCTCGTGACAGACGTCACGGCTTGAGGGCCGTACTCCTTTCGTCTGCGCACAATGTTGGACTGTGTTCCAGCAGCCCACTGGGAGATGGAGCCGCTCTGGACAAGACGGTCATATTGGTCGTTATTGTGCTCCTTCAGAGCAACGCCTGACCGATGAATGCCCTTTTCTGCACACAGCATTGCGAGAACGGGAGAAGGTCCTTCTATAAAGTCGAGGGAGAAACCATCAAGCCCAAGCGACTTCGCTTCTTCGCGACTGACAGGTGGTCTGAAGGATTGCAGTGGCTGCGAGCACGTTCTAATATTGATGGACAAACTCATGACTTTGTAGAGCTGATGTGTTAGCTTCTTGTAGTCATTCTTCGTCTGAGCCACTATGCAGGTGAAATCGTCTTTTTGTAGAAGACACTGAACTAGGCTCGAGTACCGTTCGTCTTTTATCGAGCAACTGACCATGGGCGGCCCGAACACTTCCTTCTCAAATTCATCCTTGTGCTGTTGAATCCACTCCCAAGCGGTAGCAACCTCTGGAAAGTGTCTCTTCAATAAGCTCAGCTGTTGACCCTCCTGGGTATCGAAGGCTTCGATCTCCTCCTCCAGCTTTCTCAGTTCGTCTCTTTTGGCTAATCCTTGGGTCTTGAGCTCGCTGACACGGCCATCAAGCTCTCGCTTTTCACTCTCGAGATCTCGTAGATTCTTCTCCTCGTCTCGCTAGAAGCACAGCTTGATTAGTTTGTAGAAACCCATCTACGACATCAGGCGATACATACCACTTTCTGATTCCACTCAGGACCATTGAATTCGGGAGGCCGATTTTTTTGATCGGCTTGCAAGGCTGTGATTTTTTGTCTAGACTGGGCGAGTTCTTGCTTCTTCTCTTCGAATCCAGTTCGCTCAGCGTTTATCTTGTCATTCCATTCGTTCATTTTCTCTGCCGCACGGCCGGCTTCCTTTAAGAGCCTGTCCGACTCCGCCTCCGAATTCCGCTGTAATCTCTCCTTTATAGGGACCAATGCCTTGGCTTTCTGCGCATATGCTTGCTTCTTTTTGATGGCCTCGAGCGAAGGACCTGTCTCCTTCTTAAGGCGATCCAACGCATTCTCGGCGTCCGTCTTCCGGTTCTTGGCTACTGCCAATTTCTTTCTCGCATCGTTATATTGAGACAATAGTTGGGCCGACTTGAGGTTTTTGACCTTTTCCTCGATTTCCGCTCGCTCCCGGATTCTATCCACATCAGCCTGTAGGCCCTGCTGCCGACTTTCGAGATTCTTGAGGTTCTCCCCGTCCCTCTCTGCCACCTCGCCCAACTCCTTTTTCTCTTTGTGGAGTTCCCGCAGCTCCTCCTGCCACTCCAGCATCTGCTCCGGCGCAGCGGCACGCATTGTCTCCTGGAGCAGCTCCACGGGCGAAGAACTAGCGAACTCGACGACGCGATCCTGCGGCAGAAACTGGCATAGGTTGTCCACCTGGATCTTGAGCGTCCACATGAGTTTCTGGATGTTTTTGTGGCTGGTCTCCTTCCCATTCAGCCACCACTTTTGCGAGTTCTGCTCTCGTTTGATCTGGACGCGGATAGTCCAGTTCCGGCGGTCTTCGGGCCGCTTCTTCAACTCGAGCTCAATAGTCGAAATGTCCTTGCCGATCTTGACGAACTCCTTGACGGTACCGGCCCTCCCCAAGTTCTTGGGGCTGTATCCGAGACCCAGGCAGATGGCACACACCAGGGTGCTCTTGCCGGTGCCGTTGGGCCCAATGACCATGTTCAGGTTCGGGCCGGGGAAGAATTCGGCCTTTTCGTAGGTGACGAAGTTCTCGACCGCCACCCTGATGATGGAGCCGGGCTGGAACTCCTCATCCTGGGTGCCGTTCGTGAATCCATTGCTTCGGGCTCCGGTCGACAGTCCGTTCATGCGTGGGCGTTTCGGAGGCTCGACGTCCCTTGAGGCGATGCTGCTGTCGCTGTCATCCTCCTCGAGTTCGTCGCGGGTCCGACGTCGGCTGCCGGATACTGACGACATCGTTGTTCAGTCGGCTGTTGCAGCAGCAGCGGTACGCCGCTGCATGGGGTGGTGTGTGGATGCAAGTCTTGCCGAGCTTTGAGGAAACGGACGAAACGTGAAGCTGTTGAAGGAGACGACGGTGGTGGGGTCACAGACGCGTCTCACCGCGTTTAATGGGTAGCTGGTAATTAAGGCTTTGGCGCGTGGGTAGCTGAATGTTTCGGCAGCTAGCGAACGGGCGGCGATTGTAGGAAAAGCAGGTTAAAAATGCTAATCCATAATTACTGGGCGCCTTGAGAGGGACAGGGCGTGTGCAGGAGATGGTGCACTTTTCGCTTGTTCATGCAATCGATGTGCTGTTATCCCATGTGTGGTTTTTCTTTTTCTCAGCCTGGGGGGAAGGAACTGCCTACTATCTACTCCGTACTCAATATGCAATCACGCCTGAACCCCCACTCACCTTCGTCTATCGCAGCATCATCTCATGCCATACATGAACCCGACTATTTATGAGTTCGCATGAGAAAGAAACGAACCTAATTAAGGCCCTCGAATGCATGCAAATGGCAAAAATGCGTAATCTGGGAATCGAACCCAGGGCTCCCCGACGCTGCTCGGATGGCAACGGAGAATTTTACCACTAAACCAATTACGCGGTGTATGTCTGTGGAAGCGGAAGTTGGCAATGTGAACCCTGCCAGTCGATCCCACCTTGAGGAACTCCCTAGGCTTACCACCATCCTTCATCTTGGTGCTCATTGGAAACCACCTCGCGTGAAAGTATTTTATCTTGGTTTCGACATTCATTTCTAAAGGTCAAAAGAAATTTGATTAATAGCGTATCATCATGAGGTATATGTATCCAACCTTGACATCGTCAACCATGGTCCATTAGCCTGCTTATCTGTGCGATACGAGTCCTACATCTCCTCCACCTCCACGGGTTCGGGGTTCCATACGGCCTCAATAACGCTCATCCTACATCCCGGAGAACGACTTGCCCCCTTAAAATGATTGTCAGCTTGCTGTAGTCGAGAAGTGTCTGGAAACAAACTGCTTACCTTGAAGACAAAGCGTTCATCAGCAGCGCGGAATAGTTCGCGGAATTCGTCCTCAGTTCTCTCTTGTGCATTGAGGAGGCACAGCATAACCATGTCCATGCTGCGCATCAGCTTCTCGTCCCAGGGATTCTCGGTTCCAGGCTCCTGAAGGCAATGATCGTTGATAACGACGCGGGCCCCTGGCTTCAAGGCAGGTACAAGGTTCTTGAGGAGTTTGATGGCGTAAGGGGTCGAATAATTATGCATGATCCATCTGAAGAAGTATACTACCCAGAAAATAGGTCAGCATCTATCTTTTTAAAAGTGTTCAGAGGAGGATAACAAAAGAGGGCTTACCATCAGCATTCTTGACGGGTTGTTCTTGGAAGAAATCGTGCGCTTGCAGCTCGACCCTCTCAGCCACGCTCTCATCGTCTGATATCGGCTTTGGGGCGCTGTCGACGGTTTTGGCCAGGTCTTGAACCACAAACTTCATATTCTTCCACTTTTTGGCCAAGTCCGTGCAGACAAACCCGTGACTGCCGCCGATATCAACCAACACCCCAGCCTTCTGGTCAATCTCGCTCAAGTCGTATGAGTCGACAAAGTGTTGGACTTCATACCCTTCACCTCCTGTCAAGCTGGCCATTGCGCCGCCCATACGCTTTGCTCGGACTGGGTCCTTGCCAAAAGTCGCGAACATAGGCTCCTTGTCCACAGTGTCGAAGGCCACGTTGAAACCAGTCCGCGTGAGTGATGTCGCCTCTGGATGCGTCTTGATCGCCGACAGCACGCTGGCAGCTGCAGGGAAGATATCCTCAGAGTTGAAGCCTACCCAGTCCTGAAGGGGGCCATCTTGAGCGAGCAGACGTGAGGAGGCTGTATGGGCGATGAAACCAGGGGTTGGCTCGCAGAAAACATGATTCGTCATGCTGTGCCTTAGTATTCGCGCGAGGTTGACCGGATCCAAAGTGGTCTTGGTCTGAAGCTCTGCAAGAGCAATGGACTTATCGAGAGGCACAAGCTTTGCTGCGGCGAGTGTAAGTGGGATACCGGTTTAACTGGAGGCGCAGCGAATTATACTTACCGATACCATAGTTGTTGACAACCTGAAGGCTGAGGGTATCAAGGAACTATTATAATGGCCGTTAGCTTACCGCACGCAGAATTTCATGAGCCATTGGCGGTCTACATACGCTCCAAACTCCCCAACGAACATTCTCTCTCGGGCCTCTGACGAGGTCTCCGAGCTCCTTGGTCGCATGCACAATCTCCAACCGGCTCCTCTGCGCCTCTTCGGATAACTTTGGGAAGTCTCCCGGCGCATCGACTCCGAAGCTAGGATCAGGTAGACCGTTATCCTTGAGATAGGCCTCCAGCTTCTCAGCCTCGGCGCCGATCTTTTTTGCCAGAGAAATCAGCTGGGACACTTCCTGCACCTTGTTGTTGCTCCCATTGGGAGCCGACGTGGTAGACTGGTTTTGCTCCATTGGAGTTTCCGTGTCCCAATTGATGAGACTCCTCAACCCTGAGAATGATTGGCGATTTTGCTTCTTGACTTCAGCATCAAGTTCATTGGTAGAGGGGTCAGTTGATGATTTGCGGCCCCATGGGATTCTAAGCTTGGTCATCCTTGATGATGATCAGAACGCGGGAAGTCTGGATGACCGGGATAGGCCTGAATGAGCGGAATACGCAGGAAGAGCTCAAGATATTGTTGGGGACGTGGAATTGGGAGATGGCTCTTGAAAAGGAGCAGATGGGCCCATGAGCTGAACAACCCAAGAGAACGGCGAGATTGCGGACTTGTTTGGCCTACTACTGATCTAAACTACCTCTGTACATACCCTAAAGTGGCCTGAAGGAACCCACGAGTTTGCATCCACACCTGGCCAAGATGGCCAGGATGGCTGGGATGGGTGTTCGAAACATCTTGGGTGGTAATGTATTAGACAGGGATCTTCCGCCTGCTCCTGACACCCTTGCATGGTGACGGGGCGGGGCACGGACACAGGTCTATCCGACCTATCATCAAGCTGAACTTGGGATTCTGTTCACAAGAGTCGGATGTGGTGGCGGCTATATGTGGAATGGCGAAAACTAGAGGGGTGATTGCAGTGCTGGCATAACTATCGAACGGATCTTGGCTTGGCGGGCGCTTCCCATGAGAGAGCACCAAATAGGTTATATCTTGAGGTATCATCAAACCTTGACTTCACCGTGCGGTTATTATTCCCAACGGCTCGGTTCATACCAAACATGGGAAGATCCCGTGTGTCCTCCTGCGGCTCCACCGCCGCCTACATCGGCATAGTATGGGAGCTTGTCTCGCCATTGATGCCGTATCCATGGGCTAGGAGTAGCCACACGTGTGTCTCGTTTCTGGATCCTCTTTACCGCCTCATCTCTCTAAGCGAAGCTAGGTGCACCAGGCCGTTCGAGACTGGTTATAAAACACACGTATGTACCCAACAATATGACTGCTCATCACAAATTTTCGGAACAATTCGGGTACCCTCGCCTGTATTCACAAACGCACTGTGGCGTCGTTGAAAGAGAAAAAAGCAAATATGGCAGGCCGCCATACATCTCCGCTCAGGCCTTTTGGCCATATACAAGATGAAGCCGCATATAGATGAGGGCTGAGTCGTCCATGTATGCCCTGCGCACATTCATCAAAAGCATCTCAATCCTGTGACGATCCCATTTCAACCCCCTGGTGAGAGGGCCCAGGGCGATCGCCTGTAGACCATCCACCAGGATTGTCCTCCAATAGAGTCCAACAGCCTTGAGCACCTTGTTCCTTGGCCAAGTTCCAAGCGGGACATGCAAGACTCGCTCTGTGACATTAATAAAGCCTGCCTCCCGCATCATGTTGCTCAACTTGGAGCCTGCCGCGGCGTGAAAATCGACACCAAGAGCCGAGAGCCCGGCGTTGATGAGAGACCAATACTGTGCTACAGGATTGTCGGGTGGGACGACGCCGGTAGAATGGCCGCTCAAGGGGCTATGGTGAATCTCTTGCATCTCCATCCACCCTCCTGGCTTCAAATGTCTGTAATTAATTAGTTATGTGCTTCCATCGGACATGTGGTAGTCAGATCGTACTCGAGAGACCGCCTGAGAAGTCTGGGCCAGTTCTTGATGGCCATGACCGTATGGCGAGAGTGGATGTAGTCAAAATGATTTCGTGGGTAGAGCCAGGGCGACTCAGCATCGTCAACAACGAAACGGACATTGGGGGGGATCCAGTTGGGCTGAATTGGAGATAAGTCAACGCCTAATACCTCGGCACTTGGGAACTGGTCGCCGACTAGCAAAGAGAAAATAGATTCTCAAGTTAGCAATGTCCAAACGCGAGTTTATCCATGCAGCTGAGAAGGCATTTTCCTACCTTCTATCGCCCAGATGCCTGTGCCCGTCCCGATATCTAGAATTCGCTGCGGATTCTCTCCAATGGGCGCAAAATGAAGCTTCTGGCTACATAGCAGTTTCATCATTGCATGCTTCATATCCTCTCTCTCCTGCTCCACCTCGTCATTGGGGAAGTTATATGTCCCCTCGCGGAAACTATGATACCGACGCCCATTTTCGAACATGAAGTCTCGGACAGACGATGCCAGCGAAGTGCTGCTGCTTTCTTCGCTCAGACTTTCATAGCCGCCATCTGTATGGTCGCCATCCGACTGGCTCTCTGTGTCATCGTTGGGCGGTGCTATGTCGGCAATGATAACATGTTGTGCTTGCTGGAGGGCATCCCGGGAGAGCTGATCCTGTTCTGCAGTTGATAGGGACGGGAATATGGCCACACCGTTCGGGTGCGTTAGCGGGGAGGTGACGTGAGAGCCCAGTTCCTCTTCTGCACCAGCGTAAGAACTGGGCTGCGGCTGATTGTTGTCTAGAGGGGGGCCTGGCGCTGCTGGCTGCTGAGATGTCAGGTATTCATTTGAGGCATGGTCCGGGGCTGCTGATGAAGATCCGGGCTGAGAGAGGCCCGAGACCGGTTCTGGACGGGCAGCTTGTTCGCCGGCTTCCGTTTTGCGAGTGGCGTGTAAGGATGCCACGGAGATGGCCGAGTCGTTATTGAGGGTTCGTTGGCTCATTTTGAGAGATGGAGGGGGAGTTAGAAATATGGTTTTCCTAGAGCCTGGGGTTCGTTCTGTTGCCCGATCGTATGACCCCTCCAAGCGAGCTCTATCATTGCTCCTTTCGCGAAGCGCATGGGTTTGCTACAACAAAGCGAGCAGGGGAGGCCAGTGGCACAAGCTGGCAAGCAAAACCATCAACCAACGTGATTGAAGCGCCGTAGACGTGGGATTGGTACGGGAGAAAAGGATGAAGGGTCAGAGGGAGAGGGAAAGAGCGAAGGGAAGGCTGGTGGTGAGCGATCCAAAGGTTATTATGGACACCATTAAAAGGGCCCGCGCAAATTCCTTGCTACGACCCTCCCGCAAAAGCAAGATCCAGGGCACGTTGGAGGGCTCATTTTATTGGCTGCAGTTGCCCGCGCGCCATGTTTTACTGCATCTTTCCCCCTGCAAATCTACGTGTTTGGCCCTGTCCTTGATTCGAGACCGTGGTAGGACGACTCCCAAGGAGCCAAGGAGGCCAGTAGGTTTGACCCTGACGATCGTGGCTTTCCGGGCATTTTCTTGCTGTCCAGCACGAGAAGCGCAGCTTCACCGGACCTCAGCTCATGATTGACCCAGGTGATCGTCTGTACATTCCTCTCGACGAACCCATTTGCCACTCCGCTCGACCCTTCAGCCCAAGACTCAACTCGAGAGGCCTGTGCGCATGCAGCTGCACCCGCCCGTGCATAAGGCCGTAGTGCATGTCGTTTTCTCTCTTTTCTCGTGTCTCTTCTCTCGCCCTCCCGCGCGGGCTCACACACATAATCTCTTGTTGTCTCAAACACGGATGGCCCGACTGGCCGCAGTCTCCCTGGCCACATGCAGCCCACGAGGGCCGGCGGCAGCACATCATGGCTTGGCCCGGGTGTCAGTGCACGATGGATGAGGTGCGTATAAGATTAATCTATCTTATCTCGGTACCCATCGAGAGGGTACGGGGTAAAGGCACTACCTGCTGCTATCTACCTAGCCTTGAGCCGGCACCTTGAAGTGGAATTACAGGGCACAAGTCCCGATCTCCCAACGTCGCTCCATGAAAACCCCCGCTCCTCTCCACTAAATAATACCGCCCTGTCCAAATTTCTATCTCCGGGTTTTGATTGATCGCCGACTCATCCTCGCCAAACGACTCGTCGCCTTGTCTTGTGTTTGGTGAATGCTCATTTTGAACCTTGGTGTCTCCTAATACTTTGCTACTGGTTCATGAAAAAGTAGACTGCCGAAACGCACATGTCGCGCTCTTTGAGCATCGCTCGCTCCAAGGGCAAGCCTGCTCTGATATCTGAGGAGAGTATTGATGACTTGGAGCGCCAGAGGCAGGCCATCGACTTCCTCGGAAAGGATGATCTCTACAATGCGAGCAGGGTCTTGTTTGACCTGCCCACGGAGGATGATTACACTTACCACGCAATGACAAGTGTGAAGCTCGCCGAGGTGCAGCGGGTTGTGCAGCTGGGAGGTGTTAATGGATTGCACAGCTGGTATCGTCAAGACGACGGGTCGCCGGTAAGAAACGATGAACTCCCATTCTTTGTCTTGGGCCAAGCCCGCATGAGCCCTTCAAGTATAGTCCAGGCGCTGATGACGCCTCGTGTTTCGTCTTGTCAATAGAGAGATTGCCCTCCACTCCCGGACGTTGATGCCTACGTATCAATATTCAGTCCCTCCACGGCTACGGTGTCAGCCCTGAAGAACTTTGCCACCAATGCCAAAAAGACATCCATACGTTCCGAGGTCGCTGACCACCTCGCTGGCAAGCGATTCCTGCACCCCGCCTTGGAGAGCAGATTGACCATACCCAAGACAAAGCCCAAGAAGCCTCCTAGCAGCAACTTCTATCTTGATTTCTGGGCATGGTCATGTCGAAATTTGGAATGGTGCGGCCCATGCGAGTCGTCCGGCAGGGTGAACACGAGTCATCATGTCCTACCCATTTTCATGCATCACTTTGGATGCGCGACACCATCTCATGAAAGCCTGGAGATTCTACGGATCCTCGCAGAGGGACGGGAGCTTGTCGACATGGGGTCAGGGAATGGGTACTGGTCCTTCATGCTCAGGCGGTATGGACTGACAGTGCATGCTGTGGACAACATGCAGAGCGAATGGCGTGTCAATTGGATTGGCGACACCATCATCTCTGATGGTATTCAGTGGCTAAGAAGAAACGCCAATGGACAGAACATGGTACTGCTCCTGGTGTACCCGATCGTCGGAGGAGGTGTCGGGGGAGGGACAGAAGGTGGCTTCACGAGGAATCTCGTCAATACGTTCCGTGGAGATACGATTGCAGTGGTTGGCACCCAGAATACAAACGGCTATACAGGCTTCAAGAACGTGACCATGGACCAATTCATGGAGAGGGAACACCCGGAGTGGACAAAGGTCGTGCAGATTCCGCTGCCGAGTTTTGCTGGGAAGGACGAGGCCTTGTATGTTTTCCAGAGGGGAGATAGGGTGCCCAAGGGGCCATGAATACAACGCCTTGCCATGTCACATGCTGTGCTGTGCTGTTAATGAAGTGAAGCTGTTAGCGATGATGTAACCTCGATGGCGCTGGAACCGGTTGTTGCCGATCCCGTGACTAGCAGCAGCGCTGGTTGGCTGGCCCGTTCCGTAGTATGTGCGCATGAGCTGCAATTAGCCCCAAGGAACCAGCCCTGACAGCAGCCAGCACTCAATCAGGGCCAATTAGCGCACACTTCCGTGATGACGTTGAGATTCTGCCCTGAACCCCTGTACAAAATTTCCCAGAGCGAGCGCAAGAAACACGTATCGTTATCACCTTGTCATTACCAGAGAACCCACTGCATCAGGCCCTGTCTCAACTCACCGTCTTGCCGACCGCCATTCTTGCCTTGCTCTGATAGATTGGTCCTAAATCCGCTTCTGGACACAGTTTGTAACCCCGCGCATACCCCTCCGACGACTCCAAGAAGCGACTATTCGCGCACGCGACACGACTTTTGATTGAAATTGCAACCGCAACCTCCCACCGACATCGTCTTTTTGCCGACAGCGACAATGGTATACGTTCGGCAGAGCCAGCTCCCGGCTCTCCGGGAGTACAAGTACTCGGCCGTGGACCGTTCTCTGACGTCCAAATACATCCTCAAGCCGTTTTACACGAACTTCGTCATTAAATGCTTTCCCATGAGCATGGCGCCCAACCTGATCACATTGACCGGATTTCTGTTTGTCGTCGCCAACTTCATCGCCCTCCTATGGTATAACCCCACCCTGGATCAGGACTGCCCACCATGGGTTTACTACAGCTGGGCTCTCGGACTTTTCATGTACCAGACATTCGACGCTGTTGACGGCACTCAGGCGTGAGTAGCAATTCCTTGGCATCGTATGATGGAATCGGCGTTGGCTAACCAGAAATCTGAAAACAGACGACGAACAAGACAGTCCGGACCCCTCGGCGAACTTTTCGACCATGGTGTCGACGCGCTCAACACTTCCCTCGAGGTCCTCATTTTCGCTGCATCGCAAAACATGGGCCAAGGTTGGAAGACGGTTGCAGTACTCTTTGCTTGTGAGAAATCCCGGTCCATCCTGCTTCCGCAGGCCTATCTACCGTGTCTGAATATATTTCTTGTGTGCTAACTATTCTGCGACACAGCTTCTCTGACCTTCTACGTCCAGACTTGGGATGAATACCACACCAAAACCCTGACTCTTGGTATCGTGAACGGCCCTGTCGAAGGTGTGCTCATTCTCGTCAGCGTCTACGCTTTCACTGGGTACGTGGGAGGTGCTCATTTCTGGCAACAAAGCATGTTCCAAACTCTGGGGGTTCCCCTCTCCAAGGGTATCCCACACCAGATCTACAACATGACCTGGTGCGAGTGGTATCTTGTTCAGGGTACCGTGGTCTGCTTCTTCAACACTGTTGAGTCCTCTCTCAACGTCATCCGTGCCCGTCGCGAGCGAGGTGACCGATCTCGAGGCGCCCTCCTCGGGCTCCTGCCTTTCTTCGCCATCTGGTCATTGATCATTGCGTATCTCTACCTTCAGCCTAACATTCTCCACAACCATCTGGTTCCTTTTGTGCTCTTTGCCGGTTTTGTCAATGCCTACAGCGTCGGTCAGATGATCACGGCCCATCTCGTCAAGCTCCCATTCCCATACTGGAATGTTCTTGGCGTTCCTATCGCTCTTGGTGTTCTTGACTCCGCCGGCCCGTCGATGCTGAAGCACTTCGGCCTCGGATGGCCCAGCGCTCTTGGAAGCGATGTGTACCAGGTCGCTTTTGTTTTCCTCATGCTAGGTTTGGCGCTTGGTGTCTACGGAAGCTTTGTTGTCGACGTCATTGTCACTATTTGCGACTATCTTGACATCTGGTGCTTGACCATCAAGCATCCATACAACGAGGAGGCAAATGGCAAGTTGAACAAGGTTCACTAAATGTCCGAATCTTTCTCGACGACTTTTACCGGAACCGGTGGACGACTTTTACGATAAATTACAACTCGGTGTGTCAGGTGACGATAACTGACGCTTGACGGCAAGCACGAGTTTACATTCTACTCCTATGGGGATCTCCCTCTAGGATCACATATACCGGCTGCCAAGGTCGGAAAATGCACCACCCTGGCAGCAAGCAAATAAACAAGCAAATTTTGGGGTCTTCTTTTTACTCATAATGACGGTTTCATTATCTCTGGGTTTCCCTTTTCAAGAATCATAAAATGGTGAGGGATGCTCTCTTGTTTTGGAGCCAACAGTTAGGGCATTTAATTAGAAGAGTAGAACGGTGGAGCGAGGCGTGTCTTTTTTGGGCGATTCTATTTTACACTTTCTTGCTTCTTGGTCATAGATGTGTGTACCTATTAGCAACTACCTTACCTTACTTAATCACCTGTACAATCTCTTGTCTATATGTAATAACAATAATCTGAAGCAACTCACTCGTTCTTGGCGTTCAGCCTATACTCTCTGTAACCTCGTCACATATAGACATGGGCCTATACTACATGCCAGTGATGATTTTGTTATCATTGATAGATAGCATGAGGTCAATTCACCCGTATCTTTCCCCATGCACCCCCGCTTCACGGTTACGAGTCATAGGGCTCGAGTTGCTAAGCTACGTATCGTGTTACTAGGTAGATATGTCACCAACTAGACAAGAGGGATCAAGATATGGGGAAGCCCCAGGATGTTGTGGGGTAGCATGGATGGATCGTCTGGTCATATCACGTTGCGTACTCCACGAACTGACGTGTAATATTCATCCAGGTACGTCTCTGCTCAGCAGGCAAGACCATTCTCTCGCACTCCAGGTCATTTGGGAAACTCAAGCTAGCAGCAACAAGTGCCAGACAATATTTTTTTTAATAAATGGTTCTCATTTCTCTCATAATTCCGTAAACCAGCATGCGAACAAACAAAAACAAGACAACCAGAAAGGGGGGCCATTCAGGGTCCCGGGAATAAAACTCTTCTGGTGGAAGCTGTCTCTTGGATCCCGGATTCTCAAAAAAAATATCGATCCCTACTCCTTTCCTTTCCTGCTCCAAGATAAAACGCCTTCCTCTTATCCAATTTGAGTCAAGGGAATTTGTATTCCCGCCATATTCATCGAAGCCATTCCAATATGGATATATGCGTGTATAAGGTATGTTTTTCAGCTTTTTCTCCGTCAATGGTTTAGATGAGGTTGTCAGTGCCGTTGGCAACGCTCAGCTGGATGGCAGCAACGATGTCCTTTTGAGAAAAGACGGGGCCCTGGCCATCGCACACCGCGCGCGTCCTCAGGTGCTCGCTGACATTGATGATATCCACCAGGCCGCGCTTGAAGAGCTCGTGGGATATGATGAAATCCCACGCGGCTCCGGCAGCATACAGGCTCTGGCCGTCGGACGACTGGACGATCCTGTGGGAGAACTGCTTGTTCTGGTGGCCTTGTAGGACGCTCGAGGCGAACTCGGTCGGGTTGTAGCGCATGGGGCCGGTGACCAGCGGCTCGGGGGAGCTGGAGGACTGGAGGTTTCGCCCGCCGGTGGTCGTCGTCGCCTTGAGGATCTCGTTCTCGGTCGACACCTTCTGGAGGTCCCTCTTGAGGCGCTCGTTCTCGGCCGAGGCGTGCTGCTGGGCCGCCTCGAGGTCGGCAAGCTTGGCCTCGAGGTCCTTGACGTGCTTCTCCTTTCGCTCGCGGAAGGCTCGTTGACTAATTGGGTTTAAAAAGAGGATGATCAGCACAGGTTCTGTAGCATGAGCTAAGCAGGGGGTGGAAGATCCAGCCCCCCCCGATGTCAGCGGGACGTACGCAGCTCGATTCTGGGCTTTTCGCTTGGACTGAGCAGGAGTCATGTTCTCCTCCTCGCTTCCAGCCCGGCCGTTGCCCGCATCGTCGGACTCGGACTTATTCTGGGACCCCATATCGGCCCCGGCCATGGCGACGCCGGCATGGCCGAAGCTGCCGTTGGCGAAGGAATTCGAGTGTTGCTGGCCGAATGCAGACTGGTTGGGGGGTGTCGGCGGACCGCCGTTGGCGGTGAAGATGGAGCTCTGCTGGGGCGGCTGGGAGAAGCTCTGGGGATAGTCGAAGGTCTGGAAGCCATCATTGGCAGGAATGGAATCAAAGACTTCCTATTGCACGGGGGTCAAACATCAGTCTTGAGAGCTCGGTTAGGATGCCCAACACCTTCGCGAGCAATAATTGCTGTCTAATGCTCAGGTAATGGCTGCGCTAGGGCGGGGGGTTCGGGACAGACGGGGAGGAGACAGGCTACTGACAGGTGAGGAACCGTTATAATCGTCTGATTGTGAGCGAGAGGGCGTCAAGGGATCAACAGACATAAAAGGGTTGTAACCCGCCGGCTGCTGGGTGCCAGCAAACTGATACTGGTTGGAGAAATCCATGGCGGTTGATGGAGATGTATGGATGGTGTTTTTTTTTCGTCCTGGGCAGCTTGAGCTACCAAATGCCGAAGCTCGTCTCTGACGGGCTGCCGCACGTTTTGGGTTTGGTGGTGGCGGCTGTCGTTTTCGCTCACTCTTGGACGTAGTGCAGCGCGATAATCAGTCAATATAGTCCAGCTGCTGCGCCTTTCTGTTTTGCTTTTGCTCTGCCTTAGCTGCTTCTCTCTTCACGGTCCACCTGGACGACTTGCTATTCCCGGGCGGCTGATGATGATCCGACACATCAAGTGTCTCGTCTAGTGCGTGCCGTACGTGATGGGATGGGTATAAGTAGGTCGGTAGGTCAGGCAGGCAATTGATTAGCAGGCAGTCCAGGATTCACCGCGCATCTGGGACCCAAGCCAAATCACTCAATGCAGGTGTGTTGCCTCTTGTCAAAATCGAGATCCGATGCAGGGGGGTGATATTAAGGCCATCGTTGGACGGGCATCTAGCAGCTATTATTATTGCCCTCGTACGAGCGAGCCATGCTCCCTGTTTTACCACTTCCATCCAAACAGCCAGCCTACACATGACCGCAGTGACAATTCACTTCTAGAATCCATGAGCCTTGGCGCAGAGTTTACCTGTCCACTCCTGCATCGACCCCTGCCGCCCCCTCCCCTTGGCCCTGGGGCGGGCTTCATTAGGCTATAATGCTACTCCAACATGTAGTTTTGGAATGGGGGAGGGGGCGTATCGCCAGTTGCCCAACCCAGCGACCTTGCACGGTACTTCTATCTCGAGAACTCCCAAGGTCCCTGTCCCACTTGGGCTATGGTTGCCCCATCAGCTGGGGTATGAGGGTTGTCGTGATCCTCGTTGTACAAAGAGGCACAGGGGTCTGCGACCTTTCTTGCACCTCCAATTGCCATGGCAAAAGTCAAAGTCGGAAATCAGCAGTCTGCAGCGCATGCTTGAATAGGAATCTCCCACGCCGGAGCGGTCTGTCAGACGGCCCCTGGTAGGAAATCTCTTGCCCTTCCGGTTGTCTGGATTGGTGAGGTCCCGTCCAAGTCCTGGAGGCCACTCCCCCAAAAGCAAAACAGTGGCGACTGGCTCCGAGCCTGCTGCAATTTCATCGGATCCTCAGCGGGCAGGGCGCCCGCTCACAAGGATGGCAACCTTGCTCCATAAGGCCAGGTTGAAACAGCCACCAAATGTACACCTGGTCCATAACGCCCAAGCTCATCCGCGCGTAGAGGATCTGCCGCTGCGCTGGGTGCTTTGTAGCTCGCGATAGTCCTCTGCTATGGCAGAGCTAAGACCTTAGGTTTGGCACCAATATCCACGTGCATATGCAACCACGGCAGGTTAAAGCACAAAGGGCATGTAGCCATGGTGTTGCTACCGCTCAGGAGACAAGGGCCAAGCCGAAGCAACGGCAATTGCCCTTTAGGACATGATTGACAGCCTACATAGAGGCAGAGTGCCGGATGCTGCGTGGGCATCCATGCTTTGGCTCCTGTCACCAACCAGAGAGATATAGACACCTGGGTGTATAACAACAGATGGGCAAATACCTAGGCAAAGACACTAGACATGTGCAGACTGCTACCTCCGACCTGAAGCTACAACCTGCACCGTCCTATCGACTACCTGAACCTACGACCTGACCTATCTGCATCTCGATAGCAATCCACATCCCGCGGTAGGCCGTGGACTGCCGCCTGGGCAAGAACCAACCTTTAACGGTCGCCACCCGCCAGTCCGAGACGTGCTTTGCACTTGTTCAACCTTGCCCGTCGTCGCTAGCATATGACTGCGGCTGGTATGCGAAGGTCAAGCGAGATGACGCGGCGCCAGCAACGTTGCTGTTCCTCTATTCATCTAACCACCCCAAGTAAGTCGAGCCACTCCAGCGCTCCAAAAGTACAGGAGTAGGTCTATCCGTCCAGATGGGAGACTTGCAATTCCCATGTTAACCCTCCTGCCCGGCATCTTGAGCTTGCCCTAACAGGTGTAGGCCCGTGGAGTCGCGGTGGAGAGCAGCGGCCGCCCGCCCATCGCATTGCTGTGTGTGATTGTGATCGCACACTCACCCAGCCACACCTAAAACGCGGCGTCCTGTCTGCCGTTGCTTGTCTCGATGGATCTCGCCCGCTTGTCGCCGTCCTCTTGGTGGGGTGGATATCATTGGGCGCGCCAAGCTCCGCCTTTTCCCCCCGAGCCTGGTGAAGCTGCCATCGCCGCCGTTGTCCAGGTCAGCCTGCGAGGCTTGCCACCGTTCCCCAACTTCCCCGACCCGCGGCTTGATATCGTGCCTGCCGACGTTGCATCTGGGCACACCGACAGCTACAACCCAATATGAGGTGAGGATGATTCAGTACCGGCAGCAGCGGACACGTGCATACACAACCAACCAACCTTCTCAACTGCCTCCGCCCTCCTCCGCTCTCGGGACGATAACCGATTCCACCAGCCTTCGTCCGGAACCGTTGCCAGTGACATGCCGTTTCAGGGGTGTCACAACACAGCCTCGACGCTTGAGCTCGCTCCATCTCCTCCTCTTGAGATCCCAACTGGACACGCAGGATGCTGCTTTTCCTCGTCCCATGGCAGGCAGCAAGCACCCGAATAGCAGAGAATAAACTCTGATAACAATAAGGTAGGTTACATGACGTGCTCCAATGAATCACTAGTGTAGTCGGAATCCTTGTCAATCTTACATACGTACATTTGGCAATCGATACGAACTTGTCGCCCCTTGGCATGCAGAGCTGCAAGAGCCCCAATTCCAAATCATCGTGCTGCGGCTACATCCGAAAGTTTACTGGGACTCGGTAGATGGCAACCACTTCATATCAACTTGAACCTTTAATCGTTGTGGCATCAAGTCACACCGAGGTCGTCCCGTTGCTACTGCAAGCTGAGGAATCGGTGGAGCCTTCTGTGCGACCTCCGGTTCTTCTATGCAACCCATGCTGCCTGTGCGTGCTTTTCTCGTAGGATAGACTGCATGTTCACACAAAGCTCATTCGACGCTGAGTTCCCAACCTTGCTCGCCACTTAGCGAAAGAGCGTTACGGGGTCACCGCCCCCAAGACTTGTGGAGTGCAAAGTCGATAGCTCACATGATAGATGGATGACAGTGCAGCCTCTAAGGTGCAGTGATGTGTTCGTTTTGCCTTGAACTGGTAAAGATGGTGTCCCCCACTTTCCAGGCTCAAGGCTAAGGCAGCAGGCGGCATCTTCAACCCGGGTCTATTCTTTGCTTTTCGGGGATCGCACTGCCTGCCGATTCCTCCTCGTGTCTACAATTCCAAATAACTTGACCGTCTTACTGCTTTAGGGCATGATCAACCAGCCATGAGACGGAATTAGAGATTGCTTGAAAATGAATTGCTGGACCAAACCGGGAATACCAGCTCTGCCAAGCCGTGAGACAAGATCTCCCCAGGTTGCTGGATAGTGCCAGTTTCGGATCATTGCTGCGCTTCGAACCTGGGTTGCAGGACTGATACCCGCTGATCTTCCCTTGATACTCCCTTGAGCCACTCTTTAGTGTCTCTTTTCCGCAGAGGCATATCTGGGTGGGAAAGCCAGATCAACCCACGCGTAGGGCTGTTTACTATCCTACTTGCCTACTACCTGTGTTAGGTACTCTACCTAACTTGAGGTTCCACCCTCTTGCTCGCCAGTTCGACACTCTCCGTCCTAGTGATTGGCGTGTGACGGCTCGACGCTAGGAAAGTATCGACTCGAATAGTCTCAACGTCTACTAACCGTTCAGCCCGCTACTGGTGGAAATTCGGGATAGAGTCCGCACCGCTTTACATGCTTCCTGCAGATCCTCCAGATGACCGCATCTCCAAGGAAAAGCTATTAAATTAATCCAACTAACGCGCGTGCGGGGGACGCTACAGGGTATCTTCTCGGAAGATTTGTCCCGTTTTGGGTACTAAGACTGCAATCCTCATGCGTTGAAGCAAGCGATCCCTCAAGGGCGGAATATTGCCATCTATTACTTCTCTCATCTCGGCAAACTCAATAGTCGAGGACTGTGTGATGGAGAACGCAGGTTGCCCGAGAGGATCGATAACAGCTTGAGGCTAGCCTTCGTTCCATGTCGGGTACTTGGTGTCTGCAGTGCGACACACCCACACCTAAACCCAATGTAACCGAAAAAAAAAAAAAAAAAAAAAAAAAAAAATAGGAGGGGAGTTTGGATTGTTGGACAGGCCTTCAGCATATTCACCCTAGGTAACTACTCGCATGGAACACTTCCCTTTCGCAGGCTTCATTATCTACTGCAAACCTGACTACAGGGTGCCCAGAAATCCTTGCGGATGGCCATATTCCACAAGACGTGCGCTCCTCCTGGAGCAGTTTACTGACAGGACCTACAGCCAAATCTTAATTTTCCATCTCACATATGAAATTGCTCTATCTTTTGTCTATTAACGTCTATATTACCGTCTATAACTTTCGCACGTCGCCATGATTCTCTATGTATGTGGCCATTCCGAATCCCCCCCCCCAAAAAAGCACAAAATTTACTGACTGGCTTTTCAGAAGTAGGCGACGTTCTCGCATGACTATTAGAGCCCCCGTTGTATTGTGTTAGGCTAGGGATACTTGGCATTTCAACAAACTTGGCTCAGGGACAACGACGGGGAGTGGAAAGGACCTTCAACAAGGGCACCTCTCCTCCCCTCCGCTTCTAACAGGTAAAAATTTGGCATCTACTCACACATATATAGTCTAATCCCTTCACGAAACTAGAAGAAAAAATCGAACTGGAGGCAGTGTGGCCTGAAAGTTGGGGTCAAATCCGTCCCTCCACCAACGGGAGCAAGTTCACGGTGCCGGGGTCAACGACCGGCGAGCTTCTGGCCCCTCAGGTGAAAAAGAAACACACTTTCCACCTCACTATGAAACCGTTATATTCCCCCAGCACTGTTAAGTAACAGACGAATTATGAAACCAAGTTCAGCAGACGATGGTCCGATTGACCTTCGGGCCACTTCCCCGGGTTGCATTAAAGAGTTGCCTATTCAGCAGCGCTGTCCGAACATCCCAATTGATATGACAAGATTTGTGCGTTGGCAACCAGCCTCCTGACGTCAATAATCTGTTTCCAAATTCCCCCAGGGAAGGTCAGTATGTACACTCCTACCTTGTTCTATAAAGCGGCCAGCAGGTTTGTCGAGACGGATGCCAATTATGATCACACATCACGGCACTTTAGCGATACCGGATTCCAGGTTGACTGGCCAAGGTGGGGCCTGACCTGAGCATCGCGTCCGATGTCGTCTGTGGGTGCGTTGTATTTTGCGAGCACTAGATGGATGTCACAGCTTCTGTCTAGCGATGCAATTGCCATATAACGATGCATGGGGAAATATCAGTCACTGGGCGAGGAGCGGATAATTTAGTCTAGGGCCATTTCTAAGACTTTCAGTTGAGTATATAGCTTGAAAAGGAAATTCCATCCCGCAATGTTCTCATTTGATTGACCAATCTTGGGATGTGAGCAGAGTCATTTCAGACAGTTTTGTGTCACGTGATCTCTATCATCCCCAATCATGCGCCGTTCCCGGCTGTCACCCACTAAGCGGATGTGCTATGAGTCGAAAGGGGAGAAAATCCTCAAGTTTTAATTGTCGAGATTCCAGGTTTAAAATCGATGAATCCTCGAGTCCCAATCGCTGAGGCTTCAAATTGAATCGTCAGGCCGTCAAATTGCAGAGTCATCTAGAACTCCAAATTCAAATTCCTTCAAGCCTGTCACCAATAAACTACCCAAGGGGCAAAAGAGACACTATGCCTTCCAGATCAGATATCACGTATTTCGGGGCTGGTCCCGCTGGACTTCCCACATCTGTGCTTGAGAAGGCCGCGGAGGCTCTGGTCGACTTTGGATCTCAGGGCCTGGGACTGGCTGAGATTAGCCATCGCTCCGCACTCGCCACCAGCATCATTAACGAGGCCAAGGCGGATCTGGCCTCATTTCTTGACATCCCAGATGACTATGATATTATTTTCATGCAGGGCGGAGGCTCTGGCCAGTTCGCAGCCTCGGCCTACAACTTTGTCGGCTCCTGGGTTGCCCGCAAACACAAGGAGATCGTTGGCGACAGCAATGACCCCAAACTAATACAGAAACTGAAGGAGACCGTTGATAAGGATCTTAAGCTCGATTATATTATTACCGGTGGGTGGTCACAGAAGGCATCGGCCGAAGCTCAACGCCTCTTTGGCGAGGAGCATGTCAACATTGTAGCCGACAGCCGCAAATCCAACGACGGCATTTTCGGCACTATCCCGGACGAGAGCACCTGGAAGGTATCAAACGACAGCGCCATGGTATACTACTGCTCAAATGAGACAGTCCACGGTGTCGAATTCCAGGAGTTCCCCAAGTCTCTCGCGCCAGGCCCAGACGGAAAGGGCCCAATTGTCGTGGCTGACATGAGCTCCGATATTCTCTCCAAGAAGATCCCTGTCAAGAACTTCTCGGCCATCTTCTTCGGTGCCCAGAAGAACCTTGGAACGGCCGGTATCACCGTTGTGGTCATCAGGAAGAGCCTGCTGTCGCCCGCACTACCTCAGCCCTCTGCAGCTCTGATGCGGCAGCTGGGTTTGCCTATCCCGCCCATCATTCTTGAGTATGATACCATTGCGAAGAACAACAGCCTTTACAACACACTAAGCATATTTGAGTGAGTTGCCTTCGGCCTGCGATGAGTTTCTTCACTACGGTGATACTAATTACATGCATAGTGTGTACATTGCCGGCCAGGTGCTGAAGAAGCTATTGCAGACGTACTCTGACAAAGTTGAGGGGCAGCAAGCTGTGTCCCAGAAGAAGGCCGCCCTCATCTACGGAGCCCTGGAGGCATATCCTGAGGTCTACAAGGTCTTCCCCGAGAAGACGGTGCGCTCACGCATGAATATCTGTTTCAGAGTCACCAAGGGTGGCGATATCGATGCCGCCGAGAAGGCTTTCCTAGACCAGAGCACCGCTCTTGGACTCACCGGCCTCAAGGGACACAGGAGCGTCGGGGGAGTAAGAGCCTCCTCGTACAACTCCATCTCTCTCGACGGAGCAGAGAAACTTGTCAAGTTCATAAACGATTTCGCAACATCCTAAGATACTCGAGAGTGTACATTGATGGACGACAAGAATAGTTCGTCTTCAAGGACGACGTAAACAAACAGCGACCTGGATCTCTTGAGCCTGCGATTGCATTCAACTGCCGCAACTGAGATCCTGAGTCTTGGGATCATTTCCAGAAAATGAGGTCGGCTGATGGGTAAAAAAAGATCAGTGTTTCAACAGTGTTAGGGAAATTCTAAGAGGAAGAGGAAAAGTTCATCTGTCATATTTGGTGGCACAGAGGTGGGCGAGACGAGATCCAAGAGACTACCTTTCTCAAGAAATCTCACCATAGTCATCCACAGAATCGAAGCCAAAGCTAGTTCACACATTCCCCGTTCAAGGATGTCTTATTGCCACAGGGAAAAAAACAACCGAAAATACAGTCACTCTGTGAGACCATGAACACGGTGGTGCTCAATAGGCAGGTAACTTTTGATTATCTATCAAGCAGTGTGATTGCTCGTCGTAGTAAGCCCATACCACCAATGTCTGTGGCACCACCATTGAGCCTCCTCGAACTTTGATTTCGCGGTATTCGAACATTGAGTCATGCTTTGGTGCATTTTTCACACAAGTTTCCAAAATAGTAATCCGTCACTCGCGCTTGCTTAGGTACCTAGGCTAGGTTGTGAGCAATCTCAACGGTTCCGAAGTACATGGTCGTGGGATCGGACGCGGCGAGCCATGATGAACGGTTAATCTCGACTACCCCAAGATCTTGGCTCCAACGCAAGGAAAGAATGTGAAAGCGTTAGCAGGCTTGGTAGGGGAGTAAACCTAGCGGGTATCGGATGAACCATGGCTTCCATGCTATTCAATCATTCCAGATCTCTTTAGCCCCGGGGTGTGGGGAGTAGATCGTCTCTGATCAAGAAAATGACTATATTGAGTGCTACTTTCCTAAGCTCGCGAACCAGCCACAATTGCTAGTTTAAACCATTCCACGCTCTGCTTCTCCCTTTAGGATAAAATTGTTCAATAATCGACATATACCGCGAATAGTTTGGTTCTCCAACCTCATCCTCACACTCTTTGCTTCCCGTCAGTCTTGAAGTCATCCAATCTTCCCGACCAAGTCTTGCGAAAAGAGTCAAACTTCCACACAGCGCACCTGCGCATCACTGCCCCAAATCGTCTCAATCCCACTCAAATAAAAGTTTTCCAAAGCATCTTCCATTCGATATAATAACTACTGTCCGGATATTTCGGTTTTCTGAAGAATTTGGCGACACCATTTCTCCTCAAGACAACGAAGAATTGTTGCGAATGTCATATTCATGATCGGCTTCGTATGCTCCTCCGGCGGGATCCGAATTGCCTCTTGAATTTCAATGGGAGAGTAATGATTTTGAGCCCTAAGTGGCCGCCCATCACCAATAGCTCCGAGGTTGCACTCCAATTTTTTCACTTTGAGATCGATGACAGCCTCCGAGGCTGTTTTACCTAAGAAGTCAGACCCCGCGTACCAATACCGGTCATTATCGTCGTTTCTTGATTTGATTGCCTCATCCGTCAATCTATCAGTCCCGGGTATGAATTTCATGCGTATTTCCGGGCTATTGTCTCTCCAGGTAGAGACGGCGAAGATGTTCGGCTCAGTAGAGCCTTCGGACTGCTGGCATTCTCGCTCTATTGAATCCTTGACGCTGTCTTCCCCCGAGGTGCTTGGAGATTTGTTGTCTAGAGCACGGGGATTTGAATTCCTAATGTCTGTCCCATGTTGAGCATAGGGGCTAGTAGAACGCGTGCGAGTATCCCCCAGATGTGTAAAAACATCGGAGAGAGAAGCACCTCCCTCATTCTCGACTGAACTAGAGTCCATTATTGTTGGCCCGAACACATCGGAATTTCCAAAATCAGGCTTCTGTAAGTGGGACTTGGTTTGCAAGGCTTTCCAGGTCGACTCAAAGGTCGATGGACGGTATTGCCGCTGACCAGGGGGTCCCGCTGTAAGAGGTCTTGGAGCTCCGGTACCCAAGACTCTGGTCGAAAACTTTGGGGCACCTGTCTGGTATCCCGCTCGCGAAGTGAGGCTAGAGGCCCCCAAGGAACCCGAACTGACCTCATCCTCAGAAAGAAGAACAGGTTCTTGTTCAGCATCGACCAGGGTTGCGGGCTGAACTCTGTAATCTGGTTGAACTACACCCAGAAGATCCCGTTGTGAGATCCTTTTTTTGGCTGGAGATCCAATCGGACGGACCGCATTTGAAGGAGCTACGGGATGGGCTCGGTCAGACGCGCCACCTGTTGGTTGCTTTATTCCACGAAGCAGGGCCTTCTGAGCCCTCTTCTGGTTTGGATTCGGGTAGGACGCAAGATTGTGAAGAGACTTGACAGTCATTCCCATGAGAGGATCCATCCCAAATTCGCTGTCACTGTCGCTTTCTTCCTTTTTATTCTCATCTCCAAGGCTTTCTTCATCCTGCTCGGAACTCTTTTGGGCTGTGCCGTTGGAATTGCTCACTTGTGGTGGCAGGCGCTGATACGGCATTTTTGCAAGAGGACTGTCTTGTTCAACGAGGGGGCTAACGGCTCGATCGTAATTTTGTTGGAGGGGAGAGTACTGCTGAAACATTGGAGCCTGGCATCCCGGAGTCTTGAGAGGCAATGAATTGAGAACAGACTTTGGAAATAGGTCGGTAGCAGTATTCTGGGCCCACTTGAAAGACCGGCCTCGACGAGTCGGTGGCTGGAGCGGCTGAGAAGTATTTGGGTTGTAGATTGTTCCAGCAGTGGTGTAAGTTGGCTGCTTTGATGGTGGCACTGTTGCTCGTGCAATGGCCGTTGACGAGGTGAGACTCGCGGGGGAAGGTCGAAAGTCCATCATCCTTGACGAATAAATCAAATTCAAATAATCCAAAGAAAGATAACAAAAGAAAGGTCGAGTGAGGGACTTCTTTGGGGCTCAGGGAGAAGTAGCGTGTGGTGAATGAACTGGTAGAACCCTTGCAGGAAGGCAGCCGCAAGGTGACCAGGACTGAACGAAGGCAGCGATGAGTGCCAGCTCGACAATCACTTGCCCAGTAATGGCAAATTTTGGTTTTCCTTACTTAAATTTTCCAAGATGTCTTCCCGGGTTTCTTCAACCGGCTCGTTCAGTGGCAGGAGGTTTGGAGAGACGGATGAGGGTAGTGGAAGAAGGTGCGAAGGGATCAAGGCTACTGCCACATCATAGGTTAGCCTAGGTGTAGGTACCTTGGAATCAATGACTCCGGTCCTTTTTGATTGGAGCTCTTTAATTAAAAAGAGAAGTACGTACCTTCCTTTCCAAATTTGGGCGTTTTGCAAGCGCTCAAGCGTGAGGAGAGGCCAAAAGGAAGGAACGTCTTGGTAGCCCGAGGCAGCCACGTGCAATGGGGGGAAACCTGAAATAATCGCTACTTTTCAAATTCTGGCACTCACCAGAATCCAAGAAATGAAAGATGACCAAAATAGGCGGGGGAGGGGTATCTGAAATTTGGGGGATTCAAGAATAAATGGTCAAAATGATAGAAGATTCTGGTGATCCAAAATAGTTATTCCGCGATGCGTCACTTCCGCATGATCTCGCACAGAAAGGTGTTTCTTTCAAAGACTAAAAGAAGAAGAAAAATTGTGAATGGGAAATAGAAGAGGGAGATCAATAGACACCGACCGATTTTATGGCAGGCCCTTTCAATGATGGAGTTGGGTGGTAGACTGGTAGGTAGGCGGGGAGGGCATATGACCAGTAAAGTGAGAGTTGGGTGAGAAAGAGCTGAGCTCAGTGAATCATCAATATGCCGCAATCAAAAGCAAGAAGGGACGATAGGGCCGACAGCTACTAGGCACCAAGGTTCTCAGGCTCAGTGTTCAGTACCTACCTACCTAGTTATTTTGCCAGTTTTGGTAAAGAAATTAAAAGCAAAGCGCAACAAAGCCTGGCCGATTGTAGACCACGACATGCACAAGATACGCAAGTCGACCAACTTGCAAGTAATTTCCCAAGCACACGGTACGCGGCACCTTGAAACAATTTACTGAAATATGTAAAAGATTGTTTTTTTATATTGATTTGAGAAGCCCCAATCATGGTGAATAGCTAACATGTACCAGTCCATAGGAATATCTTGTAAAACCTTAGCGCCTTAACCCCTGGTGTGTGAATGAAAAAATAGACAAAGATGTCAGCCAACCGGGCTAGCCCCCTCCTAGCGGGATGGCCAAACAAAGATACAAAACCTCCTGGGTAGAAGGAGAAAAGGTTGAGGAAGGAGAGAAAAAAGAAAAAAGAGTGAGGGAGTGACTTATCCCTGGGCACAAGGACATTGTTCCTTGTTTCCGGACATGAAGAATCCGGTGTGGGCAAAGCTGGAGCAGGTATAGGTGTTAAGCCCATTAATTTTGAAGAAGGCGCATAGGCCTAGAAGCACCTCTATACACCGATGATGAAAACAATCCCGTCAAGTCAGAAGGTCCCCATAACAACCGTGTCGTGAAAACTGAACGTGGCCCGTTTCGGTTCGTATACCGAGAATTTCGATGTATGTAATCGCCCACAGGGCTACGACGAGTGGAAGGCCAGCTCTCTTATATATACATTAAGAGGAGGATGGCCGGGATACAGAGTTGGCCTCTTGACGTTGGATAAGGAAACTAGACAGATGAAGAAAAATCGGTATTTAAAGTGATCTCCAAGAAAGCGGGGGTATTTGTCGGTCATGAAATTTTAGTCCTGATGGCCTCCCGACTTAGAAGCCGCCTCCAGGATAAGCGCTACCTGGTACCGTGCCTGGTCCGTTCCGTGGACCCGGTCGAGACCCGGGTACTTGAAAGTCGGGGTTATCTAAAAGCATGTCCTGGCGTTGTTGAACTTGGCGACGAGCGTGTTGGTGTGGCATCGGAGGAGGAGCTTCCCATCGAGGATTTACGCCTCGTTGCGATATAGAGGTAAAGTTTGACCTTTCCGATCCGGTAGGACTTCGAGCTCCGTGAGCACGAGCGTCCTCATATGCGGGCTCACCTGCGGGAGGCAAGACATTAGACGACTGTCTGCCTTCAAAACGAGGGTCCACATCCTCATAGTAATCGCTCTTTGCCGCTCCGGGAGCCGGACCCCCTTGCATTGGTGAGCCCCGTCCCGGTGTTTGATTCCATGCAGTTCGTGCAGGCATGTATTGTCTAGGGTCAGATGTTAGATTACCAAATCATAAACCTGGAGGGAAGGAATAAGTCAGATCACATACTCATCAGTACTGTACTTGCTCTCCACACTCATGTACGTCTCATGCCTGTTTGGGGGGGCCATTCCTTGCTGTAAACCGACCATGCCAGCAACATCGGAATCATTGTCCCTCAATTGACCATACCCTTGTGGTGGCGTGGGCCTTGGTTGAGGCATGTCGACAGCCCGGCCGATGAGTCCAGGATCATCTGGCAATGGCGGTGGTGACTCTGCTCTGGGTAACGAATTGTCGGGGAAGCCATCGGAAATTGGGCTGACCTCTCCTACTGCAGGTTGATTATTGTTGTACCCTGGAGAAGGGCGTCTGTCGTACGGGCCGTTTCCATTGTAGGGGCCAGGCGGTGGACTTCTTCCGCCTCGCATTCCACCGGCATAGGCGCCTCTAGGTGGAGGTGCCAGCCCGCCTCCGCGAGGACCACCTCTTGGGGGATAGCCACCTCTGCCAGGAGGACCATACCCTCCGCGTCCTCGCATTGAGCCGCCTCCTCCATACATGTCCATACCTCCTCGTCCATAACCTCCGCGACCACCTCGGTAGGCCCCCCTCTGAGATCCTCGAGAGCGCATGCTCTCATTCGATGGACCCCTTGCGATTCCGTAAGCATCTGGCGGTCCACTAGGACTGTTGTTGAACTGATCACGAGGGGAAATAGATCTATTGTAGGCGTTCATTGGCGCGGGGGATGATGTGGATGGCGATCTCTGAGTCAAAGGTATCCGTTCATCACTGATGGTATCGGCTGCCTTTTGCTCGAAAGTGGCAAAGGTAGGCAGGGTTTCCTGAGCTGTAGTGGTGGGAGCAACCGGGGCTGAAAACGTTGACTCGATAGGTTTGAGGGCCGCTTCTCTGTTATAAAAGTTCTCTCCGCTCATTTCAGCGTTCTCTGCGACCTGCCTTCTCCTAGTTTTGCGGCCCAGCATGGTCTTGCGGATGACGCATGAGACCACAAGACTGATCAATAGCAGAATGGTAGAAGCCAGGACAAGATATGATCCCCACGCAATGTGGGGAATGAACACCAGTACGTCCATTAAGAATGCCGCCAGAGACACCAGGAATGTGAGGATAATCAGAATGCTGAACACAAGAAGAAATCTTCCTGAGTGTGCGGGAGAATGGAAGTGGGAGGTAACAGCAAGTATGAACATGAGCAATGTTAGACCAGCCGCCACCGGGTGGAGAATCAAAATCATTGTGAGGGTTTCGCGAACTGTCCGGGGCATGTCAAAGTCCGTATCGTCAGAAACTGCGCCTATAATGAATTGAGTCAGCCCAGTACGTTAAGCAAGGCAAGCCTATCGAGGTCAGAGCAGCACCAACCTATCTTATACCCGATGCTGATACCAGAGCACTTGCTCTTTGCATCGCAGTATCCAAAAACACCAAAACTGTAGCCACCGAAGCTACCCAGTGGTATCGCCTTAATCACTGGTGTCGAAATTACCGCCAAAATCTGGAGTGCGAGAGCTGCGAACAGCATCACCGACAAAGGGGTTGCCGGTCGCAACATGTTGAAGGTCGCCTGTCCACGGCGAAAAAAGAAAAAAAATGACCCTTTCCTGTTGTTTGATGACTATTGACGGGCGTTTAAACGAGTGAACAATTATGCGACAAAATTAGACCAGTGGCATCGGGGATTGTGGGAATTAGTTGGTTCGTGTCGCCGCCCTCATATCGCGTGGAGTTGTCGTCGTCGGCACAGCGCTGCGCCTCGTCGAAACTGGCCGATGTCGTAACCCTTTACGTTATATGAAATCGAAAGTTCTGGCCCAAATACGCCTGTCCCTCGCGGCAATCGCACGATTCACTTTCTCCAGCAGTAATTGTCGCGCCGTCAGAGAGTGGCCGGCGTTGTGGTGTTGCTGTCGGTGGTAGGGTAGGTAGGGAGCGAACGAGTGGTTCCCTGAGGACAAGAGCAGGAGGCAGAAGAGGGAGGTGGGCTCAGTGGAGGGGAACGAGATGAAGTGGGGACGGCGCCGTAGGAAAGGAGCTAGAGCCCACTGTAAGTGTCGAAGACACACTAAGCTAATGCGCGTGCTCCGCGTGGGGCTGCCCTGAATCATCCAGGTCCAGTGCCTGCAGGCTAGACGATCTTGAGATTAGCACACGCGCGCCAGATTAACCAAGCTTTGAAACGCCACAAGGTTTCGCGGCTTGCGGTGGGTTGTGCCTGGCGCCCATCACGCTCAGAGAAAGCTTGTCCCTCCCTGGTGGGAACGATGGGGAAATGGGCGTGTTTCGCGAGCGATGTGACTCGCACCACGTTATCGAATGCTTAGACTGTATTTGCTTGCAGGTTCACCTAATTACTTGGGTCCCCAGCAAGGAAGGTACATGGATGGGAAAGAGGATCTGGCATCAGTAATACCACTCTATGGATGACTACTTGAAAATTGGGTGGTATTAATATTAGGCACTGCTACTTTTAGGTTGCGGATGTTCCAAGGATCCAAGGCCTGGAAATCCCCACTGGGAGCCCTAGTCGGTAGTACGTGTAGTGCGTACGTAGTAAGTCCCTAGGCGGGACCAACTGTTATCAACCAGCGAGTAAGTCGCTGCGCGCATCCACTGTTCTGCAGCGTTCATGCAGTATTGTTGTCATGATTTCTTCTTCGGATCTCTGCTCCGGCTTCTTTGTGCGTGCGTGTGACAGTGCTGTTCTATTACTGTCCTAGGTGTTCGCACACTGGAATGCCCCAGCCCTGTCTGATTTCTGCTGATTTGTTTATCGTTCCTGTTCACCTATCTGTTAGTGTGCCCACCCTAGCGATAGAATGTCGCCATTATTTATCAGTAGTACGTGCCCTATCTCGAAGGTAAGGTAGGTGCCGGCCTTGCTTGCACCGCCCATTTCGCTCCATACCGGTTTCCCAACTGGAAAGTGGGTATTATTGCTCTTATCCATGACATTCAACCATATTCCCTCATCCTGGAGGGGCCTGATGCAACCAACATGGCACCAGAATCCATCGAAGCCAGCATACCTTACCCAACAAACCACACAAGAAAAAGCTTGCTCCTTTTACCAGCTCCCATGCTTATACCGCCAGTATTCTAAATTAGGTTTTCCATGTTGGTGCACCCTTGATAGGCTCTGTCTTAGTAATTAAGTAGTAAATCGACAACTTTCTCGTATTGTCAAGGTTCAGTTCGTCTATTCATACTAAGGTATGTAGGATTGTGTCAATTCCGATTCCAGTACGGACATGGACAATCTTGCTCCGGTACTGTCAAGGAATCATCCTACTCAATTATTATCTCCGCATCCCCGCCGCCCGTTTCACGAGCATTTGCCGTCACCGATTACACATCTCCCCCCACTATCGGATATTGCGACGGACCAAATCACACTGGAGGTCGACAACTCTCCAGAATTCATGATCGCTGCATTCATGCGGGGCGTAAATGAGAAGTTGTTCGGACCGTTTGTGTGTAATTGTTTATGCGTTTTGCGGATTGACACAATGTTTTGCCTTCCTGACATCTGTTTCAGTGATGTCGCCAATCAAGGGGCAGCATTTGATACTCTGGTGCTTGAGATGCATGACTTTGGCGCCCTTGTCAATCACAGAGAGTCCAGTGTCAATTCATTGACATGAGATTTATGAATGTTTTGTGCTTTATCCTACCTCCCCGTGTCTCTGAGGACAATGGCGATCTATGGTGGGTTTAGTACTGCCATCTACAATACATTCAAGGTTGTCACAATCACTCAATCTTCTCACCACCAAAACAATCTAAACCCTAACCCATATTGTCCTCATGAACGAAGAGCTACCAACTGAATTTTTTTTTTAAATCTACACGCGGCACAAACCGTAAGGTGCAGGCCATCCGCATACGAAATTGCTGTTGTCATATACGATTCAAACAAACCTGGTGTAGGGTAGGTCAATTGGAAAGGCCGATACTGAACTCCGGGGACGGCGATAAGACTCGGGATTTTTTTTTCGATCTCGGAATGGTGATTACGAGATGGACGGCTACTTAGCTAGCTACCTAGCTAGCATTTCGTCCAGCACACACTCTCACCCATGTACTGACAGATCAATTCCTCTCGTGCGCGCGACTGGCGTACGTTATCTCACCCTCAGACGCCATGCTTTCCAGGGGCCTAGGGAACACCTTGTCGAGGTGTCGCGTGCCCTTTGGAAGGGTCAGTCGCAGCACCCCAATACGTCACTATCGGAGCGGCGGGCCTTTCCAACCTCTGCGACCACCTTCACCGAGCGAGCTCGGCGCACCACAGGCTGCGAAGCAATACAAGAAGAGCAGGAAATGGGGGCGACGGCTTCTCATCGTGTCCATTGCTGGAGGCGTGGCATACCTGGCGGACCGGCAAATCTATGCATCGGGTCTCTGGCGGTCCGTTCGAACCTTCTATACCGGCTTGGTGGTCGCGATTGATTACAAGCTCAACTTCCGCGCCGACCCATGGGTCTCGGGGACCATCCAAGATCTACACAACCGAAACGCGCAGCGTCTCTTCGATCTGCTGCAGGAGAATGGCGGTCTGTACCTCAAGATCGGACAAGCGGTTGCGATGCAAAGCGCCGTGTTACCACCCGAGTTCCAAAAGATGTTTGGCCGCATGTTCGACGACGCTCCCCAGGACGACTGGAAAGACGTCGAGGCCGTCATAAAAGAGGATTTCGGCAAGAGCGTGGAAGAGGTGTTCGGAGTCAGTTTCACGGGCAAGGCGGGCTACGGCCTGATGGAGCGGAAAGCCCGGGCGAGTGCAAGTGTTGCGCAGGTGCACTGGGCCAGATTGCCGGACGGACGAGAGGTCGCGATCAAGGTGCAGAAGCGAGAAATTGGAAAGCAAAGGGATTGGGACCTCTGGTCCTTCAAGTAAGAACATGGCTGCTGCCACTTACAACGCGAATGGAGCGCCCCGCTAACATTACACGCAGAACTGTCACTTGGATCTATTCCAAATGGTTTGATCTCCCACTGTACACGATGATACCATTTATAACTGAGCGCTTGGAGTTGGAAATGGATTTTGTTAATGAGGCGAAAAATGGTGAAAAGACGAGGGCACTCGTGAATTCCGAGAAGAGCCTTAGAGGCCGAGTTCACATCCCTCTTGTCTATCCCGAACTTACAACCACAAGAGTATTAACAACCGAGTGGATTGAAGGCGTGAGACTATGGGATAAGAAGGCCTTGACATCGACTTGGTTCGGTGGTTACGGGAATGGCTCTCCAGGTGCTAGAGCCCCCCTGCCGCCCTTTGACATGGACAAAGCTCGGCGCGAGGTCAGAACAGGTGCGCACGTGGATAAGATCAAGCCCGATCGGCAATATTGGAAGGGACGCCGCGGGAGAGGCGGACTGGGTCTTTCCTCGAAGGAGGTCATGGGAATCATGGTTGATCTCTTCGCGGCTCAGATCTTCAAATGGGGTATAGTGCATTGTGATCCTCACCCTGGAAATATCTTCATCCGTCGACTGCCAAATGGGAGAGCGGAACTTGTCCTCATCGATCACGGTCTCTACGTTGAAATGTCGGACGAGTTCCGGCACCAATATGGCCTTCTCTGGAAGGCTCTCCTGACATTTGACAACAAAACAATTGTCGATGTCACTTCTCGCTGGGGAGTTAGGTCCGCGGACATGTTTGCCTCTGCAACTCTTTTGCGACCCTACGAAGGCGGAGAGAAATTCGATGCCGGAATGGAGAACATGACACCTGCTGAAAGGAACTATGCGATGCAGCGCAAGATGAAGGATGGCATCAGGGACATCCTAGCAGACGAGGATAAGTGGCCAAAGGAGCTCATCTTTTTGGGCCGTAACATGAGAATCGTTCAAGGGAACAACCAGTACCTGGGCTCGCCGGTAAACCGCGTCAAGATCATGGGCGAATGGGCGAGCCGTAGTCTCTATGAGGACCCCAATCAACCATGGCGGCAACGATTCTCGCATGCCTTCCGGCACATCATATTCAAGACCGTGATCACTTTTACGGATATTGCTTTTTACTTTTTCAAAATGCGGCAATGGCTGGGACTTGGGGGTGGGATGGAAGACGAGATGGAAAAACGCATGAAGGAGATGGCGTCCGAGTACGGCATTGAGCTGCAGGAAGCGGTGTTTGAGGGTTAGACTAACACTGGTAAAGGTGTGTTTGCATAAACTGGGTATGAGAATTGTATTATAGAATGGGCGGAACATCTCCACGGTAGACATCTACATCAAAAGACCTCACTTTTATACATCGTAGTTTGACATCCAGTCTAGTATTAGTGAACGAGGATCCACGTTGAGGTGTTTACCAAGCGATGCGGACCGGCTACTACACTCTAGCGAATATGAAAATTTCCCGTCTGATACGCCCGTACACTCGTAGTGGTAGTATATACTTGGTACTAATGGTTACCAGGGGAAAATAGACTAGGGCTATCTGACTGGTTTTGGGTGCAAATTTAAGGGGAGACCAGGGTAGGACGCGAGAGAGACCACGACATCCGCGGTTTAGTCCCAGCGGCAGGGTTACGGCAGTTGTTTGAGCGCCGCGAGATTTCGCATGTTTCATGTTTGTTAGCCTGGGTGGATGAATGGGGTATTGTCCCATGCGGATCAATGCCGTCTGTAGATCAGGAGTTGATGAAGGTGGTAAGACCTTTTTTTCAATCCACTGCCGATTATATTGGCAATCTTTGTGAAAGAGCATGGAGCCAAGCCCAAGCCCAAGAGGTAGGTCTCAGTGTCGCGTGGAATTGACAAGACTGACCGGTGCGGCGGTTTGGGAAGGGGACCAAATTAGGTATTTGGAGGTGGATCCCTGAAGTCAGGAGATTTTGGCGTGCTTGAATGTGACGAGTCGTTTGTTTTGGGCATGAAGGAAGAAGGTCTACGAAGCAAACAATACTGGGGCTGACGAAAACTCTTGACTCGTTGAATGTTTGGGTAGATAGGCATTGTTCTCGTTGGTAACACGGTGACATTTGACCAACAGGCGGTAAGCTGGCCAGTGTAACACATGTGCAGTCAATTTATGTCACGGCGACGGGAGATCTGTGCTGGGAGAGCCGTGCAATGGGGATATTCCTTGTTGTAGGAAGTGTAGCAGATTGATATCCAATGGATACCACTCGCCACTACGCCGAAATCGTTTCGGCCATTGTGGGTATCCGAGCGCTGGATCTGACCCTGGCCCTCGTAAATGATCATACATGCGCGGGTAGTACATACACAGACTCGACGCGAGGCGGGCTCAACGCATAACTGGCCGTCGCTTATTATGGCTGACTGCAGCGTCCATGAAATGCGCAGCAGAATGGGCATTGAAAAGATGGTGTGGCCGGTGCTGAGTAGAGAGGTTCTTGGGCTGATTGGGCTGCTCTCTAACACCGATTGAAGTTAGGCTGGCTTGGGCGACAACGATGATACTGCTATAATTGCGAGACAAGCTGTTTTGTCTCAGACATCTGCGCCGGTCCAGTGATGTGGAGAGATGCGCATTGAGCAGCACCGAGAAGCTTGGCGCTTGAGGCTTCCGAGCCGAGTCCACAAGGAAGAATTAGTCCATGTACATGTACATCGTATCCAGTCCCAACGATCGGAGAGAGGAAGGATCAGACGCGCCTTATGCATGCGTTAGTACTCATTCATCCTCCTCGAAAGCTTCATCCCAGCTGGGTCCAAGCACGACCTGCCCGAGGCATGGCCCAGGTGCGGGAAAAAGCCAATGAGCCTGGCTCGTGCTGGGCAGAGCTAGAGGCCGCGCCGTGATACCTCTAGAGGTTAGAGGCTAGAGGCTCGAGGTCCCTCAACCCAGGCACCAAAGGCCAACCCCAGTCTCTGTTTTAGTGCCCTCGGTGGGGGCGTACATTTCTGCAAGGTACCGACCCGTCGCGGAACACGTTTTCGGCCTTATTGAGCGCACAGAGAAATACTGTCGATGCATGTACACCCAGCCAGCCATTGTGGTGGGTTACTAAGGCAATGTTCTGCTGGCGCCAATTGACAGTCGACAAGGGTCCAATGGATGATCGGGATGGGTGCCATGTCTTTTACCTGCCTGCATCCAGTTTGCGAAGAGCGGGAGCATCCATCCATTCATTCCCTCAGTACCTACCTCGCGCTTGCTGCCTTTATCCAATTCTCTTCCTTGGCCGGCCCGGAATCATTGTTGCCCCTTTCTCACCGGTCAGAGACCGCGTCCCTCGTGTGTGCCTCGATTGGATTTCGTCCCACGCTCTCGTCAAGTCGAGTCACTTTTCGCTGCTTACCCAGTCAACCAAGGTAACATGACAACATCCCATCGCAACGCCTAAGATAGGGGCTAATCAACAGACAAGACCAGCGACAGTTGACGGGACCCATCCAAGCCATCATCCCATCCCATCCACCCATCCCAACATCCACTCTCTTTTTGGCCCCCCTCTGAGATCCATTTTCCCAGACCCCATTCCAATTTAATGTGCCTTACATAACAGCGACGGCGGCGCCTGCTTCTGCTCAGGACCCTGCAAGCACGAGCGAGTTGTGATCCGCAAACGGGCGCATCCCAACCAGACAACTCGAGAGCTCCTACCCATTAGATTCGTGCATTTGATAGCACAGTGCCTCCCATCTGCGACACGCCCACACCCTCCATTTCGGATAAAAGCCACTAGAGCTGTGAATGAGGAGAACACAGCCGTACGCCTCCGTGATTGGCCACGCGATAGAGTTTCAGTGGCAGCAGCACACCCCCCAGGACTCGTGCGCTTCCTGCGGTTTGGACGCCCCTCGCGGCTAGTCGCTCCCTATCTTTCGTCTCGAACTTTCGCCTTTAATTCCCCCTCGTTCCCTTCTCCTAGAGGTCGATCCGATCCTCTCTCCAATGAGTTCCCCACCAGTCCGCCGTCCTAGTTTTGGGATGTTACTTCGACGAAGTAAGAGTGGCGACCTGGGCAGCAAGAGTAAGAGAGCTCAAGCTGCCCGGGAAGCTGAGCTTGAGAAGCAGCGTTCACGAATCCCCCCCAAGCTACCTGAGTTCTCCGGCAACAGCGAGAAGCTCTCCAAATCCTTCGCGCCCGAATTCCGTCCCGATTCAGCTCTTGACGACTCTTACAACCATGAGGCCGAGAACCAGTGGCCTCTCAACAATACGGCTACCCACGCCCTCGCCTCCAACGTCCCAATGCCCCCAATCCCAAAGAATGCCTTCGACCCATACGCGCGCACCGAAAGTATGACCAACCGCGGTCGCTATAGCTATGCTAGCAGCGCTGTTAGCACTGTCAACAGTCCAAGACGGGTTCGGAGGAGAAAGGACCCTACCCCCTTCAAGTGAGTTTTCAAGCATCATGGTCGCGCGATTGGCGACCGGGATATTGCATTGTATCGCCTTGGTACTGACAATTGGTACTTTAGCATTTTGATTATCGGAACCCGTAACTCGGGAAAGACGTCCTTCCTCGAGTTTCTCAAGACAGCGCTTGCGCTTCCTGCGAAAAAGAGATCCAGGAAGCACGAGGAGGACGATTTCCGGCTGCCTGCACCTGCCTCAGGAAACTTTATACCCCATTATCTTGAGACAGAGGTTGACGGTGAGCGGATTGGTCTGACCCTGTGGGATTCAGAGGGTTTCGAGAAGAACGTCGTCGATCTTCAGCTGCGGGAGCTCTCCTCGTTCCTGGAGAGCAAATTTGAGGAGACTTTTGCTGAGGAGATGAAGATTGTGCGGTCACCTGGTGTTCAAGATACCCATATCCATGCAGCCTTTTTAGTCCTAGACCCTGCTCGATTGGAGCGCAATATTCGCTCTACCCGAACTGTGGCCAATTCTCTACAGAATGGGCACCATGGCCAAAACTCCCGAGTGCAGGGTGGACTGGAAGAAGATCTTGATCTGCAAGTGTTGCGACTGCTGCAAGGAAAGACCACCGTGATCCCGGTCATCTCCAAGGCTGATACGATCACAACCAAGCATATGAAGGTTTTGAAGAAGACAGTTTGGGAGACTCTGAAGAAATCCGGTCTTGATCCCTTGGAGCCACTCGGGCTCGATGATGACAACAATAGTATCTCCTCCAGCCGCATCGAAGAAGAAGACGAAGGTGAAGCGGATGGATATGGAGAGAGCGAGCATGCCAATGGCGATCATGACCAATACGACGAAGATATCACGCCCTCACCACCGGCATCACCAAACTCCAAACGCATGTCCACCCAGTCGATTCGCCAAGTCAAAGCCCAGGAAGGAGGCAAGGAAGATGAATCTGGGTTCTTTCCACTCTCAATTATCAGTCCAGACATGTATGACCCAGATGTCATCGGCCGCCAGTTCCCATGGGGATTCGCGGACCCGTACAACGAGGAACACTGTGACTTCACCCGCCTCAAAGAAGCCGTCTTTAGTGAATGGCGATCCGAACTTCGCGAAGCGAGCAGAGAGCAGTGGTATGAAGGCTGGAGAACCAGCAGACTCAAAACGCGGGATACCCCCTACCACTGATGATTGCCATTCAAGCTGGCGATTGGGAGGCTATGTCTTTGGAAGATTCCACACTCATTTTAGCCCTTGCCATTCTTGTAGAACTTTACCCCCTTACGGTCTTACGCCTACAGACCTCGACGGTCACTTATCGTTTTTGTTTGTCTTTTTATTCTCATCTGTTCAAGTCGCGATCCAAGTTGGTGTTTTACTTCTGGAATGTTCGCAGCATACCCCTGACAATAATTTCCTTTCTCATGATTTGCCTGTTTCTTCTTTTCTTTTTTGCAACGATGTAGGATCATGTGCTGCAGCGGTCGCGATGCGCGCGCAATGGCCCTTGCTCGTGGATGGCCGCGAAATTTTATGTTTTCGGAACGAAAAACAAAAGGGCCGTGTTATCATATGTGACATAAGTTTCTTAGCTGGGAAACAGTTGTCAATACCAGTTTATATTCGTGTGGATTTATCAATAGGAGCGAAGAGTTTACCTGCCTGCTAAAAGGGCGTAAATCATGTCAAATACACTCAGATTAAGATTACTATCTCGCTTGAGAAATACCTAACCACAATCAAATGAGCCCAGTAGTGTTCCATTGTATCTATCCCAGTTGTTCTCCCACACGGTATACGGTAACACGAACGGTAACCCCGAGTTTCATGGGGCACATTCACTCAAGGCGTAAAGATCGTTTATTTGCGTGGTTCCAATCAGAGAAGATTCATCCTACAACTTAAATATATAACTCTTCAATGGGCGCTGCCTTTAGATACCTCGTTTCGACTGTATATACAATATTGATATTTCAGAAGCCCAGAAGGATTTACAATAAGTAGTTTGCGTTGTTGATCCGCCACCTGTGGGGTGACACAAGAGAGTTGGTGAACTACGGAAACTCGCCAGGTCTGGCATACTCAGTGCCTATCGGGTTTCCGTCGTCGTCTAAATCATCTTCCTTGCGGTAGGGATTCTTGCCGAAGCTAATCAGCCGATCAATCTCCTTCTTGCTCAGAGCGACCAGGTTGAAAGATGGCGGAAGCACGCGGTCGGAGAGGAGGTACTCGACCTTGAGGTTGCGGGCCTTGTCGCGGTATGCCTGCTGGTTGCGGGGGTGCTCGAAGCGGTCATTCTCATCCTCAATCTTTGTCCATTTGGCTTGCTTAACGTGAATCAGGTTTATCAGGAGGTTGGTGTCATTGCTTGACCACGGTTGCCTGGACTTGAAGCTGGAAGATGGATGGAAGCCGGAACTCCCATGGCTGGTGGTGGAGACGCTTCGAAGGCTGGAGGGTGGCGGTTCAGATGGCGAGGATCCTGGCTGGGCAGTTGAGGTCGGCGTGGGCCGCGGAGCACTGGGACGTGGAGGAGGGGGCATGAGTTGTGCTGCTTTTGACGTCCTGGCCTGCCTTGGACCGATACTGTGAATTACCACCCTATCCTTGTCCTTGGCAGGTCTAGAGTCCTTCTCGAAAGGGTCATCGTCATCACTCTCTTCCTCGGGCTCTCCTTCGCTCTGAGCATCTGTATTGGCAGAGACTGGCGGTTCGCCGACCGCGATACTACCGTTACTTGGCGGCGGCGGTCCGAGAATGGCCTCATTATCGTTATCGTAGTCTTCAGGAGGGGTTTGGGATGCAGCCTCTTGTTGCTGGTTAGATGGAGGTATCGTTGTGTTTCGAGAGTGGGCTGGATTAAGTAGTGCGTGAAAAGACTGAGCTCCCTCGAACAGGCTCTTCCTGAGAAGCCAGTCAGCATCAACGTATTTGGGGCACGAGGGCAATGACTTACCTTGGCTGAGTTTCCTCTGGCCGTTCAACCGGTTGCGACGTGTCATTGAGAACTTGGAGAGACTGAGCCCCCTGAAATAAACTTTGTCTAGAAAATGGCGGGAAAGATTAGTGTCGAGGAGTTGGATGATGGGATGCATGGGAACTCACCTCGGCTGGCTCTCTTCTAGGCGTATAATGGGTTGGGACTCCGTTGTGGATTGTGTATCCTCTGCCCCAGGTCGTTCCTCTGCATCATGGAAAATGTCACGAGAGGCTGAGGCCCGCTGTGCTTCTGCTTTCTGGTCGCTGAGCTCGTTTTTGTTTGCTTGGTATACTTCCCAGATCCAATCTTCAACTCCTTGTAGTATCTCCCCCGTGGGATATGCACGAGCTAGACTGCCTGGTCTCTTACGTTCATCCTCTAGTAGTTGAAGGATTTCTTGGATCCTCTCAATGCATAGCGTATCGGTATCTTCCCCATGCACCATTCCAAGTGGCTTGAATGGGCCCTGCTCGAAAAGACTGTCGTAATCTTCTGGGTGCTCGGCATCACCAGCTTTACAAAATACTTCTGCAATAACTGGGTATGGCTCTGTTTTCCCAGTAACAGGACCAAGCTTGTTGATGAAGACACTTGTGCGAAGATTAAGAGCTTGGCGAACGTTTTGGCTCTCCTTCCCGAAAGGGGCAAAGAGTTCATCGAAATAGTCGTCAAGTCTTTCCAGGGATGAGAGAACATCTTCTTCATCACCAGCTCGAATGCGGTGAAGCAAGTTCAGGGCACTCGCGAGATTGGCATTTCCGAGGACCTGCAATATATCTAGATCCTCACGAACCAATCCCAAATCAGCTGGATCTGGCTCGGCCAATTCTGCAATGAGCGATGGTTGAATGAATATGGCCTCGCGGTCTTCCTGGTAAGCGATAAGACGAGACTCGAGAACGCCTCTTTTCACGTCTAGATCCAAGGAAGAGCTTCTGCTGTTCTGAGTATCATGTCTCCTGATGGCTGACACAAGTTCGTCGCTGGCTTCCCTGAGGCCCTGCAGGTTGGACAACCTTACACGGAGAATGGCCCTATTCTGGGTCTTCCTGATTTCATCAGGGTTCGGACGAATTGGTGAACTACCGTCATCCTCGCTATCATGCCCTTCTTGCACTTGGTAGACGCTCAGCAGGCTTGATACTTCAGCTGCATCCCCAAGATTTGAGCGACGAGGAACTCGGTAGGAAGGGGCACCGCGGCGTGAATAGGCTGATTTGTGGGGAGAGAAGTGAGCCTGGGGGGAATCTTCATGGTGCACCTCGATCTCAGCTTGTGCAGTTGGTTCTCTGTGCCCCTTTGCACGCTTACGCCCTCGCCCGCGACCTGCCGTGACAAGCCTCGTCCTTTTTGCAGGAACGAGTTTCTCCGTCGACGATTCTTTCCTCGGCCTCAGACGAGATCTAGTCTCCATAATCGGGAGAGCTGAATATGACTGCCTGTGAGCAGAAAGAGCAATGGGAAATAGTGGCGATGTTGATGTCCAAGATGTTCCAGGATGTCCAAAGCCTGTTTACACTAACCCTAACCCTGGATTTCTACACGCGTCGTTGTCATTCATCACCCATTGGTCAGATCCTTGGGACTCCACTTTTTATGACAGTCCCCGAACCCTTCCCTTGGGTCTACCTTGTACAACATCCTGTCACAACTCCCAAGGGTGGTGTACACTCATCTCGGCGTTTTTATATTCCTAATGGAGTAGTTGTATATGGATTTGTAGATACTTGTTTGATTCGGGCAGTTATTCGCATCAATTCCAGATCGCTGCGGCCTCGGTACTCGCGAGATCCTGCTTGACCCCCCACTGGCATGACAAGTGCCAACCCATCCCCAGGTACGTTGCGGAAGTTCCTATTGGATCAGTAGCGGCTTCTAGACCTTCTTCTTCTTCTTCGACTCAGAGACGAGCTGTCTATCCGGGCCAAAGAGACCTAAAAAGTATGATGAGCGCATCAAAAACAAGAAGATCTACAGGGAGGAGCCATGTTAGTCCTGGAAATCGAACATCTATCTGGTGATATGGAAGCAGAAGCTCTCACCGTGACAGGCACATTCCCGATCGTCGTTCCATTCCAATCTGAGATGCTCATTGCTTTCTCCCACCCCAGACCGTACAGGCTGATGCCAACATGGCCAATATCTCCGAGCCAAAGGGCCAGCAGATATGCCCGCACGACTTTTGCCTCGGATGTAGTATTAAGAATGAAGAGACCCATGAAGGCCATCAGGAGGTACAGATTGCCAAGCTGCATTGTCACTATAACTGCACCTTCTGTGGCCGGGACTGTTTGAGTTTGGGGGATTTGCTGGGCCATGAACCATGACGGATCAACCACTGCCCCAAGAAATCCTGCGACGCTATGCATTAAAAGTGTTAGCAGCAATGTTACTGGAAGTGGAAGCTGGGCCACTGCCACTTACAGCGAAATGGGCTCGAGAATAGAAAAGATCACTCGGGGAATTGGCGGAAGTAATGCAGCCATGGCGTTCGATCCTTCGACAGATCCAAGCACCCAATCTGATGTAGCGTGAGGACACCGGTGGGTGGTAGTACTATAGCAGCGGGCTTGATATAGTGCCCAGAACTGGAGGGTAGTAGCGCTACAGAGGCAGAGTCCGCAGTTTGAAGCTGAGTTTCATCAATGCTGAAATTGAAAAGCCACCCCCTCGGCACTACTTGCGGAAGGATGAAGGCAATGCCTTGAAGAAAAGCGGAGAGGAGACTTTGTTGGGGGGATAGGGGAGGGGGGGAGCACGCAAAAAAGCAAATGAGATCCAATGGTATTGGTTTAGAACCTTTGATGCATTGACCGAAGCTTGCACACCCCAGTCGGTGACTGACACTCACGTCTGGCCGGGCGGGCAGGCCGGCGCGTGCTGAGGGTTCCTGTTCGCTCGCTGTGGCCGTTATCCTTCAGGAGGCTGCAGTGGGTGGACAATGCCGGGCGCAAGCGACCCGGTGGCAGGGATGTGGGACGTCTTGGGCCTGCTGGCTGGGTCTCTTAGCGGGCCCGTCGCTTCGGCACTGGCTGGTTGAACAAGAAGCCCAGCAATGATTATCACATGCAGTTAGTTTCACGTGTGAGCCGCCTTCCTGTCTCGCATCTGCCATTCTGCCATCATACACATGCGACATGGATGGTGAGACCTTCCATCATGGTTGTAATATTATGCTGGCCCTCGTCAATAAATGTTTGACTTGTACAAGTCAAAGCTTTGCCAGACACTCCGGCTCAACTGATCTATTAAGCGCGCCTCCCTGATTGATTGCGCCCTGATGAGAGGCTTCATCTTGCATCGAACCTGGCTCAATCAAAATGGCTACGATTGAGCCTCGTTTGATTCACTTGCTCAACGAATCAAAGACTCCCCAGGTTGGGCACACCGATCTACCGCCGCTGAGCTCTCTAACTTTCTCGTCATCTACCGACCTCCCGCTTCCTCCGATTGACCGCGAAGCAGCCCATCAGCCCGACAGAACAGCGCTTGACCTGACAGCTGTCGCGAATGGACCGGCAGGCCTCAGTCTGCAGCCCATCGGTGAAGAGGGCATAGCACAGCAGCGGAAACACGAAAGCCGACACGATGGAAACTACGCCGGGTCTACGGGTGTCTATCCCTTGCGGGTTCTCTTGGGAGAGTCGGACCCCTCCGACACGCAACCATACCATCTGAACAGAATTCTCGATGACACCGCCGAATCTCTCGAAGATGCATCGAATAAGAAGAGGAATCGCGGGATTGCGGGCAAGGATGAGTTTCTTCAGCTCCCGCAACCCATGAAGAAGCAGAAGGCAACCCCGCATGCCCCGGTGATGCCACCCATAATTAATGGCCTGCATGAACCTCCACCGGATGCTGCCCTATTTCCGCCTATTGCTTCTGATAAGTTTACTAATAACGATGCGACCCAACTCAAATTATTACAAGAGCTCAACTACTCGGAGGAACGAGCAGGACAACTCGCTGTTAATGGAGGCGGTGGCGGCGCGGGCGGCGCAGACAAAACCGCAAACAGAGTGAGGAAGCGAGCTACGAAACCAAGAAGAAAATGGACAGAGGAGGAGACGAACCACCTTTTGCTTGGTGTGAGCCGCCATGGGGTGGGGAAGTGGACAAGCATTCTGGAAGACCCGGATTTCAAGTTCAATGAGCGGACGGCTGGAGATTTGAAAGATAGGTTTCGTACCTGCTGCCCTGCTGAACTACGGAACCCTGGCCGGGAAGCTCAACAGACCCAGACAAATTCACAGAACAACGGAAAGAAGGGCCTGCACCTTGACAACATTCTGCGCGAAGACCAGAGCTCACCGGGAGCTGGTGGCATGATAACACCCCCGGCTGAATCTGATGTTCCATCAAAGCCTAAAAAGTCCAGGGCGCACCGTAAGAGGATGGAGGATTTGGAGAGCTTGGGCATCCATGCCCCTTTCAAAAAATCTCTCCGCAGGGAGCGGCGCCCCTTTACCGAACAAGATGATCGTGAAATCCTAGACGGCCTTCATCAATATGGCCCAGCTTGGACAAAGATTCAGCGCGACGTTCGTTTCCATCTCTCGGGTCGATATCCAACTGACCTGAGAGATCGAGTGCGTAACAAATACCCTGCGATTTATCAAAGAATTGAAAAGGGCACATTCCAAGTTGCCAAAGATGCGTGTCGAGGTACTGATATCATGGAACCCTCTATTACCATGTCTATCAACAACTCTCTCCAGCCATCAAAGGCATCAATTCTCGAGCCTCAAGTTAACCAATGTACCTCGAGAGAGGAGTTGACACGATGGCCCTCACAGGCTGTGGAGGCCATCGATTCCAACACGAGCACAACTGCTTCGCTCGAATTCGGCGACTCAGTTACCCCTCATTTAATTACTGGCGAAATGGATATTTCGAGGCTTCTTTTGGAGGAGCCGAGAATGCTATAGTGCTACAGTTGCGACTAATAGCAGCCGAGGCTCTCGTGGATTTGCCCAGTCTGCGTTCTGAGTGGCTGGAGTCATGAAGAGCAAGCTAATCTCTCATTATCATTTCCTTTGTCTATCTCTAATTAACGAGGGCAAGATTCAGTCTCTTGCCCCCCCTTCTCTCATTAATTATTTCATAACGGCAAGGAAAATGAAGCATATGGCGTTTTTGGGTTTGGTAACTCGATGTCAAAACGCATTTTGAGCCACTTTCATTGGGCATCGGAATGCAGAGGACTGGATAGGTATGGAAAATACTTGGATGACTTGAGTTATGGCTAAGGGTAAAGACCGGATGTTTGGGAACAAGATACACGCTGTTAGAGGCTCACGCTTCGGTACCTCGCCATTAAGGCGCTTGGTAACTGATTGATACACAAGAGTACAAGATATTTTAATTCTATTACAACACTAATTAAGCACATTTCGTCATTCAAGCGAGGTCTGAATCACGCCCATATTGGAGATTTCGGTTTAGGCCGCGTCCACTTACGAATGAAACCAATTGACACTCTTTACTTACCTTCTACTTTGTGAAGCATCGAGCGGTGCAAGACGGGATAGCCCGCAAGCCGTAGTCACGTGATATTACCCACTAATTTTTGACAAGCGCACCACTTTGTGCCAGGTCACCTAGGGCAAGAAACCCCCACCGCTTTCATTTTCGGCGCCAAAAAATTATGTGGACTATCCTTTGGGATTGATTTTGTCAAGTCAAGCCTCTCATCCAACTCCCTCAACACACAGCTAACATCACAGCCAGCTGACAAAATGGCCCGAGGAATGTAAGTAATTATGCCACAATTCGCAGATGATTTGTTATTGTCGGATTGAGTCTTCGTCAATTCTTGCAATCATCCTCGCAGAATGCCGCCGCCACTCTGGGCTCACGGCATCGTTTTGAACTCGATACTGATGATCCTCTCTTCAACAGCAAGAAGCACCAGAAGCGCCTTAGCGCCCCCTCGCACTGGCTGCTGGACAAGCTGTCCGGTACCTACGCCCCCAAGCCCTCTGCCGGTCCTCACAAGCTCCGCGACTGCATGCCCCTGATCGTGTTCATCCGCAACCGCCTCAAGTATGCTCTCAACTTCCGTGAGACCCGCTCCATCCTCATGCAGCGCCTGGTCAAGGTCGATGGCAAGGTCCGCACCGACATGACCTACCCCGCCGGCTTCATGGACGTCATCACCATCGAGAAGACTGGCGAGAACTTCCGTCTCGTCTACGACACCAAGGGCCGCTTCACTGTCCACCGAATCCAGACCGAGGAGGCTGAGTACAAGCTCGGCAAGGTCAAGCGTGTCCAGCTCGGCCGTGGTGGAATCCCATTCTTGGTCACGCACGATGCGAGAACGTGAGTTCTGTCAGACATCATTCAGCCGTTGGATCAAGCTTTGGTCGATTCGTGTCAACCCGCAACGATGGGAGCTTTATTTGACGGCTGTATGTCCCCCTTCTCAAAACTCCCCTGCTAACCCCGTAAATTCTAGCATCCGCTACCCTGACCCTTCCATCAAGGTCAACGACACTGTCAAGATCGATCTTGCCACTGGCAAGATCACCGACTTCATCAAGTTCGACACTGGTGCCATTGCCATGGTCACTGGTGGTCGTAACATGGGTCGTGTTGGTGTCATCACCCACCGTGAGCGTCACGATGGTGGCTTCAACATCGTCCACATCAAGGACGCCATTGACAACAGCTTCGCTACCCGTGAGAGCAACGTTTTCGTCATTGGCCAGGAGAAGCCCTGGGTCTCCCTGCCCAAGGGCAAGGGTGTCAAGCTCACCATCGCTGAGGAGCGTGACCGTCGCAGGGCCAGCGCCGGCGCCCACTAATCGCGGCAACCTTGGGATTAAAAAATGGCATGAGGACTGGAGTCTCGGATTTGAACGTATTTGTTTCCACAGCTTTGACTACCCTGGAGATAGCCAGCCCCCAGGGCGTATGAAAAGGACAAATTTGAACCTAAAAGAGACAGATTCTCACGAGCTCTCGACTCCCATAAGTGACAATGGTACGAAATGTGTTGGTCGTTTTGCGTTGACGTGCTGCCCATGTTGTTCCACCTCGTAATCCGGCTACTCTCGGCTGTGGACTGTCTATTATTCATTCTGAGAGGGTCGCGTGACGAGCGTGCTGGATGAGATTTTTGTCTATTTCCAGCCCGGCCTGCAGCAAATAGCGTGAAACCCAGTTGAAGTGAGGGGAATGCCGTCACAGTGACAGGTCACACTTTGTGCCTAAACCGAAGAAAGAGGCAACTGGCCACCATCTTCTACGGCTGCCGCTTACGTGAAAGAAACCACGAGATCACACAGCGTCTGACGGGGTTTCGCCTCCCTTGGCAGAGATATACATAAATTGTGTATTTGTGTATCCCACCCACGCCGACTTCGGTAGCTTCAATGTAAGTCTGAGTTGCTAGGTCCAGGTGGAGTTTCGCAGTTTGGGGGTCACGCTCAAACTGCGAAACTCGGAATTATAATAAAATTCCGAAGTGTAAGTAGGAGTTGGAATGGCGAGGAATAGATCAGTGAACCCCCACGCTCGTCTTCTCCAATTTTCCGTTGACCTAGTCCTTCTAGAAATCAGTTTCTCCTTAAGGCCTCACGATCTTTCCTTTTTCGGGTAGGACTGGGGAGGCGGCTCCATCTTCGGCGGTTTCTCCGCTTACGCTTCTTACACATCCTCAGAGTCAATGTCGTGGAGTTGCGGCCTTATGCTGTGGGACAAACCCAATAAAGGGGCGGGGTTCCCTTGGCAGTTTTGGCAATGTGATGCTCCCATTCTAGCATTTGAATATAGTAAAGACAACACCACGAGTGTGATTCACGATAGCCCACTCTGCCTGTGAAAAGTTTAAACTAAATACCAGATTGTGGAACATTGTACTGGCCGATTTGAGGACCAACAGGTATCGACCTGTACCCCGCTACCGAAGAATCGACTGAGGGTAGGGGCGAGTTCTCTTTCTTTCTTTCATCTCTTGCCAGATTAGAAGCAGCCATGTTGTCGAGAAGCGGCGCGCGGTCTCTCCTGAGGAGACGAGGGCTTGGTAGTCCTAGCACAGCACGAAAGGCATTCTCATCAGGGACTCCTCGCTATGGTGCTGCCGAGAAGCAAACCACAACGGGAACCTCGACCCAGAGCTCAAAGACCAGCGGTGGCACCCTCGGCATCGCCGCGGTAGCCGGAGTCCTTGGCTGGGGTGTCGCAACAATAACAAACTCTGGGGACGACTCCAAGATCAATTCGCTCCAGGTCAAACTGGACGCGAAGCCAGAGCCACGATACGCCACTGTGCCCGAGATGGAGAGGGTCAGTAGCAAGCCTGCTTGGACAGCAACGAGGGGATCGTGATGTTAACGTTGAATAATCTAGGCAATCAAAAAGATCACCGAGGAACTCGGCAACAAGGACATCATCTCAACAGACCCGGAGGATCTCCATGCTCATGGCTACTCGGCCTGGTCGACAGTAAACCCGGACAATCTTCCCGTTGCCGTAGCCTATCCCCGTACAACTGAGCAAGTCTCAACCATTGCCCGCATCTGCTACGAGCACAAGATTCCAATTATCCCCTACTCGGGCGGCTCCAGTCTCGAGGGAAACTTTTCTGCTCCTTATGGAGGCGTGAGTGTTGATTTTGCCTACATGGATCGAATCCTCCAGCTTAACAAGGAGGATATGGATATTGTTGTCCAGCCCAGCATTGGCTGGCAAGATCTTAACCAAAAGCTACTTGCAATGGAGAGCGGCCTATTCTTTCCTGTGGATCCTGGTAAGTTCAGACACATGTGTTGGGGCGTTTTGTTATATTTTAGACTGGATTGATCGCAGAGGCAATTTCGAGAACTGACAGAAATGCTGCTTAGGCCCGAGTGCAAAGATTGGTGGCATGATTGGCACCAATTGCTCTGGAACCAATGCCGTACGGTATGGAACCATGAAAGATTGGGTGGTCAACTTGACGGTGGTTTTGGCCGATGGGCGCATCATCAAGACTCGGCGGAGACCAAGAAAGTCGTCCGCTGGTTACAACCTCAACAGTCTGTTTGTTGGGTCCGAGGGCACTTTGGGGCTTGTGACGGAAGGTGGGTTACTCATTCTCTTCCCAATGCACACATTCGATCACAGGAGGCTCATCACTTGACCACAGCAACTCTGAAGTTGGCAATTATCCCAGAAGACCAGTCAATTGCAGTCGTCACCTTCCCAAGCATCCGGGACGCTGCGGCAGCGGCCGCGGGCGTTATGCAAGCGGGGATTCCTGTTGCTGCATTGGAGATTATGGACGAGGTTCAGATGAAGGTTGTCAACCTGGGAGGTGCGACTGCGCCTCGGGTTTGGGAAGAGTCTCCAACTCTCTTCTTCAAGTTTTCTGGAACCAAGCTCTCGGTTCAAGAGCACATCAGGCTGGTGCAGGCTATCACCCAGGCAAATAAAGGAGGCAAGTTTGAGTTCGCCAAGGATGCGGAGGAGCAGAAGCTTCTGTGGTCGGCAAGAAAAGAGTCTCTCTGGTCAATGATGGCTTTGAGGAAGGATGGCGAGGATGTCTGTGAGTGATTGTCCATGGGGATTCAATACGAGCATATTCTGACAACTCTACAGGGAGCACGGATGTGGCCGTCCCATTCAGCCGACTTGCTGATATTATTGAGGTGAGCAAAAAGGAGATGGATGACCTGGGATTGTTTGCCAGTATTCTCGGCCACATTGGGGATGGAAACTTCCACGAAAGCATCATGTACAACGGCCGCGACAAGGCAGAGAGGGCCAAGGTTGAGGCGTGCGTCAAGAACATGGTCAAGCGAGCACTGAACATGGAGGGCACCTGCACCGGCGAGCATTCGATAGGCTGGGGGAAGAAGGAGAGTCTATTGTGGGAGGTCGGGCCCGAAACATTGGATGTGATGAGGACTATCAAGAAGTCCCTGGATCCGCTCTGGATCATGAACCCGGGGAAGATTATGGATGTGCCGTGGATGGAGGCGGACGACGCCAATGAGAAGCCTTTGTCAAGGGCCGAAGACGTGGGAGTGACCCCGATTCTTTTATCGGGAAGTCATCATAGTGCGAGATTGAACTGATGGTCTCAATCGTAGGAACACATGTGGGAGGGGGTCGATAGAATGAAGTGTTGCTAGGATGGTAAAAAGATATTGATATTTGCGGTCGCCTGCATCATATATCGAATCAATAGTTAGGAACTGAGCTTGACAAGCATAGGTAAAGAAAAATGGCTTGTTAGAGGAACCTCGTGCATCTAGATCTACCCCATTAGCTGGGTTGGCAGAAAATTCAGGGATTGAATTAGAGAAGCACAGAAGACTTGGACACACCCGTGAAATCGAGGAGATGAGGTAGATGAAAGAAATTAAAGTAAAGTAAAGAAACACATGCTGTTTCTTCGACATGATTGTTGGCTATTCCTCACGCGGTGGTGATGCCCGGTGCGCCGAAACATACCTGCCTTTCTTTGTCTGTACACACAAAAGAGGATCCCCCGACTCAGGAGTTTGGCCTGTTTCTGGCTCGGCCGGGTGGCTGCCGCTAATTTTGGGCCGTTGTGTTTGGTCTTGGGCGTTTGATTTCGCAAACCAGCATATGTTTGAGCGTGCCCAGCCTATCGAGGGAGTGCGGCTCGGTTAGCTGCAGCTGTGCACAGTGCTGATCGATTATGGTACATTTCGTTACCTGGCCGACATAACATGTGAGGTATAGTATACTCATGAAACTCAGCGCTGTGATTGAATCGAGGGTGCTCATGGGTGTCTTCCCTAAGGCTTATAGTATATGTTTTTGGTGTATCATCAGATCTGCCCGGTGCATGACTGTGGGAATTCGCTCCTGTGCTGCGTCCACGGTCCTCTCGAGAAACACACCCTTGATGCCATCCGAGGCGAGGCACTTTCCCGCAGGTACAGACCTCATTAGTTGTTAGTATTTGCTGGTACCCGAAGCCTGGAAACTTGGCACGCGCGCACAGTTGCTCTGCACCGCCGCCCGCCTTGACGCGCTCCTCAGCACCTACCCGTTTCTCCTTCCTCTCTCTTGTTATTCTCCTCCTTCCCGCCTTTTTCTTTTGCCTCCTTTATTCAACCATTCATCTCACTTTCCACACCCGTGCTCTTGTTCCCTCTTCTCCCCCTACTTAGCTAACTTCGTCGGCTCTCATCAAGGTAGATTCTATTTCTTCTATTCATCTAACTCGACCCCTCCACTCCTCTCATAACCCCAATTCCTGTGAGTTAGTACGCCTTGTGAGGCCGTACAAGGCTTCCTCTCACCACCACAGCATTGGATTTTGCAATAGCTCAAAGTCCACATAATCCTGTTGCATACACTGCATCTTTCTCTCCAAGTATCGCTTGATTACATGGTTTTGAATCTGCACATCTCCCCCACTCCCTCCGAAAATAGCCATCACTGGCTATAATTGAACCATGGCTTCGCGCCGGTTTGAAAGATCCGATAACCCGAAAACTCCCCCGAGCGGACCTTATAAGACCGGAAGAAGAACCCCAAATTCCCGTTATCGAGCCCACTCATCACCTCAGGCCAATCGAAACAGTAACCATCCCTCCGATCGCTGGTGGACTAAACTATCACAGATCAGGATTTTCTTGGATGGGCTTCCCGCTGGAACTGAAGTCAAACATCTTCATGACTGGTTTTCTCCCGAGGGAACGCTTGTTCTGATCACGGTTGATGATGATCAATCAAGAGGGAAGATCGTGTTTGCTCCACCCCCAGGAGCTCCCTTCTGGCAAACAGGTACCAAAGTTGTTCACCACCATGACTTCAAGCAATCACACCCGGACGGGATCACAGTACGCATGACTCTGGCCCAGGAACAGCAACAGGGCCCTTCTAAACCAAAGGGCCAAGTCCCACTGTACCCCCAGTTTTTGAAGCTTCTCGCAAAGTCTTTTGATTTAGGCGTCTTGATGAGCCGAACAAGCATGCAATCCATTGGACAGTTCAAGTCTGGCAGATTTCATTCTCGTGATCTCCGGGTCGAATTCAACTCGAACTCCAAGCGGCTTGAGGTCTATTTCTCAATCCCAGGAAAGGACCCGACATGGCAAGGTCTAAGAGAATACAAACTTCTCGTAGACACTGCGCAGATGAAAGACGTCTTTTTTAACAATTTAAGTAATGGAGATTGTGCTTTGACTTTCTCATCGACCTTACCGCCTCAGTATTTTTGGAGATCTGATGATGTACCGGTACATGTCCCGCATGGCGCGAAGATTTGGAGTCATTTGGATTCTTGGAATCGCGCCACTGATGTGGCTGAGAACATTCAGGCCCCGTTGCGATACCCTGTTGCCTTGTCCAACAAGGTGGTGGACAGAGAATTCCTGGAGATTGGAAGATTGACCACGTTTCGGATTGTTCTTGACAGAAAAGAAGACCGACGGGGAGTTTCTTTGCTTGACCAGCTTCAGCAAGCCCTCGAGGATTCCAATGTTGTCTTCAACTCTGACCAGATTCAAGTCATTTCGGGCGGCGGCGAGAACATGTGGTCGTACCTGGATCATCATCACAACTCTTCGCTGTCTGGAACTACAACCTCGGAGTTGTTGAGCTTCCCAAAGAATCATGTCTATCTCCCATTCGAGGTGCGGTATCAACTTGAGGTTTGCGTCTCAAGAGGCATTCTGAACGAATACACCATCACATTAGAGTTTCTCACTCAGCTGGCGGGCATGGCCTCGATCAAAGCAAGGCAACTGCTCGAATACATTATGGATCACGCCGAACCGCTCCTGGATCCGATGAGTTTGTTCGAAAACACTGACGCAGATGCTTACTATCCGAACTTGAGGCTTCCTCACTATTGTGCCCTTGTCCGGAAGGCTTCCATCACCCCAACCACGATTCGCTTCAGCACCCCGAATGCTGAAACCTCGAATCGGGTTCTTCGTGCGTACAATCATCTACACGACCGTTTCCTCCGGGTTCAGTTCATCGAGGAGTCAGAAAAATCCAGGATTGGCATGTACAGGCCAACAAATGATGCTATTTACAACCGTATCATGAGAGCCCTTTATCACGGCATTCAGATAGGAGATCGCCATTACGAATTTCTCGCTTTTGGAAATTCTCAACTGAGAGAATGCGGTGCTTATTTCTTCTGCCCCACAGAGCATACATCCTGCGATGAAATCCGAGAGTGGATGGGCCAGTTTGACCACATCAAAGTGGTGGCAAAATATGCAGCAAGACTGGGGCAGTGCCTTTCGACAACAAGAGAGATCAGAGGAATCACCGCTCCTCAGATAACGAAGATCCCAGACGTTGAGAAAAACGGGTATTGCTTCTCTGATGGCGTTGGGAAAATGTCCAGCGTTGTTGCGAGTTTGGTAATTGAGGAGCTTGCGCTTGACTCGTTCGGAGACCCGGCTGCTTTTCAATTTCGCATGGGTGGCTGCAAAGGTCTTTTAACGGTTTGCCCTGAAATAAATGGGATCAATGTTCATATTCGGGAGTCCCAGAAAAAGTTCGAGTCCAGATACAACAAGCTGGAGATTATCCGCTGTGCCAAGCCTGCCACCGCCACCCTCAACCGACAAACAATCACAATCCTTGAGAACTTGGGTGTCCCGAGACATGTTTTCCTCAATTTGTTAGATCGCCAACTCGAAAGATTCGAAGCCGCGATGGTGAATACGAACGATGCCATCAACATGCTGAGCCAGCATGTGGACGAGAACCAAACCACTCTAATCATCGCCGAGTTGCTAAGGGCAAATTTCAAGAATGAAACCACGAGGGAACCTTTCGTTACAACGATTCTTGAGCTTTGGAGATCCTGGTCACTGAAACTTTTGAAAGAGAAGGCTAGGATCGAGGTAGAGGAGAGCGCTTTTGTTCTTGGCTGCATGGATGAGACAGGATCATTGAGGGGACACGACTCCACAACTGAGGGCTCTCAAGACAAAGATGAGAACAAGCTCCCGCAAATCTTTCTGCAACTCTCCGACTCAATATCCAGCAAAAAGACGAAGCTTGTTGAGGGTGTTTGTATTGTGGGTCGCAATCCATCACTTCACCCGGGGGATATCCGAGTCGTACAGGCAGTCGACGAGCCCAGATTGCATCACCTCAAGGACGTTGTCGTCTTTCCTCGCGGTGGGGATCGGCCGGTCCCCAATATGCTGTCAGGAGGTGACCTCGACGGTGACGATTTCTTTGTCATTTGGGATAAAAATATGATCCCCAGAGAGTGGAATCACCCACCCATGAACTACTCGGGGGTGAAGGCAAAAGAAGTAGAAAGCGGAGTCACGGTAGACCATCTGAGAAACTTCTTCGTATCTTACATGAAGAGTGATGTATTGGGATTGGTCGCCACTTCACATCTTGCGCTTGCGGACCAGACCCCAGAGGGCCCGAAATCGGCCATCTGCCTCGAGCTTGCTTCCTTGCATTCACAGGCCGTTGATTTCCCCAAGACTGGTGAGCCGGTCATTTGGAACCCCAGGCTGCAGCCTAGGGGATGGCCCCATTTTATGGAAAAGAAAAAAGGTTCTTATCATTCAAAGAAGGCGTTGGGTGTCATCTATGACAAAGTGAGCCGTCAATCGGCAGAATTCACACCCAACTGGGCGAACAGCTTTGATGAGAGAATTACGAAGAAATTCGAGCTGAGCGATGACATGCTTCGGACAGTTACAGATGTCAAAAAAGAATACGATATATCGATGCGCCGACTGCTCACCCAACATAATATCAAGACAGAATTTGAGCTATGGACTGGCTTTGCCATGTCGAAACCTGCTGTAGGCAGCGACTACAAGATGCAGGAGGTCTTAGGGAAAGAGTACGAAACTATCAAGCAAAGATTCAGAGAGATTTGCTACCAGAAAGCTGGGGGAAATAGCCCCGAAAAAATCGACCCATTCGTTGCCGCCATGTATAAGGTAACAGAGGATCAAGTCAAGACTGCTCTATCATTACCCGAAGCATCGGAGGACAACTCTGGGGAGGAGCACATCCAAATCATGCCCTTGATCACATTCCCGTGGATCTTTCATTGGAACATGATTCGAATTACGCAAGGGGACAAGTACGGCTCGAATGAATCTGTTCTCGCGGCATCAAAGCTGAAGAAAGAGTGCCAGAACAGCCTCGGAATACAGACAAACTCGGGCGATGATACGAATAAGACGAGCATTGATGAAAAATACCAGCTAGACAATATCATTACTGAGACAAAGATACTTATTCCTGGCCTTGGAGGAGAGGACTCCAGCAGCAACTCGGGTGTGGACAGCCCTGATGAAACACGTCACCACCCTTACTCCACAACAACATCTGCCTCTTCTTCAGATAACGAGGGTGTAATGATCACTGAACTTGATGGGCTAAATACACAAAACTCATCAAATGCCATCGCCTCGTATGGAGATTTTCTATCAAGTGAGTCAATGGTAACACTAGAGAGGGAAATAGCGGATCTCACTTTGGGGGAGGAGCCGAATACCCAAAGCTCACCTCCTCCAGCTAGTGCGGCCGTTGTGGTTGATGGCGCTGCCAATTTCGCAAGTGAGTCAGGGGATGAGGCTGTCGTACAGAGACAAGCCGAGCTGAATCAGGGTGTCCTCATTGAATTGGATGATGAAAGTGACGAAGAGGCCGCGGAAGATCGGCTAATCAGAATGTGCGCTTGAGGCTGCACAAAGGTGCAGGAGGAGACCCAAGTGGTATGGTTTGTGTTGAAGTACTGTAGATTTCGAGACTAATCAAGCTGAACTGTGCCATCTTTTTTTAAAGGGACGGCAGTGTGGCAGTCAGCCATCTAATTGGCAGGCGTGGATAGCATACTACGCTGAGAACTTGAGGAGACTTGCCCAGGGAGGCCAATATCTAATGCATTGTTGCAGCATGATGAAGTCATCTTTTGATGCAAAGGTCAGTGCGGAGTATCCATTTCTCTCCATCTAGCACTTCTCGGCCCTCATGCTGCAAGGTACCTTTAGTTAGCAAATAATAAAATAGAAAATTTCAAAACCTACGTGGCTGAGTGCGAAAAAGAGAGAACAGGCAATGGAACTGATGACAACTCACCAATAAACAATCATCACCATGCTTGTGTAACAACAGGGCGCCAGTCTCGAGCGGTACCGCAATCTCTTCAGCGGCTAATTTCCTATCATGGGGGTAGAAGACGGTCTCCCCACCTACACAACCTTCGACGGAAGAGGTTAGGTAGAGCAGGCAGGTCCAGGTTGTTTTGACTGGGATGGGCGGCTGGGAGGGAAGAATCAAGGTGTTGGAGTCGTCATCTGCCAATCATTTTTTGGCCGTGTTAGAACATTTGCGAGTAAAGCATTGGGATGTGATGCGAGACATGTCACATGTGACATTCATAGGAAATCCGTACAGTGACAATCGAAATATTGACCTTTGGCGTAGCGGTATACACGTATATTGGGATTCAGACCAATTGGTTCGCCGCCCCTGCAAGTGAATCCTGCATTAGTATCGGAAAATTGAGTAATGGAATAGGCTGGCCGACGAGTGGTGAAACGCAATCAGCCCAAAGACGGGGGAGGTGTCTATAGAACGTGCAGGAGTGAGATTTAAGAGGATAGCACCACTCACCAGAGGTGTTTAAGATCCTGGTTCCCCAAGATCGCCTCTCTCAGCCCCGTGCTTTCCCACAGCCGGGCGGCGAGGGTGGGATCGTCTATCTGAAAGCGATCGTTGACGCGCACAGCCTCGCCACGCTTGGGGCGCGAAGGTGTCGTTAGTAAAGGCAGGGTCTTGAGGAAAGCAACGTATTCTCGACATAGTGACCGGGGGAAGAAGGACGAGATGAGTGCGATTTTAGGTGTAGCTGGGTGGAGTTGGATGTCCAAGTCAACCACGGGCAATTCGGGCTTGAAGGTAGGCCAAGATACGGAGAGACCTGACTGGCCGTTTGCTGGTACCGCGGCCTCCTTGGAGGACTTGGTCGCTTTCTTGGGTTTAGCCATGTCTCGTAACGATGGCGAAAGGCAACCAGGGTGTGCTTTTAGGTTCCGATACCCTTCAGCTGAGACTGATCCTCACTAGATTAGGCAAATGAGGCTTTCGGTCAATAGGTTGTTTCCGGCTTTGCAGAGTGATGGCGGTGGCTTAGAAATGGATATCAATGCGATGAGCCCCGCACAAGAAGTGATGTGTGTGTCGCTGCGATCCCAAGTGTCTACCTAGCAGTCCGGGGTAGAAGAGCGAACTTGAAGTACTGTTTACACTGAGACAATGGCTGCATCCCAATCTGCACGAGAAGTTGGAATGGGAATAGTCGATTGTGCAAAAAGGCAAAAACGTTGCTTTTGTGATGCTGACGCAAGATCAGCGGTCGTACAAGAGCCAAGCAATGCCAGCCAGTCAGATGGGCTGGGAGCTGGAAACCCCAATCGGCAAGGAGCGCGCTAGAGGATAAAAGAATGCAGAATGTGAGACAGCAAACAACAACAAGGGAGTTGGTGAATCTGTTGGTTGGGCTATGAATGAATGGGTGTAGCAGTACAGGAGGTTTGAGGCTCGCAAGATGATGGTGGATAGTCCGGGTTTATGCATGAGTACTCCCACTTACAGTGCACCAGGTTTAGCGCATCCACACCAGGCACATTCTGCGCTTTCTCTCGAGGATCTTGTAGGGCCTTCCTTTACCGTAAGGTAGGTAGTTGAGGCAGGCTAGTACCTACCTAGTAATGCAGTGTACCTGGTATGCAAGAGATACAGAGAGTAGCAGGAGAAAGTACTGACATTTCGATCAGAGAGGTTCATCAAGGAAGGTGGCTTCGAGGTACCTGTACCTGCCTCAGGTGCAACGGCCCAACCCATCCACTGGGTTAGGTACTAAGTATCCTGGAGGGTGCTTACGTGATGGCCCGAGATACTGCCGGGGTAGTGATTTTCGCTTGCTTGCACATCTTCTTTTTCATACTGCTCAGCCATCCATGTCTTCATCCTGTTAGAGCTGAGAATCCTTCCTCCCTCGCTGTTGGGGAAAGAATTGATGGATGGCACTTGGAAACTCTGCTGTTGACTTGTCCAATTGGCGCTCTAGCCCCCAACCACTACCGTCACCCCTGGCCATGTCACAATCCATCGCTCCATCCCAAGATGAACGGCCAGTAGCCTCACCATACCTGCGCCCTGCGAAACAGTTTGGGCTCTTGCTTGCGGGAACAGGTCTCCTCGCTGCATCAATTGCCGTCGCCAGACGCTCCGTTGTGCGGAGAAGACTAACCACATTCCCGTCTTTTTACACATCGAACCGCGCCCCTCCCAATTTTGATGCTTCAGACAGGCAGTTGTTGGCTGTGCACGCATTGGGACTTGCCACACTCAATGTAATGAGCTTCGGGGTAATGCTGGTTGGCGGCATTTCTTGGGCTTTTGATATATCCTCTATCGAGGAATTGGGACAGCGCACTCGAACCGCCATGCGCAGGCCAACCTATATAAGCGCCGAGGATGAGAAAGAGGCAGAGCGCGAAATGGAGAAGATGATGGAAAACCTCATGGACAAATTCGGCCTCAAGAAACCAGAGAATGAGGCTACAGGAGAACCCCCGGCGGATAATGGTGGCCGGCAATGACAGAACAATCACCCCGTTATATGGGGTCTGACACCACCCTCAACACTTTGTACACTACATGCATGCAGCTATTACTGGAACGGCCTGCAGTTCTTCCCCGCCTCTTGCATCTTGGTATTTTCTATCCATCTAGACCTGGTCAAGGCTGGTCTTGGCCAAAACACCCACCTAGCTGTGCGGACTGTAGGCCTGAGCCTGACCCTACCTGACATGGGAGGCAGCTGAAGCAGTCCTCGGTGGGCAGCGCTCTCAGCCAGTAGATTGCAATGTAAGGCTTCTCCTCTCCTGCCAATCACATGGACCACCAGTAGTATTACCACCTCACCAGTGTGATAGTCCGGTTGCCACGCATAAGTCCCGTTCCCCCCTCTGAATTACATACATCTGCGGCATGTGTCTCTCTTGCGCCCGAGCATGTACTAAGTAGTACCACTCTTCCGTGACCTTTCCTTTCTTTTTGCCGCTTCTTGCTTTTGGAGCCATTTTCTCTCACTCCAATCAACACTCGGCACGCTTGGGATGCATGCCACTGGGATACAGCAACCCCCTTATCGTGGCCAAGATATTGTTACCCGGAGCCGTCTCTGGGTCGTCATGATGACGGTAACCTCTGAGCCACTATTTCTGGCCGGGAAGCGGAAAAAGCAAGGTGCAGCGTCCTGCAAACACACCATACGCACGGAGACCCGACCAGCCCTACTCTGAAGGATGCCTGCCGCAGCATGCATTGATAGTTCGTGTCGAGAGGACCAAAGTAGACTAAAGGGGGCTTTAGATCGGGGTCGATCACTGAAATCGGTCAATGCGCATTGGGCTCCTTCTGGGAGATGGCAGGCAGCCAGGCGGTTGAAATGTCTCAGAACGCGGGCAACTTGATCAATAGGCATGGCAAGTAGTCACATCGGCCCACCATGCAAACGACCTGTTCTATGTTGTGGCGGGCTGACTGATGTGGTGGCGTCTGTGCATTGCACTGCATCTTGAGCCCAAGCCGTTGGCCAACGAGATATGTTCAATTTATAAGTATCAAAGAGGGGAAGTAGGGAGCTTGCCGATATTTATTCATTCTCATCTCTTGTGCACAAGCTGTCTGTCCACCGATCAGTTCACCCACGCCACACGCACCGATGATGCGAGAAGTTCAATACAACCCTCAAGGGGCTGTATGGAAATACACGTACGCCGAGGGCTCTGAGTCTGGCCGAGTTTTCTTCCACTCCCCTCAGCGCCACTGGAGCGACCAGCGTGCCTCTCTTGTTCTACGACAGGTCAATTCGACAGATGAGAACAAGGTGTGGATCAACACAGATCCCTCCCTCGTCGTCAGATGCGACGAGCTCAACCCATTTCCGACCCCAGCAGATGCCCACGGCGTCATTGTTTGCAGCGGGCTGGCCAGATCTTTGTCTCCATCGGGCAGACAGGTCACACATCATCGTGGGGAGCGAATCTGGGTCGAACACAGTCTCGACCCTGAATGCGGACCCAACGGGCTTATTCCAGTCATAAGCCTGGATACCCTGGAACACTTTGAAATCCCCTACCGACATATCTGCTTTGTGGCCCAGGTCACCCGTTTCGATGCTTTTGGGAGTCAGTATTATGGAACTCCAGTAGGCCCAGCTCGCAACCCCCAATCCATCGAGCCGCAGCAGCATCAGTCCCAACAGCAACCACAACGCAGTCAGGCCTACGTCGAATGGCCGGCCTCGAAGCCGCAACTGGCCCTGTTCCAGTGGCACCCGTGCCATTCCGACACGGGCGAAGATACAAGCCCTTCACACCACGGCCTTCAGCTCCTAGAATCCGTGGAGGAACGCCGCCGTCTTTTTCAAACAAATTGGGCTGTCGTCAGCCAACATCTGCGAGCTCCTACCCCACCAAGCGAGGAAAACGATGCAATTTCCCTCTCAAGGTCATCTGCACAGGCTGATACGCAGAATGTTCGCAAGAAACGCAAGGAATCTCAGTCCAGCCCGGGCCCAGTTAGCTGGGTTCGTTATGCACGCATGCAGGACAATTTGGAGCACGGAGACCAACCCTGGTAACGCAGTGTACCTACATAGTTTCTGGTTCCGGAGAATGGAAATAGTCGTATTTCAATTGACAGTTGTTGAGAAACCCAATCTCCCCGTCTTGCAACATTGTGTGAATGGATTTGGCCATAAGGCATCTGCCGCCTTTCCAGTATAGGGGCCATTGGGATCACTACATGTCCTCTGGAACAGTACCACTGATGTGCGGAACGTCTGGTATCATGGCTTTATCCGGTGGAGGTGACCAAAGTGTGCAACATCAAAAGTGGCAGGTAAAGGGGTCTTAGTCCTCTCATGGGGTTGTGCCCTTGATTCGAAGCGGCTACAAAGGAACGGAGACCTCATTGTGCAGTGATTATCCGATTCAGTGTAAGATGGACTATATGTATTCATCAAACCACTCCTCGGGAAGTAATAATACAACTCGCTCATCAAGTAATAAACAAGAAAAATATGCAAACTATCATAAAGACGTTTGGTTTATCAGCATTTCTTCTTTTGCCTGCCCATGTGTCCTGTGTCCCGCAGTGACCATCTTTTGATCTTTTCTGTTCTTGATTTTGTATCATCTCAGAGAAGGAAAAGGGGGTGGGGGTTTCTACGCCACTCGCCCTCTGAGCTGTTTAATTGTATTCTTCACGATGATGATGCCTGTGCCCTCAGGGCCGCTCTCCTCATCTCCTGCATGTTCTCCAGGCTTCCCCTGCGACCCCAGTTCCTGGGCTGCCTCTTGAGGAAGGCGCCGACGCTCCCGAGGTACCCCTCGTGGCGGAGGAAGTACGCCTGCTTCTCGCCCTTGCTCCAGAACTTTATGGCGTAGCTGAGGGTGTTCATGGTCTGCCGGTGGCCGCGGATGAAGGAGCCGCCAAAGTAGATGTTGGAGAGGTTGTGGATCTGGGACTGGAGGTAGGCGATCTGGCCGATGTTGTTGGAGATGGCGTACAGGAGGGAGCGGGAGATGTCCGGGCCGGTGAAGGGGGCGTTGGAGGGGATGTACTGCGAGTCCGAGGAGGAGTAGTGCTGCAGGCCGTCGGGCCCAACCTTGGCGGGGTCGCGGCGGGCGGGACCGAGGTCTTCGGCCTCGGCCTCTGCCTCGCGCTTCATGCGGAAGACCTTGCCGAAGGACGATGCGATGGTGGTGCTCTTGAGGCCGATCTTACCGTAGTCGCCGCCGTAGATATCGCCGACGAGCATATCGACGTTTGTGTTGTCTCCGTGCTCTGCCTGGGCAAGCATGTCGTCGAAGGATCGTGCGCCGGTCAGCAGGGAGAGCAGGCCCCAGAGGGTACCGCCACCGAGCGAGGTGCCGCCAACACGCTGGAAGGACCGCGGGCCTGTGACCTTGAGCATGGAGACGCCGGAGCCGATGTTGACGAGAAGGTAAGGATATATGTCCTCTCGGGGCGGGACGAAGTGCATTGGGTCGGTGTCGGAGTAGGTGAATACCTCGCGGGGTATCTCGGTGATGAAGAAATCGAGGCCTGGTGGGAAGCTGGTCAGTGTCCGGCTCTTCAATCACAGACATTGCGTCCTTACCAATCATCAAGCACTCCATCTCCTCCTCGCGCAGCACATCTACACCAAGCGCTTCGCGAATCTTGTCGTAGAACTTGTACGCCCCACCTCCCGTAGCCATGACGCACAGCTCCCCCGGATGCGACCCGTTGCCCATGAGCTCGGTGTCGCGCAAGTGCTTCATAAACTCGACGCAGTCGTCGATCCTGTCGGTCTCGAAGTTCTGGAAGTTGAGGCGACCGCCGGCATCGGTGGAATCAACCTCGCGCGAGAAGTACACTAGCTTGATCAGCGAGCCACCAATCTATTTGCGCCGGTCCATGTCAGTAAGCTCGTATTCCTCTGGAACTTGACACATCTGTCAACCAACATACATCAATGGCAATGTGGCTGACTACGGCTGTGTGGTTCGGTAAGCGGATGTCGCTCGTCTCGTGATGTGTCGGGCTGTGGCGGCCGCCATTGCTGAGGGCGGGCGTGGCTGTATCTGGGTCGACGATGAAGGCGCCCTTGACGTTGATCTTGACGCTGCCGGGCCGGATGATGGTATTATTGATCTCGTCAGTCGAGGTCGTTAGCCGAGGCTTGCCAGGCTGCTGGTCCACGGCCGTATCGCCATTGGGGATCCGGGCATCCGCGGCGGCCGTTGCCATGTTGGCGGTATCGGCGCGCGCGGGCTGGAGCTGCTGCAACAAGAGGTGCAGCAAAGGCTGCGATGTTGAAGCTGGTGGGGGTCGGGCTCGGTCAATGCGGAGTTGGTTTGCTGGAATAGTAAGATGGAGGAGGCGGATGGGTAGACTGTAGGATAACGAGGCTATCTGAGCAATGTTCAGCTGTCTTTCGAGGATAGAGATAAATGCGATGAGGAGGAGGGAAGTGGTCTGTCAATGGGTTGATGAGGAGCTGGAAACGTCCATTAAGTCTCGTGTTAGCGGGCTAAAAGTCACCGGGATAGGCTCAATGCCGCCGCCGGTCTTATCGATAAGCCGTGTCTGCCCGTTTGGCCGAGGCTCCCAGAGAGACAGCCGAATGAACAAGGAAACGCGTTTGCTTTTCCTTCTTAGGTAGATACTGGAAGCTGTCTCCATGTAACTTTATTGATTTTATACTTTTCCGACCCAAACCGTGTTCAACTCCATCCCTGTAGGCCAATGTGGCCTTCAATGGCACATCATTAAGCTCTGCATATCCCTCAGATTATAGATAAATTCAAAAAAATATAACATTTGCCCCCCCCCCTCTTACTTTATTTTATTTTAGCCCAAGCCCAGTACGTGATCATCAATACCTCTCAATGGTTGTTCGGAAATAACACCCTCAGCTATTTTAGACGGATATCAAAAAAAGAGTTGAAAAGGACGAGAGAACAAAAAAGAAGGGCATGGCGGACAGAATCGATCGCAACATCTCTTCCGTCGCCTTTGATATACCCAGTCCTGTAATTAAAACCCCATACGCCCCCTCCCACTTGGCATCATTGTGACTCAACGTCGTCTCATTTAGAAGAAGTTGCCTCCGGGAACAGCGACAAAGATGGCAGTGAAGACCCCGCTAAGAAGAAGAGCGGCCAGCATGGCCTGCACAAAAATGGTATCTTGAATCTGACGGAGAGCAGGCTCCTCGATCCAGATCTCCCGGTCAAAGATCTTGCGGACAATGTTGCGCTTCTCATACTTGACCACCCAAGGCTCCTCCTCGTAGCTGTTGGTGGACCCGAACGAGTCCATGCTGCGGTTGCCCTTGATCTCCTCAATGTCGTCTCCCTGCTCGAAAAGCTCCCATGGGCGGACGTGGTGGTGGTGCATGCCGTGCAGCACGACGCACATGCCCTTGTAGGCCGCCACAAGGGTGCTGATGCCCAAGACCCACGCGATGGCTGCCAGAGCGCGGTAGCCTCTCCCCATGTTGCTGAGGGTCAAGACAAAGGCCATGACGAAGCCGATGAGGATCAGGCCGACCCCGAGAGATCGAGCAAAGAACACTCGGGCGGGGTTGCCGTTGCAGATGGACCAACGGACGAAGTTGGGGTGGGCTTGGCGGCGCAAGGAGGACTCGACTGTCTTGATCAGGCCTCGGAGGGCAGATGGGTGGGTGGTGTAGGCCATGGCCTGAACAGCGGCCTTTTGCTCCCAAGAGGCGAGGTTGAGTTGCCGAGGGGCACCATCCATGATGTAGGTGGCGATGACACGGTTGATCTCCTCACGGTATGGCTGGATGGTAACTAAGCAGCAGAAGTCAGCATCTTGAGACGTAATCAGTTATTCTCAACGGCATTGAGGGGTAGAACATACAAGGCTGCTTCAATCCAGCGGAGTGGAATGCCTCAGCAGCCTGCTGCTGTTGTGAAGAATTCGAGGTGGAGACAGTGTGCTGCACGGAGGCGGCGTCATTATCCATGGACTTGGATGGAGGAGTGGCGAACGGGTCGGCATCATTGTTCCCTTTCGGGAGAGGCAGGTCTTGAGCTTGCTTCTCAAAGTCGGTGCCCTGGAAGATTTTGGCAGCGTCGGCCTCGGGGCGCATCTTGTCAACGTTATCCTTGCGAATCTTGGCGACGGCCTCGTCCTGCATAGCCTGAGTCCACTCCGGGGCTAGAGAAATGTCGCTTGTGGTGGCGGACCCGAATCGCTTCTTGTAGTTGCGATACCAGAGGAAGAACTGGAGGTTCTCGGCGGCATGTTCAACATAAACCAGGTAGTTCATGAAATCTCGGACAGTCATGGGCTTCAAGCGAGATACGCCGTGTTAGTTTTGGCATCAGTCGATATGTGCTACGGAGAAGAACGGCTCACAGGACAGGTGCCACCGCTGATGATCTTGTCAAAGCTCAGTGATTCCGGGATACCACTGGAACTGCCAGAGGTGCCAGACTTGACTGAACCATCACTAGGGCTGGTGTCATCACTTGCCGTTGAGGGGCGAGATGAACTGGCAAGTGAGCTAGAAGAGACGTGCTTTGGGCGCGTGTAAGTTAGAGGAAGGAGCCCCATGGTGATGACGGCAGTAGAGCAATTGTCAAGAGACTGGAAGATAGAAGAGAATGAGATGGGAAAATCTGGTGAACTGGAAGCAATGAGTGTTGATGGAGGAGACGATAGGAAGGACGATTCCAATGAGTGTGGACGAGTAGGTCAGTCTACTTGTTTGTTTACTTGTTAGGGAAAGTGGAAGTACATGAGATTTTAAGACAAGTGCTTCAAGCTCTCGATACGAGCTAAATACCAGCCAAGACAAGGGAGGAAAGCAAACGGGGAGCGACAGATATATACGTTGGAATGTCGGGGAAGTGGGAAACGTGGGAGCAGGGACAAGAGACACCACATGACAAGGGCAAATGGATCCATTATCGAGACCAGGTGTGGGATCGTTCAGGTCAGGAATAGACGCACCACGTACGCACATGTGCGTTAGTCGCCAGATAGACACCTTGTAGTGCCATGTAGGGATGGACGCCCAGATGCTCCCCACGCAGGGCAAGCTGGGATTTCCCGATCAGATCCGGGTCCAGGACTCGAGCTGGCTAGAATTTCGGGCTGGTGCAAAAGAGATGAACAAATCAAACGAACCGCAAGCACCGTGCAACGGGTGTTGTCTCTGACCCTCTCCTTCTCGCTCTCTCTTTTCCTCCTCGGCGCAAGGGGAAACACCGTCTGAGCATCAAAGCACACTTAAGTAGGTACCTTCTCGATGACATCCCCATCTCATACCACGTATAACCTAAATATCAATATTGGTGACATCGAAAAGTCTAAATCCAGGAGGATCACCCATCACGCTCGAAGCCACAGGTCCAAGGACACGGGTATGCAAGGGATCGCCCTGGTTCTTCGTTACAACAAGTGGAGTCCGTCACTGGCTGTGCTTCTGGTTGGCTAATCAAGGTCGATCAATCGAGATAGGCGTCCGTGTGGGATGGTGGATTCCGCGGATCCGGGACTTGGTAACTGACGAATGGATGCGCAGTCAACCAGCGCCAGGCTCGGATGGAGGGAGGTACTTGCGCAATTACTCGTGGCCTCTGTTGAGTCAGTCGCGAGCACTACTGCTCAGCTAAAAGAAAGGAACTTTGCAGGTGGCGCTCGTAACCACCTACGCAGCCAGCCGCCGGGCGATGAGAAACAAGGCTCGGCTGCCCGTTACATTGTTTCGCAATGGGACAGCATGGCATAGCATCAACAGGCATGGCATGGCCAGACCCGCCAATGATCGGGACCCCGGGATCATTTTCACCTGAGCACAGATCTCCGAGCCAGGCCCACAGCCAGACGAGCGAAGAGTCATGGATCCTGGTCTGGCCAGAAGTGGCGCCAAGCGTCGTTTGTGATAGGTAGGCTAGTGCATGTTGAGCAAGATGGAAATATGAATTTTCAGCTTGCCCAGGTACGCGACAAGATGGGCCCGCTGGTCCAGAGATGAAAAAGAAAAAGAGAAAAAAATGGGCACGCTCGGATGGCTTGGGGACGTTGTTTGGGTGTGCCGGGCATCGTCCAATGAGATTTGACAAGTCAAGCCCGGTGTGATGAGAACACACACCGGCGACTTGATTGGCACGCCGGCCAGCCACAACGAGGGAGAGTTGCATTGAGATATCCCGCACCATCAATCAAGATTCACAGTTGGGGGAAATCGACGAGGTGCGAGCGAGGGCCATGCAAGTTCTCGGATTTTGTCCAGCACCGTGAATGCTCCTGCCTTCTCCAAGCTGGTAGCTCGTGCCGCAATGCGCTCAAGCCCCAGAGTACAAGCAACCACTAAACTCAGTTGCGGTTGAGCGCTTGCGAGGCACCGGCCAATAGAAACCCTGGCTCGAGTCCTAACCGGGTTAGATCTGTGCTGAGTGCGCACCGCTGCATCCACTAGACCATCCTACGGACCCCTAAGATCCCCTAATCCCCCTGAGCCACCGTTCTGCTGGGGCCTTTGTCTTGGTATGTCTCAATAGTACAATGCACCGACGCAGATTTATCTGTTTATTCCGTGCTTCTAGACCGCTCACAATGAGATTGAACGCTCGCATTCTTTCTTTTTCCCTACTTGCGCCACGAAGAAACTACGTATCACATGTACGCAATCGACGCAAAAAATGAGTCGAATAAAAAGCAAGTATACCCACATACCAGGTGCCTCTTACCCTCCCATATCTCCTTGGAGCAACGAAAGCAACAGTTTGTACCTTGTAGCGGTATGTATAACAGAAAGTATGAATCTTACTAGAATTCTCAACGTCCGCCGTTTGATGAAGTGCTGGTGTGCTACATGAATATCGTTTACTGGCCTCATGTTCGGGGCTTGGAGTAATATAGCATGGTTCATCTTCCGCTGGCCGTTGGTACGCTTCCGCCGACGAAACTTCTCCTCCATCCACTAGTTTGCTTTAATATGTTCGGTGATTCCGTCGGTCGAATCAGCATTCGGTATAGCCTCGCCGAGTACGAAGAGTTCACCGTTAGTGCAGTTAGTCCTACATATCTTGGCCTTGTCAAGCGGTGATTGGTCCTCGCCGAGTGGGAAGAGCCTCGACTGGAAGCTGCGGATGCGGTAGCTGGACTGGATCGTGGGAAGGAAATCTTTTCATCTAATAGGTTCTTGGTAGGTACTATATATAGGAGGATGGGATGATGATAAGTGTCTGCAGTCGACCTGGTCGATGAAAGAAGGTGCCTTCTTGATAATTTTGTCACTCACAAATTCTACGATTGCGTCTATAGTACATAAACGCTTCATCTATTACCTAACATAACCCGGCATTTTGCTCGGAAGCGTAGGTAGGGAATGGGAGGAACCAGTATGGAAACTTAAGAAAAATAAGACACCAAATGTCCAGTCGCAAGATGTTTTTGGGGGCCGTGACAAGTATTTTCACTATATTGCAGCATAATAGTGAACAAATAAGCAGATAATACACGCAGTATCATCGAATTCAATCATTATGATTATTGCGGGATCCGCCATTTGGAAGGCGTTAGGTGTCTGCGTCCATGTTACATACGCAACTGCAATGACGCATGAGGCTGCTATCTATCTTGGTATGGTCTATGGAGGCTCCGCTGCGAGGGAGATTCATAGCTCTTATATGTTTGTATATTGGATATCAACCAGGTGCACAAGAATGCACTACACTTTGCCTTCAGCTACAGAGGTGACTGCCCTGCCTTTCTGGGCCCCTTCATTGATACGCTTCCGCCCAAGAAAATCCCCAAGTCACCCACCAATCTACTTAACATACTGGGTGATTCCATCAGTTGAGTCGACATCCGGGATAGCCTTTCCGAACGCAATAAGTTCGCGTCTGCAGTGCGAGTCAGTGCTAAGTCTCAAGCCTTGAAAACGTTTGTGAGCTGGCATACCCGGCCATGACCTTGATCCCTCGGCTGGTATCCATGAAATGCGCGCAGTCTGTCGACAGCGATGAGTATTCCGGTGACGCGAAGAAGGCTTCGGCGTCCTCCCATTTCTGGAACCAGAGCGCTGAGCAGCCGTCGTAGTCAAAGACATCCATGCCTAGAGCCTTGGCCCTCGTCTTCATTTCTGGGGTTTGGTGTAGCTGGACAGCGTAGATAAGTACAAGCCCCATTGCTTTCTCGTCATTTAGACACTCACTTGCGTGTATCTTTGGACCTTATGGGCCCCGAAACTGCGAGCGGCCACTGTAATGTCGGAGTGAATGTGGGCATAATGCTTGTGAAAATGCTCCGATGAGACATCGGGCAGCTTATAGAAGAAGAACTCGAGTTTAATACATGCTATCATGCGTGTCTTGTTAGTTTCCCTTCCAGCAACGTGATCATTTTCCAGTTTGAGCTGCTCGCTGCCTACGCTGAAAGTTTTCAGGGGTGTCGTAATCAAAAAGCTCAAAGTTGAATTTGTGATCGATCCGTTGGTGGCCAGTGGCCCTATCACCAGAGACACCCGCCATCACTTGGATTGTTGCGACAGATTTGGTGTTGAAGGCTTATGGTTGAAGTTGTCAGTGCCTGCCTCCTCGGCTGGAGTCGATATTCTCATCTCATCCTGCTCGGCCAGTATTGACCCCATGATTTAAATAATTTCACCTATGATAGCGGGCAGTCAATGTAGACAAGGGCTCGTTGGCTTCAGTGCCAAGATATTTCTCCGATCAACCCTTTCGTGGATGAGCTTAGCCGAAGTGGCGGTACGCCGGGGAGCTTGACCGGAGTCGCCGTGCCTTGCCGTCGCCTGAAAGTCGATAGAATGAGGAGAGTCTCGGCGAGCGGCTTAGTCCTCGAATATGGTTCGGCCTGAGAATCAGCATTGAGGTGAAGCTTGACTGAACTGGATAGTTCGTTCATCTAGCACCCTTTAACTTGGCTGCGATGATGCCCTTTCGATTTAGAGTATCTCTAATGATTCTCTACCCTTATTGACGCATCCATGTTGGTAAGCTTTATTATTGTACGATTGCTATAATAGGGCTTTTCACTTTCGTTTCCCTTTGTTCCCAGGTCAATTACCATAACAAGCACATCATATATCAGGAAACGTAATGGTCACATCTTTTGAGATGCTGAACAATTATTTCGCTGCTATAAGGGGAGCGCTTTCTAAAATACAACGACCTGGCGACACTTTGCCTTTCCACCTTGCATATCTGCTACCATCTGAGGAAGTTCCTCAAGAGTCCTAAACTCGACAGCCGGCTGAATGTTGTGCTTGGCGGTAAACTCCACAGCCTTGGCCATCCGCTGCGGGATGCTCGTGCTGTCAGCCTTGATACGATACCGACCAGTGGTTAGGTCAAAGGTGGACACGGAGATGGGCTGTGAAGAGATGCCGATCACCATGAGCAGCCCGCCGATTCGCAGCAGCTGAGGCGCAGAGGCATATGCAGCTGCCGCCCCAGAGAAGACGGCAGCGGCGTAGCAGCCCTTTCCGGTGAGCTTCTTGACTTCCTCGGCAAGATTGGGCGTTTTGATAGAATTGAAGACCGCGTCTGCTCCAAGCTCCTTGACCGACTGAAGCACGTCGTCGTTGATATCAACGCCGACGACTTTGAACCCCATTGCTTTGGCGTACTGTGTGGCGTATTGGCCGAGTCCTCCACAGCCTACCACGGCGAGCCACTCTCCTTCTTTCAGCTCGCAGCTATCCACGGCGTGGAAGGCTGAGTTGGGTAAACATGTTAGCCGCTATCACGAATTGTTGATGATTATGTCGGAGCCCAAAGTTACATACCGGTGATTCCTGCGCAAAACAACGGGGCACTGCGCTTCATATCCAGCTCTTTGGGAAGTATGACGGCATTATGGTAGTCGACGACAACATACTCTTGGAAGTAGCCATCTGCCAGGAAGCCCTGGAGCTGGGGCTGGCTGACCTCGCACCAGTTGTTATGGACCATGCAGCCGTCGCATTCGTAGCAGCAGTTGTTGAAGTAGTTGAATCCAATTGCGTTGCCTACCTCAAAACCCTTGCCTTCCGCCGAAGGGTGTATCTTCTCAACGAATCCGACTCCCTCGTGGCCCATTGTGATGGTGGCCTCGGGGCGGAGTTCGAGATTTAGGTCAGAGTGGCATAGTGAAGCAGAGTGGATTTTGACGAGGAATTGGTTCTCCCCAGGCACTGGAACAGGGATTTCATTGATCACCACCTTCTTCTGTTTCTATTCCATTAATCGCGTTAGCTTTTTTTTTATAATTCTATGTTGAAAGATATGCACTCGGGTGGAATGAAGACATCATACCCCATCCCATTGTCCGGCTTTCATCTTGGAGGCTGAGAGGATAGAGTTTGGGTGAGCTTTGCAGTAGTGTTTGGGAATCAATTAGAGGATCAAGGCCATCACTGTTTTCCAACTGAAGAGAATCCCAGGATGATGATGTTGAAGACAGGAATTTCGTTCTTTTTTCATGACATAAGAGCCTTGCCTGCAGGGCGTTGTGAGAATCTTGTCTTGGCTCTCCAGGCTCGACTCTGGAAAAAGGAAGCCGCGAAGCCTTGAAGCGAAGCCACAAGTAAGCAAGGCGCCTCTGGAGAACATTACACACAGCCTATCGCACCAGGAAACTAGCGTACTAGATAATCAGTCCGTGGCTAAATTGTTGCAGTCGCCGTTCTTAATCGAGGGGTAGAGGAAAGGACTCCGGGGCCGGGTGTCGAAATCCGGGGTAGTGGGGCCGCCCCCGACTGAGCCCAGCGGCTGGGAACAAACTATCATGGTGTTCATTAGCTCTCTCTCGATCAGCGGAAGAGCTTTCCCCTTGCCTAAGGTATGGATGAGTCCACCGATACCAATCTTGCCCCGGAGATAAACGGTCTACTGAATCATTGGCCCGTTCTCCCTCGCTAGAGGTATCGTGGGGTCGAGACGCCCGATGTCAAGTCCACCCATCATCTAATCTGGGCAAGAGGATACTGAGGCTGAAACTAGGCTGGTTGCAAAAAGATGGCCAAATAGTCATGATTCAAGTTGTGCCAAGAATTGTGTCAATAAGTCAATTATATCATGTGCCATCGTTGGAAACGAATGTAGCTGGGGTTCGCCAATTCTCTATTCCCTGTCCAGGCTAGCAGATCGAATGGTTATCTGAATCCTTTGGCAATTCATGTCGGTCCAGCAATTCCGGAGATGAAACTTTTTTTTTTCAATTGATTTAGGCTTAGGTACACTGGTTCAGAATAACCTGAACAGTCATAGGTAGCGAGCCTCTCCTCTCTATCCGTGTACGTGGCCATGATTAATCATTCCCAGCGGGTCCTTAAAGATCAGCCCGGTGCCTCTGATCCCTTTCTTTGATGCTCTCTATAATCAACAACTTTATTTTTCACCCGATCTACCCTAATTACAAACGGAAAGTTGACGGGCATCATGACACACTCTTCCGAGGCTGAGCCCCCGCAGCTCCCTTCTCAAGATGAGAAGGAGAAGGTCATCAACCAGCAAGTTGAGGACGCAAAAGTATCGACAGATAATGAGTTAGTGGTGACCCAAGAGGGCTCTGAAACAATCACTGCCAAGACATGGATTGTCATTTTCGTAAGTGATGGCCCAGCTCCAATGTTGATGACGGTTTCTGACCACGACGGCCCCAGTTCCTATCGGCGACCTTCGGTCTCAGCTTTTGGCCAGTACCAACTACGGCAGCGATGCAGGCAAAGATAGCTACTCGGTTTGGAGATCCGTTGTCATACGTCTGGTATGGTAAGTGCTTTTCCGAGCATGTACAACATGCCGGGAATCTGTTGCTGACTTCTCGTGTTTGGAAAGTTCCGGCTTATACAACAGCAAACTCGATCGCCTTCATCCTTGCCGGCACAAACAGCGATCTTTTCGGTCGTAGAATAGTTCTTCTTTTGGGGAATTCCATATGCAGCGTAGGATTCATCATCATTGCCACCGCCCATTCGTCAACACAATTCACTGCTGGCCTCGGAATCACAGGATTTGGCGCAGGCTTCTGTCAAATGGCCATGTGTTCGATACCTGAATTGATGCCAAATAAGTACCGACATATTGGCATCACTATTTCAGATGGGTTTGTCTATTTGATTGTCGTGATTGGCCCGATTGTGGGGAGATACGCCATCGACAAAGGCAACCGAGATTGGCAATTCATCTACTGGGCCGGCTTCATTCTTCAATTTGCTACACTCGGTAGTATCTATTGGCTATACCAGCCCCCGAAGCACCCAAGAGGTGTCCCGTGGGAAGAAGCCATCCGTGGCCTGGACTATGTAGGATCGCTGCTCATTGTGCCAGGGATCTGTCTCACACTAGTTGGCATCATCAATACTACTGTAAGTCACATGCAATATCCTGAAGTTTTGCTACTTGAGAGTGCAAAAACTCTCTAACAGCCTCGCAGTACAAGTCAAGCCGAGATGTTACCGTGCTTGCTCCCTTGTGCACAGGTTTTGGGCTACTCATTCTCTTTGGTCTCTGGGAAACATTTGGAAACGCCCGCTATCCGTTATGTCCTCCGGAGATCTTCAGGTCCCATAATGGGCGAGAGTTTACAGCTCCGTTTATACTGGCTTTCCTCGTATGTCTTCCCCCGCCCCAGAAGACTTTCTTCAACCGGCTGTCGCTGACAATATCCGATTTAGGTTACCATGTTTTACTATGGCATCAACATCATCTGGCCTACAATGGTAAATGCATTCTACATCAACGAAAACACCTCGCGGAGTGAGGAGCTGCTTCTCACACTCCCTAATAACCTCGGGCTGGTCTTTGGAGCTGTTCTGCTTACCTGCTTTGGAAACCTAATCGGACATTGGAAATGGACTCTTTGCATTTCCTGGACTGGCCTGTCGATTTTTGGCGGGTTGCTCGCGCTCGTCACGCCGTACAACAAGGGCACCATGATTGCTTTTGCATTCCTGGAGCAAATGTTCTTCGGCTGGGCACAGTATGAAAGTATCGCCTTCACCCAGCTGGGAGTGAAGCAAGTTGACCTGGGCATCTCGGGAGGCCTAGGTGGAGTTGCGAGATATGCAGGTGAGCATTTCCCCAATATGAACCTGGAGTTTAAGCACGTTGGATTTCTGACTGGGGTATCTCTAAAACAGGAGGATCACTTGCACAGGCGATATACACGACAATCTTGACCAATACGCTGAATACCAAGGCGATGCAAACAGTCCCGGCAGCGGCGGAGGCTCTGGGCTTGGGACAAGCCGAGGCACAGCAGCTTTTCCAAGCCATCTCGACCGGCGCTTCGAGTGCCATCAAGGATATTCCTGGAATTGTAAGGAGCCACCCCTTGTAGAATCTTTCAGCTCTGATCTATTCTTGTTGCTAAGCGTATTCCGTTACAGACCGATGAAATTGTGGTGGCGGCCAGTACGGCATACAAGTGGGCTGTAGCCCACGGACTCAAGATCACCTCGCTCGCTTCCTTGGCGTTTGCTGGTCTGGGCCTGATTTGCTGCCTGCTGTGTGAGAACATCGATGCAAAAATGAACGACAAGACGGAGGTTTTCCTGGAGAACGATGTCAACAGGGAGAAGAATGTGTACCATTAACATCGCAGGCTACGGTACAGAGACATGTAGCTGCGGCTTATCCTGGGCCATCTTAGATGAGAAGTTCTAACAATAATACTAATTGAAAATCCATCGTCTTATTCATCCCTAGTTGTCCGCACCGTCATATCGTTGACTGAAGTGGTGTAGTACAGATCCTCTCATATACATGACCCCATCGGGAGTTCGGAGATCCGATGCACTTCCACATGTAAGACCCTGGACCGGGGGGCACGGGTAATTCATTAGTGATTTTCCAAGCTGTTAGACTAGAAAAGGCGTGAATAGCCTATTCGGAGCCCATCGGACGGCCAGGCACCGAGATGGATATCGCTATTTAAAGCAGCATTTTCGAACGTGAGCGCAGAGGGAGTGTTCTTCTGCCATGATTCACGGCTGGTTTGTCACCTTCCGGCTCAAGCCAGTTAGTGAGCAACACTCTCTGAGCTGAGGCTTCATGCAGTCCCCTTGCGCATGATCTCATGGTGGATCATGGAAATATGTAGAAACTACCAAGTGGACTGTCTATTTTGGGGACCGTGCACCGATTCCTTAGTCGTGCTCGTTCTGGCAATCGTCGCCGCAGCAAAAAACGACCCCGCGACACGTCCAATGCCACCAGTTCAGACTGAATGCTCTTCCACGCGGCACTTCATCTGTCTCAAAACAATCAAATTCAGGTAGAGTTCAATGCCTTGCTCATGCTCTCTATCATTGAATTTTGAGCCATCTGCCGGTTGGCTGGCCACTAGGCATCTATACGGGAGTAAAGAGAGACCCATCCAACCCCTCCATGACCCCACTGATAACCCCTCGCGTTTTTTCATATCTTCACGTACAACCAGGCTGTAGATTCACGGGAGAGTGTTGCGGTGCAGAGTACTCCCTGCCCTCATCCGCTACGCCCAACAGAACACGCATCACACCGTCTTGATGTAACAGCAGACCCTTGTCCTGCGACGTGCAGGACCTCCATCGACTAATGCTAATCCCTCAACAAGGGCCGTGAGGGATGTGATTGATAAAGCAGGGCTCGAATTCCAAATCTAAAGTGGAGCCGGCTCCCGACCGTAACTCCGGGCTTCGGAGGGCGCCACCTTTCACCTCATTGAGCGGAGCGATGGCGAAGCCGACAGTCTTCTTAAAGCTTGGGCTCCTCCCAGGTCGAATGCGGTCCGAAGTCCTTCTCTCCCCCATTCACCAGCTTCCAACCAGCGCTACTCTCACTCCAATCTCCTCGCCTCATCCCACCTAATCAAATCAAAATGTCTGCTCTCAAGGCCGGTGACAGCTTCCCCGAGGGGGTTGCTTTCGGTATGTGACCGTGAAATCGACCCTTATACGCCGGTTTCTGGGCTGGAGGCTAATTGGTTCCAAAGCATGGATCCCTCCCACCAAGGAGACCAGCGAGTTCAGCCAGTGCGGTATTCCCATCAAGTACGACGCCACCGCCGAGTTCAAGAACAAGAAGGTCGTCATCATCTCTCTTCCGTGAGTGCCGCCAATCTCTTATCCTCGTCTCCTCCCCACCGCGGGGCCCTCCTCCTCCAATTCAAGTCTTATGGACAGCAATGATTAACGAATCCCTTTAAACAGTGGTGCCTTCACTCCTACATGCAGTGCCCGCCACGTCCCCGGCTTCAAGGAGAACAAGGACAAGCTCGTTGCCAAGGGTGTTGAGCAGGTCATCGTTCTCGCTCACAACGACGCCTATGTCATGTCCGGCTGGGGCAAGGCCAACGGTGTCTCCGATGAGTTCATTGTACGTATCTCACCACGAGATACCACTCATATATCCTCTGATTCGAAAAGACGAGCTGTTGTGCTGACAATACATGTTAACAGGTCTTCGCCTCCGACTCCGACCTCAAGTTCTCCAAGAGCCTTGGCTGGACCGTCAACAACGGCGAGCGCAGCGACCGCTGGGCCATCGTTGTCGACCACGGAAAGGTCACCTACGCCGCCAAGGAGGAAGAGCTCCAGTCTCTTGACTTCTCTGGTTTCGATGTCGTTTACAAGCACCTGTAGAAACAAAATACAGTCGAGAGATAGAAATAGATCAGCTGTGGAATAGACCATAGAATCGATACCACTCAAAATAAAGAAATAATTTAGAGAAACTGCATACCAGAACATCTCATATGGTCTCCAATCACTTTTAGAAATGGGTTACTCCTTATTTGAACTGTGCCCTTTCTTATACAACATTTTCACACAAATGTTATGATCAATTATTCTTTTTATCAGAAATCCCATTTGTTGGATTGATTATAAGTACAATGGTTCTAATAATGGGGGCAGACTCAAGTTGACGCAATGACCTGAGATGACCGATGTTTATACAACTCGGTTCAACCGAGTTAAAACCCAAATTCCCACAGCGATACAGTTGAAGCTAACCTCTAACTACTACCAAGCACGAGGTCTGGAAGTCCTGCGACTGGGCTTTGGTGCAGTACCTCTAGTTGTAGTTTGAGAGGTGAGCTTTTCCAGAAGTTTCACCAAGGGCGGCCCCAGCTCATGCGAGGGGATAGAGACTGCCTCCAAGGCATTATTCAGATGGATCCGCAACGTTCCCCTGATGCATCTGCCCTTCCCATTGCCGTACTTGTCATAGCCACTTTCTTCAAGGGCTGTATATAGGGCATGTCGGACCCGTCGCATCGCTCTCAAGCGCACCACACGCTTGGGGCCGCCGTTGACCGAACATATCAACCACAGCGGCCGTTCCTTGGACCACCGAGCCCACTTTGCCTTCTGCGAGGCCCCCAAAGGATGGCCTCGAGGATCCAGGTATTTGACATAGAGGGGATCAATTATGTGGCGGGGACAGAAGGACAAGGTGGCCCTGAATTTCTTGACGATCTGGCGCGTTTCGGGATCCATCGCCGGGACGGTTGCCCGCGAGATGTCATGCTCGATACCGTATCTGGAGAGGAAATCGGTGTTCTCCGGTGTTGTCCAAAGACGGCCATCTGGGAAATAGTACGATTTGCACTCTTCGGGAATGTATCTGGCGACGCGCTTCCCCGTAAGACATCCAGAACCGGTTGAAAAGACGGAGCGAAGAGCGGGAGGGCGCAAGTTGAAAAGCTTCTGCCGGAGGGAAGCTGAGGCTGCTGCCATATCAACCAGTGAGTTGGGTACCTAGCTTTGAAACTTCATCACTCCAGGTGAGATAATCAAGCCATCCATGGAGCACTGTCGAGTTTGCCTTTTGACAGTTCCAGCGAGCCAGGCTTGATCGGGGCAGGAAGCAGAGCTCTACCGGCTCGTTTGAAGCTCGTGGCGGTCCAACTGCGGCTGGCAAAAGTGGCAAGGGGGTGTGGCTGACTTAGGTAAGCAAGGCACATACAAGGGTCCCGTCCAATAGAAGCACACCGCACACTCGCCTCATTATGAAAAAAAAGCCATCTGCATTGAGTCATCTTTGTTCATCGCCGCCCCCATAAGCCACGCCCCCTGCACCGTGCGCCAGACCCAGTAATACAACGGACGTGAAAGCCCAACCACAAAAGCAGAGACGCCTGAGAATAAAAAGGCCTGCTGCCCACCAAACATTAAACGCAACTCCACAACCAAACACCCCCAAACGGGAACCCGACCACCACTGGAGTTCCTTGCGCCCTTTCTTACCATTTCAACTTCTGTTCTCCCCCATACTGTTCGATTTTTATCCAGTCAACTCCACCAACAGCTATGCCTAAGAACAAGGGAAAGGTACAGTGACGACACCCCAGTTGCGCGAAGACCTCTGCGACCCCGCCCCCACCTCCACTGAAAATCGGGCAGCCAGCCGCGCGCCAACGCAGAGACATCGAGAAAAACCATGGCTAATCAACTTGTGACAAACAGGGCGGCAAGAACCGCAGAAGGGGTACCAAGGAGAACGACGACCAGCGTCGTGAACTCACCTTCAAGGAGGATGGCCAGGAGTACGCCCAGGTCGTGAAGATGCTTGGCAACGGTCGCCTCGAGGCTATGTGTTTCGACGGCAGCAAGCGCCTCGCCAACGTGCGTATCCCGCCAGATTTTTCATCCACACGCCCCTTTTCTACACCCGCTAACATCAACTCTAGATCCGCGGAAAGATGCGCAAGAAGGTCTGGATCAACCAGGGCGACATCATCCTCCTGTCCCTGCGAGACTTCCAGGACAACAAGGGCGACGTGATCCTCAAGTACACAGCCGACGAGGCCCGGACGCTCAAGTCCTACGGCGAGCTCCCCGAAAACGCCAAGATCAACGAGACCGACACCTTCGGCCAGGCCGAGGGCGACGAGGCCGGTTTCGAGTTCGGCGACGCCGACTCCGAGGAGGAGTCCGACGCCGACGTCCCCGGCGGCAAGAAGGAGGTCGATATCGACGATATTTAAACGACCTCCCGGTGGATTTGGAAAGAAAAAAAAGAAGAAACCAGCAGCGGCTCGGAATTGCTAGAATATGGATCTTCTCCGTTGGCCCCTCGCCGTCTAGCCTCCCCCTCCCCCTCCCCGGACATTGGGTGTGTGGGTGGGGGAGGCCAGTAATACTGTCTTCTCTCTCAAACCCGTTGATCACGCACACTTCGGGTCCCACGACAGTGAGGACGTGGGGTGAGGCAGCCATGGTGGGAGAGACGCTATGGCCTGTCATGTTGATTCACCTTGCCTTGTTCCTTTGGCTTTTTGGTCTTTGTTCATTTTACGCTCGGCGCGGAAGAAGGATTCCCAACAGCAACCCTTTCTGATAAAACATCAATACAAACTCTTAAATCATCCATCTGAACGAACAAGCATGGCGTTGAGCAATGATGAAGTGATGATGGCCACCAATTTTGAAGAACGATTGACACGTGCTGGTAAGAATTGAAATAGTGGTGAATTGAGACCCAAATGCAAAGATCGATCCCTCTCAGTAGTCGCCAGTGGCGGTCGGATTGTATAGTGTCCGCTACCCTCATGCCGTCATCGACTCATCTGGTGAGATGGCCGAGTTGGTTATGGCGTCAGGTTAAGGCTACCTTAGCATTCATTCCTGGTGGAGCAATCCTCCTGGGTTCGAGTCCCAGTCTCATCATTTCTTTTGCTATTACGGGATTATGATCTCTTTTGCTGTTACGGGATGCTGATCCTATTTTTGTCGGTGTTAGTCAATTCTGTGGAGTAAGAATGATCATCTTGTTTTGTTCATGTTTAAATTTTATTGAGGTGCAAAAAGAAAACCATGTTTATGTGATATTTGTGCGCCTTTTAGATAAAAGGCAAAAATTGATGAGACTGGGACTCGAACCCAGGAGGATTGCTCCACCAGGAATGAATGCTAAGGTAGCCTTAACCTGACGCCATAACCAACTCGGCCATCTCACCGTGGATGTCAATGGTGCCTCTACCAGTGCATATATTCACGACCCGACAAAAGAGTCGATTCACATGAGCCGGGTTCACGGGCGATTCTACGTTTGTAGTCACATGGAAACGCCATGAAGTATCTCTTATATAATCGGTAGTCTATTCATGGTAATGTGTTGCACTATCCACATGATGCAAATGGGTAGCCTCGCAAGATGCTTCACGCGAACTAAAACGGTGTTCGCGGCTTGCTTCTTCCTGAAAGAAGGGCTTTTCTTCTACAAACGTAACGCCCAGCTCCTCCAGCGTCATGGTCTTTCATAGGGTGCAGCCCCGCTGGCGGAGACAAACCCGGGCCTGGTTACCGGGTTGAAGCTATCGTGCTGGATAGTAATAGCTTGGGCCCTCAAGGAGTAATGATCGTAATCTTGTTGTCGGGTCGCGGGTAAGCATTGGCCATTGTCACTTGCAATTCCCATCCCCAAGCAATATCGTGTTCATCCATCTCTTATTTACCAGTCATCGTTATCACTCTCGTCATCTTCATCATCCATTTTGTTAGTGGGGAAGAACTCAAACAGAGGTCATTGAGAAGAAACTTACCGCTCCTGCTAACTTTTTCCTTCCGTTTCTGAAGTGCCACAGCGAGCGCATCGGCCATGCCTCCACCAGCGGCAGGGGCCGCGGCGCCGACAGCTGAGCTAGTTGCAGAGTCGCCGCCACCCCCGACTTGTGCTCCACTGCGATCTCGAATCTTAGTTCTGTCGACCTTCTTAAGCGAAGCAATACCGCCAGCCTTTTGAATATCTCCCAGCATCGCCGACCGCCCAGTATCTGCGCCTGGGGGAGCTGGGACACCTGAAGCATATCCCGAGTCTCGATTCGGAGGGGGGGGAGGTGGAGGAGCTGGCGGCCCACTGCCAGATACCGGAGCCGGGGGAGGAGGTGGTGGGGGAGGGGCCGGAGGTGCTCCGCTGGTAGTTGGCGGCAGAGGAGGGGGCGCCGGGGGAGGAGGAGCTGCGCTGGTAGTTGGTGGTAATGGCGGCGGCGGAGGGGGAAGCGCTGGTGTACTCTGCGCTGGTGGGGGCGGAGGTGGTTGAGGTGCGGCAGCTGGAGGTGGAGGAATCGGTCGAGAGCTCATGGGCGGCAAAGGGGGAGGACCAGCCGCTGGAACCTTTGGTGGGAGAGGAGGTGGTGCGGGTGCAACGGCGTGTGTTGGTGAGGGTTGAGCAGCATTGCTTCGAGGGGGCGGAGGTGGGGGAACTGGTCCTCGACTTGGAGTCGGAGGGGGGGGGTTGTTCCTCTGGCCTGAAAAGGGGGGTGGAACTCCAAACTTGTGACTGGAATTCTCTTCGATTGGTGTTTTGGCCGGTCTTGGAGGCGGTGGAGGGCCGGCCGACCTTGGAGGAGGAAGAGGGGCTGTTTTGGGAGCTTCTTTGGCAAATTTACCAGCGTCAGCCAGAGGTGGTGGTGCGTTAAACCTCACCCGTGGTGGGACAGGAGAAGGTTCAGGTGAGTCCCTGCTTTCATGCTCTGTCTTGCCAGATCGTCTGGGGGCTGGAGGTGGAGGAGCCTTGGAGTTTGCTGGCGGAGACATTGGCTCAGGGCGTCCTCCAGGAGGAGGGGGCGGAGGAGGTCGTGAGCTTCGAGCATCGTGGCCATTTGGAGGAGGCGCAGACGGGGGAGGAGGCGGAGGAGGATGAGATGCTGCTTTAGGGGCTTCTGGCGGTGTAGCTTGCTGTTGTTCACGAACAAACTCGATGATGAACTCCTGGTTGTCCTTGATGAAGTCATCCGTCAAGCCCTTGTCCTTCAGATCTTGCCCAAAGTTCTCCCTCCACATTGGGTCAAATTCGTCGAGAATAGGGAATTCGGATGAAGTTGTACTGCCATTGAGGCTGTATGTGGACATGTGGTGCGAGGGCTGCGGCGGAAGGGTGTGGCGCTGAGACTCGGTCGGAGAAGGAGCAGAAGAATGGCGAGATCCAAACAAGCCTCCCAACAAGCCGTGGCCATGCTTCTTCTCAGGCTGAGGGCCGCCACCAAAATGGGTCGCCCTAGTTGCTTTGCTGGCATTCTTCTCTCGATCGTCCATTTTCTTCTTAAACTGCTTGGCCTCCTTCTCATCTACGAAGCTCAACCCAGCGACGCATTCTTCCAATTCGAACGTATGAAAAAAGGTCCTATCTTGGTGGTATGTCCAGGTATCAAAAATCTCTTGGTCCCATATGACGCCGCGATTCGAAGACTGCACGGATATTACGGTTAGAGTGAATGGGAGCAGGATAGGCCGGTCTGTTGCCACATACCGATATGTCCACCAGCTTGATCCAATACGTATTCCCTACCAAATCGTTGGAGAGTACGATGGCCCCTTGGAGTCCAGTATATGTCCATTTCGATCGGTTGGGGTATGCAACGTATAGTTTGGCGACAGCGACAGCCTGGATCTTGTTGGACTGCTTGGGCACAAATCGCTTCACAGTGTCCTTATCGTCATCGCTAAGGATGGAAGGCATGGTGAGGCGACCAGGAAAGCTCAGAAAGCCCCCAGTCTATGCGTAGAATGTGGCCAAAGCAAGCAATGCCTGGAAATATGAAATTCGAGAGCGGGTGCGGTCGCCGCAATGTGGAAATCGGATCGGATGGCAGGCGACTCGTCAATCGGTGGGCGGAGCGAACCTTGTCGTTGTCTAAGCCCTCACACTTGGAAGCGAGCGTTGTCGGATCCAGAGGGTCCGGAACAGTGTCGTATCTAGATGGGATCAATCTCCAAGGACAGAGGAGGGTGATGTGCGTGGTCCGTCAACAGGCCAGACCACCGACTATCCGACGACGGAGAATGAGGGTGAGGATTATGAGTTGATTGGGGTTGGTTGGTTCTCGAATGTGGAGTGCCTCGTTCAGGGCGGGTACATGCTCCAGCAAGCGGATGCTGCTTAACGTGCCTGCGCTAACGTGATTCAGGAGGAACATGGGCATTCAGCTGCGTGTAACTGTGTGCGTGTGGCTCAATAACGACAGCCTGCTCGGAATTGCCCATCCAAAAGTGCCTGCTTAACTAAGGACTTGTCTAAGCGGGTACTGGAAGCAGTTGATAACGTGCGCATATACCTAGGACTCAGCCACACTTGATACTTTAATACCTATACATAGTAGAAACGGAGCCCACACTGCAGAGCCACAGCCGAACAACGTCAGAGAGTCTCGGGCGCTGTCGTCATCTCGCAGCAGTGGACACTGGCATCAACCATCTGCCTAAGAACGCGTGGAGTAATAAGTCGCCGTGAGGCCATGATGGAAAGCCATGAGGCTCTACAGTGGTTATCTTGGTAGCTACGGTTGCAATGAGCTGACAAAGTGACCGTTACCATGAGATGAGGGGCGCCCGCCACACAAACTCGGCTGCACATGCACTTGCCAGGGATTGGAGAGCATCACCGAGCTTCAAGAGACGTGTTCCAAACATTCGTGTATTCATTCATTCAATTATTTCTATCTCCACTCAAACGCCGAGCGGCAGGGCTCATTTATTCAGAGCTTCCTTCTTGGCCTGGCGCTCCTCCTTGGTGCCCTCCTTGGGCGGCATGTCTTGCGTCCTGGCGGGACCAGGGTGGGCATTAAACGGCGCGAACTTTGGGTCGTGGCCCTGCTCATTGATGGGCTGGATGGAGAACTGCTTCTCGCCCTGCATAGGAAGTTAGCCGAGAAGGATCTGTGCGGTTAGGTGTGGCCAAGACAAGCCCAGGCCACAGCATGGGTAGAAGGAGACCAACCTCGTTTGGCTTGTTATCGGAAGGCATGGTGTCTAATATGAACTCAGAAAGATAGATGGGTGCTATTCAACCGGGTTTATCACGAAATGATGGAGATGTGTAAAGATTAAATTCTACCTGGCAGTTGGGACTTATCCAGCGGCTACTTATACTTTGTTTGGGCAGGCTCACGCCGATGACGTCTTGCCGGGAGTGGCAGCCATGATCGCGTAGCTCCGATTCACATTGGCTACGGCCTCAGCCACAGATCCCAAGCCGACGTATCGGACTGCGTACGCTCCCAACAGCTCAATGCTCGAGTTGAGAAAACTTGGATCGTGTGTGTAATAGGTGTGCCAGGATCCACTGCTTCTTCTCAAAAGGTATGCGACATTGCATAATGAGCGACAATGTGATCATAATCTGCGCAGTAGTACCGAATGGAAGACAGCAACGGAAGTTCATGGGACTGGCATCGTCATCAAGTACAGAGAAAGCAAGTAAAAGGTGATGAAGGAACTACAAGATGGTTTTTGCACAGTTGGGTATCACACTCGTCAACGCAACGCAACGGAAGCATCCATCTGCAGGCATTGATGGGATAATAAGCAACCTTTCAGGGCATAAGATCGCTAGAGCGCCTGATGCCCAGGGCTGTCGAGATTTCAGGCTAGCACACTACAAGGGCAAATACAAGTACCTGGATAACGAGCAAAATGTATTGTTTCTAAAACTGTTTATGCGTTTAGAGTGAAATATTTTGGGAGTCTTGTTACTGAACGTCGATGGGAGATCATCGTGCAGTCTTCCTTGCGAGACAGAGCGCTTTGTGTCTGCACTGTCATGCCTTCTCGTCTAGTAGCCCCCCAGTGTGTAAATCAGTTTAGGTAGTGCCTCTAGTGGGTGCTACCCAACTGAACCTACCCGGAAACGCGTAAGATCTCAATGCATGCACGATTGATACGACCCAACTACGGCCTCTCATTCGGGTCCAGTTCGCTCTCACAATAACCCGTGCAGCAGCTGCTTGCAAATCATCAACTCACACGTCTGCACCCCTTCTTTCGGAGCACATCCATTGGTACGTGCCCCGCATGTCGACGAGCGATACACCTCAGCCTGTGAAACTATCATTGCCGTTGGTGAGTGAGACCCGTTATGGGATCCGATTCGCCTTGATTCACGGCGCTGATTGCATCCATACACTCCCAGGAGTACCAGCAAGAGCTATTCCAAGAAGTCCGTGCCGATGATGGGCTGGTGGTCCTTGCCCGTGGCCTGGGCTTGATGCGCCTCGTCACCAATCTCCTGCACTCCTACGATGCAGCCGGCAACAACCTGATCGTTGTCGTTGGCGCCGAGGAGCGTGAGAATGGCTGGATTGGCGAGGCGCTGGCGGAACATGCTGCCATCAGCATGTCCCCCAAAGCTCGGGGCTTGACGCTTGTCAACACCGAATCCCAGACTGTAGGCGCAAGGGAGAAGATGTACGCTCGCGGTGGCATATTCAGCGTCACCTCCCGTATCCTGGTTGTTGATCTACTCACGGGCCTACTCAACCCAGAAACCATCACTGGCCTTGTCGTTCTCCACGCCGACAGGGTAGTAGCTACGTCTCTGGAAGCCTTCATCTTGCGGGTCTATCGCCAGAAGAACAAGGCTGGGTTTCTGAAGGCCTTTTCAGATAATCCCGACCCCTTCACCATAGGCTTTTCCCCCCTCTCCACCATGCTGCGGAACCTCTTCCTTAAAAAAGCCTCCCTTTGGCCGAGATTTCATGTGACGGTTGCCCATGCTCTAGAAGGGAAGAAAAAGGCCGAGGTGATAGAGCTCGAGGTTCCCATGACCGACATGATGAAAGAAATACAAAACGCCATTATGGAATGCGTGGAAATCAGCATTCATGAGTTGAAGAAGGGGAATTCCGGGCTGGAGATGGACGACTGGAACCTTGACAGTGCCCTGCTGAAAAACTTTGATCTGATCATCAGGCGGCAGTTGGATCCCAATTGGCACCGAGTGAGCTGGAAGACTCGTCAGATTGTCAATGACCTCTCCGTCCTTCGGACCTTGCTCAATTCCGTCTTGACCTTTGACGCGGTTTCGTTCCTCCAAAACCTCGATACCATCCACGCTGCACATTCCCCGGCACCCGGGTCTACAAGGCAAACACAGTCACCCTGGCTGTTTCTGGATGCCACCCAGACCTTGTTCGAGACCGCACGCAGAAGGGTCTACTCAGCGAACCCCAAAAACATCAGCAAGGAGGAAAACATTGACTCTTTACATCCCGTACTCGAGGAGCTCCCCAAGTGGGCGCTCTTATCGGAAGTGCTTGAGGAGATTGACCGTGATCTGTACTTTGAGCCTCAAATCAAAGATGACTCTAACGGGACCATTTTGATCATGTGCGCAAGCCAGGACACCTGCCGGCAACTCCGGGACTATCTTCAGACCATGCATGTGAAAACCAAAGCGGAGAGCAGCAAACCGGCGAGGGATACCGGAGACGGTGGGGAGGAGGGCGGAGGGGAAGAGGAAGAGGAGGATAAAGCTTCTGCATCCTTCATGATGCGAAGGCGGCTACGGAATTATTTGAACTGGAAGAAACAGTTTGCTCAGGTCAACGCAACACTGTTCGCCGATAATCAAAAGGCCCTGAACTCTGCAACGGCCACCAGAGGGGGCAGGGCGCCCCCTAACAAGAGAAGGCGTGTTCGGGGTGGTGGGAATATGGGTGCAAACATGGGCCGTGCAGACAACGGCAGCATCGTCCAATTTTTTGAGAAACCCGGTGAGGTCGCTGACCTCATGGCTGAGGTGCGGCTGACAGAGGAAGAGGCCCAGCAAAAACCCGAGATCATCGCTGACCCAATGGACAACATGGACGAGTTCTACGAAATGTTTGAAATGCAGGAACTGGTTGCCATTCACGCGTATGATGGGGATCTGGATGAGCATGTCCTCGAGGAGGTTAGGCCACGGTACATCATCATGTACGAGCCTGATGCCTCATTCATCAGAAGAGTGGAGGTGTATCGTTCGTCTCACAACGACCGGAATGTGAGAGTCTATTTCATGTACTACGGCGGCTCTGTGGAAGAACAAAGATACCTGTCTTCCGTGCGTCGTGAGAAGGATGCATTCACAAAGTTGATCAAGGAGCGGGCCAGCATGTCCTTGGTCATGACTGTCGACCCCAGTGGGGAAGATGATCAGGAGGCATTCCTACGGACCGTGAACACGAGAATCGCGGGAGGCGGCAGGCTGGCAGCGACTGCTGAGCCTCCTCGTGTGGTGGTTGATGTGAGAGAGTTCAGGTCTTCCCTGCCGTCTCTTCTGCACGGGAGGTCAATGGTTATCGTCCCGTGCATGTTGACGGTTGGTGATTACATTTTGACGCCGCACATATGCGTGGAACGTAAATCGATCAGCGATCTCATCTCTTCCTTCAAAGACGGCCGCTTGTACAGTCAAGCCGAGGCCATGTTCCAGCATTACCGGGATCCCATGCTTCTCATTGAGTTCGACCAGAACAAGTCTTTTACTCTAGAACCATTTGCAGACCTTTCGGGTAACCTAAGCAGTCTGGCCCCTGGAAACGTCGCGTCCGATCTCCAGTCCAAGCTAGTATTGCTCACGCTCGCGTTCCCAAGGCTGCGTGTCATATGGTCCTCGTCACCGTACCAAACAGCAGAAATCTTCGAGTCCCTGAAGCAACAGGAAAAGGAGCCCGATCCGATCGCAGCGGTGCAGGCCGGTCTTGATCAGGATTCCAGGATTGAAGATCAGATAATCAACCAGGAGCCACAAGACATGCTCTCCAAGGTGCCAGGAATCACGCCAAAGAATATCAACGCTCTGGTTTGGGAAACAGAGAATCTCAAGGAAGTGGCTAATATGGATGAAAAGGAGTTGAAGCCAATAGTAGGTCCCGCAATTGCTCGGCAGGTGCACGGGTTCTTCAACCGCAATGTAATGGAGGAGGATGATTGAGATTAGATTAGACTATCTACAAGCAGCCTTGATCATAATATCTTCACCCTTGACGAAAAGTGACTGAGTAATTTTGAATATCACAACTTGGCCACTTGATTTATGATCCGGAACTGTTTGTCTTGCTAAGGGGTATTGTATTGTGTAAAGCAATGGGAAGGTACAAAATCTTGTTCGGAGCGAAAAGAGGGTATCTTAAAGCATCCTTTGAAACGCAACGAGAAAATCAAAGCTGTCCCTGCAGCATCCAGCATGCATTCGTTCAGTCATATGTCCATTACCCATCGACCAGTTCCTCCATCGGATGAGCCTTATCGTCTGGTGGTGTGGTTTGGGGAGATGGGTTGTGCATGCTACACATGACTTCTCCTCACTCCTCTCGACCTATGATGGCCGGCGCCTCCTCTCCGTCGTCCACAGTATCCGCAAGTCAAGAACGACACAATGATTCCGCAGAATGAGACGATTGCGTTCACTGTTTACAAGGGTCAGTACCGTGCAGATAGGGTGCATCTGTAGGAAGGCGGCTAGCTTACCAATAGCAACGATGATTCCACCGATGCCTCTGATAACGGCCATGATGGCATCGCCAATTGTCCGGAATATGGACTGGATCTATATGAATCGCATGTCAGTTAGGCGGATACCAGTGAGCGAGGTCTCGTCTAACGTACACAGCTGAGTACACCACCCATGATGTCTGTTGTGTGTGTTTGTTTTGTTTGTTTGTTTGTTTTTTTTGGCTGGCTTGAATTATTTTCAAGATGTGTGTATAGGGATTAGAGATTGAAAGATGTTGTGGACAGAGGGCGCTTGGAATGCTTATATAGTATCCTGAAACCTACTTCCCTGTATGCATGCACGAGGAGGAGGGCAATTCGGGAATGCTGACGTCAACTATTTCCTTCCGTTGGACTGCATGCAGGACGGGAACCATCGCTCGGATCAGCCCAACCCCCCCTTGCCAGCGGTGCCCTGTGCATGCTGAGCTCGACTAGGTAGGCTTGGGTCACGCTGGGCATTGCAGGAATGGACTGAGCCGTTAGAGGGCGTTCCCATGGATGACATACCCACGATCTCGATCCAAGGGCACCAATCATTGCCTGACGGGGATTGCCCTCCGGATGTCTTGCCCCCTAAACGTGCATCATCAGCTGAGCGGTGTTGGCAAAAACAAGAGAGAAACGGGGGCTAGTGATAGGGCTAAACAATGCGCTCGCTGTTCGTGCATGTCGCTTGCCTCAATCGATGACGTAGGCGGCTCTCGCTACGTGCCCTTTTCTCCCCATTTCCTCATTTTCCCGCCGCTACAGGGTATTTGGTCATCGATGAACTGTAGATGAAACCTACTGCTAAAACGTGAAAGGTAGGGAATAATATACTTGATAATGGCTATAACCTAAAAGACGATGCTTGGAGGATGGCATTTTGAGTATCCATTCGCCATCTAACCACACGGAAGATCAGTGTATGATGCAACAACGGGCATCATACCTCATCCCTGTATCTTCCCGCCATTCCACTCTTTATTCTCTTAGCAAATAGCGAAGCTAATTTAACGCGTTCCACCGTTCCTTCTCCAAATGCACGGAAACCAGGCACGTAACGGCCCACAGTTCCATGACGTGACGTCAATTCTCCGTTCATCATCGTTCTCCTCCTCTCCACTTTGACCCCAGAGTTTCAATCTCCAACTCTCCAGAGTCATATGGTAGCAATGAATTGCAGCTCTGACGGCCGCACTACGGAAATGCATGGATATTAGCTATAGAGGGATATCTAAATATCCGGCCAATGCTGTTGACGACATGCCAAGCCTCGCGGTTCGCCGGATAGAAAATGACTTGCACAAGGATCTTGTCAATAAGATCATCATACTAACCTTTTTTTTAATAATGGACTGGCAATAAGAACCATGCATTTTTTAAAGGATCTGCTATAGTTCGATTTTTCTTCGAAGCAGTAGAGGACGTACCTACTTTCTTGGAGTTTCATGCAAAAACGATACAAGTGAGACGCCATTGTTAGAGCAGGGTCTTCACTCCCCTATATATGGTAGATTGGAATATACGTCTACTCTCAACGCCATTCATTACTGTACACTGCGTAGAGGTGCTCCAACACCCCGCTGTAACCATCCCAAACAACGCCATCTATATGTCTATGCCAAAACCTGGGGAATATACAATCAGAGGAGGGAGGTGGCAGAGAATTCAAAACATAAAATCATTGAAACATGAGCGAGGGAACGACCGTCACCGCCAGGGCCAAAACGTCCTCTTCGGTTTGGCTGTAGGCTTGTGCATGTTCATTCTCCTGACACGCTCGCGGGTCCTTAAGTCGAGAAGTCCCAGTGCTCCCTCATCGTGGTGATACAGAGGGCTGCGAGGGAGGTGAGGGCGATCCCCGCTCGTCATCTTGATACGCTGCACTTTGCGCAGCTTTCCGAGGCCATACCAGCATACCAGGAGCGAGAAGATGGTCGAAATGCCAGTTACGCCAGCAAAGCCCCAGTTTGTCTCTTCGATGAAGTTTTCCAAGTTCATTCCGTAGAGACCTGCGAGGAAGGTTCCCATAGCCAAGCCTAGGGTGCCAACACTGAACTTGAGGTCCAGCAGCATGAGAGCATTACGATTGGCGTCAAGAATTGCACGGATACTAAACAAGTTAGCTGGGTCCCTTTCACCGAAGCGCTGTCCAGCAACGAAGTAGTCGCTCCAGAGCACTTACATCTCTTCCGTGTTGCGGATACCCGAGACGAGGTTGCCAGCTTCCTGAACAATTTCGTCGGTGAGTTTATGGTACGACTCCAACAGCATCTCCACCTCCGTATGATCGTCGAGAGCTCGCTTGACCTCGTTGGCTTTCTCCGTGAGATACATGGCTGCAAGATCATCATCTGCTTCGAGGAGGTCCTCGATGGCATCTCTCACCAGCTTTGCTTTCTGCTCAAACGTGCTCACACGCTTGGAGAGAATCAACAAGTTTCGCAGTCTCTGTCGGTCGATATCATCTTCAAGCTCGTTTAGGTTTTGCATTACAGGTTCCCGTACGGCTTCAAAATCCGCTTCCATCTCCGACGTTACAGACGTCAAGACGGCTTCGAGAGCCCGGAACTCGTAGGGTAAACCCCCTCCGGATGACTGCGTTGATTTTTGCTGTAGCTTTCCTTGTAAATCATACATGAAGGCAGATTGAGGATACGACGTCTTAGATCCATAGACATCGAATAACAGAACACGATCATGTTTGATCAGAACCTTCAAGTGAAGCAGATTTAGAAGAATGGCGGATGGGCGAATAAGAATATGCGGCAGGTTAGACGAATCGATTTTGCGCAAGTCGCGAGGCAACAGGCCGTACTGTAAAGAACAGCATGTTAGCAATCTATCCAGTAGAATCAATAAGCAAGAGTGGGAAGAGGGCTACCTTGGCAATCAGCTCAGTCTTCTTGAATTCGCCATCAACCAGAATCACATTCCCATGCTCATCAACCTCTGTACATCGAAGCCGAGGTTCGAGAGCAGCTTTAGCAGCTAATGACCGTCTATTATTGAACATAGAAGGGCCGTGGTCACTGTTATCATGGTCCGGGAGATCGTTTGGGTGAAGTGGCTTCCCTCCCTTTTTAGCTGTGGCTCCCCATAGCCTCTCTTGCCATGTTTTCGTTTCGGATTTTGCCTTGGAGATCTCAGATTCGGTCAGGTTGGATAGACGTCGACTGGTGGGCGCAGCGTTATTAGGAGATACGATGGATCGTTTCCTTGATTTCCCACCAAACAGTTTCTCCCCCTCAGAGCCGAGGGATTTCGAAGAGATTTCCCGTTGCGCCGGTGAGAAACACCTCTTCTTGATATATAAGCTATGAGCACAGCTTCGAGGGGTCCCAGCCCTGGTTAACGTAGAGAACGACGACGTCCGATATGTACAGCTCGCGGCCTTGGGCGCACCCGTCGTCTGGAGATGGAGGAAGCGCAGTAGCCTGCGAGAAGGAATCGGGAACCGCGTTCGAGGAGCGGCCCCGGCCGCCCAAACGGACATGGAGGCGGGGGGCTTGTGAATGCAATGGGAATCGGAGCTCGGTTTAGATCGTCGGTTCGCACACGGGCGCGGGAGCTGTAGGAGATCTAAGAAGAACAGGAAAGAACTCTCAGCGTCAGATCAAGGCCATGCGCGGCGATTCGACTGTAGTCTCATCAAGACAAAGGGATGCAGAACGGGTTTTCTGGTTCTGGATGCTGCGAGGTTTCGGGTTCTGCGGCCAAAACGACAACTTCCAGGATTAGTTTGACCTTCTCGCAGGAAGATATTGCACCATTTGAATCGGGCCCTTTCTCTCCATGAGCATGCCGCAGAGCCGTCTTTTGTCACAGCTGCCGGCGCGGTAAACAAAAGATGGGCTGCTTAGAGACTGAGTTGTAGATCCAGAGCTTCGAATTGAGAGTCGGACTCAAGATTTTTTTTCGCGTCCAGTCTATTTCACTAGGCCATCCATCCATGTGTGCGGCCAGGAGGCGCACCAATTTACAGCGTGCTTAGGCGGGTGAGTGCCTGTGGGAAGCCTCTACGCAACTGCAACTACAGGCTAAGGAGCCACTAACACGAAGCACCGTCTCTCCAGTCCCTCGACGACTTCTTCAGGAGTAAGACGAATGAATATGGGCATTTTGGCCGGCTTTAGAAGTCAACGATCTTGTTAGGGTTCATTCATAGGTGCGCATTCATCAATTCCATCACATGACATTTAATAGGCAATGAAGAAACGACGATAGCTCCCCCATTCCCCTCAGACACATCCGCGAATGTGGACGCCAGTTCACCGTCTTCAGCTCCAGCAAAGCCAGCCATCAATCCCCGCTAAATACAACCTACCTACAGTTGGTTGATATTTAGTTTCTTACTGCCCATGAGATCGTACTCTAACCCCAAGATCAACTATAATGCCACCATACCTTCCTTTAATGAATGTCTGCTTATTCTCAAACCATCAATAATTTCTTGAATAATCCATTTTGATCTCTTCATTGTCGCCTGCTGCCCCTCTACAGCTCATCAGTCCTTACTCATCTCTGTGGCCACCACCTGGGAAGTCATCAAATTTGACAACGATAGCCATCAATATATCCAACAAAGAAGAAGCCAAACCAACACCCCTGCGTCAATCTCACATATCTAGGCAGAGTATTCCAGCTTATTCTGTAGTCGTCTCCTGAAAGATTAGCCGGATAAAAAAAGCCAGGGGTTATGAACTCAAATCTTACCCCGATAAAGGTCCGCAGAAAGCGCAAGACGCCCTCGGCTCCCAAGACAAGAATCCCACAAGAGCTCGAAAAGCGACTTCGGGCGCAACACGAGTTCCAGATCCAGACTCAAGGCCCCCAAGGCCAGTCCCCCAAGAAGCTCAAGAGATCTGTAGCAGAAATAATGGCCCGACGCACCATCCAACATCGTTCTACTCTAGACAGCCTCCCGTCTGAGATTCTCGAAAAGATTCTCTTGTATAGCACCAACTTAGCTCTTCCCAGAACTAGTCCACTTATTGGTCTCAGACTATCAGAACGAGCTACACTGGTCCGTCTTTTCATTCTAGCTTTTCATGAGACCTGGGATCAGTGGTTCGGTAGCCCAGTTTCAGAAAAAGACAAAGGCACTTTCGAGGGAAATCCTGAGCTTCAGGTATGTAGCTGCGCATACCCTTCATGCAGCCTCAAACTAATCGAAGATACAGACAGCCATATTGGCGCAGCGCTGGGTAACTATTGACCTGATCCTGACAGCCCAGCAGGCCTGGGTGGATAGATATGCCAGCGACCGGTCATTTCAACACTCCGTCCCATGGGATGATAGCAAGGAGGGAGCCGACCACTCTCATGAGGGAGATGATTTTCGGTATAACGCCCATGACTGCTTCGAGGTCGACTATCAACGGGCTCTAGAATGGGCACCCTTCCAAGTAGAACCCGAAACCTGGGGTGGTCACGATATCCATCCCCAGGTGAAGATTCCCACGGAGCTCATGACCGGCCCGTGGGACGACGAAAAGCTGCGTCGCTTATTCTGGCTATCACGCGCCGGCATGAGAATATCCGAGGACGAAATCGACGGGCCGCCCTGGGAGGACAAGATCAAGTTCCTTCGAAACGCCGTTCTCGAAGCTACGGAGCCAAATGTCCTCGTCGTCAACTGCCTGATGGGCTCTTGGGTCTTCAGAGGGCTTCCGGGAGACGTTATGCGGATGGAGAAGGGTAAAACCGACGCGCGACTCCAATGGGGCGACGACACAGAAGACACCAGGATGATTCTAAGGCGCACAAGACAGGCACTGGATATATTCCTAGACCACTGGAGCGCAGATCAAGTGGTGAAGTGATAAAGAGGAAACCCGGATTGCAAAGTCCATATCAAAAAGAAGGTAGCAACGCCTCGGAACGTACATTCCATCACGGCTACATACCGCATAACCCACACAATATAATATTCAACATAACGGGTATCTACAAATACTCATGTCAGACCTGAACATGTAGGAAGCAGCTTCCTGCCAACAGGTCCAATACCAACCGCGACGGAGGTCATAATTCTATGAGCAATGATACAAGCACAAATACTGCACGAGGAAATGCCCTTGCGATTATCCATGGATAGCTAGAATGATGCGAAACAACATCATAGCACAACGCAAGAATAACGGTCTCCTTGAAGCACCACAAGCAGCAGTTGGGTACTGGTCCAATTATTGAAAGTCATGTATATACGCAGTGGTACTCAGCATTCTCAGTATAAATCGACATTTACATGTTAAAAACGAATGTGGTGAATCATTCCAGTCGCTATGAGTATTCAAAAGACCTACTTGGCCACTTAAAGCTCAGTAAGGCTTGAGTATTTTATATCCGAAGATTTTCTAAGCTGAGTAAACTAGTCATACCCCGGGAAGATGCTTACAGCTGCTTGTGGTGCTTCAAAGAGACAATATACCTCGAAAAAGCTCCAATTATCCTGTCACCGATGAAGAGCCACAGTGTCACCAGCACCATGGATGTATTCAAAGGGCTAAGCTATCCTTGGGATAGGTGTTCTTGCAGGGGCAGACGGAAAACATACATGATAGTTCCTTACCTAGCGTTGTTTCCCCTCGCTTCCATCCCTCTGGACAGGGAGGTCTGAGGGGTTGGAGAGTCCAGGTGTGTTAGGATTCCATCTCCAATACAAACCATGTGGGTGGGGTTACAGCCCATCTGATGTTGCCTGCGCTCGTCCTGACCCACGATCCGAGAAGTCGACGGATTTCCCTCAGCTGTCCCACCCAGCTCTCGTAAGATGGTGGCCTTGTGCCAGCGTGCACCAAGATGCATGTAGTATTACCAAATGACCGCAACTTTTGCCACCTGCCACCCACCACGAAAAGGAAATACTCTCAAGCTCACGGGCTTGGTGTAGGTGGGATGAAGAGAAAAGGCGCGTCGTTCCACAACGTGTTGGCCTGAATTGCCACATGGACACATCAAGAGATATTCCGAAGTTCTCCGATATTCGGGTGTGAATGGTGAATAGTGACTTGTCTAGCCTCGCGTTATCCTGCAGCAGTTCGTCAAGTCAAGGATGGAGGCCTGCAAGGTACTGCCTTGGGCATCAACATATCAGATTAGCATACATGCCCCATGAGAATCAAACCTTGGCCCACATGACCGTCGGTCAAACAGACGGGTCCATCGTGGGGATCAGAGTCCAGCGGTGTAAGAGCTCCCGACGGTTCCGATCACGGCTTGCAAATGACAAGATTCGGCATGTTCGACATTAGCACGCACATCGAGGCTGATCTCGGGATCATTTAGATATCGATCGTCGTGGTTGGTGATTAACTGTGTTGACCATGTCATTATTATGCTTCAACTTGAATTTCTGCTGATGAAGATCTATGCCCACTCTATATCCCAACGTCTCGTCTAGTCGGGCCATAGAGGCGAGCTCGACAAAGTACCTAAAAGCATAGATAATACTCTCAACACATTTACTCGTACAGCGTACAACGTCCACATCCATCCACTCTGCTTTCATCAGTGTCATGTTTTTTTTAATTTCCGCCCTTGACCGCTTTACCGTAAATAAAAGGATGCTCTTCCTTCAACTGATGGCACATGCTTTTTAGGCCCTGAGTTGCGAAACCATCAGGATGCAACTTATCAAGCTCAGGGTATCAAAAGTCCCCGTTGAGAACTCCATTCCCAAAAGCAATATTTATGATTAATGGATGTTGAACAAAGAAAAAAAAATGTGTTAAAAGTCCCTAACAGCGGCACAGGGAATAACGTAACTGGGTATTAACTAAATGAACTGACCACACATTTATTGGTGACATGCTTGCCCAGAAATCGCAGTCGCCTGCTCTTTCTAGTTAAGAATTCCATGCCAGAGACCAGGTCGGCGAAGGCCGAGCCCTGGGTGGATGGAAGAGGCCTCATACCCACTGGCGGCCTCAGCTGAGCAGCAGACGCGCTTAGCTGAACGCGAAAGCTCTGAGTAGCTGGGTACCTGAAGGAATGGGTCGCTACGAGGACGAACCAGACGGTCGGACCATGCTGGGTCAGAATCGTAGCGACCATTGAGGAGGTCGCGAACGCTCTCGTGAAGACTGTCATCAATTGACGAGAGTCTGGAACGCTTGGAACCAGTTGGTGTAGTGCTATAAGCGCGATGGCTATGGAGCTCCTGAAGGGCTCGAGCGGCATCAGACGCGGCGTCCTGTGCCATCGAACGAAGCTGCGAGTCTCGGCCTGCCATGGGGGTTTCAGCGGACCAATCTCCAAGCTTTCCCACCGGGCCGGTGTAGAAGTCAGGAGATGACGCGAAACACTCCTCATCATAGCTCTCAGGGACCGACGGGACTGTCAATCTCAAGCCAGTCTTCTCCTTGCAAAGCTTGCCACCTCGGAATCGCGAAGCACTGCTCAACTTAGAGTTGGCGGTCGCGCTAGCGAGGGAGGAAGCAGATGAGATAGAAGATGAGCGAGAGGTTCGAGACGTGTCGGAAACCATTGAGTCAGGGGATGAAGCAGTTGAGATTGAGTTGGCAAGCGAAGATCGACGAGCGGGGCAGTAGCTCTGGGGAGACGACGACAAGGGCGCGGGGTGGCGGTCAAGATACTGGGAAGCGCTAACAGTGTTGGCTTGGCCAATGGCAAAGCCCATAGCACTGCACTTTGCTGGAAGCGGGAAAGTCGAGCTCGCGGCAGGAGTTCGAATTCCGCTGGTTTGCTGGGAAAGGCGGGTTGTAGTGAAGAGGCCCAAACCAGGTGCCGAACGACGGGGAGTATATACAGAAATGGGCGTTGGCTCCATGGGTGTAGGGATGCTGACGGACCTAGGAATAGGGAGGGCGTCAATTGTGCTTCGAGAGTGACTCTCTGATGTCATGTTCAGAATGCTCCGGGGTGAAACTGGGGACAAATCGCTCAATTTAGAGCTGACCCGGCGAGAAGGCAAGAGCTCCTCGATGTTGGTCAGATCAGGGACAAGTCCGAGAATGATATATTTCCAGTCCGCAGTCTGCCGTGAGACAACCTGAGAGATGCCACCAGGCGAAGGGGGTGAGGGTGGTGGGGTGTACTTGAGAACAATATCAGTCCATCTCTGGAAGACCTCGTCCGCAATATGAAGCTTCCAGTTAACTGCAAGCAGGAAGGCAATTTCGTTCTGGTTGATTTCCTGCGTGTTGAGGCCAGAGATTTTGCTCCATGCCCTGGCTGAGTAGTTTCGGTCCTGAAGGTACTTCGAGGCCAAGATCAGCGCTGCCAAGAACATCCGGCGGCCACATTGAAGAGCGCGATCGGCATGACGGTCTTCGGGTTGCTCCATGGTGAAATCGTGGGTTGGAACATGGGGTTTAATGAGAATCAAATAATACAGAGCGACCTGAAGAGTTGAGTAGCTGGTGCGGGAACGACGCAGGGTTTCTTGAATGAAAGTGCGAAGTGGGAGCACAGCTTTGCTTCTCAGCTCACTACGGCAAACCACCGAGGACAGAGGCCAGATTGTTTCAACAATTTGGGTAGAGGAATCTATAGAAATATAGGTTAAGTAAAGGTCCGCTTTCCTAAGCAACTGTGTCCAACACATACCGACAAGGCTGTCAACAAAGTTGACCTTGCGATCCGACTGTCGGACCAAGGATGGAGGGGCACCATTTCGAGAGCTGAAGCTCGCGGATGTCCTGCGAGGGTTCTGTCGCTGTTCCAAAGGCACAGCACAGGCGGAAGTCTGCTGAGTTTGCTGCTGGAAGCGAACGCTATCGGTGGTTTGCTTCGAGAAACAGTACGAGTCACAAGACTCAGAATCGGATGAGTTTGCAGATACAGAACTATCCTCAGATGTCTGCGACGAGGCATCCGACCAAACAGAGACGGTCGAGGCCGAGGCAAACGACGCTAAGGAGGAACTGTAAACCGCATTGCTGAGGGAGGGGACGCAGCCGGGGGAGATGTCCGCGTCGTACTTCATATTGAAGTTAACTGAGTATTAGAGTCGTGGCTTGTAGGTTATAAGTCAAGCCAGTAAATGTTATTTCCAGTCGCCGTCGGGGCAAAGTCGCCAAACGTTCGTTAGTAGGTTAAAGCGCGAGGTTTCGAATAGCTAAATCAGAGGCGGCGCGCGTATTTAGGGTTGCCGCCACAGAAACGAGTCCGGGATGTGAAAGAAGATTGACGTGTTCGTTCGTCTATGCGAGCGAGCGGGCAAGCGACTTTACACTAACGAGTCCGGGAGACGAAGCTGAGACGGCGACTGGAGGTGAAGTGTATCGTGCAAGAGGCATTGCGGAAATGCTTCAAGACCGATGTGAGAGGAGTTGACGGAAGTCTAGTACACTACCATCGATAGAGGCGATCGACTAATAGGGCGAATGAGGGTGGACGATGAGTCGTTGGTATAAGGAGAGGTTGATTGGTTGTTGTTGGTTGAGGAGAGGAGAGGTGGTGAGGTGCGAGGCGGAGAGGAGAGGAGAGGGGAGGAAGGGGTTGAGGTCGAGGCTGAGGTCGATGCCGCGAGGCTATCGAGGCGCGCGTGAAAGATTAAAAGGAAATAAATGAGGGATGACTCTTCGGCTTAAAGCCTGAGGGGGGCGAGGCGACAAATGGGTGGTGACAGCCTGGCGTAGAGACGGTTTGGTGGTGTGACTCCCGCGCAGGGTGGCGAGTGACTGAGCGCTGCCGGGTTGGGTCCACAGGCGGTTGACTGACTGTAGGCGATCTCGGCAGGAGCCTGGAGGCTTAGCTTCAGAGGGCGGCAGCCTAACACACACCAGCTGGGTGGCAAAGCAAAGAGCAGGACAACAATGAAATAAGTATAATGGCAGATGGATATGAGTAACACAGATGTTAGGAAAGAGGTCGTCTGCCAGTCGTTGCCTTTGTTGCCTTGACTGTCGTTGGGTAAACGATGACCAGGCACGGAGAGCTAGCGTTGTGTTGTCGTGTCGCAAGGTACAAGTGAATGCCGCTGCGAGTCACAAAGAAGAACAAGACGAGGGAGTGAACCGGGAGGAGGAGTACCAGAGAGCTAGAACCAGAGAGGAGAATTACAGAATACCGGAGTGGAGAGAATCCAGACCAGACAGCAGGCGATCGAGTCTGCTGTCCGTTCTTAGACGAGGGAGGTGATGAACTTCATTGCGACGGATGTGGTCGATGGGGGGGAGAATGAGAGGTCAGAGAGTGCTAGAGGGGCCTTGGTCGTTTTGAGGGAATGGGATGGGGGTTGAAGCAGTTGGTACCTCAGCGCAGCCCCGGGTGGGCGGGGAATCCATGGTACCAAGCAGCCAGTTACGTGTGAGCTGGACCGTACAGTCGGCCAGGCAGATACGTACCGCCTCTAGTCATCACTCCCTGCCCGTGATGGGGGAGATGGACCCAGCAGCGCTCCATGTCGGTACCTCTAATTACCTGGTAGCGCAGCACAGACACACACCAGCCGTGGTACACACAGGCACAGCACTGCACAGCACAGCACCGCAGCCCAACCATTCATCCCAGCCTGCCAGTATCAAGTGGCCAGCATGGCTGCATTTAAACCGCCCCTGATTGGCTCCGGCTGCAGCTCGTCAGTTGTCCGGCCCACCTCCCCTCTGCCACAAGGCGCCTCTCTGAATGGCCAGCAGATGCAACCAGAGCAATCCCCCTGTTCGCAGGCTTCGGTGTACTGAGAAATCCGTCAAGCCTGCGACACGCAAATACGACCCTACCTGCTCCAGATTAATTCTTCAGCCAAACCCCTTCCGTCACCAGAGGGTGGGAGAAGGTTTGTTCTTCGCCATTTGAATTTTTCCTGGCTTCTCCCGCCTCTCTAGACGCCAGTCTGGACTGCCAGTGGTAGCGCAAGCGCCTCCCTCCCCCTCTTTGGGGTGTGGTTCAAGCCACGCTGCCCATCACGACTGAAAGGGAAAGGACGATTTTCGTTTTTTACCCTGAGCCAGCACTGCCAAGCCAGATAAGCCCAGCCCAGCCCAGTCCACCCAGCCGTGGGTAATGCGATGACTCTTTTCCCAGAGCGGGTCTAATAATACTTTCCAGCCTAGTGCGTGTCCTGGAATAGAGCCATTATTAGTAGAATGGGCGTGAACATGACCTACAAAACCTTCGTCATCATGGCTCGCCAGTCACGTTATCGTTTCCCTGCCTCGCCCATGCCGGACTTCGGAGCTCCCCTTCTGCCTACCAGTCGCGGATGACGTCTTCTTGACTCGCTCACAGCCTGGCGCTTAGGCACGTCTCGGCCGTGAAGCGTGAATGCGCCATGCGAATCAAGCACGGAGGCGCATTCCCATCCGTTCGTTTCGTCTTGGGCCTGGGCATTCTAGAATCGCCCATCAACCGGAGGCGGTGCACCAATCTGTTTGACAGCAACAGCGTGAGGAGCCCAATCCACTCCGTGCCGAACATCTTGGGGCAGTTGGGCAACGCATGAGCTGGCCCAGCACGCTCTGAGTCACTTTCATCTCTTCACGCCGCCCAGGCACCATCTGGGAGTCCCGTGGTTCATGCGTAGAACGAGACTGAGGTCATCTTGGTGTTTGCCACGATGCCAATTAACGCGTCTCGACAGTCTACCCTCGCCGACTAAATTCGAGGCGAGACAATCAGCCCACGGGCGTGTATCGGACTGACCCCGCTCTCCCTTGCTGACACTGCAATCCCAACCACCACCGACAGATCAAGCTGGCAGTTCCTGCATCTCTGGCCCCCTCCAAACATAGCCGCCAAGGGAACTGATCGCCTAGACACACACAGTGGCAGGTGAGAAGTGATTATGCCCAGTGGAGCAACACCTGGCGGATTTTCTCTGCACCTCACGTGACGCCTCCCCGGGTGTGTTCCTAGGAGGGATCTGATTAGTCCTCGACCTATCCCAAGCGTGATTTATGAATTCTTCCTTTCTTCGTGGAATTGCAGATCAGGTAGAGACTAATGTATTTAGCCAATCGGTATGGCCAAGATCTTCATCCTTTGTGGCGAGAGGCTCAAACATGCAAGGGGCATCATCAATATGGATACCTCAGGCAGAGAGCCTCGAATCTACTCTGTTTTCTGCTACCCTACAGTCTCCCCGACAACCTCGTTCCTCAGCTTCAATAATAGCAAGGCTATCTGTCGTTCGAGCTTAGGTAGATTGTTGTTGATGTCGGCTATGCTGCCTGTGGTGAGGGTCCGTTAGTGGCCCTATGCCGTACCGGCTGACGCTCTCGTCAGAGCTGTTTAGGTGATTGATTGGTGTTTCACTAACTCATCGTTCCGCACTTTATTAAACGTCGACGGTGCCGTAGGAAGACAGTTGAAACCGCATCTTCCCCACACCCGGTCTAGAATACGGGCACACGTATACCCAACCGTGATAAATGATATACATCTCCCGTATTAATCGACAACTGCCAACAGGTAGCATCCAAACTTCATCAGTATACTGGTTGACCCCAGCAAATTCTAGACTTCCCAACTTGAGCTGAGGAGGGAGCGGGGTTGTTGGCTCGCCCGTGAGTGGCGTGGGGAGCCATAGGCTGACGCCTGGCGCTGGTGGAGATGACCATCGGGGTGTGTGGCACACGATGAGTCAATGAACCGCCGAACGAAAGAGTCTGCCAAAAGGGGTGACCGACGACTAATTAGCAGGCACACTCACATCATCATCCCCCGTAGCAAATTTTTTCCCAGTCGCTTGCTCGATCATTACGAGGTGTGTGGCTCAGCCAGTCATATAGCCGACGCGTCGCACCTGAACGTCGATTTCCTCATTGTGGGGAGCGCTTTGCCACCACGGACGAAAAGCACCGTGGCTGGATCTGAGATAGGAGGAGGCGCCTACCTACCGAAGGCCCAGTAGGCGCTGTGAACACAGGAAATGATAACCAAGGGGCGTGGCGCTGTATCATGATGTAGCACTTTACCGAGCTACCCAAGTACGTACCGTTACATGGTTGTAGTGTTGGTGTTCACCCCCCGTGACCAGGGATTATGATTTCTTCCAAGTAAACAACCCAGGTTATTCGCCGTCTCCTACAATACCCGGGAAAAACCTGGCCATCGGGTGATAAGAGCTGAGCAGCGTGATGGTTGTCAGAACCTTCTTTAAAGGTCTAGGCTGGAGGTACATGCATTGATGTTCCAGGGAACCGCCGATTGGCGTGGTGTCTCATTTCCAGATTCTTTTCGTGCGTACCTGCTCCGAGGCGAACGTCAAGCCTGTTTAGTGGCCCTCTGAATATTGGCACAGTCAAATGATTTGTACAAGAAACGCCTGTCTCGAAATGCGAAGATGCAAATTACTTCGGTGACGAAAATGCCCCGTCTCATCGCAAAAGTGTATCATATTTGTGAGGGAATGATCGAATTCAGAAATACTACGGACACGTTGTGGTACAGCTATCTGTAGTCATCACTACCTAGTAAGCAGAAAAACAGGCCATCCTATAGGATCGAGCCTCTAAGAGAACATGCGTTCACACTAAACTCACCAACCATGTGATAATATCGAGGATACCCGGCATACTTCACTGTGTGAGACTAAGAGCGCAATTTATGATGGTGTCATCGTTGGTTAACATGCACAGGCGTGGACAAGGCTGTGCGATTGAGATTGAATTTTATGGTAAACTGACAATACCTCGACGACCAGGAGAATTTCAAGTTAGCAATTCACGATATCTCCCGTTTTCCATTCCCTGCATAAAAAAAATCACATCTTCTTCCTATTCCTATGGGACGCAATCTGAAAATTAGCCAGAGATGCATTCTAGGCTATTAGGTAGCACCCTAAGATGCCATGTAGGTGCTGGCATCAACACCTTCCTTGGGGAATTCACTACAGGACCATTAGCTGCTGAAAATCATGCATCACACGTGGGAATCGACTCACGGAAGGGCAACCTCGAAACGCTTCTCAATCTCCTTGAGCACATTGACATCCTCCTCACTGCTGACAAAGGAGATGGCCAGACCCTTGGTACCAAAACGGCCGGCACGACCAACTCTGTGGAGGTAAGAGTCGGCTTCCGTAGTGAGATCGTAGTTGATAGCGAGGTTGATACGTTCAATATCAATACCACGGCCGAAAACATCGGTAGCAACGCAAATTCTCTTCTTGAACTCCTTGAACTCCTTGTAGCGGCGGATACTATTGTTGGGTTTGGTTAGTAAGGAGCCGATTACCCTTCAACAATTGGTGCATCTTACCGTTCCTCTTGGCTGACACCGGAGTGGACAGCGATGGATGGGAAGTTGCATTCGCGCAGCAGCTTGTCGAGCTCGTTTGCACGACGAGTGCTCTTTACGAAGATGATGACCTGATTGAATTGAAGCTCATCAAGAAGATCATTCAGCTTTCTGTTCTTCTCATTCTCCTCGAGCTTGATGTAGTATTGCTGAAGACCGTGGAGTGTGAGCTTAGTATCCTCGTCAACATAGTGTTCTGTGGGATTCTGCATGAACTTGCGGCAGATAGGCTTGATGCTGTCCGAGAGGGTGGCCGAAAACATCATAACCTGCTTCTGCTGAGGCGTGGCGCGGAAGACATCCTGAACATCAGTGCGCATATCTATTGTTTTATAGTCAGACATGAAGCCATTTGAGGTTCCTTATGAGCGAGGCGTGACCTACCAGGTTGTTCCAGCATCTTGTCGCACTCATCAAGGACGAAGATACGAACGCTTCCAAGTCGAAGTGCCTTGTCCCGAACCAGAGCCTTAAGTCGACCGGGAGTACCGACAATGATATGGGGGCAGGTATCTTTGTTCTTGATCGTTTCAATATCCTTGTTGATGGGAGTACCACCGTAGAAGACGCCAGTCTTGATGTCGGGCATGTATTTACTAAATCGGTTGTACTCATCGCGAATCTGGTAGGCCAGCTCACGAGTGTGACACATGACGACAACAGAGGCCTCGCCATTAACGGGCTCAATTTGCTGCAGAGTGGCCAGGACAAAGACAGCGGTCTTTCCGAGACCTGACTTGGCCTGGCAAATGATATCACCACCGAGGAGTGCCTGGGGAATGCAAGTTTGCTGAACTATCGTTCGAAGGACGTTAGATGGGTGTTCCAAGAAGTAGCAACGATATGACTGTGCGCCATGTGTCCGTCCATCATCGCAGCAGAGAAATTGATACCGAGAATTCGCCAAGACAAGCTATCGTGGGGGAGAATCGAGATATAACAACACGGTTCTGCCCAGTGACTCACATTGCAATCACAACAAGACCGTGATGAATCTGGGGAGTGGGAAGGCAAGGGTTAGGGAGGGAAGCACAAAGGAAAGACTATGTCTTTCGATGTGATGTTTTCCTTCCCACGATAGTCCAGCGAGCCACCACCAGATGGCGGCTTGCCTGGCTTGTCTGGTCCATGTCTTTTTTTTTTCACGCTTGGTATCACCATAGGCGGTGGGCTAAAGCAGTCCATTGACTGGATCTCACACTGCGCACTGGGCGGACAGTTACGCAACTGTCGAGATATGTGCGAAGCTGGGGTCTCCCAAAAACAAAGCTCCTGCTATTTTGATGCTGCCAAGGCGGGCATTTCTCTCGGATGCTGCACAGCATTGCTGTGGAATGGACGGACGCTTGACAGGAGGGGGTTTGATGACTTAGGGTATTAGAATGAGAGACTAACCCTCCGATGGATGCTCGAAACCGCAATCGCCGATGGCTCGAATCAATTCAGGCTTCAGCAGAAAGTCGCGGAAGCCGGTCGAGTGAATGCCGACGTAACTGCCCTTCTTGTCGACATTGTTGCCGGCAGCGGGGTCGCCCTTCTTGCCGTTGGAGGCAGCGGCGGTCTCGTTGCCGCCGATTTCCTCGTCGGAATAGTCGATGAGATCCTCTTCGTGAGACATGTTGGACAGATGGTTGAGCGAGTCGAAAGACTGGGGAGAGCAAATATGAGAAAAGTAGTTTTGAGAAAAGTGGTTGGCACGAGACGATATATGTCGTGTCGCGTAGTGTAACGAACACGACTTGGTTACCGCAGATGTTGTTTGAGCCTGGGAGAGGAGAGAAAACCAAGGGTGACAGGTTTCTGCAGGGAGGCTTGGTGATCGTTGAGGCTGAGGCGACGGAGTTCGCGTAGGAGAAGTGGACCGTGCGCCTATCACGTGATCTTGCCAACGCGTTGCACGTGCCATCTCACGGGAAACTTCGAGGCTTAGTAGTAGCACAGAAACTACTAGATCTATCACGGAACACCATATCTTCATAATGGCAAAAGCAAAAGGCCCAGCCGGCGTCTCCAATAGACACATCTACAGTCGAGTCTCTTACCTCCGCCAGGCCGCACATTATTTGGCTCTGAGTACAACACATGAGACGGCTGCGGCCGGCAACTCACAGGTTGGCCGAGACAACTCTGCAACTACCCCCAACCAAACACCCAATGCCGAGATGAATCTTTCTCGCCAGTACCTGTCTAATATGAGGTCTGTGTCTCTCAAGGCGGTGATTCGACAAAGCCGGGACATGAAGCAAGAGGTTTGCAAATTCTGTGACACACTCCAGATTGAGGGTGAAACATGCCATTCAACTGTCGAGAATCGCAGCAAAGGTGGTCGAAAACCCTGGGCCGATATTCTAGTTGTTCGCTGTGTCAGCTGTGGCCATGCAAAACGATACCCAGTGTCTGCCCCCAAGCAAATGAGAAAACCGCTTCGGGTTTCAAGAAAGGACGCTGAGAAAGAGCCCACCACTGAGAAACTCGATCAAGGCCTGCCTTGTGCTACATGAGCGAGCGCCTGGTGCAGTCTTACAACTGCACTAATAGTCGATAACGCGTAGACCTTTCCTCACATGCCGTCGGCCATAAGCCTTTTTCTGGACTGTGCCGACCGCTAAACCAGATCACCGCTGCAGAAATGGCAGTGAGTAGACGAACCGAACCTCTAGTGCCACAACCCATGAGTGCTGTTCCGAGGAAGAAGACAGCTTCATCCTCCATGCGCTATCTAAGGTTTCTCCCGGGCCATAACATTTGTGGCCCTTCCCTAGGAACATGTTGAGTAGGGGGGCCCGTGGTTCGAGATATTCGATACATGGGATGAGTATCGTGATAAATCTAGACCCCATCAAAATCCTGCCAATATTTTGGGATTTAACACGAAATCTTGACTCAAAGTTCAACACAACAGCTAGAACTCGATATTACTGGGTAGCATTGAATAAATAGAAGCAAACAGAATATTAATAAATATCAGGCTCATCTGCTCGCTTCCTTGACACTCTCCTCTCCAAGAACTTTGCTCGCCGCCATGAACCTGTCCGGCGAGCGTGATGTTAGCTATAGGGTAGCGCGGGACGGGAAGGTCGAAGAAAGAGACATACAAGCCGCCATGCCAGGCTCCCAGGCCCCTCATTGCCTCTGCCTGCACACTCGTCATTCTCAACAAATTCTCCGTGTCTGACAAGTTCGCCGAAAGTTGTGATAGTTGTGAATGCAGTTGAGCCTACCATGGCGACAACATAGCAAACCTTGAGGTTAGCGTTGAACTGGCAAGCAGCTTCATTGACGGGAAATTTGAACTTACGAGCTGCCGTGACTTCAAAACACTACCGTTCGAAGAACCCACACCTCCACGATGGATGTTCTGAGTTGTGCCGCCAGTTATTCGTGTCGCCATTGTGTTTCAATTCAGTAGATATATCCAGGGTCGTGTAGTTGAAGGAAGCAGCGCGCTGCGTGTGGAGTCTCTGCAGCCTTGCTTGGCTTTGTTGATGTCTCCCGCCCCCCCACTTTGCCGAGGGTTAATGCTCCTGGCCACCACAGTCAACAACACACGTTGAGGTCGTGTGTTGATGAAGGACAATTGTGTAGCAGATGATTGAATTAATTATCATTGCACCGTGCGTATAGTAGATCTAGCCCTATTTACCATTCCAAACACACACATATATTTCTTATCTTGGAGGTGAGCTATGATGGCCATGGTATTGAAAGTTGGTTGATGTTCAAAAGAGATACTGTATTCATCGATTCAAGAATGTCCCGCGAAATTGGCTATTTGTGTAGCAATGCCCCCATTTCTTTGTCTTTATCAAAACCCAAGCAACCCGTCATGTATAAAACTATTACCCCCTAGTTGCGAATTGACAAAATGAAGTTATAAGAAACAAATACAAGAAGTGACCATGATAGTATGGTTGCCAATTTTACCACCCGTTGGCTTCCCTTTGTTTAATCATTGGCCTATTTCGAGGGAATCCACCGTTCATACCTGGTGTCCCTGGTGGGCCATTGGGACCCCCGTATTGCATCTCATCTAACCTCGAAGCAGTGAGAGAGTTCGCTCGGGAGTTCGCTCCCATTGTCCCCCGATCGACTGTGCCGTATCGATTGGAGGTGGTAGTCATTAAGGCGTCGTCTAGTATATTTTCTGTCGTTACAGGTGCTTGGATCTGGCTGGTACGATGCCGGCCAAAACTAGGACGGAATCTGTTCCCTCTAGATGATGGCGGCCCACCATTTTCTGGATTCTGGCGCAATTGACCAGCAGAAGGAGCCTGAGCTTTTCGGTTTTTCCTCGAGGTCATACTCATCATGTCAAAATTATCGGGGTCAATTACTGGAGCAGCCGGGTTGTTCATCGGATCAACGTAGTAATCGTCGTCTTCATCGTCATCGAACGCCTGCTGGCTATGCCGCATAGGGTGTGGACCTCTACGGCCAGGACCAGGGCCGGGGCCGGGGCCTGGGGGAGGACCTCGTCTTGACCGCATCTCCTGCTCTCTGAGTGCAAGTTCTCGTTGACGAAGCTGATACTCTCTTTCGCGGGGATCGGCAGGATCACCCCGCCCAGATGGTTCCTGGCCTTCGGGAATGTTATCATACAACACGAGATGGGAGAATTCTTCCAGCTCGTTGCCATCCATCGATCCTCGTCGAGAGGGGGCTCTCGAACCTCCTCCATTCATGTGCGGTGGAGGTCTACCATAGCCATTGGGGGGCCCTCCGTTCATGCCTGGCGGCGGGCCACGGCGCATGCCACCGGGCTGGCTAAAGTTGGAAGAATTACGAGGCCGGGGCCCTCGTGGCGGCATACCCATACCATTTGGTGGTCCCATCATCGGACGGTGGCCATTTTGAGAAGGCATTCTGGGTGGGACTGATGACATTGTTGGTGATCCGGAAGGGGGGAAAGCAGGACCGCCCTCACCCGGCTTCGGTCGGTTCCGATTAGTGATGTTGATACTGTGAAGAATTGCATAGAGAGTTTCGATGCGCGGGATGGCAACCTGGGATTCACGCGCCAGTTTAATGGGCGAGCCCAGGTATGTCTCAACCTCCATAGGTCTCCTGGCCACAAAATCTTGCCACATGATGCTTTCCGGGGCATTCGGGTCGGTCATCTCGTCAATCGTTTTTTGTTTAAACTCGGGCGGGAATTTGCAGCCATTTGCTTCGGCCAGAAGTAATAACTCGTCCAGGACACCGTGTACTAAATCCTTCACGCCCACCTTCTCGAGGAGTGCGACGTGACTTGGCGTTTCGAAAATAACGCTTGAAGTATGGAACGCGATCGGCCTGCACGTTCATTAGCAAACCTCATCAGATGACCTGGCATCTCCAACTTACCCGATTACTCTCTCATATTGCTGTTGCCTGATGTTGGGAGAAACGCTGCACTCGACTTGCCCAGTACTCAACGTCATTGACAAAGCCTGTGCCATGTCCTCTTGGATCGCTCGCGGTATCTCGGTGCTCTTATTTGCCGGGCCAATCCACATCTTCGTAGATCCCTTATGTTCAAATTCGCTCTGGCCAAGCTGGGTGAGTTCAGCACCGCAGACCAGGGATAGTACGACATTGGTAGGAAATCGCTCCTCGATGGCGGCTTCAACGCCCAGCGTGTGTGTAGTATTAATGAGGATACAGGTGTGTTGGGGTGTGACGACGGCATCGATAACAGAAGCGAGATCGTAAACATCGGGTAGGGCCTTGACGCAGAGAACAACGTAGTCGAATGGGCCTTCTCTGGAAATCGCGGCATCTTCGGGATTCCGGACAACTACACAAGGGCACGAATGAGCTCAATGTCACACAAGCCACCGGCGGCTAGAGGATTTCGGGAGATGAACATACCACGTCGAGGTTTGAATCGCTCGTTACCGAAACTTTGAGATCTAGAGAAATGAGAACCTGGGTTAGAGTAGGGCGTACAGGACAAGCGCCTGGGGATACTTACTTGAAGGAAATGCCATATTGAGCAACATGCTCATATCCCGACTTCCAGACTAATGTGACGTCGCACGCGTTGGTCGCTTGAAGCCTCCATGATAAAAAAGCTGATACGGGATTCCCGCCCACTGAGCAAATGTGCATTAGATCGTCGTCGGCCATATTAAAACAAAAGCGAACGGAGCTGCTTCAAGGGGCAGCTCGAAGTAGAACCAAATCGATACGCGGAGGAACAGCAATCACGGAGGGAAAGGAAATGACTATTGGGCAGAACAAGGTATCGGGGAACAAATTAGGGCTGGGTAGGAGTCGGCGGCACAGTCGTCTGAGTCGCCATCCGGGAAATCAAATGGCAGCGTCGTGAAACTTGGAAATAAAGAGATGACAGGAATGGGGCAAAAAAAAACTGCATAATCAAGGACCACACGAACCTGACAGGATCTTGAGTCGGGGCGTCATTGGCGCCATGGTGTCTAGTAGAGTCGCGCCAAGGCAAGATTGGATGGGCCGGCTGAGCTGAACAATAACCGCAGTCGGGACGGCTTGCAGGCTGGAGATGTATGGGAGAAGTGGAGTTGCCCTCTCACGAGGGTTGATTGGCGTCGTTTCACAGCGTGACGAAAGCGCCTCTTCTTGCAGGTAAATTTACCTATTAAGTAAGTAGTGGCTTCCCCTAAAGAAAGAACCCTGTACGCCGCTCCAATTCGTGGGTGTCATGCAATTAAATCGGTCGGATGCTCAGTATGCCCAAGGCTTGTGTAGATCTCGAAATTCGACGCGAGGAATGGAAGCAAACAGACAGGTATGTTGTCGGCGTGAAAAGAGCGAATGCCTGCTGTGGAGTAGATACGTTCGATTCGTCTGTGAATGCGATTCACCATCCAATGGAACCGGGTACACCTTTGTAAACGAGTGAGTGACGTTACGGACACAATGCCCGGAGTGCTGGGCGTTGGGCGACGACGAAAGAAAGAAAGCCAAGAAGTTGGATCAAGATACAATTTTTTAAACAAAAAAAAAAAAAAAAAGGGACAGACGACACGGCACCCTTGGGCGACGGGGAACAAGAGGCAGAGGGCCCTACGGAAGATTCGTGGCTAATGACTACCCGCCCAGCACAGGGGAACAGCGAGTGATGGTATGCTGGAGGTACTGCAGTGAACTGGTATGATTACATACCACCCATTTCCACGCACGCAACCCCATAGAGCATACGCGCGAGGGAGGGAAGAGGTGGGAAGGGAATGCAGGGCAGGTACTCCATACGAGATCTGGATGTACATGCCGCAACCGCTGCTATCTTGCTGGCAAGCACCTCCCGCCACCACGGGGGGATGTAGTGGGAGATAGTGGGGAGGTACTACGCAAGCCGACGTTGGGGCGCAGTGGGAAGTGGCAGTGTTCACGATACGAACAGGTGATAGCGGCCTGGATTTCTCTTTCAAGGAAGACCAACCTGCCGGGTATGAGCGTGGTCGATCCATACAACGTCATGCAGCAAATGAATTGTTCTTGGTGCCAGGTAAGAGTGCAGGCACCTGCCTCCCTCCGGCACCTGTCCCTGCTCGCAAGCGAGCTGGCCATTCAGGTTGATGAGATAGGTAGGTAGGCTGGCAGTGGTAATTAACTAGGCCGGTTTTATAATTAGATCTACAACAGTGACGTGACGGCGCGCCCAGGTTGCACGAAGCCGCTTGACACTTTTTCTGCAATTCGCAGAGGGCTCCCACATGTTGCTGGTCACCGATTCTCATAGACCGCCTTGCATGAGGTGCTGCTTGCTGGCATTCGTGTGAGCCCATTCTCCCCTGTACCATTGCGTGGCATGGGCGTTGATCCGCTTTCCCGAGTTCTCCATAGCTTGCACCACTTTGCAGAGCACTGCATGTGTGCTTCTCTAGTGCGGGTTCCTTGTTGATATTTCTGCCCGTCCTTCGAGCAATGCGCACCCGAGCCCACAACCCAATCCCCAAGAAAAGGGGTGGGATGTGGGTTATTGTGGGATCCATATAAATATCCACGGGAAAAGGGGTGCTTTGGAGCGATGGGAAAGACGTCTCCCTTGAAATCCTCGAAGTCAAAATGCCTACGCCACACCTGCCGAGATGCGGGATGCCAGCTCTAGGTTTTCGGCTTTTTGATGAATTCTGCTCATCATCGCCGGCCCAGGAGCCCTGCTTTGTGTACATCCGTGCCTAGAATGCTACATTGCCATCTCGTTCAAGAACCTTATGCACATGGAGCCCCGTGGTATCGCTGTCGATCACATCGGCCAGGCCAGCATTGTATACCTTGGCGACAGGTAGAGGATACGCTATGCTCGTATCCACAGAATATGGCAGGAAAACGGCGGGCGGGCATACAGGGCTGTAAAAGGCGGATTGGATTAGTTCCCTTGGCAGACGTAGAGAATGGCATCCTTTTTCCTCATTGTTATTTCTAAACCAGATCATTGGGCTCTCGACCACGGCAAACTATCGATAAATTCTTCGGGAGCCGGGAGCAATGACAAGCGCTACTGGCACAGCGCGCGCTCGGCCGCCAGTGTTGCCCGACCGAGCCTAGCTCTCTGCAGCAACACCACCGGAAATTTGCTCCTGTTGTCAGACGGAGTCTATGGTGCTTCGGAACCCGCGGTTGGACAGCTTTTTGTATTTGGTTTATTTTAAGGTTCTTTGGTTGGTAACACTAATGCATTCCTCGAAAATGGTCTCGATTGTTGGCTACATGGGTGCCATTCCCAACTTTTCGGAACAGGCGGAAGTGGGAGATTTGTTTCAATTATTCAAAGACACACAGAAAAAGGGGTCCTTGGTAAGTTTTCGATACCCTGTGAAGCTGCGGGCTGGTCCATCTATCCTCTCCCTGTCCACGTTCTCTTACGATATTCACCACCATCAAATCATCTGGGAGGAGATCAGGACAGGGCTGTTCCTAGACCTTGGCGTCACCAAGGACGGACGTTGACGCGGTGGCTGCTGATCCACCACTAGAACAGCCAACTGTTTGTGCCTCGATGCTCCGATCCAGGCACTAATCGATCACGATGACCCCTGTAATTAAGAATCGGCATTCCCCTGCCAAGACTTAGCGTAGGCCGCCAATGGGCGTGGGGGATACGCCAGCAGCTGCGCAATGGTCCCACACTCGATACCTAACCTATGGAGATGAGATGGATAACGGCCAACCAGCGGAGGAAATGGACCGCGTTGGTATTGAAAAAACTGGCCTTGCGGCTATCTCATGAGGGACGCCTCAGATGTGTACGAAGCTTGTCCATACTACCCGACCTCACCCACCCACCGTTCCGGCCCTAAGTCTAGGAGGGCTTAGGGCCTTGTGGTGCCTGAATAGTCGGCAAATTCCCATGCTCCTATGATCGCAAATTGTGAGACGTAAATAAGAACGGACAAGCAAATGCCTCTTCGAATGAGTATGCACTACTGTCACATGCAGTGGGAGGGATAGTTCTTGGTTTTATAGTTGCGATGGCAGTGTCGTTGTACTTGGTCCAAGGCTTGCTGTAGCCTAGGAAGTATTGCTTTGTTGTAGTAGCAATGGATAATGGTAGACCATTCATCCGGCTGTAGGGGTTCGGCATCATCCACTGATGGCACGGCAATCCCCCCAACCGTTGTGAGACATTGTGTGATCTTCTGTTATTTGGTGACGGTTGATGGGGGTTGATTGGTGGTTGCGGGCTAGGCCACATAAATCCGGCAATTCACTAGCAACCACGTGTAGAGTTTCCATTCCTGTTCAATGTTTGTAAGGATTGGGCTGCTATGGTGGGAAAGAAGAAGATGTACGAAGTTATCGAGAGGCAAGGGGAGAGACTATGGTCATATTATGATACCGCGCCCGAGGACGCAAGGCAAAGAGGCCAACCAGCACACAAAGAGTTGAGGGAAGAGAAATGTCGTTCGACAGCCGGTCAAAACATTCAATTGGCAGCTCGCTGGAACAAGCTCTAGGGTAATGAGGGAGAAGAGAGAGTTGCCTCCTGGCCGAGGTGTGGCAAATAATCGAGGGAAGATGGATGGGAAATGTGGAAATGCGGAATTCGGGGACTTATTAAAATTGCACGCATATGCTCGGCGTATCCTGCTTACTTGGTGGCGAAAGAAGACGCACAAACATATTGTGCTTTGAGGATACTCCCGAAGGACCGTTACGATTTTTGGACATTCGGAGGCACAGGTTCCTGGAAAGGCGCATGCCTGAGCAACACTAGCCACACTTTGGCTACAATTGGGTCGCAGAGAAGATGCATTCTCTCTCATCGTTCTCAAAGAGTGGTGCATATTCCTGCCTTCCCGAGTGGGCCTGTGGCTAATTGACTGGTTGCCGAATTTGGGATCCTTTGAAGACCCAGGCAACAATTGGGGTTCAAGTGTCTTGGGTCCGGGGGAGAACAGGGAAATGTAGTGAGTAGGGTCGCTTTTGAGATCTCACGCGGAGATCGGCGACACCGAAAGATGGGACTTAGTCGAGCCACAGCTGGTTCTTAGGCCCGGCGAACTGGCTTGCACGCGCCACGACCCCAAGCACTTGCCTCAATTACCAGGATAATGAGGCTTGGATCATCAGGTACAGTGAGGCGCAGCCGCGATCTTCTTTCTGCCGTCAGTGGTCTGGACTACTGGTGATGTAGTTGCAAGAGGAAGTAGAGGCAGCCCTGAGGATCGTTTTCCGCATTCCTGGGACTGGGGATAGTTCATCGTCATGTAGACCAGATCCACTCAGGGCCTTCCCGCGTGCCTTGAGGCTCCAGGCCTGCAACGACATCATCAGCACGGCTCATCTGCCTTTTGTTTAAAAGGGAGAGGTTCGCTGGTGCATTTTCTCATGCCCGTGTCGGATGCCTTTGCGATATCTAGGACGGGTTGTTATATCCCATGGCCAAATACGGCCGTAATTTTTAATAATAATGGCTGACAGCCCGGTATACACGCTATATCATTTCCCCTTCTCTCTCTACTCACTCATGGTCCGTTTGGCTTTCGCTTTCGGAGAGAAGCTCAACCCGGAAAATGCTCCCCGAATTAAGCTGGAGCTGGTCAACTTGCACCAGCAGGAGAATCTTTCAGAAGATTTCCTAACGCTCAATCCCAAAGGACAGGTCTGTTCTCTTTTACCCGCTATCTCATGGCTCAGCACGCTCATTGTTGGTTTAGGTTCCCGTCCTGGCTTCACCAGCATTATCCGAACCTCTAACGGATAGTTATGAGATAGCCAAGTGGCTGTCCCTACAACAAACAGACTTGATCCCCGAGGAGCACAATGTCATCATCACAAAGATCATGAACGACCTGCACGGGATCCATGCCCAAGCGCTGGCGCTATCGCCGGATATTTGCAAGGATGGTATCCCTAACCAAGCTGCTGCGATGCTGGAGAGGAACCAATTAACTGCTTCACATCGACGTCGCCTGGAAATAAAGAGTATCTTGTGAGTCTAAAGAGACCCTGGGAAATGAAAAAAAAAGAGCCAAAAAAGGCACGACAGCGACTAACTGTAACAAATCTTAGGCACGATAATTTGTATAGTAATTTGTTGGATCCAGACAACATCACATTGATAGAAGAGAAGGTGCTCCGATTTGTGGACAACATCGGGGATATAATAAAGAACAGACCTCCAGCAACATTATATCTTTTTGGCGACAAACCAACACTGCTGGATGCTCATGCGGCGGCGTTCTTAGCCCGCCTTATCGACCTTCAGAGACTCGATCTTCTGTCCAACCCAATCGTTAGAGACTATGCCCTCGGGATCACTAGTACCAATGAATGGCAGCATATAACCCAGGGGTTGCGAACGGTTTGGGATGGATCGGTCGAAAGTGTTGAAGGGCTGAACCTGATTTAAGAACGTAATTGAGCTGGAGTGCACGTGGCACAGAGCTGGGCATGAGCTCTTTCGCCTTCCGAAGATCGCTCTACTCAACTCGAGGCCGGGACCAAATGAATTGGCTATCAGAAATAGCCGAAAGTTTCCTTGGCTTTGGTTGGGACTTGGAAGCCTTGGAGGGTGTAAATGTTGTCTGTGCGGATAAAACGTCCAGAAAGAGGACGACTTACAACACCCCCAAATGTACTGAGATACCCTAATTGGAGCGAAAGAATGGTTACAACCTTCGAATTGGATATCTAATCGGGCGCCTTGAAAGAGTGATTTATTGCTCTGTGTATTTGTGCCAGTAATGGTTGATAAGGATGGAAATGTTGATACTGTCACTGGCCTAGCAGCAATAGGTTAGATGCTTGGCTTGTGGCGTCTTGCGCCTGTTGTGCGCTGCATGTATACCCAAGAGAATAGAGGTACAGGTACATGCCGTTTTCTGGGTTGTTTAGCACGCCATCACGAGTCGGGCAACTGGGGCGCATGATAGATAAAGGCTTGATAGCGTGCTTATTGGCTGTGATGTCTGCTATCCTTAATCCAGGGGGTGCTTAGGACCCCAGGTCGACCAGGGGGCGCCCGCAGCCAAATTCAGGCTAGAGAACAAGAGAAGAACAGAGATTCCAGCAAGATCACAGAATTCTTTGAGAGAGTGGAGAGGCGAATGATTTTCGCTGCCGGTGAAAAATTGGGTTTAAAGCAGACGGACGGGGTCAGCGTGCTTCAAAAGTGCCTCGACACTTCAAACGAGGCGTAACTGGTCTAACCTATCTGGTGTCTTGGTCGACACCTGCTAAGATCGGAAGGTGGTTCCCACCACACCCACCCAGTTGTGCGGTCCCCCCCAAGCAAGTACCTTCCATTTCACTCTGTGGTGTGATTGGTAACGGTACTTTCGGCATTCGACTGTGTTCAGCTTCGCCCAGCCGCAGTCTGTGGTAGGTCTGCGGGGACGGAAGGCCAACCAGTCCTCTCTCAATCCCCCAGTCTCGTTCATGTAGACGTCTACTCATTCAACACACCTTTGCTGGAAGCGATACTGGTTCTTCAAGACCCCCGCCGCCGACAACCAGGCCTGAAGAGGGCCGCCTCTGATTCTCGTGGGTGTCAACTCCCACTAGGTTGATCTGAAAGACGACTGCGACGACCTCGCGACGACCTGCCACACGAGAGCGAGGCCATACAGTGCCATATCAGCCGACCCGGACACCGGGTCACCAAGAATGCCCACGATGGTGTCTTTATTTCGCAAGCGCCGCGAGGCAGAGGAAATAACGCCTATTCCTGGTCCGCCTGATGGAGAGTCTTCCTCGATCGAAAAACTAAAGGGCCTCAACGATTTTGACAAAATCCACAAACTCGACCCGAATATGCCTATCGATGACCTCAATGAAATTGAAGCCGCCATCGCAACAGGGAATGATGAGAAGGGTTTCGATATTGAGCACGCGCTCATGGAGGACAACAGCCCATACCCTGAGGTATATGACAATCCTGCTGCTGCCGGGTGCCAATGGCGAACCTTGGCAATCTGAAGAGTTGAAGCTTTTGCAACGGAGTGAGACAGATGAAAGCGGCTAACATGATGTGCGATAGGTTCGTGCTGTTGTTCGAAATTACGACGTTGATCTTCCTGCCAACACCGTTCGCGCTTGGGTTATTGGTATGATCCTCTGCGCCATTGGATCAGGAGTTAACATGCTCTTCTCGCTTCGAAATCCGAGTGTTGCTATTACTACCTACGTGATTCAACTCATTGCTTATCCCATCGGTAGAGGCTGGGATTTGATCATGCCTGACAGGGAGTGGAACCTTTTTGGACTAAAGTTCAATCTTCGGCCGGGAAAGTTCAACTTCAAGGAGCATGTTATTATTGTTGCCATGTCTAATGTAAGCTATCTGGTTTCTTTCTCACTCGGGAGTTTGTTTGTTCCCTTACCTTCGGACACTTTACTGATTGCTGATGATTTAGGCTGCCTATGGTGGTGGATCTTTGTATGCCACCGACGTTTTGCTTGCACAGCAGCTCTTTTATCACGAGAATTTCGGCTGGGCTTTTCAGCTTCTGTTTGGAATCACGTCAATCTGCACAGGCTATGGACTGGCTGGTCTTGCACGTAGATTTTTGGTCTGGCCCGCTTCCATGATATGGCCTGCCGACTTGGTCAATTGTGCCCTCTTCTATACTCTCCATGATCACTCTCACTCTGATCCCAGCAAGACAAATGGCTGGAAGATTGGCCGGTACAAGCTTTTTGTTATCATTGGCTTAGCTGCTTTCGTGTACTACTGGTTCCCTGGCTGGATATTTAAGGGCCTATCCTTCTTCACTTGGATTTGTTGGATTGCACCCAAGAATGTTACCGTCAACAAACTCTTTGGCGGTTCGTCTGGATATGGACTGATGCCCATTTCGTTTGATTGGACTGTCTACAGCGGATTTGTTGGATCACCTTTGATTCCACCTTTCCATGCAATTGCCAACACATTGGGCGGCACCATTGTGTTTTTTGTCTTCATTTCAATGGGTATTCACTTCAGTGGCACATGGTACGCGGATTACTTCCCCGTCCAGTCTTCTGAGTCCTACGACAATACTGGCGAAGTTTACGATGTCAAGCGCATTCTGGATGCATCCAACCAGTTCAACGAGACAGCCTACAAAGAGTACTCACCATTATTCCTCTCAACCCAATTTGCCCTTGCCTATGGGCTCTCCTTTGCGGCCGTCGCAGCGGTTGTGATCCACGTTGCTCTGTACCACGGTAGAGATCTCTGGAACCAATTCAAGATGGCTCGCCACCAAGAGGATGATGTCCATATGCGCCTGATGAAGAAGTATCGAGATGCCGAAGATTGGTGGTATGCAGGTATGTGCTCGTCATCTTGTGATCTAATCCGTGTTGTAAATGCTAACTAGTAAAATCAGCTCTCTTCATCGGCATGATGGCCGTCTCCATTGGTGTCGTTGCTGGCTGGCCCACTGGCTTCCCTTGGTGGGCCTATATCGTCTGCATGCTTCTGCCCATTATTTGGCTGATCCCGATTGGTCTGATACAGGCCATGACCAATGTTCAACTTGGCCTTAATGTGTTGACCGAGTTTATCATCGGATACATGCTTCCTGGCCGCCCACTCGCCATGATGATGTTCAAGAACTACGGCTATCTCTGCATGGCTCAAGCGTTGTATTTCGCTCAAGACTTGAAGCTTGGCCACTACATGAAAGTCCCCCCTCGAGTCATGTTTGCCTCACAGCTTGTTGCCTCAATCTGGTCAGCCATCATTCAGATTGCTGTAATGAATTGGGCTTTGGCCAAGATTCCCGACGTGTGTGATCCTAATCAAGCCAATAACTACACTTGCCCAGGAAGCCGTGTATTCTTTACAGCCTCTATTATCTGGGGAGCTATTGGGCCTGCTCGTATCTTCAGCGGCTCTGCCCTATACTCTTCTTTGCAATGGTTCTGGCTTGTTGGTGCGATTGCACCCATCATTACCTGGTTACTCGCTCGCCGATGGCCCAAGTCTATCTGGCGCTACGTCAACACTCCGGTCATCTTTGGTGGTCCTGGGTTCATCCCTCCTGCAACAGTGTACATCTATCTCTGCTGGGGATCAATGGGCATGCTTTTCAACTACTATATTCGACGGCGGTATACTGGCTGGTGGCTTCAGTATAATTACATCACCTCAGCTGCCCTGGATTGTGGTTTGATAATGTCAACTCTGGTGATATTCTTCACCCTGTATTTGACAGAAGTCAAACACATCCAATGGTGGGGTAATATCGGTGCCCTGGACACCTTGGACTATAACCATACGGCGTATGCGGCGCCGCACCTCCAGGGACAAAAGTTTGGACCTACTGAATGGCCATGAAAATTGTACAGGGAATTGAATTGTGGAGTTAGAACGTTGAGATCTTGGATTTTTGATTGGGTTAAAGCTTTGAAATGCGTATGCATTCTCTACTCAATAACGATAGGAGTTTATGGCTGGATTATCGGAGGGATTGTGTACGGTGTTTATAATACTATTTTAAAGATGCGTATAGGAATCGTGTATTTCGAGTTCTGAGGGAAGGAATGATGTATATTCTCATAGATATTTTGGGTAGCCTTGTAATGTCACCCGAAACCCGCCATTTTATCAATCTAGACCTGTAAAATAAGGTTTTTATCACATTGACAAATTTCCTATCTCGAGTTTTACATATTCCGCTTCCTGAACTGCTTTGACGAGTAGTTTAGTGAAATTCGACTCCATTACAACCTTGACCCTCAGTCGTTGCGATGAAGTAAGTCCACATCACAGCTGTGACTAGACGTGCTTTTTTCTTAAATTATTTTCCTTAAATATTTTGAGCGACTACTGTTTGTTTTCTCTAAGGCTACATATGTGGGTTTCAATGGTGACCAAAGTCATAGCATCCAGGTACTTACTTTGCTTTCATACCTGCTCTTGTGACACGGCCACTGAGAAATAGTGGAGCCCTCTGATGGGAGGTCGCTCCAGGCCATCACGTGCTACCTGTGGACAAGAGGGTCAGGTCACGTGAAGGCCACCGCAGCCGTGCGTCCACCCACCAAGATGTGAAATTAGGGCTTGCCATTTCCGAACCAGTCCACCAAAAAAGCCAGGCATCGTGAGAATTTCCTCGACAGTCATCCAACCACACGCCCAACTAACACCGCCAAGATGAGTACGTTTGCGCCCCCGAACACCCTCTCCGATTGATGAGCCGATGCAGATGAAAATGCTGGCTCGAAATGAGTGATCGAGTTGATCGAAAGAATCCAATTTACTGACCTCTGCATCTCTGTATAGCCAAGGGTACCTCCAGCTTTGGTAAGCGTCACAACAAGACGCACACTCTGTGCCGACGATGCGGTTAGTTTGCTCCCTTCACCTGCCAATTTCCCACGGACGACAAGCACGATTGGAAACGAATACTCTACCACGACCGACTTCGAGTTTCAGGGAAACAATGGCAATATTAGGACTTGGGAATGACCCTTACTGATCCGGTTCTTTTCACCAGGTCGCCGCTCTCTGCACGTCCAGAAGCACGAGTGTTCCTCCTGCGGATACCCCGCCGCTAAGACTCGCAAGTGTATGTTTGCTACAGCATGAACATTTCATCCTCTGTGAAGACGGCCGAGCATACTGACCGAACCTCAACAGTCAACTGGAGCGAGAAGGGCAAGAGAAGAAAGACCACCGGCACCGGTCGCATGCGCTACCTCAAGACAGTGCCCCGAAAATTCAAGAACGGCTTCCAGAGCGGCGAGCCCAAGAACGCTCGTGGCCTCAACAAGGTCTCCACCGAGGCATAAATTAAAACCCTCTTTTAAATGAAAGGTGGATGTGGAAGAGCGTGGAGAAACCACCAAGGGGGGGAGTTGATCTGAGGAAAAAGAAAAAGACCTTTTTTTGTGTGGCGGTGGAAGGGTTGAAATCACGGCTTGGAGCATGGGATACGGTGTTTTGATTGAAACGCTTCTGTTTCTGGGCACAAGGAAACATTGACGGAACCCCCCCTTTGCTTTCTTGCGCCCGGCTTCGGGATTCCATAGGCGAACTGGCTCTTTATACAGATTTCGGCAATGGCATCTTGATTCTACAATACCCCGTGTCCTCAGCCTGTCAAACGAGAAGCAGACAAGAAAACGACTCACCGCGATGGGCTCGTAGACTTTTGTGGTGATTGAAAGAACGCAGGATTCGGGATCTCCTTGACGATACCTTGCTCAGGAAATTAGGGAGCGAGGGGGTTATTAGGCTTTATGAGAAGAACGATTAATTTTTGAAATCGCAGTCTGCTTCACATTCTGTCTAGGTGCCCCTCTCAAACACCTTGACGCTCCCATCACTGGCTACAAAATAAAGATACTCCTTCCCTCCTTCCTCGCCCTGAATGTTACTGGTGATTCTCACCACACCGCTGACGTCTTTGGCCGTCCCGGTATCCAGCATCCGTAGCGACAAGACCCTGTCGGCTCCATGCGCCTGTCCCAACGCAAGTGCGGCATGTTCGCGCTCCAGCATTGTTGTTTGTGAATGAACTAAGGGTGAGTCGGCGCTCATAGCAAGAACCGTAGAGTGCGCGCGCTGGCGATGCCATGTTAAGAATTTCCCAAGTGAATCGTCTGCAAACCCAGTGAGAGCACTTACTTCGCGGAGAGATAGAATCATGCTCGACAGCTTGGAGCTCGTCACATCGTCCTCGGAGATGGCAAGAAGAGCATCAATCTGGTCGACGATCAAGACCCTTTTTTGCGTGCGTAGTTCACCCAGAGCTTGCCCGATCTCGCTTTCCACGTCGTTCACTCTGGTGCTTCGCAGCACCTTTTCTCTCTTGCTTGCTGTGGTGTTGCCGCTGATCTGCCCAGACAGGCCATCCACAAACACAAACCTCCCATTCGCATTCATGTGGTCAATGTCGAGCCCCTCCTCGATTGTTAGCATATATCCCTTTGACGACTGAAAGCTGCAGGACTCACCATCCTCCCGGCTCCCTCCCGCCAGAATGTGCTGTCTCTCATGAAGCTGACCAGCACAACACCAGCGCCCTCCCCCTCATCTTGGTTTTTCAGAACTGAGTATATATAGCGTAGAACCAGCCAGTTTGAGCTGGCTCCCAGAACGCTTGTAAGTAGAATAAGAGAGGCCTCATCGGGGAGGGCAAGGTAAGGCTCCAAGAGTGGGGGAATCCGAGTCGCCATGGCGTATACAGTGGCGTATAACTGCACCGGGATTGACTTCACTGATTATGGATACAAGAGAGATGGAACCCAAGGGAAGGATGTTGGAGGATAATGTGAATATCAATTGGTTCGCACAATTTTCAAGCTGGGTTAATATTAGTACACCTCCCTTGCAAGAGATCTCATGTTGGCGATGGTGGGGTGGGCTTAGTGGGATTCGACGAAATTTTTGGGCCGTTGATATGCCATCGCTCTGAACAACTACTGGCTCACACACAATCATGAGTCGCCCAAATGTCTTCTTTTTGCACATATCGTTAGGGGTTAATTACAAGACTCAATTGAGCGAGACAGGATAGGTGCGAATACCTATAGTTATTAAATAAGACCTGGATAAGAGTCTTGGCCTATTCTAGGGGTGAGCTGCTGCTACTAGAATGTAGTGACGCAGTACACAGACCACATCCCAAGTAGACCTCCAACTAAGTGAATTGCCGTCTCTTTCATCTTACTCACCACGCCTATCTTGACCGCAATTATTGTGTTTGGAAGTCAATTTGGAAACTCCACCCAATCTGCCGTATACCGACTCAATTCAAGCGACACAGCATGCGGTGGTCTAGAGTCCAAGCGCAATGTCTGGCGCCAGTCAAGGCTGCAGTGAGATCATCACCAACTCGCCGACCTGCACTACACGCAGCTGCTTTTTCCACAACCGCTGCTAAAGCCAAGAACCAAATATTCGACCCGTACGTGATCCCGTATTGTCCCTTGAACGTATGAGAGTGGCAAGATTTACTGCCTGGACAAGTCCCCCTCAGCTCCTCCATGGCACAGTTCCCCTAACGTTTTGCCCCCCAACCAGAGTCCGCAACACCAACAGCCTGGATACCTACCTGTCCGTATCCGCCTCCTCAAACACCCCGCTGCTCACCTTCTGGACCGCATCCTGGTGCTCGACCTGCCGCGCCGTGTATCCCCTCGTCCGCTCCCTGATCGAGCAGGGGACCGGCGAGGCCGAGGGCGGCGTCAACTTGGTCCCCGTCGAGTTCGACGCCCCGGACGCCCAGAGCCTCGCCATGACTTACATGATCACCTCCATCCCCACGCTGCTGGCCTTTGATGCCCGTCGCGGTGAGCCGATCCGTGCCACGAGGGTCACTGACGGGCGGAGCCTCGCTGACCGCCAGTTCCTGACTGAATGGATCATCCGGGAGGCTGCGAGGCGGCACTCGTCTGGAGGAGGGACTGGAGGGGAAGGTGGCTCTGGCTCTTCTTTTGGAGGGCTGTTCGGCAAGTGAGTTTCTAAACTGTCGCCTCCTTCTCACTGGATAGATGTTTCTTGTATTATGCATGCCTTTGTAAAACTACTAGGGGGAACGTTGATAAGAATTCACAGTAGTGAAATAAAAGAAAACCGGTTCATGGATAGATAGTCAACCAGTGACCATTTGATACATGCTATCGAGGCTTTTCTTAACCAAACACCATCTTAACCATCACGCTACTTAGTTATTCACTTTCATACATGTTGTTTTGACATTCATATCCTCATCTTATCCAGATGCCAATTATGATACATTGTACATGAATGCTGACCCTCATCTCCTTCGTATCATCTCATCAATGCAATTAATCAGTCGTCGTGGGTATAATAATGCTCCATTCACCAAGCTCGTCCCGCACTTAGTTTTACATCACACTACACTCGCCCTCCTGTTGGTTGGTTCGTGAAATGCGTTCCCGTTGACGGGGAGCGTTTCTTCCAGCTCGTTTGAGTTCCTCCAATCGCTCGCGGGCTTTTGGAAAGTCCTGGGCTGTATGAGGGCGTTAGCTTCGTTTCGATATAATGCGGCTTCTCAATCATTATCAACTTACCGGCAGCCCGCCAATACCATCGTTTGGCATCCTCCAGATTGGCAGCGATTCCGATGCCGACCTCGGTGAAATAGCCCATAGCATACTCGGCCTTGGCCAGTCCCGCTATGGCGGCTTTCCGGGCCCATAGGTAGGCCTCCGTATCGCTTTGTCCCAGGACACCCTCGCTGCCCGTGAGATACCAGCCGCTCAGTGCTAGCTCGGCTTGGTGCTCGCCCTGTTGCGCAGCTTTCGAGTACCACATGATCGACAGTCTAGGATCAATCCTGCAACCCATGAGACCATATTCGAACGCACAGCCAAGCCGGAATTGGGAAAACTTGTATCCCAGATCTGCGGCTTGCTGGAAGAGGCTGAGGGCATAAGGCTCATCTCGAATGATGGCGTCGTTGGGTTGAGCCGATTCAAAGAGCAGGCCTAGCTCGTGGAGAGCATGCGGGTTTTCCGAATCAGCCCTCTCAGCCGCCCTCTTCAGCCATCCTACAGCCTCCCGCGGGTTTCGTTGCTGGCCCAACAACCCCTTCAGCAAAATCATACCAATCTTGTACATTGCAGGCGTGTCGCCCAGAGCTGCAGCGCGCTTGTACCATTGGATGGCTTTCATGGGGTCCTTCCGAGTTCCGCCACCTTCCTCGTGGCCAATCTCGCAACATACCGCTGTCCGATAAGCGGCGGCGGCATGGCCAACCTTGGCCGCTGATTGATACAATGTAAAGGCTTCCTTGGTGTCGTGGTCACCGCCACCGAAGAGTCCGCGCCCAAGGCAGTCCGCCATTGCGAACATAGCGTCCGTGTTCCCGGCATTGCACAGCTTCTTCAATATTTTATGTGCGTCCATGACGTATCTTTCTCGAGCTTTCCCCCTGGCCTTGGGATCATGCATGGATGCAACGAGAACATCAGAGGCTTCAATAAGCCTTTTGGCTAGACGCAAGGCTGATGCCTGGTCATTGGAGTTGTTCTTAATGACCATTCGAAGGTGTTCGAGCTCTTGCGCAGTCACAGGGGGATCTTGTGGCTTTGTCAGTGAAGCTCTCTTGGGGGCCGGTTGGCCTTGTTGCCGTTGAGGTGCTGGATGGTGGTTTTGCTTCGGTTGCTGCGGTTGTTGGACGCCGCCGTAGTTGCGCACAGGAGGTGGCCTGTTGTTCATATTGACCATGGAATTTTCCATCAGTCCAGCGCGTACCGGGGTTGGGTGTGAAGGAAGTGCGTCTGGGTTTGTGCTGGCCGCCGGCGGAACTGGTGGCATGGGACCTCCTGGTCGCATCAACGAGGGAGCATTTGCTTGACCTGGAGCTGGAGTTCGGGATGCGCCCCGAGGAGGCTGGTTATAACTTCTTGGCTCGCTGTAACTCGAGTCCTTTCGTGGTGGGAAGTTGTTCATACTGGGCATGGGTGGCACAGAAGGAGCATCAGGGGCCATCTCGAAGACGGCAGCTTGAGGCTGGCGCAAATCAGGCTGGGACTTGGCATGGTTTAGTTGGGCTGTTTGGTGAGCACCAGGTTGACGTTGCTCCGGACTGGATTGGATCATGTCGTCAAATGATCCTCGTGCGTTTTGTGGAATTGCATCGAAATCAGGGAGGCTTGTGGCATCATGTCCGGAGTATGGACCGTGTCCGTTTGACTGTTGCCCGTAGCCACGGCTATCGTCGAACCGACCTGGGAAGGCATCGTGTTGTTCCCTAGAACCCCCAGTTAATGATCGCTGTGGTCTGCTACCAGCAGCTGTCGCTGGTCGGGCTGGAACGCCTTGGCCAGCCATATGATCGTAGGGGTTCGTGTTCTTGCGTTGTGGCTGGCCCATGGAATGGTTTCCGTTAATGGGTGTCGTCATACTGCGCGCAGGAGGCCCAAATTCATGGTTCTGTCGTCCTTGGTCCTGGCGGTTGTCATGCCCATAACCATTTAGCTCAGCATATCCTCGGCCGCTAGAATAACCTTGAGCCGATTGACCTCTAGGTATTTGTCTCCCATACTCTCCATGACTCCTTTGGCTTCCGCCACTACCTCTTGATCCTGGCCCTGGTCCTGGAGGCATCCTTTGTTGGTACCCATTGGAATCGTTGATATCCATACCATACATCTGATCAGCCAATTGGCGGTCCTGATAGTCGCCGTTATAGTTTCCATTTCGAGGGCCTGTTCGTTGTTCGTTTGGACGGCCAACTACAAGACTGTCAGACTGGGTCACAAGGACATATAGTGATATGCAAACCTACGATTTGGGTCTGAATAGGACTGGGGGACGTCTGATGGAGGGCCGCCCTGCCTTGGTGCGGGCCCCCTTCCACCGCGGCCGTATCCCATCCCGCCATATCCTCCGCGAGAGGGTTGCCGCCCATCCCCCTGGCCATAGCCATCTTGTGGATAGTGCTGTTGGGATTGTTGGGAGTACCCATGGCCTTGATAGTCATCGTTATATCCCTGGCCATACCCGTCGGCATAGCCTCCCTCATGCTGATTATAGTAGTCGTCCTGTCCATATCCGTCGTAGGAGTTATCGTATTGTCGTTGCGAGCCCCCATATTGTTGGGAATGCTGTTGTTGCGGTGGTGGCAGGCCGCCGTACCCCCCTCCTCGGTGAGCCTGACCATTATATGGTCGCTGGTTCATGTGTCCCCCATCGTACGCCATGGCTGGCGCTTGTACGATGGGCAGAGGAGAAATTGAAGAGAAGAAAGACGAGAAGCGAGCTGATCGCTAGATTGAGTTAGATACCGGATATGCTACCGAGGAGAAGACAGTGCCGAGGCTCCCATGTCCAGGTGGGAGAGAGGTAGTGTTTGCGATGTAGGATGCTCTTCGATGTCGCAGGAGCGCGGCTCGAGAGCTACTGGCGCATACCTGGGCTCGTTGCTGCGCTGGTCGTGTGCGAAGGTCCGAATACTGCAGACAGCGGGGAAGGGTCCAGGCCGTTACAGATGGTGGCGATCCTGGGGTGATGTTACAAGCGGCTGCGGAGGACTAATCGCCGATGATTAGCTTGTCCTTGTTTCGACCAGTCTAAGTCCAAAACTGGGAAGGGGAAACGTGGGCAGTGGCGCTAGAATTCGCGAAAGGAAGGGAAGGCAGCGCAATCGTTGGGAGGGATGATGGCGGTAGTAATAATGCAGCAGCGCAAGGCAAGGTAAGGCAAGGCACAAGGTAGGATTCTAATTAGAGATCTAGGTAGGTGAGGTGCATGGGTCGGAGGGTAGGTAATTATTGGGTCACAAGCGGAAGCAGGGCCAGCACACCGTGCACTCTGAGCGCTGTGCCATTCCATGGCGTGGACGGAGTATGACGGTGGTAAGCAAACTTACAGGATGCAGCGGCGGTCACTTCTCAAGTTTCAACCACTGTTTCCGGCTCCAATTGGGGCACGCAGCAGGAAAGTCATGAGACAAGCGGCACGGGTTCCAGACAGTCCAGCTGGGAAGGGGAGCGAGCGCGTTGTCAAGCGACCACGGAACAAGAAATTAAACCCAAAATCGAAACAAAAAGGGGAAGGTAGACAAAGCAAAGGACACAATCTGGATCTGTGTAGGCACGCGATCCAGGATGGCCCGTCCCAGGACCAGAGTGTAAATTAACACTTGCCTGTTGGGCTCAAACGGCCAGTTAATGCCCACCAAGTGACAGGCCAACGGCCAAAATGTCTAAGGCGGGACCCTGGCCGTATCCCTGCGAGAACCCAGACTCGAGAAGCTTCCGAGAGGGTCCAGGGGGCTACGACGTGTGATTGGCGACTGTCTGACGAGTGTCTCCAGCCCCCGCCGGTGAAGCTGCAAAAATCCAAGAAACCCTGCGGATTCCCAGCCAGTCAATGCATATTTCCCTACGGCACGTTGCTTCGTGCCTGATGATCTGTAGCACCGCAGCCTCCATCCCGTTAGCGCCTGGAGCTGACGTACACATCCGGCCCTGTTTATAGCAAGATTAGATCTTATTCATATTTTAGGCCAACCTGATGGCACTTAGGATGGCGGAAGGGATCAATCGGTGGCTCTTCCGTCTCCTTTGCCGTGCTTCTCCAGCCTGTTTCCCGCCCTACAGAACTGCCCGAGAATAAGGTTAGGGTGCGCTGATAGACTTAGATCAGAATAGTCACCACTGGAACGTCGCGTTTCTGGCAGTTGGGAGGACGCGCTGTAAGGTTTAGACGTCTGTTTTCTCCCTTGCTATGGATATGAGGTAAGATGTGTTATTAATACTAACACTAACTGCAATGTAAGTCAAGCCAAGGATCCGAGAGGCTTGGCCATCGCCTCAATCTCAGCAGCAGCACGGAGCAGTGGTAACACATAAGTCTAAAGTTAGGTTGGCACGCCGCACTATTGGCAGTTGGCAGCATGTGCCGTGTTTGCCATGAATGGGAAGCTCTTTTTCCCCACATGCCTTATGTAAAGTAAGACGTCGTACATGCAGTATGGCGCAGCAATAGGCAAGCCACACACTGCCTAGATCTGCTGTTTAAGGCAGGAAGCTTTGACCGCCCGCTAAAAATACTGCCGGCTAGCCAGAGCAAATCGGCTTGCCGTCGCTTTCAGAATCGCGACATCAACGTCATTCAAGTCGCATCCTCCCCCGCCGTACCATCCTCCCGAGTCGAGCCCTGCGCGTGACAAGATGCCAAAGAAACCGTTCAACTGGAGGATGTGGACCAAGGTCGCCATTGCGTAAGTGAGAGATGCTATTTCGGTTCAGCTGCCTACCAATAGCTAACGAAATAAACCAACAGTGGCGTTACGTTTGGTGTTGGTGGCCCAATGCTCACGGCATATGTAACTCCGACCGAGGAAGAAATCCGAAAGAGATATAACCCGGATCTGCGCCGGAGAAGCGAGGAAAACCGAGCACAACGGGAGCAAGAGTTTGACGACTTTGTGACTAAGCTGAAGGAATATTCCAAGTCGGATAAACCAAGTATGGATACTGGTGCTACTGCGATTCTTTCGAGGAAGGTATGCTAACTGCAAATCAGTCTGGGTAGTCGCAAAAGAGGCAGGGGAAAGAGAGGCAAGAGACCGGGAAGAGAAGAGGAGGAAAGACATCAGAGACGGTGCCAAGGCTAGGGATCAGGAGCTTGAGGCGAGACGGGAAGAAATGAGAAAAGAAACTGGATTGTCGAGATGATTGATGTTCGTTCGAAGGGTGTAATTGGTCAAGTTCCCTGGCGGTTCGTCTCACTCCACCAATTACTTATGTATCATGTATTATAAGGTGTACGATTTTGACCCTATAGTCGAGAGGGTTGGTCAAGGTCAAACACAATGTCTGTTTATATTTAATCATTGGAATGATAATGATATATTCTGCTCGGAATCAATTCGCATCTCTGTCCGTGCTATTTTTATATCTCTGAAGTTGATAGAAAGAAGTGCCCTGATGAGAGTATGCTATAATGAGCTGGGAATGAGCTGGGAATTGATGACCCGCGAGTAGATAAAATACGATCATTTTTGGCAAATGAGATTTAATCAATCCACGAAGCCATTGTATCCATTTTCTGTTGCGAGATAGCACCCATAGCCAAATTTCAAATGATGATTGCTGTACTTGCTTGCTCGCTGGCCCCGCCAAGTTCTACAGCCAATTACGTCGATACCATCTTCAATTGGAGAAGATTATGTAATCCACCACCTGCGACTTTCTAAGCGGGCGCCCCTCTCGGTAAAATATATGTTCCTAGTGCCGGAAGTCTTGGCACGCACAAAATCGACTTTGAACCACCACCATCGCCAGCTTCAACCGACGGAGAAGGAACAGCTTTATAAGCAACTCCATTGCATCTGTAAGTTTTGTGCTGCGAAACGCAGGAATCATGTCCCCATGAGCCGAAATCGTCCCCGAAGCGACTCTCCATTTTGCTCCCTAAGCTGACAATTTCTCATCTAGTTTTTGTCTCCCACCCCGCAACCCTCACATCCCCCCCATCAGCACAACATGGCGGACGTCCAGGAGCGCCTCAAGAAGCTCGGCCAGGGTGCCCGAATCGGTATGCTGGAATTGGCGAATATCTGTTGTAATTTGAGAGTGTACTGACCTGTCGCATAGGGTATGTTTCTATCGCGACTCTCGAACTTATATTCCGCGTGCAGTCCTTCGTCTAACATGGTCGAACAGTGGAAAGGGTACCCCCCGCCGCAAGGTCAAGCGTGCGCCCGCCCGCTCCGGCGCCGACGACAAGAAGCTCCAGGCTGCCCTGAAGAAGCTGGGCACCCAGCCCATCCAGGCTATCGAGGAGGTTAATATGTTCAAGTCCGACGGCAACGTTATCCACTTCGCTGCCCCCAAGGGTAATTACAGGAACCCTGCGTTCTTTTTTGGATTGATGGTGTGATCGAGATTGCTAACTCCTGCTTCCTCAGTTCATGCCGCTGTCCCCCACAACACCTTCGCCATCTACGGAAACGGCGAGGACAAGGAGCTCACGGAGCTTGTTCCCGGCATTCTTAACCAGCTCGGCCCCGACTCTCTCGCCTCCCTGCGAAAGCTCGCCGAGAGCTACCAGAACATGCAGAAGGGCGAGAAGGGTGATGATGAGGACGACATCCCCGACCTGGTAGAGGGCGAGAACTTCGAGAGCAAGGTCGAATAAATGTCGTTGACTCCAAAAGGAGGGCAGGGTGGGAATTAGCTTCTGCCGGCTCAAGTCAAATCCCCTTGCCATGCTCTGTGCGCACAGGTGTGATGGAGGATTTGAAATCATTGCCCTTGCAGTAATCCTGAGGGTTTCCAATGGTGCACTTGGAGTCATAGCAATGGTCGTGGTCTGCAAAATGTCACAGTAAAAAAGGGTTGACACTCTTCGGGCTGGCTTGATTATTTTTGGGTTTGTACTAGGTACGGCTTGCATCCGGAAAAAATACCAATTTCTGATGTTGTTCCCCAAACGTTATTGTATCTGGTTGATGTTGAAGTCTGAGTCACCATCGTTTTTCTGCCAGCCTGTCAAGGCTTTGATCTGAACGTCTTGTTTCACCTTTCTTCTTACCGCCAACAAGGTGGATTCTTTGACCTCTCGGTAGGCGGGGAATTGGAGCGTTTCATTGATGAATGCATGCCCTGCTTCGAGGTTGGAAGCCAGGGACCTAGCCTTCAGCCACATCTCCCTGCGAGACATCTGGCTGGCACCACGGGCGTCAAACGGCTTCCTCCCTTGAATGACACCCCCGATGATCGTCTCTTCTACTCCAGATAACGACCAAGCTGCAGCCAAGTTGCTGGCTGATACTTTGCTAGATTTCTCGGAGACGGTTTTCTTCGAGAATGCAAATTCGAGGTCTGTTGTCTCGATATTGAATGGTTTAAAGGAGTAACCCCCAGGCCAATGTGCCCCGTCGAGAGCTTTCATCCGGCCATGCCTTGAGAATGCACGTCGGCAGCCACTCTCAGAAAACTGAGACCGAGGCAGAACCATCGTGTCTATGTAGGCGTTTATAGGATTTATGAAGAGTGATGTGATGCTCGAGAGTAGTGAGGTGCATTGTTTGAGAGAGATTTTATCAGAACAGGATTTCGAGAGGGTTGGAGGAGCATCCCCGCGGGCAGGTTTCCTGCGCACAATACCTAGCTGTGAAAAGTATGCTCTTCCAGGGAGAGAGCCAGCCGGATCATGGGAGCCTGTGCTTTCTACGGCGTCGGGGACATCCCATGGGGCTGCGCTCTCCTGCGCAGCCATTGTGAGCTCCATACTAGCATCGCCACCTGCAAGAGTGAGCATCTTCGGTGACATCTCCTATTCTAGAATGGGTTTGCTTACAAGGAGCTTCCGAGCAGTACATGTGAAGCTTGACATCAGAACCAATAGCAAACGGCAACTGATTTCCGCGTTCTCCTGTCGAGAGTGGACTGCAACGTACTGGAGAAATGTACTTGGTCTGACTTTCACCACTTCTCAAGCTGTGACATTCATCTAGGAGAAAGCGATTGAAGGTCCTGATGGCCAAAACTTCCGCATGCCAATCATGTATACCAACGCCGTGGGAATCAGGCAACTTGGAGGCTGGAAGACATTTCATACCAGTCCTACACCAAGAATTTAGAACAAGGATGGAGAGACGAGCACATGAGACGTCAGTCTTACGCTAGGGCTAAACATTGAAAATTCCCGTCCTTTTCTGCAACTATGCCACTGAGAGGCACCCATTCATGCAGCCCGTTATCTCGAACCAGTGGTTTGCGCTTTGCGGGGAGCTTGTTGAACTCATTGAGGACCGCAAGCGCAATGCGGTTTGCCCGTGAAGCCATTTATTGGATATGTACTTACAGCTTGCCCTAGGAATCGCCCTCCCTCACCTTAGCAAGTGCGTGAAGGAACATCATCAACGTCTAATTACCTTCAATGCGGCCTTGGGAGGTTACCAGCTCCCGAGTGAGGGTACGGGGTGGGTCCAAATACCGCGATCACGTGATGAGCCAGTCATGAAGCACTTAGCGGCCCCGTTGCCCTAGCCGCTTAGTCAGTACCACACACCACCCAATTCCAGAAAATTGAGCGTATCGCGACCTGCAACTTCTCGACATCGCCAAATTTCCGGTCCACCATATACGTTTTGTCGCCGATAATCCGACAACTGCGACAAGATGCGAACTTACGACGACTCATTCTCCGGCGCTAGAATTTACCCTGGCAAGGTACGCTCTCGATTGTCTCGATTTTCCCAGGCTTTGGTCATTGCCGCCCAGCGAACTGCGACCCTCGACCCTGACTTGGAGGTCTTTGGATATAAAACCTCGGCCAGCATGGGATAGGCAGGCTCGCTTGACCAGAGCCTCGTGGAAACCCCTGGTGTATTGATTGCAGAAGCTGACTGGTGATTGTCTCAGGGTAAAATCTACGTCCGTGGCGACAGCAAGGTCTTCCGATTCCAGAACGGCAAGTCCGAGTCTCTTTTCCTGCAACGAAAGAACCCCCGCCGCATCGCCTGGACTGTCCTGTACCGCCGCCAGCACCGCAAGGGTATCTCTGAGGTACGATTGAAGCGCCCTATAAACCCCCAGACCGAGAGGCTGCTAATACCTCTGTATCCCGGGGGCTTCCTATGCTTCGGGAGGAGATGGCAGAGCTCTTGTCTTTGTGATGGCGAACACGACTGACACCAGACACAGGAGGTTGCCAAGAAGCGAACCCGCCGCACCGTCAAGGCCCAGCGTGGCATCGTCGGTGCTTCCCTCGATGTGATCAAGGAGAAGCGCTCCCAGCGCCCCGAGGCCCGCAACGCCGCTCGCGCCGAGGCCATCAAGGAGAGCAAGGAGAAGAAGGCTGCCAGCGCCGCCGCCAAGAAGGCTGAGAAGGCCAAGAGCGCCGCCGCCGCCAAGGGCTCGGCCGCACGAGGACAGGTCAGCAAGCAGGGTGCTAAGGGGTCTGCCCCCAAGATCGCCAAGGCTACCCGCTAAACGGTTGTCTTTGATGAATCCAAAATTTTTGCGGGAGAGGGAGTCTGCGGTTCTTGTGTCTTTCCGGCCGGTTCTTCTACAATCTCGGGTGCATGGGATGCCATAGGGTGCATTGGTAGTTGAAGTAAATGACATACCGGTGCAAAGGTTACAATTGAGAATCCAGTGACTGTTGGTGCCGTGTAACGATATCATGACGTCTTGGGGCGTCAACGAAGCCAGAATCATTTCGCACTAAGCAGACACCAATATGGTTTATATCAAGCTGCTTTTTCCCTATCAGTCATCGTTCATGTCCCAAGAAGCAGCATGAGAGATGATGCGGGGAAAACCTGTCGTGAATAGTGAACTGAAATGGTGGGGTTAAATAGACCGTGGGTGAGAGTAGAACAGCATGCGAATGAAAGAAAAGCTCTAGAAATCTTCTTTTGAAACCAAAGTTATTAAATGCTGGCTCCTGGATGCCTACCCTCTCTAACTTCACTTTGATTGAGGGATCAAATAACTCTTTAGTCTTTCTACTATACTATGTACCGTCTGAGTCTCTCAGTCACAGCTAAGGTCCAGTACCAGGCAATTGCCACAGTGAAAAGGACTATGCCGGCCTTGCCAAGATTTCGCCTAGGCAAGTGGGGAGAGCACTAAGGTTGTGCAGCTGAACGCATAAATTGGATAAAGAAGCACCTACACAAAGAAATCCAATGAGATGCGTTCAACCCCAAGTCATTGTGACAAGAGGGACCAGGCGGTTTGCGATGGGGCAACACCTTTGACAGAACAATTTCTCACCTACAATAACGACGATAATATATCAGTGTCAGTGCATAACGTGCACGATGTGTCGCATGTCATCGAACTTGGGCACGTGACTGCCCTGGTAGCTGAGCCGCAACAGAGCAACAGCTCCCCCTAAGGCTGTGGCTGATAAGCTACTACGGCTGCAGAGGAGCGGAAACAGCAGTAATCGCCAACGCCTAGTCTAATAATAGGCCACGCAGCGTGTTCCATCTGGAAATCATCGTCCTCTGCTCCAACCTTTGCGCGCACATTTAGCGAGCTTCTCTGTCGACAACTGTATCGTATTGCTTCTAGACTCTGCGCATCCGTGACAATGCTTGTATCTCTTACCGTCGGCAAGGTCGACGCTGGCGTCACCGTCCTGTTGACGCCGGACAAGCGCCTAGTACGTCCTCCAGCATTGTTCACATCCCCCTTTCCAATGCTCGCCAGAATTAAATGCTGATACTCCCTCAAGATCGAGTTTCCATCCATTCTCCTCCCCCCTGACATCTCATCCGGTAGTATCGTCGACATCAATGTCTCCCAGAATATTGCCAAGGAGGCAACCGCCCAGCAAGGCTTCCGCGCGCTCCAAGACCAGATCTACGATTGCTTCGGCGCCCAAGAGCCCGCCACGCCCGTCCTCAGCTGCCGCAATGCCACGCAAACTTCTGTTGTCCTCGAGTGGGACCCCATCCAGCTAGCCACCGCCGACCTGATCTCCCTGAGCCTGTATCGCAATGGCCAGAAAGCTGGAAACATCCCGCGCCCGCTGGAAATGCACAGCACCAAGATTAGCGGTTTGGCGGTCGACACCGAGTACACTTTCCATTTGGTCCTGAGGACGACCGCGGGGACATTCGGCAGCGAGAGAGTAACGGTGCGAACACACAAAATGACAGACCTGAGCGGTGTCACGATCACAACTGGCATCCTGCCACCAACCACCAGAGAGAGGCTTGGACAGGCTGTGAATAGGATCGGGGCCAAGATTGTGGACGGTGTACGGATCGATACGACTCACTTTGTAACGACAGAGGGCCGAGGCCAGGCCTGGGAAAAGGCCGTTGAGACGAACATTCCTGTTGTCCGACCGGAATGGGTCGAGGCCTGCGAGAAGAATGGTCGGATCCTGGGAGTGACCAAGTTTTACCTGGATGCAATGAGGCCTGGCCCACCAATGGAAGACTCACCCTCAGCTCCGGGAACACCGGCGCAACAACCACTCCCCCGAGATAGCACGGCGCCGGGCAACGGCGCGCGGCCAGACGCGGGCCAGGGACACGCGGAGGAAGAGGAGAAACCGCTGCCCCCGACGAAGGACGACGAAGACGATGAGGCAACGGGTGCACCGGCCGAGGAGGACGACCAGGAGCCAAAGTCTCTACCCGAAGAAGAGCAAAAGGCCCTGGCCGCGAGGGACCAGGACGAGCAGAAGGTGCGGCTTGAAGAGATGGAGGGGCACAAGGTTGCCTTGCGCCCCAAGAAGGATGACAGCAACGACGAAGAGGAGGGCGAGGCCAGTAACGCTGGGGATCAAGCGATAAAGTCGCCCACCCCCGACGGCGCTTCATTCCAAGACGTTGCTCTGTAAGCGCCTCAATGTATTTTTACCAAAACTAGAACGGGTCGGGAGGGGCGAGGCGTTCCGTGACCCTTTTCTATCTCTTGGGAGTTTTGCACAGCTGCGTCCGGGGCCTCTTGCGGCCGGTAGGCTTTTGGTTTCTTTTACTGCTTCTACTTCTACTTCTTCTATTTTAATATAGCCTGCCTATATGAAGCCACTGAAAATTCCGAACTTTGAGTTGTAACTAAAGGGACTCCTTCAAAATATGTATTACTATTCGTCAGCATCGTTTCTAAGGCGGCACCTCATCATTCTTCCAGTCCCAGCACCTCCCCCTCTGCCCCAGCTCCAGCCCGCCCACCACGCTCACCATCCTCTCCGCCGCGTACTCGGGACTGAACAGCTTCCCATCCTCGACGCCGTCCCAGTACTCGCGGCTGAAGTCCGTCCTGACCGTCCCCGGGTGGTACGCGACCGCCACGGCCCTCTCGCCGCTCCGGGCCAGCAGGAAGTTGTCAAAAGTCTTGGTCAGGCTCATCACCGCCGACTTGCTCGCCCGGTACGAGTACCACCCGCCCAGCCTGTTGTCGGTCACGGACCCGACGCGGGCGGACATGCTCAGCCAGACGGCGTGGCGCGGGAGGGTCGCGTCCCCTTTTTCTTCCTGCTCCTCCATCTGCGTCGCCCGCCTGGGGAGGAACTCGGAGAAGTGCTTGATGAGCAGCAGCGGACCCACCGTGTTGACGCGGAAGGTCTCGAGGCTGTCTGAGGCGTCGATCTGCCGCGGGCTCTTCTCCGCGTGGAGGATCCCCGGGACCGCGCAGGCGAGGTGAAGGTGGTGCGTCCTGGCGGGGTACAGCTCGGCGGCGAGGCGGGCCGCGCGCTCGATGGACGGCTCGTCGGTCACGTCGCATGGGACGACTGTGAGGCGCTGTGCGAGGTCCGGGGCGCCGGGCAGGTCGGCCAGGAGGCTGGACTTGGTGGCCGAGGTGTCACCGCGGGCCGTGGCCAGGATGGGGATCGTGGTCGAGCGGAGGAGGTGCCGGGTCAGGGCGAAGCCTATTCCGCGGCTGGAGGGGCAGATGAAGGCCCAGGGAAGGGACATTCTTGGCCGGTGTGGTGATGGTAGATGTATATCTGATGTGATGTGTTGGGTTATCACTCTGAATGACACTTATTCGAATATTTGGTTCAGCTCAATGTGCTTCTGTTACATAGTATAGCCAAGTGATCCCTAGCTATAACACTTAGTCCCGTAAGATATGGTGTAGGAGTTGGGGAGCAGGAGCTCCCAAACAAAGTTGAGGAGATCGACATTCCGAAGGAGCTAGATTAGTGACGACGTCATGGAAGCAGATAGTTAGAATTGACTTCAGCAGCGGCAGAGCACCGTGTTAGATGAATGGTCTTATAAGCGAAGTTTAAATCAATCAATTGGGTATGTCCAGGTGCTATCCAATCAGTCGCCAATTCATCCACGCTCAAAGACTCGACGTCGTGCTTGCTGTTCAGCCAGCGCCTTGCTCATCCAAAACTTACAATTCTAGCCACACCAACTCTAGCTACTAGATTAGAAAATAAATAATAAACAGCTTCAACTACCGGTACATGACCAATACCGCCTTAGATACCCAGAGGGCCAGTAACGCCTGGTATCAAAACTGACAAAGAAGAATGCGAAATGTTCTCCACGCAAGGCTGTTTTGGGTAAGAATACTCGAGAAAAGGGAATAGAAAGAAAAGAATGCACATTCTCGTGGGAATAAATAGGTAGGCGAGATCAAGATCGTTTAATAGGCGTGCAGTAGCTCTTGAGATCTCATCCGCCTCACCTTGGCTGCCCCAGCCAACTCCCTCATCAGGGGCTCGATTATGTCCAGGCCGCTCACTTCATCGCTGCCTCTGGAGCTGCAGCATCGGCTCTCCATGTCGTCCTCCAGGACCTCTTCTAGCTTCTGCACGAGCCCTTGCTCACGAGCGTTTCTGTATGATTGCGCGCTGTTTGACCTGCGGATAGGAGCAGAAGTGCGCCTTTGAGCTTCCTTCTTGATAGCATGTGCGGCCGATTCTTCGCCATCCGATGCCCATCCTCGGCCCTCAGACTCATCACGGTTGGAGGTGACCACGGACTGGTTGAGGCTGTCGAGGACTGGAACAAGAGCACGGAGCCAAACATCGCCGTTCCGTTCTAGTCGTCGTAGTCGGCGTTCCATATCACGGAATCGATGCTCTCGGTATGCCTCATAGAGCCGCATAATTTCCTTATCCAGCGCGGGGGTCTCCTCTTTGGCACCAACTTCCATGGCTAGCTTTCTAGCTCTTGCCTGCATCGTAGCTCTTGCCTCCCGGTTTTGCCGCTCCGTCTCTCGAGATGCCCTCCACTCACGTCGACGAGAGAGAGAAGTTCGGTCAAGCGCGCTGTGCCTCCGGATGGGTGAGCCCTTGGGTGATAGCGGAGGGGCGGGCTCGTTGGACGAGTCCAAGTGGCTGTTTGCCAATGGCTTTTGGGAATTAGATGCATCGTTTAGATCATCTTCTAGGCTGATGATCTGTCTAGTAGGGGTCCTGGGTTCGGGTCGGAAGCTCATTCTTGGTGGTGCAGTTGGAACAGTCTCGCTGGGCGACGGTGTTGGCTCCAAGCTGCACACAACTTGGATTGGGGTAAATGTCGGGAAGCTGGCGGTGTTTTCTTGACTGTTGACAACTTCAGGCTCTCTGGAAAGCTGGGGCTCACTGTCGTGTACGGGGGTTTGGAGCCTTCTTGATTCCTCCTGTGGCAGCTTCTTCGTATTCAAATGTGCCTCTATGTCTCGTCGCTTGCGATCGCGAACTCGATCTCGCCGACTTTTGGTGGAGAGGGAATGATCAAGGGCTGTTTCCTCCTGGGATGAAGCCGATATACGTCGCTCGGCTTCCTTCTCCTCTCCGTATTCGGCCTTCTCCTGCTCTTCTTTAGATGGGAGAGATGGTAGTGGCTTGGAATCCAAGTCGATCGGTGAAGCTAACAGGCGGGATACTCTGGACTCAGGAGCAGCCTTGGATCTCGACGCAGGCCGCGTGCTCTGGAGGATGGCGGTTTTTATATCGTTGGAAGTAATGGTGGCGCTCCCTTTGGAAAGAACTCCCTCAATGGACACATGTTGTTGTTGCGGAGTAGAACGGTTGTTCATTGAAGAGGCACGTGCTGGGTAACCCCTTGAAGTCCCCTGCAGTCTCTGGGGAGTTTCCTGGATAGAGCTGTTGATCGAGCCACGACTTGGTGGAACACTGAGATAGTTTACCTTGGTGTTTTGACGCGAATTTCCATAAGAGGGGGTCCGTGGAAGGATAGTAATGGGAGGTTGCTTCTGAGCAGGTATTTCAGAGCAATTGGACGAGTTCGAGGTCTCGCGGTCCTCCTTGACAGTTCGGAGCACTGTCACGACGCCTCTCTCATTCACATACGCCCGAACAGGGTTCTGATTCAAGCCATTGGGCTTTGCGGCTTCTTGTTGATAGACTGGATATTGAGAACGTGGAACATCCCCCATAGGAAGTGCGTCAAAGGGGATGGTGATGGCAATATGGCGGTGCCCTCCGATTGTTGTACCAGAGACGGCGGTATCTGGGAGACGGATTGGAGGAGGTTGGCGTTTCGGCAGGGACCTACTACGACGAGCACCCTTCTTCCATCGAGGCCAGCCCCGCCCTCGCTCCTCGCCGTCAGAGTGATCCGGCTTGGACATGAAGTGATCCGGTGGCGGCGTCTGGTTCCGTAAGAAGTCAATTAGATCAGAGACGCCATCGCTGGTGGGGGGACGCTTGGGCAGATGTGGCGCAAGAATGGGGCTGTAGAGCTGGCGCTTGATGTCCTCGTCGTCCAAAAGGTCGGAAGCGGACTTGCGGGTTTGTATGCGACGACCTGGCTTCCTGGCAAGATCCAGCGCGGATTGGCGTCGAGGGCGGTGGTTGGCAGACCCATGGTCCAAGAGGGATGATATGTGAGGGCCAGCACCTCCCGTGCCCACAATCGAGGCTCGGTTGACCGTCATGGCGCAAGTGAAAACGCCAGCAAGGTCAGAAATGGATCGTCATACGAGACGAGACCTGATGTAATCGTCCAAGGGTGGAACTCGGTGAGACGCGCAGCTGGCAGAGGTGGGTGCGCGTGCTGGCAGGATGCAGTTCTGTCTCAGTCAACTTCCAATGTCGAGACGCTGTGTCAGTTGGAGCGCACTTACATTAATTAATACTTTCCGGACCGGCCCAAAAACCACCTCCAGCTATCCAAGCCAGGATCAGCGCCCTTTCTCGGACAGCCTTGCAACTCGCTGGCGGGGGAGGGAGGGAGCTGGAGAGGGCGCGGTACAAGAGCAATGCTGTGCGAGGAACACCGGGCCCCGTGTCTCACACGAGACGGGCTGGAAGCATGTCACAGCAGATCACCCGGCAGATGCTTGGGGTCGGCTGCTAGACTGCTAAAGGAGAGATGAGAGCTACCATGTGGTAAGGGACCAGGGCAGCAGGTTGGGATCCGAGTAGCATGAGCGAGGAAAAAGAAAATAAAAAAGGAATCCAGGAAACGGACAGCAACAAGGGAGAGAGAAGATGATGAAGGGGAAAAAAAGGAACGAAAGGGAAAAAAATAGGCCAAGGGCATCATCACCAAGTAAGTACATTAAACGACAGGGGTCCGGAGACCGAGAAGATGGAATTGGTCCAGGGCAGCCAACGGCGTCTATCCGGACCGGGCCCCCCAGGATAAGACTAACGAGGGAGGGAGGGACGACGCTGAGGATGATGTTGACGATGATGCTAGACCCAGCTTTTCCCTGGGCTAGGGAGGGAGGCTAGACGGCTCGACAGTCCAATCAGTCGTGCCTTTCGGGAGCGGCTGTGGAGTGGCAGCCAGCCCAAGCCTTGATCCAAATAAAGAGTTGCTGATCGATATTACCTCCACACTCGGTGTCGCTCGGGCACCAAGAGCAGAGGTCAGGATTCAGGAAGGCGAAGGGAAGGGATGGCGGGTGGGGGCGGGCGACCAGTCTCCAGCAGCAGCCAGCGTGCATCGCATCGCATCACATCGCGTCGCAGCGCATCGGGAACAGGCGTGTGTCGGTCGGGATGTGCTGTGATGCGTGTGTGTCTTTCAGCTGGTCGACGCTCCGAGCAATGGTAGCTTGTGCTTTCTTTTTCCCAACGGACCAGGGTGCAGGGGGGAGACCTGGGCTGCGGGACCCTCCGCGAGCGGTGGGCGTGATTGGGAGCCATCCATTTGGTTGGGGTTTGATCACCGGTGCATATCTGCGCACAAACCAGCCACAGACATGCCCTACAGAGCACCAGCCAGCCATCAAATATGGATGGATGGGTTAACACCTGTGCTAATTGCCTGGGTCCGGCGCACGAGCCTGCGCTTCTCAGTTCATCTCGACGCCAATCCTTGCCGTCTTCTTCCTCTTCCGTCTGCGCCTTCTTCTTTCCTCACCGACGGCAGCAGCCTGCATGCACAATTGGGCCATCAGCACGAGGGGGCTGAGGAGATCGCTGCAGCTCCATATTCCAGAATCCCGATCCTGTCATGTTCGCCTTCATGTCGGCTGGAGGCAACTGCATGGGCCTCAGCTCTCCCGCCATCACACCGTACGAATATACAGTTGTATACCTAATAGCCTCTGCCAGCAGCAAACGTACCATTTTGCGATCCGAAGGAGCTGCTCCACCAGCAAGCCTTGCACATGGATGTACCGCTGTCGTAATAATAGAGCTTGCAATTACCCACCCACAGCCCTGTCGCAACGGTGCAGTGGTAATCAAATACCACAGTACTGCCTCCTCCTCCGTAGCAATCAGGACTATAACATGCCTGCTATTCATAGACGCTTAGGCAACACACACACAGGAACACGCTTACCTTAGTAGTCCCTATAGCCTCACCACCAGACCTGTGACCTATCACTTTCCCGCTCCTCCTTCTGCACCAGCTCTCACCAACTCTCACCCTCCCGCGTCCCCAAAGTCGCATTCTCGGTTTGTGTGTGCTGCCCCTCCCGAGCGCCCCGTTTCTTCTTCTTCTTACTTCCTCCTCCTCTTTTTCCTAATGTCTCCGACCAATTGATCAGGGTCGGCACGATCCGGCACCCCTTCTCTCTTCCCCCCATGGCCTAATGGGGACATCGGGCGTCTTGGTACCCCCCCAGTCAATTGGAAGGTGTCATGGATTGGGACAAGGGTCCTGTGCGTCCATAGTAGTATGATTGGGTTGTTCGGCCTGTTGGTTTTTGGCTACATGCTGTGTTGGCCTCACGGGCAAGTTAGGAGTTCTTCCTATCATCACATATTGAACCATGCATGCATGAGAGTATCGAAAGTCATCCAGCAGGACCATGACAATTGCCTAGTAAGACCTGAATGCGGTTGGTTTTAGCTTACCCAACATCCTTCCCTCCTATTCCTGGTTGAAGCTATGATTCCCTTGCCTTCAGCAGCCGGCGCACCTCGTTGCTGTGAAGACTGCTTGTCCATCAGCCAAGGAGCCGGACCGCATTGCGGCTCCTTTCAGGGATACGATTACAGACCAACAGAGTTTCTGAAATTGGTATTCGGATTTGCTGTTGGTCAGAGTAGGTAGTCGATAGTTCTTGCTCTAACGTGTTCCAATTGAGGCCTACGCGTTGCACCTGAGATCCAAGTGAATCCGCCCTTCCTTTGTTACGAATTTCAAATCCTAAATGTGTGTACGGGCCCGGAGATGGGAAAGGAAGACGACACGGAGCTCACCCGCGTTCCGTCTCCTCTAACTGGCCCAAACACTCCCTAGACGCCAGATTGTTCTTCTCTATGGTATTACTTCTTCCTTATGTACAGCTATGTAGAGACTTGCTCATTTGGCTATCGCTTTCGCGGCACAAACAAGCTTGGTTTTTTCTTTGGTCCCTTCGGTGGAGGGGGCTATAACATTGTTAATGTCAATATCTTGATAGCTACGGGTTGGGAGTTGTAGAGTCAAACCTTGTTGTTGGATGGGTTGGGTGGCATTGGCCCATCAGATGAGTTTCGCGGAATCGGCCGTGGAGGGGCTCCTCCTGGTGTTGTGGTAGGGATTGGAGGAGGCCTTTCAGGTGGCACCATTCCCAGAACCGACATTGCGGATGGATCCGTTGGTGGTTTCTGGGGTTTGACCTTGCTGGGCTTTTGGCCGAATTTGCTCATCATGGAGGATCGGGGCCCGTTGCTGGCGATCTGTCTTTATATTAGTCTGACGGCACATGCTTTGCGATTCCCATCAAGAGTACACATACCCTTTTGGTTGTTGGCTGACCCGTGTCAGACCCTTCCAACGGTCGCTTTTTGGTATCGGATGGCGACCTCTCCGAAGACGTATGAATCACTGGCAGGCCGGCTACTTGTGGGGGTGGCCTTGCATCATGACTAGATCCGAGACCCGGGATGGGACTTTGCCCAGATGCTGTAGGGGCAGGCCGCGTTTGCCCAGGAGGCTTGGGTGTCGAGATAGGGGGCTTGCTCGAGGAGGAATCACGCATGACCATGGTCTTGTTTTCATGATTTCCATTGAAGCTCATGTTCGACGGAGAGGATACTGTAGAGCGTTGTTCAAGCGGCTTTCGGAGCATGGAGAGAATGTCACCCTTTGTATAACAGTTGCGCGACTGTGAGTCCTCGATGAGCTTCTTCCAAAACTCACCCTGAACGAGGGCCCTTGAGTCTCCGAGAATCCAAAGAGACGACTTTGCTCGGGTTAATCCGACATTCATACGTCGGATATCTGTCATGAACCCGATACCACCCGTGGGGCTAGCACGAACGCAGGAGAATATGATGATTTCGCATTCTCGCCCTTGGAAGGCATCCGTCGTGTTGAATTCAATAATTTCTGTGATGCCTTCGCCGTATCGAGACTTGAATCGAGCACGAAGCTCGAACAGCTGAGCTTTGTAAGGGGTGATGATACCAATCTTTCGTGTTAGGTCAAGGTCGCGATACTCGGTGCTAAATCGGTCGTAGATTTGCATGGCCACATCCAATTCTCTTGTGTTGACCAGGGATTGCCCTTTGCGGCCCCTCTCTTGTACACCCTGCACATCAAAGAAACGATAAGGCCCCAGAAGGACGTTCTTATGCCAGGGCTGCTGCCGAAGCTGCAACATGTTCTGGCCATCTTTGAGCTGCCGTTCGTAGAACTCTGTGCTGGGAAATGTACTGATCTCGGGATGCATACGATACTGTACATCAAGTAAGTGGATTGATTTCGGGTGGTTCTGCTGCATTCGAACAAAGAGACTCTGGTCGTAGCCAAAACGCGCGGCGGACTGTGAAAGCACTGTGGGCGGAAGCTGTTTGGGGTCTCCAACCAGGATACATTTACAACAGCCATATTTGAGTGGGATCAAAGCACTCAGTTCAACACATTGCGCAGCTTCGTCGATGATGACGGTTTCGAACTCAACTTCCAAGTTTCTAAACATCTCATGGCCGCTACCACTGAGTGTAGCACACAGGACATGGGCCGAGTTGAGAACTTCTTGTTGGATCTGGCGACGCCGAAGCTCAGTTTCTCTTGCAATGGAGTTGCCACTGTCTTTGTTTGCATCAATCTGCTTGCCAATCTGCATTTGTTGTCGTTTGAGTTGCTCAAAATGGCGAGACAATGTGTCATACTTTGCTTTATCCTGACCTCTTGCTTCGTCAAGCTGGGGTCTAAGCTGGTTGAGCTCCTCTCTGATCTTGGCTGCATCCTGATGAAGCTTGTCTCTATCGGCCTTCGCCTTGTCTCGAGTTCCGTCACTTTCAAGGCGTTTCTTGACAATTTCGTCCAATGTGACCTCTCTCACAGCAGCATTAATCGCCTCGCTGCGACCCAATCGCAACACATTGACTTTGCTCTGCTTGCCATTGACAGTCGTTATCCCACCCATTAACCGCAAGACGATTTCATCTACGGCTGCGTTACTTGGAGCACAGACTAGGAGCTTCTTTGGGCGTGTCTGATTATTTCCAGGCGTAGGTGCCCCTGGTCTGTTGAGCGGGTTGCCAATCGGGGTCCCGCCCAGCTGCAATCCCAGTTGTTCGGAAAGCAAGGCACCAACCATCGCAACGATGGTCTTGGTCTTTCCGGTTCCAGGAGGCCTGCCATTCAATTAGAATCAACGGGATAATGAAGGTCACGTTTAAAATTCTTGGAATCAACTTACCCCTGAATCAATGTAAAGCCGTCGTTCTCCTGAGCACCGAGGACGGCCAAGGCTTGCCCTTTGTTGAGGCCCCAGTTTCCCATCCATTTAGTCACCTTTTCTTCTCCATATCTCAGTATCGGCGATGGTTCTGCTTTGAGGATCTCGTCCATTAGGTCATAGTATTGTAAACTCTCTAGGGCAGCATACTCTCGCTCAATGGTTGTCATGTTCGTTATTTTGATTCCGTAGACAGTAATGCCGGGGTTTAGAGTAATAGACAACGGATTGTTTCGAGAGGCAACGCGATAAGTGATTTCAATCATATCTTTCTTATACGTGATACGATGCACCCGAGCGAGACAGTGCTTGGCTGTTGAATCCAGCAATGGCTTCTCGGCTTCAGAAACAAGAAGAATGTCTCCCTCAGAAACACCGCGATCCTTATTTTGAACAATAGGCATCGTGAAAGTAACCTCGAGGTAGCTATCAACACTAGCTCGACTTGCGATCTTCATGCCAAAAGGTTGAGAAGTTATTTCATCTTTAGCAGTAACGAAGGCACGCCAGGCTTCTGAGGCCAAGAGGGGGAAGAATGTACCCTGATACGACCTAGGATCCGGGTATCTAGTGGCGACTTCGCTCCCTTTAGGACCACTGGGTGGGTCATTCCCTTCATGGAAGATATCCCAGGCAAGAATTGTGTTGTGCAGCCTGTCCATTGGGGGGATAATACGGGCTCGCATCTCCTTCGCAGATCGTTGTTGCTTGATCTTCTTCACCGGCCTGCGGGTTTTATCAAGCAAGGCCTTTCGGTTGCGTCTCTCCGCCTCATCTAATGTCTTCCGACCTCCGCTACTTAGTTCGGCGAGCTGGTTATCTGAATCTGAGTCTTCCTCGACTTCAGACTCTTCGTCTGAACTATTGACCATAATTTCGCTTCTCGAATGGTCCTTTCCAAGAGATGCCAATTTTGCCAACGAAGAGCCCTCTCCATGTACGGTCTCTCCCCGAAGCTGCTTAGCTCGCGCAACAATCTCAGCGTCTCGCTTGAGTTTTTCCGCCTTCTCTCTTTGACGGCTCTCCTTCAAGGCAGATATGGCCCTTTGGTCTGGCACCTTAGGTTGCAGTTTCGGTTTCGCTGCAGCAGCTCTCTTTGCCTCGAGCTGCTTCCTCGACTCAAGCTGCTTGAGGATCGGGTTGTCGATAGATTTGCTGAGCTCAAGAACGTCATCCCGGTTCGTCCTTGGCGTGCCATGACCAGATGCTGTGCTGCCTGACTTTGACCAGGCATCTAGACTGCTCTGCTTCTTCACTTGATCCTTTGCCCGTCCTTGAATAGCGTTGATTTGGTGGACCTGTACCTCGTCATCAGTGTAACCTAGCGCTTGAAGCAGCTCGGCCCGTTGCTGATCCGTCAAATTGGTGAGACGTTTGTATCGAGGTGGGACACCTTTGGGGATGCAGGCATCAAGGATGAGACTCCGGGAGCTCTCGGCTATCTCCAAGTTGTTCTCCCGGAGACGTTGGAGAATCTTGCAAAGGACTCGTACAGTAACGTCTACCAGCCACCGATCACGAAGTCGTATCATGTTTTCCATACCCTGGAAATTGTCCTTTGCGGGCTTGAGAATCTGCTCCATCATTTCTGAATCACTCTTGTTCCGTGCTTTAGAACTGACCGAGGTAATTAGGCCATCCTCTGCAATCAAGGCTTCGGCCAGCTCCATGATCTCACGGCAAAATTCCTGCATGGTATTATTTGACACATAGAGCGACCATGACTCGATATTTCGGCATGCCCTAGAGATGAACAGCCATTGTTCCTGCCACCACCGCAGGACGATGGCAACCGATTTCGGTTCCAGAGTCTTAGTTCGCAAAACTCCGTTCGTTGGGTCGCTAAGCCCCCGAAGCACGTCTCGGCTCATATGAAGTATGGGCCGAATTGGTTCCCAGGGAGGGAGTAGATCTTCATCAGCAGCGTGCCTCAGAACCCTGTCAAGAACAAACAAAACAGAGCCTATAGCTTGGTCCGGGTGGTCTTGTGTGATCTGCTCGAAGGCACCACTTCTAGACAACTCTCCTGTCCAGCTTTTTAACAATTCAGAAGATGCTTCGCCAATATCAGACTCGTTGTGCATTGAAATACCAATGGTGACTTGAAAAACGAAGTTACTGGCAAATAAATTCTGGAAATCAGTGATATCAAGCTCAGAGATGCGACTAAATATTCTTGCAAGAACATCAGTTGTGGTTCCAAGTGCCACGTTAAATGCCTTGGTGGGCTCATCAAGCTGGTTACTCTTCTTGAGAGGGCGGATTTGTTCAATGCCAATCAATGGCTCTAGAGACACCAAAAACCCTTCTGCTAGCGAAGCTTGCTGCGTTGAGGAATCAAACATCTCCACAATACCCTCCCAAAATAGTTTGGAGTTCCTCGTGATGGTAGATTGCAGTTTCTCGGAGCGACGGAGGGTGCGATACTCCTCAGAAAATAGCTTCATGTCGAGTTTCATCGCTGTGTTCAGCACGCTGTGCGCGGCTTGGGCAACATGGAATGTCTTCCAACCCAAGTGCGAAGTCGCCGGCGCATGTAGGTTTTGTAAAATCAAATCCTTGTAGCGCATGACTACGTTGAAGATGCCGCAAGCATACAAATGCGAGTTTCCTGAGCTTTTGTTGGATCCAACAAAAGTTTCCAAGGTGAAGGTCATCGCGTCGAACCCAGCTCGAAAGCAAGCTGCCTGACCAGGTTCCCCAATGGTGGGATCTTTAGCCAAGGTCTCAAACAGGGTATGCAAGAGACCGTCACAAGCATCGTACCTGCGATCACGACCTATCGACTGAAGCCATGGGCCAACCCACGAGGTTGGAAATGGAACAGAGTCAGTTCCTGCCTGGAATTCGCTCCAGCAATCTTCCAGGGACTGGCGAAGGAGTGTCTGATACACCGGGCTTCCACAAATGAGATCCGCAATGACATTGGGTCGAGCATCACCGATGACGTCCCAGAAAGGTTTGGGAGATATTTTGAGGAATGCGACGAGGATTCGAATGCCGACAACAAGGATTCCTTCGCATTTGCATGATTGGATGTGTCGGAAAAGCAATTCGTAGATGTTCGGGCATCCTGGGCGGACTTCAAGGCTTCGGAGTCGTGCAAGAATAAGTTGCTCGTTCAGGGCCCCGAGGATTTGTTCAAAGCCAAGCCAGAATCTTTCGATTTCGAGATATGTCTCAGGGATTGTAGTGGCCAGATCCTTCTTGCTGATTTCGTCCATCGCCGCTACTAGCCCGCCGCTTACAGCCCAATCGAACTGCTCCTCACTCATAGAGTTTGGTTCTATATGTTTCCAGTTTTCATAGGCCCATTTCCTCCGATCCTCATTTTTCTGATCAAAGAGAAAATAGGTCATTCCGGGAAGAGGATCCTTGGTACCAAGCTTCAAATAACTCTTTCCCTGTAGTCTCATGAAAACATACTGGAAGGTTGTTCGCTGGTCCGGGATTGCCATATAAGGAACGCAGCAAAGAGCCTCATAGACTGCGATGTGGACTTCCGACAAATACTCTCCAAATGCAGACTTCTTGAACACCGCACCAGTTGCCTCGATCTTCTCAATAAATTCCTTCGCCCATTTTAGGTTGTGGTCGATACGCTTGATATCTAGTCGATCGAGGAGGTCTCGAATTTGTGCAACGGCATCCTCGTTCCAGCGCCTAGAAGAATTAATATACCCGGATGCTTCTACTTTGCGGTGGTAAATGGAACACATACTCAGCAAACTTTTGGAGGTGAGCTTTGCGTTTCATATGCCAGCTAAGGACACAATCGGAGCAGTGCTTGAGGTAACTTTCCAACCTGCTGGTGAAGTCCTCTAACCACTTTCCGGCATCGCTTTTGTCGAAACCAAATATTAGACTATTCCAGTACGTGATCTCAATACGCCTATCACCATCTTGGATACGTTTTTTCTTCTCTTCGATCGAAATCTCCGAGTGTGGATCTTCCAAAGTCTTGTAGTTCTCGTCATCTTCATCAGAGATCCTAGGACAAAGCAAATGGTGCTCTTGGGGTATTTGTTGTAGCTCCTCGAACCATTTGGCTAATTCCTCATTAAGATCCGACATCGTCTCGATTCAATCGGCGTTTGGACATCTCGTAGCTCGGAGCAGAAACCGCAATCCTCGTCCCTGAAAAGCAAGTTTTGATGAGCGAATTCGAGATCGAGCGTCGTGCAAAGTAAGAAATAGGAGAAAAGCCTATCACACCCGTGGAGGACAAATTAGTTGAGCACTGGAAGCTAGCTGGGGCGCATATCGTGGGCCTTCAAAACTTGAACGGTTGCTATGGATACGCGTTATGACCGTCCGAGCTAGCGTGGAGGATATAACTCACAGAGGAAACCTGAGGGCCTACCGAGGTCCCTCGTCGTGGAAGCAAAGTGGTGATGTGGGCTGAAATGATGTTTATCTAGAATTTATATTACTAGTATCAGCAGCCGGTTAACATCGAATTCGTGGTTGCACCAAGCAGCTTCTGACGCGCCAAAGGTACGTACTAGTGCGCAGGGGTTTTAAGTGCGAGATGTGGGTCGCTCCTGCCTTTGTGCTTCCATCGTTCGATCTCTCGGCCATCGGTGGATGGTTCTGCCGACCTCCAGATCACAATCCTTTGGGGTTTAAGGCTGTAGAGGCTGTCAAAACAGTCGTCAGGCATTTACTAGGTCTTTTTCTTTCCTTTTCATAGGTACACACGATGGGCCTCTTCTTGCGCTCTTGCAAACATGCTTCATGTATCCAGCCTAGGGTTACACGTGCCCACCCCATAATGTTGTCAACGGCTGCTGATAGATGCCCCTGGCTTGGTACGGGTTTGCTGCTTGCTTTGACTGAGACGTGGAGGTGCCAGTGAAAATAATAAACGAGCCACATGTAGAATGAATGTTTTGTTTAGCTTGGTACCTAGCCATGCCTACCTACCTAGGCATACATCAACACCACACAATCCGCTTTCCCCACAGGCAGTCCATCCTCACCAGGCTCTCACTCTTCCCAACCCCAAACACTAAACCTCACGTTCTTCACCATTCTAGCTTCATTCACCTTTTGTCCGGAATCCATTCACAGAGAAGATAGCACGGGCTATACACCATCGATGCCTTGAGTGATGCACATCTCCGCAGAAGCTTTCCAGAACACCTCCACCCAGCTATCTCATGGATCACCTAGTCAATATCAATACTGACGATCATAAAACAAGAGACTCTGAAAAGGACTATCCCCGCTTCAGATAAATCTTCAAAGCTTCTCGGGTGACCCAACTCTTTGCCTCTGGCGTATGTAGCAAGGCATGATGCCCGGGCCCCTTCGCTTGGATCCAGGAGGCGAGCTCGAGGTGGTTTTTGAACGTCAATTCGATGGTAGACGAAGCCGCGGGAGCAGTATCTCATCCACCTGCACTGTCGGACGAGAAGAACCCATCCAAACCATATTCCTTGATCTCTCCTCGGACGACGAGGTAATCGACCTCACCATCGATGACAGCGAAACGACCACAGCTCAGATCAAGTATGGAGAGCATTCGCTTGCCTCCTACAGAGGGCCCTCAGGGATTATCAAGCCTGGGGATTTCGTCGAAGTTGACCAAGTGAAAATCGGCAAGTATCAGGTCAATTTTATCCTCATCGGCGCAATCATACGAACAATAATGGGAGAGCACAAGGTACGCGGCATACCTTATATTCGCAACCGAAACTTATCCAACATGCTTCCGAAAAAACGCAACGAAGTATGCCAAATCTTACACTTTGACAAAGATGATGTGACCAGAGCACCGGCCTTCATCGACGCCAATATTCGTTCCGTGATAAAAGCACACACCCTCGTCATCACCAACGCTGTTTGGCCCCAACACTCGGTAACCAGCCCATATGTAGGCCTAGTTCATGATCAAGCAGGAGAAGGCCGCGTCGCTGAGGAAACGGATCCATTAGTTTGCCGTTGGAAATTCGAGATACGCTCACGCAGGCAAGCTGCTGTGTTCAAACCCTTAGAGGAATGCCTAGTTCGCGTACATGAAAGCGAGGTCTCCCAGGCGAAATATCGAGTCACAGAAGCTGAAATGAGTAACATCTGGCGAGGGCGATCATTTCCTGGTGGTTCCTGGCCTTTAGAGGCTGAAGAGCGGCCAACAACGGGCACAAAGACAACCGGCCACCGTCCAACACCTCGAAGAGCTTCCCAGAAATACACCTTATTTGATTCGTTCGCCGGCGCTGGTGGTGTGTCTCGTGGGGCTCGAATGGCTGGGCTCAAAGTTACGCACGCCATTGATAAAGCCGCTGAGGTTTGGCCAACATATAAGATAAACTTTCCCGATACTCGTTTATTTCAAGGCTCCGTGGATGAATATGTCAGAGCTGAGAGAAGGTGTCCGCGGGTGGACTTTTTACACCTATCGCCACCTTGCCAATTCTTCTCCCCAGCTCACACTCGTGAATCCGTCCACGACGACACAAACATTTTTGCTTTGTTCTCTTGTGGTTCACTCATTGACAAAGTACGACCAAGAATTGTGACCGTTGAACAAACCTTTGGCATCACCCATGATCGCCACCAGATGTATCTCTGCTCCCTGATTAACGATTTCACCCAATATGGCTATTCGGTGCGTTGGAAGATTGTCAGGCTCTGTACCTGGGGCTCAGCACAGGACCGAAAACGTCTCATCATAATAGCTGCAGCGCCAGGAGAGAGGTTACCCCCTTACCCAGACGCTTTATACTCCGAGAATGGCGCTGATGGTCTCAAACCTTTTGCAACGATCCGAGAAGCTCTGCAAGGCATTCGGCCGAGTGACCCACTTCACAACACTTCTTCAGTCAAACATTTTGAACCACCAAAACCTTCCTACAGCCCAGATCGCTTAGCAGGCACTCTGACGACAAGTGGGTCGGACTGTTGCTACCCTGACGGCACCCGAGATTTCACCCTTCGGGAATTCGCGTGCCTTCAAGGTTTCCCCAGCTATCATCGATTTCTAGGAACAAAAACATCTATCAAGCGCCAAATAGGGAACGCCTTCCCTCCTAACACGGTCAGGGTGCTGTACCGACATCTGGAGAGTTGGCTTTTAGAGCAGGATGGGATGACACGGCACCAACCATCTTCGAACAATATCATTTGCTTAACTGACCGCGCCCACGATGATATTGAAATAATAGATACCCCGAATGGGTATTCAACTCGCCGACAGAATGCTGTTCGGCGACAGAATCAATCTTACCGGATGTATAGATCAGGAATGCACGAGCCACTTGAGATAGAGGACCATACAGCCGTTGAGGCTTATGCTCCAGCACAGGGTGGCAGTATGGCGATTGATCTAACCTGGTAGTTTATGTGATTAAAGAGAAAGATACCAAGTGCTGTGCAAAGGGTTTTATGTTGACGGACACTGTTTCGACAAAACGCTATAAGGAACGATGAGGCAAAATAAGGAAGATGATGGTTTCAAAACAGCCTATTGTAATGCGGCTGAACAAAGACAGAGAATGGGATTCTACTAGTACCTGTTTCACTATTTAGCCATTCAAAGCTTCTAATGATTTTTGTATTCTAGAAAGGACTAATAGTTATCCAAATGTTTCCTCAAGCTAAGCAAGAAAGTGCTGCTCGTTAAGAAATAACCTAACTCGGGAGACGGGGTCAAATCTCATTGTTAGTGGCCTTTGACGTTGATACTAGCAATTACATATCATTTTCGAAGTTTTTGCGTCTGCTTGCCTAGGCAGATATCTACCTCAGGCAGAAACATGCAACCCTACTCGGGTTGCTCCTTCCTGCCAGGCGAGTTGAACAATGCAATCTCAATCGCTAGATACCTGAGGCAACTACCTAGATACCTCTTTATGCCCGCATTTACCGACTACCTAGGTAGGTATTTAGTAGGTACTCTTCTGAGTTCAGCTCAAGGCACTACAGCAGTTCTCACTTTCTCCTCAGATTGAACTCCCGCTTCTCACCTCTCCTCCTCCCCCTTCCTACTTTTCTTCTTCACCTGCTTCTTTCTCTCCTCCTCTCACCCAACGTGCCTTCCTTAAACAACAACTTCCAGTCAATAACTTCTCTATCAATTTCATATCACTGAGCCACTTGGCCACCGAACTCCTTTCTGAAACTTCAACCACCAAGCCGCACGATTTTATCACAATGGCCGAACCTGCCCCCCGAGAAACATCACCAAGTCTCGATGTTGATGCTTCAAAGGCAGTAAAGGCCCCCACCCCTTGCAGAAAATACCAAGCAAGCCACATCATCCTCCACACTTTTCCGGTGATGGAAGTGTTTGTGGATCGCCATGAGCAAGGTACCATGATAGAAATGGACAACGAGGAGCTGATGCTCAAGAATTTCAACGCCAAAAACTTGAAGTTTGAAGCTTGGCCGATCGCCCCAATCCCTGGGCTGCTTACACCTTTCTCACGATCCTGGCTTGTGCTTGTAAAGCCTCCAAGTGCATCGGAAGAGTCCAACTTTCCTTCAATGGCCGATCGATTTACGATAGATTTCCTAAAGGAAATTGTTCGTGATAGTGGGACGTTTACTTTATACCATCTACCAGCTAGCCGGGTACCTAATCCCTATGAGGATGTTGAGAGCGCAGAGGCGAGGCTCCGCTCCCTCGCGGCTTTCAAAGTTGACGTTCCCAGGTCGTGGAAAAGCGATGCTGGAGATGATCTTGAGCTAAATCTCATGGAGGAATTTCAGGTCGGAAGTTCCATTGACCAGCTGATTTCGCTCGACAGTCCTTTTCAGCACATCAACATTCACTTCCCCACCAACTCTATTACTTACGACGCAGAGTTGGCAGCCCTTCGGCATCTGGCAGAGGAGAAGAGGATTCACGAGCGTCGTCCTTCCGAGAAGTCTCTATTGGCCTTTCACACCATCCTAGATTTTCGAAACACTCCAAAAACCTCTTTCAGTTTGCATCAGACATTTCCGCACTTGAAAAATCCGGAAGATCCACGTTTTGAACTCCCACAAGGCCTGGTCAACAAATTTTTATCATTCAACAATGATCATCGTGCCGCACTTGAAGGCCTGTCCAACATTTCAAATGGGCTCTATTTTGTCAATGGCTGCCCAGGAGCGGGGAAAACGGAATGGAATATGGTCGTCTCAGCTCTCATACAAGCAAGACAACGGCCAGGGTCCGGGCGGAAGCGCAGCCCAATTCTCTTCCTAGTTGATCTGAACAAGACAGTAGACGACGCTGCTGATCGATACTTTCAGCTATGCCGATCATGTGGCCTGAAGAACAAAATCATAAGAATGCATGGCTGGCCATACGAGATGAACAACAGCAGTAAACTCAACACAGCGCGGGAACAACAGGCTTCTGATAGTGCAGATACTGGACCCGACCTTAAACAGACTCAACCCGACTTTACAAAGAAGTTCTTAACAACTTTCAAGTTAGCGGTACACAGTGCCACGAAGAGAAATCAAAACAAGGCACCTACCCTTGACGAAGCAGCCTGGGAACACTACGAGTGCCACAAGAAGGATTATTCCGAACTTGCACTCTTACTTGACCGTATGGATAAGGGCGAAGCGTTCAGCACCGATGATTGGAAGTCGCTCAGAAGAAGAGTATGTCTTCTCTACCGCGCCGTACTCTGCCAAGCCGACTTTGTCGCAACGACACCGGTTGCAACGTTCTCTAGCTTTTCCCGGTTGTTCCGCCCTGAGGTAGTGTTTATTGACGAGGCTCCGCATGCTCGCGAGCTCACTACGCTAATCCCCATCGCATTCTTTGAACCCTTGGCCTGGATCTTCACCGGAGATGTGAATCAAACGGAACCATTTGTGAAGGGAGGCCACAGGCACCAAATGGAGAGAGAGGGGTTGAAGTACAATGCATTTGCTCGTCAACTGCGTATGAGTACTATGGCGCGTGCAGCCAAAGTAGGAGCAATTGACAGCTGGCTACTCACCAATACCCGAGCTCATGGGAATCTCCACCGGCTTCCTTCAAAGCTATTCTATCAGGATAGAATGATTTCCAACCACGAAGAGGAAGCGATGTATCCCCCGAGTACATTGCACCTAAAGTCCTACCTCGAAAACTTGGGAACCGAATCCATCACGCTCAGTGAAAATCGAATTGTAGTTGAGCTCAAAGGCAGCCGTGAGGATGTGTGCAAGAGGAGTTACTGGAACCCAACCAATCATCGTTGGATATTGGCACAGGTAGAACGGTTGCTCGGGGACTCAAAGTTTACAAGTGTGATTAATCAGGATGCTCCGGGGAGCATCATGATTCAAACTCCATACAGTACTGCCTTGCGGCAGTATAATTCGCACGTCAGGACATGGCCAGAAACTTGGCAAAGCAGGGTTCGAGTCTTGACAGTTGACACCGCTCAAGGAAATCAGGCGGATGTGGTATTCCTTGACATGGTCAAGACCACAAGAGTGGGATTCATGGATGACCCAAAGCGACTAAATGTCGCCATTACTCGAGCTAGACAAGCCGAGATCATCGTGATGCACTCGAGGACAAATTCGTCATACTTCGCTGGTCAACAACGAAACTCCCGGTATACGTCGCAAATTTGGGACGATGCGAAGCAGGGTGGAAGGATTCTTTTTCTTTGAATAACAGCCTTTTGACGACAAATGGCGGATATCTGTGTTGAGCCAAGGATAGGTATAGTTTCGAATCGGTTCATGTATCCGACTGGCAGTGAGCTACCTGAGATTGGAGGATTACCTGTCGAAAAGGTATAAATCTAGTGCGGATACATGTAAAAGGAAGTCGATTTGGAGATCTCGTCTATAATGGAGGGGAATGGATGCCCCGGGGGAAAGCAAAGTAGGCAGAATGCGAAAAGGGGTTCCTTCAACACAAGTCGTTCACTAATTACTACCTACCGCTGATCGATTGTATCCTGGTGTTATTGTCAACGAGCCAATGTATGCCGAGTTGGAATTAGACAATCAGAAAGTCAAATATGCGAGACATGGAATGGAAATCTACATGGTCCCATTTGGTTCGCGTTATTGATATCCCCATTTGCTGATATACTCTTATGATCTAGTCCCGGCGATGCAGAAAAATAAGAACTGCTTCATCCAGGGCTGGGAATTCCCTTTACCTGCAAAGCGTGTCAACAGCTGAACAAGGTAGGCTGTGCATGCGGGAATTTGCTTTTGTTACAATCCCATGCAGGACAGCGACTTGGCCAGGAATGCGGGGGGCACCAGAAGCTGCCCAGGCCCAGAGAAAGTCCAGATGGAACCGGGATGAGCGAGGGGCCCCATGCCCTCCGGGAGGTTGTAAAGAGTAGCGGGTGTCAGCGGGTGATGGCGATAGCACAGACAGACAGGGCTAAACAGCAAGTCTAAAAGTCCACCTGGTAAGTTTGTAGGCAATAACCTACCAACCTACGTGCCACAAGTGACCCAGTTCGCACCTCAAATGCCCATTGGTTTGCGAGGTGTCCTACCGGTGGGCTGGTACATAGTAGTACAGGCTCAAAACCATCATTTGGTGGAACCTGGCGATGGCCGCGGGAGGCTCACCACATCCACTAATGTAGTTGGGAGGTACTACATGAAACCGCAGGAGCTGACTGGTTAGTTCAATCACAAGGCAGTGTCGGGATTTCTGGCCATCATGCAGAACAGGTACAGTTACAGGATTTCTGATGAATGCAGGAATGCGCCCAGAGGTTTTGACCGGCTACAGCGTACGATACTCGTATTCAATACATTGTCCGCGACCAAGTGCCTTCTAGAACCAATTTGTACGCAGTAGCGAATCAAGTGAGATGCAAATCGCGCTTCCCTCCTTCCCCGTTGAAGCAGCCGGCGGTGGTCTGTGGTGACCAAGTGGGGAGTGAGCATTTGGCGGGTTAGTCTCGCCAAGGGCCAGAATCCAGAGGCATTGGCTTGCGTAGGTGCGTTGCGTACGGAGTACTTTTACCTAGGTACACTGAATGCCTAGATGGAATTTACATGCATCGGCGAACCTGCCGCACTTACCCCCTTGCCGCTTAGGTAGTGGCAAAGTGCCCCAGTCCAGGCCGGCGCTTTTTAAAGTGTCGCGCCCATTGCACGTTCGTGTAACAGCAGGGACTTCTTGGCTGACGGCTGGACCGGATTCCCTGACCACACTGCCCTAAAATTACCTTAATACCTTTAACCTCTGTCGATTCCATCACTTCCTGCTTCCACCTCCGGTCTCTCGCAGCCGTCCCTACCTGTGCGTTTCAAGATGCTCTGACACAGGGTAAATGGACTGTTTCTCAAGTGCCAGCGTACGTTCGCTCTGACGCAGTAGGCCCTAGCCCGGCCCGGCCCCTTGTCCACATCTCGTGGGCGGCCTCCCGCTCCTCAACGCTCTGCTTTCACGTCATGGAATTCGCGCCCTCCAGTCACGCCGACGACCTCCACACAGCAATCGGTGTTGCTGGCCTCGCCCCCGCCGAAGAGGCTTTTCGTGATACATCTGATACCACAACGTCTTCCCCCAAACCCGACCAACCCCTCTCTATATCTCCCCGGATCCAGTCATGGGAGCCTAGAGACGATGAGTTGATGGCCACAGTCTTCAGGAGGGATGGCCGGTCGCCCGGCCGGCGGATGGACGATGAGGCTATCGCCGGTACTGCCGTAGGCGTTGTTCTCGCCTTTGCCCTACTGGTTTGTTGTCTCTACCCCCTCGTGGTTCATTATATCAAGAAGCGCCGCCGCTCCAAACCTTACTCTTGGGAATGCGAGTACGGCACCACATATCGGGGCCAACCGCCCGACCGCCCCCGACGATTATCATCTAGCGACAAGACCGACGACGAAGGCAAGAGCCAGCAAAACTACAACTCACAAAATGGCTACGTCTATTCCGTGGAACCGGCTCAAGGCCAAACCCGACCACCTGCCACAAGCTACGATGCCTCTGCAATTGAGTCCACCACTGCTGAGCCCCAGCAGATGCCGCAAAATCACGACAACCTCTCAACACCCTTTCCCTACTACCAAGATACTGTTCCGCCGCCGCCATCTGCGCCCAATCAGTTTGTCCTGAAAGGCACCAGTGAGGATTATTACAGTCCATATGTGCCGTCAGAGGCCTTTGGGATGTACCCGCCACCAGCGGCTGTCATTGAACCTCCTTCGGAACCCCAACGCAGCGCTCAACGAGGCACGTCGCTTAGACACAATGTTCGATCGCTTCTCCGCCGGAAAGCAGTTCCAGACCAGCCAGAAGCCGCGCCACACTCTATCCCGTATAGTGATTATCCCCCTGCGCAGGGTCACCAGTTTCCCATCATTCCTCAGAGTTCGGACACTGTCCAGTATGCCCAGTTCTATCCAACCCAGCAGATGGAAGGAACTCCAATGCATTCGCAGTACCCTCAATACTATCGTGTAGCTGGATCTGCGGTCGAGGTCCCGACCATGCAGGGATATGCAAGCCAGGACACCTTCCAGGCCTCTTCCTCCGAATTGGACTTTTCCTTTGGCCTTCCCATATTTGGAACGGTAAACCCAATGGACATCATGCCACCGGCAACTGAATCTGAAATTTGGCATCGAGCTGATTATCAGCTATATTCGTCTTCAAACCAGGATTCGCCGCCTGAAATGCCAAGCTCCATTGAATTAGTGCAGCCAGAGGGTGTTGCTCCCCCAATTTCTGTGGTGGCCCCAGTATCGATCTCAATTAGAGAGGATTTGGCCCCAGTCTCTAATCCAGGCCCTTCAACTACAGTTACCTCGGCGAGGCACGCTACCAGCTCTCAACAGCCAATGCCGCCTCCTATTGCACCAGAGTCAACTCCTGATCCTAGCTCGACATCTACTCTCAGTGCGACCCAATCCGTCCCAACTTCACGCTTATCCGCCCAGCCTGCTTCTGTACCCGGAGCCTGCTCTACGAACCCTTCTACACTTAGCACACCTTCTACACATGGCGATACTCCTTCCCCCAGGTCATTGAATAGCTCCGATTTCCGTCAGAGCATTTCTCCACCAAATGGCATGAATGCTCCTTCACCAAAGGGTGGTGTTTATCATTGCGACGAGCGCGGTTGCAACCAATTCTTTGACCAGCCTCACAAATTAAAGTACGTGTCATCGGAAATCTAAAGCATCCCGAATACCGAGAACTAATCTTATTTTTATAGACACCACCAGAGATATCATAGTAAGGACCACAAATGCCCGTATGCAGGCTGTGGGAAGGGCTTCGGTACCAAGACCCACCTGCAACGTCATATCAATGACCGCCATGAAAAGAAGAAGAAATTCCACTGCTCAATGCCTGGATGCGACTATTCCAGGACAGGAGGGAAAGCATTTCCAAGAAAAGACAACTGGAAGAGGCACATGGTCAAGATCCACGGCATGGACCATGGGAGCCTACCTGAACCTGTCGAGGTTGACCAAGAAATGACAGGTGCTTGAGCAACAATACCGAAGAAGCTCTCGTGGCCAGACAGCTTCGCACGATATGTACTGTGATAACCTGGCCACACATGCACATATCTATATTTATATATCGCGGCTTCCAGACTCTGTCACGAGCTTACGTTGATCTTGATGCCTTTGCAAGTGGTTCACTTCCAAATACAGAGGCAGCCAAATCTTTTAGGGTTTGATAGTTCGAGCGACATGAATGAATGACGTTTCGACATGATTGGCGTTGGTGGCCCGTTGTTATCGGTTGGCATAGGAACGTGGGGTTCCATCACGGAGTTGGTTAGGGATTGAGATCGATAGTAACGAATATTACTGTGCTCGGCAATGCACTAGGTGAAATATATCGAATTAACATCATCAGACGAGTTTCGCCGTGATGAGACTCTTCTTTCGGATGCTATCTGCATCAGGAGGCTAGCAGGGCTCAACACAGGGAGCTTGTCCTGACATCAAGTACGTTACTCTAGGACATCTTTGTCCAAGATGATGAATCGAGATTGATGAGGCGTTTGGGCGTTTTCTTCTTTGTATTTGAGTGGGATAACGACGGGCCCCTAGTGGTGGGCAGGCGGATCTTGGCGTTCCATGATGGTAGAAATTCTTAAGATGATAGCACAAATGCATACGCGGTCACGATTTTTTGGTGTTTTATTCTTCCTTCAGCTCAGTTCTTTAATTAATGATCTGACTAGTTTCTTCTGCTGGTCAACATTAAGTCCTTTTTCGTCTGTCTCTGTCACTGCCCGACCTACAACACTGATGGTCTTGACGTTCTCGCTGTCCACCCAGAACCTCCCATTCCTCCCTGTTGCTGTCTCAAACTGTAAGCCAGCACTGGCTAGCTCATCCAACACGACAACTTTGCCGTCTTGTGCACTTTTCGATAGCATGAGCCGTCTCGACATGCCCAGGGATATGGGGAATAGCATTCCGTCTGTTAAGGGTCCCAGTCCCTCGGATTTCCCAGTGGATGGGGAAACACACTCCAATTCGGCGTCCATGTGCTTGTGGGCGAGAGAGACCCGTGCGTAGACGAGAGCGCCGTTGGCGAGCATAGGGCGGGTCTTTCTTGTAGCTGCTTCGAAGGAGAGGTGAGGTAGAAGCGCTGAGGAGGTGAAGTCGGAGAGGGTGATGAAATAATTATCGGCGCCTGAGTGGTGGACTGTGCCTATGACGAGCTCGCCTACTCGAGGAATATACTATGAAGATAGGTGTTAGCTTTTCATGTTCAAAGTACGGTAGTCGCAGCTAGAGCTGGGGTGTCTAGCTAGTATTCGCTTACCCGCCCGCTTGTTGTTTCAACTCGGATGGCATTCTTTTGCCGCTCGACGATGAATTGGCCTGCGACGGTCGGAATGATATCGTTTGGCGGTGCATGGCGAAGGCCAGGACCAAGCCTCAGCGGCTTCTTAGGATGTGATGGAATGAGAGAAGCGTCTATTTCATCGCCCGGGAGAACGTATATCGGGCCCCCCGAAGACATTGCGCCGGCGCGATCGGTGAGTCGGGTGGATTTTTTGTTCGTGGGTTGGTCCTCAGTGATGGGTTTCGGCCTTGGAGGAGTTGAATCGCAGAAGACCATGTAACAAATGCAACATTGATCTGTTCTACTATTGACTTTCCACTTTTTTTCTTTGGTGGGGCAGGTCATTATCTTATCAGCCGTTCGCTGCGTCTGGGAGCGTTTGAAATTTTTGGACTGTGAACCCCACCAAATCGGTGAATATCGACGAGTTATACAGGGTCTAAAACAGGCGCCCTCCCACATCCATCTCACCCACCCTCAACCCGTCGTCTCTTCTGTAATCCTCACCCCTTCCTCGTTTGGAGCAGATTATAAACACACTAGCCCAATGGCTGAGAACGGCGACAAACAGGCAGGCACCGAGCCTAGCAACAGGGTGGTTATCGGTGTTACCTTCGGTAACAGCAACAGTTCCATCGCCTACACTGTCGACGACAAGGCCGAAGTTATTGCCAACGAGGATGGAGGTGAGTTAATTTGCGCCACCGTTCAGCATGTTGCATGGGGAGTTCCTTTTTCTGACTAAAGGATATTCCAGATCGTCAAATTCCCACAGTCCTGTCATACGCTGACGGTGACGAGTACTATGGTGCCCAAGCCAAGGCCTTCCTGATTCGCAATCCCGACAACACTGTAGCCTACTTCCGCGACTTCCTTGGGCAAGAGTAAGCCATCTATTGGATTCTGTCAATAAACGTAGAAGAATGGGGCATTAACATCTACAACTCTTGCAGTTTCAAGTCCATCGACCCCACACACTGCCATGCCGCCGCCCACCCCCAGGAAGCTGAGGGCACCGTATCTTTCACCGTCAAGGACAAGGGTAGCGAGGAGGATGCTTCGACTGTCTCCCTCCCCGAGATCTCCGTTCGCTACCTGCGCCGTCTGTTCGGAGCCGCTTCAGACTACCTGGGCAAGAAGGTCACATCTGCCGTCATCTCTGTACCCACAAACTTCAGTGACAAGCAGCGCGAAGCTCTCATCAGCGCCGCCAAGGAGGCCGAGGTCGAGGTCCTCCAGCTGATCTCTGACCCCGTCGCTGCGGTTCTTGCCTACGATGCCCGCCCCGAGGCTGAGGTCAAGGACAAGATCGTCGTTGTCGCCGACCTTGGTGGTACCCGCTCCGACGTTGCTGTTGTGGCCTCTCGAGGTGGCATGTACACTGTTCTGGCAACCGCTCACGACTATGACTTTGCCGGTGTCCACCTCGACAACGCCCTCATCGAATACTTTGCCAAGGAGTTCATCAAGAAGCACGAGACTGACCCTCGCTCCAACCCCAGGAGTCTGGCCAAGCTCCGTGCCGAGTCCGAGGCTACCAAGAAGGCCCTGAGCCTGGGAACCAATGCACAGTTCAGCGTGGAGAGCTTGGCAGACGGATACGACTTCTCCGTCACCATCAACAGGATACGATACGAAATGGTTGGCCGCAAGGTCTTTGAGGGTTTCAACCGCCTCGTCGAGGGCGTTGTCAAGAAGGCCGGCCTTGACGTCCTTGACGTCGACGAGGTTATCATGTGCGGTGGAACTTCTCACACCCCCCGCATCGCCAACAACTTCCGCGGTATCTTCCCCGAGACCACGGCCATCCTGGCCCCCGCCACCAGCACCGTTGCTATCAACCCCTCCGAGCTCCAGGCTCGTGGTGCCGCTCTGCAGGCCTCTCTGATCCAGGAGTACGAGGCTGAGGACATTGAGCAGTCCACCCACCCCGCCGTCACCACTGTCAAGCACATTTCCAACGCCATTGGTGTCACAACCGCCGGCCCTGACGGTGAGGCTTTCACGCCTGTTATGGCTGCTGAGACCGCTGTTCCCGCCCGCCGCACAGTGCACATCCCCGCCCCTAAGGAGGGTGGCGATATCCTGATCAAGGTTGTCGAGGGTGGTACCCACATCAAGGTCACCAAGCCCGAACCCAAGGAGAAGGAGGAGAAGGAGGAGGACGAAGATGATTCCGATTTCGATTCCGATGAAGAGGAGGAAGAGACCCGGGAGAAGATCTGGAAAATTGGCAGCGCCCTCGCCGAGGCCGCCATCAGGGGCGTCAAGGCAGGAAGCAAGGTCGAGGTCACCATTAATGTTGCAGCTGACCTGAGCGTCATTGTTACCGCACGGGAAGTCGGCGGCAAAGGAGGCGTCAGGGGAAACCTGAAAGCCCCTTAGATGTCGCTGAAGCTAGATCCTAACACATTTAAAAACAAAACAAAAATTATCTAAAATGAGGGGGAAAGGGGCAGACGAACTGCTTTTTTTTGGGTTTACTGAGCCGGGCCGTTGATGGGATAGAAGGTTTCTTTGTTTTAGAGATAGAGCAACAGGCCATTTAGTTGCGCGGTTGGTTCGGGATTTCAAGAGCCGACGTGATATATATGTGTTTTGTCTCTTGTTACATGACAGACCTTAGACTCTTTATGTGCATGATGTTGATCTCGAATGATTAGATAAGTTCTTGCGTTTCACAAAAGCGGACATAGATACAACCAGAGGGAGATACTCTATTAATATGGTATTCTGTTCCTTCATCTCAACATTAAATATACCTAGATCATTCCCTACCTTTGCGAACCGCAACCCGACCAATTAAAATGCCAAGCCTCCTCCAGGTAATCTCCAAGCAATCATATCGTCTCTCACCTCGTCCTCGCTAATCTCCCTCGTGGGTTTGGTTATCTCTATCCGGCTTCGCTCGCTATCCAATGTAGGAGCCAAGCTCGCTAGACTTCCCGTGCGACTCAGGTCCAAAGCGACCTCCCTCCCATCGTCACGGCCCAGTGGAAATTGCCTACGCGGGTTACGACCTGTTATAGTGCTAGAGCTCTGGTCACTGGATCCGCTATGGGTACGTCGATGCAGACGGTGGAGGATGTGCCCTCCATCGCGAGGGTGGTGCAGATGAGATTGATCCAATCGACGGATATCGGCGGGCCGAAGAGTCCCGCCTGCATACTCATCCTCCTCTGTGTCGCTTGTCGAACCGCCATCATTTTTCGTTTTCCAACCGTTTCCGCCAGCAAAGATATCCTCAATGCACTCGTCTGCAGCAAGTTCTGAAGGTAGACGATGCCAGGATGCCGCAAGAGTCCGACGGTAGAGGTCATGAAGATCTGTGGCGTCTCTAGGTTTGGATATGCTAAGAATGGCTGGGGAAGACTGTGAGTTACCGTTTCGTGGAAAGTTTGGCCATGGTCTACTTACGACTTGCATCATCCTCAACCTGCTCGCCCGCTACAATCCCAGCAATTCCTCCGAAAGCAGGGGCATTCTTTAACGGAGGCGCAAGGAAACTGCGCTCCCCATCCACCTGGACCATGAGGATGCCGATTTTGAGAGTACTGTTGATCTTACTCTCCTGCATCAGGTACCGGCGGATAACGCCATCATGAACCTCTTTATCCTTCTCACCAACCTTGATACCCTTGACGCCAGGAGGGACAATGCCAGGGCTCACACCTACGCTGCTCGCCCGTCTTCTGCCAGGGGATGTGACGGAATCCTTGGCCAATACCTCGCTCTCTTCGACATATTCGCTTAGATTTAGCTTCACTGTTCCCAGTGTAATCTTTTCTGTGATGGCGAACTCCTGCACAACCTCAAACTCAATGGGACATTCCGCGAGCGTGTTGCTTTTGTCCACGGAAATACGGATGTGTGACACGACCTTGTTCAGGGCATAGTCCACGCGGTGATTCGTTATGGGGCACTTGTCTGTGCGGCCACGGTGTTCGGCGTGGATGGAATGGGTGAGATGCCATTTTATATACGAGTTCCCCGATACTAAGGGGACATTGTTCAGATCATAAATCTGTATAATAGGGATCAGCAACGCTGATCGCTGTGAACAGGTTGGTATGTGGCAATACCTTTAGATGTAGCTCAAACTTGGGCTATAGGAATGAAATCAGTCATTGGTCCAAGGACAGTGCTGCATTCTCCAGAACACAGAGAAGGGAAAGGACCCAAGAGAAGAGGAGCTCATTACCTTGCGAGCCTTTCCTACTGAGCGCAGGTCACGTAGGTTAGCCAGAGAAGAAGTCATTACGGGAGGTGGGGTTGCGGATTGGAGGGTAAGTAAAGCCAGTATTCAGAAAACAGTCTCGAGAGATGGAGGGCACGAAGCGCACGAAAGGGTGGTGGGGGGTTGTTGCCATGCCGTAAGCTTTAAGCAACCAGACAAGCAAAAAACGAACAACAACCTTGAGGGCAGGCCAAGCAGTAAGACAAGCAAGAGAGAGGGCTCATCAGGTAATCATCAAAGCACTTACTTAGAGAGTCCATGGCTGAATAGGGCTAATCAGGATCGAGGCACCACTTCACGTTGCCGGATAAGGCGGCTGAAGTCGGGCAGCGCAAAGCCGGTGTGTGGGAGACCAGGCGATTAGCTACCGACCAATAGCTCTCGTTCTCAGGTGAGGCCCCGTTTATCGATATGATCGATGATCGATGATGCAAATATTGCATGTAACGTTGTTGGTGAGCGAGGGGGCTTAGCCTCTGTTGACGGGGAGTTTACTGAAAGCCGTCGCCGTGTCCCAAATCGAGATCGACAGACCTGGCTGTCCCCAAGCGAGCCAGACACCAACACCAGGTCAAGGCTTTGTCGGTCTCGGTCTCGGTCTCTTCTGAGAAAAACACACACGTTTGTTACCTACCCAAAGAGTTGTTAATTAGTACCAGCATCAATGAGCACCATGATTATTAAGATGGAGGCTCTCATTCGCATCGAACTGGCACATGCTTGATGCTTCAGGGTAGCTCACCTGCATGGAAGGTGGCACCACTGATTCGGTAAGTGGGCTGCAAGCTTATCGATAATGCTGAATTCCCAAAATAATACTTGCCTGCCTGGGCCATCAACAATTGAGTCGCACATGTTGTGCAGAGAGGTCTGTCACGAACACGGTCAATTAGCAGGTTTGCTACCAACATTCAAGCGAGCCTGATGGCTCCGCAGAATGGCACACCGGGCTCTGCCCGTGATCCCAAGAAACGCAAAGCAGGCTCCGAGGCACTCTCTGCGCGCAGCGACCGATTCCAGCAGAAGCGTCAAGAGCGCCATGTCGCACGGTCCATTCCCGCACAGCCAGCCGAAGCTGGGTTGAAAGATGGCGAGCTTGATTTGCAGGCCTTCGTGGCCGCTCACGAATTTGAGATTCGTGCACTGGAGCAAAGCATGGCCATGTCCAAGGTAATTGGCACCAGTCGCGCGTTTCAGAAGCTACCTCGCGGCTTGCGGCGTCGCACCGCCAGCCATAACCCCAAGCGTGTCCCGAAGCGATTGAGGGCCAGGGCGATGAAAGAGATGGCTGAAGATAATACCCCGACAGTCGAATCCCGCAGAAGAGCTCCGAGAACGACGAGAGCACGCATCCGAGCAGAGACAGCGAAGAAGCTTGGCATCCTGGCTGCCAGGCAGAAAAGAAAAAGGTCGGGGGAGCAGCATGCAAGCAATTCTGGAGAGACATCTACAGGAGTGGATAAGGCAGAGGGAACTCGGCGTAGACCGAAGCTTCGAACGAACCTCCTCAATGATCCTCCGAAACCACCTTCGAAATTCAGAAAACGGCAATTGAATAAGACGTGGCTCCCTACACATGCTTGGCATGCAAAGCGTGCTAGGATGACGGAGCCTAAAAATCCCCTATGGCGATTCGCGCTGCCATTAACACCAAACGAAAAGATCTATAGGCCTGTACATCGGATGCAGGGCGATAGGGGGGCTGTGTTCTGGGATATGTCATATATCAGCACGATAAGTCTTTCTGGTAACACGAAGGGCCTTCAAAGAACAATGGAGCGGATGGGAGTGTCACATGAAAGCTGCTGGAGTGACAGAGGCCAGAAATGGAGGATAGGCACTCGGTCATGGTCTGGCCAGCTAAGCAGGGAGACGAAAAGTGGCAGACGATGCATCTGTCCAGCAACGGTTATTTGGAATCCCGCTGAAAAGTCGCATACATCCGAAGAGTCGAAAGAGCATAAAAGAGAATTGATCCTGAGAATACACCCTTCAGCCTTTCTGGAAACCTTCACGGAATTGCTCCGCCTCGCCAAAATGGAAACACCTCAGCTTTCAGTTCACGATTTGCGATACGAGGTTGGCAGTGTTGAGATCACCGGACCTGCCTCGACGGAAACTCTTATGTCTATCTTGACCCCAAGACATAAAAGAGAAGAACCGAAGATGAAACATGCGGAACTTTTTCAAGGATTGCATGGTGTGACTAACCCAGCATCTTTACCAGCCCAAGCTATTCTGGGATTCAATGTGCAGGATCCTCGTCTGAGATACCCCCCCAAGAAAGCGAAATCGGCAAACAGCGAGGAAGAGAGGGAGGAAGAGGAGATAAAAATGTTAGAGCTTCTCGCCTCCTGGCCTGCTGAGGATAACGTCCAGCCCTACGACATCTTTGACCGAGATCAACGCCACAAAGCATCATGCTTACCTCCGCAAAAGCTTCTTCAGAAACGGAGAAGTTCTACTGCCCCTGGGGCAGTTCTGAAGCCTGTGGAGTCCGACCCTTCGATTCCTATCCTGCTCATTTCTGGTCGCTCGGGACCAAGCAGGCAGGCTCAAGGCACCTGGACTCTTCTTGCACCTTGGGGCTGCATCCTACCATTCTGGTACTCGCTGGTTCACTACCCTCTCTCTTCTGGAGGGAACCCTCGTTTTGCTGGTCTAAACGAGGCTAAACAAGTCGCGTTTGAGCGCGGACTACCTTTCTTCCCTTCCGACTTTCTTACCACAAACGCTGGCGTGACATGGGAGCTAGAGCAGCGGCAACTGAGAAAGAAAGCGTGGGAGAAACGACCCAAGAGCAAAAGAACGGAGTGGGACTCGCTAGAGCTTGGTGCGGGGAGAAAGGGCGAAGTTGGGAATGGTATGGCCTGCGATTTTGAATACCTCTTTAGTTTGCACCGGCGTCTCGGAGAACCAGACTCAGAGACATCAGATGCTATGGACATCGATGTCGAAAGTGCCACCAAAGCCACAGGGGAGCTAGAATCAAACCCCCTGTCTCAGCTCACCCCTATTGACAAGTCAACGTTCTCCCAACTTGTCAAATCTCAACAATTGGACTCAGCTCCTGGGAGTAGTGTCCTGACTGTACGGCTATGCTTTCTCACAAGGGGTGTTGCCAGATCTTGTGCAAGAATCTACCGACTTCCTAGAAAGCCTATACTCACCCCTCCTTCTCCCAACGCCGAGGTCCCAGCCACAGACCCATCTCCACTTCCTTCTTCTTCTTCTGCTTTACCTTCAGCCCTTCGAGACCAGTGGCTGCGATTAGTACCACAATTCACAGATACCGCCAGGTCGCGTCCTGGTAAGAATGGATCTGCGAGAATAGCAAAATCGACAGATCCCCACACGCGCAAGCGACTGCTAGCCCAAGAGCTCACTGCTCCCCCAATACCTTGGCCATCTGCCAAGGCTAATGTCGCTGATATCAACGGTCACCCATTAGTTCCAGATGCGCAAGACTTGATTGGTTTTGTGACAAGCGGATCATTCTCGTTGAGCGAAGGTCGGGGGATAGCTGTGGGTGGTATCGCTGTATCAAAGGTCTTGGATGATATGCGGGAGGACCGCACCCAGGGTGCTCTCTGCATTGTGAGGAACGCGGGGGAAAGTGTAGGCCGAATTGCTCGGTGGGAGATTATCTAAATAGAATGCCTATCACATCTTGATGGCAATGTGAGAAAAATATAGTATAAGTTTTTTAATACCACAATAGCAATCGTATCTCGTGCAATCACAAGTGGAGGGCGGGGGTTTGTCGGCCCTTAAGAGCCATACGATCAACTTCTTCCGATGCATGTACGATGGCCAGCCGTGTTTTGGACCTACATACAATGAAGTGGTCTTGGCGATTTCACTGACGGCTATCACTGTCTGGAGTGAACAATCATAGACGCAGATCTTATCTGGGGTCTAAGTTTCCAGGAAAGGCGTCGTTGACATGACCCCTCCTTCGGAAGATATATCTATGTAGCCCCGGAGTCTCTCGATCCTGATTCAAATATTCATTTATGCGTATGCTTCTACTATTTTTCTTCTTCGTTTAAAATAAGACCATCATCATATATCCTCACCAACATCGCAACGCTGCTTGAACCGTACGAGCCACAATGTCGTCGACAAAGACAGCGCCGCAAACAATCCAAGGCGGCTGCCTGTGCGAAGGCATCCGGTACCAAGTCAATTTCGCACCGGATTTTGACTTCTCCAAGGGCGTATGATTCCCCCCCCCCTCAATCATTCATAATGGGGCCCCTGGAGCAGTCGCTAACGAAGTGAGGTAATCGCCAACACACACAACAGTGCTCTACATGCCAATGTGTGCAATGCCGCAAGAACGCCGGGGCCGTCATTACTCACCTCCGCAGGATAGAGCCGGAGAACATCACCTTCACGGCCCAGAAGACGCTGAAGAAGTACTACGCCACGCCCGGGATCGCGCGGGCCTTCTGCGGCGAGTGCGGCAGTTGGTTGTACTGGCACCCCGAGAAGGATAATTACCTAGCTCTCGCCATCGGCACAGTCGACAAGGAGGACTTGCTCAAATACGGGTCGTTGCTGGCGGAGTTGAATGTGCACTACTACTGTGCCGAGGAGATCCCAGGTATAACTGACAACCTCCCAGGAGAGAAATTGGAGTATGACAATTAGGGCGAGGGTGCAGAGCTGATGTAGGTGAGAGAAACGGGGGACATTGTACATTCGACGTATTGTATTTGAATGATACCAAGTTGCTAGTGATACCTAGGCAACTGCAACTCCGAGGCGCCTTGGTAAAAGATTAACGTGCTCAAAACCTGCTTTCCCATAATTGTAACCCAGAAAAGATAATACCCAATTCTCTCAAGTACCTGCTCCCAAATGTCAGATCTCATGTGCCTTTTAATCTTCCTCGCTGATCTCGCTCTCTTCGCCCTTATCCTCAACATTGACCTCTTCAAAGGCCATTTCCAGATCTTTCTCCAAGTCATCTTCAATATCGATGTTATCTTCCTGCTCGTACTCGGGCGCCTGTGGTTCCACTTCCTCCATTTCTGGCTCCGACTCTTCCTCCTCCTCCATTTGGCCACCGTACGTGTCTTGATGATTAACTGAGTTCGGCAGCTTGAAGTCCACATCGCCCTCGTCTTCACTTTCCCCATCGGCATCGTCGGCCTCTGATTCCCGCTGGTCCATGAAATCGTCAAACCGCCGTACAGCTGGGAAGGCGGGCGAGAAGTCCCTCTTCTGAGACCTGGGTTCGCCTCCGGGGTACTCCATCAGCAAGCCTCCGTCGTCATCATCATCGTCCTCTTCCTCCTCCTCCTCAAGCGTCCGCGACCGCGACTTGGGCTTGGGTGGTACTTGCTGGGCCTGGGGAAGGACGAGTCCCTGGCTTTTTGGCTTGGGAGCTGGCGCCGGCGCCGTCTTTGGCTTCGCCTTGGGCTCGGACTTGCGAGCAGGCGGATCTTTCTTTTTGGCTTTGGGTGCTTTGGTCTGCTGCGGCTTGCTGGATTCGGAGGCGCCAGAGGACTGGGCCGTCTTGCCGTTGCTGTCGAGCTGATTATACTGCCGCCGTAGACTGGCGGGGTCGCTGTTGTTTGGCGTCCGGGTGATGTTCATGTTGAGGGTCGAGTCGATGCGGTCCAGGATGAACGCTTCGCGCGCTGGGTCGAAATAGAGAACGTACTGTCCATCGTCGGTGTTTCGCGCGCCAGCATATGCGTATTCGGTATGGCCAACCTTATCGACGAAGTTCAGATCGTAGGAGCTCTTGTCGCCGGAAACTGAGGGCTTCAGTCGGGCTGGGTTCTTCTCGGCTATCGCAATGGGCGGTTTGTGGTTATCTTGTAAGATAGGGAGTCAGCGCGTGGTAGCTCACAAGTGAGGATGTTTTGGAGAGCATCTTACATCTGATACCAGTGAATATCTCATTGGAGTTCTTGCCGAGGAGGCTATCCCCAAGGATAACAGGATAATTACCCTTCTGGGTCGGGTCAACGAGCTCGGCCATGTTGAGAGATTAAAACAAAATGGTATCGACAGGAATACCCGAGAGAGAGTTGCCGTTGTATGCGTCGGATTCGAGGAGAAAGACTCCCGAAGTCGACTTACTCGTAGGCACGCGCCACGGTAAAGCCACCCGGAGGAACAGAGGGAAGCACTGCCCTGTTGAGACACAGAAGATGTTGGTCGAGAGGATAAGTTTTCTGAAAGCGAGGTTGACCCTAGAGCGGCCCAGATCCAAACATTCTCCGAGGCCAAATCTGTAATCGAGAACGAGGTGGACCAGTCGGTGCTACAGGGCTGGTTGGTACGACGGAGATGTCGTTGAATGGAAGTCGCTGGTGGAGGCACGAGTGATAAGTGGACTGGAGGCTGTGGAGGAGGAGGCCACAAAAGGCTAATCGATTGGCTGTGGAGATCTAATCTCTAGGCTAGGCTTAGGTAGGCCAAGTAGAGAGCGCCTCGGATAATAAACCCTCGGTGATTATTTGAGGATGATGGAGGGCTGGTGTTCTGGGCGGTTTCTCGTATAATAACAGTCAGTGATTGAGAAATAGGGCGTGCGCGCATTTCACGTCCTATCCTATGAGGCATAGATGGATTGAGATTGCTGGTGAGGAAGGACGAGGAGACTAAAAAGTATCCATTGATAGAATTACACTACGATAGTACCTACCTATACAATAATCAACCTTAAACAAGTTATGGTTCGAAGATGAACTTTGTTCGCGTGGAAGACCCGACGACCGCCTTTCGCCTCTTCCCGCCCTCCGAATGTGGGACGCGGCGATCCTTTGTTCGCGAAATAAGTTTCTTTGTCGAAATTGTGTAGAGCTGTTGGTCAACAAACAAGCCATGTCAAATGCAGGCTACACAAAAGTGCCATCCAGAGAGTGTCCATCAATTGAGTTGAATCATTTTGCCTCGCGGCTCATTGTACATGCAGACAGGGCAGGAATGAGACCATCAATGAACCGACTGGTTGGTAAAATGATAGTTCATGCCCTTGTGTATTACCGACCTTGCAGTGAAAGCGACTGCGGACCACCCTGTTTGTAGGTGTTGGCCAGATATGAAAGCAGGCTCCTGAAGCTACATGTTTGTATCAAACTCACATTGGGAAAGGCTCGGAGATCTCCAGAGCCGTGCATAATCACTCTTGGCTGAGTGGAGCATGTTCTAGAGTCGGAGCCCAAGCTCAGCCAGATCCGCAGTCTTGAAGCGGAAGAGGGCAAAAGAAAAGAAGATGATCGGTCCCGGGGAATGAGAACCAAGAAAGAAGGAAAGAAAAGCAAAAAAGGAAAAGCAAAAGGAAAGAAAATGACGAGATGGAAAAGCACCGATCAATGTTGCAAAAAGAAAGCATGCCGATATTGAGGGACTCGAAGATTTGCCAAGGGCAAAGAAAGGCGGCCGCCGAGAAGGAGAATTCCAACGCCGCTTGCCTCATAGTACATGTGCAGACCGCATTTGCATGCGTAATTCGATGCAGGTTTCAGGACTAGGAATAAGGCTGTCCTTGCCACCACCACCAACAAGGAAAGGGATAGACCGCGCTGCTTGCGAACTGGGAACGGAGGGGCGGTGCAATACAGACACCTTGTGCTCGTAAAGGAAGGCTGACTGTTCAGCTGGACGGACAGCCAGGGAGGCGGTAGCACTTCAGACCGCCCTCATCATCCCTGTTCCTCGAGACCGACTCCGCGATATTTGTCTTGCCTTGGAATTGAAGGAGGGAGTGAGAGGGGTATGGTTTATTATTATTATTATTAACCCTCCTGTGTGAAGAATGGAGGCCAGCAGGTTCATCGGAGCTCGCACGGAGGGACCCCTGATCGGCATCGGAACGCCGGATAGGAGATACAACAACAACTCATATTTACGCTCGTTATTACTGACTCAAGTGACAAACGAGGGGCTCAGCAATAATGGTTTGCCGGTTCCCCCGGCAAGGCTATAGTATGACATCGGCTTTGCGCAGGGTTCTCCCACACGGGTTAAGCAGTGGGGAACGGTAGGAACAAAGGTTATGTCTGATTGTCTATTGCATACATATGGGGGCAGAAGCTGGCTGGCTATTCCGTGGCTCTATCTCGATTCCTGCCGCCATCGGGATTTGCGGCACGGGAGTTCGCCCGCCGACACGATACGACACAACAACACAACGCGGTGAGATGGCAAGGCGCTACTATAGTACATATGGTGCACCTGCGAAAACCGTGCGCGCCCTGTCAGTTGTACAAGGAGATGTGTCAAAGCTTAGGCGGGCAAAGGGATCAGATGAATGTGGATGGATCGGATCACCTTGGGTTATTTTAGCAAGCCCCTAATGAGTGGTTGGCGCCGATGTGGCACCCCAAAGAGGGCCCTAAAAGCCCCCCTAAGGCTAGCACGACAATCTGCCAGCGGCAGCTTGGCTCAAAACTGCGTTCCTGTCTCTGATCCCTGAGCCTGCAGGTGCAGAGCATGTACATGATGTACCGATGCAGCAGTTGACAGACGGGCAGATAGTAATAAGGGACGGTGCATGCATATGTCCTGGTCGGCGGGTTGGCGGTGGACAGATGCTCGCCCGCCCAAAGGGTAAGGTGAGGAACCGGCGGGCAGCAGCCTCAGCCGCCACTGACCGACGCCTTTCCTTTCTTTTTCTCTGGCTTGGGATGGGTAATGAGGGTACACCCACTACGTAGCTGGCACCTGTCGAGTCGCCTGATGATTGGAGGCGCCCGCTTTCGACAGGGTGCCACCGCATCGCCTGATCTATGACCCAAATCCCCCCTGCTCATAAACGGAGCACGACAATTTCTGTGGCGGATCCCGCTGGGGCTCTTGGGCCAGCAAGTTACTATACTACTACTAATGTGACCTGCTACGTATGAAGGTGCCTTGCCTTGCCTTGGCTACGTTATTCCCAGCCGGCAGTTTCACCCACTTGATCATGGGCACTAATAGTTGTTGTCATTGCCCACAACCGGACACCAGGCAGGGGGAACGGCCCATTTAGATCTGCGTACTAGTATAGAGCCTACTATCGCCCGCCCATCTTAGCCAAACGCCATCCCGCCCTCGTCTGCCAGAGCTTGATTCTCCTCCAGGCAGGGCGTTGACAACGGCTCCCGTCCTGTTATATTGACTAACCCAGCCGCTGCCGGCCCGGCTCCCGCAATCCTCATCGCCTGCTTCGTGCTGAACCTACGTACCTATTGTTTTGACTCGACCGGACTCGGCCGCAATCCCTGTCGCGAGCGTGCGGACGGCATCTGATCTGGGAAAGAGCGAAGTGGTGGGATCGGCGAGGGGGAGGACAAGGACGATTGCGCATTTGCACCTCTCCCAGCGGTAGACATCTGGGATTTCGTGTCTCAGATCCCGCCAGCTGTCTCGCGCCCTTCCATCTGTTTTTGTACAATTCGACCTCTTGGAATAACTTGACCATGCTTCCGGCCTAATCCCCGATACGCTGCATTCTTCTCGTTTCTGGGACTCTTAACCTCCCGACTGACCACCCCTTGCGGCGCCCAGCATGGTGTCCATCGCTCCGCCCAAGCTTCAGACTGAGGAGCTCGAGCCGACGTTAATCGACGGGTTAAGCGACGCCGCCTACTTCAATGAGGTCTTGAGGTTGCCCTTGGGAAAGCTCGAGGTTCACATCGACGACGAATTGGTCTCCCGGGCTCAGCAGCTCGGCATCTCGATTTCCCCAGCCATTGACGACACCGACGACAAGCGCTATACAATCAGCGCCCAGTCTGCCTCGACGGCCGCGACTTACCACGCTCGGACCTTCTCGACGGGTTCTCACGATTCTGCGAGCACTGATCTCACCATATACTCGTCCATATTCGCCCCTCCCAGTTCAGAGTCGACTTCGCTCGGTGGGAAGGAGAAGGGACAGTCCAAGACCCTCAGCTTCCAGCCCTATGACAAGTACCTGACGCAGGTGGACAAGAATCTCGACCAGCCCAAATTCTGCAAAGTTGAGTCGCCTACCGACAGCACTGCCAAGAGCCTCTTCAGTGTAAGCACCAGAAAGAGTCTGTTCAGTGTAAAATCGGGGCTCAAGGGCAAGATTCGATGGCGGAGAAAGTCAATTCAGCCCTTTCCACCTAACCTGTATGTAGCCTTGATCTTATGAAGCACTGTCTTGCATGGCCTTGTCACTAACACCTCCAGATCCTGTGTCTGCTGTCGGGACGATTTCCAGAAGTCAAGTACTTTGCATAGTCTTCCGTGTGGCCATACGTATTGCGCCAGCTGCCTACGAGTCATGATCAGCCAATCTACTACCGAGGAATCCAAGATGCCCCCAAGGTGCTGCACGCAGCCCATACCTACCAATATCGTGAAGGCTGTTTTGCCGCGGGAAACCCAGCAAGTCTTCCTGAAGGCTGTCGTTCAGTTCAGCACGCCTTGGGAGGCAAGGATATTCTGTCCAAACGCGGATTGCGGTGAGTTTATACCACCTCGACACAAGATCGATCCGAAACATCCATTTAATGTCACATGCCGGAAATGTGACACAAGGGCTTGCGTAACCTGCAAGCGCAACGCCCACCCAGTCGGGAAGGACTGCCCAGAGGACTGGGAGCTGGAGGCTGTTTTAAAAATGGGCGAGAAGTCGGGGTGGCGGAGGTGTTACAAGTGCCGGAATCTTGTCGAACTGGCCCAGGGATGCACCCATATGACCTGCAGGTGCAAGGCACAGTTCTGCTACATCTGTGGGGGCGTCTGGAATCCCTCGGTAGGTTGCCCGAATGTTTGCAATGGGGAGGAAGAACTCGAGAGGCGACGCATCGAGGAACAGGAGCGCCTTGCTAAACTCGAGGTCGAGAAGGCCGCGCAAGTCGCCGCTGCGGCTGAGGAGGCCGTTCAGCAAAAGGAGGCAGAGGAGCGTTCGAGTAATCACGAGGCATTCCAGCAACTCATCAAATCTCAAGAGGATGAAATACGGCGGTTCCAGGTGTTTGCTGCACAGGGGAGGATTGCGTTGAAGGAACGCCAGGTTTCACAGAAAAAAGCGCTGGAGGAGAAGTATGACGAATTAGGGGAAAAGATGAAGGAGCGGCACACGAAAACGGCCGGCCATTTGGAGGATCGACAAGTGGCAGCGGAGATGGAATTGCGAAATACGCTAGAACAAAGCGAACGGAGCGTTAAGATTCGACTAAAGCATATGGAAGCTTACTGCGAAGGGTTGGGGCGGAGCCCCAGCACCGATATGCCACAGAGAACAATCACAGAGCGCGATTTACGAGAACTGGGCCAGCAATACAATCTCCGAGATAACATGGAACGATTGCATCAATCGAAGATCAACGTCATGAGAGACCGCCAAGCAAAGCGGATGGAGGAGCTGCTTGATAGGCAGGAGGTGGAGTTGGAAACCCATACGGCGAAACGACAAGAGGAACTAGAAAGCCTAATTTCCCAGCACGCTTTAGAGCTAGACGAAGTCGACAATTTAGGCAAGTCGCGGCAGGAGAGATTGCGAAAACGCTGGGAGCTCTCGGTGGAAGTTCTCTGCAAAGAGACCGAGAAGACGGATGGTTTGAGATACGCCCAGATTCCCGTCCCAACCTGGCCAGATGATGAGGTAGAAGTTAAAGACGAAACGGCTGTCGATTCCGAGAATGCTTAATGGCGAGCAATTTACGACCACGATACCCCTGGCTCAGTATCCGGCATTTCGATTTTGGATAATTCGATGATGGTTTCTCACCTTTGGATTTAAGTAATATACAGTCCCATGTCTCTAATTTTTTGGATTCCAGTCTCATTATCTCATACCCTTTCTTATCCAGGCTCTTCGAAGCTGCAAGAAGTCTTCCTTTTGTCTAGCGCATGTACATCATATGAATTCTTTTTTTCTCTATTGCCCCTTATTATTCCTATTTTCTATGGGCTTGTACAGAGTCGAGATACCCTGAGGGGATACATTCCGGAGTTCTGGAGAAGTGGCATATATCATTATCCCCTTTGACATGGCTGCGAATTCATCATTTGAAATATGATAATGGACTGGAAAGCAATTGAGTCTATCTCATTGATTTCTGTTTCTTCTTAGGACTTTCCCTTGTCGTTTGCCTGCTTCTGGTCAGCATCAATGTTGGGTAGACGCGGAGGCGATTTATTTTATTTGATTCTATTTTAATGTCGGGGCAACTAGCGAGAACTCAGCAGATATACAGGAACTGGCGTGTGGAGGCAACACCACTTAGCATAGTTGAGAGGCAGCAAGCGTGGACTCTGCACCTCGAAAGAATAAATTCACATGAATCATATATCTGGCCATGCTGTGAACGTACCAGGGTTATTAGACACCATCACCTGGGTGAGGGTGATTTAGAGAAAGATGTCCGGTGGTTGGCGCTGATGCCGGCCTGGATGAAACCCCGGGCCTCCGCAGTGTCGTCGTCGGATGCCCACTTGGATGATGTGGTGCTACGTAATGCACAGCCACTGGCCATGTCGCCACAGCGCGCCAGCTATTACTGCCATCCATGCCACCAGCTCCGCAAATAGACCCTGATCCTTGCTGCATGACGAGGTCGGTGGCTTGAGGTTGGCACTTCCACCAAGGTGCTGCAAAGCAGACGCCAACATCTTCCCACAACAATCAAGCCTGCCGACTCGTTTCCCCAGCTTAGCTCCTTGGTCGCAAACGCACACACACATTCCACGCCGTCCGAGTCCAGCAGGCTGTCGCGGCTCCTTAGTAAACTCCTCTGCGCACCTCGACGACGATCGTGGGCAGTCACTCACTAGCGCAATCTCCGAAGGGGGGTTACCTGACTTTCCATCTGCCCATTCCTTGCAGCCCAAGTAAAGCGAAGCACCCGCCAAGCTCCTCTCGACCACCGCACATGTGCAATTGACGCTCCTGCTCGCCTTCAAGGAATGCCGAGATCGTGTGACGACGACAACTGAAAGCTCTATCCAAAATAACAACCATACCCTGTCCGACCTACACCACACCACCAGCCTTGCTCAGCACTTGCACCCCGTCAAAATGGCCGACGTCCTCACCTCGCCGGTCGATGGACATGACCGAGATGGGTTTCATCAGAATAGTTTCCCTCTTGACCGAGCAGCGACCAACAGCCCAGCTATTGCGCCCGAGGTCGCGACAAATCCCTCCCAAGGCCCCAGTCCAGAGGTCCTGAAGCAAGTCAACGACGTTCTCTCCTCTGAGGTAACACGAGCTATACCACCTCATACCTGTCTGCTCAAAACTGGTCCCATCTCCTAACCTGTCTCTAGATCGGCATTACAACCCTACTCAATCGTCTGAAAGCTAGCATAGCTACTTCTAAGGTAAGTCGCTTCTTTTCCTACTCGCCTATTCCGGTACCACACGCTAACCTGGGAGCAATAGGAATTCGCTTCCTTCCTCAAAAAGCGAGCATCTCTTGAGGAGAGTAATGCGCAGGGCCTGAAGAAAGTGAGCCGAGCCACTCAACATAGCCTCCGCCAGCCAGACCACCGCCAAGGCAGCTTCTCTTCCGCATACGACGACATGGTCCAAATCCACGAGCGCATGTCCGAGAATGGTTCCCAATTTGCTTCGTCCTTGCTGAAGATGCACGATGAGCTCGTCGAGCTTGTCAACAGCTCCGAACAAAGTCGCAAGACATGGAAGACTACTGGCCTCAGTGCGGAGCACAAGGTGGCCGAGCTTGAGCAGACCATGCGCAAGAGCAAGGCCAAGTACGACTCTCTCTCAGATGAATACGACAAGATTAAGACGGGAGAGAAGCAGACTGGCAAGGTCTTCAACGCCTTCAAGAACAAGTCTGCTGCTCAGCAAGAGGAAGATCTGCTGAGGAAGGTCCAGAATGCCGATCAGACTTACAAGAGCCATGTGCAGACGTTGCAGACTGAGAAACATCACCTCGAAACTTCTACTCGCCCCGAAGCTGTCAGGGCCCTTCAGGATCTCATCAAAGACATTGACGCTGGCTTGTCATTGCAGCTTCAGCAATATGGTGAGTCACAACTCTACATTCAATGTGAATTTGTCACTGACTTGAATTCTTCTTCAACTAGCTCTCCTCAGCGAGAAGCTTCTCTTGAGTAATGGTTTGAGCGTGAGCCCAATCCCAGGACCTGGCACCGATATCAGTTCTGTTCGCAGTCTTCGGAACGCTGTGCTATCGATCGATAATGAAAAGGATCTCAACGACTACATCTCTGCCCAATCGAGCAAGGTCCCTCACGTCCCTGGCGATGTGAAATACGAGCGAAATCCCGTAAGCATATAAGCTGCATCGCTTGAAGTCCATGGAGACTTGCTAACTCCCATTTAGGTCCTTGGCCCAGGGCCTTCGCATGCTAGAGAACCGTCTAACCAGGGTTCAATCAATACTAAAGCGCCCCTCCAATCCCATCCTCCCCAATCCTCTGCTGGTCCGCTCCCACCGTCGGGGCCTCCTTCAAAAACCAACACTGGTTTGAACCCAATCAACCCCCCAATCGGTCACCCAGCCTCACTGGGTAAGACCCCGACAAGCTTCACACCAACAGGGCCTCCGAACCCGCCGTCTTTCCCTCCCTCTCACAACCGGAACTTCAGTCAAACCGAGTATGGCAGCAACAGCGGCGTTCAGACTTCAAGTGGTCACCCCCCTCCAGCATATACGCCTGGTAGTCCCGTTGGGCCACCCCAGTTAGGTGCTCTTCCATTCCAGGCTAATCAGGCCGCTGCCGGACAACACGAGAGGCAGGGCAGCCACACATCAGCTGGTTTAAAGTCGGCGTCTCCAGGCCCTATCCAAACCACATCTGCGCCCCCGAAGCCAGTCTTTGGTGTGCATCTCAGCCGCTTATATGAGCGTGACGGCTTGGCCGTACCTTTGGTTGTTCATCAGTGCATCCAGGCTGCTGACATGTATGGACTTGGGGTTGAAGGCATTTACAGGCAGTCTGGGTCCTTGGTTCATGTTCAAAAGCTGAAGCACATGTTTGATACAGGTATATACTATAACTCCCCAGGAGCATCGAAACAAACACCACGGCGGGAACTAATTATGGCTTGGTAGACTCTCAAAACCCGGCTCTTGATTTCAGAAATCCCGAAAACTTCTATCACGACGTCAACAGTGTCACTGGACTGTTGAAGCAGTTCCTACGTGATCTTCCCGATCCCCTTTTGACTTCGGAACATCACGATAGCTTTGTTGCAGCTGCCAGTAAGTCGCTTTCGATCAGCAGCTTAGAAAAGGGGGTGTTTGACTGACTCAACTAATCACAGAACATGATGACGATGTTGCTCGTCGCGACTCCATGCACGCCATTATCAATAGCCTCCCCGACCCCAACTACGCCACACTGCGCGCACTCTCCCTGCACCTGTACCGCGTCATGGACAATGCGCACGTTAACCGGATGAACTCACACAACCTCGCTGTCATCTTCGGTCCCACCATCATGGGTACTGATCCCAGCAATGCTATCGCCGATGCTGGCTGGCAGATCAAGGTCGTCGACACCATCCTCCAGAACACATATGACATTTTTGATGAAGATTAATCTTATTCTATTCGGTCCCCGCCGGACTTATTTGCGGGCTACAAGTTTGCTGAACGATGTGATGAAATCTCCATCTTTTTTGCTTTCTCACTTTGTCGCATCTACACATCCGTTGTTCTGCCAAAGCGATAGACTCGTCGTCCCTCCATCTTCGCTGTTTCATCATTTCGTAGCTCAAGATACGACATAGTAGCTTTCTTTTTACTCTCTACATTATGTTTATTTGGCTATCTTGCCTCGTTATCGTTTTCGCGGTACCACCGTCACTGTAGGAATAGCTCTTGGTTTGCCTCGCCTTTTCAGCTTTTACTAAACGAGTTGATTCACTGTTTGAGCAAACGAACTTTCCAGGCCCAGGTATCACGCTGTCTATGGCCGGGCGAGGGAATGATGTAAAAAACCACGAGAACCGGGGACGGGGTCAAGAGTGGCTGGAATGGGGGCGATCGAGGAGGGGGTTTTCATTTTAGACGATCCACGTCGAGAAAGCAAAAGCAATAGACTTCCTGCAGCTCGATAAGCATATATGAACAACTATGTAACACGAAGTCATAATGAAGTTGTATATTTCAAGATAATGCATATTCGGACATCCACGGCCCATGTATCCATAACCGTGGATTGCATGCGCACAAGAATTAGAGATATTCCCAAGCTCTCCATGATAATAAGAACCTTATCCTACGTCTTGACATCCTCAAAACCCCGACTGTCGTCACCAGTCAGCTTTCCCTGCACCACGCTCGCTCCCAATGCAGCTCAAAGATGAAACAGCTAAACGAAAAAGATACATGCATGCCAATGCTGTCAATCCCAGTATATATATAAACAAAAGGATAAATTCAGTCTTCCCAGGCTCCGTGAAACCGCCTCAATGCTGTGCCGCCTTACCCCAAAACAAGGAAGAAATCACTTGGCGCGAACCGGAACCGTAGTAGAACGTGTCTCATACACCATGTAGACGATCGTCGTTCAGTTTAGACAAATGAAAAACCAAAATCAAGAACGAAAGCAAGGAAAATAATGTCGAAGCGGATGTGATTAAGTAAGGTCACCAAGATCAGGAACAAACAATTTCGTTGTTATTGGATCTTGATGGCTTCAAAAAGCCCGAGGCTTAGGCTGGTGTCGTTCTCACCCACATTAGGGGTAGACTCATTAAGCATCTCCCATCGCCTCATCAGGAATGGGGAGAGCTTATGTGATGTAGAGGGTCCGATGCCGTACATGGCACCCATCCCCCGTCCTCCACTGCCGTGGAGCGTACCCGGCTTGTCTTTGTGTGCAAGGACAAGATTGTCAGCCATTGCCGTCTGCGGCGTGCTCAGTAAATAATACAGACGTGGGTCTGATGATACATTCAAGCCGGCCATCATGCCGGGGAGTAGAAGAACATTCTTGGCGCATTGTTGGCGAAGATCGTCAGGTAAAGCATCGACAAGGACAACGGCGACGTCGAATACTTGCTGGCTCAGTGAACCAGAAACCTCAGGCGGCAGACACTGGAGGATGAGGAGCAAATTACAAAGTGCAAGAAATGCACGAGCTCGGGCCTCACAATTCACCGTGATAAGCGAGAGCTTGCCGCCAGGTGCTACACTTGAAGGAGCTCCAAGGGTGGCATTATCACGTGCAAGACCTTGAAGGATAATCAACCTTAGCAGAGCAGGAAGCCAATGGTTCAGCACAGCCATTAGCAATTCCTTGTGCTCTCTGCTTGCAATAATCTCTCCTAGGTCGACCAGTTTCTCCACCGCAAGCGTACTTAGTTGAGACGCCTTTGGCGAGGGTTGCCCGGCACTGATAGCTTCGATAACGCCGATGAGATTTTCGGCCATGTGGATTCGATATTCTGATGTTCCTTCGATAGAAGATACCGACTTGAGAGATGGGACCAGGCCCAAAAATCTGGAGTAGGCAAGGTTCCGCAAGTGATGAGCTATATCTGTACTAAGACATGGGAGCATACTCGTCCAAACAATATTGTTGGCCTCGATCGCGCGATCCATGGCCGTGGCGAAGAGCTCAAATCGAGATGCCGGTGCCTCGCCGGTGTCCACCGATTCGTCGGCCTCTGTTGGATTGCCTTGGTTCATGGAAAGATCCAGGTTCAGCTTCAATTGGCAGAAGGGCAGAGTCAGCTCATTGGCTAGACCAAGTATTTGGTCGAATGTCGTTTGGACTTCCTCGCTGCTATCAGGCAAGAGTAGTCGGGTTGAAAGAGACGACAGGAACTCGCCGCACCCGTCCGGCAGGTTGTTGATGCTTAAAGACTCGCTCACAGCGGCCGAATCCACCGTGACCAGGTATCTCAGGCCGTCAGTAAGCATCCAGCGGAGTTTCGGGTCTTCCAAGGGCAGGTGACACTTGTCTGAAACGTCTCGCATGCTAATGTACTCAACAATCGCGCTTCGGACTAAAGACAAAAACATTGCCGGATCATCATGCTGGGCAGACTGCTGGTGGACAGTAAATTGGTACTCTTCCTCCGCTGTCAAAGTATTGGATTTGGGCATCTTTGCCAGAAGTAGGTCGAGTAGTTCTTGGAAATATGGTTGAGGTACCCGGCCAGTAGCTTTTATGCCCTGTGACACCATAGCTGGTGATAAGTTTGAGGCATGAAGTAGGACGGTGATGTTCAAACAGCCAGCAGTTAGAAGAAGGGGGTAAAGGTCCAGAAGCTTAGGCCGCGAGTCCATCGAGCTGACATGGCTGACCCAATCCGTCATTAGTTTATCGAAATGCAGAGGATCAAAAACGCGCATCTTGGTCAACAAGGAGGCGAAGACTCTGCGGCTCTCGTCAAGTTTAGCCCATCCAACTTCTAGCCTTGGTACAAGCGTGCGAAACAGCCTGTTCATTGTTGGGTGGTCAATACTGCTACCACTGGCGAGGAGTTTATCAATTTCGTCGGATATTTCACCTTCGGCCCCTTGAGACTGCGTTATCATGTTGTCGGATACCGGAGAACAGGCGTCGATAGCGCTACTTCGATCGCACTGAAGGAGTTGTTGGCCAAGTTGGCCGGCTAGTTCATCCTGATCCGGTAGTCTATTGGCGAGATATGAGATGGAGGCAAGGAGTGGTCGAGCAAGCACCCCTTGCTGAATAATGATCCTCAGTCGCTCACACAGTTGCTGGAATAATTCAACTGCAGACCCCATACTTAGAAATATTGATAAATGGGCGTTCACAGTGTCAGCACATGCAGCAAGTATGCTGGGCTCTGAGGCCTTCGAACATGCTCGAATGGTGTCTGAGAGCATCGCAAAATCCTCAGCTGTCTCGAGGATAGCCCGAGCAGACATGAAAAGCGCCAGCATTGTAGGTTGACTTCCATCAGCAGAAACATGTCGAGCCACAACATCGCGTAGGTGGCACCCAATAGATGCCTTGCAAGCACGGCTGCTCTTTTTGATTCTGATCAATAGCTTTCGAAGGGGAAGCGGTTTTCGCTGAAACAATGGATCATCAGGTGGGAGCGGGAGTCCCAATGTATGGTCCACACATTTGATCGCATTAGAGAGGTCGATCTCCTCGTTTTCTGTCGAATATCCTCCGGCTCGACGAAGAAGGTTACTCCTCTCATTTCTCCATTTCTTCGGAAAACAGTGTATCGGCAGTTCAATGAGCAGCCTTGTAGCGCATGGACCGTCATCGGGATCGACATCAGAAGCACCATGAAAGCCTCCTCTGGCAATCAACCACTGGAGATAGTAGGGAATGGAAAAACTACCGTTTCGGACGAGCTCTGACACAAGCAGATAAACTTGGTTCTTTCTATCCGCATCGTGAGTATCAACACCATCTATCACTTCAAGCACAGATGGAGTTGCCTCGAATCGAGCCATGGAAGCCCACGATCGTAGCAGGCTAGCCGCAACATAAATTTTGGATAAACCAGGACGATAAGCCGAGGTCGCCCATTCGACCAGGGTCCTCGTGATGATAGACTTGTCATCACTCATTTCCCAGCATTTAGTGGCCAAATCCGGTTCAACAAATCTTCGAAAGGTTGAGTCGAGAAGTCGCACCAGTTGCTGTTTCCCTGCGGGAGTATACGCAGACCCCGTGATGGCAAGAAAGCCGTTTCTGGCATTGACTCCCGAGTACGCCTTCTGGGCACCCTGGTCTTCTACCGGTAAGACAGACTTGAGTGTTTCTCGGTATTTTGACCAGTCCAGAGGGCAGACGAAGCTTTCCGGGTGGCTTTGGATAAGTGTTCGCAGAATGGAAGATAGTTGATTTGAAAGCTGAGTGAAAACATCGCGGTCTGGATCATCATAAAGCTGAGCAATGTGTTAGGAGAAGGGATCTATAATTAGAAGTATGGAGAGAACTTACTGATTTCAAATGAAGAAGAAAACCATAAACAAGTCGCTTGCCATGCTTGCGTGATCGAAGCAAGTCTGACCAGTATATGCGCACGATGAGGATCCACATTGGGAGTCTTCCAGTCGTACTACTTTCTAATCCTGTTGTCATCCATTCTAAATAATGTTCGCGATCTAGGAGCTGCTCCCAATAGAGATTTGATGCAAGCCGAATTCTATGTTGATCAGTTAGTGGTGATGCTCAGCAGAGCCAGACATTAGGTGAGGCTAATACGTACGCGTACGTGACCTTTGACTTCCAGTCAACATCATGGACGGCGGAAGTGACAGAGTCAATAAATTGCTCAACGAATCCCGTCCAATCCCTACTCCATTTGGCTTCACCCCCCATTACAACCGCGCCATTGACGCCTTTCCTCTTGAAAGCTCTTATCTCATTCGCTCCGACGCATTTGGCTAGCCAAACCGCTCGTTCCGTAGGAACTCTTTTGTTCAGGCATTGGTCAAGCAAGACTCGCCCTCGAACGCCATGGGGGATTGTGCGGCTGAGACGGCGAAGGGATGTTGCAGGGTTGGCGAGGTCCTTGAGCCAGACTTCACGTTTTGTATCGGTGAGGGTAACTCGAGGAGGTGGTTTAAAGGTCGACGGTGCGGTGATTTGTCCGCGTTGTCTTCGCTGATTCAACACGCCCATGTAGATTGTTGATAGAGCGCTCAACCCATTCTTTTGCTTTAGCGCTGGGAGAATGGCAAGCCTGGCAGGTGATGATTCCGTGGAGCTAGGCTTCTCCCATGTGCCTTTTGTGATGGATTCGGTTGACCACTCGTCTTCGAAGTGGTTTCCAGACCACGGGAAAAAGTCACCATAGCCCGAGAAAAGGGCCTTCCCAAACAAGTCCCCGCTCGTAGGCTCACTTCTCTTCGTCGGTGCTAGTCGAGGCGCATCAGGAGGTATTTCGACAGTGTACGGTTTCGGGCGGCCGTCTTTCTTCCCGCCAACGGTCGGCGACGGCGATTCCTTTGACCGCACTGGTTTTTGTGATGTCTGATACCTTGGGCGCTTCGGCATAGGAAGGGGAGGGTTATTAGTATTATTTTCTTGGTGAGAGACGCGAGACAGGGCAGGGCTATTCGCGCCATCGACAGTGCCGTCGCCGCCCAATGTAAGTGCTCGCGCCGAAGTCATACTTTGGGGTGATTCGACTGCTATTTGTAGATGAGATACAGCCTCGTTGGACAGCTCTAACCGAAGCCGAGAGGCTCCCCGCCTCGGGGTGCCGATGCCATGTCGGCCAGGGGGCGCATCGCCCGAGTCTGATGCCTGATCACCGGGTTCTCTCCGTACGGGCGATGAGGGAATATGCTGCTGAGAAAGGTTTCGCTGCTGGGTCGAAGGTCTTGGTGTTGATAGCGAGGAACTGCTCAGCGTTCGTTGGGGCGGTCGCTGCTGGACGCCTATCGGGGTCCTCGAGGTCATGATCCGGAGAGGAGAGGGAGCGCCATCCCGTTGCGAACTCGATGAAAGCACAAGAGAGAGACCGGGTCGGGCAGTTCGCAACGGCGCCCAAGACGAGCGTACGTCGGTTCGGGAACTCGGACGAAGAAAATTGTCGCGCCGCGAATCTCGAAGGGCTTATGCAGGATCGGTTTGCGGCTTAGACTGGAAGGCTCGCACAAGCAAGAAAAGAGGGTCTTGGACGTTGGCAGTGGCTTCGAATAATTGAGTCGGATGTAGATGCGTCCAGGACCGCAGCCAGCAGACCAGCTCGTGCGAAGTCAGAATGGCGATGGACAATAGGGATCTATCTCGAGACTGTGGGTGGACGATGAGGTCGTTGGAGCTAAACTCGGATGAGGTGCGGATACGAGTCAATGTGGTATTGCATGGCCCGGGGGAAGAAGGGAAACTGGCGTGCCCGTCAGTCCTTCCCTGCCAGGTCCTGGTTGGGGCTCGGGGCGGTGGTCGCGGCTGCTTAACGAAAAAAACAGGGGGGTGGGGTAAGGGAAGTGCGATTCTAGGTTCAGCGGGCCACACTGCGCACAGGGGCCCACAAGACGCTAAAACATCTGGAAGGCCAGATGCGGACCCAGCCCGCTTGGCGTCCATTGGAGGGAAAGGCGGTGTTTAATACCGCTGACTGCGACGCCGGGCAGGTATGGAGTGCCTACACCTGCCCTTTAGGCCTTCCTCACACGCCCAGCAGCAATATGCCCGGGACAGGACGCACGGCCGATCTAGAGACCTCCTGATCGTCGCACACGATTAGTGAGCCCGTTGCTGGCAACAGCACATATCCACCCATTGATTGAGCGTCGGTGTTCTGCCGTGTAAGCCAGGCCACGCATCGGCACCCCTGTCGCTTCGGCCGGCATCAGTGAATTGTCACATTGTGTCGCCGGCGATCTCTTCCAAATCTCTCTTTTCTGGCATATTCCTTTTTCGAGCCGAGCGGGCATGGCGTCTTCGATTTCATACGTAGTCTCTCTGCTGAATGGTGATCGGTCGTAGCCGCCAGCCGTGAGGAGGCCATCGGCTGGCGGCCGGCCTATCAGAAGCCCCATGATTACAGCCAGCCAGTGCTGTCCCCATCCGCGAAAATTGGTTGCACGCGACCCCGACCCCTCCCCTCATCCAGTTGTCGAGCGAGCTGGGCTGCAGGTCTTACTCTGCTACGCGTACCAGCGACGGGTGCGCCACGGTTGAGGATGCTGCATGCTACATTCCCCCGGCTTCTTGCCCAATAAAGCACGCACGATTCGCCGTAGGTACCTTACTTCTCACCTGGGCTCCGAAGAAACGGGCCACCTCACCCGCAGACGCCGTATCAAGGCTGGGCGAGATCATGTTACTCTGTCACCCCTCGGCAAGAAATCAAACCAATAACACACGAGGAACGCATCTTGAGCAAGCAGTTCGATCCTTCAGACCTCTTCCACCGCTACCTAACCAACCTGAACAGCATCTACGCTTGTGGTGGTCTGCTTCCCCCGTTCTCTTACCCGAACCTACCAGTTTGCCACCCGCACAATTTCCGACCAGCCGGATTACTGGTGCGTCTAGGGGTTCCTCGGTCCTAGTTTGCTCAGACAGCCTGAATTTAGCACTCGCACGATCTCGGCAGACCAAAGTCCGCCTAGGTATGTATCCCCAACCCAAACAAGAATGGAACGATCAAAGCCCCCCGGACTCCCCGTTGGTTGGGCTGTCTCCGCCACCTCCGACTTCTTACCCGGTTCGCGTGGGAAAGCTCACGCAACCCATTCGCTTGGTAAGCGACCAATTGAAGGGAGCAGGGTTGTTCCTTCAACACCAAGTTCCCACTGGCTCGCAGTCCACAAATCAGATCGCATCTCTATTCCGGCCATATCTTTGCCCGAAGTTGAGGACCCCTTGATGAAGATAGATAACATTAAGGACGAATTGAGTTTGCGTGGCTTGCACTCTCTTCACCAGCCACCACCCGACTGCTCGCCACTAATCGCCGAGGAGTGCCCAGGCACCAAGACAGCAAGTAACCTTAGCATAGTCAAATAACAGTACTATCTAATAATAGTACGTAGTAGTGATGATTTATTTACGTTCTAGTCCATTGTCTGTAAATCTTTGTGGCCCACACTGGAAGGTTGAGACTTGGAAACTCGGTTGCGGTCCATGTTATTCTAACGCTCACTTGCTAGGTGTGGCCTACTTAATCTTAAATCGCACCAGGTCTCCTCGGCAATTGATGAGCAAATGCACGTATATTGGCAAGACGGAGCATAAAACAATGAGCAGCTAATCGTTAATAAGCAGTACCATCTGCAGGTAAGTAACCCTAGTAATCCAATCTCGACTGAAACAGGACCGGCCAAATTGATGATGTGCCTCTCGTTGAAACATCATGATGAATCATAACTATCCCACTCGCGAAACCTTGCTCCCCGCAGCACACATCTCGCCTGCCATCCGGCTCAGAGCTCCATGATGTTGTCCACGCTCCACTCTCCCCAGCCTTTCTTCTCGCCTGGCAGTTCGATTGATGACCACTCCTCCTTAGTCACCTTCTGCCACTCCTCAAGAGGGATCCAGCCGATATAGGCTCGGTCTCCAAATCCTCCGATCCAGTAAATATGCGTCACCACCAATCTCGCCCATTTACTCTCGTGGATCACATTGCCTGGAAGCCACCACTTGGCATCGTGATGCTTGCTTGTGTAGCATGCCGCGAGCCGAACTGACTCGAGAGGGTCCGGCTCGAAGTACTCCAGATAGCCGACAAGAGAAAAGCGAGGGAGGTTGGCGGCAGAGTACGGCACGGTATCGGGGGCCGTGAGGCCGTCACTGGGAGGAGAGAAGAAGTAGGACTTGACTCGAGACATGAGGCTCATCCGTTTAAGAGGTGGGTATGGGGGGACCCATCTCATTGACAAAGTGAGGTTGGATCCAGCGGCAGCGTTCCTGAAGCTGGTGCCGATGGTGATGGCCAAGATGGTAGGGTTTCCTTCATCCTCGCAATCGGCAACGTAATCCATCAAGCCAATAGGCAGGCCTTCAAGCCCGCTCGGGCTTTTGATGGACGCGTTATCCTCATCAGCAGACGAAGAGCCAGGGAAGACGGTTGAGAAGGTCGCGAGCTTCGACAACGCGAGGACCCTACGACCCATAACGGCCGACTCATAGGACGTCGGGATTTTAGCCATCTCTGCATGGTCGGGCATGGCTGGTGAGGGCACGGCCAGGACAGCGGCCGCACCTGTGAGGGCCGCAGTGACGGACGTGAACTTCATATTGGCCTGTCTATCCCCAAAAAATGTATTTACTGCGGGTGGTGGGGGAAAATGGCAGTGAATGATGGATAGAAAAGCCGCTCTTTATATGGAGGAGGGAAGCGGAGAAATAGCCTTGCAGGCTATGCTAGGCTGCCTGCTATACTGGGCCAGGTGATCAGATGATATGATGCTAAACGTGACCTCGGGTGGGTGATTGATAAGATTAGATCAAGACCCCAACGGTTAAAATCGGGAGTTCTTGGAATCATCTCTATCCAGTTATACTACGACCTACCTTTCGTGGGGAATGGCATGACATTTTACGCTGTTTCGGGACCCGTTAAGGTTGTGAGGGATATATTTGCGGCCAACATATAAATGGTGTGGGCGCTCTCTTCCTGGGAAGTTTGAAGAACATGTGAAAGACCAAGCCGACGCCAAGGAGGTGGGATGGCTTGGAGGGTTACCCAATGCAGGGTCCGGTGGAAGGGTAACCATTTAATTTGACACGGTCCGGCTCAGCCGACCATCCATTTGAATGGATATAATTCTGACTGCAGGCCTAATAAAGAGGAAATATTCGCAACAGCATCTTCTTCTGCCGCTCCTTATCATCCGCTCCTGCAGATGTGGATGGATGATGCCTGAAGGCTTGCAGATTGGTGAGACGTTGGGCTGCTTCATGCTGCAGTTTCATGGCCGAGAGTTTCGTCGCCTGAGTAACGAGGGTTCGCGCTGGCAACGCCAAACTCTGCTAATTGGGCGTTCTGGCCGCAAAGAATGGCGACCAACCCGACGATTACTCAGTTTACCGACAAGCCACTGGGGCTGCCGGGGGAGATGGAATGCGCGGCGTGTGTCCAAGGAATCCAACAATCAATAGCAAGGTACCTGCAATTACACATCGCGTCCCAGTAGCGGGCAAGTGGCATCGCACAATGGGCGGAGGCTAGGGTAGTTTAGGGTAGGCGGGGCACTGGGGATTCCAGATTGTTGCGGTAGCAACAGTGTTGACGTCGGAACCCACGAAGCTCTTGCCGCCCAATGACACGGCGCATATCAGCTAAACACGCCCACCGCCCTGACTGGGAGCCTGCTGAGATCCATCTACCCCTCCGCTGCAACTTTTAACCCTGCAGCAGGAGAAACACTTGCTGGTAGATATCGGGTCCTCCAAGCACCACCAACCTCGATAAATACTGCTTTGTTTGCCCTTAGTCGCTTCGGTGTCCAACTCTGCCGACGATTAGGAATAGACCTGCCGCGTGTCAACATCCAGCAATCGAAGCTTCCCGCTCCACAAAGCCTGCCTCTCCCGAACAACACCAAAGCAGCCCACCATGGCCAGCTTCATGTCTAGCTTCTTCCCTGGCGGGAAGGAAAAGCTACCGGAAGAAGCTGGGGCTCGCCCGATAACTCCAAACAAAAACAACAGTTTTGTCGACCCAACAAGCACACCTCAAGGCAGCCCGAGCAAAAAGACCATCCCTCCTGGAGCTCATGACCTTTCTTCTGTCTTCGAAAATGCGATGAGTCTTCATGCCAGTGGTATTGAGGCACCAGTTAAACTTGCCCGCCCTCAAAGTGTCATCACCACCCAGCTATCCCCAGGCAAGGGCAAACCCAACCCGTTGGACGAAGCCAGCCCCAACCCCAATTACGACGACAGTGTAATCCACAAAAGTGCACCCCCCGGAAGTCCTACCAAGAAGCAAGGACAGGAAAACACACCGCCAATGCCTCGTCTGGCGGCAGCAGACTCTCCAATCCAGCACAACCATGCGGCCGTGACCCGGCAACAGTTATATGAACACCGCGAGCGATCATCAGCGCCAGTGAAGAGGTTCAATACTTCGAGGGGTCTCACGCCCGAGGAGCGAGAAATACTACAAAAGCCAAATGTTCGCCGAATGGTTAATGTGACGCAGCTTTGTAAGAAGAGCCTCCACCAACTTCCCCGTCTCAATTGCTAACGGCCAGCACTAGATTTCCTCGACTATTATTTTGACCTCCTTACATATGTTGGAGCGAGACAGAATCGTCTGCAAGCTTTCCAGTCGGAATACCCTCCTCCACCTACAACTGACGAAGACACATTCAACCAGATGTGGAGCAAATATGCGGGCAGGGAGAGAGCAAATCTCCGGAAACGACGAGTCCGCCTACGTCATGGCGATTTCCAGATCCTCACCCAAGTTGGTCAAGGTGGATACGGCCAAGTCTTTCTTGCACAGAAGAAGGACACCCGTGAGGTGTGTGCCTTGAAAGTCATGAGCAAGAAGCTGCTCTTCAAACTGGACGAAGTTCGCCACGTCTTGACGGAGCGAGATATTCTTACAACCGCCCAGAGCGAGTGGCTGGTTCGGTTACTGTACTCGTTCCAAGACGAGAAGAGCATCTATCTTGCTATGGAATACGTTCCTGGCGGGGATTTCCGGACACTTCTTAACAACACAGGTGTTCTTTCAAATCGTCATGCTCGCTTCTACATCGCCGAAATGTTCTGTTCTGTTGATGCTTTGCATCAATTAGGTTATATTCACCGCGACCTCAAACCTGAGAATTTCCTCGTGGACTCGACGGGTCATGTCAAATTGACTGACTTTGGACTTGCTGCTGGTGTTCTTGCACCATCCAAAATAGAGTCTATGAGAATCAAGTTAGAGAAAGCCTCCGAGACCGCTGTGCCGTTTGGAAAGCCCATGGACCAGCGGACCGTAGCCGAGCGCCGTGAGAGTTATCGCAATATGCGAGAGAACGATGTCAACTACGCCAAGTCGATCGTGGGCTCACCTGACTACATGGCACCAGAGGTCCTTAGGGGGGAAGAGTATGACTATACAGTCGACTACTGGAGTCTTGGATGCATGTTGTTCGAGGCGCTCACAGGTTTCCCACCTTTTGCAGGCGCGTCTCCTGATGAGACCTGGCGCAACTTGAAGCATTGGAAGGAGGTGCTCAAGCGTCCTGTTTGGGAAGACCCGAATTACTTCCTTAGCAACCGTACATGGAACTTCATTACTACGTAAGTCGACGAAGATATTTCTAGCATGTGATCATGCAAGCTAACTGTAGCAGTTGCATCAACTCTCGTAGCCGTCGGTTCTCGAACATAAAAGATATCTTTGAACATCAGTACTTCGCTGAAGTTGATTGGGATACCCTCCGCCAGAGTAGGGCGCCGTTCGTTCCTGAGCTGGACTCGGAGACAGACGCAGGCTATTTCGATGACTTCAGCAATGAGGCCGATATGGCCAAATACAAGGAGGTCCACGAGAAACAGCAGGCCCTGGAGACAATGGCAGAGCGTGACGATGAAATGAGCAAGAGCCTCTTTGTTGGCTTCACATTCCGCCACCGCAAGCCTGCAACTGAGGATGGTGGCAGCCCGAGGAAGCGCATCCCCACCAGCGATGACACGTTCGGAACGATGCTTTAGAGTGAGCAGCGGCCTAGAATTGGAGTTTCTAATTTGGCGCGGGCCCGTCAAGTACATGCAATCTTGCCTGTTGACTCGTCTTCTTCAACGCCCCCGGCAAAAAGGAGAAGAGGGGAGTGTTCTGCAATTGAACGAAGAGATTTTGTCTGAAGACAGGCTCACGGCATGACGCATTTTCCCCATCGTCCTCTTGTTGCCTTTCTTCTTTCCTACTATTAATTTTTTCCACTTGGCTTGTTTGGTACTTGTATTTTGCATATGTTTTGGCCAGGAGTTTGCACGAAAACGGGGTGGGAGTAACGACAACCTGGTTGTTTGAGGGATTAGAGACGGTCTGTTATTGAATGCGCGCGCGCACTGCGAAAATTAGGCCGCATAAACGGAATGCAGGGAAATTGTTTTAATATGACCTCTCACTGTGATGAATACTCATTAGGACTAGAACGGTAGTTTCACGAGATGAAAGAAAGACGAGACAGTTTCAAAGATATGTTTATATTCGTCAGTCATCAAGGACATGCCTATTTGCTTCTGTTACAGAGGTATCAAGAGTTTAAAGTAGACAGGCAACTATCCAACCGCTGACATATCGTCCCTAGTGTCCATAAATGCAATCAATACGTGTTTGGGGTTGTCACTGAGATTGTCGTAACGCCAAAGTGCATCTATATCCCAGGTAAGCATCGTCCCAAATCCTCCCATCTAATAAGTGAACCCAAGAAAAGGGGGCGAAAACATAAACCATCTGAAGCCGCAGTCGAGGTATCAAAGCCAGCCCAGCCAACATCCCATCCGAGACCCTTGAGAACAAACTGAAAAAGAAATCGAGGAAAAGCCCGCGAGCCATCAGTCCAGCGCCACCCAATATAACGTTATTAATATATAAGAAAGGATATCTGAGTGCCGTTGCATATGTTGAGAAAAAATTCGTAATTATGAGTCGTGAGTACTCCGTCATCACCGCTTGTAATATCGCCAAAATAAACTCCAACAGGGTATCGAGATGCGCCTTTACCAATATGTTGCTACATCGTCCGTTTCATTGGAAAAAAGGCGCCTCCATATCATCTGATCAAAGACGATCACAGACTCATTGTCAGCCACTCCCACTCCTGGGGACCGGCAGAGCCTACAGGTCCATTCATTGCCGGCTTCTGTTGAGCTCCGCCAAGCTGGACCATACTGGAACTGTTCATCATTGGGCGTTGTGCCATGTGGAAGCTTCCTGGCATCATGCCACCAGGGAGGATAGGCATGCTGGTCCCCAGGTTTCGAGCAGCTTCGTTAGAGCCTGTTGATTCAGGACTATCAATGTCCATAGATGCACGGCTGTCACCTCCCCCACTCTTGCTATGCCTCCTCTGCCGTTTTGATGATGCGGTCGAGTTTCTTGATATGGAAGAAGCACCAGGGCCTGGGGTTGATTTGGGAGGAGCGGCAGCGATTGGAACGACACCCTTGCCACCCATGGCAGCAGTCGAAGAGCCCGTGCTTCCATAATGGCTGTTGGGCGTGCTACCGGCTGTGTTCGCCCCGGAAGTTCCACCACCACTGGCTGGACTCTCGCCTTCGTTCCCACTGGCAGACTTCGGCGCAAGAGGGCTTGTATTGACGTTGGTGGTGCTGGCAGAGCTCAGCGCACCCTTGTTGTTGCTAGGGCCGTTGATATTGGCGGTAGCGATCGAGGTTGAGAGTGACAGGGAGGAATTCTTGCGCGATCCCACATTGGAATTTCCGCCCTTCTTGGGCCGTGTGCTCGATGATCCCACAGGGAGATTGGCTCCAGAGCCTCTGTTTCTCTTCTTGATGACATCTGTCTTTAAACTCAACGGTCTCACAACACCATGGAGCTTCAAGAACAAGCCACACGCATTACATAACGGCTGACCTTCAGGATTACGTCTCCACAAAGGCGTTGTTTGAGTGAAACAGTTCGTACATGTGGTAGGGCCATTTCCATCGTTCTGGCCACCAGAAGCACCTTGAAGATTGGTAGAAGAACCCGACTTGGACATAGGTGGCGAGGAAGGTCTGCTAGGGGCGACTGACGAGAAGCCTGACATGGACCCGTGCACATTATCTGGGGAGGTTGGCATTGTCATGGCAAGGTGATCGAGACCGTTGGAATTGCTTGCCATATGCGAGGACGTCGAGGCCGTGCGGGAGAGCTTGGGCTGCCTTTGTCGGAACGACTGTGATCGCCCCAGACCGCCACTTTCCCAGTTTCCATTGTTCTCATCATACTCGCTAGGTGTGTTTCCCATTGAAACCTGCTTCCGAATAGGCCCACCCGGGAATCGAGCAGCTTGAGTGCTGAATTGACCGGGTAAAGAAGCATCCCAGCCCATAGTGCTAGCATCATCGCCGTTGGACGGGTACTCGCCAGAGACACCCATATTTCGGTCAGCAAATGCGTTGTCTTCATCGTCGGATTCACCGCCGAAGTTGAACATGTTGTTCTCATTTGACATGGGCACCCCGTTAGAAGTGAGTGATTGCTCGGACTGGAAGACCTGAGCGGGATCAATGTGCCCGAAGGTAGAAGGCGCAGTGCCGTTGTAAGTGCCCGAGTCCTGGCCGGAAGTTGGCGAGGGGAACATTGCGGTGCTCCCGTTGCCCTGAGAGCGATCATACATGAGTTGCTGGCTCACTTGGCCATTGATGTTGGGGGCTCCTTGCAGGTGTTGTGCTGCATGTTGTCGCATGTCCTGGGGTGGGAAGTAGAAGTTGTCATTGTCGGTAATAGGATGAGGTGTCGTCACTGCGGACTGGTAGGCGGAGCCAGTGGGCGAGTAGATCTCGTTGGCATTTATTGAGCCGGCTGTGATGCCTGCGTTGTTAAACATGTTGGAGAAAGGGCCAGTTGAGACCATAGGGGATGTGCCGGGGGAGAAGGCGAAGTTTTGCTGGTAGGGGCCAGCAGATGTCATGATAGGCTCATTCTCCATGAAAGTGTCGAAATTGAAACTTTGGACAGGGGGTGGGGCAGACATGTCGATGTGGGCGGAGGTGTCAAGGGAGTAGTCATGGAGTTCGGAGTCAGGTTCAAGATCATGTTGCGCAGCGTTTGTGCCGCTGTTAACCGCCGGAACATGTGGTGAGAAGTTGGCTGGGCGCTTCCGCGTCTGGAGAGCAGTTTAGTTTCATGAACCGATAAAAGAAGGAAAACAACCGATATCTTGAGAGGGGGGGGGGGGGGGGGGGCTTTTAAGAGAAGTTGTCTTGAGAGGCTAAGATCGTTGGACTCTAGTTGGGAAGAGGAGAGGAAAGGGGGGTAGGGAGAGGGGGTAGCGCGGGTTGCTCATCATCGGTGACATCCATGATGTATATGAGACCGGGGTATTAAATAGACACTGTTGTTGAACGGAAGATGAAGAGGAGAAAACAGAAAAGACTCACCCGGCGATCATCTATACTCGTCTTGCGAACATGGCGGTTGACATAATTGAACTCGCTGGTAGGATGTTGCGCAGGCTCAGGCACAGACTGTGGGACAAACTGGTTCTGAAGGTGTTGCTGCTGGATCCTGTCCTTGCGCGATTTGATGAGAATACCATTTGCTGTTTGGGCATTTAGTGGTGGATGGATATCTGAGTGCTTTAATTGTGGTGAGGGAGAAAATGAGATGCCGGCAGGGGTTGCGGCATTCTCAGAGAAGATGAAGTCGTCAATGTTCATTGGATCCGTGCTTTCGTGGCTATTGGCCACGGCCTCGGAGAAGCGCAACTGGGCAATGCCGCTTGGGGTATTCTGCTGCATCGTGTGCCGACCAGTCACAAGCCTGTGATAAATGGTGAGGTTAGCGCATTGAACGGAACGAACCCTGCGGAATGCATCTCGTAGATAAGCATCGCAACCGCACGAGGAAAAAAGAGAACAGGTGCACAACAGCTTGTGAAGACGTTGGCTGCAAGAGCCAACGGGAAAATCAGAAGAAAAATCAAGGCGGCACCGTACTTTTTCTGCAGCTCCTCCTCCTGCCTCTGTTTGCGCAGCTGGACGGCCATCATCCGCCAGGTCATGTTCTCCATGCGCTCTTGGTGCGGGAGCTCCTGCTTGGTGCGACTGAAGAATTTCCAGATCTGAGTAGCCAGAGGGTCGTCCTGCTGCATCTGCACTATCGTCTGGTCGGAGCCGGAATTGGCGTCCTTGAGGAGAGGGAAGAGGGAGGGGCCAAGTAATTCGTTGCTGGCAGCCTCGTTTTCCACGGCCAGGTTAGGGTTGGGGCGGCGGGAGGGCATGGCAGCCGCCGGATAGCAGCGCCCTCCACTCAGGTTCTGCTGTTTGTCGCGAGCAGTTGGCCGGCGAGGAAAGCGGAAGTCGTGCTCTGTCGTCGTGGGGTTCATGCGTGCGGCCGGACCCAAGGTAGGCGGCATCGCTGTTCGAGTAGCCATGGGCAAATGTGTGCTTGCGCGAGGGTGAGGCGGATGGGGATGAGAAGGATGGGCGGGCAGAGGAAAGAAATGACGGAGGGATTGGGCCCCCCACACGTCAAGCAAGGCAAGTCAGTGTGTCCAGCGCAGTGGATGGGTGGTGCTGGAGGTGCTGGTACGGGTGCTGGAGCTGGTGGTGGTGGCCGGAGCCAGGTGGCTGCGACCGTATCGGGTACGTGGGCTTCGAGGTGAGGGTACCTGTAAGCAGCACGAGCATGAGTCTGAGGCCGTCCTGGGAACAGCTGCTCATCCAGAGTTTCTGGACGTGATCAGGCGAGAAAGACGGGATCCGAGCACAGCGATGGAAGAGAAAAAAAAAAAAACCAGGCCCTGGCGACGGCTTCCGGGCTACGAGGATGGACAAATGGAATGTCAACTGGGACTCGGTCGCTGGCTAGAGTGAACGGTGTTGGAGTAACTTTATTAGAAAACCTCCACTCGCGCAGGTAGGAGGTACCCCGTCGGTACTAAGATCAAGGTGCTATGTGATATGGCAGCCATCCATCGCCTTAAACTCTCAACTAGTGCCTACCTTCCGACAGACTTCCAATTCCAGCGTGCTGCGCTTGCGACTTGACTTGTACCGACACGGGCCCCGATGCGATGTCGCCCACCCGTGGCCTCGCATTCTCAGTGGGCTAGCCAGGAGCTTGGCCTGCTTGGCTCCCCGGCGCACATAGTGCCGAAGTCGCCACAAGATCCAACTCGCTGCGCCAAACCGCACTACGGACCCGCAGCTTTACCCCCCTGGTGCGCGGTTGAGAGTGCGAGGACATGCCGTAGTATTTTCTCGCAGTGGGGGGACGGGCGGGGGGGAGGAGAGAGCACAGTTTACAAAGTTGGGGGTCGTCTCCAGAGCGGTCCAAGCACCACTTATGATGCCACCACACACCGTGAGACCTTGCCCAGGTATTAATAAACGCTGGCCCCTCTTTTGGGGCCCTGGCCGGTTCGGGGGATATTCCTCCTCGTGCACGGAGGCCTACTACAGAGTAGGCAAGGTAGGTCATGATGGTGGGTACCGTGCTTGCTGCCTGACTGGTCGGCTTGCTGCTGGAGCTTACCTCGGTTCTAGTTTCTGAGGTTGAGAAAGCCTTAATAAGGGCAACTAGTAATGAATCAGGGCCCTCGAGATACGAGCCCCAGAGCGATCGTGCTTCACAGTGTCCCCCGTCTATAGCGAGCGCAGACAAGTATCGACCAACGCATGACTCTGGGGGCGGATGACAGGGAAAACAGGACTAGCTACCGTCTACCGAGTCATCCTGAACCCTTCGATGGGGATTGGAGATTCGTGGCAGCAAAGCCTGTAATAACGGTCCCCGGCCGTGTACATTGTGTCGAGTACAGGTACATCGAGCCTTGGTCTGTGCTGCCTCCGCATCGTTCATGGAGGATCGATTTCATTTTGTCGTTTCTACAACCGGCCATTTTCTTGTTGGCTTGTTACACAACCTCGTCTACGTACCTAGTCGATGAGTTGATATGTTACTCCATTGTTGAAAAATGACCACCATCGCCGTGGTGTTTCGCTCATCTTTCAAAGGTAGCTACTATGTCCTGGTAGTCAGGTCTGAGTCCGGCCGCCGGCTAATAGCAGCCCTGCTTCGGGACCCTCCGCTTCTCCTCTCTTTTAGTCAATCTAGAAACACATGAATTGCCAGCTGCAGCATTACCTCATCATTTTGGAAAGAGGGACAAAACATCGCTGCTGCACTGCTTTATCTTATCAAAAAGCGCAAAACGATGAGTAATTCCTGGGACGTACGGGTTTATTACTTCTAGCGCCCTCGCTGGATCCCTAGCGAAAATAAATGGGTTTGGCAAAGCCAAGGCGGAGGGATGTGTATGTACAACGGCTGCATGTAACCTCGGAAAGCCATTGAGAGCATCCTGGATCGCCCCAGTGCCCTGGAAGAGCCATGACTGGCTGGCCTGGTGGTTAAATGAGCGACAGAGCTCTGGCAGAGGAGTTGCTCGGTTGGGTATCCCGGGCTTCCTGGCTGGATGCGATGCCATGGAATGCCTCCGGGCTCCATGCCTCTGCGCGCAGAGGCTGAATTGGCGCTTACCTACCTGTTTTATCCTCGTGCGATCCCGCGGCCATGTCGGTCACGGTGGAAGATGGCCCGAGCCGGTGCTGCACCGAGTCTCCATCCGCCATGCTGGCCGTTCGAGATCCCCAGAATTCTAACTCATTTCTCTTAATAATAAGTTGTAGCCATCCGATCCCAGATGGCAGCGATTCGCCGGCCTTACCACGGGCGCAAGGGCGCCCCGTAGCACCACTAGTCCCAGGGAGCATGGCAAGCATGGTTGGGCTTCGAGGACCTCGAGGCACCCTGCACGGTCCCTGACTCCCTGTGGCCAGCGGGCTTTTTAGAGGGGCCCTGGGCCCGCTTGCGCTGCAGCCACCGACAGAAGGAACCCCACACCACCTTTGGAGAGCACGCAGAGCCCTGGTCTATCATCTGCATGACGACGAGAACATTGCAAACTAATTTTCTCTGCGCCGTGTGGCATATTGCTGCTGGAGCCTGGGCCCTCTACCAGCCCGCACAGTACATGCTGAAACAATGCTGGAGGCTGCTAGGGAGAGGCTAACGGAGCGGGCTGCAGGAGAGGAGTCGCTTCGGCGGCCAGGCAGCCAGACGCATCCAACGCCGCGCCATTGTGCCCCGCCCCGACCATGGCTCGAGCTACCCTCGTGGTTCTACGATTTGCCCGCCTCTCCAGGAAAAAGAAAAAGGTCGGGATGGGCGTTGGCCCTGGTGCTATATAGAGCTGTTGCTTAAGGATGGACTGACAGATCAGACGAGCACTTGCATGAAACACCACGCTGACCCCCACACAACTCCCAGTGTGTGTTGCATGGATGCGGGCCAGGGTCTGAGCTGATGATGTCCTCATTTGTTTAATGGCAGGCCTGTGATTCATCAGCCAGCGGGCGCCGGGCAGCGAATGACAAGCCGTAGCTTGAGATGGGTAGTACAGACAGTAAAAGGCTGTACTAGATGGCTTTGATCTCTCGCATACATAGTGACATACCCACACATCCATACCTACCTTATACGGGATTGACTTGCTCCCTCCCATTTGGCTCCGTCCCCTTTCTTTTCCATCTTCATCTAATGAATCTTTTCCCGAGACTATGGTCCTCCTCCGGCGGCCGTTGCTCGTTTTCGACGGAGGATCGCCGAGCTGACCGACCATGGTTTTACCTAGAGCGAAGGCCAGGCAAATAAAAACAGGCGCTATCCTCGGAGCTGACACGGGCAATATTGCTTTCGTTGCCTGTGTGTTTTCTAGCTTGGCCTTGCGCCGCTCCATTAATAATCTGTGGAGTCTGTCAACGGGCGCGGACATCCCCGAAACAGACACCAGAGAAGATCACCATCAATCGACGGGCATCGACTGAGACAAGGAGCACCAGGCAGGGACAAAAGCCACTCTAAATTCTAGCTTTCTGCCGGCAAGAAGGGCGACCTCGCGACTATTGTCTGTGCCATTTCTGCTTCTACAGTAGCAGCAGGCTCGGTACACACTGCCGTTCATGCATGACCATGGCTGACGACCACACCTGCGTCTGACTACTCATGCTAGTATGTCGTTGCGGGCGCAACGTCCGACTACGCAGGCCCGGACTAACCTTACGGAGATTGAATCACAGAGCCAGACATGTTTGCAGGGGAATGAGCCCGAGCGCGTCTGTTTTAAGCCTCCCTCTCGAACCGACCGTCTCCACTTGGAGCCGTGCGTGAGTCGTCGACGATCTAGGCGAAAGCAGGGCCTGGAATTCGATTGCCACCAGGGACGACGGGCGCCCTCCCGGTCAAGCGGACTTGGGGCGACGACGATGCGTGGTAATTCCTCACATTCCCTCGAGAAATCGCCGGGCGATGGGAGGGTGGTAGATGCACCGCGTTCCAAGCCAAGTAACAATCATGTAGATGTGTGACGGTCACAACACAAGACGAAGAAGAAAAAGCCCAGACCGGTGGGCGGCGCGGGCAATAATTGGAGTGCGTGTTCGTGTAACTGTCACATGTGATTCCCGCCCTCACCCTCACCACATGTTTTTTGGCATCATGAGATTGTCTGCCACCCCCCCTGGCCACCTGAAAAAGCACAATCTGCCAGCCAGTATCTCAACTGCATTAGCTGCCGTCACACCCATGCCCACTCACCGAACAGGTTGACCGAGATGGGTTGAATGCATGAATGCCCTCACATTATAAGACGGGCTGTTGTCCCGCCATCGGAGTGACAGTGCGGTCTTTCTCGTGCTGGATATGTTGCGTTGCAATATCGGCTTACCCTTTTGGGCGATGCAGGTTCGCGCTCAGCCTGACCAACAGCGACTTGTGAGCACCCACTACTTGCTGTACCTCTTCCAACGTATATGTACGTGCCCACCAGGGTCAATATTGCCCTCGTTTCAATTATTGCTGCCCGCCACCAGCCGTGCTCTGCCTGGTTTCCATCTTCTTAGAGGCTCTGTCAGCTGAGGCCGTTGCTGTGCACGCGACTGGTCATTTAAGCACTGCCTCGCCCATACATTTAGGGTAAAGAACGAGGGACAAGGGAGAGTAAATTCATCATCATTGAAAGCATTTCTATATATATATCGTTATCGTAAAATCGTTAAAAGTAAAGGGCTTCCCAGTCGTAACGAGGAGCCACGTAAAACATAATGAAAATCATAAACTTGTCGTTTTGTCGTTTGTCCTTCCCCCTTTTCCTTGCCGTACCAACTCACAAGCAAGTCAAACTTTTGCCGCCGCCTGGTATCTCATGAGGACTTATCCTTCCCGAATAGACGTTTCCAAATGCATGTGCCAAAAACCGTGCTAAATAGGAACTAAATGAATGAAACTGAGAGAGGGAGGGTAAGATGTATCTTGAAAAGTAAAGGAAATTGAAAAGAGGGCGTTTGACCTAGGAGAGGGAGGGAGTGAAGGGTGGCCCGTGTGATAACATCGAATCGTTGTATGCCTGTACTAGAGGCAGTCGATCATCTAATTCAGAAGATCAAGCTGTATTTTGGTTTGGGTTTTACCTGGCCCTTGCTCTTTGAGCTACAGGGTCGTGAAATGGGAAGACTGTCTTGGCTTCGTCGATGAAATTCCAGACCCTGAAGTCTCCTATTAATAGGTTTCGAATCGACCTCGTATCTAAGGAAGTTAGTTGGTTCATAGATATATTGCAGAGTCAAAAACATACCCAACGTACTGAGTGACCATCGTGACTCGGGTGCTCCTTTGACTTCATAGAGGCTTTCGTCTCGTACGTCCGTCGTCTGTGCATGATACACTGGGGGCCCATAGGACACTGGCAACGATGGGGAAAGGCCTTGAGACCGAGGTCGTTTCGAGGGCGATAACTCGTAAAATTCTGGAATCTCTGAATCACTCATCTCATTGCTGTAGAGAATTGGCCGTCTATCAGCGCTCATCCTGGGGGTATAGATTGTCCGAGGCGTCACGGGTGTTCTCGGCGTTGTCGGTGCCCTGGACCTTGTCATGCTGGGAGTGGCAGAGATGAAGGCCGTGGGGGATGGAGAATGTTTACGGGACCGCGAGCGAGTGAAGCGGAAGCTGTGAAACCACCTCTTGATCTTCCGTGTAACCCACTTCAAATGTTCCCGGAAGTCTCGCTTCGGCGGTGGCTTCCCTTCCATGAACGCGCGGGAGGAACTCGACGATGGCAGCCGGAGCTGGTTCTCTGCAACATTTCTGCGACGAAACATCCTGAATAGAGAACACCTGAATTGACCTGAAGCCGAATAACTCGAGATTATCCTGTCTATAAATGTTCAACCCACCAGAAGGGTTAGACATTAGACCGGGATCTTAAAATGCTGAGCTAGCAAGAGTATGCGCTTAATGCCCTGGTGCCCCATCTCCTGGACAAGCACGCCGGATTTTCAATATGCATGCAGCAATTACGAAACCTTTGAGGTACGCCACGCATGAAATAAGACGATTCTTGCACGCAGTGACGGGCTCCGGTGGAAGCTGATCAATGGCTTATCCACCAAAGTAATGCCGCCCGGCCCCCGCGGGGAACATGGGCATTGAGGAAATAGGAAACCAGTGTAGGCTTCTGCTGGTCTCTTATTAGATCTCGATACCAGGATTCATGAAACTCACTGGGTGACCCTGGCGTATGCACATCTGATCATGAACGCTATTGGTCGTCGAAGAGATGTGGGAAGGTTGATGCCGTGTGCCCTGGCACTGCCACAAAGACGGAATGAGAATTGTGCGGACATAGAACGAGAAGACCCGGAAGTGCTGGGAATAAATTGATCTGAAATGCAATGCAGCCGGAACAGCAGCCGTCCCGGCCGGCCGTTTTGCTTCACGCACGACATCGCAGCTGCAGAGTGGCAGACAGGGCGCCGGTGATGGGTCCTTTTGTCCGCCATCACATACAGGCAACAGGTTTTCAGTCCCGCTTTGAGGCAATAAAGAATCTTTCCGGCGACAGTTCTGAAAGGAAGAGCGTCAGGCACAGAGAGAAAAAAGTTCCCATCTAGCCAGCTGGCTATCAGAAGCAAAGTGCAGGAAGCACTCCACTTATTACCAGATAGACAAGTCATTATGCATATGGGTGGAATCGAAAGGGAGGAACTCGGCTTGAGAGCGAATGCCAGCCAATTCCTTGCTTTGCTTAGACGCTCGCGGCTATATGCCAAGACGAATCAATGCCAAGCATAACAGGGTAGAGGTCTGCGCATGACGTTGCGGCATGTAGGCCGCCTTCTTTCTTCATGCGAATCATCGAAGTTCAGAGAAAGCAAAGCACCCACTTGGCCCGGCACCACTTGGCAACACGCAGCACATAGAGAGATCTTGGTAACGTGACCTGAACGAACCAATTGACGCTAGACACGAAAAGTAGCAGAAAATCCGAATAAATGCGCCGCTGTGCGAGAGATCCCGAGTCCATGCACATCGAGGATCGACGGACATATATGGGAAAATCGAGAACTATTTCTGTTCATGGCCTTGCCGCCTAAAGGTCTGAAAAGAGATGATATGATCAGGCATTATAGTCGGAAAATCCCACTAAAGACGCTTCTTCATTGATTGATTGAACGATTGGTTTGGTAAGTTTCCTGTGTAGGTCTGCTACAAGGTCGATCAACTGTCTGTGGCATCGTGAATTCAGTGTAACCCTGCTCCACCGTTGACATGTAGGTCCTCCTTGAGAGGCAGTCACCGCATCTGCCATATTACGTCTTCTGTTTAATAAGTCCCTCAAGTGAATAAAAAGAAAATAAAGAGGAACTCGCCACCTTTCTCTGTCATATCATTCAGTGATTAACTGCTCCAACGTAGGTTGTGGGCTTGAAGCTTACCTCGGCCATGGCCTAATCAACCAATTCGTGTAAAGCACCCACAACACATGTCCTCTCGGATCCAGTATGAGGTCCATATCCCGCCGAGACACGTCTATGCACCTACCGAAGAGCAGCTTCCCAAGCCAGCTAGTTCAGCAATCGGGAGTAAACGTCGATGTTTTTTTTAGGGTGAAGGATGTGTGTGTTGGCAGATAGCGAAGCAGGATTATGGCAAGCCCGATAATCCTCGGGCTTTGATCAACTGAGGATGCGATGCATCTTGATCACCATAGTACCAAGGGCCCATGGATTGATGAGGGGCCAAGTGTCCTGTCCTGTGGCATGTCGATGAACACACCAAGGCGCGTGTCACTGCTGGCCAACAACAGTGACGTGGAATAAAGCTGGAACTTGAGCCAGACCAAAGGCATTATGCGGATTAGACACTGCAGCCATGCGGGATCTCGTTTCGTCTTCACAAACCAACAACTGTTCGTGCTTTATGCCAGTACCTTGCTCCATCATCCCGACCTTTTTAAGAAGGCAAAGATCCAATGTCACGACGAAAGGGAAAAGAGGTCGATAGGAATAAAAAGAAGAAAGAGGCGAAGGAGTAAAGGGAGCTTTCGACGTGTGACCGCTTTTTGGCCACCAAGAAAGGTGCGACACAAGTGATTCATATCAGACATGGGATGGCTAGCATGGGCATGAAACCTCCTTTAAACTCCATCTCATTCGAGGAAATCATTTCGACGTGGCTCGACCAGGGGTTTCAACGATTGGGTATTTCCCTGTAGACTTCCACTCTCCGCCAGTTTACGATTATTGAACGAAGGACGATGGCCGGAGCAGGATACCTAGCACATCACTACTCCTATAAGACTTCTCTCTCATCCGTGTCGATGATGGAGATCGGGATTGTCTAAACAGAAATGACAGTCCCGCAACACATAATAAATCGATGCGGGTGTATGTCCCTCTTGTATGAAAAGAATTGTCGTCATTTTTACACAAGATAATACCATGAGATATGGCGGTTAAACAAATGGCCAGCAGGAGCCAATCCTCCTTAATCTTCTAAATCAGAAGAACAGATTTTGGTTGAGGATGCACAGATCTCATTGGACTAGAAAGTGATTGATATGGTTTTTTTAACTGACAACGAGGAGCTTCACACCCAGCTACTGCTTAACAGAATCGAGTTGGACCCTGCAATTCGAGTCAAAGGGGGGCATTTGAGCCGGGGTCCTTATTCGTGAAGCATCGGGTGTAGCCAGGTGCTAGAAGAACGGTTAAACAAAAAATTCACCATTGTAGATCCATCGTGAAGAAGGGTTTGGCAGATCATAAATTCAAGTTGTTATTAAAAGCAAAACAAGCAGTGTCAGGGAGGAAGTCGTCAAAGGACGCTGTGGTGCTTAGTCAGCGGGATTTTGATCTGCTTCCAGACTTTTGGTCTCCTTGACTATTGCATCACCAGCTCAACACCTTGCATCAAGTTTTTGACAGTCGCTGCCACGAGAAATCTACCACGCCAGCTTAAAAACTTACTTCAAAAGAAACAGCTGGACAAGCATGGCCGGGGAACGGAATATCAACCCCGTTCAGGCTCAACGCAAGGCCGAGAAGGCTCGAGCCATCAAAAAAGGTTAGCCACCATCATTCTCTTCACCCCAAATGCAATGAAGCCATTTCTAATACCTCTTCTCAAGGCAAGGCCGATGTCCAGAACCGGAAAAACGAGAAACTCGCGCAAAAGAACCCAAACCGGATACAAAAACAGATTGACGATCTCAAAGCGGTTGCGACAAGCGGTGGGAAGCTCACTAAACACGAAGAACAGGTACTGGAGGGCTTGGAAAGAGATTTGAAGGCAGTAAATAAGGCACGAGAGAGCCTTGGGGACCGAGCGCCTACATTCAGCCGGGGCTGGAACCGCGATCGAGATTCTGGGCAAGGCGTGCTTGGCAAGAGGAGGCGAGGTGATCAAGATGCATCCAGCAGTGACGAGGACGTTCCTGAGGATGTCCAGAAAATTCCCATGCCACGGGACACGCCCCCGCCTATTCCGAAAGAAGTTCTAGACGAATGGTATGCGAAGCGACGGGCGCGTAGAAATGCAGAAAATCCCGAGAAACAAAAGGAGAACGACAAGTCAACATCGAAACAAGAAACGCCCACCGTGGAGTCCAAGACAGTTTACTCGGCGGCACCTGTCAGTCGCGATCTCCGAAAAGAGGCCGTCGCTGCATTTGTTCCCACAGCGGTCAAGATGAAAATGGACAAGGGCAAGGGCCAAGGGGGTCTGATCGAGCCCGAGGAGGCGGATAGGTTAGAGAGGGAAGGATATCTCAAGCTAAAGTCCGATCAAACTAGCGGTCCGGTTTCCGGGGAAGATGACACACCGCCCCGTCATCGAACGGTCACGATGGAGGAAGTTGAGGACGAGGAAGCTTGAACGGAGTCACTTTTACTAATAGCGATCCCCATTGAAGGAGGCCCAAATGGAAGATATGACGTCAAAGCCGCGACTCGGCTTGCGCTTGGTGTTTCCCTAGTTGAAGCGACGAATAAGGTGCGGCGACAGAGTTGGCGAGAATAGCAATGGGCTTATCTTCAAGCATCATATCGTTTGGAACATGTCGAGGTTGGCGACCCAATTGGCTCGGCCTCGGCTTCTTGCAACTGGCGGGGCAGCCATTGCGCGAGAAGAGGAAAAAATTGAGCTATTGGGGAGGTGGATGACGAACCGATCCTAGTTCCCCATATCTCGGCTTCGGCTTGAGTAAACTTCGCCCTCAAACACAGCAGTCGACGAATCACAGGTTTCCATTACGCTCTTTTTGCCTTGGTATGGAGTAGGATCCCGCGAAGGCTTGCCGTTTTCACGGAAGTGCGCTCTCGGATCCCCACTCCGAAAAGCGGAGCGAGCTCCCCACGATCAGTTTTTAAGCTTGATCATATCCTCCGGCGTGGTTGCTTGAGACAGAGACAGCCACACGCACCACATCTCGGGCTATTTATGCAAGTATATGTCTCTAACGAGTGCGAATAAACATCTGAAACATAATCATATCCTGATAGGGGCTCGCCCAGAATAAAATATGGACGTTCACCAGGTTACATCGAATGCCGTGCATGATGGCCCTGACGATGTAACTCCGGCCGACGATTTCGCACAGCAATACGACTATGACGGAAGACACAATGGTCTGGAAAAGCAAGCCACCGCAGTCTCCACGGCTTCCTACCAAGAGACGTATCCAGAAGGAGGACTCCAAGCATGGCTGGTCGTGGTTGGTTCATGGTTCTCTCTGCTATCATCGCTCGGCCTGATGAACACCATCGCACTCTTTCAAGCTTACGTCCTCACCCACCAACTCAAAGACTATAACGAAGGGACGGTTGGGTGGATTTTCTCTATATACACATTTCTGGCATTCTTCTGTGGCGTTTTCATCGGTCCGGTTTTTGACAAATATGGCCCTCGATGGCTCGTGGTTGCTGGGTCAGCTCTCACCGTGATTGGTGTTCTCGCTATGAGCTGGTGTACGGGTAAGTCAATCACCTCTTACAGTTGAAAGATTCGGAATCAAAGTATTAACCAGCTGGTACTAGAACTTTGGCATTTCATTCTCTCTTTCGGGGTGGTAGCCGGGATTGGAACCTCGCTCCTTTTCACACCGGGCATTGCTTCTGTAGGCCATTGGTTCAAGGCGAGGCGCGGGTTCGCAACCGGTATTGCATCGACAGGCGGAGGAATTGGCGGCATTGTCTTCCCTCTGATGCAGACGTCGCTCTTTGAAAAAATCGGATACGGCTGGACCGTCCGTATTCTGAGTCTCATCTGCCTTGTCTGTTGCTTGGTTGGCATCGTCCTCGTCCGTAGCCGTCTCCCGCCCGCAAAGAACGCCAGCGCATGGCCCGATTTCCGTATTTTCCGGAACATTCCATTTCTTCTCACTACCATTGGCATTTTCCTTCTAGAGTTTTCTCTCTTCATTCCGCTGTCTTACATCTCGACTTATGCCGTTCACGAAGGTTTCAGCCAAGAGTTCGCATACCAATTATTGCCCATCATGAATGCGGGGTCCTTCTTTGGCAGAATTCTTCCCGGGTACTACTCTGATGCGGTAGGTGCCTTCAACACCTGCATGTTCTCTGTCGTCTTGAGCTTCGTCTCCTGCCTATGTGTATGGCTTCCCTCCGGCCACACCACTGCCGGCATTATCATCTTCTCTGTCCTCTTTGGCTTCGGGTCGGGAACCAGCATCGCTATCGCTCCCGTGTGTATCGGGCGACTGTGCAAGACGCAAGAGTACGGGCGATATTACGCGACTGCATACACCATCGTATCTTTTGCCTGCTTGATCGGCATTCCCATCGGCGGGAATATCATTCAAGCTAACGGCGGAGCTTACCACGGACTTATCATATGCACCAGTGTAATTTATATTGCATCTTTTATCTCTCTGCTGGCTGCGAAGGCTACGAGTTTAGGTTGGAGCAAATGGCTGGCAATTTACTGAGCGATTGCATCCCCTACCCCCTACCCCTGCCCCTTTTATTTGGCTGCTAGAGAGCGGATTTTTTATCTGTATATTTGCTTTGCACGATTCCCTCACTACGGTAGGTACGTTTCGGCTGTTTGGCATACATATGCGTTGGAGTTTAAAAATCGATTTGGCTTTTCTTTTCTATTTTTTTCCCCATAGACATCAGAATGATCCAACAGGACAACCTAATTATGAACCCTTATGTTGTCCGTTGCAGTTAGATTCCTATAGCATCAAATAACGAACGTTTGAAATTTTCGCTCGTACGCATTTTCCCAATAAATGACGCCTATGTGGTCTTCTATTTGTTCGCTTTAATATGCTGGTCGTGCAGCTCCTTCACCGCGGGGATGATGAAGCGCTCAATCTCCTCCCCGGGCTCCTCCTTGGGGACCTCGCCCTGCCTCAGCCTCTTGACGTCCTCCTCGGACCACTCCCTGCCCCGGCGCTTGACCCTGAGCCAGTTGTCCTCGCGCCCGGGGCTGACGAAGACGACCTCCCACTTGCGCGTGGCCAGCAGGTTCCCGATGACGAGGTGGTGCTGGTACCGCTCGAGCGAGTACCGCGCCTTGGTCACGAGGATGGTCGGGTCCGTCTCGAGCTTGAAGGAGGAGACCATCCCCCGGGGCGCCCACCCGTCGACGAGGTTGAGGAGCAGCTTGGGCACGGGGTCCAGATCAATGATCAGCCGCTTCGACCGCGGCACCCTGGGGCTGGAGTCGAAGTTGTCGAACTCCTCCTCCTCTGAGTCTTGCTTGCTGCTGTCTGCACTGTTGAGATCCTGGCCGGCGGCGGCGGCGGCTGCCTCCTGCGCCCGCTTCCCCAGATCCGTGGATTGGATCTTGTGCTCGGCCATGCGCTCCGGGGGCACGAAGAAGTCAGACACGGCCGCGGCCAGGTACAGCAGGCCGCGGGGGCCGAGAGAGGCCATGAGGCGGGAGATGGCCCGCAGCTCGTGCAGGTAGTCGCCGATGGTCACAAAGGGGATGCTGAGGAGGAGGTTCTCGGTGCGGGCGGTGTGGTAGCGGCTCAGGATCTCGACCATCTTGGTCGAGACGTCTGGGCGGGCACTCACGCCGCCGCCCTGGCCGACCTCGAGGAAGTCGAGGAAGCCGCCGGTGGTGGCGTGGGAGAAGTGGCGGGCGTACGGGGTCAGGCTGAACTCGCGGTGGAGGAAGATGACGGCGTAGCCAGCCTCGAGGAAGTACTCGGCGCTGGTTGCGCCTCGGGTGCCGGCGCTGAAGTTGTCGATGAAGCGCACCGTCTGCTTCTCCAGCGGCACCGTGGTCCCGCCGGATGTGACGAGGACCACGCGGCGGCCGGCGGCAGCGTGGGCATCAATGAAGGCGCGGGCCTGGGCGGCATGGGCCTCTAGATGTCGCGGGGGTGGGTTTGTGGAGAAGTAGACATCCTCCTGGTCTTGGGCCGACATGGTGGAGGAGGGCCGAGGTGGTGTTCAGTGCCGCCTCACAAGCTGAGGACTGTCTGTGCGGGCTCGGTTCAATCCAGGCCACGCCAATTGGTTGTGAGCTGGGACGGGATGCTTTGGAAAGGGTGACAATGGATGTGATAGAAAACGAAAGAAAACCAGGCTGAGTTATTTTGCTTCACGGCGGGTCGGGGCATTGCCTTTTACTCTTTTTTTCTGTGCTCACAACTACGAAGCAGCATCCATCCCGGAGGGTCGCTCACGAGCGGAGAATGACCAGACCACATGCAGATCCTGTCAATTGCCCCTCTGCAAGCGAGTGGATAATAGCCTCGAAGGCACAAGGCAAGGACAGCAGGGGACAGAGGCAGATACAATCACCTAGGGCGAAAGGAAAGAGCCTCACCACCACCACGGCCCGGCCCAAGATGCTCACATTCGGCATGTAGCGGATGTACTGCGATGCGATGTGGCAATTAGTGTGTAGGTGGGCACCACCATCATGTGCCGGGAGCTACTTGACCCTTGCCCCCACCAGACGTCACTCGGACCAACGCTATTGGTAGTCCGAGACCATGTCCAGACCTCTCAGAGGGACAGCCGCATTCTCGCAGACCGCATCGCCATCATGCACCTTTGGCAGCAGCGAATATGCAATGCACGACTGGATACGGCCTGGCCGGGGTCGGCATCTGGAGAAGACCCTTCAACTCCGGGACAGGTGGGGCGTGTGGCCCTGCAGCCGACAGCATGACGGCTTTTGTCCCTACAACCAGGGATATAATAACTCCTCCGGCGGGGACATTGGCTACTTCGGCTTACGCTTATCACGTTGTGCCATGATAGTACACTGTAACATGGCTTCTTCATCTCTATGGATCGGTAATATGCTCTTTGTATTTATGCGTAAATGTACTCTACTGTATCATCTAGATACGTACTCCTCATTATCTACTTCGGGTTACCTGCCGTGAGTCTCCACGCCCTGAGCGGAAGACTTTGGAGGTGTGTAACCTTCGGCTTGATGTACCACAGGAACGTGGCCAAGCCAAACGCAACGCAGAGCAGATTGACTGAATTATAGCCATCCCTCTGCATTTCGCAAATACCTCCTCCATTCTCACACCTCTCCTTCTCGGCCTGGACAGAGCATGAGAATGCAGCTGTTACCAACGGTCCTTTGAGAGCAGAGGTATCGGCCCCGGCGCCTGGTGGGGTGCATGTAGCGACGGTGAAAGCGTCAACGAGCTTCAGGACGAAATACCTGGGGAATGTGCCTCCCAGGTTGCAAACACTATCACAGTCAATGTTAGTAACCGAAGCAGAACAAGTGATGAACATGCGGGCAGACTCACGTAGCCAAGAGTGTCATATATGTGCCTCCGATGACCGGGTCAGAAACCCGAGCGTGGAAAGCCGACACGGCCACAAACATGATGGTGTTGGTAAATGTTGAGTAGACATGAGAGAAGATGACCAACAACATATACCACGAAGTAACGCCTGCCGAAGGGTAGATAAATACGGTGAACTGGGCCAAGATGGCGGCTCCCAGGCGTCCCATGAATCCCCAACACCAAAGTCGCATCGGAGTGTATTTTTGCGACCACAAACCGGCATAGTACCCAACTCCAATCTCGAAGGGAAAGTCGACAAGAACCGTCAGCGCCATGTTTTCCTTCCCAAAACCTTTATCCAAAAGTTTCAGATTCGTTACACCATCATTGGCTTGGAAACCGATTTTGGCAATGAGATGCACGATGATAATCGCCTGAACATTTCTGAGCTTGAGGATACCCCACATGATCCGGTAGACCTCCCAGACTCCGTCCTCGTTTTGGGATTTTTCTTCCCGTTTGATCAGGCCAAGCCCAATCGTCATGATGATATATGCCCAGCCCCAGAACTTGAGATAACCGCCCAGTGAAACAAGTCCATCATCTGAGGGTACAGAACGAAACCACTTATTGGCGAAATCGGGTGCGTTTAGGGCCAAGAACACAGTATACGATAGGAAGTGCCCAGCGGTAAGGCCCACTGTCTGCGCTGTCGAAGCGTAGGAGACATTGGCGGAACTCAGAAGCGTAAGGGCCCATCCATCCACAGCAATATCTTGCGTGGCGCACATGAGCACCAAGAAAAACCACCACAGCATGAAATGCCAGACAGTGATTCCATCCGGCTTACCCATCGTCTCCAGCATTCTCTCCACGTGCGAACCCAACCAGAGCATTCCAAAGCCGGAGAGAAATTGGATCGGCACAATCCAGGTCTTGCGCCGACCAAACGTAGGGCTCCATACCGCATCTACAAACGGACTCCAGAGGAGCTTGAGGGAGTACGGGTATGAGGCCAAACTGAATATACCAATTTCTCCATATGACAGATGATTCTTGAGAAGGAAGGGCACCGAGCCCATGGCAAGACCCATCGGGATTCCTTGCAAAAAGTATAACAGCACCAACAGCAAAAAGTTTCGCTGATCCTGTCTAGGGAGGTCGAAAAACCCATGGTTGGCAATGCCTGCGCTCGACTTTGGGGGTTCATCATCGAGGGAGAAGTTCTCTCGAGTTACGAAGTTGGCTGCAGTGGTGTCCACGTCGGACGGCGCGCCTTTGCGCCGGAGTTCCACGCCGTTGCTCATTTTCCCATTCGCATGCTCAGTTTCGGGAGGCGAAGATGATGCGCGCTTGAATTTGGAGGATTTCACGCGTCTTACTCTGGTCCCCATGAGGTAGGTATTGTATCGGTCGTTCGGTGTGAATCGCAGCTGCCGGAGATATAGGAGACAAGGGTGACTCCTCGTTCAAGAGTAGTTCAGGGGGGCTTCCGTCGGGGAGCGAGACGAATATTGGATATAAAATAACAGTGCGAACCTCACTGGGTACCTAAGTGTCGTCCGGGATGCGGGAGAGTTCGCGACAAGTGTTTCGGCAAATAGATGCGCTCGAGATCAAGTAGTGATGTGTATGTCATAAAAGGTCGCAGAAGATAAAAAAAAGAATTACCCGTGACGGTAAGAATAAACGGTCCAAAAAGAAGGAGATGGAGGGGAATATCAAGAGAGTGGCTGTCGGACTGATAGGATAATGGTGGCAAACGGTAGGTAGGGAAAAGTTTCGGTTTGTAAGGCGAAGCTACCGTGGCCTCAGTGAAACGAACAGGTGGGTTTTCCTCAATGGTCAACAACACCCGCCTGAAAATGAAAGGACGCTAGGAGAAGCCAGATCTGATGAGCCGTATGCACAAAGAGCCGAATCGGGATTCTGGACAAAGGCGGGTTCAGATTTGCCTGGCCTCTACCGCAGCAGCAACAACCTGGCACAGAACGATAGGATAGGCTATGAAAGGGATCAGGGATACGGAAGCGCAGAGCACAGATGGGAATTTTGCCTGCAAGAAATGAGCCCCACCTCCCACAATACGTTGGACAGAGCCAGCCCAGACTTAGCGGGTGGAACCTGCCAGGCACCAGACTGCATGACTCATGAGATTAGGTCCTGGCCGGGTAGCCAACGACTATCGTTGACGTTGAGAAGGTCTGGGTGCAGCATACTGGGCGTTCGATCCCATAGTTTTGGCCTCATCAGCGTCGGACATATGAGAATAAAGAGCACCCAGCAAAAATCCGTATATTTAACATCCATTTTCTGGTCAACATGGCCACCAACTGCCTCAGTTGGTACTTGTACAGGAACCTTCCAGATCGGGTAGTGAACCACATGCCGAATCCAGCCAAGATGCAATGGAACCCTGATGACTAATGCTCAAGATTGATATGGGGCACGCGTTTGGGTTAACCACAACGCGTCTCATTCTGGGGCAGGTCCAAAGTGATGGCATAGCACACCGTACTGATGATGGCTTCGGAAACCAACGAGGCAGAGGCCGATGTCCTTGGAGACGAAATCGCTGAATTGGAAGAGCAGAGTATGGCTTGTTAAGATCTTGGTCCCCCGCAATACCCAGAATATCAGCTAATCAAACACAAGTTGCTGCGACTAAGAAGCAACTCAAAATTCAGGCTTCAACCATCGTAGCCTCCATTCCAAGCCAGAGTCTGCTCAAAGAATCGTCGCGATCTCGTTCAAAAAACAACAAGAAACTCCTCAAAGGGCTCCAGGGGCAAGAAGCACACCAGCAACAATGCCTCCATCGAATTTGCAACCCGGTCACAGCCTTCAAAGTTCACGACCCAGATCCCAATGCCGTCGACGGGGGTCATGTTCTAGGGTTACGATTCGAGGTCATGTCTCGTAGTCAGTTCCTCAAGCCATACTACGTTATGCTAAACCGTCCTTATTCGAAGTCCTCGGCCCTGCGTGTCCACCGTCACACGCTACCCAGCGCGGTACCGCTTGCTGGGCTAGCTGCCCGTCATCTGCCTCCTCCAAAGCCCGAGGACGAAAACCCCCCTTCGCAAGACTTGGATCAGTTTGTTAGAACACTCAGACGCGAAATAATACGATACCATAACCGGCTCGGTATATCCGCCGATCTAAGGAGAGCACTGGGATTACATCAAATCACCGAGGGAGACACTGGGCCCTCCAGCATTGTCGAAGTTGGAATTGCCGATATCGAAGCGAAGCAGATCAAGCTCACATGGTCGGACGAACGTAACGGTCGTCTCGTTATGGATGATGATGGAAAAGTCACCAAATTTTCTGTCTTTGGTGTGGATGGGCGTGACTGGGAGACAACGAAAAGCCTTTTCGACAGGCCACAGCGCATTGAAGAGGTGATGGAAAAGCTAAAGCAATCATCTACAAGCTAAGGAAAAGGCTACAATGCGTCAAGGATAAATTCGTACCCCAAGAGCTTTAAAGTTCCCTCTATGGGAGGGCAACAATTCCATGGGTTGGACCACGCTCCACCCTGTAATATTATTCTCCAAACAACAAAAGCACTCCATCAAAGGTAAGTTGACACACTTTGTCGACAGATTGATTTTCAATATTTAACTAGACATAGGCAAGCTAAGGCCCCTAAATTGACGCCCATCAACCGATTGCAGGAATAACGTACATAAAATTCTTATGAACTATGCAATTGAGAAATTGGCTACAAGAAGAACACAAATGCATCTCATTCATGTCATTTCATAACACGTTCGACCACTCAAAGGGGGTTTTGTACCGTTGCCCTGGGGCTTACAAAACCAGCATGGCGGCAAATCCAACAAGAGCAAAGATACCGATGTGGTGCGTGCTCGAAATTCCGCCGGAGGTTTCCTGCGGAGCCTTGCTGATAGTTGGGAGTGCGGGCGCCGCTGTGGTGGCATTATAGCCATGCGGAGCACGCTGGAATGTGGTGGTCGGAGTATGAGGATGATGTATAACGGAGCTGTTGGCAGCTGTAGGGACCGGTGATCCCGCAAAGGTCGTAACTGTTGGCGAAGCACCATGCGATCCCTTCCACCCAAGGTGGACGGATGAAAGTGTGATACGAACAGGAATTGGGTGAACTTGTGTGGCAGAGGCAATATGGCTGGCCTCTGGAGTCTGGATCCCTATCGTGCTAAGGCGAGGGCAGTCGACAATGGTCTTGACGTGAGAGGTTGTAACTCTGGTGGTGCGCACTGGAGGGAGCCAATGCCATTCGCCATTACCGAAATCATCACAACCATCAGTCTTGACGTTGTGCGAGGAGTGCCATTTGTCAACACACCCGACGCCAGACTCGTGGCTAGGTCCCGGTGCGCTCACATCACCCGCAACGCCCCGAGGAATGTTTGCGCCTTGATTGAGAAGGGCGCTGGTGGAAGTGGCAAGAAGGCCAAGAACAAGCGTTGAGAACCTCATATCTGGAGGGCTACTAGGCAGCAAATTTCAATAAAAGAGTGACAAAAAGTTGGCTGCTGAAATGAGTGAAGGTAAAACGAGAGAAGATTGCGCTGACTTGAGGTTTCACCAATTGCCCATGGGCCATGGCTACCTCTTATATCATTAATTTGAACTATCTGGTGTACTATCACTGCCACCATTTCATCTTCCCCTTCCTCGTGTAAACACTCTCATCCTCGCATGGATTGTGGCACAGTAAGATGAGAACAAGACACTCCAAAGCCGGCAAAGGAGGGGTTCGTTTCGACCTGCGACCCTGTTTCCAAAGTTATCTACTGATGCTGTCGCTGGCTGGGACTGTTGCAGTTGTATGAAATGACCCACGAAGAGCTAATACTACGTATCCGGATGACTTCTCAATCAGTTGATGCAAGGAGAGTCCGGAGGGAGGCCATTCATGCTTGTCTCAGACCCCATGGCTGACTCCGCTCTCTTTCAAATGGATGTTGTCAGACTTTTCTTTTCTCTTCTTTTTTTCTTTTTCCTCAAACGTCCACACCAATCACTTCATAGCAATAACAAATGTTTCAAACGCGTCCATTTTTTTTATGAAGGTCTGTCGCAACTCTTATCCGAAGACGACGCACTTTAACAGCCATCGTTAGCCCTTGCGTCGGTCAGTGAGTTCACAAATTACGGAATTGTCTCTAAATCCGGCCAAGATGTCTTCCTTCCTAGATGGACACGAGGTAAAAACGAGTAGCTTCTGATTATGCTTGCTCTCGTTGCAATTGTGGTTGCCCAGAAGTGAGGAGCATCTGCAGTGCGCAAGTGCCAGTCTCCAAAAAAGATGCCCAGGATTTCTCGAGCCCTCCAAGGACGCGGTGATGTATGGGGCTGCTCGGAGATCCAACCTCAAAACCTGAGCAGCAGGGAGCGACAAACAACGATGATCTGGTTCCGTAGTGTGAAGCCGCGTTGCCACTGCGTCTCCCAGCCCTTTTTCGAGGTGGAGCAGCTTTCTCTTGCAAGCTCGCTCCCGAAGCTGCACATGGGACTGCCCTTCCCAGCCCTCGTGGCAGTTCCCTGGGGAAGGTTGGGGCCTAATCCAGGCAGGTTGTATTTTCCAGCCGCTGTGGTCCAGTTGCTTTCACCAGTCCAAAAGATCTCTAGCTGGTTCATCTCCATGGGCGGGAAGCTCTTCATGAGTTTGCTGCGCTGGCTCCGGGTTGAGATAGTCCAAAAGAGATTTATCGACTCCCCAGATACGGACTTGTTCGTCCACGATACCGATCCATTTGCGAATGACCGGATGAGCCTGCGCTACCTGGTGGGCGGTAGAGTCCGAGGGAGAAATCGTGTAGTTGCGCTCCCCATTGGGCTTCCAATGATGGGAGCTGAAAATCTTCTCAACGCTCAACTCAGTCCTGGCTTCATTTAACAGTGTCTCTATCTCTGCTGTGGGATTGTCTGCATTGGCCTTTGCCGCTTCGGCAATTCCGTCTAGGAGGCCAAGCAGCTGCCCGGCCTGCAGTCCCAGGGCGGCGCCCACGGAATAACCCTCGTCAAAACCTTGCTGAAGGGTGGCTTCTTTGCCGAGCGCTATCCCTTCACGGTACCCTGCCGTGGTGTGCTCCGTCTCCAACCTCCTCATGTCCGAAGGGTGGTAATCTTCAGCAGGTTGGAGATCATCCCCGCCAAAGATGTCATCAAGGGTGTCGTTCACATTGGAGGTTGCGATGAAGGCGCCACCTCCGCCAGAAACGTAGGCATCATCGCCCAGGTTCTCAATGGGTTGGAAATGCATACTGACAATAATTCTTCTTCCTTGGGAGATCTTTGCTTTGCCAGAGCAAGAGAATAAAATTTTGATGCTTTGGGAGCCCTCAAGGTGGGGAAGTCGCAAGTTTAGGGTAGCCTCTTACCTAAGCTGGTGGCACTATAAATCTACTCGCTGATGAGGCTGGTGTGAATTGGACATCAGCCGGCTGTCCGTGCAAGGCTTTGATAGAATGGTAGAAAGTCTCAAGGTTACATGGAGTACATACTATATCTAACTATCCGCTATGCGTTGCGTTTATAACTCATTAATTGAAGCAATGCTGGGCAGATGGGTATGAACATGTCAAGTGAGAGGGTGTATACACTTAAAAAATCCAGAAACGATACTGACATCTAATCGATTCTATGATTGATCATGCAGTACTTCGCATGTTGGAATCCTTGGGGTCATAACACCAATAGTCTGCTAGCTCACTACCCACCTCAATGACTCCTTGCAAACCCAGCTGCGCTCGACACGAGTACCCATGCTGGCGGTACTCATCTTGAGCGATTCAGGTTTTCTGTAACAGAGTACCGACACAGCATGAGCGGTGAGTATCGTCCGTGTTTGATGTGAAAAGGACGTGCGCCTTGTTCTAAATTCTTAGCTTCAGGGATTGGCGAGGGAGATTAGCGAATAGCAGGAGGTTCCCACAGGGGAAGTGCCTGTCAAGCCATGCGTACGGCGCCCATGTAAATTTATTTGCATATCACGGGGACAGCTGGGAAGGTCAGTGGGAGCCGAATTCGGTCAGCCTGGGGCCAAATTCTGGCCTTCCGAGCGTCCACACGGGGCGCAGGAGGCTGATATAGGAGGATACAATGGCAAAGTAGCGTCCAATTTGCCGTGGACCAAGCAGCAGGGCAAGGGGAGATGCCGTTTCAATGGACGGCTTCAACTCAAACCCACTGTTCCAACCTGAGATGGGAACGGGCCGCCCTCCCCGGTCCACGGAACCGAACTGACGGACCAAAGGCCTAGTTACGGCCCCACCGCGTGCCAGTCCAGACCAAGGACAAGGAGCGAAGTAAGGTGAGGTCGTACTTAGATGGTGCTACATACCCGTCCCAGTGGGAGACGGCTGTCACGCAGACACAAGGCCGGACTCGCAGCGAATACGGGCATGCAAGAAGCCGGCACGAATACGCGTGGGCGGCGGTTAATGCTGCGCTATGTTTCGGAAGGAAGCAGCAATCAAATGGCCATGATGTGATGCGATAGGGTCGGTTGGCGATCAATTTCAAAAGTCGCCATTGACGTATGGATGTGCAACGGAGCAATTAGTCAGTGGCCACACCGCGAGGATGGGCAAGGGGAGTACGTACAGGCGTCATCATCAATTCCGCGCTTGCGAGGGAATCTCATTGTTGGTTTTGAGAAAGGAGAGGAAGCCTTGTCCAGCTTCTAGTCAGGGGGACTTGCTGGTAATTCGGTGTGCGTCTGCCTTCCCCGGCACCAATCATGTCATTGGATTGAAATTGGTGCTCTATCCGGAGCCTTCCCCGACATAATAGTGCTCCCAATTCCTTCTCGGCCAGCCCATGGATCCCCTGGCCAGAATTCGTCGCGTTGGTACGCCTTCACCTTAGGCGGGAGGCTAATGGTTTTTTTTTCCTTTCTTTTTCTTCTGGTCCGTCTGCCCCAGCCAATGCGGGCTCCACGGACATGGAACTGGGTCGATTGGGCCCTATGGTCGCGTTTCCAGGCTACCCCTACGATCTACCTATAGCATCTTGGGAAATACCCCGGTGGAAGGGTCCGAAGGAGACGCTGTTTCGGGACAGGCAACGAGGTGAAGGAAGGTAAATTACGGTGAATCCAGGGGTTCCTTTCTGTCACCACCTCCCTGATGGGTACCTGCGCTGCTGCGCTGCACACGTGTTGACACAATGCTAGGCTCTGTGCGTGCGTTTTGACGTCTCTCCCACGAGACCTGGCGGCAATGTACATGCATAGTCTCGTCATGGGCCTTGCTTGTTTATTTCTGCGGCAGCGGACAAGCCGGAGACAAGCGAACAGTCGCCGACGGCACACGATGCACCCGTCTCTGGGGGTGGATATCCAGACCAAGGTACTTCTCTCGCCATGTACATTCGGAGGTGTGTACCTGGAGGAAGAGTAGGTGTGCTATTTTTGTCTCCAAGACAGCTCATCATTTTGGTGATGTCCGTATCGGCTGGTTTCCTCACCGACACCTCTAGTCAAACGGCCTGTTGTCTTGCTGACGACGAGTCATCTAGTTGTTGATGCTCCACCTGCCCTGTAGCAGGCTTCACCGTCAGAAACTAGGCCTGCCCGCTGCCGAAACATTGAGCCCAACCGTGATCATTTCGTCCATTCTTTTTTCACTTTCTTCTAGAATCTCGCCGTCTTCGTGCTACCCTTGCCCCTCTACCGTGGTCTAGTGTGACGCCCCGATCGCTTAGTTCCTCCAGTGGTATCACGCTCGCTCTCTTGGCCAACCAGCCATTCAGTCCTGAAGTCTTGGGCCGGGAAATTTGGTACTCAGTGTATTTTCCCCAATTCGATCCAAACGTGTCAGATGCGTCTCTGTAGTACATATGGAACACTAAGAAGCACAGCATCAAGCCCTACCGCAAGGTTATCTGTTTTTTTCTTTTTCTCCCTTTTCACTTTTTCCTTTTTTCTTTCTCACCCAACAATGTCAGCTGAAACCCACACCGCAGCCAACAGTCCTTTCTAACCGAGACTCACTTTTGAATGTGAAAAACATGCCCGGACGCTGGCATGGGAGTTACTTGTCCGTCCGAATAGCTAATTACTGGCAATATCCCAACCAGTTACACCCCTGTCGATCTTAAAGGTGAGGTATGGCCACAGGGATTCCTTAGTTAGTCAAAGCCAGGGGGTATGAGCGCTGACCGCAAAGACCGGATCAGCCACTTTGACACGCGCACAAAGCCAGGGCAGCAAGAAGAAGAAAAAAAAATGGTACCGCATTCTTTTTCTTCTTCTCCCTGGAAGATTTAAAGTCACCGGAGCTCGCACTCAGATTTAAAGTTCACATCTATCACACCTCTATCAGACCTGTATGATCCATCCATCCTTCCCACTTCGATCAACCACATACCCTCTCGACACCCACATCTGCCCTTGCTTCAGATTAGGAACTCGTTACTCTGCCAAGTACACGCACACACACCAATATCAACATCGAGCAACACTTATACTTCCTTTACCTACAAGCTACCACACTTCCACAACATGCCTCGAGGACCTTATGACACCACTGGCATCATCAAGCCCAACTCGCCCAAGCCCCCACCTAAATAGAGGCACTCTTCTCTTGCTTCCCTCTCCCACATTGAGAGCAATGCATTTAAGATGAAGATGGCGGCAACATTCAACCTGGTAGGAAGCTCCGTATCATATAACCTGGCCCAAAACAGTGCTAACGAACTTCGATGAACAGTTCGCCGCTTGATTACATGAGCAAACCGCAACAACACTCAACCTTTTCTCTCTCTCATTTCCTTCGGTATTCGACGCAATGATCGAACCATGGGTGGTTTTTCTTGGGTGTTTTGGGAGTTACGGCATATATTGTGCCCCGGTATGGAAAGGGAACCAAATTAGACTGGGAAGGGACTCAGGAGTATATCCATTATGACACGCCACGAGAGAACACTAGAGAAGCTTCATTCACATGAACACACCTTACATACTTAATACACAAATCGTCATTGCTTTCTGGACATTTTGAGAAATTTGCGAATACATGTGACCTGGTGGACGAGGCGAGGCTCATTTGACTTAGACAATCGTAGGATAAAAGTGTGGGCTCGACGCTTTGGGCAGGGAATTCACGCCCAGCTGGGATGTCTCACATTTTAGAGGGAGATCTTTTGATAGTCACTTCAGTAGGTCCGGATCTTTGACGCACACGACCTGTGGCTATTGTCGATCCAGTGTGGTAGCGATCAGGCCATTGAATCACTGGCCCCCACCTACAAGCCAGGTTCAAGTGTTGGTGCCACCATGAGAAGTGCTCATGTGATGTGTACTCAGCAAGCCCTGACATCCTCATCCTGGCTGCGCGGACCAGTCCCGGCGGCGTATGCTTCATCTCGGTTGATGATGATTGAAGGACCGGACGAGTGCGACGTCAGACGGGAGCACCAAGGATCGGTCGAGAAGCAGCCCTGGAGGGGGGGTGCCTGCGCGTGGTGATGAGGCCTGGCTTGAGCCTCATCGGCTGGCAGGTGGCGATATACATGTACGATGCTTAATTTTTTGGCCATGCCCTACCTGCTACCCGGTCCCCAAGTTCTCCGAGGTGGGGGCGGGGCATCTTGATAAGAGTGCATGATGAGGACCGCATGTATGTAGTGGTTTGGTTGGAATAGGGGACTGATGGGGGAGAGCTGGAGGAAATTCCGCCCCTCCATTCCATGCACGTTTTGCGCCCTGTTTTAGGCCCAAAGCAGTTGAGGCTCGCCTGGTCCCGCGGGCCTCCAATCCAACTCCATCCACTACAACAGAGCAGGGTCCCCAGTTTCTGTCTATGGGAAGAGCGATGTCACTTGCACTATGGTCCTATATTCTGTCTCCGAAGGCAGTTGTATCAAAGAGGTTTCACTAACTTCTTACTGCCCTGGCTTGCCTGGGTATCCATAAACACGAAGAGCAATCTCAGCACCTTGGTTCGGCTTGCTTTGCTAAGCGGGTTTCTCAACTATGGTCTTACCCCCCTTTTATCCCGGAATCTCTTCATCGTTGACGAAAGACTTTTTTTCTCTCTCTTCCAGCCACCGCCATGACATTGTCTCTAGGCATCTGGACATCCAAGCGACTGACATGAAACATGGCACATCTAGACACTCCAGCGTTGAATTTTAACAAAATATCTAAACAATTAATCTATTAATAAATGCAGTATCAAGCTAAATAACTTGGAATAATTTGTTATTCTCTTATTATTGTGCTTAATAAAGAATGAGGTCCCTGCCTTGCGTGAAAAGAGCTTTGTGTTTCATTTCATCGACTTGGCATCCAACACTCCTCGCGCATGCATGTTTCGCATCCATCGGCCTGTCTGAGATGGTGATGGACCTCGGCGCAAACGACTCATCTCAATCTTAGGACATCTGAGATGAATGATGCAAACAGTCTTGGCTCACCCCACAGCGAGGTCAAGGCTTGATCCCAGCAGGCGAGGTTTCCCAGCCTTTTCCACAAAAGGGGCGGGAGCACCACCGACTGCCCAACTTAGTAACTCGCCAGGGATGCAGCAAGGGGGCTTTCCACCTGGCTGGCATGAACCGGTTCGCCACTTAATTCACCTCGCCATGAACAGGCGCCACGATGCAGATCCTCGTTACACCACCTCCCATGTGGCGCTCTCACCATCGCTTCAGAACCTTCCAGGATCGAGCCTCTGTGTCCCACACCTTGTCCGGCCAAATCCGAACGCTCCTCTCCTCGTACCAATCACGGAGGCTGGTGTTTCCGCCAATAGATCTGGGGTTTCTTTTCTTGCCTCTCACATAGGTAGGCACATACATGGCCACGTAGGTAACCAGAGCCACGAGGAGTTGGGCTGCACAATCTTGGCCAGCCAACCAGTGCACTGCACGACAGTAATGCAAACATGAGGTGATAGGGTTCGGCATTAGGGCAATGGATTTGTTTATTATCAATCAAGGGGACACAGTCAACTTCAAAATACTACATCCCATGTATGAGTGGAGGTGGCATATTTTGCCCTAGAGTCAAGTGGTTTGATGCGGTGTGCGCAAGCAAGTTCCCTCCAGCCCCTTGCATAGGAACTACTACCTAGCAGAGCTGAAGGGCCTCTCTTTATTTACAAAACGCCAGCATTCTGAGGACAAAACATTTGCCGGCCCCCATGTTGATCGTGTCGTACTCGTACCAGGCATTCTCCGTCGTTCGCAGATTCAAGGCATGAGCACTGCAGGAGCCACATCATCCGCCATGCAGCACGAAATGTCTCTCACTTCATGAGAACTGTCACCGCCAGAACAAGCGTGGATTGGCTGCCGCTTCCGTAGAGATAAACATGTAAGGTGCCCAAATACCCATTTGGCGCCTCGGCACCATGCAGAACCCATCCCTCCGCAGCACGCACCATTGGCCCAACCTTCCGTCAACATGCCATGCCACCCCAATATTGGCAAGTCGGGACCCTGATGCGGCCTTTCGTGCAAGCATATCAGTGCACTAACAGGATTCCAACCACGCAGTTGGCCATGTGTTGGGCGCCCAACAGACGTGTCAACGACTCACCTTCCGTGGCCACGACCTCACCGCCATGGCTGGGGTCTCCACTTGCAACCGGCCCAGATGCAGCCGCCCATGGCACATCAGACGGTGTGTAAGCCGGGACCTCGCTCTCGAGAAGAGTACAAATTGGGCCGTGTCTCGTCACCGAGGCTGCCCGCTCCTCTTGATGTTTGACCGCAGGCGAAGGGCAGCTGCCTCTGTGGCAGCCTCCTCTATCAAAAACAAATCTGGTGCTACGGTACCGCCAAGGCGGAGTGGGATATGATGGCTTCACCGGAGTGGGTGCAGGCCATCTGCCTCTTTCTGGGCGTCTGGGTCGTCGGCATCGCGGTTGCGGCGACCCGGAGCTCTGGGGCACCTCCCACCTCAAGCATCTTGAGGTCAAAGGCAGCAAGAATATTGCAAGAATCGAGGCAGGAGAGACATCTTGACCTGGGAGGGCACAATCTGCAACATCAGGCACGTAGAGCAGGGTTCGGCTTTTGCTCTGGCCTGAGTGTAGATGGTGTCCTCCCTGGGGAGTCAGGATACAGATCGAAGAAACAGGTAAGCTTGCTCTGGATGCCGCTTATCATGATGTGGGGTGTCTAACTTGTATAGATTGATGATGCTTCTTGTAAGCTGGTGAGAGATGGACAATATTCTCACGGCGGCAAACATCAAGGTTAGTTTACCATCATGAAAGACTTGATGAAGGTAAATCGCTAATTCAGTTCACAGGAAACTGCGACTTTTCGACTACGCATACCTCCAGAACAACGATGACGGGATTCCAGTTGGAATCCCGCATCAAGCATGTCTGTGTATCTTCGTTCCTCCCTCGCATACCAAACCCCAAATCTCCTTGCTGCATATATGGTAAGACTTTGATGATACAACCCTCTAGCGTCGTTCTCCAAGAGTATTCGCTCACTTCTTCAGGCTGCACCAGAACCTCAAACACGAGGACGACTGCTCCATGTGGAATGTTGAAGGGTAGAAAGTTGAGGGTAATGGGGAAGGAGGAACGACTCAATCATAGCCCATGGCCGTACTGACACGAGGCTTTTCTCCACCATGGAGAATGGGTTGCTCAGTTCTTCACAGGTTCGTGCTCATGTTCTGCTGCGTCGTGCTACCTATACTAACAGTTTATCGAACAGAAACTGAGCTCCTCGCTGCCGGTCAGCCATGACAACGAATTGAGAACACGAGATATGAAGATATAATGAGCCACGTATTTGGAAAAGAAGCATACTTCTTTTTCGAACGACTCATGGATGGTTAAGCGATCCGACGTTGATATACGATGTTCGGATGGAATGTTGTTTCCTTGATGTGCCTGCCTTTTGGAACGTTTACGTTTTCATGAATAATGGCCATCCCCCACAGCGCCCGCGGGCGCGATCAAACTGTTTCATTTGTCACCTTTAAAATGAAGAAAAGCACAAAAAAACTTGATAATCAATAAAAACCCGCTACGTACAATGCTCTCTCTCCAAACCCCTCGAACCTTGCAGGTTGCAGGGTATATTCGTGTTGCGTGTTGATGGGTAAAAGAAAGCCGCTGACTGGCTGGTGGAGCTCGGATTGTGCCTGTCCGACTGCTCGAACAAGCCACTGCACAGCCTTGATGCTCTGCAAGCTGTCTTCAACCTCCCCTGGGTGCTGCTTTGGCCCAACCCGCTGTTCAATTTATTTTCTGCTCTCTTCTTTTAATCTACGTTAACCCTCAGTTTAAAGCGATACATTGTCACTAGGTCTTTGTGGATTTTGTTTGGATGCCGGCCTGACTGATCCCTTACCATCATCGAATATGGCGGCTGCAGTTGACCCAGCAAGGCGGACGCAAGTCCTTCGCGTCATCTTTATCTCTCTGCTTTTGGACTTGGTACGCTCGCTCACTCCCCTCTACCCAAACCTTGAAATAACGAAAGATCCTAACATTCAATAGATCTCATTCACCTTTATCCTCCCCCTGTTCCCGAAGCTCCTGGAATTCTACCGCGACCGCGAAGCCCCGGCTACCCACGACGGCGAATCGGCCACCCTTCTACAATGGATACTCGCCGGGCTACATCGATACAAGGCTGCATTTTCCCGGCCGATAGAATCCCGCTATGATATTGTTCTCCTGGGGGGAGCTATGGGTTCCTTATTCTCGTAAGGCTGCCCTGCCATGCTACTGGAATCACCTGACTGACGGCTGTGAAACCTCACAGACTTCTCCAAGCCATTGCGTCTCCGATCATAGGCTCATTCTCCGATCGATACGGCCGCCGGCGCGCCCTTCTATTCTCCATGTGCGGAAATGTCCTCTCCGTCCTTCTGTGGGTGGCTGCCGTCGATTTCCGAACCTTCATTGCCAGCCGTGTGATTGGTGGCCTGTCGGAGGGCAACATACAGCTGGCCACCGCCATGGCGACGGACATCTCGGACGAGACCACTCGAGGTCGTACAATGGCTATTATTGGTGCTTGCTTCTCCATAGCATTTACATTCGGGCCTGCGTTGGGAGCTTGGCTTAGCAGCATCTCTACATTTGCCGCCAATCCCTTTGCGACAGCTGCAGGATTCAGCTTGGCCCTGATTGTGCTCGAGACGGTCTATCTCTACTTCAAGCTTCCAGAGACGCTCCCTGCTCTGACAGGATCGGACGCCAAGGCTGGCCGGGACAAGAAGAAGGCCGAGCCTCGCTCGGTGGAGCGAACAAACTCCCATTTCTTGCTCAATGCGATCCACTTCGTGTTTCTGCTCTTCTTCTCGGGAATGGAAAGCTCTCTTTCGTTCATGACGTACGAGCTCTTCGAATTTTCTTCAATGAAGAACGGAAGACTCCTCGGGTATGTCGGCCTGGTGTCGGCTGTCCTGCAGGGAGGCGTGACTCGTCGACTTCCAGCCTTGACCTCGGTCCGCGCAGGCGTGATTTCGTGTCTTGCCGCCTTTGTACTTCTCGGCAGAATCTCCACGGTTGGGGGCCTCTATCTCGCTGCCACTTGCTTGGCAGTTACGTCCGCCACGGTGGTGACGGGACTCAATACCCTGAGCAGTTTCGAGGCCAGCGAGGACGAACGGGGCGGGAAGCTGGGCATCTTGCGAAGCTGGGGGCAGCTGGGCCGCGGGCTGGGACCTATACTGTTCACCAGCGTGTATTGGTGGGCTGGGAGGGAGTTTGCCTACACGCTCGGAGCTACTGGCATGGCTGTGGTGAGCGCCGTGGTTCTTCTTGGGTTGAGGACACCCAGAACCGCTGCGTCAGCCAAGCCTGCTGGCAAAGGCCATTGAAGAATGTAGCAATATCACACTTATAGAGCGATGTATATACTGGTCGCGTGGATCGCGGGTAGGAAATGGATTTGTATTTATTGGGAGCTGACCCCAGCTACATGTAGAATTGCGAGTATCTTGGACTTGGGCGCAGATAATCATAGGAACAATTGCATTGTATTATCAGTGATCTTACCATCGTTGAGTTCAGACTGTGATCTTGAGCTCATGCTTAAAAGGTGATGTGGGATGCAGGTTCGCTATCATCCTCTAATGGCTTTGGTTCCTCAGCCGTACCTACGAATGGAATCGGAGAAGAATGGTGAACGGGGTTATTCATGCGACTCGATAGGAATCACAAGGCAATCGTAAAACGCAGGTAGCCAGCAATTAGGCAGGTGAGGATCTCGGAGGAAAAAAAAAAGATGTAAAAAAAACGCCCGCACTCGGATTTGCACCGAGATCCTTGGCTTTCTCCTACGATTTAGGAGTCCAACGAGTTGCTATTACTCTATGCGGGCTTAACCACTGCACCAAAAGGCCCTTTTTTGTTTTGTTTGGAAAGTGCAATGAAAAATGGTATAAGTGTTACTGTCGGGGCTGTTGGCAGCTGACGGGCGGCAGGCGGCAGGAGGTGGCGGTTTCGTCGGTTTCGTCGCACAGGTTTGTCGGATCGGAGGCCCTCAACGCATGTGCCTATGGAAAGCAGCGGGGGGGAAAGATCGGATGGCAAACTGGGCGTTTGTGGTCGGCAATGAACAATCGAATTGAAGACAAGGGAAGAAGAAAGGATGGGAAAAGAAAAAATTTGGTTGATGGGCTTGGTCAGGACGAGTTTTGGAACTCCCCTGCCCGGCACCACCGAGGGAGCACCTATTTAGCTCTAGCTACCTTACGCGACAAGCTCTATTAGCCGCTAGTACTAGGAAGCTACCACCTACCTAGGTGATGCGGATCCCGAGCACCGAAGAAGTGCTTGATAATTGCGTACGTATTTCTGGAGGGAATCAGTTTCAGCCAGCAGGATTCTGTCTGAAATCGACCCCGCTGTTCATGCCTATTGGGTTTTCTCCTGGGTCAGAGTGTTATGGTTGTCACTGTATCTGTGCCGGTATATCTAAGTAGGCAAACACCGTGATGAACTCGAATACGAGCCTTAACGTCCTCAGCTCGCCAACCCGCAGGCTACTGATCGGACGATTTGCACGTAACCTTGCATCTCGAGATATCTAGTCATAATAGCCAGTATGATAACCCTCCAGACTGGGCCTCGATGCTTTGCTAGTTGCGCTGCCCGCTGGCAACGACCCCTCCTCGCGCTGGATGGAGATGAGCATCTGGGCGCTCTGGACACTTCTCAGCAGCAGCCCCACTGCCACTTGGGTCACGGAGTCCTCAGAAAGCTTATTGCTACCTACAAAGGTGCATCCAAGATGAGGGTGACACCCACCGTCGAGGCGGTGGGTTCTGGGGGATGGGCACACATGCTTCAAGAAGCGCACCCACAATGTGCAAGTTAGCGCATATGTTCGCCGGATGGCTCACGCCCCTCGCAGCGTCTAGACCAGGCTGCAGGATTGGGAGAGGATGGGAGACTTGGCTGCTTGGCTGCCATGCAACTGGCGGCAGCGGGATCCGCTTGCAACTTTCCATTGCAAGCCGCGATGTCCACTGAAAACCAAACCATTCTGAGGAATTACCTCCAAGCCGTGGCGACGGGGCTTGGCGGTGGTGGGGCATGACGTTCCTGCAAAATGTGACATGGGAGTGTTGGAGGGGTAATAATAATATCTGCTGCGCCGTATCTGAGTAACGCTGCGAGCCAGCAGGGAGGGGGAGGGGGAGGGGTAGCTCGCTGGGTTTGTTTCGAATTCCGGAGGCATTGAGTTCCCTCAGTGGCTGCGACTAGCTGAATCAAAACCGTGAGCTCAGAGACAGCTCTCTAATTTCTTGGGAAATCGACGGCCAGCGGTTGGACTCGTCTCGATGGGCGTGACTCACGCCGTCTTAGACCAACATCAGAATGTTGGGCTGAGACGTGTAAGCGTGTTGGGCAGGAGGGGCTCGGGCTGCAGGACTGCCGCCGTCTTGGACGGGGTTGAAGTTTTTTTTTTCTCGCAGCGACAGGGTATGGGTGCTGAAGTCCCCACTCGTATCTACTAACAAAGTCCAAGTACCGGCTGGCTAGTGGGAAAGTGGCGTGGAATACGTTTTGATAATGAAGTTTTTTCCCCCTCTATCGACGGGGATCCAGTAAAATGGGTGTGGTTACATTATTCCCTTGCCTTTTGGCCATGCAACGGGGAACGAGTGCTGCGGCCAAAGATGACCGCTCTATCAGGCAACGTGCTGCGTTTTGAGTAAAATGAGTAGCGCATAGGTAGGTAGCCGGGAGGTACTTCCTGGTGATATTGGGCGGCTAGCTTGCTTGTGGCTGCAACTGCAGGTCATTTTTGGCACCTGCGTCTGGAGGAGGCGGCACAATGATAGTGACGTTTGTCGCATAATAACACACCTAGATTGCCACGGAAACCAGGTGAGCCCCGAGCATCAAGAAGGCCCCCGAGCCAGGCATCTTGGATTTTCTTTATAGAAAAGCCGGGCATTAGTTGATAGCGGTCAGATACTACCTGGAGTCAGTTGCCCTGGTGAAATAAGATCCCTCGTAGCGCCTGAGCAGGAGCGATTGCTTTGCGTCTCACTGCTCCTGCTGTGAGATGTGAGATGGCAGAAGGCCCACAATTGGCCCAATCATATCACACCACAGTCACGCCGAGTGACTGAAAAAAAACTTGATGGTGTTAGGGCTTCCCTTCTGTTTGTGCGGCGGCAACGCGAGGGCTGCCTGAGATCGTTGCCCCGCGCAAGCAGCAGCAACATTCTGGCCCCACCCTTCTTCGCCTCCTCTCCCCCACCAGACCTTTTAAAACTCCTCCTCCCACCACCCTCTTTCGAAATTTTTCTCTTCTGCTCTTTGTCCTCGCATACCCGGTTCAAGCATCCGATCTGCGAAATTGTATGCCTCCCTCAGCTTGATGTCTCTACACTAGGAGCTTCATCATTCCTTCTTCACACAAGGCACCGACTAATTTATTTCGTGCTCGCAGATCTAGAAGTCAAGACTTCCACAAGAACCAACGTACAAAACTTCACACACAACCGCCAAAATGGGCAAGGACGACAAGACTCATATCAACGTCGTCGTTATCGTAAGTGCTCACTGCCTTCTCACTCGAAGAAAAGATTACAAGATGCTAACCGTTGTTTGTAGGGGTATGTTTTTTGAACGGATTGCATCTCACAATCGCCGGGCACCAAGCTAACCGATCGAAATAGCCACGTCGATTCCGGCAAGTCTACCACCGTGAGTCCACCCTCTTCCGCGATGACAATATCAGCTTCCACCGTGGCTGCGTATCATGTGCGATCATTCCATACATTTGAACCAGAAGCTAACAACACGATAGACTGGTCACTTGATCTACCAGTGCGGTGGTATTGACAAGCGTACCATTGAGAAGTTCGAGAAGGTAAGCACAGCCACTCTTTTGATACCCATATCGTGCGGCATCTCGCATCTCATACCTGGCATTCTTTGCCCCTCTTACCCCTCCTCAAAAAGTTCAATTTTTTTTGTGGCCCATTTTAGTGGGGCCACGACACCGCCAGAGTTCTCGATAGCATTTCAAGGAAGGCACACGCTGACAGTCCCCAAATAGGAAGCCGCCGAACTCGGTAAGGGTTCCTTCAAGTACGCATGGGTCCTTGACAAGCTCAAGGCCGAGCGTGAGCGTGGTATCACCATTGATATCGCTCTCTGGAAGTTCGAGACTCCCAGGTACCAGGTCACCGTCATTGGTACGTTATCGCACCTCCGCTCTGTGTGTTGCCAAGGCATGTTGACTAACTGATATAACACAGACGCTCCCGGTCACCGTGATTTCATCAAGAACATGATCACTGGTACTTCCCAGGCTGACTGCGCTATTCTCATTATCGCTGCCGGTACTGGTGAGTTCGAGGCTGGTATCTCCAAGGATGGCCAGACCCGTGAGCACGCTCTTCTCGCCTACACCCTCGGTGTTAAGCAGCTCATTGTTGCCATCAACAAGATGGACACCACCAACTGGTCTGAGGCTCGTTTCCAGGAAATCATCAAGGAGACCTCCTCTTTCATCAAGAAGGTCGGCTACAACCCCAAGACCGTTGCCTTCGTCCCCATCTCCGGTTTCCACGGTGACAACATGTTGGCCCCCTCCACCAACGCCCCCTGGTACAAGGGTTGGGAGAAGGAGACCAAGGCTGGCAAGTCCTCCGGCAAGACCCTCCTCGAGGCCATTGACTCCATTGAGCCCCCCAAGCGTCCTCTTGACAAGCCCCTCCGTCTTCCCCTCCAGGATGTCTACAAGATCGGTGGTATTGGCACAGTACCCGTCGGCCGTATCGAGACTGGTGTCCTCAAGCCCGGTATGGTCGTTACCTTCGCTCCTTCCAACGTCACCACTGAAGTCAAGTCCGTTGAGATGCACCACGAGCAGCTCACCGAGGGTGTCCCCGGTGACAACGTTGGTTTCAACGTGAAGAACGTTTCCGTCAAGGATATCCGCCGTGGTAACGTCGCTTCCGACTCCAAGAACGACCCTGCCCAGGGTGCCGCTTCTTTCAACGCCCAGGTCATTGTCCTCAACCACCCTGGACAGGTCGGTGCTGGTTACGCTCCCGTCCTTGATTGCCACACCGCCCACATTGCTTGCAAGTTCTCCGAGCTCCTCGAGAAGATCGATCGCCGAACTGGTAAGGCTACTGAGGCCAACCCCAAGTTCATCAAGTCTGGTGACTCCGCCATCGTCAAGATGGTTCCCTCCAAGCCCATGTGCGTTGAGGCTTTCACCGACTACCCTCCTCTGGGCCGTTTCGCCGTCCGTGACATGCGTCAGACCGTCGCCGTCGGTGTCATCAAGTCCGTTGAGAAGGCCGCTGCTGGTTCCGGTAAGGTTACCAAGTCCGCTGCCAAGGCTGCCAAGAAATAAGCGAATGAGTTGGCATGACATCTCGATCTTGATGGCTTCAATGACTTCTGGTGTCGGGATGGTTTTGTACTCGCTTCTACGACGATATGATTTTCCCCTGAAATGCATGACCACTCCGACTTTCTGTCTTCGGAGCACATAATGAGAGACTGGGGTATAGGAATTTCTGCGTCATAGGTTCTCTTGAAATGTGCTGGTAAAAAGAATAGAAGTGACTTCTGCTGTCAATGAAAAAAAGAAAAAGTTTCTAAAATTAATTGTCCTTGCTTACTCTCCATGTGAATCTGCTCCCCCTCTGCCCATATCATTGAAGCATCTTGCGAGAGTTTTGAGCAAGTGCACATATTCACGTGAAGTTCGACCTGATCCTCGGAATATATCTCATCAAAATGCGCTGTTGATTCGTACACAACCCTTGTGATAACCACATAAGTCAGTATGTGCGTCTATGGTGTTATACATGTAATTTTAACATTATAATACAGTGGAGTGAGCCATTCTTGGTCCTATGACCCCATCTTGGTGTAGAAACTCAATTTCTTTCACCCTCCTTCATAGAGGTATCCCGGCCATACACACCTTCATGACTCTTCTGTTTTCCTTACAGCCTCTTCGGCCATTGTGGCGAGCTGCTCTGCTGTTCGTAATCCATTCTCAGCCTCATCAAGCGTGGAACTAGGTATAAGATCATCAGAAGTAATGCTGTCACTCTCTAGCGGAACTGTCTCTTGGCCTAGTTTCCTCGCCCCCGGGACTTTTTTGTTCTTCTAGAGACTCTTCGATGAATGTCGCGAGCTGCTCGGTTGGTCGCAGAACATCCTCGGCCTCGTCAATCGTGGCACTAGATGCAAGATCATCATCAGAGGGGATGGTGCTGCCCTCTGACGGAGCTACCCCTTGGGCCAAAGCTTCCACACCTTCACGGCTTTTTTGTTTTTCTAGAGCCTCTTCGATGGTTGTGGTAAGCTGTTCTGTTGTTCGTAGCACATCCTCGGCCTCATCAATCGCGGATATAGATGCGGGATGAGCATTAGAGGTAATGTTGCCACCCTCTAACGGAGTTGATTCTTGGGCTAGAGATTCTTCGATCAAGGTTACAAGCCTTTCGCCTGCCTGAATCGCATCTTCACCTTGATCCGTATACCGTGTCGATTGCAATCCCTCCTCGCCGCTCAAAGCTTGTCGAGCGATAAGAGACAGCTCCTCCCCACTCTCGAGCGTTCTATCGCACTGCTCATATATGGAGGTGGATTCCACAGAGTGGACATGACTCTCATCCGCAGCATGAGACCAGGTGTCGTCTAGATGGAAATCGGGAGTGTCGACCTTCAAGCCCTCTAGATCGTTATAATTCTGATTTTGCTCGTTGCCGAGCTCATGCTCTTCGGGAAGTTTGCGAATCGCTTTGTAGCCCTCGGCCCAAGAGAAGAACCTGCCTGTCACAATCCCACCCACGGTGTGAAGGAACCGCGACCGATGGACTGCATTCGAGGGCCCGTTGGGGTCTTGAACGGCTTGAAGAGAAAGCTCTTGGCGAGTGCCTCCATGTTGACCCGCCTCGATACTGTTGTACCTGAGGATGTAGTCGTGCCACTCGAGGTCCATAGTCTGATGGATTTCGAGTCCTGCAAAAGTATATGCCACCTCAGAGGGAGTCTGCGTATCTTTTGATGGCTCAGGTAGCAATTGTGCGGGTAAGGATATTTGTGTATGACTTGGGGTACGAAGCCGACCTTCTACGAGGTTGAACTCCGAGGCGCGGAAGAATTCCCGAATATGAGATTGTTCCGCCATTTCTAATGGTAACTCGCTTTGTTGAGTTACACGCACGTCGACACTCTCTCTTGGGCATAAGAAGTCTTGCTGGTGGATAGGAGAGATAGCAGAGAGCTTGGACTCATCAGACATTGTGAAGTCAGAAAAGTTGTCATCGGCATTGACTGGAAGAGAAAGCCGAACTTCTGGTGCTTTGCTGTTATGCTGGGTTGGTATGAAATTGAGGACGATAGAACTGCTTTTCGAGAGGGGGGGGTTCGACTTTCCCTTTCCGATTAATCTTGTGAAGGCAGCTGGGTGTGGCAGCACTGGAAGAAGCACGCGGTGTCCGGCAGTTCTCTTTCTTGAAGACGAAGGCGCTGCGTCCGAATGTAAGACATGGCCAAATGTTGCAGCAAACCGAACCTGGGCTCCATCCGTCTTCAGCTTTGATGTTTTGCGCAGAAGACGCTTGCTACTGGACAGCTTAAGTTGTGTTGAATTTTTCGGAGATGCTTTGCCTACAGGCATGACATATCGAGACCAGGTTCTCATCTTATTTCTCCAAGACAAGCTTCGCACCTCGCGCCCATGAGGCAGGAACATGCCCGTTTTTGAAGGAGGAAGCGTGCAGTAATCTGACATCGACTTGAAACCATCTCGAATATAACGATCCTGTAGTAAGAGTCTAAGTACGACGTCTGGAGGACTTTCGACTTGTAGACTTGGTGCGCTAGTGGCTGGTTTCGTGTTTGCAGCTGGACTATGTTGGTCCAACCACCTAACCTTCAATATCTGAGATGAAATTACTGATTAGCATCTTTTGAAGAGCAGGGAAGGGATGATGAAAATAAAATTACCGAGTCCTCTTTATGATATTGAATGGAGGTTTTGGTAATACTGGAGAGTCTGGCCAAGACATCTTTTTGTAAATCAAGAGAGTCGACCCCTTTGACAGAAAGCTCCTGTATCCGCATCGATGCCACGGCCTCGTCAATTCGCGACAAGATGGTGCGAACAGAAGCTTTGCGAGCGTAAATACCAAGTTCATGCTTCTTCTCGTTTGCTATAATCTCTTCATTGCTCTCCTCATCCAAAATATCGGATTGAAGAGACTTCAGAGCGCCAGTAGATGAATCTATTGATAGTTAGTCAATAGCTTGTAGATACAGTAAGACAATACTAACTAGAAATGAGCTCAAAAACATCTGGCCGAAGAGTCACAAACATAGCACCCAGGCCCTCGATTTGTTCCTGTATGTCGAGCGCCCAAGCGTCTTTCAGAATCAAGTAGGCAACTTTCTGCTTCGGTGAAAATGGGCCCAGTAGTTCAGGGTTTGAAGGAACCCATGCAGTTTCCTTGACGAGCCAGGGGTATTTTGGCGTTTCGTCCGTCGCTCTGTTGCTGATTTCCAAAGTTTGACGGAAATATGCGGTCAGTTGTTCTTTTGTGAATCCGTTAACAAGAGCCCGTATTATTTTATTGACGTCCTTTGCTTTCATCACACCCGAGTCTTTTGGTCGAAATTCCTCGATGTTCCTTCTCACTTGAGCGGAAATGTCGTCCAAGGCATCTGCATCATCTAGAAGGCTTGTCCAATCTAATTCCGACCCGAGAGCTCTTCTGTCCCGAGGGAGCGATACGACAGGGTTGGTTTTCCGCTTGAGTTTGTCTGGATTCGGGAGTATTAGAGCGCTTATGTCTTCCCCAAGAGCGGCTATGCTGATACTGTGTTTCTGTAGAAGCTGATGTTTGAATTCCCGCTTGGCATGACTCCTAGGCTCCTCTAAATCAGCAGACCCTTCACCTGTCTCGGCGATTGTGCTGTCATCCCCTGCTTGCGCCGTGGATACGGCTTCAGCATTGAAAGTTTCAGCTTCAGTGATGCTGATGCTCTCAGGTGTGAACCCCAGACTGTTGCTAGATACATCCTCAGGGCTAGCGCCCAAAGAACCCAGTGCATGACCAAGGACTATTTCGTTGTTGGAGGGTCGGTCGTCTTCGAGGGATTCTGTAGCCGTGGGAGTAGTTTTGTCATTGCTTTCGGAATCCTCATATTCTTTGGTGCCTGTTATGACCTCCCTAATCTCGGAAGCCCGATTTTCTTCATGGTTTGTTGTACTCTTGCCTCTGGATATTCGATGTTTTTCAACATTCGATGAACCCTTGGAAGCGGCTTCCCTCCACGATTTCAAGTTCTTTGAGCGACCAAGGGTTGGCCTCAGATCATATAATTGACTGTGGATATTCGATCTCGAGGTAGATATCTCGCCATCCCGGTCCCTGGAAGCCTTTTGCTTCTCGCCAGAAGGTCTTTTCTTCTCGCCAGCAGGTTTTTTCTTCTCACCAGCAGGTTTTTTCTTCTCGCCAGAGGGTTTTTTCTTCTCGCCAGAAGGCTTCTTCTGCTCGCTAGCAGGCTTCTTCTGCTCTGAAGAGAGTCCCCAGTCCGGCAATTCGTCGTCTCGTATTCTCCGAGACTTGGGCGTATTTTGTCGCTTCCTGCCCCGAGAAGGCTTGTCCTCCTCCCAAGGCTTCCCTGAAATGAGGGCCTCTATCCTGGCTTTACTCTGAACAACAGAGGAGTCATTTCCGCGTCGCTGGAGTACGGTGTCGGGGTGGAAGAAACGGGCGGCGCTGAAGGTTGGGTTCCGGCGAAGTAGGAGGCCCTGCCGGCATGATTGGCAAATGCGCGGCACGCATGCCACCTGTGAAATCATGAATGAGAAAGAGGGCGAACAGCTATCGCAACGGAGCGAGTGCCGTTCCAATTTCCCGGATCGCAGCTGCTGAACGTAGAGCTTCAAATGGGTCGCTGTTGGCCGCAATAATTTTTGCGGCGATAAGATAACCGATAAGATAGAACACGCCAAAATTAATTGATTGAGACGCGTTCCGGAGCATTGCATCACTTGCTGGAGCACTACCCCTCAGCTATTTAGACTCCCAGCACAGTTACCGTTTCAATTCGAATAAATACTGCCGAATCTGATTTATCTAACATCCACAACGTTGACTGACGCTGATTTTAATCTTTGGTGTACCATATCTCTCAACATGTCCTCAACGCAGAGGCGTCGACGAACGGTGAGAGCTCTCTGCCTTCCGCGCCATGTAGTCACCAGTTGTTAATTTTCCCCAGCGCGACCATCGCGATGATCCAGAGGAACAAGAACGGCCCCGCCAACGCATGAGCCGAAACGATCCTGATTCAGATGACGATGTTTCATCTCAGGATGATATGGACATGGACGCTCCCTCGGCAGCGCAAGACGCCGAGGAACAGCTCGTCAAGAAGCTTGTAAGATACGCGTTATCGTGCGAGTTTTCAAGAACCCCAATTAAGAGAGACGGAATCAAGGAGAGAGGTTGGAGATTCCGAATATAGAATCTGAAATGGCAAGGAGCTGGTAATTAACATGGCGCATAGTGCTTGGCAATGAGGGCCGCTCGTTCAGGCGCATCTACGCGCTTGCGCAGAAACAGTTACAAGAAGTCTGGGGCATGGAGCTCAGAGAGTTACCCCTCCGAGAGAAGTTATCACTTCACGAGAAACGGAAAGGTTTGTTTGTAATTTTCGGCACGCTGTTGTATCACCCTTCATGCTGACCCTAGTCTCTCTAGCAATGAGCTCAGCCTCGCAGGCGAAAGCGGGCTCAGGGACCTATGTCCTTTCCTCAATCTTACCGAGCGAATACCGAAGCGCAAGCATACTCGCACCCTCCAAATCCCCAAGCTCCGACGACGAAGCTACGTTTGCCGCTTTCTCTACATTGGTAGTATCATGTATCTGGTTTAGCGGAGGCGAGCTGAGTGACCAGAAGCTCAATCGGTATCTCACGCGGCTCAACGCAGATCAGAACGTATCAGCAGAGAAAACAGAAGTCGTATTGAAGAGAATGGAAAAACAAAATTATGTGGTCAAGAGGGTCGACCGTCCGCCTGTGGGTCAGGACGGTGAATATTCAATTACCTGGCATATTGGACCTCGGGCTAAGGACGAGATCGGGCTTGATGGCGTCATGGGGATGACGAGGGAGGTGTATGGGGACACAGAGCCAGAGTTGGAGAAGAAGCTCCGGGCCAGCCTGGGGATTAAGCAAAGCGGTGCGGATGCCGCTGCCGAGGAGGAGGAAGTTGGCGAGCCATCGACGAGCCGGAGGGGATCTGGCGCCGGTATGAATTGAAGCAAGTACGAATCATGAAACGAAAATATAATATTGACACACCAAGCCACCAGCTTGTTTGTTTCTCCTTGCTTTTGTGTGACGGAAATTGTTGAATGCATTGATAACGCTTTGGAGAATAAATCCTAAGTGTGGCTACACGGGTATTTCGCAAGAATAAACGCCATTCCCAATATTGAGCTTATCTCGGTCTTCGATTCGGTGCTGTGGTGGGCCAACCGAGCAACTCTGGAGTCTTTCAATTTGAACTGTTGTGACACGGGTGAATCGAACGCTGGCCGATACTCATTCTTCTTTTTGGGGTGGTGGTCCGCAAGGCTGGATCATTTTCTGATCGCGGCGTACCAGTTAGCAAGATGGAAGCGCCAAAAGCCGAGATCAAATGAGAATTGGAGGGCAGAGAAAGGACGCCGGGTAGAATGGGGCGAGCGCAGCACGTACCCGTATCATCTGAGCTCGAACCTTGGCTACAGGCTCGTTCTCGGCGAGCGCGATGTACGACAACAGAGGCCTGTGCCCGGCGATGGAAGAATATGTGTCGCGTTGGATGTTGGTTCGCCACTCCCAGCTCGTCGTATCGGGGTGGCCAGTGCCGACGTACTTGGCCTGGAGGCGCTCGAGTTCTTGTTGGTTGCGAAGCTTGTCGGCCTATGTGCGCGAGAAACCATGAGCGAGATTAGATCGCGGACAAGATCACTAAAGGGGATGGGGTTGCTTACCATTGTTGCGGGTAACAGATGATAGTGGTTTTGACTGAAGGTGGAGGTTGAAGTTGACCGATTGCTTGACTCTCGAGGTTGATGATATTTGCGACAAGCGGAATATCTTCGGGTGGGGCGATTTTGTAGATGCAGCGCGGGTTGACATGAACCTGGAACCTACAACCAAGCATACACGCATACTACTTTTTAATCTCAACAGAGTTTCGACAAGAACATAGTGAATTTCTTATTCCAATTCAATACTTCAGAAAATTGAAGCAGGGTCTTGGGCTTTTATCCTTGAACCCAAGCAATCACCCCAGTGGTGTGGACTATTACACTCTTCCTCATCCGGAGCACCTCTCTGAGTGAGAACGCGCGCGCTCGCTGACGGGTGGCTCCCGCAGGTGGGGGACAATTGATCTCATCTTTTCCCCTTCGCGATAAGCCGGGTCTTCTTCGAGATGGCATGGGTGTCGAATTGCGCCCTTCCAGAGCATTGGTCTGAGCTCAATGCAGCGAGGAAACAGAGGCAGCAATGCGCCCAAGACATCCAGAGGATCAAAATTGCGTGCGCATCAGGATGCGGCAAGAGCCATGTGTCGGAGTGTTCTGACTGTTACAAGAAGGTCCTGGACAGGATGCTGGCACGATACAGCAATGAGGCGGGCGGAGAGTGGTTCTCTCAGCGCAGCGCGTTCGTGTTGGAGCTGGAGGACCAGTTCGCGCAGGCAAAGGAGAAGAAGCTGGCGCTCAAGGAGATCGAGTCCAACATTGAATCCGAGAAAGAGGCTTGGTATCGCTGGGTGTTGCGGCGCCACCCGGAGTTCCTGGCCGTTACTGATTGTGGCGTTGAACTGGATGAGCTCAGGGCTGTCCTCGACGATCCCGACCGTTCCAAGGATGAGCTTGTGAAGATAGTGTGGGAGGCTGTGGGTAAACCCCAGGACTGGTCTCCTAAAGTCGACGAGTTTGCCAACAAAGTTGCGTCTGTTGGCGAGGATCAAGCAGCATTGAGGAAGCTCTATGTCGACGAGTTCCTGAAGGATCGTGTCACTGGAGCACCTGTCAAGGGTGCCGAGAAATACATTGAGATGTATTCGGAGAAGCCAGATATGCGATTAGAGGAGATTATCGACAGTATTATCTCTGAAAACAAAACTAGCCAGCGCTTTCAGGAACAACGGGAAATTCACCAGGGCAGGCTGGAGGAGCTACGGCGAGCAAAGACCGCTTTTGAACAGGACAATCCCGCAGCGGTCTCAAAAGGCCAGCAACGAAAATCGGCATCTGCCAACGCAAACGAAAAGCCAGTTGATCTCCCACCATGTTCGGTCTGCCATAAGGAAGTGGATCCCAAAGATGTTCTCTCATGTTCTGTTTGCCAGGCTGTCAATCTTATGGGAGGGGAGAAAACGCTCACTACTTATTGTACAGAAACATGCTTTCACGAAGGATATGTAAGTCTGCATGAATTTACCAGATTGTGCATCGATTCAGAGAAGATACTTGGGTACTGACCTAGAGGCAGGAGCATCATATAGAGAGCGAACATGACTGTACGTCTGGTGACCAGTGTGTGCAGGAGGGTGATGAAGACGAAGAGATGAAAGACGACATTAATGGGACAGTTATCTGCCTACGCTGTTTAGATGAGAAGAAGATGTCACTCTTCTGCTCGTCAAGATGCGCCTACCAGAACTTACCATCACATCTTGACGCCCAACATGGATTTAAAGGTGTAGCGCCACAGGAGGTTCAGAATCTAGTGAAACATGTTGAGCAGGTAGTGGAAGAAACGCTTCGGAAGCAGAACCCTGGTCTTGAATTTTCCTGGACCAGCTGAGCCGGCGTGAAACGACTGTCATATGGCCGAACTGCCTTGTCATTTGTTGATTTGTATAGAATATATCCAGGACCGGCATCTATATGTCGCATACTTTCTCTTTTTGTTCAAAGAGATACAGAGCATATATTCACAGAGTCTGAATAGTTATCTTGCTATTGATGGAATTAATTTAATTACATTTGCTAATGAAACACTAGTAGCCACAGAAGGAGGGGGGCGGGTATAGCGGGCGCTTGTGTAGAAACGGTTCCGTTTTGTACGATACATAAACGGTCCGCTACTAAAAACCAGTTCCGCCAGTGGTGTTTGGACTTGAGTAAGAACTGGTCTCAGGCAATGATCTTAGCGAGGATCATACCGCTAGACCACCAGACTATTTAGGTAGGTTGGTATGTAAGCATCAGATGATCACGTGATGCTCCTTAAGCTGTGTCAAGACATAAAGTACCATCCAAATCTGAAAATAATTATCCTTGGGCAAGACAAGATTTACGTAGCGACGTAGGCGATAATTTGTATGAACTTTTGGAGAAGATGATGCGCTGCTTAGAACGCTGGGCCGCAGGATCTTAGCTCCGCCTATGCCTCCTCCAACCCCAGATCGTGATGAGAAAGCAAAGATCTACAGGGGGTAGGAGAGATAAGTTATTGAGAGTTTGGGACATGGTTTCATGAAATTCGAGATAGTCTTCGCATTCTAATCAGATCTTTTGCAAGGTTTCAATTGATTTGGGGTTGCTGAGGCTAGGCAGCATAGATCCAACCATGGAGAACGACGAACTGATCCTTTCCATCCAGCACCTGCATGCCATACCCATGTGCCCTGAAGAATCATATTAATCAATCAAATATGGTCAATCCGCCGTCTAGTGATCTCAGCCCTGTACTACCGCCGTGATACTACACCAGTATCATCACACCGATGGCTTGTGCAGCGGAGGGAGAAAGAGACCCACTGGGCCAGATGCCGGGAGCCAGCGGCGTTTTGGGCAGGATTCGGCCTGTTGTTGCTCCGCTGTTCCCTCCATTTTAAACCTGATTTGTGTTGCTCTGCGCCGGCGCGGCGCCGATTGTCCCCATTCCTCTGCTGGATTTGAGCTGGAAGCATCGCCTGACGTTTACCAATTCTTTACAAGTATCAGGGAAGACATCCATCACCTCCCTTCGCCTACAAAACCATCCCCTGCAAGCACGTCCATCCAAGGCTACCCACACAAAATCGTCTGATTTTCTCTTGGCCTGGACTCCTCCGTCTGCTAAACGGGGCAGCCGGCATCATGGACATTGAGACGGAATCCACCGAGGCCAGAACTACCGATTCTACTGGCCGAAGAAGGGTACAGACGGCGTGTGAGGCCTGTAGAGCATGCAAGATCAAGTGCCAACCCAGCGAACAGCCTGGAGTATGCCGAAAGTAAGCAGCTGCTGAGCATGGTTATTTGATGCTCTTGAGCCACCCGTTATTGAAGGAGACACCTGCTTACTGCTTATGATTCTGCCAGATGTCTTGACACCAAGAAGGAATGCATCTCCAGGACGGGGCCAAGGACCCGGAGGTCCAGGAAGACCGGGCTCAGGACGTAAGTGAATTCCCTCTCGCTTTCTGTTGCAATGCAATCACCTATTCCTTGAGTGTTTTGGATAGTTATGTCGCTGATGCCCTCTGAAGTAGCCCTGATGGCCAGCTTAAACCCCCCAACTCAGCTCCAAATACTTCTGCTTCCAGCACATTTAGCATCAATTTTGATGTGCCTGCACCACCTGAGCCGGACGACAGTTTCGAGGTTTTGCGAGAAACGCACGAGAGTCTCATGGACTCTCTCCTACCCCCTGTAGAAGGAGATGATGATATTGGCTTCGGCCAAGACCACGACTCCTTCATATCAGGACTACCCACCCCAGGGGCTTCCTCAACCTCAAACTCTCATTCCATTGAAGATCTTAATGGGAAGCCGCAGTTCAACCTGTCGTCTGCAGAGTCGCTATTGGAGGCATTCCACGCCATGATACCTCAATTCCCATGTATACTTCTTCCGCAAGACGCCACAGTCCCTACTCTGGCAGCTAGCAAGCCGTTTCTTCTGCTGGCAATCTTGGCCTCTACTTCAGGGTCCAAGACGCTCCAGGGCCACACCCTATACGATGCCGAGTTTCGAAAAGTTCTCGGGCTCAAGTTTGTTGCTGGCGGGGAGAGAAATCTCCAACTCCTCCAGGGACTTCTCATCTATTGCGCATGGTAAGCACGTCCCAGAAAGATAATGTAATGGAGGGATTAGGAACGAAGAAGTGTTGCTTTTGGCATGGGCCCTTGGTTTACCTGTCTAACTTGGACTGCTCTCTAGGTACCCATTTCATCTGCGACCCAGGAACAAGCAAGTGTTTCACTACATTCGCATGATTGGTGACTTGATCCATGATCTTGATCTTGACCAAGATATCCCTGAGTATATGATTGGGGACATCACTGACGACCGGCTTGATGGAATTCGAGCCTATCTTGGTTACTCCTATCTTGTCTCGGCGTACGCCTATCACCCACCTCTTTACCTAGTCTTGCTCGGTTGCTTACTTGTTACTAGGTTTCTCATCTCTTGGAGAGTTATGAAGAACATGGCATCCAACATCACACCTTGGACCCTAAGATGCTGCGATATCCTTGAGAAACATGCCACATCCGACAACGACAGAGTCCTTGCTACACTTACAAGAATATGCAGCATCAACTCCCACGCCGCAGATGCGGTTTATGAGAGCACCGATAAGTCTAGCGAGCAGAAGCGACTCCTTCTGTTAGGTTTGGAGACGCAACTGCGCGAGCTTCAGCAGCAGCTACCAAGCCAGATATCCTCAGCTCGTACGCCCACCCCTTTGACCTTCTACCCTACCCCTGACAGACGTACTAACTTTCTTACCTTGGTAGAATCTGTCCAACTGTCAACGCTTTTCATAGACTTTTTCCTTACTTCAAGCAGCATCATCCCGGCCTACCCACGATCCAAGGAACTCCGGAACGGCTCGTCTCTCCAAGTTTCCCCTTCAAAACTATGTGTCGCAGTAGCTCACCTGAGGCGATACTTTGATTGTCTGCTTTCCCTCACTCGCAAAAACTTCACCGCGTTCATTGTCGTCGACTGGTGCCGTGTCGTCCTGGGTGTTGTCGTCGCACTCCGCATGTGCTTCTTCGTCCCCGAGTGCCCAGGGTTTGACTACATCTGGGCCCGTTCCGAACTGCAGCTCAGCCAGTTCCTGACCAAATTCTGCGAGGATGAGTCCCCGTTCACTCCGGCCTCGAACAAGGTCGACGTGTGCTCTGCCAGCCGCGTCGTCATGAGCGTCGTCAAGGACAAGTTCGAGAAACGGCTCGAGGCCGCCGCCAGAGAGGAGGCGGCGCGCGCCTCTGGGATCCGATGCCCCATGCTGGATGGCAGCCTGGAGCAGTACCTCCCGCTCTGGGACGTCGACCTGACCGCTATGCCCCATCCCATGCCGCCAATGGGCAACAACGCCGGCAGCACGTCAGCAGCTACGGGAGCTCCAATGAATCCCGGGCGACAGGCCATCTTCCACGACCTGTGGGCGACAATGACCATGGGGTGGGCCAACGAGGACGAGTGACAAGCGACCGCGACAGGAAAACAGGGACGGCATGAGGGGGGCAGCGGGAGGGAGGTATCCAAGCGAAGCGAGCCAACCCGAGATGGCCGGGCATAAGTTGTTTGAGGGCGTGATTCCACATGTCTGCGGGCTGAGCCCATCCATCATTCACACGTAAACTTCCAAATTTTCAATAGTACAATCCATCTCAGAGACGTGGCACCTCAACGCAAGGATGCTCCAGCATCACATGGGAAAGAGACAAGCGACTGTCCCGGTCGCCTCAGACCAACATGCCGCCTCCCACCCACCCTCATATCATCCCACCCACTCCCTCCCATCCAGACTCTCGGCCGACCGCCCTCCTAGCTGCCATCCATGCATGGGGGTCTGCCCTCCACGCTTTCTAATTCCGTAGAAAGCGACAGGTCCCCGATCTCAACAAGGACGGCGGCAGCCGCCCGCACCTCTTCCCAGTCCCTGCCCAGCGTCCCTCCACTCCCACTCACCCCAATGCGCCTTACTTGAACAACACCCACCGATCCGGGCCCTCCTCCCACCCTCCACCAAATCTTGTCACATCTCATAAAAAATTAAAAACCTACACGCCAAAGAAGTGAAATAGAAAACCTGACAACATCCAGACCCCCCCTCTCACACGCCACACCACCAACCATCTCCCGCTCGCCAGCACATCTCGCGTACGAGCCCCCTTCCCGGGCCAGGGCCACGCCCCTTTCAGAAATTAAAAAATGTACTTTGGACCTCACACCAAAGCCCAGTCTCTGACCGGACATTGCTTTTTGGCCCCCATACCACTAGTCGCGGGGCCTCTCAGCGGCTCGCCCGCCCCTCCCCGGTCTACCTAGGTGCGGTCCGTCTGAGGGTTGCATAATATAAAACACCCCCTGCTACATTAACGCACACATAGCGCACATCATATCACACATCACACATGTGTTGGGACAGAGATATGGACTTCCTGCCCGCATGCAGCCCCCAACTTTGTTCGATGCTTCCTCCCCTTCTCCTCGTCGTAGGAGGTGGAACAACACGCATGGACCTATAGGACGGCGAGGATAACCCAGAACCGGTGAGGGAGACAGTCATGTTTGGGGGTCAAGTTAGAGGTGTGGTAGCCCGTGGGTCATGTCACCAGAAAGCTTAGAATGGGAGAGGGACTGTAGATGGGCCTAGATCCTAGTAAAGGAGGGCCGTCAAAATGTGGTTGGTGTGGTTTCAGCATATCATGTCATGCAAAGAGTCTGGAATTGTGAACGCCGGTGCGAACGAAACGTTTCGTCACGAAGTCAAAGTGAATAGCATACCGAATAATTCTATCCCGAGTTGAAGAGAAGAGAAGTGCGATCAAAGGGAACACGCCGCGCACACGAGACAGCGTAGCGGAGTTCCCTTCATCTGAAAAACAAAATCCGTCCATCCAGTCAGTGCCTTACTTGAAGTCCCATATGCCTTCATCAAACAAAATCAAACCCAAGCAGACCAAACATGCGACCCAATGAAATTTCAAAAGGAAAAATAACCCGACAAACGAGTTACCAACTCAGACCGAACCAAGTTGAGCTAGGAAACAAATCAATCAATACAGGGGAAATGTACGAAAGCCCATTTGAAAAATGTTGACATAAAGAAAGAAAGTAATAATCATAAAAAGCAACTCAAACCTGCGAACCGAAGGGGGAATCAACGCTATAATTGCCAGACAAAACAGGGAAAAAGAAGCAACGCCGCGCTCCATTTAGCCCATATTCGCTTGGCCCAGTCTCCGATAACAGACATGGGGCAGAATAATAACAAAAACCCCTGACTCCTGGCCATGAGTAATGTTTGATACCCCCTTTTTGAAAGACCATCGTCTCCAACCATTTACCTCAAGAAAGAAAAACCCGAACTGCAAAAACATCTTTCGCCATACGATAGAAATGTACCCTCAGCCATAGACGTCCTAGTCATAGAGCACAGAGCCTGTGAGGCCCGGACCAGGAATTGCCCCATAGACGAGGTTTCGTGTAGGCATGAATGATCTATGCACCCCTTTTCTGACATCCGTACTCCATCTGTTCGCTATGCAACATGAAATTGCCCTGCGACATGATGCAATGCAATGCGCCCAACCCCATTGTCTAACATGCTTTCTCCAGTGCAAATAACATCAGTGTCCTGTCCTGAGTAACTGCTCTTCCCAGCCGTTCTGAGTATTCATGAACTTTGGTAATCGGGTTGAGCCCTCCAAGCATCTCGTTATTTCAATAGGGCAGGAAAATGAACTTCGTGGCCTTTTTTTTTTCCGACTTTTATTTTTTTTCGCCTGTTCCGTAGTCAGACGTATCGTGTAACTTTCCGGCCCCAATAAAACGAAACCGTTGCATGAAAGACGCCTCGTTTACTCCTCCAAATACCCCAAATGCAAATGCAGGTGTTCGTAGCACGGGATTGTAATCCCCCGTCTTGTGAGGATATGATCGTAGTCGCTCCGATGTGGTTTGCCCAACTTGTCTTTTGCCCAATAGCACAATGCACCGTCATTACATAATCCAACCGTTGTTCATGTATGCTTGTTCGCTAAAGCAAACCTTTGAACTCCCAAGAAAAAATCGTCCTCCGAAGTCCTCCAAACCGGCGATGTTAGGTTGACTCCTCGTGTGTTTGTATTTCGATGGACACTATTGTCCGAACGCTGGATCTCCCTGATGGTCGTGCCGAACATGGACCGATGAAGGCGAAACGGTAATCGATTCGCCCATTGTCGTCCAGGATGTTCCCAAGGAGAATAAAATATCAAGCAAAACAAGTCGTACATGATCTCGAGTCCCCAGCTCAAAAAAAAAAAAACCAAAAAGAGAAAAGGATGAAGGAAAGAATAAAGTGATAAAGAAATAATATCCGGCAATCGAACCAACTCGTCCACACGCTACCGGCCTCAACGCTACCGGCCCATCATGTGTGGCGGAAGCTGATTTGAATTGTTGGATCTCAGAATTCCATTTGTGCCGGTGGCCATCGTATGCCCGGGATACGGTACCCCATTCCAAGGATAGTTCGAGTTGCCGGCAAAGCCCCCCTGATTGAAATTATGGCTCGGGTTAGAATTGGCCGAGTTGAAGCTAGGACGAGAGGCTCCTAGACCTGGAGGAGCAGACAAGCCTGGAGGAGGTCCGTTTGCAGTAGTGAACCCATTGACACCATTGGCCATGGGACTGGTCATTGCTCCTGATGTCGCCGAGTTGGCTGGGGAGCTATTGTGGCCGGATCGGACACCGAGAGGATTCTTTGAGAAACTCAGTCTTATGCCCCCCTTCACGCTGTTATGGAGGAGTTGACCGTAGAGTTCATGAAGTGCCTTTGTCGCAAATGAGACGTCTTCAAATTCAACAAAACACATGGGACCATTCTGCTTCGTACGGAAGCAGAGTCGTTTATATCCTCTCTGTTTGGAAAACAACGCCTTGAGCTCTTCCTCCGAGGTGTCAATTGGCAAATTCCCAACATAGAGCGTATTGCAGGGAGGGTTTTGATCGGCCGGGTTCACGGGGGGGAAATTATGCCGCTGGTAATGAGGGTTGCCTCCCATTGGATAGCCTACACCTTGAGCAGACCCATTGAGCGAGTTCATGGGATTTACGTGTGATGGAATGGTGTTTCCATAGGGAGAAGGGACAGAGGCGGAGACAGGTCCACTATTTCCATTCAGGGCCAGACTTTGCAGCCTTCCAATGGGAATCTGAGGTGCTGTTGCTCTTCGTCCACCTGCAGCGTTGATCTCGGCGTATGCAAGCGGGTCCTTCAAAAGATCGCTCGTCTCTTCGTCATCCGCATAGTTGTTTTCAATGAGGCTCTTGCCGGAAACCCTGGTTCGGTCGGAAAACTGCATGCCAATTGGGGACTGCGGAGAGAACAGATTATGATAATGGCTGCTGGCGTCGGGGGTCGGCAACTCGGTGCTGGACAGGCTATTTGACTGTGTCGATAGCTTTTCTAAAGAGCGAAAAGCAGCATTGGAGAAACGAGGTGGCTGTCGGGAGCCCATGTTCGACGAGGTCGTGGATGCGGTCGCACTAGGACTTGTAGTTCCAGATCCGGTCGAAAACTTTTGACTTCCTGTCGGGCTAGTATCGAGAACCTCAACAACCATCTCGGCGTCGTTGGAGATGTTGGAACGGCCATCAAGCATGTTTCGCGCCTCTTGTGCGCCACTCATCGTCTTGAATTTGAGAATCGCAGAGCGGAAGCCATCGTCCTCCGATTGCTCCACGGGGAGAAGCTCTACATCAGCCAACTCTTTGGACCACACAACCATTAGCCTCAGCGACTCGTCCGATGTATTCAGAGGCAGGCGACGGATTAAGACATTGACCAGGGGCTTAGGAGATGTCGAGTACGGCGTTCCTATGGGCATTATGGGCGCAAGGCCAGCGGAGTGCGCGGAGGCCATGGCTGAAGAAAACGGCGATTGCGTCGGAACTGCAGATCGAAAGATATGTGAAGAAGGGAGGAAACCGGGCGCAGCCATCTCTCCCTGCGAGATAGTGACAATGCTGCTTGAATAGATGTGGCGCTACTGGAATGGAGCGCCTGGAAAGGGGCGACAATCGTATCGTCGAAGTGCAGAGCCGGGTGTTGGTTTCAGAGAGTTCGGCGCGCGTGTCGTTGAGCGTTCAAAAAGGTGAACCGATTTCATATATACCACAAAGATATGGTCTTTGGTCTTAGATTTCGCGACCTATCCCAGGTCAAAAATGCGATGTGATCGGCAATGGAAGGATCGGGTTGGGAAGAGGCCGAGAGTGTCGCGCAATGAGAGCTGATTGTCGCATTAATGGTGTCGGGTAAGAAGAGAATATAAGATGCGCAACAAAGACAACGACTAAAAAAATCGGCTACAGATTGAAAGAAAGGCGGAGGACGCGATGCGACGCGATCTAGGTGAGATCAAACCGCAATGTAAGCATTTGGGGGAGACCGCGACAATGGTAGCAGAGGGAGGCCGTTGGTACTCACAGTTGCAGTGGTGTAGTGATGTGATGTCGCGCGAGTGGGGTGGGTAGATAATGGCCGAAATGTGTGGTGGCTGCTCAAGGATCGAAGAGCGACGAAGAATTCCGTAGGGGGGGGATGAGACGATGGTTGAAATGTCTTGCTGATATTTGTCGAAGGGGTGGTGTGTGGAAGAAGGACGGAGGGAAATGGTTTGGTGTGCAGCAGGCCCCCAGTTCACTGAGACAGAGATGGTGTGTAGCGCATCGACAAGGGGGGGGTCTGATTTGGCTGGCTTCCTCAGCCAAGGCAAGGCGAGTGCTATGAAGACGGGAACACAGCACAGGGCAGGGCAGGGACACCAGGCCTGTCTGTGTCTACCTTTTAGCTGGCTGAGCCGCTTAGACGGCGCGTGTCGTCGTAGGACTAATGGTAGTTGTGGAACTGATGGCTAGCGCCTGGGTACGCCCTTGTCGTGGAGGCGAATGGTAGCAGCAGCAGCTGGTGGAGCGAGAGTAGACACAGGCCGACGAGTGGGAGTCAAAGTGAAACAGGAAGCAGCTATGAATGAAATCGCGGAGGAGCGAGAGGATGGGGAAGGGAGGGAGGGGGGTGAAGAGGAGAGGAGCGAAAGAGATGATGATGAGCAGCGGTGGAAGTTGGGAAGAGTTAAGGTAGATTTGGGCAAGGTAACAAGACCAGAGCAGCGCAGAGAGCGCAGGCGTGGTGGATGGATGGATGGATGGGATTGGGATGGGAATGGGATGGGTGGGTGGAGGATGATGTATGGGGGAAAGAATGAGGAGTGGAACGGGCATCAGCAATCGCATCAGGTACTAGTTGAGTGACAGGTCCGGCAGTGGGAAGTCCTCCAGCCAACTAACCTCTTTTTCTGAAGCCAGACTCGAGGATTTATCCTTCTTTAGACCTAGCGGACCTCAACGCAGATAACCTACCTGCACGATGGAGGCATGCGCACGCCGCGCGGAGGCCACTTTTGCCATCGTAAAGGCAGTGCAAGCTACTGCTTAATTCTTGTTGGTACTCGGGATGGTACCACGAGCCCGAAGGCTAAGGTAGGGTCCTGCGACCAAGGTTGCGCCTTTGCACCGGGTTCGTTCTTGGGTACGTGCAGCTAAAGTGCGTGCGGTGCTCTTTGGCCAGCCAAGGTCCAACTCTCAGGTTGGCACATGGGTGCAGCTGTGTCATCCCTGAAGCTAACGGGGTCCCAGGTGGGAGCCAACGCTGAACAAGCTTCCCTGTCCCTTGGGGCGAGCTGCGACATGGAAGTATCTTTCGCGTACCCAGCCGAGACATCTCCCACCAGGCGCAAGGTAGGTTGGTTCTAAACTGGCGCCGATTCGATAACCACCTTACTCTTCGTACTGAAGGCTTCCTTTGCAGAACCCAGCAGTAGGCACTGCAGCTGGCCAGTGTCGTGCGGCGTCCAGCTATCCAGCTAGCCCGCTCGCCACCCATCATCCATCATCAGGTCCTCGAGACTCTAGCGCCCTGGAAGTCGAATGAGAGGAAAAAGGAAGTACGGGCGGTGGCTTTTCATGGTCACGTATGAAGCGATTTACTTTCGGGCTCCCTGTGGCTAGGAGATCTAGGAGGCCTCAGGGTGCTTTTTAATTAAAGCGATATCAAAATTGAGAAAACACAGGTCGGTGCAGATCTCTCGGTCCGCATGCCTAGGCTGCTCAACCTTGCCCTCTCTTTCCCTCCCTCGCCTCATCAATCTCAATCTCTCGGCAAGGGCTGCGAATGCCTGGCATGCAGCTTGCTGGCACTGCAGCGACGGTGAGACTGGTTGGCTGATGAGACGAGATACGGGAGCAGGGAAAAGATGGTGCAACCTGAGTTCTGATTTGAAATCTGTTCTATCTTGGCTGCTGCACCAATCGGATCAGCGAGCCTGCTCATCTCGACAGAGTTGGCACACCCGGCTGAACTCAAATTCAGAACGCTTGGGGCTAGCCTGGACCGTCTGATCATAGAGGAATGCTAACAAGTGCAAAGTGATCCTGTGATCTGGTCTGAAGGGCGGGTGTGATCGGTACCTGCTGGATACTTGCGCGCGCACCAGCGAGATTGGAAAGGTACGTACATCTCGATATGACCCATGCAGCTTTCCCTACCCGGTACCTCCCTTGTGCGCCAATGCCATTACGCCATTGGCCTCGATTGGGAGTGTGGGTGGGGAAAAGGTACTTGTGCACTGAGCAGACATTTATTTTTTGATGATGCTTCCTCGCGACAAGGGTGGTGATGGCTCGTGGCCTCGTGGTGCATCACCAGCCTGTGTCGAGGTGCTACAATTCTAAATGGAAACTTTAAAAGGAAGGGAATACACGCTCGTATCACTCGCGGGAATGGCCATCAAGGTTTTGATTAGACAACACGAAGAAGCCAACAGTAGCAGAACTCTTGCGACCAGCTATAATTACGATGGTGGTTGTCAATTGCCCCTACCTAAACGAGAGGCTATTGTTCATTTCCTGAGAATCCTCTTGAATAAGATTCGGTCAACAGAGCAATCTTGCTCGACCGCCACCTCATGCACGCCCGAAACTTTTACTATCCCTCACCGAGTTGCCCGCGTGCATATCAACATGGATATGTTGGGAGAGGGGCAGAAGCGAAGGATTCAACATGTCGCCGAACGGTCAAGAAAAGAAATAGAACAAGATAACCCTTACGAGAGTGCTTCCATTCGAGCAAACCCTATGCAGACTCCAAGGAAACTTTGACTCACACCATCCAGCAAGCAGTTTGTTTCCGTCGCTGGCGACGCTCATGTCATACATGTTGCAGATTACGAGATATTCCCCGAGGGCCTACAAAGATTGCCATGGCCGTGGGGTAGGCTGCTGGGGCCGCCCTGCAAGATCCCCATGACCCCGTTGACCAGTGGGATCAAAGCCGCAGCAAGTGAGCTAGACCCAGTCAGATGGCTCGACTCGACAGATCCAATGGCCAATGACGCGTCTAGACATTTCCATCTAAAGTGGCACTTGCAGCTAATTCACATCCACCCCACTGTGATCTGGCCACTCAGCTCTGCCTGTGCGGTACCCGTAGGCTCCGGGAGGAGAGCAAGTAGTTCGCCGTGGAGAAGTACCTGTCTGGATCAGCAGCACCGCGAGTCACTAGCGGTATCTTCCAGCGATGGGTACTTGGGGAGGGGCTTTAAATGGGATTTCAGATGGTGAAAACATCCCATCCCGTTTGATCCAATCCCATCCACCATCCTAGCACGCCGTTAGTTGGGGTTCCAAGCCGGCGGGAGAGTGGCGGCGACACACACCTGAGCATTCCAGGTTCCAACGAGCACTCGGGCGAGAACGGAGTGTTGTGTTGGGGGATGTGAAGGGGGATGCAGGCAGTACATGTAGATGGATACTTGCTCACCAGAAGGTGGCATCTGCCGTGCCACACGCATTCGTTTGATGCAGGGGCACTGGAGCAATGCCTCGCCTGCTGCTGCCCAAGCCAAGACGCGGATACCGATCGATCCGTTGACTCGAGAGCATCTCTCTGATGGGAGACTGGAGAGGCGGTGGAGGCCGGGGTACGTACGTATTGCTTTTCCTTCCCCGTGCCTGCATCCGGAACGTGCTTGGTTAGCCTCTGCCGCATGCCTCAGAAATGTCTGATCAAAAGCATCAAGACAAGCAGCTTCTGGAGGTGCCGTGCAGGCAGCCCCTTGCCATTACAGTTTCCGACCAGGAGGCACTGCCACGACGGCTCCCTGCTCCCAGGCCCTAGCACAGGTCCCTCCCCAGCTACTGAAGCTAGCAGCAAATCATTGCCCCGGCCAGCTGATAAGGACACGCCATCGGCCCAGCTAAGCTTTTCCAACGTCGTGCCCGATCATCAAACATAAACGTCTCGCGGGCTGCTGTGTAACCCGGCCTGTACCAGCGCCCCTGGCCACACGAAGCCGCATGCTTTTTTACCTATCAATTGTCATGTCAATCACCGTGTATGCTAGGCCCGAAAGATAAATAGAACAACCACGTCGTCATGGCCTCGAGGGTGGATCGTGGAGATAACTCCCCGCCCGCCGAGCTGTCACATTGTAGACGCTACATGTAGCGTAGTAGTCGCAATGGCGTTTGGCACGCACTCTGTCTTCCCCGGCTTACCAGAGACAAACAAATAATTAACCAAAGAGCAAACCAGGGCTTACCTGGCGCTTCGTCGAGATTGGAAGCAAGGGCACTGGCTCATATTGTCACCATGACATGCCATGAGACATAGGGCGTATCCTCGAAACTGGACCGTTGCCAAAGGCCAGACCGGACAAGGCGCAACCGCTGATTCTTGCGAAAACTCAACCCACTCGGCCCTGGCCGGTGACCAGCGACCGCGGAATGAATGTCATCCTTGACTGAGAGGACAGAGCGGATTTGGCGTTGCGTGCATCGGCACCAAACCTATCAGTACTAGGGCCGCATAAAACCTCGCCTCGGCCACATCCACCGTCCTACGAATCCCCAGCTGCTGTTGGCTTGTCAAAGTTGTCAGCATGTGGTGCCAAGGGATGGAACGATCTTCTCGCGTCTTGGCCCGCTGCCCGTCCCCCTGCAAGCCGCGCGCTGAACCTCAGGCGTGTCGAGTCACATCTTGGGAAGCCCGGGCTTCGCTACGTGTGTGCATGGCCCGCTTCGAGCAGCTGGCAGGCAACCCTGTTTCCTCTTCGGAAAAGGGTCAAGGCAGGCAGATGATAATAGCAACTGGTAAGGCCACGGATGACATGCAACGATTTCGCTTATTGGCCCACCACGCCCCCCCCCAAGCAGGTTATCCTTGATCGATCAATGTCTAATGCCTGACCGAGTGTAAGAAGCAATACCTGCTACCCACCATCCGAACCGTCTTCCTAGCTTCCCCGGCTCTGCACGACGATGGATTCGGCTCGCTCAGTGTCGGCATATACGTAAAATAAAACGGCGATCGGGGTCGGCGACTTGAGCCTCGCCTTGACCGGGTGAGCCGACAGAAACAACAAAGCCCGAATGCAGCCAATTTTTCGCAGCCGTTTCCCCTCTCATCCTTGCTCTGGAGACTGAGATTTGCGCCGGTGAGAGGAGGGGGCCAATCTTCTTTCCGCTTTTTTACTTTCCCTTTATTTTCTTTTTTTCGCAGCCCACGCTGGTGCAGATAAGCTGCATGGCTACGTAGGTAGTGCGTTAGACGCTGAGACATCGCCGCCGATGCGGGATAGGACCAAGCGGCGTGAGTGGTCAGCAAGAGGGAAGGAAAAAGAACGTACTATGGAAAGAGAGAAGAAGGCAAAAGCAAAGAAACGTGCAACACTGAACAGCAGCCTCACTCTTCCCCCCACGCCCCTGTCTTGCCGCAACCTCCCTTGGTAATCAAATGGAAACCGACGAATTCCTGAAACTAGCATTCTCAGCTCGAAGAAAAAAAGCAACCGCAGTGGGACGGTTCACTTTTTGGCCCCTTTCGTCCTCGGATGATTGATAGGGCTAGATAGTCGACGGGCTATTAGCACTATGGATACTCCTAACGTGGGCTTACTCCTAAGCGACCGACGACTATTAACGACCAGCTCAGCCTACCCAGTCCCCAGTGCCTATCAGGTTCCAGAGCGCCGGTTGCAGGACCCAGATCTTGCGTCGGCCTCGGCAGGGGTCCCCCTTGATGGTCCCCATGATACCCGTAGCTAAGGCCCCTCCGCAAAAATGCTTACTCTCGCCGCCTATATCAGCCTCCCAGCAGCGGACGTGTGTACATGCCGAAGTTCAGATCTGCACCAGATACCTAATACCGGCCCTCGAAACACACAATGCATGATGTACGGTCGATTATCAGCCAGTCCCCACCCGTGGACGTGACTAAGCCCTACGATGCGGACAACCTCAAGGGCAAGGTCATCCTCATCACCGGCGGCGCCAACGGCCTCGGGGCGCACATGGTCCGGAAGTGGGCGTCGCACGGCGCTCACATCTTCATCGGCGACATTGACGACGCCGCCGGCGAGGCCTTCGTCGCCCAGCTCCGCGCCGAGCACGAGGGCCAGACGTTCCACTACCTCAGGTGCAACGTCATCGAGTGGGAGGACCAGGTCGGCCTCTTCGACGCCGCCGTCAGGCTCAGCCCCACCAAGGCCATAGACATCGTCGTCCCCAACGCCGGCGTCCTCATCGCCGCCGACACCTGGGCCTTCGAGCACCCGTCGCTCGACGAGTCCGGGGCCCTCTCCCCCCCAAACACCCGCATCCTCGACATCAACATCACCGGCGTCGTCTACACCACCCACCTGGCCCTCTACCACCTCCCCAGGAACGCCGGTCCGGGCCGCGACCGCGCCATCCTCTTCATCGGCTCCGTCGCCTCCTTCATGCCCCTCCCCGGCCAGGCCTTCTACGCCATGTCCAAGCACGCCGTCATGGGCCTCTTCCGCTCCCTCCGCGCCACCGCCTTCCCCCGCGGCGTCCGCGTCAACATGCTGGCCCCCTACTACGTCGCCCAGACCAACATGCTCGGCCCCGCGCTCGAGGCCGTCCTCATGAGCGGCACCGCCGGCGCCGCAAAGGTAGAGGACGTCATCGACGCCGCCACCCGCCTCGTCGCAGACACCTCCGTCAGCGGCAGGTCCCTCGCCGTCGGGCCCAGGCTCAAGACAAGCCCCGAGGGGCTCCCCCCCATCGAGGAGCACGAGGGCGGCGGGGAGGGCCGGGCCGTCTGGGAGTGCTACACGTACGACTACGACCAGGTGGAGTCGTTCAGGTGGCGGTACATCCACATCCTCAACGCGGTCGAGGCCTCGAGGGGCTACCTCGCCTGGCTCAAGGATATCATCGGCATCTTCTGGAGAAAGTAAAACTGTAATTTCACTCAAGGCGTGTAAAAAAAGAACTGGGTCCCACCTCGTATCACACACAAGATTTAAAGGTCAAGGCAGCATTGGAAAAAAGAAAGTGCCAAGGTTACTGCAAGTTAACAAAAAGGTTGTTTTGGCGTCTTGGATGGCAATACGCGGTTCTCAGACCACTCGTGGGGTGTGGGCTGTGCGTGAAACTCAAACTAGAAACCCCCACGGACACGAGGATTTAGAATGAGATAGAATTTTGCAGATCAAAACATTTATGGTTTCAATGAGTCACGGCATCTTCTTCCAGTTGAACACCTATCTCAAAACAGTTCTTCGATTGTGTTCCACATCGCGTCGATCTGAGAACTCCCCCTTTTACCTCGTACATGTATGTGTAAGATTGGGAGAAGAGGAAAGGGGGGAAAGCTAAATTCTTGGGACTACCTCGTATCCAGGGCTCTTAGGCTAGAATCAAAATAAAGAAAAATAAATTGGGGTGGGAGTTCACACGCCTCAAACGCCATTTTGTTGTGTTGCATCAGACACCACGCGTCTCCCAATCTGCCCGCTGTTTTATCTGCAAGTATGCAAAAACCTTATCGTTATAGGGGGTAGCAACCGTGAAGAACAATAATAATATGTTGAAGGGAAAGGGAAGAGGGTACAAGCAAAAAAGCGAGACAAAAATGCCAAACAATATCATATCGTGCGGGCCGTGAGGTCCTTTGCTATAATCGAGCTAAGCGCTGGCTGCTTGAAGAATCCAAATTCGAACTTCTTCCTCTGCTGTATTCTGGGTATGGCAAATCATACATTTCCTCCATGTATTGAAGATGTGTTATTTTTTTTTCTTTTTCCTTGCTTCCTTTTTTTCTTTTGGGTTTCATACTGCAGTTACGTTGCTTCAGAGAATGGAACATCGCTGGTGGGTGTGGTCTCTGAAACGCCTTCTACGGCGGCGTCTTGATGAACCTCCTCTGTTGTCGTAACTGTCATCATGATGATGATCATCTGTAATTCCAGCATCGTCATCCTTGCGGAGCATCTGGCGGCAGAGGTCAATGAAAACCTCCTCCACGTTGGCTTTCCAGTAGATATACGTCAGCAATGCTCACATGTGGCCGGCATAAACAATAACATAAACATACTCTTTGTTCGCGCACTGGCCTCGTAATAAGGGGCTTCCCAGCGCTGTGAGATGGAAAAGCCTTTGGCACGTGGCACGGCGCGAGACTCCTCCAAGTCAGCCTTGTTTCCGACAATGACGATTGGCACGTTGGCGTCATCCTTGATACGAATAATCTCGTCTCGTAGAGAGCACATTTCATCGAGAGAGGAAGCGGAGGTGATGCTAAAAACAAGCAAAAATCCCTGCCCTGTCTTCATGTACAAGTCTCTCATCGCGACTGACCCTTGGGAGTTAGCCAAGCTGCCACTGATTGGAGGGCTGCCATTGCAAAAGATCTTTTGACTTACCAAACTGCTCCGTGCCGGCGGTATCGAGGCTGACGTGTTAAGGTTAGCCAATGATCGGGGGTGGAGCATGTCTCAAAGAGAATCTCCGGTCATTCAACTCACATCTCAAGCACCACCTGACGGCCCTGCATATCTGAGTCAGCATATTGAATCTTCAACGTGACGAGCTGAATTTTGCACATACATCAACTTGGATCTGTGTCCGGTACGAATCCTCGATAGTCGGGTCATAACTTTCGATCCACTCATTGTGGACAAATTGTGCTGCATATGGATGATGAGCATACTGCTGAGGAGGCCCAGGAATGACATTCAACCAGAAGAGGTTGAAAGTGAGTGCTTACCAGTCAAACAACTTTTGCCAACGCCACCTAGACAGGGAACATGAAAAAGTCAGTCTTGGTATTGCCATGAATGTTTGTTGTGGTGGAAGTAATTTCCAGCATACCTGCTCCAAGCACCACGACGTGAAATTCGCGACTAAAGGAGATGATGGTTAGTCAGACCCAACACAGCCGGCAGAACGGACATGAACAAACCTGGGCTGAAACCGATAATTCCGCTGATTTGACATCATTGCTTATAATAAGATTATTTTTTGGAAGGAGGTGCAGCTTGCAAAAAAAAACACAGTCGGCCGCGACGGCGAGGCCTACGATATATGGCTGACTGGCCGGTGCTTGTTTTTTTTTTCCTCTCCCCTTTCTCAGTTATGTCTGACAATAAGATTAATACTCTAAGAGGGGAAAAAAGTCAAGATTGGCGGCGCATGCAACGCCAGGAATGAACTGAAACTGCTGACACAGGCGTGCGTGAGGCTGAGGAGCCGCAATGCTGTGGTTGGCGGCGAGAAAGGGGATGCTGGAGGTCTAGATGATGTCCCAGTCCAAGGACAAGCAAGGCGAGAGCGGTGCAGATGGATTTGGCGGCTGCGTCATGGGGGTGAGAAGCTTCCCCAGCGGTCGGTCGCGGGTGCTGGTGGTGGTACTACTTAATACCTAAGGCCCCGTAGGCGCGTGCATGGAAGGATTACAGGGGGCCGGGCAGTGGAGCAATTAGCCCTGGAGGTGAGGTGAGGTGAAGTGGTGCGGCTGCTGGTAGCTCTGGGCTGGACCAGGTCCAAGGAGGAGTAGTGGTGCAATGCTAGCGGTCGCTGAATTCACCAATTGCAGAAACCGACTCGGGTGGTGGGTACGCGACGGGTTCGTGCTTGACACTCGGGCCACGCCTATTCCTTGCCGCAGTCCTCAAGGTCCTGGATAGTGTGCACGGGCAGAGCAAGAATTGTACATGGAGTATGGAGCAATTGGCGCTGGCACGGGTGGTGAGTGCTGGCGTCGGGCAGTGCTCCTCGTGGGAAGACGGGAAAATGCAAAGGGATGAGGCCGCGTCAGGTCCAGGAGAGTGTTGTTGGCTGGGCGGTTGGTGGCAGGCGGAATTGGTTGATAGAGTGATCGAAGGGTGTGATGCGATGGCGGGATGATTGGCTGGCGCCGGCTGGATGCAGACGGAAGAAGATATGTATGTATATGTGCAGCACAGACCTCTTCTGCTCCCTGGCTCGTTTGGCAACGTGAGGTGAGGGTCTGCCTACCTAAGCTAAAGAGGATCCCATCGAGCTTTTAATAATGGTTTCCAGATCCTCAAGGAGAAAGAGGGTCTGGCGCGGGGCTCTGAAGCCCCCTTTTGGGGTGAGCAGGTGGCGGCCTCAAGCCAAGTCCAGCACGGCATGAATACAGGTACATAGTCAACGGCAGGCGGTTCCAGTTGGACCACTCACTCGCTCGCGGTGGGGATCGCAGCAGCGCAAGTTCAGACGCAAGAGGTTGTCTTGTGGGGGGATCAATGCAGAAGCCAACTCGGTGCCTCCGGCGTATATGTACTATGTAGGGAGTCAGACGCAGGTAGGTAGCAAATGAGCAGGTCGGTGGTCTGCCTTGGTACCTCACCTCACCATGCGATGTGGATGATAGTAACCAGAGGGATGGATGGATGGGAAAAATTGATGCTGGGCCACCACCCGGTCGGGCTCGAGGTCTGCAGCCAAGGTAGGGTCAAGGCTTTCCTTCTGTGGGGAAACAGCTACCACGTCGACAGGGGGCCGTGCAGGGGGGCAGGGGCTCGGTTTAGGGGCTAGACAGCTGTGGCATGAAGGATGATCTGTCACCTCGGCGGGCTTCACTCACGTCGCGAAGTTGCTTTAGTTGCGACCTGCCATGCCTTATTAGTCCGACGTACGTTGCTAGCTGGCCTGGCGTGTGTCGCCTGCCTAGGCGAGGGAGGAAAGGGCAAAGAGCAAAGAGGCCCTCGCAAGAAGTGAAGAAATAGGATTGCGCCAGGTCCTGATCCCGGCCAGGCCAGGCCACAATACGACGGCACACATCCAGGCGAGCTAAGGCAAGGCCCAGCGTAGCTTTGAAGCCGCAGACAGACACCATCTCAAGTACTGACCAGGGTGCGAATGCGATGTGATGATGCTAGGCATGCAACTGTACGGGCCATGTCGTAACCACATTCACATACTCGGACGTACGTTGGCGTCGGCATTCTAACAAGACCGGGACTCTAGTTTTGTGGTTCAAATTAATATGGATAAAACGGACTGTTGCCGTAGAGGAGGGTGCCGGGTTACCTCCAGACCGAGTCAACAGGTGCAATTGTTTGCCCTGCCATCCAAGTATGGATGTGTTCCGGCCCAAAGCACCCTGCCCATGTTCATAAGAGAGGAGGTGTATATTTGCTGCCCGGGTGCTCCATCACGTCGTCAATCTCGTCCTCATTTCGGGCCTAAAAATTCCGTTACTCCTCCCCGGGACGTTGATCCAGCACAATATGGCAGCTCCACGATCATTGCCGTGGATTCTGCGATGCGGCACTTAAACTCACCGATTCTTGAATCTATCAAGCGGCTGCATGTCCGGCCCACCCTCCATCTTCTTAGGGCTGACGGGCACTCCGAAATCCGAAGCCAATTGCCAGTATTGGCAATGGCGGTAGGATGAATCTGGTGATTCAATTGAGGCCTGATAGCCTACCAGCCTCTACCTGGCTAAACGAAGATATCTCGCAAGCGGCTTGTTTTTTTTCTGATTCCTTCATCAGACAATCAATGAAACCGGGTTTTCCGCGCCCGAGTTTTTGTAACGCGTCCCTGGCCCCCCCTGGCCTCCCAACAGGAGGAGAAGAAGAAAAAAACCCTCCCGGGGCCAGGGAGGAACGGTTGAGAAATAAACAAACAGGGTCATACTGGCCGCAACAGCATCTCCAGAGCTCCAGTTGCCCCAACATATCGACCTGCCCAGACTCCGAGAGTGAGTGCGGTAGACAATGGATGGGTGCCTGCTGCAGCACCGGACGTCGATCATCCGCCAGGCACCATCATCGACCCAGAGCATGAAACAGCCTTGGCTCCTGGAGAGCTCCAGATCGAGATGGATGGTCTGGCTGACTCGCCGACTCATGCTTCGTTTCGCGCTTGGGGGAGGGGGACCCAACGCCCACAGCTTCCATGCATCCTGATGCCATGGTCTGGTCCCCGTGGAACGGCTGACCCCAGTCCAAGTCCACGTTGCCTTACAGGCCACAGCATCAGAGCTCTCCAAGGTGGTCGGACCGTGATTCCATGGATGCTATGCTGACCAGGGGGGACACACCGCGCACACCGTGCCCTCTGCGTGCAGGCCACGAGTAACTTATCACCAAATCCTGCCATCGATTTTTTCCCGGCGCGCTGTAATAAGCATCTAAATTGGAAATCGGCCAGGGAGGATTGGCCTTGCCCCATGAGTCGCAACTCTTTCCCTTTCGCGTGCAAGATTCTCACCTCCTACGCTGAATCCTGAAACCTCCCTGACGCGCCAGCCATTGGTTGCCCAGGCAAAACGTACTGATGGACGACATATCTGATATACAACCCGATCAGGTAAAAAACAAGTGTCTTACGTCATGGCACGTGGCATGTTCGTGCTCATCCATGATCCGTCCCATCTCAAACATGCTGCATGGATAGGGACCAACCTCAGCGCTGGGTCAGAAACCAGTTGGCGAGATGTGTTTCGTTCTCGGGGCCAACAACCGTGAATCTCGTTTCCGTCGCAGAGATATTATGCTCTGGTTGCACATCCTGTCAGCCTCGTTGCTTCATTTCCACCTCTGCGATCCTCCCCTCTGCTCTCTCTGCAACCCAATAAGCGCTTTATGATGGTGGCGAAACGACCGTGCATGCATGCATGCAGTCAGACGACAGCAAATATGCGCATGCATCTCTTTCACAAATCAACTTCCCATCGAGGAGGGATATCCCCGGTACCCATGCACATTATTACTGTCTATCGCCGACCCTTTCGGGTAACAAGAATTAAGCGCTCATGTAAATGGATCCATCGCCCTATCGTACCAATAGCTTAGTACTTGAGGATGCCGATATCTGTTGTGATGAATGACATGGAATAGTGCCACATCACGGGGCAGCTCATCCTAAACGTTGTCTTATCACCTATACGTTGTGAGAGATCAAAAAGAAACGAATTCTTCGCTGGCTGACGCTATACACATGTAGCAATGGTACATAGTAATAAACTAACGACGGCACCCTTCAATGGTGCTCAGCTCATAACTTCTCAGAATGCCAATAGAAGGAGTCCAAGTAGCCCCAGAACAACTGCAAAACCCCAGACTGAATTCCCGGGTGGTCCAACCCAGGCCATTGTAGAGGGTACCGTATCAACCTTTATGGTTTGACAACCGACATAATGAGTACGAGTGATCCAACAATCAATATACAACCTCCAATGACACCTATAGCCGTCCAGTCTGCCTTTGTTCTCCTTCGCTTGCGACGTGCACCAACCCCTTCACCCGGCGGCACAATATCGTTCTGAGGAGCACCTTCAAAGGGATAAAGAGGTGGCTCATTCTGTTGTTGCAACAGCTGCCCCGGCTGGATTGCCCCATCTTGTGGTGGAACGGGGTTCAGCGGCATCATTTCGAGACCTGGTTCTGGGTCTCTAATCGATTCAAGGTATGACGGCGGCGGGGGCCGCTGAGGTGACAGTAGACGGCGATTACTTCGGATTTGGACGCCCCCGTCAAATAAAAGGCCTACGTTACCCGGGGATCTGCGCCCCCGAATAAATGAATGCAGTGACAACGGAAATTGATTGGGTGTTGCAGCTTGGGCTGGCATTTCAATTCCGGCCCCATCCTCCTCTGGCATATCATCAGGGTGTGCCTCATCTGGCAGTGGCAGATCATCAGGGTTTGGCGCAGGTCGCGGCATGTCCTCAGGGTATGCCTCGTTCGGGATGTCTCGCGACGGATGACCCAGCTCGTCAATGTCCTCCATTGTTTGATAATGGTCGCGTTTGTCGCTTGAATTTTAGATAACTAGGGCCAATATAGTCGTTGCTGCACCTAGTTTCGTCCGACTGTCTCCAGTCCAGCTCGAGGAGCAAGCCAGGGTAAACAACTTCAATGCCGTATGCTTTAGTATTGCACTCGCATCAGTCTAGTATTGCCCGGGTTTCGAGAAAATGGGACCAGCGAGGCTATCCCTGTTTCTCAGAAGAAAACGAAACAAAGTGACGGGCCGTTTGTGGTAAAGGATGTCTATCGTGGCGGGAGGCTGAACGAGCGAGATCATAAAACCGAACTAAACCAAGTCAACACGGTCCAAACAGAGCGAGAGATGGATGCTGAGAGGAGCAAAATGATAAGACTGAGCGAGAGTCAAGCGCAGAAGAAAATGGGAACCAGGAACAGTCTTTCGTCGGCCGTACAGCCGATGAGGAGAGAAGGGGCATCATCGTGTTGTTAGACAGGGAAGTTGCCATGGGAGTGCTTTCAGTGAGTGTGCAGGCAACTGCGAGGAGAACACCAGTTGCTAAGGATAGGAGCCTTCCGGGTCGGTGATTCCACACATCTACGATGGACGTTGTTTTATTTCTGCTTCTTAGGTAAGTACTTTACATCTAAGAAATATCGCCGTCTCATCCCCTAGCTCTGAACCACGATGCTTTGTGATCTGTCTTGCTGAATGAGGAACAACCTCACTGGGTCTGCCTAGACGCGCGACAATTATCGGGAACTCAGCCCTTTGTAAACTCGGGAGTACTTATTGTGTACATTATCGGTACGTTCGGAGATTTTTTCAATGCACGTATATTATACATATGCAAAAAATATAGCAAGTACCTCATCCATTTATCCCTTCAGCCTGTAAATGGTGACCAGGGCCGGGAGCCCACACAACTACAAGGCTCGGCATCAAGCCTCCGCATCAACAAGGTCTCCCTTGGCAAGGAAATGGAGATCTTCTTCCGTCTGTGCCACCGGGATCGCCCCTGGACTGGAAGGCTGAGACTCGCTCTTGAATGTGCTTAATACCACTCTGCTAATATACAAACAAACACATGAGATCTGGGGAGAAGGATAGATAGGAGGAGAATTAATCATAGGTTTCGTGTTTTGTAAACAATACAAGCTATGTATACGTATAAGTATATATCAACAACCCAAACCGTCCCATCACTGCTCGCTTATTTTCCCCAATGCCCAGGTCGGCCCCAGTTTTGACGCAGAAACTCCTCGCACTCTATATAGCAAACAAGCTGAACATAAACCCAACACTGAAATTAAGACTGTTAGAAACAAACCACCCACACCCTTCTTGTACAATGACCTAGTACGGCGGCTTGGTGATATTTCCCAGACCCGCCTCACCAACCCGGCTGTCGATGCCCCTCAAAAGTTCCTGCAAATCTATTGCTCTCCCATTGTCATCCTGCACTTTGCCGTGGCGAGACTTCACGCTGCCCCTGCGGCTTCGGTTGCTCAGGTTGCGCCTCGCGCCCTTTACAGCATAATCTTGGACGGCAATGTCATCAACTGCGCCCATGCTCTTGCCCGTCAAAGCGCTATGCGACTTGGGCAATGGTGGGACCGGCGGGACGTCATCCCCGGGCCCAACATCGTCCCCAAAGGTCGGTACGTTGTAAGTCGGGGGGTTCGAGTTGAGCGGTCCTCGGTGGGCACCGGAAGCTGATCGCTTCACGCTCTCAACCACGGCACTAGCACGATCGGACACCTGCGTGCTCTGATTGTGGCTCAGTTCGGAGGCGCTGTATTCGTAACTGACCATACTATCGCCACTTTCTTCATCATCTTCACCCGTACCATTCACATTATGTGTCGCAAGGCTTCCAGAAAGCACCATCTTGAGCTGGTCCACGGAAGCGACGGCCCCTTTAGCCGTAGTAGAGGGAGATGGAGAGAGCCCACTTCGCACGCTCGTTTTACTAAATCTTGCACTTGATCCAAAGCGTTCACCGTCGCCAGGGAGTCGAGCGGACTGAGGGCGTAGGTTATGCGGGCCTCCGTGAGTCGGGATCCCATTGCTCCCAAAGTTTGCCGTGTTAAGCGTGAGACGGTTGCGGGTTGTTGTAGTACCCGTTCTTGAGCCATTGAGGGATTCGGCCTTGCCTTCCAAAGCCAAAGCCGAGGCAACTCCCTCTCTTGTCCAGTCTGCCAGCATATGCTCTCTGAATGCTTCAGGAAATTCCAAGGCGTGCTCGTGCGGTGAAGTCAGTGTTGATCCCAGGGTGGGGTTCGTGCCGGCACGACTGGGCGATGCCATCGGGCTAGTAGGAGGAGACCTCGCACTTTCTTCATAGCTTGCAGCGATGGAATTGACCAAAGCACCACGGTCATCGAAGGGAAGAAGGGCTTCCTGTTCAAGTGCAGCGGCATCCCAAGAAGGCGGCGGTCCGGTTTGGCCAGGCACACCCACTGACCTGGGCAGTGGAGCCGGGACGTTGATGCCCGTGACCCAAAAGCCCTTGGTACGACGACGAGCCACTTCGTTGTGGATGGCTCTACCGAGGGCCGACGTTTCGATGTCAAACTTTTCAATCAAAGCCCAAAAGTACCCATGGCACAGGGCAGCAATGCGGACTTTGTGCACGGGGGGTTCTATCTCTTGTATCTCTTCCTGCAGGTGATATATCATCGGGAGCCCATAGCGGACAGCGTTGACACCAAGTTGGAATGTCAGCTTGGTGAGGAGAACATGGAGAAGCACCAAGTCCGTCTCGCAGTCCACATACTGAAGAGCGTTGTCGTAGATGGATAGGTGAAGGAGAGGTAAGAACTGAGAACGGCGCCATCTGGGCAAACGCTCCCGGTTTGAGGCGTTTGAAACTGCCCGCTGAGAGGCCACAGCGGAAGGCGAGTCCTGGTTTGCCTTCAATTGTGGTCGGTGTTGGACCAAAGCCTCATCACTCGCTCTGAGGTCAGCAGCAGTCGTCTCACGGTCAAGCCACGTAACGAATGCTTCCACATATGCTTTGCGAACTTCGCCATCCGGATCCCGAAGAAGCCAGTGCGTACCTTCCCATACATCGAGAGGGACCCTATTCCTCGAAAGATTTACATTGCCGCTAATTTTCAGCGACGGGTTCGCAACCAGGAGAATGGCCTTGATAATGCTGAGGCCGGAAAGACGACCCTTGCTGTAAGAAAAGTATGCATCGATTGTTGACTGGCTCTCAGTCAGATCCTGAGCAGACGAAGCAGGAAGTGGCTCGTTCCCGTCGGCCTTCTCACCGTGAGGCGTGGAACCTGTGCTGGATGAACGGCTAGGTTTGAGCCGTGCAATGATCGCAGCGATCATGTCAGTGATTTGGTCGGCATAATAGACATGCGTTGCCAAATCTCCGATACAGCCCTCGAGTCGCTCTAACAATTGCTTTCGTGGTAGTGGTGTACTTGGCTCTGTGTCCGATTCTGTTTTCTCGTCCGCAGCGCTGTCCGTGGGGTTCACACTACCAGAAGGCCGGAAAAGCTTCCTGATCTGCTTGACCAGTCCGAGCAAGACATCCATAATGCTAAGGCCAATCAGGTTTACATCAGACCGTAAAAGCGATCCAATAATAGATACAAGGACAAGCTGCTGCTCCATTCGGGCATCTGTGGCAGGTGTTCGGATCAGGGTATCGATTGCGACAACCAGGATGATGTAACGGTCCTGAACCGGGGCCCATCGAGCAATGACGTTGTAAAGAGTGAGGGCCCAGCCATTGTCATTTTTGCCCTTACTTCCGAGCGTCACGACCGAATATCCTGCATCTGACCTATCCAGGATAAACCGTAACAAAACCGAGGTAGCCGCATTTATCTGGGCCCGGTTGGGGACGACGAATATGCTCTTGAGGCATTGCATGGCGAGAACCCCAATGTCCTCCTCGGCCAACCGATCCGCGTCATTTGCTGTTCCGGAAAATGCGATAGGGCGAGGCTCGCCGGCGGTATCGACCGTCTCGACTGTTGCGACACTGGTGCGCCGCCTTAGTATCTTCTCAGTATCGGCCCTCTCTTCCGCCTGGACTCGATCCAAGAAGGTCTCCAGCATATTCTCGTCTGTTGTCCAAAGGTTTTCAAGGATGAGGGGAACGATGACGTCTATTTGGCGGCCTGTGAGAGTCGACAGCGCATCCGAGGCCGCGATGCTTCTGATAGCTTTTAGTCCTGCGGTTCTCCACCGAGCTTTAACTGGGCTGCTCAGTGGTTGCTTTGTCGGGTTGAAGCTGATGGAGGCGAGGCTGGCATAAGAGCGCACAACAGACTCGTACTGGTGAAGATAGGACTGGTCGGCGAAGAGCGAGGAGACATCATGGTGCTCGCAAAAGGCGTCAAAGGTAGGTAGGGAGGATTCGATCATGGAAATGTCGTTGGAGCGAAGGATAAGTTCGAGGATGTTGAGTACACAGGGGGCGATGAGAGCGATATCTTTCGGCGACTTCTCAATGAGCGCAGTGAGGATCCCAAGGGTAACTTGGACATTGCTATAGTTAAAGACACTTGGTAAGCAAAACACATGAACATCAGGGAGAGATGAAAGCCAGCGCACCCAATTCGCAGCCGCCACACATCGCTGGCGGTCTTTTTCTCGAGAAAGGTACCAATCTTCTGAATCTTAGAACGACGGCTCGTGGCGTAGAAGAGGAGGTAGCTGAGCTCGCTGCTGTTGGGCTTGACGTCAACAGCTCCCTTGGAGGTCCGGGGATAGCACTTGAGCACGAGAACCTGGTGCTTGGGCCGGCATTTTTGCTGAATTGCGTTCATTGCGCAACCGGTGAGCTGTCTTCTCTTGCGAGGGAGGCTTGTCTCTCAGCAGAACAGGCCGACCAAGATTTCGCAAGTAGGGTACTGGAGTCGCAAAGGGTGTTGAGGACTACGGATAGACGGGAGATTGGGAGTTGAGTGGCGGAAAGGGAGCCTACGGAAATGAATGGGGACCTGGACTTGAGAAAAAAAGTGGTCCGGAACGGCTGGGTAGACAGCTCTGAGAGATGGTTGGCGCCACCGCTTAATGCTGACCTGCAACGGGATGGACCCAAAAGCTCCTATTGCCTGCTAAGCCATAGGGGGCACATCAACCAGCCACATCAGCGATCAACCCCTATAGCCCCCTTAAGGCGTGGCCCTGGTGGGGACATTACGGACACCTCAGGCCGGTGCCATGGATGGAGTCCCTTATTTTAGTGCACGGCCAGGCCTAAATCCATTGGTCTTTGGCGGCCACCATTCGTCATCGTCGCCAGGAATTCAATGTCAGAAGGATCTGCTCTGCCCCCGATGCTATGTCATCTTGCTGATCCCTCGGATCGCGGGGACTGATTATCTACCTATTCTCGACATACATACATTACCACATCCTCGACAAGGACGCCGTGCTCTTGCGGCCTTCCACAACGAGCGCCAGCGTGAACAGCGAAGACCCTCCTGGCTGTCTTGCGGTCAGTGAATAATTCGGACAAAGCCTGCAGACCTGCTCACTATCTGCCACGTTGGCCTGTCACTTGATACACGACACCCACCCCCTTGTGCACCAAACATGCTCTCTTGCCTGTTAATTATGACATGCTTTTGTGATATGACATGCAGTCGCGGCGGGGCTTTATTAGTTTCCCCAAAAAACTTTGTCTCATGGCATTGTGAAGCATCCTCACGAGTCGCCAGGTGGTGTGCCATGGCGACATGAATCTCGCCCATGTCCCATATTACGTATTCCTGTCTGAACGCTGACCGTAATAAAACATTGCTTTCATACTGCCGTTGTAAGAGCCCTTTACGGGAACTGATTTCCCCAAGGTCCCTCCTTATCCATTTCCGCCTCCCCTCCAATCATCAATCTTCGGATGCTCGTCCCTGCGCCGCATCCCTGTCTTACACCCCATATTATTCGATGCCTATTCCGTTCCCTGGGGCCATCTAAGGGCGTCTGTGATTCGCGAAGGGTAATGCGCAGTGTCCCAATAAACCGATGCAAGCCCCATGTAGCCTCGGTCTCGGGTCCAGCTACAACGCTGGTCCTGCCATGTCTGTCCTGAGGGCGGTGATGAAGATATCCCACGACCTCGCGTCATCCAGAGTCTGCATGCTTGAGCCGGCCTGGATTGCATTGGATGCTTCCCTTACCCCGATAAGTTGCACACACACCACCAACATCAGGCTCTGTGGATGGTCCCATGACGCAACCAGTTCATCACACGGAAGATCGTCTCACCTATTTATCCACGAATATATCCCCAACAAGAAAATCAACCCATCTCCAAACCGTGTCCATTTTCACCACGTGTAGCCTATCCCAACCCCCAAAAAAAAGAAAAAAAAGAAAGGAAAATTGTTGCCAAGTTTCTCGTCGCAGGTACACACCTATCAGCAGCGGTTATTTCAAGCATTCCTTGAAGGGGGCAAAGAGGTTGAATCATGCCCAACATATACCCCATGCTCCCATCGATTCGAGTCAGTGTGACATTTCGGCAAGTATCAGAACAGTAAATTCATCTCTCTAGAAAGGGAAATCGCAGGCCATAAAGCCACCTTTTGAACCCTGCGTGGTTCCATTACAACAGTTTGAAAAACAGAGTCAAGTCTCATGTACTCGAATGCTGCATTCTCACCCCACCACTACTCACTAAACCGCCACGCCAATTTTCCCATTCACCTCTTCCAAGGATCTCCCCAGACTTTCTATAATCATCAACCTGAAGAAGGAATAAGACTTAATTTCCATAATACACAGGTTCATCACCTATCATGATCTCTTCTTTCGATTTCATCCAAACGTTTAGTCTCAAGATCCCATGCTTGGTCGGATGCTACCCTATACCGAGCTATCCGATCATGATGATGAGTGGGTGTCCTTGAAAATTGCTTCGTAACTTGAAGAACTGGGACTGTAGACGATTCGGTGTTGTCAAATGTACCGTGACCAAGTCCCTCTCTATATTCAGAAGCAAATCATAAATCCGTCAAGTATTGACTCTCGTTTTAAACTATGTAATTACCTTACGAGCGAGACGGATCCCGATTTCTCTAGCACATTACATTAAACACTTGACAAGTGCACATAGTAAACAGTCGTCTTATCTTCAAACCGCCTTGTCTAAATAATCGCGTTATGACAGAAACAGTGTTTAAATAATGTGCCATCAGTCATGACCCCCGCTGCTGATTGCAGGCAAAACCGGCCCCAGCCAGCAGTTTCCAACCCCGTTTGCACCTCCGAAATGCTTGCTCTCTCCCCTCTAGTCTATTCGCCATGTTTCCGCACTGCTGCTGCTGCTCTTGCTATGCATCCACATGTACATTGACCAGTAGGATTTTAAGAGCATATTTGAAAGTATGATTACCACGATTTCCAGAACCTCTCACGCTACAGCTGCAATCACCAACGCCGCAACACCCTCTTCCTCGCTCCTTACTGTAATCTTTGTCGTAACGCCAGATTTTGATGAGTATGCCATCCGTATGCTGGCCACCACACGCCCGCCGCCGACAGTCTTTCCGAGCAGTTTGAGGGTATGGGTAGTCTGGTTTACGGGAACATCCGTTCCGTCGACGGGTTGTAAAGAGAGCGTCTTTGCAAGCTGCTCTGTTGCTTCTATAAAGGGTATTAGCGGGATCCCAGATCAAAGAGTGTCAATGGTGAAACTTACCGGCAATGCTCTTCATGCCGCTCAGGAGCAGAGTCTCGTCGGCCTCCTCTCCTGCAGCACCAACCTGCTCCCAGAGGTGGTTGAAGTTGCTTCCGAAAGTAGGGATGACGTAGTCGCTCCCAGTGAGATCAAACTCGGAGACTTCATACTCATCATCGTAACCTTGCTCCTCAGGCTCGCTTGTGGACGGGTCGATTTCTTTGCTGGTGAACTTGAGGATGTTGGAGAAAGTGCTGACGGGGAGAGAGCCTTCTCCGTTAACCTTTCTGAAGGCAACGTAAACCTTGCCGGGCTCATCTGTGGCGAGCCTCTCGGCCTGAAGAATGAAAATTTCTTCAAGCTCGTCTTCTTCTGAAGGTGTAGCAACAACCGAGACATTCTCTAGGACGGTATCTGGTAGAGTATTCTTGACCTCATATTGCAGAACAACATGCTCTTTGTAGATGTGCTTGACAACGGAGACAACATACTCAGTCTCTGCCTCGGTAAGTTCAACAACATGTGATGATTTGAGAGGAGCGGCACCAAACTCCTGGACTTCGGGGATCGCTGCCAGCTCCTGAGCATAGCGTTGAGCCTGAGCCGAAGCGGACGCTGCGGCTTCCGCCACACTGGCGGACTTTGTAGGGCCAACCTTGGGGGCTTTGAGCGTAGGAGCTGTGGCGGTAAGCTTCTTGGTTCTGTCCTCGGCATCGGCCTGCTCCCTGGTAACAACGGGAATCTTGGAGATGTCGAAAGGAAGCTCAAATGCGGACTTGTCATCTGAAGTGACATACAGAACCAGCTGGTGTTCAAAGGTGGGAAGAGAAAACATGTTTTCTGATTGCTGGGTTAGTACTGGACACTTAATTGGAATGCATGAGGCAACTTACCATTCTTGACAAAGTTGCGGGCCATCTCGTCATCTTCCTCGGCCATCAACTTCAAGTTGAGTGCTGCACGATCTCGGACTTCATCATCCACATCGTCCAAGCAACGGGTGAGGAGCACCTTGACACTGCTCTTGACATCTGGGTCCTTCTGGCCAACGCCGAACTTGGCGAGAGCAGTGACGGCAGCAGCGCGAACGATGGCGTTCTCGAGGACTACTCGGTTGTAGATGTAACGAATGTACTTGGTGGGTTGTGCGGTCTTGGGACCCTCTAAACCAATCAGGTGCAGAATACGCACAGCAAGTTTGGTGAATTCGCAGTCCTCAATAAATTCGCAGAGATGTGCTAGAGCGTCCTCCTTTGAGTCGGGAACGAACTTGATCAAATCGAACATGCTCTCCACTACGGCCCTCTTGAAGTCATAACCACCCTCATCGCGAAGGATACCACTGAGGAAGGTCAACATGCCGGCCTGCTTGCTGGGGAACTTGAGGCAGAGCGTTCGGATAGCCTCAACAATAGTGATCTTGAACTCATCAGTGATCTCGGACATAAATCCAGAGACTTGCTTCATCAGTCGGTCAACACTGGCTTCGTTACCAGTCTTCAACAACGTAGTGATGGCGAAAGTAGCGATTGATCGGTTGCTGTTGGAGATGAGAAGCTCGATATCGGGGTTGCAAACATTGACAGCGTTGGGCTTGAAGGAGGCGAAGTTGTGCAGAATGCGAAGGGCGGCAAACTTGGTGACTGCTCGTGGGGAGGTTAGGAAGAGCTGAAGAACGTGTACAGCCTGGTTGACTTCGGCATCGGTAACATCGCGCATGTCGCAAATGGCCTTGGCGGCCTCGAAGTTGACCATTTCACTCTTATGTCTTAGCCATCCATCCAACAATTGCATCATAGGCTTCCTGAGAGAAGCATCTTCCTCGGCAAGCTGAGCTGCTAGGCGGACCAGCATCACAAGAGCGGCAGGGCTCTTGACAGCGCCGGCAGCACCAAACTGCTGCACCATTTTGACCAATGCCATACGATCATGCATGCGCATTTGGTACAACAGGCCAATCGCATGGTATTGTGTCATCGTTGAGTTGTTCAGTGGGAGCTGTCCGTTCGAGGAGGAGAAGCCAAGCGAGAAGCCGCTGGAGGACTTGGAGGACGCTGCGGCCTCCTGAGTTTCGCTCTGCCATCGACGCACAACATCTCGGGCGATGGGAAGGAGGTGATATGACGATACAAGGGCGGCAGAAGAGACTGAAGGGTTCTTGTCGACAATGGCCGTCTTCATCACTCGCTCGATGGACTGGACGGTGGTGGCCTATTCAAATTCAAGGTTAGCAATTGCGGTCTGGGGCGGCAGCTTGGGAATCCGTACGTCGATGATGCGACACAGTGCTCGGATCGCATTGGGTCGGTAAATAACGTCGGTGCTTCCTCCAGTATCCTTCATAATCGTGCTGGTGACCATAATGATATCCTCTGCTGAATTGGCCAACTCCTTAATTACAAGATGGACCATCTGGCGGAGGCTCGCATCCCTGTTCTGGAACAGTTTCGAGATACCGAAGAAAAGGGTGGTGGCTTCATTGGTCGGGAACTTCTCCCCAGTGTAGAGGAGAAGAGCAATCTTGGTAAGAAGTATTCGGCATCTTCGTGGTTGAATGGGGGAGCTGTTGAAAAGTCGGGCTGGTTGAACGCTTTAGCTGTGGGGGAATCGGGCTGGATGAACTGAAGAGGCTCACCTTCTTGGAAGACTTGAGTACGATCTACCTTGACCAGGCCCAGGTCGGCATCCTCATCCTTCTTGCCGTAGCTCATTTTGGGCGGCTGGGTCGAGGCGAGACGGTGTGTTGTCGATGTTGCTCGTGGTGTCGACAGAAAGGAAGCACCTGTTAACCACCACGTTGGCCATAGTGCCTCTCACTCAGGGATGGTGTTTCAATCACGTGATGAGACACCTGTCATCTCGCCCCACCAATGATCTTAGATTCCAAGATCTAGATCCTCCTGTTGCTCTGGTTTTGGATAAATATGGTGTTGTTTCTTTTATTAGCATATTAAATTTTGGCAAGAAATCGCCCAGGACACGCTTTTATTTGACTCTCTAGATGGCCAGAGCCAGCTGCGTGTGTTCAAGTGTAGTGGGGTGTCCCAGGCTTATAACAGAAATAGGAGTTCATGCCCATCTACGGTGGCAGTTTTTTCGCCTTTGGCCGCTCCTTCCTGATTAAACACGTCCTCAAACATCGAGATTCATATAGTTGTTGTCTCTCGAGATGCCCCATTTGACTATGCGTGTTGATATCTTCTGCTGAATGAGCTCTGGGAAGCTGCTTGAATCTTTGGTCCACTATTGTACTTAGTGGCGGGGGTATGAGACAACTTGAGTACTTCGAACGAAGGAGCATTATCAAATAATTATCTTTGGCCTTTGGCCTGGATAAGCCTACGATCGCCCAATTAGTATCATGAGATCCTATTTGTTACAGGATCACTCGAATTAGAAACAATAAAAAGAAATCGAGACTCACGCTGCTGGATGCTCTTGTGGTTGAGGTACCAACTTGGTTCCACAGCTGAGAGCTTGGCCAACTGGATTGAACCCTTGACCATCCTTAGCGGTTCGCGCAATTGACATCATGCGTAGTTTGGCCCAAAATTTCTTTTCCCATCATCTGTCCAGCACGGCATTGGCATATCCCCCGCACAATGATGAAGCCACCGACTCGGATACCCCTTAGATTGGCCCCGCGGCTATTTCGAGTTCCGACACCCGTCCGGTTAATACACTCGACGACCACGAGGACAGCCAATGTCGATCCGCTCGTCGGCACGGGGCCACCGCCGGAGGCACCAACCACCAGCGGCTATCAGCGTGTGGAGCGGCGCAGGAGACAAGCTGAGCTTCTCAAGGCTGCTCGAGACATCCGCAGTGGGAAGAGTAAAAGTACGGCTCTGAAGAAGAGGTTTTGGGATGACGTATATGTGAAGGAGGTGGATGGTAAGTCTGAATACAAGGCAGACCCAGCATTTTGGGTCCAAGTATCTCAATTGACATCGGCTGACTGTCTGAAAGGTGCTTTGCAAGTTCACCTCGATGAGCGTCCCCTTAGACATCCTGCCACCAAGGAAATCGTCCGTCTTCCCGTGACAAAGGGATATCTCGCAGCTGCCCTCGCTCTCGAATGGGACCACCTAACAACAACCCAAGAAGCCGCCAAGCAGCATTTAATACCCTTAACGAGTCTCGTTTGCCGAGTCATCGACATTCAGGTCGACGATGCTTCTGACTCATCCGAAGCCTCAAAAATCCGCACAGCTATCGCTACGACCGTCATGAAGTACCTGGATACAGATTCACTTCTCTGTTGGGCACCACCCGCTGGGCCCTTCGACCTGAAGAATGACGCTGGGGAATCACTGCGTGATGTTCAAAAGAAGACTGCCGATTCAATTGTATCTTTCCTAACAACGAATACGTGGCCGGGGATCAAGATCGACCCTGTCTTGGATGGCCACTCGATTGTTCCACAGCAGCAGAGCGAAGGTGTCCGAGAGGTGGTCCATGGTTGGGTCATGGGTCTCGACGCTTGGGAGATTACTGCACTTGAACGGGCTGTTCTTGCGGGAAAGAGCTTTATCGCCGCCGCTCGGCTTGTGGTAGAATGGAGTGAGGGCGCAGCTCGAGCTAGCGACCTTGCTACGGTCGGTAACTTCGGAGCCGACGAGGCTGCCAAAGCTACCAATCTTGAGGTTGACTGGCAGGCTGGCCAGTGGGGCGAAGTAGAGGATACACACGATGTCAACAATGAGGATGTCAGGAGGCAGCTCGGCAGCGCTGTTCTGCTCGTCTCTGGCAACGGACAGTATTGAGTTAGCTCGTATACGAAATGTCAAGGTTGACGCTTGTACAATAACATAGAATCAACAGGATTTTGCATGGGCTTGATTGTCATTATTACTTGCTGATTCCCAACATAGTCTTACAAAAAGGGAATGAGATGGATAGCAAAGCTCAATATGATTTAGTTCATACATGCCAAGAGACGATTGGAACAAAACCCTACACACCTTCTCCTTCACGCGCGATCAAAAGAGGGGGCAAGCTGGGCTCCACTGGCAAGACACTCTTTTTGACCGTGGGTTCTTGGTCCTACGACAAGTGCCAACACCAATGACTGGTTACAATTAGGATTTAAGCTACGGGTGCTCTTCGAGGAGCTGCTTCTTGAGATATTGCTTTGCAGCAGACAGGCGAGAGCTTCTTGTTGGCGCGTGTCAGGAGGACCGATTAGCAACAGCGGATCATCAGATGAAGAACCCGATTGGCAAGGTGCCTAACTCTAATGGGCTATTCTTGTACCACTTGCAGGGGGCCAAGTCATGCATTGCAGCATTGAGGCGGAGGCGCGCGCGGAGTCCGACTTGGTTGGTTGTTCATTCGCTCGGGTGGAGGAATTGCCGAGGACTGAGCAATCATGTCCGTCCAATTGTCGGGAGACGAGAGACCTGCAGATGCTGGAGGTTCCGAGCCTCCAATGGCGCGTGTCGGGCGCACAACAGAAAGATCTGAGTCCGTGGCTGGCTGGCTTGCTTACGGACTCGAGTCTGGACAGATTAATCTCTGCACCATCGAATCAGCGAAAGTGTTTCAATGATCGGCGCCGTCCACGCAAGCTGACAAGCCAACAAGTCAGCCGCTGAGCCCGCAAAACTTAAACACTAAGCCTCCTACCCCTTGCAGCTGGCCCCATCTCCTGGCTCCAACCGACCCATGTCAGCCCCCTTGGCCGTCCAGTCACAGAGCAAGGCAAGGGAGAGACAAGTCGCATGTCCTCGGGAAGTGATGTACGCTCTCTTGGCGTCAACAAGTGGTGGGGACAGGAAAGCTTTATCAAGATGGCTATGACCCCGGACTCTCCGCGATCCAACCGTCCTGCCAGGATGCCTATTTGAACCGTTGTGCTTCCCTTGTTGGATCTCCTGCCACAACAACAAACGTCTTCAATATGCGGTCGCTGGTACTAGGTGTCGTTTTCTCGCTGCTTGCTGGACAGGTGGTCGACGCCGACTTTGGCTTTCCCAAGGCGAAGCGAGGGGAGGGATTCCTCTCTGTGCCTATTGGCACTGTTGACAGGCCCCATTCCGCTAAGCGGGATACCAAGGCCATCGTGTCTGAGCTGGATAACAGGGAGTTTTTCTATACGACTGACGGTGAGTCACAATGATATGGGGATGGGATTGCCAGGCTGTCGTGACCTTTTCATCCTCCCTCCCGCACAGATCGGGAGACACATGTCTGACATTGTTTTCGGTTGCAGTTGAGATCGGAAGCCCTCCTCAGAAATTGACACTTCTCGTCGATACTGGATCCAGCGAGCTTTGGGTAAATCCGGACTGCGCAAATGCACCGAGCGATACTCAAGTACAACAGTGCAAAACCTTCGGACGCTATACCCCGAAAAATTCCAAGACGCCGGCGGTTGGACCATTTGGAAACGAGTCAATCAAATACGGCGATGCCTCAGATAGCTCGACGCATACCAGCGTCAATCTGACATACTATGCCGACGATATTACACTGGGCGACGCGGTCATCAAGAACCAGACATTTGGCGCTGTTGTCGCAAGCTCGGGGCAGTTTGCCGGCATATTCGGGCTCGCTCCTGACATGAAGAGTGGATTCGATGGCAAGGAGCCCTACAGCTTGGTCCTCAATTCGATGCTTGACCAGGGGATTATTGCGGCTCGCGTCTTCTCCCTTGACCTGCGCCATTCAGAGTCCACAACTGGCGCTGTTATCTACGGCGGCATCGACAAGAGCAAGTTCATAGGCACCCTGGAGAAGCTGCCTACCATTCGCGGTTCGAGCGGAGAGTATCGTCTGGGCGTGTCGATCAACACCATGGGTGTCACAATCAAGGGACAGAATTCCACCTACCAGCTTCTGGGAGACGACAAGAAAGTAATGTTGGACTCGGGAACTACCATCACCCGTCTACGTGAGACTGCAGCCAAGCCAATCCTTAAATCTTTGGGGGCTATACAAGATACCAATGGTTACTACCTCGTTGATTGTAAAAGACGAGAGGAAGCTGGCAGCGTTAGCTTCGGATTCGGAAACAAGACGATAGCTGTTCCCTTCAGCGACCTGATCATGGATTTCCAAGCGGCTGCTGGACTATGTGTGGTTGGTATTGTTCTGACCACTGATCAACAAATTCTTGGAGATACAGTCTTGAGAGCTGGTTATTTTACGTTTGATTGGGAAAGTGAGTCTGTCCACGTGGCACAGGCGGCCAACTGTGGAGATAATGACATTGTGGCCGTTAGCAAGGGAGATGACCCCGTGCCCAGCGTGACCGGTAACTGCCAAGAGAAGGATGCCCTTTTCACTGATGGTCCGGTCTCAACATCCAGCCAGGCATCGGCAACACAAACCAGTAGCGGAAGCTCACAGGCTACCCAATCAGGTGGCTCACAGGAGAACAGTGGGAATGGGTCGAGTAATGACCAAGGTGCTGGAGCGCACGTCCAGGTTGTGGTTTGGACACTAATGACAGCGGCCGGTGCTGGCTTTTTCCTGAACTTGCTTGCTTAGAGATCATATCACGGGATGCCTGCTTCTCACTGTTTCCCCTGTACAGATAGACAAATAGACGAACACATAGATTGCATACATACTGGCGCTTGTTTTTCATCTACATGAATCCTGGGAGATTCTTTTACTTCTTGTTCTTCATACAAGTATCATACTTTGGTCGAGAAATCTGTCCACTTACTCCGAAGTGTGAAGGATCGAATCGATATAGTGTGTCCGCGCATCGTGTTCTCCAGATCGTTGTTCACATGCTTAGACGACCTGTGAAAATAAATCCTCCTTCCTAAGAAACATAGTGTTCGGTACCTGAATGATGAGAAGGCCCTGAAGAGGGTGGATAGTATTTTAAGATATCTATGGCTCCGGAGTAATGTTGATGAGCGATACCAAATCCGCCAAATATTTACTTTTGGGTTATGACAATGCCGGTTTTGGGAAAACTCAGGACGCTGTTAACGTTGATGTTAAGAATCATCATGTGCTGAAATGAAACATGGCACCTCAATATTCTCTTCCCAGCTAAGTCCTAGGCTTTTATTGCTTGCTTACAATAGCAGCCACAATCATAAATAAACAATCCAATTGGCGAAAATTGTCCGGACAATCTGTTTATTACTCGGGGTTTGACTTTGCACTGAGATTCAATGTCGGGTCTCGGTGTACGGCGTTTCACTTCACTCACTTCCCATCCATACAGTCTCTGCGTCAACCGAAGCACCATCCGCTCATTAATCATGTTGAATAAACCCACCCCCAGAAAGCTTTGCTTAGTTAGCGATGTTTGACATTGTAGCCGGTATCCGAGAAAAATTCATTCCCGTTGATCCGATTCTCACCGAAGACAAATACCAGCTATTTGCAACTGCTTTCCGCCTCAAAACTCTACGAGCGCTGACTGCGTATGGACGTTGTAAAAGCCCACTCAGACTTAAAACATTGACCACACCATCGGTTGTGGTGGGAAGATCAATAACCGAGGCCACAGAAAAACTATCAGAGCTTCCCAGATTCGAGCATATTTCTGGTCCTCCGCAAAATAGAAGTAGGCGTTGATAGGAGGAATCTATAGAGTTAGGGGAATCACTATCTCGCCATCTTTCTATCCACCCATCATTGATCTAAAATGTCAAAATCTAAACCCCAGTATCCCATTCCTTCATAGTTTGTCTATCGCGAAATGACTTGTACCCAAAACTTAAAACAGTCCATGCTCCCAAGAAACCACAGATATATATTAGTCGTCACCTAATTTCGCCATCGTCCCCTTTCAAGCCACGTATGGCGGCCTGTTGCGCCCTACCCACGGCCCTGCTGGGCCGACCATTTCTGGCTTGAGATCTTGGATTTTGCTGACACCGATATTCCGCATGGTGCTTGCAATTTCTTCTTGGAAAACTGTAAGATCCCCTAGTCAGCGATGACTCTGCCATGTGTGGGAACGGCTTCCTTATCCAGCGAAGAAAGGGGAGGCACTTACTATTGATGACGCGTTTCACACCCTCCTCCCCGTGAGTACCATTTGCATACAGGGCCGGACGTCCAATTCCAACGGCTTTAGCACCGAGGGCAAGGGCCTTGACGGCATCGGCTCCAGTGCGGATGCCTCCATCGATCATGATTTCCACTTTGTCGAATAATTCAGGCCTCAATGATCGAACCTCGTACAGAATATCGATTGGGGCAGGAGAGTAGTCAGCTTGGCGACCTCCGTGGTTTGACTAGGAGAAAGAAACAGGATTTGTCAGTCTTTTTTCTTGTTGAAGAGGGCTCGGTTTGCCCCATTGGAGATTCACTTACGAGAATAACGCCTTGCACACCGTGGTCAGCGCAAAGCTGGACATCCTCGACCGACTGGACTCCCTTGACGATGATGGGGAGCTTGGTGTTTTTCTTCAACAACTTCAGGTTAATAACACACACTAACAAAGACAGACTGTTGTCACATCCCTTTGCAGAGAGATATTCAGTAGGAAAGGAGGAAAGAAGACGTACCCGGATAAAGGCCAAATCGCTCCACGTAAGGTTGTAGTCCTGATATCCCGAAATGGCATGCGAGACAGAGGCGGGTGCTGGAGCGGCCGCGGCTGCGGCTGCTTCGGCCGGAGAAGGCAACTTGGCGCGGACATCCATGGTTCGCTTGGACTGCCACATGACGTCTACCGTGAAGACGATGGCCTTGGCACCCAGCTTCTCTACTTTTTGGATGAGAGTCTCGGAGGCAGCTCTGTCCTTGTTGAGGTACAGCTGAGATAGCTTCTCGTTAGCACCAGACCAGAGGTTGGGAAAGGACTAGGCCTTGAAGAACAAACCTGGTAGATGAGAGACTGGTCCTCCCGCTTGGCCTCGAACATTTCTTCAAGCCCACAACTGGCGTTGGCTGAAATCTGTTTTTCCAACACGTCAATCAGTTTCATGAGCGCCCTGATAATCTCCCCGATGAATTGTTGCACCCACCATTTGAACAATCCCACACTCTCCAGCAGCCTTGGTCAAGTTGACTTCTCCAAGAGGGTGTCCGAGCTTCGCCATTGCGGCAGGTGAGATGAAAATCGGTACACTGGTAGGGATGCCCATGAAAGTCGTCTCGGTGATGCCTTCGGTGGAGTTCTTCTGGAGAATGCGCGGGCGGAAGAAGTATCGGCGCAGGGCATCGCGGTTCTCAGTAAAAGCTGTAGGCGCCATTGTCAGCACAAAGCATCTTACAGAAGGGCAGCAAGAAACTCGCTCATCTCTTCATCGGCCGCGCTTCGATAGTACGCCCAGGCGGTCTCGCTCAACACCTTCGCCGCCCAGTCCTCAAAGTCCTGCACCATGACCATATTCTCCGCACGGGGCATGTTCTCCCGGGCCTCCTGCCGGAGCTGCTCAGCCTCCGAGAGCTCCTCCTCCTCCTGCGCCGGCAAGGTCTCCGGGTCCACGGGTCCTAGGCAGTACTCTGTCGGGAGGGTCCCCAGGGCGTCGGGTGGGTGAAGCATTGTGAACAGCTTGCTCGCGTCCTTTCCGGCTTGCGCCACTATGGCCTGGACACCTCCGGGGTGCAATTGAAGGAACTCAGTCACATCGTATACAAAACCCTGCAAGTACGACCATTTTAGTACGTCTACGGCCGCCTGGAGCGGGTTCCAGTGTCACTAACGTTGATGATTACCCAGCAGTCTTCGGCCGAGGTGTGCTTCTGTACTTCATCGTATGAAATCAATGCTAAGCCAGCGGCGGCGTCGCTGGCAGAGCTATCGAGGAAATGAAATGTGGGGGGTTGTAGAAGCTGTGAGGATGTCGCAATGGCCTGGAGGAGATCAGTCAGGGTCAGCATGGAACCATGTTCGCCATTGGCAAAGGCGACGAACAAGAACTGCGAAAGCGGCCCAAATGGATGTGAAGCTTCTGTGGGACTGATTGGATCCAGCCCGACTCTCAGAAGCAGCTGGGCGCGCGAATCTGGGTTGTGTGGTGGTGAAATAACGAGATGGCAAGGCTCGCGACTGCGGAATTGGTGTGCCTCTGGAGCTTCGGAGGAGGGGCAGAGCCGTTTTGAAGCTCGAGGAGGACAAGCGCAATGCCATCCTGGCTGATTTGTGAATGTCGATTCGGTCTAGGAGCTGTTACGAGAGGAATTGGGCGAGGGAAACCTGGAGAAGAGAGGGAGAGAATGGAAATAAGGAAAAAAGGAAAAAACTACAACTTCGTCATTTCACAGAGATCGCTGCTGGGCTAAGCATTCATTCAATTGGTGGAATATCACCCCCATCTCACGCCAACGACAAATAGATTAACGGTTCTTGGAGGATCTGTGCCATGGGGAAAGCCACGATATCCCGAAATCGGCAATTGCTTGATGTCTCGTCCGGCGTTTGGGGCAAGGCTCTGCCGGGGGCCATTTCCCTTTTGATCCGACCAGGCGCTGGCCGCCGGAGAAAAAGCCCAAGATCCGAATCGGAGAAGCACGTGCAAGATCCGATCCGGAGAAAGCGATCGATTCCCTCTGATCTTATAGAAAGCGGCTTGGCTAAGGGAATCTACTTCGCTCTCAGGTCCCGATTGTAGTTGTTTTGACTCCTCTGATGCGGTTTGGGAGCCTTGAATGAGATCAGCCTGTTCTTCTGATGAGATTTCCCTATTCGTTGGTTCCGGAGGCTTACTCCAAATCTGTGCTTTTGGGGAACTGGAATTATTGCTGCTGACTCATGCAGACAGGAAGCTATCCCATTAAGGCAAGCGTCGGCGAAGCTTTGCGACATCTCCCCGAAGTGCCGACTGCTCGTTGTTGCTTCGTTCATTACGGGACAAATGTGCAATAAATACGGAATCTTTCCTATTGTTTGTTGTTAGTTGTTCATTTGACAAAGATCTCAATCCTGTGATGAAATTTGAAGAGAAGAAGAAGAACGAGAGGGCCCTTTCTCCTCCTTTGACCGCCACGTTCCTCCTGTGATGGTCACTGGATTTGCAAAGAAAAAAAAAAGTGCCAAGGAAGACAGTACCGATACTCAGAGTTACGATGGAGTATGTTGCCAGGTACTATTTCGAGATGGAACTCTTAGTTCGTGATCACACCTATTCATTCTTACATGTCGCCTCGATGTGATAGTGATGGCCTCGAGATAGCCAATATGGCGAGTTAGAGATGAACTAAACGTATCTGGGTATGTAGTTAAAGAGGTACTTGCAACAGCACCAAGCGGTTTGAATCGACGTGAGACGCTTGTTCACTCTAAGCTTAAACGACACTACACGGCATACAAGTGGCTAGAAAAAATATGTGCAACACAAGCCCCATGTATGATACTGCTCTTGATGTATTTACAGTTTTGGCCCCTTGGATCTTTGTGTATCCTTCTCAAGATCGCGGAGCAGCCTTCTCAATATCTTGCCGCTGGGACTCTTTGGAATTGTCTCGATGAATTCCACGCCTCCTCTAAGCCACTTATGCCTGGCTTTGTGGTCTTCCACATGCTTGCTGATACTTGCAATGGCCTTCTCATCAGACTCGCTCTCCCCTTCTTCGGATCTGACAACAAAAGCCTTGGGGACTTCGCCTGCACGGGGATCCTGAACCTGGATAACAGCACAGTCGGCCACGAAAGGGTGAATTAGAAGATGAGCTTCCAGCTCTGCCGGTGCCACTTGATGACCCTAATATAGACGTTAGACAATGCGTGGTGCGAATCTGGCTGAACTCCTCCTCTACATGGAACATTGCCCAGTGTGTGGGATGGGGGTTTACATACGTTGACCTTGATAAGTTCCTTGATGCGGTCGACAATGAAGAAATGGTCATGCCCTTGCTCTGACCGACGGACCAGAACCTCATCGCCCGTCTTGAGCCATCTCCCATCCTCGTGCCATATGAAAGTCTCGGCATTAGCCTTTTCATTGTTGAGGTAGCCGATCACGACGGCAGGCGACTGGACCAGAAGCTCGCCGCGCTTGCCATATTCGAGCACTTCATCACCGTCTGCATCTATAACCTTGGCCTTGAAGCCCGGGATGAGAGAACCCGACGAGCCCACCAACACATCCAGCTCGCTGGTGCTGGTGATGAGCGGCGACGACTCCGTCATGCCGTAGCCCTGCACGACGTGCCATTTGGGGTACTTGCGCAGAATGTCATAAGTCAGCTCGCTCCCCAGCGGAGCCGCGCCGCTAAAGACCACCCTCACGCTGCCTAGGTCGAACCTGTCGCACTTCGCCTGGTTGGTGATTATCTGGATGAGGATCGGCGGCACCACATCGAGCTGCTCGATCCTGAATCGCTGGACGGCCGCGAGGAAGGCATCCAGGTCGAAGCGCGGGAGGACGACCACCTCGTCGCCTCTGTAGCAGGAGACCAGGCCGACGAGGACCAGGCCATAGATGTGGCTGAGAGGGAGGACACCGAGGACGACCTGTGTCTTGACCCCGAGGTTGTCTCTGGCGACTCTCTCGAACATTTCCATTTGGATCACATTGGCTATAACATTGCGGTGTGACACTTTGACGGCTTTCTATCACACGTGGGGGGGTATGGTGAGCTTTCTGCTGGGCCAGTGGCAGATCCTGAGAGGAACGGCATTTGAAATAAAAAGATTGAGTTAAAGAGTGCTTACAGGTAGTCCTGAAGTTCCGCTAGAGTAACTCAGGAAGGCCGTTTGCCTAGCCCCTTGCCCCTTGACCCATCGGAGCGGCTCAACCGCCGGAAGCCGCTTCCCTTCGTCGACGAGGTCGTCGACGGTTTTGAAAGGGAGCTTCTCAGAACTGAAGCCAGGAACCGGCAAGAGGAACACGGCGCTTTCGGCGATGCCGGCAGCCTTGGCAGCCTTGAGAGCCGTCTCGAGAAGAGGAACGCAGGTGAAGATGCCCCTGGCGCCTGATGAGCGGAGCTGATGCTCCAGCTCGGGCGCCGAGTAGGCAGCACTGGCTGGCGTGACTATGCCATTGCATCGATGGACTGCTAAAGCGAATGGAATGTAATCAATCTAGCTCCCCAATGAATTCATTCATTTAGCTCAGGTTAAGTCACCGGGGGGGAATGCGGGTGATGTGTACCGTATTCAGGGAAAAGATGGCAAGGACTCGGTCCCACTCGGTACCTTCATCCGGGTTGAAAGAAAAGCGAGCCCGGATCGCGCGCGCCAGATACTCTGTCCGTTGGCTGGCCTCTTCGGCCGAGTATGTTCTGCCGGTCAGGCCGCATGTGAAGGGGTTCCTGGATGCCTTAATGGCACGGCGACCATGCTTTTCGTTGTTCAGAAAGTCTTCGAGTGAGATGGAGTCGGGAATATCTAGACAACTAGGCAGTTAGAAGAGCCGCAGGTACAGCAGGATAGAAAGACTGGGCATGGTCTGAAAGACGTCATGGTATGGGAAGCTGCCTACCAGGTAAATCTGGCACCCAGCTGGGTGGATAAAACACCATGGCGGAAAGAGAGGGAAGCGTGAGCTGATGGAAATTTAGGTGAGATGGTGTGAACCTAGACAAATGAAAGACAAGATGATGAAAGCTTGGATGAATATGCCGGGGCTAACAAGATGAGATGAGATGAGATCGGAAGGGTCTCAAGGGGCTGCTCCTTGGGACAGACTGGCGAGTCAGGACGATTAATTAAGCACGTCACACACTACTCAAACAATACTACATGGATGGCTAACATAATACCACATTGAATTCATAACAGAAGGCTGGGCACTAGCCCCGGAGTGTCTTCACAAACGGGAATGGCGTCCGGGGGGCTTCCTCTGGACGGAGATACAGCCAATCAACGCCCCCGATCTCCTGGCTGGAGAATGCGGGGAAGTCTCAGGCAGTTGCTCAGTGCTTCTCAACAGGAATATTGCCTGTAATGAGCTGTTATATGGGCCCCTTCATCGGGGGTAAGCCGAGGTTGAGTCGCTGGCTCACACTCAAGATCGATGAGATATTTCAAACACTCAATGCAATTAACATAATCATTTCACCATTTCATCATAAGTTGTCTTACCTATACAATACCTGTTAGTTTGTTTCCCTGCTTCAAAGGTGATACTTAAATACCCCGGTCAGATCGTGAGCAGGGGTGTGTTGAAGAAATCATAAACCCCCAGGTTGATGGTGGAATTATTAGGATATTCGGCCTTTTTTTTTTTTTTTCAAATTCATCTTACATGTAGCAGTGTCAGCTGCAAAGTTTATTAAAAATCATTCTCAGATGGAGACAGATTAGTGATATTAAGATATCCGAGTCAAAGAGCAGAGGATCTTGAACGGAGCCGATAATGTGAGATTTCTTTGATGTAATTTTACGGAGGTTAAATGTATGATGCAAGGAGCTACATGGAGATTGGAGAAAGTCAAATATGTTCACGCAATGAAAGATGATATAGCAACAGTGGTCTACACAAAGCTGCCTATAGACTGGATATAGGAAATAGGCACATCATCTATCATGAGCACTTATTATTCTTCAAGTCAAAATGATGCTAGTATCCTCCTCACTCTATCAAATGCAGTTCAAAATTCATCTCAGTTTCTCTCTACGCTTTCTGCGCTGAGCCAAACCATATCGTGTATTGCTCAATCGCCGCCTGCATTTTCTTGGTGCCGGCTTCCATGACCGCCGTGATGGGCTTCCCCCGCGTCTCTTCCTGCGACGCGGCGTAGTGGTTGTTCATGCCCTTGTTGATGTTGATCTTGACCACGCCGGCCTTGATACACCGGTTGTAGATCTCGGGAGTGAAGGGGTCCGCGCCGTGCAGGACCAACCGCACCCGGTCACCCACAGCTTTGTGGACAGACTCTAGGCGGTCGTACTCGAGGATGATGCCGCGGGGCCCATACTCGCCATGCACGTTTCCAAACGCGGGCGCCAGCATCTCGATGCCCGTTGCCACGAACTCCTCGGCTTGCTCGGGCGTCGTCAGAACGCCCTCCAGGTCGACCGTCTCAGCGACGCCGTCTTCCCCCCCTCGATCCGGCCGGGCTCGGCCTCCGTGGCAATCCCACGCTCGTGGCAGTACGACACGAGCTCCTTGGTCAGCGCCAGATTCTCCTCCTTCTCGTAGTGGCTCATATCACACATGATGCTGTCAAACCCGTCCGGGATGTTGGCAGCCCTGCGGACCAGCTCGGGAGTCTGGCAGTGGTCCAGGTGCAGCGACATGGGGACCGAGGCCGAGTGGCACAGGTTCGCGGCAGCCAGGACGAGGGCGTCGCCGGCGTACTCGATGGCCCAGGGGAAGAGCTGGACAATGGCCGGTGACTTGGTGGCCTCGGCCGCGCGGACAGTGGCCACGACGGACTCGATGTTGTAGCAGCACATGGCTGCTACTGCATATCCGCCATCTCGAGCGGCATTGAGGATCTTGAGAGTGCGATTCTGCTCTAAAGGTGGGCGGGGCATGATGATTATGTGTATGTGAACCGAACCGAACCGGATAGAAACAGAAACAAAGAAATCTGTCTCGCAGACGCGGGATGAATATGATCAGAAAGACAGGACTTGTTAAAGTTTTTGAGTATGCAAGTGCGAGATGTAATTAAATGATGGATGAAGAGGAGTGATGAGAGGCTCCGGATCGGGTCGACCAAGAGAAGAATGCGGAGGGTGAAATGACGGCGGTTAGGTAAGGTAGCATTGAGCGAAATGAAATGCACCAGTCGGACAAGACATGTTCTTCAGCTTCAGTTTATGGGATGCCAAGCCCGCGGTCTTTCTGGCGTTGAGCATTGGCATCAGTCCAGCCAGAACAGAAACCTGCGACCCGGCGGCGAAACCTCCGACGCGACTCCATCATCGCATCATCGCCGAGTCGGAGGAAAGCCACGACTTGAGACGCTCAGAGGGGGCCGAATGTGACGAGGTGGGGCCAAAACGGGCCCGACTAACAGGATCTTGGCCGCTGCTCCAGCATTCTTACACAGTCTCGACTGATGCGACCCAACCATGGAGCTCGCTTCTCCTCACTCTGCTGCGCTCAATTGCCGAGAAGAGCGGACGGACTGTCGCTTGAGGGGCCTGTCTTGAGCTTAAGACCAGGTGGATCGGAAGGCATTTAATGAAAAGCATTTGCTCCATCGACTGATTAACCAGCTGCGTGCTCACTCATCGCCAAAGGGGCCGACCTCTGATTCTCGCACCTCTACCCATCCCTCCCTCCCCCCATCGACAGATCCACAGACATCCATCATCATGGCAGACGCAAAGCCGGCCATCTCCTTCATCGGCCTCGGAGCCATGGGCTTCGGCATGGCCACCAACCTCGTCAAGGAGGGCTACCCCGTCACCGGGTTCGACGTCTACGGACCGACCCTCGACCGCTTCACCGCGGCCGGCGGCCTGGCAGCGACGACGCCCGCCAGCGCCGTCCAGGGCAAGGACGTCTGCGTCTGCATGGTCGCCACGGCCCAGCAGGCCCAGTCCGTCCTGCTCGACAGCGAGCACGCCGCCCTGCCCAGCCTGCCCACGGGCGCCGTCCTCCTCCTGTGCTCCACCGTCCCCTGCGCCTACGTCCAGAGCCTCGAGCGCCAGCTGGGCGAGAGAGGCCGCGCCGACGTCCTCCTGGTCGACTGCCCCGTGTCCGGGGGAGCCATCCGCGCTGCAGACGGCACCCTGTCCATCATGGCCGGCGCCTCGGACGCCGCCATCGACAAGGGCCGCGCCGTCCTGCAGGCCATGTCCGACCCCGCCAAGCTGTACATCGTCAAGGGCGGCATCGGCGCCGGCAGCAACATGAAGATGTGCCACCAGGTCCTCGCCGCCAACCAGATCCTCTCGGCGAGCGAGGCCCTGGGCTTCGCCGACCACCTGGGGCTGGACCTGCGCTCGGCCGGCGAGGCCATCGTCAAGTCCGACGGCTGGAGCTGGATGCTGGAGAACAGGCTCCCGCGCCTCCTCCACCCCGAGTTCAAGCCCATCGCCAGCGCCCTCACCATCATCCTCAAGGACACCAGCATCATCACGTCCGAGGCCAGGCGGGCCGGCTTCGCCACCCCGATGACGTCCACGGCCGAGCAGGTGTACTTCTCCGGTCTTGGAAGAGGGTACGGCCCCGACGACGACGCCAGCCTGATCCGTCTCTACACCGAAGGCAAGGGCAAAGTCGGCCCTGTCCAGGGCACCGCCTCGACCGACGAGGAGAAGCTTAAGCTGGTCATCGACCTGCTCCGTGGCATTCACCTGTGCTCCGCAGCCGAGACCATCGCGTTTGGCCAGCACGTCGGCCTGGATCTGGACCAAGTGTTTGAGCTGTGCATCAACGCCGCAGGAGGCAGCCGAATCCTCTCGGCGGTCGGCCCGTCCTTTCTCAAGGCCTTCGCGGAGGGCAAGGCACAGGGCGGATGGGCCGCAGAGTCTGGTTCGGGAGAGGCCACGCTCCAGTCGATAGCCTCCGAGCTGCAGGCGTCGGTAAATGAGGCCCAGAGCCTGAAGCTGCCGCTGTTTCTAGGAAGCCAGGCACTCAACCTCATCCGCCTGGGTCTGAAGAGTGCTGGGGCCGAGTCTTCAAAGCAAGCCATTGGCTCTGTTGTGCGTGTATGGGCGACATCGTGAAGGACCGCTAGCGAAGTTTTTATTTGTACTTAATGATATATGGTATATGACTCGGAATGGCAGTTCCCATCAAAATCTCATTTCGTATGTGTGAAGATATATCCCGCTCTGTGAGTCGCCTCCCAACCGTCGTAGAGGCTGCTGAGAACAATGAGGCCAAGGCATGATATGATGACGCGCATCAACGCTCGACATTCGCTCTCAAACAAGGCCGCCCATAGCATGAAACCAGGGGGATAATCATTGTCGTCGCCTGTCAATGGTATCAAGCTAGCATATCATGATACAACAATGTATACCACAACTACTCATTACTACAAATAATCATCAGATTATGGAAATAAGACAAATCACCAGACATTGCTCAAGATATTATAGACACGTCTTCATTTATTTAAAACTATGTCAAAAAGCCACGTATTATTATTACAAAACCAGCACAGCCGGTAGTATACCCGTGTTGTGCGCTCCCGGAGAACTCATAGACCAATCTGGGCCTAATAAAAAGTGTTCTCCAATCTCTTCTCTAAATGATATTTTCGTAAGGATCGTAAGAAAGGAATTAGCCTCGTTAGAGGTTGTTGTCCATGTGTGCTTTTAACTTTTTACAGAACTATTTTATGTCTGAGGAAATTATACAACAGTATAATGAAATGGGGATCTCCCACAGGAGAGGCGGCCTTAGAGAGCGGCGGCAAAGAGCATGGCAGCCAGGCCAAGACCCAGGCTTGCCTTGACGTTGTTACCAGCAGCGATGGGGACACCAGTGGTGGTGCTGGTAGGAAGGACCTGGCTGATGGTACCAACGGGAGGCTTGGTGGTGAGGGTGGAAGCAGTGGGGTTGGCAGGGCTGTTGGCTCCAGTGGTGGAGGGGCCAGCAGTGGCGGTGGCAGTGGCAGAAGGAACCGAGATGTTGGGGATGGTGACCTCAGTGGAGATGGTCTTGGTGGTGGTGCTACCGGAGATGGTGGTGCCACCGCTGACACAAGGCTCAGTGAGAGTGGTCTCGATCAGGATGGTGGTGTAGGGAACGGAGACAACGGGAGTTCCAGTGACAGTGAGAATGTTGGTGATGGTGTCAATGCCAGTGACGATAGCCGGGTTCTCGCCAACGTAGCCAGCGCACATACCCTGGAAGAAAGCAGCGGCCTCGGCAACGATATCGTCGCTTCCACCGTAAGAGTAGATACACTGGAAGGTCTTCTGAACGAAGTCGGAGTTGGGGCAGAAGCAAGCGACATCCAGGTTGTTGGAGCACTGCTCAACAAGGTGGAGCCAGGAGTTGAGACACTTGGGGACGACATCGGGGCAAGGAAGGGGAGTGTCGGGGGTATCAGTCTGAACTGGGGAGTTACCAGAGGTGGAAGCAGAGGGGACAGTGGTCTGGCCAGGAGAGTTGCCAGAAGAGGAGGCCTTGGACGACTGGACTGGGGAGTTACCAGAAGTGTGGGAGGGAACAATGGTCTCGGTGACAGGGCAGACAGTGGTGGTCACTGGGACAGTCTCGGTCACAATGATGGGAGTGCTGGGAGTACCACTGGCAGGGCAGTCGGGGACCTCGGGACCGCAAGAAGTGATGGTCCTGGTGGTAGTGGTAAAGATGGTGGAAGTGCTGTCCCAGGTGGTGGTGATGGTTGTCTCGGGAACGCTCTGGGTCTCAGAAGGAGAAGAGGGGCTGTTGTTTCCGGTGGTGGAAGGGCTGTTGTCTCCGGTGGTGGAGGGACCGTTCTCTTCGGTGGTGGACGAGCTGCTCTCCTCGGAAGAAGATGGGCTGTTACCTCCAGTGGTTGATGGCTCGGGAGCGGATGTGGTCTCAGGGGTCTCGGGAGTGGTAGCAGGAGAGGACTGGCTGGGGATCACGGAGGAGCCGGTGTCAGAGGGGATAGGGGTGGTCTCGGGGTGAGACTTGGAGGGAACAACGGAGCTGCTCTCGGGACCGCCAGGGTGCGACTTGGAGGGGACAACAGAGCTGCTCTCAGGGCCACCAGGGTGCGACTTGGAGGGAACGACAGAGCTGCTCTCGGGACCGCCAGGGTGAGACTTGGAGGGAACGACAGAGCTGCTCTCGGGACCACCAGGGTGGGACTTGGAGGGGACAACAGCAGTGCTGGTAGTGCCATGACCACCACCAGGGCGAGTCGAGGTCTTGCTCGGGACAGGAACAGAGGTGGTCTTGGAGGGAGTGTGGTCGCCACAGTCAAAGCCAATGGAGGGGATCTGGATCTCGCAGCTGGGCTTGGGAGAGTCCTGGATAGGCCAGACAATCTCAACATCGGTGGCACCACCGCACTGGGAGTTGGAGATCTTGTTTCCACCCTTCTTGCAGCTGGAGGACTGCTTGCAAGTAGAGCCACCAGGCATCTTGTAGTGGAACTCGAGACGGCAGTCAAACTCGACATCAATATCGAAGTGGCTGACAGTGAACTTGTCGACACCAGAGCTGGAGCCACAGCCGAAAGAGGGGGTGGAATCCTTGCCACAGCTGGCCTTGATAACCTTGCTGCCGCCGGTCCTCTTGCCCCAAGATGCGCTCTCTCCGCAGGACCAGCCCTTGAAGTCGAAGCCATTATAGGAGCTGAAGGAACCGGTGGTCAGGTCGCTCCAGTCGAATCCTCCCTTGTAAGTGTCCTTGCACTCATTGTTGGAGTTTCCGGGGCAGGTGTAGGAACCAGCGTTCTGCCAGCTGGAACCGAAGTTGAACTGGAACAAACTGGGTTAGTGAATGATCTCCTTTGCTTGCATATGAGTGGGTAGGGGCTTACAGTGGCAGTGGCAGGGCCGAAGCTGGCGGCCATCGCCAGGAGGGCCATTGAGTTCTTCATGATGAAGATGGTTCGGGTTGGTATTCTGAGCGAGGGTATTTCGTTGTTGAGCGAAAGTGGTTGTAGAATTTACAGTATAAGATTATATCAAGAGTGAAATCGGGCCAAAGATGAGCGAATGACTTTGAAACCCTGTCAAAGAGATGTATTGCAAACAAGAGAAAGAAGATGAGCTGTGAGAGGCTTATCGAGAAGGGAAGCAGAAGGAGGGGAGAGATGGGATGCGGTCTATATAGCCAGTGAGCCAGTAGGAGAAAGTGGCCGGTGATGTGCTAGCGAGCGCTTGCCGATGCATCTGGGCCATGCCATGCCATGGGTCCCGGATGGTGCGGTGGCTAGCCCTTCAGCCCCTTTCGGCTCTCTCAACCCAACCCAAAGAGAGTTTTGATTAGGTTGGATCCGATATCAAAGCCCGGCGGCCTTGTTGGGCAGGATGTCATGTAGGTGGGTTGATCCTTAGTCACGCCCCAGTAGGCTATATCAGCATACATGGTGCGGACAAAAGAAAACTGCAGGAAACCCCCAAGGCCCCTTGCACAAACTGGAACCCTAGCCAAAGACGCATGGAGTTGCTCATGGGGGCAACAGGAGAAAGGAGAAGCCGGAGGGCAGGGGGCCATCCTGCTTGGAAGGAGGATGGTCAACGGCTCTGTCGTCCAGGCTAACCATGTTTCAGTTGAGTGGTATGGAATGGTAATGGTGGTGGCCTGAGCTGGGCGGATAGAGACCGCTGCCGAATGGCCGAACAGCAGCAGCTCGAGCTAAGGGCAGATGCGATAGAACTCCGGGGTGTCTTGTCTTGGTCTTGGCTTGTCTTGGTTGTCGCGCGGCAGACTAAAGTGACAGTGCCGGGGGTTGAGGGACCGGGCCCACCTTACGGACATGCTCTCTGGTGCTACGTAGTAGATGGATACTCCGTGGATTGTGGATGGGATGGATCCCTTTTTGCCTGCCTGGTTGTGGTTGTAGGTGGGAGGTCGTATCGGCGGTTGGCTAGCCAGACCTAGGAAGCTTTGCCTCAGTAGGCCACTGGAAAGCGCGCGATCCTGTTCCTGCTCCTCTGGCGCAGGACGCACAGCCATCAGCAGAGCACCATCTCATGTTGCCCATCTCTGCTTGAAACCAGCCTTTTCTCTCGATGTATTGACTGAGGGCTCGCGCGAGGGCAGCGTCCGGCTTTGCGTCCAAGCGCCGAATAACCGGTGCTGCATCTTGGCAAGACCAGGCCTGGCCGACAGGTCTTACGGAGAAAAAAAGATAGGACTGGGGAAGTCGCAGGGGCCTAAAAATCTCCTCTGGTCAGTGCGTCGCACTGAAAATCAAGCTGACGGTTCTGGCGTGGTGTTCCAAACGGGCCAGCGAGATCCAGTTCCAACACGAAAGAGCCGTTTAACCTTGCCGCAAAAGGACGTCGCCTGGGTTGAAACATGGCTCCGGGCTCAAAGCATGCTAGATCAGACGGGGTAAAGCGCTGGATGCGATGCTTCAACGTCGCTTTGAGGGCAAGACATCTGCAGGTACGGCGGGACCGGGAGCATCCAGCCAATGGGGGCGGCGGACGTTGCGCACTCACCGTTGGCACCACCAGGCACCATGACGGGTTGGAGGGGTCCAGCTCGGTCCTGCAAGGGGCAGGTTCGTGAGTGGTTGTCCGTGGGGATGGAAGGGCCCAGGAAGAGAGCAGGAAGAGGCATAGCGTTTGGGCTGGCCGTCACCAATTCGGGCACTCGTTTGACTACCACATCACCGGAATCAGAAACACGCCACACCCACCCGCCAGTCTAATCGAGGCGCGTGAGGTGAGGTGAGTGAGGTGAGGCGCTAGACTGCACAGCCATCACACGGATCCATTGGTTTTGAGTTTGCCAGCATGATGCCACACCAACTGCCGGCCTGTCTACCCTGAAGTCAACTCAACCTGCATCCAGAGCCCAACCCAACCATAGAGCTGCTCTCAAGACCTCATGCCTATCCTCTCAGCCTATACTTTGGAGATTTATTTGCACATTGAACTCTCTACCAACGGCTCCTTCACATTGAATTTCTAATTCTCTTTTATTTTTGTCTCATTTGCCCCATTGGTTCGTGGGAGGTTCAATCCTGCTCTGCTACCTCATCTTCCTATCAGACTGATCGCCGTCAGCCATGTGGTCAACACTAATACCCGAGAGCTCCCATTGGCACATCGCAAAGCTAGAAAACTAGCTAGGTAATGACCATGTGCATATCAGAGGCCGTGCGAGTTATTATTAGGCTCGAATTATCATATCATCGTGATGTGTTCGTTGACGACAGGGGATGAAACACGCCGGTATCCGGCAAGTGGGAATCCTCCCTTGGCACCCAGCACTCGCTGATTCACTCGACTTACTGTGTCGAGCCTTGGGCGCATCCCAGCGGTTGTGGCTTGCTGCTACCTGTGCCCTGGAAACCCTTCCCCATACTCCTGCGAGACATCTCCCACGTTCCATTGCGAGCTGGGACCGGGTAGTATTTTCGAACTCCCTAGGCGAAATCTCCTGCTGAGACAAGGCATGATTCAGGGCGTGTCAGTTCGGCCGTCGCATTCAACAACACTCACTGTACATGCGACGTGCGACATGGAGTCATGGACGTGTAGATCATGCCCCTTCCTCTGTGCTGTCCATGCTCTGGCCGTTGTGGATATCATCACTCAGGTGGCCCAATCCAAGACCCTGGCCACCTGAATCTGGCAATACGAGGTCGCATCCTGGTTTGGCCTTAGGACCAATGTGGTGGGAGCTTTCTTTTTGGAGTACGGGTCATATTACTAGAACACATCGTGGGAATGCCGCCCCAGCTATGTCCAGGATAGGAAGCCAAGCCCATCCTCCACCAGAGAGTCTCTACCGTCGAACTGGAGCTTGGGTCAACCGGCATTGCTCTACCGGCCAATATTAATAACGGCCAGGAAATTCATACTCCATAGATACTACAACGTCCCAGGCAGCTATTGATACTGTATTTCCGCTCTCATGAAAAGTCCCCCAGCTACTTCCGGCCGACGGAGATCGAGTACGGTTCAGACTGCTACATTCAGGCGACCCCTTTGGCGACCCTGCGCGGAAGCCGCTACAAGGAGAAAACCGAATCCGAGAGCCGGCATTTGTGTCATGTTGTCGAGCCGATATGCAGGTACATGGGTCCCGATGCTACCTTGTTTCCTTCCCGGACGAAAAGACCTACAGGGATGGTGATTATCCGCGACAGACCCAGGAGTCTTGATCCCGAGTTTATTCGTGATCAAAACACTATGAAAAGCACAAAAAGCACATCTCCCCAGTTATGAATACATCTCCTTCTCCAGGATTCAAGTTGAACCTTCCCTTCTTTAGCCACATGGTGGCACACCCAAATCCTCCCACGCTGCTGGATTATATCCCGGCAACTCCAGCATCTCGTGGTGGTCTAGGATGCAGTAATACACGCGCGGGATGGGTTTCTATGAATATCGCATGCACATCACGGGAAGAATGTCGTTGAATAATAATAACTCCCGCGGTATCCGGCATGAGGATGGGAACACTATGCGCCATGCGCATGGGGAGCGCTGACCTCCCCCCAGCGTTGTGCCACACTTTGATTTTTGTCGTCGGGACCGAAATTGCATTTTGGAGCTCTAATCTATGCCGTTCTTGCGGATGGCACTCATGAGTCAAGCCGCATTAACCGTCATTTGACAACCCGCCCGGCATGGGAACTGCGCTGCGCCACGTTCCCTTTCTTCCTACTTTCCGTCGTATTCTCAATCTCTAAGCCCGGCCATGGACTCCTCCTTGTCAGGCATGGCATGACCCGACTGCCTGTTATGGAATGCCCTGCTCCCCCGGAGCTTTTCCATGCTTGTCAGGGGCGGCCTTGAGCCTCTTGGAAGCAGATCGTCCTAGCGAGGTGCCGTACTGCTGGCCACCGGCGTGATGGAAGTTCTGGCTGTCCCTCTTCACGCACTGGCACACCTTGGCAGCCCCCGTGTAGTTCAGGCCGCAGGCTTTACAGCCAGTCATCTTTGATAGATTTGCTCGAGTCGGCATTGCCTCTTGGGTTGATGGGCATATAGAAGCTCCGCAGAGCAGAGTCTTTCTGTGAGTTGTAGAATTGATATGACTCGACGATGAAAAGGCCATTGCTATGACTGTTCTGCAGGATATGATCAACTGCTTTATCTTTATATATAGCATTGCCTCCAAACAAATGTCCTACTATGATTGAGAGCCAAAACATCGCGACGATACCACCAAACCCTGATCCGGAAATGCGGATAGTCGGTGAGGAGACTCGCCGTTCACAGGCGCAACGATTGTGCGCACATGATGATTTGCATTCTGCGGCTGACTTTCATATCGTGCGGTTTGTCCACCGACAGTGAGGTCATTCTATAAAACACCATGGTTGAGAGAATCATCGGTAACTCGATCGAATTGCCAAGATATCAAGCAGTTGGAAAGGCTGGCTCCTAGTAGAAAGGGGGCCACACAACTTCCATCAGACATGCTAGTAAACATGGACTCCTGAGAGATAAGAACGAACTCTGCGAGGTGAAGTCAATAACCAGACCAAGTAAACTCCATCAAGCTCACATAGAATTCTCTGTGCACTCCGACGAAGATGATGGGACTAGATTTGTTTATACAAGCTTCAAGTCACACCTCGAACGGGAAGATTCCTGTGAAACGGCATCAGATCTCAATTGGCTGATTGATTGTATATTTTTAGCGAGAAACGGTCCTATTTGCCCTGCATCTTTCGGAGCCTCTCCTCAGCCGCACGTGCTCTGCGTTCGCGCTCCAGCTTCATCCGCATCTCTGGTGTTAGCCCGCGAGCTTCTTCCTCTCTCCGCTCTTGCGGCGTTTTCATCAGGCCTGCAGCAAGGGCATTGGCTTTCGCCTTTTTGCTCTCGGCGACCTTTGGACCCTCGACTCGAAGCCTCTCCTCCTCCGCTTTCCTTCGATCCGCCTCCTTCTTATCCGCCTCTTGTTTCTCCCGTTCGTCTCGAGATCCGGCTTCGGCCTTTGTCATCGCTGCTGGCACCTTTGCTGCCTCCCAATCCCACTTGTCCTCGCCCAACTCCGAGCGCGCGACTCGGAACGCATCCCGACTCGACCGATCTCCAGAAAGTTCAAAAGCTGTCTTGCCTTCCCGATTCTTCAGGGTGGGGTCAGCACCGCCACGAGACAAAATACCGAGAACCATAGGTGCGGCATTCTGTGCTGCCGCCAAGTGAAGGAGTCGCGGAGCGTGGTAGTTCTGGTCCGAAGGCTGAAACTCAAAGTCGGCTCCGATCTGGTTGTTCTTGAGATAGGATAGAAGAGCGGGAAGTTTTGACCGTCGTACAAAGGCCTGAAGTTGTGATGTGTGTAATAGAGCCGTCTCCTGCTCTTCCGAGAGCTTTGGTTTCGCAGCCTTTTGAGTAGACTGTTTTGTGGGAGCTGACGTCTGCTGTGGTTCCACGGTGAGCTCCTGTGGCGGGTCAATCTCGCGTACTTTTAGACGCGTGAGCTCGATAAATGATCTCATAAGCTCATTCTGTGTGGCCCTCCTCGTGCTGAACGGGAAACCTCGCAACCTTGTATCGTTGTGTCTCAGAACTTGCCCATCGTACGGCCCAAATAGGGTCCGCCTGTTGGTTGCACCTGTAGCCCGGACGAAAAGCAAATCGGCCGTATCTAGGAGCCCCTTCCAATCCTCGAGCAAAGCCCGCACATCTTGTACCAGGGCTTGTTCATTGTAACGTCTTAGGCCAGAACCGGCTGAGTGAGCAGTCCCCTTGGCGTTATCATTCGCTGATTGAGAACCACCTTGTTTGCGTCTTGTCGTGTAGCGATGGAATGTCTTGTGGGCAAGCACAGTTGCTTCCCGATTCATGGTTACGCTTCCCTTTGTTGCGCGAGGAGCCAATGAGACGACCATGGCAGCGAAATGGCCGCCTCCAATCATACACAGGAATATGTGAGGGCCTTTATACGGTGCTGTTGCGGTCGGTGTCCCATCCTTGTTTAGCTTTGGCACGGGGACTGGCTCCAGCTGCTTTTTTCTTAGCACATGGACAAGATCACTGTCTCTCTGGTCCTCGCCAGTGAGAATTGCCCGGTAAAGACCAAAGTAGTTGTTTTCCGGCAGTACTGGAGAGCTGAACCATATCAAAGGAGGCTTCCCCCGATTGCTCCTCTTTGCATCTTCCTCGTCCCCGTTTTCCTCATCTCCCCCCGGATTGTTCTTGTCGGCGATTTTGGCTTGTCTCTTGAGAAGAGCTGTCAAAGTCGACTCTGGTCGGCCATCATCCTCGTCTTCCTCAGTATCTTCAGAGTCCGAGCCTGAGAGAGATTCGTCCAGGTTGCCGACGAGCTTCTCAAACTCGGTCTCTGAGACGGGTTTTTGGCCGCGCAGCTTCTGTTTTAGGTTGTAGTTGTGGAAGTCGGATTTCAAGTGGCTCCGCTGTTCTTGAACTGTTGGGAATGTCAGGCTGCAAAGAGAGCAGCTTTGCGATCCAACTAGATTCTCGGACGATGCGCCCGGGCTGACGTCTCTCGGAGTACGCGACAACTCTTCGCTAGCGACTATCGAGGCGTCGGTGTCTGCTTTCAGGGTAAGGGTGTCTAGAACCTGGGGAGGTAGATCGTAAACTGTGCGACAGCATTAGCACAAGATGTTGGCTAGGGTTGGAAAAGGAAGCGCCAACCGTAGAGAGGCCTGCGCAAGAGGTCCTCCTGAGGCTTCGACATGGTGAAAGAGGGGGTCTATTAGCACGGGGAACGGAGAACCAGGTTGATAATTCAATTCGAAATCACTTTCTAGGTAACAGGCAAAGAAGCAATGGAAGAAGACTTTTATAAGGCCAAAGGAGCGAGGCTGTTTCGTATGTGGACGGACGAAAGACCTTCCCGAATGACGTTCGCGACGAGCTGAGTCAATCGGCCAGCGCCCCGCCCCCACCATAGCCACAATCTTTTCTTAGCGAGGAGTCATCGCACCGAAGCGTCTGGCTACCCTATACTATCGTAAAGCGCAGTTGGGAGCGGTCTACGCAGCCACCTTCCCTATTGTTTTGTTTTTGAAGTTCTAGATCTCAAGTATACATTTTGGTGCCCCTGCTGAGATGCTTTGCTGTCTCTATCTCTCTTTTTTTCCTTTTTTAAATTGTTTTTTGATTGTTTTATTTGTGGTTTTCTGAAGTCGTGGGCTTAAAACACACTTTGGCACCCACTAACCTGTAAAATCCCCCTAAAACATACATGTAATATTCTCGTAATTTGATCAGAGATTCTCCGTTGATAAACATCAACTTAAGGTTATAAATTGGCTACATCTGGCCCATTGACTCCCCCCATTTGTATCCTGTCCTAGCGATCATCACCCTGCTAGGCGAGATCAGCAGATGGAGCATCACTCCCCCCCCGCCACATAGCGTCACCGCAAACCCCCACCTTCCGGCCTGGCATCGCTCCTGATAGGCACGAGATAGAAGATACCCTCCCCCTCCGACCCCTCGTCCAGCTGAAGGTCCAAGGTACGGCTGCAGATCTCGCTTCATGATTGGCACTGTCGTCATTCCTGCTGGATCCTTGTTTTTTAGTGAGACGAAGCGCAAACCAATAAATGAGGTAACCGCCTATAAATATATCACACCTTCTCCCCAGACCCCGAGTGCTATCGTCTCTTTAAATCTTCCTTGTTAGATATAATCCGTCGATTGAATCTACGTGTGACCGTATTTCAAACTCCAGACACACAATAATTACCCACCCCATCTATCCTCATCACCATGGACTTTGTCAAGAAATTCACCAGCGGCGAGAGCGATAACCAGCAGTCTGCGGACGGCCGAAAGGAGGAGAACAGCAGCAGCAGCAGCGGGGGCGGCTTCATGGATAAGGTCAACGAGTTTGGCGGCGGCGGCAAAAAGGGCGAACAAAACGAGGATGCCCTCGACAAGGGTGAGGATACACTTCCTTGAGCTGCCATTTCCTCTCATTGCTACGCAACTTGGCTGACATACTGTTCCTGTACTAGCTGTGGACTTCGTCCAGGAGAAATTCCTGGGCCAGGGTGACCAAAGCAACGAGACCGCTGCAGAGCAGGCCAAGGACGAGGCGATTTCCGACTTCATTCGGGGTAAATACAAGGACACGACGGGCAGTGATTTCCCAGTCGAGGACAAGGACAAGAAATATGGAGCCTGAGCAAGAAATCGCAGCTGCAGTTTATAAATAATTGATTTCGCCCTTGTATCTCTTGATAAACATGAAAATATCCTATCAGCGCCCGTCCTCGCCAACTCAGATTGCCCTGAGCGAAAATCCAAACAAATACGGCACGATGAGTAATATCAAAATTGCCAATGCCCCTACAAGTGCCGCCACTATGAATTCCTCCGTGCCAAACTTGAACCACGTGTAGCTCTTCCCATCCATGAACTTGGACAACACCTGGCCCTTGCGATGCTCGTGGGGCCAGGGAGCCTCCATCCTCAAGTCGCCGAGTATCTGCTCTGCCGTGATCTTGGCACCCGCCAGGACGATGGGCACACCAGTCCCGGGGTGCGTGTTGGCGCCGACAAAGTAAGTCGACCCCAGTTCGGGCGCCTTGGTCTTGGGGCGGAACCAGAGCACATTGAAGAAATTGTGCCCGAGGCCGAGGATGGCCCCCTTGTCCAGCTTGAACTTGTTCTCCCAGATCAGAGGAGTGTTGACAATCTCGTGCGAGATGGAATCCTCGAGCGGCCGCTTCAGTCCGAGACGCTTGTTCATCGTCGCTAGGATAGCAGAGCGGGCGCGCTTCACGGTCTGGTCCCATTGCTGCTCGTCTTCGGGGAGACCTCCGTCTGCGGCGTTGACGCCCTTTGAACGTGAGAGGTGTCCAACAGGAACCAGGACAATCACGCTGTCGCGCCCCTCGGGAGCGGCGGTTGGGTCCACTCTGCTGGGAACGTGAACGTAGAAACTGGGTTCGTCGGGAAGAGTGTGCTTGGTAAAGATGGAGTCAAAGGACTCGAGATACTCCTCGGCGAGGAAGATATTGTGGGTGGAAAGCTCCGGGACTTTTCGATCCAAGCTCCAGTAGAACGAAATCGAGCTGCAGGATGCCTCTTTCTTCTGAAGACTTTTGCTGCGAGACTCAATCCGAGGGGAACGCGGCAGAAGGTTGCTGTAGGAGTACACCAGATCGGCATTGAGTACAACAACATCGGCCGACAACGTTTCTCCGCCCTCAAGCAGAACACCGGATGCCTTCTTCCCATCGGGGGAAGTTAGGACTTTGGAGACTGGGGAAGAGAGCCTATATTCGACTCCAAACCTCTCCCCAATCTTGACCAAGGCATCGACGACCGTGTGGAAGCCACCCTTGGGGTACCAGATACCCTCAGCGAATTCAGTGTATTGAAGAAGAGAGTATGTGGCTGGGGCGTCAAATGGGCTCATGCCCATGTACATGGTAGCAAAAGTGAAGACTCTTCTTAACCTTTCGGTGTAGAAGTATCTGCCAGCCCGACTCCAGATGCTCTCAAAGGGGTGCATGTCGAGGATCTTGGAGATGAAACTCGGGCGCGCCATATCCCAGAAATTCATAAAGTTCTTCTTCAGCACCTCCCTCACGGAGATCTCATAGTGCCTGTGGCCCTCCTGGAGCCAGGACACCCAGCGCTCGAAGCCCTCGGGGCCTTCCCACCGCTCAATCTCGGCGCGCATTGCGGCCAAGTCTGAGCTGTGCTGGAAGCGAGCACCGTCATGGAAGTAGACATTGTAGTTTGTCTCACAGCGCAGCAGATCCACGCCGCTCTCGGGCATCGTGGTCCCCAGATCCGCAAAGGTCTCGCGGAAGAGCTGCGGGAGAAGGAACAGGGAAGGGCCCTGGTCGAAGCGATAGCCATCGTGGTGGATGAGCGAACAGCGGCCGCCGGTGAAGTCGTTCTTCTCTACGACTGTCACTTTCAAGCCAGCCTTGGCCAAGCGAGCCGCAAGAGCGACACCTCCGGCTCCAGCACCTGCGATGATGGTTGGTCAGAGTGTGATTCTTGCAAACTGAGATGAGCTAAAGCGATCTTACCGACGATAATTACTGATTTGGGCTTCTCCATTTTAGGTCTTACAGGATGTTATCAATACAGTGAGTGACCATGGCTTCTTCTCTATATGGGACCACAGGGTTTATATGGACCTGCCATTGTGTGATCCTGGCAGAGCTTATGCCTGGCCGTTGACGGCCACATGTTTGCTCGAGGACAGTCGGGCTGCTGCGCCAGCAAGGCTCCGCGTAGCCCAAGCGAGGACTTCGCTAGTGTCCTCTACGCCCGCAGTGCAATTGGTGCATGAGGCCGGGCTTCGGTGCGTTTGCGAGTGCGAGGTGCCCCTTGGTTGGTGTAAGGGTCTATATGTATGACACCATACTTTCTTTTCCCGTTCCATCCACAAACGCCGCTCCCTTTCCCGCTGTAAGGGATCTGATGGCCCGGTGGAGATGGAGCGGCCGACGCTTGGGTCTAGACTTGTTCCGGTAGCAAAGTCTTGCCCAGGTGATATTAGCTTCTGGCAGGATGGTCCATGTCGTGGATCCGTCCGTGGTGTAGATCGTGGGAGCGGGCCACCATCTTGAGGCCACGCCCCCGCCGACCGTGATTGCAGGGACCTGGATATCGAATTGTGACCTTAGCATGCATGTCTGATGGTGCTTTGTGGAATTCGATCCGTAATGGAGACATTGTACCATATGGATCGGCCGGGTACGTGGTATTGCTGGCTGCTTTACCGGATCCCTCCCAGGACCCTCGATCTTAACAACCCATGCCTTGGTCTACGCATCGTTGGAATGTACACGAACACCGATTCTGCATTTTCGCGCATTGAACACAGGCCCCGGTCTGTTGCATGTGCTGAAACTACAGGTGCGGACTTTTGTTTTCCCAGTTTGCGAAAAGATCGGTGTCCTTCTATTGAACATTCGTATTGTATTCTAAAAATGAAATTAATTCAAGGATGTAGGTGACCTTGAGATGGTGGAACGTAGCCGAAAACTAGAAGTGACTACATATGCGAAAACCACAAAAGAGAATCAATCTAGCTAATGCAATGCAACACCTTCAAGAATTTCGCAGGGCCGTTTTCCAGACAACCCCAATGCGTCGCCAGGCCGGAACGGTGGCCTTCCCCTCCACCCGAAGCCCCCCTTCGGCGAGAACCCTCCCAATCTCCATGTAGCTCTCCACGGCCACAATCATGGGCCCCCGCCCCTCCTTGGGGATCATGTCCATGGCCGGCCTCGAGTTCCTGTACCTCTGGAACGCCTTGCCAAGGAGCCGCCTGCGCATCACGTCTATCTGCGGGCCCGATGGCTTCTCCAGCACCATCTCCGTGGTCATGCCCTCCTCCTCCAGCCATGAAACGGGCAGGTACACGCGCCCAATCTTCGCGTCCACTGCCACATCCCGCGCGATGTTGACGTACTGCAGGGCGATGCCCATCTCCTTGGCGGCCGAGTATAGGGCCCGCTTGTTCTCGACCTTCTGCAGCGTGTGGTAGAAGATGACGTCCAGGCAGAGCTCCCCAATCGTGCTGGCCACCCGGGAAGCGTACAGCTCAAGGTGCTCCTCCTCCTGAATGGGGGGACGGTCCGACATCTTGAACTCCACGTCAGTCCGGAAGCCCTCGAGGAGCTCGTAGAGCGGTTCAGAGGAGATGACGTGCGTGGGGAGTAGATTTAATGCCGAATGTGCCGATGGGGGGAAGTTGGCGCGGATGAAGTGTCCCACGTTTGCAGCCTTGGGAGCACAGTAGACTGAGTCGGGGTGGCCTTTCAGCTTGAAGATCCAGTCCAGTGCCTCCTCCGGGGTCTCAGCATTGTCAATCAGATCATCCGCCAGGCGGCAATACGAGTAGCTGCATATTCATATTAGTAACCAGCCCAGAAGAAAATCGCGGGGGAAGGGAGAAAGGAAAAGTGACCTTACAGTAAGGTTAAGTCGATGCGTACCCTCCCAGGGAACACAGAGCTGGCAATGTAAAAGCTGCGGCTCTTTTTCTGCAGTCTTGCGACGGACTCTTGAATTCCGATGATGCGCTCCATGTCGTAGTGTGCCGAAGGAACCGCACGAGCTCGAAGCAAGGACATCATAGGGACCGAGCTGGATGGCTGGGGGAACAGCTCAGGAAAAGCGTCGTGGACAGCGGTGGCCTTATCGAATGCAAGCAGGCCAAAGACGACCAGCATGTTTGAAATCAGGAAGAAGATGGCTTCCTCGAGATCAAGTTTGCCAAACAATTGGCTTCCAAGCTTGGTGTCGTCTTCAATCGTCCAAACCCCTTGTCTCAGCGACAGCTCATCCACAAACCATAAATAGATGGTTGGTGCCATGATTGGCAGGACTGTGCTCGTCCATGGGAGCGCGAGGATCATGTCGCCGGAGAGACTCCACGTCATCCATAGTACGGGACATGCCCAAGCGAGTATGAGCCCGAGATATGTTCTCTGGTCATTCTGAATGACAAGAAAGCCGCCGAATGCTGTAAATGCGACAAAAAGGAATTGGCCAAAAGCCTTTCCTTGCCGAATCCACTCTGGGCGAGCTTCTCTGGTGGTGAGATATTGCGCGAGAAGAACTGGCTTGTTGCAGAATATATACACCAAAGACGTGATGTATGTCTGGATGACGAAGAAGAAGAGTTCCTCAACTGGAATGCTGAAGAGGGATGACCCCAGCACTCCGTCTTCTGGGTATGTCCAGACGCCGGTGCGGATGAGATAAGAATCCCAAGGGATGGTGGCCGCAACGGCTATAGTCACAAGGAACAGTATTTTTGTAGCATCAAGATATGTGAGAAAAGGCTTGACAAGGAAGGTGAGGAGTCCCGCGAGCGGGATGGTGAATTTCACATGACTGTCGTTATGGTTAGTGATGGGCAACGTTACGCTACACAATTGATAGCCGCTATGACACTTACACAAGGGCGTAGTCGAAGAACATGATGCCTGCCAAGTTCCGGAGTTGAGGCTCCTCGGGTTATTCACTTGGGCTGCGCTTGATGAAGGTGACTGAGATGAACAATCAAGGAGGGGGGGCAAGACGCCGGCTTGCGATATTAAAGTCTAAACAGCTTTGTATGCAAGTTGGCAGACATCGTCTAGATCGACTAGTCGTCCGCATATCGTACCTATCTATGGACACGATCGATAAAGGGTCTCGGACTACCAACCTGGCAAGACGGTGTAGGTTGGTAACAGGTGGACAGCAGATGGCTGGGAGGGGAGAGGGGCTCATGTCTGGGAACAGGACTCTGGTGAATCATCACTCGATAGCATCCCAAGCCCTTTCTGGCTGAAGTTTGACAATGGACTGAGACTAACCGAGGGGCTGTATGCGGCCAAGGATGTATTGCCAATGCTGGTTCCTCCACCCGATCGCTTAGTAGGTTCTGTAGCTCGTGGCTCCGTACCTGCCGAAGACCCCCTTTACTTCGGAAGAGGTCTTAGTGGGCTTCTAGAGCCCGATTTAAGGGCGTGTGTGTAATGTTTGACCGGGTCCATCCGTGGGAGCGACCAGGGTCCAAAGTCTATGACGCGCTATATCAGTTTATTAATTTATCTTTTTTTTTAAGTTAATTTATTTGAGCTCAGAGTTGAGATGGTGCGGTACCTACAATTGGAATATCTCCGAGAGGCTGTCATTGGTCAAGTTCTCATGTCGCCATGGAGGTATCGGGATTCAGCGTAGGCAAGCGGTGTGTTGGCATGATTTATTCTCAATCGTTGGGAGCACGTTGCAAGAAGAGTGCATTCAAACAAGTTGACGAAAACCCGGCGTAGCTCGTGAACAGATTTCAATAGGATAGGTCAATCAAAACAGGCTTAATTCCATCTACAATCTGATAAGTATCCCTATAGCCAGGTAGCCAAGCCAACTCCCATATCCTTGCCATGCCTTGTCCAGTAAACCCGAAATATTGTCCCACTCTGCAATTCCAGGTACCAAATACCCTCTCTGAGTAGCGATACATGGAAAGTCCAACGGCTGATCAGGGCTGTACGAGATGGAGCAAAAGAGTGGCGATTGCGAAAGAAGCAGAGGATAAAATTCAAAACAATAAAGGAGGGTGAGTAAAAAACAACGCGAATACATAGGAACACACATAAAAGACAAAAGATAAGTATACAGCTGCCATTGAATTGGCATTGGAAGCAAGCACTCAGACGTAGGTTCTACGATAGAATCTTTTATGTCTTAGGTGGAAGACTCAAAGAACTGGTTATTAGCTGAAGTCAAGGTGGCGCCATCGAAATGACCACCATGACGAGAGCCGTTGTTATTATCTTGACGGATACTGTTGTTCCGGCCATTGTATCTCTGGCCACCTCGCCGGCCACCTCTTCCACGGTAGCCTTGACCAGAACCTCGTCCTCGGCTGTGTCTATAGGTGTTGGTGGCTTGGAGACAGTGGTTGTTTCCAAATGGCGAATGGCCGAACGGGTCAGACGTGGTGTAATAGAAGGGCACAACGAAGCCGGGAGGCGGGAGCGATATGCCATTGAGCTGGTCGTGGAAGGGGTGGTGCTGGTACTGGCCCATAGTTGGTGGCTGGCTGGTGGTATGCAAACCCTGAGCTCCGTGAAGCCCGTTGGAACCATTGACTTCACTTGGGCGCCTCACTCTAGTGAGGCTGCTGGCACTATTCGCAACAGTGACCCCGTTTGTACCCAGGCTTCGATTTGTACCAGAAGCCCGGTTCGCGTTCATACTGGTGGCTCTGTTTGCACCGGAGGCACCATTTGCAATGGTGGCCCTACCATTATCATTGACTCTGCCTGGACCATTGGCTCCGTCGTTGGATTGGCTGCTGTTGGATTGCCGTCGGATCACTACTGTAGTGTCCGATGATCTCCAGTTGCTGTCCCCATCCTTTCCATTGTCATTGTCTCTATTTTTACGAGCTTGGCTGTCGCGGAGTCTCCATTTGGGTGTCGGCTTTCGAGAAGTGCGGGGCTTCTTATCAACAAAAAAATCGATTCTTTTGATGGGATCTGTAACCATGATGTGACGTGTCAGGCCAGATTTTTCAAGATCGTCCGGACTGGCCGTGCAGACTTGGAAAACACTCTCGACTTTCTCCAAGGTCCTCACTTCCGGGACCCACATACGGACATACTCGCCCTCAGGGTCATAGTCATATGCCTGCTTCACAGGATTGAAGATTCGGGCTTCGCCGCGAGGGTCATTGCCTACACCGGCAACATACATCCAATTTGACCAATTGGAAGACACATCGTAATCCACGAGCATCATTTCGTACCACTCTGCCCCGTATCGCCAATCAATTTCGAGATGCTTGGCTAGAAAGCTTGCAACATTCTGGCGAGCGCGGTTGGAGGTATAGCCTGTGTGAAGAAGCTCACGTTGAGAGGCATCGATAAGACCCATTCCAGTTGTACCTTGCAGAAATCTCTCCATGATGTGAGAGATTCTCTCCGGCGGTGGGGCTTGGTCGGTAGCAGCATGCTCTGCGTTGCCAGACTTCCATGTCCTCTTGTATGGAGTGTCTCGAAGTCCTGAGAGTCGGAAGAGCCTGCGCCCGAATTTTTGAGTGCAGAGCCTCATGTAGTCTCGCCACAGAAGCTCGAACCGCACAGCTCGCGTGCCATCATTTTCTCCTTCGCCGTATCCAGTCGTCATCACGTACTTGGAATATGTGCCATTTTCGAACCTCACAAGCTCGTGATGTATTTGTCTTGCTGTCAAACTTCCATTTGACAAGTATGCCGACAGCTTGGTACTAAAGTCGGGGCCAATCAATCCATTGCGGGTGGTTTTATATGCTGCCATGGCACCGGTCTTGATGAGATACTCAAGACGTCGCCATGCCTCCGTCTCACCACCAGTGAAAGGATGGGCAGATTGTGCTCCCTCCGGGAATGGTGGCTGGTCGTGAAACATTGTATCGATGGGAGAAATCAACCTTGACTCGAGTTCGGCCAGAGATTCAGCGGCCACAAAAGGGGGAAATTGAGACGGAATTGCGTGGGCGCCCAGGAGGGGAGGGAGTGTCGACATTTTGGGCTTGGGCAACGGGGAGCGAGGCTGATCACGTAGCGGCTCTTGAGACTTTCGGTAAGTGGTGAATACATCTGGAAGATCTCGAGGATGCGCAAGGCCCGTGTCACGGCTTGGAAAGAAACACAATTAGTTTTCCCGTTGTGGAAAGCAAAGTACAGTGAGGATAGGACCTACTCATCAACAAAGTACTTCTCATCGGCCCAAAGACGGAAGTCAACACCATGATCAGAACAAACCGAAGAGACGGTTTCTTGCTCTTCAATCTCTTCAAAGGAATGCTCTTCAGTCATCCAAACGGCAGAGACGTGAACACCGCACTTCATAAGGGATTTGATAGTAGAATCCAAGACATCTTGGAAGCTTCCAACTCGTATAAGGAGACCACTATCGAGACTTTCGAGTGATTGTTTCACATCCCAGACCGACTGAGCGAGGAAGCGAGCTCGATGTGGGCCGCACCTCCAGAAATTGCCTACTTGGCTGCGGGCCTCTGGATAGGGAGATTTGATTCCTTCAGGTAGGAAGCCCGACACCTCGATCTGCTTAGAGGGGAAGATGAAAACGGGGAGGAGATGGGTGAAATTGTGCTCTTTGGATGTTGCAAGTCGATGAAGAATCGGATTGTCAGAGACTCTGAGGTCTCGTCTCATGAGGTAGATGAGGAGATTGTTTCGAGCCATAGTCAAGGTAGCCGGTAGAACGACTGGAATGAAGCAAACTGTTGACGCTAAAATTGTCGAGGGTACTGATGTGCTTCTTGAATGGAATGCCGCAGGGATGTCGAGGTTTTATTCTCGAGTGTTGGGTATAGTCTAGAAAGATTGACTTTGGACTATCTCTGCATCATCCGAAGGAACAGAGAAGTGCGGCACAGAGGAATAAAAGCAGATTTCCACCCCTCAAGAGAAATTTTCGGTTGGTAGTAGTCTTTTCTTTTTGGCAAATAATGCTTGAAGTAAAGAGAAAACTGTTTCGCCTAGTGACTGGGGGCAAATGCGCCAGCAGCCAGGGTGCCTTATGGATAGAATGTGAGGCGAACAGTCTGATCGTCCAACGGCCAGGGTGCCTCGAGTGAGTATGCGTTCAATCAAGTTTGGAGTTTGGGGGGTCCGATCGGGCAGCCAGAACGGATGGCGTACCTAATTATGATGTCGGGGCTGCTTCGATCTCGAGCCTTACAAGACTGGCTGGGAATCGACGAGCACCAAGACGGAGGCAAACCACTTGCCTACGTCCTTACATCATGTGACTTCACTCGCGGCATGTAGAGAAGACCTGGTACCTGCACGGTGAGGTTCAGCTGGAGACTGGTTCGAAGCGTGGTTTGAGTAAAGTAAGCCATGGTGAAATTGTCCCGGCTCGATCTTTTGAGCTGTTTTCTCCTGGGGGGTAGACGGATCCATGACTACGACGTTGCAACGGTCAATTCGCGAGACAATCCCGGTAAGCGAAGTATCTTGAACCCGACAGGCGTGATCCACTTGGAACGGGGAGAAAACTACCTGGGTTGGGAAGCAGGCAGGCAGAGAATGTTCGGGGGGGAGGTGCGTTCCATGTCTGGATGGTGTTGAGGGTGAGTGGTGATATATGGCCGATGGTGAGGACCCTGACATGGGTCATGGAGATCGGACCATCCAGATAGGCTTAAAGCCTTCGGAGTGGGGCAGCTGCAGAGGGCCCTGCATGATGGCTGCGAGAGCAATCTCGGTCACCCACACCAACCCACTCGTTCCCGTCGGGCTAATTATCGATGGACGCCTGGAAGAATGCGTATCAAGATGGAAATCTGGTGATTAGGTACCTCGCTTCTGCACGGGGACGTAGCGGATGGGCGACTAAGTACCGACCGGCCGAGTGCTGGGCCTCTCCTGTCCTGTCTAGGTACATCTGTAATGCAATGAATGCACTACTCTAGTGCATCTGGCAGCCTGGAAGGGGTACCTGAAAGTTATGCTCCGTCTCCGGCTCCGACTTGTGGGTGGCTCGTCCTACAGCCGCAAGCAGTCGATCGGAGAGGGATGTGCTAAATTGATTCATCGGCGCTATCTATTTGGCTTCAAGTTCCCAGTGTACCACGCTGCTTGGCATCTACTGCCACATGGAGGCTTCCAGAGGCACTGCAAGTGAGTCTGTGTTGGGCTACAAGGCTTGCATATTCGCCGTGGTGTTGCGTACCCCTCCCTGCCTGGTCTTGTTTTCTCAGCTGCAACCTTATCCAATTACGTAGCGACCATCCGGCTTGTGCTACCAGGCGAGGCGCCGTCATCTTTATCTGGTCGCCCACAGAAGAAAAGCGGGAGGCTAAACAATCCTCCTTGACCGGAAGGTTTGGTACCCAGGCACTGTGTAACCCTTGAGCATGTGGCGATATTATCCTGTTCACCCTGCGTCATCAAGGACTTTTGACGAGTGAGCAGGACTGGGCTAGAAAAAGAAAGAAGAACTCGGTCAAAGAATAGCAGCATGAGCTGAAATGTGCACACCTGAATATGCATCCTAAGACATGTACGTGGAAGTGGGCGTCGCCTAGCACTTGCATATGGTGGTGGCGGTCTACTATTGACTCCTTACATCAAATGCGCCGGCATTGAAAAGGCTGTGCTGCTTTCATGTGTCAGCCACTGTCAGCTAGCGGAGTTGTCTCTGGGCTACGGGTCACAAACAGGGTCCCCTCTAATAAATCCTACCCCCCTCAGCCCCCCCGCACTGTCTGGTGCTTCTAGTCTCATCTCAGAGCTTGAATCATTGCGTAGCTGCACCCTGGCTTAATAGCCCGTGCTTGTATAGTCGACCTGATGTGCGATGTGTCGGAGAATATGTAATGCTGCACTGGGCCAAGGAGTATAAATTATCTTTTTTTGAGCCGCCTTGTGGTAATGTAAGAGGCTAGGTAGCTTGCAGGTATTATTGGATATCTGCTGGTTCGTTGATAGGAGCCAGGAACACCCTGGCACAACATCACTGTGATACACCTTGGAAGGGGTTGAGGGGGAAGCTGCCCAGGGAAAGACGTTCGAGCGAAGGGGATACCTCAACATTGGTGTGTTTGTGATACCTGACCTGCGTGACTGCATTGGTGGCTTGGGAATAGGCACAACATATATGGCGGTCTGCAATCGTTACGCATCCAGTGGGTGGCTAGCGGCTGACATAAAACATGGCACACTAAAGCTCTTTTCATGCAAGTCAGGGACCTCATTTTCTTTTTAATAATACTAAATATAAGAATAAGTTAATAATAAATTATTCTATAATATTTAGCTCGACATTATGTTTATTACTTGGTTAATTGTTTTGATATCGTGTTGAAATTCAACGCTGGAAGAGGTTCTGGGTGTGCCATGTTTTATGTCAGTCGCCCGGGTGGATGCTGTGTGCGGATGTGGGAAGCGGATGCTGTGCCATGGTACAGCTGTAGGTACCTTTCGTAGTGTGCACGCATGTGCGAGGGGTCCAAGGGACAGGACCACAAACGGATAAGCTGATAACGCACTTGGCAAGGCTGGAGCTACAAGGTCATTTTTAGAGCGTAGGTAGGAAGTAACTTAGGCAGTCGGAAATAGGTAGCAGAGAGTAATATCCATTGATAACAAGGTAGGTATGTAAGTCGCTAAGTACTAAGGCAGGCTGGTGATGTCCGAGATGGATATAAGACCAAGCTCTCGTCCACCGATATGCCGTTCGGAGAGCGAGCGTGTCGGCCGATGCGTGGCTTCAAATATGCCCATTCTCCTCTCACAAGGTGTCTCCTCGGTAGAAACGGTTGAGACGGTAGAGACGGGGACGGTCGAAAGGTTGAGCTGTGACCGAGCTGTGGTGGCTATTGCTGGGTGTCTGAGGTTGGAGCTCGGCTTAACCGAGGATAGTGGATTTGGGGTGCGGCATGCGGCGGCAAAGCATATCCCTGGCAATTGGTGTGCCCCCAGACCATCAACCCCAGATAAAGTCAAATGCTTCTCGATTTATTATCACAAGCATCCCTCGAGCCTCCCTTGACTTCTTCTTTGTACGCTGGAGCTGTCTTCTCTGCAATTGCCATCTCCTACCCCTAATTGCTCTTCCTCCTCCTGCGGCCCATTGAGCCATGTCTGCCGTCAATCGCAGCTTGCGCACAGCTTCCAAGCAGCTGCGTGTCCAGCCCAGGAGCTTGCTGCGACCAGCCTGCACCCCCTCCGTAGTCGCTCGCGCCGCCGCCTCCATCAGCATCTCCACGGCTCCATCATCGCGAACTAACTTTTCCACGTCAGCCCTCAGAGCCTCTGCAGCACCCGCCATGGCTTCCGCTCCCCGCGAGTACGATCCTGAGATCAAGGACATTGCCGACTACGTCGCCAACAAGACCATCGACTCTGAACTTGCTGTATGTTTAGACCCTCCACAATTTTTTTTTTTTTTGAGCGAGCCGGGGCTACCCCGCGTTGGCTCACCCAACCTCGGGATAGCTATGATTGCGCTACGAATAATTTTTTGGTTTCTATCCCAAACAATTCTTGTGTCTCAATTTGGCTTTGGCTCTCTTCAATTCATTAAAAACGTTTCTAATTGCAATTGTTTAGTTCGACACCGCTCGATGGATTCTTTTGGATACCCTGGGCTGTGGTCTCGAGGGACTGCGCTTCAAGGAGTGCTCTAAGCTTCTTGGGCCCATTGTCCCCGGCACCATCGTTCCCAATGGACCCAAGGTCCCAGGAACTCCTTTCCAGCTCGACCCAGTCAACGCAGCTTTCAACATTGGCGCCATGATCCGATGGCTCGACTTCAATGACTGCTGGCTTGCCGCTGAGTGGGGTCACCCCTCAGACAACCTGGGTGCTATCTTGGCCGTCGCCGACTGGGTCAACCGAACCAACAAGGCCGGCGGTAACCTCGCTGGTGGCAAGATCTTCAACATCAAGGATGTGCTTGAGGCCATGATCAAGGCCCATGAGATTCAGGGTTGCTTGGCCCTCCTCAACTCCTACAACCGTGTTGGTCTCGATCACGTCGTCCTCGTCAAGGTTGCCAGCACTGCTGTTGTCTCCAAGATGCTTGGACTCGGCGAGAAGCAGATTGCCGATGCTGTCACCCAGGCCTGGGTTGACGGCCAGAGCTTGCGGACATACCGTCACTCTCCCAACACCATGTCGCGAAAGTCATGGGCCGCAGGTGATGCTTGCCAGCGTGCTGTCAACCTGGCCCTCAAGGTCCTGAAGGGCGAGCAAGGTGTCCCAACTGTCCTGTCTGCCCCCACCTGGGGTTTCTACGATGTCCTGTTCAAGGGAAAGAAGTTTGAGTTCCAGCGCCCCTACGGCAGCTACGTCATGGAGAACGTTCTCTTCAAGGTGTCCTACCCTGGTAAGTCTGCCCCTGCACTGTACTGCATATATGCTCTTTCCATACTGACCATTTACTAGCCGAGTTCCACTCCCAAACCGCCGTTGAAGCCTCCGAGAAGATCCACCACTTGCTTAAGAGCCAGGGTAAATCTGCCGCTGATATCAAGGCCATCACCTGCCGAACACACGAGGCTTGCATCCGCATCATCGACAAGCAGTTCAAGCCCATGGACAACTTTGCCGACCGTGACCACTGCATCCAGTACATGTGCGCCACCATGCTGGTCTTCGGCCGCCTGGAAGCTACCGACTACACCGATGGTGGCGAGGCTGCCACATCAGAGCTCGTCGAGTCTCTGCGCCAGAAGATCAAGTGCGTCGAGGATCCCCAGTACACCAAGGACTACCATGACCCCGCCCTGCGCACAATCTCCAACGCTCTCACTGTTGAGCTCAACGACGGCACAATCCTGGATGAGGTTGCTGTTGAGGCTCCTCTGGGCCACCGCCTGCGCCGCGAGGAGGCCAAGCCCGTCATCCTGGAGAAGTATAAGCGTCACTTGGGCCCTCATCTGCCTGAGGCCAGAGTGAAGGAGCTCGTTGAGCTTGGATTGGACGCCAAGAAGCTCGAGAGCATCTCCGTTGATGAATATGTTGATCTCTACACCGTTAAGGAGAGCAAATTTGTCCAGTAAAAATGTCAAAACAAAGATACCGCAGAATACCTAGACCTTAGATTCAATTTTTTGAAAATAAAAATAAATTGAAAAGATATGACCAAACTCTTGGCAAAAGCATTTATCTTTTATGTAGAGGCCCTCAGACCACACCCAACCATCGTGGCCAAACAATTGTGAGGCTGGTATCTCTCTATCTTGCTACGCCTCCAAGCCAATTGGTTAATTGCCCTAGAGAATGCACCCGAACAACTGGATGCTTCCTGAAAAGGTCATCTATCCCCGCTGCCGCGTTGTCTTCCAGTCTGGGAATCCTTTCATCTGATTCATGGTCGACATCGAGAAGCACTGGGTTCCATCCGGCGTTTTGAGCCCCCACTACATCCTTGACAAACTCATCACCAACATAAATCTTCCTCCAGGTATCAACCTTGGATTGGAACTCACTGGGATTTGCTTTTTCTCGAGTGGTGATGATTTGCGCAAGCATGAGCTCCGCCGCTTTGAATATGAGGCGATCGGGCTTCTCAACGCCAACGTCGTAGGAGATGCAGTGGAAATCAATATCATTGGGAGGCCCCAGGTCCATCTTTGAAGGCCCAGTTGGATCAACCTCCGTGCCGTAACGCAGGGGACTGACCTTGACATTGAATGATGAGAGTATGCTGGGCACGCGGTCATCTGAATTGGTGATGACGCCAATGACGATCTTTTCGAACAGCCGACGGGTATCGTCGTTGCGGAGAGTCTTGAACATGGCAGTGAGGTGCGCTTGAGCTTCGTATCCTTCATTTGAGGAGAATCGATGGAGGAGTCTTGGCGCAAGATCCCGGGGGAGGTTCTGACCTTTTGGTATCATTGGCGTGAAGGCATTTTCAATTACCTGGGGACCGATGTACATTAACTCAACTTCAACTAAGATGGGCAGATTGGTGGGTGAGAATTGGGAGGAGGCATACATTTGTCCACCACTTGGTTGCACCTAGACCGGTGGCTTTTCCATAGTTGGGGTTTTGCTTCATCTCGGCCTTGAAAGCCGTCCCTAGATGCGGCTGCAGCTCTTTCTCTGTGATGCTGGCCATGCCGCATTGCCGGGCAATTTCAGCGTACTGCTGGGCAACAGAGCCCCTGGGCTTGAATAACGTGCCGAAAGCGTCGAAACATAACAGCAGATTTGGCTTTGGCATGCTGAAAGGTTCTCTTTGTTATGGATGGTGAAGGTGTTTGCGTAGCGAGTCACCGCTCCGTTGGTGGTGTGAGGAGCCGACAACGGCCCGAGAACAACAGGGCCAGGATGGTTCCAGGTACGATATAATCCTGGCAACTGGCTTCTAAAGTGACACTTGATTGACGTTTAACGTCTGATAGTGAAAGAGCAAAGGGCCTTGGATATGATCCCAAGGCTGGTTGATCATCGGTTTAAGGGGAAGGACACAGAAAGATCTACATGATTGGCCTCGCCCATGATTTGTCTCCTGGCTTGGCCTACTGAGGAGAGGGGTTTCTTTCGGCATAATGGATCGGTGCTATCTCCTTGGTATCTGGCATAGAACTGAAGAAATTTCTTCCCATTGGAATGCATCATGTTGATACTTTGACATCGTTCACCAATGCGCGCCATGATTTATCAAGAGCCAAGTCGAATGCCCTCAAAGAAAACGACCTAGTCAGGCCGCGTAAGGCGCTCCACCCTGCCAAGCAGTACAATTACAATTAAGGTACCAAGAATACGGTCCTCGGATTTGTATTTCTACTCGGAGGAATCTATTGGAAAAGGAGTTGCGAACCTCATAGCACAGCCAACCAGAACTTTCACGATACGATATCGGCAGAGGATGATTGAATGGTCAGTGGACTCGATGGAGGGTACTTAATGCCACATCGTCGCCGGCAGTGCCGTCCGTCCCACTGTTTGTCGCGGGTCATGCACAAGAGTGGGACGACACTTGCTGCGCCCCGCCATCAGACTTGCACCCTGCATTGCCTCCTCACAGTCGGGTTCCATTAACGGCGAATTTCAAATCCACGTCCCTCGTTCATCAGCGCATCCTCCTCTAATCTGCGACTGTTCACATCCAACGAGCCCTACCAGTACCTGCATTTAATATCGACAATATCCGCCAAGATGGCTTCTTCCGACCGCCAGACCATCATGGAGGCTAACAAGTCCCTCCGCAACATCAAGAACGTATGGAACACTCCAATCGCCCCTATCTCATGACCCAGCAGCTCACGATTACAGGAACTCGAAAATCTTCTGGAGAAGGGAGTCATTGACGAATCCGTCTACGATACCATCCACTCCGCCCTTCCCCAGGAGTCGCCTCTCTCCGGACCTCTTCGCACGACTTCTTCGAACAGCGTCAACACCGCAAGTTCCGCACGCGCAACTCCCCAGAACAACGGCCCGCCCGCAAACCATACGCCTCTGCCCCCCTCGTACGAAGATACTCCTCCTCCCAGCCTGCCTGTCCGTAACGCGAAGCCCGTCGTTGCCCATGCCCGGGCTCTATACCGCTACGTCGGCCCCGACGACCGCGATCTCGCCCTGGAGCGGGACGACAAGATCCTTGTGCACGAATACATGAACGACGATTGGTGGATGGGCCAGAACAAGCGCACTGGCCTTGAGGGCATCTTCCCGCGCAACTACGTGCTGGTGGAACACGAGGAAAAGGCTCCCGCCCAGCAGCCCGCTTACGGATATCCCCAGAAGGGTGGCCCTCCTTCGCAGCAGAACCCATACAACGCCAACGTGCCACCCATGGCTGTTGCCGATGGAAGCAACGGCAATGGCCAGGAACAGGATGAGAAGTCGGAGAAGTATCAGCAGTACGGCAAGAAGTTTGGTAAGAAGCTGGGTAACGCCGCTATCTTCGGTGCTGGTGCCACAATTGGTGGAAAGATTGTGAACGGTATCTTTTAGAGTTGTCTGGCTTGGCTAGATTGAAGGCTTTGTCTGATTTTCAAGCGGCGTTTTGGGAGTTGTATCGTACGAGAACATTATGGCTTTGGAGAATGTCCTTACCCTGCCGGGTTCATTTCGCTCTGTTGCTTAGGCACCTAATATCTCATAACTTGAAGGTTTGCCAACTTATTAATTTTGGATCTATTCTATTATGATATCCAATGTGTTGGGCACGGCGTGCCGCCAATCAAGATATTTCACGTGAGTTTATTCAAGAGCCAATTTGCTATGTATCTCAGTGGCTTCATGTTGAGATGCCCTGCTTTTCTGTAAGAACGGGACTACGTCACAGGTATTTGCGTCCATGAGACAAACATTTGCTATAGAATACCAATTTATCTACATTTCAACATTTATCGTGAAGCATTCGTACGATGTGAACCACAGGTTGATACCTACGCTTGGAGGCCGTTTGCAGGGATTAGAAATAATAGCAGCGCCGTCGGGTTTCTAAATTAGGCAATGCGCTAACCGGAAGGGACAAACATTTTTTTCTTTACAGGCCGCCGATTTCACTTTACTTTCATCGTCTCGGAGATTGTTTGACATCTCTGCAGTCTGTATTTTAAGATGTCGAACACCAAAAAACGTGCGGCGGACGCTAACCCTCCGGCCAAGAAGGCGAAGAAGAGAAAGGGAAATTTTGAGAATAATGAGTCGTTAGATGCTGAGTTGGGAATCAACACTCTCTTCTCGCGCATGGACAGCCAGCTTCTGGCAGATCACATCGCTCAGAAAACGACACGGTTTGGGACAGAATTGAGTCCCGTCGAACTCTCAGATATCTCAATCACAGGTACCTACTTTCAAGAACGATCTCCTTGTGCGTCATGAGGGAGGATTGCTAACAAAGTCTCCAGCCGGATCCATCACAGATACCAGTTCGTGGCAGGAGCAGCGGATTCTGACCAACCTTCCAGGCTTTCTGGAGCAATTTTCAGAGGACAAGGAAGGTCTAAGTCGCTCGCCTAAGAAGAAGGGATCGCCTCATACTCTGATTGTGGCAGGAGCTGGTCTGAGGGCTGCTGACATTGTGCGGTAAGTGCGGCCTTGTCGGCGAGGAATTCTCGCCTACTGCCTTCCGCCGTCCACATCAGCGGAGGACCCAACCTGCCGGATAAGATCGTTACTGACAAGAAGGAAAGTGCCGTGCGTAAGTTCCAAACCAAGGACAGTGCAGTCGTCAAGCTGGTAAGTTTCCCGAGCCACTCCCTCTTTCTTTGCAATCGTGCTGACCTGGTCGTTCTTCACTATCTCAGTTTGCGAAACACATGAAGATCGAGGAGCAAATTACCCTACTCAAGAGCAAGAAGACGGGAATTGCTGTTGGCACGCCGGCGAGATTGGCGGATTTGATTGAGAATGGTATGCATAAAATTAACTGACAACTCCATTGCTTAAAAACTGCCAACTGATATGTATTTAAGGTGCGCTCTCATTGGAGAATTTGGAACGCCTGGTCGTTGATGCATCGCATATTGACCAAAAGAAGAGAGGCGTTATGGACATGAAGGATACTATGATGCCACTTGCTCGCTTCTTAGCGAGGAAGGAGTTCAGGGAGAAATACGCAGCCGAGGAGAAGCCACTTTCTTTACTATTTTATTAGATACCCGCAAAGGGCAAGGAATACACACACATATCTCCTTCCCATTGACCCTGGCCTGCTTCGCGAGTAGCCATTCCAAACCCCCCCCCTTCGAGACTCTTCTGTTTTTCCTCTTCTTCCATCTTCCCATAATCACCATTGCATCAACACACTACCCTTAACTCAGCCATAGGCTCTTTTTTTGGGACTTCATTGTCAAGACCTTTTTTGGATCACATTCCATTACACTCATCTGCCTAGTTGCAATTGTTGTTCATTCCCTTGATAAACATCATCCCAACCTACTTTGTACCAAGTCATAGAACTTCACAGAAGAAACAATGAGGGTAAATATCTTCAAGACGTTGTTACCATTTCTCTTAGCTCCAGGAGGGCACACTCATGGGACCAAGGTTGATGCTGGTAAGTCCCCCAATACCCGCATCTCGTTCTTGGCTAAGACAATAAGCTTGCGCTTTGGACTGCTCCCACCGTCTCCTCAACAGTTCCGACACGGTCGACTGGAGAGCGCTCTGCTCAGATCAGCTCAAACAACATGTTAGTTTCCTGCTCTTGGCGTATCCAGAATGAACGCATACTGATGCAACCACTCCTGTTTTAGTCTCTATTTCAGTGTCTGGTACTCTCCTGCACTTCTGATTCCTACAGCAATGCCTTGACCTCAGTGGTTACATCTTGCCTCGACAACGGTGCAGTTATCGCGCCACTACATCCTGTCCAATTCGCGAGCCCAGCTCTATATGCTCGCCAATTCACCACCACCATCGTGCAGGGCCCTGGCTCGTATGGACCTGAAGTTGGAGGCGGCGGAAAGGGCCAACCTGGCTCTCCGACAAACCCTTCAGTTCCTCTTAACTGTGAAGCTGGCATGGATAGAATCTTGACACTCTCACTCCCCGGACCTACTTCGAATCCGTCGCAGTCAAGCCCTGGTGCCATTGGCCGACCCCAAACTCAGAATCCTAACCAAGGTTCCCAGAGTGGCCAACCACAGGGTCATCCACCTGTTGGTAATGGTGGCAGTTCAAATGGTCCTCCCGGTGATGCTTCAAATCCCACTTGTACGGGCAACCTGAATGATTGCAATACTGATGGCAATCGACCCTCATCCAATGGATCAGGGAACTACCCCGACACTTCTCAACCTGTTGGAAGTTCCTCGCCATCACCAAATAAAGGGCCCAACACATCCTCGGGAGACCAAAGTGCTCAACAGCCTCAGAACGGCCAGGGTAGTGATGCCCATTCACCGTCACCTGGCGCACCTGGCGCCTCGAACTCAAACCAGTCTTCTCAACCACCATTTTCAGACGGGCAATCGGGCGCTCAGCCGAGCCGAAACCCACAAGGCTCCCCGCCTTCGTCACAAAACACTGACGGGATTGGTGGGATCCCATGTCCCCAGGGCCAAAGCAACTCAGGTCCAGGACAAGATTCATCATCCCCTACCAACCCAAACACAAACAATGGAACCCCTAGTAGTTCTTCAAACCAAGCGCCATCAAGTCCGAATAGCCAATCTCCCAATTCTCCACAAGGGCCCTCGAAGTCCAACCCTGGATCTGGAACAACAGGTGGACAACCGCCTGCTGGACCTCCTTCAAGTCCTGGAAACAACAACGGCTGTGCTAGTGACCAGGGCAATTCCGGTTCCAACTCTCCTGCTGGGTCGCCCACTCGGCCTACCAATCCGGGGCCGGAGGGTTGCCACGACGCCGGTTCACCAGGATCCCCAAGTAATGGCTCCCCTGTGCAACCTCCCGCATCTAGCCCTGCTCCTGATCCGAATGGTGGAGGTGTCCCTTGCCCCAATACTGGGAATGGTAAAGGTCCTAACAGTGGCAACTTCCCTGGACCTGGGTCTGATCCAATGGCTGGACCTGGTGCCGGAGCCTCGCCAGAAATTATCGTGACTGTTCAAATGCCTGCGCCTTCAGGAAACCCAGAGGCTGGCCCGCCTAGAAACTCTCCGAGCAATGGAGGTGTTGGACCGGGCGGGGCTGCCCCATCTCCCAGCAAAGGCAGCCAGCCGCTTCCTTCAGGCAGCTCCGGGCCATCTTCAAGTCCAGGAAGCACCAAGGGAGCCGATCCAAATCCCCCTGATTCCCCAGACAGTGGAGAGTTTCCTTGTGATGATGAAAGTGCTGCTTCTGGTCAGCCTGGGCCTGGAAATGGAGCAAACAATGGCGGTGCTGGAACACCTGCTTCTGATTTTACCCTTTGGCCACTTCCCACTGCTCCGCCAACCGTTCCTGGTTCAGCCGTGGACTCTGGACCCAATATCCCACCTCAGACAGATATCACATTCAAAAAGTCGGGCCCAGCGAGTTTGACCGTCCCAGGCGCCCCTGCTAATGCGCCAGAGGTCACTCTTTGGCCCCGCCCGACGGCAAATGCACCCACAGCCGCGCCTGCAAACGCAAATGGCAACCAAGAAACCATCGTCTTACACATCCCATTGCCTGGCCATATCATTCAAGGTGATAGCCTAACTGGGGTCAAGACACTCGATGCGATGATGACGAAGGATCTCTTCCCGGGCAGCTCGGTTGCTCCAGAACTTGTCAGTGCGCCGAGCTACGCTGTTGGCAATAAAAGAGGCCTAGTGGCAAGAGAAACGAACGAAGGTATCCCAAATCCTTCCCAAAGCTTCTTCCGATCAGAGAACCACACGGCGTCAACGACCTTGGCCACATATACCGGTGCTGCAGGAAGACGGTTAGCTTCGAACACCTTCATATTTGCATACTATGGGGTGTTTGCATTTGGGTTTCTATTATGGGCCTTCAATTAGTTTGGCCGGAATGAGAGAAGTGAAGATATGTTATATCAGTGGAATTAACAATGTTGCAAGGGAGAGAGTATAGGCATGGCATCACTACATTATGATGGATTATCTATTTGATAGGGCACTTACTTTAATAACTTAGAAAGACCACCAATGGAATGCACTTATACATACTAACGTTCCTCGGCCCCAACTTGTAAATGGTAGCATGGGAAGCCAAGAGCAGCAACGAGCCTGGCTAAAGATCAAAATTTTCTAAGTGTATCCGAAGCGATTCGCCTACAAACCAATTATGGAGGCTCCTTTTTAACATACTTGTTCTCCTGAGTAAGAGTTGGCATAGGTCCAAGGCGAGTTGATGAAAGTTGAGGACTACGGGTTTAAAAGCCCCACCCCCGCATGAAGGTGGATGCAACAACGGACCCTGTTTTTTTTTTTTATCTGGGTTGGTCACTCAACTTTTTTTTTCTTGCAAGTTTTGATCAAGTTTTCAGACGCGGACAAATTGCTTCCAAAAAAAAGCAGGCCGCAAGATCCCAGACGACGGGTATTTCGACCAATTGTCATTCCTTTCTGTCAATATTATTTCCCCCGACATTGCATACCTCACGTCCTCGGATTCCGTACAAAAATGAAGAGCAAACGTGCGCGCGAGGCCACCGAGGGAGAAGCTCCGGCTCGAGAAGAGTTACCCGAGGGCCCTACTAAGAAACGCAAGAGAGATGGCGAGCGCGGCAGCGAAGACGCATTAGCAGGGAAGAAGAGCAAGAAGGACAAGAAGCACAAGCAGGAGAGCAGGAAGGAGCGCAAGGAGAAGCGCAAGGACCTGATTGACTTGCCCGAGGAGGAGCCCGAAGAGAAGGGGGACGATGCGCTCCAGGCGGAGACCGATGTCAAGCCTGAGACGACGGCGGGCGAACAGGCCGAGGAGGTGAAGGAAAAGAAGGACAAGAAGGACAAGAAGAAAAAGGATAAGAAGGAGAAGAAGGAGAAGAAAGACAAGAAGGAGAAGAAGGGCGAGTCGAACGGCCAGCCCGCCGACGAGACAGCGGAACCCGCCGACGTCGAGAACCCCAACCGGATCGAGGTCGACGCGAACAAGAAGGCGGACCGGCACATCGTCTTCGTGGGCAACCTGCCCTTCAGCGCCACGGTCGCGACTATCACGGCGCACTTCGCGTCGCTCTCGCCTATCTCCGTGCGCTGCCTGAAGAATAAGAACGACGACAAGCCGTGCCGCGGGATCGCGTTCGTCGAGTTCGGCAAGGTCTGGCACATGAGGACGTGCCTGGACAAGTTCCACCACTCCATGTTCGAGGACGGCGTTTCCCCCGCCAGGAGGATCAACGTTGAATTGACGTAAGTTTTTCTTTCTTTCTTTCTTTCTTCTTCTTCTTCTTCACGTAGACTCCCCCGTTTCCCTCGCCACTCTCTCCACTTTAGGGAAGGAAGAACAATCTCGACTAACAAATGACAGCGCTGGCGGCGGCGGCAAGAACAAGAACCGACAGGACAAGATCCGCGAGAAGAACGAGAAGCTCGACGAGAACCGGAGCAAGCGCATCGAGAAGGAGAAGGTCGCCAAGGAGGAAAACAGACAGTCAGGGGACCATAATATGGAGGATGCAATCCACCCAAGCCGCCGGGGCAGAGTTCCTGGTAACGGATGGTAAACAGCCCTGCCTCCGGGCACCACATAATACGCTGTGCTACAATCTACAAGCCGCTACTGGAGTTTTCCCGACTGCTGTTTTGGAATAGACTGTTTTAGAATAGAGGACAAGGGCGTTCATCATTTGGCAGAACATTTGAAATTGACTATTTCTCCAAAAGTTTCCCAAGCACGACCGTACCAATTCCAACCTTCCAGAACTAAAAACAATACCCTTTTCACGTAATTAATGCAGTTTGACCCGGGACAGGAGCGAAATTTAAGATAGCTAGTATCCATGATCTATTTACAGCCAAAAACTGGGGATATCCTCGGGATAGCGTGATTCAGGAGAAAAAGGTGAGAATGAAGATGCAAAATAGAAAACCATTTGCCAGACGCCAACCAGCAAGTCCATCTCAGGCACTGCCAGAAATCTTGAGGGGTAAAAATGGGGAGGGGGGGATAAATAAGCGAGTGGGAAGGACGAGCCAATCCATCTAGGACCATTGAAGCAAAATCACCATCCATCCTGGTCGAGTAATCTTCATAAGGTGTTCTCGGAGTTGTTGTTGACAACAATGGCAACAGGGATATAATTCGTCGAATATGCGGCAGAGTTAACATTATGGGCGGGGCGAGCGTCAAACATGCCGGTCGTTTCGTGCTTGCAAAAATTAAAAGCTGTGTCGCCATTACCCGCCAGTGGTCTAATAATTGGAAATATTCGGTGAGTCCGAACTTGAAAAATTTCGTGCGATATATGGCTGCAGGAGCGTGGCAGAAAGCTGATGCGGAAATCGCTGATAATTCGACTCTCTTATCTCATTTTGGTGGTTTCGGACGACGGCTGTTCTATATCTTAAATCTAGGTGCCAGCCGTGATTTACAGGATGGAGCACTTGGATCGCTTCTTGCTGGACACAGTGGGTTTGGGGTTGAGAACGGCGCTGCGGTGTCGCTAGTTAGCAAAACCGTACTTTCCAGGGCAGCTTTGATTTGGTGAGTGGTCATACCGGATGGCCTCGTCAAAAACGCTCTTCAGATTTCGCTGAGTCAAGGCTGAGCATTCAAGGTACTTGTACGCCCTGATCTCCTTTGCGCAGTTCAGGGCTTGCTCGTACGTGACAGGCTCCATTCGCTTCTGGCGGAGAGACTCGAGGGTGGCAGGATCTTCTCGTAGATCGAGCTTGGTACCGACAAGAATGATGGGGGTGTTGGGGGCATGGTGGCCGATCTCAGGGTGCCACTAGACGACCAAATTAATCTCTGCAACAAACAGGCGCGAGGCGTTCGTTCCGTACCTTGGCCTTGACGTTGTCAAACGATGGCGGGCTCACGATGGAGAAGCAGATGAGGAAGACGTCGGTCTGAGGGTAGGACAGAGGCCGTAGTCGATCGTAATCTTCCTGACCGGCAGTATCCCAGAGTCCGAGGCTGATGGGCTTGCCATCAACCATCACACTGGCGGAGTAGTTATCGAAACTTGGATGGCAGGTGTCAGCAAAATGGTTGGCGTTCGTTCACCAGTCGGAGGAGGATGCGACCAACACTGTGGGGATGTATTCGCCTGGGAAGGCATTCGTGGTATAGGAAATGAGCAAACATGTCTTGCTGGAGTCAGTACCGCGTGTCGACTTGGAATTGGTTATCGTGGGCTGCACACCTTGCCAACTGCACCGTCACCGGTCACTACACACTGCAACGGCGGTCAGCAAAAACAATACCATGTCGTGGTGGGAAGTGCGCTAAGGCCGGCTTACCTTCAAAGATTGAACACCTGGCTGGGCCATTTCGCTATAGATTGTGCAACTTATTATTGCCAAGTGGAAGCTTTAATATGGGTGCAGGAAATGAAGACGGTTGTTATATGGAAGTAGCTGGGACGGATGATTGACAGCAAAGTGTTTGGGGCGGGTGGGGAGTATTATTCCGCGCGTCACAGCGACTGTGGACGGAGTTCTTAGGATGGCGATTTAATGCGCGTGGGAAAGCGGGACCGTGGATAAGAAGCGGGCGATGCAATCGACGGATCACGGAGGAGGGAGGAGGGAGGGCTGTTTGCGACGGTCAGGGTCTAAGTCTAAGGAACTCTGGCACTCAGTGTCGAACCTGGCTTCAGTGAAGGCTGGATCGAACAGAGGAGAGGAGGTGAGGTGAAGCTCAGCAGGTAGGTTAGATAAAGCAGTACAGGGGTTGATTGGTAGATGCACAGCAAGTGGGAAAGTTGGTACGGCGCCATCCAAGGCAAGGTACCTGCTTCAAGCGAGTACCTAGAAGGGTGATTCGCTCCAGGCATTTGCGCAGGCGGGTTTGTGGCCAGCCCTGGTACACTGGATGTATCCCGGTTGTACATACTCCCTGCTGGGCATTGGCGGGGCCTGTTTTTCTCGAATAAATAGCGTGGGAGGTTTGTCCAGGCAGGCGGGGAGCTAGCCGCTAAGAGAAAGCGCCCAGCGAGCGGCCTAGGGGACTGCAAAGCGACGACCACGCTAACTTGACACGACGTTCTTATGCGCCGGGTGAAGGTCACAACAGGCAGGCCAGCAGCTACCGGGGGAGGACTTGCTCCTCTCGCCTGGGTCTACAGGCTTGCTCCTCAGAGCAGGCATAAGGGCAGGGCAAGGCTGGGCAGCTGAGTCCCGGCAGAGGGGAGGAGGCATCAGCGCATCAGCCTTAATTCACCGTACATTGAGGTGAGAGGAGCCGAGTTCCCCAAGTGTCTATTATTATCCATGCTCAGGCCTTAAGGCGCTCCTCGGCCCCTCCTGTGGGAAGCGGCAGGGCAGTGCGCTGTGCTATGGCATTTATTTATTGCTTCTCCCAGATCCTCGCGCTCGCCACAGCAATAAATGGCAACGGGAAGAGCTGCGGGTGAGATGCGTGAGATGGAATCCAACCAGATATAGGTACATGGGAGAAACTTGGTGAGACATAACCACATACCCAGCGACGAGATCCTGCTGCCACCACCCATTGGAGCCCACCCCTCCCTCCCTCCCTTTACCCCTTATGCGCGCGGCGTCTCAGACAGACATGGCATGGAAAAGTGACGTGACCAATGCCACCTCTTGCCTCGGGTTCAAATGCGGAGGGCTGTCAGCCAACCTCCCTCAGCAGCGCTGCCATTTGCTTGCCTAGGCATCTGGATCACTCCCAAACTGCGGATCGTGATATAGGGCTTCTGGGTAATTGGCGAATGGATTCACCTCCAATGCACCACTAGCCGAGCAGCTGAGGTCTGCTGGAACCAGTCACCGCGGCGGCGTCGACAAAGTGGTCCGACTAACCTCCAAATAATCCACCATGACCAATTACACGAACTTCTCGCCATCAGAGATACCCGTCACACGCCTAGAGCCGCCGTCGGCCGCCATAAACCAACCAGGCTTTATTTCAATCACCACCATTTAGTGGGATAGTCGCCTCTCCACTGGGTACTGAAAAAAAAAAAAAAAAAAAAAAAAAAAGTCCCTTTGGTTTTTCTGTCGCTTAGACGCTCTTTGTCTTTTGTCCAGCGTAGTATTCTCATGCCATTGGTGTACGCATGAATTCCGCTTTTGCAAATCCCCCACCATTGACAGACCAAAGGGAAGAAGGCTGTGCCACTGTTCTCTCGTGTGATAGATAATGCGTGACACATTGTGCAATTATTGTATTGTCGCCAAGTCCAAGCGCTGCCCTTCTTCCTATGCCAAATCGGAGCGCTGCCTACCGTTTTCTGATACGTGTTGGGCTAACCGGGATCGCAAAAGGTCCTCTAGATCTCTAGTCTGTCAACGGCTATCCCCCCAACCTCCCACATGGCCACAGAGACAAACGCCATGTGGCTGGGGGTTTGCGGCCATGAGCATGCAATTGACTGCTTCGCTCTAGACCAGACGGAGGATGGTGGCATCTCTTTCACCTGACTTCCTCTTCCCAGCCACGGTCACGAAAGGGACTTTCAGAAGCGACAAATCTTGTCGGCCCCCGGCTCAACACGGAGACAGGATGGAGTCACGGTGACATGTTTCAAGGGCGCGACACCGCATTTCTTACCTGCTCCTGATTCTGCTCCTGATTCCATAGACGACGTATTTTGTCTACGGCAGGCAGGTGGGCCAACCCAGAGAATACCACTCGAGGTGTAATTCAAAGAGCCCGCCCAATTAGATACTCCTGTTGAACTCCGCCTTGCCTTGCCCATCATACAAAATATCGATCCAGAGCACACGTTTCATGACGGCCCGCGCCTCGGCCCATGACGCTATGGGGATCGACAGTTTTACTTCACCAAACCAGTCGGCGAATAATTTCTCAGGTGCCTCCTTGTGAACCTGGACCTTCCAGACCATGAGGACCCAAAAGGTCAGGAGTGGGTTGAACTGATCGCCAGAGGATCGGAGCTTCCACAACGCATCTTGGAAAGCCCGATTAACCGACACATTGATCGCGCGGAGTTCCGGCCAACTGAAGAAAATCGAAGTGGCAAACGCGAGCATTCCAACCCGGAATGCTTCCAAGGCTGGTGACCGGTCAAATGCAAGGTGCGAGAGACGGTACGAGACGGACAGCAGAATCTCGTTGAAGGTGCCGTGGGGGAGTTTCAGCCCCGTTTGACATCCCAAGTTGGCCATTTGGCAGAACTCGCGAAGGTCGGTCCACACGTTGTAAAGCCGCGTATCCAACGACTGAATGATTCTTGATAGCTCTTTGTCATCCTCGAACCTCGCCAGGCTAGTGTGACTAGAACCAGTTATATAAGGTTCCCACGAGATGTTGTCTCTGAAATATATGGGCCGACGACTGTTCCGTAGGGCGTGTGAAAGATCGCCTCTGGACACATGGTCAGCTCCCGAAAGTTTCTTCCCCCCTTTCGCTTGTTCACACCAAAGAACACGTACCTGCATATCTTGAAGGCTATTTCATTGGCTGTGGTTTTCAAGTTTGGGAGCCCGCCCCTTAGATTGACCATTACCTTGAGACCTTCCAAGTGGCTCTCAAGGGTACCCCAGTCTCCCAGGACGTCTGCTGCTAAAGCCAACATAACGATCGTCATGATGGTCGGGTCGGAAGTAGCAGAAGAGCTGTTGGGTTTGGAGAGTCTGCTCTGCAGAAGACGTAACGCTTCCACGAGGTGTGCTTGTGTTTGAGCAGTGGGCTGTCTGCTCAGCTTCTTATCGTGGTAGGCTTCGGCTGAATACGCCATCGCGTGGATGTATGCTGCGTCACTTAGCAACAAACCGACCCACGCAGCATCGATAGTTGGTTCCTCGATGCATAATTCCTTTGGATACATGGCGTTCCCAAGAATAGGTAATACTGGAACTCTGTCTGAGTGGTGGAGCCCCAATGACGATATGAAGGGGAAGGGGAGTGTAACTTACAACTTGCTGCTTTCTGGATAATCCGCGGGTGTACTTTATCCGGAAAGCGAATCCATGAGAGGCCGTTACCAAGAGGACGGATGAGGGAAGTCTTCTCGACATGGCCATCGTCGTGTTGATCTTGCTCGCTGAGCCCTACATCATGATTGATCCAAGATGTCAAGGTTCTTGGACCCTTACGGCTCGAGCGGCTACGGGAAATATGGCTCCGGACCAATCTTTGATTTTCTTTGACCCTGGGATTAGATGCGGTGGTCACGACGAACTGAAAGCCTCCGCCAGCGCTCATTCTGGATTTGCAAGTTGGCCTCGGCACGTCTATTATCGGTAATTGGCAACTCTTGGCAAACCTAGATCGGGAGACGTAAATCCGGCCTATGGATGTTCACATAAAATAGCAGATTGATGACCTAGTGGGTATTTCAAAAGATAGGGAAGAGACCAAGTGCCAACCAGAAGAGAGATCGATCAAGCAAATTGGGCATTGCCGGTTTTTATGGAGAATTGCCGTTTAAGTGGAACAGTGCCAAGACTCTGTTATTTTCCCTTTCTGGATAAGTCTAGATCGCTTCCCCACCAATCGAGCTACTCTAGTCCTCCCTTTTTGTGTTTGCCTGCCCTCCTCTGTTCTCTTGCATGCTATTCATAGCAATGTACGTATATCTCAAACGAGTCAGATCCCACGCGGCCCGCGTTCAACGACTGCCTGCCCTAATTTCGCTTTAAACTCTGTAGCTTTATGGGTACCCGCATGCTCAGGTGTGACTAGGTACCTTACCTAACGATCTCCCGTCGAGCATTCCTCGATCCGGCAATTGGCATGGCTTGGCATTGATATCTCGCATGGTGATACCTACAGGTGTTTGCCTACCGTATACTTAGCTTTGGCTATTGAGAGCTTCGTGTCGGGTTTGTCTCAATATGGCATTTGAGATGGTCTTGGCATTCATACCTCGCCTCGATGGTAACTTCATTCATTTGTCGAATATGGTGGAGGAGGATAGACAGCAGCCATGGGCGACTTGTATAAATGGCTGAGCATTCTGCCCTCAGGAGATGAAGAAGGCAGAGAAGCCAGTCAATTAACAAGCTCGAATCACTTTAAACCACCAAGATGAAAACTTCACGAGACCTACCTCCGTATACGGCGGGATTTGGCTCCATGTTAGTTACCCATCAACTCAAGAACAGCCCACCACCAGTGCCAGACAATACCGATCTAAGCGGAAAACTTGCCATCATCACTGGCGCGAATAGCGGGCTTGGGCTTGAGAGCGCCAAGCAACTGTTGTCCCTAGGACTCTCGCATCTGATCATTGCCGTTCGATCTGTCCAAAGGGGGACGGCTGTGCTGCCCAGCTTAAAAGCAGCCAACTCGAAAGCTAAAATTGAAGTCTGGGAGCTGGAGATGGAGTCTTATGACTCAGTTCAGCAATTCAGTCAGCGGTGTGAGCGAGAGCTACCGAGGATCGACATCGTCATTCTAAATGCAGGCATATCGGTGCTGGAATTCAGCACAGTTGCCACTGGTCACGAAAAAACCATGCAGGTCAACTACTACAGCACTTTCCTCCTCTTGATTCTGCTTTTGCCAATCCTCAAGGCTAAGGCTTCCGGAAGATCGGTTCCTCGAATCGTGGTCATCAGCTCGATGATGTCTCAGTTCGCCAAGTTCGCCCACAGTGACAAGCGACCTCTGCTGGCATCACTCGATGACACAAATATCGTGCCCTGGGATAAGCTTGACAGGTACAACATCTCCAAATTGGTTGGGCAGATGTTTGTTGCGAAGCTCTGTGAACAAGTGTCTGCCAAGGACGTCCTCATCAACATGGTTGAGCCGGGCTCGGTCAAGGGGACAGGGCTATTTCGGAATGCTAGCGGTCTCGTCGCGGTCGCCTTCAAAGCGATGTTTGCTCTGACAGCCCGGACTGTGGAAGTGGGTGCTCTAACATATATGGATGCCGCGGTCGTCAAGGGAGAGGAATCACACGGCTGCTTCTTGGTGAATGCTGAAATCGCCCCGTAAGTAGAGGAATTCCGAGCCATTCGACATGGCGCAATTCGCACTAACCTCGTTTTTAGGCTTGCCGCTAAAACCTATGGCAAAGAGGGAGAGGAACTCATGGAGGCAGTGTGGAAGGAGACGGTTGAGGAGTTTGCGCCTTTTGGATGCAAAGAGATTTTAGACAATCTCTCTGCGTGAGATACATGTATAATTACATCGCCATATATATAAACCAGCGTTGTTCTTCACTTTAAGCTTGTATGGATGTCAACTAGGAAATAAAAATAGTTCCGATCTTGGCTGCCGGGAGCTGTGCTTGGTAAGCTAGACCGAGATCGGAGTACAGCTCTCGGAACTACCTAGGTAGCGATTCTGTCTGGTCATGATTTGGTAATGACGAAGCAATGATGACGGGCGGGGCACCCTCAATGACGGAAGATGCATCGCTGCACGTTCGCAGATAGCCGTGCCTGGCCCCGAGAGCGAGCTCCGAGGTGGAGGTGGAGAGAGAGAAGGCGGCAGGCAGTACCTAGCGATCAAAACTTGGTCCCTCTCCACTCTCGAGTAACTCCTCATTGTTCCACATCCTCTTGAGCTTCATTCTTCACTCTCCCGCACTTTCATATCAATCCACCCAAGAAAGACCCAAGAAAAATAAAAAAAGAAACCGCCAAAATGGTCAAGGCTGGTAAGTTTAAATAAACTATCGTGGGCAGCTCCCACGCGGCATAGCCCGTCACTCCCGGCACACCCACTCTGAGGGAATACGCGCGAGTTTGAGAGAATTTCCGTGTGCTGCCTTGATGGTCCAACCGAACCTTGATGGACAGCCCGGCAACACATGGCTGCAGCTGCTCTGTTTCCTAGTTTGGCATTCGTCTACGCGATTCATGAAGCGCATTGGCTAATTCATCTCCGTCATCACAGTCAGTGTCCTCCGCGGCGACGCAAAGGTCTCCGGAACCGTCATCTTCGAGCAAGAGTCCGAGTCCGCTCCCACCACTATCACCTGGGACATCACCGGCAACGACCCTAACGCCAAGCGCGGCTTCCACATCCACACATTCGGTGACAACACCAACGGCTGCACCTCCGCTGGCCCTCACTGTGAGCGAGTTCCCGGCCGACGAACCGGCCCTCCTCTTCCGCCGTCCAGCGTGCTAACATAGGATCTTGGATAGTCAACCCCCACGGCAAGACCCACGGTGCTCCTTCCGATGAGGCCCGTCACGTCGGTGACCTGGGCAACGTTGAGACCGACGGCCAGGGCAATGCCAAGGGCTCCGTCACTGACAGCCTCGTTAAGCTGATCGGCCCCCACAGCATCATTGGTGTAAGTCACGGCTGATCTGGACCTATAGTTATCAAATAAATAGCTAATTCAATTGCAGCGAACCGTCGTCGTCCACGGCGGCACCGACGATCTCGGCAAGGGTGGCAACGAGGAGTCCCTCAAGACTGGCAACGCTGGCCCTCGCCCTGCCTGCGGTAAGCATTTTCCTGCCAATTATACTATGTTCGAATTGATGTGCTGACACTTCATGTACAGGTGTTATTGGTATCTCCAACTAAGAGATTGGAAGTTGGAACCTCTTCAGTAACCCTACGAAGCGGGGTGTGGTAGTGCCGAGGATGGTATATACATAGGATCCTGTACTGCAGTTGAAAACAATTTATACTGAAGTAGTTCTGCCTGCTAACACCATCAATCTTTCATGGGAAAACACCACCCGCAAAGCTCGTTCGTCTATATTTCTGTGTCTTGATGATATGGCTGTTGGGCATGCCCAGGGAGCTTCTAGGTAGCTCTCTCGTAGTGTGACGCAATTGAGGGGTACAGCTTCTGATTACAAACGATAGGCACTTTGGCTGCGTCATAAGGCACCTTGATTCCGCTACCTACAATAAACTTTGAAGTGCGCGTGGCAAGAGAAAATGAAAGAGGAATACACGATATCCAAATATGATGAATAATAATGCGAAATACGAATGCCACATCGCTTTATATCAACCAATTGGCTTCCTGTTGGCTGAATAGCATCATGTAAGCCTGTAAGACGAGCTTCAACTTGCCCCGCCAACCCGCCCTCTCACCGCTTTCGCCACCAGCCCACTGGACAGCTGCCCCGCGTCTTCGCTTAGGAGCGCCCTCAGGCGGGTTGTGGCCCCTGAAACCAGAGCTTAGTCCCCACAATGTTCCATAGTCGAACGAGAATCGGGACACCTTTCCATAACTCTATGAACCCTGATCACAAGACACTACTCCCTTTTCAACAGTTTCTTTAATTCTCGAATCAATTGCTCTTCCCAAGGCGATAGAGGGCTTGTTTCCTATCGAACTCAGCCTTCACTTACCTTCTTCTGTCTAAGCCCGGTATGTCACTGCTTATGTTTCCTTTTCGGTACTCCCAGAAGCTCTAAAATCTCCGGGGTCAAGGCTCCAGTATCTGGAATAGAGCTCTAGATGGTGTCTACTTTGTGCGGATGGTGGCTGTGAATAATGTTCCTGTCTACTCGGACCCATTCATATAGGGTTCCTTTCCCGATGGGTTCCTACTAGCAAATGCATTGGCCACGTCCTAGCTGGCCCGTACTGGTATGCAATGAATAGCTTGCTGACCGCTCCAACTCAATGCAGGCCTCTCTGATCGGTTCCTGTTCGGATTCACCATGTCGAAGACTTTTATCGGCAATGTCAAGAGCGTCTTGAGCGGAGACACTTTGATCCTCACGAGTCCCAACAACCCGTCGGCCGAGCGAACCTTCGCCCTTGCCTATGTCAATGCTCCCCACCTGAAGCGTGAGGGCGATGAGCCCTTCGCCTTCCAGTCCCGAGAACATCTCCGAAACCTGGTTGTTGGTAAACCTGTCCAATGCACGGTCGCGTACACGATCCCTAACTCTGGCCGAGAATTCGGAACTGCAAAGCTTCAAGATGGCACCGAGTTCCCCGACGAGCAGGTGAAGGCTGGCTGGCTCAAGGTCCGGGAGGATGCTGGGCGGAAGGAAGAGTCCGAGGAAGTTCTTGATAAGCTCGAGAAGCTCCGCGGTCTCGAGTCCCAGGCTAAGAGCGAGGGAAAGGGTGTCTGGTCCGGCGCTGGCGGTATCATCGAGGTCCAGAATGATCTTGGAGGCCCCGAGTTTTTGACCCAGTGGAAGGGCAAGACGGTTGACGGCGTTGTTGAGCGCATTCTGAGTGGTGACAGACTTCTCGTCCGACTCCTGCTCTCCGATAAGAAGCACGTACAGCCCCTCACACTCTTGGCTGGTGTCCGTACACCTGCAACTGAGAGGGTTCTGCCATCCACTGGCGCCACCCAGCCTGCTGAAGAATACGGAAATGAAGCCAAGGCGTTTGTCGAGTCAAGATTGCTCCAGCGTCAAATCAAAGTCGAAATTGTTGGTGCAAGCCCCCAGGGTCAGCTCGTGGCGAGCATCATCCACCCCCGTGGAAACATTGCCGAGTTCCTTCTCCAGGAAGGCCTTGCTAGATGCAATGACTTCCACTCCACAATGCTTGGCGAAAAGATGGCGGCATTTAGAGCTGCTGAGAAGCAGGCTCAAACTAAGAAGCTTCGTCTTCACAGGCACCATGTTGCCAAAGCTGAGACCGGCAACCAGGACATGGTTGTGTACAAGATTATTGGAGGAGACACTATCCTGGTCAGAACTAAGGCAGGCACCAACGAGAAGCGTATTAGCTTCAGCAGTATTCGTGGCCCCCGTACCAACGAGGCTTCGGAAGCCCCCTTCAGAGAAGAGTCCAAGGAATTCTTAAGAAAGAAGGTCATTGGAAAGCACGTCAAGATCAGCATCGACGGAACCAAGCCCGCGAGCGAAGGCTTCGAGGCTAAGGAGGTTGCCACCGTCACCGAGAAGGGCACCAACATTGGTCTTGCACTTGTCGAGGCTGGTTGGGCATCCGTCATCCGTCACCGAAAAGATGACACTGACCGTGCCCCCAACTACGATGAGCTGCTGGCTGCTCAGGAGAAGGCCAAGGAGGAAGGCAAGGGTATGTGGTCCGGCAAGCCGGGGAAGGCTAGACAATACCTGGACCTATCAGAGAACACACAAAAAGCCAAGATTATGCTTGCAACGCTACAACGCCAGAAGAGAGTGCCCGCCATTGTAGACTTTTGCAAGGCCGGATCCCGATTTACTCTACTGATTCCCCGCGAGAATGCAAAGCTCACTCTTGTCCTTGGTGGCATCCGTGCCCCACGAGCCCCACGAGCTGATGGTGAGGGTGGCGAGCCCTTTGGCAAGGAGGCTCTTGAACTTGCCAACCGCCGCTGCAACCAGAGAGATGTCGAGGTTGATATCCACGACATGGATAAGGTTGGTGGTTTCATCGGTTCTTTGTACATTAACCGTGAGAACTTTGCCAAGGTTCTCGTTGAGGAGGGTCTTGCATCTGTTCATGCTTACTCGGCCGAGAAGTCTGGAAACTCGGCCGAACTGTTTCAAGCTGAGAAGAAGGCAAAGGAGGCGCGTAGCGGTTTGTGGCATAGCTGGGATCCCTCTCAGGATGAGGAGGAGGAGCCTGAGGCCGTCGAGGAGGAGGCAACCGCCGATAGCTCCGTAAGCTTGGAGAAGAAGCCTACCGATTACCGCGATGTCATTGTCACCAACATTGACGCCAACGGAAAGCTCAAGATCCAGGAGATCGGCAAAGGCACAGCCGCGCTTGAGACTCTGATGAGCGAGTTCAGAAAATTCAACCTCGACTCTAAGAACAAGCAGCCTTTGAAGGACGCCCCCAAGACTGGCGAGTATGTGTCGGCCAAGTTCTCTGCTGATGGGGAGTGGTACCGTGCCCGTGTTCGAGCCAACGACCGAACCGCAAAGAAGGCTGAAGTTCTATATATCGATTACGGTAACAGCGAGATGATCCCCTGGGCAAACCTGCGCCCTCTGGACCAGCCTCAGTTCAGTGTACAGAAGCTCAAGGCCCAGGCTGTAGACGCATCCCTCTCCTTTGTGCAGCTGCCTACCGGCGCCGACTACTTCCAGGACGCTGTTGGCTTCATTGCTGAAGTGACCGAGGGCAAGCGTCTTGTCGGCAGCTTCGACTTTGTGGACACCAAGGAGAATCTCAACTACATCACCCTCTACGATCCCAAGACCAACAATGAGTTGCCGGGTCTAAATGATTCTCTAAACAAGGAGATTGTGGCCAATGGCTACGGCATGGTTCCCAAAAAGCTCAAGGCTTGGGAACGCAGCAAGGCCTTCGAGTCGTACTTGAAGCATTTGACCGAGGTCGAAAGCCTGGCGAAGCAGGATCGCCTGGGCATGTGGGAATACGGAGATATCACTGAGGATTAGATCAGATGACCTGAAAAAAGTTGAGGAAAATTAGATGAAAAATGTACGTATGTACTCAATAATAGGATTGAAAGACATGCGGAAATATCCACGAGTGAAGTGACGGACAACGCAAAATACAATCCCGAACAGTGCGATTTTCGGAATTACTATGGCGGATGTCGACATGGCGACGTCTAAAGTGGCGGGGAGGGTGACTGTGGCCCGACCAGAGGCTCCCATTCGTGGGCTCCGAGTCAAGTCCCGTTGCGGTCTTGCTTTCATTGAGGTTCGCTCATCTTCCCCGACAAATCGGTAACCCCAGTTTTTTTCTCCCATCCCTGGGCCGGCTCCAAGCTTTTTTTCCGGTCACGATGCCACAGCCGTCTCGTCGACGGGCTGAGACTTGGCTGCCTGTCACCCTGAGCACAACCCATCCATGCCACTTGCCATTGGTAGGCTTGTACGTGCAGGTCCGGGGGCGTTCTAAACGTTAAATTGCTAATTCTGTGTCTCTATGCCTTTCATCCGTATGGGTTTTGTATGTATCTTCAGGGGGATCTCGTGTAGAGGGTACCTGATCTGGCATGACGATCCTACCTTACAGACTACGGAGTCGAGGTAGCAGCAGATTGGAATTGGCGACAAGACCTGACACCTATGGAAGTCGACGAACGGGATTGGTGGCCGCGATTCTGACTTTGTATGACGCTTTACGTCTATGTGTGCACATACAGTCGTCAATGTCCCTGCAATCGCCACCCTGGCCGTGATCATGTGATTCCTCAAGAACAGGTACAATTCTTCTACTTGCATCTTTGCTTACCTATCTGGCCAGAGCATAGAAGCGATCCGGGAGGACGGAAATGCTCACCGGCCGGCGACCAGAGCTAGGAGCTGGGAGCTCAACTTTAGTACAGCAGCCTCCAACCCCGGCCGGCCCCCCGAGTTAGCTAAGCTTCAGTCAGAAAATTGTCAAACACTCAAATCGTCAGAATCGGAACTATGCGGCTGGAATTACTAACCAGGCAATGGGCGTTGCACCAGGCGGTGGGGGAGGCCCAGAGATTGGCGGGTGGACCGTAGTCACCCTCTGAGGGTCACCCTCAGCGGGACAAGACACCTGTTGGTGTTGTCAGGTATGACCTAACCAGCGCCCCGCATCGGTGTGGTGGGGGGCTTCTCCTACTAACGTACCGTGTACCTCCCTGGAGGTACGCATGCGCCGGGGAGCGGGTCGCTGCACTGTGGAAGGTAGGGAATTGGCCCCCCTACCTGGAACCACCGGCCGAGCTCAAAACCACCCTCGATCGTCATTTCTGCCACTTTTCTCTTCTTCCTTTTCTCTCCATCTCCAGTCTGTCCATCCCAAATCATATTTTCCGATTTACCAATCCAGACCTAATCGCCATCATGTCCTCTGCTCTCGAACAGCTCAAGGCCACCGGCACCGTAAGTAGCAGGTCCTCACACCCCACCATAAGCTTCCATGCTTCCCAGCGACTGCCCCTCATTGAAGGAGCTTGGAGGGGCTATTTTGTTGGGCTCGGAGGCGTCGACAAGGCCAACCAGGCTCAATTGATGCCTTCCGCAGCGCATTGGCACTGTTCACCTGGATAGAAAGATTAAATTGCTGACGTTTGTTTCTTTTTCTTCCAATAGGTTGTCGTCTCTGACTCTGGTAATTACCTCATGCCACGTCTAATAGCTTAGAACTGCTTGCTAACACAATCGCTCAATAGGTGACTTTGCCAGTCAGTATACCCCTTTTCCCAACCGTCCCCGTACTCTCCGATGCCAGAAATCGAAAGGCTGCAAGCCATATGATCTATCCTAGACTCCCGCACGTTTTTTGAGTTCGAAGAAGTAAGAGACTGACCGCAAGGTATAGCCATTGGCAAGTACAAGCCTCAGGATGCCACCACCAACCCCTCCCTGATTCTCGCCGCCTCCAAGAAGCCCGAGTACGCCGTCCTCATTGATGGCGCCATCGACTACGCCAAGAAGCAGGGTGGCGACATCAACACCCAGGTTGACCACGCCCTCGACCGCCTCCTGGTTGAGTTCGGCAAGAAGATTCTCGAGATCATCCCCGGCAAGGTCTCCACTGAGGTCGACGCCGCCTTCTCTTTCGACACCAAGGCCTCCGTTGACAAGGCTCTGCACATCATTGACGTAAGTGTCTTGGTCTTGGGGTTGTTGTTCGCCTCACGCAGTCGCTAACTAGTTATGAATAGCTGTACAAGCAGCAGGGCATCTCCAAGGACCGCGTCCTGATCAAGATCGCCTCTACCTGGGAAGGTATCAAGGCCGCCGAGATCCTCCAGCGCGACCACGGAATCAACACCAACCTCACCCTCATGTTCTCTCTGGTCCAGGCTATCGGTGCCGCCGAGGCCGGTGCCTACCTGATCTCTCCCTTCGTCGGCCGTATCCTTGATTGGTTCAAGGCCCACAACAAGAAGGAGTACGCCAAGGAGGAGGACCCCGGTGTTTCCTCCGTCAAGGCCATCTTCAACTATTACAAGAAGTTCGGATACAGCACCATCGTCATGGGTGCCTCTTTCCGCAACACTGGTGAGATCACCGAACTCGCTGGCTGCGACTACCTGACCATCTCTGTAAGCTACCCCGTCCAAGAGGAAACGAACCATAATCATGAGCAAAACTGACGCATCACTGCAGCCCAACCTGCTCGAGGACCTCCTCAACTCCAACGAGGCTGTTCCTAAGAAGCTGGATGCCGCCGGCGCCTCTGCCCTCAACCTCGAGAAGAAGACCTACATCAACAACGAGGCCAACTTCCGCTTCGACTTCAACGAGGACCAGATGGCCGTCGAGAAGCTCCGTGAAGGTATCAGCAAGTTCGCCGCCGACGCTGTGACCCTCAAGAACATTCTCAAGGAGAAGCTTGCCTAAGCGCCTCATTAATAAGTGAAAATCATGATGACCAAGACTGATGAGTTCGAAAACAAAAAGAAGAAATGGAAGAAGAATAAAAAAAAGGACATGAAGTAATTGGCTCAAACTGTAGCCTTTGGAGGAACTGTTGACACAAGAATTTGTCAGGATCCGTCCAATTTTTTTCATTTGTTTCGTTTGTCTGGCTGTGAAAGTTATTTAGGGATTTGAGATGTCAATAGATCCAACGCCTTTCTGGCTCTACGATGCCGGCCATCTTACATGCCAACACTACTTATCAATCAGGATGAAATGAAGAGCAAGATAGAATAAAAAAATGCTTAGAATCATTGCCAGTATTTTTAAGCGATGCTAATAGTAGGGTTCCGCAACCCAGCCCAAACGCCGACCTTCCAACGCCGGATATATAACATGTATGTAGGTATATGAATAGGTACAGGTGACTTGTATTTATAGAGAAAGCGACGCGCCCAGTCATTGACCCTAAGGTGGGGTGCATGCGACCTGGACAGTTGTGTATTTGAAGGCAGTGTTCGATGTAGCCTCAATTATTGCAGCCGTAAGAGAATTGCCCTTGACACAGCCAGAGTCGAGGCCCAGGGTATACTTCCCCTCCTTGAAGCCCTCCTTGGCGTCATGGCCGTAAATGATTGTGCGTCGCTGATCCTCCTTGAGTCCTTCCTGGTGTCGGTCCCAACCAATTGTCCACTGCTCACCGGTTCTGGTTTCCAGAGGGACGACAACGGCCCTGTCAAAGGTCGCCCTTGACGGGTCCGCGTTCTCACGCACGGCCTCATATTCACCCTGCAGCTTGTCCTCGCCGGAGACCATGTCGCCCAGACCGTCGACCTCGGAGGTGTCGCGGCGTCGCGGGGATTCCATGGCCTTCTTCCTGAGCTCCTCCCTCGGGTAGGCGAGGGTGCGCATGTTCATGACGGCCCAGGGGTCCTGGCTGCCCAGCTCGACGCCCGGGACGAGACCGGCGTGCACGACGAGGAGGGGGAGGGGCTCGGCGGTGAGGATGACGGGGAGGGCGGCGAGCCAGTCCAGCTGCTCCTTGTCGAGGGTGCGGGCCATGGCGACGTCCTCGGACTTGCCCTTGCGGTGCTGCATGTGGGGGGTTTCCTGGTCGGCGGTGACGCCGTGCATGGCGTCGAGGTTGGAGCGGGCGAGGAGGAGGCGGTCCTCGTGGTTGCCGCGGACGGCGCTGGCGTTGAGCTGCATGAGGCGGGCCACGACGGCGGGGGAGTCGGGCCCCTTGCTGACCATGTCGCCGACGGAGACGAGGTGGTCGGTCTCCTCGTTGAAGTTGGCCTCCTTGAGGAGGGCGTCGAGGGCCGAGTCCATGCCGTGGATGTCGCCGACGACGACAAGGCGGCGCTTGTTCTTGGGGGTCGGGATGTACTCGGGGGGGATGACCCCGATGAGGGTCAGGCCGGTGAGTGGCGGCCGGTCATAGCCGCCGTACGACATTGGGAGATCGGCGTCGTTGAGGAAGACGGGTTTCGTGGAGGTGGCTTTGGCGGGGGTGGTGATGTGGTCCGGGGTCATGGCCTTGTTGTTCAGCAGGCGGGTGCTGCAGAGGTAGATGCTTGATAGGAAGAAAATGGATGCGGCGAGGACGAGGGCCCGGTGGTAGGCCGGTGTGATCTTGAGAGGGACCATGATGGCGGCGGGACGGCGGCGGCGAGGGAAGGAGCGTTGGTGGGTTCAATTGCCTTGCCGCCGGTAGAAGAGAAGTGGTGGCGTCGGCGTAGTGTCGATGTCGTCAGCTCCCAGGCATGTAGTTGGTTGCGGAATGAGAAGGGGAGATGGACTAGTGAGGATGGCGAGGCTGAGGACGAAGGTGCGATGCGGCCAGCCAAAGTGATACAAGGAAGAAAAAGAACAGAACGACGCAAGTCTCCAATGAAACTGTCTCAGAGAGAAGATATATGAATAATACTGTGTAACATATGGTTTATGGACCGGGGATAGCAAAAGGATGACGAATGCGCTGGGGCAGAACGTGCCAAGATCCAGTTTCGGAAATCGGTCACGGGGGAAGCAGCTTGGGAGGCAACGGCCCCTTGCGCTTGTGCGTCGGGTTGCCAGTTGCGGTGTGGAGGCAGATCAGATAAAAAACGCTGTTCTCTTGGCAAGGAATGTGCTGAGGTTAATATACTTCGGGAAGACCAGCAGAATGGCAAACACAAATTAAAATCCAGTCATCTGCTATCCAGAGACGGAGCGCTACAGGCCCCATACAGATGGCGCAGCGGACAGTAATGCATACGTACTTGGACGAGCCGCGCGTCACCGAAGACCCAACGCTTGCTGAAATCGCAATCTCAAGCAGGGACTTGTTACTAGCCTAAACCCCAGAGGTGGTTATCTGAGGCCCTCTGGATCACCCGGGCGGCAGCAGCTATCAACAATCGAAAACAGGTTAGGTCTATGGTCTGTTGGTGGACGGCAGATATTGTAGATGGCATGACATGAAGCCATTACCGCGCATGATACGTCGATAAATTTGCAACACGTCCTATTGCAATTTGCAGAACACCAATTTAGGGGTGCCGCCCTTCTTTGTATCAGCAATCTTGCAGCTCAGCCAGATGACGAGTAAAGTAACGGAGTTGGGGAGAGCCCAGCTCTACCAAACCGGCCATATATAACTTGGGGCCCCGGTATGTAGGCTGTGAATGATCAAGTCGGGCTGTTGGTGCAACCTTGCGCCACCAATTCTAAGACTTAGGTCCAATCGCCGAGTTTCCCATCCCATACTATTCGTTTACAACAGTCATTCTATAATTGGTTCATTACAAGCTAACTCAATGCCTGGACTATTGATACAGTAGAAGCAGTCAATGCTCAGGGTGATTTCTATCATTACAATTGCGTGAGATGTTACATGGTCGAGAGAAGTGGGAGTAGGACAGGGCCGGCGCATCCATTCCGGACGGGAGGCCTCGCGAGAAGCTGTCTGCCATTGCCAGCGCGCATGCCTTTCATTTTAGGCCAGACGTCCGTAAAGCACAATTGCGTGCGGAATTTGGCATCGTTTGCCTCGTTCGTGAAGGTGGTTGATATCAAGACTTCACAGCACCGGCGATTGATGCAGCGAAGGTTCATTATTTCGACTTCTCTTGTTGTTGTTGCTGCTGCTGCTGTTGCTGCAATCGATATTCCTCATTCTCGATTTCTCTCCAGTCCCTGGGTATCGGTTCGTTTCCACTTGTCTCCTTCACACTACCGGCAAACGCTGGCTTGCCCGCATACAATTGATATCCTTTCCCGCTCTCGGCAGTTTCGAGTGATTTGTACGCAACTGGCATGTTGCCTCGGAATCGCTTTCGCATATCGACCATCCCGCGCTTGCATTCCCCGAGTCCTTTCTTGAGCTGTCGGCATTGTAGTGGGAGTGTTTCGACGAGAGGTTCGCGGAGACAATCGTGAGCCGAGTTTCGCTGGACCATGATGCAGTCAGACTCCTGCAGGCAAGCTGCGAGGGCAGCACCTGTATAAATCTGTCAGACGAAAGGGACTGTAATTAGAGTGAAATAACTCCAACTTACGTAGTTCTTTACACGAGCTAGGCATGGTGATTCTGTGGCTGGTCTTGTACTTTCGGCAAGCCTGGATTAAAGATATCTAGAAAATGGGCAGATCACTCATTGATTTCCAAGCCAAGCTGATTGGTTGAGACTAGATACAAGTGGAAACGGGAAAGATGTGGCTAGGCTTTATGAGTTCAGCCACAGCAACAGCCACAGCCAACAGATTATACTTTTGGCTTGAATCGATGACACACCAAGCCCAGTAAGTACTAGTACCCTGCAATGGGCTACGCTGAAACCGTCAGGCACGTACCAGTTCGTCCCAAGCTCTCACCTCGTGCGTATTTACATGTGACATCACAATCCTACCTAATACCCAACTGCATTCATCATGAAGGATTTCTTGCTTTGCCACTCAACCTAGCTCTCGCACTTCCTCAGATTATAAACTATGGCGCATATTCTGTTCACCAAGGCCCTTTCTGATTAACCTGTATAAACCTATATCGCTGAAATGCCTGTTCCATTTCTTGGCCGGCTGCACCCGTAAGTTCCCCCTGTTTGGCCACCAATGCGCAAACCAAGCCATTGAAACCACCACGCATAAACAAGCTGACATCCGGTGGCACAGCACCGAGTACTTCGCTCTGGTGGGGTCTTTCTTCTTTGTTGGGCTCGAGGCCATAATCCGGATATTGACATTAGCCCTACGTGAGCAAACAACCGCCCAAGGCTTGGGCATCATGCAGCCGATGCGAACAATCCACTGACCTGTATCTCCTAGCACCGTTCCTTGTACAAATCTTCTATCGAGCGTCGCGACGTATATTCAATCGATTTTCCAGCCCGGCACAGCAAAGAGCTGAGGATAAAAAGAAGAGTAAGGTCATTTTGAGACAGTGTCTATTACGGGCCCGCCCTAATCGCATCTCTAGCCATATCAACATCTGTGAGAGATGCTGCCGACTTCGTCGAACTTTGCCGATTATGGGGATATGAAGCCGAGGAGCACATTGTGCAAACAAAAGATGGCTTTCTCCTGGGCCTCCACCGCCTGCAATGGAGACGAGGCGAGGAGGGTAGAAAAGTCAACAACGGACCATCAAGTATCAGGAAGCGAGTGGCATATTTACATCATGGCCTTTTGATGAACTCTGAAGTTTGGGTGTGCCTCACAGACGAGCAGAGATGCTTGCCTTTTGAGTTGGTGGAACGGGGATTCGATGTCTGGGTAAGCGGGAGGCTCATTTGAGATGTCTCAGGACTCAGCTCCAGCTAACACGCTCATAGTTTGGAAATAACCGGGGCAACAAATACTCCAAAAAGTCCATTCACTGTTCTCCCAACTCGTTGAACTTCTGGGATTTTTCCATGGACGAGTTTGCCTTTCATGATATCCCAGATAGTATATCATACATCCTGGATACAACACAGCAAAAGAGTCTTTCATACATCGGCTTCTCTCAGGGCACGGCACAGGCATTTGCAACTCTCGCTATTCATCCAAAGCTCAATCGTCAAGTAAATGTCTTCATCGCTCTGGCCCCGGCCATGGCCCCGGCGGGTCTCTCTAATGGAGTTGTGGACTCCCTGGTCAAGGCCTCTCCCCAGGTCCTGTTTCTTCTCTTTGGCAGAAGATCTATTCTCAGCTCTGCAACAATGTGGGAGAGTCTCTTGTACCCGCCATTGTTCAGTCGAGTTATCGACATGGGTTTGTCCTTTCTTTTCAACTGGCAGACGAAGAATATATCCGCAAGTCAAAAGTTAGCGGCCTATCCACACTTGTATTCTTTCACCAGCACGAAGAGTGTGGTCCACTGGTTCCAGATCATTCGGCATAGATCTTTCCAGATGTATGATGACGATGTGCACCAGCCTATGAGCCTCAGCACTTCCAGCAAGTACTCTAAAGTTGCGAAATACCCTACTAGAAACATCAGAACGCCAGTTGTCCTGGTCTATGGGGGGAGCGACTCGTTGGTTGACATCAAAGTCATGCTAAAAGAATTGCCCCCACAGACAGTTGCAACTGAGATTCCTCACTACGAGCATTTGGATTTCCTATGGGCGAGGGATGTCAACACACAAGTTTTCCAGCATGTGTTTGATGCCCTCGAAAGCTTCACCAACGCAGAACATACAAAGGAGGAATACGATAGATATTTCTTTGCAAGGCAAGAGAGTTTGATTGGCTCTGCGCATCTGCATGATGGCGGTCCGAGAGAGAGTGAAAGCGAGTCGTCGACAATTGCGGTTGCATCCGATGACGCAAATTCTCCATCGAGCTACACACACCGCGCGCGAGAAAACGAGCCCTCCGAGAACCCCGCCTCAATGGTTACACCAATCCAGACATCTTTCACATCCCAGCAGGCCCCTGAAACAGTCGCGAAAACTGCCCGGCATGAAGTACAGTGGCAGGACGATTCTGTTGGAACCTCTCCATCTTCGCCACGACTCTCAAAGGTCAAGTTTGCAGGAACACGAAGAGGCAGTGACGGGAGCACTATCAGTGTAGATGGTATGCGCGGTGGCAAAGGCATCAGCCTCGGCGCAAGTAAGACCGCTGATGGTGTTGTAACTCGAACGGTGTCTAGGAGCGCGGGCACGCCAATATCCCCAGGCGATGATGCCAAATTATCAGTGAAGAAGCGGAAGTAGAAGGGTTGCCTGCCACAGGGCGATGTTTATAAATAGATGTATTTACTTGTGTAGACTGACAAAGCAATTCAATTAGTATTTTATCGCCAAACAATACTTCCCAGTGATACGTTTTTGTATTTCTCATAATCTCTCAAAGGTAAACGATGCATTCAACGCTCATAAGCATCATCAGCAGCAAGCATAGAGTATCATGCGATACAATGCATAATGAATTACGTTACCAGTTTGTACATGCTCATTGCAGACTTCGTTCTTTGACACTGTATCACATAAAAGCGGAAAGGGGTGGGGGATTCGGAACATTGCCTGCCATAGCCAGATACGCTGATGACATGAGTATCATTATGTATGAATAGCCTAGTTTACCGATGAGCTTTCGAGATCCAGCAGAACCAAAGCAAACTGTTACTGTCTTTGCGAAAGGCCAATTTTTCTCCATCTGTTCCACCAAAAGGTAGGCTATATTCTCGGCCTCATCGTACAAGATAGGCGCGAACAACCGTCTCGTTTTCTCGTCAATCTAGCCAGCCTGTGGAAGAGGGCTTTTCGCCACCGGGACATGCGCAACATTTGTCTAATCTGGTTCTGAATGGGACAGAAAAGGAAAATGTAAATAAGGTGGGTATCGGTATAGCGGCATATCAAAGGCCACTTCATGAAAAATAGCAAGCTTCAAGGAAGATGCAACCGTTACGAAACCGGGGGGATAATAAAAGGGAACAACGAACTCCATTGAAGCACCGAGAACGCCCAAAAGTACAATGGGAATAGCTATCTCAGGTCTTACGAGGTAGGGTGAGTGGATGCTTACGGGAACGGACAGTAACAGGAAGGGGAGTAGCAGCGATGGGTCGGTGCGGTTAGAGGCTGACATTTCCCAAGGGGAGGATTTTGCTCTTGTCGCCAGAAAAGTTGGCCCTATAGTCGACAATGCCGTTGCTGATCGTCTGGAAATCCTTAATCTTGCGTTCGCGGTAGTCAGTGAGCAGTCGACGAAGTCCATTGATGAACTGAGCTTTTTGCTCCCCCTCAAAACTACTGTGAGATCCCAGCTGTAGGAGAATTTGATCATCTGTTAGAATGTGCCAGGTCAGTATTCACCTAACATGGGGATATTTCTGTGGGGTTCATTTATTGGATTCTTTCCAACAGCCTGCAAGGACTTACCAGCAAGCTGCATAGCTTCGAAGTGTTGATATGGACACAGGTTGCCTCTGGAACAAGCTTGGCCAGCCAGCTGGTCTGGGCATACTTCCAGATTGACATCAATATTATTGCTATACGTCAAGGAACGGAAACCGCCTGGGACTGAGTTGTTGAATCGAGGATGAAACCGATACGCACGGAAAGGTCTCAGAGACGAATCGTAGGGGACAAAGCTAGAGCCGGGTCTTAATTCAAGTTTTTCTTGGCGGTTTTCCTATTTGCAAGTGTTAGATACGAACCGCGTTTCATTACAATGGCATGTCTACTTCTCTTGGAGATGCTGCAGTTGATTCTACCTGCCCTGTCGAAATCGACTTGGTGAGAGAGGTAGGCAAATTGGCCTGTTGTTCGTTATCACTCGTCTCACCAGAGGAGTTTTCAGCAGGCTCAGGGCTGAAAGAAGGTGATTTGTCAGACTCTTGCATCAAGGTTTGCAGTTCCAAATCCTCAGGTTCACAAGCATCTGGACCGTGGGGTTGCCCATTAACCAGAGCTTCCTGTTCTGTTGAGGTTTCTGCCTCCAATCCTTGGTCTTGTACTTCAGGCTGAAACTCGGCTTCACTAGAAGTGGTGTCTTCGTCCATTCGATCATCAGAGTTATCGTCCGTGTCTTCCTGACTCTCAATGTCAGGCATCTCAGTATTATTCTCATCGTCAAGTGATGCGTGATCAACAAAATTGTCAGGAGTGCCACCTTGCGTAACGTCGGCAGGGGTGTGCTGTTCGGTTTCCACAGCCATAACCTGGCTTTCAGGCTGAGGGCCTGATGCTGAATCATGAGAAGGTGTATCCAACGCTTCAACAACAGCCGGTTCTTTCACTATAAGCAAATTAGAACTGAGCCAACAAATATCAGTAGTACATGAATTGGGGTGAGGATATCACTAACCTGCTGGCACAGGACCCGGGGTGTCTTTGGGGTCATTCTGAATCTCTGTGCAGAATGTCACCTCATCGCGCAGTTGTTTTTCCTCTTCTAAGCTTGCCTCAATATCTTTCTGAATGTCTTCCATCTGGGAACGTAGAGCCTCAAGCTTTCTGAGCTGTTCCTGGCGATGAGCTTCAACAAGAGGCAATCGCTCGCTAGCCACACGAGATCGCTGGCGGAGGGCGATGCGCCGCTCAGTTTGGTTTAAATCTGAGGCTTTCGGCAGCCTCTGAGAAACAATTTCTAACGGCCCAGCTGGAGGAGACTCTTCCCTTGCGAGTTCGCTTCCATCCACAGACGAAACAGGGCCTGATTTAGAGGTATGCTCACTAGATTCGGTATTCATGTCATCATGGCCGTTCTGGCCATGCGCCGACCCTGTCCTTGAAAGTTTTGCCCGCCTCCGTGCTTCAGCTTCAGCAATCCGTCGCTTCATGAGCTCAATTTCCTTGTTCATCGACTCCAAATTACCACCGCCCATGGCTGATCGCGTATTTCTAGGGGGGGTTTGTGCCAAGCCTGTATTTATATTCTCCAGAGGTGTGGAACTGCTTGGAAGCATTGGAAATGAGGGAACCTTGAAAGGTGAGTTGGAGCGATGAACGGATGATGAGTCGAGTTCAGGTGAGTCGATGTCCATGGCGGCGTCATCCTCATCGTCGCTAACATCTATCAGGAATCGCTGTGATTGCCGGGGTTGACCAAACGGTCGTTTGGTCGTGGGGTCAGAGAGGTCATTCAGCTCCGAGGCCATGGGACGTTTTTGCTGTGAACTGGAGGGAGTGGTCTGACCGGTAGGGAGAAAGAGCCCGGGTATCGAAGAGGGCGTGTTGGTGTTGCTGTCCTGTACTGGGTGATGATTTGACGTGACGATTTCTACCGGAGGGGGCTGCGTGGCGGATGAGTTCTGTGTGAGGTTCGGCTGAGTGACCTCCGCAGCCTGCTGGCGGCTAGCAGCTTGGGCTTGGGCTTGTGCCTCTCGAGCCTTTCGTAAGGCTTCCATCTTTTGCTGCACCAGTTTGGACTTCTCGGCTATTTGAGCCTGGGTTTTAGCTGGCGTTACAGATGATGGAGGCTTTTCAGCCTGTTTTGCGGTCGGCGTGACACCGGGCTTTTCAGAAGGCTGGGGGCCACTGGCCTGCTTTGCGGCCAGAAGGCGTGCGATCCTGTCCTTGCGCTCCTCGCCACGGCTCCGTTTCGGTTCCTTGGGAGGGTTAGCCATTGGAGCTTTTGGTTGTGCTTGGCTTGAATCCTCAAGGTTAGTGACTGTAGGAAGACCGGAATCCATGGCTTGAACATTCGCAGTATGCGACTCTTTTTCCGGCGATATTTTCATATCAAGGCCTAGGTCGGTGAATAAGCTGCGCAGCGTTGCTTCGTCCAACCCTTCGTTGAGATAATCTTGATATCGGATTTTAAGCGGCCAAAGCCGCAAGATTGTGTCCTGGGCGTGTTTTCGCGCCTCTTCCCAGGCGGTTTCAGCCCGGTTGGAGGTAGCTTCTGAGTCGGAGGAGAATGATGCGGTGGGAGTTTTGAGATCGGCTTGGTTTGCTGCAAGGCAATACTTAGTAGTTGACATTCCACCCACCACGTAAGTACACTTACCCTGCTGACCCTGGGGACTAGCCGGCCGTGTGGAAGTAATTTCTCGCGGGGACAGGTAAGGAGAGTATGAGCCAGAGCGCTCCAATCCTGTATCAAACTCAGTCACAGACACTTGTATGTCTGGGCGGAAATGGCTGGAGAGCACACCTTCACTGTCCTTGGGAAACCCTTGCTGTCTCGTCTCTACGGTATGGGGTGTCAAGTTGGAAGATTTTGGGGCCTCATGCGTATTCTCATCGAGCGCCTCCGGGTCGTATATATCTTCAAGCTCCCCTTCGCTTACCTCACCCTCCTCCATTGCCTCGTTCGTTGGCCCATTCTGGGTGGTAGATTGCCTAGCTTCTTCAGTGTCAAGAGAAGCGTTCTGTTTGTTAGAGAGTTGCGCGTTTGCAGTCATGGGGCCTGGCTCAGTGGCCTGGACATAGGAGGTAGGCAGAGGTCCACGATCTATTTCAGAGGCGCCATTTGATAGACTCATCCCAAGACCTGGTATGAGACTGTGGCCGTTCTGAAAACCACTTTGTGTATAATCTTTCTGGCTATGCTGCAGTCCAATGCCGACGTTGTCGGGTCCTGAGCTTCCTGGGAACGGATATGCGTGGCGAGTTTGCGTATCATATTGCTGTGGGAAATAGGGCTCGCTCTGGCTATACGCATAGCCATACGGATCCATCTTTGCGAATCGATCGCCCGTGGTGTAAATCGTGTCCGATTCTAGATGCGCCTACCGTGATGAGTGCGATCAACGTATAACCATCTTTGACAGACCCAGGATAGGTATTCAAAACAAGCATTTCAGAACAGATCGCCGACAGAACGAATGACAGAGTGTCGGAGTCGCGCCCGAACAGATCGAACCAGATCGAGGAGCGACGCAGGCAGCAAAGCGCGTGTATATTTTTACGGTGCGCGCGTGTATGTTCCAGCGTGGGACAAAATATGTGTGTAAAGTCCAAGATCGCCACTGGGATCCACCACGAATCTTACCTAATGCATTACATGATGTCACGTGCTGGCCTTTGTTTACTTCGTTGGCGGACCCTCCCCAGCAACCACGCTATATTGACATTGACGATATCACTCCCACCTCTGGATACGCTTGCCCAATGCCTCTCGCCGTAAGCCTGCGACTGTGAGCAGAGCGCAGGCTGTATATCCTCACAAATTGGCTGCGATTCATACCTAAGGTGCAGCGTCACTATCAGATCGACGCGTGAATTATTTGTTTATTTCTAGCTATAGTGGATCCATCTCCCATCCACACTCGAAGTCGGCCAGGCCAGTCTCGACAACTTTAAACTCCTATGTTGCGTTGATGGTTGACAACCAAAAATGTCTTTCAACGCCAATGGCTCGCTCTCGCGGCGGAGCAATCCCTTTACGCGAGTAGGCCAGTCACCACAAGCTGCCGCCACCAGCACAAATCGACCGAAATCAGCCCTCTTTACGCCCTCTTCTCCTTCGCCCAGTTCGCCAACACCTCCCGCACACACAAGAGCACAGTCGAATACATCCACAGCCATCTCCGTATCGGCAGGGCTCCAAAGGCGGCATTCCCGCCAAGGTTCCAAGAATGGCTCCACGTCGTCAGGGACGTTTGCGCCCTCCTTCATCAAGACAGAAGACATGAGGAGAAGCCATGACGCTGTGAAGGGGATTGAAGGAGAGAATGACTTTTCAGGAAAGCGTTATGTGTGGCTTAAGGATCCCCAACAAGCTTTTGTGAAAGGATGGGTCGTCGAAGATCTCCCAGGTAATCGGATCCGGGTGCAATGCGACGATGGAACGGTAAGGACAAGCGAACCTTCGCCGCGAGCTTATATCTATTTACTAATGAAACATCGTAGCAACGAGATGTTGATTCAGAAACCGTCGATAAAGTAAACCCGGCCAAGTTCGACAAAGCAAACGATATGGCCGAGTTGACTCATCTGAACGAGGCCTCCGTGGTGCACAATCTGCATATGAGGTACCAAGCAGACCTGATCTATACTTACTCGGGTCTGTTTCTCGTCACGGTGAACCCCTACTGTCCTCTGCCCATATATACCAACGATTACATCAACATGTACCGAGGTCGAAGTCGTGAGGATACAAAGCCCCATATCTTCGCCATGGCCGACGAGGCCTTTAGGAAGCTGGTTGATGAAGGGCAAAATCAAAGCATTTTAGTCACGGGAGAATCAGGAGCAGGAAAGACTGAGAACACGAAAAAGGTTATACAATACCTTGCGGCAGTCGCACACGGTGATTCGTTATCAAGAAGCCGGCCGCAGCAGTCAAACCTGTCGCAACAAATTCTTCGCGCCAATCCTATATTAGAAGCTTTCGGAAATGCCCAAACCGTACGCAACAATAACTCTTCACGATTCGGAAAATTTATTCGCATTGAATTCAGTCGAAATGGTACGATTACAGGCGCATTTATCGATTGGTATCTGTTGGAAAAATCCCGAGTCGTGAGGATAAATCCCCACGAAAGAAACTATCACGTCTTCTATCAGCTGCTCAAAGGAGCAAGCTCGCAGATGAGGAGAGAATTCTTGTTAGATGGACTCGACGTTGAGGATTTCAACTACACTCGCGACGGTCACGACACGATCGTTGGCGTGTCGGACAGGGACGAGTGGAACTCTCTCATGGAGGCATTTGGCGTCATGGGTTTTACTGAGAAAGACCAAATGTCCATCCTCCGTACAGTGGCTGCTGTTTTGCATTTGGGCAATATCGGCGTCGTCAAAGAGAGTCGCGCTGCCGACCAAGCTCGCTTAGAAGCAGGCTCGGAGAAGCAAGCAGCCAAGGTTTGTCAGTTGCTTGGTGTTCCGCTTGAGCCGTTCCTCAAAGGATTGCTACATCCCCGGGTCAAGGCCGGCAGGGAATGGGTTGAGAAGGTCCAGACTCCTGAGCAAGTCCGTCTTAGTCTTGACGCTCTCTCGAAGGGTATTTACGAGCGAGGTTTCGGAAATCTTGTAAGCCGTATTAACCAACAACTGGACCAAAACTCAATGGGCATGGATGATACTCACTTCATTGGTGTGCTTGATATTGCTGGATTCGAAATTTTCGAGGAGAACAGCTTCGAGCAGCTTTGCATCAACTACACCAATGAGAAATTACAGCAATTCTTCAATCATCACATGTTTGTTTTGGAACAGGAAGAATATGCTCGGGAGCAAATTGAGTGGCAATTTATCGACTTCGGCCGTGATCTTCAGCCCACGATTGACCTAATCGAGCTACCAAATCCGATCGGTATTTTCTCATGCCTCGACGAGGATTCCGTCATGCCAAAAGCGACAGACAAGTCTTTCACTGAAAAACTCAACTCCTTATGGGACAAGAAGTCGACAAAGTACCGCTCATCGAGGCTCACTCAGGGATTCGTTCTCACTCATTACGCATCAGATGTTGAGTACTCGACCCAGGGCTGGCTTGAGAAAAACAAGGACCCATTGAACGATAATATCACCCGGCTCCTTGCTACCTCTTCAGACAAACACGTCGCCGGCTTATTTTCTGACTGCGTTGATACCGACGACGATGTTGGTGGCACAAGAAATAGGGTAAAGAAAGGTTTATTCCGAACGGTCGCCCAGAGGCACAAGGAACAGCTTCACAACTTGATGGCTCAGCTTCATTCGACTCAGCCACACTTCGTGCGATGTATTCTGCCAAATCACAAAAAACGACCCAAACAGTTCAATAACTTGCTAGTCTTGGACCAGCTACGATGCAATGGTGTTTTGGAAGGCATCCGTATCGCTAGAACTGGGTTCCCCAACAGACTTCCTTTCTCCGAGTTCCGACAACGTTATGAAGTCCTATGCCCTGATATGCCAAGCGGTTACCTAGAAGGCCAGGTTGCGGCATCAATGATGCTGGAAAGGCTAGACCTCGACAGGTCTCTGTACCGAGTTGGCCTGAGCAAGGTCTTCTTCAGGGCAGGTGTACTGGCAGAGCTGGAAGAGCAACGTGATGCCCTCATCACACAAATCATGTCTCGTTTCCAATCAGTGGCGAGGGGCTTTGTAACCAGGCGCTCCGTACATAAACGCCTTTTCCGAACTGAGGCCACGAGAATCATTCAACGAAACATCCACGTCTATCACAATCTTGTGGATAATCCATGGTGGCAGCTTGTCATGAAGATGAAGCCTCTTCTTGGTACCACTCGCTCTGCGACCGAGGTCAAGAGACGTGACGCCATGATCAAAGAGCTAAATGAGAAGATGCTTATTGAAGCTGAGCAACGACATAAACTAGAGGAAGAGCGACGAAATTGCTTTTCCGAAATGGCACGTATCCAGCAAACATTAGAAAGTGAGCGTGCTCTTGCCTTGGACAAGGAGGAGATCTTCAAGCGTCTCCAGGATCGGGAGGCAGAGCTCGAGGAAAAGCTTGCCGGCGCTATCGATGATCAAGAGCGGCTTGAAGATCAACTTGATGAGCTGATGGAAGCGAAGAACCGAGCAGAAAGAGAGGTTGAAAAGTACCGCACCCAACTAGAGCAAGCAGTTTCCCTCATTACAAAACTCGAGGAAGAGAAGGGGAGTCTTACTCGCAAGGTTGCTAGTCTGGAGACGTCCATTAAGGAAATTTCAGAGAAGCAATCCCAGAGGAGTGAGCAGGAAGCAGCTCTCGAAGGCGAAATCAGGATGCTTCAAAGTCAGCTGTCCCTGAAAGAGCGAAAAGCCCATGACCTAGAGAGTAAACTACTCAGGATTGACCAAGACGCCGAGGTCAAGCTTCACGCAGCTCAAAAAGAACTCGATTTGGTCAAGTCACGGGAAGCACGCCTCAGCCGTGAGAACAAGGCGATTCAAGAACAGCTCGCTCAGCTTTCCAAGACTTCAACTGACTATGAAGATCTCGTCAGGGAGAAAGAAAGCGAGCTTGCTCTCCTTCGCAGTGAGAACAAGAGATTCGAATCAGAGCGGCGAGGTTTGGAAGAATCCAAGAAGAGCTTGGCTGCAGAAAAGGAGAAGGCTACATCAAGACTTCACCAGGTGCAAGCAGAGTTGGAAGTTATGGTCTCGAAACAGGCACAGTTAGAACGAGAGGTTGAGGACGCCAACAGCCTTCTACAAGCACGACTTTCTGAGGATGAACAAGCCGACAAGAATCGTCAGCTTCTAGAGTCTCAGATCAAGGATCTCAAAGATGATCTATACAAGACTCAAGCTGAGCTCAGCAGGGAGCAGCAGTCTCGTGACGATGTGCAACTCCTTGGGGAGCACAAGTACAATGCTCTGAAAGAGGAGTACGACCATCTGAACGATTCCAAAATCATTATTGAGAAAGAGCTTTACGCCCAGCAAGATACCCTTAGGAGGACCAAGGAGGCCAGAACGACAGCAGAGAAGGAACGAGATGAGGCACGTGCTGAAATTCGCCGACTCCGTCAAGCCAAGACTGAGGCTGAAGAAGCGAGGATCCGTGCCGAGGAGGCTGGCGAACGGAAAGCCTCCAGGGCTGCCTTGGAGCGGGAGGAAAGTCTGCACCGGGATCTCGAGGCCGCGAACCAACGCCTGGAGTGGTTTGAAGAGGAATGCGCAAACCTAAATCATCAGGTGGAAGACCTCAACAAGCTAATATTGTCATCCGGCGAATTTGGTCTCAAAAACGACCAGGCCAAAGAGCGCATGGAACGAGAGCTCAGTGCTGTCAAAAGTCGATTGGCAGCATCTGAAAATGACAACAGGGCTCTTCTCAACAAATTACAACAGAAGGGTCTTGAGATTGCACGATCTAGTTCGCGCGCCAGCGAGGCGTCTCGTGGTCAAATCCTGTCGCTTCAGCGGGAGAAGACCAGACTGGAGGAGCAAAGTAACAAGCTGAACAAACAACTCGGGGATGTCCAGCTTTCCATCGCCTCTCTTGAAAAGAAGAACGAGAAGTTGCAACTAAACGTGGAAGATCTCAACCATGAGATCGCCCGCGAGGTCAAGACGAGCAGGAATGCAGAAAAAACCAACTCCAATATCACTGCACAACTCGCAGAGGCCAATCGATCGACGGAATCGGAGCGCGTCCTTCGGACTCAAGCGCAGTCAACTGTCCGAACTCTCCAGGCTTCGCTCGAATCAAGGGACAAGGAGCTTGCAGAGTTGCGAACCCAAATGTTAGATGCCTTAAGAACCGCGGACCCTGAAGTCAACATTCCAGCCCAGAGAGAGATCAAGAATGACAAGGATCTATTGGATAAGTTTGATCTTGTACGCAAGGTCGAAGAGTTGCAACAACGACTCCGGGTAGAAAATGCAGCAAGACTCAACGCCGAGACCCAGCTCTCAGATAGGAGAGCTTCACGTCAAGATACCCCTAGCCGACCCAAACTGGAAGAGATCCACTTTAACGAAGCTCCTTTCAACGGATCGCCGACTCAGCGAAGATCTACCAGACCTTTGCCCAAGCCATATTCCAATACGTCCACGCCCACTCGACGACTTCCAGATGTAGATGCTCAAGACTCGATCCGCTCCGATAAGACGGCAGATGTTCTCAGTTTCAACAACCGACAGGATTTGAAGGCCGAGGTAGAGGAGCTTCAAAACCAGTTGCAACTCTCCCGTATGCAAAACCGCCACCTTCAGAGCCAGCTTGATCGTGCCACGCCCCTTCCTGAGAGGTTCGATGAGGAGAGCCCTTCATCTGTGAGGAGAATGCAGAAGCTCGAGAAAGCAAACAACCGCCTCCACGACATGCTCGATGATTCGGCCAAGAAGCTTTCGGTCTTGGAAAAGAACATTCAAAGCGGCGAGCTTTCAGTGAGGGACATTCAAACACGATCTCATGAAGAATTGTTGGACGTCTTCAATAGTCAAGAGGACTCTCGCCGTTCGCTTCTGCAAAGTCATAAGGAGACATTAGCAGAGCTGACCGACACGAAGTCCAACTTTGATAAGTTGCGCCACGACCGAACCAGCCTCCAAGTCGAGCTCCGAGATACAAAGTCAGAGCTGGCGGAGATGAGCATGGCTCGTGAGCAAGAAGCCCAGAACCGCAGCCAGCTGCTTCAGGAGTACTCGGATATTCAAATAAGACTCGATGCCGAAACCTCCAGGCTTGCAGATGTTACAGCGGATCTCGAGATGTACAAGCGCCGCGCAGACGAATACTTCAGCAAGCTTGAGCAAGCGGAAATTTCCGTGCTCAAGGCTAGCCGCGCTGAACAGTTCGCCAAGTCCCAATCAAAGGAGGCTGAGGAGACCTATGCCGAAGTCATGTCAGAACGCCAAAAGATGGACTCCATGATTGAGGACCTGCAACGACAGAACCAGCGCCTGGAAGAGAGACTCGAAGACATGTCTACGGACCTGGACGGTGTTGTCCAAGCCAAGAAACGACTGCAACACGAGCTGGAGGATTACCGAAACCAGCGGGCCATGGACATTGAGGACAAAGAATCCAGCATGGAGCAAACTCGTAAGAAGTATCAGGCTGAATTTACTACCCTCACCAAGGAGCTGGATCTCGCTCGCGAGGAGAAGCTTTACAAGCAAGCAGAAATCACTCGTCTGCGTGAAGAGTTGGATGACCTCCGGTCCAAATGGGACGATGAGGTTCTCAATAGCTCGACGTGGTCCAAAGAAAAATCTCGCTTGGAGTCGACGCTCGCAGACATTGTCTCATCTCGAGACGAAGCTATCAACGCGCACAACGAGGCACAGGGCAAGGTTGTCTCGCTCCTGTCGCAAGTTCGTACTCTACGCTCCTCCGTTGATGAAATTGCAGCAGAGCGTGACTTGTTGTTGAGAGAGAAGCGCAGCGTCGAGGCTCGCCTCGAAGAGGCCAAGGCTGGACTGGACGACCTCGCTAACGGTGGCAGCCCAGCTCTGAGAGATGCTGCAAGCACTGACAGGGAGATCCTCGAACTCAAATCCAGCCTCGCTCAGCATGAAGACATTGCTGCTGCTGCGGTCGAGAAGATGCGTCGAGCCGAGTCTCTAGTGGCCGAAATTCAAAAAGAAATTGCCACTGAGCGTGAGTCCTCGGCTTCGTTGCAAAGCCAGAAGGCAGCGCTGGAGAAGAGCGTCAATGAAGCTCAGTTGAAACTTGTCGACCTGGAGACCAAGGGCTACTCAAGCGCCAGCCAAGATATCAAATTCCTCTACAAACGCATACAAGAAGTAAGTACATGATGGACAGACAGGTTCTTTATAGATAATAGAAGATAAACTAACGAAGTACGCACAGCTCGAAACTCAACTGGAAGAGCATGAAAGCGAGAAAAACAAGTCGCAACGGTCAGTGCGCAATGTTGACCGTACGGTCAAAGATCTCCAGACACAGATCGAGCGCAAGGACAAGCAAAATACGCAGTTGTCGGACGACGTATCCCGAATGCGTGACAAGGTGGAGAAGCTGCTGAAGACGATTGATGAGCTCCAGTCTTCGGAGTCAACTAACCAGCTCTCTGCCCGCCGTGCTGAGCGCGAGCTTCGAGAGGAGAAGGAGAAGACTTTACGGCTTGAAAGAGAACTTGAGGGATGGAAGGGTCTCCGGGTCGAGAGGACATCAACCGGGGCTGTTGGGAGTGTACGAAGTCGAATGGGTACTTGGCGAATGAGTGAAGGTAACGATGCATCACAAGTCGATATTCCAACGAGGAAGAGCAGCGTTAGCAGAGCGCCAAGTCAGAAAGGATTTCTGTGATGGGTTTAGGGATTACCTTGCTTAGGTAGTTGGCATGGGATGGGACGGCGTTTGTGTGTGGTGTTTGTACGAGATACCATAAGTATGAGTGCATAGCGGATGGATGGGACTGTACATGTGTTATTGGTAATGATTATCAGGGTGTCGTTCAGATGATTTGGCATTACATAGAGATAGGGGGATCAGGAGCTCGATTCAATTCGACGTGATCTTAATTCCGACATATAATTTCCTGCACATGTTCCAGAGATATTCATCAAGTCGAACATTTATGAAGTCATTGATTTAGATGCTTTTTATTTTAAAATGCAGCTCCTCTTCAAACAAACGCCCGGCCGGTATAAATATCAGAGGCCCTTGGAACGATAGCCCATGCGACTGTTCCAACTTGACCACCAACAACAATAGCATATTGATCATACATACACGACAAGGTTAAAAAATCATTCTACAGAGTCGTAATGTCTCAGTCACATCTTTGTGATTGGACCAAAAGGAAAACCAGCAAAAAGAAGGGTCTGGCCGGGGATTGAACCCGGGACCTCTCGCAAGACTGTTTAGGGTTTGCCCTAAGCGAGAATCATACCGCTAGACCACCAGACCGTGTACGCTAGGTAGCTTGTAGTCCGAGGACCACTTTTCATGGAATCAGATCGACTTATTTTGATATATATACCCCCAACATTATCAAACCAACCGCCCACCTGGCCTCGTTTCCTTTAACTTGACATTTTTAAAGGCTATTCCTAGGCGCGGTGTTTATGGACTCTTTCAACTATCCCATTCTACAGAGTAGTGTCTCAGTATAGCTTGCGCCATAGGCTGCTTCTGTTGCGGCGGTCCTGTTGTACGGTAGGTAAGTACCCTATATCTTTCCTTGCCGTCTCTCCTCCCCACCTCTTTATCTCTTGTATGGTATTAATACTAAAGGTATATCACTTGTAGTTAGAAGTCTAAAAACGCGAGAAGGGAGATTAACTAAATTAAGAGCACTATAGATAGAAACAATAATCAAGATTGGAATGTAGTACACGAAGCAACTGCGTGGGAAAATCAGCGAAGATCAACCTATCCTCGCGCGACAATTGAGCATCATACCCGCAGTAATTGCTGCTTATATTAATATATGGAATAGAAAGGAATTCTAGATGTGACGCAGTCCCTCTAGCCATGTGTCTCAATCAGCATTTTACATATATACTCCGACAGTTACAGTCAATACATTGAAACATCACCACACCTCTTCCGGTCATTTTATCATGTTCAAGCCCCGCGAGGCAAGCAAGGAATGCGCAGAAGCAGATTGTAAGAATGAAAATTGCCAGGTACGTATCAGAGAGGAATCAGAAACCAGAAACCGGACGCCTTAGAGTTTGCCCTGAGCCCTGCTCCCTCATCATACCAGGACATTACCATACCACAGACCACATCTCTCCTACACTACCACCTCGCAAAATTTTACGCTCGCCGAATTGTGTATCTACTCACAGAACGAGATGGTGAGGGGCAAGGGGAGAGAGAGCCAAGAATAAACTAGCTGGGAGAGTTTGAAGAGTTATACTGAAAGGAATTTGGCCACCCTTTGCAGAGGTTGGATACTAAATTTCAGGTGAGGCTTTCTTGAATCTATAATCAAACATGCCTCGACGGATTTGAGCCCGGCCAGAGACCCAGAGCGAAGTCCCGGAACCTCTAATGAATGAAGGTTGATGACATGCAATTTTGGAGCTGGAACTACCATACATTCGCGTTCTTGTTGTTAGTGAGCTCTCGACCTTGTCAAGATGAAACCCTATGAGCACGCTGCCCTTGTAGCTGAAGCCTTCAACGGGAACTTGGGTAAGCTATAAAGATTCCGCCAGAGGCGTCATACCTAGAGGTTGGGTGATCGCCCGCTGATCTGTAAAATATGTAATGAGGCCAGTTCTGGGGGAAAAGTTCGTTTGTAAGTAAGTTGTGAGGACAATGTCATCTCTAGACATGCGACACATCCTAGCCATGAGACCGCCAAGCGATTCAACCTGAAGATTCGTAACACTTGTCTACTCTACTCTTAAACTTTCCTCCTATCCAAAGTATATTGCCTGTGGCGTCGCATAGGCGATTGATGGCGGGGAGATTTCTGTCGTAAGAGAGCTCTTCGCATTGGGGTCATGGTCGTACCAACAAGCACATAACAAGCTGGTTGGGGACTTGGTAGCGACTGACCTACCGTACTCCTTGCCAGCGTGTTTCTTGTCCGTTCTTATGCTTTCTGCGAGACTCCACCCCGGTCTCTTCCTCTTACTCTTCGTCGTAAGAAATATACATCCTATCGCCATATGTGTAACTCGTGTGGAGGACTCCATTGACGCGGAATCTCACTCTAGTCCCCAATCGAGTTTCGGCCTCCTTGTCAGCCTCAAGATCAGCCAAACGAATATTTCACCCTGTTTGTAGACAGAAACTTGAGACATAGTTGGGGTTTGTTCCTCGTATGCTTATTGTTGGGTATCCAAACCGGCAAAAGCTTGTGTTAGGCTTGGTTTTCCATAGGTCGCGAGCGCATGCTCCAAAATCGGCGTGAGATTTGCCCTGAACATCACGACATGCCTTCGCAGTCTACTTCTGTGAAAAGAGCGCAATGATTGAGGGTGGAAAGTAGTCTATGAACGGAAGTAAAGAAGCCGCTCGATCAGTCCTTTTATGTAGACTTTTCTTCTGTCGGACTGCTCTATGGATGGTCTTAAACTCTTGACATCGGACGCATGTGACTAACCTATTACTTCTCGGGTGGCCTATAGTTTGTTTCACGTTCTAAATAGAAGGCTGTGGCTCTCATGTCTAAAAAATCTTACTGGATGCCTTTGTTTTGATGCAGCAAAGCCCAGTCCACGCGCATGCGGCCAGCAGACAAACGCTTTCTGGTAGAAGTAAACGCGGCAATTTATTGGATTAAATGCTAAAAATTCATACCTGTAGACACTAAGACTAGCATTTTAATTCCTTTATTACACGAAACATTTTCGTGGTTGAGATGAAACGTAGGATGGTCAAATTTTGCTTTGAAACAAGAATTTACCTAGAAGACAAAATCGAAAACTGGAGAAGCCCATGTATTTTCTAGATCCCGAATCTTCTTCCCCAATACTGTAATTTTTCTTCTTCAAGCTCACAGCATAATTATTACTTGATCCTCACACTGAGATGGGTTGGGCCGCGGGTTCCTATGACGGCGTTGGCCCAAAAACAACCTTCACGGCATGCTGGCCTACCCCGAGCATATTTCTTCCTTGTTTTGGGCAACTTGAACAAAGTCTATAGGCATATATAGCATTGCGATAATTTGTTGGTACATATTTCGACTTTCATTTAGTAATTACATACAGTCTCCCATCCTTAATTGCTTGATCCACGACCACCCTGGCCGACGTTGTCGCCCTTGGCGAGACCTTGGCTCTGTCCGCCGCTGGCATTGGCGTCATGCAGTCCCTGGCCATGCTCAGCCTCGGGAAGAGGAGCTGTCTTGTCGGCACGGGCGACCTTGTCACCAATGTTTTTGTTCTGATGAGAGTTGAGTTAGCTTGATGACATGACTCTAATGGGAGCCCAATTCCAAGAATCAGGAAAACGTACACCAGAGCCGTGAGCAAGATTATGATCGGTACCCTTAATAGGGCCGTTGTCAGAAGAGCCGTCTCCGTGGCGAGGCATGATGCTTAGAATGGGATGGTTGGTGATGTTGGAAAGCAGTGTCTAATGTGAGCGTGGAGCTTAGTGGACTGAACCGCGTCAAAGAATACTGATGATTGAAGGTAAGTTTTTCACCTGTTTGGAAGAGAGAGCACAGTGGTTTTTGTACTCATTGAGCTGCTAAAATATTTAACTCGAAAGGCTGAATACTCGTCGACGTCATAGTTTCGTTAAACGTCATGATGCCATCGCGATCGATCAACGTGGGGCTTGCTCCAGGATTAACAAACTTGTACCTGATGGAGGCGGCTTCATTCATGCGCCGGCTCCATTATCACTTACGTAGCTGTTCCTGGAGCATTCTCGGCAGCATGGCTCACTAGTGGTCTCTCCGGTTCTCGTGCCTCATCATGGTCTAACGATTGTGCCTCGGTAGCTGATAGAGATGACAAGTACTTTGATTATAGGCTTTCAGACGCCAGCTACCTAACTAAGAAACACCACATTGCAGACTGCTTGACCAAGTTGGGCAAACCATATCATTCGAACCGCTCGCATCGAGAACATTCCATGACCTCAAAATTGTTATACATTGAGGAAACCCCCCCAATCATCTTTAGCTCCGCGACCACAATCTGGACCTGTCATTGATTGTCGTTCTCCTGGCGCAGTGCTTGCGGCAGCTTCGAGTAAAACTCATGAACAAGAATTGAGACTTCAAGTTGAGGAACCCATATGCCCAAAGGCATGGATACGACCATAGGCACGTAGCCAAATAGGGGCCGAGTACTTCAGGCCTTACTGCTTACGGGGCCGAGTGCGCCGTCCCTTAGTTGGCTCTGGCTCAGCAGCAGCAGCCACAGACGCGCGCTTGCCCCTGCCTCTAGCCTTTGGTGCTGGCTTTTCTTCCTCCTCCTCCTCAGCTTCCTCAGCCTCGGGGGATTCTTCCTTGGCTGCAGCCTTCTGAGACTTCTTGGGAGTAGGCTTGGCTGCGGCCTTGGCCTTCGTGGCTCTGCCCTTCTTCTGGGGAGCAGGTTCGTCTTCCGCCTCCTCCTCCTCCTCAGCTTCCTCAGTCTCGGGAGATTCTTCCTTGGCTGCAACCTTCTGAGACTTCTTGGGAGTAGGCTTGGCTGCGGCTTTGGCCTTCGTGGCTCTGCCCTTCTTCTGGGGAGCAGGCTCGTCCTCAACCTCGTCCTCAGTTTCATCCTCGGCTTTGGAAACAGCCTTGGAAGCCCGAGACTTCTTGGGAGCGGCTTTGCCACCAGCAGCCTTGGATGGCTCTGACTTCTTAGACTTCTTAGGGGCTGGCTCTTCGTCCTCCTCGTCATCAGCCTTCTTGCGACCACGCTTCTGCTTCGCGGCCTTGGGCTTTTCCTCCTCCTCGTCCTACCATAATGTGTAAGCAGCGTTGTGCTGATGGATGGAGATGGCCAACGTCACGGGACTTACCTCTTCAGCCTCCTTCTCCTTAAGAGCCTTCTCCTTTTGCTTCGCCGTGAGATGGATTCCCTTCTCGCCTGGCTTGCATTTCTCGGGGTCCTAGAAGGAAAGCTATTAGCATGCTGGGCGCGCATCGCAGTGTGAAAGAGCGATATACCCCGTTGAAGTCCTTAATATCAACATGACCCTGTTCCACGGCTTGCCTTATCTTTGCCTGTGCTTCAGGGTTGTCGCTATAGAGGATGTTAGGCAATCTGGTATCAAACACATTGGGGCTGGGGGAAAACTTGGGGCATACTCGATCTCATCGTAGCCATCAATGGCGCTGAAGTCATAGGATCCGTCATCAGTTAGGCACACTTCCTGGAACCCCCCGACTTGGAATCCAGACAAGCAACCCCTGCGAGTGTTTAACCAAGTTAGAAATCGTGATCCTGATCCTCAGGGTGGATGTTTCGAGGATGTTTCTCACCAGTGCTTCCAGGACCAGCTTCCGTGCTCATTGATCTCGACCCAGGTGCCGACACGAATCTCGCCCTTCGTGATCTTGACCTTTTCTTTCTTGCAAACTGTGTCCTTGCAGACAGCCCGGTTGTTGGGCGACACCTCTGTCGGGATGTCAGCCACCTGATTAATTGGATGAAAGGGCCCGCGAGGAAATGGGATGGAGGAAGAAAGACGTGTAACTAATGATCTTACCAATTCTGTACTGAGGCATCTTGACGGATTTTTGGTTTTCACAAGAGTTGTGAGGGAACGACGTGTCGCTTGGTTTTTTTCAGGATTGCGACAGATGCGCTGTAGGCCTTTGTTTTTTCTGTTAGTGCTCGCTCCCAGTGGAAATCACACCTAGCGACGCGTGGGGAGGGAAGAAACAAGCAGTCGCGTCACACCAGAATCCTGGGAAGAAACAATGCAGACGGGAGAAAAGAAGGCGGCAGCTCACAGGCAGATGAAATTGACCAGCGCGATATGAAGGGTGCTGTGTGGTGGTGGGAAAGAAGGAAATTTGAGGGAACGGGTGCTGCTCAAATGGTGCGAGGCACGCACCTTCCCTTCTACCCCCCAGCACACGTGTGTTCCAATGCAGCGCGCGTTCCATCGCTTCGCCTCAGGCTGCCATCTCACCACGCCGTCACATCACATCCATCACATCACAACACAACACACCCTCTGCCGCTCACCCGGTTCTCACTCTCAATCGCAGATGGATGGCTATTCTTGTTGAAATTTATTGTTTCAATTGAATCCGATAACAATAATAAAATCTCCCTTCCTGCACCAAGTTCGCCATATACATTCTATTCTGCATTGCCTGATCACCCAATCACACCCAACCTAAACGCCGTTCCCGTATGCACCCAATAATGATGAGATGTTCACATCCTGGGACCCCTTGATGCAATTTTTATAGGAATGGACACCAGCCAATGTACATAGAAGTCAAGTTTCGAGGGTCCACGGCTTGTTTGATAAGCTCCTCTACTTGACCTTCGACGCTGAGGGGGATGCTTTCGTTGGGCAGCAAGCCCTTCACCTTCCTCTTGATGCTATCCACTACGCTCTGTGGCTGTAGCTTGATGCCTCCTTGGTCACCCTTTCTTGCAGTCCGTTTGTCTTTTTGGAGATCTAGGGTTGGGTCGTAAATGAAAGATTCAAGAACAGTCATCAGCGTCTCCTCCTGCTGCCGCAGAATACTGAGTGTCAGCTCTGAAGACTTCCTGAACGGACCTTCGTATCCGTAAATGCCCATTGCTGTCACCATGTTGTGTGTCAACCGGAAGGGGACACGCTCTGGCTTTGCAAAAGTCAGGCCCTTGTCGAACAGGCAGTTGAAGTCAACGTGAAAGATACCGCCATTGCCCTCTTCCAGATTGACATTTTCGCCATGCCGATCGCCCAAGCCAAGAATCGTCCCAACCATCGACATGACTGCACATGAGCGAGTATATCTCAGCCGCGCATCGAACCAAGCTGATGGGTTTGGAAACTGTTGAATGAACCAAAGATGAAGAACTGGGGGGAAGCGGCCCACCACTTCGTCTATATACCTCCGGATTTTGGACTCAGACGTCGACGCTTCTTCCATCACCTGTTTCAAAGACATATAGTCAGGATATATTTTCCTGATGGAATACAGATTTAAGAGGATATCGCGCATTGTTTTGAGACCCGGAACCCATTCAATGATACCACACTCCTCATTCAGTGGCACAACGGCATACGTTCGGATGTAGAGCTGCCTCTTACTGGACTCAGCGTCACGTTTGAGTGATCTGTTGATCATCCCGTTGAACTCCATAAGGCGTTGATCTGTGCGAAGATCATCCTTTGGCTTAATAAGAAGCATATAGTTCTTACCATCAGAGCCACGGGCAGTCAGTCGTCTCGGCTTGGCTAGCGAGCTGAGAACCAAAACATCATCTTGGAATGAGTCAATCGTAACGACATCTCTAGAAAATGCCTGGTGTCTCTTCACAAATTCCGAGACTGCTGGCAAGGTACACGTGAGGGAGCTCTCCACGGGCACGACGAGCGGGCACGGCGTGCATTTAGCGTTGAAGCGAAGGTCTCGCGTTAAGCTAGCACGAACCGTCTTGTTGCCGTGGAAATCCCCGTTCTGGCATGCGAGAAGAAGTTGCTCAGCCAGCCTCTCCCCCATCCGAAGAAGGGATTTGAGATCGTAATTCGACCCTTCGACTTTCTTAGAACCATTTCTTAGGGCTTGAAGAATCTGTGTAGCTCTTGCTTTTCTTTCCGACACCTGCCTCGATGTCATGACCCCGATGAGCCCCCATAGGGCTTGCCGTGGATGTGCCTCCACGACTTTGACAATGATATGTGTCAAGCGGTCAAAAACGCTTGGGTTAGGGTGTGCGATACGAGCGACTACTTGTGGTAGCGCCGTGTAGAATATATAAGCGGGTAGTCTCTGGATATACTTGTCGAGGAATTGGTGAAGGTTGTTCAATTGTTCAACCCGCCTCTTCTGTAATTCACGAGACACGGAGGCCTTGCCCTCAGGAGGCCTGTCCACATCGGCGCCGATATCTAGCCACAAGGTCAAGATCCTTGGAAGCGTCTGATACAGAAACTTTGTCCCATAGTTGAGGGATCTCATGTAATTCTCGATAACCAGCCTTGCAATTTCGCCTGTGACAACATAGTCACTTTGGTCATCGGCCTTGAGTGATTTCTCGGATTCCAAAACTTTTTTGTAGTGTCTTCCAAGATAGTAATGCCCCTTCTCCCAAGTTGAGCATGTCTTTGCTGGCTGCTGATACTTCTCCCGCAGAGCTGTGGCATTGGTTTGCCCTGCGGCATCTAGCCATTTAGCAAGTAGGAGCTGTGCACGAGCAGTGAGCAGCTTTTCTTGACCATTTTCCTTGATACTTGCTTCAGTTCCGGTTGTGGTAGTAGGTCCTGTTTGCGTCATGAACTTTTTCTGCTCAATAGCGCCCTGGAGCAGCTGAATTGCCTTGCGGTGATGCCCATCTCTCCACAGAAGCTTGGCGTTCTCAAGCGTTGCACCGTTATCCCCTAAGCGCGAGGCATGCAATACTGCGTTAAACGACTGGTTGACTAGGTTTGTTTTCCGAGCCAGGCGCGCGCTGGAGAGCCATAGACCAGAAATATCTGTAGTGGCAAATTTGGGCCTTTAGACAGTCAGTTATTAAACTCCTGCGAAAAGCGATGCAACACTTGACTTACTTAGTTAGCATCATTGCAGCCCTGCGGACCCCAAGAAGATATTGCTTGTCGTTAGAATAAGCCCCTATCATGTTCAGACGGTTATCGAGAAGTGATAAGAGCTTGCGATGTTCTGGTTCACTTTGATTTCCCGCGGTAATTATCATCTCTATGTCTGTCAATACATGGCTCCGAAGTAACTGCTCATGCGCTGTGCGAAGCGATGTCGTTGCAGACGCATTCAGGGATGAAGAGACGCTTTCACGAATCTCGCGTAAAATTTCAGTATAGTGCTCTGTGCCCCGTCCTGCGTGAAGAGAGTCAAAGAGATAGGCAATTGACATATTAAAGTCGTGTAACTTGCTGCCTTGGAACCGATTTGTGAACTTGTCTAGGCTTTCCCAACGACCAGTGACCCATGCAGCTTCCACGGCGAAGGGCATAATGCGGTTATCGCTGGAGCTATTTGCACGAATACCTTCCACATGATTCAGGAGATTATCTAAAACTTGTCAGTTGATGCTTCTTCGAGAATCGCGAAAGGGATACTTACCGTGCTGGCCTGCTTGTTTCAGGCAGTTGAGGAGCTCTAGTTGAACATCGCTGTTGTCAGGTTCCTCTACCAGCTGCATCTCGTACCATGTTTGTGCAGCGCCCCAGCGCCCAGCCTTCTTGTGGCCCAGTATTTGCTGATTGAGATCGAGCGCAGGAAGATGGGCCGAGATGCCGTCCAGGCCATCAGGTTCATCAATATTCGCATATATGTCCTGAAGCTGCTCGAGAAGGCGAACTCTCTCCCCAGGCTCAGACTTCTTCTGCTCCACATTCTGAGCATGCTGTTCGAGGTGGAAAAGGGCACGCGCATACTCATTGCACTGAATCGCACGCTGTGCTATGAGCTGCGCAGGGATCAAATCCAGAGCACGTTGAACCCGTGTTAGGCTCTCCTTGTCCAGAGTCGTCAATTTAGGCACTGATCGCTTGTTTTGAACCCAACGCATGAGATAGTCTAGAACCCGGAAGACAGACTAAGAAATCGTCAGCAACAATCGCTTGATAATGAAGAACTCGACTTACATAGTAAAACCGTTTCATGTCTTCCTTTACCACCAACGGCGAGCTGTCCTCAGCTTCATACTCCAGAATCAACTTCAATTCTTCAAGAACAGAGTTCTTGACTGATGTGCCACTGTTTTCTCCGATGATCACATGTGCAACAAGGTATGGAAGAAGGAACTCTGCGGTTGATAGATCCTTGACCCGAATAACTCGAGAGAGCGGTTCAAAGAGCATGTCTGCATGGGGATTTTGTCCCATCTGAAGAAGTCCCAGAACGAATGTCCTCAGCCAAGTGGCATAGGGCTTACCTGGACGAAAGACTGGATAAGCAGTTGCAGTTGGGGCCATTGGCGCTACAATGTATTTCGATCGCAGGAAGGGCTCAAGAACCTCTCGCACATTCTCAGGGATCGCCATCCACTTGCGATAGATCTCGTTTCCGGAGAGCACACCCGTATCCTGCATGCTACATACGGTTTTGATATCACACCTTTCCAAGAGTTCCTGCATTGCGTATGATAAGAATCCTTGGATCTTGGTATCGGTTGCCGAGAGAAATGCGGGAACGAGCACTTCTTCTAGGATAAACAGACCGAAATCAGACACTTCTTCAGGCTTTTCAAAGTTGTCTAAAATGACAATAGAACGGTGCTCTCTGGCAGCTTCAACCTGGTTGGAATCTACACAGCCAACCAAGCCAATGCACTCTACCACTAATCGAGATATCTCGACGTGAAGTCCGTTGTACTTGTACGCACAATCGAGAAGTGCTCGAAGCAAGCTAGGGATGATAGATCCAGGTTGCTGGGAAGTTGTCGAGGTCACAAGTGCTACATCATCTTGCTTCAAATATGTGGCTAGCTCGACAAGTGCTTGCTGGACGACCCCCGAGTTATCGTTGCCAATCCTCTGAGAATAAGCCTCAAGGGCGGTCTCGGGGGTTAGGACCGGTCGAAGTTTCTCAAGTTTTGCCTCGATAGGTTCCAGTCCTGGTAGTCCTGAGAGTGGAGGTAACTTGTTGATATAGCTCATTCTAATAACCGCCTTGTATTTTTCAAGCAAAAAATTAAGCATGTCTTTCACAATTAGGACTGCTGCTTGGCCTAGGAGTGCCCAATACCGACGAGTTATGAAGAAGGTTGTTTCCAATAGGGCTTCAACATCTTCTGTGTCTAGGTTGTAAAGCATGGAGGCCCAAGCGGTAAAGGCTGCTTCACGTAAACCTTCCTCGGTCAAAGCAGACAGAAGACATGCAGAAATCTGTGGCCGAGCAATCCGGGCATACCCCTTGCAAAATTTGATCATTTCATCTAGAGCTCGGATGTATCGTCGTTGCTCTATAATAGGAACGTTATTAGAAAAGGGGTCGCTTATCATGTTCGCAAATTGTGCTATGAGGCCCAACAGGTAGTCCTGTAGAAAAAGCCCAATGATGTTCGCTTTCTTGCTTCGTGCCTCCTTGTTTCCGGCCAGCATGATAGAAGCCATCGTTTGAAAACCTCTTTGAACTAGGGGTTTTCGAGAAGGGTCAGCGTCTCCTGCTGCCTTGAGAAACTCCATAGCAAGCAATACAGGATCTGAACGGATAAGTTCCACAAGGGAAGTGTGGTGCAACTTGGGTGCAATTTCAGCTATTCGGGAGTTGGCAAAAGCCGTGACATCCTCAACTTCTTGCACAAGAAGCAAAGTAATAATCGGGGCCAAATTGTTCATTATTACGTGTTCAGGGTCTGATTCCTGGCGAGCATCAGCCAATTTTTGAATAACGTCTTGTCTTTTCTCAAGCACGAGCCACGGCAGTGCGTGGGCCTGAATCAGTAGCAAGAGCTCACTGATAGACATTTGCAGAAGCTCGGCTACTGCTCGGCTGCGTTGAGGCCGGTGAACCATGTCTTTAGTTGTTAGATAGGCCAGATTTCTCCAATATGGGTCAAGAAGTCTCCGAGGTGTCGTTCCGCGACTTTCTGCAAGTATCATGAGTTCATTGAAGGCAAACGCAGATACAACATTATTGCTGTTGCCCAGATATTCAAGTAACTGGATCAAAACAAGATTCAGTTCTTCCTCGTCTCCTACCCTGCCTAGTTGGCCCCAGGCAAGAATACAGGTTTCGATCAACTGTGACTGATGCTTTTCAGAAAGCGACTTTAATAATGAGATAGTGTTTTGTCTGTTCTTCCGAATCAACTCGTTGAGAGATGAAATTTTCGTGGGAAGCTTATTGACTATTAAAAAGGCGACCAGTGTTCTTCCTGCGGCAATTCGCAACTCTCGTAAAGAGCTATTAAGCGACTTAAGACACCATTGGCCAGAGCCAGACCTTTCAAGATTTAGGAAATTCAGATCATTTGAGTGAAGCGCGAGTCGTCTCAGGGCCATCATCGCTATGATTCTTGGCCTCCGGGACTGCGAGAGCGAATCCAACTGGATAATGCTGCTAAAAATCCTCTGGATATCATCCTTTCTCACATTTGGAGGTACCTGTTGACGTTCATAGTTCTTGATCTCACAGACTGAACATTGTACAGTGAGAGTTCCCGGTTTGGCCACAAAAAACGAGGCAGCGCCGTCAAGAACGCAACAGCATTTTGACAATGCATCGAGGATTTGGCATTGATTGGATTCACTGGATTCGGGAAATCGTTTTATGATTACTCCCTCCAAACCCGATATGTCATCCTCAGGCTCTTTCAGCTCAAGAGCCGCACATAGTATGCGAAGGACGTTTGTCCAAGATTCAGAAGCCTGATGTCTTAGCTTTGGCTTTTTAGCAGTGTTTAGCTGTCGACAGGATGCATATGGGAATTGCAGTCTCTTGATATACGATTGTAGGCGCGGATTCTGAAAGCTTGAAGGTGAGACATTCTCATCTAAACCTTGGGATGGGTTAAGTGCAATAGCTTGTGTCAAAAGTTGCGAGGCCCTCTGGATCTCTGTTAGCATTTATACCTGGTTTCGATCAATATTTAAACACCTACCCAATTATCAGAGTTCACTTCGAAAATGGCTTCACGAGTGAACTCAATGACCAGCTTTGACTCGGCAAATCGGCCGACAGCTCTATTTTCAATTGAAGCCCGTGCCAAAGTCACGAGAGCCTTGCAGAAGCTTAGTCTAGCATCGTCACCAGATTGGTCGACCATAACCAAGTCTTTTGGGTTCATCACCAGCTCTGAGCAGATGAGAACAAGAAAGACGTAGAGCTTGTTTAGAAGAAATGATGCCGATTGCTCATCGTGGTCTATACGATGCATGATCTCGAGCGCTAACTCTAGGAGAGAAATTGTCTTCTTGGGAAAGGCTATGTCCCATCGTTTTTGAACCGTGTGCATGTCTAGCAGAATATCCAGAAGCCATGGACCGTTTTCCGGAAGTGGAGCAATGAATGTAAACGTTGGGTCATGGGACAGAAACGGGAACGCTAGAACCCTGACTAGACTTGAGGTCTGGCGCAGGGCTTGGGAAGTTTTGCTTATTGTATACTGAACACCGTGGGTCGTTCGTAACCAGTCGGGGCCCAGCATCTGCTCTAGTGTCACATTTGATGGCAGACGCATATCGACGGAGGGGTCTTCGCGGGGCGAGGGTACAGAGGATTTTTGGAGTCGGGAGAGCAACGCTACAATTATTAGTCAAGTCGCATTATTTATCAATTTGTTGCCAAACGTACTGCTTAAGATTGAGCGAAGGTAGGAACTCATCGAAGATGCTAATTCCCACAATGCTCCGGTTCGTGCCATCACTACAAGCAGATACTGAATAAAGCCTTCGATGGACTCCTCTATTTCAAGACATTGTGAATGGCCAAGCATCTTCAGCAACTGAGGCAAGAGCCAAATCCACAGAGGCTCTTTGCCACGATATAGGAATGCAGACCGGCCTGTCCCTTGCTTCAGTACCAATGGGGTTTCCTTAATGGTGAATCTCATAAAATTTATGGCTTTCAAGACCTCGGTCCGCATATGGGCACGATCGAGGAAGGGGTCGTCGAGCTTTATATTTTCGAGGATGATGCGAGAATACACATATATCAGCATGTGGTTATGCTCAATCCGTTCGTCTACTGTCTTGAGTAGGCTAGGGTCGTCTTTGACTTTCTGGATCTCAGCAAAGAGGCCTTTGAGTTCGCTATTCTCGTCGGACCGGGATGACTTGGCGGACGGGGAGATGTTTTCGACTAGCTGAGCAGCGAGAGTGGACGGTGGCGGGCCATCGTTAAGACTGGTATTTCCAGCGCCATATGCGCCAGTAACAGAGAAACCGACCTTTCCATAGGACCTGTCCGCCATGCTCGAGGCTGCATTGTGGCTCAAACGCCCGCTTGTTGGTGATAGAGGAAGTCGGTGGTGACGGGTGACGCGACTTTTTGAGAGGGGCGATTTGGAGCAACGCGAAGTCACGTGATTGGGCGGAACACTCTAGAGGATGCGACGAGCTACTTTGAGGAAAAAGCCGTCTGGCAACAATCGTGTCAGAGCTACTAATAACTACATGTACAGACGCATGAAGAAAGAAAAGAATCATATCCAAGCTTGCTCCAACTTTACTTTCCTTCTTATGTACCCCATTTTGGACAATCAGGGTTCATATCGCACAGTGATCACATCATGAGTGACACCTTCATTGGTTAGCACATGAAGAAGTTTGGTAAATGTCACGGAGCATGCGTACCTCCCAGCTTAACGCTGTAAGTAATCTTGGCTGATCCATAACTAGCTTCGATCGCTCCTTCGATGGTGTAGTACCGATGATAGCCCATCCGAGTGATTTGGGCTGTTCGCTTGACGGAACTGGGAATCTTGTTCAGATCCAATGAGAGTGTAGCAACCACTCGGACAGAGCGGTCTACATGTTTGGACGGAGTGGCCTCGTCGCTGCAGAATATCTCAATCTCTGTTTGTGGTTCAAAGCCATGCCCAGTAACCGGAATATCGCATTGGTATTCGATCGTGGAAGGCTTGCCCTCTGGGTATGACTCTCCCTGCAGTCTCGATCGTCAGTCCCTTGGGCTTGCTTCATCATCAGTGACAAGGGTAACATTACCTTTCGAATGAACCATAGCATTTCGGCCACTACCAATTCCTCTTCCTTCTCGGACCAGTACCTATCTCACACGATTAGTAAAGAGGATGAGTTAGGACGGTTGACCTCTACCTACGCCTCTCTCGGATCATGGCGCATCATGTCATATCTGGCTAGGAGGCACGTCCCATATGATCGTCTAGCGACTCTGGATGCAACCTCAACAGGCGCCATCATAGGTCCATACCGAGATAGCCCATGTATAACGGCACCTTTGACCACAGCCACCCAGCCATCCTCAGGTTGGAGCACTTGCGTCCCTGAACCGGTTGCGTCCCGAACCTTGGACTTCAAGTAGCGACTCTGTCCAAACCCTCCCACCAGGACCACTGCGGTAACTCCACCACCTGCCATTGAAATCTGCTCTTTGACCAAGCAAATGATGTCTTTGATAATCGGATCAAATATCTTTGTCTTCATCTCATCTTGGGGCATTGTATACCTGTTTCGCCTTAAGCCAAGACTTGAGTGCATTTTAAGGGTTATAGGCTCCCCTCGTGGAGAGAAGTCCTTTTTGAACTAAACATTCTCATATTTAGCAGGCACAGTTAGCGGAGATAGGGGGATCCTCAGACGCACCGACTCAAACTCGTTTAATGCACTAACCAGCCGTTCATCGCTCCAGTATTTGTCGCTGTGTGTTTGCTTCAGATGTCTCCGGAATCGCTTGTTGAGCATGGAAGAGCCACATCTGCCTCCCGTGCCTTCAGTCACCTCTTTCAGTTCCAGCTTATCCACTCTCGTCACTTCGTATGTGATGAGATCAACGGTTCCTCCACCAGCGTCACACACGACGAATTTTTTGCCAAGTTGCAGGGTCGCTGGGCTCAGATTCTTCAAGGTATAGAGTGCCGCGGCTTCCTACTCCGGGTCAATCCTTGTTGGCCCAAGAATGAATGTACTCGCACTTACTGGCTCAGAGATGAGCTGTATCCTGCTGTTCCCGCAGAATCCTGCCACCGCGGCTGCCCGCTCGGTCGCTTCTTTGGCAGCGTTCGACCAGATTGCAGGAACAGTAACCACGAAATCCATTGGGGTTGAACGGACAACCGCCGAGGAGAGGGTCTTTTCCAGAATACTGATAAAATGTTCATGAAGACATGACAAATAGATTTTTGTCAATTGTTCAGGCGTCTCTCCATCTCCTCTCTCATTCCCGGCATCGTCTAATTTACTGGCCCAGTGTTAGAAATCGGCTCGCCTCCAGTGTGGTGGTGTGAAGCCCTTACAGTTTAAAGAACCGGATTCTTTTAGCAGATTCGGGTATCTCAAACCCCCATTGCCAGCCTGTTGCTACCTTTCTCAGCTCTGTGGGCACCTTGGCACTGCTTTTGAACGAGTTGGTCGATGGCCAGCTAGAAACGACATGCTGGATGTCGGGCTAGTGGTAATAGCAGTCTCTTGTTAGCATGAACCCGTTTTTTTTTGGAAGGGGGATGGATGTCCAAGTCCCTCACCCGGCTGGTCTCTGCCCAAGCAACGCCAGAATATGTGGTGCCAAAATCTATCGAAACAATGATTCTTCTGTCTTTCATAGTGCCGCGAGAAGACGTGGAAACCTCCCGATTCTGGATCGCCATGGATAATGTAGGTATCTCAACAGTAACGGAAATACACCATTCAACACTGGGCTGAGATGGTGCAGACACTTGGTCCTCCTTGGATGCAAACGCAGGCTCCCGTCAGTCCCTCTTTGGGCCCTGAATCAAGCGAATCAAGATCACAACCAGCACTCTGGATTCGCATGTGACCGCCCCATTCAAGTCTCCATCTCAACTGGACAAGTTATATCACATCCTCTCGCTGACAAAAGCACAAAGCCTAGGAGCAGGAATTTGCCCTTCCAATCCCATTTGAAATCACTCACAGGGCGTCTTCCCAGGATGTCTTATCCACTTATTTCGCGTCGGGCCTACATGCAGATGCACAATATGCAGGCGGCCTGCAGTTGGTGGAGTCGCTCCTGATACGGCGTTTACCAGCCAGGCTCCGACCAGCCACCTTATGCATAAGCGCCCATTTCCAACCCAATGATGACGGATGTTCGCCTTATCCTTGCTTTGATAGACAATTGGTGAACTGTTTCCCCATGCAAGGCGCCATCGTCATCTTACCGTATGGCGAGTCAAGTGTGTTTTAATTGACGCCTCGAATTGAGCCGAGCAAGTGGATTCACAAATGACCTTTCCGAATAACTTCACATTTGGGCACAACATTTAAAGGCACAGCATCCTGTCCATGCGTAGAGAAGAACTCATATCCGCGGCGGACATCATGGAGGCGGGGGGCGGCAATGACTCGCAAGATAACGGTGCTCCCGTGGCCGTCAGCAAAGCACCAGCAGAAAATGATCCCTCCCAGGACATTCACGGAGAAATCCAAGCGCTGAAGAAGAAGCTTGAAGACGAAACACGATTACGGAAATACACTGAACAAGTGCTGGACTCGCGGCAACACGAACTCGAAGTTGCGGAGTCAAAACTCGAGGAGCTCAGAGCCCAACTATCAGAAGCGCATGATCAAGTGACGCAGGCGAAGGGACGTTCCAAATCGAAGGAAAAGCAACTTTCAGAAGCAAAGGACCAGATATTCCGTCTCCAACCGCAGCGCAAGGATGTTAATGAGGCTGATGCAATCGAGGCATACAGAACCTTATGCGCCAACGTCCACCGATGGGTTGAAAACCGCATGAAGGGCATACTGGACGAACTGGATGCCGGCCGGTTACGGGCCCGCCCGGCTCCTCCTCAAGCCGTTCGTTTTGTTTCTATGATGAGGGAGACTGCGAAACGCGGCTTGGCCCTGGATCAGTCGGATGTGTATCACGTCGTTGCAATCATTATGAATTATCTCTGCCTGGTTTTCTTCTCCAAGTCATTCTACTGCCCACTGGATGAATACGAAGGAGACGCCACTCTCACCTTCATTGACGAGCTTGAAGCGTCCATGTCCCGTCTTCCTCGAGGTAATGAGGGCTTCCTCTTCGGTGGTACATAGCATTCTAGTCACTGACAGCTCGTATCTTAGATCCAGCACATTGTCGAGAATGGAGAAGCGAAACATTGGCAGCTATGACAAGCCAGAAATCCTTCAAAACTCGAAGAGTTCGGTTTATTGTGCTAGTAACAGAAGATCTAGCCACTCTCCTATCCGCCATCGCCCCGAAAGTACCCACCGCGGAACTCCAAAGCTCAATACGCAGATCTATTGTCGAACCAGCCGCCGACCTTGCTCATGATCTTCACGTCGCTTCCAGTATCTACTCGCTGAAGTGGCCCGCCCGAGGAGCTTGGTCGAGATTAGAGGTCTACGAATGTCTTGACCTAGCGAACGGAGGCGAGGCGCTTAATCTAAGTGGTACGGCGCCTTCATCTTCGGTACGACGTAATGTCGCGTACCTATTCGATGTGTCCCCGGGGCTATTTGTGGAGAGGGTAGTGTCGGGGAAGAAATCCCCCCTCAAAGCAATATGCCGGCCCAGTGTTCTGGTCTTCAGTGGAGGCGGGGGAGTGCAGCAGAGTCCAACCGTCATGAATTGGTTGTGGGAGTCAGCTGTCTCACTCCCTAGTCCCGGTCGGGAGGGCCCTCAGAGATCAGCGACGCCAGCGCCACTCAGGAGTACGTTTGTTCCCCCCTTCCATGCCATCGTGTTGATCTAACTTGGCACCGCAGAATCTACCGGAAGTAATCAGCCGTCAAGGAGGCGATGAGGCCAGGTACTTTCGTACACTGGTTGGGGGGGTGTGGTAGTAGCCGTCCGTTCGTTGTTAGGGCCAAGTGAGCCAAGATGGAAAACAATTTGTTCACTGCTCACCAGTAGCTAATGTAATTTTCGCCAAAGAATACTAGGTATTGTAAACATACAAATCAATCAAACAATCAAACAAACCAAACAATCTCTATATCGCTTCTCAAATCGACCGGCAAGAAAAATGATACTCTTCAACGACAATGATAGGGGCATCGCGATACCGCGGGACAGGTCGTGGCGGAAGTGGTGGAACGGGTCGAGGTGGTAGGGGAGGCGGAGGCGGAGGCGGAGGCGGATGTTGCTGTGAGGTCGCACCAGGTCTCCTAGGGACGGTCTGGCTCCGAGGTCTGCTCGTCGTCGTTTGTTGGGGAGTCTGATTGTCAGGTCTTTTGGGTGCTCGGCCTGGGCGTGCTGGAGATTTCTCACCAGTCCTAGGGGAAGCATTTCGCTTCAAGCCGCGAGCTACCTGCTTTCCTTTTTCTGCGGTTGCGCCTCCGGGGGCTCTCTGAGACCTTGTGGGCGCCGGGATAAAGGGCCGGATGCAATTGCTGATATAGTCGTCTTCCATCCCGAGGGCTCTGGCGTCGGTGAGTCCAAAGTTGATGCGGTTGATGTATTCCTCCTTGGGCGGGCTATCGGTGGTGAAGTTCAGACTGATGTAGACAAGGACCTCCTGAGTCCAGTGCTGGGGCTGTTCCGGCTGCTTCGGTGCGGCCTCCCTCGCCTGACGAAGTATCTTGGACGGGCCTCCTCTATCAACTATCCATGATGTTGGACGACGGTACAGATTACCTGGTGCCCTGAACAGCTGGGCTCTCATGGTCTTTTTGGCATATGCGTTTTTGGACACGCCCTCATTGATGTCCAGCTTGGCCTCGTCGGCAGCGTCAATCTCATAAACCAGACCGTCCACCCAAAATCCGTCGGTCTTGACAACGTTGGCATAGCCACGCTCATTGATCTGCCAGCGGTAGTTGACCAGCCGGGCTCTTCCAATGTATCTGCTATGAGGGCATCTCCGCTTCATCTGCTTGAGGTGCAAATTGCTACCATAGGCGAAGTAGAAGGTGGCTGGCTGCTTGGGAGCCGGCTGCTTGCCGTTCCCGCCGGAGGGAGATGCCATTGGCAGAAGAATAGGGGGTTGGTGTAGGGTAGGCCTCTAGGGCCGGGGGCAGGGGCGATCTTGATTGATGAGTGTGCTCCGGAAGCAAGTAAGCCCGAATGCCCGATGATGGAGGGTGGAGGGTAGATGCAGCTACTAGGTCAATCGAGTCTTGCTACTTTTGTTTGCCTAGGTTTGAAAAGAAGAAAATAGTGCAGCCAGAAGAATTCTTTGAGTGAGAATGCAATGCGAGGAAGTCGGGGGCTGCGTCTAAGTGCCCGGGTGGAGCCAGTCCCCTGCATATGGCTGCGTCCAGCCTCCAGGCTTCCCAGAACCATTGGGCAGCAAACAGCCTCATCACACCGGGGCCAGCGCCAATGGCCTTGCACCACGTTCAGCATGCTGGCTTTGTCAAGGAGATCTGATTGATCACAAGGAGCGGTGGGCATCCGCAGCGTTGTGAAACTAAAACCCCCGGGCGGGATAGGCCACGACGGGCCGCTTGCCTGCCAACGCAACTGGTTGGGCTCCGCCTGGTCATGGGAGTTGGGTCATGATTCCCCTCTTCCCGCATCCTCTACCGCCTTTAGCCTGGGGCTGTGGATGAGCTTGTTGTCTAGGTCTAGGTTGGGAATGGCCAAGCAATAACAACAATCAGGGCACCAGGGCAGAGTGGGTTAGGTTATTAGGCTCACGGACCTCAGTGGCCGCCTCACATTTCCTCTGGAAGGGGATTTACTAAGACCTGAGACGAGCCTGAGAGAAATTCGAAAAACGTGAGTATCAGATCATGTGCTCTGGCTGTTCGCTAGACAAAAGACGTGTCCGCAATCTGAGAGATGACAGGGAGAGAGCCCTGATCGTCCGTGACAAACATCGCAACGGCCAAGTCAAGGAGCCATTCCTCGTTCCAAGTCGTCCCTAGTCGGTTTTTGGGCAGAGAAAGGGACAGTATCGTCTGCTTTCTTCCGTCCCAGCCGGCATATATATCCTTCTTGTTTCTTGAGCTCTGATCGCGTCTTTTGTCTCAGCATAGTCAGATTCGATTGATTCATTAACAGCAACCATGGTCAGACACTACAATTTCGGTGTTGAGATTGAGGCTGTGGCCAAGCCATACGGCGGAGGGGAGTCATTCACAAATGTTGACTGGTACCGACAGTTGGCCCAGAAGCTGCGGAACAGGGGCATTGAGGCTGTCCATGACGATAATTCCAAGTACAGCAAGCACCCAGAGTACTATGGTGGCAAATGGTTCGTGACCAGGGATGGGTCATTGAAGCGTCCTCGACCTTTTGGTTTGTCTAGCACCATACTCCCCCCCCCCAAATTTACATACGCTTACTCTGAGTTGTCAAACAGTCTGCATGGAGGTCGTTTCTCCCAAGCTCAACACGACCATGCATATCACTAGTATGCTCTCTGACTTCTGGGAGGCCATGCGGGTGCACTTCAATCCGCAGCGCGACATCTCTTGCGGCGGCCATGTGCATGTCACTCCTATGAGTCTGAACAACAAGTTCTCTCTCCGCTCCCTCAAGAAAATCGCGTTTGCCACTGTAGTTTACGAAGACTTCGTTGCGACCATGTTGCCCCAGGCGCGGAGAGAAAACAAATACTGCCAAGCCAACAGTCAAAGCATAGACTCTGGTCTGCATGAGACCCTCCTCTGGGGCAAAAACCCGAACACTCTATATCGCGTGGCTGCCGAGATCAAAGCGTGCGCCAACGAGACCGAGCTCTATATCTACATGCAGGGAAATCGATATGTTCTCTGGAACTTCCAGAATATCTTCCCGCATCCCAAGACGGGCCGTTGCACTGGAACTGTTGAATTTCGAGGAGGAAACCAATTTCTCAACACCAAGGGAACCCTAGCTTGGGTTGCTTTTGTCCTCGGATTCGTCACGCTGGCTCTCCAGGAGGTGGGTTATCCTCAAACTTCGCCTTGCCATTAAACTCCACTTCGTATACTAACCTTGTATGTTTTAACAGGATCTTCTCCATTCATTCAACTCTTCCATGTATGTTCCCACCACCGATCCCGCTTACGAGAAAGCCATCGCAGAATGGTGGCGGCGCGTTCGAAGGGCTTCACGGAAATCAAGACTCAGCCGACATCTCCCCAACGAGTACACCGACATGGCCGCCAAATAGACTGTCGACCTTGAATATGTCTTGAAAACCCAGCCATGCATTATTCTCAAATTGCATTTTCACGTTCTGGCCTGGAATCTCTGTTTTTTATCTACCTTTCAGTTTCTTGCATTTGGTTTTAGTTGCTTCATTGGGTATCACTGGAAGTATTGGATAGGCGTTATGTCAAATCATAGCCCGGATAGAGCCTTACATGGACTCGGGGACAACAGATCGCTTCCGTGCGATTGGGAGCGAATGGAACAGGGGGCTCACTGCCCACAAAGAACAGATTAGCTGTTAACATTTAACTCTTGTATTTTTTATTATTATTTGTTTTTTAGATTGGTAGGTCATTCGTTTGGTCATTGCATCGGTACAGGTCTCATCTTCAATACAGGATTGCCTTTCTTGTCTCATGATTCCGGAGCGGTCTCTTCCTCTTCAAATGCGACCAGCACTGTCCCAGCTTTGCAGATATCCTAAAATACATGTCAGAATCACGGGACCTAGCCAAATGGAAATCTGAAAAAGATACTTACACCCTCTTTGTGTGCCAGCTTCTTGATCACTCCGTCTTGCGGAGATCGAATGACTGTCTCCATCTTCATTGATTCAATTCTGCATCATTCACCATATCAGCGCTGGTCTATCGGGATGTCATCAAGGGGGGGGGCAAACTTACACAACTAATGGTGCTCCCTTCTTCACCGTCTCACCCTCCTTCACCTCGTTTCTCAGGACCTTGCAAGGCATTGGCGCGACAACTGAGGCAGTGACCTCCTTTAGGCCCAACTCCTTCTCGTACCATGTCGGCGGTAGCAGGGAAAGGTCAGTCTTGATGCCATGCTGGAAGATGGTGATCTTAGTGTCATTATCGACTGACTGTGGAATGACTGAGGAAGAGATGCGCTCGCCTGGGAAAAAAGACTCCAGCTTGACGACTTCGCCTTCAGCGGCTTGCTCGGAAGCGATATTAGAAAAGACCTGAGGAGCCTCTTCACCCTTGCGAGAGACAGTGATGTTGTAGAGATGATGTCCGACTTGAGCCACGCTGGCTTCCACAATCTCTCCTTCTTTATCACTATATCCATCGAGCACCTTGAACGCAACTTTGCGTTCGCTTGTTGAAGCCTGGTTGCCAAATCCTAATGTTTCGCCGTGGGGGGGAGAGTCCCGTTGTGGCTGGAGGCTCAGAACACCCAGTGCAGCTTGAGCAAATACCTCGCCCTGGATATGTCGAGGCTGGAAGAGGGCATCTCTCCACTTGTCGATGAAGCCAGTCTCAACATCTCCTTCGATGAAGGCCGGCGTTTGACATAATCTCTTGAGGAATTCAACATTTGTGCTCACGCCAACGATCTCGTACGCTCGTAAGACAGACTCCATCTTAGCAATTGCCCGCTCGCGAGTCTCCCCACGCACAATCAACTTGGCGATCATACCATCATAAGCTTCTGAAATGGTGCTTCCAGATCGGAAACCCCAATCCAGACGAACGTCGGGGTCAGAGTCGAAGGCCGATGGAAGATATGCATGTACCAACTTTCCTGAATCGGGAAGGAATCCCTTCTCGGGATTTTCTGCGTAGATACGGGCTTCGATGGCGGCTCCTCTCTGCCTCATGTTTTCTTCAACTTCTGCCTGGGTCAAGGGAAGCTTCTCCCCAGCAGCGACGCGGAATTGCCACTCGACGAGGTCAAGCCCGGTGACCATCTCGGTCACTGGATGCTCCACCTGAAGGCGAGTGTTCATCTCCATGAAGTAGAACTTCCCGGTATCCTTGTCCAGAATAAACTCGACAGTGCCAGCACCGACATAGCCTACGGCAGAAGCAGCCTTCCTTGCCTTGTCCCAAAGATCCTGCCGGGTTGCCTCATCGAGGTCGGGAGCTGGTGACTCCTCCAGAATCTTTTGGTGTCTTCTCTGCACACTGCAGTCTCGTTCACCGAGAGCAAGTGTGTTCCCCCATTTATCGGCGAAGACCTGGACCTCGACATGTCTGGGCCGCACAATATACTTCTCCACGAGCATGACTTCTCCACCCTCGCCGAATGAAGCCCGAGCCTCGGCTCTGGCGCTTTTCAGCTGTGTCAAGAATTCGTCCTCGGCCATGACTATCCTCATTCCCTTGCCGCCGCCACCCCTGACGCTCTTCAAGAGTACTGGGAACGTGACCTCCTTGGCCCTCGCGAGAAGCTCGGCCTCACCTTGCTCTGCGCCGTGGTACCCAGGGACGCAGGGAACATTAGCAGCAGTCATGATCTCCTTGCTCCTCGCCTTGTGGCCCATGTCCGCCATCGCCGTCGCCGGCGGGCCGACGAACACGATACCCTCGCGCTCGCACTTCTCGGCAAATTGCGAGTTCTCAGACAAGAAGCCGTAGCCAGGGTGCAGGGCCTGGATGCCATTCTTTTTGGCCAGAGCTATGATCTTGTCGCCGTCGAGGTATGCATTGGAGGGGCCCAGTGCTAGGGATTGGAAGCCGACGGAGCTGTGCCATGACGCAGCATCCACATCAGTGTAGACGGTCGTGGCCCGGATGCCCATACGCTCTGCCGTCTTATTGATACGGATGGCGATCTCGCCACGGTTGGCGATGAGGACTGAATTTATCGGTGTGTGCTTGGGTGCCGCGCCGGCTGAGGTGGAGGAAACATAGCGAGGGAGAGGCCGCAAGGGCAGGCGCTTTGTGCGGAGAGAACGCATTGCTGCTGGGTCTCTCTATGTGTAGGTCCGCGATCAGTGGGCAAGGACAATTGCAATGATTTCGCTTGTAAATCCTGCGGTGGGCAGTAGGATACGGAAGAGCCTGGCAGCAGAGAACAGAGAGTCTAAAAAGGAGATGCAGGTTCGGCGTTCCCTTTTGTCTACATGCCCTTCGGTTTATGGTTTGCCCAGGTGACCGTCGCCGTGGAGAGCCGAGGCCGAGAGTAACCGCAAACCGCAAATTCCCCAGATTCAGAGGCAGCCTCCCCCAAATCTTAGTGAGATAGGCTGATAAGCTAGAGCTTGCCGCTAAAGGCCCACTGGACCCCGCCTTACTCAGCAGGGTCAGTCCAGGCCTCCCCCACCACCAAGCTCAGGCTACATAGATCTGGGTGATGAAGTAATCCATGACTCTGGTCAAACTTCAGTCCCATCACCACATCACATCATGAATTCCATGGACAAGATTCCTCTAAATTACGAGGCTTCGGAGGGCGACACCCACAAGAAGCTTACCACCAGCTTGCCTCAAGAGGTGGTCCAATGTCTCGAAAATGCCCGCTTCGTGAGTTTGCGAGAATCCGACCCCTGCGTCATGGATGGTTGCACGACCGAGTGGCTGTCTCTAACCCGCGCCCGCGCAGCTGCATCTTGCGACATGCTCCGATAACGTGCCCAATGTCTCCTTGATGAACTACACATATCTACCCTCGTCGCCCTACAACTCATCTCCCGTCATTATCATGACCACCAACCCGGCCTCCCGAAAGACGACCAGCATTCTCTCCAACCCCAATGTGTCCCTCCTCGTCCACGACTGTACGTCCGCATACGGTCCTCCGATTTCTGCTTCGGGAGTAAGCCATTGAAGCTAATTGGATCCGGTTTCTAGGGGTCTCCCACCGTCCACCAAGCCACACCCGCCGCCCATCAGGCGGCTCCCCCACGCGCGAGCCACCCTCCAGCCTGGCCTCGCTCCTCCTCAACCTCAACTCCTCGGAAATCTCGAGCATCAGTGCCACAATCGGTGGCGCCGCGCGGATAATACAGACCGGCTCGGACGAAGAGAAATACTTCTGCGATCAGCACTTGGCGAACCATACATACGACGACGAGGACAACCAGCTGTTCCGGCAGCGGAGCAACCCAGGCTCAGATAGCCGGACAGGCCAATTTGTCGCCGGCCGAGAGGTAAGCGTCATTGCGGTGGATATCAAGGATGTGAGAATCAGTGATTACAAGGGTACCGTCAGAGACTGGGCTATTGTCCCCGAGGAAAACCTCGTCAACGGCTCAACGTAGTCTGCCTTAGGTAACAGAAAAATTGAACAATCTCAATTTCAAGCTCGATTAATTCATACTAAATGCACAAAAATCAAGGTTCCTCGCAATACGTCGAACTTACCAAGTGACATGGCTGTGAAATAAGACCTTGCAAGCATCGCTAGCAACATTGCCCAAAAAGGGGGACTCATAAGCTTCCAAAGAATCCATTGGTCTCACTGCCGACCACCTTGAAGGAAAAAACCACCCGCTGGGCTCGCTTGGGAGAGCTAGTATGCATATATGCGAGGATCTTCGAACTATTAGCCTCCGTTGAGACCTTCTTTGTCAAGGTTGGCCAAAAACATTCTTCCCCTTTCGGAAGACTTTTCATATTCGCTGCCATACCCTTCCGAATCGATACCATTCCCACAGTTGAGCGTCTCACGGAGTCACTCTTCGGTGATTCCGTCATTGTACTCACCGTACTTCAACGCGCAAGCTGGCCGAACTACTGCATAATAAGTAAATAAAGGAATCCTCGTGCGAAACAGTATTCATTAGTATCGTTAGGCAATTTCCCCCGATGAAAATCCCGCTTACTCGCTGGGGACGAAATGACTAGGGATATCGGGAGCCGGTTGGAGGTAACACAGACGGCAATTGCTTCTACGAAGTTGGACGCGGCAGGGTGAGCCCGAACATCCTAGCAATTACTCTAGCAACCAGCCATGATATGAAAGTCTGCATGACTTTGAGGTTTGATAGAAACACCTGCTTATCAGCGATTAATATAGTTGCTTACGATTCTAGGGCGTCGTAGTATGAAGGTTCTAACTGTGTTCGTAGTCGTACAGGTAGTCGTACGCCAATAGTTGAAAGTGATTTTCATGCCTCCTTAGTCTTAGATGGTAAGCCGGTGGTTCCGGGGCAGCAGCGCCGCAAAAGTGTTGTAGATAGAACACACAACCGGAGTTTCAGGCGCTAAATATGGCTCAAGGATGCCTTTGTGCCCCAGGGTTGCCATATTGTTATCTGAGTAAAGAAACCCGCACCCTGCAGAGCGAAAGGGATAGCCACAAGCTGAGATGATGTCCAACACCTAAAGCCAACTACCTGCCTAGGTACCTAATAATGCAACAAAATAAAGTTGAACCAGCAGCAGAAAGATACCTATCTCATTACTCTCTTCTTGTACAAACTGTCATAAAAGGCTGCCCTACTAGATTCCGCCATCAAAAGGAGCCTTAGCTCCCTGGTCACCGACACCCTGCATAATATCGCCTAATTGAAAAATGTAATTACCTGCACGAAGTGCAATGCGATATTAAAATTTCACTACTGGTTTTTTTAGTGCTTACTGATTGGTGTCTGGCCTTATACTATGTATACCTACCTACCTACCTATGCACTATCACAAGACCATGAGAGAGCTCGACAAATTAATCGCCAGGAAAGACTGGTTAGCCAAAAATGGAATTTGAAATTCGCACGTTATTGAGATAATGCCTCGAGCCCAGCTCGCCCTCCTTAAGCCATCAATTTTTTATTGCAGAAATAACCAGCGGTGAGGATAGAAGTAGCCAGAGCCAGGACATTTTCCATTCTCATCTATTTTGGTATTCCATTGAGTCTTACGCCAGTGGAAGATACCTGCACCACCTGATGCCAGCTTTCTTTCGAACTTCCTTGTATGCCTGGGGGGAACACTCCATACTCAACAAATCCTGATAATTATCAGAAATTCAGGTTATCTACTTTCTTCTATGTGTAATCTCTTCTTCAGCTAAAAACACTACGGTGGGTGCGAACCAGATCGTAAACCCCTGTCAGGCCGCGCTGCTGTTTACCCACTCACCTGTGATCCATTCCGTATAAGACCAGCGCCTCTCCAATCACTACTGGCTAATTATCCCAATCCATGAGGTCATTCGCTCACCATGCATCGTACCCGGTCCCACAGCTCTCTTCTCAGGCTAATGACATAATTTCATATCTTTTATTAGAGACAAACCTATGACATATTCTGTTCCTCCTGTCAAGGGTTGGAGAGCCACGGATATGACGAAAGGTCGCTGCCACCTGTTCGGCACTCTATTCATGTAACTTGACGCTAATAATAAAGTGATCAGGTGATGTTTGCATAACTAGGTAGGACAGAGACTTGAAAATATGCCGGTAGATGTGCTGAGGACAGTGCCAAGAAATGCCCTACACTTCACATACAGGAACAGACAAACAGCCTATCATACATCAGACGAATGGAGTGGACCGTAGCAAAGTCGTCAATAGGGGTCTTTCACTTCTTGGCCCTTTTTTTGTCTGTACGAAAAAATATCTGAGAACAAAAGGGTCTTTCTAAACTTGCAGATACTAGACCGAAAGAGTAATCCAACTAATGCCGCAAGAACATCGTTATCAAGAAGAGAATCATTTAGACGTACTAGTACCAAGTCCAAAGCCAATTGAGAGGCCGGGATTTATTTATAGGGGGCTCGGGTGGGCAAGCTGTCACAAATTTCTCAACACCAAGATTATCTACTTATGATGTGACCAGTTACTCTCGTCGCATAAGGGATATCTGCTTGCCTATCGAGATACTAGGTAAATAAGTACCTAACCTGCCCAATTCGCAGGCATGCCGGGCCTGAATTTATGCAAATGGGGCGACCTTACCCAAGTACCTTGCTGTTGAGCGCTGTTTTCCGCTTGCGCCGATGGCCTTTGGCCACTGCCTCATGATATGTCGGCGCATAGGGCTGGCTGGAGAAGGCGTTTGGTACTCACGATGAAGCCCTAGAGGTGACATGGATAGAACCTGATGTAGCAAGGGTATGCAGTTAGGTAAGTCGGTACTTTGCTGTAGGGAACCTGAACTGATGACGTTGTGCTCAGCCCCTCACCAAGCCTGGCCCTGATTAACTGACCCTCTTCCCCTCGCTAGGGACATTCTCGACCCCGCACCACCTAAAAATCAATCAAGGAATGAAGCTGTGCCTGCCCAGCACCCGATTGTAAGTTCGTAACAGAATCTAGGAGAGCTACTAAGGTAGCCCGGCTCGTACTACAGTTACAGCTGAACCTCTTACACTTTGAGGCCGCCGGGCAGGTACCCAAGTACCCCTTCCCTGGTCAGCCGCCACCTTCCAATCAGGCCGTTCTGGTGCTAGCTGCCCGATTTTCCCTGTTCTGTGGGACGGCAGTGACCTGCACTGCATGCCGTCCCTCCATTAAATACCATCTCCAGCAACGGCAAGGCCGTGAGGTGTGTCACTGGCTCCTCGATGAATTGCATCCAGCACTTGATCCGACTTGACCTGCACACTTCTGATCCTACCTTCCGCTCTGAAGATCAATTACTTGACTCTCCGGATTTGACTCACTCGCATTTTCCTTTTTGACACATTGGTGCAGTGGCGCAGTCAGGACAAACCTGCCGTTTTGCTGCGATACCGATTTCCTGCATCGCGGCCGATTTGCCACATCGAGTGCTTTCCAACTGGCTACTAAGGTACCTTAGCTCCGGGCTAGCCTGCCTTTGCTCAACCCAATTATCACGAGCGTCGGCTCAGTCAATTCGATCCTGCCTGTATGCCCTCGATTGCAAACTTGCGCTTTCTTTTTTCACCCCTACGCCCACACAGACGCACATCGAGACACAAAACTAACATCTCCTTGACGCCAGTCTGCGAAAACTCGGTCGACGCTCCAGGCCTAATTATTCCCGCGCTTCACACATCAATTCACCTCCAGCAGTAGCAGTCGGAGCTCTGAATACTGCCCTGCCCGTCGACGTCTGTTGAGCTGCAGCTCAACCCCCTCTCTCAGCGCTTGCCCAAGATCCAATTTCATCGCCGCAATGAGCGGCTCCGAAGCCCTCCCGGTGACACCGGGAGAGCAGCACGACCTTGTCATGCCTGGTTCTCCAGACTCCGACGACCAATCTAAGACGACAACGCCGCTTGATGAGCACATATCTGGGAACCCCATCGAGACAAAAAGAGTTCCTTCCCTACGATCCATCTCCGACCCCCAAAACATAAATCCCAGTTCAACGGCCATCGGAATGCTGGGTATGGCGAGAAAGCCCCCCACCCCCGCCTCATCTTTTGCCAGCAGCGCTGGTGCCATGGACAACAGTGTGATGGCCAAAGTACGGGCCCTTCACCAACAACGAATGCAAAAAGGGTCACCTTCTGCCAGTACTCCCACCACGCCTGTTTCGCAAAATATTCCTGGAGCTATAAATGGCTTTCCTGGGGTGCCGGTTCACCGCCCACCACCGCCTGGCCACCCGAACTCAGCCCCAAGCATACCCAGGCAGTCCCTTAGCGAGCGACGAGCCAATAAATTGGGTGGGGGGATGAAGCTTCCTGATATGGGCGGACCCAGCCCATCTATGCGTCGCCCCGGAGCTCCTAAACTAGGGGGCTTACCAGGTGCAAATGGTAAATCAGACCAAACAGCTGTCGGTTCTAGGCTAGATGATTACAAGAAATACATCGACACGGAGAAGGGCTGGATCACATTTGATGGTGCTGCTACAATCACTCGAGAGGGTGTTAACTTCCACAATGGCCAAACCTTCAGCATATCTCTCGACGAGGTGGAAATTCTGGACGAATTGGGCAAAGGCAACTACGGAACCGTTTACAAGGCCAAACACTCCAAACCTCGAGCGCCTCGTTTCGGCCAGGGGTTGTCAGGAGTGAAGCCGCCTATACACCATTCGATATCTGACCCAATGCCCGTACAAAGACAAGAGGATGATGGCAAAAGCAATACCACAACCGGTGTGACAATGGCAATGAAGGAAATCCGCCTCGAGTTGGATGATGCCAAATTCACCACCATTCTCAAGGAGCTGGTCATTTTACACGAGTGTGTTTCTCCTTATATCATCGACTTTTACGGTGCATTTTTCCAGGAGGGCGCAGTGTACATGTGTATTGAGTACATGGATGGAGGTTCCATTGACAAACTTTACCCTGGTGGCATCCCTGAGAACGTTCTGCGAAAAATCACCTACTCGACTGTCATGGGCCTCAAATCATTGAAAGATGACCACAACATCATCCATCGCGATGTTAAACCCACCAACATCTTGGTCAATACCCGAGGGCAGGTAAAGATTTGTGATTTTGGAGTTAGCGGGAACCTCGTGGCGAGCATTGCGAAGACCAACATCGGCTGTCAAAGTTACATGGCGCCCGAACGCATTTCCGGGGGTGGAATGGCGCAGGTTGGTAATGCCGATGGAACTTATAGCGTTCAGAGTGATATTTGGAGTTTGGGCTTGACAATCATTGAATGTGCCATGGGCCGTTATCCATACCCGCCTGAAGTTTCGTCTTCAATCTACAGTCAACTCAACGTAAGTGTTTCAACCAACCACAGGAAACTTGTACTGTATCACTAACGCTATTAGGCAATTGTTGAGGGGGAACCCCCTGGCCTACCAGAAGAAGGCTATTCTGCGGTTGCCAAGGACTTTGTTCGCAGTTGTTTGAACAAAATCCCGAAGCTGCGTCCAACGTATGCCATGCTGCTTAAGCACGCCTGGCTGAGTCCGATGACCAAGCCTCAAACGATCACAGAAGAAGCTGAAGAAGGCGATGAAGCCGACAAGGTAGCTGAGACGGTGGGGCAGATTGAACTTGGTTCAAACGTGGAAGACGAGGAGGTAGCAAACTGGGTGAAGGCCGTTCTTAAGCAGCAGGCTGTCTCAGGGAAAGGTAGCTCCGTGGCACCAGCACTCCATGCTGCCCCTCTCGATTCGGTCAGCCCTACTGCAAGTCCACTTTCTGGACGCAACCCCTTGGCATAATAATATCGGCCTTGAGTTGGGAAATGTGGCATTGGAATGTGGTCGAATACGGATTCGATGATCATTGAAGCTGGTATTCAGTTGACTGGAAAGCCGGGGAAGCCAGAACTTGGCAGGAACCGCCCTCCAGCCTGTAGATGTTCCGCGACTCCTCTACCATCTCTTTGATCACGCAGATCAGTGGTCTTCTTTTACTTCTGTCTTTTCTTTTCCTGTTAATCTTGGTTCTTGGTTCCTAGAAGGTGGCGCTGTGCATTGATCGGATTCAAATCTATTTGAGAGAATTGCGTCTTTTCTTTTTTCTCCTGTTAACTGCATAGTCTTGTCCACTTGACGTGGAATCTCTCTGGCCGGTTCACATTTGGGATGCGAGGGATGGAATGGTGGCATTTTGGGATTCTTGTACGTACATCAAAACACAAGACACAATCGAAGAAGGCAACTTCTAAGTGAGCAATCTTCTTTCCACTTCTTCCCTTGGCTACTGTTATTGTCCGTACTATCACCATCCCTCTTTGATGTGACGGGCTTGTGCCCACCAAAGGTAAACTATAAAGCACACAAGTGGTGATAATCTTCGCTGTACATCACAATCGACCGGTTAGTTATCTACACTACTATGAACAATAAGAAGCACACCCCCCGACATGACTAGAGGAAAATAGATAGTCAAATAATCAAACAACCACATGTTGCAAAAAAATTTCATTAACTTCGTTACTGATTACATATTACTTGAGCTCTGCCAATTGAAAATAAAAAACTGGCTCGCTTCCTATTCAGGGGAAACATTCGATGACTCTGGCAAACTCCAAAAGGATAGTGGGTATATGGTATAGACATGGCAGCATATTCCATAGAAATAGACCGTGTCTCTTGTCCGTCCTCTGCCTCATTGTCGCCCGTTCCCAACGCTTCCATCTGTAGACTTTCTTATGTTGTTTCGATCCGGGGGAGAAGAATCCCCGTGGAGCACGATGGCTGCTGGACTGCTGCTAGAATCACCGGGGTTGTTGGTTTCAGTAACTGGCGGTTGCCTGACCTGACCGGCGGTAGTAGCATCAGTCGTCGCAGCTGGGTCGGTAGAGCGCTGCGTCGTGGAGCCGGTGACAATCGGCTGTGCGGGAGGACGAGTTTTATCTTTCTAAGAGTAGTCGTCCTTGACACGGTGGCCGTCGTAGGAGCGACGCACGCTGCGCTGGCTGCGTTGGCGGCCGAAGCGACCCCAGCGACGCCCGGAGGAGACGTGGTCGGTTTTGCGGGTGCCGCTGCAGAAGATGACGAGGGCGAGGAAGAGGCAGAACCACGAGGCCCAGACGAAGCCGAAGGCATACCTGCCAATGCTGGCATCGCGGTTGTCGTTGATGAACGCATCTCGGGCCTTGACGAAGGTGGCGCTGAAGAATTGCATGGTTAGTTGCTGTTGAGCCTATCAAAGAGAGCAAGGGGCTCAAGTCACTCACGTCATGAGAGCCGCTGCAACCGTGTGCGCAGCAAGAGCGAAGAAGGTTAAAGAAGCGGCGATGGCGGCGCCGAGGCGGCCGCAGCAGGCAAGCAGGCCGGAGAAGAGGGCGAGGACCTGGAAGAAGAGGGAGATGAGGAAGAAGACCCAGCCAAAGCGCCAGAGGTAGAAGTAGGTGGTGGAGGTGGTGTTGTCACCGTGGCTGCCCTCAAGAGAGCTGGGAACGTTGGCGGCGTTGCTGTCCCAGGCCTTGCCAAAGGCAGGCGCAGGACGAGCGACGCCGCAGTCGAGGTTATCCTCGCCGCAGAAGAAGAAGTAGGTCCATTGGGTGACGTCGCGAGCGCCGGTAATGCCCGAGGTGTCGGCGCGCAGGAAGTAGACGAGGCTGAGAGGAACGCGGTTGGTCAGGCCGGATAGAATGACGAACCAGAGCAGGAGAAGGGAGCCAGCGAGCAGGACGAGCCCGACAATGCCCAAGGCGGCGTCTATTTGGATGAATTGATGTCAGAAAACGCGCCCATTGTATTGGAGGATTGGACAGGAGAGTGTTGAGAGGGGAAATGTGCGCATAATGCGACGTTGAACACATACTCTTAGCAGCCATGGCCGTTATTATCTGTCGTTAGTGTTTTTATTAATTTTTTGGCGAATTTAATTCTTCTTGGGGGTTTCCCCGGGGACAGCAAGAGGAAAAGTCAATAACGCAGTTCGATGCGAAGGATGTCTCGATAGCGCTTGTAATCAATCCGTCTAATAGAGGATGAGGAATGGAAGAAAGATAGGGAGGGGAGCAAGTGGAAGCACCAGGTCTGTCTTCGGAGGAAAAACCAGAGTGACCGTTTAGGAGATGGGGGTGTATCGCTGGATGAACGGACCGGCGGGCATACGAGGGTGGATGCTTGCAATGTTATGTATAATTGCACGGCACATAGCAATGGTCGTAGCGCAGCACCTTAGCTTTAATAGTGTGTGGTGTGGTTTGCGTCACCTCGAATCTCAGCACCCACCTTGGCCCGACTTAACGAGGTGCTAGCAGCTTGCCCAGGACCCGCGAGCATGGGGACAAGCAGGATGGTCGAGCAGAGATCCAAGCTGAGTTTTTCGATGGAACCCACTATCCAGAGACTAGCAAATGGAGGATCGGCCAGGATCGCATCACCTGAGAGTGCGCCGGCAAGAGACAGTGACTGAGCTGGCCCCAGTTTGGTGTGATGATGGCCTTGCCAAGCCTGCATGGTATTGGGTAGGTGCTACTGCGGCGGAATCAAGGTTTCGATCGACAGACAGCTGTGCTAATTTCTTGCCTGTTTGCTGGCGACTGCAATGACATCGTCGCATTGCATTCACATTCGCACCCGCCTTGCAAGTAATGACAGCCTCGAGAAGTTCCTCCCGGAGGCATACTTCCTGCCTGCCTGCCGAGTGGACGGGTCGGCTAGAGCAGTTGCGTAGCGCAGAACGGGACGACGCGATGAACAGGACATGCGTTGCATGTGAATCATTCGCATCGAGGTGTTACAGAGTTCAAGTGGCTACTATCTCTCGCCTTGTGCGTCTTTACAATTCAGCTATGGTGGCTTTGCTCTCTCGGTGTTCCCGCCCGCCCGCTCCTGTGTCCATCACTGGGCTGGTAAGCAACGTAGAATTCCCGAAATCGAGGCAGGATTCAGAGACGGGAGCATCTTGGTTGGGTCTCCCCGCGGGCGGAGCGCAATGGGCGGGAGGATGGATGACGGACTGGTGCAGTACGTACGACTGTCGCATTGAGCATTGGCGATGGGTTTGGCTGAGAATGCGCCCCAGCGATGAACAAGCAATTACGTCTTGGGTGCTCTCTCAGGTGGCTCTCCCAGGTGCCGGAGCCCGGCACTAGCGTTACTCTAGTGGGAGCCAGCCCAGGTCGATGACGACACCCCACAGCTCTCCCCGGCAGAGCTTCCAGAGTAACTCTCGTCCCAGATGTTTTGTTACAAGGCCAACGCTCTCTGTTGATGTCATCGGAGCCCGGTGCAAATAGCGGATCATCTACCAACTCGTCTCTCGCCAAGACCTACAGAAATGCCCATCCGAACGGCTTGTTGCTGCTCCCTGCCTCGGCACAACTATCATGAACGGCTGGCCTTGTCTCGCTGCGCCTTCTTTCCCCCATCCCACCACGAACTGGTGTGACATGCTGTTTTGTCTTGTCCAGCTTCGTTCTGTCGGTCAGAGATCCCTGTCCTGCGTGGTTAGCACCCACATGTATCCGCACATACGCCTGCGCCCGCCTGCCCAACCTGCAATACCTCCAGCAGTTCTTATCGTAAGCTGTGTTGGTGGCGCACTGAATATTGGTCCGTGTATGCATAATAAGGGCCCAGACCTGGTTGCGCTGGTCCAATCCCCGCGTGGTGATACGCTCGCGTAGGTATGCGCAATCGTGTTGCTGATCCAAGTCGTAATCCCCAAGGCGGTGGTCTTGTCTGGCTGAAACAGGCCTAGCGGCACAAATGGTTACTGTCTGTGTGGTTGGCTGGCTTATCGAAATCATCTCAAACAAAACCATACATATGTCAGCGCAACGACTATCACTGCATAGCCTTCCCGGCTTTGACACCTAGCTCGCTGCAGCCACTACATGCGACAGAAGATGCGACCGCACGTGGCGCGGTGGAAAAGGTTATGCACGACCCCGCCAAGCACCCTTAGCCAGATAGCCTTGCAGAGGCTCTCGACGCAGGCCACCAGCAACCTAAAGATTCTACAGCATCAGCATATCAGCGACCCTGCTCAGGACGGCATTGTGAAGTACGATCACGCAAGCGAAGTCCAAGAACGGCTGCGCGAGAGGTTCCTACAGTGGAAGAGCGTCTCGTCCGAGAAGCCAGACGCAGCAGATACCTGCCCTCCCCCACAACTCATCACCTTCGAGTCCACACCGACATATACCCTTGGGCGGCGGCAGGACAACCCGTCCCCCGAACAAACCACCCGGCTACGTCAGGAGCTTACGATAGACCTCCCGCACCGCCCCAATGCAATACGTGGACGGACGTTCACCCCTGATGTCCGGAAAACAAACCGCGGCGGGTTGACGACATATCACGGCCCCGGCCAGATTGTCCTCTGGCCTGTTCTCGACATGCGCTCCCCGCTATACCCTAACTATTCGGTTGCCTCATATGCGGGACACCTAGAATCAACGACACAGCGTCTTCTTGCAGAGCTGTTTGGGATCCAGACATACATCAGCCCTGATGAGCCTGGTGTTTGGGTCACCACGCACGGGAACCAGCCGGCTCGCAAGATTGCCGCTCTGGGCGTGCATCACCGCCGCTACGTGACAGCGCTTGGTATCGCGCTCAATGTGGACATTCCCGTCTCTGGCCCTGAGCCCACGAACGCATGGGCGCGTTTTGTGCCATGTGGTCTGGACGGAAAGGAGGTTACATCTATCGCTGCAGAGGTAGGTTCCGAAAAGGATAGGCCCTGGGATCTTGCGGTCTTAGCAGGGACATGGGCAAAATTCTTTGAAGAGGGGCTACTAGATGCCCCTAAGCGGTTATTCGAAGGCCTTGATTCCTCGCTTTCTCGATGATGGCCGACCGCATCGATTTGCTGAAGCGTCGGTGTGCAGAGTTTGGGCATGCACCCATGGTTATGTAGTGATATTGATGTAGAAGTATAACGGCCGATCAAAAGTGATATCCTCCTAATCGTCTAGCCCATCACAGGCATATGTTGATGCCTCATAAGGAGTCGAAGCAAAAAAAGAGAGAGGCTGCCTTCACTTCTTGGGTCGAATTGAAGAGACAGGCAAAAGATCAAGAACTCCTATGCCCCGTACTGGAATCGAACCAGTGATCTTATCATTACTAGTGATACGCTTTACCACTGAGCCAACGGGGCTTTCAAGGATATCCTTGTTAGAGAAACAGCCGCCCGTTAGCCGTTATGATGGGCACCCGTCCGCTCCTATGTCTTCCCGTCCAATATCCTGCAAGGGATGGAAGTATTTTTAATTCCTATGGATAATTAGGTAGGATAGAGATCAAATGACAAGTATATCCAATTGAGGGATGATAATTGAGCGTAGTTCGGCAAAGCCCTGTAACCCATCTGATATGCAAGGCCAAGCAACACAGACTCCATTATCGAAGAATATACAGAATCAAACAATAGAGAGAAATGAATAAAATCAAAACCACACCTCTATGTCTCTAGTTCAACCTCACTATACTTTTTTTACCCTGTTAGTTTATCAAGCTCTCATCGTCCATTGCATCATGAGAACAAGTCGCGGATAAAGAATGGGGCAAATCCAACGTCCTACCCAATCAGGCCTCGAAACCTTCCCACAACCTCGTCCCATCTTCATCTCATTCAGCATCAAGACACCAGGCCAACCAATTGGCCCGAGGACGCAAGTGGGATACAGAACCATGCCACCCTCACGATAACTTCACCCATCTCGCCTCGCCCTCCAGCATGGTCGTCTCCCACTTCATGAGCCACCCCATCCGGCTCACAATCTCCACCATCAAGCTCGTCTGCACCTGGCACATCATCACCTCCCACGTCTTCCAGGTCTCCCCGGCCCAGGGGCCCTCCATGCTCCCCACCTTCTCCGTCAAGGGCGACTGGGTCGCGGCGGACATGACGCACGCCCGCAACCGCCGCGGCCAGCTCCGCGTCGGCGACCTCGTCCTCTACCGCATCCCCGTCTCCGAGAACGCCAACGGCATCAAGCGTCTCATCGGCCTCCCTGGTGATTATGTCTCGATGAACACGCCGGGGAGCCCTGGAGAGGAGAGAATGATACAGGTACGCTCTCCCATCAAACGTGATCCAACCTCGAGTCAGTTGGCTGAGCTGTCTGCCCTAGGTCCCAGAAGGACATTGTTGGATAGTAGGCGATAACCTCACAGTATCTCGAGACTCAAGATCCTTTGGTCCTGTCCCTCTAGCTCTCATCAAGGGCAAGGTTCTGGCAAAGGTTCTTCCGTGGGCAGAAAGAGGATGGTTCCATAATCCCTTGGAGCCCATCGAGGATCTAGGTGACGCCAACGTTAACGAGTGAGGCGTACTGGTTCTCGCCAACCGCTATTTGTATCACATTACTCTATTACATGTATCACCATCATCGTATGTTCATGGGTCAGGCGCATGATAAAAACATTTTGTTAAAGCTCAAATAGAGGTCCAATTACCTACAATGTTCCTAGCCTCCTCGTGCTTCCTTCACCTTTGCCCTATCACCCCCGTGTTCGTTTCGAATTAAAGAGAAATGAGACCAGGAAGTCTCCGACAAACTGCAAATGCTTTGTACAATTAATGAAAAGTATCCCCAGTCCGATCGTATGTGATCACGCTCTAGGACCACACGTCAACTGGGCCAACAGTCTATGCCTGCCAAATAATGAATCATCATCTTGCGACCTATTTCTCCTCGATCGTCGCCTCCAGAATACTGGACCAAAAAATGACTAAACAATAAATAAGTGAATAATGTAAGAAAAAATAGCCCAAGCTGCACTCTTGGGTAAGAGTAAAATGAAACGCCCGGAACACCGCAAGCGCGCCGTGCCTCGCCGCCCCTTTCAATCGAGAACTCATACGCTTGATATGCGAAATTAGAACAGTCTTCTGTTCGTTAAAAGCCGACGGTGATCAATCCGCCGCCTTAACCCTCGATATGCGCCTTGGAGCCGCTCTGACCCAGGAGCTCAAGGCATCGTTGCGCAAGATTGACCACCTCCCCTTCGTCGTCCTCCTCGGATTCTGGTTCAGGTTCAACTGGTCTGTTTGCAATGGTGCGGATGTGTTCAATGATGTCGTCGGCCTTCCCAATGAGTCCAATCAAAGTCTTGTCCTCAGATTCGAAGAGCTGCAGCAGCGTCCAGACGGCGATGTGCTGGAAGGTGGCATCGCCGGATTGCAAAAATCGACCCAAGTAACCATGAATTCCTTCATTGGGCTCATTCCAGTTTTGTACGAAGATGGAGTAATCCCCAACTATGTCATATTGTTAGTGAGAGACGTAAATAGAATAATATGATGGGCATAGCTTACCTTTTGAAGACAAGTTACCAAGTGCGGCGGCACTATTACCTTGAACCTCAATGCTTCGCGAGTGGGTCAGAGGAATAAGAACGTCACAGACCCCAAGGTTTAATAGATGAGATTTAAGGTCATCGCTGAGGGCCAGGACGGCGATGGCAGCTGTCATCTCGGACTGGACAGCCACGGGGACGTCTAGAACCAGCTGCTTGCATTTTTGAACAGCCCCCGCATCCAAAACAAGAGCCTTGTTCCGGTCTGAGCTGGCCGCCAGGTTTCTCAATGTCGAAATAGCATGGCATTGAATCTCCTCATTATCTGTGGAACCCAGCAAGTCCACCAGTGGCTTCAAAAAGTTGGCCTCAATGATTGGGGATTCATTCATAGGGTGAATAGAGATGTTGCGAATACAAGCAACAGCCGATAGAATCAAAGGAAGGTATGATGACTGGAGGAGGCGAAGAAGGGGAGGCAATCCATTTGCCCGGACGATGTCTAGCTGATACTTGTCGTCCGATGCCAAATTGCGAAGCGCCAATGCAGCCTGGCATTGCACCTTGGGCGATGAGGAGTCCATGAGGTTCACAAGCGCCTGAACGAGCTTGGGCTCCGAAGAGGCCAGTTTCCGTCTGTTGTTGAGATCAACAGCGATGTTGCTGAGAGCTGTTGTGCAGTAGTATTGAACATCAACGTCGGGGGAGGATAGAAGCTGAACGAGAACCGGAATGGCACCGGCGTTAACGAGTTGCTGTCGATTCTCATCTGTGTGTGGTGGTTGATTTAGCACAAGGTCTTGTCAGGTTTAAATGTCAAAACGCACCAGAATGTGTCATATTCAGAAGGGCACCAGTGGCATTCCGTTGAACACGCATATCACGGGACTTGGCGAGCCGGGTAAGAGGGCCTAAGGCGCCTGATCGCGCAATCTTGGCCTTGTTCTCCTCGTGCGTAGCTAGGTTGGTAATACATCCTACAGCATTACACTGAACTTCAACGTTGGGGGAGAGCATTTGTCGGATAAGAGGGGTGAGTCCGCCGAGCTGGACAATGAGGACTTTGTTTTCGGCTAGGGAAGGCTTATTAGAATCACGTCGATAGAGAGGAGCATGATAACGTACTGTTCACCGCCAGGTTACCAAGCGCAGCACTGGCAGCCCTCTGAACTTCGATGTCTGGGCTTTGGAGTAGTATGAGAATAGGCTCTAGCGTGTCACGATCTACCTCTCGGACATCTAAAGTAGTGGTTTATCAGAATCATGTGTAGTAAATCATCTCGGAAGGAAGTTCGCAGCATGGCGCTTGCTCCTACCTCGTTCTGTGATTTCGGCGAATGTTAAGCTTGCACTCCGCTGGAGGTCTATATTCTCGGAAAACACCAGAGTGCTCAGTGCCCTCAGAGGTTCGCCAGAGAAGAAATCGGTCTCCCCCCGCTGAACAGAGGGCGGTTAGCAAAGTGCTCGACGACGACAGTGTTAAGAGAGGACGCACGTTTTCGAGATATAGAAGGAGATCGGCGACAGCTTCCCGCTCGCTGTCGGCAAGAACCGGCTCGTAGAGTCCATCGCGGGACCGACCTGTGTGACGCAAAGATACCTGTCAGCAAATGTCCATCAAATGGGTTGGGTGAGTAGCGTAGATGACGCACCTCCGCAACAAGACGAATTGCAAATGCCCATGGCGGGAGGACCTGAGGCTCAGAGCCCTTTCCGGTATTGATTCGGTCTGCTGGATGGCGCGGAATGATGATCGCTGGATGATGTTGTGCTTCGGGTGACGCTCGGAGGCGGATATTTTAATCAAGCGTCGAAACAGGCCGGGCTCCCAATCATTGGAGGTTGGACCAAAATAGAGGCATGAGCCCAGAGTCAGTGTTCTTGAGCGGCAGTCAAAAACTTGCTCTACTACAGGTCGAGGCGCAGGGCCAAGCTCCCCAACTGATGAGCAAAGCAAGTAGTGCTGAGAGGGCGAAAGTCGGGATGGGTTGGTGTTGACTGATGGAATGAAGGAACTAAGAATCTCGCGGCACGTATGGTTTGATTTGCTTGGGTAGGCTTGCTCCCCACTGAGGCTGGTGCTTCGGCGGCTGTTTCTGGTACAGAACAGAACAGTGGGGAGCTGTGCCTTCCGCCTGTGCTGTCATGGAACCTTAGGTACTAAGTTAGGTGCTGCAGTTTGGCAGGAGGCGCCAGAATGGGGACCTCTTAGTCAGGTAGGCTTGAGCTTGAGGCTCATGTGCTCGAGGGAGGAACTTGGCGCCGTTCATTGGCCAGGTCCACCTTCATGGGTGCTCTTTCTCAAGCATCGTAGCCCCGGCCAATCTAATCTACTGCCTATTTGCCCAGCACTAAACCGCTCTCAGCGGTAGCCACATGACTTATGCACCCTGGAGGAGCCTGGAAGCTGTATATAACTTCCATCCAAGCTTCCGTCTTGCTGGTTGTTCGGGTTCTCCATTGTGTCCAGCCCAAGAGAGAGGCATGACCGACAGTCTGAGCCTGAGAGTCAGGCCGCAATTGTATCCGTGGTTGGTCGTATTTGGAGGAGCAGGTGCTACCTCGATAAGCAACGCTGCCCAGTCACCAGGGAGGTGCCTGCTGGGCCACGGGGCCCTAAGTAGCAGCTTCCACACACCAACTGAAGCTCTCCCCTGGCAACTCGTGCAAGTGGAGTGTGGTCATGGTCAATTCCCGAGACGAGGGGAAAAGAGGCAACTGAAACGAATGGAAGCACGCGCTCTGCCTATCCTCGGTCGCTACCCACGGATTTTGGAATTCATGCTTCGCCAAGGAAAAAGAGATACGGTGTTGTTCATGCACGTTGAATATTTGCCCCAGTGAGTAAATAATGGCTCTCCATGCCGACGTCCATATTTGGTCGGCTATCGGGTGGCCTGCATGTCTACGATATCTCTCGGCTCATTCTTCGCGCAACATTCCTTGGCCGTGGGCACCGTATCTATGGTCTATGACTTCACCGAAGTATGCCGCAGAGCCACCCTACCCTGTTGCGTGATTTCGCAATCACTGCAATCTCGTATTCTAATGACTAGCTGGATTACAAAGGACAGAGTGTTGAGTGTTGAGTGTCAACTGGATTTGCATCAGCTTGGGCTCGGGTGAGAGAACTATGCTTGGTGACTCGCGGATACCGGTTTGATTCCCTCGAGGTGGATGGCTGCCTAGATGGGTATGGTGATAGGGATACAAATCATTGCTCAGATAATAATGTCTCATGCTTCTCGACACCCATTGGAAATAAACTTTACAGTCAGACAGCATTAGCGAGTAAGGATCAACATAGCATCTACGGCAACACCATCACACGAAGGTCGTACCATCAACATATGCTGCTGCAGGAGTTTGCATAATTGATCTCAGCGAAGCAAAACAAACATAACACCTTATTAACATGTCTAGTGCCAGGATCAACGCAGCCTGACGGAGCTTTAGGGTAAGGGGACCTTCGTATCTACTTCCCCAGGCAGCTTGATGGAGCCTTTTAGTGACGGAGGCCTAGAGAGGCAAGTGGGTGACAGGAGAAATGAGACACTTGATGGAAGAGTGGTTGTGAACAGACTACTTTCTACGATGAATAAAGAAATTCAGCAGGATAAAACGAAGTAGAATAATAAAATATGCCATATTATCTCTGAAGTATGTATTATTAGCACTCAATAATCCGATAATACTGGTCGCAGACTCGAAAATAAGCAGCTTAATGTTTGAGTGTCTCAATTTCAATGTCACCCACTTGAGGGCAAGATACGGAGAGGAGCCCATCAGTAGGGCCGCAGATCCTGCCTACGCAGGCAATGACAAGGAGGCTCTCCGGTGGCCTCATCCCCTGGTAGATCGGTACTTCTAAGTAGAGGATCTGTTATCAATAAATCGTTGATTACTTATGGAGGTGGAGGCGCCGTTGGCTTTGCCCTCTTCCCCAATTTCAAATTTCACCCTCTAATCCCCAGAACGCAGCGTTTGGTCCGCCACCGCCTCACCGAAGCGGAAGCCTCAAGGTTCCGCCGTGCATTCGACTTCAGCACCGCCAGGTAAAATATACCCAGCTGTATCCGGTAGCACTGGAATGGACGAGCATGTCATCCATGGCTAGCGGCGACCAGGACGAAGGCACCTCCGCCTCGGCCGACAGCGCCGTCGTGTCCCCCGCCCACGATGATTGGCATGGCGCTGGCCAACGCCAGGCTCAGGCGTGGGAGCAGCCCCAGGCGAGACAATCCGACCAAGGCGGCCGAGGAGAGGCGCTAGCAGACGCACCCGGAGCATCTTCTGCTCCCAATGTACCCGACAGCCCAGCGGAACCAGTCACAGCAGGCCAATTCGCGCCGCCAGCCCAGCCGAAATCTGACCCCAGACTTACCGCAACAGCACCACTTCCAGGGCGACAATCACAAGCACAAGCACAGGCTGCATATACCGGCCTGGGCGGTCACGAGCGTCATCTCCCGTTACACCACCAACACTATCACCAGCAGCCATCCGCAATCCCTCACATCGTTGCTCCGTCATCGTACCTGCGCCTCAGGCCACTGACTCGCAGCGCAATGGCGACAACTGCCTCGCAGCCGGCGCCTCCCCCGCCACCACCCCAGCAGGTTGTCGCTGACAAGGATGAGGCACAAGGTCTGGTGCGTGATCACAGATTCCGTCCTGCTTGCAGTTTAATCCGTTGCTTGTTTATGACTTGACTATCTTTTGCCCATTGCGCCTTGTTTTATCTCGTACCACTTTTTCCCCCCCTTCGGTAGTGCTCCTGTTGCTGACCTGTTGCTCGGGATGTACAGAAGAATATTCGGGACTTCCTCAAGGTTCGAACCGGCTACGATGTTTTCCCTTTATCCTTCCGACTCATTGTCCTCGACACCGATCTACTTATTAACAAGAGTCTTAACATTATGATACAAAATTGTGGGTGATGCTTCTGGTTTGGGACGAATCAGGCCCTGCACCAGCTCGGAGGCGGGGTTGATCTGGTGGGCTGGATATGCTTGGAAGATGTCCTCATGCTAATTAATCCTTTTCTTTCGCCACAGCAATTGTGTCTGCACCGCTATGGGACTCTCACACCTCCCGCTTCGCTGGCCTCTTGACGGCCACCGATTACATGAATGTGATTCAGTATTATTGCCAGTTTCCAGAGGAGATGAGCAAGCTGGATCAATTCCGATTGAGTAGCCTACGAGGTAAGCATCGCCGTTTGAGCCTTGCCTGGAATATTTCGCTTACCAGCTGAGGGGTATAGACATAGAGAAAGCCATTGGCGCCGTCCCCATTGAAACCGTCTCGGTCAACCCTCTCCTCCCCCTCTACGAAGCATGCAAAGGCATGCTTAAGACACGTGCTCGACGAATCCCGCTTGTTGATAAGGACGACGAGACAGGCAAGGAATGGGTCGTCTCTGTTATCACCCAATACCGAATTCTCAAGTTTATCGCCGTCAACAACGAGCATAATACAGTTCTTCTCAAACGAACGGTCCGAGAGTTGAATCTCGGAACATACACCAATGTTGCGACAGCCCAGATGACCAGCCCTGTGCTCGATGTTATCCAAATGATGGTTCATCGCAATATCAGCTGTGTCCCTATCATCGACAAGGATAACAGGCTACTCAACGTTTTTGAAGCAGTGGATATCATCCCTTGCATCAAGGGTGGCGTATACGAGGAGTTGGCGGGGTCGGTGGGGGATGCTCTGCTTAGACGCCCGGAAGACAGCCCAGGCATATACACTTGCTCAGAGCATGACCGCCTTGGTGCAATCTTTGACACCGTTCGGAAGAGCCGCGTGCACCGACTTGTCGTTGTTGACGACGAGAACAAACTGAAGGGCATCGTTTCCCTATCCGATATCTTGGCTTATGTTCTACTCTCCCCGGTGGATTGAATGATGAACGAAGCGGCCGGGGACGATAGATTGCTGGGATTGGTTTCTTTTTGGATGATGGATGACTCGGCTCATGATGAATGAAATGACGAGTGATGACCACGGAGATCTACAGACCAACGAAGATATGGGCGCAGGCCTACAAACTCTTTGGTTTCGTATGCTATGCATCTTTCCATCTTTTCAACGGCGCAATGGAGAATCTAGGGACGATACGGGTGGGTGATTAGCAAGAGCGAAGAAGGCCCTTTGGATCATTGCTCACCCTTTCCCCTTTTACACATAATAGACCTGGAAGCGTGGGCTGGCAAAATCTGAATTTACCAATTTGCGCAATGGAAGCAGGATATATGGCCTTGTGGTTCAGGAAGCGGTGTCACAAGATCTCAAAGAGCACTAGAACACTGCCGAGAATACCACCGGCCGAGCATGATGGAAGACGAGGGTTCGTCAATGGGTGGCTGTACTGGAGGCACCTGTTTAGATAAGAAGGACCTGGTACTGCCCATGTTGATTTGCTATGGTTTCCTACTGTGAGTTCGTGTCCTGCCTCTCTTGCAACGGGCCGCTACATTACGAGATAAGTAGGTACTGGGATCTCAATGTCAGCTTCACTTAGATATTATCCGTTGCCATTGGATGGCGTGGCATAACTTATCCTATTATGCATTAAGATGCCGCTGTACAACGTAGCAGAGCACTGTAGAGGCCTAAGTAAGACACACTGGCGCAACACGTATCTGCCGGCTCCCGTCGACGAGTGCCGAGCGGCGGGCCTTGACTTTGTCCTACTGGTGATATTTATGCGCAGAGCGAGCAATTTCGCACGCACTCTGAGAGGAACAACTCATTTTATTTCTTTTCACAGGGAAAAGGCACGTGCGCACGCTTGAGTCCAAGAGCTGAGCTTGCTGGCATGTTGAGCGACTGTGTGTACGTTGATGCCCTGCCTAAGGTGTGTTGATATCCACAACAGCTACCTGCAGTCGTCAAAACTTGCTGTTATCCTGGACTCAGCGGAGCATTATGCCACTTGGCTTGCATGCAAGTGTTATTTCCATGAGAAATTCTACTTGCTGAGCACTAGATACCACTACTAGTCGCAGCCCATAACGCATTGCGGGCTGGGTTTGGCTGGAAATGCTCGTGGTTTGGCAGGCATAGCTTTGTGTTGGCACGTTGACGTATGTCCTTGTCCAACTGTCTCTTGCCAAACCAGAGAGACGGCTTTCCTGCTGGCGCGCCTCGAATTCTAGGTGCCCTGCCCTCAGCTTCGGCTTGATCTTTCCTTTATTGTGAGCGCCTCCCCCCCGAGATCTCGATAGAACCTGCCGATGCCGATTATTCCCTGGCCAGCACTGAGCACTTTCTGCATATCGGTTTTTGTGCCAGGCCCAACTTTCCAGATCTGGTTCTGGTTTCCAATGACTGACCCCTCGGGCTGTTATGTGAGCGAGATGCTTCTTGCTATGCCGACCTCTGTTGCGTCTGGAATACGTGAACCTCGCGTTCCTCCGTCCGGCTTCATATGACCTAAATGTGCATTGCTAACAGACACATTTTTTTTTCCGCGATTCCAGCGAGCAGAATTACTCTTTTTCAATCGTTGACATTTAGCTACCGGACAGCGATCTTTTGTCGAGGCTGGCTACAGACGATATGGCTGCACCCGTGTCCACTCACCCAATCCCCAACTCATGCTCAACCACCGAGATTCATGTCCCCCTTCGAAGGGTCCCTCGAGCTTCAAGAAGCACTACGTCGCTCGCTTTCCCACAGAGTGTAACAGTTCATCACCTCGGGGGCCAGCGAGATGGACCCATGCGACGCACGAGCAGAACATGGACCACGAGCAGTGGCGATTTGGGCCTTATGAGCGACACCGACGAATTCGACGACAGAGCATTGGTTGTCCAGGAGTACAATAGATTGGCAAAGAAGGTACCGGGGACCCGTGTTCAGATTCTCCGAGCCTCCTTGATTGACATTTCTACAGCATGGTGTGAGAATACTCGTCCTCGATGACTTCAAGATTGCCACCCAAGTCTGTTTTGCCCGATATTCTTTGTGTTACGCCTTAACACTAACAAAAAATAGAAGAAGATTGAACCCGCTGTACCAGAGAAACGGGGATGGCTTCACCGAATGCTGCGATCAACGTCGAATGGGAGCCAGGGACAGAGAGCAGCCAGGCCCAGAACGCCTTCCTTGCAGCACAGGCGAAGCGTTTCGGAGTTCGCAAATCACCTGGCGCCTTGTAGAAACAATCCTACAAGAACCTTAACCCTCCAAGCCATGGTTAGACTCAGTGGGAAAAGCGTCCTCTACCTTCCCCAGGACTACACCCCAGGGTCGCTGGTCCTGCCCACGTGTCTTCGGGCAACTGCTCAGCATCTCTCACAACACGTAACCACAAGGGGGATTTTCCGAATTTCTGGATCGGTCAGAGTAGTAAATACTCTTTTCGACTACTACTGCTACTCAAATAATGGGGGATTAGATGTCTCCAGCACCGTTCGTTGCGCTAACTTGCCATCGCACATCGATTTCTCCATCCACGATGTTGCTTCCACCTTCAAGCGCATGATATCGACACTCCCTGGTGGTATCCTTGGAACCTTGTCCATTTTCGATGCGCTCGTAGCGATCCATGCACAGCTGCGTGGCGATCCAGAATTCCCACGAACAAAGCAAACCAAAGTTCGTGCCAGGCTCATTGCACTAGCTATTGGGGCCATCGAGTCTCAGTTTCGGCGAGAGCTCATCTGCGCCGTCTTTGGGCTCCTGAGTTTGATCGGAAGGGTGGCAGAAGTAACCCCAAGAGAGGATGAGGGTGGAAGGCCACTGCCGACGGGTGATTTGATGGGATATAGTGCCCTCGGTATTGTATTTGGGCCATTGTTGGTGGGAGAACTGTTGGATCAGTACGATATGAACTTTGCGACACCGACGAACGGTTTGCTCCTCTTACCGCCAGGGGCGAAAAAGATTCGACAAGGCCGACGAAAACCCGCTGTGATGGAAAAAAATCTAGTGGGAGCTCAAACAATTAACAAGGTGAATATCGTCAATAGTATCACCGAGATGCTCATTGCGAACTGGCGTGACGTGGTACGTCAAATGAAGGCTCTTGGAATACATCACAGGAAGGACGTGTCGAATGCTACACTGCGCAGTGGCTCGCTTCGCCCATCAGTCTCGGAGTCATACACAGCGCGGAAACCCCCTCGTGGACGAGAGCCTACCCAAAGGGAGTCCGGTGTTCAAGCAGATCGAGACAGAAGTCCAGTTTTTGAGGCTCCCATGGTGAACTCAAAAATCCGACAGCCGCAACCCAGAGGGAGTTTTGGTTCTGCTAAATTAAAATTGAAGCCAAGCGCCGGTGTCCTAAGCCCAGCCATGGAGGAAGGAAGCATAGAAGGGGAGAGACGGGGAAAGGTGGCCTCGGAGAATTGGTTTCGGGAGCCCGCGTTTTCTGTTCAAAATGACAAGAAACATGCTAGATCCGAACCAGTAAATAACTTTGGGCTTCATAACCAAAACCAATCCACACAGCAGAACAGCCAAGCTACACCGAGGAGAAGTCGTGGTGGGGAGTCTTCAAGCACCCACACGAGACCAGGAGCCCGAGAGATAAGGAGTAGTATCCAAGAAACTCCGGTTCGTCATAGCCCTGAGCTTTCCACAGAGGATGTTCCCCCGAGGACATCATCGAAGCAGGGGTCTATCGGTTTCCCTTCCCTCCAGCAAACAGTTCCAGCTGAAGAACACGAACCTTTCGACAACACAGGCGACCGAGCGAGACAGAGCTTGGCTCTAATAAAAATGGAGCGCTTGCGTGGGCAATCCCATACACCCCCTTCAACGTCTAGACATATCGATGCGAGGTCTGAGGAAAGGAGGAAATTGCCAACCACAAGCGTTGATCGTGTCTCTCAAACTTCCAATAGGGAGCTACCATCAACCCTGCAAGTGGTGGAACCGCCAGTCTTAATCCCGGATCACCAATTAGAGGCTCTGGAATCAGACCTGTTTCATGATCTATCTCAACTTAGGAGGGGATCAGTTGTGAGCCCCAGGAGTGAACATGTGAACATGGACCGGCCCAAGAATGAGATGCGAATGTTAAGCGAAGAGCATGAAGAACAGCCTCTAAATGGACACGAGATACTTTATTTGTCACCCAATGGAGATGTAGAAAAGCATATCTCAACGTCATACAGAGACGAAGACATAATCTCGACGGAACCTGCTGAGACTAGAACACCAAACTTTTATGCTCCCATGAGAGTCCCTGGAAACCCCCCAGGGTTGAGTTCAGCATCTCGTCCACTTTTATTTGAGGGCTAGAGATCCTCGGTGGATGATTTGACTACTGAAACTTCTAAAAGAACAAAGATCCCAGGCGCCTTTGCTGCGAACGATGCTCCACGCCAAGGAAAGCTATCTTCGCCAAACATCAGACCTATCAACGGCCTTACATCGCAACGACTGGATATATTTGAGCCGAAGGATATTGTTTCAAGAAACGGGCTGCCGAGGAATCGAAAGATTGGAGATATAAGCCAGATGAAAAGCAAAGCCAACTCATCCCCTCGAAGCAGTGCTACTAAGCAAGCTGGAGTGAGGGCGATGGCGGCGATGTTTGAAAACCACGATCCGCCTTCGAAATCAAGCTCAATTTTGGCAAAGGCATCGACCGAGACTTTTGGCTCAACGCATAAGGCGCAGCCATCTAAGATCCCCCAAAAATCATCAAACGCAATCAAGTTTGGCTCAGTATTGGGGTCAAGCACTCCTCCTAACCCAACGCCAGCTATGGGGCCTCCCAAAACGCCGAATACAAATATTAAAAAAACAGATGGTCCAGGAATCCCAAAGCTAAGGACCTCTGTGAGTGATAGTGTAGCGTTGCGAGCCGCCGCGATTATGCAAGCTGAGAAACAGCATCAAGGGCCAAATTCTGAACGGCCACCTTTGGCTGGCCTCAGACATATTGATGCTGCTAGTAAGATGGAACCCAACATTGGGAAAGACTTTCAAAGCCAAATGAATATCTCCGCAAGTCTTGGGACAATGGTTTCTCCCCAAGAGCAACCGCCTGTGGCGCAATATCTCCATTTATCTCGCCCACCGTCAGCCATGTCAACGTCTGGGTCTATTCAAACAGAGTCCCTTAGTGTTCCTATCAGCTCGACACCAATTCAACGTGCTGGAAGTACTAGCTTGCTCCATTCCCAAATACGCAGTCTTCAGCGGCAGCTTCAAGCCAAGGTTGAGGAATGTTCTCAGCTTCGCCGACAACTTGAGGCACAAGAAAATTTTGATGTAGGTACGCTAAGTGAGCAATTGCGAGAAGCCAAGCGAGAGCTTCATATGTGGAAAGAGAGAGCAGAGGCTGCAGAGAGGAGGGTCAAGGTGTTTGAAAAGTTCACATCGAAGCTGAAGGGAATCAGACAAGCTGCTGTCGCTGCTGATGAGAAAACCCACCAGGGTGAGCAGCTTGATGAAGATGTCTTCAGCGATCGAGAGGGTCCGAGTGGTAATGGGAAGGTCACTAATCGGGATAATCATGTTCGATTCCTCGAGGTTTACCATGTGAAGGATAGAGGGGGAAGCGATGATTCGGGGAAGACAGAAGACGCCGGTGTTGTGACGGCGAGGATACGCAGGTGCTTACACGGAGGGCAGGAATCTCTACATACCCACGATGGGACCGTGGATCAAGTACATAGCACTTTTGACGGACCAGGCACTGATAAAGCAGTTTCGCCAACGAGAACCTGGTTAGCAAAACAGGACATGAGGCTGGAGGCTCTGGATATTTGGATGGCGGCACAGGAATTACTGGAGTTGGAGGACGCGTTGGAGTGATGCACACCACTTGGGATAGATATTATCAGGACTGCACAGGTGAATATGGAGGCAAGAGTCGCTTTTAGGCACCATTCCTCTATTTATTCTTACGATGAACCTTACACTTGTCTGTATACTATGCGAATGCTTAATCATTGAACCAGGACCGGTCTGATACTTCCTATACTCTTGAACTGAAAAGCCTTTGAAAATTAAACGGAAGACCTAAATGCAGATGCGCCATAGCTTTTAACTCTTAGTCGAGAGTGTCGCCTGTGCGCCTGATCCGCCACCGTCCTGAATTATCCCGTCCCATCGTGATGTGCATTTTCCCTACACCATCAAGAATCGAGTTGAGGGCTGCGTCATCTTCGTCATCGTCAATGAAGTTTTCGGCATCATTCTTCGACGTTGGCAGCCTGGGATATTGGCGTGCGGGCGGGTTTAGTCGAGAAGAAGCTGAATGTGCGTGATCAAAACTGTCGTGGAAGAGTTGCCCGCCCCTTTGTGGGAGCGGGCCTTGAGCCTGCTGCTGGCTCTGCTCTGGCGGGGTGGGAGAGAGGATGAAATCGGAGTCTGGGGGGGAGGGGAGCTGCGTCGAGCTCTCGGTTGCGGAGATGGAGTGGGTGATCCGGGGATAGTAGTGATGGGTGCGAGGCTGGGCGGATGGTATGGAGTAGTAGTAGTCCTCGTAGGAGTTGGCCGGAGGAGGTGATGATGCGGTGTCGTTTGAGGAGTCGTACGCCAGTAGAACGGGGGCTTGCTGCTGCGGGAAGGGAGGGTAGGTGGAGGTGGACAGCCCGGAGGAGTCCTGCGAGCTTGGTTCGTTCAAGGATGGTGGTTCGGAGTCGGAGGCCGGGGAGGACCTGCCGGCCGGGCCGTCGTCATCCTTCGTTCTGGGCCAGACCATGGCAACCCGGGGGCTGTAGTGGAGGTTGTGTGTGGCGGAGGGGCGACAGCCATGGTCCGGGGGGTCAAGTCAGGATTCACTGACGAAGAGCTGCTTGTGCTTGTGAGTGGCCTCAACCACAGCGGCATAAACCCCGAGATCTGGGGAGTTTGAAGTTAGCCAAAGTAAAGGGGAAAGCAAGGCGCGGTTGAGTTGGATGAGACTCACCGACGTCTGGTCCTAGATCTTGAGCTTGGTACGACTTGATGGTCAAGTCTGAGTTGACCTTGCCTAGAACCTGGACGCAGCTTCCACCGACGACCTCGGAGAGCTGAATTTGATCGTTAGTAGATGTATCTTTTTTTTTGAAGATGAGTGAGAGTCTTGGATTACCTGGTCAAGAAGGACCGTGACTGTGCCATCGGAATCGACAGTAGCCTGCTTTCCTTGCACCTGGAGCACCTTGCCGACCAGCATGACATGGCGGCCAACGAAGCTGTCCAGGTATCGCGCAGAAATGCGGGGGTGGACGATTTGCTCACTCATGGTGTGCGATTGTTTTGAGAAAGGATTGTCAAGAGCCAATTCTCACTGAGAGCAACAGCAATGCTTTTCTTTCCTATGCAGTGATTGTAACTTGTCTGTCGATGTGACGTGACGAGATGCAAAAACCGCTGTACTAAGCCGTTGATTGCCCTTGGACGCGAAACGCGTGAGAGGGGCAATCGCAGACACACGCGCGAGATCACGTGAGGTAATGACATATCACGTGAATTTCACAATATCGCTTCACCATCTGCCCAGCCAGGGGAAGTCGAAAAAAAACTTGATTCAGGAGGCGAGATGTGATACTAATTATGGATCATGCGTAATAAAATTTTGGATTTCTCAATTGCGGGTTTGCTCATGATCGCGATCCAGAAGTGCGATTTCAAGGATGATGGGAATGATGGGATTCGGTGAATGGAGTCGCCCCCCCGGCATAATGGACCTGAATACTTGCAAGGTTGGACATGCATTTATCGTCTTATCCTTCCGTCACCAGAGAAGGAAAAAAAAGGAGAATGAGATCATATCTGACATGAACATGGAATTGTTCTGGGCTCATCGACTATCAGAAACAGGGGTCAAAGCCGTTGTTGATCAGTCGTGGCATCCAGAGCAAATCCATCAAATCGGAAGCTCTCCTTGGATTTGGATATCGTCATGGCCGTTGAATGGGGCCGTATGATAGGTACATAATATCTAATTGAAAAATCCGGTTCGCCAGTTTATGACGTCCATAGACCCCCGTAGAGGGGCAGATCCCCGTTGAGGTTTTTTGGCGTGCCCCTAATGATCCCCTTGGACCTGGCACGACATGCTCGAATCTCGATGGAATTACGGATTGGGTATTCCTTCTTCCACTTCTGATCCTTATCCAAGGGGTGTGGCGAAGGATGTGCTGGCCTCACTCGACATGAGTGATTGGTAATGGAGACAGAAAATATTGGACCCTGCCCGGACTCGAAAAGGCGATCAGTACCTTAGTTTAATACCACACACAATCGCAGCACTCTGGGCATGGCTGGTCTTGCAGCTGGAGGTGCGGTACTGTGGGTGCGCCTTTCACCAGAGCCGGGCCATATGCTCCGTGACGCGTCTTGATGGCATTGTTGCTGATCGATGCCAACTCGGCGATAGGTTTCCATCTCCTTGAAGCTTTCGATGCTTCAACGGGGCAAGGCAATGCAGGCAACCTTGGGGCTAGCCTCCTCGCCTCTTTAGAAGGTTCTGCATTCATGGGGAATCAGACTGTTGGGCCAGTTGTGAGGGCTGAGCTGATAACGCTCAGCTCTTTGCGGCGATTGGCAGCTGCTGAAGATCATGGTTGATGCCTCAGCACTGACATCACGGAGGTGTGCCTGTCTTCGAATGAGGCACCCACCTTTGGATGCTGCAGGCTGAGGGGTGACCGAGCTCTTCAGAAATCAGCAGAGCGGGCGCTTTAGGTGCCGGAAGAAGCGAGCAAGCCCATAATCCTAATGCCCCGATCCTGTTTCCGCAAACTAACTGGCCCTGTGGCTGCGCTGCATGCTCTGTGCAACGGAGGTGAGGGACTGTGGAGAGCTACTGAGGGGCACTGTGCTGGATGCAGCGATGCTCAGCATTTAGCTTGCTGCAGGCGGGGTTGCGGTTAGAGTTTCCAGACCACCAACTCCACTGCAGCCCACCATTCTCGCTGGGTTGAGTAGGCAAGGTATGTACCTATTAAGGTACCTATGTATGACAACCTCCACACAATTGCCCTTTCGTACATTGGCTCCAATAGTACCGGCCGCTACATGAGGCCCAGGTTGCCCGCAAGTACCTCGAGCTGCCCTCTTCTCGCTTCGCAGCTACCTGGTCGGTACCTTCAGTCTAGTGCTTGCGTGGAAGGTGCGGTAGGCGCTACTGCGTCTGTTGCGCCCAGCTCTCATGTGCAAGTAGACTGAGACTAGTGAGATCGGAAACATGGCCTTTATCGGAGACTGAACAAGATTCCCATCCAGCTCGATATTGATCTGATCGCTACTTAGCTGGTGCCTGTCCCTCCTGTGTGTTGGTTCGATTGAGCTCGACTTCATTGATTTACCAAACCCATCGCCGAGACCTGCCTTCTTCTGTTAGCCCTTCCTAGAAACTTGGCGCTAATCACTTGCCAGCCAGTTTCGCCCAACTTTGTCTTGCTTTGTCGCTACTGCGACTGAAGCTTTTTCGACCTGCAGGTCAAGTGGCCTAGACCCAATACAGGCCCTCCCAGCACAACAGAGTTCAACAGTAACAACGACACTACCTCCGAGGCTTGGTCCATTCCAGCAGGGAGCAGGTCACATCGAAGCGACCGGAGCTCAATTCGCTGGGAGCGCCCACTCAGGATTACCTCCTCGACTAACACAAAGCCTTGTGATTTTTGATTTTAAAGGCCAAGGCTCAGCGAAAACCTAGGCCAAGGTTCAATTTCAAATTTCTACCTGCTGACCGGAACATTGCGCTCGCACACACTCTGCTCTGCACCTATCAGCTGGCTGTTTCACCTGTATTGTCTTCTGGACCTGCCATCCCTTCATAGTGTCGCACTCACGCTTCGCCATATTCGCCTCTCTTCCCCGTCGCGTCCCTCTGCAAGTTTGGATGCAATAGAGTGGGGCGCCACCCGAGACCAGATTCTCATGGTAATAACGAATCCCGATACATCCGCTGAGACAGCCATCCCCTCACGAGCCCAAGGACGGCAAAGGACGGGACACCCGAGCTTCAAGTGGCGACTGTTGTTAAGGAAGAACCTGCCCCGCAATTCCTGCATCGGTCTAAAGCTGGTGACACTCCCAGCTCAAGGTACCAGGGCATTGCACAGCTCGAACCTCTTTCACATCCGGTTGTATCTTTCTCTTTTCCCTTACTTCCAAACATATTCGAACCACAGCAAAATCAATCGAAACACTCAATCCAATATCGCACCATGTCTGTGTTGACCGGCTCAACTTCAGCGGATGCCGCTGGCAAGTTCGTGGATACCGACGTGGATATAGCTCTGGCTTGCACTGATGAGTTCTTGGATCTCTCCCCAACTGCCGACCGTATGATGGTGGATCCCCGCCTGGCAATGCAGTTCCATGCCAGCATCAGCGACAAGCCCCCCGAGCCCACCTTCGCTATTTCTCCTTCCATCTGGGATCAGCAACTTGATAATTCGACACCATTGTTTTGCCAGCCAAAGAATGGAGCTGACTCGATGGAAATCAACGATGATATCGATCTGGTGGCAATCACCTCCTCATCCAACTCCCATGACTCAATTGCAACAAGAAAGTCATCCCGTACCTCAAGCAATTCGTCACTCCCGTCGCTTGTTTCTTCTGCCTCTTCCCATAACTCGCAACCCAAGAAGCGAACCCGTAAGCCTTCTCGAAAGAAGCAGCAGGCGTTCTCAAAGCAAGAGCAAAAATCGGGCGACAAGGAAGAGGACTTCAAGCGAAATAAGTACCTTGAACGAAATCGACTTGCCGCATCCAAGTGTCGTCAGAAGAAGAAGGAATGGATGCACGAGCTCGAGGAAACCAAGGGGATACTGGAGTCGAAGCATAGTGATCTACACCGAGAATACAGTGCGTTGTTGCAGGAGGTCAGCCAAATAAAGACGTTCTTGATGGCACACTCGAATTGCCATGATCCAAACATTGATCAGTGGATTGAAGGCGAGGCTAGGCGATTCGTCAGAAAGTCCATAGATGGATCCTTCAATGGCTTGGGTCACCGCCCATCCATTACTCCATCGTTGCCCGCATCCGAGAGTCGCCAAAGCCCTATAGGTAAGTAGCAGCACTCCCGTAGTTCCTCGCCTATTGCAATGGTACTAATTTCACAAGTTCCAGCTAACCATTACTCACCAACGGCATCATCACCTGGCGCTGTACGATTCCCGCTGGCAGCTATCAAACGGGAAGATATCAACTTCGATCACATGCCTGATGACATGTTTCAGTGATCTGTACATCGATCCGTGCCCATGAGCCACCAACTCGGGGCCCAAAAAAATAGAAAAAATACTGGAGTGAGAGATCCAACACTCTGCCTTGGGATGGTTCAGCTCAATTTGAGGTTTTCTGGCACTGCGGCGTTATCTGGTGGTTTGGAGGTATTGTGTCCTGTATTTGATGATGATACCAAAGATGACTCCGCGAATAGGGCCCTGCTAGAATCCAGGGTGAAAGTTTAATGCATGACAAGGAGGCTGTTTGCTGCCTCCCAAGGGTTGGGATTTGTCATGGGGCGAAAAGGAATGATTCGGAGCTTGCGAGCCCGTGATGACTTGATGAACTAGGATTCACGACATGAGAACACTTTCACTGGTTATGTGCAGCAGTATTAGTGGGTTAGTGGAGTGAGGAAATAATATTAATTTGGATTTATTCCAAATCTGCTGGCCTGAGATCGAGAGAATGGTGTTTTGACTGGCAATGCCACAAGAGCGTAGATTGTGGATGAGAAAAAAGGAGTGTCCGGGGGTATGGATCTGGTTATTAATGGTGCTGGGACCCGCCTCATTACATGGCTCTTACCAAAAACTGACGTCTTGCATTGGTCTTCCAGCGGCGTTGGGTAAATCCCACAAGAGCAGTGTGTCAACAAAAAGTATGACTAGAGACAAGCCTGAGTCAGTCAATGCCCATCTCGAACTTAAGGCGAGTGAAAAGACAATCTCGTGTTCATTGTTGCGGCAGAGTGAGTTTGCATACACGATTGCCGATCACACCCGCTTGCCGCCCAACAACCAAATGCCGGAAACTGTGGCGGGTGATGTGCTAGTTCCTTTGGGATTAAGCCTAAAAAGTTTGAGATACTTATTGAAAACTGGCGGGAAATGGTCATATACATATAGAAAAAGCGAGGAAAAGGGGACTGTGAATTTGATTTATTGTTTAGTGTATGATGTGTATACATGGCTAATCCTACATTGTACATCATCCTCTGACCCGGTATAGATAGATACAACACGACCACCGGGATGTTTAATGACAATAATATTACACCGTCGGAGGCGGCACGAGCGTGACGCTGCCCTGCTGTCGCTTCTTCGATTTTCACCACCCTCCCCCCCTGGCTTTCCTCTACTTCCTCTTGGTCCAGCCGCGGGCGTTGGACAGGCCGCGGATGCGCTTCGTGTACTTCCAGAGTTGGCGGTACTTGGGGCCCTGGCGCTTGGCCTCCCAGCCCCTGAGCTTGACGGGGCCCTTGAGGGAGTGGACGCGGGCTGTGCGGAGCTCGATGTCGGCGCCGGGGAGGCCGTGGCGGGCCATGACGGCGGCGGTGTTCTCATCCCAGACGGAGCGGAACATGTTAAAGCCAAAGGGGCGGACGCGGAACTTGCTCTGGAAGGACTTGAGCGAGAACTTGTCCCGGCTGGCGTAGAGCTCCTTGACCTTGGCGACGTCGACCCGCTCGCCCGGCAGCTGCTCGAGGAGGAAGATGGCCATGCGGTGGTAGGGGGAGCCCTTCTGGGCGACGGCCGGCAGCCAAGGGAGGGCGAGCTGGTCGTCGCCCTTGATCTTGGAGAGGGGTAGGGAGGTGTCCGTGGGGCTCAGGGGGATGTTGGCGGCGATGTAGTGGCACCTCTTGAAGAAGGCGTCGTTCTCGACGTCGGGGACGTCGGGGTCGACTACGACGACGGTGACGAGGCGCTCGCCCGGGTTGAAGAGCTGTACTCGGAGTCTGGGAGGGTTCTCGCTCACAATGGAGTCGACGATCTCGCCGGGAGCGACCTTGGCCTTGCGGAAGTAGAGCTGGACGTCGGCCGTGGGCACCAGCTTGGGTATAATATCTGGCACGATGTGAAATTGTGAGATACGCTGGGTGATGAGCCTCTGATCGTAGGAACGCCACTTCTTCTCGGCGTAGTATCGGTAGATGGGCTTGTTCATGTCGCCTGTTTGCATCTCAAATCAGTAACTGAGGTTGCACCGATAGATACGTCCGTTCTTTAGAGGAACTTACCAAGTCCGTCCTCGAACCTCTTCTTGACGATTGGGTCATTAACATCAGCCTTGATCTTGAGTTCCTCGACATATTTCCTCAAACTGGCGAGCCTCGTAGCCTTCATCTTGGGACCACCTCTAAACTGGGAATCTTCGACAGCCTCGACGCGGGCAATCTTCTCCACCTCCTCCTTGATCTTGGCTACTTTCTGTTCGCGATCGGCGGCGAGAATTTTGCGGGCTTCTTGGAAAGCTTGGTACGGAAGTTGCTCAAATGGGAGGCTGTTGGGGTTCGAGCGGAGCGCTACTCGGCGACGGCGGGAGCCGACGGGCATCTTGCCGGCCTTGATGAGAGCATCTTCGAACTCGGGTAGGACGGTATTCGGATCCAGGTCGAGCGGGGTGGGTTCGGCGACGGGCGCTGCGCTGGCGGCAGCATTCAGCTGGCTCGAGGTGGTGTTGAAAGATCTGATGGCGAGGCATTGCTGCACTGATCGCTGCTGCAGCTGCCTGGCGAGCGGTCTTGCGACCGATTGGCACCGCGACATCGTCGATGGATTTTTTCTGTGACTTCCCCGGATCCAATGGCCCTGTCGAGGCGTTCCAATGGAGGCTGAGGATGGGTTCGCTCGTCGTGTCCTGGCTTTTACTCCAAGTTGAGGCAGCTCGAAAAAGTTCGGTACAGGTGATGGGCCCACAATTATTTCTCCAGATCCACCATTTGCCAATCGGATTCTTACTGGCTGCACGGTTTTTGATATCGAGCCAAACCGCCAAATCAATCTCCAACAACGGCTATCAATCCAACGTTCGGCATCCAGCAACCACATACGCAATTACCCTCGACGACCGGCTTCTGTTTTCGGACCTTTGGGAACAATGGCTGGACGGGGAGTTGGATGTCTCTCAGAGGCAATGGGGTCCCTGAGGCTGTCTGCCGCCAAGGTTTGTCATGCCCAAATTCATCAACATCAGAGCTCAGAAACTGACATCAATTCTCGCAAATAGCCCTCAACAGTCGCCAGGACATTTGTCCGATCAATGGCCACTGAGGCTTCCGACACTAGCATTACCAAAACCGCCAGCGACAAGTCTGCATTAATCCAGTCATGGAACCCAGGTACGACTACTCGAAGCCTCGCGCCCGCAACATTGGGAATCTCTTTTGACTGACAAAAATTCACCCTCGATTAGTGTCCACCGTTCCTCTCACCATCCACAACTTCCCCTCATTCGAGCCCACATCCCTCGAGAAATGGTCCGTCGACCACCTCTATCTTCCCCTCCGCCGCGATATTCTCCACTTGGCAGTAGTCTTCGAGGGCGACAACACCCGGTCCGGTACCGCCAGCTCCAAGACTCGCTGGGACGTCCACGGCTCCCACCGCAAGGTCCGCCCTCAGAAGGGTACTGGTCGTGCCCGCCTCGGCTCCAAGCAGAACCCCCTGCTCCGCGGCGGTGGTAAGACCTTTGGCCCCCACCCCCGCGACTTCGGCACCAACCTCAACCGCAAGGTCTACGACAAGGCCTGGCGCACCGCGCTGAGCTACCGCTACCGGCGGGGGGAGCTCATCGTCTGCGAGGATGGCATGGAGCTGACCATGCCCCGGGGCTTCGAGAAGGCCCACAAGAAGGACCTGCGCTGGGGCCTGCGCGAGGCGTACCAGGCCCGGTACATGAAGAGCGTCTTGGATACGTTGGGCCTGGGCAAGGCGGACGGGCGCACACTCTTCGTCACTGGCGACCGCAGGGAGCAGTTGTACTCCGCCATGGAGCAGGTCCCCTGGGAGGGGCGGGCGCTGGACTTGGAGGATGTGGATATCAAGGATCTTTTGGAGACCGGCAAGGTGGTCATGGAGCGTAGTGTGCTTAAGGAGATGATTGAGCGCCACCAGAGCGATCTGGTGGCCAATGTTGTTGTCGGTGGGCTCAAGGGTTCTGGTATCACGACTGGCCAGAAGGTGTTTTAAAAGGAGAACGGCATCTGCGCTCGGGTGGCTGCTGGGCATCGATAATCTTGTATTATGTATCAACTTATATATGTACAACTGTTAACAAGCAAACTGGAATGAATCATGTTCATTTTGAATTACCAATATTCTGGTATTTTGCCTGTATTTATTATTGCTATGGACTGGGTATCTCCTTGAGTCTAAGTGTCTAATCAAACATTGTGCGGCTCACCCTGTTCGCCGTTTTTGTATCCAGGTTTACACATCTTTGCCGAGGTGCCTCACAGGGCACCTCCCACAGCTTGCACGATCCACATGGCGATCCTGACGTGCAGACCAACTCTTCTCTCGTTCTTCGTGAAGTCGTCCTGCGTGACAGGCTTGGCGTACTGCTGGAGCCAAGCCTGCTCGTTGCCAAGCTTCTCTTTCAGGGCCTGATCGCGGGTGACGATGAGAGCACCCACCTCGAGATCAAGGGAATAGCTGCGCTTTGTGTAATTGGAGCTGCCGATGATGGACATCGATGGGTGCTCGTCGCCGGGGAGCGTGACCCAGAGGCCCTTGGCGTGGTAGGACCAACCCTCGGGCTGCCCCACGGTGCCGCGCCGCCATTCCTGGAGAGTGATCTGGTCATCGCGTCCATATGTGTGGATGGCGCTGAGGAAACGACGAGCCAGGAGTGTATATGCCCCCGGTAGAAGTCCCGAGACGCCGGGCGACTTGTAGAAGCCATTGGCTTCTGGGGCTGCGGTGATGACGGTGTTGGGGCGGGCGGAGGAGGAGGAGGCGGTGGTGAGAAGGAGTTTGGTCAGCGAGGGGGCAGGATTGAAGTAGCCCGCGGTGAATGTCCAAGATGAGGATTTGTACTCTGGTAGCGCAAGAGTTTTAAGGATGTGGGTGATGGCAGGGAGCTCGGTTGAGGTGTCGGGCTTCATGACCTGGGACATTTGGGCGAGCATGTACACGCGGGTATTGTCAAACTCTGTAATTGCTGGCTTGGTAGATGAGCTCTGGGATATCAAGGGTAGCAGGGTTGACGTGGTGCTTTTGACGAATGCTTTGGGCTGCTCCAGGGGCGAGGGCGCCGAGTTGGTCTGCGGCCAGGACAAGGCGAAGCCGGAGGGGTCGTCAGAAGGCTGGGCCAGGAAACTGAACGATCCGACAGCCTCGTGTATGTTCCAGAAATGATTCGTGACCTCTGTGGATGAGAAGAGGTGGTATCTATCCTGACGATTGGTAAAGTAGTCTGATGAGAGATTCGCTCTTCACCCCTCGTTAGCCTTGCTCTGTGAACTCATCTTGGTTTATTCCTTACCCAGACATGATGATTTCGTCATCAATACCATAGAGTTTCATGTGCTGAAGACCCCAGCCCTCATTGATCCTCTTGGGAACTGACTTCTTTCTCAACCCCGTCAGATTTGGAGTATGGTACAAGCGCACCTCAACCCTGTCGGCGCCAAACTCAGCAACTAAGGGCACAAGCAGTGAAGCACAGGTCGGCGCAGGAGCCTCTCGGGTACCCCTCAGCGCATCAGTGAGAATGCTCAACTTGAGCTCAGGGTTCTGCTTCATCGCATCACGGAGAGTCTCAAGAAGCTCTCGCTCCGATTTTCCAATGTACAGCGTTGAAAGAAAGATGCGTTGCTTGGCATTGCGGATACGGTCCTTGAGCGTTTCATAAAACTTGGTAGGAGTCTGAATGACCTCGATTTGATCACCGCGGAGGTCAAAACTCGGGGCGATGCGATCCAATTCACTGACAAATGGTGCCAGCACGCCAATGGCACTGCTGCCGCTGGTACCCGACGTCGGGGCAGCATGGGCAGCACCAGTGCTGCCAAAGCGCCGGCATTGTAATCGAGGAGCTCCTTTGGGCAAGGATGGCTGAGAAAATGGTCTTGGGCGAGCCTTGCCCGTGCAGCGCAGACAGTTCCGGACGATCATTTCAGATTATAGCCGAAGGGAAAGCCTTCGACAGGTTGCAATTGATTTATTCGCAAATCAATCTTGACCTGAGTCGTAACTCATACACAAATATCAAGACCTGGCACCCACCCTGGATGTTATCGATAAAGCTCCAGCTCTGCGGGAAAACTGGCCGGGTCAAAGCTTTTCCCGGTCCGATTACCGACGACGGCGGCCCTCTCACAACGTCAATCCATCTCTTCCCTCGAAGGAGGCCAATCGCGGCGAGGCCAATTGTAACGCAATACCGCAGCCATGTCGACCATCACGCGAACACTCCGTAACCTGACCAAGGTCGGCATCAAGGTTCGTACACGTCCCAAGCTGATCAATTGACCGGAAATCACTGACATTTCGTGCGCAACAGGACTACCTGGTCCAGATGTGGGTATGTAACCGAACCGTCCACCCGGCCATCTAACCACCTGCGCTTTCTCCGGATGGAGGCCGCGGCTGCTCATGAACCGAACGAAGAGGGAAGAAATGAAGGGAAACGAAACTAAGATGGGATATTTAGTACATCGGTGACACCAAGCACGGTCGTCTCGTTGGCACCGATCGCGCCGGCAACAAGTTCTTCGAGAACAACGAGGAACTTCCCCTCCGCACCCGCTGGGTCCAGTACGCCAAGCACGACTTCGACGCCGCCCAGATCGAGCCCGGCTGGCACGCCTGGATCAGCTACCTCCTCGATGCTCCGCCCACCGAGGATGCTCTCATCAAGACCGGCACACGACACTTCGAGCCTACCAAGGCTGTGCCCAACTATACCCAGACGAGGGGCGCTTTCAAAACATACAACACGTGAGTTTCCCTCTTTTTTTTTAAGCGAAAGGGGGCGTGGTTTCCAATTGGGATCGTTCGTTTAGGTCGGGATATTGGAATGCTAACCTGCGATGATAGTGTCAAGCCCAAGATTGCGGCATGGGAGCCCGTAGCTGCACCACGATCTTAAGGAGGGATTTATAGAGGGATGAATGGGCCAAAATGGGAAGCCTGTGTACATAAGCGAGGGTAACATGGCATAACTTTCTTTCTTATCTTATTTGTGTGATTGACCAGTCCCTGAACAACTTATGATTGATTGACTATGATCTTTCGCCAACCAAACTAACTGCGGAATGAACTATCCTAATGGAATGGTAAGTCTGAAAAAATCTTTTTTTTTTCTCTCTTTCTTTTCTTTCTTTCTTAAAAAACAAGGGTGTAGATTCTTGTCTAATGCAATGAGTCCGTCCACGATTGTGTATCAGAAGCCAAAAAAAACATGCACTACCCAAGACCATACGGTCATATATACAGCTTTAAATCTTTCCCTTCACTGATGCTTCGATGGCTAGATATCATAGTTAGCATGGGGCCGTGATAAATACGTAGGGGTTGAAACATACCTTCACAAGAAACCTTGGCATCTCCGAAAAGCATCTTGGTATTCGGCATATAAAACATCGGGTTCGGGACATCCGCTGTTAAGTCAGGTCAGTCTTGAGATTCAAAATTGAATCGAAAGATTATTCCGCGCAACGTACCGTATCCGCTTGCCATGCCACGCTTCATCACAACAACTTGCTTCGCCTTCCATGCGTGCAGCACTGGCATTCCTTCAATGGAACTTCCCTTCTCCATGGCGATGGGGTTGACAGTATCGTTCGCACCGATGACGACAGCCAGGTCGGTGTCGGAAAAGTCATCGTTGATCTCGTCCATTTCGAGAACGATGTCGTACGGCACACTGGCCTCGGCAAGCAGCACGTTGCATTGTCCGGGCATTCGGCCTGCCACCGGGTGGATGGCGAACCGGACGGTGATGCCCTTCGATCGCAGTATTTCTACAATGTTGGAGATTGCGTACTGGGCCTTGGCGACGGCCATGCCATATCCAACGATGAAAATGACCGACTCCGAATTGAGCAAGGCATCGGCCAAGTCATCGACAGACGTGGTTGTTACTTCACCTTGTGGCTTGTACTCTTGGACCCCCGTCGGAGCAGATATACCTCCGAAGAGAACGTTGGTTAATGAACGATTCATCGCCACACACATGATGTATGAGAGAATAGAACCCGAGACTCCGATAAGTGCACCAACGGACGTCAGTAATGGGTTGTCAAGCATGAACCCCTCCGCCACGAGAGCGAAGCCGCTATACGCGTTGAGAACAGTGATGACAACAGCTGGAGGGCTTGTTAGCGATGAACATGGGGTTCTCCGTTTCAAGCGACGACTTACGCATATCGGCGCCACCGATGGCAGCCGTGGTGGTGTATCCTTTGGTGAAGCTCAGCAGAGCATTTGCCGCCAGGGCTCCGGCAGCAATCATCGGGCTCCCTGGGGCCATTGTGATAAATGCACCCATAGTAGCGGCGTTGGCTGTGACCAGGCCCGTGTTCAGAACGTGACGTCCGGGGATGATGGTGGGCTTCGACGAGACACGGCCAGCGAGCTTGAGGAAAGCAACGATTGATCCAGTGAACGTAATGCCACCTGGAATTCGTTAGCGGCGGAGACTGGTGATTCAATTATTTGTTAGGACGAAGACATACCAATGAGAACACCCAGGTAAGCGGTCACCATGTGCAGGGTGGTGACGTCGTCAATATGGCCCATGACGCTGCCGATACTGGTGAGAACAGCAGCGAGACCGACTACGGAGTGTAATGCAGCAACTGTCTGTGGTAAATCGGTAGGCGTGATGCGCTTGCCAATGAGGAATCCTTTTCGGCACAGCTGTTGTTAGCAATGGAGCCAAGAAAGATAGTACGAGAGAGGGGCATGGAGGATATTTGCTTACCAGCTAGAGCTCCGATGGTCGCGAGCGTACCAAACTGCGTCAAGACTTCGGGGGAAAATCCGGCGGCAAGGAGACTGGCAAGAACACCGGTTCCAACACCGAGCATGCCCAGCATGTTCCCGAGCCTTGCAGTTGCCTGTGATGCAAGTCCGGAGATGGATGACATACAGAGAATTGTGCTGGCAAGATAGCCGGCTTGAACAAGACCTTCGGATCCAGTACTGGCTGCGGCGAGGAAGCCGCCACCAAAGACAACAGCTGGGATGGTGTACAGCCAGGGATACTCGGGAGGATCAGTAGGTCCTATATTGTATCAGCAACTTATTCGAAGACAAAGTTCAACTGGAAAATACTTACTCTTGAACATGTCGAGCATACGCTTCGTCACGACAAAGCCACCGCCCACGTTAACAAAAGCGAGGAGAACACTGAGGGCACCGAAGGTTTGCGGAATTGTCGCTGGCACGTAGCCACCACCTAGGATGAACAGACCTCCGAGACCAACCATACCTGAGATGGCGTTGGTGACACTCATAAGAGGTGAGTGAAGGGCGGGGGCTACACCCCATACAACACGGTAACCGATCAGACTGGCAAGACCAAAGGTGAAGGCATTGCTCATGAATAGAGGGCTGGTGAGCTTTCCGAGACCCACAACACCACCAAGACCAGCACTAAGAGCTGCGACCTCGCGTGTAGTCTTCTCCCAAGGTGTAAGCTCCTTGACCTCGACGGTAGCTTCGGGCGTGGCAGGTTTGGCGGGAGCAGGAGGGGGTGCGGGGCGCGGTGCGGGAGGCAGAACCTCACCATCCTGGGAGACAATGGCACCTCGAACAACCTCGTCAGACAAGTCGATTCCGAACTCCTTATCCTTGGGTGTCATCGAAAGCAGGAACTTGGTGATGTTGTTGGAGTACAAAGTAGACGACTGAGTGGGGAGGCGAGATGGGAGGTCAGTGTAGCCTGGTAGATACGTCAGTTCCTGTCCGTATAAGTGCGATTCCTTTCCAAATTCGACTTACCGATAATCTTGACACCATTGTATGTCGCGAGCTGGCCCGGGACGGTAGCTTCGCAATTTCCGCCAGCTTCAGCCGCCAGGTCCACAACAACACTTCCGGGCTTCATCACATCGAGTGCTTCCTTCTTGATCAGCTTTGGCGCAGGCTTTCCAGGGATAAGAGCTGTGGTAATGATGATATCGACGTCCTTGGCCTGTTCCTTGAACAGCTTCATTTCCGCCGCGATAAATTCCTTGCTCATTTCCTTAGCGTAGCCTCCGGCACCGGAACCGTCTTCCTCTATCTCGACCTCGACGAATTCAGCGCCCAGAGACTGGACCTGTTCTCGGGTGGCGGGACGAGTGTCGAATCCACGGACGACGGCACCCATGCGGCGCGCAGTGGCAATGGCACTCAGACCGGCCACACCAGCGCCAATGACGAGGATCTTGCAGGGGGGGATCTTGCCAGCAGCAGTAACCTGACCAGTGAGGAAGCGACCGAAGTTGTTCGAGGCCTCAAGCACGGCCTTATAACCGGCAATATTGGCCATACTGCTGAGAGCGTCGAAAACCTGGGCACGGGAAATACGGGGGATCATGTCCATGGCAAAGCTGGTGGCGCCCTTCTTTGCGATGGCGTCGACCAAATCCTTGTTCTGGGCTGGCTGGAGGAACGAGATAACGGTTTGCTTCTTCTTCATGAGCTCGACCTCGTCGAGGGAGGGACTGCGGACCTTGAGGACGATGTGGGCATCGGACCAGACTGCCTGGGCGCTGTCGACTAGAGTAGCTCCGGCAGCCTTGTAGGCGTCGTCCAGGAAATCGGCGTGGGACCCGGCGCCGCGCTGGACCAGGACCTTGCCGTATCCCTTCTTGAGAAGCAGCGCAACGTTCGCGGGGGTCAGCGCAACACGTCGCTCGCCCTCGAAGATCTCGGTAGGCACTCCGACGGTAAGATTGGCAAAGGGGACAGTGGGGGGGACAACGGTGGCGGTGGTAGAGTACTGGTTCAGGTCTGGCCTGGCGGCCGTGGGTGTCCAGCATTCATGGCGAACAAGAGCCAATGATCTCGCGGAAGCTGCAACCAGAGCTCTTGGAGCTGGCTTGCTAATCGAATTGAAGCATTGCCGTCGGTTCGAAGCTTGCCAGTGCTTCGTTTCTAGAGCTCAGCTCCAAGTCAGAGCTGATCTCTTGGTGGGGTCGCCCATCTTTTCGCTGGGGGCTCCATGGGAGGAAGAACTGGTACTTACCACTCAAAGAGGTGCATACGAGCCGAGCCGAGGAGCAGGAGGGGAGACGGGCAACATCAGACGCCAAAAGGCGCATCGGAATCAACGCCATTGCAGTGGGAGCGCACTCATGAGCGCGTGTTGTCGCGAAGTTGGCTGTGGCGTGGATGCCGATATCGGGGCAGATGTCTCGCAGGACAGGGCTGAGCAAGCGGCAGCAGCAGACCTCCCACACACAGCGACGACACGAAGCCACAAACGACTAAAATGCGCCAAACAAACCAGAATGTGGTGTTGAGGGAAAGAGGAAGAAGGGAAGAGGGGAAAAGAGGCAGCCGTAGCCGAAGGAGGCCGAGCCCTACACTACGCTAGGGGGATGGGAGGTGGGAGGGCGAGCGGGGAGTCTGATGTCAAGGGAGCAGCAGCAGGCGAGTGTGACTGATCTGATGCTTGATTAGTCTGGCTGTCCTCGGCCCATTATGGACTGTTTACATGGGTCTCGGTCCTGTTTCTGCACCATGTACGCATATTGCTCTCCTCCACCGAGTGACTGACCGACTCGAGGATGGTTCCATGCCAGGCCATTTGGATTTCAAGTTCCTGGCTGGCTTGGACCCGGCCAGTTGCGGATATGATCCAAGAGAGCACAGCGCACGACAAACCGCGTCTTAGTGCCTCGAGTCATCGTTTACAGTGGACGACCCACCAAGAGCTCAGGGCTGCTAGCGGGCAACGATCGTCGTGGGGCGATGGGCGGCACTGGCGGCGCTAAAATCTGGGGGAGGAGCCACGATGAGTGTTTCGATGATCCTTCATCCTCCTCTGCCACCTCCACCCGCCCCGGATTGTTTACTTTATCGATTTGTTCTGCGATAGTTGGAGTGTAGCGCAATCTAGTGAAGCATCGGCCAGACGAGCCAATATCCCGACATGGCGCTCCCTCCGAATCGTATCATTCATACGTTGAGCGAAACGGCACCTGCATATCCCCGAGCTGTCCGTGGCCAGTGGAGAGCGTTACGTTAATAATGGGTGCTGTGATGCGGGGAAGAGGCTCTTCACTGGATGGAACAATCCAACAGAGCACATCGATGCCAGTTTATATTGCGCCAAGAGGCGTCGTAGGCAGCACGGCGGGGTAGCCATGTAACCTCAACCATCCTTTCTGTCATCCCCTCCCTGGAGCCATATGTACCGAAGAGCTTTGGCTGGGGGCACCATTGCCAAGCCAACCATGAGCGTTGCATTGCGTTGAGGCCTGGGCATTCGTGATTTCTGCCATTTTGGAGGACGTGGATGACCCCCATCGATGGCGTCATTGGATCTCAACTGTGCCTGACTTGGGGAATTCTAACTTTTATGTATGACACTGTATAAACTGGAACCAGGGTGAACTAGGAGCATGTACCTGGGTTTAATGCGCGAGCGCCAAAAGCACACGCGATGGAAAAAGGTCGCTTGATGTGAACTTACCAATCAAGGAGTCTGACATGGGCCAAGACCGGTGAAAGATATCTATTCATCCAGCTGGATTCGTGGATTGTCCTATTCTGGTGTAGAAACGATCTTCATGAGGCGAGCTTGGGCTGGCTTTGCTCTAATAGAAATTTATTGCTCTCCCTAGCGCCCTGGCTTATTTTTTTTTTATCCATTTCCCGCTTATTGTACTCCTTTTAATTCCCCTCTTCGACATGTCCATCTGCGGGCTGTGGTACTCATAGTTTCTCCTTCACGTTAGGCAGCGCACAAGATTAGGAAATAAAATCTACTCATGGTCAAGGACTATCAATTAACTCTTAAATGAGATTCTAGAGAATGAAAACTCATTTATCTCTTTTTGGCACAAGCTGAAATGGTCAAAATGTTGCTCGCTGGAACCAGACAGCGCAAGCAGGATTGGGAGTGCTTACGGTGATTGAGCTTGCTCACCCATTATCCTTGCATCACGTCAACAGCCTGCGGACCTGAATAGTTCATGAAGTTGTAAACAGGGGATGATTCGGCCTGAATATAACCCCGTGAATAGTACTTTTAACTGGTTCAAGTCTACTGTGTTCAGTAAAAGTCTCCGTGCGGACTCCGCCGCGGAGTTTCAACCACTCGGGATCCTTCATCAGCGAACGAGACGCACCAGCCGTGCCAGATAAATTATCGTCAACCAGCCAGTTTGTGATGATGAAAAATTATAATTCTACTTTTCTACTTATATATTAGTAACTTAAGGAGATGGCTCACTCGTCGCCCTCCAGTGATCTCCCTAATACTATGAAAGTATGGCGGTTTCACAGCGCCGCAGGCGGTGCGGAGAAGAACATGCGCCTCGAAACCATGGAAATTCCCGACCCAAAGCCAACAAAATCGACTCTAGTCAAGATGGTCGTTGCTGGTCTCAATCCCATTGATATCAAAGCCTCGGAACTACCAATCCTAGGCCCTTTCATCCATCGCCTCCCAGCCACTCCTGGCTGTGACGGCGTCGGGCGTGTCATAGAAACCTACGAGCCATCTCTCAAGAAAGGGATGATGGTGCGATTTCGGAAGCAGGAAATGCAACAGGACGGCGTATTCGCGGAATACGTCTTGCTCTCGCCGGGACAATGTGCCGCCATTCCAGATGGTGTGTCTACGACGCAGGCTGTTACCGTTGGGACCTGTGGCGTCACGGGGTACCAGGCGCTCGCCCCATACATGCTCGACCAAGATGGGCAACCGAAAAAGCATGAGCACACGCCTCGGGTATTCATTAACGGTGGCTCCGGCGGAGCAGGTGTGTTCCAGATTCAGCTGGCGAAGATCTTTGGGTGCCATGTCGTCACGACCTGTTCTGCCTCAAATATAGAACTCTGCAAGAGCCTCGGAGCCGACGAGGTGATCGACTACCGCAAGGAGCCTACAGAGGAGTTACTGAAGTGGATGGTGCTGGAGGATAGCTCTAAGGCATTTGACCTCGTCGTGGACAACTGTTCCAACCCATGGCCTTTGTTCAAAGCGGGAGACGTATACTTGCGAAGCGAAGGGACATATGTACAGATTGGTGCCGACTTCTCGGCCGACGCCGCCAGGCATTGGTTTAACATCAAGCTTCGACCAGGATTCTTGGGCGGTGCTCGCTCAAAGTGGGCATTTATGGCCATGAAAACAAGCCGACAAGATTCGGAGCGCATTCTTCAGTGGATGGCTGGAGGAAAGATTCACATACCGATAGATAGCGAATTTTCCTTTGAGCAGGTTCCGGAAGCTTATTCAAAGCTGAAGTCTGGAGCCAAGGGGGGGAAGATTGTTGTCCACTTTTCAGAATAGTCGCCCATACGGAGAGGTGTCGGGGTTAAATGACGACATGGGAGATTCTGCTGCGACCTTCTCGCTCTCGTGCAGATGGAGCTGAAGTTTGAGTGTGGTTCATGTTCACCTTGAGTGTAGCACCCATGCCAAACAGGCTTGATGATCATTGAGGGGGGCAACAAAGTGAATTTGGGTGGCAACAAGACGGATTGGCAGAGGACTCATCACCTCGGACGGTAGAGACCTGGCGAGAGACCTGGCGAGAGAAACAGAGACGTGTGAGGTTGATATTCTTCCGACAAAGGTCAGCAATAGATTGTCTTGGTTGGAAGCTGATGTGCGTCAGAATTGTTTGTGCCAGCCAGACCTTGCCTTATCGAAGCTGGGGTAAACGTCAGCGTGTATGACCAAGACACAACTGCAAAGCACCCACAAGTAGCTGCAGGCCCGGTTCAAATGCCCGATGCGGGGTTTTGGAGGCCGCCTCTCGAGGAATTGACCTGAGCTCTGTGGAGGAGACCATTGCGAAGCTCCTCATTGTAGAGAGGACTTGCACTAAGTACATATTATACATCGGAATTCGCCATATCCTCCTTCTGCTTCCGTCCCAGCATATGAGCTCTCAGCTAGACCCATCGTAGCGCATCGGCAGATGGGGTGAGATAGCAACCTTGCGTTGCACTCCGTTGAACGACCAGGGCAATTGCAAGCCTGGGCTCCTCCTTGCGCGATAAGATATGCATATTCCGGCATTTCAACCTTGAATAAGACCCTGGTCCCGACTGAGGGACGGACCTTAAATCAAAAGATCACTGCCCGAACTGGAAGGTGAGACATCAGGTACGGATGTCCGGCAATTGCTTGGGATGGTGATAAGCTTGAGCTTCCAAACCAGTCGTGTAATAGCTGATCGACCAAGTCATACAAGGCCCATGGGGTTTGCGACTTTATCGCCCGCAAGTAAGCCTATCTGAAATTGGTTCGGAGAGCCGATGTGGCGTCATGCGATCCTTGCCTGGTAGGCACTCGAAGCAGCCGCGGACGCGTCTTACCTGCAGTTAGGTGAGGCTGCGGATTGCTATTTAAGAAGGGATGTCCGCTAGATCCTGTCTACTTTCGTTCCTCTGCAGGCTCCTTGGCAAGTCCTCCCTTGAGAATCAACAAACCCCCGTCGCCTTTTCATCCACCAGAATTCTCGACTCTCCTCCAGCTGGCATACTTTTGTAAACATGAATATGATGAAATGGGCCCTGGGATCAGCATTGCTGGCTCTCCCCCAGCTTGCTACAGCCCAGCCCACCAACCACACCAAGCCGCTGGTCAAGGACGTGAGTGCCTCTTTCCGACCTGATTGAGCCCAATTGATTTGATCTGACACTCCTGAAATATTTGCAGAAGGCTCTCCAAGATGCCATCACGGTCGAGAATCTCTTCAAGCATGCCGAGAAACTCGAGGCTCTTGCGTATTCCACTCCGGGTCGCAACCGGGTCGCCGGGTCAACTGGCCACGACCTGACTGTGGAATACATCTCTGAGCAGCTGAACGCTCTGGGCGGCTACTATGATGTCCAGCTTCAACCATGGGAAGGATACTCGCAGCAGTATGGCGAGATCTCCTTTACTGTCAATGGAGTCGTGTATGAGGCACAGGTTGTCGAGTACTCGTCCAACCTCACCGCAACAGATGTCCCTCTGGCCGTTGTCCCTAATTTTGGATGCGATGTTGTGAGTGAAAGCATTTTTCTTCTTTTGCGCCTACAATGGAATCAGCATATGACTATGGGTTTAAGTCGATAGCTAACGCAATGACAGACCGACTTCCCATCTACCGTATCAGGCAGCGTTGCCCTGGTTCACCGCGGGTCATGCACCTTTGCCCTTAAGTCGCAAAATGCAAAGACCGCCGGTGCTATCGGTGTTATTTTCTGGAACAACGAAAATGCAGGCGTTGTCTCCGGAACATACGGTGGAATTCTCGACGACGCTGTCCCTGGCGGTGGTATCTCTCAGGCAGATGGTGAGGCTCTCGTCGCATTGAGCAGCAACACCACTCTCACCACCTCGCTGGAGATCGCCACCGTTATTGAGCTTGTTCAAAGGTATTTCACATCATTGCTCCTCTGACACTGCTTTCTTTGCTAATAGCCGGGCTAGCAACAACGTGATTGCCACGTCCAAGTACGGAAGCCCTGATAATGTCCTGTTCATTGGTGCGCACAGCGACAGCGTGTCCGCTGGTCCAGGCATCAACGACGATGGCAGCGGAACTATTGGTCTGCTGGAGACGGCTATTCAGCTAGCCAAGTACAGCACCAAGGCTCAAATCAAGTTTGGCTGGTGGACCGCTGAAGAGTCCGGACTTCTTGGATCGACCTACTACGTGGGGACCCTCTCCGCCGAGGAGCTCCTGAAGATTCGTCTCTACCTCAACTTTGACATGATTGCGTCTCCCAACTACATCCTTGGCCATTATGATGGTGATGGAAGTGAATTTGGTGAGGCCGGTCCTGCTGGCTCTGCCGAAGCCGAGCATTTCTTTGAGGAGTACTACGAATCCAATGGCTTTAACCACACCGCTACCGAATTTAATGGACGAAGCGACTACGGTCCCTTCTTGGATGCTGGTGTCCCATGCGGTGGCTTGGATGCCGGAGCAGACGAGGTCAAGACCCAGGAGTGGGTTGACAAGTTTGGCGGCACCCTTGGCGCTATCCTTGATCCCAACTACCACAGTGCCGAGGATGACGTTGCCAATTTGAACGAATTCTGCTTCGGCGTCATGTCCAAGGGTATTGCCCATGCCGTTGCTTACTATGGCGCCAGTGGATTCAAGGGCTTCCCCGAGAGAGACACTGCGGCAAAGCGATCTGTGGGAGAGGGAACCACGGCCAAGCCTACCCACAAGTACCCATACAGGTTTCCTACTCTTCTGTAAATGAGTGTACATCATGTACTGTATGATTCTCAAACAGGAAACTTCAAAATAGCTGTTAATCAGTAGTTGATATTCTTTCAATACCTGTTCCTAGATTTCTTATATTGATGATATGCCATTGAGAATCATGTAGAATTGAATTAAATATACAATATGGAGAGATACGATTAGACTAGGTTCAGAAATGGGAAACGGGACCTGAAAGGCTCAGCATCTAGGCCAACCGCGCCACGCAATTGTCATCTACCGCGGTCTTGTGTCTGATTGGGCTTACTCGGAGGATGGGAGACGCTAGAAGTATCTGGGCAATCCGATATTCTAGATAATATGAACACCTGATCGTGGTTTTCGAAAGAGGACTGAGCAATGCCTGGCAGTTCGAGTAGCGTGGGAATGAGAATAGCAGGGGGTGTCCCGTTATGAAGTGCCCAAAAGAGGATGCTAATGGGATGACTGACCATAGAAATTACTTTGTTTGTCATTCTGGTGCGAGGATTAGTGTTCCCGGCCCCAATCTCTGAGTGTGGTTGAATCGACTTTAGCTAGCCTTCCATCACACCCATGAAACATGCTTGTCATACACCAGACGGTATTACTTCACGTACAATAAATTAATCTGTGAGAATGAGACGAAAATGAGTAGTTAAGCTCAAAGAATCCAAATTTTTAGAAACCTGAACTCTTTCTTGTTGACATTTCAACCTGCTCAACTCGAGTGCCCCGACTTGACGAGAAAGCGCATACGAAGCATCAGACCTCTATCTTCTACTACTCCCATACACCAAAGCAGCAATATATCCTGAAATGAGCACACTTGGGCGACTCGTGGCCCACAAAAAGTTCCTGGAGGAGAGGAGTGCCGATCTCATAATGATGATTGGACACCTCAGGACGATGAGAAGTCAGAATGAAAGGGAGTTTCATCGCACATGGGATTCCAAGCCCGAGGGCTGGAGGGTGAGCCCAGAGGGCCAAGCATTCCTCTCGAACTGGAGTGAACGGGATCGGAGTCTCAGAGAGCTGCTGGGAGAATGCGAAACAAATTTATCGGAGGCTATTGAAGAGCTGGGCGCTGTACAAAGAGGGCTGGTTTGCCACTCCATTTGAATAACCGTGCAAGGGTGGGACAGATGACAAGCAGTATTCTATGAGTAACCGCTGAATATTATCAAAGAGATTTTTGCGTTATTAGACTATAGGTGTAAGCGGAGGGCTTCACTTTGATGCTATGGATTGTCTTTATAGGTTTTCTAACCTCTCATTGTCCGTTGTGAACGGTCCACAACTCGACCTAATTCCCTCCTACCAAAGTGACATATATACCGGATGGCTTTGTTTGCACCATGAATTTGATGGCGGTCTACGGACGCTCTGGGATCTCATCAGCATCAGCAAGGTCAACCTTGGTTTCCTTGAACCTCCGAACCGGGACTTTCTTCTCAAAGAGGATATCCATTTCCGCAATCGTTCTTCCTTTGGATTCTGGGACCATGAGAAATGTGAACAGGAATCCGAAAACGCACAGCCCAGCCCAGAAGAACCCAGTCAGCGCGCCCCAGCCCCAAGCGGTGGGGTTGAGCATGTACGGTGTGATGACGCCGGCAACGATGTTGACGGCAGTGTATGTGTTGCGCGCAATGACGACAGACTTGCTGCGAAGGAGGGATGATGGGATCTCTGAAACCAGAACAAATGTGATTGGCAGGACCAGGCAGTTCGCGACGAAGCCGTCAATGGCGAGGAGCGAGCCGATGGCCCACGATAATGCCTGTGATGGCGCTTGCCGGAGCGAGATGCCCATGCCTCCGATAGCTGTGAAGAGTGCAATCGAGATGAGGTTCCCCCAGAGATACATTGTTCTCCGCCCGGCAAAGGTCATCACCACCCACTGCATAGGGCAAAGTCAGTCTAATGCTGTCTGTAGTATGGCTTGGGATACTCACCGCGCCGAATACTCCAAGAACTGAAACCACCAACGCGACGATGGACATGTTGAAAGATTGATCTGTAGGTAGACCGGCCTGCTGGAAGAAGTAGGTCATGTATGCTCGCAGGGGCGCGCCGGTGACGACCTGCATGATGTAAACACCCATTACGATGATTGTCCTGCCGAGGTTGACGCCTTTGAAACACGCCAGGTAATTGGTGCTGGATTCCATGTCTCGTTCGTGGTTCGTAGTAAACACCATCAAAGAGACGATTTTCTTTATGTCGATATCCAGTTCCTGGGAGGAGGTCAAGCGTGATATGATGACCTCTGCCTCGTCTAAACGGTTCTGACGGACGAGCCACCAGGGAGATTCCGGCATGAAAAATACCCCGAAGACAAGAATCAGGGGCCAGAACCACCTATTCTACTTGTTAAATGACGCTTTGCATCCAGTACTGCATGAGACTTACTGGAGAGCAAATGGAACACGGTATGCCCATGGACTAGGCAAGCTAAGAGTGCCGCGGAAGACAGCTGCGTTCAAAAGTTGGCCAAAGGCCTGAAAGTGTCAGCGTGTTTTTCTCATCTCGGTTGCAACCTGCAGAGTACTTACCCAAACAAGAGAATAGAAGCTTGTAAGATAGGGACGGAGGGCGGTAGGCATAATCTCAGCAACGTATACTGTAGTGATAGTTTGGAAAATACCCAAAGGTAAAGCTACATATCCATTAGTCTCGAGATTCAAGTTTTTTTCTGAAGCCCACTCACTCATAAAACAATGGGCAACAGCTATGACTGCAAGATTTGGTGCGAAAAAGTATATGAAAATGATGGGAGGCATTGAAAACAACGTGGCCATCATGGTCTTCCGAAAGCCAAATCTTTCAGTCACGTAGCCGCCCAGGAACATCCCGATTATAGAGCAGACGCCTGACATTCCATTTAGCCCACTCTGCCACGGGGCCGAGATCTGATATGTTCCGTTGGATGCCTGAAAACCGAAGTCTTTCTGAAAGGCGGGCTGCGCGAAAAGGGAGCCCATGATCTTGGTGTCGAATCCCTCCATGACAAGGGCGATGGAAACGATAGCGGCATACCAAACTGCACTCCGATAAACCTTGAAGGCACGGCGAGGGGTCAGGGAATGCTCCCAAGCCGTTGCGACTTCAGCATCGGTGCGGATTTCGGCATGCATGGCCTCGGTGGTTTCGAAAGACTTTTCCATGATGTTCAAATCACCAATTTGGAAGAATTGAACGAGGTGTTTCTATGAAGAATGAATTGTAACCTTGAGTCTGGGGATGCATCGAAACTTGGTCAACGACATCCCGACTCAGCATCTTATAGAGATCCCCAACAGCAGCCATCCGGGGAAAGAATGTTTGTGGAGGTGGTGAGCAGCCAATTAGTTACAAGAGTTAGGACATGCATAACACCATGGGGTAATGCGTTAGTAGTAAATTTGGTTCATAGTTCCGACACGATTTTTTTGCCGAGATACCTATCCACAATAAGCGACTGACTCGTAGTTGTGAAGACACGTGGATTAGCCACCTCCTTGGAAATGCAGATCCCTTAGGAGAAAGATTTTCTGATATAGCTCTATATCAATGGTCCCCACTTGTAAGCGAGAAGCAGAAACCAACAAGCGAATGTCCTCTGAGCAGGGAGGTATTAAAAGCGCACGTTCTCGGATTATTGCTTCAGGATGAGGATAATATCGGAAAGCAATGGCTTGAACCTCCAAGCTTCTCTATAGTCTGAACGAAAGTGTTGCCTACATTGATGTAAGAAATTCCCCTACGAATCACTCAAAGTATATTCATATTAAATAATTTGGCACTAAACACTCTCAGGCTAGTTCAAACAACCATATCAACAAACGGAATCTCAACTACAGAAAGCTTCACTTTGAAGAGCTCGGAGCTACTTTCACGTCTATACTCAGTCGAACTTGAGCCGAAATAGCAAGAAATGTCGGCATATGCTTATGAACGGCACATAGCCGAACTAGCTGTTCTACGTGCCTCGATTCTCACAAAACGGGTCCAATCTGGCGTTTCTGAGATCCCCAAGGAAGACAACTCACCCGTTACCATTGCAGACTTCGCAGCGCAGGCTCTTATTATCAAGGCTCTTCATCACGCCTTTCCAAATGATATGTTCTTGGGGGAGGAAGATTCGGCTGCTTTGAGGGGCGATGAGAAACTTCGGGACAAAGTGTACGATCTTATACTGGCTGCAGAAGATGTGATCAACCTACAAGATTCGGGAAAACCTTTACCCAAGCCAGAATCTATCGAAGAAATGTTGGACCTGATAGATCTTGGCGGTCACAAGACCAGGTGTAAGGCGGGGAGGTTCTGGGTGATGGACCCAGTCGATGGAACTGCTGCCTTTCTAAAGGGTCAGCAATATGCTGTTTCTTTAGCTCTCATCGAAGACGGGAGGGAGGTCATCGGGATAATAGGCTGCCCAAACATCAGCGCCGAGATGACCAGAATTACAGAAAACGAGGTCGACAAGACGGGACTGGGTATTATGCTCACGGCCGTCCGAGGGCAAGGCTCAGCAATCCGCACCATGACCTCAATCGGCCTAGGACATTCTAGCCCGTTGGAAACGCTACGACCCTTGAGCTCCAAGCAGCTTCACATCATTGACTGTGCCGCTGCTGTGACCTGCCGCCACGATGTTATTGCGAAACTAGCGGACAAGTTTGAGACGACTTTTCCCAATACGGAGATATGGTCATCCCATATTCGATATGCGGCGCTGATCGTTGGTGGCGGCGATGTGCATTTTCTGATTCCTGCAGGTCCGGCAACCAAGATGCCCATCTGGGATCATGCGGGCTCGCAATTGATTTTCACAGAGCTTGGTGGAAAGGTGACAGACTTGGATGGGAACGAAATCGACTTCTGCGCAGGGAGAGATTTGAACCGTAACAGGGGTTTGGTTGTAGCTAGGGGAGGTATTCACGATCGTATTCTAGCGACAATGAAGACTATCCTAGTCGAGGAAAGATGTTGAATAGAACGCTTTCAAGAGTGTAAACCAACAAATAGCGAGAATAACTATCATTGTTCGAAGCTTTTTTTTAATTAAAAAAAGTTCTCTCCATTAAAGAGATGATAGTATTCCACTAGATTCTAGTTGCACCTGAAAATAAAGTCTGAACTCATTTGTTGATTCTATCCCGATTGTACGAAGTTTAGGGTAGGTGGTTCCAACCACTCCCAACTGGTTCAATTGTCTAGAGGAGTGAGACCCGTCATCTTGAGGCCAGAGACATGGCCGGCTGAGACCGTGCAAGGTCCACACATAGGCTTCATTTCATCGCACTTCTTGTGGCGTTGTCTACAAGTAAGGCTAGAAATAGGGAGCAAGCAAGCCAGTCACAAACCTAGCCCTCGGTGTCGTTGGGATCGGCGAGAAGCTAACGCCCAACTGCTTCGCTTAATTCATGCCAAAGTCCCTGACCCGAAAGACCCGCTATAAGCGATGACCTGGATGAAAGTGCTCCGCTTTTGGCGAGAAGCCATTCCTGAAGACCCATCTTAAGCGAAAGCCCACTGGCTGGGGCTCTATTATAAAGGATGCCTGCCCTTAGACAAGCCTATATATTGTGTGGTATTGTGATAGGTACGCCTCTGAACGGGTTAATTGAGCCACGTCAGTCGGGCTAGATACTCGCCCGTATCGTTCCCACGCTCGTTCTCACATTTCCAAGTCTAGTTCTGAATTTAAATAGTGAGCACCGATATTCTTACTTGTCACAGCTCTGCCTCCCTCTGGGCTGACTATGTGTATTACCCAGATATGAATCCCCTAAGAACAACACCACAAACCGTCCGAGTTGCTGGGCACCGGGGCTTCAGTGCTGGTGCTCCGGAAAACACGCTCGCTGCATTTCGCAACGCTGTCGACGCTGGTGGCAAGGGAGTGACATGCGAGACGGACCTTGCTCTCACGAGTGACGGCGAGCTCATTCTGATTCACGATGAAACCGTGGACCGGACAACTGACGGCCACGGCCTTGTTCGTAACATGACCTACGCAGAGATTGCGAAGCTAGATGCAGGCAGTTGGTTTGACAACAAGTTTGCTGGAGAGCAGATCCCGCGCTTGACCGACGCCCTCCGTCTGGCGCGAGAGCTTGGGATCATCTACCAGCTCGAGCTCAAGATTTACGACCAGAACGACCTCATCTTCGCCAAGCTTAGAACTTTGATCGATGAGCTGCAGTGCGCGGATCTCCTTCAGTTCTCTTCCTTCGACTTTGTCCAGCTTCGGGCGGTCAAGGAAATCATTCCAGAGGTCCCGACGGTAGGAATTTCGCATTCGCGGCTCATCGATCCTGCCGCCTTAGCAAGGGAAGCAAATCTAGATGCAGTCAACCTCGAGATTCAGCATTTCCCCAGTGGCGAGGCTTACCAGCTCCACGAGGGAGGCTTCGCGGTCTTCTTACACATTCCCTCCCCGGCGAGGCTCGAGGCACTCAAGAAATATGGCGTGGATGTAGAGGCCCAAGCTATCAATTGGGTGCGAGAAGGATTGTTAGATCAACTTATAAGTGACGATGTGGCCCAGGTTGCTAGGATTTTGAGCGATGCTCGTGCACTGCATAGCTGAGGAGGAATGGCACAGGGAATGATGTAATATAATCAAGAATTAATTTTCTCCGTGACTCTTTCGCCAAATGGTGTTCAATATGAGATCAAAAACCCGTTTGAGACCCAAGGTGGTTGGGTAGGTTGTAAGTGTCTCGCCGTTACCAGGCGCCTTGGTCGGTCCACTGGATTTTAGTGCGGGTTTAGTGCCAGTGACGCAGCTTTAGCAGCCACAGCGAGGTGGAGGGTAACTTTACCGCCCGCCAGGGCTATATAAGGGAAGAATGCCCCTGAGGCTGGAATGGGCCAGTTCCAAGCTGCACTCAGTTGTCATTGATAGCCTAGAATTGAATCATCGACAATGGCGCCTCACACACACGCAACTCCCCATTTAGACCCTTCAGAGGTCTCAGAGTCACAAGAACCTTTTGAGCCATCTATATGTTTGAACCCATCACCGTCGGCCTCAGACTTGCCTCTAGAGTCATCAGCACCCCGTGACACACCAACGTCTCCCAACCCATCAGGTTCTCATGGTCCAACGACTTTCGATCAATCTGAAGTGGTGCAGAGTATCGAACCTGATATACCAGTGCCTAATTCTCGCATAAAATGTAAAACCCGTACTCGAACCGGGTGCCTTGTTTGCAGAACTAGGAAAGTCAAATGCGACGAGAAGCGCCCTTCTTGCCAAAGATGCACCAAGCAAGGTAGACCATGTGTGTATAGAACACCGGACCCACGGGGATGGCCTCGAATTTTCGATGACCCAAGCGGGGAATATGTTAGTAGCTCGGAAGATCAAACGAGCATCACGACCGGTGCATCCCCTACACTTTGGCAGGTCGGGAACCTCGCTGGCAAGCTTCTGTCACCAATCCAGAGCTTGCAGGATCCAGCTATCTGCAGGGATCTGGTCACCTCCAGTGATATATCTCATGTGGAATCGCAGAACGAGGACCCGAACCTGTGCCTCCCAAGCAATGTTCAGCCTGAAGGAGTTCTTCCAGCGGCCGCTCCAACTACTGAGGCACCAGTATACCCTGAGCCCGATGGCCAGGCTCAAGAGAACGATCCGAATTTTGGAGCTTCTTCTCTTGAACGTTTCCAGCGGACGTCACAAGTTATATCATTGACATTGAGTTTGGACAAGTTTGTCACCTATGAGGTACCAACTGAGGCCTCGTTTGCCTACTTCACAGATGAGCTAGACTGTCCGTTTTTGTCACCTTTTGACAGTCTTGGCTGGAAAAGAATAAAGCAGAGCATAGCACAGCTTGGTGCACAAGAGGTATCGGTGGCTAGATGTGTTCTGTCAACCCAAGCACTGCATCGAACTCAGGTGGACAGGTTGCCGACAGAATTCGCCATGTCTCTATATCAAGCAGCCATCAGCAGTTTCCAGTTTGTACTGGACAATGACAATATCGACTTTGATATCATACTCGTCGACGCCTTCCTACTTCTTTTATCCCAACTCATTCTCCCAAATCGAGACAACCCTACCTTTACGTGGATGGACCCCGTGCTCATAAATCGACTGGATGTGTGGTTGAAAACTGACCACAGATCTCCTATTTCATTGCGGATATGTACTTGGCTGCAGATCCTTGACACTGCTGCGAAAAGGGGAGGGAGCCCAAGTTTACTACCAGACTCCGTTTTCAACCACTTGACTGAAAGTATACCCGAGGTGCCAAGCCTCTCTTCTCTAGATACCAGCCTAGACCCGGGGGATACTCTCTACGATACCATCAGCACGCCGCTTTACGCATTTTATCTCAAGGTCCAAAGGGTGTCGAACAGAGTTGCAGATGTAAGCCACTACCGTCGATCACGAACCACCCCAGGAGATCAGGCTGAAGTCAATGTCATCTTGACTGGCCTGAAAGATACCATGTACGCCTTGTGGGATAACCGGCCTGGGCCATTGCGCCTCCAACCAAGAGAACTTCGAGAGCATTTCAATTTTGCCATTGCAGAGCCCACCGTCGCTCTCGCCGGGGTCTGCCTAGCCGCGTACTTCGCCGAGCTCATTGTCTTTGGCCGAACTCTCGGGGATCCGATATTTCCATCAATCGAATCGAGACACGCCATGGCGCAGATCAGAGGATACGTTGATGGCGACTGGGGCAGCTCCAGCGGAGGGACCCTGAACCCAGGGTACCTCCGAGCTCTGTTTCTGTACGGCGTCGAATGTTTCGAAAAGGACGAGTCGCGGTGGGCTGCGGAGCGTCTGAGGCAGATCGGGAACCCTTTGAGCAGAGGAAGCTTTTTCGCATCTTTCATCGAGTTGCATGGGGAGGCTCAGAGAGCCCAGCGGCGGAGAGTGACGATGAAGTATTTCTGTCGTCAGAATTTTGGTGTACCGCTTCCTTTTATGTAGATGAAGCTTTGAATCAGTATTGAATCCAAGTAGATACGGTCTGGGTTGTGAACAATGAGCTATGAGTCTTCACGCGACTCTTCCTCATTTGCAAGAGTTTTTGTGGATAATACCATATAGCTAAACGTGTGTTTTAACCATCCACATTCTATAAAAGCGAACGACAAGTCTGAGGTCGCCCCCCCTCACGAAAGGATGACCAAGGAAAATGAAAGAAATAAGTTGTGCCTACCTTAGTCCAGCTATGCGACTGTGCAATGGTCCATCTGTAGCTGTGCAAATCGCCATGCTGATGAAACCTGGAGCCTCTGGGTTGGCCACAATCAGAGGTACTAATCATGTTATTCGCAATGCATAGCTTTATGGCTTGTAATATAGACAGAAACCAAGGCAGAAGGTCTGTCGTAGAGAATTCATGCAGGATGTCACTCTAGCGCTTTTATACGTGACTGAAATGAATAAACAATCTACTATCTTATCTCTAAGTTCCTCGTAAACGCCCTTGTACTCCATTGCAAGCTATGCTAAAAAATGAGACTATATGTTTTTATTCGGCACGCCGCTGCATTTGAACAGGTTCAAATTCTTCATCAGACTCCGCGGGCGGTGATGGCGGAGGAACATACTGTGGGTCCGGCTGAGGAGGAACCTCGATGAAGTCTCCAAGGTCACTGAATAGGCGGGCTCTCATATGTGGCTGTGAGTAATCTTCGCTATTGGGCCAAAGCTTGCGCACCCAACCTCTCCAGGCTGCTGGGTTTGAGCGATGGGGTTCGGGGACCCAATCCTTCCACTTTGTAGGGCATTTCCTGCCAAGGTAGGTCTTTGGGTCTATGGGATTGGGATTATCATCCTGGGGGAAGTAGCTGCTTGGTCTGTTGAGCAATGCGCACCGATTAAAGTCGATAAGTATAACTCCTGGTATAGTATGATTGGGCCAGGTATTGAAATCCACTCCCGCTATCATCACATTCCTGGGGGCTAGGTCCATATGGACAACGCCGATATACTCAAGCACGCTATAAATTTCCATGACTCTAGCAAGGACGGTAAGCCTATGTTCTGGGAGGACAAAGGACTCCAGGTTGTTCTTGAGTATATCGCCCATTGATCGACCTGGGATATCCTCAATAAGAATCATGCGGACGGATCGGGTGGAAGATGAATGAGGGTTTGGACCTGGCAAATCAAACGTCCATGAACCGTGATAATGGGGTGTGAGATGGCCGTCCATGCTAGCCTCCATGAGATCTTCATAGGCGGCTGCTTCGGACGCATAGTTCTCGTCGGCCTCATAGGTATAGTCGCCATCCTCAGGCCAGAAGTAGAGGGCATCGAACATCTTGGCGATATAGGTTGTGCCTTCAGTGTCGTCGAGGTAGCAACGTAGAACTTGCGCCGCGCGCTCTGCTCCGCAGGCGACTTGATCAACCACATGTAGTCTCCGAACCTCTGGATCCTTGATAGGTTCTGTGTCGGCTGGAGGGAAGTCGAGACACCATTCGAGGGGTGTGCGGTATGGACCTCCTCGGGGATCCTGAGCCATGGGTCGGGGAGCTGCACTCTTGAGGAACGAGGGCTCTGCAAATGGTTCAGGAGGAATGTGCCTTTTGATAGAGAGCTCAAGTCCTGGATGGTATGGGAAATCACAGGGTAGACGTTTTCTCGGCATGGTGAAATGAAGAATGTGGAAGCAGGCAGCTTTTGTTTATCTTCAGGAAAATGAAGGAAGCGCATGTAGAGAAAGAAGAAAGTGACAAGAATTGAAGAAATACAAAAGCTGGCTCATGTGTTGAAGTGCGGTGATATAGGGTAGGTCAAGGTTCTACCTACCCTATATCCACGTGACAACCAGCCCAAGGCTTCAACCATAAGTACCTAGAGATTCCTTAGTTGTAGCCTTGAGATACGTTCTTCTTCCTTAATCAAGTCAATTCACCTCAGTTCTCGCTATCGCTCGAATCCTCGATTAAGATCACTTGATTACTAATGGAATGTTAAAGGTACACGTACCTACTAACGTTTCTTGTTTTTGGACGCCAAAGCTCTCGAGCTCTTGACGTGCATCCGCAAGCTGCTGCTCGAGCTGGGTCTGACGAGCTTCGTCTGATGCTGCAGAGGTTTCGGCAGGAACTGGGTTCGGGACGGCGGCAGGCTGCTGGGTTACTGCATTTTGAGCCTCCTGGACTTGCTGTTGCAACTGGGCTACCTGTGTCTCGTGGTTTTGCAACTGCTGTTCGAGTCTGGATATTGCTTGTCTTCAACATCTATGCAATGGAGAAGGGCATGGAACAGCTCTCTGAGGAGGAAAAGATTCGCTTATAACAGCTGTCCAGAGGTGAGATTACAGAAGAAGCCCTGTCCGATATATCCGATATATACCAGTTCATTATCTAACGATTGGTCGTCTTTACAGATACTCAATCTCTAGAGCAAAAGAGTGAAGAGAATACCGCTACTATTCAAAAATTGGCCGAACAGATGGACAGCAACGAAGCTATCACGGCAAAGCGCCAGGCCAAGGAGGATTACGACTAGTCGTCTTTAAAGAGATCCAATCTCTACAGCAAAAGAATAAAGAGAACACCTCTTCCATTCAATAATTAGCTGAACAGATAGACAGCGACGAAGCTATCGCGGCAAAGCGCCAGGCCAGGGAGGATCACAACAAGGTCCAGCGCCTGGAACAAGAGTCGGCGATTGTGACATTACATCCGCGGGAGAGAAGCAAATTAGCAAACGAGAAGTTAATTCCTAGTAAGGGTAGTTAATACATAACTCAGACGTAGATAGCCAGCAGTGGTACGGTCACAATTACCCCGACAGGGTACTATAGAGGTATTATACCTGAGCTAGCTCCAGTAATTATAGCTATCTTTCTAGAGACAGAATACAATACAGGCGCCACAGTCTCAGCAGAATAACACCGTATAGCAAAGTGCCAGGTTGGTTGATACCACTGCAAAGGGACAAGTTGCAGACCGTCTCTGCCGTTATAGGCGGACTACCTCTTCACAAACTGCAGTGGCTGAGTTTGAACAGCAGTGCGAGCGCCCGATTTACACTAGAGGAAAAAGAGCGGCTGCATTTTGATTTTTGAGTGAACATGAGCGCTTAGAACTTTAAATGGTTGGATCGGTAAAATCCAGAACCTATAAGAATCAATGAAAGCCTTTTGTGAGCCTGTGTTTCTTGTACACTTATATTTTCATTGACGAAGCGACAAGAAAGAGGGAGGAAACTGTGGAAGGTCCTTGATGAGCTCGTTAGACTCGTCACTTAGTAAGGCCTGATCCTGTATATTGCAAAGAGGTCAAAAAATTCTTCAATATTTTGTCAATATCATATATCAAGTGGCCGTCCAATTAATCGGCCCCATAGCTACTCCTGGAAAACGGGGAGGATTAGAAATGAAAAGAGGTCACAACACAAAAAACTCGAAATTATTATATGAATAATATCAACATAGACTAAAATACATGATTCTATTGACCAGGCACTTGCTGGTGAACATAATATACTGGAAATAGCCACGATGATACATTAGAGCTGGATCGGCCGCACACATAGATTAATCCCCCATTAGAGGTAGTTTCTTGTCTATCGAATTTATCACCTTACGATCAATTATATGCCGGCTGACGTCGATCCAACTCTAGGAGGGAGAGTTCCACACACCCTCCCCCAACAGACAAGATGGTGGCAAAGGGATGGACAACTCTCATTGGTCTAGCTTTCTCGAGAACCCTGCTAACGTATGTCATAGACCCGAATCTGGGGCTGACCCACGGCCATCGTCCTTGATTTTGTTAGAGCATAATGACATCGGCTCAGTGTCTTGCATACGGGTGGTGTCAGCAGGGGCTTGACATCATACTGCATTACGCCATGACGCCTTTAACTGAGTGTAGATCCCAGATGCTCTCCCGAGATTTAAACCATCCTTACGCCTCGAACAACTCCAACAAAAACATTCAACTCAAACGAACTTTCCTCATTATCTACAAAGACGAGCAAATACGAAGATCGAACATCATAAAACCCCAAACGTTGAGCAAACGATATCTCCACAAAAATGTCAAACAACGATAACGGAGGTCTATTGGGCGGTCTCCTCGGAGGAGTTGATAATGTCCTCACTGGCGGCGAACAGGCCCAAGGCAAGGGCGGTCTCCTAGGAGGCGTCGTGGGTGCTGTTGGTTCCACCACCCAAGGGCTCGGCAACGCTCTTGGTCAAACTACAGCAGGTGTTGGGCAGGCAGTTGGAGATGTTGGAAATACCGTGGGCGGAACTGTCAGCAATGTGACTGGAAATGATCAAAGGTACAAGAAGAGCGGCGTCTAAGTCCCTTGGTACGGAGACTTTGTCAAAATAATCCAAATAATCGACTCCATGTTCTTGCTTTTTGCGAGCCAATGCAATGCGAGAAAAGAAACTGCAAAAAAACAGATGCTGCAAACAATTATTTTGCAAATAATTAACAATGCAAACAATAATATTACAAACAATGAATGCTAAAGCGTATGAATACTGCATGCTCAACATAACAACAATGCACACTTCTTTCTTTATTCATAGTCACGATAGCCACTAGAACCATAGCGGCCTTTAAGACCATCAGGCCCTAGCCCAAATGGACCGGATTTCGAAGATTTGGAACTGGAACTAGAAGTCCGTAGCTTAAAGTCCGGGGCTACAATACGGCGATCCCGATTCCTCTCCAGATGATTAGTTGAATAGTACTCACCTTCATGCAAGTACTCCCGCTGCCTATCATGATGACGGTTGTCTCGAAGAGACAGCTTCTCCATCCCAAAGTCGTCTTCGTACGCGTAACGAGTAGACCCACGAACAGTGCTGCTAGTGTGCTCGTTGTCGCGGTAGCGTTTAGGGGGCATGATTCCCTGCCAGTTCTGCTCGTATGTTGAGAAGCCAGCTTGGAGTTTTCCCTGGTTGAGAGTCCGTGACTGATGGGGTTGATGGGTGGAGGGAGGAATCTGTCTCTGGAGATAATTTCATTGTATGCGACATACAAGAAGCCCAAAAGCGCGCGCCGCATAAGAGTTCTTTCAGGGACCACTGCCAACCAACAGTAGGCGCCGCCATTCGTACCCGAAGCCTGTTCCGTGACGGCAAGGACGAGATAGTTCCAGTCAAATAAGCCCACATAAGGAGTGTGGGATTTGACGCTATATCGAGAAGTTTGGGCCATCAACTCATATGAATTGTCTATTAATATGGTTTCGCGAGGCTGAATGGGTTCTCCGCTTGTACATTGAACATGAGAGAGATGGAGAGCCAATCCTAAATGGGTACCGAGCACGTCAGTAGGTAGGTACCTTGTATGTGGTCACCCACAATTTCGGCACAAATGTTGTTGCTGCCAGCATTGCCAGCTTCTTCCTAAATTTGTCACTCACACACCGAGCAAAAACAAAACCAACAAGCTGGCGATCTAGCTGCGCACTTCAACTCCAAATGGAGGATGCAAATTGCTACGATTTCAAACGAGATGTTCGATCCGCGGATTGAAAGTCTTTTTCTGCCGCGGGATCTGGAATTAAGGCACTGGTGCTTCCCATGGTATACCACATATACACTGCGTTGGTCTCGTCATGGTACACTCGGGGACACGTCGCTCAAGACGCTGGAACTGTCGTCCAGCGGAACGATTAGCGTCAGAAAGGTTAAAACCAAAAATGGGACAGAGAATATAGCAAGTCTAGTTGAAGAGCTTATCCTCAAGGACCATACTGATCGTCTTTTGGTTATATGCTTCGAGCCATGGGATCGACTTGAGGGACTTGGTTGGCCAGACGACCATGAACCAGCAATCGAAGTTGAAACTTATTTGGAAGAGGAAGAAGACCGGCACCAGGCAGCCTCAATTGTGAAAGGAAAAGTGAGAAAACTCGAACAGACCAAACTCCCACAGACAGAAAACGGTCCCAAACTGGTATTTGTCTTAATTTCGATGAATGGAAGCTCGAACCTCATGATGAAGACGATTGACAGCATGTCTGACTGGAGCACAATCACCATCCTGGGCACTCAGCAGATGAGTAGGTTCCTTGACTGGGATCTAAATCACACCACAGCGATCGTGCCAAAGGTACCGTGTCCAGAGGAACAACTAGACCAATTATCGTGGGTTCGTCGCAGCGACACGAAGGTAACAGTCATTATCACTGGAAAAGACCCTCTGATGCTACACGACAACTGGAGAAGCTTCATAATGGATGATCGCGTCCGGAAAGTATTGTTTCCGAAACGAGTGTTTGAGAAACGTCTCGTGAAAATCGAAAATGATAAGATGGCAGGTTTCTTCTGCGCCGTCGTTGCGCTTGATGCGATCTTCGGCATCCACGCACCTACTGTCATCAATATGATGGGATTACGCACCAATGCAAGGGTTGCGACGGTCAAAAGTCTAAGGTATCAAGGGATATTAAACGAGTCGCCTGGGACTGAATCTGAACCCATGCGGTTACGACTTGAAGAACTGGCAAAGAATGAACAGCAGTCTCAAATGCTCTTCTTACGTCTCATGATGGCTTTTGAGTACGACCATAAGCTGGCATTGATGGTTTATAAGTCGCTCAGCAGTGATCAGGATACTCGGATTCTCACTATCCTCGTCGCTTGCATACTCAAGCTAGGACTCGAAGAGCTGATTTTGACCGAGCAAATTGTGAAGGTAACTCAAACAGATGGCGGTCTCGAGACACTTTTGAAAATGTGCACGGGACCATTCCGAAAGCTCGCCAAAACAGGAACACTGTGGCTTAAGCTCGCGCTGATGCACAAGGTAGTGTGGGTGGATGGGGAGTTGGGCCTGTATTACGACGATGTGGAACTGCCCAAGCTCTTCAAGTCCATCGTTCATGTCGGTAACCAAGAGCGTCCGATAGAAATACCATGCGACGCTTACCTTAGACTTGACCGCTTGATACGTCCTATCAACAAAGTAGTAAGCAGCGCAACAGGTGAGACGCGTCGTCCTGGAAGGCACTGGTCTGTGCTGGGTATTGAGAACACGCTACGTGGTGTTCAGAGACATGTGCTCGACGGACATATTCTTGAGGTTGTATTATCAAGGCCCCGTACCACACCGAGCTCTGTCCTTGGAATTAGAAGCCAAACAACCCTTGAGTTTCGCCACAAGTATATGGGAGATATGGCGGCGAATATTGCAAGAGATCTTCCACCCGAAAGTCTGGACATGTTTGGAATCGCACTCAGTATTCCGGTACTTGATTCGTCGACTTTCTACATCGACGAATGGATCTCGATCCCACTCCAAATTGTCCTCTCATGGCACGACTTACATCATGGCAAAGACGAGCCATTGCTTGATGGACTTGTTTGTTAGAATATGACGTCCGCCGAATGTATTCGCGTGGCAGGGAGATGGAAGTTTGCAACCTGCTATTTGCAGAGCGGGATCTAAGCACTATATAGCTACAGTTTAAACCAACTTAATAATGATGCTATACTTGATATCTTTTTGACTTATTGTTATGTTGCATTGAATTACAGTTTCCTCTCTCTCCCTTATTACTTCGCTTATGAAAATGGAAGTAGACAAGAAACACAGGTTCACAAGGCTCTCATTGGTTCCAATCTTGGGACCTCCTTGGGCCTTTGTAGCCCCCATTGTGTCCCGGGCCATTCCATGACTTCCGTTTATGGTTCCGTGACCCTGCGTTTGGCGCGCTTGCGGCGGGTCTTCTCGAAGAGTCGTCGCGCCCGGCGGCCTTGAGAGCGGCAAGTCTAGCACGTAGTTCATCGCTAATCCGTGGTGTAGACACTCCGTCGCATTCTTCCACAGAATCCTTCGTGATTGATAGAGGGGATCGAGCATATATCAGCAGACAGGAGTCCCCCTTGCGTAGACTCGCCAGAGATAGGTCCCTTGGGGCGTAATCCGTATCCATATTGATTCCCGGCGGGGAGTATAGCAATGTCGAGTGCGTGCCGTCGCAGCTGACTATAATCACTCCGACAAGCATATAATGCTGGCGGTAGCATTTGCGAAAGAAGACTCCCGTTCCAGTGAAGCCTCCAATCCACATTTCAAACTGTCTTGGGGGAGTGATGTCCACACTGGCCTCTTTCACGGTGACGTGAATTGTCCAAGGCCGATTCCCAATGCAGGCCGTAGTGCGTCCCGAAGCGACGTTTGGTGCCAACTGTGCCTCAATAACATCTTCCAGCCCCTTGCTACAGTCCCATTCGATGAAGGGCGTTGTGGTTGATTCAATTTGTTGTTTCTTCCGTTCAGGACTGTCGATCAAATACAAGCCTCCGCGGGGGGCATTAGCCATGCTCAACGGGCTTGTTAATAAGTGGAAGTGCGGCAAAGTCCACAACGTTGAATTCATGAGGTCGCACTGGATCAGATCCAGAATTGATTTGCCAGCCAGTCCTGAATCTGGGCACAGAAGCCGGGTTATCTCATCTTCGGAAGGAAGTTCCTTCGATGGCAACCGTAAGTACCGGAGAAGAGGATTCCTCTCCTCCAGGTTTCTTGCCAACACAAAGAAATCATTCGACGATTGTGTGCCTGGTGTTTGAATTTTTCCGAGGTGACACAGCACCTCGATCAGTATATTCGCGGCCATATTCCCCGCCACCGTGTACGGTTTCCTTGACAAATTGTATGTTTTCGCTTTTCTTCTTGGGCAAGTCATCGGATCGCTCTTCCATCCATATGGTGTGATGTGATCGACAACCATCCCCGAAAGACTGTCCTCTTCAACTCTGTCTCTTGAGGCGGGGTGTTCCTGACGAGCAACTCGCGAGCTACGGTGCCTTTCCGAGTTACCACCTTGGTGGCTACCGTGTTGTACATTGCCATTTCCATGGCTACCTGACTGGTTTGTGTTTGATTCTCCTGCCATATTTCCTCGGCTTGTATTGTTGCTGTTGATATGGGTGGAGGAGGTGATGTGGTGGAGGTGTAGGCTACGAGAAATGAAAACAATAACAACACCTCACTTAGCAATACTCAGGTAAGTAGGTACGTACAGGACGCACAGACCACCAGTTCACAATGTTCTCAGCTTGGGTCCGCAAACTACTGGCTACACATGGCTGAGGTGCTATCAGCTCACCATTTCCTCAGCGTGAACAGCCATGTACCCTCAAGTCGTCAGTAGTTTCTCACTTTCTAAAACACGGAAATTTTCCCCTCCAGTAGCCTGGCCCACTTCTCTCTTCTCCAAAAATCCTCGCTTCCAAAAAAATCAACACACACACAAACACACACAAACACACACACAAACACACGCACACACACACACACACACACACACACTCTCTCTCTCTCTCTCTCTCTACCTCAATACATACGCAATTCTCCTCATTTCAACTTCTTTATTGTATGGGTAAATCAAAAATGACTAGCCCACCAGACCATCTACAGATGGTATCCCTACGGGGAGAAGAATATGTATTCGAGCTCAAGGGCACAATGCCCGATGGGCTGATCGAAGTGTATCGCCAACTGTACATGGATTCGTTCCTGATGTTCGTACTTCCGGTCGACTCTGAGACCATTGGGAGCTATCGATCAAAGTCTGTATGGTCAATTCTCAACTTTTGTATCGAAGAGAGGCACCATAGGACCCCATCCAGCCTCCTTAGCATGAGGTTTGACAGGACAGTCTGGGACTGGATGTGTAAGTTTCACATAGAACACCCAATCACTCAACCTGTGAATACTTTACTGACCAATGATGTTTTAATATCCAGTCGCGGTGTACCTACCACAGGGTCAAGCCGCGCCAGCATTCCCATGGCCAATGCCCCCAAGGGACCCAGCTGAACCACCTTCGCCTATTCTCCAAGCATGGAGGCGGAAGATCGGACTATCCTGCGAGGACGAAACCCCAAAGGACAGCTCCTCGACAGATTCCATGCTGTCAAATGCCCTGAGGCTTTCAACGCAGGAGAAAGTCCAGGAGTTCTTGGAGGAAGAACAGTTGACGCAGTGGTATACCACCCGCGCAACTCTGCCCAAGAAGCCAGCAAACAGAGCAAGTAATCGCCAAAGACCTCTCACAGACAGTGAGAGCGAAGTTGACGAGGAATTTGAGATCCGCGATCGACGTACATCGCCTCGTTCATCTCAGGGACGGTCACATGGAAGACACTCTACAGAGTCTCGATACCACCGCTCTCCATCTCGATATGAGCATCGGCGTAACCGATCAAGGTCGCCATCTCGATATGAGTATCGGCGCAACCGATCAAGGTCGCCGTCTCGACATGAGCGTCGGCGCAACCGATCAAGGTCGCCGTCTCGACATGAGCATCGACGTTATCGATCAAGGTCGCCGCGCCCACAAGGGAATCAACGTTGAGGAGCAACACCATCTCGACGCCGTGAGGAATCTACCTTTTCAAGGCCAGAGACACGAGAGCGAAGCTCTTCTACTCATACGGCGACAAGTACCACACTCATCGGAGGTCAGTCGATCTAGGCCTGTAGATCGCATCGGCATTTATAGCCAAACCACAAGTGATGGCACCTCCAACCTTTATGCCATCAACAACAGTTTTGGCGGTGGGGCACAGTCGAACATCTATGTACACAATGACACGAGACGTAGCCACTGGCTAGGCCGTATACGATATGGTAACAGATGACCCGAAGCTCAGAGATGTGGCCACCATCGGAAGGGCTCTGCAGAAAGAATCGAAAAGTGGCAAGGTCAGCGTGCGAATGATGCCTGTCCATGATCGTCAAAGCAAACATGACCCAAAAAAGCTACCATGGGATTCAGAAGCATTTGCCAAACATGATAGGAATTCGTATGAAATCATCGATGACGACACCATAATCAAGCCAGACCCTTCAATGGGAAGGGATGAGCTTGATCGTCGTTTCGACTTGGAACCCTTAGAACCACGGCAAGAAGGTCAGGACATGAACATGACTGGATCTACGCCCGGTGGCCTGACCTCCATAACGGAAGCTCAAGGCAACACCACGGGACCAGGTACGATCGAGTCGTCTATTTTAGGCGGCCTGGGTGGCTCTGCGGCAACCAGCTAGCCAGTCACCACGGCACCGGCTACGGTTGCGTCGTCCAATTATCAGGGCGGGAGTGAAATGGCAGCAGAGATGGAATCGATCAATCGACCCGAAGGCATTGAATGATTGGATTGGCCTTGTAAATGACATGCAATAATATTGGTTTAAAGAGAGCGAATCCACACAGTTGCAGTGCCATAAATCTATTCACATCTACAGTTTCATGTTCCAGTGATGTATTTCAAAAGCATTTGTAGTGCTTGATTCAATCGGCATGTGCCTGTGCCCGCCAGCCCAAATGTAAGGCCAGCCCAAATGTAAGCCAGCCCAAATGTAAGCCAGCCCAAATGTAAGCCAGCCCAAATGTAAGCCAGCCCAAATGTAAGAGCCCAAAGGTAAGAGCCCAAATGTAAGGCACGTGCCCAAATGTAAGGCCAGCCCAAATGTAAGGCCAGCCCAAATGTAAGCCAGCCCAAGTCTATACACACCAGCCCAAGTCTATGCGCCCAAGTGTATACAGTAGCCAACTGGTCACATCTCGTCATATTTGGCAATCCAACTGCTTCGTCACTTTCCATGTTCCCTACAACAAAACACTTGCGTTATCTCTTTCAAACGTACGAAAGTAAATTCTTACAAAAAAAAAAAAAAAAAAAAAAAAAAGGAAAAGGATTACACGCTCCGCTCACAGGTTACCAGTCACGCTCCAACAAAAAGTACTTCATAGATGTATTTATCCATAATTCATTGCCAGATTAAAAAAAAAAATACAACGCTTTCAATTCGTAGCCGCTTTTCCGTTTTATAAAAACAATCTATGCCGCCTTGCCAGTAGACCCGCACACGTCCATCTGCCACTCCATGAGCTTCTGCGCCTCCTTCACACCCTCCTCCATCAGCGTGGTCAGGCTCAGCGTGGACGCCTTGGTCTGGAGGTGGACCAGGTAGTCGTCCAGGACAAGCTTGTTGACGTTGACCTTGGACACGCCGCCCTTGATGCACCTCTTCATGATGTCCTCGGGGAAGTCGTTGGTGCCGTGGAGGACGATGCGGACACGCCCAGCGGCCTTCTCCCGAATCATGTCCAATCTGGATGTCCATTAGTTTCCTCTCTCTCATCATGCAAAGGCGCCAAGTGTCGCAGGTTTGGGTATTGAGCTTACCGGTCAAACTCTAATACAGGGCCACGCTTGCCGTACTCGCCGTGGACGTTGCCAAAGGCGGGGGCCAGGAAGTCAATGCCAGTGGCGATGAAGTCCTCGACCTGCTCCTCGGTGGTGAGAGCACCCTCGAGGTCGGCGGTATCGGCAATGCCGTCCTCTCCGCCTTCGATACGGCCAGGCTCGGCCTCGGTGGCGATACCCCGGTCGTGGCAGTACTGGACGAGGGTCTTGGTCTTGGCCAGGTTCTCGTCCATCTCATAGTGGCTCATGTCGACCATGATGCTGTCGAAGGGGAGGGTGTCAGCAGCCAGGCGGATCATCTCCTCGTTCTGGGCATGGTCCAGGTGGATGGCGACGGGCACGGAGGCTTGAGAAGCAGCCTTGGCGGCGGCGTGGATCAGCAGGCCATCAGAGAATGTGATTGCCCAGGGGAAGACCTGGATGATGAGCGGGCTGCGCTTGGCCTCGGCGGCGCGGACAAAGGCGAGGATGTGCTCAATGTTGTAGGCGATGGGCGCGACGATACCATAACCACCCTCCTCAGATGCCTTGAGGATCTGGTAGGTCTTGTTGTTGGTGGGGTCCCAAGGAGCCATGATGCCGGATTTTTCTGGAGTTTTAACTGACTGTTTTCGGGTGTTGTCGAATTACAAAAGAAGAGAGTGGACGTGTATAAATATGGGATCCAGGTCGAAGTGCAGATGTAGTTCGTAATGAAGGAGGTATGAGTGGACAAGCCAACTAACCAAGGAATATCCGTACTTCCAGGATCATCGAACCACGGCGAACAAGCGAACTGGTAGGCGAAAGAAAGTCTCTCGTCTTGCCCAGATCAGCGAGCTCCTACAAGCTCTCCCCACGCTGTCGGCCATCCCAGGAAAATCGACATATTTCCGGGCCACCACGAAACGAGGGAGTGGAGATAGGCACTAAAAATCAAAATGTAACTAATACCTCGCCTCGAGACATGTGCCAGGCTAATTCTCTACAGTCGGTGGGGGCCGGCAGCTCTCCGTGGCCGTCCGTGATGAAACGTGGGTCACACCGGGTGCGAAGAGGGTATTCACGACACAGCGAATCTCGCCTCCGAAGAAGATGACTACAGGCCTTGTAGGCGAGATTGATCTAGATGCATTTGCCATATCCCTCTCAGAGTATTTCTTAACCTCGGGTATCGAAATTCTGTACTCTTTGCTCGATTTCACTTTCCCTTTCCTGCTCCGTGAACTCATTGGCCCTTTTTTCTGGACATCAACCCACCTCTACGTAATTCCCCCCTCACAGCACCCCGCAAATACGCATTTCAGAACAGCAACCACCAAAAACTTCTCATCTCATTGAAACCAGCTTCCCTCACATCAAATCACATCACCGCCATCATGTCTGGACTCCGCATTGCTCTCGGCGGCGACGAAGCCGGCTTCTCCTACAAGGCCACCATCGCCAAGGACCTGGCCGCCGACCCCCGCGTCGCCTCTGTCATCGACGTCGGCCCCAACGCCGACTCCGACAAGACCGCCTACTCTACCTACGCCATCCGCGCTGCCGAGGCCGTCGCCAAGGGTGAGGTCGACCGTGCCATTCTCATCTGCGGTACCGGTCTTGGTGTCGCCATTGCTGCCAACAAGGTCGACGGTGTCCGTGCCGTCACCGCCCACGATAGCTTCTCCGTCGAGCGCTCCGTTCTGAGCAACAACTGCCAGGTTCTGTGCCTTGGACAGCGTGTTATCGGCATTGAGCTGGCCAGGAGACTCGTCAAGGAGTGGCTCGGCTATCACTTCGATACTGTAAGTCTTGCCGTTTTTTTTTCTTGGAAAGGGCCATAACTAACGCATTGCAGACCTCCGGCTCCGCCGCCAAGGTGAAGATCATTGAGGACTACGAGAAGGCCAAGGGTAACTAAATGGGTTCAAATCACATAGGTAGAATATAGAATTGGAAAATAGAGCGATTGATTTCATTCGTTTGCTCAGTATTAAGGCGAGGAGGGTCATTGGTGATGATAAAGAGGAATAACTCCAGCAAGCCTCGCCGGAGTCTTGAAACTCTGTTCCTCCTCTTCACACGGTGCCTGGTTCCGATTTTAAACCGAAGGAAGTCCCGTCTGGGCCGTCTGAGGTTCTTCGCGGGTGGCTTCTGCTTCTGCTGCCAGGTGCAATGGTGTGAGACCGCACAGGCAAGGGCACACATTTCCCTCCCTCAGATAATAAGATGACATTTGCCCTGCATGATCCTATGATTGTCAGCTCCTGGGCATCCTCCCAATCCTCAGGTCACTATGCACGGCTTCATTGTCCTCTGGGGTTGGAAGAGTGAACGCACTCTTCTATGGTGGGTTCCTCGTCAAGATCCAGCGCTAGCTTTACGCCAGCATTTATTGCTTAGTGTCTTCTGTCAAGAGGTTCTCCCACTCTGGGATCTCGTGGCTCTCGAGTAGGCAAAATGAGTACCGCGTTTGCTTTACGGTCTGTTCTTGTCCTGTGTATTGCTATTGCAATCAAACATACAGGGACGGATGCCTGTTGTGTTCGCCGTGAACAACCCCGTCGATTGCGGACATGGTGATACTATTGCGCCGACGGCCTGGTATCATCAATTACAAGCTCTGCAGCTTCATTTGATGCTTCTCATGCCACCCTCTGACGGTTTTGGACCACTACGCCTGGGTCGGTGGAGGTGGTCGACGCCACCATACATGCTTGCGCAGGGTTTAGTCGACGTTGGTCATACGGCGGCGCTTTGCCAGGCCATGCTCCCAGACGAAAGGCCGGTCCCTGACTTTGTGATACTAACACGGCTATGCAGACTCGCTATCGGCTTTGGCCCATTCGAGCCTCAGATCATCCCTCCAGGTGGCCATGGGGGCCCAGCCCACCCTGGCTTCACAGGCCTGCATCAATGTCATGATGACCTCCCTCTTGGAATGGTCCTGCACGCACAAGCCAGCGCCAAAAAGGCACTGCGCCGAAAGAATCTGACACCCCTCCTCTTTCAGCTCCATTGCGATGCCGCATATTGTCTCGACCGCCTCGGCGAGCGTTCGCTGCATTTTCAAATATCCATTAAATCCGGCCAGATTCGGGCTATGTAACGTGACGAGAATCTGCGCGAAGCTATAGGCCTGTAGGGCGACTCCGAAATGGGGAGGATGTACCCAGAGAGGAGTGAAGACATCAGTCGGGCTTGATGGTGTTGGGAGCGGCTTGTATTCTTTCCCAAGGAACGACTTCCATCGTTCCATCTTGGTCACGAGCTCGTCCCTTGCGATCTTCCGCTTAATAGAAGCCGAAGGGTCAATAGTTGACGTCGCCTCGGCCCGGCGAGACTCAGCACAGTAGTTCACAGCCTGGGACAAGAGATAGATGGCCCGATCAGCCAGTCCATGCTGATCCAACTCGCGGAGATCCTTCACGGGCTTCCAAAAACTAAGACATGCTCTCCTTTCCCGGAAGGCAGCCCAGATATCCTGCCGAAGCCACGCCCACCATACGGCTTGGCGGATCCCCCCAGATCCACCATTGACGTCCTGCGAACGCTGTATCCAAAATACACCCTTGAGATGCCGCTGCCAGTTACCAGAACCGTCAGACTCATCTAGCATCTCATAAGCTGAGATCACGATCGCCGTGGCAAGAAGTTCCTCGGAGTGGGTGTAACTGTTGTAAGCAAGTGCCTCCTGGACATAATGTAGAGTCTCGTAATAGTAACGGACCCCCTCGCTATCTTCAGAACTCTCGGCCACATTCTGTATGACCGATCCGCTGGCGTCATAGCCGAGGGTCACTCCCTGCGATCTTGATCGATGTTTTGCTGCAAGAGCCAGGATCGCCTTCATCAACCCGGGATTCCGAAGGGCGAGTCGGACGGCGTAGGTTGAAAATAGCTTTTGAGAGTCAAACAGGTCCAGCCACCGGGCGCACCTGTCAGCGAAGTGTCGAAGGAGACCTGCTTCCTGGCTGGTAAGCGTGACATCTACGTCTGCTTGCCACGTCTTGCGTTCTAGTTCAGAGGCTGTTGGGTCATCAGGCGGCCGAATGTGACTATTGATGGGGAGGGCCGGGGCCGCCTGCACTGAGGCTAGTGTGTGTGTTTTGGCTCCGGCCCCATTCCCACGCTCACCATCATCCCCCGGGGTTGGACTCGGAGCCCCCGAGAGAGAGAACCCACTGTCGGCTTGGGCGGCATCATTAGTGAGCAGGTCGAGCCAGCGTGTTGAAGCAAAGTCGGCGGTCCATAGCTCCGAGGACACGGTATCCGGCGAATAGCCAATCTTCATGGGAGACTGTAGAGCAACTCCAGCCGGCGACGGATGTTGCTGGGCTGTAGTCCTCCCGGGGTCGGCGACAAGCGGTTGCTGTGGCACATGAGGCGAGTTACCAAGCGGTTGTTGAATCAACGAGGCCGTGGATTGAGAAGCCGCCGCTGGAGACACCGACGAGGCAGTTGACGGTGTCACCTGATTCACCAGACCACCATGCCCATTGTTCACGGGTGGAGGGATAATCTGGGGGCCGGGAGGCTGTGGTTCCGGTTGCCGAGGAGGGTGAGACTCCTCATCTTTAGGCCAGACGCAGGACCTCGAGGAGATAGTGCAAGGTCCGCAGACGGGTCTCACTTCATCGCACTTCTTATGCCTCTGTCGGCATGTGAGACATCCAGTGGTAGTACGAAGGCCCCTTCCCCGCGATTTTCGGGGCTTCTTCTGGCGCGGTGCACTACCATTACCAGTGTTCTCTGCTTGGGCAGAGGCTCGAATCATCGCTACTGGTTGTGGATTTTTTAGATTTTTTGAACTAGGGTATGTGAGCGCGAGACGGTACACTCAGATGCTCAAGAAACTTACATTTCTAACAGGGGTAGTGGGTGTGGAGGTAAAATGCGTGGAGGAGGGGATGGCTGTTCGAGCCGAAAAAAAGTACCTAGGAACGTACCTCTACCCTTCTACTTACCCCGTGACTGGAAAACCGGCGAAATTTCCAGAGCGAGCGCGTCTCGTGGATTGCTGTAGGATCCTGAACACTACCAGGGCGACAGGGGATTGGATGATTGGATGTGCCAACAGCAGCCGAAGGTGAAAGTCGACTGCTTGAAGAGCGCCAGTATCGAATTTGCAGAGTCGCGCTATGCCTTGCCCACCAACCTCGTGATTTGCCCTGCTTTTCCACTGGAAGGCAGGAAGGCAGGAAGGCAGGAAGGAGCTTGAGGGGGGCTCTTGCCAACTACCTCCTAGCCGCACTCATCTCGTTGTGCGTTGTGATTGGCCAATGGCTTTTCATCGCAATTTGCGGAGCCTCCAGGAATCCCCAGTCCCGTGACCTGCCCAACAGACCAATTGATACTCTGCAACCGGAAAACATGGCCGCAACAGACAATAGGTAGGTACAGTACCCTGATATTCGGTTCCGTATTGTGTTTACTGTGCTGATATTCCGTTTCATATTGTCTTAGTTGTTTGATAGAAGTCGGCGTACACTGTTGACCATTCTTCAGGTTGCCTGTACCACCCATTTCTCCGGCACGTAGTTCGAGAGCAATTCTGTGGAGCGAGCTCATCGACACCTCGAGCTTCCAGTGCAACGCCGGCACGTTTCTCCTTTTTTTGCTGGCTGTTTTGGTGAGACAAGCACTGCCAAGGTGCCCGTCAGCTAACCGTCAAGCTCCCTGATGGTGACCTCGCATTGGTCTGGCATTGGCTTCACCCTCTCCACCTACATCCCCAGAAGAACAGATCCCCTCGTCTCGGCTTGCTTAGGGCCGTAGGTGTGGTAGCACGCGAATGCAGGTCAAGGTGCGGGGATAATTTGCTCGGAAATGGTCACCCCTACGGTGGGATAGTACCCCCACCAATAAATGTCATGCCAGAGCGGCCCCCGCCAGCGAAAGGAAAGTTAAGGTGCCATCTAGATCAAGCTCCTCGGACATGACTATAGTCGTGACTTCGCTTCGAGCATCTGGTCGGTCTCCATTTGCTACTCGACGCGCGCGCAGAGAGCGTGTGACCGCGCAAAGCAAAGCAAAGCAACCATCCCACAGTCCGGGAGAGCTGCATCGATCGCCTGCCTCTTAGTTAAAGCGCCTTCTTACAAATCTCGCCACCTTGAGTTGACCGTTTGTCTACCAGCTTGCCTTCTGATATTTTTCATTAGCTGTAGAGTCGCTCGTCGTTTATAGAACGTGTTGTATTTTTATTCTCCCTTCTTGAGAATAGCTGCAGAACGGCGACATGGCCTCGACCAAGCATTACTTCCCCGATACTGCGGCGAACACACTCGTCCCTCGGGCGCTCCGAGCTCTTGTTTCGGCCAACCCTCATCTCGTTCTTGACGAGCCCGAGCGTGTCGTCGCCAGTGCTTACAATGATGAGGAGTGCGTGAGCATCATTGGTGGTGGTGGGTCCGGCCATGAACCCGCCTGGAGTGGCTTCGTTGGTGAAGGTCTTCTCTCCGCCGTCGCTTGCGGTGATATCTTCGCCTCACCCAGCACAAAGCAGGTTCTCCGTGCTATGAACCTTGCGCCCTCCAAGAAGGGTACAATTCTCCTCATCACAAATTACACTGGTGATCGGCTACATTTCGGTCTGGCTGCTGAGAGAGCCAAGGCCTCTGGTCTTACCGACAACGTCGCCATTGTTTACGCCACAGACGATGTTTCCATCGGTCGTAGCAGAAGCAGCCGTGTCGGCAGGCGAGGAATGCCTGGCCACGTCTTCAGTAAGTAAGATCCAACGACCATCTAGGTGCTATATTCGCAATTTGGTGAAGCTAGCAATCTCCAGCAGAGCTAACCTGTTTACTTAGCTATGAAGATCCTCGGTGCCGCAGCAGCAGAGAAGTGGTCCTACGATCGTTGCCTGAAGCTTGGCTATTCGCTCAATGACGCTACTGTGTCCATCGGTTCCGCCCTCGATCACTGCCACGTTCCTGGTCGACAGTTTCAGTCTATCCCTGCTGATGTTTGTGCCGTCGGCTCTGGTATCCATAACGAGCCCGCTCAGCAGATGATCTCCCCCTTCCCCTCCGTTCAGGACCTCATTGAGCGCCTCCTGGAGCTTCTCGCTGACCCCAACGACACCGAGAGGGCGTTTGTAAAGTTCGAGACTGGCGACAACGTCATGCTTTGCATCAACAACTACGGCGGCCTGTCCCCTCTCGAGCTTGGAGCTCTCACAGACGAGGTCCAAGTCCAGCTCGCCTCCACGTACAACATCAAGCCCAGCCGCACTCTAGTTGGAGCTTTCGAGACATCTCTGAACGCTCCTGGATTCTCCGTCTCACTTATCAACGTCTCTAACGTCGCCAAGGAGTGCTCAGTATCTACCGACGAGCTTCTGAAGCTGTACGACAGCTCTACAACGGCCGTCTCTTGGCCCAACGTGGCACGACCTGGCGCCGATGCCACGAGGACAGTCAGCGCTGACAGCGCCGCCAACATCTCCGAGGAGGAGGAGGCTGAGACTAACAGCATCGTGGTAGATGGCAAGGTACTAGAGGGCGCCGTGCGCAAGAGTTGCGAGACTGCCATTCTTGCTGAGCCCAAGCTCACTGAGTGGGATATGGTTATGGGTGATGGTGACTGCGGCGAGGCCGTCAAGGGTCTCTGCGAGTCTCTGATCAAGAACCTCGACAAGGGCTCTGCATCCAACGGCAAGGTTCTCTCCTTCCTCACTTCCACAACCGAGTCTGTCGACGATATGGGTGGCACTCTCGGTGCCATCTTCGGTATTCTTCTTTCCGCCTTCACTTCCGCCCTCCGCGCCGAGTACGCCACGGAGGCTCCCGGAACCGCCCCTTCATCAAAGCTCTACGCCAGTGCTCTGGCCAGTGCCGTGGAGTCCCTCAAGTCACATACACCTGCCAGGGAGGGCGACCGCACAGTGATGGACGTCCTGATCCCTTTCACTGACGCCTTCGCCAAGGACGGTAACTTTGGAGCCGCTGTCAAGGTCGCTGCTGACAAGGCCGAGGCCACCCGCTATCTGAAGCCCCGCCTAGGCCGTGCAAGCTACGTCGGTGAGGCTTCCGGCCAAGAGCTGCCAGACCCTGGTGCCTGGGCTCTGTACGAGATCCTTCTCGGCCTAGCCCAGGGACTGAATATTGCTGTGCCAAAATAAATAATGAGGGTGTATGAGTGGTTCACGACTGAGTAAAACTGTGTTGGTATGCGTTGGGCATTGGGGGCTTTCGGAAATGGCATTTCGACTACTGTTAATTATGACCTAGACATATATATATTGAGCAAATGACGATTCTTTCAAATCCGGTTATCCCCACTGATTCTTAGACTGGACCTGTGATGTAAATGATCGCTAATTGCAATGCTCCGGCTATGATCCATCTCACTGCTCCCAAACTCAGAATTCCACTTTGGCAGTCGCGCCTGTACGTGATGGATTGATATTTACGATTTCTTTGACAATAGCGACTTTGTTAGAGTCATCTTTCATGAGGAAGGAAGCGTTTCTAAGCCAAGCTGATTGAATGTATTTATCATTTTCTTTGTAAATTGTTCATAAATTTTTTTAAGATCCTCAAATCTGTTATTGCAGCCAGCAGTCAACCAATTGCGCTATCTAACAGTAAGTTCCCCTCAGATGAAGCATGTATAAGTCACAAAATATGCAAGAACCGAGCAGAATTCCCCGGGTGCACCTAAGCAGAGGTGACAGTAGCACCAGTCAAGGTGAAGGAGTAGTCCAGACCCGCCTTCACCTCGCTGGTCAGCTCAAATCCGTTGTACGTGATGGCCTCCTCGGGCGTGTTGGCAACGACAAGGCTGACCTCCTCGCCACTGGCAACCTCAACGGAGCCGGTGTTGTTCTTAATGTCCACGTAGCGGGTGCTGCCATCGGAGGCGTAGACGGCGAAGGTGGCGGTGTAGTGAGAGGCGGCGGTGATCTCAACGCTCACGGTGGACGCGCTGGCGGTGAGGGGGATGATGTTGGCGCCCATGTACTGGGGGGCGCGAGCGGACTTAACCTTGTAGGAGCCGGAGCCGGAGGAGTCGACGTTGTCGTAGTTCAGAGACTTGCGCTGGCTGGTGAAGGCGGTATGGGCAGACTCCATACCAATGTCAACGTAGGCCATGTGTGCCCAATACATTCCGACTACGTAGTCGAGGCCAGCGCCGGTGGCAACGCGGGCGAGAACGTGAAGGGGCGTCTCGTCGCTGTTCTCCTTGTACTGGAGGTTCATCTGGCGCAGGGTGTCTGAGCCAAGACCTTCGATGTTGTCGGGGTTGCTCGTGAGGTAGGTGAAGAAGGGCCAGGCCTGGTAGTAGTTGCCGCTACCGGAGCTGCCGTCGACGATGACCTGGTAAGAGTCGCTGATGGTTTTGGAGAGCTCAATTTCTGAGGCACTGGTCTCCTGGCCAAACTTCTCACGCGAGGCGGCGCAGAGGTCGTGGCTCTTGTAGGTCTCGGCAATCCAGTTGGCAAAAGTCTCCCACCAGGCACCTGTGTTGGTCTGGCCGACCCAGGTCTTCTGGTGGTAGTGAATGCCGTGACCAAACTCGTGGACGGTGACACCGGGCATGGACAAGTACGTGTCAACAACTTCGAGATAGGCCATGCCAGTCGAGGCATCAGAATGCATCACACCAGCAGCACCTTCGAGAGCGGAGACGGAGTAGATGTTAACCTTGGTCTTGGTGCCACTATCGCTGGCATCGTTGTAAGAGAGTCCAGTGGAGCGGAATCCAAGAGTGTTGATGAAGCAATCAAAAGCACCCTCAAGCATCTGCAGAGCGGCATCAGCGTTCGCGCCGCCATTGTAGACACGGAAGTGGTCAGAGTCGGTGAAGCTGCTACCGCCAGCACCGATAGAAGGGTTGGCCACGTATTCGCCTTCGGCTGTACCTGAAGGCGTAGCAGCAACCGAGGATGAGGGGGTTGCGATCGAGCTGGCGGCTCCGTCTGTAACACCAGCTGGGGCGCTTGTCACAGCACTTCCAGCACGGCTGGATGTTGAAGATGCAGCTTCACCATCGCCGGAGACCGTGATAAAACCGCTGGGAAGCGACGTGGGAGTGTCGTCGATCGAGGAGCTTGCGCTAGGTCGGACGGTTGGAGTGGCAATAACGCTTGAACCTCCAGTTGGCCGATCAAACCCACTCGTGGGAGTTCCAAACCCGCCCGAAGGGGTATCGATTTCGCCAGGAAATCCTCCAGTGGGAAAGGGGCCAGATGGAGAGGTGCCAAAAGCAGATGTGGCACCAGGGCCACACTTTCTGTTGGTTTTGCTCTGGCTAACACCAACGGAACCTCCAGGGCGTCGTTGGGGGGCAGCCAAAATGCCCTGGGCAGATAAAAGAGCAGTGAGATAAACGAGGGACCGGCCCATATTGAATGATTGAGAATGGTTGGTGATGACTAGTGATCTACCAAACGAAGGAGTAGGAGCGACAAAATCAAGTGAGAGAAAAGAAGGACTGTAGCTTGGAAGGAAAGAATAAGAGATTCACGACATGCTCCTGGTATTCTACTTTATCATCTCTGAGGAACCTTAGGAAAGCCAAGACTCGGTCGATGCCTTGGCTGTCTCATCAGCCAAACCGGGCCTGCCTCCCACCTCTCTCCGTCCCTCCGTCTTCTGTTTAAGGTATGGCCTCCAGTCTTTTGTGGGCAGTCCCATGCCTCTGGTTCCTGTACCGAAGCGAAATAGCCTTGGCGGACTTAAATTGCAGGCCCAACAAAACCTGAAACGGAGCAGCCCCATGCTTGCCAGACTGACACCCCAGCCTGTGTCAGACTTCGGCACCTTGAGTGGAATAAGAAACCCTCAGAACCACGTTATTGACTGTCACTGAGTTACGGGAACGTCGGGGTCCAATTTGTTGTAACACACCCCTGCATACTCAATCTGGGTTGAGCGTCAATACTGTTTGAACTCTTCATAACTCAAACTTGCCTCTTGACAACCTAAGATGCCAACCCATGCATGTGACGATGATGTGTCACAAGGTTGGTGCGCTTAATGGCTCCTCTCTCTCATCTCGTCAATTCTTCAATGTGAATCTTGGCGATTTATCCTGAACACTCTGGTAGATCTTGGCACACATACCCGTGAATCTTGGAAACGCCAAACATACCAAACCTTTACGTTACTTACTATCCGCTGGCTACAGGGAGCCTCGCTCCGTGCCAAGCTGTTGCGGAGCGAAACTCCTCGTAACCAACGGATAGAGATTTCCCATTGTCCTGATAATGTCATCAGGAGGATGATGCCACATTACGAGATCCAGTCGTATGGCCCCTTGAGACGTTCACAAACAAATTTCTTTTTCCAAAATTTGAGATGATATCAGATCATCCGGTTCGGTTTGGTTCACAAAATGCGTGGTACCATTGTCTTGAGCAACAGAATTTCGATCCTAACCAAGTTCTATGCGTTATCTGTCCAGCTGCAACAAGTGTTACCAAGGAATTCGATCTTTGTCGTATTCGCTTCTTCCGGCGAAGTATTCCCGTTTTTCAAGGTGATTTGCTATTTGATCGCCGTGTGTAATTTCCCACCCTTGCGATATAAGTCTGGAAGCACCGGCCCTGGGTGCCGGAATTTTGGTTTGGGATCTGAAACTAGGCGCGTATAGCCACTCGCAGGCCTCTCTGCATGCCGATGAATTCTATACTAGTAGCCAGGTTGAGAAACTCTCGATCTGTCACTTCCCATTTATTCATGTCACAGGAACCCTGAGAGCACGACCCTAGACGAGGGGTCAAACCAATGATTTAGCACAATCACAGTATTACAACATCAAATTGAAATCCAATTTCTTCGAAGTTATTTACATGGAATTACCCGTCCCTCACCAAGGTGAAATATGTGGCATTATGACGGTAGGGAACACACAAGTTTTAGATGGAAATATACGGCCAAATCTTCTTTTATACAATAGTACTGCTCACAAGCAAGGTTTTAACAACAAGATATGTCTTCCCGAAACACCTACACTGTGTAGCGATGAAGACAAAGCATAAACGACGATGGACTAATCGACATAGCTGATCTCATTATAACATCCTCCTCGCCTGTGGGCTTTTTATCCTAGTGTAATCCCTTCAGATGTAGATTAAACTATACAAAGATCATTATTCTTTCAACATTGCGTATGTTTGGTCTGGACTTGGATGGATCGACTACGAAGTTCCCATTTGTTCGTTCCAAGGATCACCCATTGCTTCGTATCAGAAGACGGCGATTACCAGAGGTTTGTCTATTTACAAGAACTTTTTTGACTAGCCTGTACTATGATTAAATAAATATTTATATCCCTTTTGAATATATACAGTATGTAGGAACATATTAACTCTTAAGCTTTATATATAGTATCTATAGGAGTTACAAAGCAGTATGTGACAGTTGCAGAATTCAGGGTGTGGATGTCAGGAAGTCCTAGTTGTGGTTGTTAGAGACAAACGACTACTTTTCGCAGGTGATATCAAATATGACAGTCCAAGGAAAGACTACTATGCTCTTTGAATAAATTGGATCCGTTAGGAGGTTATACTACTCTTTGAGATAATCTTGCTCTTGGGGAGAGGGAGACAGGAACTTGTGCTCCCAAAAGATCTTTATGAAGACTACGACGTACTCTCCAATACTTCAAATGTCCCATGAGTTGGGGAAGCCATGAACCCGAATTTAATTCCAACTTCAATATCAACCCGAACCCCAACCCTCACCGTATCTCCAAACGGAAACGCTATCGCAGACGTACAAGGGGAATAAGTGCATGTCTCCAGATGCAGCAAGCCACTTCTATTTGGACTTCTTACAACGACCGAAGTGTATTCTTCGCCAAAGCTGTAAATGAGTTCTCTTCTAGGACCTAGGGATTCTCGGCTTGCATGCGATTATTCTTTTTTTCTCTTCTATATATGCTGCTAGTGGACAAAAAGGAACTCGGCATCAATCTTAAAATACTTACCTTAAGACATTTCAGGTTCTAGACCTAGAAACGGTACATCTTATCAGTCGAGGAATATCTCAAAGTCTAGTCAACTCACACCTCTAGGGATAATTTGTAAGTGATCTCGCTCTATATTTTCTATTACGGAAGAATGTGAGAGTAGAAGGAGACAGAAAAGGGGGGGTTCATCCCTTTAGTCAAATTATAACATACCATGAAGCAGGTGTCGAAGCTGCCACGATTTCTGATCCCACGAATACTTTATGGCAGGAACTAAGTATTAAATTCGGACCCTACCCTCTTATGTAACACGGTTGCTAAATTTTATCGCCTGCATTCTCATAGATATTATACATCGACTACCTAAATCTTCGAGGTGATAACTACACGATATCGTATTTCAAACGCGATCTAACTAATTAACAATCACTTTCTATCTTTGGGGGTTCTCTGTCTCTTACAAGGGGCTCCCTATACGTGTATGCGTGTTTGGGGGGCAAATCCGTGTTGTCTTAATTGGCTTTGAAACGTTTTACACCCTGTGCTATGTAGCTACCTGATACATTTAAGCTTAAAGAAACCTCAGGATCAGCCTTAAAGGTTAGTGGAATGTCCATACCCTAGATATGTGCCGTATACTTCAACCCTAAACGAACTCGGCGTCCCGGTTGCCATAGAATCCAATGGCACGTCTCCAAGCCATTCCGCCACCAACATTTAGTTTGACTCTATATGATCCCTTCTGGGCACCCTGGAGCTTTGTTTCCGGCAGTGATTGGCAGTAAACATGCTGGTCTCCATCCTTATCGGGTATAATGGTGCCCAGGCTCTTGATAAAACCGTTCCTGCGTCCCCGGAGATCTAAGCAAACCAGTCCACGGCCATCTACCGATTCAACTTCAATCATGATCAAGCCGCACATCAGCATGGTCCACATGGTGATGGGAAGGTCGATAGAGAAACCATCATCGGATCGGCGCTTAAACACAGCATTGAACGGACCGCGTGTCTGGAGGTAGGAACTAGACTCGTCCTGGAGCAGGTAGGCGATGATAAGCTGCTCGTCGATGCCAGTAACGGACGAAAGCTCCGACACGGCAGTACAAAGGACTCGTCCGCGAAGAAAGTCGTTCCATGGCCAGTTACGTACACGGATACTCTTGGCGACTAACAAGAGAAAACCGGCCATGACCCAGCAGTATGTCGTAATATTGAATGGGTCTACACCAGGGATGCGCTCGCCAACTGTAATACCAACGGCAATGCCTCCAGCAACGAGCGCGGCGCAAACTAACATAAGGCGGGTGACAAATAGTTTGCATTGCACCATGACCCCTTTCTCCTCGAGAACACACTTGCGCATCTTCTCTCTGACGTTATCAAGCTCCGTCTGATGGCGCTGAATTCGTTCCAGATCCATCATGGACTTGCTGTCCCGGTCTTCGGCCGGGGTCGGATCAGGCAGCACCTTTGCGGTGGCGAGGCTAGGGACACGTCCAATTTGGGTGATCTCTTTCCCACTCAAGAGGTTGTTTCGCCGCATGAGCGCGTTAGAGAGTGACTTGGCTTCGCTGGGTCCCCGGTCTTTCTGCTTCGTAGCGTACTCGGAGGTTGTCAAGGAGAAGAAGGCGCTGTAATTGCCGAACACCCGTGGCTTGACTTTGCCCTCCTTCTCGCGTTCACGCATCAGGTCGGTAGCAGTCACCATGGACATGAAGTCTCCCATGCGATCAGCAAAGGCTGGGCTTGATATAATCATCGGGATGATGATGGTGATGACGCGGCTCATGGACTTCAGCCTGACTATGTTCGGAACTTGGAGGCTACCGCTTTCGTGATCGCCGGGAACGTAGCTCCAGGAGATCTGAGTCTCGACAGGCTTGTCTTCGTCAGCACCAGGATCAATGTTAGAATACTGAGCCGCTCCCGCGTTACCAGGGCTTCCGTCTTCGGTCGAAATCTGTTGGACAGACTGGCTCAGCATATGGATAACACTTCTGGCATAATTGAGGTTGGACGTCTTAGAAGTTCCTAGAAAATCACCGTCTTGGTCTTGAAAGACCAGGGTTCGGAACCGCTCCAAACCTGTCTCATATATCAGAGAACAGATTTCGTACGAGGTGAAGGTAGTTCTCATCATCCTGCTGTTTCCTCGTAATGAGACAAGAAGAAAGAAAAGAAAATCGACGAGGTTATGTTGGATAGCGGCCTCTCTAAAAAAGTAAAGCTTTTTGATAGCTTCTTTCCTCGACGTGGTTTCAAGCTGGCCAAGTTTCTGCCTTGTCATTTGCCCCTTCATACTGCGCATCAAATCCGCCATAGCAATCAAATTCGCGTTGGCGTTATCCCTTAACCCACCTTCCGGAGTCAAGTTAGAGTCCACCATGTTTGCGTCGCCTTGGCGTCCGCGCAGACCGGAAGCTTGAGGCACCTGGACTTCCTGGCTACTCACCCCATTCTCCAGAGATATTTCGGCATATTCCTTGGGATTTGAGGATAAGACCTTGATCTTGGTGGAAATCTTCGCAAGGTGAGCGAGGATAGCAGCATAGAAGACCTCGCCTTCAGTGGCAGTGCAGATAAGCCGTGCGAAGACGGCGGTGCAATAATTTATGAATTCGAATAAGTCTTCCTGATTTGTGGATGGTGTTTTTTCGGCGGTCTCTTCAGCCTCATTCTCGTCACGATCGCAGAGGTAGCCTAGATTTACCCGGCTTCTTTCTAAGTAAGATTCTTCGCAGAGCAAGTTCTCATTCTCTGCCAGGAAGCTTTCACAATCTAGTGAGACGATGTTAAGGACTTGGTAAAATTGGTCTGCTAGAGCCGCCATAATTTCATATGACTTCTTGGAGTCGACGGCCAACTCTCCTGAGCCGTTGAAAGGCAAGGGAGTAGCTACTGTGACAGCCTTAACAAGTCGTGAAACTTCAACAGCCCAAAGCTGCTCTTGTTGGTCCTCGCTTACTCCGTAGGCGGTGAGATCATAAAATGTCTGTAGGTCGGTCACCTCGATACCGGCTGCGACCGATGGTACTTGGAAGTTCTTGTACAAATGCACCTCCTTAAGAACATCTGCCTCGTTGATCGTGATGGAGACTTCATTCACTGGTTCCCGCGGGCTTTTAGAACCGTTAAGGTCCTCAACAGGAGTCGATGTGTCGTCTTGATCACCACCAGGTCTCCAAGGCACCGGCCAACACTTCATCAACGTCATCCTCTTTGGCCGTTCCTCCATTGTAGCTGGCAGGGGGAGCCGAGGATGGGACATCTCTAGCACTTAGTAGTGATAAAATAATAGAACGATTTGGTATTTCTAAGTTGAAATTAGAGTGAGAGCGAATCTTGAGTTGAGTGTAATGGATAGTTGGGGAGGGGGGAATAGTAGAAACCATTTGGCAGGCAATAGCCGCACTATACACCAAGGGGAGACGGCAGATTCTAGTTGCATAGTAGGTAAGGTTCAGAGCAAAGGGGCATGGTTCGCGAACTAAAAATCGGCCTCGATCGGTTCAGGCCTCAGCCGCAGAAAAAGTGAGGCAACCCTCCTGCATGCTCTTGCAGGAAGACTAGCGAGTAAAACGTTGACAACAAGTTTCTCAGCTACAACCACACAGAGTGCGACGTAATATTACGTGATCTTACAGGAAGACCAGCAAATAAAAGATGATCAAGCCATCGGCATGCCCGGGAAATAAGGTAGGCAACCAAGAATCCTACATAGTATTGCAGGAAGGTCAGCAAGTAAGGCAAGTAAGGCAAGGAAGGCAAGGAAGAAATGATAAAGCCCAACGGCAAGCCCGGGCAGTAAGGCAGCCATGCATATACCAAATTACTGAGAACGGTCGCATTTACAGCCCGGTTTGTCAAGCTAAGACTAGAACTCTACTATATCGATGGGAGGACTAAGGCCACTTGCCGTGCACATATAGTAGCGGCCACAAGCCACTCTTATATCACAATCGTGGAGGACACACCAGCTAACTACAACCAACTATCCAACACTCTAAATAGGAAATTGATAGTCTCCTGGATTAGTAGCTTGCCCCTCGCTATCCTTGACCGTCATCGCCAACTAATGACACTTGGAAGCCATGTCCTTCTCAAAATACGAGTCAGTCCTGCCCACCCACTTCTCGAGCTCCCAGGACAGAAGCCGCAAAATCCAAGCGACAGCCGGGGTATGAGTAGCTATTTCCCCCCCAACTCAGCGTATGGAAGCTTACTTCAATGAATCTAAATCAGACTCAACACCTCGAGCCAGCCTCTCCTCCCGATGTCTCGACGCCAGCCCCCGAACCGAGCTCCGCTCCCCCTCCCGCTGCTCCCAAACCTCTCAAGGGGTTCGCTGATGTTGTCGAGTACCATCGTGAGCATGGTCAGGGTGGTCAAGAGGTGGAGATTATTCCCACTAGCCGCTTCATTCCCAAGCAAAAAGGCCTCCCCAAGAAGACAACGCAATATAATGATTACGCCGTTGTCCTGCGTCGCACGTGGGTGCAGAAACAAAATACCGCCATTTGTGTCCGCATAGAACTCGCAATTCAGTCCGAGGCCCTTTGCAAAGCTTTTCGCAAAATTGCTGTCAGCTGCTATGAGACCACTGATCTTCAATCCACCCCCATCAAGTTGTCAACCCCGTTTTCCGAGCTCTTTTTCTACCGAAAAGACATTAAGACATTGGCCACAAGTCCAACGACCGACCCAAACCTACGACGTGACGCCCAGGCGCTTTATGATTTCATCCAGAAGAACGGCCTCCTGTCCAGCATAATCCGTGATGACGAAAAGTACTCCAAGGAAGGTCGCGTGGTTGGGGATATTCTGTGGACTTTATATCCTCCAAACAGCTTGGTCATGCTGAATATCAAGGCAATCAAGGAGTGTTGGATCTGTCGTAACGTCTCTTACTATGTAGATCAACGGGGCATCCCTCACTGGACTGTCCTCGGCCTCAGAATTGCTTTTGGCGGCGAGTCACCAGGCCTGGTTCGACAAACATTCACCATGCCAATGTCGCAGATGCAGGTATCTAAGATATCGGATTTACCTCTTCTACCATTCCCACTGGAGGATTTTCCGGAAAAGAAATCCATCACGGCCTCCCTAAAGGCGCGATCGGGCATACTACAGAGAGTTCTCGGCAAAGACTTGTCATCATTTCTGTCTCAGACCTATTCAGGCCCTTCATGGGATGATGGCTTCGACGCCTACAATACCTTGCTCAACCCATTGAGAGCCGCAAAGCAGGTCTGTTAAAATTCCCACCATACCCTCCGCGACTCCAAAATTCTGATTTCTAGAGTCCTTGTAGAGCGATGAAAGGGTCATTGTGGATTTCAAAGCGTATCTGGAGAGCAACCGCACCTCGAATGATCTAGAGAAACTAAATGACCCCGACGCACGCACTCAAGCAAAAGCAAAGGGTCGAGGTATGATTGCAACTCCAGAAGGGGCCAGAAAGTCTACTCGGCGCAATCGCCATAGGCGTTCTGATTCGGATTCTGATGAGGAGACCGATCCCGCTAAGCATCTTGCCAATCTGCAAGCTGGTCAAGATCTAATGGCTTCAACCCAGCTCGACGAAGCCGAATCGGCCCAAGATGCCCAAGATGACGAGCCGACGGACCTTTCGAGCCTAAGACAAATCGTCACAGAAAAATTTAAAATCACCGGGGATGATTTTGATCTTTTATACCCAGCGCTCGTCCCTGCGTTCAGTCTAAAGGAGAAAAAGTGGCAGTGGCTTCTGACTGACCGGCTTCAGGATGTGAAATGGAACACTCTTGCTTTTAATTCTCTTCAGCTTGACACTGTGACCAAAGATCTCATCGAAGCCCTGATAAAAGGGCACAAGGACAAGACAACCACAGTATTTGATGATGTGATCCCGGGGAAAGGCCAGGGTTTGATCTTCCTTCTACATGGGCATGTCAGCCCCATCATTCCATTTACAGGTCAAGGCTGACATTCACACAGCAAGCCCGGACTTGGGAAGACACTTACAGCAGGTAATTAGGTCCTACATATGACATCGAAGGGAAAGCATAAAGACTTGATACAGCTAACCTTATCACAGAGAGTGTGGCCGACTACCTCGAGCGACCACTCTATTCTATCTCTGGCGGAGAACTAAGCACCGAGGTCGACCGACTCGAGTCCCGCCTGAACGAAATATTCGCTCTAACAAAGAGATGGAATGCCGTTTCCCTGCTAGATGAAGCCGATGTTCTTCTTTGTAAGCGAAATTCATCCGAGATGGATCGAAATGCCATTGTTGCGGGTGAGCAATAATCTTCCCCCCCTTTACCCTCGAAACAAATTCACACTTAAATAATTGCAGTTTTCCTCCGGAAGATTGAATACTTCCAGGGTGTCCTCATCCTCACGACCAACCGCAAGGAAGATTTCGACGAAGCTTTCAAGAGCCGCATCCATATCACTATCTCCTACCCGGACCTAAGCCACGACGCCCAGTCCGGGATCTGGAAGGCCCTTATTGCAGCCAACGAGCAGGTGAAACTGGACGGCACATGGACCACGGAGGCCTTTACGGCGCTCGGGAAACTCAATGTCAATGTTAGTGGCTTGCCCCAAATCTCTGTGGCGATTTTCTGCGTTGAAAACTGACCTCATCCACAGGGGAGAACTATTAAGAACATGCTCAGGACTGCAGTTGCGTATGCCCTTGCTGAAAGCGGGGTGCTTGGACTTCGTCATGTGTTGGCGATTGCTAGGACGGAGATGAAGGAGAATGAGAACCAGGACGACAGCGTCAAGGAAGGGCTAAAAACACTGGAACGATTGGTTGCGAGTGATAGTAGCGGGTAAGTCAGGGATGGTTTGAACATGCGATGTATGAAATACCTCGCCCCAGAGGTTCCAGAACTGGACGACTGAGTCACATGTTTAAAGACTGGAGGGTTATGCAACGATAGAAAGCGGGCTCCCTTGTCTATGCAAACATGCAAAAATGAATTGTCTCTATGAAAATTCTTCTAATTACATGTGTTAATCATAATATGAACACTTTTTCCAAGACGTGAATTTGCCGAATCGTCCTCTATGGCGCTGATTTCATGAGAAGCACATAATGACATCTTGAGGTCTCGCACTTGGTGATGGGAGGCGAGTCAACACGTTCAATTTAACGTCTTGGATCAAACGATTTCACAAGGTTAAGTGTAGCTAACAATAAGCTGACCCAGGTAAGAAAACGCCATAGTCGAAGGAACCCTCAACTTCAGACACGACTTTAGTAATCCCCTTGCTTTATTGGGGATCTGTCAATGACCTGGTCAGCGAGGTTCAGCTTTTCCTGTGATCACGATGGATTTGGCGTTCCTCCAACAGCTCCTCGCATGGGCCGCATTTGTTTTATGACTAAGATAATTTTGCCCTTTCAACGCATAATCTCAAGCATACCAATATTGATGTTTAGTTCTTACATGCAGGAGTGAGTGGTCCACTGGTAGTTACCAATCATCGAGGCCACGTCAGCCTTTGACTGCCAAGACGTATCAATGTTGCACATTTGTGTGTATGCCAAGGAGAAGGGAGGGTTGCGTTGAACGCTGATTTGTCTGACAGCTCTAAACCCCGCGTTTATAATTGAGGGGTACTGAAGAAGTGAGACGAGCAGAAAGAATGAGGCTCTGCTCTAATGTTACGCTTGAGCGACGGCATTATAAGAGGGCAATCACCCCCATATCACAACTAGGACCTTTTCAATCCTTTCACAAAACAGCTTCTTTTTTAGCTTCAGATATATATTAAGATTTCAAGACCAACACAAACACACACGATGACTATTGCTGCCGAATGCGGATGCGAACGATGCAAATGCAAGACTTGGTAAGTTTCCCTTGTTATATGCAGAGATAAGCATAAATAAAGCTAATTCAAATATGTAGCAACGGGTGCACATGCTGTGTGAGTTGGTCATTGACAAGAAAATCATTGATCTTAAACTAATTAGCCTATATTTAGAGCCAGAACGTGTGTTGCGCATAGCTATTTACTCGATGTCGAGGGGCGTGTAAAGTTGAGGTGCAAATCTGATGAGTAGCATTAGGAGGTCGGACTGATTTGTGAAGAGGTTCTCCTTAGCAGTTAGCGGGAAAAGAGGTCGTGGAAGCAAATTTATTCTATAAATAGAGCTAGACCACGACGAAGGGGTTTATCAGAGTATCTAAAAGTACAAAATGGATACTTGAGTCGGTCAATAAGCTCTCCTAGTGCCATAAGGATATGATGTCAGTAGTCTGAATATTACTCCTAGAGCTACTAAAAGAAGGTAGGAGAGGCTAATGTTGGCACCTCAAGTCACGGAAAGTAGAGCTCATAGGCCTGAACTTGTTACAATGAAAACCAAGAGCCCAAAGTAACTAGGTTGTTGGTGTTCATTCATTTCTCCAACCGATTTATAGAACGGAAATAGCGTGCCGCAAACATTCCCATTCCAAAGTTCCTTCTTATCGCCTGTGAAACCCGAAATTGACACCTCTTCCTTCTGGGTTAATAAAAAGAAAAGGTTCGGGTCAACCCAAACAACTGTGAGGAAGCATTTTGACGCCATTTGCCACATAGCCACCTTGACGTAAGAGAAAGAGAATAAAGTTTAACAGCAATTGAAGCTGTCTGAGCCCGACAACTCAATAAATGAATAGCCACCTTCACACACTCCTTTAATACATCAACAGAGTTTAGTGCTGGGCTCATGAGGAAGATGAGCTCCGAACGGGCTCCACTTTTACGGCATCACCGTCCCCACCGCCCGGCCTCAATCCGATCTAGAGCGACTGCCTTATTGATGCGCAACTGAGACTGGCTTTAGCCTTTGAGAACACGCATACTACAGAGACACGTGGTTGATTGAAAAAGTTATCATTTGAACGCCTGGTGGTGTATGCCCCAGCCCCTATACATGCATTCGCACAAAACATGCCCAACGCCCAAAACGCCTCGGCGAGCTAGTTGTGGTAATTGATCGAATAATGTCATTTTAACCCGTTGTCATGCTCCTACAATTCCAGCAATGGGCAAGTCGATTCCGGTTCTAAATTTAATGTATTACAAATATTTCAGAGGCCTGAAACAATTGAACTGGCTAGCGTACGTGTATGTGGACTGTTCGGAGAGGAGATAGACATTTGCTCCACCATTGAAGCTTCTGGGGTAGAGCAAGGCGATGCATGCCGCCACAGTACTGCATCTTGAGGTCACAGTCGGGTGAGGTTTCGATGTATCAAGTCAGAGCGATCTTGACGCAACCGGGGGATACGGATTTGACACGAATGCCATGTTTGGCCCATTCAATGGCGAGGGTATGTATCATGTTGCGGACTACCCCCTTGGTACCACCATAAGGAGCGGAAGGGGCAGCTCGATGGAAAAAGTTGGTATTCGTCTCTTAGAGAGTGGGAATGGACAAATCACACTCGGCTGGGGGAGTGGCGCAGTTAACTCGCAGTTCCACGCGCCAAAGAGGTTGAGCTCAAAGAGGCGTTTGGCCTGATCGAGGTCAAGCCTATGGCGGCTTGGTGCTTAGTTCCTCCGTAGCAGCCATCCCGTCGAAACGGCCGATGGTAGCCGTGACAATTTCCTCTCAGGTGACGTCGCAGGTTTGGAAGCCGAGCTGGCCGGGGTGGTGCTTGGGTAGCTCTTGGAAGGCCTCACCTGGCTCGGGGATATCCAGAGAATAATGTAAACAAAGGTGAATTTCTTGGCTAGACACAACTTGGTAATGTCCAGGTCAATGCCTTATTTGGCGCCGATGACTGTTTCTTTGAGTTAATATGCATTCGGAGGGACTCCCGGGATGCCACGAGGGTAGGCACATAGCCGGGAGTGGTAGATAAGTTGGCAATCTTATCAATCGCCGACAAAAAGGCACATTAGCAATAACCTTGTCCTTCAAAGAAATGGGCTTTCATAATCAGGGTCAGGGTGTGTGCTGGGCACCTAGAGGGCCTCGCCGTTGATATGTCCGCTCATTTTGAAGACTGGTTGTGAAAAGGGGTAGCTTAAAATCAAATATATTAATTCACTGTATAGAAATATGTGAATATGGAGATGCTGATTTCAAATCATTTTCAAATTTTGAAGCCATCTTTCAAGTCTTAAACATTCAGAGATCGCTGCCTCTCCCACTTGATCTCAACCACAGAGGTTTGAGGTTTAGTTTGTGGCATGGGGCGTGGTATGGAAACGATAAGATCTGGATTCTACAATTAACATGTATGTTTAAAGTTTGCACTTCTGAATCTATGGTAAATGTAAGAGGCTGATCACCTTCTCCTTACTGTGCTCTCGGATATGTGTTGTGGGGCAAAACGAATTCCTAAACTTGGCTACCTATACTTGGGGGGATTCAAAATCATCCCCCCCCTTCGGGGGGGGGGGGGGTCAGGGACTAGCAAATTGGCCAGCGACTCGCAAAGGAAAAAGTGACTTTGTAGCCCACTAATTTATTGAGGGGGACTAAGTCACTTTACACTAGTGCTACCCTATAGAAAGAAGCTATAGGGTAGGTCTACTCACTTTTTCTTTTTGCGAGTCGCTGGCCAATTTGCTAGTCCCTGAACCCCCCCCCCCCGAAGGGGGGGGATGATTTTGAATCCCCCCAAGTATACGGAGTAGGTAGCGGGAAAAGAAAACGCAGGCTGCAGCGTCTCGTGGCAATAGAAGGAGAGTTATCGATAAGTAGTACCAACATGGGTTGCAACAGGGGTGTTGGCAGGGTTGCCGCAGGTTGAGTTCCGGCGAGAGGCTCTCTTACCCCTGTACTTCACTTCCTCTGAAGGTCATGGGATAAGACGCACGAGACGAGGCTGTTTTCAGTGGAGGCTGACGTCGTCAATTTTTCTACTAACCCGTTCAGCTGGGCTGAACAGGGCTTCCCCCATCCTCGTTGGAGAAACAAACTAGAGATTGCCTCCCCCCACCGCCCCGGCTCTTGACTCAAGCAGGCCCAAGATTTCCCGCGGGGAGCCCTTGGGGAAGCAATGTGTCTAGCGTGAAGTCTTTCTGCTGTTCTGCTGTTCTCGACTGAACCGGGCTAATCCTTCTCGGGAATGACCTCGTCCTGCTCCACACACCGGCCGAGAACTCTGATGAGTAACTCGACCCAGATTTCTACACCATTGCATCCAAACGTTCGTCCACCCCTGCAACGCCTTCTCCATCCAGCCCCAGATTAATAAATGCAACTGCTAGTTCGAGGGTCGACAGACAGAAACATAAAGCCTGCCTCATCACCACCCTGTTCATCCGGCAGTCTCTCATCATTCCTCACCACCACACTCTTCTCCCTCTTTCGCTCTCTCATCTTCTTTTACCGTGCCATCAGCGTCAAATCCCCAGGCCACATCACATCCTTCATCATGGAGAAGCAGCAGAGCTTCGAGCACGAGGACGTGGCCAAGTCCCAGGAGCCTTCCCTCAACGCCGTCGACGACTATGTCCCCGGAACCGACGCTGAGAAGAGACTTGTGCGGAAGATTGATTTCTATCTTCTTCCCTGTATGTGGTTTATGTACTTGTTATCTTATATGGACCGTACCAAGTAAGTTTTCTAATTTTGAAGTGACTCCAGTCACCAACAGAGGTGCTAACACACAAGTATAGCATCGGAAATGCCAAGATTGCCGGTATGGACGTTGATCTTGGACTCGACTCCAACAGATACTCCATTGCCCTGATTGTCTTCTTCGTTGGCTACGTTGTCTTCGAAGTCCCTTCCAACATGATCCTTGTCCGCACCCGACCTTCAATCTACCTCGCCACCATCATGTTCCTCTGGGGAGGTGTCACCATTGCCATGGCCTTCACTCCCACCTACGCCGAGCTTGTTGGTCTCCGTGCCCTCATGGGTTGCCTGGAGTCTGGATTTGCCCCCGGTATTCTGATGCTGCTGTCATCCTGGTACAAGAAGGAGGAGCAGAGCAAGCGTTTCGCTGTTTATATTTCAGCTGCCATTCTCTCCGGTGCTTTCGGTGGTCTCCTTGCTGGTTCCATCACCAAGGGTCTCGATGGCGCCCACGGCAAGGCTGGTTGGCGATGGCTTTTCGTTGTTGAGGGTGCCGCCACCATGGGTTTCTCCCTAATCGCCGCCTTCGTCCTTCCCGACTTCCCCGCCACCACTTCTCTAGCCAAGTTCAACGAGGAGGAGCGCGCCCTTGCTATCCGTCGCCTCCAGAGCGAGTCTCGAACTGTCACCACTGAGGAGAACCGCCTGACTCCCCTCGCAGCCTTCAAGGCCTCCATGACCAACTGGCGCACCTGGCTCTTGGTTGTTGGTTATATGGCGATCGTCGGTTCTTCTACACTCTCCTACTTCTACCCTACTCTCGTCAAGGGTCTTGGCTACGAATCTACTGCCGCCCAGTACATGACTATCCCCATCTTCGGTGTTGCCTTCGTTTCCACTGCCATCACCGGATTCTTCGCTGATAGATACGCCAAGTACCGTGGCCTCATCCTCGGCGCGTGGATGACTGTTGCCATGGTCTGCTCCATCATCATCTGCGCCGTCTACAACTACACTGCTAGATATGCTCTGCTTGTCATCATGGCCTCAGGTCTCTGGGCTTCCAACGGTCTTGCTCTTTCTTACGCATCCGTCACCTTCGCCACTGTCCCCGATGAGGTCCGCGCTGTTTCCCTGGCCTTTGTCAACGCCATGGGTAACCTGGCCCAGATCTACGGTGCCTACCTGTTCCCCTCCACTGACGCCCCCAAGTACCTGATGGGTTTCGGTGTCATCAGCGGTCTCTGCTTTACTGGTGTTGTTTCTTACATTGCTCTTCACTACCTGCTTGCCCGCTACCAGAGCCGCCGCGCCGGCCAGGTTTAGAAGATAGACTTACATCGCTGTCAATATACAAAATGGGGAGAAAAGGAGTTGCACATCATCTTATACAATGCAATACTGATATTTATTGCTATTGATGTTTACATAGTTAATGACCAGTATATGATCTTATTTATTCAAATCGTCTCCACAATTCATTATGTGACATGCTTTCGACGACGTTTTCATCGACAACAAACTCCAACTTGGAGAAGAAGAAAAATTGAGTCATGGAATTTCTATTTTTATAAACAGATTCAAATCAAGTTCCCTGTCATGGCTTGCTACTTCTCCAAGATTTTGATGATGGAACATGGAATCCCGATGACTTCGAATAATGAAACCGCACTTCCCCGTCCGTGCGTGGTGGTTCTGGACCTTGCTCATACAACACGATTTATGCATCCGGGGTATTGTCGACTTTATGCCCATGTTTCATTCTTGCCGCAGAGCTCAGGGATGTCCTGGCATCGCCATATTACCCGTGAATGTTGAAATTTTCTTTGCAGGTCCACATGTTCATTTCCTCATGTTCCAGCCGTGATCAATAAAACACCAACTATTCATCACTACGCACCTGTCTGTCACGTTTTCGTGCATATCAGAGGAGAGAATAGTCGGGTGGCCCCACAAATATTTTTAAGGGGCGCCACGGGTGGCAAGCAAGCAAGGCAGGAAAAAAAAGTGAATAAACAAACACGAGTTAAGGCGGGCGCCAGTGGCACCTGGACTGTGGGAATCCTTCCCACTGGTAGCCAACCCGGGCTGGAGGTGCTGATGGAGGGGTGGTCACCGGACGGGTGAGTGACTCGCAAACGGCCCACCACATACACCTGGACGTCGAACTCTGTTGGACGTTCTCTGCCTGTGCCGTACTAAAATGACATCTTCTCTCCCCCCAAAAGGTGGAGTCACCCCAAGGCATGCAAATTGCAGTGTGTGGATGGAGATCAGTCAAGAAACTGGGCTCGGATCACAGGCGCGTCGAAATGTCTTACTGAATCCGGACACATTCCATTGTAATATATCGTGGACCGGATTAATTATTCATCGGATCACAGCTGTGAGACATCCTTCAGATCTTCTTGGCATATGAGTTATCCCGTTATAATGGGTCAATAACTGTGGTTGCTCACTGGAGCTGGGCCGCTGTCTTTGCAAGACAGCATGATAGCGTCAGATGACCAACTCCTCAAAAACATCCCCAGCCTAATATTCAATATTCTGACATAGTCCGGGGCATCCGCTTTGTTTAATTTTTGAGGTCTATATGGGTGGCGGTGGCGGAGAGAATCTGGATCCCCCAGTCCGAAATCTCTACAGCCAGAGAGAATCTTGGTGGAGGGTCTGGGCATAATCTGGGCCCTCTCGATCAAGTATTTTTTATACCCGGGTCGTTCCAGATCCAATTGTCGTGGTGTGGGTTCACCTCTACACGGGGGCGGCGAGTTGGCTTCGCATCGAGGGCACAGGATGGCCCGCAACCCGCAAACAGGGATGCCAGACATATCCAACAAACCCCTAGCAAGTTTAGACTCGTACACGAGTATTCATCTTGGGTAACTAAAGGGGTCATGCTTGGCATTTAATCACTCCGGATTCTCTCCTGAGGAGATTGATATTCCTAACCGAGGTTCAATATGCTTTGAGAACCGAAGGAAAACTCGATTCACGCCTTCTTAATAATTTTTCATATTCCGAAGGTCGCGGTGTCAAAGTTCTTGATGACGACAAGCAGTGGACGTACTTCGAGTTTTCCCCCGCCGACAAAGCAGCCAGCGCCAGGACGGACTACAGGACGATAGATGTCGAACCGGATCAAATTCAACTTCAATACATACCAAATTAGCATAAGTTGTGATGCTTCATGTGACGGAATCTACATCGAGAAGAGCTGCCCTGTCCTACGCCCATAGCCCGATCGCGTTCTGGTGCCAAGTTGCCCAGCGACATCAACACGACCCCTTTTTCCGAACAACAAAAACCCACATTGAACTTGCTAGGACTCATTCGATATGATTCTAGATGTTCTATAATACATTTTGAGTCCGAAAATTGTCTCCTACGTGCTCTTTGGGTGTTTCTCAGACCATCCCGGCCGACCGAGCAACTAAACGCGAAACCGTGTAGACGGTCCTCACAACTTGCACATCCGTGCCAATCGACAAACGTACCGAAAATGCGAGATTAGCTAGAAACCTTCCAAGCCAATTTATATATACCAACTTTCATGACTTTATTGCCAACAGTTTAAGCGAAATGGCGCGTGCTATAGATTGCTTGTATTTTGCGATGCTTAACCTCCTATGATCCCAAGTCTACCAATGTCGATGACGAGTTCAAGGAAGTGGTAGACGATAATAAAACAAATCGCAGAATTAATTTCAGTCAAATAATGACAATGCTATTGGTTTTAGTCAACATACAGTCGAAGGAAGCAGGATACACCCTCTTGAGAATCCGGGCAGGCTTTGACTACATAGATACATGTAGGCTAGTAACATTATTGCGAACTTGACAGCAGGTCCATCGCAACAGCTAAATAGAATGTCCGAATTAATTTCTGCTCAAATAAACTCCACGCCCATATAACGACGAGAAACAAATCCTCTCATTTAGCCATAATATCATTACGACTAGTACAGCTCTCGTAGATAGTGTTATTCCACCTACCCTATATATGCTTCAAGCAAACCAAATTGCCCTAGTGAAGTCCATGAAGTGTTATATCGCTATAGATAATAATAGATTATTCTTACACTAACTGGATTTATATTTAATTTATCTAGATTAAAGCTAAAAAAAAATCTATTATAACCGCCCTCTATCTCCTCTTCCACATCGTCAAGCGATTAGTAACCTTAACGCAGGCCCCACGGAAGCATGGTCCGCCATCGTAGCTAGAAAACAAATACAGGCAGGGGTGCGTAGAAGGATAGATGGAATCACTCAAGGAGCATGTTCAGGCTAAGCCAAGGCTTGTGGCGGAATGTCCGTTGTGGCCTCGGGTTTTGGCTGGCAAGAAGCAGAGCGAGGGATGCACACGTGACTCTTGGGAGGAGGAAGACGTGCTCATGAAGGGAAGCTTATGCGAATGGGGCGGGAGCTGTCGTATTTGTATCTCGTACTAGACGCGAGTATCTCGTACTTCTCGGATCGCCGAGCCAAGCACTGCCGGGGGTCTTACGAGGATAGTCGTTCCAGGGAGTCCCACTTAGACCCCTTTCAGTGACAGCCATAGAAATAAAGAATCCAAGCCTGGTGCGAAGGAAACGATCGGCTCGGTTTGCTAATTGTTTACCAGTAAGGCGAGCCTCCGCGGCATACGTAGGTCCGAATGGTTGAGTCAAACCCACGGCTCATGAGAAAAGTCCTGGTCTGCGTCGTCATCGCCAAACGATCATGTTTTACATAAAATTACCTTAAAGGCAGTGGAGGTCCTTCACTTTTGCCTACCACCACCAGTCCACCACAACTTCCTCATTTCCTTTCGTCATCATCACCATCTTAAACATGACTCTGCTCTTGTTTCACTTGGCTATAGTAGCTCTCTTCATGAGCGCACTAGCTACGGCCTTGGATAACACACCCATCTATCTCTTCAACGATACTCTGACTTTGTTGGCGAACTCGAGCGGCCCAGCTGTGATTATCCTCGATTACGAGCAGAGTTTTGAAGGAATTCCCGAGTTCGAGGTCCTTAGCACTAGAGGTGATACGTCTGTTTTGGAGATTACCTACGCTGAGTCAAAAGCCGCTCTGGGCAATTACATGGTAAGTGCAACATCACAATTCTCTAATGAATGTAAAGCTAAGTCGACCGTCACAGAGCGATGGCCCAGTCCAACACGCCGCTGCTATGGACTCCTATCGTGTTAACCGATACAACATCTCAGCACCAGGCCAGGTCACCAACCGCTTGATCCAGGGAGCTTTCCGCTACTGCAAACTGAATCTGTCCTCTCCAGGAGAATTGATCTTACAGAATGTCGGCGTAACGCCCACCATCCACACAACGCCGCTGACCGAACTCCCCGGCTCCTTTGAGAGCTCGGATGAGACTCTCAACCGCATCTGGCTAGCTGGCGCCAAGACTATCCAGATGACCGAGATTCCCAAGAACTCGATCCCTGACTTCTGGCAAGTCACTGAAGAGGGTGCGTTGGTCGACAGCTTGATTCCCCAGGCTCTAGGAAGCGCAGAACTGGCGCAGGCAACCAAGTACAATGTTTCCTTCCAAGTGAAAGCTGAACTTGGTGGATTCGCATTCTCGGTGATGTCAGATACACTCAACTCCGGAATTGTCTTCTCCTGTGATATCGACAATCAGATCATTACAGTGCACGAGGGGGCGTCTTCCGAAAACGAAATGATTGACCATTTCACAATTCCAAGCAACGTTACACTGGACCTCGGCGCTTGGAATGAAGTGAGAGTTCAAGTTGCCATCACAGACATCGATGTGTTCATCAACGACTCTCATGTCATCCAAATGACCCAAACCTCAAAATCTTACGGGGCTTTCGGCCTCGGAGCCTCGTTCGGATATCGTGCTGTCTTCAAGGACTTGGAGGCAACGAGCCCAGAAGGCGAGATGCTGTACTCTCATCCATTGACTGACGCCGGCTTCTTACCGGACTTTATGATGGGGTCAAATCCGCTTGACGTGTCTATCGATGGTTCGCGGAGGGATCGTATCGCCTACTCTGGAGACTTGGATATCGCTGTCCGTGCCGCGTTGACGAGCACGTACGGACTGGAATTTTTGCTTGGGGCTCTCAAATTACTCGGGAGTTACCAAGCTGAGCCTGGATTCTTTATCCCCACCGCCAAGATTCAACAGGAGCCTTTAACGTATATTCTGCCTGTGAACATCACGGGGCTGATTGGGTACTCGTTCAATCTCCTCAACGCCGCTGCGCAAACACATATGCACACTGGTGACACAGAGTTTGCACAGGAGTGGGCTACCAAGGCCACCATGATGCTCGACTGGGCTCATTCGCAGACTCTCCAAGATGGGATTTTCAACCTCAGCGACAGCAGTTTCGGGGGAGACTGGAACTATTACGACCCTCCTCAAGTAGGCGTTGTCGCCAAGTTCAACATGTTGTACGCATACGCGCTCCAGGAATGCCAGCCCCTCCTCACAGATGCTGGCGTAAACGTCAATGTCTACCAGGAGAGACTCGACAACTTGCGACAGGCTATCAACCGACGGCTTTGGAACCAAGATCTGAATGCCTACCAGTTCTCAGAGGACATTGGATCTGGATACGGACAAGATTCGAACGCACTTGCAATCTTGGCAGGAGTCAACACTGCCGCTAACCACTCCTCCGAATTTATTCTCTCAGCCATGTCCAATGATCTCGCGGCCCCCGGAGGCTCATTGGCCTTCTCTCCAGGCGTCATAGAGGCAGGTTTCGCTCGTCTCATTAGCCCGTACGCGTCATCGTACCATCTCCGTGCCGCATTCGCTTCCAATAATGACGCGTTCGCTTCGGAGCTCCTGAACTCGCTCTGGGCGAGCATGGCGGACCCGAAGAATGAGAATTATACGGGCACATTCTGGGAGACGCTTGATGCGGACGGCAGACCAGGACTGGGCCTGGGTACGAGTCTCTGCCATGGCTGGAGCGCTGGACCGACTGCTGAGTTGAGTAGGTACGTTCTGGGAGCGAGACCCGAGCAGCCGGGGTGGGTTAGCTGGGTTGTCGAGCCGCGGATTATGGATCTTACCTTTGCAAGAGGGCGACTGCCCACGCCCTTGGGAGACATGGAAGTTGAGTGGGAGATCGTCGACGGCTTGTTTTCTTTAAATATCACAGCCCCAGGAGGAACTGATGGGACTGTCATCGCACCCAAGAGTAACAACAGAGCAAAGAGCAGGTTTAGCGTGGATGGGAAGGTTGCAGATGGTCATGTTTTCAAGGTTTCGGGTGGCTCGACTACGAGGATACTCCAACTCGACTGATATTAACTTCGGAATCCCTTGCGATCTTTTAGCACGGTTATCGTCACTGCTTTCGGCTCAAGGCCATGTGTCTCTTATAAACGGTGAACAATTTTTCGATCAGGATATTCAGTTAGCATAATGTACATATTGAAGTAACATATAGTTTTTAAATTCTGCGCAATTCATTGTTGACCTCAAAGATAAACCTATGTTTTGTACCTTTGGGACTTCAACTAGTCTAGGCGTGCCTCGCATATGTATGGTCTTCCGGCCAACTTAAGCATTCAGTGTTACTTCATCATTCAACCTTTCTGAAAGCGAACCCTATGCTGGCTTGTTATCACAAAGCGTGAGAAGAAGTTAAGCTCGAAACATGAATTGCTCATTCAAGTTAGCGACCAGGTCGAATCAGAGTTCCGTAGGTAAGCAGTCAAACCCTCGAAACTGCTGTCACACTCCGCTTTGATGCGCCCATTTCCGAGAAACGACCAGATATTCTCATCCATATACTGGATATCGTAGTGTTCCCACCTTGCTGTCTTGAGCGTCTTCAAGAAGTGAACGCTCTATCCAGCAAAAGTCAGCCTCGATTCACAAGGAAAGTACAGTGTTGCAGACTTACGGAGCCACCCCATACATTAACCTTCCCGTCGACGGTGCCATCCTTGTACCAGCTGCGGCAACTGCCTGAAAAGACGCCAGTTTCATGCCAGGCGTCAATGTACTCATCCAACTGGTCGACAACCCGTTCCCGGATGTCGAGTGATTTGATACGATCCGACTGCATCTTTTTCACTGCCTGGATCACGTACTCTATCTCCGTCTCCAAACAAGGGAGGACCGTTCCGTTTGCTAGGTTCGCGCGAGGGCCGTTCATTACAAAATAGTTTGGAAACCCTGGGTGTGCAATGCCAAGATAGCATTTTGGTACTGGTCCCCAGATTGAGTCCAGGTTTACACCCTTGCGGCCCACCAGCGCAAAGTGCGGCTTCCAGGCTATGTCGTAACCAGTAGCACAGACAACCATGTCCACCTCATGATGGCTCCCATTTGTCATGGTGATACCAGTCTCTGACACCCGGGCAATGTCTCCAAAGAGGCATTCGACGTTTGGCTTGATGAGGGCCTCAAGAAAGCCGTCTCCGGGTGTCAGCCGCCTAAGATCATGATGAGACTTGGTATGCGGACGGAACGAAGAGGGACCTGACGGACTAACCTGCAGCCTACATCCCACGTAGGGATTAACTTCTTTGTAAGAACCGGATCGTTCTGCAGTCGCCGATTCATCTCGGCCCGCATATACGCCTCTACCTGTCGGGAGGCTTCCGAGTTTTTGTAAAATATACTGAAGTTCGCATTGATGCCGTACTCAATCCGTTTGCGATAGTCCAGGTGGTAGTCTGCATCTTTTACCAGACATTCAACCTCTCTGGTAGTGTAGAAGTACTGTCCTGTATTTGGATGCACCGCTTCCTCGTCGTCGAACTTGGCATCCTTGCCGGTTTCCGAAACATCAACAGGAACTCGAGGCATGGGGGGTGCTACCCAAGTGGTTCCACGCATGACGCATTTCACTTGAGCGGCAGCTAAAAGTTGAAGTCTACGTTTAGTCACGTTGCCTTGAAGAGACCATCGGGTGCGTGTCAAGACTTACTCTTCTGTAACTGTGGAATGATCTGTATCCCCGACGACCCGTTTCCAATCACGGCCACACGCTTGTCGGCGTAGTCGTAGTCACCTGGTCGTTTATTAATCCTCGTAGATGCTGAAAGACAAGATAGAAAGCTCACGTACGGTCCCACTCGGCCGAGTGCATAAGGGCACCCTTGAAAGAGTGAAGTCCTTCAATATCGGGCCCTGAACCAAGGGTGTCAGCTCATTTCCCACAAACGACAGTTCCTGGAGGTGCCTGATGGCATACATTTCCATTTGTTCAACAGCCCTGACCCATTGACTAGAACGTGACACCAGTCTGTGAAGACCTGTCCATTGTGTGCGATCTGCACTTTCCACTGCCCTTCCCCCTCGTGCCAGACAGCAGAAAGTACCTCGTGGTTGAACTTGATATACTCGCGTAAACCGTACTTGTCACAGAAATTGACAAAGTACTCTTGAATTTCTGGTGCATAGGCGTAGTAGGACTTCCAGCGAGGATTCGGCTCAAAGGTATAGGTGTATATGTGCGCCGGAACGTCACAAGCACACCCCGGATAGCGGTTCTGCAGCCAGGTACCGCCGACCTCGTCGTTCCTCTCATAGCACACGAGTTCGTAGTCTGAGAGCTGTCTCTCCATTTTGAAGGCTGCACAGAGGCCGGTGGCACCGGCGCCGACGTGAATTATGCGTAGTTTCCTCGGCTGTGAGTGCCATTGCTGCCTAAGTTTGAAAGGTGAACGGGCATTAGTTGTCGCTGAATCTTGATTCGGCCCGGTATGAGCTGCGGCATCACACCCCTTTTTCTCGCTTGTCCCAGGTGAGATTGGGGATTCCGCTGCCTGTTCCATAACAGTGATTATGAAATTTTCTTCAGATGTTCTGCTGGTCGTGACGGTTTGGTTGACAGAGGATTCAAGTTGCGGAACTTAAAGATTTATGCGAGAAACTTCAACTCAGTGACAGCATAGGATGCATATAAAAGGAGAAGAACTATAAAGTACCCATACTACTAAGCTATAACCTGGAAAACGGTAAATCATGATTGCTTCGGCAGATTTGTCAGAAAAGGTCTTGACTTCGCTAGCCGAGGTGATGAATGAATTGGGGTTCCTACGTAGGATCCTAAGCATTCGCATGACCAACTTTGTCAGCGCGACTGACATAGCGTAGATGGTCACTCATGCATCGAACCCGACGCCACTCGGACCGAGTGAATGATACAAATGCAACTTGAGCAAGAAAATATGCTTGGCTATTGCTCCTCAAGACAAATTGTCCCTCCGTCTCAAGTGCGTTGGTGAGCAGAGCACAGTTCCACCTCTATGATGACTCCCACTGAGCAAAGGGTACCGGAAGTCATGATTGGCACCGGCTACGGCCCGCTTTATGCCTTGTATCTTCACGCATCATCATGGGTGCTCAGGCAAGCCGTTGCTGCACAGACGAGCAGCGGAGCCCTTTTCGATAAAGTTCTCACCGTGGAGACGGCAGGATTAGGGGAGGGCCGCGTCAAGATTTCAGTATGCCTCCCGCCCAAGGAGGGAGGCAATCGTGGCCCGAAGCCATTGCTTCTAGTCGCAGAAGGAGGAGGCTTCGTCCTAGGGCAACCCGCAGATGGTGAACACATCGACCGCTCGATCAGTGACAAGGTGAGGCATTTTGCTTCCAAAGAGAGTCTGGAATGTGGCTGACTTAACTTTCCAATGCTTAGGCTGGGTTGGTTGTGATCTCGGTTGACTACGCAAAGGCTCCGAGATATCCATACCCACACGCCCTGCTCCAGCTATACGAAGTACTTCGCTGGGCCCTCAGTGAACAGGCAAATGCAGCGCTGGGCGTGGAAATCGACGCCTCGAGGATCTCAGCGATGGGAAACTCTGCCGGCGGCAATCTGACTGCGGCCTTGACACTACTCCTATCCATCAAGACTGAACCATTCTTGAAGTTTCGTCGAGGCCTGCCTTACAATGTCAAACAAGTATCCCAAATCCTGCTCTACCCAAGTGTGGCTTGTCACCAGTCGTACATTGACAGATTCAATGGCAGCGACGTCGAAACGCAGGCGTCCAGTCTGCCGGTCTGGGCAGCAACCCTCATGGAGGCGAGCTACCTACCTCCGTATATCGACAAGAACCAGATTTTCATTGCCCCAGTGCTGGTATCTGAAGAGGAGTTGCGAGTCCTCCAACTACCTGCTACTCTTTGTATCACTGCTGGCAGAGACTGCCTGAAGCTCGAGGCTAATGAGTATTGTACGAAGCTTAAAAGGGCTGGTGTGGATATAACAGAGCACGAATTCAAGAAGTCCATTCATGGGTTTAGTCACTATAAAGGCACCAGAAACAAGGACATCGCAGAGTGCTGGGAGATGGTGCTTGAGTTCCTTCGTGTTCATATGGCCTAGAAGTAACGCCTGATTAGAGCACATCGTTATGCCACGCACTAAGCATACCTGAGCTGGAGAATATGGGACTCTACAGCCGACACAGACAGCCCTGTATCTGCTCTGGCCTGTGCCTCCGTCTCATACCCCAAAAGAGTACACCACCAAGTATCCTCATTCACGTCGACAGCATAACCTTCTCGTGCCTGTATGGCGTTGCTATGCTTAGCCCCAAGACTCCGCGCTGTCCCATTCTTCTTGCCGTCTGCGCCATCATCTCAAACCATCACCCTCGCAGCCTGGAACTTGCCGTCAAGCATCCCATCACCACCAAAATCGTAGTGTCGAACCAGGGGCCTTCCAGCTTGAAATAGCTTTGAAAGCGCTTCCATCAGCGGCGGGAAACCAGGTCGCAACCAAAAGTCCCAGTGGTCTTCGATCCTCTCCCAGTCGAGGATCCAGACCAACGTGTCGGGACTGTCTGCAGAGAATCCCCAGGCGAGTTTGCGGATACCTTGTGCGTAGGCTGAGCCAGGGGTGGTATTCGAGATGACTTGAGATTCGAACTCTGACATGGCGGCGGCATGATTCTCGACGTAAAGGTCCTGGAGCTTGAATACGGCGATTTCAGTGACAGGGCGGCCCTTGGACGAGTCAGGGGTGTTCACTGCCAGGTACGTGGCATAGCTTTTCATCTCTTCTTGGGACGCCATGGTATAGAATAGTATAGAATGGTACGATCTTCCTAAATCGAGTTTCTCCAATGGAAAGACTGCATTAAACGTCGAAAACAACCCCGTCTTATCAAAGAGGGCGTGGGTTTGATAGCAACCCCGGTTAGGTCCGGCCGGGACGGTGTCAAACAGGCTGACACGACATAGATGACACACGTTAGCGTGACATAGTGATGCAAGTTAGAACCAGCGTTGCCGCCTCCTGATTCCGTATTGATGCGGGGAAGGCCGTGTACGGGCTAATGCAGGATGCTTGAAGAAGAAGTCGGCTACGCTCTCATATGCTCAAGGGCCCTGCTCCCCTATGGAGAGCCGGAAGCCGTGAATGTCAGGGGGTACTTGCGGCCAATACGGTTCAGAATAGAGCTGCGATGACCTGATATGTCAAGGGAAGTCGCAGTGGGCGAACTGAGGATACTTTTGCTGAAAAACAGGATCAACCTTCCAAGTCTCCCACTGACAAGCCTGGTGTTGAATGATGGCAAGTATGTCGATGCCCCCGATCATATCACCGGTAACTTGAGATGTGGCAGACCAATGTTTATTAGATAGGTGCTGTAGTAATTCAATCCCAATACTCTCCGGGTCAGTGGATTGAGTGTCTCGGATGAGCGTTCCCCGAACATCGGGCCTTGTAAGGCAAGACATGAATTAGTAACAGATGCATGGACTACAGTTGAACATGGGGAGATATATTCTATTGCCTACCATACGAGCATACCGATGCAAACCTGGTGCGGAATGCGCCTCTCCAGGCTGGTTGGCCTCATGAACTCGGGAATTTGGTGATATGCTTCACATGTTCCCGTCGCAACCCACTTCACGTACCTCGTTAGGCCATCAAGTTCGAGTACTGCATAGTTGGAGTAGGCCGGTACTTACTCTAAGGTAGAGGTATTGGACCCAGAAACTTGCCAACGCAATATGAAGCGGTATCGGGTTGAACGAAGTGATGTGGTAAAACAGCCGTGAGGCTAGCACATCAGTGGACTTGTCCACGAGCACAGATCGGAGAGATGGCGTCTCAGAAGCATTACGTAGAGTGCTAGAATGGAGCTGGGTGTCTTGTATTATGTCTCGTACAATCAAGTCCCACACCCCTTTTGGCTGGGATACCATTGGAAGCGCCGAATGCACCCCATAACATCTGCCATCGGGACCGGTTGAGGGACAGGTCGATGAGCCAAGTGAGGCTGGCACCAGGGCTAAAGACATTGGTGGGCTCCTAAAAAGACAGCCTCCGACATGTTGAATGGATCTGAACTCTTCGACCGGCGTTTCCTCGTTAGTGCTAACAAGCCCAAGACCCGAGTTAGCTGACACGCCTAATGAGCTGGTTTCCCCGAGTCCTTGGTTAGCGTAGTTGGCTAAGAAAGAAGCAAGATCAAGATCTTGAGGGAATGACGATGCCCTCTCCCCATCTGCATTGCGAGAAGTCTGGACTTTGGAGTCGGCTGGCGGTAAGAGCCCAGCAATACTCTCGATATTGCTTCTTTCCATTGATTCATCATGTAGAGAACAAGCGTTTGTTGGGGCATTGTCATTTAAATCTCCCTGAGATGCTTCACTTTGCTGCGGGTCGGTAAGATCAACGGCATCTGGTGTTGGTGAATCTACACAGCTGGAGAGATCCTTGATGCGTTCCACGACAGACTCTAACCTCCGGCATTTAGCCCTCAGGGTTTCTATCTCCGAAAGCAGTGCCGCCGTATCGGCATTGCCATTGAGCAGGCAGCCCTGCTTGTAGGACTGCACAGTCTCTTCAAGTTTCTTGATGTACGCCCGGCGTCTCTCACGGTGATGCCGCTGCGAATTGCGGTCTGTGACGCGTTTCCGGGCTCGGCGGGCGTCCTCCTTGCTGCCAGGAGGAGAGTCGCCCAAAGTGCCGACTGCAGGGGCCATTGTCTGTTGGTAGGTTGCGACTGACTCACGTTTGGATTTAGGTCGAGTATTTCCCAACAACAGAAATCAGGTACCACCGGCGAAGATGACTGGAACGTAACGAGTAGGACTGAGGCGCTTGGGAGAGCCAAGACAGTAACATAATGCCCGCACTAAAAGTGGTACCTAACAAGCAAACGAGCTGCCAAAGATGCGAGATGGAGCGTCTGTCACCTGTAGGGGAGGGCATAAGTCAGGGGCAGGGAGTGATATGCTATTGCGAATAGTGATTAACCCCGTACTATGTTGCATGCACATTGGCGAGCTGGATTGTAGGACCCCTTCACTTTTTTGACCGGGGCAGGGGCCATTCCGCTCTGTCTCAAGGCTTGGACTTTGACAGAAATAGCATGGACGTGTACTGCTGGAGTTCCATGTGAATCTCACGCTGATTCGGCACTATATTGACTGATATGCATACTCTCCTTAGCCGACAGAACCCCAACTTTTAGCTATCATGATACCTAAAGTTACCTAGTGCTGTCAAGTCGAGCGTGGGCGCGGCTATAAGCTCAGAGATGAACAGTTAGAAAGAGGGTGAACACTACATGGTTTGAGCGGCTCAGACGCAGGCTGTCATCATCGTCGACGGCTTCGTTGGCGACATCCCAGATGTCACATCGGCCGCGGTAATGTTCCATAACTGTCTTGATGCGGTTCTCCATGATTTATAGCAGCACATCGTGACATCGTGGCCCCAGTTCCAGCCATACTGGTAGATCACGGTACCAAACTAAGTTGTGGCAGTGTGTTTTGTAGCCCTGAGATAAAGCCTAGCCGATGATCATGGTCGCCGGCAATGAAATCAAAGACACCACGTTCGGGTTCAACGGTGGCAAACTATCATTTTCAATCAACAATATCTTTGATGCAACTCGCATTTGGAGACAATCGGTTTAAGCCAAAACCTCAGACGTATCAAGTCCAAGTAAAGAGCTTGTTAATTTCAATGAACTGAGTTATTGACGAGACTCACAAGCTTCAAGTCATGGTGCACCCCTATCATCAGCATCCCTAGTTCGGACGCGCGTGCTTGCATCCCCAAAGTTTCCCTTATTGGAGATGCTAGTTGCGTACGGTCCTCTGCCTAACAGAGAGTTGCGGACGGGATGGTTCCGTCGCGAACCTCTCGGACTGCTGCAAGATTGTCGATCGCTAGTGTCAATTTGGCAGCTCAAATTGAAGGGAACCCGAGCCATCGGGTTGCGTATCGTACCTCTCGTATACTAGAACCCACTTCATGGTGCCACTTGCGGTGCTGTACGAAGTACGAGAATCCCCTCCCCAGACGGGTCGCCAGCTGTACTCGCTTTTGGTTGTCATGTCCCTTGATTGCCGTGTGGACCTCGGTTTATTGCTTGAAGAAGGAACAATGACTGGGATTCAGTACATAAAGAGATCAAATAGGCTTCCTTCGGGCCAGGAATGCGGCGATGTCAGCAAGACTGACATCGCTGTTCGTCTGGCATAGCATGCTGTCAGCTAATGTAACGTGTCGTCCTAGCTACTCCTAAACCTCGGGTTCTCGCGGTGTCCGCATTGCATGTTTGAAATGAGATCCAGGCAGAGCCTTCTTATTTCAATTGAATGAATAATTATCTCGTACAAATTGGTGAGGAGTCGGCTGAGACTGCGCATGTTAGATGCTTCGCTGTGTCGACATACGCCTGATCCCTTGCGTCTCGGCAGATTGTAGCGTCTAATCTGAGGCTTCATTCCATTCCGTCTGCTGAATCAAGAAAGATGAAGCTAGACGAACCATCGGCCATTTTGGCTGCTCGAGCGCGATCTGTTCTTGCGCAAATTCAGCAGCAAGCTTCAGTCACACGGGCCTTGCTGATTGGATTCCTCATCTACCTGATAATAAACCGGATACAGTACATTCGAAAAACAGTAGGCATAACTTTCATCAACCCATGATTGACTAGGATCAATGTCTGGTGAACCTGTTCGAGGCGGCTGACACTGGGTTACAGCCCAAGGTGGCCTCTGTCGGCTTCCCACCAATCCCGTTCATCGACTCATACGTGGCAGCCATCCGGTTTCTCCTCAACCCCGTCAAGCTTGTCAAAGAAGGATCAGCCAAGTCGAAGAACGGCATGTTTCGAATCGCTACCCTACAAGGGGAGTACGTTCTGGTCACAGACCGCCGCAAGGTCGCAGAGTACATTAAGGCGCCTGACAGTGTGCTCAACATGCAAGATGGTTCGAACGATGTAAGTCACAGGCTGGAGGAAGTGCTTTACTGGGTGTCAATTCAGTTCTTGGGTTAAATCTAAACGCAGCAACAACAAATTCCCTATACTATGGGTTACGGCGTTGGCTACAGAACGTATCACACATCCGTCGTCCGAGGAGTTTTGACAAAAGAGCTGGGAATAAACACTCCAAAGATGCTAAATGAAGCTTCTTTGGCCCTGGACGACTTGATCGGCTCGCCTGAAGGTATTCCGAATTCTTCTACCACGAACAGAATTGTCGGAAATCATCTGACAAGTTCTGATTAGACTATACGCCCATCGGCCTCTACGACATACTCGCCATGACCGTGGCACGTGTTAGCAGTAGGGTTTATGTCGGAACTGAGTTCTGTAAGAGTCGTCCCTTAGACATCCCCAGTCTCCCAAGAAGTCTTGCTAATGAGACACAAAGGCCGTAACCAAGAATACTTGAAAAACGCAGCAGACTATGCCCAAGCTGTGGTTATCTCAGCCGAAATTCTTCGCCTATTCCCAGAGTTCATGAAGAGGTACTTATCTCACCTATAATTGTGTTTCATAGCACGATAACTGATCATTTACCGGCAGTTTTGTCACTCAGCTGCTCCCTGTCATGAAATATCGACGCACCGGCGCCAAGTTTCTACATCAATACATTCAAGATCGTCTAGACGGTAAGCTTGACGAGGATGGACAGAAGCCGCACGATCTCGTCCAGTGGCTCATCGATGCCGCACCCCCCGTGGAGAAGACTGTCCCGCAGTTGGCAGAGCGTGTGATGGCTCTGAATGTGGCCTCGATTCACACCACGACAATGGTGAGTGATCATGGCATCTATCGATCTACATATTAGTCCCAAACTCATATCACAAAAGGTATTCTCAGGTGCCCTATACTCTCTGGCCATGGAACCAGAGAGGTATCTCGAGCCCCTTCGACAAGAAGTCCTCGACAACCTTGAAGATGATGAAATCACTCCGGCTATGTTGGGAAAGCTCCACAAAATGGATAGTTTTCTACGAGAATCTGGTCGATTTAACAACGCTGGTCTAAGTATGTCCTCAGCTAAAAGCTGGCCTCAGTACAAAAGTTAGGATATGTGTTGACAAGTATCATCTAGTGGCAATGCAGAGGAACGTAAAACGAGAGTTTCGCTTCTCCGACGGAACTGTGCTGCCTCCCGGCAGCAAGGTCGGTGCCCCGAGTTTTATTCTACACCGAGACCCCGAAGTGTATGACGACCCGGAAATCTTTGACGGGTTTCGATTTATTGGATCCAAGTATCAAGACTCAAAAGAAACTCTGGTAGTCAACACGACCAACAACTACCACGTGTTCGGTCATGGAAGGCATCCATGGTAAGTCATTTCTCACAGCGCGGATCCTCGGAACTCGGCACTGACATCATGATCTTTTAACCAGTCCTGGTCGTTTCTTTGCCGTCCACGAGATGAAACTTATTTTCTGTTTGCTGTTGCTGAAGTATGACATCAAGCTTGCACCGGGTGATGTGCCCCGTGGCATTTTTATCGCTACAATGGCTATCCCTGATACGAGATTGAAGGTTCAGTTCAAGGCTAGAAAGGAGTGACTGGCTAATCAGATGGGCCATAGAATCAGCAAGATCAAGACTCTAAATCACTATAGGATCAGTAATGAGTCTGCCTGAATATAATATAGATGATAACACCGCTGTAAACTCATGTGAATCACTGTATTGAAAACAAGGAAGCCCCATCGCAAGTACTCACGAAGCGTTCTTTACACAACACTTTCTGCCTCGTTCTTGAACCCGTATTTCCAGGCATCCAGAGCGTTGGGCAGTGGTGATCCAACAAACAATTTCATGGCGTAGGACGGAAGAGAGTTCGAGTATAAAGTTAAACAACAATGGAAGATGCCAGACCCGACATCTCAACACAATGAATAATTCATGGCGTAGGACATGATTCCGTCAAACGTTTCCTTTTTTCAGTAATCGGTTCCACCTTTGGCATCCTCCACGAACCCTTGTGTCCGTTCCACATTCTGCCACATTTCCCTACATTTACAATCAGGTCAGTTGGTCCGACTATCGTTAACTTGAGCAGAACCTAGGACTGAGTAGCTTACTCCTTGCATTTTCCATGAGACCTTGATGCCGTCGAGGCCTTCGTGGACGAGTTCCTCCAGCACTGACGCGACAAGATGGGTGAGACGGAAGTCTTTATGGCACTCAAAGCAAAACTTCGCCCCTGGAAGTAAGGCCCTATTCTGCGCTGCTGTTAGATGGGCCGAGTCAGTGCTGACTCGGCGACCTGGGAGGGCTTCTGCATCACCACATGAGGTACGAACTTGTTCCATTTCGGGTATGTATATGTATCGAGAACAGTCTCGAGACACGAGACACTTAGCAGGGGGTGCCGAGATATGCCTATAAGAAACAATTGTCGTCACACCACCATCCCAAAGACTCCCAGAACTTGTCCGACCACCACTTAACTCACACCACCATTACAACGTGTCCACACCATCAACACTAGAATTAGATGCCCAACCCGAGGGGGGGCTCAGGAGTGCATCATCCAAGCCCTGCTCCTCATCGTTATCGTCTCCAAAGAATAACTCTCCATATAAATCTGCTGGTCGTAATGTCTCTTGTGAGGACGATGGAGATAGGGGTGGGCTGTGTAAGTGCTTCGTAGCTGTCTCCTTGGGATCAAGTGTATCCTCGCGGTATTTAAGGGTCGTTGAGGGAAGCTTAGCAATGGTCTTGCCCTCCGTTGACTTTGGCTTGGCAACTCGCGTCCTGAGGATGGATTGCTTCTTGGTCTCGACCCGCTTCACCATAACATCATCATCTGAATCTCTGTCGTCACCGTAGCAATCTGAGTCCACCTCCATGGCCTTGACATCAACAGCCATATACTGCTCAACTTGCTCGTTGAATTGAATGTGCTTCCGCTCAGCACTAGGTGATGTAATTGCAGAAGACTCTGTCGAGGTTTCTGGTTCGCGGCTTTCCCCATTCATTCCCCTTGAAGGGGAGGGGTAGGCGAAGTAATCGAGGGTTCCGCGCCTGTTGTTGCTGGGACGCATCATACCTCGTGCTTCTTGGGTCTGGACAGCCGCTGCAGCTTGCTTTAGTAGAGAGGTACTGGAAATTGACCTCTGAAGCATGACCTGAGACATGCTCCTCTTCTTGAGGATCGGCTTCTTGTTGAGATCGACCCGCGGGTCCGTCTTGGATAATGAGTCGCTTGAGACCTCTGTGTGGGCATCGTGAATGGGCTTGGTCGCTGATTTCAGGGGGCCGTACAGCCAAGTAATATCGCAATCCTTGAGCCTGTGATGTATTAGCGGTTTATCACCTTCAAGACAAGATTACTCAAGTACTTACCAATTAAGGGATTCAGGCGAAACGGTCTTTAGGTTGTTTTTCACCTTCATCCATGTCCTCCAGGAAGCGTTTTCCAATCGCCCGCTATTGGCAAACTCACCGCGCCGAGTAACAATGTATCTCCAGGAGGACCAGATGTCCTCCTCCTTCCAGTCATAGGACAAGTAGTCGACATGGCGCGACGGCCTGCTAGAAAGGGCAGTATCATCCTCGGCGCGCTCAATGACTTCGGGGGTTCTAGGTCTTGAGATGTTGTTGGAACCGTCATCGGAGCTCTTGTGGCCAGCAGGCGATACCGTGTAAGAGCCGCCCGTCTTGGGGCTCGGAGGGGGCTCGAGGTCGTCATCCGGGTGGATTTTAGGATGGACAAAGAGCTTCTCCTGGGCAAAGGTAGGAAACATGAAGTGATTTTCGGGATAACCTACGAAAGTTAGGGGGCCGTCGTAGTTAGAGGTCATGGACAGATTGGTAGCTGGGGTGGAGGCACAGGAGATACTAGAAGCAATGGAGAGATTGGTAGCTGGGGTAGAGGTATAGGAGACGGTAGGTGGGCTTTGCAGCGCAGAATTCTCGGAAAAGATGGGGGCTATCATGGCTGCTGGTTCGCCGTTCATGTCGAATATACGCCCAAGTTTGGCACTTGCCATATCTATTGTCGTAGCCAGATCGACAGATTGACACCTCAGAGTGTCTGTGATATTGCGGAATGCGTCAACTAGTGGAATAATGTAGCCTCCGCCAAATGCATCAGCAGCAACGACGTAGCCATACACCTCAAGGGTGCTCTCGTTGACCACCCATGACCCTGAGTCTCCATCGAGAATTTCTGCTCGCATATCAGTTGATCGAGTCCAAAAATAGAGTAAGTTGGAAAGGACTACACACGCTTATCGCTGTCAAGGTTTAGGATGAGTGCGTCGACAAACTCTTCTCCAGGGCCTAGAAGGAGTCTCGAAGGCAGAGCCGACAGAGATCCCCGCTTCAGTCCTTCTGATCCGCTTACAAGGACGACTGACTGTCTCTTGCCATGACTAGTAGACGGCGAGGTGGCCATCACGAGCTCGTGATTCCCAGACTTGAAGGCTCCGTCTTCCTGAACCTCGCCGTATGGCAACTTCCTCGGTCGAATGAGGTTCGGCTTGTAGCTGACCATATCGATAAGAGCCCAGTCATAGTAAGCCTCTGGCTCACCGTACTTTGTGTCGGTTGCTGCCGGTCGATATTGGGGTGAGTCCTTTGAAATGGAGCCTATCTTGCCCAACTCGAGGGCCGTCCAAGACGCACTGGCGTCTACCAAAGCCAACTGGAGTTCATCCATCACAGAGAATGATTGAGCCTCATCATCCGACTCCTCTTCAGTCGAATCACCGGACTCGTCCTCGCTATCAGAGTCCGAAAACTCGAACGCCCAGTCCTCGGAACGCCTGGCCTGGTCGCTCTCCGTGCTGAGCGTCAGATCATCCCCCAAGTCGCTCAGAAGTACATGGCCAACAGTTAGCCCGTATAGCTTAACCTCTCCATTCGGCCAAGCAGCCTTTATGACACCACCGAAGGTGCACCTTTTGTCGACACCGGAAGTCTGCCGGATTATTATGGGCGCTCCGCAGTATGTCTCGTTTGTATAACCCTCGCTCCCGCCAACGATGGGAATGAGGACGTCAATGTCTCCGTCTGCCTGTTTCGTCTCTGGCGCTCGGCCGACGACGAAAACCTCGAACGAGGGCTGACCGTCTTCAGGCAAACGCAAAGTCCTGACGGATTTCTTGTCGAAAAACTTCCTGACCTTTTTCGATTGCTGCTCCGGACACAAGACGACGATGCACGGCTTCGCATCATCTTCGGAGCGTCCCAGGACCATCAGCCGTATGGAAATCGGACAGTTTTTCTTGCGAATCGAGCCGCGGATATACTCCAGCAGCGGCTTCTCAAGCAGCAAGTGCACATGACGGAAGCGGGAGAGTGTGGCATTGTCGACACTCTTGTCAAATTCGGCGAGGCCAGCGATGGGCGTGGGGGCAGACGGGACGGAACGGCTCTTCCCGTTGGCGCTGAGGCGCCCAATTTGTGTGGACTCGACTGGTTTGCCGTCAGGCGATGGGAATTCGGTGCTGTATCCTGAATCTTGTCGGTCGTGGATCATTGACGGTTGGGCGGATGCGGGGGCGATATTCATTGCTACACCTGCTGGGGTATCACCAGCTGGACATGGCAGGGAGAGGCGTTGAAGAAGAAAAGGAAAAGAAAAAAGAGGCCTGTAAGCATTAAGAGGAGGTCTCATAGGCGAGGAAGAGAAATGGTGACGTTTTATTCAAGCCGGGCTTAGCAGCGGGCTCCAAACCCCTCACATATGGGATCAAATGGTTGGTTGGGCTCCAATATGCAACTTCTAAGCCACAATCCCGTCAGCTCAGCCCATGGGAAAGCCGTATATTCACCTGATGGCGGCATTGCCAAGGTGGGCTTTCCCGGCACCCAAATAATATGCATAAATGTGCTTATCTGCCTATATTGAGTGCCCTTTAGTTTGAGGATTACCCATCACATCCAAACTCCAAGGATGATCGGCTCTCTGGCATCTCCCTACCCGCTCAAGAGCATCACTGCCGCCGAGCTACAACAGCTCACCCAAACACTCTGGAACTGGAACATCTGCGAAGCGTGTCAGAATGGCGAGGTGTGTACAGACTCGAGATGCTCATGGAGGCGCTCGGCTCGGTTAGAACGCTTCTTTGACTTCTACAAATATGTCACGTCGTCCTATGTCCCAGATCTGCTGCCTGCCAGCACCCCGGCGTTGCGCAACCATGAGGACGTTTTCGAGATCATTAGGCTGCTCCAGGCCCATCCCGATATGAAGCGCTTAGAATTGACGCACGAACATTTCTCCAAGCGGGATAAACCACCTCCGTCCAGCGATCAGCATTGGGCATTCAATCTTGCCGTACAAGTCATGTCGATGGTCAAGTGTTCAGCCGAAAACCAACCCTCCGGCCTGTTAGAACTTGGAACCCAGCCAATCCAGTGGCATTACGATGAGTCACTAGCTGAGTTCATATCAAGAGCGTTTCCGCAAAAGGACACAGGCAATCTCCATGTTTACGATGGCTCGGGCGAGATCAGAGATATAAAATCCGCCTTGTCAGCCAAACGTCTAAAGAAAGTTGCAGGGCTGAGGTTTCAAGGGACTGATGATCTGCGAAACCATCTGAGGATGGACGTCAAAAAGGGGGTTGTGGAAATTTACCATTACACAAGCGTCTTGAGGGAGCATTTGACGGCATCGCAAGAGTTGCACAGCCCCCTAGTCTTTGAGGACTCTATTTCAGCGTAAGACGACTTTTGATGAGAACTGTAACCCTTAAAAAGCAGGCACTAATCCGCCTAACTCTTAGAGGAAATATCCCTAGACAGATTGCCCTCGATGCCCTGGATTCATTGCAAAAGATCCTCTTCCCCTTTGACTCAGACTCGGAGCAGATTCTCTGCAAATTGGTTTCCAAGGAATCCTTCGACCCCGATTGCCTGCGATATGACTCGGCCATCTATCGAAGGGAAGGCGAAGAGGATACATCGTACAACTATTTCGGCGGGAGACTCGTGGACTTATTCAAGGAGCTAGAGGATCCCAGCCCGCGCGGTATCCTGGAGAAATGGTTCCAGCGCAAAAGCTCTGCTCGCTATATGATGATGGCCACGCTCGTTGGCGTTATTATAGCAATTGTTCTGGGAATTCTCGGGCTGGTTGTCGGGGTATTCCAGGCATGGGTGGCGTACGAAGCTTGGAAACATCCTGTGAGTTTCGGGAACTGATGGGGTCTCAAAAACGGGGAGGAAGTTTGTAGGGAAACATGTTGACCAACTCACGATGGATGGCGCAGGACTGGATGGCAGAGCGTTTACAAGAATACATTAAAGAAATCTAAATCTATACAGTAATTTACAGTCCTCATGATTGACTAATGTGAATAAATCATATCCGAGCGGTCTTAAAGTAGGCGTTGGTGTAAATACGCTCGCATCCTTACCCAGTTATGGGCGTGGCTGGCGTCTACTTACTTGCAGGAGTTAGAGCTCTAATGAGGAACGAGAAACAAGGCAAGACGTTTTTGGAAGTACTCTTAGAGCTGCGAGGAAATCGTATTCCAATGGTTAGCCTTCCAAATGCGACTTTACTAGTCTCTATGTACAGCTATCCAGGTGCAGGACACTACAAGCTATTAAGCCTTTCACTCCCGTTCAGCCGCAGAATTGCATTGGGAATATAGGCCAGAATGTAATCAATTAATGCGATGCAGAGATTGACGGATCTAGTAGTACAAACAAGACGGTTATTTGAAAGCCAATAAGGTTCCGTGTAGGACAACCAGAGCTAGCAGCAAGAATTTGGACCTGATCAGCTGGATTAGAGAGGTGAGCACAAGGAAAGGCCTTCTGTGATAAATAAACATGAATTAAGAAAGCGTCGAGGGGTGGTGCCTATCATGACTGAAGTAGAAAGCGAATAAACAAGCATCGGCCAATAGCCGCCGAATTATACTTCGTATTGGTCTATAGTACTCTTTCTATGGCTGGTTCAACCTAACCTATGGCATCATCTAAATCTACCCCGAGTGATGTATCTTAATGTCTATTTATTGGTATATAATTAAATCCATGCATCTTATAGGTTCTTAATAATAGCTTTCAATAAGGAGTCTTTAATTCATATCGATCCGCGTAATACTTCAACTAAAAGGATAGCAATGCCCTGGTACATCTCTCTTACAGGTTCTAATATCCAACTCAGGTCTTCAAGTAAAACTGCTATCTGCTGTTTTGAGTTTTCTTTTTTTTTTTTCAAACCTTCTATCTAGACAGAAAGATACGACTTTCTGCTTTCATGCAGCACCCACTCCCTGAAAGAGAATACAACCTTGAAATAATAACTGACGCATTATGTGATGAGAGCTATCTGTTTTTTAAGAGAAGAGAAAAAAATTCATTCCGCAAATTGATATTTTCAACTTTTTTATACCGCTAAAAACCTATGGCTTTGCCCGGCGCACTGAACCGCGATATTTATTGTAAGCATCGGCACAGAATCCCTTGTGAGATTCACTGAAATTTGAGATTTCAAAGCTTTTCCATGTTGAATAAGACGGCTAAGTAACATTAATGATTCTTTATTTGTAAATCACATGCAATCGAGTACTCCTACTTAAGCAAGATGCCATCGGCGTACATTCAGCACGTCACGGTGACAAAGGCTCTTCATGAAGATCTTTTCTCGGACCCAGCTAGTTTGACTTGTCACACATCACCTATGTGTCTTAGCTCTAGCTTGCCAAACCCTATCCTTGATTTAGTCCCCGTGTATGAGATCTGTGCTGAGGTATGGCTTCTAAGGGCCGACCCCTATCCGGCGCTAGGAAAGGTAGGTCCGTTGCATTCCACGCCGGGTGGCTGATCGGATATACCAATGGTGCCTTGAGTCTGGAATGTAGCAGTGATGGAGCATCACTGTTATGGGCTGAGGAGGGGGGAAATGTATGATTAAAGTCACTTGATGGCCGATTTGGTTGGGCGATATAAGATAGAAATTTTGGAAGAGATAGATATTAGAATTGGGACAAATTTAATCCTGGTATCCCTAGTACTTGAAACGCCCGATAGATGCTTGCTTTCCTGGTATTATTTGATCCTGCCATAATATTGTGTCATGCGGTTGAGATACCGTAACTCGGCTTCCATCTGATTTTATTTTCATTAGCTACTAGGGGGGCTGATGCTTTCCTGAAGCTTCAGAACATGGGTTGTTGTTTTCCCCCGATTTTTCTCCTGCAGGTCATATGTTTCCTGGAGAGCCTCGACCATGAAAGGTCTCAGGTTGGTCCGCTGGCCAAGACGGTAGTCGTAGACCACTAGCTCCTCGTAACAGCGCGCTGCCACACGCTGCTTCTCATTGGAGATGATCACAGCCTCCATGAGAATTTTCTCTGTATCTTTGTCAGGGCGGTTTACCAGCCTATGGAGGACCGTAATATTATCAGGATAGAAAAGAGGCTGCGGCAGCGTAAGTGTTTGGTTGATAAAAGATATTGCAAAGCAATAGTAATAGCTATCGTTGAGGAGACTCACACATTTGTATTCAGTACGAATACTCTTTAGGATCCAACCGATGCTCCGTGGGGTAATTAGCTCGAGCCAGAATTGCTTGTGTTCTTCATCTGAAGCTAGAGCAAAACCTCGTAGGTAGTTAAGACGCGAGGACTCGGCAAAGCGGTTGTACATCACATTGTTGACATGGCCCTATACAAGTTCCATAGTCAGCGCACGTCAGTTATTTCGATGTTGAACTGATTCAACTAACCATGCTATCCTATTGTTTCGAAGACGAAGGTCAGAGAAGTTATTCTTTGATATGCGGGGATGCGCAACTTACCATATCACCCCATGAGATTTGTTGATTAGCCAAACCAGTCCAGCGGGGGCCAACCAAGTATCCTTCTGATCCAGCAAGAAGATCCAGCCAATTCTCGTGGAGATGACTCAAAACCCGTCTAGCACTGTTGACTGTCGGTCCCTGGCCTTCAGTGGATATCCGTATCTGGGCCTGTGCTCTCAAGTCTGATAACCATCGACTGCTGAGACTGGGCGGGCACACGTTCTCCTCGGTGATAAGGGGCTTTGGGGCTGCAGGAGGTGGCGCTGGGTGCCCAGAGATATGAGGAGATAATCGAGGATTGACCTGGTGCTTGAGATGTGGCGGTACCATGTGAGGTGTAAGCAGATGGAGAGGTGGTGGAGGGAGAGCTCCAGGCTGAGTTGCGGGTTGAGGGTATCCAAGCCATCTTGCAGTTGTTGCAAGATATCTATGCTGCCTGCTGCGCAATGCCGGGACCAGCCTGGCTGGTAATGAAGAGGCGGGATGGCTGTTCATTGTGGGAAAGAGAAAATGTAGCGATGTGAAACTATTGAGGCGGAGCAGAGAATGTCCAGGCTGAATCAACCCAGGTGCTCAAACACAGACAAATCCTAGACGATTGTCGACTTGAGAAATTCAAAAGAAGTCACTCATTAAGAAATGGTCAGAAAACTCATGATTGAAGCATGGAGCATGTTGCCTGGAAGCTTTCCTTCCAACAAAAAGCAAAGTGAGCAGACGAGAGGGGGGAAGTAGGTACGAATGGCTTGATGTGAGCGAGGCTCCCGTAGAGGAAAGGCTAAAAAATGGAAATCATGCCAGAAATAGAGGAGAGCTATTGAAAATATGAGACATTAGTAAAGTCAAAGTTCTACATGATGCCTCCCGGCGTTATGAGTGAGCTGGATGCAGTTATGATGCTCATGCCTGCCTGCTAAAAGGCAACAACTCACCATCTTAGTAACGGGTCACGTCAATTCATAAGACCACTGAAGCTGAAGTCCAGCCACTGGAATGCCAGTACCTCCACAAATAACGTCTGTTCCGGGTAGTGTGCTCCTCAATGCGTTGTCAGCTTAGGGCCATTCCTAAGCCGTCGAAGTTTGTCTCATCCTCATTTGAGACTGCCTTCAACCGAGACAGGTCGTCATTAGACGCCTTACTCGTGCCGAAGATCTCAAATCAAATATTGCTTTTCCCCCTCGATTACTGGACCCCAGACTTGCCTTCCGCTGAGAAAGATCCATCAACCGCTATCCATCGGGTTAAAGGGATCGGACCATTTTGACCCTTCCTGCCAAACTGGAATGTAATTCCATAGCTTTACAGAATTCACATCCTTTGTCCTCTCCACCACTGGTAGATCTTTGTCTCACTTCCCACGGATGCGGCTGAAGTTACGTAACTCAGAAGACAACGGCAGCGGCATGCTGAATGCGCATCCGCTCCACGGAGATGTCGATATCCACATGCGTTCCCCCTGGCATCCACGCCTCTTATTAGATTCCTATCTCGAAATAAGTTGAACGAGGTGTGGTTGCAGAGGCATTCACAAGATCGATCTGTAGTGGAGGAAAATTTTAGAGAGGAATCCGCGGAAGAGCCAACAGGCACCCGAATTCCAGACCTGAGCTTTATTCTTCTGCTTTGCCTAGTGCTCTTCAAATTGACTTCAAGGATCCATACCACAGGTACCCCATATCCAGGGGGAGATGCTATGCGATATTTATCCCTCCAACATGCACGGCCGAATTAGAAGGCCAATCATATTCTAATTGTTCAGCGTCCGAGACAGTTTCTGATCCATAGTACCCCAGTTTCCCAAAGGGCAAACTGTTACGGGCTGTGAGAATGAAATGTCTTGTTTGGTTTCACTTACTATGGCCGCATCTGACTTAATATCATGATGTAGATGCAAAACGTGTTCAGTTCAGCTGCTGAGTCTATCTTGATGATGCACGTGCATCCAAATCAACTGGTTCTGAATGACGTTGTTGGTTGGTAGTGGGGAGTAATTCTAGCCACAAGTCAACAATTTTCCAGGGCCATCCGCATTCACAACTGGCATCAATGCAGCTGCCGTATCGGCACTGGTATGGTAAATACTGATGTGTGATCAGATTGCTCGCTTCAGCTTTCCTTCTCCTGTCATGTTTGACTCTTGCTAGCTATTGTAAAAGGGATTAATCTAATTTGTTGCCCATTCTTGTTTCTGCAAAGTATCCATGTCTCCAACCATGCTCCGTGATATTGAATGAGGGGCACTGGAGAAAGAGCCCTTATTATTAGTATTAAGTACTGTAATTCACAAAAAGCCTTCACTGTCAGAAAACTCGTTGCCGTCTTTTCAAATATGTCAATAAAGCGAGCTAACAAAACTACGTACGCAAACTAAACCAACTATTGTTCATCAATGCCGCTTGCCTAGATGAAGGCTCCCTCATTTTCCGTGTCTGAGCTGTCTTCATAATCACTTGCCACGCTGGAAGCTTCGCCATGGAAATCCCATCCCCTGTGCCTATAACCTAAGAAACCTTTCTCGCTTGAAGAAGACTTTTCTGAAATGGCGAATTAGCACCGCCCGAGTCAAGATGGTCCAGTTACACACCATCTGGTTCCATCAGCCGGAAGGACGCAATGGTGCTGGACAGATCGGTCAAAGAATCGGGGCGCAAACAAGGAGCGGTGCTGCAGTCCAGTATTTGAGAAATGGCATTATTAACAAGGTCGTTTACCATCTTGCTCAAGGTTCTCCGTTGCTGTACGAACTCATCTCCACTTTGAGGGTTGGCGACTGGCGGCAGGCTCCAGTTGAGAAAGACCTTGTGTGATGACTTCGGAAGTACCATTCGGGCAGGGTGGTGTTTGAAGTATAGATAACAGCATTCGCAAGAAGGCTTACTGCCGCCAACGTACTTGTCGTGGATGGCAAACTTGAGCTTATTTCTATAGAAATGCTCAAGGATCTGAACCTCTGCGTGTGCCCTGGGCTTGAAATTACTGTATTGGTTGGAAATGACCTCCCAAATTTCACACTGTCTGTTCAAGTCATCCAGCCGAGATTTGACTTGTTGTCTCTCAGCGCCATCTTTTATCCCAGCGAGAAGCCCCTTCAGCTTTGTGTGTATATCATATGTAGGTTCTGCTGTCTGATCGAGAGGCTCAATCTGTCGAACGAGTGGTTCGCGGATTATCTCCCCTATCAGCGGGTCTTCCACATCATCACATAGCTGATTATGCGTTCGAGTATGAGAGGCCAAACGGCCAATGTAATGCCTGATTTCGTCAAAGGCATTTCTTTCACCTCGACTGCTTTGCAAGCTTCTCTCGAACTTTGCTCTTGAGCGGAGAAGCCTCAGCATGCGGTTTTCCTTTGATGCAGTGAACATAGAATCACAAAGCTCTACATTGTCTATGCCATCATTATTGATGAGCCCGGATATCCATGAGGACAATTCTTGATCTAGATATCTTGTCAGCAATCGAAGATTCCAATCCTTGGCCCGATTGGCAAGTACTCACCATGTTGTGTCCTCGGTTGATCCAGGATATTTTGGGCATCATTAACGGATTTGATCAAATGTGTTTGATACATGCTGATCCGCTTAGCTGATTTCGTGAAACAGAATTCTTGCAAGTTGCGTCTGAGGAGCTCCTTCGTGGCCTCTGGAGCATCTTTCAACTCTTTCAACTCTTTCAGGCGGTTCAACAAGTCCCTGAGGAAGTCTGCCAACTCAGGTCGATACTTGTTTGAGGTGACCCAGAATATGTATTGAGTCTCGGTCTCCTCGAGGCCAATACCCGTGTATGTGTCGCCCCCCTTCTTGGAGTCGCAAAAGTATGCTAGACCTCGCAAGAAGTTCCGGAGACGTTCTTTGCTTTGGTTTTGGCTCCCAGGGAATCCCTCAAAGCCGTCACGAAGGCCACTCAGAGCTTTGAGCAGCAACACGGCTTCGTAGAATTGCTCCGCCAGGATTTTGTAGTGGCCTAGTCCAGGCTGTCCGGACCGCTCGGCCATGGCCTTTTCGGATTGAGACGACTTTCCCTTTGGCGGTGACATGCTTACTGCTGGTGTAGACAAATTGTCAGATATGGGATAATTTGATGATGAAGTATATTGGAATGATTCTTTAGCTATTCCGGGAAATCAAGTTGGCATACGATGCCCATCGATCTTTATATATACAGCATGCTACGACTGAATTCTCCTTGTCTTCAACTTGTCACACCATAGTAGGGAGACATGGATTGTTTGTTGAGCCGCATTTGCAGCTTGCCTTAGTTCGATGGCCATGTGTCATGGCAAAGCGGCTCTGACAGGGTTTTCTTTTTCAAGCCATCCATATGACCTCAATCAAGGGGGAGATCATGCAGGGTGCCAGCTAAAGATGCACAAGGCCATCCAGTGTCACATGTGGAATCTGCAGGCCTGGACGCTTTCGAGCGGCATGGTAGCAGCCAACGGAGCTCGGGGAACATCCGGGCGCCCTGTTAGCACGCTATTTCGGACCATTGGCGCCTCATGCATGACACGCAAACCTTCGCCGTGTTGAAATGATCTGTTTAGGCAGTTGGGCCTAAACCCAACTCTGTTAAGGTGGGAGTGAGGCGAACGCAGCTAGCCATCAGGTTGGGCAGCACGGCGCTTCCATCCCTACAACCGAACCAACACGGACTAGACGCAGCAGACGCGGGGGTATCATTTCTCAAGGATCCCTGGCCGCCCTTGTTAACTCCGTCCTTGTACAAATCAGATCCCGGGGATTCCAAGCGCTCCGGTGGGACAAAGGGTGGCGGGGGCTGTGAGATTGACGTGGTGTCCAACAAAATGATGCATGCGGCTGAAAAAGTGCCGACTCCTCGCAGACGTTCCATCTTGAAGCGCGTGATGCTGGGTTCACAATGCTTCTTATTGGGCATCATACAATACTACTACCTTCGGTGGATTAAAGGGGCCTTCATTTTGGCCGACCTACCTAGCCATGACAAAGCAGCTAATGTCGCTATCTCGTCACAAGGTCGACACGTCGACCCTTCGAACCTGCAGCTATTCCTACCTTGTTGTACACCGGTTGTCTCATATCCCATGTAATGGAAGCTAATCCCTCCCCGAGGTGTGATTTGGAAGGGCTTAACCGACCTTAGCGTTACGCTGCGAATTGCCCAAGCTAAGACGTAAAGTTCAACACTGCGTCAACTTGAGCGTCCGGGGGCTTGGCAGTCAATGTCAAGGCTTCTTCATGTTACAGTATTGAATTACTAGGATCAACGATACGAAGAGGTGTGACCTATTGCGTAGACCGGAGAGGGAGCATACTGATGGCCCTCGTCTCTTTGCAAATGTTACGTATAGCCCGAAAGAGGCATACCGAAGATAAGTGGTAGGCCATCAGAGCCACCTTTGTGTTTCTAGCATCACAGTTGTGTGTCATTCGTACTTTTGTTGATTTATGAGTTATGACTAAATACTTTTGGGATTTAGATACGACGCCCCAACACATATATGCACTGATCGCAGCACTGTTGCCCTTTTTGTCTCCTGTGGCAATCCTTTCATCTCTGGGAAGCCTAGATTCCAGCCGCGTTTCAAGGGCTTCTGAGTACTTTGCGGCGCTGTGATAACATGTATGTGTACATAATGTAGCTCGCTATTTACTAATATTAGCACTTGAAAATCTCCACCACCAAAAGCAACTTACCAGGAATGTAGCTCAGAAACCCAGCAGTCAAATACACTCGGTATGGCAAGCTCACATTTTCGGCCCTAGAGAGGCTAAGAAATACAAGACATGCCTCACTGAACAGCCCAGGGGGGTACAATAGGATAAACGCGCTGTATCTGCGAGTTTGATGAGCATAAGCCTCGGAAACAAAACCCGGCCTAGGGCCTATGGGAGAGTGTCATACCTAAGCCACTTGAGCCAAGACGGAGCATCTCCCGTAAGCAACAGCACCGTGAAGTAGCCGTATCTAATGATCTCGGACAAACTCCAAAATACCACGCATCCAAGAAATCCCCATATCCCCACTGAGTCCTGGTTCGCCAGACCGACAATAATTTCAGGGAATTGAACCATGACCGTCCAAACCACCAGATTCTTGCCGATTACTTGGATGGCAGTTGTCACAGGTGAGGCCCTGACGAGGCCTACAGCAGCATGTACGACCTCTATGGCCGCCAGTGATTGAGTCCCCGTGAGGAAGGGATATAGAAGCGCATCGTAGAGGTCATACAGACGATTTTGCGCATATAGCGATGGTCCCAGTTTCAAGCTGAGGAACACCAAGTACGCCCATAGCGAGAACGAGGCTGCATTGTATACAGCAAGGTATTTCGACGTGAGCGACATCTTCTGCCGATTATCTGGAGGAGTGAAAAGACCTGTGAGCGATCGTACCCTGTACCAGTGGATTTGATTTCACCAATTTACACGGATAAAAATCACGTGATGAGAAACAACACGCAAATATACAGAAAATTCGAGACCTGTATCATAATAAAGCATTTGCTCAACATGATGCTATCATCAGCCTTTGTTGTCTTTGCTGGAGCATGATTGGAGTATGATTTTCGTGCTCGCATGAAGCCGCCAACAGATGCTCCGAAACCCCGGAAACATCCCTACCACACGACTATATCTCTGTGATCGAATGAAATTTATCGAAAAAGAAACCAAATACCTTAGAGATTTTAGATTATAAACATTTTAATAAAGATAGCAACAGGATATTTTTCCTGACAAGGAATTCGCTAGATCCTTTGCTTCAGAGTTGATGCTCCAGGGTAGGTGAAATACCAGGGACGGTGTTGGGATTGACGATGTCATTCGATTTCGGAGCATTGAGGCCCACTTAATTTGAAGCCATCCAGGCATAGGTCGGAACCGTACGACTTCACCTAGATTCCGACTTCTGTATTTCTCAATTGCAGGAGAGCCGTTGTATTCATGGAGGTGGCCGCATTGAAGCTCCGCCCACTGTGGAAAGCACAAGCGGTTTCGCGCTCCTTGGTGAGGACATGCGCTGTGTGCACCACGCCCTCCGCCCGACCCTTCTCCGTCCTCAACCGTCCGCCGCCCAATTATCCCGGTCATGTTCCGCTCACAAGAGTTGAGCGGGCAGGTATGGCCGTGAGCACTGCGCTCTGGTGCTTCTTCGACCCATACCGCCATGGCACGCACCCTCCCAAGCCGCTCGTTCTACGCCCAATTGGCTAATTGACCCGACTAGACTTGATCGCCGCCCTGGGCGAGGCGACCGCCACGCCGTACTTCATCTACCGCCTGCGTGATGCCATGCTCGCAGACCCTACCGGCCGCCGGATCCTCAAGGACCGCCCTCGAATCAACTCGACCACCCTCTCTCCCGAATACCTCCGCTCCCTCCCCGAAAACTCCGTTGGGAGAGCCTACCTCGGCTGGCTCGAGCGCGAGGGCGTCTCCTCCGACACCCGCGCCCAGGTCCGCTACATCGACGACGAGGAGTGCGCCTACGTCATGCAGCGGTACCGCGAGTGCCACGACTTCTACCATGCCATTACCAACCTGCCCATCGTGCGTGAAGGCGAGGTCGCCCTCAAGACCTTCGAGTTTGCAAACACCCTCCTCCCCATGACGGGGCTGAGCATGTTCGCCGTCGCCACCATGAAGCCCGCCGAGAGGAAGCGTTTCTGGAGCACGTACTTCCCCTGGGCGGTCAAGAACGGCGTGCGGAGCAAGGAGGTCATAAACGTGTATTGGGAGGAGCAGCTGGAGAGGGACGTGGACCAAGTCAGGGAGGAGTTGGGCATCGAGCGTCCTCCGGACATGAGACAACTCAGGAAGAGAGCGCGAGCAGAGAAAAAGCGGCTGGAGGAGTTGAAGAAGTCGCGCGCCATTTGAGATAATGACCGCTATACTTGGGAGCACATTTAACCCAGATGTCCGGACATTTCATGTGTGCAATTTGTAACAAAACACCACAGCAGCGTGAGCTTGTATTACTAGATCATATCGTCATAATCCATGGATAAAGCATATCGCATTCATACAAATCACGGGCCTAGACCAACCACCTTTTCTCCCACCTGCTCGGCCAACGAGTATATCACAGGCCCCCCGGGGTATTTCAATTTTTCAGACTTGGGGGTTTCTGCGAGCATGATCAAAAAAGCGCTTATAAATCCAGCAGGTCGTCGTCATCGTCGTCCCAGCCCTTGCGCCTGCTCACGACGATCTTCTCCTCCTCCTTCTTGTCCGCCACGGCGTTGAGGAGGTCCTTCAGCTGCTCCTCCGTGACCTTCTGTCGCAGCTGGCCAGACTGTGCCAGCATGATCAGCCGGTTCTCCACGTCGGTCGCGCGCGACTCCTTGACGAGTCGGATTCGGCCGAGCCGGTCGGCTGCCTCGGGGTGCAGGATCTGGTTGAGGATGTGTTGACGGGCTTCTTCTTGCCTGTAGGACGACTGACGGTTAGCCTATGGTATCTAGGGTTAGGATGGGAGGTGTGTTTGTGAAGCCGACGTACTTTCTCGAGTTTTCTTCGTCGCCGTTGCCGCCAGCAGATCGCCCCCCACTACTGCCACCACCACCGGCTCCCTGCTGAGCTTTGAGCTGCTCTAGACGAGCTTTTCTGATCTGGGAACGATATCAGTAAAGAAATAGAACAATGGGAAAGTCTTCTTTACCTGTTCCAAGTCTGAGTCCGCCATTTTTCTGTCTTAGCTTGTGTTGTGTTCAGGTTCATCGCGGGGTCGAAGCAGGTTTGGAGGGGCATATCGTGACATCACATGACCAGATTCATGGGGGGAAAGTTCCAAAGTGGTGCCTGCCGCCAGGGATCTGAAAATGGCACGAGCTCAGCCTGCCACAGTAAAATAAGAGTTGGCAACGAGCTTTGTGCATTTAAAATGATATTCAGTTCACATGAAGACGAGTTTTAGATCTGGACCAAGGGAATTTGGGGTTTGATATATCATTGCTTATTTTATTTTATTTCTATGGTGACCTAGGACGCCCGCTATACAATGCTACCCAAAAACCGGGACAATAATACATACATTGACTGATATCAAGCCGTTAATCAGCTGCTCACGTGCTATAGTAATGCCTGTAGCTGCTGCCTTGATGCTGCGGCGACAGCGACGTTTCCTCAATGCGGACGTCGGTGTTGATGCGCTGCCGCGTTTGGAGGGTTTTTGCCTTGACCATGTCTGTCATTAATTTGTTCGTCCTGAGGTCCAGCCCGAGACGCTTTGCTCTATTGAGGAAATAGCCGTTCAGATAGTTGATGTCGGTCTGGTGCCCGTGCTGCACCTGGTAGAGGAGTGAACTCTGAGCGTCCCTCTTCGCCATAATGTTCTTGTACAGCTGGCGTTTGATCAGGTTTCCTCTAACATAGTCCTGTACTACCGTTGAGGACTCAAGTTCGGGTAGCATTTCTAGCGTTAAGGTGATCTCGTCCAAAAGCCGCTGCATCATGCGCTGGGCCGGAGGGTTCTGCAAGAGTCCGTGGTATGGTAGATCGAGCAGAACACAGACTGGATCAGCAACAGCAGCGAAGATAACGCTTGGAAGTTTGAAGCGGAGCCATGAATCGTATTCCGTCATGGAGCCTCGCAGCTCCCTGGCCCTGCCAAAGCTCTCCACGAAGTTGGTACGGTTCTCTGTCTTGCGCTCTATAGAGCTGTGAGAGACTGTTGTCGTTGGCAGCGGGGTCATGAGAAGCTGGCCGCCTTTAAGCTGCTTTACGGAATTATAACTTCGGTTGAACGCAAGCCTGTGGCTCATGTGCCCAAGTAGAATATTGGGCATTTGATAGGTTCCGTTGAAGATCTTGGTCCGCACATCATCCAGCACCCCGAGCCCCTCGGTCATCACACACACGGTGGCGTCTTCACGGAGGCGGTGCTTGTATTGATCGAGGCTCGACTCGGCACCAAACGCCTTGGAGCTGATCACAAGGTGGTCGATGGGTGAATTGTCCTCCTCGTCGGTTTTCTGAAGTTGGATGGGGTTCCGTTCGACCTTCGACGTTTCGCGACGATTTCCTCTCAATGTTTTCTGAATATTCGTGTAACGTGAGGGTGTTCTTTTCCAGCCCAGAAGTTCCACCGATTCGTACACACCCGATAGAGCGTGTGCTATAAATTTTGATCGCTCGTCTTCACCTAGAATATGGATCTTGTGGACCGACGGAGATTTCGAGGCCTCGGCCGGTAACAGAACGGAGGGAACGTAGAATTTAGGAGACGGTTGCGGCCGTCGGGTCGGTGTATCCAGAGCTGCCGCCCAGGGAGAGCGGGTGGCCGGTCCTGCTTCTGGCAGGGCGGCTGAGGCTGTCTGCCTCTCTGATTCACCTGAGGCCACGGTGCCGTATTGTCTGCACGACCCCCAGCCTGCTGCAGGGCTAGCCCGGATGCATCGCAGCGGTTGGCGGGAGATGTGCGCGGACAACCGCGAGGTCGTGAGTCTCGCCAGTTTGGCGGTTGTGTAGTTTGGTTCGAGGGTGTTTCCGATCGACGGGACAGGTGAGTAGGGGCCGTCGTAGAGAGAGCGAGTCGTCAGCACACCATTGCGGTGAAAGAAGTGGTGTATGCAAATCGAAATCGGTGTTTACGTGAGGACCGAGGAGTGGCGATTGAGTGAAATCATAGAATTGTTCGTCCAGTGGTGTCGCATGCACTTTGTCCCGTCCGACCGGGTTGAGCGGTAGATTATCGCTTTAGCTGAAAATCAATCTCCCACCAGGGACCGCACTTTTCGTCGGCCCCACAAAAAAGAGTCGGCACTTAGCGCCTCGATACATGAATTTTTCACTGGATGCTCATCGACAACGAAAACATCATCAAACATCTGGAGGAAGGACAACCGTCGGAGAACCTAACATCCGCACGGTACGAATACTCGAGATTTTCTCAGATACAGAGAAAGGTCTGACGATGTCGGACGTGAAGAGCCTGCAGCCAGACCTTGACAGGCTGGACGCGCAGATTGACGGCATTGAAGATGCGCTGCAGCCTCTTCTACGTACGCTTGAGAAGCCTTCCCAACTCCCTCTTATGGACAAGGCGAAACTGTTCTCACTCACAGCATATACTATCGAGACATTGCTTTTCTGTATGCCTATACGCCATTACCCGCTGCCCACTGCCCCGATCCCTTCATTTACTAATGCGTTGAACATCAGCGTCACTAAAGCTGCAGAATGTTAATGCCAAAGAGCATGCTGTTTTCACAGAGCTCAAGAGAATCCAACAGAAATTTGCAAAGATCAAGGCTGCAGAGGCGCCCCAGGAAGAGCGGAAGACAACCGTAAACCAGGAAGCTGCAGCACGTATCCTGAAGGCAGACCTGGTATGCACGAACTTGACTGTTCTCTCTCTCTCTCTCGAATTTGCACACTGACAAACAAACAGGGCAGCAATAGCAAGACTCTAAGCAGTAAGCTGGCAGAGAAGATTGCTGAGGAGAGAGCCAAGGCGCTGCTCAAGTCAATGGAAGCTTCGAAAGCAGCTAATAAGAAGCGGCCTGCTGAGGATTCACCTGGTCCATCTGCATCATCCGCTGCAGATGGTTCCAAGGGCGGTAAGCAAAAGAAGCAGAAGCACAAACACAGGGGCAAGAAGCATTAGTGGATTCCACACTGATGCATCGTATTTTATTCTGAATGACGACCATCGGGTGTTTCATTCACACCCTGCACTTGTACACTGCATCATTGCATTTGCTGGGCATCGGGCATTGTCGATTCATGCAGCCCACGGAACAACAACACTGGCGTTTAGGCACGGGAGGCTTATGGCCCCGGAGTTAGGAAATAATTTTGCGTAATACCACTTTCAATAGATTGGACATGGAAAACAAGAATCATTTAATCTTCAAACTACCCACCTGAGTGAAGAGTCACGGGAGTCATGGGGCTCGCCTAGGCCCATCATAATTCGTAGACAGGTCACAGGGAGCAGAGTGCCTGGATCGCGGGTCAAGTACTGATTTGCGGTAAATACCAGCAACGAGGTACAAAGCTAGCCGCAGGCTCCCAGATGCATTCGTGAGCCAATCGATGCATCAAACGGGGCGGTAGCTGACAGCATGCAAATCTCTGCTTTCCCATTGGCCACCCCAACATCGAAATTCCGAGTCTCCGACCTCTAGCAGCTTCGGCTTTCTTCCAGCAGAAAACCGTCAAACTCCGCCTCCCAACGACCTTCTCATCAACCGCCGATTCCTCGACTCAACACGCTTCGCTCTCCTCTTCCTCAAACCCGGAAACACATAAATCAGTCAGAATGGCTCGCAACCGATCCGCCGGCCGTGCCCCCGTCTCCCGCGCTCCCACGCGCCCTACCGCTGCCGCTCCCGCTCCCCAGCAGCAACGGCCTGCCGCCACCATGGCTGCTCCCCCAATGCAGTCCCAGGCTCCTCCTATGCAGGCTCCCGTCTCTCAAGGCCCCGGCCTGTTCGGACAGATGGCCAGTACCGCTGCGTAAGTAGAATTACGATTATAACTCCGAGGACCGGCCTATATCTGGCATCCGGATGCCTTCCCGAGGGACCTAAGCCTCGGTCGAGCATCGTCAGCAAAAAACACATTGCTAACGGAATGTTTGTCTCTTCTAGTGGTGTTGCCATTGGCTCCTCTGTCGGCCACGCCATCGGTGGCCTCTTCAGCGGCGGCGGCTCCTCCGAGCCTGCTCCCGCTCCTCAGCAACAGGTCCAGGCCGCCCCCGCACAGCAGGAGAACTCGTGGGCTCAACAGAACAACTGCTCAGGCGCCGCCCAGTCCTTCACCCAGTGCATGGATGACAACAATGGCAACATGCAGATCTGCAACTGGTACCTCGAGCAACTGAAGGCTTGCCAGACTGCCGCCAAGAACTACTAGTTCAGGATGGCTGTCGGTTGAGGTTCCCTTTTCATACTTTCACACAGAGCATCATGTACATTATGGAATAAAGCATGGAAGACGAGAAAAAAAGATATTTTAGCAAGCCCGTATAGGAAAAATTATGCGCTTGAGCAATACCGCTTGAAGAACATTGGCGGGAGGATCAGACAACTCTGCTCCTGATATTTTGTAATACAAAAAAACAATTACATGGCATGGCATCCCTTGCTTCATGGCGCAATCCACATCTATCATTTCTCGTCCTCATCTGGCCGTGACTCATAATTTAGCTGTGACACAGTTAGTCTTGCAATATTGAAACCGCCATGGGACGATATTCCAATGCTTACCGAGTTTCCATTGTACAACGGCAGGTCTCGCCTTCGATCGTTCGGATTTTGGAAGCCTCGGACCCGGGACTGCGCCCCGGTTGTGGTAGCCTCTGACTCTCCAACCCCCTCTCCTTCCGGCAGATCTCTCCGGCCATCCCCGCCTAGTCCAAATAGGCTGAATAGCCACGTAAAGAACCCGAGGATGAGTCGTAGAAAACGTGAAAAGATATTGCCAGACACAATGCTTCCGGATTCGTCCTTGTACGCTGAGGAGAATTTGGTTACGGGGATCAGTAGGAGAGTGGAAGATGGGGACAAGCCCAACTCCCCTAAGTTCTTGGATTCCTCTGTGCTGTCGATGTTTCTGTTCGGTAGTGGAGTCAGGACTTGCTTAAAGGTATATGGTAGATTTCCATCATTCCTGGTTTCATCAACCCATTTCCGCACGTCCTTCAAGTTTGACGATGTGTCGAATCGTGACCGAATTGTGGAACCGTCAAACAGCCGAACCTGAAGTGATGTCTTATTGCTGGGAGTCTTCTTGACCGGTAGCTTGCTCTCAGCTTCTTCCGACTTTTGGATATCCAGTTTTCGCTTCTCTCGCTCAGCAGCATGTTGCCGTCGCTCTGCCTTATCATCCTCGATGCGCTTGAGGATTCTTTGCCGTTCTTCGTCGTCATGCCTTCGCTTCTTCTTCACTAGCTCGGCCTGTGATCGAACTCTTGCTGCGTCGGAAGTTTCGGATATCTGTTGCGCCGCCTCGTTCGCACTGGCTTTTTCCTCCTTTAATTTGCGTTCCGCCTCTTCTTGTTGCGCCTTTGCTTTCGCGCGCGAGGCCAGGACACGTCGCACATTGTCGGATTGCTGTGCCGCCTGGCTGGGACTCGTAGAGGATGGCTCGGAGCCCTCTCTGGTAGCGGTTGTTGAGGAAGCGGTCTGGTGGGTACTGGGCTGAGAGGTAGCGGGCGGCGCAGCATTGAATGCGCCCTGCACTCGACGGATGAAGTCTCCCTTCGTGACACCGGGGGTGATGTACTCTTTGAGCTCGCCGTTCTTGATAATCACCACGGTCGGGGTTTTTGGCAGTGGGAAGATTTGTGCCAAGTATCCGGCTTCTTCGGACCCAGCCTTGAGCCGGAGCGCGACTGCTTGGTTGCGGAGCAGATCTTCTACCTGAGCACCCACATATATTAGCACGAGGGGGGGTTTCTCACAAGAGTGTCGTGAGGAGATGCTTACTGATTGGTCTGCGAGAAAATCCGTCTCCCAGCTTTGACTCTCATCATTTTCATCTAATCATGTCAGCAGTGTCCGGAGCGGCGCGTGGGCATTCTTCGTTGCACAAACCTGTGACGAAGCAGATAACGAGCTTCTGTTGGTCGACGGCAGTGGAGATGCCTTCCTGCAAGGAGCCTTGGTAAAACATGATGTATATCTCTCAAAAGCGCAACAGATCTAAAGCTGAGATTGTGAAGAAGAGTTCAAACAGAAAACAGCAGGTCCAGTGGTGGCCCGATTTCTAAGAAACGAGCTTGAATAATGCCACCTATCCTTCACGCGGGCAATTGCGGTGTCGTCATCCAGGTTAGTGAATTCGTGTAAGTAAAAAAACGGATGACTGGGTAAACAAAGGAAATAAACAGTGTAAGGCGATAAGCGTAGCGACGAGAATGTCGGAGAAATACGATAAGGGTTTGCTTGGCCTTCACTCAATCACAAGAAGCGCTTCTGAATCGCAGTCCATGACGCAGGATGAAGGTTTGGAGCTGTGATGCATGCACGGGACCATGTTCTCCATATTAACTCGCATCCGGACCGGCAGTATGGAGGCTAAGCGAGGCAGGCGGTGAGAGGCGCATTGCTGTCTCTAGTACCTGTTTTCAGCCATGCGCTCCTGGGCAGGCACCTTGGAATGATTGGTCTGTGCTGCTTGCTCGTGGGGAGCAAAGACCAAGAGGCCAGTTAGCCTCGGCATGTGTCGATTTACTAGAAGTGCTCAGTAATGAGAAGAAACAGCCATTGCTCAACAATTAATGTTCGTAGCATGTACATATCAATCCCGGCTGACACGGTACCTCTGGGATGTCGATCGATCCAACGCGATCCAATGGAACAGATGAGAGCTCCCGCGGCAGGTACCAGCATTCCCGCCTATCCCACCTGGGCCGCCGACATGGCACTATTTACAGGGCACTCGGAGCGCCTCAGCAGCCCGTAGCTCATGGCCTAATAGTGGAGGTGACGGCCAGGTGGGGGTGGTCTTGGTTAACGCCCGCTGACGAGCACGATTTCTTCGAAGGGTCCGGAAGGCATCATCTCCTGATCAGTATCTACAGCGGCGGCCACCCTCACTAGCTATGAACTCGTCGCAGTCCCTGCTCCGCGGTGTCCGCGTGTCAGGAATCGCTTCCAACGCACCCAATTGCGCACGACTGGCCCGCAATGCGACCCCCCGAAGACTGTTCTCGACGACCAGAGCCCGGCCGAACCGTCAAGCCGCCGACACTCCAGAATTCGTCTCCATCGCGGATGCACCGCCCAAGCTTGTCCGAGCCGGCAAGAGACACGGCCCAGGCTTGATCATTCTTGGTATGAGCATCTAATTGCTAAGGCATTGGTCTCATTGATGTCCAGAGCTGACATTTTCTCTTGAAGCCATCATCCCAATCACCGCCTTTGCGTTGGGAACCTGGCAGGTCCAGCGCTTGGGATGGAAGACTGACCTTATCGCCAAATACGAAGACCGGCTCATCCGCGACCCTCTCCCTCTTCCTCGCACCGTCGACCCTGCCGTTATTCCCGATTTCGACCACCGCCGTGTTGTAGCTTCTGGTCATTTCCGCCATGACCAGGAGATGCTTGTTGGGCCCAGGATGCGCGAAGGTTCCGAGGGCTACATGGTTATCACGCCGCTTCAGCGCAAAGACGCCTCGACAGTGCTGGTAAACAGAGGATGGATCGACAAGAAGCACCGTGACCAGAGGACGAGACCAGACGGACTGCCCACGGGGGAGGTCTTTGTCGAGGGCTTGCTGAGGGAACCTTGGAAGAAGAATAGCTTCACCCCCGATAACCGACCTGAGAGGGGGGAGTTCTTCTTCCCCGATGTCAAGCAGATGGCTGAGCTCACTGGTAGCCAGCCTGTATGGATTGAAGCTACCGCTGGTGCGTCCCCTATTACCTGCTGCCCATGGCCGCATCTCGTACTGACATGAGTGCAGAACCCGACTTCTTAAAGATGGTCGACTTTGAAGCCCGTGGTATTCCCTATGGACGGGCGGCTGAGGTCGCCTTGAAGAACAACCACGCCCAATACATTTTTACCTGGTATATACAAAACGCCAAACCCCGATTCCGTTTATCCTTGCCTGCTAATTCATTCAAACAGGTACAGTTTGGCTGTGGCCACCTCCATCATGCTTTACATGGTCATCAAGAAGCCTTCATCAGAAATAGTCCGTCGTGCCAGACACAGCAAAGGTCTGTAAGAAAACAAAAACAACTTATAGCACCCAACCTTACCCTCATTGTACAAACATTAAAAAGAGCGGAAACAAATCATGTTGCTTCCTCTCCGTTGCCATCTTCGTCTCGCGCTCGCTTGGACTGGCGCCGCTTGACGGGCTGAGGTGGCGGCATCCTCAACTCCTGAAGGAGTTCCCTGGGCAGATGTTTCTGTGCCAGGGAGAATACTGTAGAACTAGAACCCACTTGGCGTTGCCTGCGGAAGAAAAGAAAGTCAACCTCGGGCTCTGCAATAGGATGGGATATCCGAGAGAATCTCGCGTATATAATCAAGACTTACCTCCTCATTAAGGTCACCACGTCACTCTCTTCAATGGTCTTCCGTTTCGCGTGACTTGCGTAGGCTTCAAGGTCATCACCTAGTTGCTCGAAGAACCAGTCCGAGGCTTGCTCGAGCGCAGCGAGGGTGTCTGCCGATATTCTGGCATTGCTAAGCCCAGAGTTCTGCAGGGCGTTTTGCGCGACTCGCTTCACGAAGGTGGACGGCAGCGAGGGATACTCAATGCCATGTCGGGAGATGCGCTTCCGCTTCTTCAGCGGGGGCTTGGTTTTCTCCGTTCGTTCAGAATCTGCGGCGACGGCAGATATCGCTGTGATATCTGCAATGTCGCCAACCGTATTATCGATGACATCGAAACTAGCACCACGATCATCTATCCCGTCGTCGGCTCCTGGGACACCTTCATCACTGGATGAGAAGTCCTCTATTTCTCCCCTGTCCGAGCCAAAATCATCAAATGCGGGAGCAGCCTCTGGCTCTACACCAGCGTCCATAACATCCCTACCTGTAATTTCTAGCAGCGAACGAGCCTGGCTTGGCGAGCGCTCTGGGGAATCAAATTGAAGGGGTGGCGCATCATCCTCCCCTTCATCAGGAAAATCGGGGAAATCAGGCATCTGAAGATCGAAGCTAGAACGACGAGTCAGATCGCCCTCAGCCGTTCCTCTGCGTCGCTTTGTTAGATCCCATGCATTGTAAATTCCTTTCAATTAGGGTGTACATACCGGTCAAAACTCAGATTTGTGCGATCTCTATCCGGCGCGCCCTCAGAGAACTCTGACGGCATATCGACCTCGCCCGTCGGGTCATGATTTGGGAAGTCGCCCCCGTGTAAGCTCCCAAGACTCACCCGCGGCAGCTCCGAGTCTCGCTGGGGAGGTAGGAATCTGCGAGGGAGCTCGACAGTCTGATCCGGATCGAGCTGGGAGAGTTCGGGCCGCTGCAGATCCTCGTCGTCGTCGTCATTATCGATGGGCAGGCTCAGACGGGGTCTCGGGATCGGGGCGTCGTCGTCGTCAAACTCGTCGTCGTAGTCTATGGTCGCGCTCATCCTGGATCGGATGCTTGGGCGCCTCGTGGCCGGCGATGACGCCGACGAGCCTGAGGAAGAGCTACTGCTAATGGCCTGGCTCTTAGGGGCCAGCGCCCTCCCTAGGTTCTTCAGAAGCTGCATCGCGTCCTCCCTCTGCCCCATCAGGCTCTGCCGCCTCTTCTTGCCTGGGGTGAACATGGCGGTGCGGCGGTCGTTGAGCGCCCTCCGAGCGGCTTTGGCGTGGGGGGTGGGTGCATTGTTTAGCCTGCGGGCCGAACCTGGGGTTCCTCGGCGGAGGGAGTTGAGAAGGTCGCGGGGAGCGGTGCGATCGAGGGGTGTGTGAATGACGCGACGGGAGGAGGGCGGCTCTGCGCTCGTGGCTAGCAGTCTGTTCGCTGGTGTGCGAGAAGGTGTACGGTCTGTCGGCCTGCTGCCGTTGTTGGCGGTGGGAGTTGTCGCCATGGCGGTGGAGGGCGCCCACGCGCCAGGCTGAGCGATGTGTTTATTGTGTCTGATTGGGAGATATCTGTAGCGGTTTATGATGAATTCAATGATTGCGTCCGGCAGAACGAGGCGACATCGGGGTTTGGCGAGTTCTTGGTTGATGGAAGTAGGCGCGTGCGGTGGTGGACTTTTTGGTTGGTGATCTCTAAATGTGACGCGCCTTGTAGCTTTAGAGGGGTATCAAAGCACAAAGCGCGTTAATACTGTGATCAGAGCCTATCGTAGCGCTGTATTATTTGCCTTAATAGGCAATGTGGAGCGCTATGCTACTAGACACAATGAACTCAGAAGTTTAGATGTGATGATGATGGATGAAGGCTTCATAATGTGGTGATCAATGCCATACTTGGGAGCTCAATTCGATTCCTTTTCAATAGAGATACTTCTCGTATTTGTTTCCTCGTTACTAGAGAATGCAATCCCATCTCGGTCTGCTGAATATCAGATCTAGCACTATCTTGAGCTAACAGCAAACCAGCCATTACTGGCATATCCCACAGGTTTTAGAATCCTCCTTTGAGGTTCACCTCCAGTTTTAATGAATTTCCCAAGAAATAGTATCTACCAGTGACTTAAAAACCCATCTAAGGCTTGGAGAAAGGTTTTGTAGGCAGGTGGAACGATCTTCCAATTGCTGGAGAAGCCCTGTGCACGATTTCTGATGAGTCGGCACCAGCACTGAGCACATAGCAACAATGTAAGTATATAATAGCACTTATATATATTTCAGAGCTGTAGCATTTTCTTTTGCTCTGTGCAATCACCTTGTGTTTGACAGTTGAAGATTAAATGTACCTCCTCAGATATTTAGCCGTTCTGGCTGTTCGAGAAAACCCTCCGCCGTACTGCTACTGTACATGTACATACACCGCATAAAAGCCGGTACAAAGATGGACGAATATATCCCTAAAAGGACTTCTATCATGCTAACGCCGTCATGAATTCGTCAGAATAAGAAAGAAAGGAAAAGAGAAATAGAGAAACAATACAAACGAGACCTCATCAGGCACCTTGGGTTATACTCTTGGAATGCCGCGGGCTCTCCTCCCCCTCGTAGCAAACCCGAGAAAATTCGCTGGACCACCACCATTCGAGGCGGCCGTAGCACTTCAGTTCCATCTGGATCTGGGCCCACGCAGGTTGCTGTCTCGTGGATATGCATGTGATGTACGGGTCGGTGCCCATGGTCAGGACCTCGAAGCCGAGATACCACGGCTGGTCCGGCTGCAAGGTTATCCTCCGCTCAAGCCAGTCGAGACGGACGTGGCCGACGCTCTCGCGATGCCCGTCGCAGAATATCAGGATGAGCCCGACGATGTCGCAGCGCATCTTGGAGCGGCAGGGGATCAGGGCCGTCAGGCCCTCGAGGTCGGCGAATGTGAAGACGTAGCCGTCGTAGTTGCTGGACTTGGCGAACCTGGATTTCGGTGAGGCAAACTTGCGCGTCCCGGGCGACGGCGGAGGGCCTTCGAAGGCCAGGCATCGTGGTCCTTTCCAAGAAAAGTAGCAGCGGGTTGGCCGGTTGTGGCTCGGCAAGTCTGCCAGGCACCACGGGCCTGAACCTGACCTGGAAGAGCCGAAGACCTTGACTCGCCCTTGCGATGTGACAATCTAATCGGGTTGTTAGGGACGACTTGTAATCCTAGTGGTGAAAAAAAAAATGTCTACTGACACCTAGAGCACCCAAGTGACCTCGAGGGCCTGAACGGTACCAGCACTCTTCAATCCGCTCGCCTTCTTCCAGAGGCATATAATGCCACAGAGGGGAGTCTGCATATGACTCCCAGGCATAGAAGTCGGGCCGTTGGTGTGTCGAATGGACGTGGATGGAAGCCGTCGTGCACTCCCAGCAGACCGAGATGCCGCTCATGCGCGGAACGTTGAGTAGGACACTTGACATGAGATCGGGCGGAGTAGCTCGTGCTCCAAGGTAGCAAAACCTTAGTGGTTGATTGAGAGAAGGAGGGACGGACCAGGAAAACGAGCAGATCGGAGGCTTAAGATCAAGGCGAGGGAGTGGGACGAGAGTGCGAAGTTTGAATTCCTGTTGTGTCTGGTCATCAGTCTGGTAGCGAGAAAGGAGGAAAGGTGTAGCAGTGACAAACATCAGTGGTGCCAGCTATACCAACAGAATCCTTGAAGGGGTGAATTTTCCACCAGACACCACGGGCTTGGCTAATAACTGGAGGGTTGTCTGAGTTGCCAAAGATGACCTGCGTAACGCCAGAGTGGTTCTCTGCGACGTAGAGAACGTCCACTCCCATACCCGGAGTGAAGATTGGTTGGGAGCGGGCATTTATTTTGACAGCCCGCAAAGGGCCCATGTAAGCTGTGTTCTCGTAGTTGATAAAGTCACACCAGATGGGTGTTGTCAAAGAAACCTCGAACCTGGTGATGGGTTGCTTCCTCACAGCCGTCCTCCACAAGGCCACGGTTCGAGCTGAGAGATACTCGGGGACCAGATGTAGCGCAATGTTCATCAGAACCTTGATGGGAAGTCGCTGTGCCTGGAACCACGAGGAGGTCTTGGAGGAAGACAGCTGCTTTGCGGCCATGGATTTGGCCCAGTCAATGCGCCGCTTTGTCTCCGCCGGCGAAGGCTCATGGCGATACGCAAACGACTCGGCAATACGCAGCGCATCGTCCGAGGTGGTGAAGATCAGGCATCTTGGGTGAAAAGGGTAGCTTTGGTAAGAATCTTGGTCCTGGGATGGGCAGGATGAAGATGAGGCTGAGGCCGAGGCCGCGTCACTCGCCGCCGCGTCGAGCCTGGCTCTCTTCGGCGCTGGGGTGATGAGGGAATAGATGACCCTATCGACTGATTTCAAACAGATATGGGTCAATTTCTAACATTGATAGAGCGTGCAGTGGGTATGGTTAGGGCTCGGAATCCTGCCGTACATGCATGATCGAGCGAGGGTTCCTCGTTCTATAAGGAGCCAGCCTTATGGCCTGGAGGATTTCATGCGACCGAGGAACTGTGACATGGAGCCCCAACAGACAAACAAACAAGGGGGAACATACGGTATGTAATAGCTTCGTCTGGCGCGAAGACGAGCCTGCAGAGACCGCACCGGCTGTTGGACGTTGGCTGAGGTTGGATTTCAAAGTCCGAGGACATGATACACCGGGTTCCAGTCAGCTCTTGGCTGAACTGGAGGTGTGGGCTGGTAGGCGAAGCCAATCATGGAACGTGAAGAAAGGGTCCGAAGCAATCGATCAATCGCACGAGTGTGCTGAACGTGGGCGTGATGTAAGTATTCAATGCTGGGCAGATATATTGACCACCCTGCCTTGACTAATCCTGAATCAGAAGGGTACAAGAAGCGTCTCGAATGAGAGACAAGATGTCAAAGTGTAAATACATACATGGATAAGAAACGCGCATACCCATCAGGCACGTTGAACGTTGACATCCTGGTCCTTGCCCCCCCTTTACTTCTGTGGCTGAAGTCTGAAGATCTTCCTGTGTGTGCAACTGAGTTCAATGAGAAACCTCCCTGACCTGTCTGGCCAGGCCAAGTTGCTGCAAGTAGGGGAGGAGTTCACTCACCTTCGCTTCCTCCCCACCCGTGCACCAGCCTCTTCGCTTGCATGCATACGCGAGCAAAGCACGTATTGTATTGCAGTAGCCTGTCGGTGTCACTGCTTTCTGTTAGCTGTTATGTATGCTTACGTCCACTACATGGAACCTACATGCACATAGGGCCCTCGTTTATGCGGCCAAGTAGCCCAGTGGGCATCGAACACACCAAATGCGGCTGTCGTTCATCATGTTGCAGTGGCCAGCCGCAGCAGAAACGGAGCATATATTGCTTCTGCGACTGTAATTGTCTCCAAAAATTCAATCCACTATCCAGGTTTCGTTTTGACCTTCCAACCGTCCACCCCATGAGGAGCGAGTGCCACCTGGCCGAGCCAATAAGCTGAGAGCACATCTACACTTTTCTTTGCTTTTACTGCAGCAGCCTCGATGTCTCAGGCTGCCTAGGACCCATCGTCCAAGAGTTTTCTCCCAGTCTTGCTTTTTCTCCTCTGACTGATGTGGCGCCATCATCCTTTGAAGCTGTAATTTTATTGGCATCGCTGACGGGAAGCGGCTTGTGCGTGCGTGTGTTCACAGCAGCCGTGTTTCTGCCTTGTGATGAATCAGTCGACGAGCAAGGAGATGGCTTCAGCACGTTCTAGGGGCCTCTCAGCTCATTTGGTCAGGATGCCAATGGAATTGAACGCCACCTGCGGCCGCTGTCTCAGACCTTGCCAAATGTTCCTCTTTCTCTCTGGCGTCCCCCCTCCCTAAAGGCCATTCTCCAACGGCCACGATAGAGTGCAGAATAGCCATAACAGGCATGGGAAGCTATGGAGGCAACTGAGTTGTCACTGTGCTTCGACGTACCCACCTATGTACGGGAGGGACGTTGGACTTCAACTGATGCGTCCTCTTCCTTTCATGCGCAAAGGTGGCCCGACCGAGAGATTGATGCCTAAATCTTGTAGGGAACAGTCGACGGGCGGAGATATTTGGGTGATTTATGTGCATCTCCGCGAATGATTTGACTGTACCTGCGATTGTAGGGAGATCCGCGACCGAAATGAATCAGCTTGGGATCTAAGACGCCGTTTGAAAGGGGGGCAAACAACGCTCCCGGACGATCTATTCGCCTCGTCGTGTCTTGAATACCTGTGCATCATTGCATTGATCGGCATATACATACACAGATGTGGCATTTCTACTGGAATAGCGCCATTGTCCGTACATACGTCGCATGCATACGCTCTCGCGCCAGCCGTTGGATTTGGATCGAGGTCGGCCGATTGTGATCAGTGACGGGGGAACCAAGCCTCATACAACACGGAAGAGGCGGTCTAGACCAATCTCTCAAGCCGCTCTGATTAAGGGGATTCCTGAATGGAAGTGACAAAGAAGAAACTTCCCAACTGCTCAAGTATCGTTGCCTATTTCTGCAATGCACGAAGCAAGCGAGGGCTGAAAGACACTAATGCGGCCAGTCTCGAATTTTGCAGTCCGCGACCACCCGGCCCGTGCCTTGATGGAGGGATCATAGATGCAGGCCGTTATTACGGGGTGTTGGCTAGTTTCCCATCTGTGTCCATGTACGGAATACTTGCCGTACAGGATCGTGAAGCTATTCGTGACCTGAACGGATGATGCCTGATGACAGTCTCCTCTGAGAGCTACTGCGTAGGTAAGGTGGCCCTCATGTCGTCTGCAAGCTGCAAACGCGCATTGGAAGGGGATATGTAAAAACAGGTGCAATCTGCACAGGATATTTCTTGCTCTTTTCGTCTTGACCGGCTGGAATCTCTGGCGTCACTGGCCCGCTCGCTGCCAAGCTCGCTTAGAGCGCATGCTTCTCACCTCACATTGGGGAGACTAATGATGAGATTTCCGTCTGGGCCATTGGTTCATATTTTTGTGCACACTGGCTGAATTATGACGCCCTCGGTGACCTGGCTCCAAACGGAGACTGTTTACTGCTCGGTGGTAATTGTTTCCTCTCAACGGTCTGCCGTGGGTAGTATTGGGCCCATCGGCGAAGGGTCGAGTCAATGCCGGTTGCTACAGTAGCAATGCTTACCTGCCACCGACTTCTTGTGACCATCTTGCAACAAGTATCGGAAGTGTACTCCGTGAATTGCTTTGTCCACAAATAAAAGAGCAATGAAAGCGGAGAGTGTGGGCCAAGAGCAGCCATCACCTCTCCAGCTACTGCGAGTTTGCCCAATTGATGCCCACAACCTCACCCTGAAGGCCAATCCAAAGGGTCCGGAGCGGTCCGGGGATCTAGCATTGGAGCTTGGCGGCTTCCAGCCCGATTCGTGATCCACTTGTGGGAAAAGATGCTCCTGATGGCAGACGGGAGACAGTTAGATGCCGCTATTGCAAAGCTAGATATTGACACAATGAATGGATGCTGCCTGCGATGAGATATGTACGCTAGGCGTATGGGGAAACCCACGATATGTTTTTCTTGCTTTTTTGGTGTTGTTACACCATCTAATACAGTAGTGGACATGATCCTAGTCTCAATCCATGCCTGCTCATGTTCGCATTTTCACGTCGCACAATCAAGACCCAGGTCACTTCCTGAGCATAGGAAAGGCAGACAGCAAGACCTTTCGAATCATTTAGACCCTGTGAGCTCATGAAACAATGCCTAATTCCCGAGGTTGCATTCTCCCGTCCCGTCCTGTCTTGTCTCGCTCACCCCGGCTGGAATTCTCTCACTGATGCGCCACCATACAGCCAGGAGAACCCCGAGAGAGACAAAACAAAAGAGTCAAGAATAATCCGAGATTCTTCGGTGTCTGGACCTCCCTGTCATAGATCTGATATTGTAATCTTCCATGGCGCGAGCGAGCAGGGCATCTTGGCATCCTAAGGAGCCGTTTTGCCACACCACATGGCAGGTGGCAATGCATCCGCACGGCTCGTAGACCGAGCGCAATTACATACATTTATTATTCCCCACTGCCATTACCAGCCTTCAAACACGGAAAAGACATCTGCCGGCTGGTGGTCTAGGCTTGCGAAGTGTTGCGCCCTGATGGCATGCATGATGCGTCCATAGCTATCCTCCGTTTTGTTCTGGAACCCTTCTCTCATTAACTAGCTTCTGGGCGGCGACGTGAAGCGGCCTTCCACGGCGTCCCTGAGACTCTTCACGAAATGCTGGCGGGTGGGATATGAGACAGTGCATACTTTTGTTGGCTTGCACTACTGGCCGTGATGGGGAAATGTCCAGCCGTGCTTTTTCCAGACTATGATTCAGATGCCTGGCTATGGCTTGAAGTATCGAGTTGAATTGCAGGGCTTCCCATGTCAGACGAGGCATCCTGGAAAAAAGTCTGATGTACCGACAGATCAGCCTTGATTCCCAATTTGAAGCATCCCAATCACATGGTCCAGATAATTCACGTAGGTTGTTCAAACTTCCAGTCAGGATACCAATTATGCTAGATGTTGTACAAGGGAACTGCTAATCATTTACAACTTCTCTTTGGTCCACCTACTTGCAATGTCCCTGCTGAGTGAGTCCGCGATTGCCATCACCGTCAAGAAAGGATTCACTCCGCTGGCCGTGGGAAACACGCTTGCGTCGATCACGTAGAGCCCCTTCGTTCCCCAGACCTGGCCCTTGGGGTCCACGACGCCCGTCTTTGGCGAAGCAGACATGCGGCAGGTGCCCATCTGATGCGCCGCTACAAACCCAGTCTCAGGCGCAGGGAAACCGTGTGACCGAAGTTTCTCAAGCCACTCCTGGAAGGCCAACTCGGTTCCGGCCTCATCTTCTCCGTCTTTGCGCACAAAGCTCCCCAGTGTCGGCACGGAGGAGAAGATCTCGCGAGCCCCTGCTTCAAAGTTGATGCGTGCCAGAGCTACCAAGCCTGCGAGGATGTGGCTCTTGTCTAGCTTAGACGGGCTGTAGTCAACCCGGAACCGACCGTCTTGCGGATCTGGGTACACTCGGCCAGTATGCTTATCTTTGGAGACACTGATGAAGCCTGCCGTATTCTTCATCTTGGCGGCCACCTCTTTGTACTGAGGGCCATTCTTCCATGGGACCCATACCAACCATGACCACGGCATCATGCTCGTTGTCTCCAACTTCACGCCATGCCCGGCCCCGTCAATATTCTCAAACTCGGTGCATACTGATGAGATGATCGGCCCCTCCCAAGGATCCATTTCTTCATCATACACTGCCCCAAGCAGACCGACCGGATGAAGATACAAGTTCCGTCCAATCTGTTTGTTCTTCAAACCAGAACGTAGCAAGAGGAGCGGAGACTGAAGTGTTCCCCCAGAAACGATGACCCTCTTCGCACGCACAACAACCTTGCGCGGCGTCGAGTTTTCGTCGAATCCAACTGCTTCTGATGCCCTCGGCCGCCAAATCCCTTCCACGCCAGTGGCTTTCCGCTCCCCTCGGACGCTGTCATCGAAAATAACCCTCGCCACATCGAAGCCCTCCATGAACGTTGCTCCTGCAGCCGATGCCTTGGGAAGCCACACCTGCGTAGGGCCCTTCTTCCCGCCAGAGCGGCATCCCATGCCGCACTGGCCGCAGAAGTGATCTTCCCCGCCGCAGTTCTGCGGCACCTCGGCGTGCGACCACCCCATGCGCTGGCAGCCCTTCATCAGCTTCTGGTTCGGCTTGCTGTGGCGCAGGTTCTCCGTCGAGACCGACATGACCTCCGAAACCCGTTCAAACGAATCCTGAAACGCCGAGGATGTGAAGTACGGGAGACCTGTGCTGGCCCATTCGCGGCGCACGTAGCCCGGAAGCTGGAGGGAGGCAGACCAGTTGATCGTGCCTCCTCCGCCCCAAGTCTGGCCAGCGATGATAATGACCGACCCGTCGTCGGCTGCGTGGGGAGCATCAATGTCAGTAGAGTCACGGGGGCTTTTTGGAGGGCTCGACGGCGGCAGCATCACTTACAAGTGCCGTTCATCAACAGATTGACAGGACCGGTGTCCTGTTCCATGGGGAAATACTCTGGAGACCAGTAATATCCCTTGTCGACGACCAGAACCCTCAGGCCGGCCTCGGCAAGGACACGAGCGGTGACCGCGCCGCCGCAGCCGCTGCCCACGATCACCACGTCCGTCTCGATCACCTCCGGCCCCTCGCCGGGCGGTATCTGGAGGAAGCTGAAATCGTAGCCCTTGGCCACTTTGCAGTTGATTGGCACGCGGGGGATCCCCACGTAGCTGCAGAATGTCGGGCTCGTCCGCGCCCAGCATTGCTTGGTGATGAAAACAAGTTGCCGCTGGAGGAGGCGCAGGGCGGCAAAGCGCGACTGGCTCCAGGAGATGAGAATCTGCTCTCGTACATGCCGAGGCTGGTTGTTGATGGCGCTGGTCCGGCCTGTGAGAACCAGGGATCCCGCAGAGTAGCTAATGGTATCAACAAGCCAGTCAATCACTTGCGCTTCTAGTTTACAGCCGAATGCGATTAAATGTATCATTCAGTGAGATAACGGCGGGAGCCATACCTGAGTATATCTAGGACTCGCCTGAGCGGGTCAGTATCGCTCTTGGGCAGCCCCTCGAAGAGCAATCGCCGGACGAGCTCCCTGAAGGCTGGGATAGCTGAGGGCTGCTCTCCATAGAATTTCTTTCCCAGTCCGTCATGGGCTGGCAATGAGCTGCCGGTATCAATCGACGGGATGACCGTGTCGGCAATGGCTAGAAATACGCTCCATTGCGTGGGAGTAAAGTCGTTCGCCGGGGCAAGAGGAGCCAAAGGTGCAGCTAGCGGAACCGACGCGGCGTGGTCAATCAGAGAACCCATCACTGCTTTGATATCACTTGAGCGCAATTGAAGATGAGGGCAGATGGAATATGGCTAGAGGAGCGCCCACTTGCGGAAGCCCACGGTCACATTGCGAGACAGACATAGAGGCCATCCCGAGATGGCCAGACTACATAATAAGGGCTGCCCAGGAATTGGGGGGATTTCCAGCGGCCTCGGCAAGTTTATCACGAGAAGAGGAGTAGCTCACTGACTGATTGATCGACGTGGACCGAGCTGGTAAGGAGAGCGCCCGAGTAGGTTTACTCCGCACAAAGCCACTGATGAGCTTCGGCTCTTCTGTTCTAGCGTTACATCTTCCCCGCCTTCATGCAACAACTGCCTGGAAGGGACCGGGAAAGCGTCAGGCTGGGCCGGAGTGACATCCCTGAGGGAATTGGGCAATGCATGCAGGGAGGCACCAACAACTGCTACCCCCATCGCGACGGTGCTCGAAAAAATGAGATCATTTTCATGCAGGTGAGAGAGGGTTACACCTCATTATCACCCCATCCCGACACCGTACCTATGTAGGATGTCGGCTGGTAGCCCTGGCACAGTACTTTTGAACTCGGGACAGAGTCGCGCCCGTGTCCGATCCGCCCGATCCGATGCTCTGGCAATCTCATCGCGAGCCTATCCGGCAACTTTTTCTGGTATATGAAGCATGGGGATAGCCTACCAAGCAATGATGAATCACTACCGCCCATGATGTAATGAGGCTGGCCGTATATCTTAGTACCAGACATCTGGGAAATCAAAATGTGGGGTTTCAGACCGCCGTCAATCATGGCTTGGAGTCAAGATGTCCCATCCACAACAAGTATTGTTTCGTAGTTTGGTCTTCATCAATTGCCGAGAAAAGGTTGGTAATGTTTTCTAATTGGGGATCAATTATTTAGCATCAATCCCACCACAGAATTGATCTCAACACGCGAACACGGTGTACATATCTTATTATCTCCATGGGAGAGCTGTGAAAGTAAGAGAAAAACAATTACGAGAGAGGCTAAGGGCGGCATAGTAAATACAGGGCTTTACAGGAACCAAGTCCGGAATTTTCCACTCGTTTTGCTGTTGACATTCTGTTTGAGCGCCAGGAACGAAAGTCTCCTTGGCGAGGTAAATCACTGCTTATTCAGAAGCCGGCTATCAAATTATGAAATGAGTTTAAAAATAGAAAAAGTAATACGAAGAGAGTCTAGAAGATTCAATGTTATTAGTTTTAACTTCATGTATATAGTGTTCGCCGTTCAACGCAACCGTGCCCTGATATGCCGAGCCGATGTTCTGTTTTCAACAAGTAGCTCTGCCTGCTCAAAACCCGAGAAGATGTATTCTTCGGCTTAACATGAGATGGATATACATGAGATGGATATACCCAAGAATGAAATTTATTTAAAAGTACTCATAGACTTTTTCGGGTATTCCATTACCAAGAAGCTTCATTCTTCACACCCATTATACATACAACTGTCCAACAAGGACTTTTGTATAATACTTCTTCCTCTAGATTAAATTGACTTTAATCGGATCAAAACGTTGATTTCCGAATTATACGAACCCCGAAAGTATATGTTCGCAATCTGTGTAGCATAGTTTGACCGATATCTCGAGAGCCGCAATCAAAGAACAGCCACGAGTCGGAACAAATTCATGCAGTCCCCCCATCTTACATACGAGCAATTTTTTACTCAAATAACTTAGGTATTCTATATAAATGAGCTTCTCTATTTAGAAAGGTCAGAGTCATAACACTTTGCAAGGTATCATGCTCATTGAGTCCCATGGATGACGATGAAAACTTCACGATGCACTTCACTGGCATCTTAGTCCATAATAGATAAAGGAGTGAATAAGGAAAATGAACGCAAAATTACACTCACTAGCACATTCTCTCTCCCCCCCTCTTCTTTCGAATATGAGAGTTATAGGGTTCGTCGGGGAGATGGACACAATTATAACAGTTGAATGGCACCCACTAAGCACTGCAATCTAAACCTTCGCATGAGAAGCATCTAGTAACTTTGCACTTGGTCTTTACTTCTATTAGTTAGTATGACCAGATTAGTTAGTTGACCAGTTTAAAGGATAGGATTAAAATCCGGCATATATTTCATTTGGACAAGCATTGTTGGGCTTGTCGGGAGTCCCGGATCATAGGCCTAGTTGCCGCTAGGGCACTAATAAAGCCACTCTACGCATCTGCAAGGGTTCGAGTTTTTGGGCTCTAGGCTGCCAGGCGCCAAATTGAATCAGGGGCAGCGGTAGTCACAGAGCTTCATGGCAGAGAAGTCGATGGATTTCGGCAATAAGCGGGCAATACCAGTGGTATGTCTCTGGTGCATCACGGCGCGTTCCCGAGGGCTTCGGGCGTCCTTTGGCGTACGCCATGTGATAACTTGAAGAGGCCTTCAGCGCTGCTGGTCGATCGTGTCAGCGTCCAACTTATCACTGGACTAGACAAGGATAGGGACAAGGAGGTCGGAACCGTCGCTCTCTCAAAGTAGCGGTATGAAGCAACGGAACTTGCCTGCCTACCTAGGATCCCAAGGTGCCATTGTAAAGGATCGCCTCGTCTTGTCTGCTCGCCTCGCCTGAGACGCTCGAGATGATCATTACTGGCAAAGGGCGCTGCAATACTCACCCAGGGGAAGGGAACCAATCAATATACCCACCAGCCCGCAAGGCGCATCGGATGGTTCCCGTGCCGCATTGGAGCATGTCGCTAACCCGAATCTCACATCCGCTGCCAGCGTGGCTGGACATGTTGGTGCTGGGCCAGAGCTCACCTTGTCGGATCCCTGCAGAAAGGGAACAAGCACGCCAATCAGCGCGCGTACTGGCACACCAACATATAGACCTCGCTACCTATATGAAGTGATATGTTTGGTCAGCAGCCAACGGCACAGCAAACCATGGGCGTGCGTGGACTTGGGCGGGTGTCCAATGCAGGAAGCCGGGGGGGGCAGACCCAGTAGTAACCGGAAGCGGTCACCAAATAACCGATGTGCTGACGCCTTAAGAGCATGGGCAAAGGCATGGGCAAGGCTTGGGATATCTAGGAGAGAAAGCGGGCGCTCGCTAATTTCTTTCTCCTAGCGGCCATGGCCATCTAGCTCGAAGGCCGGTGGCAGCAGGATGGCGACCGAAAGCAGGGGACATCCAACGTCAAACAATCGCATCGGTGACACAAGATGTACCACGGCGCCAGCGGGCCGGTTCCAATGTAATAGTACAGCCTAGCTAAGAGGCGTGTGCGTGGAGGTCATCAAGGTCTTTGGGAGGCCCCCATGCTGCATCGTGCGCTTAATGCTGCCTGCTTCCCCGTGATGCGTGTGGTAAGAAACGGTGCTTTTTCCGCTCAAGGGGCTACCACTCCCCGTTGGCAAAAGCAACGACGATAATGAGGAGAAAAAGTTCCGGTAAGGGGGAGGCAGATGCCCTTCACCAGCAAAGCAACCAGCATGCATGCGTCTCCTTACTTTCCAGTCCCGATCCAGTAAGGACCGGCGAGCCCACTCGTTTAACCCAGACACTCAATCTGACGAGTCGACTCTGGCAATCGGACTTTGGGGGTTTAGCAGGCTCGGGTATCAACGCTGGCCGAGAGGCACGGTCGGTGAGCTCCAGACTGGAAGCTCTAGCCAGCTTCAAAATGCGACATGACGACCAACCCGACTCATGAGCGACCCAAGAATCAGGCCAAACTGACCCATGGCATGGGGAGCCGTAAACGAGGCGAGCCAAGGCTCAGCTAGCCGCCAGATAGCGTCCCCCCTTTACCTGCTAGCCCAGGGAGAACAACGCGGGACAAGCGGGGGGAGCAGGAGGGAAGCTTGAGAGCACAGTCCGGGGCATCGCTCCGTGATGGGAAGCTAGAAGGACCGTCGCATTGGCGGTTGTACGCACTGCGCAGATCGCATGGCCCAGCGGTCCACCACCCTCCCAGGCAAGCAAGCTTCGCTAGATTATTCTAGGGAGTGGTGGCGACAAGGAAAAGGCCAATTGGATATCACGCCTGCCCATTGGCGTGTCAACTTGGCAGTCTAAGCAGCTCAGAACCTGCAGTCGTAACCAGACCCGGTGATCATGCCCAAGCTAGCTGCTGCTTCAGCTGGTGCATGAGACATGGGTTGCCAGCACCCCCAGCGAAAGATCATGCGTACATGTACATTGAGTACAAGCTGCCCGGTGCCAGATGCACTAAACCGATCCATTGATTCTTTGACCCAGCCGAAAATCACCGGGCTGGGTCGGTATATGTACGAAGCACATGCATGATACCATCGTGCTGCAGTCTTTTACTGGGCCAGCAGTTGGGAAATCTCCACGGTGGATGCACATCCGTCCCAATCTTATTAGGCATCTCAAGCCAACAGAAGGATTTGATTCCTCAGACACAAGAAAAAAAGAGTGTTGCCTTCAACTACCCAATCGTCTGGGGGGTGAGAGTAGCAACCAACCGATTGACCCAGACTGCTGGAACCCCTACTTTTAGATATGAGCAGGGCCCTCCCCATTCTCCTCCCACTTACATCACATCAAATCCCCTCCTCTGCCTATATATTGCGTAACCTGCTGCCAGACCATCGTTGACAGCTTCGCGTCCCCACGAAAACGCCTACAGGAGGCACCGATCAATCAACCACCAGAGCCCCCGTCCTCACACATGGATCCAAGCAAGCAAAGCATCTTCCACTTCGCCGCGTTTTCCCTGACAGCCCTCCTTGCCCTGGCATCCAAGCTTCGCGGGCAGCCTTGCAGTTGTGACAGGACCGCCAAACCGTCTTCCGATGACCTCAATTGGTATCTTCTTCTCACCTTCGCCGATGGGATCGAGTGGGTATTTCGCGTGCCGCATACGGGCCACTCCCAATTGAAGAGATGGACGGCTTCCCGCCTGATTGTGAGCGAGGTCGCGACCCTCGCATTCGTAAAAGCACACACACGCATTCCCGTCCCGCAAGTGTATGCATATGAGTGAGTATTGCGTGACAGCTGCACCGCGCTGCCTTCCCTATTCCTCCGAGTCTTGCTCCCCCTCCTCCCGCCTCGTCATCATTCCTCTCACCAAAGAATCCCAACTGACTCTTTGCGGGGTTGGACAGAGCCAACTGGACAAATGAGATTGGGGTCCCCTTCATGCTCATGAGCAAGGCCCCCGGCCGGAAGCTCTCCACCTACGGCTGGGTCGACCACGCCTCGCAGAGCAAGCTCCCCGCCGCCAAGAGGCTCCGGGACATCTCTGACAACGGTAGGATCAAGGTCATGCACCAGCTCGGTGCTCTCAGCAGCGAACTCGCACGCCACCGGTTCAGCAAGATCGGCTCGCTTGTCCAGGACGGGTCTGGGTACTATTCTATCGAGGAGTGTCTCGCCCCGGGCCTCACCTGGCGAGGAAGGGATTCGCTGGACAGGATCGCCAGAGGGCCGTTTGACACAGAGAGCGAGTACCTCGACGCCCTCGTGACGGCGTACAGCCTTCACACAAAGAGGCTCGACATGGGCTCGCGGAGCTTCTTCGCGCCTGTGCCCGACCCGGTTGAGTACGACAGCTACGACAAATACAGGGACGCCTCGCTGCGGTGGAGCGACTACATAGGTTTCGACAAGAAGGCGGAGCAGGGCAGCAACCGTCTGCAGTTCTGCATAGCCGCCCAGCTCATGCGCGACATGATCCCAAGCATGATCCGGCCGAGGACATGTGACGAGAGCGGAGGCTTCCCGCTCGCCCACCCGGACCTGAATTTCGACAACGTCTTCGTTGATGACAAGCTGAACATTTCATGCATCGTCAACTGGGGCGGGGCATGTTCTGTGCCGGTGCCCGACGCCCTCGTCACACCAGGACCGCGCGACATCGCACCGTACACAATGGACACGCGCCTCATAATTGCCTTCCGGAACGGGTTTGAACAGGCGGCGGGCATGGGACGGCCGTTTGACAAGCGGATATGGGAGCGCGCGGATCAGATGCTCTTCTTCCAGCGGCTCGTCCGCATGCGATCCATGCGCGCAGTCTACGATTTCGAGAAGCTCTTTGAGATGGTGAACGGGCAGCCGAGGGACCGCCTCACGCTCTCCAACCTGCCGGAGCTCTTCGCCGAGGTGGCCGACACGGGGCCGGAGAACAAGCAGCTGAGGTACGAGCTCGAGATGTTCGAGTGGTGCCATAAGCAGGTGGACACGTACGTCCCAACGGGGCGCGGCAGCCGGACGATCGAGAACATCGACAGGGTGGCCGTGGCGCAGAAGCTGACCATGATGGCGGAGATGAACAAGAAGTTCATCGCGGACGGGAAGCTCTGGAGGTGGATAGAGGCCGCGCTGGAGGGCCAGGGCGCGCCCCCGACGAGGATAATCGAGGATGAGGGCATATCGTGCGAGTACGGGGACAAAAAGGCCGGGAAGTCGAAGGATTTACGATACCAGATATCGGTTTAGCATGGTTTTACGAGCGTCGTCAAGTTGAGATATCCCTATTGATTTCTTTATTTCTGAAATTCCACTCAATACTAGCGATAACCCGCCACGGGTCTTCATTCAAGTCTACGCTACCTTCCTTTCTCCTTGATGGCTAAGTGAAGTGTATACTAAAGACGAAGGGTTCTCTCTGGGTAGAAATTCTATAATATTCATCTCTTATGACCTTATCTGTGCCTTCTAACTTGATAGAAGACCCTCTAATAAATTCAGTCAGCGAAAGATAGCAACATTGTCGACCGTTGCATCATCGAGGAGATATGGTCTTCGTTCAACTGATAACACTACCGCGGCTGTGCGCAGAACCCTCCCTTCCTCCGCTGCATGTTTCCCCGCCCCTTATCATCGCCGTATCTCGGTAGGAGCGCAGCCCGCGGTGAGCAAGGGGGTAGGTGTAGAGCCACGCAGAGGAGGACAGTACGGTGAAGGGTAGGATTGTCATCCAGGATGACGCCCCTGGGCGGCTGCCCTTGGTACCCATGTCCTTACACACACTACGTGGATCTTCCCTAGATCGACGATCTCGACATATTAACTCGCGGGGCTGGTTTAAATCGGCGGGCCTAAGTGTCTGGGAAGCTTGCACGTCCTCTGGTGCTGATGGGGAGGAGCCCTGAGCCGGTCTCATGGTCGATGAAATGGGACACCTGAATCCCCAAACAGCTTCGCCAACTCGGTGGCTCGGTGACTAACTCTTAAAAATCATTTACTCAGCCAACATACCTCGTGAGGATGTAATAGTAATAGTCCAGCAAGGGCTAGGGTCGGTGTAAGCACCGGATAAAACCAGTTCGGTGTCCAAGCTGGGCCTGAGATGTGACCCAAAAGTTCGTATACGGGCCTCTCGGAGGAAAGAAAATTTCAAAACTCTCCGATTGCTTATGAGGGGTGCTTAATGTATGATGGATGCTTAATGCGACATCGACATGTGTTGATCGGGGTGGTGTAGTCCTCGCGGTTAGAAATGGACCCGATAATCAAGTCAATATGCATAGGTGATGCCAGTATATTCGTCAACAGGGGGGCTGTATTCTACCTAGGTGAAAATCAATCGAGACGTCCCTGAAGCTTTATTTTTAGCCGTCAAGCATACGATGCAAACAGTGATATCTTGCGGAGCTGGAAATGAAGCCTACCGTGGATGAGTTGTCGTCCTAGGTAATCACTCCGAACCGCCTTGCCACTCGAGTCCAATACATGATTGATCACTTCTAGGGGCTGTCTTTTGACCCTTGTGCCGATTCTTCATTTTGAATTTCTTGTTACCAAGGTTGGAGTCTTCTTGCGATCTTGTTGTTCCCATCAAGATTGGAGTTTGGCTGCATAAGCCGAGTCTTAGCTACACCCCCCATGAGAGAGAGATGTATCGTTTACTATCCCGCCACTTGCCTGCATGAGTCTACTGACAAATGCTGCAGATGAATCTTACAATTCGGCGATTTGTAAGATCGTAAGGGAATTCGTAATTGCAGCGTCGTGTGGAGCGCCAATGATCAGAGTAAGCATCTCGAATGTCATACGCGCTGGAAGAGAAGTGCGACCTGTCACCCACTGGGCGCAGTTGTATGGCTGATTTTCATAGCTGATTCCATGTTTCTCCTTACAAAAGATCGAAGGGCTCGATTTTTAATGGCGGGATCGAGAGACTTTTGAACAATCTAATGTGAGAGATCGGTATGCTAGAAAGGTTCAATGGGGAAAGCGTGAATTGAGCGCAAAACACAGGCCAACAGCTTCTTTTCTACGTTTCTACTTCAATAATTTTAGATTTTTTATCCGCATGTTGACGCCTGCCAACACCTGCTAGCAAGTGTTGCCACTTGGACAACCGGAAATCCTCTACCACGAGTGTCGGACTCTGTAGTCAGCCCAATTCCGCATCACCTCGTCACCTAGCTGCCACCATACATCTAGTACGTTTAGTTAGCTTCCCCCTATGTATGAATTTAATTACTGGGAATTTGTTTTGTTCCACCTGTTATTGCTATTGCTATTGCTTGAATTATCTGAACGTTGGCGGGCCTCCTACCATCGGTCCAAGGTCGAGCATCAATTGCTTGGCCCTGATATGTTTTGCGACTTGACGTTGGGGATATCTTAGCTGCTCAACATGGGATATAGGAATCAAGTTCACAGGAGTTCATAACAGAATAAGATTGAGAAAACTTGAGCCCAAGAATCAGAGTTAGCGACAAATGTTGGCAGCTTTGGTCTGGCGGCGAACATTGTAGGCCAAATGCTCTCCTCCAGTTCGTTGATATGCCAAATAACCAGGTTTCGGCCAATTCGCCGACTGAAAATTGTGTCAAATTCGATACCATTGATGTCCCGATTTACATTTTCTGCTGTTTTCTTCTCCAGGTAGAGCAGAAGGCAGACAGTCCCGAGTTACACCGCACGATACACCTTGGTCCACATCCTTGGGCAATCGGTTGACCTCATACACATCTAGCTTCTAAGTATGAGGGCTCGCTGAAAATTATTCACCTTTGGTATCTATGAGAGCGCAAACTACGTGTAGCTCATCACAAGTATGTATCGCTATCGCCGGGGGCAAGAACAGAGGCGGTGATGGCGAGCTCGTCCTACCGCCATCGCTGTCACGGCGGAACAGGTGTACAGATCATGACGAGCCATGGAAATGAACAATCATAAGCAAAAATGAGAAATTGGAGTTTCCAATACAGCTGTATGAGACTCGGTAACCCCTTCTCCCCACTTTATCACCCCTGCCGCCGTCGCAAGCCTGTTGCTCAAGGGCATACGTAACATGAAGCGTTGCATTACAGGTAGTGGTGTTTGATGCTTTGTGGGTTAGTCTTTACGTGGGCGAAGGATGAGCCTTTGCACCAGTCTTGGCTCTAGATGTGCAATTGGACCCAATCATACGAACGTGATTTACAATACCTTCTCCCACACAAGCGATTTCTTTGTCGACACTTCTAGACTATGTCTAGGACATAACATCTGCCGGTGTCTCTGGATTTAATAGATCGTCACCGGGCCTGGAAAGGAAAGTCGCATTGATGTGTTACGCGTCGACTGATATCAGAATGGCCCGATCTCAACGCAACTTGCTTGTCCGCTTCGTTCAAGCCCCCCTTCCCATGAAACAGGTGCAAAAGCGTGGGCTGGCCTCTCGGCCAACCGTAAATCTACCTTTTGTCATCCAACACATCACAGAGAAATGAGTGCCAGAAGGCGTGCCTCGCTTGGCTTTGACGAATCGCGTCAAGGCCAACAAGAACAGCCTGCAACACGGAATTGTGATCCTCCTGAGCGAGATGTCAGGATCACCTTCACCAAGGTGCGCCATAAAGGCCAGTCGGCAATTGGCTGGGTAGGGTGGCTCATCGTCTGCTCTTTCTCGCTGCTCGCCCCCAGCGCTTTCTTGCTTTTACATACATTTCGCCAGCAGACAGGATCCCCGACCATCTTCGATGGCGCTTATCACGAACACGGGGACCAGAGTCAAGGAAATGACCTCGCCAAGCGACCTGGCATTACTGCCACGAAGGTCAATCCCACCCAAGCCGAGCAGCTGGATCTGCAGACAGGCTTTGTGGTTTCTAGTGAACCCACCACTCGCGAGTACGTGCTCAACCTCACACGCGAGAGCTATGCCCCAGATGGGTTTGAAAAGCCCATGATTCTCGTGAATGGCCAGTCGCCAGGGCCCCTCATTGAGGCCAACACAGGAGATGTGCTCCGCATTACTGTCAACAACTTCATGCCCGATGCAAGCACAACTGTACATTGGCATGGTATTGACCAGAGAAATACCAGCTGGATGGACGGCGCCTACGGTATTTCTCAGTGCGGGATCCCCCCTGGCGGCAACTTTACGTACCGGTTCAATGTGACGGGGCAGCGAGGTACATTCTGGTATCATTCCCATGTCTCAGCTCAGTACACAGACGGACTCTATGGGCCATTGGTAAGACCGAATCTTAAGTTGCTCTATTGCATTTTTATTTAATGTATATAGCCATGTGGGCTAAATATTTTCAGATCATTCATGATCCCGATGAAAAGGTTCCATCAGTAGCTGACGAGAAGATCATGATGTTCGGGGACCTGTTTCATCAAAATGCTGAACTGGTAGGTCATACCAATGCGTATTTATGATATTTGATTTGTACACGGCTGACAAGATTGCAGATTGCTTCCGACTATCTAAGTCCCAATCCATCTTGGGGTACCATGTTCGGGATGGTGCCCCCTCCTGATAACCTGCTTCTCAATGGAATGCACGTTTCGAACTGCTCCTCTTCCAAGTCTCTGAATTTCAACAATGTCACAAGAGAGCAACCTAAAAATTGCAAGGCTGGTTCTATTTTTCGCACTCGGGTCAACGCTGGGGAACGAATTCGATTCAGGCTGATAAGCCACAGCACCGCAACCCCTTTTTGGTTTTCTGTTGACAACCATACCTTGGAGATGGTCGAAATTGATGGAGTTGAGGTTGAACCTATCCCATCAACAAGGGTTTTCGTTAATCCTGGTCAGCGCTATTCAGTCGTCATGGCTGCTAATCAAACAGTAGGGAATTATCGGATACGTGCAACCGCCGATACTTCTTGTTTCACCCTTCCGGCACTTGGGAGAACCAACCTGGCTCCCTTTAACTTCGAGGCCACAGGCATCATGTCGTACAGCGATGCAGACCCGGGCGCAACCCCTATCGGGTCACCTTGGGATCTTGAGGCCCCGATCATTGAGGGAATCGCCAACGAGCCTTGGACCCTCAGCTGTCGAGATCTGCCGTTCAATCTTCCTAAACCGATGAGAAAGTGCGATGCATACCATGTTGGTGAAAAGAATCATCACTACTTTACGTTTCAGCGTAAGAGTGAAAATGGCGTTGTACGCACATCTGTCAACGATGTATGATCTTCGAATAGTTGCATCCTGCTTCTTAGTTATTACGCATCATGAATCTAACTTCGGTTCCAGACATATTTCTCGCCCCTGGAGGGCAATGCAACCATATGGAAAGTCCCTGAGCAGGACTTTTCAATCCAAAACCTCAATGCCCAGTCTCCGAAATGGGACTTCGGGAAGAATCAGTTGGTCCTGGTCTCAAGGGATTCGGGCAAAACCGCACAAATAGTCATGAACTCCGGGTCTATGATGATGCACCCGTTTCATTTGCAGTAAGCCGTCCCCCCAAGTAATTTTCGTTTTTGATATGGACTCACAATGTACATAGTGGTAACATATCAACTTCTCATTCAACCTCCTCAGTAATCCACAGAGACTGATATATATCCTATGTTCTAGGGCAGAATTTCCAAGTAGTTGGGGAAGGCTCTGGAGAATTTGGGAGTGGGACGACAACTTGGAATTATGAAAACCCTTTAAGGAGGGACACCATTACCATACACGGCCACTCCCACGTTGTTCTTCGGATTCTTGCTGACAACCCTGGCGTCTGGCCGTTCCATTGTCATATTCTCTGGCACGCCGAAGGTTTGTTCCCCCGAACTCACACGGATCCCCTCCAGTCCGCTCTTGCTCGGATGTAAATAGTGCTAATGGTCTGTAATATCAAGAGGGCATGTTCGTCGCTATCGCGCACCGACTGGAGGGGCTGAGCAACTCGCTCAAATCGCTGGATGAAAAGTCGGAAGGGCTACATTCATTAAACCAAAGATTTTGTTACGGTGTCAAAACTTAGGGGTTCTGTGCTTTTTTCTCCTTGTTTTATAAGTTTCATCAGGCAAAAATGTAGTGAGTATCTAAAGCTACTACCCAACTAAGAAAGTCAACATACAGCAGTAGATTCATAGCCGTAACTGAAAATTTACCCACATGATTCATTCCAAGCCGAATAATTTCGGCTGTGCAGTGATAAGTTATCAATACTTACGACTAATTCGAGCCATTGACGGCCGAAGTGTGTCGGGCTCGTGATGGCGCCACCCTTTCGCAAGTGACTTCTGCCGGGAGGCAATTCCACCGACTATTGCCGGAATGTCTCGGCAACCCTCGAAACTCACTTCATATAAGAAGGGTGTTAGAAAATGGTTTCTGTCATTCGAAACTACATCTAAGCAAACAATCAAGAAGCTCTACTCAAACATTTTCAATTGCAACCTTTGAACTATCCACAATGTCTGCCCCATTGAACCTCTCTAACCCTCAGCGACCCGTGCACGTCGGTGTCATTCTGATGAACGGGTGTGTAACGCAACTTCTTCAGATTATACAATCAACTAATATCACTCCAATTCAGCGTCACTGAGATCCTCGATGTTGCACCTATCGACTTCTTCAGCGGGCTTGGCAAAGTATTTGCCAACGAGCTCCCTGATGAGATAGTCTCACCCCAGGTTAAGGCCCAGGCCATTGACTTTCGTTTCCACTGGGTCTCTGAATCTGGCCCAGCGAAGCCCATGAATCTCACTGCTGGAATCAAACTTGAGCCAACCGTACGTAGCCTCTATCTAGTTTCTAACGCGGGTGACCCTGGGATAAACTTACCGGTATATGCAGGACTCCTTCGAAAGCGCACCTCCTCTGGACATTGTCCTCATCGGCGCCCACACCATGGGCTATCAGCCTAGCGAAGTCGAACTGGAATACGTTCGCAAGGCTTGGGGAGAGTGCACCGCGTTCTTGACCATCTGCGGCGGCGTCGAGGTGCCACGCCTGGCCGGCCTCCTTGACGGCAAGACAGCCACCGGGCCTCGGTTCATGCTGCCGCTCCTCCGACAGCAGAGCCCCAAGACGAACTGGATTGAGAAGCGCTATGTCAACGATGGCAAGCTGTGGACGAGCGGTGCCCTTCTCAACGGAACTGACATGCTGGCGGCGTTTGCTCAAGAGATCTGGGGCAAGCACCAGACCGGAGAGGAGGGTTCTCTGGTCGGCATGATCACCAAGATGGGCGCCTGGCCAGCTCGTGATATTGATTACAGAGATGTTGTCGGGCCCCTTTGAACTTGACGGCGTTGTTGAGCCGGTAACAAGGCTCAATTACTGGGCCTTTTCCGCTATACCTCCCAGTCATCGTAAATTGGATAAAAGGAAGAATTTGAAATGTTATATTTCAACATATCGAATTTCCGGCGAATGAGTCATGGCCTTTAGGTAACCCTATGACTACAGCTAGTCAATAAGATTCTTCATGTATCCTTTCCTGAATCCGCCCATCGCCAAATAAGCAAGATTTAAGTTTTGAATGGCACTTGATACGAATTGAAGAAAAAAAACATCTTGGCAATAGCCAAATAATACTTAAGATATGTTATAGCTGGCAAGGTGGCGTGCACAGGTAGTAAGGTCAGCTTACTGAGTGGAGGCAAGGTTGTTTGAGTCAAAAGTACATGTGGTACAGGACAGGCAACGAAAATAACGAAAATTAAAGTTTTCTTTTCATCAGACCAAACAGGTGTTTATTTTCTAGGTTTAGCAAGCTGACGCTGTTTTAAAGGAGAGTTGACAAGTGATTTGCCAAGTTGCTTTTGAACTGGCGATGACTTCTAAACATAGCCACTTTGGGAAGGACTCACTTGGCACGACAAAGGCCCAACGGAAATCTATGATGACCCACGTGGCCGGTCCACACGCTAGCCAGAGACCGAGAGATAGGCTAGGCTAGTTCCTTACTTTGCCCCTGGAGCTAGGGGGAGAATTAACAAATAATACTGGACGCAAAATTCTGATCGGTGGGCTCTTATCGCCGTTGCTGCGCTAGTTGCCGGCGGGAAGGTGAGCAAGACTCAACCTAGAAAAGGCGGCCTGAGTAGGACGAGCAAGCACAAAATTTGTGTGCAAGTGTCCACCGAGTTGCGAGTTTTTCTCCCTCCTCTCCGCCTCGCTCCCGCTCTTCGCCTCGACGTCTATCGACCAGGGCTCCACAGCTCATATCGTCTCTCGAGAGGGATCTTCGGTATCCAGCGTTGGAGGTTGAGACAGGTTCTTCGATTCTTGCTCTTCATTTGTCCCCCAGATGAGACCTGTGGGGTCCCCGCTGCCTCCAACGAGCAGCCTGCCACCCCTGCGGACGCTCGAGTGCAGCACTGAGGAGCAGGTCTTTTCAGCGCTCCAGGGCCTATCTGCCCTATACTGTCCCTTCGCGTTCCCCTTTGACGACGCCAGCGACGGCCACAGGAAGGTTCTGTCTGTCGCCGACTCGCTCGTCGACTCTGGTTACGTCTCGGCAACAGAAGGCGACGAGGATGACGACCGTGAGGACAGGCTGGCTGCTCTGCGCGCCGACCACTTTGAGCGCAGTCACGCCGAGCGATGGCTGACAGGCTTCATCGCCCGTTCAGAGATGCTCGAATGCTTCACCTCTGACGACTCACGGCAGCGCGCCATCGACCAGGCCTCGTGGGTTCTCGAATCCTTCTTCGCCAGCACCGCCGACCAGGACCAGCAAATGCAAGAAGAGCTCGCTGATTACGCGCGCGAGTTCTCGTTTCCCATCACCAAGGATGACTCACACGGCCCCATGACTGTTGACGTTCGACTAAACGATGGACTTGCCGGGATGGACTCGTCGCAACCCGACGATGTTGGACTTCAGAGCTGGGGCGCCTCCATTGTGGTCTCTAAACTCCTCTGCCAGGAACCTGCTCGTTTTGGCCTTACCACGTCCTCGCTCGGCGCCTGCCCACGCATCATTGAGCTGGGTGCCGGCACAGGTTTGGTCGGTCTCGTCATGGCCAAACTCCTGCCACATCTGGGGATTCTGGATCCGACTGTCATTGCGACTGACTACCATCCGGCTGTGCTGGAAAACCTCCGCTCCAACATCAAGACCAATTTCCCCCGCCTGGACGAGGGCCCCATCGAGGCAGCCTTACTGGACTGGGCATCTCCCAACCTAGAACATCCTCTGGATGCCCCTGCCGACATGTTGATTGCCACAGACGTGGTGTATGCACCCGAGCATGCTGCATGGCTGCGAGACTGCAGCACGCGGATTCTTGGGCCCGATGGTACCCTGTGGCTCGTCGCGACCGTCCGGCAGAATGGGCGCTTCGAAGGTGTGAGCGAGACGGTCGAGGCTGCGTTTAGCGCGATCGACAGGCCGGGAGGCAAGGATGGACGACGACTTACGATTTTGCATGCTGAACGACTAGAAAAGAGTAATGGCATTGGGCGAGGCGACGAAAGCGGTTATCGTTTGTTTAAAATCGGATGGGCATAGAAGCTTAGATTTTCATTAGAGAAATAGAGATGGAGTCGGAACGTCCTGCATCATAGAAATAGATATAGATACTTAGGAGTGTCCCTTTAGAGGGCAGCCTTGATAGATAGATCGATCTCTTCGAAGGAAATTGTCGGTGTTTGGTGATTATTCGAATTCGGGTTTTAAATTCACATGATTACTGTTGTCTTGATTCCTTCATTTACAAGCGACGAATCTAGTACCGAATCGCTCAGTACTATCCGAGGAAAAGTTTTCGGATAGACTTGGTTTAATTAAATTTGGTATCAAGATTCATTATCCTATCCGTATACAACTCATGAAGTGGTCCCTTTCTCATGAACCCCAATTATCACCCTATCAATATCGCTCATACTAGTATACATAGCTTCAACCGCCACGCTTGACTCGTCATTCATCTTGAAACTGAAATAACCACCCATGTGGTCACACCCCAATATCCGGAGCTGGTCATAGTCCTGGGATATTGATAGTGCATGCAAATCTTCGAATCCCAACTGCTTGGCACACTGGTACAGGCGACATCTGAAGATTCTGTGCCCAATCGAGTCTCCCAACTCTACAGTAACAAGAAACATCTCGCTGGCTGAGAATTTCAGATGAATCATGACTTGCACGTCGCTGAGTAGCTGGTTGTCCGGATCGTCGCCTTCTGAACTACTGTTGTCAGAGCGTATCTTCCGTACATAACTGTCCGAAAGGGGGTTTCTTTTGTCAGAGTCGTCCCAGAAACCCGTCTGGTGCATTGCCTTTCTGCCCAGTGAGGCCAGAGCGCCAGGTATGGGCTGGGGTGGGTAAATGGCCACCACATGTTCGGTCTTGAACAGTGGTGAGTTTTGGAACAGGAGGCGGAACGGGCATCTCCGTATCGTAACGGCCGATTTAGAAGCAGCTCTCCGTATAAGAAGCTCCTTTAATTTGGCCTTTTTCAAAAATTTCATGGAGACCAATGTCGGCCTGCACCAAGTAGGTCGATGATACTCTCCTTGCTGTGTCTCTACATCGCCCGTTCTACTCTTGCAGGCCCCGTTAGAGACAAGTGGAAGAGAGACGAATAATCTCGAACCTGCTTTGTCTTGTTCGCTGCCTCTATCAGTTTCAGGGACGAAGCCACAACCTAATACTACATAGGAGAGGTGGGCATGTGTGATGTCGTCAAGGATCGGTGCCTTGATTTTCAATCCTCTCTGATTAAGAGAGAAAGAAGGCATCATGTATCCTGGAAGAGTACAGGGCTTGATTCCGCGGCAGTTCTTGAAGTATTTTGGGTGAGGAGCCAGGATTGACGATTCATCCTCGAAAAGTGTCAGCGCTTCTTGTGCCATGTCGTAGCCCCAGCAGAGGAGCGAGCAGTCATCATCGACTTTCATGATTTCTTCTTGGAGTCTTCTGAATGCCTTGATACCTTCCCCATATAGCATGGGCATGTTGATATCGAATATACCGAGCAAGCAGTAGGCCATGTCTTCAGCCCGGGTGGTCTCCCTCCCAGCCGCCCAAGACAGCCTCTCCGCGACACTTGCACGAGAGAGCCATTGATGGACACTGGTGAACACGATCCTGTTTGCTGGATTAAGATAGTACTCATCGATCCCTGTCACCTCCGAGATGGACCCTCGGAGATCAGCGTCATCCTTGGCGCCAATAACACTCCACGTCCGGTCGTAAAACACCAGAGTCGAAGGCGCCAGCAGTTCCTGGAGAGTCCATCCTCTCTTGAACCAGCGGGAGTCACGAAACGCCGACTTGAGCCTGTTGTGATCCTTGTCGACGGAGACATCCGCGAGGTGGACAAAGCAAATCTCCGCCCGCTCGTACCACCGGAACATTGAATTAATGGCCTGCTGCAGCTCGGAGCTGCTGGAGTTGTCGATGCAGCAGGTGTCGATCCAGACGTAGTCGCACTTGTAGCTCAGGGCCAGCCGGCACGAGTTCTCGATCTTGGACCAGGCCGGCCTGCGCTGGGGCTTCCTCGAAATCCGGGAGCTGCGAGCGGACATATCGCGAAATGACACCTCGCCCTCGCCCCAGGTGTGCGATAGAATCGCGTACCGCGGTTTGTCGGCCACGTCATTGACGTGGACGAGGCGGGTCGTTTTGGCATCAATGAGCCACATGATGGCGATGATGATTGATGGACCGGTTGACAATGGTCCCGTAAAGTGATCTCGCAGTGAGGAACTTGCCCCATTTTGTCTGGGGGATGCAGATCATATTATTAACATCCTCTGTTGATCAGAAACACCTCTACCCCTGTCTAACCTGTCCAATCCCACCCTATTCTACTGGACCCCCAGCATTCTGCTTACCCCCTATCAAGCGATTACTGGCGTTGGCTTGCGCTCTCCCAAAACCACAATATAATAGATCTTTTTCAATCGAATGTGCCTCTTAAGAGGAATAGGTTTATGAAATCCTCGAAAAGCTGTGTCGAAAAGCGGGTGGAATACGCACAAGAGAGTCTTCATCTGTAATTGTCGAAATAACACGATCACAGCGACCAGGTATAATCCCCAGTTCCCGAGCACGGCACAGCAGCCGACAATGTCACCACTTAGTGGCAGTGCTGCGATAGCACTCGGCGATCACGCACAGGATGCAGTGACTCCTGTTGCAGAATTACCTACGAAGCGCGGGGTGTTTTCCAGTATGACTAGGGTGGTAATATTCCCTCGTCATTCTTATCAGGGTGTTGTTATTATATTTCCATAGCAGCTCCTATATTAGTTATGAATTTCTTTTCAGTTAGAAAATAATATTAAACTTATAGCAACATATCAGCGTAAGTGACTAATTGTAACTGCTAAGTTGGCATCTATTTGTTAACTAATATATCCATTAACTTTACTTATGAACTGAAAACATGGTTAAATGTACCTATGATTGAGTGGCTTCATATTCACACTGAGCCTCACATTAGAATCAGTGATACCACCAGCCCATCATATTCAGTCGTCTTCCTGTCAGAAATAGCCCGAGGTTTAGTGTTCTCAAAGGCAAGAGACGGCAGGTATAGGCTTTCATCAATGTCACCAACATTATCTGCGGAACTCACGGCATGCCCCCGCCACCTATGTGCTGAGAGACTATCCCTCGTGGGACTCATTCGAGAACTTTCGAGAACAGTGATCTCACAAGATGAGCTTAATTTGGTTACCGAGTTTTAGAGTTCGGTTGCCATAGCGTCCCGCGCAATGTTTTGGAATTCGGTCTATCGACAATGGGACGGAAGAGCATGATGTCAACATGGAAAGATGGCTGAAGAGATTTAAGAAAACCTAGGCGGCTGACTTTTTTCTTGTTCTCTTGCCAATGCACTGGTTTAAGGAATGAGTTCATTGCACAGATGTTCCCCTTTGGAATGCGTTGCACTATAATTTCTCCGCGGAATGTTGTGGCTATATCAAAGAAATGTGGGAGGAGGTATGTGCCTACTATAGATCACGGATGATCCGGCCACGTGGATGTGAGGTTAGACGGTCCCCAAGAGGGCCAGGAACATGAGATTTATTCTTGGTCTTCTAGTTCAACAACTTCCTGTGCTGGGCATGGGAGAGTAACCCTGGGCCAAGGTTTATGTTTCTCGCTTGGGCGGCGTGGTGTGATCTCTTAGACACTGTCCTAACCTCCCTTATTTGTTTCATTAGTTTTTGATTATTTATCCCTCATCTAAGCACACCCTGCAGGGTGTCTTCAAATGTCTAATAGGAATGTCGCATGCAAGCCAACACGAGGGGTTGAGAAGGTGTATTGACCTTATGAATCAAAATACACAAGCAGAGATAGGAATCTACAAAGAGAAGACCCCTAGCAAGCATGTGAGCCGTACAGGAACTCTCGCCCATACCAACATCCCCTTTTTGGCGGTTTTTTAGCAAGGTCCGCGTCAAATGAGGCTCAGCCATGAAAACACCCACCAAAATGAGGTCCCTGCTGGTCCTGTTCTTGAGCTACTTTGGTCTCGGCGCGTCATTGGCTATTGCGACTGATTCCTTCAACCAAGATGGACCTGTTAATGATACGCGTCTATCAAACTCTCACGTGGAAAGGTAAGTGTCTTCTAGCAGGATCAACCTCCAGGTTTTGCAACATAACTCACCCAAGCCGGCTAGAGTCCATGCCACCGCTCCAGACGACAATAGCCCTAAAGAGTTTCTACTCCTATTGAACCCATTCCATCCCTTGAAGGATGCTGCGCGGGAGATTGAACCGTTATACATCACTCCTTTTGGTATATCCAGCGCCTGCCAGTATGCAACCGAGTTCCGACTCATCGGCGACCAGCTGCATACAGGCAAACATATAGTTTCCACCGAGCCCGGCATACAGCGTCAGCCACTATTAGGGGGGTCCTCGAATGGAACTATCAGCGGCGGGTTTTTCCAGGATGGCGATGAATTGCAATGGCTCAGTTCGGACTTTGCATCTCCCACGGCTCTCTTTTGCCTGTCCAGTTCAAACGTTGTTTTTGCCGTCTTCGATACCTCTAGGCTATCCAACGAATGCATCCGAATTCACCTTGAACTGGTTCCCCGTAAGCATCGCCATCTTGAAGTTTCTCGTGGCATTTACTAACGCAATACAGTGTCTCGATGCTTGCAGAAACGTCCAATTACCACCGCCTCTGCATCACAGACACCGCTAGGGGCTAGAGATGCGAAGCCATCAGCTCATATCATCACTCCTTCCTTGGAGGCTCGCGATGTAGAGAGCAATAGTTGCTCAGACTTTCGTGGAGCCTATGTTCTTATTCCTGTCGGGTCGTCAGGGGAGTTAGGACTCCCCGGTCCCGCTGGTCCGCCATTCAATAAATACGGAAGTCCAACCAGTCTGGGCAACTCTGGCTCTCCAGCTGGAAGTTCAAAGGCGCCAGAGCCAGCAGAATCTCCTGTGAGACAAGGCCAATCGGCAATTCCTAGTTCAAGGGAGCAAGTCGCCAAGTCTGGGAGCCCTGGTTCACCAGATTTCTCCAGGTTATCGACGTTACAAGGAACTTCAACATCGGAAAACGTACGTGTTGTCCAGGTTTTGCAGGGTACACCGGGTCCGCCGGGTCCGCCAGGTCCGCCAGGTCCACCAGGAAGGGACGGGGCCCCAGGCAGAGACGGAAGAAACGGTACACCGGGCACAAATGGTACGCCAGGAAGGGACGGGAACCCAGGTAGAGATGGCAGAAACGGTACACCGGGCTTAAATGGTTCGCCGGGAAGGGACGGGAACCCAGGCAGAGATGGCAAAAACGGTACACCGGGCTTAAATGGCCAAAAAGGTGAACCGGGCACGAATGGCCGAAACGGCGAGCCTGGCACAAATGGAAGGGACGGGCAACAAGGACCACAAGGCCTACAAGGAGCAGCAGGGCAACCAGGAGTACCTGGAGTACCAGGAGTACCAGGAGTGTCAGGGCAACCAGGACCACAAGGCCTACAAGGAGCACCGGGGCCAGCAGGCTTACAAGGTGCCCCAGGAGCAAAAGGAGACCAAGGCGGCCCGGGACCACAGGGCCAGCAAGGCGAGAAGGGAGACCAAGGGATTCCAGGGTCCCAAGGTCTCCAAGGCCTACAAGGACTGCAGGGTGAGCAGGGCTTGCAAGGTTTGCAAGGTGTCCCAGGTGAGAAGGGAGATCAAGGCGATCCGGGACTACAAGGTTCACAAGGTCTTCAAGGCGAACCAGGAATACAAGGCCAGCAAGGCGAGAAAGGCGATCAAGGAGAACCTGGATCACAAGGCTTACCAGGTGAAACGGGTCCACAAGGTTTGCAAGGCGTCCCAGGCGAGAAGGGAGATCAAGGCGATCCAGGACTACAAGGTTTACAAGGTCTTCAAGGCGAGTCAGGACCAGAAGGCCAACAAGGCGAGAAAGGCGATCAAGGAGAACCTGGATCACAAGGCCTACCAGGTGAATCAGGACCACAAGGCCTCCAGGGTTTGCAGGGCTTGCAGGGAGACGCTGGACCACAAGGGCCTCAAGGTATACCAGGTATTCAGGGGCAACAAGGCGTGCAAGGCCCTCAAGGACCGCAAGGTGATTCAGCCGGATACACAACAAACTATGGCTATCTCGGTTGTTACCTTGCTAACCAAGATGAAAACTACGGGCTAGAGCCCTATACGGGTCAGATTGTACTCACAACACTCGACGACTGCGCAGCCTACTGTGTTGGGCAACCTGGAGGCCCAACCCTCTACCTCTCTCTTGGCACAAGTGGGACGGGGCAGTCGATTTGTACGTGCGGAAACGTGCTCAATGCTTTCCAATATACCCATCTTGGTATCAACTACCAGTGTTCCACTCCTTGTAATGTGGTTACTGGCCCGGTAGCCACTTGCGGTGGGGAATACGGCGACTTTCCTGTGGTTTCAATCTTTGGCCGAATATAAATTCCAGGCTGGGTTGTTCTCTAGATAGCCGATATGCTTCTAGGGGTAGATAATTTCTTATTCTAGCACTGACCTATATTCAATTTAACTCTTTTAATACCACTCAGGCATCATTCTCCAACTCTGATATCAGCCAGTAACGGACTAGCGAAAGGTTCCTGAGAATTAAGAGGGCCTTACCTTATTAATTTGATTCTAAGACTTTCAGAACGCAGTATACGTATGGTGGGAGTCTGGAACAACCTCAGAGAAGCGGAAGACATCAACATAGTAATTACAAAGATGTCAAAACTTCCAGCTCTCATCTCTACTTTGTAGCAGTACGTTCGAAAGTGCGACCGCCAAAGAACGAGCAAAAAGTTTCACATCATCAAGTCACAAAGGGGGCAGTACGATAGCAAGTTCATTGGAATCAATTATATTAAACGTCGCCCTCGTTAAAAAACCCCATGAGAATGAGGAAAAAGAGTAGCAACAATCGCCTCACTACCGTTCCCAGACACCCACCAGCGTACGGTTCCCGACAACCATTAAGTCCAATCTACATTGTGCACTGATCATCGACCAGATTATCGCCCACCACTCCGCAACCCACGATGCAGAAGGAGTTACCGACAATCGTACCCACAGTATCCGTGCAGCGGAAAAGAACCTTGGAAAGCTGGGCGTCTGGGATGACCGGGTTGTTCGGGTTCAGGGCATATGCGGTCCTCAAATCAGTAGTAACATATCCTATACAGAATGTTAGTGAAGGCCTTAATAACAATCAAGATTTTTAAGAAGCTATGGCGCACCGTTGGTGAGAAGGGTTGAACCACAAAGATACTCTTGGTAAGTGCACGGCGTTGTAATCTGTGCCAAGGCTCCAGAGGAGAAGGCAAGCAGAACTGCGAGCCCAGAAAGATAATTAGAAACCATCTTAATTGGTTATGGTTAACAAAGTCGGAAGATTAAGGAGTGGTTGGTGTGTGAGGAGGAAGGAGGAAAGATTGAAGAGTTGTTGAGGGAGTAGGATGTACATAGGTAGTCGACAGCCGGTCTTTTAATACCTTCTTCCAAAGGGACATTGCCCTCGATTAGGATACTTGGTGCTCGTAAAGGTGATTGCATTCAACTCGTCGTGTTATGACTAAGAACAACCTGTTTTTGCCCCCTCCTTTTCGCAAAGGGTTAGAATAACTCAACAGCACAGACTCACAGACAGCTTGATGCTCGCTTAGAAGGTATGCTTGCGGTATTTCTCACCAGGAATCCCCCATCCACGCAACACGTTACATGGGATATGCGGAGCATTCACTTCGCTCCTCTTGCAAGATCCAAAGCTCCACCATTTGCTCATATATACCGGATTCCAACTGCACCTCGGTTATCCTTAATCACTGGAAGTAATTCCGTATATACACGCGGCGTTTTTTTATAGTAATATCACTTTCAAACATGAGCACTTTTAAAGTGTCTAGTTCAGTACTAGATTTCTCCACGTGAGCGCTACCACCTGTCACACGCATGGCATTTCTATACTTGTCGATAAGCCGCCTGGCTGAAACAACATCTCTCTATTCGCATTCCATAGCTCCATGCTAACTTAAGTGACTTGGGTACTTATAAATCTCTAGCGCGATCGCCGATCACACGGTGCTTCGTGTTGATAGCATTACTCCTTACCCCTACTAGTCTATCAATGGGTTCTTCTAAATACCTTGTTTCACGGGTCAACGACCATTATTTGGGGAATTCCTAAAGAGTATTCTACTAGGCCGAATTCGTAATTTACCTTACTCACAATACCGTTTCCGGCACCTCAAGCGTACAGGTTCTCATATCACTCCAGAACGTAATTCCAAGCAGAAAGGCTGACCAGATAGATACACATTTTCCAGACAACTATTTACTTTTCCACGACTATCGTATCCTATTGCGTCTCAGTCACTGATCTCGGTCATTCTCTAAGCAGTTGGCACTGGTCTTGAATAACATTGTGTGCCTGCACACATCGAACTCAACTCCCTCCATATCGTTGCGCAGCATTACTACCAAAACTAATGCGTTATCATTTTTTCCTCTGGGGCGGCGTAGGGATATTGAAGCCATTCCTGTACATTGTTATTGATCCGGTCTCCGTCTCTCCTGTCGTCCTTCACCTACATGTAGCATTGGTCATTAGCTAATGAACCAGCGATGACGATACATCCTGAAACACAAAAGGCATTCCCAGATATAGAATTGTAGATGTCGTCGCAGTGGTAAAGAACCTGGAGAAGCTGCACATTACTGAGAGTGGGTGGGATAATCCCAGATGGAAGTTTTGCGATCGCTGCCCGAAGATCGGTGTTCGTGTAACCTAGCTCAGATATTAAGAAACCGCAGCGAGGTGAAAGGGCGAATGAGAAAGTGTGATAATACCTCGTTTAACTAGGTCGTTCCCACAAGCGTATTCCTGGTACTGGCATTTCGGTAGTGCCCGGCCATGAATTCCTAACGCAAATGCAAGGAGGGCGAATATGTAGGTGAGGACATGTCGACAGGCCATTGTGGGAGTTTGAGAGGGGCTAGAGCAAAATAGTATTGTTGTATCGAACAGTAAATAAGTTGGGTGGTCCTGTAGTTGTTGATGAGAAGTCTTGGAAAGCATGCGATTCAGGATGAGAATGCCTACATTTTCGAGTGAAAATGTAGATGCACATCGGATCGGCGCGGGACAACGTTCTAGGGCATGACATTCATCGACTCAAACATGACTCTAAGGCCACCCCTTCTACCTAACCCCGGTCACGGATCATGACATGACGGCCAGTCTCCATTGCCACGCGGGTCTCAATTCAAGCCGGTCTGGAATTCCCGTTGTGTGGGTTATCGTGTGATTCAATCTTAATAGTTGGAATGTGTACAGGGTTTACTCGGCGTGCACCAGTAGGGCTCTCCAGACAAGAGAGAACAAAACAGATGATCAGCACTGGCGTAACGAAACGTAATATGCCCGTGGACAGGGGGCTCGAGATAACTGTTTAACTTCATGAAGCTCCCTTGGCATGTTCTTTCGTCCTGACCTATCCACATGTCTCGGCTGCTGTCCCATCCAGTCTGTCCCCAGGATTCCAGCAAGTTAAGCGACCGTTTAGAAGACATACCCCATCTTCTCACTATTACTTCGGCCCTACACCCCTGGTTTCTCACTCACTCGTGTTTCCTCAACGCAAGCGAGCGTAATCCCCAACCCCCTGAGACAACATGTGCGACAGCTCACCGGCGGAGATAACGTGTACCATTATCTCGGAAATTCACAATCTAGGGGTAGGAGCTTGAATGGGGGTCAAGAGCTACCATGTATTACGCACGGTTGATTCTTCCCCAAGCTCTCTGGTACTTGGCCCCGTACGGCTGTCCCTTTCTCGGGATATTTCCCTCGCACAACATCTTTCTAACCCACTCTCTCGATAGGCACTGTTTGCTTAATTGCCAAAGTGTAAATTCACGGTATTTAATTGTTAAAGAACAAACTCGAAGCCTCCTGCACTTTTCTAAGTGCAATATATCACATAGATGACGAGCACCTTAGGTGCTACTAGCGGTGGCATATAGGGTACATCAAAAGTAGATTTTAGACATGCCGAAGGCGCTTCTTTTTACGGTCGCGGTTGGAGAAAGATCCTAAAAAACTATTGGCAAGAATTTCAAGAAGAGAACTTTTGCATTTTCTCTTTCCCCGGCACGTTGCCTTATTTTGTGGTGGTAATGAGAAGCACCGTCTAAAGACACCTTCGCAATGTGATCTCTTCCCTTCCACAACGCCCTAGGAATGTGAACAGTGGAGTATGCTTTTCTAAGAGTGTTCGTTACTTCTCTGAGTATGGATATCCGATAAGTAATTACTCATCATGAAGTACATTAGCACATCTGAAAACAAACCCCTCAGGGTCAGATCTTACTGTTTAAAGCCTCCGTTTTCATGCAATAAATAGATTCTCTCCCTAGTACAACTAGCATATTCAGTCAAGCATTACGCCCTATCAATGACTTGTGTCAATTCAAAAACTGCGCCCGTCGTCTCTCGTCTCGGTGGCAGCATCGGGCGCTATAGCAGCCCCGGATTGCAATAACGATATGTTGACGGTACTAAGTCAGGGCTTTCGATACCAAAGAAATCCAATTATCGGTTTGTGTACAAGTAAAATTAAGGAATGAGTAATATCACAATTGACCGACTGATTCGTCACTGTCAATTTGTGATGGACAAAGTTGCTCCAAGGTGACTAGAATCGTAACATTGACTGACTCTGTGATTCAGCGTAGTGGAAGCATTTAATTTCAATTCAATTTGCATTTCCAGTCATAAAGTCCTCCTTGATTGCTAAACAATCATCATGTGAAGAATGTGAACGCTTCACCCTGTCTCAACGCCTCATGATTCCATCCAAACTGCTCAAAAGAACAACCGCAAAAGACATACATTCATATATTCAAGACCATTTCATGGGCTCTTTGTTGGCCTTAAAGCCGAGAGCCAGTGGCATTGGGCACTGGATTGTGATGAAAGGCTTCGTTAACCCTTCGTTATCTGGAATGGTCAAGTAGCCATCGGGGCCCCCCTGGAGAACGATCGCCGTTAAGATATCCATAGTCTTCAGCTTCACCACGGTCGCATACAGCGGAACTATTCCATTCTCTATTAGCATTGAAGCTCCATGTATGGTTAGGCTGAACTCACCATCCTCTGAGGTACGAGCAACTGTGATGGTGGAGTGCGAGGCAGGGGGCGTCTGGGACTCCTCCTTCACCGATTCATCGCATTCGGTCCTAGCGTAGCTGTTTGCATCTACACTCTGCTCATTGGGTGTGGGATGTTGAACTCTCCATCCGCCGGGGCCTGGGGTGTTGTCCACGGGCTCTTCACTCAAACCAACTCTCCTACGTTTGGCGGGTGTCGGCTTCTTCTTGACGACCAGCTTCCGTTTGCCTTTCCCATCATTGCGAGTAGAGTCAGATTCTAAGGCTATCCGATCAGGAAATCAATCCATAGTCAGCCTACAGGTCTCTGATGCCTCTTTATTTGATTGGGGCCCGCCGTGGAACAACCTTCAGTCTCGTTTGTTTTCTTGGCCGTAATCTCTGACAGCACCGGGGCCAACAGCTTCATGGCCAGATCATGAACCTCTGGGGTAATCTCAGCGGACATCTTCCACGCTCCTAGCTCGCAGAAGAATTGGGTGGCGTTTCTTTTCATCTCGCCCAGCTTCGTGATGGATAGCGAGGCACTACATAAGAGGAGCACATCGATACCAAAGCGATGGTAGATATCGAGGAGAAGGTCGCGCGAGTGGTATCGACCATTCCGTCCGCCTTTCTTGGATTCGCTGAGAAGCTCGATGGCTTTGTTCATGGCATTGGATTGGCGATTGGTGAGGGTCTGGTCCTTCTGCAGGGCCTTGCGAGCCATCTCAACCCTGTGGAGCTCATTGCTCGGGCTCAGAGCCATGGGAGCAATTGGACGCGGTAGTCCCGTGTCCATGCCGACGTGGAGAAAATTAAGACAAATATCTTTGAAAAACAGTTAACTTGGGTAGTGCTGGCAGGGGCTCAAAGAAATTGCTCCAATGTAGTCAGATGACTGGGCCAGGGAGCATGGCATATGGCCCAAGGACGGTCATGGATGGAAGGAGCATGGGGTTAAGAGAAGGGGAAACATACATATTCTGAAAGCCGGATGAGGGGGGATCTCGTCGGTTTTTGTATACCGACTTCTCCGACACCATTCGAACTCGCTTTGGATATAATCTGAATGACGTCGAGGACTAAATCGACCTGCGATCGAAAGTGCACTCGTGTGATCGGGATTTGGGCCTAGACCTCCACAATAGGAAGAATGGGCAATTCTCAAATATGATCAGGACCATCTGAGCGGGGCACACCGGCTTGACCGGGCTACCATGTCAAGAGCTTTCTTTTGTTGCGGTGTCCAGGTGCGGCCATTAAGCATGTTGCAGCTTGGGGCCCTAAATCTCGGGCCAAAGCGTCATCCAGTAAAAAGAAAGCAAGAAATCTGCTCAGTGGAGGATGTGACTGGTCCACGCTGTTGTTTCCGCACCAATCTTACATGAGAGATCATGGGTGGTGGTATCAGTCACCTATGCTATGGATGGTGGCGTGTGAGACATCGATCCCGCGGATGATCTAGATCTTTTCCATTGCACAAAATGCACCGATCAAGCTCGGAGCACAATCAAGTCGTTCACCGAGCCTACCCACGAATCGTACGATATCCAAACCTATCCAAACTTATCCAGTGGCTATTCAGAGCTATGCACATTATAACATGTAGAAGAATGATTTCGCATTACTCCAAAATATGTAATACAGAGAAGTCATTAAGGGTGTGTGGGGTGACAGACTTGACAAGGTCTGCATCTTGTGCACAGAGTCCAAGATAGGCTCATTCACTGCAGGAAAGGTCACTGTAACTCCACCGTTATGTGTGCCATGGATCGACAAAAAGCTCGCTACAAGCTATTTACGGATCTCTCAATGCAGTCCTGCTTCCGAAAAACAAAAAGGAAAAAAAAGGAAAAAGGAAAAGAAAGCAGCTAGGAAGACAAGCCACATTCTAACCGAGTACGACTGCACCCAAGATCACCCAAGTTCTGAGTATGCTGACGATGGAGAGCTGGATTTGAATCCAGAAATCTTTCAGCTCTCCAAAATTCACCCTAAATTATGCAGAGGTGAATCAAAAATTCAAATCAAGCAGGAGGTCATATTCCAGAAGGAGATGTGATGGGAGATGGCCATCGCAGCTGAAAGATAGACCCCTGTCCGCACAAGCCTCCTCTCCAGGTGCGTTCAAGCCAATGAGGGAGCGGGTCATACCGGGACAACTATTGCCAGCTATCTCAGTTCTCACCTGCATGACCTGGCTCCCAAAAGGCCAAATAGCTGGCGCTGGGGGGGGCAAAGTCTGTGGGCGGCACGGGGGGAGGGCGCGGCTGGGCCACCACCATGCATCACTAAAGAGTTTGCCTGAGCCAATGGCTAGGTAGGTCCCACTCTTCTGTCTCACTTAGAACAAAAAAATCTTACGGGGTGAGCGGGCCATTCAGTGCAAAGTGATAGTCGTGTTGCAAGGTGATGAGGTGGCGAGTGCAACCGAAACAAATACTCACGCCATCGCAATTCGAAAATGCCATTCGACCAATCCAAGCTATATAAACCTCTCTCGCCGACCTCGTATTTCTTTCGTTTGAACTAGTGATCTCTCAGCTCACAACTTCCAAGGGTCAGCAACGCCACTTTGTCACCATGTGATGATTTGTTCTTTGCCCTCGCTTCGCTCGCATCCCCATCACTTCCTTTCTTTTTCTACACATTAATATCTCACATTGTATACGGATCTTGATCAAATGCATAAGCGGGGCTAAGGACAAGTTACCGATCGAGGCGGTGTAGGGTAAGCATTGGAGCGGGAAGGCTGAAGCCGGGTGCACTCGCAAGCAATTTAGGTGCGAATTACCCAACCACAGGATGGATACTAAAGGTCGGTCCGCCTCACTTTCGTATCCGAAAAGATGGCGCAAAGTGGCTGTCGTAACATGTCTTGGAATATTCCAGCTCAAGAAGAGCTGAATAGACATCTAGGCTGTCTCAACCCCTGCGAAATCTCTGCCGCGTTTCGCCTCCCAGCTGTATGTGGGCAGAGATAGACGAGGGACAGTTCTGACTACTGCTGGACCTACGAGGCTCGGCAGAGTTCAGCCTGGCTCTTGTGCCTTCAAAAGGCGTAGTACCTACATGCATATGGGTCTTGGTGGCGGCTTATTAGCCCAACTCAGATATCAGTGCGGTGCGTGCGTGTGCGATAGATAACGAGGATGATTATATAAAAAGAATGCCAATGGTTGGGTTTGATTCTGAGTATTCTACTGGCCAGTAAAACAGAGCGCCGTGATCATGGAGCTGGGATCCCTCACGTATCTGCCAGTGAACGTCAGGGCACCTATCGCCCAACTTCAGTTCAATTTTAGTGGAACTACCTTACAGGGCTGGCTGAACTACCCTGGACAAGCTTTGCCCCGGGCCAGACAGTGGCCTCAACCCGTAGCCTAGCATGGATGTTTTAGCGCTTCAAACCGATAACGTTACGGCTACGTAGGTGCCCGGCATCCCCGGATCTGATTCCGAAGCCGGTCTAGCTACGGATAGGCTTATATCATAAAGACGAGGACTTATCATATTATGCGGGCATTATAGTCTACCCAACTGGTACTGAGAAAACGACGCTAAGGTGGGAGAGAAATTGCGTGGTGGCTGGTCTCCTTTTCCGACTTAGTATGCAACTGAAGTTGGAACTTTGGAGCTGAAAGTCGGGCTGATTTTGAGCCTGCTTATTTTGTCTCTAGATGTACAATGCAAACTTACATAGATCAATTAAAAATATGTTAAAATCGATACCTGGAATTGTGGCCGAATTCGACAACATTTCATAGGAAGGAGACATTTTGTTATCAAGAATTACCTGATAATTTAGGGAATTTCCGAGTCGTGGTTAGCTATGTTCCATGGTCGGCTTCTGCAACAACATGTAGAACAGAACGAGAACCTACGAGTGTGTTATAATGTCTTGGATTAGTAGGCTTTATCTCAGGTGGGAGCTTTTCTGCCAATCGCTCAAATGAATCACGGTTGGGTAGGGTTGGAGAGATGGTTCAAGATCACTTGCTTTCAATTGAACAGAGATGTGGGTTAGTTCGAGAGTAATTCTTAGATCTGGACAAAATGAATCTTCTTGTAGCAAAGATAATAAAGAGATCCAATGCTCGATAAAAAATCTCTCTCTTTCATTAATTTTATGAATCCCACCTCTCCTTGTATCGACTTATGCACTCGAACACCTTGATTACTCAAAAACCTGCCATGGGATTCCAATAAATCGATTCATGTTGTTGAAACATTCATCAGTTCTACAATGAATAATTTGATATTTTTGTTGCTCCTTGGAATCGCGAGCTTCCATCGCGCGTCTGGGTGAGGGTGTCGTGGACGGCTCGAACCACAAGATCAATCAATACGGAATACTTATCGGCTATAGTCTCCTGGTTCAGAGTGATGAAACTTGTGAATACAAGGACATCAATTCAAGGATACCGAAAACGACGGCTTACTGAGCCTGTATTGGCAGGAGGCGCCCATACCTTCACCTCTTCCAGGGTCAAAACATCGCAGTTGCCATAGACGGCTATCATCTCTTCGTCAAAGTAACGCGTCGCATTATGTGGCCCGATGTTTGCTGGCGTCCATCCCAATTACAGCGCTGGAAGAAAGGTAAATTGATGCACGAAAGTCCCAAGAGATACTACATCTCATTCTTTCGAAACGCAAGCACAACAAACCCTCCACAGTCGCGATGGAATGACTTCATAGCCAAGCCAACACGTCATCCGAGCAAGCGCGTCCCTTCATATGAAACAGATAATAAAGCAAAGATAGTTCAATGATGCCTCACTTTTATGGGAGCTGCATGTGGGCGCATAGATCGAAGAGCATGCTATTGGTGCAGGCAGCAATCGTGATCAGGCAGCTTCCCTGTCGCGATCGCCACCCACATCCTTGAATGTCTCCAACCACCACTTATTTCAATGGGCAAAAAAGGTAACATGGAGGGCTGTTGGCACCACCAAATCCTTTTCTCCAGATTTATGACGTCTGTGTTCTCTCCCTCCATGTTTTCGTGTGGCGACTTCACCAGGGAGAGAGAGGGAAGATGAGTGGATGATGTCAATTTGAGGACGATGTACGAAACAGGATTCGACCTGCCTCACGATTTCATCTTTAATTGTCCAGTAAAGGATGCCTGAAGGTATAAGAAATCCAGCCAGTTATCTCTCGGCACCTATTGAGACAGTCTGTTCTCCCCTCCAATCTTTAATCGCCTACCTACTCTGCAAATAATGGCGGACTATCATCGCAGGCACCCTCGCCAGGAGCCTCGTCGTGAGCCTCGTCGCGAAAACTTCTACAGCCTGGATAGAGACTATCGAGACCACGGCACCCGAAGACCGCGAGCGCGGTCCCCAGACCACAAAAGGAGTAAAAGTCTAGATCCGTACAGTCGCCACCATGAACCGCCTAGGAGCTCTGCTCGAGACATGCACCGGCGACGAAACTACTCGCCCTCCCCAGATCGGCGCCATCACCGCCACTCTACCCCAAGTCATCAATACCCATCCAGCAATCGCCATCCAGATAGGCACAGCCGCAGATACGACTCCCCCCCGCTGAAACATTCACCTCGACGTAGCAGCGAACACAAAGAGCAGCGCCGTGCTAAGAGTGTCCCACACAAGGACGAGCGCCTCGGGCAGGCTGCCAAAGCGGCCCTCGACGCAGCAGCCATCGAAGCCATCAGAGTACGGCACCACCCTGGGCCCTGGGCAGGTTCAAAGGGGGCACGGGTTGCCACAGCGGCCGTAGGCGCCGCCATCACAGACCGTGTCATGGGCCGCGACCCGGAAGAGAGGAGCACGAGACACATGATACAGTCGGCGATTGGGGGACTCGCCGCCACCAGGCTACTGAATGGCGCACGCAAAAATGAAAAGCGACGGTGATGGCTCTATCCGCAAAGGGATTTTACATGTTCCCGAATAGAAATAATTACGAAGTTTATGCATTTGATTGAGTGGAATTTGTTTAGCATCAGCCACTATGAACCAAGTCGACTAAGTTGACAGCGGAATCGGTTCTAAATTAATTTAATTCTTTAATAAAATTTTACTTCCAGTAGGTACATTAGTCAGTGTAGTTGCTTTACTCAGCTGAGGGCAGTCATCAGAACTTCAGTACTTTCGAACAGACGTAGCTCGCCCCCGTTGTTTCTTCAAAGTGAGATCTACACACATGTACCTACCTACTTAATCATCACGGTATACTGTGAGAGTTCCAGTACAAAAGTAAAAACAGCAATGAAAGATGCCAGCCAGACCCGACATCTACAATGAATAAACCACGGTATACTCTATGCTCTAATTTCGGTCCTTGTAGGACATCGAGGCCTTTTCCAGTTTATCAATGTTTAGGAACTGCAGGAATACTATTCCTTGGCAAATTTGAGTACATGTAAGATACCGAGGCCTTTTCTAGTTGATTAATATTTGCTAACTGTAGGAGTACCATTCCTTGGCAGATTTTCGTGCTCTTCGCAGCCGTTAAAGGATATAGCATCTAATTCAATCTGAAAGACGGCGATACGGCAAATTCTTAGATTTTAAATATATTATTCTAAATTCCCAGTGCATTTACGTATCCAACGGCGTTGTATTTGATTATCAGCCCTTTCTATTCTTGGCAGCTGTTCTGGATCTCAAGGGACGATAGTTTAAATAGCCACTTGTACATGGGACCCTGATATCAAGTTTTAACCTTATTTCAACGGCAGTGGAAAACCCAAAAGCCTCAATGTGTTTCTATACGAACCCAAATCATAGGAATAGAAGAAGGTCCAATATTCTTGCTCTTCGTTTTCCTAGTCTGGCTAAAATGGAGGAGCACAACCTGGTCGAATACATGTTATAGAGCCTTTTTGATCCAACCCAAGAAGTTAAGAGCAGACTCGATTCTCTAATAGTTCTAATTGGATTGAAGAGGGCTTGAACTTTTATCAATCCAGTCATTATAGACCACGCTTGTTTTATTATTTTGAAAGCGAATTCGCCCGTCAGCTGGGAATGATTGTTCGAAAGCTCACACAAAAGGTCACAAGCGAGAAAAGAGTAGGGCAACAACCCAATTGTGTAAAACGTTTCAATTAGAGGCGAGGTTATGCGACTACGTAGCTCGTAAAATCATACCATCATGCCTTTACCCGCAGGCTTGTAAGACAGTAACTGCTTCCCATGATAGGCTAGAGAAATGAGTCGGAAAGAAAGATCAGGCACTACAATTCGTATCTGACGATTGGTGACCTGAAATTTCCCCTGACCTTTGAAGAGAAGCCTGATGATAACACACAGGGTTTGGACTAGTCTGAGTACTCCTCTTCCTCCTCCTCCTCGCTACTGCTGCTGCTGCTGCTGCTTCTGTCACTGTCGCTCCTGTGTTCGTGATGCTCTTCGTGAGCGTATTGGCTGTGGCCACCACCACCTCCACCAGAATAATAATGGTGATGATGCTCCTCCTTATCGCTATCACTGTCGTCAAGGGCATTGTAAAGCAAGGCTCCACCCACAGCTCCCGCGGCAAGACCGGCACCAGCGGCCAAGTACATACCCTTATTACTCTTCTTGTCCTGCTTGTCCTGCTTGTCCTTCTTGTCCTTCTTGTCCTTCTTCTCCTCAGACTTCTCTCCGTAATCGCCGTCGCCACGATGGCCATCATCGCCATCACCATGGCCGCCCTGAGAATAGCCATAGCCGCCTCCGTGTGCTTCATGTCCGTGGTCACCTCCAGCTCCTCTAGAGTCGGAACCGTCCTGGAAGGAAGCTTGGTAGCCGGGCGCTTCCCACTGAGTTCGTCCGGTGGCCTCCTCTAGGTAATACCATCTCTGGTACTGCTGGTCGAAGAAGGGTCTCCAACCATTGGGCAAGGGGGGCTTGTCAGAGGGTGGCTGATAATTAGGCACAGCGGGAGAGGCAGGATACTGCGAAGGAGGGGGAGAGCTGGGGCTGTCGTAGCCTCCATGTTGTCCGTAGGATGGACCACCGGAAGGGTTAGGTGCTACCAACGACAATTAGTGAGATGAACATCAAGTTTTGGTACGCAGGGCGGACATACAACCATATCCCCCGTGTTCCTCACGGGTGTGCTGATAGTTTTGCTGGTAGCCCTGCTGATTCTGCTGGCTGTTCTGCTGATACTGTGGAGGTGGCACTTCCTCCACCTTCTCCTCGTACTTTTCCTTCTTCTCCTTCTTCTCGTCTCCGAGGCCTAGGCCCTCGAACTCCTTGGCGATCTTGCTAAAGAAAGACATGGTGAATGTATTTGGTTGGCTTCGAACCGAGTGCACAATCTCTTTGAGAAAATGGCGGGGGGAAATGAACAAATAAACCGCAAGTCTTCAGGTTTGCGCGAGCTTGCGACTCAACTCTGCCAGCTGACTATCAGGCCTGGATCTGAGGACTGCAGCGCGGAGGCTGGAAATGAGCCAAGAGAAAAGATGAGGGAAAGTTTCACTGTTCTTCCAGGAGGCCGCCAACTCAATTCGAAAAGAGTTACGCCCGTTTATCTGCCGCACGAGACAGGGAAGGGGTGGTAAAGAGGATGTTTTGTCCGAAAATGTGGAAGCCAAGAGATGGAGGCAAGGTAGGGGTGTTGGGGCAGATGGCAAGTGGTCCGTCTGTTGTCAGGTGCCTGTAGCAGGTGTTACAAGCATGCGTCTCAAGCGGGTGCTTGCGGGGAAAGTAGCACACCTGGTCGGAGGTTCAGAATTAGTAGGTTCTCAGGGCAGGAGCCTGAGTGCTGTGAAGAGGGCCCCGGGGGAATTTGGCTGGGGAAGAGAAAGTTCGAGTGAGGTGTTTGTGGTAGGAAGGAGGATTTCTTGAAGGCAGGATGGCACATGAGCTTGGGGAGGAATCGGGGACTGATGGTGGGGGGATTGCATGTCAACAGGCCTGCTCACAGAACCAATGTGCCTACATATGCATGTCTGGAGTATTACTACCTACAGATATTATCTACCTGTCTACCTGTCTATCTGCTTGGCCCATCAATGATGCGACTCGCTTCAGAACACAGCGCCGGAAGAGATGGGCAGGCCCCAATGACCTGCAGGCCATCACCCATGAGCACCCCATTGCGGGCCGCAACAGGGAGGCCAGTGGGCTGCTAGCAGCTGTAAGCACATGTGCTATCTTTTGTGACTGAACAAACACCTGTGGCACTGAATACACGGCAATCATCTGGTGACTCCAGTCATTCATTCGTAGGCCACAACTAGCTTAAGTTGGCATTGGTATGTCCTTTGCTTGGGGCAGGGTCGGGCCGTGTCGGGCGCCGGCCTGGGATCAGCGGCTGCTGTTGGGTTAGGTAGAGGGGACCTCTGGTGACCTCAATACATGAATACATACACGGCGATGTGGATGAGCTGCAAGTGCCAAGAGCGACTTCCTGCGGTGAGAAAGTGGCGACGTAGAGAATTACCATGAGGCCGCGTCAGCAAGTCTCGGCATCGCACCTGCTTGAGCCACACCTGCAACGGCTTAGCACGGAGCTGGCGTGCTTGCCGAGAGCCATCTTGGCAGAACGGAATGGAGGAAAAAAGAAGCTCGCAGCAGCTGTAGTTTGCAGGCAATGGTTGTGCTCTAGCTGGCAGATCCTAGCCGAGCGCCGTACTAGGCGATTCCTAGGGCTGGCTATGGTCCATGCAAACGCCTAGGCAAATGAATGCAGTGGGCGAGCCCTGTCGTAGAGAGCTGTGGGAGCTCTCGGAGGCCGTGGCTGGGGAAAGCGTGGCCCAGCCCAGCCCAGCCCTGAGGCAGTGATGCAGTGAGGCTAATGCACCCCTACATGCGACGTCCCTCCACTGCAAGGGTCCCTCTGCCCCTCACTTCCGGGGCGTTGCTGGGCTGCGATTCAGCTCTGCCCCTCCAGCGCTGGTCTGGGCGGGCGCTCATTCATTCACACCACCTGCACGGCATCCATCAGCCCAGCGCGACCACAGTCAGCACTGTCTCAACCCATCCGGCCAATTCCCTCTGCCCTGTGACTGCCCACGTAATACTTCTGTTGGTTACCTCACAAAAATCTGAACTAATAATAGACTCGAAATTTCTCCCCAGCTCTGCCTCGTTCCAAACAACACGCGTGCTGTCCCTCTCACAAGGTCTGTGCTAGTCATCTGGTTACCTACGGTAGTAAGTACTTATTAGCGAACACGCTGGTCAATCCTTTAGCTTTAGTAGCCGCATACCACTGGCTGGACTCCCATTTCCCCCCGTCAACATCAGCATTTCACCCACCCGCTGCCTGCAGCTCATTCTCACACACACCATCAGGAACTTGGGATAAGACCACTTGTGCAAGCCGTTCATACGGGGACTTTGATCTGCTTTGAAATGTCGTACGGAGGCGGCTACCCCGGTCAGGGGCACTACGGTTCTCAGGACCATCACGGCTACAACGGTGGAGGAGGAGGAGGAGGAGGTTATTCGGGCGGCGGCGGATATGGAGGTGGTGGAGGATATGGCGGCGGCAACTACCACGCTCCTCCTCCAGGTCCTCCTCCAGGCCAGGGAGGGTATGGAGGGTACCAGCAGCAGCAGCCAAATTACGGTTACCAGCAGCAGCAAGGTCAAGGCTATGGCGGATACGGCGGTGGCGGTGGATATCAACAACACCATCAACCACCTCAACAACAATACAACCGCCCTCCCCCACCCTCTCACCCTCCTCCTTCTGGCCTTGACGCTTATGGGTATCCTCTCGCAGCTCCCAGTCACCAGAACCGCCAGCAGTACCACCCTCCTCCGCCATCTAACGTTCCCCAGCAGTTCGGGCATGGTGCACCCGAGGGCTACACCTTCCAGTACTCCAACTGTACCGGTAAGAGGAAGGCTTTGCTCATCGGTATAAACTACTTTGGCCAGAAGGGCGAGCTCAGAGGCTGCATCAACGATGTCCACAATGTCTCTTCTTTCCTTATGGAGAGGCACAACTACAAGAAGGAAGACATGGTTATCCTGACCGACGACCAAGAAAACTCCATCATGCGGCCCACCAAGGCCAACATCGAACGTGCTATGGGCTGGCTCGTGGGCGGCGCCGAGCCCAACGATTCATTGTTCCTTCACTATTCAGGTATTACTTGCTCCCGTTTGTCGCAAATTCAGTCTAAAATCCCCGTTTGCTCACGCGTAATCTAGGACACGGAGGTCAAACCGAAGACGTGGACGGTGATGAGGATGACGGCTATGATGAAGTCATCTATCCTGTCGACCACGAGCAGAATGGCCACATCGTAGACGACAACATTCACGCCATGTGTGTCAAGCCCCTCAAGGCTGGTGTTCGTTTGACTGCCATCTTTGATTCCTGTCACTCTGCCACTGTCATGGACCTGCCCTACGTCTACTCCACCAAGGGAATTCTGAAGGAACCCAACCTGGCCAAGGAAGCTGGCCAGGGTCTTCTCGGTGCCTTCACTTCCTATGCCTCGGGCGATATGGCAGGTGTCGCCAGCTCCGTCTTCGGATTTGCAAAGACCGCCATGATGGGCAATGATGGCTACAACAAGACCAAAGACACCCGAACCTCGCCAGCCGATGTCGTCATGTGGTCTGGTAGCAAGGATGATCAGACATCGTAAGTCGAAATATCAACACCCTTCCAGCTGCACCCTCTTTCCTGCCCTGCTAACGTGTGAATCCCAGTGCCGATGCCACCATTGCCAACAAGGCCACTGGCGCCATGTCCTATGCTTTCATCTCTGCTCTCAAGGCCAATCCCGATCAGACCTATGTTGAGCTGCTGAACAACATCCGAGATATTCTGATGGAGAAGTACTCCCAGAAGCCCCAGCTCTCGTGCAGTCACCCGCTTGGTATGCCATATTCCCGTCGCCTTATCCGTGGTACAGTTAACTAACCCATCCTAGATACCAACCTGAAGTTTGTCATGTAATGGATATTGTTATGTAGCATGCTTGTTGGCATCAAGGGCCCAATGGTTGAGCCTCTCAATACGCCCACGCAGCAAAATCTTGAGATGACTATTAAATTATGATACTATGACGCCCTTTCCTGCAGATATGCGCCGTTCCATCTCTTTCTTGCCATGCATGCTTTAACTTGTACATTTTCAGTGCCGGAGATCTGAACATCGGGGAGCAAATGGCATATCTCATTTCAGCTCTCTGCCGTTCGCCTCCTTCTCAACAAACCTATGCGGCTAGATTTCTGTGAATTTGACTCCAATCCTGTATGTAGACTCTGCTCATTCGGCAGAGCCAAACCAAGCTGAACAAGTGGGGGTAACATGGCATCATCACATAAACCCTTACTGTTGTGGTTTGGTGCCAAAATGCGATTCAGTGAGACTGATCAATAGGATAGCTCGTGTAGTGTTCATCCAAATCTTTGTCAAAATTCCAAGTAGGTGCTTCCGCCTCATGGTTTAATTTTTCCTTCCGCGTGGTTAGCCCAACGAGGGGTTTCCCATATTTCTTCAGCCATCCACGATTCCACAACACCCGTTTTCCCCTCAAGCAAACACAACAATGGCCCGGATCAAGATTCTGGACGGCGGCCTCGGCACCTCGCTCGAGAGCGACTTCGCCGTCAAATTCAGCCACTCGACGACACCGCTCTGGTCGTCGCACCTCCTCGTAACCGACAACGAGACCCTGCTCCGGTGCCAGTCCAACTTTGGCCGCGTCCCCGTCGACGTGCTCCTCACGGCCACCTACCAGGTCTCCATCCAGGGCTTCGCGGACACGAGGACCCCGCGAACCCCAACGGGGGTCCAGCCCGCGGCCATCCCGGGGTACATCGAGACGGCCGTCGGCATCGCGGAGCGGGCCAAGGCGAGCCACGCCCAGGTGGCGCTGAGCGTCGGGCCCTACGGGGCGTGCATGGTCCCCAGCCAGGAGTACAGCGGGCGGTACGACGCCGCGCACGACTCGGGCGAGGCGCTCGAGGCGTGGCACCGCGAGCGGCTGGGGCTGTTTGGCGCGGCGGTCCAAGGGGCGTCGTCGTCGTCGCGGATCGGCTTCGTCGCGCTCGAGACGCTGCCGCGCGTGGACGAGATCGCGGCGGTCCGGAGGGCCATCGCCTCCGTGGACGGGCTGGGCGGCGTGCCGTACTGGGTGTCTGCCCTGTTCCCGGGGGAGGCCGAGACGTTGCCCGACGGCTCGTCGGTGGAGGCGGCTGTGCGGGCGATGCTGGGCCCTGGTGTTGGGTTGGCGAGGCCCTGGGGGGTCGGGATCAACTGCACCAAGACTTGGAAGCTGGACTCGCTGCTGCGCAAGTACGAGGGGACGATCGCCAAGATGGTCGAGGAGGGGCTCGTCGACGAGTGGCCGGCGCTGGTCCTCTATCCTGACGGCACAAACGGGGAGGTTTACAACACGGAGACTCAGAAGTGGGAAGTCCCCGTTGGCGGGCTGGGGCAGAATCAGGTTCCGTGGGAGACGCAGCTGGCCGATATCGTGAGGCAGACCCAGAGGAGAGGATCCTGGCCGGAGATCCTTGTGGGCGGATGCTGCATGGCATCGTATAAGAGCATCGCAAGCCTACGTGCGACTCTGCTTACCGAGAGCTCACAATGATAATTGGATGGTATTTTGGGATGCTCTAGTGGGATTCTCACACCGTCTCCGTGATCCATTTCCCACTCTTTCTCTTGTGATCAGTAGAATAGCTACAGTCCCTTTAAACCCCAGGCTGTAGAGTCCAAGACGGGCAGAAACCCCCATCCAGAGTCTTTGCCCACTCAATCCGCATTGACTTTCCTCATACACAGTTCGGCAGTGCACAGATCGAAGCCCAGCACTGTAATCTTGGCCCTTGTTGCTCTAAGTCACCTACGCTAGATTTTGCCTCTAAATGTTCACTTGGCGACCTGGAAGATATGGACCAAGCCGGCGACATTCCTCCACCAAGTGGGTGACAGAAGAAAGGAGACACTAAATTGATGAGCAATTATCAGGAGAGCATAATTCACAATGGCCAGAATAATTTAACAAAAATGATACAATTCAATGATAGAGAGTGTATTATCTTGATATTGGTTTATTGTAAGTCTGAAGTTATCAAAAATACGTAGCATACCTGAGAGTCTCATTTCCTCTGTCACTGGGCCGCCGTGACAGCTACCTACCGAGAGAAAGCTACCCCACTATGTGGAAGCTATGGCTCAACCCCTCCTCGCCATCTTTGATAAGATTGAACCACTAGCGCACAGCAGACTTTGTCCTCTCACCACTCTCATTGGTAGGTAGCCACAGACGAGAGACAAGAGCCTCAGCACACCCTCCCAGCATGGCATCCCCCAAGGTAATCATCATCACCGGCGCCAGCAAGGGCATTGGCGCCGCCCTCGTGCTGCGCCTTCTCTCGCAATCCCACAAGCTCGTCCTCACGGCCAGATCGAGGGATGTGCTCGAGGAGGTCAAGTTCGCCCGTCCGGACCAGGTGGAGTTTGTCGCCGGAGACATGACGGAACCAGGTGTAAGTCTTGGGATCAGATGAACGTCCCTGCGCTGGTGGTGGGAGCTGCTGACACGGACTCGGCAACGTCAGATTGCCCAGAAGGTTGTTGATACTGCAGTCAAGGCGTTTGGAAGGGTGGACGGTGTCATCGTGAACCACGGTATCCTAGACCTGGGGAAGCTCAGCGATATGTCGCTAGAGACATTTAAAAAGTCATACGACGTCAATGTCTTCAGTGGCTTCGCCATGGTGAGATCTTCTACCTTCACGCACGATTGCCTACAGCGATGGTTCAGGCGATATACTAACTACGGGTGGCAAGGCGAGCGCTGTCATTGGGGAGCTCAGAAAGACTAATGGCTCAATCGTCTGGGTTTCGTCTGGAGCATCTACGAAGGTTTACAACGGCTGGGGAGCCTACGGATCAGCCAAGGCGGCTATTAATCAGCTCTCGGCGCACCTGGCATCAGAGGAGCCCAGCATAACCAGCATCGCCATCGCTCCAGGTCGAGTGAACACCGATATGCAAGCTGTGCTTCGAGCGACCGGCAAGGAGAGCATGGATGGATCGCAGTACGAGAACTTTGTCGAGGCATTTGAAAAGGGCACTCTGCTGGAACCAGAAAAGCCCGGCAACGTCATCGCAAAGCTTGCCGTCGAGCCGGCAAAGCATCTGAGCGGCAAGTTCCTGTCGTACGTACTCCACAGCAGAAAATCATGCAGACAATTTACTAACATGAACTTCATAGATGGAACGCGCCAGAGTTGGCAGCGTATCAGGATAGCGCTTGAACGTGAATCTGTAAACAGGCAAGTTAGCCTAGGTCTCGCCTCCAAAATGCATGTAGAAATGAAAGAAAGAAGGGTTTGCAGTCAGTCGAAAGATGAAAAGCTCTTAGTTTACTCCACATAATGTATTCAGGATTAGCATGGAATGTAAGTTGCTTCATCATAGCAAATGAGCACTTGGTGCTCAGTGAAAAATAAAATCAAGTAATGGGCAAGAAAAATCCATTACAAATAAGTATAGCCTTACCTTTAGTGAATCAATGAAGCCTTCGGCTGTCGGGCAGTGGAACGATGTGTTGTAGATTATTGTGATACTGTGACGAGCTGTCAGCACCTGGGGTTGAGTACAAGGTGTTTGTATCCGTCGCCCGTGGGAAGCGTTCAGGTGCTCAGGCTATTGAAATAGTCCGTCATGAGATATCGGAATTTGATAGTACCAATAGCAAAAGACATCATAGCGAAGTAGCGCTTAGGTACGGAGCGACGGTGAATGTCAGGTCGAGGCTTACACTATGTGAGGCGACACTGTTGTGCTGTTTCTGTAGACATTGTCAGCCATGATACGCGAAGAAAAGGCGAATGACTGATAACAATGAGGCAGGCAGGGAATGGATCAGATACGTCTGTTTGGCACAAGACTTGGTCATTCAGCAAAGAGAGGCTTGTCGAACCTTCTAAGACTGGGGCGACATCGAGTTCATCATTGAAGAAGGGAAGGGAAGGGGCTGGATTGGACTGATGCAGGCGCGCAAAAGAAACTTACCGAAGCAGAACAGTGTGAAAAGGCGAATTCAATCCATTGTCCGTCGCCGGTGCGTTTTCAATCCCCGACTCCAAGACAGACAGACGCGAGGGTTTGTGTCGAGGTGGGCGGACAGACAGATGGTGGATGGGAGGAAGAGAAGAAAGAAAAATTGAGCCGTGGCAGATTTTCTCGAGGTAAGTCCGGCCAGAGTGGTCCGTGCACGCGCTGGATCAACGCGGGGTGGGTCCCGGTACGTATTTTGCGTCTCGCACAGCCAAATCCTGGCGTTTCTGCCAAATCACGTTGCTGGATTCCCAAGCGCGCCGCATAGAAGCCTGAGCATGCCGCAGAGCTTTATTTAACCTGAGCTCCGTCCCGCCGTTCTGACGGCATAGCCCCCAATAGATGGTCTTTTTTCCCAAAGTTCACCAGCAAGCAATCCGATCCGCATCAGCCACCTGCACGGCCCCGTGTCCGTTCACTTCACAGACAAACGTTTAACAGAACCCTCAGCCCGGCTCCCGGTATATATTCTGGTTTTCTATTTGGCCCTTGCCGTCTCTCCCGCGTGTCCCGATTCTGCGCATTTCCTCTCTTCCAATCCTCGTCCCTTCCTGATTCATCGTCCACTCCCGCGCCAAGCTCCCCACGCTTGCCACACTAATACAAACTCCAACATGTCTGACCACGAGTTTGGAGGTGAGCAACTTCTGTTTTCTTCATTTTCCTTCACCTTCAATCCCATCACATCCCTCGTCGCGTTTAGTTGTTATCACACAGTGAAACGGTTTTCATGTTTGCTTCAACTCGTTCTCACTCACTCACTTTCACGTGTGAATATGATGTTCGTTCCGCTGCCTTCACCCGTTTGCTTCAACGTTGGCACCCGTGTTGCATTCACTTGCGTCGACGTCTCTTCACACACAGCTTCAGGCAGGCAGTCTGTTACATCCTTGGTTGAGGATTGGAATAACTGGCGGCGACATCCTGTTCGTATTTAATCCCTTCTTCCCCATGGCCAAGATCAACTCATATTTCTTGCGCCAACTCGCCCTACCATCTCAACCACTTCCCTATATTGCGTCGCATTATTTTCCTTTACTTGCACCATTCCTCTTATTCAGAATGCCTCGCCGAAAATCCAATCAGGACCGATATTGGCAAAACTATGACCAGGGATCCGGTTCATATCACACTCCACTAAGACCATATCCCGAGCTTAGCTAACTAACATTTTCAATAGCCAATGACGACCTGTCGCTCCCCAAGGGTACGTTGCACTGATCTCCTCTGGCCACCACTGGGTCCTCGATGGGAAAACGTCGTCATCGCTAACACGATTTCCTGTCTACAGCCACCGTGCAGAAGATAGTCTCAGAGATCCTGCCTTCCAGCACTGGAGTAACATTCGCAAAGGAAGCTCGCGACCTGCTCATAGAATGCTGCGTCGAGTTCATCACTTTGATATCCTCCGAGGCCAACGAAATCTCAGAGAAGGAAGCTAAGAAGACTATCGCTTGCGACCACATCACCAAGGCGTTGGAGCAGCTCGGGTTCTCTGATTATGTCCCAGCCGTGCTCGAAGCAGCAGCAGAGCACAAGGAAACACAAAAGGTCAGTACCTCCACCCCACGTCCACCCACTTGCGCCATGGGCTCTCATCACTAACGCGAAACAGGGTCGTGAAAAGAAACAGGACAAATTTGCCAGCAGTGGCATGTCGATGGAAGAGCTAGCTCGGCTTCAAGAGGAGCAATTCGCCCAAGCTCGGGAGCGCCATGGATAACATGGCCTGAGCGGGCAAGTATGGCGGAGAGAAGACGACAATGGTGAAAGACATGTATGAACTGCGAAGGCGTTGGCATCCAAGGCGTTGATTTGCTTTTTTTGATTTTGATTTTGATTTTCAAGGGGGCTTACATAAATGCGATCATGCACCGAGACTCCGAAGCTGCTCTCATTGAATGAAACGAACACATATTTGATTGTTGGCTTCTTCTTCCTCCTTGACAGCATGACAAGGCCACCCTTTTCACCCCTGAGGACACTTGTACCACATCATCCGGACAGTGCTCGCGATCAACCAGCATGCATTATGTCCGTCAAAAGATCCGGAGTTCCACAAACGTGGCTCAGTTGTACTAGGCATCCTCACCAAGATCCTTCCAACCTGTTGCCTGGGCAGACAACATATGATCTTCGTGTAGGTAACAATCAGGAACAATGAGTGCTGCCTACCGACTGATGTTCGGCGGTGACTCAAAAATCCTTCTTTGTTGACTAGCAGGCATTTCATTTTTGAATCCTCATCACATTGGTTGGCATTGACGGGCAACCAACAACGGGCTGAGTAAGAAGAATTAATGGCGGGGCAAATCGATCGCCTTATCGATACATAAATTTGAAGGCGCCCGCCAACCTGCCCCACGACATACAAACTAACATCTGGTCCGCAAGCGTCTGAGATATTGCATCGCTACCAGCTCCAGCTCCCTGGATTTATTTTTTCTTTGGTTCGCGCGCATATACCCATCCATTGGCTGCATAGTCAATCACCCAGCCGCCAAAATAGGCCGACGACGTCGCGACCGCCATCAGAAGCCCAAGGCTGGACCTCGAGTCCCACGCTGGCACAGGATGGGCCAGGAAGAATCCACGATGGTGGACGAGTCTGTCCAGCCACAGGTCCTGGCAGAGAGATCCCTCGAAGCTGTCGCCGACTACATCAAGAGCGGCCAGGTCAAGCGAATCTGCGTCATGACAGGAGCCGGCATCTCCACCGCTGCTGGCAGTGAGTCGCATTCCCAACCCCCCGTCGCATTAGAAGCCATCCATGGATAGGAACTAATCATGTCGCTACGGCTACGCAGTCCCCGACTTCCGGTCGCCAGGCACAGGCCTCTACGCAAACCTCAAGCGCCTCAACCTCCCCCACGCCGAGGCCGTCTTCGACATCTCCTACTTCCGAGACAACCCCGACCCCTTCTACGTGCTCGCCCAGGAGCTCTACCCGGGCAAGTTCCACCCCACAATCTCCCACGCCTTCATCGCCCTCCTCGCGCGCAAGAACCTGCTCGACATGCTCTTCACCCAGAACATTGACTGCCTCGAGCGGCGCGCCGGCGTGCCCGCGGACAGGATCGTCGAGGCCCACGGGAGCTTCGCCACGCAGCGCTGCATCGACTGCAAGGTCGAGTTCCCGGAGGAGAGGATGCTGGAGCACATCCAGGCCTCGAGGGTCCCGCGCTGCGAGGACAGGGAGTGCCGGGGGCTCGTGAAGCCGGACATTGTCTTCTTCGGCGAGCCGCTGCCCCGCGACTTCTCGGCCAAGTCGCCCCGTGCCAGCATGGCGGACCTGACCCTCATTCTGGGCACGAGCCTCACCGTGTTCCCGTTCGCCTCCCTGCCTGAGCTGGTCACCCGCGGGAAGCCGCGTGTTCTCTTTAACATGGAGAGGGTGGGCAGACTTGGGTCGAGGCCTGACGATGTTCTTGCGCTTGGGCAGTGCGACGAGGGGGTCAGGGAGCTGGCCAAGGCTCTCGGGTGGGATGAGGAGTTGGACACGCTGTGGAGAAATGTAGTCGGTGATGAGGAAGCTGATAGGCAGTCTGGGGACGCCACGAAACAGCATGATGAGTTGGAGGATGAGGTGAACAAGCTTACAGAGGGTGTAGAATCTGCACTAAAGTTGGATGACGACTCAGAAAGGAAGGATGAGCCGACTGGCTCTGCACCTAAATCAGAGTTGATAAACGAGGGGAGGCAGGGGGGCGAGCAGGACGAAGGCGAGATTCTCAAGATTCCAGAACCCAAGGAGAGTTTGCTGAACTTCACCGAGAAGAAGGTGGAGCAGCCTGCAGTCAGCGCCTTGGGGCCGAAAGAGAAGCAAGAGGAGGAACAAAACGATAAGGCGGCTGGACCGTCATCAGCTTCTGCGGAAAAGGAGAGCCGGACCGGTGAGGAAGAGGGTGCAAAGCAGCCAGACCCTGAGAAGGCGGCATTATGAGAGAGTGTCAGGTCTGTGCCTCATACTTTGGATACAACAAGTTCAGCTGTGTTTGTCAATGCCAACTGTGGCCAATATACCATCAATTGCATATAAGTCATGTATGTTTGCCCCTCCAAACATGGATGACCCTTACTCCTTGCTTCACACTATTGGTCTTTCTGTGATTCCCCCCCACGGCAGCACTCATGTAAAACACCCAGTTTGTTAGATCGTAAACAGGTAGACGCCCAGGACGAAACCCAAGACACCTGATACCAGCATACGTGCCTGACCCTGTCCCCAAACGACCAGCCATCCAACCATGAATTACACGCATCGGACCGGACTGTCGGATGCCCACACGGCCACGCTAATTCGTAGATGAGATCCCCATCATGCTCCAAAGGAGTCTCTGGAGGTTGCCATCCAGCTTATGCATCGCGCCACTTGGACACTCCACGCCGCGTCCAGAACAATGAACTGAGGAGTCAGCCTGCAGCAACGAGCGCATATACGGCCCTCGGGTATGCGGGGCATAATTGTCTGCATGGGTACGGTTATCAATAATTACTTGTTTCGGGGTCACTATTGGCTTTCTTGCAGCTGCAAACCACCTCTCGCAAACCCGTTCAAAAAGTTGGCCGGATCAACAGGGGTCAAGCCTGCAAAAGCCAAACCGCGGGTTGCATTCATACACACATTCGCATGCATACCACCCATGGGGACCATTCTCGGGAATCTCAGCACCTAATCATGTTATTTACGTCATGCCTATTGCTTGTCTTTTGTTTGGCTCGCTTGTCCCTTCTGCATGGTCACCTAGTTGTTTTCCTCGAATCCGACGGGAAAAGGCACCCGCCACCCCGAAAGAAAGTTCCAAAGACAAGGGTGATTCAGCTGAAGTTCCCCGCCAAAACACATACATTATCCTCCGGCATATATAGAAAAACCTCAGGGTTAAAAGGGAAGAAAGTAGAAAGCAAAGGGGGGGCTCACGTGCCACTATGCTACATGTATCAAACCCCACCGTTGACGCCAGCCAGCTCAATCTTCCCACCACGGACGCATATATCCAAGGAAAAGAAGGGCGGTGAGGCTTCACTCACAGATGACAGTATCTCACGTCACGGAGCCATGGGTCTGGCTTACAGCCCACTGTCAATCTGCGCGGGGATGTTCGTCTTGGTCCAGTCTGCCCACTGGCGGCACGTCTCCGCCACCACGTTGGGAATCTTTCTCTTCTTCACCTCATCGGGCTTGGTCAGGAACTGGGCAAAGAAGCCAGCAGACACATGCCACGCGATATGGCAGTGGAATGGCCAAACACCTGGCACAGTCAAAGTTCCCAATCGTCAGCGGCACTGGTGTCAGACCTTCAAGGAGGTGAGAGGGTGGGGAGGCGGTTTACACACCTGGGTTGTCGCCAGCATCGAACTGTATCACGAGGTGGCCTTTTGCCTGGACTTGGTATGTATCGCGCCTCTGAGGGTTCTCAGGGCGTACGATGGTGCCGTCCCATGCGCCCGGTCCCTCGTGGAGGATGTACATGTTGTAGCCATGCATATGCATGGGGTGCCTAGGCGGCCACTCGTATTAGCTGAAAGCCAGGGCCTCATTTTCAGCCTCCATCCCACTCTTGGGCAAGAACTTACGCAAGGGGCGTGTTGTTGATAACATTGATCCTCACACTGTTTGCATTTCCCGTGTTAACGACGTTCCACTCCTTGTCAAAGGTGTAGTTTCCAAGAATGGACATCAGCAGCGTCGGGCTGTTGTAGTTACCCCTGTAAGCAATGCCATCAAACTCCCAGAGCGTGATGTCGCTTCCATTCACGGTCAGTTCCACAGTCATGTCCCTTGAAATATCGGCCTTGGGTAGTGCCAGCTTCATTTTAGGTTTGGCGAGGGAAAGATCGTCGTTGGCGCATGTCCCCGGATCGGGTCTGTCCCACGCCTGCGACTTGGGCTTCTTCCTGGTATCAGCATTGTCGTAAAAGATTGCCGCAAGGGCATTGGGCGCATTGTTCAGGCCACATATGGTGGATATATTGGAGCGCATCCAGTATGAATCCAGCTTGCCGTCCGCCTTGACCAGCACGTCGGCACGTTGTCCAATGCCAAGAGTGACCACGTCGGTTTCATACGGCTCAACGGCCACAAAGTCATTTGCAATGACCTTCATCTTGTGGCCGTCGATGGAGAAGCGCTGCATGCCCTCTGCTCCCGAGTTGATCAGGCGAAGCCGGTGGGTCTTGTTGCGCCTGAACTTGAACTTGGAGATTCCCGCATTGCTCCTGCATGGGGTTTTGTCCCCTGGAGTAACAGTCGAGCAATCAAAGTTCATCTTGCCATTGATGAGATTATTATCAGCGTATGGGGGTGTTGAATTAGGGGCCATGACTTCTTCCACCAGATCAAAGTACTCCTTGTGGTACCAATCCGAGAGCATGACAGGTCCAAGATCAATATCATATCTTTCATGGTTGGGACCATGGATTATGATTGGTCCACTGAGGCCACCAGCATACTGAGAAGAGTAGTGAGAGTGGTACCACGTTGTACCATAGAGTTCAGCCTTGAATTGGTAGGTAAAGCTCTTTCCAGGGGGGATTGGGCATTGAGTGACGGCCGGAGCGCCATCTTCCCAGGGTGAGTCCTTCATCAGAAATCCATGCCAGTGCAAGGCAAAGCCTTCATCTGGCGAGAATATCTTGTTGCGCACAGTAACTTCAATAGTATCTCCCCAGTTGGCCTCAATCAGGGGGCCGGGAAAAGCACCATTGATGAGAAGGACGTCACGTTTATAGCCATCAGGGGCGATAAACCCCCGGCTAATGGTGAAATCATAGCGGCGAATAACACCCGTGTTTGGAGAAGTTGTGTAGTAGTTGGTGCTTGTGTCCAACGTACTCCACGGGAAACCATTGGGAAGAGGGTTATTGGTCAGCCATTCGGGCAATTCAGGCACATCGAGTGTGCCAAGCAAGGATTCCCTTTCATTACATTAGCATGTGTGAAACTCGAAGAAGTTCTGACTTCTCACCCGTTGGTGTCAACCTGGGCTGTACTCAATCCCAGGTCTCCGGCATCGAATGGGTCTGCCCGCAGAGCAAGGGAGCCTGGCCGGCTCGCAAAGTTGCCCATGGTAAGTTGACGAGAGCTAGAATTAACAAAGGATATCAAAGAAGTAGATTTCTGCGGATGATGGCATTCTTCCAGGCCACACTGGCTCAAGCAGCGAGAAAAGGGGGTATTTATAACATTATCAAGCCCTCTCTCCATACTCTCTTTCAGGAAGAACCTCGCCCTCGGAATTCAGCTCGGTCTTTCAACATGCCGGGAAAGCAAATATCAGCTTCTTTGAACGTGCCTCTTCTCAGCCCATCAACCGTTTCCGCCGTATTGCATTGCTTCCCTCCACGCGAGTGGTCTGCTGAATCGTGAAGTGGTGGGCAATGTAAGCCACATTGGAACGTTGTCCAGGGCGCAAGCCTGCATTCGCCGTTGGAATCTCCAGAAATGGGAATATATTACCTCGTGAGCTGGGCCGCTGCAGCTGCCGCATTCCGCGGAGTGTGATATGTCCCCTGAACTTATCAGCGCCAGACCGTTCTTCATGCCGCCTGTATGTCGTTGGTCCAGACCACCTGACACATCTCAGCAGGCAAGCAAGATAACTCAGAATACGTATCATCTCCCGTGAGATGAGCTCCAAAGCACTGTTTAGTAAGGGTACTTTCAACGAGTGAGTAATGGTTGTGGAGTGTCTTTGGGCGTGTCTCTCGGATCACTTTGTAAAGCTTTGGCGAGATTCTCGGTTCGCGCTCGTAGAGTATGTTACAATGATCTAACCAAGCCGCAGATAGCCTAGAGTCCGGGATGGTCTCAGCTGTAAGTCATGGTCCGGGGTAGTCGCGATTGCAACCACGATGCGAGCTCAATCTCAGAAACGCTTTTCTTGACATTAGGCGCATGAGGCTGTGAAACTTGGCCAGCGAATGAGAGCCGCTGGCCCAGTACTTGTGACAACATGGGGACTGGGCTCCAGACGCTATCCGCATATACGAGCCACCTCTCTCGCCCGAGCGGGATATTAGGACTCTCAGCCCAACAACTCCGGGTCAACATTCCTTAAAAGATACACACTGATGGGGGTCACACACCCACAGGTCAAGGTTACCAGGCTTCGGTGCCTGGGTGTGCGCCTCCCCCGGCTGGGCATTTTGCCAAACGTACTATCTTTCCACATGGCTTCTGTCAGATCTCAGATCGAATTGCAGGCGTCTACGTCGTATCACCTATCCCACCAGGCACAATAAACTCAAATAGTGATCCATTCGGAGGGTTTGTGCCCAATCGCTAAAAGCACGCATAATATACTCCATCTTTCGTTCGTTTTGAGAACCCCTTCATGTTGGCAGCCGTTGAAGTGGAGGTCACGCGCGCCGTACATCATCAGTATTGGCCGCCTGTCTCAAGGCATCCTCAATCAAAGAGCTTCGTAAGCATTATTTAAGACGCATCAACTCAAAAGCGGGGGATCCGGACGTCAGCCGTCCTCCAGATGTGGATCAGCTAGACGGTTCATCGCAGCCTTTTTTGCAGTGGTTCTCCCAGCCGCACAGGAGGAAATCTCGGTCAACCTCGTTTACTCATCAGCCCCCAAGAGGCTGAGGGGTCCATTAGAACAGCCAAGAACCTCGTGAAGGGTGGGTGCGGGTGGATAGGTCGGCCAGTTTCGTTCTTTGCACCAGCACTCAGACCCCGATGATGTTTGCGTTGAATCTCCCGTAAGCACCGCTGACTGCGCTCTCAAGCATAACAGTGAACACCAAAGTCTCAAAGCTCAAAGTTTGTCTGATCAGTCTTGTTTTGATTTTATTCTGTGCCCCTAATCCTCCCATTTGGTACGCAAAGTTGTGTATGCTGCAGGACTGCCAAGACTTTACTTCCTTGACAAAACAAGTGTCGGAGGAGTGGAAGCAGGAAAAGAATTGGGCTGAAGATGCAGGTGATCATACAATACGCCGATATAATACAGACCGAACTCGGTCGGAAATGCACACAACCAATATTATGGCGTCATAACTCCATTGTCGTCCCTAGATATCTCTCTTCCATGCGGGGTGCGCCCGCAAGATAATTGGGCGTCGTTGCGCTTGCATATACAGCTCATTAAACTTTGGGTCCGCATCGGTTCGAATCACAGAGCCAACGCCCATGAAGAAACTACCCAGCAACAGAGTCAGCCCGCTGCTTCAACATTCCAGATGGTACGTCCAGGGATTCATACCCAAAGGTGGCTCCTGAAGCGGCCATATACTGTCCCAGGGTGCGCATGATTCCATTGGTACCGGCGCCGTAGCGGAAGACGTTCACGGTTCCTATGAAACATGAGTTCGGAGTGTCCTTGTTGTCTCGAGGCGGGGTGCCAAACCGTAGATTAATCCCATGATGGTGCCGACAGCTGCAGAATTGTCAGTGGTGCCGTTCGTATTACCAATATTGGGTCAGAGTCAGGCCATACTTCCACCCATCATGGCACCCATCTTGACTGCACACACATTGTAAGCTCAGGAAGCTATCGTCGGCCAGGGAGTGTTTTGCATACACTTGTCGAACACGGAAGGACCATGCTGGCCGCCGCCGGGGATAGCTGCGATAGGAGGCATCTTGGCGGTCTGGAGGCGAGAATTTGCTGCTACCGTTTGCAATGGCTGACCTAGCCAAAGAGTCAATTGACGTTGCGCAGGCGTTAGAAGTTGCAAAATAACTGGACCTGCCGTCTCATCAAAGTCTAGCTTGGAATCGGCTAACCCAGACTCCTCAGCCCATCTTCCCCGATGCTGGCCCCCTCTAATAGCCCGCCATGCACGTCAATTTGGCTACCGGGAGCCGGCAGAACTATAATGCGAACCTCGGGCCTAAAGGCACACAGTGCCCGTTTCGAGTCGTCCAGGCTTTCGCACGGCTGTAAACCATCACGTGAACTCTCCTCAGGAGCGGGACGATGCGTAGCGTGGTTTAACGGATAACCCTATCATGCTATCCCTTATGGAGTAGCCTGTTTGCTTTCCATGAAGAAAGGATTCCATCAGCGATTTTGCCAGTTCAGGATACCCTAGAAGGGTGATTGCTGGTTCATGCTCAAGTCCGCAAGGCGGCGGCAGCTCCACTGTGTTCCTACCCCCAGCCAGCGCAGCGCTTAGCGAGACGGGAGAGAGGTGACGGCCTAGGGATCACTCCCATTTCTTGCACGTCGATCAATCTCTCTCTCAAACAGCCTTCGGCATCAAACACCGCCAACGCAAAAGACAGCAACGTGCAGCATCGATTTTATCGGTACGTGCCCCATCTGCGGCCATTCCCAGAGCCTAAGCAGAGTTTCAGATTCAGTTCGCACGCGACTTGGGTCGACTCAGCCGCGCCTTAATTGGGCGGGTCGGAACCACTGTAGTAGCAGCCAGGGATCCGGAAGCTGACAGATTTTCTCATCAGTGAAGGCACAAAGCATCGGTTCCTGCAGTCACAGTTTTCCCACGCCCATCGATCCGAACGTCTCCTCACAGCATCTCTGATTCGAACTTTCCATATCTTCGACCCTTGCGGACGCCGGTGGCGTGGTTCTGGTGCTGGTTGCGCTTGACTGCCATTCCTTTCCACGACGACCACGACGCTTAGTTTATCCGTAGCGCACCCGCCCATCGACCCACGCCCAACACCGGCCTCCCTCATGACTGCCGTTGCCAACCCTCCGGCTTTTCCTCAGTTATCACGGCCAGCATGGGGTTCTATTGACGGGCACAGTTCAACCAACCCTGACGAAGGCAGAGGCATGTTTGCGCCGCGTAAAACCCTTTCGCGAACCAATTCCTCCTCCTCGGTCTCTTCCACCTCGTCCAACTCATCGACTTCTACCGCCCTCACCAACAGCTCACAATCAAATGGCACTGCTGCATCAAGCAACTCTGATATAAGCCAATGGTCAGCCGGCGCCGCCACCCGCAAGAGACCACCGCCGAAAAATCTGGCTTGGGCTGCAGGCAAGGGTGACGCACAACCTGATTTTTCAAGATTCGCTGCCGGGCGTCCCAACGGCATGCCTGTCGCGCATGGTCCGACTCAGGGGCAGCTTATGAATCAGCAGGGCATGATGGGTCGCCCAGGCGAGCAACTGCCGCCTGGGCAACCCGTGCTCTTCCTCCTATCGCTCAACGGCACATTTGAGAGAAAAACAATCGCCGTGCCTTTTGCCCCCGATAGTCTGCGCATCGGGCGTCAAACGAACCAGAAAACCATTCCAACCGCAACCAACGGCTTCTTCGACAGTAAAGTGCTATCGAGACAGCACGCTGAGATATTCGCGGAGCGAAATGGCAAGATCTACATCCGAGATGTCAAGTCGTCAAACGGCACGTTTGTCAACGGCTCGCGGCTGTCACAAGAGAACCGGGAGTCTGACCCCCACGAGTTGCAAACTGGTGATCACCTCGAACTTGGCATCGATATTGTGAGCGAGGATCAAAAGACGATCGTGCATCACAAGGTCGCTGCCAAGGTCGAACATGCCGGCTTCATGAGCCCTTCAAGCAATGTTTTAGACATGAGTTTTGGAGATCTCGACCCAGCAAACAGCAACATGATGTCTAATGGGGCCATGGCGATGCGTGGGCGAGCCGGTAGCAACGCCAGCAATGGCCGCATGGTACCGGCCGGTGCTCCGATGAACGGACAAGGTGCTCAACAACGCCCTTTTTTCCTTTCACCCATTGCAACTGATCAAATATTAAAACGGCTCATGGTAAGGCCAGCTTGCTGCTCACTCATTTTTTGACAAACTTGATAAACGTATCCGCTAACCTATGGACAGAACGAGATGCGAAGCGCTCGGCTCCAGGCCCAAGATTTGGGTCGAACGAATCAGTTTGTCTCGACCTTATTATCAAAGAACGACGTCAAAGATATAGAGAAGGCCGAGATCCAAGAGCAACCTCTGCCGCAGCACGTGGTAAATGGCAACGGCGTTCCGTATCGACCTGATGGCAAAGCCCGCTTTTCAGAGCCTCCGGCTCCTCCCCCTCAACAACCGTTACCCGAGAAACCAGATGTCCCTTCTCTGAAGCGTGGGTCAATCGACCGTCCCAAATCAGTCCCACAGAATGCATCTCCTATACGCCAAGACAATTCAAGCCAAATCCTGCAACTAACGGAGGCCTTGAAAAATGCCAAGCGAGATATTGATACCCAAACCGCTCGCATGCGAGAGCTTGAGCAAATGCTGCAAGCAGAGCGGGTTGCTCGCGAAGAGGCGGAGGAGCTCGCGAAGCGATTAGAAGAGTCTGCCAGCAGTCAAGTGAATGGTGTTGCCATTGCCCCTTCAGTGGAGTCCGCCCTCGAGACGAATGACGAATCTGAGCAACCCTCTAAAAACATCGAGCAAGATGAGGGGGAGAATGCCGAGGATCGCGACACAGCGGCAACAGAAGACAATGCGGCCAAGGAAATTGCAATTTCTCTCCAGTCGCGAATTGATGCCATGGATGTTCAAATGCTCGAGCTCAAGGAGCAATTGGAGCATTGGAAGCAACGATGCGAAGTTGCGGAATCAGAACGAGACGCAGATCGTAAGACGCTGGCCGAGATGGTCGTTCAACTTCGTGCAGAGGAGGCTCGGCAGGTGGCGAATCAAAAAGAAAAGAGATCGAGGTCCCGAAGACGGGCTATTAATAACGAGAACGAGGCCGCCACTGCCAGTGCTGACCCATCAGCTGCTGGTGATGGCTCCAGCGTTGTTCAAGCAGACGGTTCCGGGTCAAACATTGACACCAGCGATGAACCAACGTTGTCGCGAGCGAACACGATAACAGCACTTCATCCTCATGATGCATCCCGCGGAACACAGTCACTACAAGTTGGGTTGCCCTATGCTTCCGCTGTGGGCGTGGTGCTTCTCGGCATGGGGCTCATGGCGTTCCTAAACGGGTGGCAGGCGCCCTCTCCTCGGATAGAGCAGTAATCGATTCAAGCTTGGACACAACATCATCTACAGGCTGGGCCTTTATTTACTCGTGTCTCCAGACATAAGACTCACTTGGATTGGCGCTCATCACTCGGTATATACACATTACTCTTATTTCTCACAGCAGACATCGTTGCAATTCATCAGGGACGACGAGATGATATGGTTTCATGAAGTGCATGCCCTCTTCAAAGGGTGAACGGATTTTCCTTTTGTGCGGTTCTCATTTTATTTTTCGGTCTTGTTCAACATGTACCAATCTTCCTGTCTACTGGTCAGCTCTCGATGAACAACGCTCCGAGGAGCGGCTGATTCTTCTACCCTCATTTCAGCAATTTTTTTTATTATTATTACTATTCTTCTTCTTCTTCTTCTTCCCATGTGTTCTTTCTTCATTTTCTTTTCGGTAGAGATTTCATGATATTCGGCTCTTAGGGTGGGCCAAAGCATTGAGCTTCAGATCGCCAAGCGAATCTGGAGCGTGTTGGTATAACATAGCAACGAGGGCGAATGTGGGAGCAGTGGGCTATGCCACAATATGATGAGATGGAAATGTGATGTGCTGTTTCCTTATTTTGGGTACAACTCAGCGAGGCATTACAAATGTTTAAATTTAGATTATTCAAACAATAGGGCTTCAAGTACCGTTCCGATGTGCCTTGCTTGCGTATGTTTGTATGTTTGTCCGTCAAGACGGATGAGAAGTAAGTACCCACCTTGTCCTTGTCCGTTGCTCTGTTCGGTGTACCTATTCCTGACTCTGAGAATGCCTAGCATTAGAGGAACATCTGGTGTCGCAGAACACCTGCCATCGGAGGAAGGAGGAATACCGACTATCGTGGCCGATCGGTAGAGTCTAAGCCTCATCACACCGAAATCCAGAAACAAAGAGTACCCAGGACCGGCTGATCCACACCCAACCAATTTAGTGAACTGCGACCAACTTGGCAATCACGGATGGATTACATGCATATATCGGTGTGAAAACTGACCTCTGCGCACCCAACTATAGGATAAAATCGAATGACGGTTCCCTTACCGCTGGTGCCAGCCACGCCGACCCAGCTGTAAGGCTAAGGCTGTGCTGATGCAATGCAGACCTGCCTGCATATCGAACCTCCGTCAGCGTGGTCGAATCATGTGTGATTACTCAGCGAAGCGCAACAAGCGCGCGACTCTCGTCCGTCATTAACCACCTCATTCAGACAGCCGCCGGCCGGGAACAATGGGAATGGGCGCGGCCATTGTATGCGGGCGATTATGCGGCCAGCAAATGCCTTGGGCCGAAAATCATTCAAACCCGATTTACTACGGTACTTATTTTTGGAGAGACGGGATTTATTTTTACGACTTGGTTTTCGAACGATATCAGCTGTTGTTGGCCTGGCGATCCTGGCCACAAATTGTGATTACCTACGTCGCGCGGGAGCATTGGGGGCCGCCCCCTCGCTCCAATTCATGATATCGCCAAATTGGGCAGACCGCAGAGGAACTGTTCAGCGCAGGAGAGGATACCAATCTGATACCACCCGGTTGGTACTTTGAAGCCCTACGGTGATGCCGGATACTACTATGAGCAAGCCATGCGCCAATCAGCGCGGTTGCAATACTTGTCTGGCCTGTCCACTCCTGTTCCATCATCTAGATAGAAAACACGAACGTGCCCTCCCGGACGCACGAATGTGCACTCACGTGGGTACGGGTGCATTCATGGTGCGCGGGGATGGAGACATACAATGATTCCCACGGCAGTCACTCCACGTCATAATTCCCAAATTTGGCCTTCACACCGCGAGCTCTGGTGGGTGTTTTCTCCATGCCTGAGGAGTCACACAGTGACGAACGTCCGGTCACACAGGGCTGCTGCCTGACTGCGATCCAGGATTGCCCTTGCGATCGCGGACTGCTGGGTTTCGAGGCAGGCCAAGGCGTCCAATTGACGTCGCATTTACGCGCCCGATGCAATTGATTAGGTTGCGGCAGGTTGCGGCGGGTTGGCGACATGGAGAGCTAGTGTCTTGTTGGTTCCAGTTGCTGATGGAATGTTCACGATGCGACTGTGATAACGATGTTCAAAGTCGTCCTCCCGACGGCAAGCAGAAGCATGTGGGTGCATAGCGGCGGTTGTTGTGGGCCCGCCGCCGGCAGACCAGGGGACCACGGCAGGATGGGCAGGGGTGGGGCAGGGGGCAGGTGGCCTCGGACAAGAGAAGCTGTCAAAAAAGACGTGAACGGGTACTTTAGTCGCCAGCCGGTCTCGGTGAGCACCAAGGTACCTTTTCAAGGCCCCAAGGCGACAAGTCGGGCGTTTTTCGAATGCGGGGTTGTGAGTGTGGCGCTGGGGCCAATACGGCGGCCCTGGTCGAGCTGTACTGTGGGCTTGCAGGCACGAGCCAGCCAATCGTGGCGATCGTGGCTGACCACTTCGCACGGGAGCCTGACAGCCTGGCCGCCAAACGGGTCTTTTGGGTTCTGACACACAACCAACGCCGGCCTTGCCTCAACGGCTGCTGTTCTCTGTGAAGAAACACACAACCACTGGCCTTTGTGGCTGTGCGCCAGGCTATGTAGGGGATTTGGGTATGGCATCGCATCGTGCTGGGCCCAGGCTGGCGCGATTGCCTGGAATTGCCAGGCAAGGCCAGGCTTCTAAAAGGAGAGGGCATCCTCAGGTTCTAGAATAATTTGCCACGCGCCCTGCCCGACTTCCCCAGCTACGAGAATGGAAGTAGATGCCTCGTCATCAAGTGCAAGAACCATTTGCACTATTCACTTCACAGACCAGCTCGCCACGCGGCTCGGGGACCAACGCCTTCTCGCGGACGCCTTCGCATTGGCCCCGTCCACCGCCATCACCAATGACTCAGACCTATACTGGTCCGCCTCGCCAGTAACACTGTCACCCCGCCTGCCTGCTCTGCCCACCCCCTCGCCCTTCCTCCGCATTACCACTGATAATAAGCCCAAAGACCCCTCTTGTGGTTTCCTGTTCGGTAGCAATCCAGCAGACTGTGATATTATTCTTGATCAAACTTCCCCAAAGCAATTTGCCATAAAAGTCGACTTTAAAACCGGAGAAATCCAACTCAAGAACCATAGTCGTACCGGGACCTTAATACGATATCCTGAATCAGCACCCAATACTCCCAGAGTCTTAACGCAAAGGAGTCTTCAGACGGCACAAACCGTTGACGTCGTTCTCTCCCCAACCAACTTCATCCGCATTTGCTCTCATGGGCAAATTTCCAATGGCCACCTTCTATCTCCGGTCTCGCCACGATACTCGAGTCAAAACTCTCCTGAGTTTGTACCTTTCACAAACATCGACATGAGCTTAGACAACAGCCATGAATCGACACTATTTTATTTCCCCCTCCAGCCCATGGGGGTGGGGGCCCAGCATTCAGTGTCGCCGGTCATTGACAGCAATGGCATGAGCTTGGACTTTGCCCAAAACCCTGAAATGGGATTGGACTTCTCCCAGAGCTCCAGCGCGTACTCTTCTGGGCCCTTCCAGCCTCTGGGTGGTATTTGGGCGAACGACATCGACCCCAGCATGGCTCCGTTCATCAACGAGAATGTGGTCGACTCAAGTCCACTGTCCCAAGCTTCAATTGAGCCCCTTCAGCTGCAGAACCCATCCCCCAGTGTGGTCAATGGGATCGACCCCGGCGCATCTCCGTTCATAAATGACAACGTGGTCACCTCAAGCCCGCTGTCCCATACTTCTACTGAGCCCTCTCGGCTGCAGAATGCATCTCCAAGGGTGGTGCGGAGTGATAATAACATCCACATGGAGGTCAATGGGAAGCAAGTCTTGTTCAGAACTGCTCAAAGGCAGTGGGACATGGAGTCCATTCTTCGCGCCTGCAACCGGTCTCAGGACCAGCATCGGGCGTTCAAGAAGAAGCTCTCCAGGCTTGGACGCGTGGCAAGGGAAGGTCATCGAAAATACATCTCTCTCCGGGATGGTGTCCTACTCATCCGCGCCGTGGGCCTCGAGACCGAGCTGGCAGACATGATTGCCATGCTCCCCGAGTCGGTGCCGCCGGACGAGGAGAACTTCCTCCTCAGGTACCAACGAGGCCCGCAGAAGAACCACCTCGTCTACAACAACCACGAGATCGCGTACAAGCCGGAGGCCGGCCTTATCAAGGCAACTGACCTGGTCAAGATTGCCAACGTGTCCCGGAGGACTCTGTTTGCGTATTTCACCCGCTTTCCGAAAATGAAGAAGGAGGTTGTCAAGGGTGGCGCGCACAGTGGATCATACATTCTGCTTCAGGATGTTCCCACTCTTTGCCGCGCTTTCAATATCGACCTCGAAGTTTACCATCGTCTTCGGGAGAAGTTCCCATCCTCGGATCGTGGCCCATTGGCCGAGCTGAATGTGAACAGCGGCGAGAACCTCGCGAGCAATACAGAGGTCTCAATGACTGGTGAACCACCGCCTACCAATGGCTCCGGCACCACCAATCCCTCCTCCCCTTTTTGTGAGGATTACTTCGGCCCCGATGCCGAGTTCACGTTTCACGGAGATGAGAACGCAAGACGCGCCGGCGACTCTTCGTCGCGAGTGGGCTCGCGTTCATACATTCCGCGAAATCGCATCAGCCCAGTTGATGTCAATACCGTCAACCAGGCGAGCCACGCGAGCAATGCGAACTACGTGAGCCATCACGGCTTCGGGAGCCTTGCGGGCTACGAGAGCAGTGACCCCCAAACCGGCCACAGTAGCCATGGCAGCTCAGGCAGCCACGAGTTCCCCTCGTCATTTTACAGGACCCGGGGCTCACTTGTTCTCGACTTAAATCTCGAGGATTATACTCTTTCGCGATATTATGACGACTTTACGAGGTGACGTGAGGATGATCTGTTTTTCCTCCTTGATTGTTTTTGTGTTTTGCGTGTTTTATGTGTTTATTGTGACTTAGCAATGTTTAGCCTGTTTTCGTTCCGGATTTTTTTTTAGAGTCTTTTTTTTTAGAGTCTTTTTTTTAGAGTCTTTTTTTGTTGTTTGTCTGTTTAGGGTTTACGCGAATTGCCTTCGTTCAGCGAAGTAGATCTGTTTATCATCCACATGATACTGGGCCATGGGTGGGTTTAGGGTTTAACGATTTCAATTTTTTCTCGTCATTTTATATTATCACACTAGATTGAAGACAGATACGTAATGACCGAATAAAAGTTTCCTATGATATCCCTCAAACAGTTTGACTTAGGTGCACAGGTAACCTCGCCATCTCCAGCTCTGGGTATGTTCTTGGTCTGATCTAGGGTAACCCAAGTGTGGAGTGAAGAAATGAACGGAGAGAGGAGATACCAGTTCAGACTTTCCTTTACTGAAGTTTTTGATCTGGAACCTCTGCCAATTGAAATGATATTTATTTTGTATTTCTACATCCTACTTGAAATTGCTAGAGACGTTCTTGTGTATGTGCCCAACTCAAGGACAACGAAAGCATGGTGGGTCTAGAGTCTTCCCATCATGAAGCAATGCTGACACATCCGGATTTTTTGACAGGCGCTCTCCGGAAACCCACCACGATCCTAATCAATCATCTCCATCCCGAAGCTTGCCGTCATCCACTCTGGTCAGACCACTCTTCACTCCCACGATATCTTCTTTCGAACGAACCTTCACCGAACCTCTGCAACACTCAATTGACACCGCTAGCAAAAAAAGAAAACGATGGGGGCCTTCCAGAACAAAAAGTTCCGCTCGTCAGCGAGCATGAACGGCATCGCCATGAAGTACCGGTCCCTCATGAACCGGCACCCCTTCCTCACCTTCGGCCTGCCCTTCATGACCGTCATCGTCGCCGGCTCCTTCGTCCTCACCCCGGCCACCGCCATCCGCTACGAGCGCTACGACAGGAAGGTCCGCCAGATGACCAAGGACGAGGAGCTCAACGTCCGGCGGGCGCCGCGCAAGGTCGACATGCGCGAGGAGTACTATGTAGGTTTTTTTCTTTCCCTTTTCACCTGAGCCCTCCTTGGAACTTTCTCTCCCATGGGATTGGAGGCTCCAATTGGCGAGATACGGAAAGTTCCTTGGGAAAAAAAGAAAAAGAAAATTATTATTGGGAATGTCTTAACTGATCGCCGATTTCGATTAGAAACTCGCCGGGCGGGACCTCGAGAACTGGGAACAGAAGAGGGTGGAACGGCTGAAAGGCGAGAGCGATGGCATTCTCCGGTGAGGAAGAATTCGGTCAATTCGACAAGTCGATAACCCAGCCGTCCGGGTCATCCTTGGCCTCGGGTTCAAATTTCCCCATGTTTTCTTTTCCTATGCAACGCTATTTGTGGCGAGGCAGGGGGAGGGGGTAGGAAAACAAAAAAAGCGGCTGAGCTTACGCCTTGACCTCGATCGGTAATTGTTGTATATACTATCGAGGTTCTGGGCGAGCAAGGCTGAGACTGGAGAGGGCCTTTGATCAATCTATTTTGGCACTTCTGTATACCGAAGTTTTGCGGAGGGGAGAAAAGGGGGAAACGCACGGCACAGCGCTACCAGACGCTGATAGTCACACATTATTGCATCACGACTTGGGTGCTCATTGCGAATGAGCATCTCTCGTCAGGGGGTTGAGGGGTTAAGTAGGGGGTGGCGAGGAGTGTCGCGGCTCGGTCGCGAAGAACCCCTCTCTTGTACTATTACTTTCGATTTACGATACCCACGTTTACGCTGATGGGAGGGAGTTGGATCCCGACGATGGGGGGAGGCATGGAGGAAGGAAGGAAAGGCTTGATCCTTTTCCTGGGGGCGAGTGCTTATGCAGGGATCCAGCATGTACGATTTGCTCACGCGCACAAAAGAGAAAAGCATTGACAAGAAGTAAGCTTGGGAAAACAGAAGCAAAGACCATCCGATCGTCCCGCGATCCTGGGATACCCAGCTCACGCCCCTAATCGGGCTTCAATCCGTCGGACGCCGATGACGAGGCCGACGCCAGAAGATGCGATGGTGATGAGCCGCTTTGTTGTAGTGAAACCCGGTCATTGGAAGACAGGTGTCTCAGGAACTGGTTGTGATACGCGGTTGTTTGTGATATGAGCGATGATCAGTCGGGCTTTGCCTACGGGCGGACCACGGATGTCTAAGTCGTATGTAACAGAGCTGAGGGTGCAGGTATTCGCGATACCAGTAGGAGTCGGTTACGTGTAAAGTGAAAATGTAGATCCCCAAATTGATGTCTTCGCTCTGCACGCGCCTGGTGCGTTGGTCGAGATAAATGGGAAAATCCGAAACGTGGTCGACCCTGGCACGGATGGAGCGGGCCAACGTCATAGAATTCCACGTTGGATGCACACATCCAGGTGGATGATATCAATCGCGGGCGATCGCCCTCATAAGGGTCCAGAGGAGCAGGGCCGCCTGGTTGGGTGCGTTTCAGGATAGAGCGCATCTTTTCCCGAAACCTCCGACAGTTGCGCTGTATGATGGAGTGATGCCGGTGGCGATGACGAATCGCGGCGTTACCGCCGCCCACTCGGCGATCTGTGTACTCCAGAACGGTTTGTAGATCCTGCGGACGTGGATCCCCTCGATTTGTCACCGTTAGTATGCCTGCACTGATGTCCAGTGTGATGTGTCAGATGCAGAGCTTGGAAAAGGAAAACAGGTTTCCTGGCCTGTTTGACGCTTACCGCCTCAACGACCCTATTCTGATACACCGGAGTCGTAAAAGCAAAAAGAGAAGGAGGATCAAAACAAATGAACTAATATGATGAGACGAGGCTTGACACAAGGAACAAGCAAGTTTGGTAAGCGAATCAGAGTGCGTAATTGCTGATCAGCGCCCAGCATCTGTTTTAGTAGCGAGTCGATTGACACACCGAAGGGCAAAAAAGCGTGCGGGAGGTGCGGATACAAAACTTTTTTGACAAGGATATCCCCCAATCCCAAGTCCTCGAACGCCTTTACCGCAAATTCCGTGATGGCCTCAAGTGACAAGCTACCGGGGCAGGGTCTCGGGGGTTTGCGGGATTACCAGCGGACGAAGCAGCTGGCGGACGGCCGCAAGACGGTTTTCACTCATGCTGAGCCGGACTTTGTATCACTAGCGTGCGCACTTGATGCATGTCTTAACGATAAGGGTAGGGTGGTGGAGAGGGAGGAGGGGGCGCTGAGGGTGAATGAAGTGGGCGTCGATCCCATGACCAGACTTGGCAGGTCAAGTACCAGAGAGATGATTCGCATGGCGCGGGGGGACCAATGGCAGCAGGTAGCAGGTCAATTCACGACGAGCGGGCCAAGGAAAAACGCAATGCAAGGGAGGGCGTGGAGGGTCTTGGGAGCGTTGTACCGGAGGTGGGGATCCAGCAACCATCACCAAACCCTTCAGCCGAAAAGTGCAATCCAGGTCAGCACGGCAAACCACAGCGAGACCTCCTGCTTCCTTTGCCTCAAGCAGACGATGTGCTCGTAGTGGTGGTGTACATGTCAGCTATGCACATTGAACACGCCTGGCGCTACGGTTTGGTTTGATCGGCGACCTGCGGGCGTGGATTGTGGAGGACTGCCTCCTGATTCTTGTCTCGGTACCTTTTTTTTACTTTTTTAGCTCGTCCTCTCTGCTGTGAGGCTTTCGGCCGAATGAATCAGTTGGATCTTTTTTCAGGTACTTGTGCCTGGCAGACCGCCCAAAGGGGGAAACCAGTGCGGGAAGGCCTAGAGTCAAGCTTGCGTAGTAGAACAGGTACCGATGGGAATAGGCCCGGACTTGACGACCAGAGGGAGCTAAAGGAGCGACAACCGAGGGGGTGTAGGGCCGGCGCGGCCATCTCATTCGTGCATCGTATAACGCCGGCCTGGGCGCCCCATAAGTGCCATCGTGAATCGTTGAACTTTAACAGGGGGGACCAGCAAAGAGGAGAATGAGTGGCGGTGAGAATGCGTGTATTCAGACGATGAAGATGGAGACAGCTGTTAGATGGAGGGGAGCGGGTCACCGAATTAATTTAGCTGATGGGGATTGACAAAATATGGGACAGGAATTGAAATGGTCGCTCACCTATCAGGTGAAGCGGAGGCATTATCTCGCCTTCTGCGGCTGGACATGGCAAATATTGCAGGTAATGAGCTATAACATGCAAATTTGCATATAGGCAGGCATAGGCGAGACTCGACCTCAATGCAAATGCATTGTGAGATTTGCTGTTCCTGCTCGTCAAGATAAGCGAGGTCGAGGAGGCAGCTCCGTGTCCGTTGACTGCCCAGTGAGCGGGCTAGGAACCGATGAGATGAGATCTGGACATGTCCACTCACGCGTGGCCAGGAAAAAGAAAAGCGTGCAGCTTGCATGGATGGCCGGAATTGCCTTCTCGCAGGTGTTCCGTGTTCATAATTACTTATTCGCCTGCATTATAGTAAAAAGCAAAGAGACGGAAACTTGGCATGATCTTCGCCTATGCGTCCAGGGTAACATCGAGTCCAGCCAATGACCCATCGTCAGCTGAGGTGTTCACCGTGGATTGGCGAGAGGCGTAGCTAGCGCCAACCCGAAGCCTTGGAAAAGCACCTCTGCGGCCTCGGATTGGCCAGAGAGCCATTGATACCGATCTCGAGGCCGACCGTGATTGGGAATAGCGGGACATGGGTTTGGGGCAGTTGTGGTTAGCTGCCTCCATACACACACACACATGCATGCATAGCTGGAGAGAACGTACTTGCGTTACGTGGACGGTACACACTTACGGAGCTGCCCGTCAATGCCATAGCCCAAATGTAGAATTCGATACGCCAAAAGCGTATAATCCTCCACCTGGATTTCCAATTGTGATGGCAGTGTGGCTGGCTGGTTTCGATCGACGGCGGAACTTGCCAGGATCCCTTGAGTTGAGTTTCGTGTTGTAATGAAATAGGCAATGTTAGATCCCAACGGTATCTGAAACTTTTTGCTGATCTTCTCTTTGTCCTCCTCAGACAAAGACATAGGTGAGGGGAAGCAATACTCCCGGATGGCCCTCTGATTCGCCACGGTGTGGTGGTCCGCCCTACCTTAGTTCCTGATGGGGGAAAAGGTCAGCAATTGCCTTTCACATCGGCGACGATCCGTCTATCATCACATATTCATTACATCGGTGGCTGGACTGGTGATGGCCTCAAACTAGCGCGAACTGTAAGCCTCCTTGGCCTCCAGTGTATCACCGCCGAGCGATCGGAGTCTGCTGATGGTAACTTCGTTAGCTGGGGATATGCTTCACTAGGGCCCGTCCTGGTGACAACCGCCCGTCCACCACGACCCGAAACGAAGTAGGGATCTAAATGGAGGGGTAGCAATCGACAGTGTCGACGGTCATCTGACGGAGGATAGCTGCTTGACTACTTCGTACCTGCAGCTGCCCTAACAACCGAGGACCCCAACCACGATGACCCATCTGCTGACCTGTATGTAATTTCGCCGTTGCCATTATAAATCGGCTAGCAGCTAAGGTGACCACGATGTGCGGGGTGGCAGCTTGCAAGGCCCTCGGAGAGGAAGCTAATGGCCAAGGTTTGGAGGCCCAGTATTGACTTTAACCCCTGCCGAGTCGGCGACCTAGTGATCTGCCATTTGCCTGCGCAGCTGACCGACTCGACTTGGCGATGAACGGCCGGAGGACCAGTTCCCAGCCTTGTGGCCGGCCCGGACCTGGATAGAAAGCACTACTACACAATTTGGTATTCTCTTTTGTGTGGCTGATGACTCTGGCCGGCCCAGGCCTGGTAGCCCTGCCAATTGTCAGCAAACGCAAATGCTGGCTGGGGTTGCCCTGGGCTCAGCCTCATAGCTATTTCGATATTCCTTTGTTTGCTGCCCGGCCTGACCTGGCGTTTCCTTGCCCTGCGATGCGATACAATGTAACGCAACGAGATGAGATCAAATGAGATGAGCTGCGCTTGTGATTATCCAATTTGTAATTTAGGGATCGCCGATGCCAAAAGGAAAACATTATTGATTTGAGTTGCCCCAGACCCTCGCTGGATCGATCGCAGCCTACTGCAGCTACGTGCAGTAGCATCAATCCAGGCCCTGCAGCTGGGTGAAAGCTGCATGCTGTGCCTTTCCTCAGAACGGGTCCTGGGCATGGCTGCATTCACGCAGGCAATGCGCATGTGAGCTGCAGCCGTCCCAAAATCTACTTTCGGATGCCCTCGACAGCAGCAATCCATGCGACGACCGGGATATCGACTGTCCGCCTGGCAACTATCCGCTAAGCGGACGACTCTCGTCGCGCAATTGTGTCTCTCTCTCCAACCTTGTGCATGTATCTCTGTGAAGTCGGCGGTGGGATGGAAGATGCCGCGACTATTGTGAGACAAGGGAGGGCCGCTATGTATGTGTGTCTGGGCCTGATTTACCACCAATGCACTCCTGCACTTGCTAGCCTCGCAGCTGCCCATACCAGAGACCAGACCGCACCAGACGACCTGCAAGCCCGATGCGGTGTGAAACCCTCTGGCCGTAGTGCTGTCGGAACCGAGTCTCAGTCTGGTGTGTGGGCTCGAGGCATCGCAGGGCCGGTCGATAGGCACCGTGCCTGGCCCTCTCTGCCCCTCACCACCACCAGGTGAATCAATTGATTCAGGAACGGCGGGCGAGAACTCAGAATTAATTGCTCGACCCCTTGGCCCTTGCTTCATTTCGTCCCGCATGCGTCTGTGTGTGTGTGCGTGCTTTTTTCGTTCTCGGGCCCGATCGACTCGTGACTCTTGTTCGAGACAAGATGAGACGAATGGATCAGACGAGATGTCTGCTGGGTCGAGGCACCAGAATACACTGTAGCAGTACCCCTTCCCGAGCATGAGCGAGGTGAGATTGAGTATTGACGCGAAACAGGGACCCCCGTAGGCTGCGAGACGTCATCGGCCGCCTGGCTCGCTGGAATGCCATGTGGGCGGCCGGTCAAGCGAGAGAGCGGGTTCAACGCAATCTATTTTCCTCTCTTTTTCTGGCTGCTGCATTTGCGACGCACTGCGCGCCTGGGTTGTGTGCAGGGATTCTCTGCGTTGCCATGCAAACCGAAAGCCCAAGCAGCTGGACAGAATACTATGTAGACATCTCGCTCACTCACTCACACCGCGAGCCGAGTTTGGGCTTGCTTCCCGCTTCCCGAGTTACTCACACCTCCCTCTACTCTAGCTGTGGCCAGATCGGGGAAGATGGACGGATGGACAGGCATTGGGATTCGTGTCCAGCAGTCACTTTGCTTGGCTCATCAGACGGTGTGCCACACCCAAGACACTGGATGCACACCCAAGGACCGCACCCTGGCCCCAGTGCCAGTGACTGTCCAAAGGACTCATCACCTTGCTCCACACAGCCGCAAACAAGGTTTCCAGGCCAGGTACGATGATGATGAGCGTCGTGGTGGGGAGCTAGCAGGTGGAGAGGGGGGCGTGGGCTAATCCAGACAGGTGGGTGCCTGGGCTCCAGAGCACCACAGCGGCTGAAAAAAAAAAGACAGGTACCTACCGCACCACATATTTGCTTTTTTTCCTTCGTTTCTGCGCTGCTTGCGTCCTGCTGAGAGTGAGCAGCTGGTGGGTCTGATCGGTACTCACGGCGGAGTGGGGACATGGCCGCCCATGTCAAGGCGGTCATCGATGCTGTGAGCAAGGTCAGGTACCGACACGCACTTGCAACAATGCGCTGCTAAGGCTGTGCCCGAGTCCTGGGTCCATGTACTCCGAGTACGTGATGGGCCCGGAGTATATAGAAACACGAGGCTCCCGCACATCCCATCCTCATCAGTCCGATCTGCTCTGCACCATTGCAACACTCCTTCACTCCCCTCCTCACCAGGGACCAAGAAGCTTGCTTCTAAACGGGATCGTCACTTGCCACTACTACATTAACAACTAATCCCCAACCTGACTTCTCTCCCTCTCTCTCCTCCATCCCACCCACACTTACACCACTTCCTCCAACACAAGAGTAGGACAGTGGAACATCCAACGACACCGGAGAGACTACACACAACACAGACCAGTACCACCGACACAACCACCACTACCGTCACAATGCATGTCTTTGGACACAGCTTCAGCCAGAAGCGCAAATGCCAGAAGCGTCCTCGCGACCTTCACATCCGCAAGGTTTCCTTCTCTGGCAGCTCGGTATCAGGCAGCTCATTGGACTCGAGCTCAACCGCCTCGGCCTGCACTGCCATTCCTCCTTCACAATATCGCGACTCGACGGCATCTCCTCACCACCCTCCGCCTCGCCTGTACGAACGACCCTTCATCGCCATCCCTGACCGCAGACACACAGTCCAGCCGACGACCTTTTACGACAGCGACGTGATTGATGATGTGGATGACGATATGGACGACGAGATTCTGGGCGACGTTACCGAGATCGACGAGGACCAATTTCACCTGGAGATGCCACCCCATTCCGGCTCCATTGACCTCGCCGACGACGACGAGGATGACTACTTCTACATGGCTGTCACCAAGCGGCCGCAAATCAACCGCTCGCGATGGTCCGAGTCCACCATCCAGACCATCGCCACGGATATGTCAAGACGCTCCAGCATGGCCAGCGTTGCCAGCAGCATCCACTCGATGATCGATGAGAGTGAGGTCCCTCCCGTTCTCATTGAGCTGCCATCAAGCTTCACCAACCTCCAACAGCCCCGTGCTCACTCCGTCCCTGGAGCCACCAAGCGACCTGGTATGGTTCACATGGACGGGGTCGAGAGCTTCATCAAGAGGGGTGGTTGGAAGCGACGAGGCATCGTCTTCCACGGCGAGGAGATCTACTCCGACTGTGATGGCTTCTCACTCATTTAAGATGCCTCTACAGCTCACTATCCTTTCCACTTTTCCTACCTTCTCTTCTCATCACTCCTTCTTTCTTCTACATTATTAATTTTGTCTACCTACGAAGTCATGAAAACCTTCTTTTCTTCTCTTGTCTTTCTTACAAATATTTTTTTCTTAATCTGCTCTCTTCAGCACTTTTCCTTATTTTTCATCATTATTAGCGATTGGGATTCACAGCGACACAAGGGAAATGCGGGCTTGATGGGAAATGTTGACATTATTGGACATGTGAAATCATTGGGAACCGGGAACACTGCCACAAACACTGTGGATTTTTCTTTTTTTATCTTGTCATGTTTCCACAATGGATTAGGCTGGCTAGCCCACAGGGATATCAAAATGTGGCGTTTGATTGACATTTTTTTGGGAATACAACATTAGAAGGGCTAACCCAGCGTCGGGATATTTTCTTTTCCTCTTGTCTAGATACCATATCGTTTATTCAAATTCTTCAAAAGGCACTTGGAACCTTGCCCAAGATACCTTGCAATACAAAACACTTCCAATACGAGAATTGAAAAAAAAAAAAGATGTCACCTGTGTCGCTCTCGCTTTCGTGTGGCGCCATCCCTTTCCAGTGCAAAGTGATCAGCAGTTTTGACTCGCTCGTGATTTCTCGCCCTCGGGGCTTGGCCCAATCACCGCGCCCCCGCTCCCTGCTTCGTACCTGGGGCCTTGGCAGGTGTCATCGGTCGTCACCAGGAACGGTTTCTGCTGCCTTGTGGCCCTTGTCTTGTCTTGGCAAGCCGCGTGTTGTGAAAATGTGCAACTTGATTCTTCTCTACCATGGGACGAACCCTCGCTCCTAAAGCCCGATTGTCCGATATTTTGGGGTCGTGCATCACGGGCGGGCTTGGCAGGGCAGCGACGAGAATACTACACTGCGGCCACTGTGCCTGGGTGAGGATACATCCCGGGTGGGACCCCGGCTTTTGAGTGACGTTGATTCAGATGGGACGAAGAAGCACGGCTCGTCGCAGAACAAGAAATGGAAGCACGGTACTTTGATTGCTACTTCTAATTAACAACCCTCCACCCCCACTCCTTACACTTGATCGAAAAACGCGACAGCCGAAGATGTCCTCTATTGGCGTCATCTCATCAGTCCTGGCTCTCATCTCAGGACGCTGCTTGGTTCATGTTTCCTCGTGTCGTTGCCTACCCGACCTGCTACGCCGTAGCAAATTGCCGTCTGCCTGCATGGTGTAACTGTAGCAGCGCCATGACCTCGCGGCGGCATGAACCGGTGCCCCGGGTCGTAGATTTCCGCCAGTGTGGCTGGCACTCGCCATGCTCGCTGTTTGGTAAGCATCGTAAGCAAACACCTCGAAAGAAGCCTCTATTTGCGTATTGGTGCGACTTGGGTTAATTACCCATTCGCGGGTTTGCTTGAGCGCTGATTATTAGGCCACGCCTCCCCTCCCCCGGGTGTGACCTGTCATCTGCACAGCCTTGCGCATCTCTAGATCCGGTATGGGACCAAGGCAGCAGAGGACGGCTTCTGATTGAGCCGTGACTCAGAAGAGCGAGCAGAACCCGCCTGGGCCCGACCCCTACGGCGCAGGAATTGGCGTTGATTACAGGAATAATTATATAATTATACTCCATACTCCTAGCCTTACGAACACGTCGGGAACGAGGCCAGGGCAGGGTAGGGCATGTAGACGGGTGGTCTAGGCTTCGATGCTAAGCCCAGAACACACACGCACAACTCACACGCCCCTAGAATAGACAGAAGGAAAAAGAAAGGGACGGACGGACAGGCAGGGGGGGTTTGGTAATTGTAAACTTAGGTTTACAGTCATCCGTAATCACACTCATCATTTTTTTTCTATTTGGGCTTTGTAAACAAACCCTTCTCCACGTGGCTGTAATTACACCCTGGATCCCAGAAGTGGAATATTGCCCTTCGGGTTTCTTGACGTGTCGAAAGCCTGGGTGTATGAATAATTGAAAGCCTGGGCGAGGGTTTGCCCAACCCGACTGACTGCAAGGGCAAACCGAGTACACTTCCCAGCACGTACGTAATTTAGCAAGGGAGAGAGAGGCTGTCCCCAGGGTCCAGTTAGAGGGACAGCTCATGACAAATGACTTCACAGCCGTTCACGCATCCACTTCCGCCCGTCACCCTGTGTCACAGGATGGATACTTCCGTGCAGACTTGTGGAATGGAGACGCGGTTGATGATTAATTTAGGGATCCGCGACGGGCGCCTCTTGTTTCGAAGCGCGTTATTCAAGGCGAGGCAGTGTGGAGCGTGACGAATCTCGCTCTCGCCTTGGTCTTGGAAACATGTCTCGTGTGTTTGGCTCTCCGTTCCAGGCCTTCCGTGAGCGACCCAACTCAGAGCTAACAAGCAGGACCCCTAATTTTATCCCGAAGCCCGAGGGCGGATGCCGAGAAAGTGGCGATGGCCTCGTCGGAATAGTAGAATGGATCTGACGACCCGAAGATCCCGTTTCATTGGCTGCCTCAAGACGAGACAGTGACGTCCTGGATTTACGGACAGAGGACTCGATATATCGAGCGCCTTCCTTTTTTTTTGTCTTTTTGCTTCTCTGCGGTGGTCGGATTTACACCAGATCTACACCCCTCGTACTCGTTCTGGGGACGACTCTCCTCACCCCTTCCGTGGTCATTTCTCGCGTACAGTCGATAGTCGCACTGAGCCGCGCATGAGCCTTCTTCTGGCCCGCCTCGAATTCGCGGAATTGGAACCAGGTTCCTGGTTTCCAGCAGCCTCGCCTTTGTGAAAAGGCGGGAGGGCAAAAAAATTCCACTGTGAAGACTTTTATTCTCTCACGATCTACTACTCCGGAGAGGAAACTCAATGCTCTGGGGCTGGGCCATCTGGATGCATGACATGGCACTCCCATGCTTATCCTGGAGATGACATGCGTTTTACGCTTAATGTGTGGTATTATCACTGGCAATATGGGGAGATAACCCAGATACACGCCCCCCCAAGTCAGGTAAGTCGCAACCTGATTGGCGAGTGGTGGAGTAGGAACAACAGAAAATACAGCGTTGTGGGTGATTTGCCGAGTGAAATCTTATCACGATGCTTCCCCATACTGAAAAAAAAAATTGCGTTCTTGTTGAGAAGGGTTAATTGCGATGGGACCCTGGCCGTTTGGCGCCGCCCGTTGTTGGGCGTGGGGCTGAATCTCGCCCTGGATTCCCCATTAACGGAAATACGTTGTGCTGAGGCTGAAATCGAGGGCCATGAGACGGGCCAAGTAGAGCGTCTGCGGCAGGCCTAAGGATGGGGTCCAGAAATGGGCCTGGGTCAACTTCAGGGTCCTGCCTAGCCTCTTTACTCTGGGCCACAAGGGCCGGGACCAGTTTTTCCTTCCCTCAGCCTTCTCTCGAGGACCAGAACACCACCTCCCGAACGCTAGCAAGATGTGAATCGAACCATTCCATGATTTGGATGGCACCTGCGCTCCCTTTAGTCTCCGCGCCGTTGCAACGGCATTTTTCTCCTCTTGTGTCTTTGCTAGTTCTCGCTCGGTGCGTGTTCTCGGCTACTTCCGACCAGCAGCTTTCCATCTTGGGAGAGCTTCCGGCTGTAGCTGACCCTGCACTGGACTATCTGCACCTGTCTCAATGTGGAACGAGGAGCAGCAGGCTGGCTGGAAGGGTTGGGGTCGAGTTATTGCACCTCCAAAGTCCCGATGGCTCCAGAACACGAACGCCATGGCTGCCCGCCTCACCGAGCAACACCCATTAATTGGCTGGCCGGCGGCGAAGGGAGATTATCAAGTGTTGCGATCCAGACAAAAGAAAAGAAAAGAAACCACTGCCCGAACGGGATTCTCCGAGTTGCCCATCGACAGATCGTGAGGTAATCTTGGCCCGACAGTCTGGAACCTCAGCACGGCTGGTTGGTTTTCTTTTCTTTTTTCTGCCTCCGCCCCTATTCGTGCGCTTTTTCTTCTTTCCTGCACTATTTAGAGTAGCATGGGCATACACCCAGAGAAGCCCAGGATTGTGTCTCACTGGGCTTCCTTTATCCGCTGGGTGTGTGGTTACTATCCGCTCACTGTGCTTTCTATATGCAGGGAGTGAGGGCGGCCAGCGCGCGGCTGTCTCCGTGGAATGGCTGGATGGCTCCAGCCTAGTCTGTGCCTCCGCCATGTCTCTCTGTCTGTGCCCAGGCGCTCCTCTGCTGGCCTCACTTTCTGATTATTCGGCTTGCCCACGTGAAGGTGACCTGTCTCAAAATGCACTTTGCTGTTTCCTTGGCCTCGTCCTCTGGCCAATGGTGAAGCTATCCGGACCGGAAAGCCTGTCTTACCTCGAGCGGCCGCCAGCCTGGAATTCCCTAAATGGAAAACTAACAGAGCGTAGTGAAGAGGAAAATGGTCATCTGAGGAAGCAAGCATGGAGTTTCGCCCCCCCTTGCCTGTAAGGTTTTGGTTGCACACCCTCGAGCCCGACGATAGAGACCCTGTTCCTCCTAAGCCATCCCCAGATTCCCGAAGGTTGCTGCAGGGTGTTTTGCGCTCAGCAAGCAGAGGCAATCTAGGCCCAGGGGGGAGGAGAGATACGGCTGGCTGTGCTGACTCTCTCGTTTGGGACGTGGCTTTCCAGCAACCGTCAACTGTCAACTTTTCCAGGCCAAGCCACTTTGTCGTGTTAACTCTCACTTCCACAATCCAGGCTACAAGGATTCCTTCCCCATGTCTCTGCTTCCAGCTTGCTATCGCGATCGCGACCTTGCATGGTCACCGCAACGAGAGGGACTATTGTGACTAGCTGATCGCATCCCAAAGAAGCTATTATTTGCCTGGTGGCTTACAATAGTCAAAGCCCTTCTTGCAGTCCGTACTTAGAGGGAAATCATGATCATTCGCACCAGGACTCCGCTTTAGCAGCGAACTTGCTCCCAGTTTCTATTCTTGTCTCTCGCACTGGGAACATGCAGAGGCTAAAACATACTTTTCCTGCTATCCGCAAAGAGGAACTGCAATAACGCATTTTTGAGCTTTGCCTCACTGGTACGATGGTAACCTTACACCCAAATCCATGACTGTCCTACTCCCTGGCGGAATACGTGGCAGTACGAGGATAAAAAAAAACACCGGGAAAAGAAAGAAAGATAAGGTATGCCACATGGAGAGACCTATGTGCCTACTAGCCCCAAAATATGACCGAAAAAGTGATGATACCCCTCCTCCATCATGCACGTTGAACCGAGACTGGACAGCACAGCTGTAAGATGATCCAAATGCGTCGTGAGGCTGGGGGGAGAACAGTGTCGCGGTGAATGGAATCCATCCAATCTGACGAGCGCACTGCGTGAGTGAGGCGGCGGTGTGAGCTCCCGGCGACCAGGGCTTCGGGAGGTGCTTCTTCCTGCATGAGCTGAGGGGCAGGTTTCAAAGCAAGTCTCTCTACACAGGTCTCTCGTGCAAAGACAGTTGGCATCGCCAGCTGACCGATATCTTTGCTTTGTCTGGTCGTGCTGACGTCGGGGTTTCACCTGCAGGTGGCAGACGCGCAGCGCCTACTGGTCGGCTCTGTTGATCGTGATATCGGACGCGCTGATCCGTGTTTTCCCGGGCAAGTATTGTTAGCATGGTTGTCGAGTAGGTGTGTGCCAGAATAGACCTAGATATGTCGACGTTCGAAAATGGGCCGCAATATTCAGAGGCAATAGCTTGAAAGATCAGCCAACTGTCAAGATTGAGTATTATTGTTTGATAACAATGATGCAAAGGAGAAGAACCATTGTAATCTACGATTGCTGGTTCGATTGCACAGTTCTTCGCTGTGTGGGAGGCTCAGTGTCCCTATTAGTTTTCGTCTTGTCTGAGAAGTTGACTGTCCGCTTGTTAGAGGCAGAAAACTTTCATTGGTTCGTTGGAGGTAGGAACAGGGTGGATGTACCGGTAAGTTTCATATCCGTCCTTCCGTATTGCCAGTATGATCGCCTTGTGACGACAAAAGGACCAAGTAGGGGCAACTTGATCAACGCCTGACAAATTACGAGAACATGTAACTTGTGGCACACTGAAACAACACTTGGCTGGCGTGTGAGAGAGATGTCCGCGCTGCCTGTACTTCCTGTTCTCCCAGCCTTCTTGTTTCCCCGTAAGAGTAGAGTCTGCTTACTGAATGAACCGGATTTGAACCACTGCATTCTCTTCTCAGAGAGGGCAAAGAGTGTCGATCTCGGCATTCCTTTGCGTACCTGGAGATATAGGCTGCTAAGGCAAATTTATATTCATATGTCCTTGGCCAGCTCTGATTGAACGCTGAATTAGAGAAACAGATATGGTTTTAAAACATTATTTTATAGTTAGCATAAGCACAGCTTTGGAGGAAATGTAAAGTAGCAATATATATCCCGGTATAATCTGTTGATTGAATCTTCATCGTGTACATGAGTCATTAATCAGTCCATTTGCAATTCCAAAAGCGCCTGCCCATTCCCAAATCCAATTTCCCGATAATCATACCACAGCATGTGTGTCCAACAATAACAAAGTAATGACAGGAACAAAACAAAGCTTAATACATCCGGCGCTGGTAGTAGATGGACTCTTCGGAATCCGACAGCTTCCTCAACTCCTCCCTGATGAGCCGCCGTCTTTCCGCACGGGTGATGGGCACTCTGCTCTTCACCAGCGGATCGGGATGCTCAGCAGCCCAGGTCTTCCTGGCCACGTCCGCCTGGAGCTGCTCCACGATGGCAAGCTTCTCGGGGGAGACGACCTTGTCGATGTGTCGAGCCTCGAGCCGGGGCTCTTCGGCTCTCGATACCGTGGGCGCCACCTCGATATGCTGGACTGGTCTCTTGTTCGCCTCCCGCTCGGCGTCGCTTTCTATTTCAACAACCGTGCCATCGGCCAGGCGCTGGGTGTGCTGTTTGAAGTGATCTGGAAGGTGCATTTGAGGCTTGTGTCTTGGCTGTCGAGGGCGGATGGCTGTACGAAGATCCCGTAGAGTGCGTTGCTGGATCACATAGCCGCTGAGAAACAGAGCGCAAGTGCAAGAAATAACTAAATCGAAAATCCAGGATTAGATATTGGGATACCGCCTCGAGCCTGGAATTTGGGTCCATTCCAGCGCAATCAGGACGAAAGAAGCTTACCGACAAAACTGGTGAGGAGCACCGAGACTTGGGAAGATGTGAGAAGAATTCGGCGCATTGTGATCTGTGAATTTCAAGGCAAAAATTCAAAGTTGCTGATAAAAGTTGGTAAAACTGTTGCGAGATTTCAATCAAAAATATAGATGCTTTTGATGAAACGAGTTATCCTCTCTCATTGCATCCTTTAACACTCCAAACGCATAAACTTGTCGTCATTTGATGGGGTGATCAGGTTGGCAGAGCAACCACCGATAAGACCCCCAGTTTTCTTATCGGAACTTTTTCTCCTGCAGCTTCGCGGTAGCACCCCACATGCTGGCAACCTTGCTGGAGTCCGGTGCAACATCTCATGTACGATTGATTATCGCTACTGCCCTCCAGAGCTTGAAGTATACACCGTTGCGCCGCAATGGGCAAGCCAGATACTGTGCAGGCGGATGCCCGCCGCTTTCTCGACGAGCGTGGCTCCAGCGCTTCTCTTGCCCCCAACGGGTTGAACCCAGCCATGATCATGGAAAAGGCCGTCAAAGACCGTATTGTGGACTCGTATTTCTACAAGGAGCAGTGTTTCGCTGTCAACGAGGCTGATATTATCGACCGCGTTGTCGAGCACGTCTCATATGTTGGCGGTACCGGTGGTGCGACTCAGAAACCCAGCCCCTTCCTCTGCCTGGCGTTCAAGCTGCTCGAGCTTGCGCCCAACGATGAGATTCTCGGAGAGTACCTGTCAAGGGGCGGGGAGCATTTCAAGTACCTGCGCGCTCTGGCGTGCTTCTACTTGAGGCTGACCAGGCCTGCCAAGGAGGTTTACGAAACGCTGGAGCCGTTTCTGGAGGATAGGCGGAAGCTGAGAAGGAAGGGCAGGGCCGGCACCAGTCTGGCCTACATGGACGAGTTCGTGGACGATCTGCTCACCAAGGATCGTGTCTGTGCGACGAGTTTATGGAAGATGCCAAAGAGAGAGACGCTGGAAGATCTGGAGATTCTGGAACCGCGGGTCAGCCCTCTGGGTGACCTCGATGATATTCTCGAGGAAGATGATGAAGAGCAGAACGATGCCGCGGAGAGAGATGAGGAGGGAGAGGTCTCCGAAGCCGGGGAAATGGATGTGGATGAAAAGGATCGATCGAGGACGAGGAGTCGGTCGCCTTGAATACCCTTCATCAGCGATAAGACCGACGAGCAGAGCCGAAGATGCCCTCACATCCTCAAAATCGATTACAGCTGTCACCCTGCTAGCAACATAGACATCTCACCCATCTCATCCAAGGATGAAAGAGGCTTCGAGTCTCAGGATGTCTTTGTCTAGGCCACGGATGTTGGTCAAACGGCTTCAGTCAGCCGTGACCAGCCACGAGCGACAAATACCATGGAGGCCAAACGAAGAATATGACCACCCTTTTCATAACACTCCAATGGACACTGGCCAGGCTTATTGGACGCAGGCATTGAATCTCGGCTGCGTACTTCGGCAACAATAATGTGGCCACGAACATTGGCGTCTGGACCATGTGAAGATGACTGGATCATCATTTGGCTTGGAACATAGTTATACATTTTAATGATAATCTACACTAAGGAGCAACGAGCGCCTCCAACTTCTCTGCCATAGCTAGCAGTCTCTTGTCGTCCCAATATTGCCCAATGAGCTGCAACCCCGATGGCAATTCCTTGCCACTCGTCTTGGATGGCACGCTCACTGCGGGCAGACCAGCCAAACTTGCCGGTACTGTGAAAACATCGTTCATATATGTGTCGACACTACTCTGATTCTTCACCTCGCTCAACTTGGGTGGAAAGGTAGGCGCCGTAGGACACAGGATGAAGTCAACCTGGACGGGGCCTTGCTTGTCTTCCAGACCTGTCGTCTCCGCCATGTCGCTCAGATCAAACTGGACGGGCTCATACAGGGGGTTTTCCAGCTTGAAGACGCGGTCGAAATCGCGCTGGACGAGGCGGCGAACCTTCTGTGCCTGGATGAAGTAATTATCAATTGCCTCGGAGCTGAGGCTATACGTTCCGAGGAGGATACGGCGCTTGACCTCCTCGCCAAAGCCGGCCCCCCGAGTTTCGGTATAGAGAGTTTCCCCAACGGCGTCTGGACCTTCGTTGCGTACACCATACCGCACGCCATCGTATTTGGCGAGGTTTGAAGATGCCTCGGCCGGGGCCAGGACGTAGTAAGCGCAGAGCGCCTCTTTAGTAGAAGGCAGTGATACGGGGACAACCCTCACACCTTGTTCTTCAAGACGAGAAATTGCAACCTCCCAAGACTCTCGGATAATGGGATCTAGTTCGGCAATGTTGTACTCTTGAGGGATGCCCACGGTGATACGAGAACAATCAAGCAGGCTTGCGGGCATTGCTTGCTCGCACCGCTCTCTCGTAGAAAGTGATAATGAAGTCGGGTCGTTGATGTCGTTCTCTTTACTCAACCCTGTATCGAATATAAGTGACCGTATAGGCTGGACCTTCTTGGCAAGTAACCCGACAGTGTCTAGGGAGTTCGCATATGGGACAACTCCGAACCGAGACAGCATGCCGTAGCTGGGCTTGTATCCCACAATGCCCGTATAAGCCGCGGGAAGCCTGATTGACCCTCCGGTATCCGTTCCAAGGGCGAGGTCTGCATCACCCAAACGAACGGCCACGGCGCTGCCCCCAGAGCTCCCCCCCGCGGAAAGATCGTCTGACAGAGGATTGCGCACAGGTCCGTGGGCAGAATTGACCGAGTGTGATCCCATACCGAACTCATCCATATTCGTCTTGCCAACGACCGAAGCTCCTCTAGCCCGGAGTTGTTTCACGATGGTGGCTTCGAACGGCGAGGGGTGGGCGGAGAGGATTCGAGAGGCGCATTGTGTCGGGAGGCCAGCCGTCGCAATGTTATCTTTTACCGCGAGCGTGAACGGTTTCTCATGAGCTACAGGCGGTGGCGAGATCGGCTGAGCTGTGTAGGACATTAGTTTAATTGTTTGTGGCTATCGTGCTAATCCATTCGTACCTGCGTCGACGAAGTGATTATAGCTGCATTGACGACGCCATTGCTGCTGAAATGGCGCAGTGAGGACGGACCCTCTCCATAGAAATCTCCCTAACCGTCGAGGTCCAATTGACAAGGCCGGGCGGCGCAAGACTGCCGGGCTCATGCTTAGTTAAATACCATCGAAGGTTGGGGGAGCTTGTGAGTGATGGTGGTGCTCTGACTGTTGGCTACTGTAACTTTGGGTGAGATCTGACGGCAAAATTCCGCCCCGCGGAACAGAATAATTTATTTGCACGTACCACTTTCGACTAACATCTCGCCCTCCAACTTGTGCAGCCATCCATCCACTCACCGTCTCACTCTCCATCCATCACGTACCCTAAAATCATTCTGCGATACCAGGCATGGCATCCAAACGCGATATTTCTGATCTAGACGAGGGCGAAGTCACGGAGCCAGAGATCAAGCGCAAAAAGAAGAACTACCACTCTGGCGGTACGCGACAACATCAGAACTCCAGCATCGACCCAACCTGGGGCCAGAAATACGTCTTCTCGGGTTACGGCGATGCGACGACTATTCCCGCAGGAGAGGAGTCCGACTTTGAGGATGATGCGGAAGCTATGGCATATTTGATGTCCGTAAGGTGAGCAGCTTCCCTACCGTTTACCATTTCAACCTTCATTTTACTGAACGATTATTTTCCTTGCAACGCAGAAATGTAGAGTTACTGATTTGGTGAGTATGGAATTATAGGCAAGAAGCATCCGATATACCCCATCTGCTTGTTGCGCCCAAAGTCCAGATCGGGCCGCAGCTACCGCCTGAGCTGACGCAAGATGATGGCGATGACAACGCCGACGGTGACCACGACGGCGACTACGAGTACGATGGCGACGGCGATATCGACCGAACCATTTATACAGACGGAACTGGTGATACCAGAGGGTATTACGAGGATGGGGCCTACGTTTCTCTGCCTGGGCCTGGAGAGGGAGAGGAGGAGGAAGAGGAAGGGTACGATGAGCCGGGCGAGTTGACGGAGAAGGCCATCCATGAAGCCTACTTTGCGGCCGTTTTGGAGAAATATTCCAATCTCCGGGATCTTCTCAACTCGACCCGACCTTCCGACGCCTACTCTCGATTACCTCCATCAACCGCGACTGAGGCTGCACCCTTTGGGCGCAATTCATCCACAATGTCCAAATGGTCTGGTCTTATACACAAGACAGACCCTCTCCCTCTCCAGATTGCGCTCATATCCAAGGATTCTGCTCTGCGCATTCTAAGAGTCATTCTCAGCGGCAAGTTTCTTCGCCAGGGACAGCCCGTATCTGAACGCACCAGTCGCTGGTTGTGGGCGCTCCTGGCTCGTCTGCCAGAGCGAGGAGAGATGAACCATGTCGAGATCGGCTGGATCCGCGACTTGGGAAGAAGAGCGGTGTTGCTGGGAAGAAGCCTTGCCGAGATGGCTGCGTTGAGAGAAGAGTTGGAAGATGGAGGGTTGGGCGTGCATGAGTACGTGGACGGGAGCAGCGACGAAGACGATATGGTTGAGGACCCGAAGGCCAATGATGGTGTAGACAGCCCAATGAATGGAGACGGCACCCCTGATTTCCCAGCCGACGATCCAAAAAAGGCTGACAGCGCTCCCGAATCTGCCCCTGCTGCTGCTGCTGACCAGGCGGAGGAGAGAAAGCAGACAGATGGCCAAGACGATGATCTGGAGGAAGGTGAGATCTCAGAGGAGGACGACAATCACGGCAAAGGCAGTGGTGAGGACGAGGATGACGAGGATGTTGCGATGGAGATTGCATCCAACTCGTCAACAGACCCCGACGACCTAGAAGCCGCAAAGGCCCGGCTTCTAGCACAGGTCGACGAGGCCGAGGCTGAGAACGATCAGCTTTCTGCCGAGGAGGCAGCTAGGTATCGTGCTCGTATGAATATGCGCGCGACAGTGAACATGATACTCACAGTCGCGGGCGAATTTTACGGCCAACGAGATCTACTTGAGTTTCGGGAGCCTTTTGTAGGTATGTAAAGGACTTTGCAATTTGGTAGGTTACTGTGTTCAGGTTGGTACTTGTATATTGGTTATAGCGTTTGGGTTTTGATTGTACAGGGTGTTGACGCAGTTCTCTGAGGTTTGTAGATTAGCCGCCACCAAGTATAATCATTGAAATTCAGAAAGAGAGAGAGAGTCGGCGCATGGATTTCCAAAGGAGTCGGCGCATTGCATTCTTTTGGAGTTATCAGTGAACCAGAACGGCTTGTGAGCTTGTAATATATTTCCATTGCATCTCGCGCGAAAGGTGAAACGAACAAATAAAATAGCCAGCTAGTATAGTATCGCAAAGCAAGCTAAAACATCTCAAATTCAAAATGGTATCCTCCCCGTCTTTATGTTTGTCTTGTGACATGCCAGTGTTGTTGGACTCCATAAACGCCGATAGAACAAAAACGCCTCCAATAGTTAAACAACCAAAACTTCCCAACGGTCCTACAACGTACAGCCCATCTCGCATAAATAGAAATGAAACCTTGAGTCTAGTTTGCTGTATCCATCTCCTCGCCGTTTCCAAAGACGAGGAAGTCAGCGTCCTCAAAGTCATTGTCGGTAACCATGTTCTCTTGCCCAAAATATCCACCACTGGAAGACTTCTTTGAGAAGCGAGATCGTGGGGTAGACTTGATGCGCTCGTTCACAAGACTGACAGGGGTTAAGCTTCGAGTTTGGGTATCCTCATCCTCGTCGTCATCCAGGAAACGCTTGCGAGAGGTCGACGAAGAATCAACACTTTCCGTGCTCTCTTGGGACATGGTTAGCCCTGGCATATCATCCAGGCCAGGGGTGTCATCTTCGTCGCTATAATCATCCCTATCCACAGCAGGCTGAGTATCCAAGCCTCCGACTCTGTTGATGCCGCAGAATGGCAGGAGCTCCCTGGATACAACCCTGGCCGAGGCAGGTGAGGACCTGGGGGCAACGTGTTTGCGGTCGTCGGTCCAGAGCTTGAATGCACTGGTAGACTTGGTCTTATAACCCTCCGGGACGGATTTGCGCACACGCATGCCTACACTAATGAGGTTTGACTGGACACTAGCTGGGAGCGCAGGGGCTCGAGTGGATGGGACGGGTTGTCCGGGTGACTGTGCGTTGAAGAAGGAGGTAATCTGGCGCTGCGATGGGTCGGCAGCTGCACCAGCAAATGGGCGCTTGACTCGTGGAGTGGACATGTCGTCGGGGTTGATTAATTGGGTGCTGTAAAGGAGATGATGGAATGCGAAGACAGGAAACTATGATTTTCCGGCGGTGATAGCGCTGGCAGAGATAATTAGGGTGTCTGTGTTAGATTTGTAGTTGTTGGGCTGTGGCGCTCTGTTCTGTTTTGAGGTCGCTGGTTTGATGCTAGTAAAGCCGGCCAATGCTGGTCCGAGCGGAGGGGTAGAACAGGGATTTAAAGAGAGAAATGAGGCGAAAGAGAGATTGCGTAGATGAGTGGAGAGTGTCTAGGGAGTGTCTAGGTTGGATTGGAAAAGTTGGCGATCAAAGAAGAGGGGAGAGGCGATATTGCGTCAGAGGTGGAAGAAGAGAATTGATTGTCGCAGGATGGCAGGGAGGCTGGGGGTCATTCTTGGAAAGCTGCAAGCGGAGATTGGCCAGCGGCCCTGCACAAGCACCGCACCTGCATTGCATCTGTGGGGCAGGGGACCAAGTTCAGATGCGCGTCAAGGTCGTGTTTTTTCGCGTTAAGTAGTACATGGGTACATGAGGGTTAGAACAGCCTGCTGACTCATCACATAAGCACGGGCCTCCAGGGAAGTTGTGATGACCGTGATAAACTCCAGGTTAGCTCATGTCAGCTTTCGGACTTTCTGATATCAGTGTTGTGTTCGTCCATTGGTCACAAACAGACGGTACCCTCAGGGATGTCTCCCTTTCACTAAAAGCAGATCCAAAACAGAGGGGGAGATATATGCCTATCCATTGACGCTTTTCTTAGCCTAGCGATGTTTATTCAAGCAACTCGTTTCGGGCGACCTGAGGCGAGGCTCGTATGATATGGAGCACTCTGTCCATGAGCGAGATCGTAGGGGTAGCAATAGCCACATTAGTTGGATGGTTATAAATGGTGCCGTGCCTTAGAACGAGCGATTTGGTTCTTGAACCTGGTATGTTTCCGTAATTTGGTCGTGACTTTATGATTATGAGTCTGGTCCGTGGTGTCCTGTGGCTGCTCCTCGATACGCCGCTCCCAGCCCTTCAGTTGAAGGAAATGGAGCTTTGCATTGTGCCAGAAAGAGGGAATCCGTCTTAAGATTCTTGCTTAGAATCATGGTGAATCATAATGAATCATCCGCTTCCTTGGTAAGGTGTGGTGTCAGCCTAGGCCGAATGACTCATGACGATGGACGTCACAATCGTTTAGGCATTACATGTCACAGCAGTGGCAAACAGACATCACGATCCAAGGTTCATGCAGGATGTGGAAACCATTTGAATTTCGCAAAGCACAGTGTCCTCCTACAGCTATTCACTGCACTTGGGTATGAAGCGATCATCAACCAGCGGTTCCACGTCCTCACGTCTAGCCCAACGTAGACGCTCCATGAAATGCTTTCTCCAGCCATCTACCCCATGCAGTGCTTTTTAATGTTCCAGCCTAAGAGACGACTCTCTGGTACAAGACGTGACGTAAAAACGAGGAAAGCTCAAGTGCCATGCAAGATATCCGGAGACCCCCAAACGCCCCTGTTTTGGGTGTTCCATCTTCTATCTGCAAACGAGGTTTGATTATTGTTGCCGCATCGAAAGTTGTCTGTGCGCCACGTCGATGATTGGTTTTTTTTTTGTTGTTTTGCAGATCCGAGATGACCACCGTTAGATGAACCGTAAGAGTCGTGAATACCCAAAGAAAGAAACTACCAGATGTGGTAATTTACTTTCTGCGGAAAGAGCAACCCTCGGTTAATCGTGCCTTACCACCGGTAGGCTGGCACAGAACGGTTGTGCAGCCCTGGCAGATGACGACGGTCTGGGCGTGGGAGAAGACGGTGGTGATGGTGAAGCATCCGGGGCACTTCACGTCCATGAAGAAGGATCGGGGGGCGGGCACAAGGGTCTGTGGCCATGCTTGTTAGACACTGATATTGTTGAATCGCAGAGCCAATGGAGACGGGCTTCTCGGATATCATCGTACCTTGAGCTTGTGCTTCTTGGCCTCGGCGGCCGGGGAAGGGTTGATAAGATCAACGGCTAACACCTAATTGACAAAAAGGATCAGTACTAGGACTTCCGACAAAATGATGATCATCGGCTTCGTGAAAAGTAATGTGCGCAGGAGAGCATTGTGGATTATCGGGAGCCGTGAAGTGAAGGAGGCCGCGAGGAGTCGGGGCATTGCGTGTCGTGCGACTGATCGATAAAATTCCATCTGGCTGAAATTTCGACATCCAAAATTCCTCCATCCAACCCGTGCTCGAACGATTCCACTCTCGTCGTGTGTTTTGCTTGAAATGCAGGAAATTCGTCGCTTACCATCTTGACTGATTTTTTTGGAGAAGAATTGAAATGGAGGACTTGCGACTGTCGGGCTAATTGACGGTATCTGGCGACGGATTCGAGGCTCGCAAGAGGCGTGAGAGGAGGTAAGCGAAGAAAAAGTTCGGTGGGCTTGAGGGGGAGGTCCTCCTTTGCCTCCGGTCCAAAATTCTCACCAAAGAGGAATGGCGCCCTAGGGTTGTTCTGCCCGGGCGCACGTGAGTCGGCGGTTGCCCGAGCCCCATTGGCCCACGCTGGGTCTGCCCATTGACCTGCCGATCCTGATGGAAGAGCTATGAAATTATGCAACCAAGACAGGTGGTCTTGTGCACATTTATGCTAGTCCAGAAACACCACCTTAGACCCTTGTAGCCCCATTGACGTACGCGGGAGACAGAATCTTGGTGCCTTGGAGCACTTACGCAGCTTGATCAGGTCCATCATTTTCTGGCATTGCTGCTTGCAGCCACCGTAATTATCCTTTTCTTCAACCGCCTCAAATACAGTGACCATAAACCACAATGGCCGCCCCTGCAGATCAGCGTATTGCTGTCCCTATCGATGACCCTAATGCAGACACCGAGTGGTAAGCTCCAGGACCCCTCCAAAAATGCTTAGGGCGGGGTTCTAACAAAATCTACAGGAACGACATTCTACGAAAACATGGAGTTATCCCCGAAAAGCCGCCTAGCCCGACACCTATGATCGAGGAGGCCATTCTCGAGGGAAGGAGGTTAGCACACGAGAACAGACTCGAGGGAAAAGACTTGGACGAGCTTGACGAGCTTGAGGATCTCGAAGACGATGCCTTCCTCGAAGAGTACAGGCAAAAGCGCTTGGCCGAGCTGAGCAAAATTCAGAAAAAGGCCGTACACGGCAGCGTATATCCAATTACCAAACCAGAATATCAACGAGAAGTAACGGAAGCTTCCGAGAAGGGTCCCGTTTTCGTGAACCTCACCTCAGCAACGGGAACCAATATTGAGTCCAAGGTTCTCTCCGACTTATGGCGTCAAGCAGCACAGGAGTATGGCGACATCAAGTTCTGTGAAATCCGAGCCAGCCAGGCAATCGAGAACTATCCTGAGCGGAACTGCCCTACAATCCTCGTGTACAACAAGGGGGATATCGTCAAGCAGTTAGTCACTCTCGTCACCATCGGCGGTGTTCGAACCACCATGCAACGCATTGACGACATGCTCGTTGAAGTTGGTGCCGTCGCCGACACAGACCTGCGCGTTCTCAAGCGAAGGCGTGCAGCTGAAGATGCCGAGGAAGAGCGCATCATGGCAGGCAAGACTATCAAGACAGGTGTTGCTGGGAGATCGAGGGACGATAGTGATGATGATTGGGATTGATCTATTAGAATTGGTATACAAAGCGTGGCCGTGAGGTCAAATCTAAACAACACCAACAATATGCATATAAGTCCGGTTTACCCAAAGCACCCACGGAAGTCTGGTTGTGGAATGGTCCGAGCGGATATCCGGAACAAGGACAACAGTGCTTGCCGACGCTAGGACCCGATGTCGAGTCTCGACCATTCATTATCTGATCCTCGACAGCTGACATGTGGCGAATGCGAGGGCAGATCATCGGCGGCTGGGCACCAAACTGGGGGGTCTCATGACGTGGGGCGGGAGGGACCCTAGCGCTGGTCCATATTTACGTGCCTAGTCGCGTGCGTTCGAGGAACGCGTTTTCCTTCTTGATCCCATTGCGCCTAGCAGACAAAGGTTTATTTATTATCACTTGTACTAGGCATTGTCCCTGAGAAATCTGCATCAATTTTGGCTTTGGTCTCTCTTGAGAAGCTTGCGCAGCTTATTTTGAGCCCAATGGACCAGGAAGAAGTCTCGCTTCCCCCGCTTATAAGCGGCGTGTCGCACAATCCGCGAAAGCGCCCGCGCCAGCCACGGTTGTCGTCGTCACTTTCCGTGAATTCCAGCGACCCGGCTATCTTTTCCAGCGACGATGATCCCGCGCTGGACAATTACGTAGAGGGCCGCCAGAAGAAGAAATATATCGGCTCCTGGTTTAAGCATGATCCCGCATCATCCTCCGACTCCACGTTTGGCGAACCCACCGTTGCCTTGGGTCCCAAACCAAAGCGGACTTTCAGGCGAGACTTCGACAGTGGTGTCTTTCTCGGCAGCGATGGCACCGACAGCGAGGGAGTGCCGGAAGTTCTGGACAGTCCGGCAAAGCCGAAGCTTCCTCAAGTTGTTGTCCCTAAAATCTCAGCTGCAGAACAGAAGCTGAGGGACAGGATTGAGCGCTGTCTTGAGACTGGGGATGAGGCCATCGACTTCTGGCAGATGAATCTGTGTGAATTATCCAACGATACCATCGCTCCTCTTTCTCAATTTGCCCACATCCCCAAGATCACAAAGGATGTCGCTTTTGAGCAAAAAGAACCTGAGCTCAAGCTGTATCTGGCCCAGAACAGATTGATGCGCCTACCTGGCGCTCTGTTCGATGTGACCTACCTCACCACGCTCAGCCTTCGCAACAACAAATTGGCCGAGGTCCCTCCAGCCATTGGGAAAATGCACAATCTCCAGCAGCTCAATCTATCACAAAATCGAATTCGGTATTTCCCAGTCGAGCTACTTGACCTATTCAAGGCCAACAACCGCCTGGAGGGCTTGTCATTATTCCCCAACCCTCTCCTACCCGCAGAACAGTCGTTTGAGAGCCTCCTAGACGACGTTGGCCCAGAGCCATTTGAAGTGTGGGACGGTGCTCCCTGGAAGACTACCGAGAATTTGCCCCGATTTCTTACCCGTCGCCTAGGTCGTTCACCGGTTCAGACTTCAGAGAGTACGGGCAAAATTACGTCCGTCTTCACCATGAAATCAGCCACGGATGCCGGCATCGTTCGCGTGGAACAAATCTTCAACACTAAACACGAGTCTCACGGATCTCCAGACCCCTCGGATGAGCCCAGTGTCCAGCAACAGACGGTATCCAGCACCAGAGTACCAAGTCTGGTAGAGACCGTGATGAGAAGTGCCCATAGGAGTCCTCATCTCGGCGAGATGGCATCGTATATTCCTGACGAGCTGTCTCACCTCCGCACACTGTGCGATCGAGCTACACTACAGCAGGACCAGGGAGGACTGGTATGCTCACAATGTCGGAGGACCATTGTGACTCCGGCGCTTGAATGGATCGAGTGGCGAGAAATACGATCCTTCTCAGAGAGCACGAGGTTTGGTAGAGCTGGCAAATATCGTTTGGTTCCTATCAGCGTGCGCCGAGATGAGATCAACGTACCATTCATACACCGAGCATGCTCATCAAGGTGCGGTCCACAGGAACAGCATGCAGGTTGGGAATTTCCTCAGGGAACTCGGGGCAGAACCATTGGCAATATTTTCTATACGGGTCCCCTCCCTGGTGAGGAGGGTACACCATCCGATCCATAAGGCAGCCTTTTTTACTTTTGCTATTTTATCAGTATCACACGGCTCTTGTTATTTTTTATTTTATTTTTGGCGCAGCGGACCATTCGGTCAACAGGACATTATTAAGCTAGGGTGTATATATTTCTACTCGAGCAATCGAATATATTTGAACGGCCTCCTAATTCCTAGGGAGGTCTCAACTGGCATACAGCACGTCCAACATAGGTCTCACATTTCAAAGTGCCGCAATGGATTATTAAGTTACGTGTGGACTCGTAACCCCGCGTCTGTGTTGCACTGTAGAGCTTCGAGGAAGCGGTACGTCAGACGCCATCCAACCGTTGATGCCACCTGACCCAAACCAGGCTTATGACCAACCTAGTGGCAAGGATAAGCTCAGCCATATCTCCATTATCACTTATAAGAAAAAAGTCTAACTCTCTGGCATTGTTTACTTGGGTCAACTGAGTCAGTGGGTAGGCCATCGTCTGATCTAGGCTTTGAAGGAGAAAAATTAGATATTCCACCCCTTCAATTGCTTGACTCGGGCAGCACAAGACCTCCATCGCAGGTGTATCCATGAAATAAACTGCGCACAAGAGTCGCAGCAAGTACGTAGTCGCACTAATCTCGTGGGCAGTCACAAGCAAATAAGACACGGGCCTAATTCATGCAGTTGACAGATCCAGATAGAATGGCTGCATATCAGCAGGGGAGTGGGGGGCGATTCAGCGCATCGTGAACCCGGTGCCCGCCTGTAGGCGCTTTTTGCGCGCTGTCAGATTGAGGGACCAGGCCTCTTATCACCTGGCGAACCGAACCAAGCCCAAAGTCGTCATCTGCCCCATCCATGCATGCCAAATGCCTGTCTTTCCCATCCCTCCAGCCTGGTTATTAGCTCTCTTTGTCTATCTGGTCTATCTCCCCCTCCCAGCACGCCTTTTCGCGGCATAGCATTGGCCTGTGGAGTCGAGAGTTTTGGTATTTGATTTTAGAGATGAAAACCTAAGTGTCAACTTTATATGCCGCCCTGCCCTTGAGGACATTCCGACATCACACACACTGCTTTGCGGACCCTTGCTCGAGGACAAAGAGAGAATCCGCCGCCGAAAATGGCCTCTCCCAACCCGTCGCGGCCCGTGTCGCCAACGCCATCGCAGCTCCCACCAGTCCCAGCCTCTCCGGTCTACTCGATGGCCTCAACCGCCAATCCCCTGTCTCAGTACAGCCTCCCGCTACCGCCGCCCCCACGACCTCCCCATGCCGTACTCACCAAAGCCGACCTCGAGCGCTCCCAGGAAGCCTACTCCGACCTCGTCACCTCTGCCAAGGCCTACCGGCTCGCCCTCGCCTCCCTATCCACGGCGGCATCCACCTTTGGCTGCGCACTGGAGGCATGCGCCCGCCTCAAGGAGTCCCGCGCCGAGCCGGTCGCCCCGATGGGCCCCAGCAACATGTCGGCCAGCTTCACGACTAAGGGCGCCTGCACGGCCGACACGCTCATGTCCGCCTCCGGGGTGCAGCACCTGATCGCCAACCACCAGCAGATCCTGTCCGAGACGGTGTACCGGTCGTTCGAGGTGCCGCTGCTGCACGAGCTGGACAAGTGGCAGACGCTCATCGACGACGAGGAGGAGGCGTACCAGCAGCGCATGAAGACGCAGAGCAGGGAGATTAAGCGTCTCGAGAAGGAGGGCATGAAGCTGCACAGGCAGCGCAAGAGGGACGTGGGCCGGTTCCGGGCGCACCTCGTCGAGCTCACCAATAAGCTGGACGGGCTCACGACGCTCCACGCGGACCACTCGCGGACGCTGCTGAGGGAGAGCCAGGACACCAGCGGCCGGATCGTCGACGCCAGCTGCAGCCTCGTGAGGGCCGAGGTGGACATATTCGAGAGCCTGGCGAGAAAGGGGTGGACCGGGGGCGGCCTGGAGGATCTCCTCGAGAAGGGGCAGGACCTGTTTGCGACGGAGGACCACCACGCCGGGGTGGTCGGGGAGACGACCAAGCTCTTCTCCATCCTGCCGCCTAAGAGCATCCTCGCGGACTCTGCATCAGATGCCTCCAGGCCGGGCCACGCAAGGAGCGACAGCCTGGGTATGGACTCTGGCCAGTACCAATCTCTTGCCGCCGTCGCGGAGGCTCGTGGCGGCGGCGACGCCGACAGTATTATGTCTGCAGAGTTCACCAAGCCTCGCAATGCCAGGCCGTTCTCGCCACAGCCTATTCGGCGGAGGGCGACGGATGTGAAGGTTGACAGCCTGGGGGCCTTTTCTGGGGAGTCTTCATCTGTTAATGGAGACGAAGATGTCCTTCGGGCAGATCATAAGGTGCCTGCGATCGATCAAGACATCAAGGAAGAGGAAAATGAAGAGGAGGAGGAAGAGGGCCAAGAGGCCATTTGGGATGAGAGACAGGAGCTCCTGAGCAATTCCGGAAGACAAACACCGGAGCAATTCCGAGGACGAAAATCACCAGAGTTCATCACAGATGAAAGTTCGCCAGATCCATAACGAGCGAATCATTACACACACACAAGTCAAAGCAGAATGCTGTCATCATCTTGATTGTTGGAGTTCATGGCGTTAATAACTTCAGGAGCGAAGTTTGGTAGTTATAGACAGATCTGTATTATTTTGCTGTAGTATATATATATGCTTACAGCGGGTATCCATCAATATCCGCTGTGTCTATCAGACTGGCCAGAATATCCTATTCATATTACCACCAATTTAAACCGAGTGCAAAAAAAAGAGAGAGAACGCCAAAACCCCAATCGTGCTATGCGGCTGTAGCAAGCCTTCCACTACTTTCACATTGCTCATACAAGCCTCTCGTATCATGAACATCCACGCGCCCTCCTTCGGTTTATTCGTCCTTGTCGATGCTGGAAATGTCACCTCGGAAGAGACCAAAAGTGGAATCGAGCCACCAGATGATCTTCCAGTACAGACTTGCTCGATTCCAGTCAAAGTCGCCCGTTTCGGTTCGGGGGACTTCGTTGCCAATGATGCTTCCGCTAAACCAATTGATGAAGGGGATTGCGCTCAGAATGCGCTGGGTCACTGACTTCTGCGGCTTGAGGGCCTGCTCGGCAGGGAGAAGGACTGCGCGGCGGGCTGTAGGGATGCTGCGGCAGAAGACGCTGTCTTCCACAATTAATGGTTCAATGCCCGAGGACGTAGCTCCAGAGTTTCCAATTACAGCTGGGGTTGAATCTATGACTGTGCCGCTCGAGAGCGTACCGGTCTCGAGAGTTTGGCTCGAGTCCAGAGACTGGGGTGGCGAGTTGTTCAGATCAACAAGACGGCTGTTGAAGGACGTGGGGAAGCTGGTAACGCTCTTTCTCCTAGGCTGACCATAAGCCGCGGGCATGCTCTTTGATCGTTCATGCTCTCCTGCGAACAAGCTATCAAGGTCTGGGATCGCTTCGTCTTTGGGAGGTGGCATCCCCTTGTATGGCTCGGCGTAAACAAGGTGACCCAAGATGCGCTGTGGGCTTGCGTAGATGGCAGCATCCGCAGCCTGGGCACTCTCAAATGTAACTTTGATCCAATGCTCGCCTCCATCGACACGGTTGACCTTCATCCGCTCCTCTGCATTCAGAGTTCGCTGTCTCCTGAATGCAGGGTCCCGGAGCTGAGACTTGTAGCGTCGCTGTGATGGTGGTGGCTCGCGAGGGTAGTCCTCCAGGATGATACCAGCAAGCGACTCGAAATGAGAAACGGCGGCGTATTGTTGTGTAGAGGATCGGTAGCCGCGAAGCATAATCTCGACGGGCTGGGAGGCTTTCGTCTGAAGCTGCTGCTGCTGCTGTTGCTGCTGCTGCTGTGATGCCTGAGACCCTTGCGAGTCATCCTGCTGTTGCTGGGCGCTTTCTCTCTGCTGCGTCGCCGAGGCAGTGGCTTGGTGGCCTGCCACCCAGTCACCAAAGAGCTTATCGGCAGCAACTAGAGTTTTGTTCTCGCGCCCGCGCTGCGCTGGTGTGCCGGTGCGTGATCGAGACCGACGTGTCGATTTTCCGAAGGAGCCAGACTCGCCAATATTTCGCCGCGATCGGGTGGTTCCTGTGTGTGCGTCTGGTCTAAAGAGCCCGTTAGCTTAGCTCTCCAAAATGGGGGATGACGGATGGTGGTAAAGTTCATACTGGTTGAAAATCATGGCATAGGGACGCTTGACGCCATCATCACCAATATAACATTCGTCATCGGGAACATTATGAAGAATAAGAGGCGCCATGGTGACTAGATGAAAGCCGCAAGCGGGTTTCGCGTTGTGTGTTGTGGTGGTGAGAAATTGGAATGGCGAGCTGTCGCGACAAAAGCTGCTGGATGGGCAAAACTAACACAGAGCTTTCTTTGTAGATATTTCTTGTTTGATCTGTTTAGCCCAGGAAAGCTCCAGGGCAACGCAGGAAGCAAGTTTCTCCGATACCCGATAGAAGTCACCTACCCTGTAGCATCCACCCATTCCGATCTATCTTTGAAGAAGTTGGGTCAAATCAAGGTCTAATAGACGGAAATCTCAAAGAAAAAAAATCCCAAATTTATCCATGTTCATATCTTGGTTTCTTCTCTATTCCATTCCTGTATTTACGGTCAATGCGTAGGTCTCATGAAGAGGAAGGATGGATTTAGTTCCAAAAAGCTTACTTAGCTCATGTGTGAGTGCATCGATCAACTGCGTTGAGTTTCATCGACAAAGACATGAGTAGTATTACGAGCCCTTTATAATTGAACAGAGTAAGATTATCATATAATTCAAATTCTCGTCCATACAAAGTATAATCATCATAGTTTACAAGAATTCTTTTGCATCTCCTCCTCACTATTTGACAACTTTCGATTTTTGAAAGTAGTCGAAAACGAAGGCTGTAAAATATTCCAGCAAGGATACTTTTAGAAATATTTCCATGTAATTAGAAAGATATCATTAGGTTAGTACCACCAAGTGAGTCTAAAAGCTTCTGAATCTAAAAAAGGATAGCTGCCTTTGCCAATAACATTTGCTGCTCTACCTCATGTATTTGTAAGCATTCGTGGCTCCAAATATTTGTTTACAGTCATTATGTAGGTATATGTTTACAAAGACATAGAAGGCATTCCAGGAGACAATAGCCACACTCTCTTTGTGTTGAACTCAAAAGAGACAAGGCTTAAGTACTAATACAGGCCTAAAGATAGTGTTGGACACCGATTTGGTGCATCGTAGGTGAGAGGAGTTGGCCGATTTGTGCATTTGAATTCTATAGAAGGAATGAATAATAGCATTGAAGCCCAAGTGTTATGGAATTTATTTTATTGAGGGGAGGACTTTTGAAAAAGCCATAGTAGGAGCATGACTGTCTGGGCTCCGCCTTGAAGATACATGCAGTTCAAAATGCGAATATGCCAACAGAAAGGGCATACTTATTTGAGATGGATGTTTCGATATATGTCAACTGTCCAGAGAGATAAATGTGAAGTTCCCCTTTGTTTGGAAATATCCCGATAGCTGTTTATTATCCTTCGCGGAAAGATGATGATTAGTGGAATAGAGCTAAGCTAACATTCTAGATTGAGTGATGCCGATAGAAGGATACGCTACAAGGAAACATGGGGAAAGTTTTTGATTCATTCCGGCTGTCTTTTCACGCATTGTACTAGAGGATACTAACGACTGTTCCCTGATATAGAAGTTGAGAGGCCATCCCGGAGAAGATACTGAACTTCCTAGTATGATTAGCTGGTCTCTAGCAACGGTGTTGGAGAAAATTTATCCGACCATTGCGGCGTTGGGGACACTCACGCCCCTCTTTGCATCATAAATTTACCGCACTACTCTAGTAGAAGAAGGACGATAACTCATACTTCTAGGGCGTGAAGACTACTTTCTGAACCTTGAGCTGATCGAATAGCTGGTAGCCTTCCACCGCGCTGGAAAGCGGCATGATATTTTCGAACATAAAGCTAAGATAATAAATCAGCTTGATGAAAAATAGGAGAATCAAGGTTCTGACCTGAGAAGATGTTGCTTTTTCTCAAGCAATGCGAGAGCTTCGGGAAAGACACTTCGCACCGGACAGCGGCCCATCTGAAGGCGAATATTTTTTCTGATATATGATTAGTTCCCAATAATACCCATGAAAAACTTTCGTAGTTAGCATATACGTACCCATAAGCTTCATTGCCTGTCCAGGGAACCTGAATGCTATCAGCATATGACATGCCATCTTTATAGAATGACCATACCTCTGCATTGTGAACGCCGATACTGCTAATAGTGCCGAATGGACGGACCAAATCAAACGCGGTCCTCAAGGCAGGAGAGAGACCAACGACTTCAACAACCATGTCGGCGCCCCTGCCGTCTGTAACCTCCTTGATGCGCGCCTCTAATCCCTCCTTGTCCTTTGCCGAGTTGAGCGGCTCAGCCCCAAGCTTCTTGGCCTGCTCTAGACGACTGTCTACCATGTCTATGGCAAAAAGATGCTTCGGCTGTAGATGAGCTGCGGCCACAATGGCACACAGGCCAACAGGACCGCACCCAACAACGACAATGGTAGCGTCACGTACATCAATGGACGGCGACATTTGAATCGCACTCTTGACACCGAAGTAGCCGGTTGGGAATATGTCGGCCATGAGGACGAGCGCCTGGTCTGAAATGGCAGGTGGCGCTTTGGCGACGGTGCCATCGGCAAGCGGAACTCGTACAAACTCGGCCTGGCCGCCGTCCAGGACCTTGCTCCCAAATAGCTGACACTTGACACAGCGCGAGCTACTGTCATGGGTACAGTAAAAGCATTCACCGCTGAAAAGGAAAGAATAATCAATGAGTTGACACGGGCTAACAATAGGATATGGAGTTATTCACGAAGTAAAAGATGGACTCACCATGAAGTAGTAAAAGCTGACACGACCTTGTCACCAACCTGTACTGATTTCACTGTAGGCCCTGCAGCTACGACGGTTCCAGTGAACTCATGGCCCATGATAAACCCGGTAGCACTGGGCTGGTGCCCGCGGAACACATGGAGCTCGCTAACAATGAGACTGGTTAGTCTCCACCACACAGATCTCTCACATGTAGGGTTCAGTAGGGTTGGAAACATACGAGCCGCATAGTGCCGAAGCACTTACTTTGACGATGATGTCGTTGTCATCTTGCACTATCACGAGTAGTTTCAATTAGGCAAGCAGCCGGCGCGAGCGGGATGGTGGATTCAGTGGATAGACCCCGCAGTAGCTTAACTGTACGTACATTGAGGAATCGGTCGGTCTTGGATCGAGACTTTGTATGGGCCGTCAAAGACGACGGCTTTCATCACTGTTTGGGGCGACATGGCGTAGGGTGGCTGGTGACAGGGCAGACAAATGGGCAGAACGTGTACAGGGCAGATTCGAAGAGGGGAGCTAGCAATGGTTTGTTTACTATAAGCCCACCGATTAATATGCAGCTCATGAGCTTACATAGCCGAGGCATCTCCTCATGGCGGGGTTACTTAGTCAAACGGCCGAACCTAAAACTACACAGCATGCATATGTTTCAAATATTTGTAGAGATGATCAGTCATGGTAGTTACGACGGTATGGAAAATGTGTAGCGCAACGTTGTTAGTAAGTATCAATGCAATCCTGGCTGGCAGCCTGTTAGTGGGCCGGTGTGGCTAGAAAATCATGGGGCAAAGGCGGCTTACTACATCTCCGTTGAGATATGGGCTGATCTAAATTGATTTGGCTTGCTTTGGGGGCTGTTGGGTCATTCGTGAATCCAGACCCATCGTCGAGGGCTGAGGAATCAACAGAGCGTCACAATCAAGGAGGGTGGCAGTGACCTGGCAGCCTCAGGGAAAGCCCTTCCCGAGATTGAAGACCTTTTTTTTCACTTACAGCAAATCAGGCACTGTGCGTATTCGGATTATGGCGTGAGTGATAGCTCACATCAACGTGAATGGTATCCTTGGTGCGGGGCGGAGCGTGTGGATGATGCCCCTTACGTTAAACTACAGGCATCTAGCATCGGGAAAAGTAAGAAAGATCGCGGTTGCAATTATTTACTGAAACTAGCTCCGCCATGAGGCCACCTCGTATCATGTAGTGTAACCGTGAATTTGAGTTGGGGTGGTGGTGTGCAACTGGCAGGTATGTTGGTCTGAAATTCACCTCCGATACCGCAGTCAGCAGGAAAATTCACGAGAATGAGGTCAAGCTGTGGCCGATGATGATCAGTGTCACCAACATTGGCTATGATAGATATTGACCCCAGTCACTGTGGATTTATTGGCTTGAGATTGGGTTAATACGGTAGGGCATTGGTTATCTATCTTCAATGGTACCTTACAATGATACGTTTTAACGACCAATTTCTCATACTGAAAATACCGAAGGATGTTCCCAAAGCCTCCATACCCTTGAAGAAAGGCAGCAGGGTAGAGAGAGTGACAGCACATGAGATTTCCCGGTCTGCGTTGGCTGTTTGTCAGAGTTGCAGCTCGCATTAGGCAAGGATCCTTCATTACAGCAGGGATGCCTCGTCAACTACCGAATATCTTTGCCCCCATTATTGATGCTGCTTCCCAGCAGGCGATCAGCGCATCCCTACTCTTTGCTCGGCGCCCTGAATGGGTGCCACCCACCCAACCCGTTGCCTAACGAAGAGCTCGGCGGTTGGCTTAGCATCGTCAAGCACGGTGCGTGGTTCGTCATCAAGGACGCCCAACTTGACAATGACTGCGCCCCCGAAGGCAGAGGGGTCCTCGTCGCACGCCCGGTAGAGCGTCGTGCCGCAATCACCACAGAAGCGAGAGGTCAGGATGCGTCCCGAGTCCGCCAGCTTCTGGTAAAGGCGTGGGTCGCCTGCGGTCACGACGAGCCGGTCGGCAGGGACGAGGAGATCAGCCCCGTACGTCGACCCGCTGATCTTGCGGCAGTCTGTGCAGTGGCAGATGACCTGAGCCCGTCGGAGGGACGTTCCTGCGTTAGCTTTTTGCTCTTTTGACTGGCGTGATGATGGTACGGGGAACGCTACTGGGTGATGGCAGCGGAGAAGGGCGAGTGAGAGACGTAATCACCTTGGCATTGGGCTCCCCTTCGTAGGCAATGCGGATCTTGCCGCAGAGGCAGCCACCTTTGGGCATAATTATCAAAGATCCTGGGGACGGGGTATGATGAGATGCTGCTATCTTGGGAGGGATGAGGTGATTGAGCCCACGTTCGAGTGAGAAGAGTGAAAATTTTGCAAGTCATGCTTCACAGAGCACGGTTCCCCGCACCATCTTGCCCTGCAGGACCTGGGAAGAGATTTTTAGCCAGTGATGATGCTGTCTCAGCGTGGCTTGCATGACTCTGACCAAGGGCAAGTTGTGGTTGGTTGCTACGAACGCCCGGAAATTGTACCTAGCATGAACCCTGCAGCAGTGCAGAATCTTACATGAAAGTGGAATGAACAGGGATTTAAACAGTAACTCGACAGTAACTCGACCGTAACTCAACGGTATCTCGACCGTAACTCAGCAGTATCTCAACGATAACTCGACAGTATCTCGACCGTAACTCGACAGTAACTCAGCAATAACTCAACTGTTGACTGGGAACGAATAGATCTGACGAATGAGCGGGCTCGGAGCTGCCCAGCCAGCGAATTGTCATACTTGGGCTGGGTCGATCGCTCGCCTCACTCAATTCCGGGCCAACAGCTGGCCAGCAGCCTATCGGACTCTATCTGCGCCTCCCCCGCAGCTCAAATATTACTCTCATCATCCAGGGGAGACGTAGTTCAAGAGAGGGGTCTTGCACTTTGATGCCAACCAGGGCGCCAAAAGGGCCGTTACGCCCGCTGCCACGTGGAATATAGTTCCAGGCTATATGCAAGACCCTGCAAGCGCGACACACCCTTTCATGGACTCGACGCCCTGGTTGTTCGGCTGCCTCTCACCTCACCCGATGGTTACTTATCCATGTCGTCTATCCCCCTACCCAGCTTATCTATGTACGTACATTGACAAGTTGGCCGATCGACAACCAGGGTTCGCCTAGACCCCGTCTTGTGGAGATGAGCTTGACCCACGCCTTTAGCCAGCCCTCCCCTGCCCAGCTGATTCTGGAGAAGGATAGATTGAGCCTAGACTGTGACTATCCGAAGGGCCTAGGTTTGCTCCGGCCCTGTAGATGTACCAATGCAAGAGATTGGCATACTGCCACCTGGATGTTCGAGTAGTGAGATACCTGGAGCTAATCCTTGAGTCCCACAGCTGTGGTATTCCATCATGAACATCATAGTACCGAGACCAGCGATGTTGTATTCTGTCAAATATCCAAACAATGTCAAAGTGAAATGTAGTCTCAAATCTGCTGTTGATTCACTATTCTGTTTATTAGGCTTAAAAACTACACACCGGAGCGTGATGTGTTGATGTTGCGCTGCTATGTTTGCTGGGAACTGTGTTTTAAGCCCGTCACTGATAGTCCCCCCCAAAATACTGCATTTCTCGAAAACAACCAGAGTGGAATAGCGCCGGCGGGGGTGGCTACTGTGGGATATTGCGAACTGACGTGCATGAAGAAAAATTTTATGCCCTGCCGCGCAGCCTGGGAGAGTGCCTCTTTCGTGATGTGGAAAATTGGAAAATAAGCACCACAAATGTGCAGCACAGACCAGCGTTTCAGAGCGTGGATGGCATGTGACGATAAACGGACGAACCGCCCTATAAAAATGCAAGGAATTATGCACGGCATGATACATAAGCCAGGGTTGATATATGGTGTGATATAGGAGGGCTGTAATGGATAGTGTGGCTAGGCCCCGGCCCCCCTCTTTGCGAAAAGGAGGAAGAAAATTTTTCTCGGAGCGGAGAATGAGAAAACTAGTAATAAATCATGTAGCATGATATATCAAGAGGTAAGAAAGCATTTGGAGACAATGGTGACAGCTAATGCTTTCGGGGAGGAAACGTTCAGAGGCGGGCAGTGAGCCGGTGTTAACGAAGCGAGAATAAGTGAACTGACATAAATCTAACTTAGAATAAACGGATAAGAAATTTTGGGCGAATTAGAATAAGAAAACAATGCATAACATTACAACATGGTGAAAAGACGAGTTTATCCCATAGTCCTACAACACTTCTACTCAACTTGAATCCAGCCGTGAAACACGACCTTTGAACCCAATAGCCACAATCTGTCCGAAAAGAAATACAATGTAGAAGAAAAGAGAAATGGAGACAACATAGAGAGCTCATATCAGAGGGACCAGTGTTGGCCTTTTCTGGAGAGAAAGTAAAGCTTTACCTCCTGTTGTTGCGTGAATAGCTGCTCCGTGGGATCTCCCCAGAATCCTCATCTCGCCTAGAGGAACCAAACATGGTATCAAAGTCGCCAAGAAATTCACCAGCGCGATGTCGATATGCTTCTTGACGAGGGGGGCTCACGCGTAGGTTTGTTGAAGTGGTAAAGTTGCCAATGGGGTTAATATCGAGTCCATATGTGTCGCGATCAGATGGAAGGCGACGGTCATGATCAAAGAGGGCGGGCCTGGGGCGGGATTGTCCGGGAGAGTAAATACTAGAAGGACTGCGTATGGGTTAGAAGATGTTCTTATGGAGATGGGGGTGAGTAGATTTACCTTCCCTGACGCCCAGCAATTGAATCAACATCGTCAAAAAAGGGAGGGGTCTCCTCTCTGTGTCGCCTTGCTGGCTGGCCATTGCCACGCTGCCCGTATGAAGAACCGTGAGCAACGCCAGTCACGCGTTGGTGCTGGGGCTGTCTGAAATTTCGAGTAGGGTGATCATTATAAGAATAGATGGAGGACTGGCCGGCATATCTGTTATCGACATGGTTGGGTGGGTGGCCGTGGATGGTGCGGTCTTGATAGCTGGCGCGGGATGAATGGAAGTCGTCCCCCCCATAAGAGGTGGTGCCTGCTCCAAAGTCGTTACTTTCTAGGAAACGATCAAGAGTAAAGTTCGAGCCTCCATCTCTTGGTCGGCGATGTCGGCGTTCGGAAGAGTCGCCATTGCGATGGCTCCTTCTTGACGATCCATGATGTTGATCTGACATGGTCACCGGTTGATGCTGAAGAGGAATTTCGAACAAATAGAGGAGGAATTAGGTTTGTTTTTAAATGTTGAAGAGTTCTGAGAAAAGATGCAGCCAAATTCTGCTAGACTGAAGCGATGGGGGAGGGGATGTGATATATATAGTAGGGAAGATGGTATATTTTGGGGAAGAGTGAAGGAAGGAGGCGTAGAAAATGAATGTAGGAAAAGGAGCGGGAGAATTGATTTAAGAATGAAAATCAATGATAACACTGAAGTGTCACACACAAAGGTGAGCGAGCAAGTAGAAATATATCAGCACACAAAAGGGGGCCACAAATGTGGTGGTGATCGTGGACGTGGCCCGTGAGTCACTAAGGGTGTGTTAGCTAGTAGCCATGAAGTATGCCTAATATTTCGGAGGTAGATATATATGAGTGCTAAGGTATCACTCACGCATCTAATGAATATACATCTTAAGAGGCGCCATGCTATAGTAGGCTCATGAACATTTCAGGCATCATAGGCCGAATCTAGTCGGGGGGTGGGGGAGACGTCTCGTGTAAGGCGGCTGTGTATGAGGGCGCCGTGGTGAGAAGGGCCAATCGAAAGGTACAAGGATGCAGAGACATTGCTTGGGCTTTCTGGACTGCATTTCCTTCACGGAACTTGAGATGGTTGAAGGAGGCTTGGCTTGGGAGACATAGAGCAGACCGCCGAAGCGGTGGCATCTTGGCTGTTAAAATGAAGGCCTCTCGACAGACAAGGAAAGGTAGGGAGGGGGGCCTGGCTACTTGATTCGGCGGATGTTCGACATTAGATTACCGTTGACAAGACAGCGAAAGGGGTTTGACAGCCAGCAAAGCATCGAAGCAGCGGTGAGTGAAGCATGACCTGATGACTTGCTTGTAAGGCGACCGTCTAGACGTTTTGGGATTGGCTTGAAGATCTGATGGGCAGCATGATTGACATACTGCAATGAGGGAAGTGTGGCTTGGAGTCGATCAGGCTGGCTGGCAAGCGAGAAGGCAACGAGTGCTGAAGATAGGGCATCAACGGCGCGGAAGGCGGTGGACAAAGAAGGCAAAGATTTAATGGAGAAGACAAATATGAGATGGACAGAGGGGGAAGGAAAATAAAAGACAATAGATCAACGTCGTAAGGCTGGGCTGAGAGGCGGGGACTGTGTACATGCCGAGCCGCCAGGCCGCAGAAACACTCTGCAGAAGGATCGAGCATTTCAATGTTATTGATCGTCTGCATCAGTGGATTCTGACATCTCATATCATTTAGAATACCTGGTTTCTCCCTATCTCTGCGATGTCTCCGTAGTTCCGCTCCTCCTTAGGGTCTGGTGGCTGCGGCTGTCCCTGCATACATTTTTTGGTCACCATTTTGCATCCTCTTCACATTGGCGCCGCCTAGCAACCCAGCCGGAGTTTTTTGCTTCTATCGGATCCCGCTCCTTGTGAGCTCTAGATTGGAATCTGCGGAACACGGGACGAAAAAACCTTCATCAGAGGTGCTACCATGCAGCCCAAGGGCTGAGTACTGTAGAAACAGGCACCCGATTTTTTACGTGGCTCTCAAGAGTCTACAGCATGGAAATATTGGTCAAATGATACTCGGCAAGCGCCCGCGGGCGACGGATTAGGTGATGGGTGGGTGGACGGGTGGTAGGATGGATGGGTACTGTGAGACAACAGGACCAGGGCCAGGCGGTTGCAACCGTTACTCTCTCTGCCTGAACATCAAGTTTTTTTTCTCGTTGGGAGCTGAAGAGATTGGGCTCAAGTTTTGGGTAAATTTCCCATTTGACAACCAGCCTTTGAACGCATCATGTAGTCGAGGGTGGTTCGCGGACCACCTTGGACGGACAGGAACTGTCACGGACCAGGTATTATCTCTCTTGGGTAGTGTGGCTTCGAGAGAGGCCATTCTTGAATCTTAGCTGCGCTGTATTCCCCATTGAGTAGTCTTGTCTAGCCAAGGTGACATGAGAGACTGTCTCTACGCGCCCGGATGGAGCCAGAAGGCTCGGGAAAATCAATCTACGCCAGCTGGGCAAGGGGGAAGTAAGAGGAGGCCTTTGCGAGAAGGCCATGTGCATCAGTACGATGGGTGGGCCGTCGCTGCATCAGTGTATGCACGACGACCAACTGCATAATTAGCTCTATTGCGTACTTCTTGATCCCCTCTCTTCTGCCAGTCCTTCTCCATCCCCCCTGAGCGGGCCCTGGTCAGATGCTCACTTAGTGAGATTATCTGTCTCTCGTTTTCCTGCGAGGTGGCGGGTCTAGCCAGAATACTAACAGTCGAGGCTGAAATACGGCTTGGGGCCTGTTCTTTTTTTTTACATCCAGCTTTCCATTTACGGGTGATGGTCCCCTGGTCCTCTGCTGTTGCATGAGTAGGTTCAACGATCAAGTAGAGGAACTTGCGTGCAGGTATATTTACATATGCAGGATATAGGTACTTGTGTCTAACCTCTATGGTTAGGATGCTCCTCTAGTGAAACCTCACAAGTGATTAATTATACTATGTACACTAAATCCATCTTTCTAGCGCTGTATCATCATCGTCATTCATTCGTACGGAGAGAATCCTTGGCAGCCTTGTTCACCTGTGCCACATCTCACCCCATCCACCCTGAGCGGGTCCTTCCCCCCCCTTCCGTTGGCTCGGCTGAGATCACGGGGACTGAGGCGTAATCGATCAACCTAAATCCGAAGAGTGTGAGCGCCTCGTACCGGGCTGAGGGGTAATAACGGTGTAGTTACAGGTAGGGCAGTATGTTTTGTCATTTGGCGTGGCAGGGTAGCTGTCCTGGTTGTAGGTCGCGTTCAGCGTCACGGAACCCACGGTGTCACCAGACTCAAGCTGGATCCACGTGTCGACGGCGAGATCCTGGAGCATTTCTTGAGAGACGAGGACTTGACGAGCACCGCGGATCCAATTTCCATACCCTCCGTAACCACTGTGCTGACCAAAACAGAGGTTAATGCCGTTCCCTTGGACCGTCATTCCCGGGACGAGACTGTCCCATTTGTAACACCAAGTCGCTCCGTGGTCGTGGCCAGAGAAGAGAGCCATCAGCCCAGGGGTCTCGCTGATGGCCTTCATGAAAGGTATATCCTGTCCGCCGTAGGAACAGCTGCCGTCGTTGCGACCATCGGAGCACCAGCCCTGTGCCTGGGGAGAAAGCGGATAATCGTCGTTAATACCGGGCTGGCGGTTGGCATCGACGCCGGGTCCTGCCTGTAGCGCAATGGAGGCGTAGGACGGTATGTGGACGAAGGCGAGGGATGGAATCGTTCTGTGGTATTTGTGGACGAGTTTGGCATTCGTCTGGCTGAACCAGTCGACGACACTGGTATCAACCCAATTTGGATGGCCAATGGCCGAGCCGTCTTCATTCCACTCCTGGTAGCGAAAGCCTCCGCGACTATCAAAGAACCAGAGGAGAAGCTCGGGGGCACATCTTTCATGGTAGGTGCAGTCGGCGCCGTAGACAGGTAGGTAGTAATTGGACACGCCAGCATCGGGTCCGAAAACCATCTGGGTTGTGCGTGCGTTCGGCCAGCGTTTCTCACGCTCCAAGATGGTTTTTCCTGTCACATTTACTTGGTAGTCGTGATTCCCATAGGCAGATGCCCAGCTAAGACCACGCTCAACCATGGGCCCGACGATCATGTCGATGTAGTCGGTGCTGTTCTCCAGGTACGTGTTTTCCCCAGTAATGAGATCACCATTGAGCACGACCAGGTCCGGGGTATCAAAATCTAGGACCTTGTTCAACACTTGGACAGAGTTAATGTCTTGTTGAGGGCCCCACTGATCCCAAGCATCTGTACGATGAGTCAATACGGCGTGGTCTGGAATCGAAGGGATAGGATAGAGTCTCACTTTCACCAAAGTGCAGGTCCTCAAAGATGGAGAGCTGAAAGGTGCCATCCGACTTGAATCTCAATGGGCCAGTGTTCTGAAAGGGCATCTGGTAGGACAGGCCCACGAACAGCGAGCTGGCAAGGGACTGACGCAGCATATTGAATGAGCGACGATACAAGAAGACCGAGACACAGATGAGAAGCAGGACGAAGAATATGAATGTGGTGCCGTGCCTTGGCAAACTTCGCCTTTCCTTCGTCAACCGGCGGCCCAAGACCTTCCCGTCCATCTCCATGGCGAATGGAGCGATTAATATATGTTCTCGCGACCGCCCAAATTACATTACACGACGAGGATGCCGGCGCCCGCGAGATTGGATTGCGGTGCGGTGGTGGCAGGTAACCCTTCAAATGGCACCCGCCCGGCGATGGAATTCAATCAGTCCAGGGATGGCGCAGCCAGTCAGGCAGTGGCTCAGAGGCACCTGCAGGCCATTCTCGGGAATTCAAGCAGCGGCATCTTCTCCCATCGCATCGGTCTTCGGATCAGTTGATGGCTGGATGGATGCAAAGTGGTCAAAGGCTGCAGGTCGCAATTTAACCCGCCTCACACGTGGTGGCAGCTGCAACTGTCACGGGCCCAAAGTCCAGCGTCGCCCCAATTATTTTGTCCGCCTGGACTGGGTCGATTTGACACCTTCTTAAACCATCTTCGTTGCTTCCATCGTGTGTAGCTGACATGTCCTGAAGCCTGCAATTGAGTATGCATCCAGCTGCCTTTGAATAATTGCACCGTGTCTGTTGCAATTGCATGCATTTGTGGACCATTTCCGGGTCTGCTTGATGCTCGCTGCCGAAGACGAACACCAACAGAACCCCTGCCCGCATTTATGCTGTGCTCTGGACCGCTACAGTCGCTCATATTTCCCTAGTGGGAAGTCGAGAATTGTGCTATATAGACAAGGATCTCGGGACTTCCCAGCAGCGTGCTGATGCCACCCTAGATTGCCATCCTCGGCCCCAAATCATCGCGAGATTTAAGAGCAGGTGACTTTTGTTTCGCCGGAAGTCATGAACCACTGATATATTTGACTGAGACATTAATAAACCCTTGAGGCGCAGACCCTTGATCGTCGTTGGGGATGCTACTTCGTCCTGGGCCTGGCCTATCTCTAGGGGCAGATTCACTGGTGATCTCCGGGGGTTTCTTGGACTATGGTAGCTAGATATAAGGAGGTAAATATGAGCTCTGGCTGGGTTGAAAGGTATAATGCATTTCTAGCGGCCATGGAAACGTATCCCAATCATGAGCCAGAACCAACGAGGGTTGGATTAGTATACCGCACGCTATCCAAATGACCTCTAATCTCGCTAGAACTTTTATACAATTTCACCCCTCTAACCCTCTAATTCGTATGTAATTTTCCTGAAAAAAATTGAGTGATGAGAGACACCCTGCCCACCAAAAATATCCTCAAAGGGTCGGACGAAGGCTTGGCCAACATTCACAATCTTTCCTCATTTAGGAGCGAGTTCCTACATGATAATAATTATTAATAATATGAGGGATCTGATTCATCCTACCTACTTTATTACCTTCGTCTGGAATTTTCAGGTTCTGGTACTTCGGCAAGGTGGAGTTGCTCTCGGGACTGAGGAGGTAGCCATGACTAGAGCTTAAACTTGGCAAGGTGCTGATATCGCGGAAGGGTGGGGGTAAATCTTGGGATCTGAGATGAAATCAGACTTCATTTGGATACACATCCATCCAGACTTGGGGAACTCTTGAATCCGGGGACCCCGCAAACTGAGTGTTTCTTATAAATAATACGCTACCCACCCTCCAGTGAGACAGGACTTTTCTCGAACTCACCAACGGCCACAGGTCGAACCTTGCCCCCGGATAATATTTTTTTACTCCTCTATAGTCAAGATGGCCTGGAAAGAGGCATTCGAGCTTTCTCCTTCCGAAGTTAGAGCCGCGACCCCTCCTGGGACCGTCATTTTGCTTGGTTAGTTGATCGACTTGGGCTGATTCCATCTTGCTCATTCTCCAGTTTCAAGCTAATATATTACTACATATTGAACACGGTACAGATGTGGGCGTAGCGGGAACCTCAAGCAATGGCCTGGTCAGACAGCCTCAACCTTCTTCTGATCCCCGAGATCCGCTCAACTTTCCTTTCTGGAGAAAGTTAGTAGCACTTTTCATGGTGTCGTTCTATGCATTCGTTGCAAACTTCACCAGCTCAGTCATTGCTCCTGCGTTGCAATTATGGAACTTCACGTTTCCTCACGATCCGAAATCTTATTCCGAGCTATCCACACTGGTTGCAGTACGATGTCCCCCAAACTACAACAAGAGCTTTGCCGAAACTGATACATGAGTGCAACAGGTAAACGTTTTGTTTCTCGGTGCCTCTAATATATGGTGGGTACCTTTGTCAAACTGGATAGGGAGACGGCCTGTTCTAATCCTGGCCTCGCTTCTCATGACATGTTGCACCATATGGTGTGGCGTAGCGCCCTCCTTCCATTCTCTTTTTGCTGCGAGAATCCTTCAAGGAGCAGGGGGTGGTGCAGCTGATTCAGTAGCACCAGTAGTGGCCGGTGATATGTTCTTTGTCCACCAACGTGGACGAGCAATGGGCGTCTACACCGTGTTTCTCTCCCTCGGCCCATTTATTGGTGGGCTGGCAGGTGGCTATATTGCCTTTAGTAAAGGCTGGGAATACACGTTTTGGGTGGGGACTGCGCTTTCAGCGTTTTCCTTTGTTGGGATGGCCATCTTCGTTCCCGAGACTCTATTCGAACGGCCCATTTATCAAACTGACCAGTCACCAGAGTATCAGGTTAATGATGCCAAGGTCCGATCTGAGAGAATTGAGGACGTCAACCTAACAGAACAGAATCATCTTACGTTCACACAGTCTCTAGGATTCGGGCCTGTCCGGGGTAACATCGTTACTTTTGCCATAAGACCCTGGAAATCTCTATATCTTCCTGGAACATGGGTAGTTATGCTTCACTATGCTGGCCTAGTCGGCGGTGTGGTGACCATTTCTACCATTGGCGCTCAGCTCGTCGCAGAGCCTCCTTATCTCTGGGGCGCAAATGCAGGATTGATAAACGTGGGTGGCCTGATAGGAACCGCCCTCGGATACATTTACACTCATTTTACTTCGGACAGAATTGTCAGATGGCAAGTTCGGAAAAATAACCACCAGCACGGAGTTACCGAGGCAGAGCACCGCTTGCCTACCATGTTCTTCCCTCTAGCAATAACAACCTTTGGCTTCTTTGTATTCGGGTTTTGTGCACAGAACCCGGGCCCCTATAGATGGATCGGTCTTGAGGCAGGATTCGCCATGTTATCCTTCGGATTGATGCAAGTACCATCAGTGGGCTTCAACTACGTGAGTTGATACCAAACCTGAGTACAGACCAGCGAATAGGCTAACCAGTCTTCTTATTCACCAGCTTGTTGACTCTTATCATTCTCTGGCGGCTGACTGCCTAACCATGGTCACAATTCTCCGGGCCATCATTGCATTTTCTTGGACCTTCTTTGTTGCTCATTGGATCGAGGAGAGGGGGGCAGCGGAGCCTTTTGGTATATTCGGAATGTTGATGGGGATCTTTGGACTGCTCACAATTCCTCTTTGGCTTTTCGGGAAGCGGATGAGAATTGCTACTGCACCCAGTGTGGAACAATGGTCAGGATGATTTGGGCTCTACCGAATCGATTGGTAGTACGCAATTTAGTTGACTAAGACTTGACTTCCTGAACTACGTACTACATCTTAACCTAGAGCTGCTAAGGTATAGGAATAGGCTCTGACTATCGGTTTCGAATTCAGTAATATTTCTTCTTATTAAATATGGTATTAAGTATACAATGAGGATGAAAGACTTATGGAATATCTTGAAACTAATTTCTTGAGATATTCATGCAAATAGAATTCACCGAAACTGAGGGCAAGGTAGGTATCAAATAAAACTTTTAGCCCCTGTATCACTAAAATACCCAGAGCAGCCAAACCTGATAGTTGTACATTGACCCAGTATAATTAGCTTTGATATATTTGCCAACACATGTGAAGAAATCTTGGGCTACAGTATTTCTCGCCTTCGCCCATGTGTGACGATTCTTGACAGATCAGACTCCTGTTTGATGCACTTACAAAGACAACCTCTAATTGCCTCGTAGTAATGTCTTACCTCAATGGCCTTGCGAAGGCATGTATTTTAGCTAATATTCTTGTGTCTATTTTGAGACTATGCAAGTAAGAAACTAGATAACAGGAAAGAGACCTGGACATCCTTGCGTTTCCTCTCAACCAGCATACACGCAAACTCTTGCCTAGGCAAAGAGTGCAGGAGTTACGAAGCAGGCCTTATAATAGTAGCCTGCATATATAAAAGCATCGTCATATTTTAGTCAAAGTTATACAACTAGATGCTCAAGCAGGGTGGAGACACCGTTGACTATAATCATGGTTCTAAGCTCCGTCACCCCGGATATCTGGCCCCACTACTCCCGGCCCCACGCCGACGACTTGAGCCGATGGATGGTGTTGGGAAGTGCTTTCCGGTAATGAGCTTGGTGAGGAGAGAAGAGCCAAGGGAATAACGCGTTTTACGATCGAATCTCAGGACTGTCGAGCGTCCAATCTAGATATGGAGGGCCTCCCACACACCCGACCTTTGGTATCTACCATCCTATGTACTTATTAGTGTTGTGATTGTCATCGAAAATCCCTTTAGCCATCGCATGAGAAGTATCTACACGAGATTTCTGAAGATTTCCCCCTCGAATCGTACTATCTCCCCTAAGATGAATATTTGTAGCTAGAATAAGGGGTGTGACAGCACCCATGACGCAGGCGACATATTGTTATAGCAAACTTCCCCCGTTTGCCCTGGATATATCATCCCCAAATACTATTTATCGATATATAACATAACTATAATACCTTTATAAAGCAAGGCATCTTAGAGAGTTACTCTGTGAATTCTTGCATGCCATTATTGTAAATACCCGAGACAATAGATGTGAATAGATCAGAAAAACACCAATAAATAGTTTGAATTCCATGTCTGATTTATTCGATTCCCTAATCATTGAAGAAACATAGAATCATCACGTGGTGATAGGCTCGTTGACTACTTTGTGTCGATCCAATTCGAAAACAGGACACAGTGGTCCGTGGCTTAGTTTTCTTGTATGAAAATATTCAATGTGACTCGGAATACAAATCGTGGTGAAAGGTTCAATTCCTAACATGATTTATACGGCGTTTTTGATTATGTGGGATTAGGCAGTCAAAAGGTAATTACGGGGGATTGCTGGGTCAATCTAAGCTGAATAGCATGTACCAGCAGCTTTATTTATTTATCTTACCATAGAATTGATCGGAAAGACCTTTGGTGTTGCTAACGTCGCTCATCCATGGAAGAGTAGATGAACATTTGGCCGAGCACAAGCATGCTTCGGGATTGACAGATTGTTGTCACGACGACGTGCTATTGATTTCCAGGGTGGTCCAAATGAACACAGGCTTCGTACCTAGGCATTGTATTGCACTAAAAAATAAATAAACTGAATTGAGACACTGAGGGGACCCCTTTCCAGCGAGCCAACCACACCTGCAGCCCCCCTAGCAGCCAGCCCCATCTCGATAGAGCGACAAGAGGACAGGATAAACACCACGCTCGTAACAATGGCAGCTGAAAGTCAGCAGAAAGAGTTCAGTGCTGCTTGAAAGATTATGGAGACGGACCTCACGGCTGTGTCCCGCGCCCCATCGTGGAGAGGCGGGAACGGATACGAGCTGTAGGGCCACGCCGGATTACGGCCGACGATCATGTACTCGAATCATTGTACATTTATTCATTATGAAGGGGGACAGACTTGTGCAGAAAGGATACATTATTATCGGGGGGCGAGCCCCAGCGAATCACCAGTCCTCGCCATGGCGCCCGACACGGTATTAATCAACCCGCGCAATCTCAGCTTCAATGCAGACGCCACCAGCGCCTCAGCCTGCTGCTCCCTCACGCCATCTGCATACCTCCCAGAGAATTGGCCGACGAGAGCGGCCATGTGCTGCAGCTCCTGCGTCATCTGCACGAGCTGAGACGCACAGGTCAGGTGGCCGAGGCCGTGCTCCAGCGCGTCCAGCAGCGTGCTGCACACCGACGCCGCCAGCATGGCCACCTCGTGGCGCTGGGAGCAGGGGCAGATGAGGATCTGGCCGACGACCTTGATGGAGTCGGCGACGGAGATGCCCTGGGCGGTCGTGACGGGCGACGCGGGGGAGAAGGGGCGTGCGGCGGTGAGGCTCTCGAGGACATTGAGGGCGATGGTAGAGCAGTCGACGCAGTCCGAGGCGCAACACACACCTCCCGCAATGGTGGTGCCGGTGGCGGCGGCCGAGGTGCCACACATGGCCGCAGGGTCGGTCCCTGAGGTGGAGGCTGAGCGACACGAGGAGGGACTGGGCGTCATGGCAGAGGTGTGGACTGCGACTGCGGAGGAGGGACATGAGGAGGAGGAGCTGCTGGCAGGCAACGGCCTGGGCAGGGATAGTTCCATCACGCCCTCCGACCACGGTGTGAGCGGCGGCTGCAAGCCTGCCCATGCTTCCCCACCGTTGCCAGAGCCCAACGTCAGCGAGGGATAGACGTTTCTGCGACTGGCTGCTGCTGCTGCTGCTGCTGCCGTCCTGCTGTTCCCGTGGGCTCCCTCCGTCCCGACGAGAGCGTGTTGCTGTTGCTGGTTGATGGTCATGGAGAGCTGGAGGATCCCATCTGGACCACCGCCGCCCTGCTCTGGGGCGGCGGAAATCAAGCTGGCTCTGCTTCCAAGCTTGGACACGAAGGAGCTGTTGGATCGATGCGGCCGGCCGGCGCGTCGGGCTGGACTGTAGCGACACGACCGTTTCATCTTACAGCATCGGCTGCAGATCGGTTTCTCCTTGGTGCATCTCACCTTGAAGGCCGAACATGCGTCGCAGGAGTCTTTGAGCTTCGTCCCAACAGTGGCAGGTGGCTTTTCCGGGGCCATTGTCGGCGGGTCTCCTCAATCGATTGATTCTATCAATCGGTCGAGACTGGGGAAGAGTGAAGATGCAAGGTATATATCAAGGAACAAACTGGTGAAGGCGAATGCGAACGAGCAAATTCAATCCACCTTACCTCAACACAGTTTGGATAGATAGACAGAGGAAAAACTATCTCTCAGACAGCACGATTCGTCACTTATTAATATACCAATGCCACCTAGATGCTGATGCCTCCTTTGGTTGGCTGCCCATACGGCCTGAATGTTGAGCAGGGCAGCCCAAGGCTGAGGACATACTCTCTCTTCCTTGGTCATGCTCCTCCTGCGCCGATCCAAGCTGAGAGGTTGGAGGCCATTCATCGGCTGCGTCTCTGTACGTTGTGTAGCACGGCAGCACATGTGCCATTGCCCGAGAGAGAATCCCGGTGTGAAAGCAGGGAACGTTTAGTAGCATGCATATGTGCGCCTTTATAATCTCGTGTTAGCTGGCGTGCTTGGTTACCTCCATGTACTGGGGAAATGTATGTAATACGTATGCTACATGCACCGGGAAACTCACATCTTTCCAACGTAGCCGAGGCATTCGGTGATGAAGGCACCCCCATATGTCAGCCAGTCAGTGGTAAATAGATGGCATTTTCCCCTCGCCAGACAGTCTCCGTCAAGTCTGGGAAGACCGAGTACTGCATCGAAAGGCTACGGGATCAACTGCTGGGCGCCATTCGATCCCATTCCCGTAGACTTTACCTTCCATGCCACGATCCGTGCACAAGATGCGAAGATGCGACTGGTCATCCTTCTGCAAGGATCATTGCACCTCCAGGAGCTTATTTGACTTCAAATCCCCTCATCTGTACTTCTCGGCGAGCCCACGCCCGTTACGCTGGAGAAGGCATATAGGCTGCAAGCCCAACCCTGTTGCATCTTGCAGGAGGTTATCCATTTGATCCTGCTGCGTAGAAGTCAGCGGAGAGAGTGGCGAGTGGGGTGCATTTCAGGTCATGCATGAGTGAGTGCACATTTGAACCTTTTGCACCGTCCTGCACAGCGATAGGTCCGTCGCGGCCGGTCAGCCTGTGTCCCGCAGGATGAGCAGAACTCTCCACTGGCGGGCTGGACGCGTCCCGCTCGTTCTGGACTGCGCGTCAACAGTCTATTTGCTTATTCCCTTGCCCGAGAGTACGCCAAGGGCGTTCCCCATGGCGGAGGCTGGACTGCAAACTAGAACTGTCACCTGCATAAACTGCATGAACATTATACATACATAGCATATCCTGCGCCCCTTCTCGAAAATAGAGTTCACCCTCGAGGGAAGTATGATGAACGTGACTGGATAGGATCAGGGACGAAAAAGTAGTGATGTCGGTGGCTTCTGTCTTGGCCAATGTATAAGCCTATGGTGTCTCTTCAAGCCCAAAAGGCCAAGAGAGAGCACAGCACCCTCTTACACCCCTCCACGTACATTTGAGGCAAGCTTGTCAAATGGCAGCGGCCGACGGCTGTGAAGAATGGGTCAGACAAAGGTACCTCGCCTGGGTGCTGCGTTTTGCTCTTGGCGGGAGATCCCTGCCCTCCGAAGAACGACAGGCAGACGAATCGGAAGAATATTCGACGTGTAGACGCCAAGAGATTAGTCTGCATTGAAGGTGCAAAAAGCCACAAATATTGAAGGTCTCACCATGTGAAATGCTGTATCCGGTTGCCAGAGGCCACCATGGGGAGATCAGCGCTGCCCTGAAACGCTCCAACTAGGGTCGGAGCTGAGCCTGTAATAATCCCTGAAGAATGTATTCTTATTTTAATTCCGATTTATGGAAACATTCCAGGCTAAGAAATCACCTGCTTCCGGGAGATCGGCGTCAATATTAACAGGGGGTGAGGATTCCGTTACACAAACGGCTCGTCCATCAACAGGCCGCACCAACCTTGATGGCTGTAGCTGACGGCACCATTATGCGGCATTTGACACGAGCTCAGATACTCGTTGAAGCCTTCTCGGTATAAAATGGAAAAAATTTGCCCTTTAAAGTTGATCATAATGTAATTCGGTCTTTGGGTTGCGTGAGGAGCTGTTGATTCCCCTCTTCCTCTTGCATATTCCAATTTGGATATTCCTCAATAACACATGTCTGCCTCATCTTCCCCCGCTTTCGGAATTGAATTTGGCGGAATCTATTCATACGACCCCTCTCGGCATGCGATTGAGCGGGTGGGAGTGCAATTGGGTAGCAGTGCTCTCGCAATATTTCCCCAGCCTGCCACCCCTGGAGCCTCGAGCACCAATCCCCCGACGCTGCGTCCAGAATCTGGAATCTCCAGTCCTATCGATTTCGATCTCTTAATGGGGGAGATCCCGGCATCGCAAGCCAGCGCCTACTACGGCCAGGGCGTCGCACACTGTGGCCCAAGAGGCGTAGCTGGCTCGTGTTTTGAGCGGGAGACGTTCTGCGTCAACTCTCCGCATGCCTGCATCACGATTGCCATAAGACTCCTCCGGAATATTGGGAGCGCGAAGAATTCCACGGGCCCTCATTGCATCCACCATGAAGCCTTCGGCACCAGCCCTCACCTGCCCCTCCCGATCGGCAACATCTTTGCCGCCCAATACGACGCAATCGGCAAGATACTGGGCATTCTGAGATGCCCCTGCTCTGCTCTTCCGAGTATTCGGATCCTTCTTGCCACAATTTGCGATAGGATCGTTACCGAAATTTCGACGATCCTCGGATGCGCAAATGTTGACCAGATCAAGCTGCAGCCTATCCGCGTTGGTGTGTTTTCTTCCGAGGGGCCCCTTTCTCATCGTGTCTGTGCCTCTATTTTTCTTGAGAACCTCCAAGCGCTACAGTTGCATATGGATAGGTTATTGGGCCATCCAAAGTCGGAGCAGATGGTACTATATGAAACTCTATCTGTCGGCATGAATGCCGCTGTTGGACAGTATGTTGACACTGTTGTGTGTGAGAAGCTTCGGATGGCGATTGAGCAAACACGGCGACTTTTCTTGCTTTAAATTCTTTATTTCAGATTAATCCCCATTAATGTTTCGTGATCTTAAATAAACCCCCTAATACTAATTTCCTCCAGTTAATGTTCCTCTTCTCTCGGACCGCCCCGGAACCCTTGCAGAATCGCGCAAACCCTGCCACGCACTCAACTAGTTGGTATAAGATATGTATTCGCAATTAATGTGTGGCTAGAACGTTGCGTGGATCGAGATTAGTAAGGTCAGGTCTTCGACAAGTATTAATCTAATAATCTCTATAGTAGTAAATCTTATACTTCTTATGTTCCTATCTTCACTCCGTTTCACCTATCCACTATAACCTGGATCGCCTCACAGTCCTTTGAGTAGTGGTGGGGAAGTGCACTCTGACCCTTGCGATCAGCTAACACGGCACTTGTGTCGATTCTCTCTCCTCCCCCTTTCCTTATAAGAGTAGTTCCAACTCTGGATATTCTAATAAGTGAAAGTTGGCCTGCCAGATCTTAGACGTCTGTTTGCATAGCTCTTGGATACCAAAATCAAATCCCTAACTGAATGACTAGCGACTAGATACGGCCAACTCTCAGTTGTTCTTTGAAGTACCATTGCACTGTCCTGGCCCTCTATGTCACCCTCGCTTCTGCATAGCCACCTAGCTTATATTAAGCCTGTTGGGATGATCATTCAAACGGCAATGCTCGTCGATGTGATCAAATCTCTGGGGCTGAATTAGAGAAAACTTATCTTGGTAACTAAATCGTGATATCTTCCTATTTTATTAGACTATTAGATGCTTTGTAAGTCCGGTAAAGTGAATTTTCTTACTGTGATTTTGCAGGTGGTCTAGACGGGTAAATGTTCGAGCTTACCCTATCCTTCACATGCGGCATGCTTGAGATTAAAATTGTATGAATACCTACCAACTAATAGGACCTTGAGACTTCAACAAATATGCCTTATAGATCTGGTCCCTTGTTCCGCATTGCGAATAACTTGGTTATATCATATTTATACTCCCTTTCAGGCTTTTGCACAGTTCACTCATGTCTCTTCCATGGCTACTGGACGCGAAGTTCAATTTCGATGTATGCGCAGAAGCACTTTCATTTCCGATCTACTGACTTTGCTCCCCCTCTGATGAAGATCCCCGACCAACAGTGTTGGTTGTTGTTGCAGAAAGTAGCTTTGGCACAAGAACAACAAAAGGCAAAGAAACCTTAGAAATTCGTATATAGCGCCTGGAGATCGTTCAGCCGGATCCGAAACGGGCTCAAAATCGAGACACAATCTCCTTGAGCTGCATGTCTGGTAAGAGCGGGAGAAGAAAGACAGCGATATCAGAAGTACCACTCTATTTGTTCCAGGTGCCTCTTCCGTGCAGAATATATAATCAGTTTTTCCTTGGCTATTTAATAATTTTTCCTCTCCTTATCACATTCTCGATTCCTGCCAGGGGCTGTTACGGCGATTTTAGAAAATAAAGAAAGAAATGCAAGTCAGGAATGAAAGGAGGATGTTAATTTTAAAAGGTAATCAACATCGCAAGAGAGTCCTCTGCCTAGCTACGTTCGTCAAATAAAATTCAGTGTGTAACTCATTTCATTAACTGCGAATTATGGTCATGAGCAGTTTGCGGTCTCTTTTTGTAGGCTCTCGTGTGCAAGTGGGAAATTTGGAACAGGAACCAGTTAACCAAGATATTGGACCAGCACGCGAGACAAGCCATCAGATCCTATCCAGCTTCAAACCATAGGATAACTCATGTCGAACTTACCTAAACCATCTTTGTATTGTTCGATCAACTTACTGATATATCCAGGGCCAAAGGCTCGGAGTGGGAGGAAATCACAGTTTTATAGAGCGAGCCAGAGTTGAATGAACTGGAGCTAACTGCGAAACGTCCGACCTAGACCACGAAGAGTATCAGTAGGCTTTTCAGGTCTCTCTTGCAGGTCTCTCGCCTTTTCTAAACTACTGGGTTCGACTCTGATTCGCCAGCACAACAATCTAGTAGCATAAAAGACGACATTGAACTGTTTGGCAACGCGGTCACAAACCGGTAGAAGATCGAGGCCGTCCTCGTACCTGTTGATCATTCACAGTGCTTGGTATTAATCATGCATTAAATCAATTCCATTCTGCTAAAGTTACCGCTTCGTAAACGACATATAATCAATGTACATCTAAACAGTACTTATGTAATCTGTTCCAGGTGGCCGTCACTCCCGCAATGACTACTCTCATAGTTTGAAGGTTCTCATCCTACAGAAGCAGGACGAGCGGATAGGCACATCGGCTACAGCCAGAGCAGCATCCAAGTTCGGCCGAATCTCCCTTGCTTCATCTTCTCGACCAAGTCTTACCAAGCACTCGTGGTACCCGTGCAAGGCCCAGACGTTGTTTGGGTGCCTATGTGTTCGTGATAGCGTGTCATCCAGTCCCAGATCGGCCTTGTACACTGCGAGGGCATCTTCGATGTGATTCTGTTCTAGAAGAAGAGCACCATAGGCGTGCCGGGTCGGCTGCATCCAACCCCACGGCTCGTCGAACGGCAGATCGTCGTACTTTAGGATGGACTCTCGCAGGCGTGCAAAAGCGACCTCATAGTTTGCCCGACGGTACTCAAGCTCGCCGTCCAAAAGAGATTGCGCGACGCCAAGGATATCGACGCACTGGTTGTTGAATAGGGTGCGGTTGGGGCTTACGCGGGGAACAGCTTTGAGAAACTCGTCGCGCTGGTTCTCGGCATCTTGGATCATGTTGAGAGCAGCATACGCCATTCCCTTGGCGTAATGCGTCAACGCAGTAGTTACGCAGTAAAGCACAGGGTCGCTTGGGAATGGGAAACTAATGATGTCCTTCCATCGCCCGAACCTAATGTACGCGTGAAGGCGCATTGCCAAAAAGCTCTCAAGCCAGTCGGCCATAGGAGGCATCTCAATCTGGAGGAGCTCTTTGGAGATGGTAGCCTCGAGCATTGACACGGTCTCAAAAGCGATGCGGGATTGACCAGAAAACATGGCAGCGTAGAGTCGAAAGTGGTAGTCGTGGCTTCGGTATAAGGTGTAGAAATTCAAAGGGCCTTCGCGGGACAGGAAAAGTTCATCTGCTCGGATAGCGTCGGTATTGGCAATTACTGCTTGAGCATAGTCTCCTACGAGGATATCCAAGTGGGAAGGCATATGATTCAGGTGTCCGGAGTCAGGGATGAGGCCTCGCAATCTGTTTGCGGGCGGCATGGCAGTTTCAGGCTCCTTGGACATTTCCATAAGATGAATGTAAAGATGAAGCACACCAGGGTGGCGATACCCAGCGTCGAGAGACAATGCATGTTCCAAGACTCGCTTCGTTTCTAATGTACGAGCTCCTGGGGCAGGTTCTCCAGTTGGAAGATCCCATAATTGCCAGGGAGTGAGATTCATCATAGCATCTGCGTAGAGCGTTGCGACATCCGGGTCGTCGGGAAAGCCTGCGTAGACAGTTCCCATGGCGTTCGCATATTCTCTGCTCCACACAGAGCAGTTGATCTTGGTGGGCTGTTGGTCTCCAGGATACCGGAAGCTGAGAGCGTTGATGAGAGCCTGTTCAACAGGACCAGCTCTGGGTGCTCTTGCTCTGGCCATGGCTACCGCGCGGTGTGTTTTCGCTACGGTGTCGAGCCGCTCAGCCTCGGTAAACAACTTCCAGGGCTTGTTGTAATTGGGACCCAGAGCGTAGGCCAGGCCCCAGTATGCCATGGCGCACTCGGGGTCGGCAGTAATTGCTCGCTGGAAGCATTTGGCCGACTCTTCGTGGTTGAAGCCGTACGACCAAATCAAGCCACGGTCAAACCATGTTTGGGCTTCGACGCTGGAAGTCGTCACCGGGCGATGGAAGCCTCCAAGGTCGTAGTAATCGCCCTCCACCCTGTCCCTTATGGACATCCTGCTCAGCGTGATCAATCCGGGTGTGTTCAGACGCGAGACAGTCTGTTCGCAACAAACATGATGGGCCGGGGGATTTAAACGGAGAGAGCGGCGGGTGGCGCCTCGATGATAAGTCGGGCTGGCAGGTGACCTAATCTGGGCTGCGTCGGGAGATCCAGGGTAGGGTGGGGACCTTCACCCCTATCAAGCCATCTACAGGGGCGGGAGAGATCGCTTAGGGGGCTCGGCCATGCTGATTCAGGGGACTCGGGGGCCGGATCTGCCATGTTCCAGCGCCGCGGAGCCTAAATGTGTACCGTCATGCATCGATACCTGGTCGGTCCCCGTCGAGCCCTGCACAGCTCCACTAAGCAACCCGCTTCAGTGATGGCTTCAATTGAAAACTGACTGACCGCCCCAAGACCAACTGACGGTGTGTGCCACAATCTGTTATCATTCAATATTCCCTCTTCTCTCCCTTCTTTGGCCACTAATTCATCATGCAGGAGAACCATTTTGGCGGATATTCCTGAGCTAAGATCAACAGAGCATGCTTGCATCGGATGGCAATAAAGACGCTCCTGAGAACCTCCAGTCCGACATCGCTCATCACAGGACCAGCACCCCTGCCATCTGGCACTCGTACGTATCTAGGCAGTCGACAGATCATTTACGAGAGCATCAGTGCCCAATCCTGGATTCCAAGAGATGGTTATCTAATTCTGCCGATTACCAAGAGAAATAGTGTAATCAGAAGAGGGTAAAAATAGACTGAAAATAAAACCAGAAATTTCTCTTAGACCATTCTAGACAAGATGATTATATTCCCATTCTGCTGTAACGGGATAAGAGTCCTGGGCTGGCTACAGCGCTAAGGGGTAGAGAAATGGCATGGGTGCTTCCAAAGGACGCCAAGATTGCGCAAGACCCAGGGTGTCATGGTATCAAGTTTGAAACGGCCGATCCTGAAGATTCTGACGAGACTCTGGAAAATACGCCCAGACTATCACCTTTAATGATTGCAGCAAAATAAGTCATTCTCAGATTCCGTTTCATGTCTTGATCCAGTGTCAGCGCTGGTGCAGGTGTAGGTCGCTTATGACAGGAGTAAGCTCTTAGAGACTATTAGTTAGGTATAATACTTCGAATTATTCTTTATGAACTCGAATCCGGGAATAGTGGTACTGTATGTAAGAGGATAAGGCGAGAAGAAGACACAAGACGCTAATATAAGTCGTCTGGGTTGATCTATAAAGTAAAGAGAGATCTCCATAGATTTGCCTACCTAAGGTTCAAAATACATGCACCGAGGCTTGTCAATAACAGTATCAGCACCATAGAGCGAAAAGAAATGTCTAATGATATGTAATGGTTCGTTCATATTAATTTACAGAACTAAGCGCCACTTTGTCTTTAACATACACGTTCCCATAGGCTGAGAATAGTCCAAGTGGAAATTGCGAATCTTATTTAAACTTCAGTTTTTTTAATATGCTCGCTCATCACCTGCGTTGTCATCACATCAGCATGTTAGGGCTCCTATAAGAAGCCCTTAGCACACAGATACCTATCGGTCGAAGACTCTCACGGATGTCTTTATCAAAGCTGTCGGGGTGGCCAATTTGATACCAGGGGGTGGCCAAAGGGACCCTCAACTTGAAGAGCTGAGACATCAAAGCCGCGTAGTATTTACTGTAGCCCCATAGTTCTGGGTGGACGCCTGTGAGAGGCTTGAATAATTGATGAAACATTTAATTTCTTAGAAATCAATATTCGCATCCCATATCCCCTCCTCTGAAACATAACACCATATTTGGTGACTATTTTTTTACCGCTGAAAGCTAAGATATATATCAAATAAGTTTAGGGAGGAGTTCCATACATAGTATCCTATAGGTAGAGGCTAATAGCTGTAGAATTGGTTTTTCGAGGATATAGTTGAGGAGTCAATGACAGGAAGGGTAGTTTCCATCCTATGGCAAACAAAATGAATAAAAGCCATGAAGAGGGACCATATTCGTATTAGAACTACGCTTCACGTCCTTTTCTGACTAATTCGAACAGAGACATGCTTGGCTAATGCTTGGCTAATGGCTAGGCGCGCAAGAATATTCTTATACTCACTCAGACGACCCCTGGCCTTTCATTTGACGGTGAGATAGAAGGTGACAGATGCAGTGAATTAGAGACTGACAATCTTCGATTCAATGTGCAAGTAGAGAGTCCTAGAATATAATCGAAAAGCATGATGATTGGACGATTGAATAAGACAGGGGTCGCACCTACAGTCCCTATCGGGAATTGAGGGCTCACACTGTGAGCATGGAGCGCCATATTCACTCCTCAATCAGCATCTACATAGAAGCCCGAATCACTGCGGACCATGATCTTTTCATTCTCCAGTAATTATTGCCATATTTTTGGTCTTGATTTGGGATAGCCTTGCATTGAATAAAGCACTCATTAAATATATAACCTGCCATGCTTCTCGATGGTTGTTGGGTGAGATGTCTGTAGCGGGGGTTGTTGATCATGTCGCAACCAGTTATGCTACTCAGCAAATCTGGTTGTTACCGTGGCTGGAAGAGCGATTCAATAAGAATGGCAAGAGTGGAATGTACATAAAAAGGTCGAAAACAAGGTCAGGTACATCTTCATGTACGGTTGAGACTATAGGAGATGATACAGTCAGACCCGTCGGCCACTACCAGAGTGCGCTCAACTGGCATCTTTCTCACGCACCCGACGGTTTCCTACAGCTTTCTAAGGCTGAAAGATTTCGTGGAAGACTGTTAGTATCAAGTTCCAGACATGTTCAGATATCTTTGAGTCTATTAAAAAGGTGGTGAGTATCAATTATCAGTGGTACATAAATCAACTAGACTTATTCCGAGCACTATACTAGAAGGTGAAACTCTCATAGTCTTTCAACATATCCCCCAGTTCGGGGTATCGCTGCAGATAGAAATCGTCAATAGCACAATCCATCGCCTGTGGTGTATACATGTCAGAGGGTAGCCAACCCACGCGTTGCTCAATTTGATCACCGCCTTGTTCGTCTTCTGCTGGCCCCTTCAAACTGACCGGCCGTATAGCAGGGTTAGACATGCTTTCATAGTCTCCAACGCTTGTAAATAGCGATTCCAAAGATGGAGGCTGAGGAGTTCTGACTGTCCGTGGTGTTCTACCATCAGGTAGACGGGCGGCTTGAGATCCCTCCGGGCTATTCAAGGCGGGTGGGTGAAGATCTCCCCCTTGGGTTGTTGAATGTTCCAGATCGTCTGCTTCTGAAAGATCCCAGCGATTCTGGATAGTTGTGCTATCACAGGGAGAAGCATAGTCCCGAGCCTCAATCTCTTCGAGGACACCTCTAATCCCTTTCAATTTCTCTTGAAGTCGAAGTGTGATGGGGGATGTCACGGATAACTGCGCCACGAGCTCCATGGCTGACCGAATATCGTGTAGGCAGGATCTTCTTGTAGGATTGTTGACACTGCCTCTATTCCGGGATCCAATGCTCTCGGCAGAGCATAGCGTCAGTAATAATGATGAGAGTGCTGTTTCGAGAAAGTGATTAAAGGTACGCTGTTGGGATCGGTATATGTCTGTTTCACGAGCGAGTTTGACCAACACTCGAACTGTGTCTTGGGCAATCTCTCTCATTGTGTTTGCAGTTGTGGTATGGCTGCTGAGGTCTGTTCGCGACGCCCACTTCCGGTAGATTACGGTCCGCATCAGGTTGGCTCTCAAATATACCGTGAGACGCAGCTTATACTCTCCCCTGTTCTCTCTTTTTGAGTCGAAACTTTCTTGGATACCCATAAACCTGATGCATTCCGGTAAGTTCTGTTGCCATTGGATAACTCTGAAGTTGAGAAAGTCGCAGGTTGAGTCTCCTGTAAGAAGAGGTGACTTTACCGCACCATGACCGTGGTTAGGTGCCAGCCAGTTACGGACCTCTGAGGCAATGCCACAGAATAATATCATCTGTCTCATATACACTGACGATAATGATCCGTCCTGTTTCATTTGAAGATATCTGTGGTAAGCAAAACTGCCTGCTTGAATGCAAAAGAAAGGTCAGCATGGATACTTACTTCGAATCTAGGTACACTGTGAATATCCGAATCCTGGATTGCGAATGGAAGGTTGGTTCCAAAGCTCCAACGCCTGTCCAATGTATACGCAGACCAGAAAAGCTTCTCGCTCACTTGACTAGACTGGCTTGACGATAGTGGGAATGCACTGGATGATTCGCGATTGGTCGAGTTCAGCTCCTGGATCAATCTGAGAGCATTTCCGATCCCTCGCCATGCGAGAATTTCCCGATCACTAAGGAAGAAATAAATACTCTTACCGAATTCTAGAATTAGTGCTTGTACTCTTAGGGGTAGGTAAACAGGGCTGGTGGACTAACAATTAAAATCAGGAGCGATAAATCCGATTCGTTGACGCTTTTGAGTTGCGTTTTGATCGCGACGTCTTTGAAGACATCTTCCACAATGGGATTGGCCAACTTGGTGGCGTCGTACTCGGCCAGAGTGGCTATTATGGTCAGAATGAGTATGCATATCTGCTCATTGGGCGACTCAGGATGGAACTGGTTGAGGCCCTGTGCCGCTGCCATTTCCGCTTCCTCATTTTGCCGCTCATGGCGACTTGACGGGGACGTTGCCAGGTTGCAAATATCCCGTTTTAACTCATCCAGATCAACGAAAGGGTATTGTAACCCGACTTCTTCATTATACTTTCGGAGAATATTCACCCAGGTCCGTGTATCAAACACGGCCAGAACACCCCCTGGTGAGCCTTTGCGGCGGTGCTCAACGAGCCGCCTCACAGAAGAGGTGCCAACGCTATGTACCTCAAGCGGGCAGTCCTGTCTTGAATCGCTCTGCTCTGGGCTCAGGGCAATCAGGCGCTTCTCTGCCAGGCGCAAATAGTAATCTGAACTGCTGGGCTGCGGGGGCTGTGTGAGTGATTTCTCACGGCCACGCCGGCCGCTGGTGGTTATGAGGCATGGGCGGGAGCCAGAGCTTGAGCCAGATCGAAACCGCGAGCTTCGCTCATAGACGCAGTTGACTCCGCTGTCGTTGCAGGACTTGCATGGCTTCTCGCCGCTGCACTTTGTCTTCCGTCGCTGGCAATTGCCGCTGCGCAGTAAAACCTCATCAGTCCCGCTCGGTCCGCTCTCAGGGGAAGCAGGATGGATGGACTCACCACGCGACCGTTGTGTATGGAAACCGCCTCTTGCGAATATTGGGCATGACTGCCGAGCCAATTGTGAATTCAATCTGTGTCTAATGCCTTTTTACGTTCCAGCTGAACAAAAATCACTTGGCCAAGGATGAGTGATCGATCCCCAACCGCCCCGCGTTCCGCCGGTGGAGATGGAGAGACGGATAGACACACGTAGAGCGTCAATGCACGCCCCGGATTTACCGATCTGGGGAAGGCGGGGGTCTACGGAAGCCTCTGGCGAATCAATCATCGCGCAATTACCTGCGATCCCTGCGCTAGGGAGAACCTCGCTTAGATTCGGCTACTCTTATGTCCATGTATCTATCTGAGAAACTATCAACTAACTCACCAGCTATTGGGTTCCGTTCAAGAGCAAGCTTAGCAATGGGAGACTCACTACTGGGTAGAGAGAGACTCTAACATAATCGAACAGGATCATACTCTACAGGCAGGAATGCTTTCTTTTTGAGTTCCGTTCAGCTGGCGAATTGACAACCCACTGATGTCATAGCTCCAACGGCCGGAATCAACTGGAATCGGAATCGACACGGATTCACGGATTCGGACACCACCCCGCACGCTCCAACTTTCCAGGGGTCCCCGCGCATCGAGCTCGATGACTGAGGTGGCATTTGACATCCAGTGGTGGCAGATGACTGGCTTGAGCGTAATACGCTCTCGTTCTAGACGGCTGTTCTCTGGGATAATAAAAGTTACATTGCAATCCTAATTAGCTAAATATGACTGGTTCCCCCTCCCCAGGTCTGCTTCTCGTTTGGAACTCTACCTCCAAGTTCTCTTACCACTGTGCTCTTTTCCCTTCCTGTGTTGCGAATTGCACGAATATTCAAAATGTCGTACCAAGTCATTGGGATTGCTGTTGTTGCTGTGCTATTCCTGCTCGTCAGGCTGCTCAACACAACCGATATACCCAAAATCAAGGGTCTCCCTGAGATTCCTGGATTGCCCATACTGGGAAACTTATGGCATCTGGGTACAGATCACGCCCGTGTAGCTCAGAAATGGGCACAAAAATACGGCCCGGTCTTTCAAACACGACTTGGTAACAAGGTATGGTCCATTCATTCAATCGCATTGAGCGCCAATGGCTAACAAATCTTTCGCAGAGGGTCATCTTTGTCAACTCTTACGAATCAGTCAGGCATTTTTGGATCACGCACCAGTCGGCCTTGATCTCGCGCCCGACCTTCCATACATTTCATTCCGTAGTCTCGTCCTCCCAGGGCTTCACCATCGGCACATCTCCCTGGGACGACTCATGCAAGGCCCGTCGCAAAGCGGCAGCCACCGCGCTCAACAGGCCCTCTGTCCAGTCCTACATGCCCATCCTCGACCTTGAGTCTACAGTGAGTATCAAGGAGCTGGCGGCCGATTGCAAAGGTGGCGCCGTCGACGTCGATCCTTCCCCGTACTTTGCCCGGTTCGCACTCAACACCTCCTTGACCCTCAACTACGGTATCCGCATCGATGGAAACATCAACAACGAGATGCTTCAGGAGATCACGCAGGTGGAGCGTGGGGTTTCCAATTTCCGGTCGACAAGCAACAACTGGCAAGACTATGTTCCGATCATGAGGCTCTGGAATAAGCAAAACACCGAGGCGGAGTCGTTCCGCTTGAGACGAGATGCCTACCTCACCAAACTGCTCAATGAGCTCAAAGGACAGATTGCTGCAGGGATAGACAAGCCTTGCATTACGGGCAACATTCTTAAGGATCCTGAGGCTAAGCTGAACGAAGGTAATTACCTAGCTGTTCCGAAAACTCGTCCAATCTGGTACTAATGTTATTAACGTTGCTACATAGCCGAAATCAAGTCGATCTGCTTGACCATGGTCTCTGCGGGACTTGACACTGTTCCTGTGAACTTAGTCATGGGTCTCGCTTTTCTCTCTTCCCCTGAAGGTCAGGCGGTTCAAGCAAGGGCCCTGGAGGAAATAGAAAAGGTGTACCCAGACGGTGAGGCATGGGAGAAGTGCCTCGTTGAGGAGAAGGTCCCATACATCACTGCCCTCGTCAAGGAGACGCTTCGGTTCTGGACAGTCATCCCCATTTGCCTGCCTCGCACCAGCATTAAAGACATTCCGTATGAGGGCGCTGTGATCCCTGCGGGTACAACATTCTTCATGGTAAGTTTGAGCAACTACCAGTTTCATAAATCCGTTCGGTAATCCACAGTAACTAATATCCTTCTTCTCATCTTAATAGAACGCATATGCGGCAGATTACGATGAGAAACGTTTCAAGGACCCATACAAGTTCATCCCGGAACGTTTCCTAAACGACACCGAGAGCGGTACACCTCACTACGCGTACGGTGCAGGTTCTCGTATGTGTGCAGGATCCCACTTGGGTAACAGGGAGCTGTATACGGCATACATGCGCCTCATCACAGCCTTCGAAATTCATCCAGCTCGCGACCCCGCAGATCGACCGCTCATGGATGCGATTGAATGCAGCTCCAATCCAACAGCACTGACTACAGAGCCGAAGCTATTCAAGATTGGCCTCAAGATCCGGTCGGAATCCCGACTGAAGGAATGGATCACGGCTGCTGAAGCAAGGACTAGTGAGTTGCAGTAGGGGTCACACATTGATCACCTTCAATGCAGAACATAAAATGTCCTAGATCCTCGTGAAAGTATTTTTGGAACTCGATTCTTTGGTTATCGTGGTCATACGGCTTGAAGCTTGAGTTAGGGCAATGGTATTAGTTAGCACATTTTTGCATTATGATTCTGGCATGAATCAAATACCTGTACAAAGACCTGAAATTGAGATATCTCTACATCTCTCGCATGTATTCGTCATGTACAAACCCTTACACCAAATAAGACTTTGAACACTTAGGCACTGAGGTACAAGCAATGCAATTCTTATAGTATTAGTATGTTCAGGTCCCCCCACTCTCTGAAACATGTCTCTCCAGTTAATAAAACATCTATATTAGATGGTGGCCGTGTTGTCCAGCCAGCAATCCCTTCAGCGGCAGGGAGTTGTTCAAGCATCGTAGTACTGATGAGGTGGCTTATCGGTCTTCGGGGTGGGCCTAATTCTGGATTTATATTTCTTCGAACCTCCGTCTTGGCTGAAAATAATAGTTATTGGGCTGTTGTCGAAACCTTCATTTCGCGCACTATCAAATCTATTCACCATGTCCAAACAAATCTCCAATCTACGCCCCGTCACCACGTATGTGACTGGACATAGTCCTTTGAATGGGACTGCGATCTTCCAAGAGACGCGCCCTGCAGTATGGGACTCTCCAGATAAGGAATCCATGGCCTTCAACGTGGTGTACACCACCTCCGAGTTCCCCGCTTCATTCGACAACGACAACGACATTGCCAAGCACGATGCTCTGATGGCGACAGGAAACCTTGGCCTGGTCAATCCCAAAGGGACCGTGTGCCGCATCGTAGATTTCGCACCTGACAACAATCCTGTGATGCACCGCACGCAAAGCTTGGATTACGGTGTTGTCATCTCTGGCACCGTCGAACTTGAGCTTGACGCCGGGGAGAAGAGGCTCCTCTATCCCGGCGATGTAGCTGTGCAGAGAGGCACTATACACTCCTGGCATAATCCCAGCCAGACTGAATGGGCCCGCATGCTCTTTGTCCTGCAGGACTCTGGCCCGGTGATGGTGAACGGCCAGGCGTTGAAGGAGGATTTGGGGGAAGCTTCGGATATCATACCCCCAAGTGGAAACAGCAACTAAAGAAATCAACTATCGTGTGAAAAATCACAATTCCCTTTCGATACTCTACGGACTTACCTGGGGAATTCTCTGCTCTCAGCGTTGCTGGATAACGATAAGATGAATAACAATACAATTTTGAAATCGATGCTTGTTGATACTGTGTTGTGAAATACTCTTACTTCATGAATCTTAATTTCGTTGCGGGTAGACATACTTCAAGGTGAAGGAGTTCAGGAAACTAGGAAGCAACAAACTTTATTTGTAGGAGCCTTATAGACATAGTTGGTTATACCTTAGTGTGTTTAACTTGTTAGACTTCTCTATCGGTTAGCCAAGATAAACTATATAGTAAGTCAACCTCGGCAGCCTATATTCAACTTTCCCTCTAAGATGCGTTTCCTCATTCGTAAGTTAAATCTTATAATCATTCGTGTCGCATGGATGTCTTGCGACGAGGTTTCACGATTAGACACACAATTTATTTACAATTACAACCCGTAAGTGGCAAGAGTTGGAAGCCAAATGGTGATTCTAAGAATTTGCTAGAAACAATACTCCTTTGCCTTCCATATATCCAGAAGTTTAGATATTGAAAGTACCTAGTTCACCAATATATCACTCCTCACTCCAACCGAAAGGTCTAACCTCGACTCCTCAATGACTCCTTGATAGTTTCCACTGCCAAAGAATACGCAACTTCCCTCTGCGCCCAGGCATTTGTACCCTCCTTACATGCTTTATCCCATCCATGGGGAACTCCTGGAAGACACCGATGAATGACCGTTCTTCTCCCGCCATCAGCAGCATCGATCCTAGCAGCTAAATCATTTGCTTCTGGAGATAGGTTGTCGCCATCACAAGTGAAGATGAGCACGGTATCCGGGTAAGAAGACGGATCAGCCAGACCTGGTGAGACACGCGGGTTGGTTCTGGTGGTTTCGTCTGGCACATAACAATCGTTGAAAAGCCTGGCAAGCCAGTGAGGGATGGGCATGATCGGGTTCGGTGCCGTCTTCTCGTCAGGGTTGATGGAAATATCAGTCACGGGATAGAACGCAAGGGCGAGAGGCACATTTATCCCCTGGACATCATGCCGCACCGATGATGCAGCTACAAGCGCAAGATTGCCGCCCGCGCTGAAGCCGGAGACGGCCACTTGGTTGACGTCGGCGCCGAGCAACTCCTTCTGGTCCTCGCTCGCCATCCACCTCAGAGTGTCCTCCACATCGTCGATAGGGCCCGGGTATGGACTCTCCGGAGCCTTGCGGTAATCCACGTCCAGTACTAGAAAGCCAGTATCGCGAGCAACGCGAGAACAAAATGCGTGGTCGGTGCCCAACATGGGAATTACGAAACCACTGCCATGCCAATTGATGAGAACCGGGAGCTTTCCGTTGGATGTCTGGGGCTGTGGCCCATACGCGCGGCCCTCGATGAATCGGCCAGAATCACGAGTTGGGATGCGGATTTGGCGCCATTTGGTCGGGTCTGGTACCCTGGGTGAGAACCTGTCCCGAAGTAATACAACGGAACGGATGAATGTTACCAGTGCCTTGAGATAGACGTAACGAAAGAATCCAAACCCAGCCATGGCAGCGGTTTCCCCAGTCCAAGAATGAAGTGGGTGCTATCTTCCCTGGGGGGTTGGTTGGAATGGGATGATATTACGGGTAACTCCCATTTAACCACACCAATGTCTACTCGAATTATGTGGCTCATAATAAGCAATAATTATGTAATCTGAGTCAGGTTCGTGCTCGAATTAAGCTAGGACTAAACCGGACTTGAATAAACGTTGGGACTCTGCTTCACTTCGCTTCCCTAAGTTATGGCATAACTTCTTTTACTATCCAATAAACGATTTTCCCCTCTTACTTCTTATATACTATCACTACTTTATCAAAATAATCTCTACGGGCTGATAGCCTAGGGACTCATTCAATTAACTTGGAAAACCTTAGAAAATATTCCCGAGGGCAAGTTAAAGATACACCCTGATCAATGCATGTAATTAGCCGGTCGAGAAAGTAGCAGTATTTAGAGTGTATGATTAGGGTCCTGGAAGAGGGGGAATTCGAACCCAATTTTCTATTTCCTATTAGCAGGTAGCTTATCCTTCGTTGTTAAGTTATATTTAGTATACTCATCCAGATATAATTTTGTTAGAGTGGCCATTAAAATTCATGAGCGGCTCTTTGTTTTCTGCATTAAACATATGATCGAAGATAAGTCGATATACATGAGGAAGCCTCTAACCTTGAAGCGAGGGCTGCCTTGAGACCCGATCTGTAGATAGCTTAAACCTCTACAATTAGCAGTAGTCTGTATAGTCAGAGCTGAGTGTTGCCGATAGGGAGGAAGCTAGGATACAGGCGTGGCTTAACACTATTTGGTCCCAGGTACATAAAGTGAACCTTCTTCTTTACCACAGGTTTCTTCCCGTAATATTAATCCGTCACACCTATCAGAATACCTCGTGGCATATGCCGCAAAATGATACTACTCGATATCATCTAATGTCATTCCAATATAATCTTTCTTGATCGAACCGTTCTTCGAATGAACTCACCAGGCAATTTTCTCGAACCAATATTAGCCATTACAAACTATATTGCTAGCATATATCATGTCACTTCTTAATCATCATAAAAACCTCAGACAGTGCTTGCCAAACAAAGTTAACCAGAGATTCTTGAAGTCACCCTTCCTGCGCAAATGCCCCACCAACGCTAGGCTCAGCCTCCCCGTGATATTCCCTTGGCCTCCATCCTATTCTTCCACATTAGCACCAGCCTCCTGGGCGCTGACATCTGGGCCGGTACCCTGCAAGTGGCTGAGAGGGTCTCCTTGAACAGCCCCGACGTTCGGCTCCTGTTTAGTACTTCCATTACCGCAACATGGAACTAGAACACTCATGTTGTTCCTCGCGGTAGGGACGTCAAGTGCTGGGTTGGAAGTAAAGAAGTCTGCTGGGCGAAGGTGCATTTGGTGGATCTCAACAGGCCTGTGTGCACATCGTAGTCAGCTTGTATCTCAACAACAGCCACACTCATGTCTCATCAAACTTACATGACAGGCCAGTCCTCAACACGGGGGTTATGGGTAAACCCGAACACGCTCCATACAACCGGGCCGGCCTTTTGAGCCGCTTCCCCTTGGATCTCTCCATCATCAGGCTCGAGGCTCGTGAACCAGTCTCCTCGCGCCACCATATCCCCAACACCACCTTTCTCCTCCCGGCTCTGGTTGGTGAATTCGCCGGCAGCCCAAAACTCGCCATCCCTATACCCCGTCACCCAGAAATCGTGCTTGGCAAAGGGCGCTCTCTTGGCCAAGATGCTCTCCTCGTCCGCGAGCATCAGCTGCGTAGCTGGCGAAACGACTTTGTAACCCACATTCCTCCCGGAAAATTCATTCTTCTTCGTACTATTCTCCAGCCTCACTGTCCTGTTTAGTCGCGGCTCCGAGTCAATCCACTGCGCCCTTTCAACCACCCGCCGCTGCACTTCGTAGTAGTTGCCATGCGGGTTCGTCCGGGGTTCCATCTTACGCCCGTGGCTCTCCTCAACGACGACCTGGGTATCCCCGGCCCGATACGAATCCACCGCCGGGTCAATCCGCACGGCGAAGATGTGCTGATGGTTCTGCGCCAGTATGCCAGGCGCGACAACGTTGCCGTACCTACTTAATTTACCCTTGTCGATGGGGACCACGCTCATGATGCCGGTGGCCCTTGTCTCGATGGTTATGCCGCCGGCGAGGTCGAGCTTGAAGGCAAATATGTATTCGTAGTTGGCCAGGGTAACGACGAACTGCACGACGAGCTCACGCAGCCTGGCAACCACACCCCGGCTCGTCCTGTAGTTGGTGTGCTTCCAGAGGATACCATTATCCTGCTCATGAAGACAGACGACGGATTTGGCGGGCGTCGGCGACCCATCTGCTGCCGCGAGGAACGAGTCAAGATAGTAAATCGCCCCTAGACAATCGCATCCCAGCTCCAGACTGTTCGCGGCCCGCCCCGCACCGCCGTCGCCGAAGTCAAATGCCTGCTTGCGATGGTACGGAGGCCGGGGGTCGCCGTACGGGACGGTGAGCTCGCTGTAGCTGAGACGGTAAAGGATGGGGCGGTTGTCGTAGCAGATGTCGTGCAGGACGGCACCCTCGCGGGGGGTGAAGCTGAGCCGGAATCGCCACTTCTGCCACTCCACGAGGCCGTCAGGGTGCACGGAGAAGGAGGCGCCCTCAGGTTGAGAAATATGGATGGGTTTCAGGTCCTGGCGTAGCGGGCGATCAAGGAGTTCAGGCACATAGTCGGCCGATCTGTTCCTCTCAAGCAGCATTCTAGGTGCTTCCGACCGAGGGTGTGGCTCGAGGCGGTCCTCGGCTCCGCCAGTGGCCAGGCGGTCTACTCTAACCAGCTTCTTTGTGACCCAATCTAGCACGGGAATGATGGGGATTGGATATGCGTAGTGGTTGGCGTCCAGATTATTATGTGAAGAATCCCTGGCGAAGACGAGGCCTTGCATATATCTCGGGCTGTCTGACTCGTCTGGACCTCCGTATGGCCAAGGGTCGATGGTAATATTAAACCCATCTGGAAGAGTAAACTCGGCCATGGCCTCCTTGAACATGTCCGCGTGGAGGCAGACATCTTGGAAGAGCATAAACTCGGGTCTGTTTGAGAGACAGTCAGCTTGGCTTCCCAAATGACGGGCATCATCCCGACGCAAGAGGCGGGTGTCTAATACTGGGTAAATGACGGCTTGGAGATGTTTTCAGCCGAGTCGGAAGAGACAAGTTGCTCCGTCTCGAGGTTGACAACAGAGCGAATATGCTCATGGTCAGTTGATCTGATGATGTCGTACTCGACCTGAGCAAGCCTCGGGGGACGCTCAGTGTCCTCGGTCAGGGTAGCGGCGTGCTCAGCCTCCAGGAAGGGGACCAAGCTCGCCTTGTCTGGTTCTTTGGCATAGATGGACCGGAAGAACAGAGACGTGTCTGGCTTATGAATGCTCACGATGATGTCACGAGCACATTGGAATTCAGCCTCGGAGAGTTGCGAGAGCGGATGAGGGCGATTAGGATTGGTGGGACTCATTGCACAGGACTGTCTACTTGATGAAGTCTAGACGCATAGGGCAAATTTTTGTTTGTATTAGAGATGGTGTTGAAGCAAAGGGCTCACTTCTTATTGTATAGCGGGGAAGGGCACAGAGTCGGGCTGAGAATTGGGCGAAACCGGAGCAAATACACGAACAATGCCTTTCTTTGGGGTAACACCAAGTTGGAATGCGTCTACATACATACCTTACTTGATGATCGGCGCTGGGAGCCGTCTCACCACCATGCAGTCAAGGCCAAGGAGCCAAGCCGGAGATCTATTTCAGCACAGCTCGTCGGTACAACCCAGAGCGCAAAACACATGATTGATAGACAACATTGAAGGCAAGTCAAGTCAAGGCAGCAAGCGAGCAATGTAGAAGACAAGCGAACCCAGTCCAGACCCGAATCTAATGGGTGGACCAATCAATCAAAGTGCAAGTTTGGATGGCCAAAGGAACAGTTGCTTCGATATTTAAAAATGCTTATCAGTATCTCAAGCATGTCGGTTTGCCTGGTTTCGCCTGTACCCCTGCCCATGATCAAGCAAGGGTTGCTCACAGCAAGATCCAACCAAGTCCGTCTTATCAGCGACAGAGTGCCTGAGCATAGGACGCGTAGGAGGGTATTATTAGCGCTCCTATACGCGGTCAGTATGTAGCATTCTTCTCAATTGCCTGATGATCTGACACCCGAACTGCCGATGATGCGCGTATGTGATATCATATTCCGCTGGAAACGACCTCGCTGACCAAGGAAGCGTACCTGGTCGGTTGCTCCCTGCTTGCTAAAGCGAAGCCAAGATTGAAGAGCCTGGCAAGGCGCTGGGAGCCAGGAGCCGAGAACCATGAGCCTAGAACCATGAACTCGTGCTGGTATTGGCATTGGCGCTGGGGCTCTCAATGGAGGCCGCTAGAGCCTGTCCAAATGCAGCCAAAATTTCGATCGCATCCTACAACGGCCTGCCCTAGCAAGAGAAATTGCGTAATCATCCATCCATTATCAGTTGGCATACGTAGCACGTAGTGGCTGTGGGCAGCCTATCCGTCGAGTAGATGGCACAATGTAGGCCTGGGAGGGGTACGGGAGGATCAGTCTTGCACAGGAGAAGGGGTGTTTGGACATGTCGGGTGTGTTTCAGGTGTCCAACCAGCTTCCAGACCTACCGCAAGCAGCAAGTGATGGATCGATCTCAGCGAGAAGCGCACATGGCAGTGATGATTCAAGAATCTCCATGTCTCGCCTCAGGTAGAGACGCTACAGCGACACTAGGCACCACCGTACAGGCGGGCAGGCACCGACAACAGGTACTGGGTACGCTGTGCTCCAGCGACAGGGTCCCGGTGGTAAGCCCAGAAGCCCACTACAGCGCGGTACCAGCTACTTCGGCGGGTCGTCCAAAACCTCATCCACACATTCCTACCTCCCACTATCGTTGCTGCTGAACTACTAACCCATTATCGATTTCTGACCTGGCGCCTTCGTATTGTACGGCAGGCAACACATCGACAACTTCCGTTAGCTCGATGGGTAGGTACCCAGCTATTTGTTTCTTACGAGATGCGGATGGCCAAAGCACAGCTCTTCGACTCGGCACTGGCTCGTTCCGACTGCGCCAGAAAGAACACGAAACACCCCCACAAAGCACCCGAACCAACCCCAAAGGACCGTGGCCTCCTACTGACTGACATCCACCCACGACGTAGCCCATCCAGGCGACAGAGACCCTAGAATACTATAATACCCTGCTGGGTCTTCCTGGTCCTGCAGGCCACGACCCCTGTTCGTTGGTGACCAGATTGCGGGTCCAGTTGCGCTGCAAGAACTAGCATCTATCAAACACCAAAGACCCCATAGTTCTGGCAGATTAATGACAACTATCTGCAACATCATCTTTTTTTTTCCACTCAGCCCTTAACCACCCCTCCCCCTATTCTTCGTTTTTATCTTAATTTACTCTTCTTCTTTCTTTCCCTGTCCCTTTGACTTTCTTGCCGGTGGCATTGAAGCTTGCTACGCCCTACTAGACCACGACCAAACCTTCTTCCCACCGCCCGTCAGTATCACGCAATTGACTCCCTCCTCAAACGCCTCCTGTTCCTCGATGGGTTCATAGCGTCTTCTCCTTTTTCCCTCCACCACACCGCCGGGCTTCCCCCTTCGTTTCTTCACCCTCCTTTGAACGACAAGTTTTTCTCTATCCTTTTAATTCTCTTCAAGAGGGAATCTCAATTCTTCGACAATGTTGAATTCGCGTCGCGCGCTTGTCGCGGCCTGTTTCATCCTCGTCGTTTTCTTTCTGATCTCGAGATCATCCCACGACACCACGACAGCCACGAGTACGACGTCCAGAACCTCAGATTCAGACACACAACAGCCCGTAAGCGAAAAACCAGGCAGCCAGGATGTCTCTGGTGACGGCGCCGCTGTCGTCGCAGGCGCCCCCTCGAAGGCAAGGCCCGCGGCCATTCGAACGCCTCAGAAGCCAATGAACGACATGTCTCACATGTCTACCTACGACAAGCTTGCCTACGCCTACCCCTACGACGTCACCCTCAAGTTCCCTGCCTACATCTGGCAGACGTGGAAGTCCACACCCGCCGACGAGGGCTTCGAGTTCCGCGAGCAGGAGTCCTCGTGGTCCGACCACCACCCGGGCTTCATCCACGAGGTCATCAATGACAGCGTCGCCCGCGATCTGCTGCGCCTCCTCTACGCATCCGTCCCCGAGGTCCTCGAGGCCTACTCCGCGCTCCCTCTGCCCGTCCTGAAAGCCGACTTGTTCCGCTACCTCATCCTATACGCCCGCGGAGGCATCTATTCCGATATCGATACTTACGCCATCAAGAGCGCTTCGGAGTGGCTGCCCGAGCAAGTCGCCCGCGACACGGTCGGTCTTGTCATTGGCATCGAGGCCGACCCCGACCGCCCGGACTGGGCCGATTGGTACAGCCGTCGCATCCAATTCTGCCAGTGGACGATCCAGAGCAAGCCCGGCCACCCTGCGCTGCGGGACGTCATCGCTCGCATCACCAAGGAGGTTCTCGAGCTCAAGCGAGCCGGCAAGCTGGCCAAGTTCGTTAGCAACGACGTCGTGGGCCTAACCGGCCCTGCTGTCTGGACCGACACCATCATGGACTACTTCAACGACGGGCGATTCTTCGACATGTCTCAGAGCAAGGGGACCATTGACTACCGCAACTTCACGGGCATGACTGCCAGCAAGCGTGTGGGCGATGTCGTTGTCCTCCCAATCACCAGCTTCTCGCCAGGCGTGGGACAGATGGGTGCAGGAGAGACAGATGATCCCATGGCGTTTGTCAAGCACGAGTTCGAAGGTGAGTTTCTGGTCAAGAGAGAATGTAGCAGAAAGCAATGATGACTGACTTGTGACTATAGGTACCTGGAAACCGGAGAGCGAACGTCATATCGGTGAAACGAAAACCACTTGATCACCTGCCAGCTCCTCTTGCCTGATCCTCGCGACCTTGCAACGCTTTACAACGCAACTACACCACACCTCTATAGACATAAAACTCGACAAACGAAGGGGACGCAATCCGCTTCGGTCGAAATCCTAGAAAGGCACAGCAACTTTGATGATACCCTCAATTGCCTTTGAATCACGACATTAAATTATACTGTATTTACTACAATCTCGCCGGCCTTGGCACGTTCCCACTATCCAGCCATCGTAGCGAGCCTACGAGAGGGGGTAGCAGGTGAGAAGAGCCTGCATGGCGGGTTTCTGTCGGATGTTATATTTTGCTATGGCGTTATTCCCATTCAATATTGTGTTTATAACATGTGGGTTCAACAGTAGGAGAATGGAGTTACAACCGGGCACAAAAAGAGTGCCGCACTGTACCTAGGTTGAGTATCACATATTAGACTCGTTTCTGCATTCCAGCAAACATGATAGACAGGGTATATTAAGTCAAGACTGGCCATACACCATTCTTCACGGTGCCAGTTCAAATAGACATAATTTTTGCCTATCCAGCATGGCCTGACCTCGTCAGCCAACATATTGAACATTGAATTGCTCCGTAGCAAATATGGCTAGCCCGTCTTGCTATTCTAGGATTACTGTCTCAAAAGTTGCATCCGAAACACTCACTGTATGAAGATCATCCGCGGGCTTATGAAAACGAATGGGTATGATTTCGAGACAGACTGGGCAGTCATACACGGAAATTGACGGGCAGGGTGATAAACCGTCAGATTTGGTTCCGTACCGATTACTACCCTCTGATATCACGATGCCGGACCTAGGATCCGTGGCCGTTGTTTCTTTCTTGCTTCTTCTTTGACCATCAGCAATGTTTCCAACGAGCCATCGGATTTGATGTATCAAATTCCCACATCAACCATTTAGCAAGTGGCAGTTCTTTCCGTGGCTTACGGCCTAGGTAGACACGATATGCCTCTCCATTGGTTGGTGGGCTGAGACATCGGACACGCGATTATTTTCCCACCGCTTATCCTTAGCAACTGGATAACGATTTCTCATCGAATCATAAGAGCAAAGTGGTGGAGGGAAAACCGACATAGCTCCAGCCGGCGACTACACCAGAACTGACTCATCTTCTGTTGTGTGATGACGTGCAGTGTTATCAAGTGCCTGCAAGGTACCTCTTCCGAGTGCTAGGACAAAGCTGGCAATTATTGGCAGCATCTGGGCCAAAGCACCGCGCGGGAGGGCACAGGTAGTATGCATTGAGATCCGATCAGATGCACGCGGAGATGCTCGATCTTCATCCGTGCCTGTCATTGAAGAGCGAGCACTAAAACGGTTCCGGTTGGAGGTGGAATGGCAGGCAATTCGAATGGAACCCTGCTGGAGCTTAGCAGCTCTGACGCCCCCAGCTGCCTAAGGGAGCTGTCCATTGGGAGCTATTGACAGCTCTCCAGCTCCCGCTAGAGTGCCTACCCCTCACTGGACATTGCCCAGCTAGGCCACTTACAGTGCTCTTAGTGGGTTCTGCCCCGGATTGTCTCCAGGGGGTGAATTCCGCGTGCCACACACCTCTCTCAATCCATTTCACTCACCCACCCTCGGATGGGATCAGCCGCCGGTATGCGCATGCACGCGCCCAGAAATGCCAACCGCGGGGGAATGGCTCCAATACTAGCAAACCGAGGGCAGGCGAGGCACGCAGGCGAACACGGCAGGAGGGGTCTGGGCAACAAGAGAAAAGGACAATGTTCTCCATTGATCTTCACACACTATCCCAACTCTCTCTCCCCCTCCCCCCTCCCCTCTCATTGTTTTCATCGGTTCCGTCACCTCCTTTCATATGTCAGCTGCGTGTCTCATTCCCGGAGGAATATAATCGAGCCGCTCTTACGCCTCTCATTGGAGAGACGAAAACCCACCAGTCCCAACCCCGACAGCAGGCAATGTAGCAGATGCACAGGGTTCATACGGTCTGACAGACATGCCATTACCGATGCGTCGGGTGCCTTGGTCTAGCAAACCTGGCCGACGCCTGTCGAGCCTATCGACCTCATTCCAGTCGCCCTTTGCGCGTCCTGGGACCAATGCATTCCACCCGGTTGGGCCTACTTCTAGCTGCCTGCCCCCATCTGGGTCGAAGGGGCAGAGCAGCCGCTGGTTGTCTAAGAAGAGCACGAAGTCTAATTGTTGTACCTTCTGTTCCTTCCATGGCAGTTCTCGGCAGCATCTAGCTTCATCTGCATTGGTGTCTAACTCTGGTTCAACTGCTGCCTCTGCACTCCCAACCTCCAGCAAGAATCGTACTTCAGTCACCAAGACAAGAATCAGACCGTCGGCATTCTCATTGCCATCAGCGTACACAATGTCGCAGACCGTTACTTCACACGTCAACCCCGCGGCCCTTGACCTTGATATCACGACTTGGGGGACAGCTGCTAGGCCTCGAGCATATCACACTCAAGCGGAAGCTTCATCTTCACAGTCAGGGGAGCTAAGTTATCGTGATGGGCCCGTCGATGTCAGTAAACAATATCCCCCTCCTCACTGAAGCTCAATTTAGTCTATACCATCTTAATACTCAGTCTGCTCGGCCCCGTGCTAAACTCTCTTCCTAGCTCCCACTATTCCACGGCACGATCCCAGACCACTTTGCTTCTGTCGTAGCTGTCTGGGGGAACCGCCCTGCTGTTGTTGCCCGTTCTCCCATCGCAGCCACCTCCAACGACACTCCTCATGAGGCTGTCCTCACTTACACGGAGCTTGACAAGCTTTCCAATCGGGTTGCCAACTCCCTGGCTCAGTATGGCATCCGCAAGGGCATCCGTGTTGGCGTGAGTCTGGGCAACACAGCCGAGTACACCATTCTCACATACGCTCTCTTCAAGCTCGGCGCCGTCCTCGTCCCTTTTAATCCGGGCTTCACCGCGAGCCAAGTCGTGTCTGGTCTGCAGCACCTGGGTGCCGAGATGCTTATCATTGGTGCAGTGACCGACTTGGCTTACAAGGCTGGCAAAGGCCGCAGCAATGAGGACCTCCTCAGAGGCGTTCTTGGCAACCTTGACAACTCCACCATCCAGAGCGAGGCTGTTCCGTCGCTGCGTGTAGCCATCGTACTAGACAATCGACCTGACCACCCTGACGTCCAGTTCGATATCGAACGCTTCCCCAGCCTCACGCCGTACACAAACCTCCTCAACGGCTCACCCGCCCCGGTGAGGCCGTCCTCACCCCTGGATCCCTCAGACACCATCAACATCCAGTTCACTTCCGGTACCACCTCCGCTCCCAAGGCCGCCATGCTCAGTCACCGCTCCATCCTGAACAACGGCCGCTTCATCGCCCACCGCATGGGCCTCGCCGCTAACGACAAGATCGTGGTTCCCCCTCCGCTGTTCCACTGCTTCGGCTCTGTCCTCGGCTTCCTGGCCACTGCCACCACCGGTGCCTCCATCCTCTTCTCCTCCCCGGCATTCGACCCCGTCGCCACAGTCCGCATGTGCGTCGACCACCAGGCCACCGGCCTCTACGGCGTCACAACCATGTTCGTCGCCTACCTCGAGGCGATCGAGCGCGGCGCCGCCGGCACCCCAACCACCCTCCGCAAGGGCATCGTCGCCGGCAGCAGCGTCCCCTCCAGCCTCATGGAGAAGATCCAGTCCGGCTTCGGCCTCGAGGACCTCGTCATCTGCTACGGCATGACCGAGACCAGCCCCGTGAGCTGCATGACCCGCCCCAACGACCCCCTCGAGCAGCGCACCTCCTCCGTCGGCACCCCCATGCCTCACACCCAGATCAAGATCGTCTCCTCCATCGACCGCAGCGTCATCATGCCCATCGGCGAGCGCGGCGAGCTCGCCGCGTCGGGCTACCTCACCATGAAGGGCTACTTCAACGACCCGGCCAAGACGAGCGAGGTCCGCAAGGACGAGGACGGCACCATCTGGGTCTACTCGGGCGACGAGGCCGCCATGGACAGGGACGGCTTCGTCCAGATCACCGGCCGCATCAAGGACCTCATCATCCGCGGCGGCGAGAACATCCACCCCCTCGAGGTCGAGAACTGCCTCTTCCAGATGCCCGGCGTCCAGGAGGCCAGCGTCGTCGGCATAAGCGACGACCGCCTCGGCGAGTGCGTCGGCGCCTTCGTCATCCCCCACGCGGGCTGGACCGTCATCGATGAGGACGACGTCCCCGGCGACCCGGACGCCCGCACCATCTCCCGCGCCGACGTCCGCGCCTGGGTCAAGGACAAGCTCTCGGGCCACCTCGTCCCCAAGCACGTCTTCTGGGCGGACGAGTACCCCAAGACGGCGAGCGGCAAGATCCAGAAGTTCAAGCTGCGGGACATTGCCGAGAAGAAATTAGAGGAGGGGTCGTAACTCGTTTCTTTTCCCCTCTATTTACTGATTAAAGCATTGCCTCGGGTTTGAGATGCTCTCCAGACCGATGGCTCAGAGGTGCACACACGGGCGTCTTGCGGTGATTTTAGTAGGATGGCACGCATGAAGGAGAAGCTCATGGCAGAGCTTGGATCATATTTTCCCTACTTCGAGGAGCAAACATAGAAAAGAGTCATGTGGAAGTTGGATTCATAGTATACTCATATAATTAGACATACAATGCATCCATTAGCACTATAAATCAAGAAAGTGTTCTGCTTGACGTCACGACATCTTACAGTTCAGCACGAGTTTAGAAGAGTACGTCTACGCAGTCATCAGAGGACACCTTGGATATCGAGGTGAAGGGTATAATATTCCACAAGTGGTGGTGCACACACTCCCCCGTGGCACCATAGGGTAGGTAGGTAAGGCAGGAAGGTAAAGGTTTAGGTATCTGAGAAATTCCGCCACAACAAGTCGTGAAAATGAGAAAGAAATGCACCCACGAGAAGTTCAGAGGGTGGTCAGAAGGGATCGTCAGTCCCCTGGTATCCCATGCTTTGACGTCAATGCCATCCATATAATCCACATGCCATTTCGTTGGAAAACAACAGACAAAGACCCAGCCAAAATAGCAATAAAACAAAAAATACCCACAAATATCAATAAGAAGGCCACCAGCAGGAGCGTCTACTTTTCCATATCATTTCAAATAAAAAAAATCTTACTTTTCTGATAATGCTCCTTTGAACGCTTTTGCATTCCTGGCTCTCCCAGCACCCAGGACCATCCCCAGCTCAGCAATCGAGATATCATGGTAGGTGATTCTTCTTTGAACTCCACAAATGCCCTCAGTAATGGCGGGCCTCGCTCTCTTATGCGATCCTGTTTAATCGACTTGTTTCTCGCAACCAATGCGCCCAAGCAACTCCTTGCGATCACTGTGCCCGGGAAGGCTGACACCAGAACTGTTCCCCTGGATCTTCAGCCCATGCCTGCGCTCCCAGCCCTTCAGGTCCAGGCCTTCAACGCCTACCTCTTCTTTGAGAGGCTCAGCCTCTTCGTAAACAAATTCGTCCTCTTCATCATCTTCCGCACCCTCATCGTCGCTTCGGCTATCCTCGGCACCGTCTCCGGTGAAGACTTTGATCGCAACACGGACGATAAGAGTGAACCAAAAGATGGTGATGAATTGGAGAAGCATCAAAGGAACCAGGAACGCATTTTTAACACCATCGGTATAGCAGACATGGCCAGCTGGGTCGTAGAATGGTTCAATAAGATGTGTCCAGCCGGCGGGGGGTTCGAGAGGTCCGGTGAGGTTCGTGCTGCTGCCCTTCCAGCAAGCCTTCGTCATAACCTCAGGGGTGTGGGCCCAGATAGACCAGCAGACCATGAAATAGGCGATGTGGCGGAAGAAGATCCAAGAGACTAGGAAGAAGCCGAAAGCAATGTCGCATAAAAGGGTGTAGCCAAGGTACTTCAAGCACTTGGCAAGCTGTGCGTCGCATTGTTAGATGAGTGGCGGAAGCAGTAGTTGGCATGTTGTGGCACTTACAGGGAAGAAGATGTCGACAATATCCATGATAACCAGGATGAAGTTTCCAACACGGGTGTGGTGATAGCTGTAGCAGGAGCAGATGAGAGTCGAGGTAATGATGTGATGGCTCAGCATCTGCCAGTGGTCCTTTCGTCGGTCCTCAATGTTGATAACGAGCATCTGTTGCAGCCAGAAGCTCCATTGAGCAAGAATGTAGAACTTCATGAGCCCGTCAACCTCGCGATTGGGCCAGTTGGTCCAAAGCTCTCTCATGTTCAGGTAGTAGGGCGATTTGCAGTAGATGTACTGCCAACATGTTAGTAAAAGGCCAAATGAGCATTGGTAGTGCTCGGTAAACTTACGACTCCCATTGGCCAGAAGAAGCTGTAGTAAACAATCAACCATGACTGCTCAGTAAACCGGGTCAACAACTTTCGCTTCGAGATTCCCTGAACCTTAGCAAGAGGTGCCAGCACATATTCCATGACAGCCGCCCGCAGCCCAGTAAACAGAACAATGCACATGGAGATGAAGTACGCATCGTCGAAGCCAACGCCATAGTCGCCAGTCTCGGGATTCAGGTAGCAAAGGTGGAAGAACTTGTATGTGTATGTCCTCGCCTTGGGGATAAAGATGTGTGCGAGGAGCGCAAGAGCAAGCAAGTTGAACGACAACCCTATCCGACAATCATCTGTAAGCAAACGTCCAATGGCAAAACTCGAGCATGGGAAGGGAATGGGTAATTCAATGGAAGCGAAAATAGCGACTGCTGGGTCGCCAATTCGGCATTGGGCGCCAGGGGAAGCCATGTAAGAATTGCCTGCCGGGAGGCATGACAGGTGAAGCGATATAGATGTCGAATAACGTACCAATCTGGTTCTCGATAAACCAGCGCGACAAGCGTGCGGAAGTGCTCAGATCCTTCTGCTTGAGTCTCCTGACAAGAACAACATTGCTTCCAGACTGCATGTATAGCGGGCCGTTCATGTTAGGATTGCTTGGTCCGTTTCGGAGTTGAGGTCGCACGGGAGCTTTGGCAGCGTTGACAACAGGTTTCTCGCCCGCCGAGGACGGAGTTGGGGTCTCGGTGTCGCTCATGGTTGAAGCAGGTTGAATTGGCTCGAGAGTCCTTCAGCGACAGAAGGGGAGAGCGGCCGATGGGGGTTTGGTAGGAGGAAGGAACTGTTCGGGCGGGCGGACAGTCGACACAATAAAGAGGAGGGGGGATGTTGAGAGATCCCTCAGCTCGCGATTCAAGAGCCGCAGCAGAGCAACTACCCACCCAGAAAGATAAGGGATGGGAGATGGCGGGGAGAGAGAGGGGAGAGGGGGTACAGCCAGAGGAGGAAGGCCGGCCACGAACTCTGAAGTCGTAGAGGATCCTTGCGATTCTGACGTGTACACAACTCGAGAGCAGTGGAGGGAAGAGCAACACAACACGAGAACATCCGGCAGAGGAAATCAGAAGCAACGCCCAGGCGGGAGAGGTGGCCTGGCAGAACGGGATCGACTTTCTCTAACCAGGTCCCAACCCCTGGTGCGGCGGTTAATAATTTCTGTCCATCCATCTTGGCTGGTTGGCTAGCCTAACCTGCAGGCCCAGCTGGCCTGAACCCGCCCCGGCCACAATTTTGCAAGATCCCGAGGGGCGTTTTACTGGGTGCCTGTGAGCTTGGCCCCAAACGCAGGCCCACTACTCCCACCGGCAGGGGGGATGCGCAGTGGAGTTGGCTGGAGCAGGCCCTGCCTAGGCCCAAAGGCGGTGAGCAGGGGCCCCGTTGCGAAGACCAATAACGCCTGGGCTTTTAGGGAGATGTTGAATGCTAGCCTCCACTAGGCCTGGAGCCTGTTCCATGCTGGAGCTCAACGATCTCGACGCTACAGGAGGCCGTGGCCGAAGCCAGGTGCTAAAATTACAGTGAGTGCCCAGAAAAGTAAAAAGTAAAAAATTGAAAATCCAGGGGCTCGGTACCATTCGGGTGCTCTTTATCGCAAATAACCTTGTTGCCACCTTGGACGATAGCTCAGGGAGACTCAGGGTCTTCTATCTCCAATGCTAGTCCGTGGCGGCGCCCATTCAACGTTCCAAAAGTGGTAAAAATCCTCAAAACGTGAGGAACTATTCGATTCCTTCTTTATGACGGTGTTGCATCAACTCAAATAAAGATCCCCCCCTCCACATTCCCCCACCCCTTTTCCTCACCCGACCTCTGATATTCATTCAGCCAATTCAACATTGCCCGCCGCCCGTGCGTGCGTGGGTTATTACGGAGACAAGGGGATCAATGGCCTCCACAACACACTCGAGAGTTTAGCTTGCAGCCAACGGATCCATACTGTGACACACAGCAGCTACCGAGTCGCATTGGCAGGATGGAGGCTGCAGGCCTGACCTACATGCAACTACCAAGTACAGGTTACCCCGCGCAGGGCCCCGACGCACCGTAGCATTGGCCTGTGTGCAGCTGAGGCAAGCCATTGGCCAACCAGGCGTTGCGTTTTTGCTCGCGATCGCCTGTCGCATTGGATTGGATTTCAGCCGCCAGCGTGTACGTACAGGCAAACACAGCTTATTGCCAGGTACAACGTAGTAAATGCCTCCTCCTGCTTCTTCACCGTCCCACCATTGTGTGACCTTGTTTTCTCCCCTTCTCCTTTCCTGCGTGCGTTTTCATGCACGAGTCACATCAGATGGATGGCCCGCTTCGGGTTGAACCAGATGACAGAACATTAGCAAACCCCCTTAAAATCTAGCTGAAAGATCTCCACTGCTACCGCGTAATTCCTTTAGGTAGGTGAATGATTGGCAGATCTACATGACCAGCCGACCAAACAGCTCCTAGCAGTATCAAATAAACAGGCATTGCTCATGCTGTCCAAGACACCACCGCCCAACAAATTCCTATCCGATACACGCTTCGCTTATTAGTCCTGCCTCCCTTTGTGGATTAAAAACGATGGCGGCATGAGCTCGAGCCGGATATAGCTCCCAGCCTGCTCCAACTCACCCACGTCTTGTAACCCAGTAGGTAGGTCCCAATTAAACCGGCTTTACATGCATCCGTAATGCATCTGCGCATGTAGGTTATCGAGCCCCGGCTGAGCTACTTATGCTTTGAGAGCCGGAATCTCCCTTCGCCTTGGCCTACGGCCGGAGAATGCCAGCCAATGCCCCCACCCACGGGCCACTTCCCACAACCACCGCCGGAACCATTATCATATTCCTCTGAATGACACCTTATATTATCGGGTCTATATTCCACGCCTTACAACCCAGGAGCCTGATCTGTCGCTCGATATTCCGAAAACTCCATAATTTCTCGTTTCAGTTATCCAGTCTCTTGCTCCGTTTCAAGGACACCGTTGATCTAAGCCAAAACACCAATTGCCCCAACATATTTCTTTTCGTACAGTACATCTCGTATTCTCCATAGATGACGGGTGTGGGCCGTCTAGACCCTCTTATCGATAAAACTTCCGAGAAGCATCTCACGTAAAGCAAACAAAAGTCTTGATCTTTAGTTTTCCCTGGATGATGCTTATACCCAAGTCAAGTAAGCGAGCTACTACGTCTTGCTGGTGTCCCAACAGAAAGAAAGCTTAGCTCATGCTCGGGTTACTTATTTTATTACGTTATTATACGGCATATGTCTGACCTTTTAGGCATTTTGCAATTTGCAGCACAATCAACCTCGACTCAACTCCACACCTTCTAAAGCAATGAATGGTGAACTGATTAAAGCGGATGTCTTGAATCAACATGAGAGATAGAAACGCCCTTTGACGTCCAAACCATGTCATTGGCATTCTTCCATTGACAAATAATCTCAAAAACAAGCAAATGACCAACGAGTGTATTGTGTATTGATTTCTGCCTAATAATGAAAGATACTTGTCTATCCAGTGCTGCCATATCTTTTGATGGTGATGGTGGTGGCGTATCATGCTCATGCCACTTAGTTGCCGCCGAGGCACACACTGATAAGTGCTACTCACTCACATTGCGAAGTGAGCCAGCTACAGCTTTCAAGACTTACAAATGCCTCAAGCCCGTGCTAGCTTAGAAGCAGACGAAAAGCTGACAGACGGATACAGCTCCCGGTTGCTATTTTCGGAAACATAGCTTCCTGAATCCTAGCGGAGAAGTCTGCAACAGATCTTATCCATCTGCTTTGAGCTTATATTGCTAACCATATTCGATCTCCAAAGACCAGAATGAACTGCCGTGCATGCATAGCAGTTGCACAGCTCGGCAATCCACTGGCTTCCCTGTTAATCAAAGCCCCAGGAGACACATTACCAGTAATCATCCAAAGAGCATCCAACCGAGGCAGAGCGACTCGGTGTGGTATTCCTGCGGGAATCCTGCCTAAAACCCACCTGCTCCCATTAGAGTAGCACCGGTGCCTGGGCACAGTGCGATTTACAGACTCGAAACGTCATCTAATAAGCAGCGCCCAGCGACAGCACCGTGCGCGATTAGGAGCTGGCACAGGGACTACCAGCCATTAGCAACTGGCGCGTGCACCAGTTTCGGATTAGCCACACCTCCCCACATGACATGACTGTCCCATCTGGTGCAGCCAACGCCTCGTCATTCCTCATCCTACAAGCATCTCGTCATCGCCAACTCGACGCTCAACAGCCCATCCAGGAGCACCCTCTACTTCGTGCAGACCCTACCAGAGCTAACATCCCCCGATAGAGGGATCGACCGATACCATGGCCACCAAAGCAAAGTACAGCCAGGCTCCTCAGGAAGACCCGGATGACTACACCTCCGCCCCTCCAGCCTACGGAGCCGCGGCTGCCTCGTCGTCTCGCGACGAGACACAGGCCATGTTCGGCGAGCCCCGGTCCAGCGACGACAACATCCCCGATGACTTCAAGGTAAAGACAGCCCCTCGGGATACTCTTGCCTCCCCCCCGCGACTGCGAGCTATGGAAGACTAACCCGCATATCCCGATAGTTCGGAGGCTCGGTCGCAGAGGCGACTATCGACATCCGCAACCAGTTCGTGCGCAAGGTCTACACCATCCTCACCTTCCAGATTATCGTTACCGCCGGTGTCAGCGCCATCTCCTTCTTCAGCGAGGGTTACAAGAAATGGATCCAGTCCCACCAAGCTGTTGTCTGGGTTTCGGTACGTCGCATATTATCTATATGCCCATATCCGCTTTGAAAACTTCAAGTAAGGAAACACCATGGCTGACTTTGTAAATCCAGCTCTTCGGTTCGATGGTTTTCATGGGTCTCACATACTGGAAGCGCAAGTCCTATCCCACCAACCTGATTTTCCTATCCGGCTTTACCCTCCTCGAGGCTTACACCATATCTGTAATCGTCTCGTTCTACAATAGCACCGTCGTTCTCAACGCCACTGTCATCACCGCCGGGATATTCGTCTTCCTCACCCTGTTCGCCTGTCAGACCAAGTATGATTTCACGTCTTGGATGCCGTACCTGTTCGGTGCTATCTGGGGTCTCGTCATGTTTGGCTTCGTCGCCATGTTTCTTCCCCACGACTCAACCACCCAGCTCATCTATGGCGGCCTCGCTGCTCTCATCTTCAGCGCTTATATCCTCGTCGATACTCAGCTCATCATGCGCCACCACCACGTCGAGGAGGAGATCGCCGCTGCGATCAGCCTCTACCTCGACGTCATCAACCTGTTCCTTGCTATCCTCCGAATCCTGAACAGCCAGTCCAACAACTAAGTCGGCCTTCGACTGGTCTGACGAGCTGTAAAACGCCTGTCAATGGAAGAGTAGGGTCCCCAAGATCTTGCGTCGGGTGGAATTGCTTAGTCATGGTCGAAAAGCTGTTGAGTTTCAACATTCTCTGGATTCATTGACCAATACTTTGGTTTCCTTTCACAACTTACTTATCCGTTACTACTTGTCAGTCTTACATTACACAATACGCATGTTTGTTTTTTCTCTTGGCATTGAGTATGAATAGTGAAAATGGTATAATTGAAATGTGCATTAGAAGTCCACTAGTGTAATAGGAAAATAATGGAGCTGGTTGAAAGATGAATACCAAGACAACTCAACAAGATACCTCCACTGGAGATGGTGGGCAGTCAGGCCAGCCTCTCCGCCATCAGTAATTTCGACCTCAACAGGTCGAGCCAAAGCCGCCTTCCGACTCGTTTGGATATCTTGTTCGAAGCTGATAGATAACGACTCTCTCATGGCTCCCATGGTTCGATAACTATTCCAATTGCCCCCACAAAACGTCTCCTATTACCCCATAAATGGCACCTCTCTAGGCCTCTCTAATATCGTCTGAATCGTAGGCAGCTTTGGTGTAATGAATCGCGTACAAAAAGCAAAAAGTTCAAATCGATTGTGGGGATTCTTCATTTTTCAGCCTGCCCATTTGCGGGGGACAAACAACCAACGCCAGCAATAAGGAATAGACCAAAGGTAGGACTTTTTGGTCGCCATAGGAAGGCCCCGGGTGGTTCACTCAAACAATCTATTCGTGATCACCATTGGACTCCGGGGGGATCTGGGATGCTTCGCGCTGCATGCGGGCCTCGATCTCGCGGAGCTGAGACTCGCGAGCAAGCAGTTCCTGTCGCTTCTCATTAATCTCGCGCTGGACCTTAAGCTCGATCTCACGCAGCTTCTCCTCTTCTCTGCGGAGCTGCTCTTCCTTGAGACGAACGGACTGGGATGCAAGATCCTCAGGGTTCATGGAGCTGTCAATACTATGCCTCCGTTAGTTTCTATATCATTTATTCGCCCTAATCAGGGACACTTACCCAGAACCACCATCAACACTCTTAGAGAGCTTCTCAGTACGGTAGTTTTCGTACAGGAAGTCGTGGGTGATTTCCTTCAAGTCAGCCAGATGACTGTGGAGCAATGCAGAGCGAATGGCAAGGAAGTCAGAGTGGCGAGGGTTGTCAACCTCAACAACTCCCCAAGGGTATTGGCGAGCTCGGACCTTGCGACCGCCAATCTCAACCACTTCCTCGGAGCCCACAATGGCGAAGGGCATGAGGCCTCGGAGCTCAGCATTCTCCTCGACAGTATCCTCGTCATCCTCCTCAATATCGTAAGGGAAGTTGTACACAGGGATGCGGTAGTGCTCGATATCCTCCATGACCAGCTTCTTGGACTCGGCAAGCTCGGCGGGGGTAAGGGAGTCGGCACGACCAATTACAGGGATAACATTGACTCGGGGAGCCAAGCGCTTCATGAGTTCAATGTCGAGTTCGCGCAAGCTAAAAAATACACAATCAGTACAGCTAAACGATACAAGGCGAAGAGGTCTGAGAAACATACCCATGGCCGGTGGGTGTGATAAAGTAAAGCATGGCGTGGACGCGGTTGTCCCTGAAACGGGGGTTACGCTTGATACGGGACTCCTCGGCCAGAATGTCATCATATTGTCGCTCAAGATAGCCGACGATCTCCGAGAAGCTATATTGCCGTGTAAGCAAGTGACGGTCAAGCGCATAATGCGTGAAGATTTACCTAGCCTCGTTGTCGATCGCATCACCAAATCCAGGGGTATCGACGATTGTCAGGGAAATACGGGTTCCCTCCTCGTCAAGCTCAAGCTCTGTCGTAGAGTTAGTGGTGGTCGTGTCACAACCCCCCTGAAGCAATCTGTATTGACATACCAACTGTGATGGGCTTAATCTTAACACCCTCCTCGGCAGAGGCATCGTTGACGTCGTCAGCATCCTTGTGAGTGAGAACACTCTTGCCGCAAAGGGTGTTGACAAAGGTGGTTCGTCCTGTAGCTAGGTGTGAGCTTCGTTCGCGCATCAGGGAGATTTCTCGTTGCTCGTGGATAACATACCAGTTCCTGAGGCGCCACAAACCATCAGACAAAACTGGATGCCCTTCTTGACATTCTTCTTCCGGCGAATCATCTTCTAGATAGGAATGAAACCACAGTTCGTTAGCCGAAGCTCAAATAACAATCATGGTAGAAAGTTTTCTTCTTGGTGTGGGTGTTTGTTCGGGGAGAGGTTGTTGGGCGTCGAGCTATCAAGGGTGGATAAGGAGGTCGAGGGCAAAGCAGACATACAGCGGCAGACGACATGTTGGCTGGTTAATTGCTGGCACGGTACAACAACGACAGAGCAACGCAGAGAATTGGCGTAGTATTACGAGTGTCGCGATGCAACTCTCAAACTTCGATGTGGAGGAGGTAGACGGGGGACGGAAACGCGAGATGGTGCGAGGCGGACAAGGAGAAAATGACCAAAGAGGACTGGCAAAGGAGGTGGTGGCTCGTATGCTGATTGACCAGGTGGTGCTTCAGGGTGGTGCCTTCTTTGGGGTCGGGTGCAATTTCAAGCCCAGCCAATGGGTCTTGCGCTGGCAACGGCTCAGGGGGTCCCACCTCCTGGCAGCTCTTTCTCAGGGAGGGAGACCGACGGCCAAAAGTGTGCTCTGACCGCAACTGCCCCCAGGAATTTTGGCGTCAGGGGACGAGCTAGGAATGGTGGTCCATGCGCCCTGCCATTATCCAAATTTGAACACCAAGCTCGAAGAAGCAAGGCCTCACGGCCGGTAGTTTCTCGGAGGCCTTGACAGGGGAACAACGGCTGTTATCACATCGTCACGTGCACAATCGTGGCTAGATCTATTTCCAGATCGCACCAGCCACAGGTGCCACAGTGTCACGGCTCTCCCCAACACGAGGCAGCCTAGCCTGGATGGTATGGAGGTTAACAGAAACTCTCTCTTTCACCTGAAGCCTACGCGACAGGACAGAATCTTGCAATATAGCCGTAGCATACCATCTCCTGCTTCATCTCCATTCAATCTTGTGTTTACACCTCCCATCACTCTTACTGCTGGCTGGGAACTCACTCCCACATATGTGATACAACTTGCCCCATCCTGACTCCTGTCCGATTCAGATCACCTGTCCGGCCGTCTGCCTGTCTGTCCACCTAACTAGCTTCCCCTGGGGTGCCCCGCGACGACGACACCTTCACAAGCCTGCGTCACTCATCATACAGGCAGAAAACGTGCGAGGGATTCACTCAAACCCTCCCGGCTACATAGCGACGGATCCGACAGTGCACCACCATGATGCTGTAATCAACGGACAACCGTCTATGCCGTCTACTTTACACCCCAGCCGACTTACGTCCTCTCGATATCGCCGCCTCACCCACACCCACACGTATCCACCGCTGAGGCCTGCTCTCGGGGATCAACTCTACCAGCAGCATGAACGTCCGGGGGCCCATCGACACATCTATCCCAACTGCCGTATTATCGGCTTCATTCAACAATGACTCCAGTTGCTTCAGTGTCGGCCTCGAGTCTGGACTATGCAGTACGTGACGTAGCCCGCCCCCTGCCGTGCCCACTCTCAGATCTGACGAATACCCCAGTCTTCCATACCGAAAATTGCCGGCTCAAAGCTTCAAGAGGTATGTCTAGCTACCACTACTACTACTCACAAGAACCATTACTGAGGCGGTTACAAGACTTCAACGCTGGCGTCGGTCTCGTCCAGATGATGGGCATGACCAACTATCTTGCGTTGGTTGGAGGCGGGAAGTCTCCCAAATTTGCCATGAATAAGGCTATCATTTGGGACGACATGAAAGGCAAAGTTGCAATCGAAATCACAGCTCTCTCGCCCATTCGAGGCGTTCAACTCAACCGAGAACGCATCATCGTTGTGTTGCAAAACAGTGTCCGTGTATATTCGTTTGCTAAGCCACCGGATCTCCTCCATGTCTACGAGACGGCAGATAATTTATTTGGCTTGTGCTGCATTTCTGATAAACAGCTGGTGTTTCCCGGGCGTACCTCTGGCCACATACAAATTGTAGAGCTCGCGACTGGCAATGTCAGCATCATTCCCGCGCACTCGTCATCTCTCCGGGCTATCCAGCTGAGTCCCGACGGCCATCTATTAGCCTCAGCCAGCGAGACTGGAACACTTATCCGCATTTTCGCAACAAGCAATTGCGCCAAGATCGCAGAACTTCGCCGCGGCATAGATCCCGCGAGCATCTTTTCTCTCGGATTCTCCCCGTCGGGAAACCTGCTCGCCTGCACGTCAGACAAATCAACCCTCCATGTCTTTGACGTCCCACATCCACGCAAATCGCAGCCGCGCCAACCAGCAAATGCTGTTAGCCCTCCCAGCCCGGATGCAGATGCAGGGAAATGGGGTTTTCTCAGCAAGATCCCCCTTATGCCTCGTGTCTTCTCCGACGTGTATTCATTCGCCTCGGCCCCTTTCGAGGCTGGAGACGACGGCACTATTGGCGGGATCCCCTTCACAGGAACCACCGTTCTTGGTACAACAAAACCGCCAAAGGGAATGATTGGTTGGATTTCGGAGGACACCATCGTCGTTATCGGAGCTGGGCAAGATGCCAGATGGGAGAGGTTTGTGATAGGAAAGGGGGATGAAGGGAAGCGATTCTGCCGCAGAGAGAGCTGGAAACGCTATCTTGGGAATTCCTGATGTGGAGGGAAACACCATGTGCAGGGCAATATACAAAGAGGGAATCCATTGGCGTTCGGGGTCTGGTCTGGGTTATTGATACATTTGTGGTGATTTCAATTTTGATTAGATGACAGAATCGCTTAGTCGTCATACCGCCGCGGAGATCGGCTCCTACTTCTTTCTCTTGGCTTTCTTTGCCGGTCCTCGTCCCTATCATCTCTTCGGCTCCTGTGTCGTGGCTCGTCAGAGCGTTCACGGGAATAGTGCCGTCGTCGTCGCTCACGATCCTCATCCTCGTCTTCGTGTCCTCGCCTTCGCCTTTCGCTCCTCGAATTGTCCTGGGGTTTATGTCGGGTAGAATCTCTATCACGATGATGCCGAGCCCCATCTTCTTGTGAATCATCACGTCGTGATCTCCTTGACTCTCCATGCCGCCTCTCATCCCGCCTTCCATCTGACTTTTCATCCCGCTTAGACCTATGTGAGTGGTGGTGCCGGTGTCGATGCTTGTGCTCTTTCTTGTCGGTCTTGCTGCGCGCCTCTTCGATTTCCTTCTTTTTCTCCTCGATCAGGAAACCCTTCATCGGGTCGTCGTCATCGTGATCCCGAATCAAAAGCGCCAGCTCTCTTTCTTGTGGTAACGCTGGTCGCTTCTCTTTCTCGTCCTCGCTGCTCTCGTCCTCAGACACCTGCTTCCCCTCCTTGCGCATGATATCCTCCCATCCGACCTTAAACTCCTCAGGGTCTTCATCATCGCGTCCCTTGTACCTCGCATGATCAACACGGAGCAGGCGCCCAGCAACCTCCGCGCCTCCCAGGTTATCAACAGCCAAGTCCGTGCTGCGCTGGTCTTCATACTTGAGCCACCCGAACCCCTTTGACTTTCCCGTTTCCTTGTCGCGCACAAGCTTGAGGAATGTCGGCTCGCCAAACTGCGAAAAAATCGTAATCACGTCTCCTTCGGAAAGTTCGTATGGCAGACCGCCAAAGTAGACATAGGCCGTGTCGCGATAATCAACGTGCCAGGAGGCGTCGGGCGAACTGTGTCGCGTACGTGAGCGCCTACATTTTATAAAGGGCCATAGGAGTAAACTTACATTCCATTCTCGATCTCCTTCTTATTCAGCGCCTGGATGGCGCGAATCTGGTTCATCTTTGGTCACGATGCTGGCTTTCTTCGCTAGGTAGGGGAATGTTGAAGCTGGGATGCCTATTTCGTCAGCGGAACTTTTTCCAAGTCGGCTTATCTTATCGGTGCTATCAAAGCTGAGCTTAACAGCTGCAGCTGCAATATTCTCCGAACCTGCATACCTTACTCATAATTTTCTTCTTTATAATACAGGCTATTAACTTGGCTCAATCTCGATAAAATAGGACTGGTGTCTTGAATGAATTCGTAGATCCCCAGTTTCATCAACTATTCGAAGCAATAGTAAAGACAATCGTTGAATGGGCCTCGAGTAGGAATTACGTAGGACCAACTTCTAGCGGTAAGAAATGCCAACTAAAGTGTCAAGTACGCGAACACATACGTGAACGTTTCTCTTAAAGCGACCAATATTTCAACTAAACAGTAGCACCGATCAAATTTCCACTAGAAAGATTAACGATCTCTGCACAATGAATCTTGGGGCAAGGAGTGAGCAATCTTAGACACGCATACAGTGCCGGGTAGGTGAAAGGGATGGCATCTTGATTAGCAACTTGCCGCCAGCGCATCGATTGGATTTCATTTCATGCGGCGGGTCATTTCCCGGCCCGACGCGACACAAGCATAGTCGTCACGCTGGGATAGATCATCAACACAGGCTTCCTGGTCCACCAGCTGAATTAATTATCCTGCCCCTCTTCCTTTGGCGATTTCGATCCTGCGGGCCCTTGATAACCTGCCCAACGCCATGAATCCGCCCATTCCCTAGACTACGACGATCAACGACGGTGACGAGCTCCCCCCTTGATTGTCTCTCCAGCGTCCTTGCGCTGCTGCAGCAATCTATGCTTTGATTTCGAAGAAGGGAGGTGTTACTTTTTTCCCCAGTATTTTTATGAGGATACGCGGTGGGCCACAAGGTCAGAGGAGCGCCCATGACTGCGAACGCAAACCGGATGTCGACCCATACGGCTGGGTCAGGGGACACGGAGGGACGAAATGGCGAACAGAAAAAGAACCTCTGGACGTCAATGCTGGAGTCTGTCGCAAGCGGTAAAAGACTTCCAGAGAAGAATCTACTGGTACTAGGTACGACCGACCCGTTGGATCAGGATGGCCAACACCTTCGAGTACTGACCGGTTCTTGATAGGAGGAACACCAGAGTCACAGCGAGACTTCCTAGAGTCCCTATCGAGCCCCGAGTCGAGACGCAATCTGGACCGGAGTAAGATCCCGCCGGTCGCCAACAACTTTGCGCTCGGATACACGTACTACGATGTTCTTGACGCCGACCAGGACGGTGAGTAGCGATTCGACCCGGCCAGGGCAGACCTATACTGACTGGGTAACTCTAGATACCCTGGCGCGCGTGTCCTTATACCTTCTATCTCAACCTTCTAGCGAATTCGCAACCCTTGTTGCTCCTCTATTAACCCCCGAATCCATACCCAATACCGCGCTGGTGATTCTTCTCGATTGGGCCCAGCCTCACCGGTGGCTGCGCCAGATCCGTCGCTGGATCAGCTTGTTCAGGATTGTCCTCCAGAAACTAGGAAACAAAGAGCATGCCGAAATGGAAGAGCAGGTCGAGGCCTGGAAGCAGAGAGGCAGAAGCGGAGGCTCTACAAATCTAGACGGGACTCCCTCAGCAGCAGGCGCAGCAGGAGAAGCCGACACCGCTCTTCCACAGGGACCTGGAGAGTGGACGGACCCCTTGGGCCTGCCGCTCTGTGTCGTCTGCCAGAATGTGAGTTCGTGGTCCTGGTGGCGTGCTGGTCATCTTATACTGACACTGTGAAGTCTCAAAGGATGGAACTACTGGAGAAAAACCAGGGCTGGAAAGAGCCGGACTTTGACACTGTCCTCCAGTACCTGCGGACAGTGCTTCTCAGACGTGAGACAGACTCGATCTCCTGTCCCGTTGCAAAGTAGCTAACCCATGTCTTCTAGATGGTGCTTCTCTAATCTACACATCTCAGAACTCCGTCTCCCAGCTCCCCACCCTTGTGCATTCTACACTGGGAATCACCTCACTTTTAAAACGCCAACCTCTCAAACACAATGTTATAGATCGCGATAAGATCGTGGTCCCTCCTAATTGGGACTCATGGGGCAAGATTCGGGTGTTGGTAGCTGCATTTGATGTCGAGGCAGTGTCTCAAGCCTGGGTTGAGGACATTGAGAGACGCTTTGACGAGGAGCCCCCGACCTTGGAAATAATCGAGGAGAACCGGGAAGCCCAGGAAGAAACCGCAGAACCTCTACAGACCGACAGTGCCATTGCCCGCTACGAGGATTGGTGCCAGGAGCCCAACAGCGGCGGCCTATCTGTCGTAGAAAACGCCATGAATAGCGGCAACAACGTCAACATCCACAGCGATGGGCCACAGGTATACCTCGAGTCTCAGCTGAAGATCCTCGAAGCCTTCAAGGCCAAGACACAACCCGAGAAGCCATCCAACTTCGACATTCTCCTGGCCACGGGCCGTGTTCCAGAGAGAGAGGCCGTCAGCGATCACATCGGCCCCGTGCAATTCAACGTGGGAGGCATCCAGGTAGACGCAGACGATATGCTGAGACGCCTCAAGGTATGCACCCCACCCCAGCTAATGAAAACCCTTAGGCTAAACTATTCTTCACCTTCAGGACCGAATCGACACCGATGCGCCCGAGGCAGACCAGGACCAAGAGTCTGTCGGGTCGGAACCTGCCCAGCCCAACGTCACAGAGAAGTACGACAACGAGCAGCTCCAGAGCTTCTTCAACGGCCTAATCAACCGCGAAAAGACGGCCAGCACACGAAATTAATCCTGCACCCCGCTTACCTATTTTCCCCAAAAAACCTTCCTATCTTCTTTCACTTTCCAAGCGCCGGCATATCACGGCTTCTGCCCCCTGACCTCTCTGGGCCCCTCAGCATTAGTAACCATCCTTGGGGACCTGAGAATATATAGCACAGGACAAGGAGCTGAGCGGGTGGTTTTTTTTCCCTCTGGATTTTCTTCTTCTTAAAAATTGTAACTATGCATTGTCGAGAGATGAATGGTGGAAGCTTGAGGGAGGGATGAGGCAGGGGTCGCTGTAGAATAGATACCCCTTGACGAGATACTTCTTTTTTTTCTTCCAAAAAAAAGGTTGATAAATTTTAAACGTACATAGATAGAACCCGAGCTGAAAAATTGAATAAGGCTGGATTCACACACAGAGCTGACCGTGGTGGTGATGATGGTGATAATCGGCGGTGCGTGAACCAGATTCCACCTCGCAATGCACGTAGCTTGAGTGAATGGTACGGCACATATTTAAGAGTGTATGTATTTATATTCATTTCATGGCATGAAAGAGGACAGGTGCGTAAGTCATCACGGATAGTAGAAAAGATAAGAAAGAAAAGACAGAAAAATATGCCACCTTGGATGAAAATAGATGGAAATCAATACTCTTCCCCTGGAACTCCCCATCTAAGAATAATGCAAGATGAAAGAAAAAGAACACATTTGAATCAACTCATGCGGCCTTGGTCCTCGTATCCTTGTACTTGACTTCGTGGCCACTCTTCTCGACGCCCAGCCTGGCGGTCACGACACCCAGCAGCAGACCGGGGAACAGCCAAGGGTGCTGCAGGATCTCGGCCTCGAATGCACCAACTGTCTCTCTTGCGAGGGCAGTATATTTGTCGTCCGCGAGCAAGTCACCAAGGCGGAACAAATTGGTGACAGAAACGGAATTAGTTGAAGGAAGGGAAGTGTCCATGCCGTCCTTGAGCCTAATAATTGTGTGAGGGGAGGAAGGAGTTGTGTAATAGAAGGCGCCAATAGGATCATAGAAGAGCGAGATTTGGGTTTCTGCCACCATGGTTAGATGATTTTTTGACTAAATTTTACTTCAATCCTGAAGGGGGCCGGGGATGACTTACTCTGAAGAACATCAGCAAACTCGAGGAGGCTCTCGTCGCCGGTAGCATCGAAGAGATCGACTAGACCGAAGATGACATAGGCGTAATCGTCAGCGAAAGCTTCTGTGGTGGATCTTCTGTCCTTCCATATCCTGTAGAGCACCCTTCCATCCCATAGCTGTTCCTTAATAAAAGCAGCAGTCTTCTTGGCTACACCAAGGTACCTTTCGGCCAGGTCCGGTCGTACAGACTTGAGCGCGCCGCCAGTTCTTGCTAGTGACGAGATAGCTAGACCATTGAATCCGGTGACGACTTTGTCATCGACCTCGGGTCTTATACGCTCCTTATCGCGCTTTTCCTTGAGGGCAGATGTAGCAGTCTTGATAAATTCCGCGACCGTCTCAACGGGGAGATTGAACTGTTTACCCAGATCCTCCGGTGTTCTGCGAATTCGGAGGATGTTCCTGTTGATAAAGTTGTCATTGGGGTCGTGATGTTCGTCCACATTGCCATCTTCAAGAACGTTGTAGTATGCTGCCGCTACCTCGCAGACCTGCTTGTCTGCATTGATAGCTGAGTCGAACTCTCGGCGAGTCCACAGGTAGTAGGCACCCTCCTGCATATCCTTATCCCCTCGCTTTTGATAGGAATCGGCAGCCTCACTGGAGGCGACACCCCCGTTGGGGAGGGCGATAGGGGGCGAAGTCAAGTAGTCAGCCAGCTCAAGCACAGTGTTAAAGAACTCGCCGTCTTCCTTTCCTGAGACATACAGCCATGCTTCCAGATACAGGGTTAGCAGCAATGAATTATCGACGACAAGCTTCTCAAAGTTGGGGATGCTCCAGTCTGGGGTGACAGAGCATCTCGCAAAACCTGTTCGGCCGACGTGATCGCGAAGAGCGCTGCTTGCAATCTGTCGCAAGGTATCGAGAGCCATGTTTCTGGCCTGCTGGCTATCGGGGTAGCCAACTACATCCTGAACGGGAGTTGCCAGACCCGGTAGTCGCAGTAAGAAAGCCAGCTTGGGAGGGGTGTGGAACTTGGGTGCGAGACCAAAGCCGGCATACACGGGGTCAAACGTGCCAGCAATATGGGTATAGGCCTCCTCCACCTGATCAATATCAAGCTCACTGGCCACGATCCCCTCCTTCCGGCCAATGTGGAAGACGGCAGCGGATGCATTGCTTGTAGTCTGCGGCGCGATGGCATGAGAGCCACCCAGGCTCCGGGTGCCAAGGGTTCCCTCTGCAGCGAAGTCTCGTAGTTGAGCCACGACCTCGGTGGCCTCCTTCTGGCAGCGCGCTTCCTGGTCTCTCCAGATCTGCTGCACTTTCTTGATAACGCTTACAAAGTCGAGAACCTCATCGTCTCTGTCCCTGACAGTATCACCGCGGGTTGTGGCAGAACCTGAGCCAGGCCAATATGTGCCTCCAAAAACAGGTTCCAAGTTTGCAGTAAGAAACAGGTTCAAGGGCCAGCCTCCCGAGCTGCTGACGGCCTGGACATAGTTCATATAGATGGAATCGAGGTCGGGACGCTCATCGCGGTCGATGACAATGGGGATAAAGTATTCATTGAGAAGAGCCGCACAGTCGGGGTTCGCGAAGGACTCCTGTGCCATCAGGCGGCAGTCTGGGGAGAGGTGTCTGTTAGCAGGAAGGCGGGCGGGGATACGGCATTGGCCCTAACTCACGGTGGCAGGCTAGGTAGCCGATGTGCATGAAGATGAGCTTGTGCTCCCTCCTGGCTCGCTCAATACTGGCATTGTCGAGAGGTTGCCAGGCCACAGGGCTGTCGACAAAGCTCTTGACAAAGGGGCTTGTACCCTCGGAGGTGCGGTTCTGGAGGGGAGTGAGGTGCTCGGCACTTGGGGCACCCTCCCCGGAGATGGGACCCAAGGCCTTGGCCGAAGCCGTGAGCTCGGAAGCGCCCAGCATGGTGTTGCGTGGGGACGACGGCAAGCTTTGAAGGTGGTTGCGACAGCAGCACGCGCAGAAAGACGTCAGAAGGGGAGGTAGGGGAGAGGCAGGAATCCAGTTAGGTATTGCCTGGGACCGGTATGGAAGCTTCGGTATTGGCTGGAAGTTACTTTGGGCCTAACTTAGCAGGCAGATGATATCAATCAAGAATGGGGAGACCTGGTTTGGCCCGTCGCGCACGGGTGGATCAGCGGCACGACACGGCACAACTGCATCTGGCCGGGGCACGATGGGATGAAAGAGGGTCTTGCGGATGGGAGCGCTCCGGGTCATCTGCGAAGCTGACAGTCTCTTTTTATTCTTCTCTTCACCCCATTCCGCCAGCCCGCCCCGAAGTCTGAGCAGTGAACCGACTCGTGTCCTGTAATCGCTGCTGGGCGTTGGCGGGGCGGGGGATGATACAAGCCCCGCCTACTGAAGTCACTCTGGAAGCCATGATGAAATGGTCCATAGCGCTCACCCTTGGCTGCTGGCGGCGGGGCTGCCTGCAAACTTTACAGAACCAGAAGGAGGGGCACCGCTAAGGCCCTTGGCCAGCAGGGGACCATACCGACTGCCGCCTGTCCAAGTAATACGACCTGTACGGTGCTTGACGTAATTAAGCCTCCAGTAGGAGCAGCTACTGCAATGTCAATATCTCAGTCATTCAATCGAGAAATCGGTTGGTCTAGGTATGATTGCCAGCCAGCAGCGTGCAATTCCTGCCCTTGCACACAGCAACTCTGTACTAGGGGCCATCATTTTGATTGAGACCATTTCCGTCCGTTGACAGACATGCTTTCGGTATGGATACTAGACCATTGCTTTGTACTCACGATCCCTCCCATGTCTCCGTATCACCATGCCGAGTTTCAGTAAAGACCAATCAATTGATGTCCAACGGACGCATGAAAGAGAAACGTCGTCATACCAATAAATACCTTGCGTTGAGACGAGTTTCGAAGATGCACCCAGTGCAGTGGGTCAAGCTTCGCTGGTTGGTTGGCCATTGGCTCACTGAATTTTTGAGGGGCGTAGAGTAAAATCTTTATTAGACTCTGACCCTCGTATCGATCCCTCTTCAAGAACTGCTTCACCCCAGACAAAAAGTCACACCAATTGCACTTACTGAGACGAGCGCCCTTTCCCCGCAAAGATGAAGAACATTCAGCGCCTTGAGCTGCCAGCCGCGGCAGACATGCATGTCCACTTGCGACAGGGCGAGCTTATGGACTTGGTGGTGCCGACTGTGCGCCAGGGAGGAGTCGACACAGCCTTCGTGTACGAAGCCCATCAACCCAATTACCCGGTGTAATATCAAGTTTGCTTACCAAATATTTCTTGATAGAATGCCCAACCTTGTATGTGAACTTGAGGCTCAACGACGATAGATTGGTTATTCGCTCGTCCATGCAATGGATTGCGTGGGGCTTTCCGGGGGTGGACCTGGTACCCCAACCAAACAATATCATACTAACACACTGAAACAACTTGTAGGTGCCTCCTCTGACCGCCGTTGACAAGGTATGTATCGATCTCGGGAGTGACTCTCTTCATGAGCCGTGGGCATGCCCTTTGATGTATCAATGTGAATCTGACGGTCAGTAGGTTTTGGAATATCAGTCCAAGCTGCAAGCAATTACCAAGGATGTCCACTTCCTCATGTCTCTCTTCGTGCGTTGGAACCCATTCCTCGTAGATTCTATGGGTCTTTGCCTTTGTCTTACCCTCTCCCCATAGCTTCACCCTTCTGTTACCCCAGAGGTCATCGCTCAGGCAGCAGCAGCAGGAGTTAGTGGTGTGAAACTCTATCCCCAAGGTGAGTTGGCATCCATTACTACCATGTCTGTCTGTAGTCTGTGCCAACTAATACTGGATAAGGTGTCACCACTAATTCCGACAACGGAGTGGCCGACATTGAAGCTTTCTACCCAACCTTTGCTGCCATGGAGGAACATGACATTGTCTTAAACCTCCATGGCGAGGTGCTGGAGTCGCTCGCACCTCCAGATACAACTCTGGAAGAGGCATTCCTCCCCACGTTGAAGAAGCTCCATGAAAGATTCCCAAAGCTCCGCATCGTGGTGCGTGTGCCCCCTTTCCTCTAGCCTCGTGTCTGAGGAGGATACACTAACATCTGGTGTTTTTCAGCTTGAGCATTGTACTACTGCAGCAGCAGTCGAAGCTGTTCGCGCCTGTGGACCAACTGTTGGCGGTATGGTTTGACTCATTCTGTCGTTCATATTCGTTTTGTGTAGCCAAGTTGCTGATGTCATTGGGGCATGTAGCCACCATCACGGCCCATCACCTTTATCTTACTTCCGCCGAAGCCTGCTGCGACCCATTTGCGTTCTGTAAACCTATTCCCAAGAAGCCCACAGATAGGGATGCTCTACTGAGGGCCATCGCAAGCGGCGAGAACAAGTTCTTCTTGTGAGTTCCCCCATGAGTGCACAGATATGTCGCAATTCTGACCAACATTCTCAATCTCTCATAGTGGAAGTGACAGCGCGCCCCATCTACTCCAAACCAAGACATCTGCTGCTCAAGGCAAGGCTCCTGCAGGCGTCTTCACACAACCGTACGTCGTGCAATTGGTCCTGCTTGCGCTCGAGGAGGCCATCGAGCGCGGCGTGATCAAGGAGGGAGAGATTACCCAAGAGAAGCTGGAGGGATTCCTGAGCCGCAACGGACGCAAGTTCTACAAGCTTCCTGAAACGTCAGGCAGAAGAATTGTGCTTGAGAGAAAGGGGGAGAAGATCCCTCCCAGCGTAGCGAGCGCGGACGGCGCCACTGAGGTTGGTATTTCTCGGGAAGGCGCGGAGGTGTTCAGCCTGACATGGGTTTGAGAAATTGGCAAGACCAAGTAGATAAAATATGGATGAAAAGATGAAGCGAGTAGAGTAAAGAGAGCGAATGTTGAGTCAACTTGAGACGAAAGAGGACTACGGGGATTGACTTGGTCTGGGCAAGGGGTAATGAGCAAGGAGTAATGAAATGCAAGAGAACTAACGACCCAATTGGCCTTGACTGCCTGTGGGGTGACAAGAACAGAACTCTGAGCGATCTTAGGAACACCCCGCGAGCTGAAGTTAAGATATCCAGCGTGCAGGAGGCTAGGCACGGAGGGTGTTGGTTTGGGTGTCAATGAAGTCCCTGATTGCCCTGACACGTGGGATCCATCAACCCATCCAGGTCCCTGTCGCGCTAATGCGGGACCTTATCGATAGGATGATCAGCCCCCAGACCCACGCGCATGACTGACTGCAGCCTGTCGGTTGTGGGTAGCTCTCTCTGAGCTAAACGTTCCGTCCGTCATCTTCCCACTCCCATTCTTTCGCACTTTCCATCTCACCTGTGCTGCGCTTTGGGGTTCCGACGCCAACACCTCCGGTCGTTTCGAAATATCGATGGCGGATCCAACATATACAATATGGGTGCGGGTGCCTATCCCGAGAGGTGATTTCGTTGATCCCCCACAGGTACACCTGACCGTGATGGTTCATCTGCACGTGCGAGCCGAACTGACGTTCAGAGCAGGTTAGCTGGGACTCTGGAAAGGACGAAGCGTTGTGGAAGATACTATCTGGCGCCGCGCAGACAGAAATTGATTGTAGGTTCTCTCACAATTAAACTCCGCATTGAACCAAGCCTAATGGAAAGTTAACCGATCTTACTCTATAGGGAATCAAGTGTAGGATCCTTCGTTCATTGCTCGCTCAAACCCACTCGATCGACTGACATAACCTAGAGCCGAGACATTCGATGTACCCGTGGACTTTCTTTTGCGACAGGTTGCCTATATTACCGAACGACATGCATCCCAAGTACGTGCACAGGTTCGTAAGGCGACTGCGGCAGCTAAAGTCGGATCGAGTGCGCCATCACCGGTTCCTGGCTCCGAATCAGCTGGCTTCCGATCATTACGGCGAAACTCCCTAACGGCGCGAGCTGGCGGCAGTGGAGCTGGTACACCCCTCAACGCATCGATACGGCCGGTTATATCTCGAAATCCATCAACTAGCACCGCCGTCCTTAGAGATGCAGGTGGCTCATTATCACCTAGGCCAGGGAAGCCTAATCTTTCGGCTAGGCCTGCCGAACAAAGTGGGAGGAGGAGGCTCTCTTCGTTGCCCATCACATCAACACCCGACCCCGATCCCGAAAGCCCGCCATCCCCTGGCCCAGCTGAATCCGATTCCACATTGACATCGGAGGACGAATCCAGTCCAGCCCAGTCCCGGATTATCCGTCGACCACCTCGCTTCCAGCAGCAGGATAATTCAACCGACTATGCTGATGACGAGGAAGAGGAGTCAGAACCTGCATTCCAGCCATGGCCAAGTTCGAACAAAAACCAGACCTCGGCTCAAGATATGACATCTACTCTTCGGGGTGATAATAGAGAAAAATTTAAACGAACATCTAAGAGTTTGGGGAAGAAGCCGGTTCATCATTCACCTTCACAAACATCCGATTCAGATGCTGGCTCGGCAGCAACGGGAGGTGGGATGGACAAATCACTCGAACAAGGGAAGCCAGGTCCTCTTTCGCCTCGGAGAACCGCTGAATTGGCGGGTAGAAGCCCTGGTAGTAAAGGGTACTCCAGAGATGGCAGCGATGGCACTCCTAGCATGGGTAGCAGCTTTAGTGATCTTGACGGTATGCCGCTCCTCTTTTTTACCACTGGCCCACACGTTTTGTTTTGTTCCTTGCACTTTATTGATTAATTTATTAGATGCATCTGTCACGCAGTCTGCGCTTGAGGAGGCATTGGCCAGTCACATGAATCGCGGAGCTGGGAGCCGCTTCAGCATCAGTCAGGCATTCCGAAGCCGGTATACTCCCAGTGGAAATCAATGAAACACCCTACTAACACTGTATGATTATGAATTATGGCTACCTACTTATGTTGCTACTTACGCTTTGGTTTAATGGCTGGCGTGGGCGAACGGGAAGCGGCGTTGGTTTGATGGGTTTATGCTGCACGTCGCCGATGTGCGTTTGATGATGCCGCCTTCTGTAACTTGAACAAAGACGGTTTTTTTGTGTATTTTCTACATACGTTGTAACCGGAACGACCATTGTTTATTGGTAGGTAGGACTTGTGATCAAGGATAGCTAATTGTTGTCTCCTCTCCACCTAAGCGTTGAGGGACCATGCACTGTCCCTCGTGTTCCGCCATATCCCGTGTGTTGATTGCGTATCTCGTGAGTTGCACAAACACAGCAGCAGCTCTCCTTCCGCCTTCGCCGCCCTCTTTCCTGTTTTCATCTCAGCCATAAAAGACCAACTCTTTCCAACAACACCCAAACCACGGCTGTTTCTTCAAGTCAAGTCTCTTTCTTGCAAGTAATCATCTGGTCGCTCGGAATAAAAAAGCCATCATCATGTTTCGTCGTCTCCCTTCCGGCTTGCCAAAGGACGCCGACTTCCCTGCAGATTTGGAGAAACTCGGGTTTGTCTCCTCGTCCAACCGCCTTTGGTGCTTCATATTCACTGACTGGGTGATTCTAACGAACAGGTATTACGTCAACGATGGCGATGAGATCCGATCCATCGAGGATCCGGACTACTATTTCAAGTTCTTCCTGAGCAAGAATGAGCGAGTGAACCAGCGCCAGCGATTTTCTTTTAACCGTGAGAAATAATCTCCCCGACTCCATGTGTTAAAAAGCAAGGCTAATGTTTTACTGCCATCTACAGAAGCCCTCGAGACCATAGTCCATCAGCGCCTCACCGAGAAGGGACTTGAGAAGATTCGACTTCCCCTCGGCACTCCGCCCTCGAAGCCTCATGTGCCGATATTCGTGGACGCCGACCTCAAGTCGAAGAAGCGCGTCATCGTCATGTTCGGAGAGATGTCGCAGGACCTGGGCGTCCTCGCCGGCCGCATCGCCAACGGCGCTAGGGGGATCAACACAGGCAGCATGGTCTCCGTCGTGGACGCCGCGCGAGCTGAGACCTCGCCCGGCGAGGCGGCGCCCGGGCTCGTCCTGGCAAACATGGGACAGCTGCGCTGGTGGCCAGAGGGGCAGCGGGCCGTCACCTCGACCGGGTGGCTGGGCACTCCGCTCCCAAGCTTGGTGCATGCGGGCAGGAGGCATGTGCCGGAGGTGAATGACATCCCGGGCAACGAGACCGGGCAGGACCATGTCCGCTGCGTTTTCGACGAGGTCCTGGCCCAGATGGTGGATAAGGACGCCGTGATTGACATCATCACGATCGATGCTATGACAAGTGAGGAGGTCGAGAAATTCCTCGACAAGAACTGGGGAGTTTGGGGACACAGGCTTAGCTCCATGGCTATTCTTGAGACTCTTTATTCTGCCTACCAGCTAACCTCTCAGCCCTTCAAGGACTTCTTGGCCAAAGTAAGAAACATTGTTCCTTGATTGCTTAGCCCATACTTCGTCTCCTTCGTGATATACTGATGATTTGGCAGCGTTGCCGCAGCTACATCGTCTCTGAAAAGCCCTTCGATACCCCGATTGCGCCCCCAGAGGGAATCGAACACCACGGCATTGAACCGTACGGCGTGCCGGTCTACTCCTCCTCGGAGCCCAACCACGTCGAATGCATTCTCATTACAGCACTCAAGCCTATAATGTCCTTCCTCCGCCGCTACGCCATGGATCCGGATGCTGAGAACGAACGGGTGGTGATCGAGGGGGAGATCGAGGTGGAGCGGGCAAGTTTGGAGGAGATAGAAGAGTCGTGGGCTGCGGCGGAGGACGATGCGAAGCCCATGGTTGCCATTCTCAACCAAGACTATCTCAAGACCGAGGTTGAGAAGGCCAATGCCTGGAGACGCTTCCAGGAGACTGGTGAGGCGTCAATCTTTGACGTGGAGAATAAAGGGGTCGGCATGGTGGAGTCGATTGGCACATGTTAAAATAGGACAAGTTCGCGTGGGCTTTCTTTCATGAGTTATACATTTACATGGCGCGCTACGTGAAAGAGGCTACCTAGAGATTGGCGTAACCGGGAGGATACAGCTCCCTGGACGGGGGGAAGACATCAAGTGAAAGTTGGTGGTGATACATGAAAAATGCTTCCGAGACAGAAAATAAACGAATGTCCCGTTTTCACCCTGCCCCTGCTGGATTAGTATAACTGGTACAATTTGATGCATTACATGAACTAAGCTTGGAACCACCTGAGGAGGCCCTCGTCCCTAGGTTTGGTAGTGTCCACAAGCTCGGTGGTCCGCCTGACCCTCTCCTTCAAGACGGAGCGCTCCGCCTCCCATCGGCCCTCGACGCTCTCGGGGAGCCTGGAGCTCCAGAAGGAGAGCACGCTCGGCGCCGGTCTCTTCTCCCTGTCGAGCTGCTCCTCCTTGACGAGCTTCGCTACCATAACGGTCCAGTTGTCCAGTCCGGTCTGGAGGCACTCGCGGCAGGTCTGTTTCACGGCGACGGCGTCCTTGCTTGCGCTTGAAGGCAGGGAGCGGAGCTCCTCCTCGGCGATGTCGACACCCTCACGGGTCCAGGCGAGGCCATCCTCCTTTGACGAGGTTGAGTAGAGGATCTCGCCAATGTAGAGGTTCAGGGATGCCTCGTGGCAGCGCTCCTCGGGACTGCGCCAGGGAGGCTGGGTGCCGTCCGGAGGTGCGGGAGGGTATGCGGGAGGGGAGAAGAGCTCGATGATCGTGCCAAAGGTCGAGGTCTGCCTCCTCGGCTTGGGGCGGATTTGGCCACGAGGCGCCTCGTTTGGCAGAGCGCGACGGGCCTTTAGCAGTGAGATGTACATCGGCAGCGCCTCGGAGACCTGCCCGTGTCTGGCTTTGTAGTTTGCAATCGTGGTAAGAGCATCAAGGACATTTAGAGAGGGGGCGGGGCCCTTGTCCTTTAATGCAAGGGTCTTGGGGTTGTATGGAAGCTCGGTTTGTGCGAGGCCCTGTGTAGCCTCTGCCAGAGCATAGTTGAGCAGCGGCTCCGCACCACCGGGTCGCTGCTTGAACTCGAGAAAGTTGGCATACTCGAAAGTAGCCTCGATTTTCTGCCTGGTGCTGAAGCCCTTGGTAGCGAAAATCTTGAGGTAGTATCGGTCGGCGGGTGGGAATGCAGGCTCACAGTCCTCCTCGCGAGGGGCCTTGGGGGCTCCAACTGGGATGGGCTTGGGCCTGGGGTTGGATGGCCCAATGACATATTCGGGAGCGGAAGCAAAGTTGCGCTTGACGTCCCGGACCCAGCCGTCTAGATACTCGGCGGCTTTGGCTGTGAGCATCATTGTCTCGTAGTAACCCCGCCGCCACTCCTCGCTCATTCCGGAGATGTCATGGGCAATGAACTCCCAGGGAACCTCAGCGCCGGGATCCTCTTGTTCGGAGAGTCTGGGGATCCTGTGGCCCTCTCGCTTCACGTCCTCAAAACTCAAACACACATTTCTAGCAAGCTCGAATGTCTTGACCCAGTTGACCGCCGGCCTGTGGTTTGGATCTGTCCATTTGTGTGCATCCCTCAACTGCTTCCTGAGCCTCCAGGGCCACTCGGGGGGAGTAGGATAGTCGCGCTCGACCTTCTCCTCGAGGATGAAGTAGTATATTACAAAGAAGGCAACGGAGCCAACTACGCAGATGGTGGCATAGCGGACAAAAAGCTTAGCCTCGTGCATGAGCCATTGTCTGCGTCGTCCGGATGCGTATGTGCGGCGGCAAGCATCGCGATTGGCCGTGGGTGTTGTGAGGAAGGCAAGAGTCGGTCGGGATGGCGAGTTTGTTGTGGCCCATTGCCGTTGAGCTAATCGCCGATGGAATCGAAAAGCTGTGCCCCTCTGTTCAATAGCGAGCCTCGGATTGCTCAGCCAAGAGCGGCAAACCAGGATGCGCGGTCGCATGTTGGCCTAGGGAGGTTGAGGACCCAATCGAGGTGCTGTCGTTCGGTGGTCAACTTATGGGGGGTTCCGCCTCTCTATGCCGGTTGTGCCATGTCCGCGCCCAATTTTAGACGTGAGGATGAAGCTGTGGAGGGATTGAGTGACGCTTGATTTAATTGGCATCGGCTCGATCTCGACAAGGAACCACTTATCCCGGCGTCGAGGTACGTATTTCCCCGGGGATCACGTGCTCATCACGCATTTTGTGCTCATCAGTTTCCAGTAGGCAGGTAGTTTCAAGTAAGGACCAGACAGTCGCAGATGAATTGCTGGCCATTGCCCGAATAGATTTCGTTTATTCTAACTATGAAATGAAGATGAATCCCTTCGTTTCAGATACGCTGGCAAACCCGCGATTTCAATTCTTCGCGACTGCTGCATTATCAGGTGCCACCGTCGCCTCACTCGTTCTGGGCTACCAGTCCTTGGAACGGGGTCAGAGGCTCTCACAATTGAAAGGCTCGATACCACCAAGTGAGAGGGATGACGGCAAGGTTAGACATCTACGGCAATTCGGCTTGTGAGGGTTTGGCAACTGATATCTTCTTGCTAGGTGAACTACTCGGATCCTCCAGTGGATAAGGAGGACGCTCGCAACCAGGCACTGGCCAGGCGCGCGCAGGCAGGAGACTTTGACGAGGAGCTCATTTTGGAGCAGCTGGCCCGGAACAGAGTCTTCCTCAAGCCTGAAGGATTGGACAAACTGCGCGACTCGTTTGTGGTCGTTGTGGGCTGTGGAGGTGTCGGTTCTCATGCTACGGCGTCGCTTGCCAGGTCCGGCGCATCGAAGATTCGTCTTGTCGATTTCGACCAAGTTACACTGAGCTCGCTCAACCGGCATGCGGTGGCAACGCTTGCGGATGTAGGCACCCCAAAGGTTCGCTGCCTGGAGAGGCGATTGATTGCCATCGCCCCATGGGTCAAATTTGACCTGCGCCAGGAGAAATTCGACGACGATGTAGCCGAAAAACTACTGGGCCCTTGGGAGGGAACTGAGCAGAGGCCGGATTTCGTTATTGACGCAATCGACAACATTGACACCAAGGTTGCATTGCTTAAGTACTGCCACGACAACAAGCTCCCCGTGATTAGTTCAATGGGAGCTGGTTGCAAGTCAGATCCTACCCGCATCATTGTGGGTGATATATCAACTAGTACTGACGATGCGTTATCTCGTAGCACGCGGCGTCGTCTCAAACTAGTAGGAGTTCACACGGGAATCCCTGTTGTGTATTCCATGGAGAAGACTGGCGATGGCAAGGCTGAGCTTCTCCCTCTGCCTGAAGAAGAATTTCAAAAGGGCTCCGTGGGCGACCTTGGGCCAATGGCAAACTTTCGAGTTCGGATTCTCCCAGTACTCGGAACGATGCCTGCCGTCTTTGGGCTGACAGTCGCCAATCACGTTATTCTCGCATTGACTGGCTACCCTTATGACTACGCACCAGGCAAAGGCCGGGATAAATTGTATGATGGAGTTTTCAACTACGTCCAGGGCGTGGAAGAGAAGCTGCACAGGCTCTTCCACCCTAACCTCACGGGCCTCAAAATTCCGTTGACAACGAACGACGTCGCGTTCCTCCTGGACGAGCTGTACCAAGGAAAGAGTGTCATCACGGGCATTTCTACAAAGATCGTGTTGATACGGTGGCGCAAGCCCAGCGAAGACAACTTGATCGTCATCGGTGAGGAGCCTCAAGTCCAGAGGAGTTCGCGACTGAAGCTCAGCGACTTGGTGTGCATGACGAAGGAGGAAGCTGCAAGGCATGAAAAGAGGATTTTCAAGAAAGGGAAGAAGCTTGAGGACCTGTACGATGCTGAAACGATAGCAAGGGTCGACGCGAAGAGAGTGAAGGCGGACCGGTATGAGGCGTATCGAGCCTCCCTGTGAGTTATGCTCGTCAGAGGCGTTATCGTGTTAGAGACTGTACAATATCATAATCAAAGCATTCCGACCCAATCGCTGGCCAAATTGCCAGCCTCCTTGTGTGAGAGGCTCCCGCGTTCCCCCTTTTTTTCATTCACCTGAGTCGCTTATCCCTTTGCCACCCTTGTTCAGCTTGCACAGGCGCGGTGGCGGGCTATCGGATGACCCGAAGGGACGTTACTCAAGGCTGCTAAGAGTATTGACTGTACAGCTCGATTGAAAGGGTTGACTGGGCTGCCACAATTGATTGGCTGAGGTGTAAGGCGGCTGTGGTGATCACAAAACCGCAATAATTGGTTAGCGTTGCCTCTGGATCAGCACATACGCCCGGGACTCCAAGCCACTCATTTTACGACAACGGGAGAGGCAACCAGGTGAGGCGAGTTGCCTGCTGCCTACTGGGTCGCGGAATACACGCGCTTTCGTATCAGGAAGAGTATTGCGCCTCATTTCGGACGGGGGTCGTGTGGCGAATAGGCAAAAACTAAAAGAAGCAAAATACCCACCGCCGCCGCTGCCTTCGCGAGCGAACCAAGTACATCATGTACGTTCCCGGTCAGCGCGAATTCCGGCCATTCCTGGGCTGTGAGTTGCCGACCTTGCATCGCCCACCGGTTTCATGGGATGCATCGGGGAAGGGCAATTGAGGCCGCGCCGGGATGCGAGTACCCGTTTCATTCGTTTCATAAGATGCCCGATTTTCGTAGCGCCCGTGGTTCCTGAGACCGAAAAGCCCCATCCAAGGGTCCATCCAAAACTCCAAGAGTTTGGTGTCGTAAGGCAGCTTCAGGAGGCAACCGGGATTTCGATAAAGGAACGTAGCACAACTGACTCCCGAGCATGGCTAGATTACCACCGTTACACGAAAGGCAATACGAGAGTATTAGTTTTTCTTCTTCTAGTATTATAGCATGAACAGTAGTTTGAAGTTTGCCACGGCTTTGGTGCTCTTTTGGGGGGTGCGGAGTAAATGGATGACGATGCGGACGCCCGATAACCATCCTTGTGCAATCCTCTGATGTTCGTAGTACAGTGTGCGACGCACCACCAGCTTCAACCTGCGCGTGGTTCTCTGTTGGGAAGGATGGTTTCACTGGTATCCGAGGATAGATTTCGTCTCGGTGTTCTTAGATGACGCGCGGCAGCACTAGAGCACAAAGATGAACCCAGGAACCCGGAACGATTATGGGACGGGAACACAACGATATTCAAAGGCGCACTTGCGTACCTACTTGCATAAGGAACCTATGTTGGTCCGCTTGAGCCCGAGGAAAATATGGCCTAGATTAGGTATCCAGACCAAGTCAAAAGACGGGACAATGGAGGATGTTTGGTGATTGGAAGCTGCACGGTCTCAGTACCAATTTGCCAACCATAACATTCGATGACTCTTCTAGAATCCCGGGGGCCAGTAATACTTTGGTAAACATAGCCAGGTCGAGCTCGTCATCCAGTACGTCTGAATAATAAGCCACTCGCGAGCTGACAAGATGGTGGATTTGCCATCAGCTTACGCAAGGAGCCCATGTGATCGAGGCAACAAGCGTACATTGCAAAAGAAAAACCATGGATGTTACCGAAGGTCTCCCTCACAGGTCTCGCCGATCCAAGGCAAATGTGTAAGGCGCTGCTGTCATACACGACAATCCACAATTCGAAAGGCTGGGAAACGTCGCCTACAAACTTCCAGCTCGCCTCGTATCTGGATGTTGTTTTCGCTGTCGCTAGCCGCCTGCCAGGCCGCATACCAGGCCGCCGCGGGTGTCCTTGGAGCGGAGGTGAGGCTGATTCCTTTCTCCAAGAGCGTGATGTGATGAATGCATAGTCGTCAATAGTTCCCGGTAGACGAAGTAGCGTACGGTGCTTTGGGCAGAATTCGCCGACCTTGTAACGCGACCGGTTTCCTTAAGTAGCTTCCACCCCGAGCGCTGAAGGGCTGGGTAATTTAAGATGCGTGATGGGAGAGTGACACAGACGAGAACGCTTGCATAAGGTTTTCACCTCTTACCGAGGGGGAAAAAGCAAGCGCCCAAAGGAACGAGGCGGACATGGTTGGAGGCGTGATTCCGGGCTGGATCTGCATATTATCTGCGGCCTGCCGATAAACTACTGCATTAAACCTCCCGGCCATGTTGGCTGCCCGGGTTCATTGATGCCCAGCTCGCGAGGTTGCTATTTTGCGGTTGGCGACGGCGGCCTCTCTGGACTTGTGTTACCCAACGATATGAATAGTACGTAACAACGCATCAGGTGTCGATGAGGGTGTGAGACTTGGTCATATGATGTGCAAGGCGAGTATTCTATCTGATGAGCGTGTGCTGCTGGCTATAAGCAGCAAAAGTGTAGGTACTGCTAGTACAGTACAGCACGTCTCATCATTTTTGCATGGAAGCCTTGGGGTCTAGCAGATGTGCAATCTGTGCCTGAGATGGCTGGGTAGACTGTCGATGAAGCCTGAGTGGCTGGATTTGACAAGACGGCAGCTTGCTAATGTCAATCTGCCAGCTCCATGTCTTGTTTCGGAGAAATCCATGGCACTGTTCGCTGATGAGTCTTGAAGCATTTTCTTCTAGGAGACCCTAGGTAGTCTCTCCCGCCTGGATGCAGCAAGGAAGATGGGTGAAATGAAGCATATCTTGGGCATAAATCATTGATGTAATTAGACAATTTTGGTTGGTAGGCTGCATAACAAGTACTGGCTGGCTCACAGGTAATGCACTCTGCCGTCGGCGAAAGTTGTGAGGCATGTCAGGTAGGCAGGCTCCGAGAGAAAGAAAATTGCTGAGTCTGTTCCTTGTGCTACGAAGTCCCGTTAGACGAGCCCAACGTGAAGGGCAAAGCGAACCATAAGGTTTTAGATGCTAAGGCATGTAGGGAGCAATTGCCAAGTTAGTTTGGGGGGCATGTATCGGTACATTACATGCTAGGTCTAGTGGTCCGCGAACCACCACTGAACTACCATTAGGCCACGCTCAGCATCGAAACACATATAGTGTATTGATGCCACGTCCTCCCTCCCCCTTCTTTTCTCGATGGTATCAAACGTTTCTCCGACCTGGTAGAGCCCAATCCATCGGGACCTGCCGAATTCATTCCTTTTCAACCCATTTCGCGGGCATTTCCGCCAGTCTTGCACACGCGCCGCCATCGCCTAGTTCCCGCTATTGCAGGTGCAACGCGCTGCCCTAACCTAACCCCCTCCCAGCGGCTGCAGCGACCAGACCGCCACCCTAGACTTCCCTGACATCACTGAGGGAGGGTTGGTGGGATTGTCTCCAGACTCCTAGTACGTATTCTATTATGTACCAGACCTTGGCCACCGATTTTCCCTTCTTCACACAACAACAGCAAGCGCATCGTTTTGCGCCCTCACCCTGCACCCGAGGGCGACACTGGCCGCTAACACGAGATGTCCCCTAGAGTGCCACTGGTAATCGCTCAATATTGCCGCAATCCCGCCCCTTGAGTGGTGCAGCAGTTGCTTACTTCCTGGCTTGATCGATTCCAGCAACCCCTCTTCCTGCTGATGTCTGCCTGACTCTGCTCTCCAACCTACGATGAGCAACCATATTCAGGACAGTTGGGTCAAACACTTGCGGAAGTCAGAAGCTGCCGCACGCAGAATCACCTGTCCAGAATGCAAGGCTGAACTCGATAGCAATCTGGAGGACTTCAAGGCACACGTCCGCGACAATGTCTCCGAACATGGTAACCTGGCCGGCGATGCCGCCATTGCGGATGCTTTCAAACGCATCAGCTTGAGATCGTGAGTCGGCTGCTGCCTGCCCCTTCGTTTTGCCACATGCCCCGCGCATCCCTTTGATTCACGAACATTCTTTCCCCATACCATGACTTTTATTCACGGACATGTCTGCTGCCTCTTTCATTCCATCCATCTTACATGCATGCATATGCAGAGAGAGTAAGCTTGCCAGGTTACTAATACGAAAACATGTCCAGAACCAAATCCGTCGACCAGCCCTCGAACAAACTATCAAAGAAGAGACCGTCCGGCCCAACTGCACTCGAGAGTGTCGACCACAGAGATACGAGCATGAGCAACGAACGAGGGAACAAAAAAGTCTGCTCGCCGACTTCGTCTGACCATCAACACGCATCTCCCAACAGCAAGCATCCTGTCAGCCGGAGCCGTGCACGCCCAAATGATTTCGATCGTTATGGTTCAGGAGCTCGACCTGCCGGCCGCCTCTTCAACCCAGAGCAGGATTCTCCAGGCACAGGTCGACAACTGAAAGGCCTCTTCCACGCTTCCAAAGCTTCGCAGCAGCAGCAGCAGCAGCAGCAACATCAACAGAAGAGGCAGCTGGAGAGCCGCGGCCGACAACAACCACCCCCTGCCATCAAGGCTGACTCTCAAGACAACGGCGCACCAAACCTCATCAGTAGTCCGCACACGTCGATCGCCCCCCAACCAGAAACGAAGCCCATTTCTCATGAACAACTGGTGGCCGAAGTGAAGGGGATCTACGCAGGCCTGGTTATGATCGAAACTAAGTGTATCGAGGTTGACAATGCCCAGTCGGCATGCCCAGAGCAAAAGTTGTCAAAGGATCAATGGCAAGCCCTCATCGCGCTCCATCGTACGCTCCTCCACGAGCACCACGACTTTTTTCTGGCTAGCCAACATCCTGCAGCCAACGCTGCACTTCGACGCCTCGCATCCAAGTATGCTATGCCTGCACGGATGTGGAGACATGGCATTCACTCATTTCTAGAACTGCTTCGTCGCAGACTCCCTGATTCATATGAGTACATGCTCACCTTCATCTATCTGGCATATGCCATGATGGCATTACTCTACGAGACTGTTCCTAATTTCGAGGATACCTGGGTTGAATGTCTAGGAGATCTTGCTAGATATCGCATGGCTATTGAGGATAATGATTTAAAGGATCGCGAGACCTGGACAGGAGTCGCTCGACAGTGGTACAGCTTCGCTTCCGAGAAGGCACCAGCAACTGGCCGTCTTTACCACCATCTTGCGATTTTGGCTCGGCCGAATGCTGTTCAACAGCTGTACTTCTATACCAAGTCTCTCTGTGTTGTCATTCCGTTCCACAGTGCCAGGGAAAGTATAATGACTCTCTTCGATCCAGTTCTCACCGCTGGTTCAGCAGCCCGCCTCCCTGCAATTGATGCTGCCATTGTTCGTGTGCATGGTATCTTTTTCTCCAAGAAGAATAAAGAACTTCTGGATCAGTCTATTGACGAGTATGTCACGCTCTTGGATCCTTATATTGGCAAAGTGACCAAGAAATTTCTCGAAGTCGGGCAAGTATATCAGAGAACAAACACAGGAGAGCAATAACTAACTTTATACTAGCTATTACACCGGGATTCCCCTATGTTGTTCTCTCTTGGGTTACGGAGTGGAAACAAATTTTATCATGAGAGAGATCTCGCAACCATCCGAAGAGGGTGACACTGCAGGCTCTGTTGGTACCGGCAGCGTTGCCGGCGCTGACGAGGTTGTCCCTGACGAGATGTTCCCCAAGGCACGCGATTTCGCGATGAAAATCTATAAAATAGTTGCTAAACGTTTCGGAGACCCAAACACACTGCCCTTTATTCATACTTTCCTAGCCTTTATGTGGCATATGAGCAAATTCCCTGCTGCCATGGAGCAACTCGAGCGAGACTTCCCATGGCAACTTACTGCAACGATGCTTAATCATACCTTCCAGTCTTGTGGGTTTGAGGCACGAATGGAGAGTGAGGAGTTTCCAGGTGCTCTTAAGAATGACACCCCTCGTCCTCTGCCGGAGGATTTCGCGATGAGGAGCCTGGTCTATACCGAGGACTACCTGCCATCACAGTGGTTTAAAGATAGCAAGGTGGAGGAAGACGAGAAACAATTCGAGCTGGCTTCAATGGTCGACCAACGAAAAGAGAGACTCCTCTGGCTCGGACGTAGGATCGCATCTACTGGAAGGTGGTTGACATGGAATGAACTTTCACGACGATTTGGGGTAGCAGACGAGTGGGCTGACCTAGAGGATGCTGCAATCACTTTCTCGGCGTTTGGCGAACATAATGAATACAGTTGACGGTTTCTCCCTTGTTTGGATTTAATAATTCTTGCCATCCGAATCTATGATGAAATTTCTGTGTCCTTCCTATGTGACTGAATCAATACCATATTTCAAACTGTAGTGTTGCCACAGTTCTTTCGATGAGGTAGTTGCATTTACTATCTACAGCTTATATGCTGGGCTCGAATTAGTATTGTTCAGCAGATTTCATTCCGTACTGGGATATACCCTTCCTAAACCGTTGAAACAGATTTGTTGATCGTGGTTGGGTCTTCGCATTGGGGTGAATGATATATTGTTTTGGAAGATACTCAATGTCCTTGGGCTATGGAAAGACATGGGATCCTCACGAAACTTGATATCTAGTTTCTCGTGTATTTAAACAATCCGAATCTATATTGGCTAAGCGGCACATGGGAAGCCGGAATCTGTAGATCCTTACCCGCCGTCACGATGCCGATCCGACTACGCCATCTGGCCCGGGGAAATATCTAAACATCGGAGGCCCAACTGCGGCCCCGAAATGAAATCTTGGATTGGGCCATGGCCAGGCATGACTTTCCCGTTGTTTCGAGAAAATCGACTGACGAGTGGTATGATCTCATCTGGACAGGTGATTCTCCCCATCTGGTGATGCCTTCTCTGATCATTCGGCACCAGTATGGACGTAGCACGTGTTAAGAAAGGCGGGGGCTGACCATGGTTCAGCCTCAGTAAGCACGTCCAAAAAGAGAAATCAAATATTACACAAAAGCAGTAAAATGCAATTTTTTAAAAAAAAAAAATTGGCAAAGGAAATATTCATTGCAGAACACGGCGTTGGTCATTGGCCATCGGCTACGCCGGTGTGCCCTAGACCTACTTTCTGCTGGACTATCGCAATTGTGTCTCTCAAGAGTCCCTCTACTTCCAAGACTTGAAATCTCTTTCTTTAACCGGGTAGAACCGGCCGCAAGGCAGAGGTTCGCCTTGCACAAAATGTCTCAAATTTTCCTCGGAGCAGCTGTTAGTTATGGATCCCCCTCACACCCCCTTCCTCACTGGAGGATGGCTTTTTGTATGTAAAGACAAAGAGGTTAGAAGTATGATTCAGAATTGAATATTAGTCCCCTTTTGAACAACAGTGCAGCTTAAGTGCTGACACATGTCACACAGCACCAACACTTAATGCATATGACAGATCAAAGAATGTAGCCAGACACTGCAAGTGTGATGGTGGCTGAGAAAGAGCGTTGCCCTATAAAAAGCTGAGAGATAATCAAATCATGAGATTTACAGTTTGGACTTCATTTCCCAAAGGCTGCTAAATCTCGTGTAGGTCAAAACTTTGTTATTCAGAGGCACGCTGCTCTATTACTAGAGAGGTGTTGGCGACATGCAAGTGACAAGAGGTTTCATGTTCATCGCTTTTTCACTCACATCTCGGTAGTGGGTCGGTCATGTGCAAGACAGCTACACCGTTTCAACTCCCAAGCAATGGCTGACAATAGAGAGCTTGATAGGTCCGGCAGGCAAGTCTTGCTTGGAAACAAGTTTGAGAGCGGGCGCGGGTGTGTTGATCATTCCTATGCCGGCAACGCTATACCTACAGCATGTGGACGATCATCCTTGCCGATCCTTTACTGGCAACCAACGATCCCATCTGCCTTGATTGATGAGATCTGTCGTGGATTGCTTATAGCGGTGTGCTTGAACTCTGATCCCTCTCTTATTATTAGGCAGCAGTCTAAGAGCTACCCTCCCATGTCAGCAATAGCCGCCTTTTGGCAGCTAGTGTTGTTCTGCCTTCACTGACCCCTGGTTTTGGCGACTGCCTCTCTGATATTTGGAGAGAAAAAAGACTCCATTAATGGTGTCAATTCTGTAAGAAGAAGGCAATTTAATAACATAAGTCGTAATCTCATAAGCCAGCCTCATGGTTCGGAGCGGCCGGCCGGCCAAGGCAATTGTTAATTTACTGCTAGTACCAATACTTGTGGCCGTATAGCTCTCTTACTTCCAGCTCGGGTGGGGATCAATTATTATTATACATCTCAGCCACTGGGCATACGAGTTCCCGCACTACAGAACATTAATTCGGCGCATGTTGTCGTGGCAATGAGGCCCAGCCCTGGCTATTTACGCCACCTATTACGCATTGTCCTATAAGCAGCATCTCCCTTCATTGGGGCTCAAGACCTCGCGTGTATCAGGTCCACTAACACAAGACATCAGCCCCTCAATGCCTTCAGATGTTATTGTTATTAGGCTGGCCGCCTCGCTATGCTAAATGACATCCGAGTGGGGCGACGAGGAGGTGTTCGCCTTGCGAGCCCCTCAGACGCCTTACGAGCCCTACTGCCTTCGCAATTTCGCTGTGCAGAAGAGGGGTTGGTTGTAATGCAGGAGAGCCGTTTTACCGAAGCGCCAATCCTAATGGGCTCTCAGCTGTAATGACGGGGCTGGGTGGGATGTTGCTGCCATGATGCATGTGCGTTATGCACTTTACTAGCTCTCTCCTCCAACCAATATATCCACATGCGCCTGTTACAATACAGATGTATGTATACCTCAGTCGCTGGTCCCAAAAGTGTATAAAACCGGACCATTTCCTGGCCATCCATGCACTGACACTTGGTGAGAGGATGCATCCATAAGGCTGGCGCCCTATGTCCGGGGGAGTGATCCCAGCCTCTTAAAATCGATATTATTCTTGGATATTGAAGAGCTGTCAATCCTTCTGAGGGGGGGCTTGCCTAGACATTCTATGATTTGCTGTTGAGTCCGCAAACCGTCCTCGTGAGAGCCCAGCTGAGGTGGAGTTGGGCCTCAACCAGAGTCATAGCGTAATCAAACGTCATCTCTGCAGTCGGGAGTGATAGGTCTGAAAGCGATGCGATCATGCCGCCACTGCCTGATGAGATAAGTGAACAAAGCTAGCTAGCAAGAATTGTTACCCAACCGTACAGGAGCTTCTAGAACTTCCTTGCTGATGAGTCTGCCACCATGCCTTTCGATCCAAGTAAAAATAGCTAATGCGGTGATTGGGTCCTTCAGATGCAATGTGAACACAAAATATTAGTGTGAATAGGGTATCTCGAAAGAAAATATACTATCTATACCCCTTGCTTGGAGTCTTGTGGCTACTGTGCAGCCTCTGGTTAACCTAGAGGACGCGATATGAGGAGACCGCCGTGGTTAAACACAAGATTTTCTAGTCAAAGCGAATTCCCGACTATTAGAGCGAAGAAAAACTTTTAGCTAGATGTACATTTTGATGAGATTACAGAACTCCAATAGGCGCGGCGCCGTTATTTTCTCGCATTCTCTATTGCTGTCGGGTATGGAATAAGTTGTGTCTGTACCTCCATCTTAACTTCGATCCTTTTGACGCTACCTTCGAATAATATCTGAAATCAATATGACACAGAGTTTACTTATTATATTGTTTATAGTATTCTAAATACACTTTGATCGATTTAACTGGAGTAGCTGCTCTCCGCGAAGCTACGAGAGATATGAGAAAATAGAGAGGGATCAGCGTATTCCTTTGAATAGAAGAGACGGTGTGGTATTTAACGAAGAACTTGGAATCGACCTCCATTTAATCACATTCGCATGCTCATAAGGAACCTTAGCTGAAGAGATTATAGAATATATGAAAGTTATCACCGCTCCGCCTAAGGACATTGAGAAAATTTAGCCCCGTTGAATTTTTATAACTCAGTATGCATCTCGAAACAAGATACGAACATAGAGTAGAGATCATATTAGTGAACCTTTTGCGATTAGAAATCTTCTCACCACTCCAGTCTCTCCAAGATATTACAGTTTCTTCTCAATCCCGCTGGGTCGATATGAGCCGAAAGGAGAGCACAACCGTTGCAAGTTGATGCCTTACACCAGCTCATGGTCAATATTGAAATTGAAGCCCAACTAGAGAATGTCTATTAATAGAATCTTCTGATTCATACCACGTCCGATATATCCTTGTTGGAACAACATCCATGCAAGGAATCAACCAGTAAAGGATCGTGCTGCGTTGGCATTGCTACCCCAAGCAACCAGAACACTTCCATGCTATATGTCAGATATTTATTGGCTCGAGTTGCATGACAGGATGCTCAAAAATGGAGATTGTTGCCTGACGTGACTCTTTGTCGTCGCCTCGCTGGAAATCGCTGCGACGCCGGCAGTACGGAAAAGGGCATCGAAATTCATGCCATTTGGTAGTTATTCGTATTAGTGAATCGGCCTCAATTTTTAGAACCGTTTGGGGACATGAAAATGAAACAAGCAAGAGTAGACGTTTTTATCTGTTCTCCGTCTTATAGTTACGGGGCCGCAAGTCAAGGGGCGAGAAAGTTAAAGAAAAGCAAAATGATTTGAAGAGGCTGTAGAGTAAGTATATAAAAAGAAACATAATTCATTCTATAGAAGTGAGAACCGTATTCTTAAGATATTATCATATTTCAGCTTATTCATATTCCAAGCATGACCCGTGACAAATATGAGAATTGGCCGATAGACCTAACCAAATGTTCGAAACAAACAAGCGCGAACATCAAGGAATCCGATTTGATAATTTAGAACATTAGTATGATTTGTCATTGGATAGCTCCCCAAGACTGTTACGGTACTAGTGTGCTCTCTTGTTAAGGATCAAATGGTCGACTCCGTGGCGCTCCACGGACACCTCCGTGGAGCTCACGCAATCCCTGAGACTAACCTTGGTCGCAGCGCCTGGTGCAGTGACATTCGGATTTGCATTCCTTATCTTAAAAAAGTGTCTAAATCGTATCACAGCAATCGCCACGGGGCACCGCGCTTCCAAGCAGATGGAATCGAAGTTTGGAAGTATTACAAATGAACAGCTGAGGAAGAATTATGGCCCCGCTAATGGTCGAGGATAAATAGGAGAAGCATGTAGATGAAATTCCGGTTCTAAACCATAGTGTCAAAAGAGAATCTTGTCTAGAAATTCATTCCCATCTTTCAAACCAAAAACGAAGTCTTTACAATGGCAGTTCCACGATACAGTTCTGGCGACGTGAGCCCTGCACCTCTGGGACGCAACCTTGAGTTTCCTGTATCTGGGCGGATCGCAAAGAATCGCTTCCTCAAAAGCCCAATGGCCGAGGTTCTCGCCACTTGGAGTCCCAAACACGTATATGAGCGAGGTATTCCTACCGATGAGCTTGTTGAATTGTACAGAAGGTTCGTGATACCTTCTTTTTTTCCGGGCGCGAGTTGTTAATTGTTCGGACTAATGGTCATCCGTCTTTTGCAGATGGGGGGAAGGAAAGAATAATTGGGGTGTCATTGTTACCGGAAATATCGATACAAACTGGGCCATGGTCAATGGCCCAGGCGACATGATCATCACTCCGGATTGTCTCTTCGAGGGCGAGCGATTCGAAAAGTTCACAGAGCTTGCCGCGGCAGCCAAGGCCGATGGCAGTCTCATTGTCGCCCAGATCACTCATCCGGGGAGACAGGTCCAGGCATCGGTGAGCCCGACGTCTGTCTCCGCATCTGCCGTTCAACTTGGTAGGTGGTTGCTCAGCACTTCACACAAGCCTGTCTAGCTAGTTCTAACTGCAAATCAATATAGAGCCAAAGGACGGCATGACTTTCGGCAAGCCCCACCCTGCCACGCGAGCCGAGATGAAGAAGATCGTGGATGAGTTTGCATATGCGGCCGAGTACCTAGAAAAGGCTGGGTTCGATGGAATCGAGCTGCACGGGGCTCACGGATACCTCATCGCCCAGTTCCTCTCCCGGACCACCAACAAACGCACAGACGAGTACGGCGTCCAGACTACGGAGAATCGCATGCGGTTCCTCTCGGATATCGTGCGCGGTATCAAGGCCAGAGTCTCGCCCAAGTTCATCGTATCCGCCAAACTGAACAGCGTGGAGTTCCAAGAAGGTGGCGTCACACCCGACGAGGCGCGTGAAGTGTGCGAGACTCTCGAGAAGCTCGGCCTCGATTTTGTAGAGCTCAGTGGTGGCACATACGAGGAATTGGGCCTCAAGTTCGAGAGAGAGTCGACCAAGATACGAGAGGGATTCTTTCTGAAATTCGCCCAGGCCATCTCGCAGGCTCTGGGCCCGGACCGCAAGATGAAGCTGTATTTGTCCGGCGGCATGCGCTCAGTCGGCCCCATGGTTACGGCGCTCGACTCCGTGGACGGCATTGGCCTCGGACGACCTGCAGCGGCTGAGCCTCGACTTGCGAGCGACATTCTGGAAGGGCGTGCTGGCGGAGCGCTCAAGCCCCTCACCGCTGGTGAGGAATTCCCCTTGAGTCTTATGGCTGCCGGGGCTCAAATCTGGCAGATCGCCAGAGGAAAGGAGCCATTCCAATTGTGGGATGAAAAAGTGCTCGCGCAGCTGGAACAGGACCTTAGAACATGGTTTGGGAAGAAGACGGAGGATGGAGACAAGCTTGAGCATACGAAGCCCGTCGAGTACACTGGGCCACAGAATGCGTACGGGTCCAGTGCGGCGGTGGTTGCATAGACCGGAAGGCCATTAGAATTTAGACTCGCTATGTACGTATTTTGATTTATTTATTTTACCTTATACAAATAGAAAAAAGGAGCATTTTTGGTCGGTGCGCTTGTTCGCCTGAGGTGGTGGTTGAGGCGATGGTGGATGACAAATCCACCATAGATCTGACCGACAGCCGGTGGACCAGACCCTTCCTTCTCTTCCGTTCCTGATTTATCCCCTTCATAGCTCCCATGTCGCATTGAAGACGGCTATACAGCTAGAAAGATCGCAACGTAATTATCGGAGCACACCTGTCCGTCATGTCCTCCGAGAACTCCACTTCACCTGGTGAACCGCAGCCGGCGGGTGCCAGAAAGGGTATGTCATGTTCACACAGGAGTTGTCTCCGTTATCAAATTGCCCTCTAACGAGTATATCAAGCTTGCGACTTGTGTTTTCGAAAGAAAATAAAATGCGACATGTTGAAGCCATCATGCTCCAACTGCTCTCTTTACAATGCCGAGTGTCGGACAAGCCTCATCCGCCAGAAGCCTGGGGGCCGTGCAAGACGAAGGGTAGGAGCACAAGAAGCTCCCGAAGAGGCTCCTGAGGACGCCGAAGGAATCAAGGCTCGCCTAGAGCGTATAGAGAGTCTCCTGAAAGAGGCTGCCGGACAGAAAGCGCCCAACCCCTCTGCCAATTCTGAATCTCCCCACTTTGTGGTGGACAGTCGTAGCGTTGATTCCACCACTGATGACCAGATACACAACTCTACTGCTCCAACATGGGGATTTGATGCTGTGAGACCATCTCTATACTTCGGTCCAGGAGCACCAGGAACCCCATTGCCACCACTCTACGTACGTGGTTTTGAGCCCAACCGACCTGATCCCAGGCGCAACCCAGACATACCCATCCCGGTTTCTAACAAAATAATAGGATATTATGCCGCTTATCGATTTATATTTCGATAATTTTAACCAGGTATCGCCTATTTTTGAGCGGAAGACTTTTACTCGTATGGTAATCGAGTGGTATAACCAAAGAGCAACTCATAGCCGGGTTGCTTGGGCTGCAATTCTTGCAGTCTGTTCCCTCGGCTTGCGCGCTTCGCCTTCCGGAAATCCATTGTTCAAGGGGTCATACACCAACAAAGAATGCAGTGACTACTGTCTGAGAAACGCCCAGTCGGTTATCCCGGAATTGCTGATCAGGGAGGAGGATTTGCTGGGCGTCCAGACATTGCTCGTCCTGGCCACTCTGTTCCATCAGGCCTGTGATCAAAGAGCAGCAGGTAATTTGGCGAGCATGGCCCTCAGGCTTGCACATAGGATGCGCCTTCACTCCAAGCTGTCCACGGAATTCTTCTCTGCCGAGGAAATACAACAAAGATCAAACGTATTCTGGGTCGCATACATTCTGGACAAGGTGAGTGGTGCTAGTCTGCATGGTATGAAATTTCGCTCACATTCTCTGCCAGGATATTTCCATGAGGATGCAAATGCCATCTGGGCAGATGGATCAGGACATCGATGTCTCCCTTCCGCCCATGAACCCGGCTGGGGCCGAGAACGATATTGGTCTCATCTGGACGCGTGACCGTACCACTCCTTTCAATCTTTTCCGCATGCGCCTTGACCTCGCCCATATTCAGGGCAAACTCTATGATCTCATCTACTCCAATCGCTCTCTCAAGATCAACGCCATTGAACGTCAAGCTCGGGTTGAAAGCCTGCAAAAGCTGCTGACAACTTGGATGGGTAGGATCCCGGCAGCATTTCAAATCGAGCACGTGGCCGCAACTGTAGGTGAAATAGAAGTGACGCACATGGTGAAGTTTTATCACTCCTATCTCACAACCATCACGTTTCTTCATGGGATTTACAGCCAACAGGCGGAGTGGGTGAAGCGCGTGGGCCCTCAGGCCAGATACGCCATCCAAGATTATACTCTGGCCATGTCTGGGCATGCTGCCGATTGTCTCTCGGAATACCTGGACCCGCCAGCGGAGAAATACTGGTATCATTGTGTCGACATCAGCCGCTTTGCCTTGAAGCTATTCCAGGAAGTGGCGCAAACAGACTGGTTGGTTTGGTAAGTACCAAATGACCAATTGAGACCTTCTCCCTTGACGAAATGTCACTGACTTGTAATCCAAGGCAATGCACTTGTGCTCATTTTTCAGGGCTCGTCATTCTTCTATCAAACACTGTCATGTACCCAACGCATGAATTTGCTTCGCTTGATAGCGAGATATCAACAGTGTCGGTTCAGCTCCTAGACAAAATCGTGGCTGATTCCAATCACGGAGATATATTCGCGTCTCTCCAACACGTTGTGGCTGATCTCTCCAAACATGCGAAAGCCGCGGTATCGTCTGTTCGCCTTCAACAAGCAGCCCCGGCTTCCGAAGGCGTGTTTGGCCAGAGCTTTCAAGAAGATGACTGGTTTCCTGGGCAATCTGAGCTCTCCACTTTTGGCAACGGGGACGAAGCAGATTTGACGGGCACCTTCAACTTGAATGCTGAGATAGACCCTTTCTTGCATGCCGAATGTGACCAAGGCAGTGCTCGGGTCAATCTTGAGACCATGCTGTAACTGCCGGGCAGAATGCCGGGCCTGGCTTGCTCTAGTCCGCCCCGAGGCATCCAGGGGCCTCAGTTTCACATCCCAGCCAAATCACCCGAGTAGTATGACGGAGTAGTAATGCCCATCAATTCTCCCGTCACGGCATCTTTACCCCGCACACACATTCACTACTCCACAGGTTTACCCCTGGGACATGTCACGTCCAGTCGGAGCCTCTCTCTTTTGGGACGTGGCCCACCTCGTAAACCTGATCGCCTCGTTTCCGCACGACTTAAATTGAAGATTGACATAATTGCCTAATGGTCAGGCCCTTGGCCGGGTTGCCATTGTCCCGAGGTAGCCACTGGTCCTTAATAGGAAGCTCGTTAAATGCCCGCGACCGCTCGTTGGGCAATATCAACCCGTCTGTCTACCCACGAGGGTGAAGACATCCCACGTAAACCTTGGCCGGATTTTCAACAAAGAAACTACCCGTAATTGGGTAAAAGCCGAGAATATGTTGAGGGCTATTCTTTTCTCAATCCTCCTGGCCTCCTACGGCCTGGCTGTCAAGATCGTTTCAACAAGCCATTGGGACATTGGTACGGACATCCAAGGATCTGAACGTCTCAATGGCGTAAGCTATCAGGAGGACGTCCTCATCACATTTGGCGAGCATCAATATGTCACATTCTACGAGACAGCCCCAGCGGGGTACGGTAATCATTCTGTGAGGGTTGGTCGCCGCCGCGTGCTCCCATCTGTCGGGGCATGGGAGTTTTTGACCCTCACTGATTACCTCCAAACGACTCTAGACGGTCACAATATGATCTCTATGGGGATTTCTGGCGACGGTCGAATTCATCTGAGCTTTGATCACCATGTACGTGTGCCAAACAGGAAGAAAGAGGGCTTGAATCTAACAGATATAATTTCAATAGGATGTCCCGCTAAATTATCGAGTTTCCAATGATCCTATAGCAATTACCGTACCAATTTGGACCGCCAGTCTATTTGGCAGTGTAGTTCACCAGCTCCCCGGATCATCGGGACCTTGGACACCACTCACCTATCCGCGGTTCCAGTCTCTAGAGAACGGTGATCTTCTGCTAGAATTTAGAATTGGCCAGTGAGTTTCCTACTTGATAATTATCTTCCTGAGGATATGTTACTGGGCTCGTGCTGATTCTCGGAATGGTTTAAAGATCCGGATCTGGAGATAGCTATATTCACAGATATTCCAGCACCTCTCGCACGTGGCAGGCATACGGCAAATATCTCCAGGGCAATGATAACAATGCTTACATCAACGGCCTCGATGTGCTTAACGGACGGCTCTATACCTCCTGGACGGTACGAGAGACACCAGATGCGAACACAAACCATGATTTGTTTTTTGCATATTCAGACGACAGTGGTCAGAGTTGGTACAACACAAAGGGTGCAGCGCTGCCTGATCCAATTCCTGTGGACCAAGATGTTGTCAAGGTTTGGAGCATTGCTCAGAATACTGGTATGGTAAACCAGGAAGGGCAGCTTATTGATTCCAAGGGAAGGTTTCACGCACTCATGAGGGGCAACTCTTCCGGGCAGCGGGTTTATGAGCATTATCTAAGAAGCACCGATGGTAAGCTTACCCGAACCAAATTCTTTTCATCAGTTTATTTCTAAGAACAATAATGGCTGACCGGCTTCTGTTTCATCAGGAACCTGGGTGCGGAATCTCATCAACCCAGGTGATATATCTCCTCCAGATCTGTATGCACCTCGTGGTAAATTTGCTGCGGATGCCGATTCTCGTTATCTGTTTGCTCTGCTGCCCGATTTACCAGCTCTACAACTCCGTGTCTATGTGTCGACCAGTGATGGGCAGTTCAAGGACTGGCAGCTACTTACCGTCGTTTCTAACGCTTCCTCTGAACCACTCTTTGATCAGAAGAGACTGAAGGATCAAGGAATTCTCAGTGTCTTTGTTAGACAAGGTGGTCCATTTCCCGATCGGAAGGTCCAGGTTTGGGATTTCAAACTAGAGTTGTAAAGCATGAGAATTGTTCTGCTTGATTCCAAAATGCTATCCTTTTTGGGGGTCTCTACCCTACATACTTCTTAAAATACATTAAGTTGACTCGAAAATTTCAGTGTTTCAATCTGGAAGATGAATCACGTCCCTTCACCCGCTGTGATACATTGCGTTCATGAAGTGAAATAAATCGGGCAGCTCAGTACTTAGGAACCAGGATCCCTCGAATCCTTTATTGGTTACTACAATACATACTCAATTACCTATTTCAGAGATAGAAACGTAACATCGGTGCCAGGGATGTTGTGATCGACGTCATTAACATGCAGTATAACCAACGTGACTATCCTTCTCCACAACCACATGAACCCGATAGCGGGGGAAGGAGCATTGAGCTTAATGAATTCCATTCATTTATGGATTAGAGAGAGGTAGATTCGGGTCATTGTATCACCGTAGTTGTTGGCATATAAAGGCAGGCATTACCCCAGAACTTTTAGGAACTTTCACCAAGCACGTCTCAACAGTTTTCATCCTTGAAATAGGTTCATTGGAACCCAGGACGTTCAGATGCTCAAAACTATGGGCTTTCGAATTCCTCTCTCTCTTTCGCTGTTGGCTATTCTTGGTAGAGCGGCCGCAGCTGATGTTGACATCCTTGACTACATTGACCCCCTGATCGGAACTTCAGATGGCGGTTCGTGATTTTAAGATCTGTACTTTGGATAAGAACAGGACTGACTATTCCTATAGGCCATGTGTTTCCCGGTGCCAGTTTGCCATTCGGAATGGCTAAAGCTGTGGCCGACGTTGATAAAGAGACTCAAGGTGGCTTTGCCTCCAACGATGGGCTGAGTACGTTGATTTGCCTAATGCAACAGTTCCTCACTACCCTCCAAATCTAACTAAATATTCAAGTTACTGGCTTTTCTCATATGCATGATAGTGGGACCGGTGGCGTATGTGAACCATCTGACTATATATGGTAGTTCATTTAACTAACCAGAGCGAATGTCTATAGGGCTCCTCCCTGGGGAATTTCCCTTTATTCCCACAGACCCACTGCCCAGATGATGACTTGAATCAATGCGAGTTCCCCAAGAAGCTACGCGCTGTAGAACGAATAAATGGGACAGTGAAAGCTCGTCCAGGTTATTTCGCTGTCACTCTCAACACATCCATCATCGCGGAAATCACCGTCAGCAACCATACTGCCCTCTACAGATTCAATTTCCCAAGTAACCAAAGTGTTTCGAGTTCTGGAAACAGCTCATCGCCTTCTTCATACAGCCCCTTGATCCTAGCTGACCTGACTGATCTGGCAAACTCCAGGACTGATGGGAGTATTCAGGTAGATCCTGAGACAGGGCGCATCACGGGCAATGGAACTTTCACTCCGTCTTTCGGCATAGGGACCTACACTTTGCACTTTTGTGCCGACTTCAAAGGAGCTGATATCCGCGACACTGGTGTGTTCATCAATAACCGGGCAGGCAATGAGACCAAAAGCCTCAAAGTCTACGAGGACGGGAACAACAATCCTCCGTTACCAGCAGGTGCTTGGGTGCGCTTCAAGCAGCCCGAATCAAACCAGGTGCTGGCTCGAGTCGGTCTTTCATTCTTCAGTGCGAGCCAGGCCTGTAGGAATGCTGAGAGAGAGATCCAAGATTTCGATTTTGAGGGCACCAAAGAGCTCGCAGAGGATACCTGGCGAGCCAAGCTGGCGCCGGTGTCAGTGGACGATACCGGGCTGGATCAATCCATCAAGCGGATCTTCTGGAGCGGTCTATACCGCTCTTTCCTGTCCCCTCAAGACTATACTGGTGAGTTCGAAGGCCCTTGACGAAATCGAATGAAGTCTAACCACCCAGGAATTCAGGAGAGAACCCATTGTGGGAGAGTGACGAGCCATATTTCGACTCGTATTATTGTATTTGGGATAGTTTCAGAAGCACACACCCGCTTCTGACCCTAGTTGATCCTCACGCACAAAGTCTTATGGTTCGCAGCCTGATCGATATTTATCGTCATGAAGGCAAACTCCCTGACTGTCGGATGTCGCTCTGCAAGGGCTTTACCCAAGGCGGAAGTAATGCTGACAACCTCCTTGCTGATTCATACCTTAAGGGTCTCAGGGATGGGATTGATTGGGAAACAGGATACAAAGCCGTGATATCAGATGCTGAGGGTGAGTGAGCACTCCATATAGAGGAAAGGACTTCCAAGCTCTTTACCGAACTAACATATCTTCCAGAACAATCAGAGATATGGACTGTTCAAGGGCGTGGAGGGCTTGATAGCTGGAAGACTCTTGGGTACATCCCAACCGATGATTTCGATCCCCATGGTGTTGGCCTATTCACGCGTTCCATCTCTCGCACAATCGAGTACTCGTACAACGACTTTTGTATCGCTGAAATGGCGCGAGAGATGAACAAGACAGATGACGCCGAAAAGTATCTCGAAAGGTCAGGAAACTGGGTCAATATGTTTGATCCTGATTCCCGATCTTTGCTCAACCTAACAGGCAGTTCTGACCCAGCAGCTCTCGTTGACAGCGGCTTCCAGGGGTTTCTCCAACCAAGATATGCAAATGGGACATTCGGCTACCAGGACCCATCTATCTGTACCTTTCTCTTCAATTTCACTTCCTGCTATCTCAACGCGAATGGTCATGAGACTTATGAAGGCGGTGCGTGGCTCTACACGTTTTACGTCCCGCACAATCAAGCGGACTTAATTCCTATGCTCGGTGGACCCGAGGAATTCACCCGTCGACTACAGTATCTCCATGATACCCCGGGTCTTCTCTATGTCGGAAATGAGCAGTCCTACCTCCTCTTCTTCCTGTTCCATTTTACAGGCCGGCCAGGGTTGTCTGCGGAAACGGCACACAAGCACATACCGAGCAGTTTCAACGACACCACCAGCGGCATCCCTGGAAACGATGACTCAGGAGCCATGGGGAGCTTTACTGCTCTTACGATGATGGGGTTGTACCCAATGAGCGGGCAAGATGTCTACCTCATCATTCCGCCCTTCTTCGCCGAGGTCAACCTCACGAATCCCCAGTCAGGCAAGACGGCTACTATACGTTCTATAGGATTCGACGCATCATATGTCAACATATATATTCAGGGCGCTACACTGAACGGAGAACCATACACCAAATCCTGGATCACGCACAGTTTCTTTGTGGAGGGCGGTGTCCTGGAGCTGATAGTTGGGTCTCATGAGAGCCTGACTTGGGGCGCGGGAGAGGATGATGTTCCTCCAAGCGCCTCTACTCACTTTTGGGGCAAGACTTGATTGAAATCTTCGATTTGAATTAAACTCTATGGTCTAGAGAAGTAATTGAGTCATTGAATAGGATGCGTGTCTCCTTGGTACGCAGTCTCGAAAGAGCCAAGAATGATGAAGCATCAATACTGAGATGAACTTGGACCAGAATATAACTCCAAGCCGGCGTCTATCTCTAACTTTAAAGTGAAACAAGCAAGACAAGACCCATTGTTCTTTTCCTAGTCCGTGGCTCAGTAAAAGAGAAGAAATCCTACTCACCAGTAGCAAGATTTAGTTAGACATATCAATCCCAGGTTGTTGAGAACGACAGTATGTTCTTACTATTGTCAGTGAGTTCGATTGAAAAAAACGTAGCATAACCTAACAGTCTCGAATATAATCCTACAGTATCACCATATTCTGGTGCAAGTTGTAAAAGTTCTACTTCTAGTTGATCGCTATTCAAGTGTGATGTGTAACTAGGAAGAAGTTCGACCGATCTTCCCCAGGTTGTATAAAACTATGCACATCGATTTAGATCCCAGACGGCGTGCGTAGAAGCAAACGAGAACTTACTGTGAAAGAGAGAATTTGACCAAATCTGTTTCGAGACACTTTGATATCGTTAATGCGTTCGCCCTCGCTGGGTGATCTTTCTAGGGTATGGCTTTGACGGCCAGGAGAATCCAAAGTTGGCAACATTCCCAACAAAAAGGGTTTTTTTGTTTGCTCCGCGAGGCATCGTACTCAAGTTGAAGCGCGTAAATGTCGGCATAGTCCACGCTCTCATCGAGGTACGGCGTATCCTCGCTCCATATAGTAATGCTGGTCAAGTGTGACAAGAGTTTGCCGTCAACGCCTCCAAAGAGACAGTAAGAGAAAGGCACCCATGCCACGAAGCCATGTCCACGAGGTGTGTAACTAAGAGACGTGTTAGTGAGGTTTCAGGATCAAAATGTTGATGTTTAGGCTGAGCTTGGGGCAAAACTGTGTCGTGTACGGGTCGATCATGGTGCGCCCTTTCTGAGGTTGGTGACTCTAGAACATTCGTCCATGAAGAAGCAGACTGGCATTTTACTGAATTTCGCCTTGCTGCCCGCACGGCTAAAGAGAAGTCTCAGCAAATAATAAGCATCCTTTTTGTTTGTTCACAATATCACTCTGCCCAATTAATCTATCCAGAATTCTGAGACCTCACAAGTGCTGCCTATTGCGCCAACAATACTCTATTGATGAATTATTTCCTTGTCAGACACGGTCCAGGACCAAGGCCATGATCTTGCCGCTTCTACTCTTGAATTTCTCCGGCAGCAAGCCAGGCGGAAGCAGATCAGCGTCGCCATTCGCTCGCAAAGCCTCCTCCAGAGTACACGTGCCAGCGTCCACAAACCCCATCGATCGATACAGGCCCAGCGTGACATGATTGTCGGGCTTGACCATGATGCGGACGCGTACCTGCTTGGGGACACCGTGACCGTGGTACTCTCTGCGGGACGACGCGAGGAACTGGAACGTCTCTTTGCAGAGCCTTTTCCCGAGGCCCTTCCCGCGATGCTGGGGCAATGTGTACAAGCTCAGCATCTGCCACTTCTCCTCGTCTTTGTCGCTGGCCACGTCAGGCTGGGACGCCTCGCTGGGGAGGGCATAGTCGTCTGCCGAGACTGGGCCCAGGAGCGTGACCTGTGCGACCCATTCACACTTCTCCAGAGGCACGGTGCTGGGGTCAATTGATCCAGAGGAGCCCTCGTCGACTGCCGCGCAGATAAAGGTCTCCTTGTTTGGCGTGTTGATGCGGGATAGCCAGACTTCGTCGGAGAACTGGGCCTCGGTCTCATAGGTGGAGGAGAAGGATGCGGGTGAGTTCTGAAGCGCCGCTAGACGAAGCTCCTTGTACTTGGCCGCCAATGAGGGGAGGTTAGGGGCATCTTTATCGATTCTGAAGAACGTGTATGCCATTCTGGAAGTCGTTTACTGGGTTTGACGAAATGGATGTGCTCTGGTCTCACGGTCGCGGCGAAACACATACAAAAGTCGGTGGGACTGCGACAATTTTTATCTCCTGGTTCTGCAGAATGAATCGAACCAATGCACATCAGCTCATGATTGATATCTTATAAATGTTGATAAATTTGGCGTCGGACTATTTATATAATGCTCCGACAGTCAATAACCCCCTGATGACAAACGCTTGCCATTCTTTAGTGCATCTCGTATCACTCGGCGAAGATGCAGGTGGATTTTGGATTGGTGAACGAAGCATCTTCGCGTATGGACTCAATTGAAAGATGAGGCGAGACAAAATACATGGCCTCAGCCCTAATCTGCACATACGACGGTAAAATCCATCATGGCGATTGACTCTTCCAATCAAATGCCATCGCTCACATATTGAGCACCTACATCCATGAAGGCAGTTTGTCGTCCAAGACTCAGAAAGAGCATGAAGGCAGCTCACCCGGGCAGCAATTTCATTTCATACATAGGTAGCTAGAAAATAAATGAACATCAAACATCACGATCACCAGACAAAGAGAAACCACTTCAGAAACAGATGTCCAAGTCAAAACATTCATATGAGATCACGACAAACAAGCACATACATAGACAAGCACTCAGTCTCGCTCCCCTCACTTGCAAAAATTTCCAGCTAAATTGAGCTATCCACGTAAAGATTTCGCAGAATCGTATCTTTGAAGTCCTCAGCAACAGCGTATCGTCCTCACGCCATCTTGGGGCTACGACATCAGTCACAACGTAAGATCAGTCATGTCGATCAAGAGTGGTGAAGAGGCGATAACGAAAGTGAATCGATGGGTCGTATTGGGTCGAGGTGTGAAGCTGCCATGGGATACGAAGCATCGGCAAGTTGACGAAGTAATTTGGATCAGTGAAGTGACTTGTCCGCTTTGCATATAGCCAGGTAGTTGGTGATTTGCCCGGGTTGATGTCTTTGATGCTTGATCCGACTGTTCGCATTCATGGAGCGTCTTCGCTACAGGATGCTCATCTAAGGAATCTCCGAGTTGAGAGATTAGCAGACCATGTCTTTTCCAATTGCCCTACAACCCGTCTCCTCGCACGGATCTCGTTTAAGCGGTTCGGTTCCTTGTAATCTTCAGGGTGAGGGGCATTGCTTCCAATATGGTGGTCTTTCAGACTCGAAGTCGACTGTATTCGCTGGGGTAGGGTTTATCTGGCACTTCTCAGCCAGCGGGACTGATGAGGGGAGTAGCTCATATGCTCGAGGAAATATTCTCTGCCATTCAGTGATGCGCTTGACCTCGTTTCATCCATTTAATCATAAATGAATCAATCCAACATGCATTTGGCAGGAAACAGTCTGTGCCGCGGTCAACGACTTTGCGCCTCACTGTTGTTAGCGATGCCGTCTCAGAATGGCGAGAGATTGGTATTGAGAATACCAATTTTCCCGCTTACCTTTTCAAAGTGGCAGAGGAGGCGGCCATAAAGGCAGCTTAGCCAGTCTCGCGTCACATGAGTGTTGCACTGAGTTTTTAGCCCTCAGCAGCTATACACCTGGTGACCCGAAAATGGAGAGGCTGCTTAGCCCGCATGCATTCGTTGCCTGCAGGAGTGCGGCGGCGCTCTCTGAAATGATTTCCGCGGCTGTTGAGCTTCCCAACTTGACTTCAGAGGCCGATAGAAATGAGCGCATGCTCTGGTAGACTTGTCTGTGTCAATCAGACAATCAAGAAATTCATCTTCGGGTCTTTCAAGACCTGAATCCAGTTCTTCCCTTGATGCTCTGATTTCTCCAGCCCCCATATGATGGAAAGGGTTTCCATGCAGGTGTTCATGAATCCCCAAGGGGTAGTAACCAACAGTTTTTGAAATCTGTCAATGACCCAGGCCCGACGCTGGGGATCCTTTGCCCCTGCGCCGGCGACAAACGTTGGCCAAGATGTGGCCTTGAAATTCGGGTCTTCGGGCGGAATCTTTCCCAAGTAATAAAACATCTCCAGATACACAGCATCGACGACATCTTCGCTCAAGCTGTTGGCGATTGGCTCAATGGCCTGCATGATATACACCGAGGCGGCAAGACGGTGCACCGTACCTACATTGATCCGGCTCTCCAGCACCTTTTCCAGGTAATAGTTGTTCTTGAGCACTTCAACAGCCCACGCCCGAACATTGAAGTTCTGAGCACGGTGGAGCAGCATAAAGCCTTCTGATGCGATCTTTGCAGCGGTCTCGGCATCTTCGGTTACGACATTGGACAGTTGAGAGGCAGCGTAAAGAATCTCCAAGACCTCCGGCGGGCAGCACAGATAGCTGCTTGCCGTTGTCTTCTCCAAAATGGTCGGGATATTAGCTGAGTCGAAATATGTCTGCAATGAAGATGACTCAGGGGTGAATGCGGACGACAGCACGAAGTAACTTGGAAATACACTGGTTAGCACTGCTGTTAGACCGGCGAGGGTGGAGAGAAGAATCACCAAAAGCAATCAGATAGCAACGAATCTCGTAGTTCACGCAATGGAGGGTCAATTGTTTGCATGATAGACATCAGTCGGCCGGCACCCTCCAAATGGGCCCTCCACCCATTCTTCCCCGATTCCAGCAATTCGACATAAATGAAAAACAAGGCAGCGGCAAAGATAATATCGACAGGGACGGAGCCAACATTGGCGACAGCTTCGTGCATCAGCCGTAGCGCTTTGAGTTTAGCGACAAGTGCTTCTTGGAGGGCCTGCTGCGAGGCCTCGCCGCGCTGGTAGATGACTCTTCCATCAGATTGGACAAATGGTGGTTGAGCCGAGCGCACGAGATTCGATTTATGCGCCGCGGAGGAAGCGACGATGATGTGCTGTAGCAAAGGATGTGACCTGGTCATTGGCACAAGCTTGTGAAAGGGGTTACAATTATCTGGCAAATCATGAGAGACAAGATCGCGACACAGGCGTGTAGTAACTATATGAGGCCGTTGTCAGTAAGCTGGAGAAGGTCCGCTGGGAGGTCAGCAGCGTACAGTATGAAATGTAGTAACGATCAGTCTGAGACAAGTCTTGAAAGACAGGGTCGGCCAGAACCCAGGGTTTGTCGTACAGTGCATCTGAGACACGGTCCTGGGCAACAAGCTGCATATCGGAGGCCTTGGTTTCACTTCTTGAGGCAGTGGCATCTATGGCTTCCGAAGCTTCATCCTCTGGAGAATCTTCATCCTCATCTCCTCCCAACCTCTGGCTTGAGGGGAAGGACACATCAGCGCTGGATGTTTTGCCTGCCAGCTTGCCACGAGACGCCACGGCCCCGGTCCATCGGAGCAGCTGGCCATACCCGAGACATTCCTTGCCAGAGAGAACGCACTTGTTACACTGCGGATAAGACCGGTCACACCGGAGGCGCTGCCGGCGACAGTTGTGGCACTTCTTGGGCGCCTGAGGTTGTCCCGCCATGGCGAGACAGAGCCTGTCGGTATGGATATAACCCTAAGCAACCGTTGGCATAAGACCTATCGGGTTATGATGCGATCTCCTTTTCGATGGACGCAGCAGAGCGGCAGAATCACCTGGTCGCGTATTCAGATCGCTTCAACTGAGGTCAATTGATGCATGCACGAATCAAGGGTAGGCAGGTGACTAGTCCTCTTTTGGCTTGTGGCGATGCTGCTGATCTTGATAATTCGGCAAAATGGTATTTCCGAGCCGACAATCACCAAGACCATCACCGTCAGCCTCATTCATGAGATACCTAGTCTATGCTACCTATCTTGAGACGCAATAATAATACAATCACAAAAAGATTATAACATGGCTCCGTGTTTGCACGCAAGTTGTTTTGATTTGAGCCTGAGATTTCCATCCATAACGCCAATGTTTCGCTATTTCTCACCATCAGGATAACGATGAGTGAGCTCGGAATCCCCTGAGCGAGGTTCTCCTCGCGGAACCTACCCATCGTCTTCTGCTTATTGTTGCCACGTTGCAAGCCCTATCCCAATCTTCCTTCTGTCCAAGTTCATTTGCGTACATTTCTCTGTAGGGATGATGATGGACATTCTCAACTCTAGCCTGAAGTCTCGCGGAAACCATCGTCGCCTCGTCTATGACCCGCTTACAGTTCGGTGGCCACCTTTGGCGCCTAGAAAAGGCTCCTTCCGGAAGTCAAAGACGCCCGGGAGTGCCATCAGAACTCTCGTGAGACGTGTCTTTTTGGCGGGTTTTGACTTCCAGGCAATCACACCTCACGAACTGCCAGAGAAAGCTTAATCTGCACCTCAATCTTGTGAACACGAACGGGTAGAACACGGGGTAGACCAAAGGTGTCCCCATCATGGCCATCATGATTGATTCCCTGAAATGTAGCAACATCACAAGCGAACCAGATCCAAGAGATCCATCGTGCAATTGATGTCGGCCGCCCACAATGTTCAAGTACGTGCTCGCAATCCTGCTCCTCACTTACAGGCTGTGAAAGCTCACACAGATTATAGGCATTCTCACATACGGCGTATGCTTGGCCTCGGCGGCCCCTCGTCGCCTCCAGAGTTTGCTAAGCTCAATAGGCGTGCGATTGCCGATAGTGTCACTGGGTCTGGCGTCGAGGGACGAGAATGCTTCGCTCACCTTCTTCTGTTGGAGAAGTTCGCCTTTGTCAAGCAGAGAGTCACACATTGGGCCAGGAGCTATGATATCACCCCCGAATCAGCATGGACCTGCTACATCAACTTGGCTGTGTCGAGGTTCTACACATGGTTCGACAGAATTAACCGTTCAGATCCTTGGCGTCGAGTGCCTCCTCTAGATGTCCTGATGATATGGCACGCTCTCATGCAGGAGCCAACAAAGTGGGATGAGTTCGTGGAAATCTCAGAATGTCCAGTTTCCGGATGGGACTGGAACAATCTCGTCAGTCAGCCCATTCCAGTAGCATAACACACAAGCTGACTTGTCACTGGAACAGCTTCCGATCCTCATGCACTCGGAGGGTGCAAATTTCGACCTCCCAAGGGACAGTCATGACTGGGCAGCGGTGCTATATCCGACACCCAACACCGACCTGACGAAGATCATGGATATGAGCATCCCCTTCATGCAGTCAAGGAGCCCCGACGAATCAACAGAGATCCTGGCATCTCAGTTCATCCACAAGCCGGCCACCATGAAAGTCAGCGCCCCTTCAGGCTGCTCATTTTACTTATCGGTGGACATTCATTCGCTTGTCGAGCGCCAGTCGGAATTCGCAGCTCACATGCTTCGGTACGCCTGGCACCGCATGCCAACAGATGCAGGTCCTAACATGCCCCAGATGGCCCAGCCGATTAAGCGCTATGCTCGGTTCATTGCCCTCGTACGGCATGGGGCGGACATATCCAGTCTCGAGGCCTTCTCAGACGGCCTAAAGGCCCGCCTGGTGCCAACACCTGACATTGAGCTAGTCTGGAGGACGCACAGGCTCTCGCGGGCCAGGTACCGCAGGTACTGTAACAACGAGGGCGATTGGGTTCACAATCTGGGTGCCATCAATGCACAGCATGTGCCAGATGGCGACGACCTGCAGGCGTCATCTCAAGTATACGAGCACATATTCAGAGAAGAGTATGCAAGGTGCCACTGCTGGTACTGCATGGCGGAACATGAGTCGCCACATTTCCTCTGCAACGTGGAGCAGACCTTAGGAGAGGAGTTATCGGCCGAGACCAGACGCCGTCACAGCCTGCGTCTCGACATACCCCTCGACCTTGCCCGCCTCCAATGCCGCAGGTGTGGCCTGCACCCGGCCAGAGTCTGCAGGGCCAGGGATGTCTTCGAGAAATCCAGCACTAGACAGGAGGAAACCACATCACCGGGCGCTTCTGCCGCCTCGAGCACCACAGCGACCCAGAGGGCACCTACCGTGCGTGGGTTGCCCATCACCCACTTGGTACCAACGACGTGGTCTGAGCCTGCTCCTGCTCCTCTCCCATCTCCACACCCCAGCGGCCACTTTGAAAATGGCCGTGTATCTAGCCACTACAGGACACCACCTCCGCGTCACCAATACCGGAGGATGAGTGGAGGAGGGATGCCACCAACACCCGATGAGTCGCAGGAGGAGGGAGAGGATGCGTCTCTCGACAGGAACAGGCGCCATAGTGCCAAGTCGATAGGAAAGCAGCGGATGGTATGCCATGCTACCTCACATCGGCCCTGCATCTCGAGTTGCGACGACGACAACTCGCAGGACGACGCCAGACGTGTCGATAAGATCGGCACCCAGACACGGGACAGCAGCAGCTTCGCAACGACAACAACGCCCAGCACCCATTCCCAGTGTTCGTCCGGCCCGCTTCGGGAGGCTGGTGATGCAGCCTGGTGGCGCTTCGGCGGAGCCCTCCCTATGTCGGGAGCGCCCAATTCTGCTAAGCCTGTCGACCATGGCATCTATTGTGACAACCCACTCAATAGGTCAACGAGCACAGGCAATGGGGAGGGCCCCAGTTCACTGCACCCATCCATGTCTTCGGAGTAGTATCTTGGATGAGTGATCAATGGCAGATTCCGGCCGGTGAGCAGAGACCCAGTTTCCCACCTCCTGCTTCCCCTCTTCTGTTCCGGATGTAGAAGCTGACTCTGTTTTTTGTGTCTACCTATAGTACGTTGAAGATATTAGCAAGAGGCTATATTATCTACACATGAGTGTTTTTTTTTGTTTTTCGAGAAACAAATTTACCTAGTCTCTCTGGCCCGTTTAATTTTAACCTTCTTCTATCTACCAAGGTTACACTTTCTGCCAATATAAACCCCTTTCTGCATATGGTGGTGGGTCGGGATGGCCCCTTTTTGGTGGTTAAATACGAGAAAAGGTAATAGTTCAGGACAATAATACACCATACCTCTGCCAAGGTTTCGACTACGGATACCTGAAGCGTGTAGAAGAGTCAATGCTACGCTGACCCGATGTGCTACGTACTGTCCTGTCAAGAATCTAGCCTGCCATGCCCCGGCGATCCCCCATGGTGCCCTGTTCCCTCCCTCATCCCCCGAAATAAATCCACACACACACATTTCTCCCCCCCCTCACCGATACCGTCCTGTCTGGATTTCTAATGATTACCCCTACGGGTAAATGACACTCGATCATCGGCGCCCGCGCTGATCATGAACCTTAGGTTACAGTCAGGGTCTGATCTGAACATCCTCGTCCAGCATGTTGTCATCGCCGTGGTCCCTGAGACGTCTCAGACCCTCAGTTGGCGTTCGATCCCCATCGCCACAGAGCCGATCTGTGATGGATTATTCCAGTGATGATTGCATCAACACTCAGAATGTGTATTGTACTCCAAGATGAATAGAGCCCTAAGGGATTCGTACCCAGAAAGAACTTTCAGTATGCAGCAGATTGCAGATCTCCCCTGACTAGCTCAAACACATCCCCGACCCTCAAAACCAAAGGTAATAAGGCAAAGACAAATCTTATCCATAGTCGACCTCGCCCGTGGTTTTGATGATCCCGGTCAACTTCTACATTCGCTCCGGAACGTGCAACCAAGGCTCTCTCAGATGAGAACTCCCTCCCGATGATCACCGGGTCGATGATGAGCCCACGAACATGGCCCAGCACGCAGACAGGCCTCGCGGGGGATTGTCCGATGCCCTTGCCCTGCAAAGTAACCTCTGATCGTCAGCTCGAAAGTATACCTCGATTGCCTGACACTAAGCGTAATCTCTTGTCATCTCACTGGGACAGGTGCGTTGGCGCCGCTCACTCCCAGATGGAGAGGAATAACCATGCCATGTAGACTTTGCTCCATGCGGATATGACACCTCATATCTGCTGGAGAGCGCGCGCTCAATCAGAAGATGCACACTTCGTATACCAATATGCATACCCCAGCCTCGCGCAAGGTCCGCTGAGTGGTCCAGTACAAACCCATGACCTTAGCCCAAAAGCGTCTCGCTTGCTTCCGCCAAAGAAGCAAAGTGATGTACCGTGGCAGGGTCTCCTCCGGGCATAGAAGACGCGATGCGACGGCAACGCCCATTTAGACATTTGGAAAGCAAGAAGCAAAAAAAACTTCAAAGGGAATTCTGACAGAGTGCACTGCGGGCTGTTCTGGAAAGGTGTTTGTGACACCTGGAGAACCGCCTTGCACTGATCACAGCCAGGGGGGTCGCATATCGTTGGGTTTGGCTGTACATACTCATTCCGGTGAATGGATTAAAAGGGCAGATGGACAGTAGGGGTTGTGCCAGTGGAACAAGGATACGTGCCTCCCCGAGTCCTCCTTCACACCCCAGTAACCGTTGGCTTCTAGACCGATGACCGTTGAGCACTTCCTCCGGTCGGTGCCACATCCAAAATAGTTATTGACGCACTGCTTCCCCGTCACCACCCCCGGTCTGTCACGTTCCTGCTCGTACCCCCCTTCCTCCTGCTGTCGATCTTCCCAATAATCGCCAAATGAACATTGGTCAGAAATGCACGCAGCATCCTGGGTACCACTTACAGGCCTAGGCAGCGCCTCAGCTCGGGACAACGAGACAGCGGTACCAGGGACATGCATCCCCATCAGATTTCCCAGCGACCAATTGCCCGAGCTGGTGGCGGCTAAAGTTGGCGCATCCTTCTCATTTAGAAAGCCTTCCAGGAGCAGTTAGTTTTAATGAGATGGCGGCGTAAATCCATCCCGCAGAGAGTAGCTTGATTCGTCTCCTCCCACGCCTTCAACTCCCTGGGTGTATTCACAGTAGTAGTGGACGTAGATGACGCATTTGCTTTTGAACAATGGCAGCGTCACATCCTAGGCCATGGAAAACGGGGGCCAGCGTGTGTAAGTAAGCTGGTGCTTACAGTAAGTAGCTGGTGCCAATATGGTTAGCTAGGAACTTTTGGGGCTTGGTATTGTGTCTTCCTCTGGTCTCTGTTAACAAGTATTCCCGTGGTAAAATATTGATATTACCGCTGCAAGATCCAGTTGATCCATCAGAGAAATTTTCGGGAAAGCCAAAGAGTTGCGCCTTCTTGGGCTGATCGAGCTATGGGCGGGCTATCTGGTGAAGGGGGCATCCTTGCGCTTGGATGGAGAAAGCGAAAAGGTGGCCTGATCATCATGTGGACGACCAGATCTATCGATTCGACACCTGTGACCGAAACAGTGTCTGCCTGATAGCATCGACGTACAATAGGCAGGGACAAGGGATGTTCAAGCGTCGGCCTTGAGGGAGATCGAATATGACGCATGCAAGAACTGTCAAGAACTGTAGGTCGCCGTTTTTGGCCATCACCACCAGGGTAGTCCTTGCATGCTGCCGACGGAGGATGGTGGTGTTTTAGCCATTCCACCTACTCCGGTGAGTCCAGCTGTGGGCATTGCAACATGGCCAAAGCAGGTATTGTTACACCTCAGCAGACGCGGCTATAAAATCTAGATCGCAATTCCCCGGGTTGCCATACCATAGGAGGCCAGGGGTGTCTTTGGGGTTCCTTGGCAAGCCTTGAGAAAAGAGAGCGCACAGCGCATTGGTAGCTGCCTGCGTACTGCGCATGTATGCAACGCCAATCATCAGTGAAGTTCCACAGAGCGTGCGTGCATGACTTGAAGGGGGAGGATTATACAAACGTGTGGCTATCGCGCAACTGGAAATTTGTGGAATCTGCCAATTTCTAGAAAAAAGCCAGAATATGACAATAAGTCGTTCATGCCTGCAATATTACAGTCTTGTGTTCCTGAGATCGCACAAGAATGCGATTGTGTCCCCAGAACAGACATGGACATGGTCTCGAGGAGGGGTGACAGCGGTCTCCTTGCCAGCAGGATGTAAGAATCTAGCACAACCGTAATGGGCACGGTAACATGGGCCCTGTATAGCACTATAAAATAATGCTTAAGATTGAGTTGGGGCTCAAGGAGAATGCCGAGTGTCAGATAGGTATCCGTGCTATGTCGGCGATTCATGCCTTTGAAGATTAGGGGGGCAGCATGACTATGTGGCGCGACATAGCATTCGGTCTATAACAAATAGCTTAATCAGAAGCTATGTCACCGGGCTCAAGCCTGGCGATTCAGCACGGTCGTCTTCGAAAGCTAAACAATGGCGGCGCTCCCCGGCTGGTGACATTGAGAAGGAAGGAGGCTGGCTGACTGATGATAATTTGTTCGTAGTCGAAGGCTCGAGCCATAGAACTGTGATGGTTAGTAAGATTGAGAACGGTAGTGGACAGACGGCTTGTGCCCAGACACCCCTCTAGCCTGGCTCAGGATCAAAATCAAAACGGCACTTACCCAGACTGGCAATCATCTCGTGGTAGTGGGGGGACACAGCAGCAAGCCACAAGTCTGCTCGGTATTAAGGACGGGGATTACTAAGTAAGCTCAGCCGGGGCCTTTCTGTGCCAAAAGAGAGCAAACCCTCCGTCCCCAGAGAAGGGTGAGCGCTCAGGGTCCTGGCCTCAAAATCTGGCCTGGTTTTGGATCCTTGGATCTCCCCTCCAGCGGCACCCGCAGACGAGGGTAATATTTCGCGCGGGCGCATGCACTCAGCCAAGAGTTTGCCATGCACACACAAGGAAAATGCAGCTGAGGTAGCGGGTCGCCGAGCTCAGAACTGGCAAGTCTATCAGGCCCAGCCAAGCCCTGGAGGGAAGTGTGGCATGATGCGATGGGGGCGAGGCGGATGGAGGGAGGGTGGCTGCAGGAATTTGCGGCGCTTCCACTGGCCGGAATACGCACTCCTGATCATCCACATCTCGCGTGGTCCAATCCGTGGGGCGAGATGGGGCCAACCCTGGGCAGATCGTCGCGGCCATTGGAGATCACAGGAGGCAGTCCCGCTGCCTTTTCCGCACTGCTGGAATTTTCCTTTCCCGTCCAAAAGCTAGCTAGATCGTGTGGCTGGTCAGCTCAAGCCCCGGCAATGGGACACGTACGTACCCAGTGGCCGGCCGCCTCTGATCAAACCAAATCACATTGCATACCTAGCCAAGAGGGCGGGCAGTCAGCCGTTGCTCAATCCAATTGCCTGCTGCTGCTGTACTGTAGGTATGACAGCTGCAAATGCAAGATGCAGCAGGATTCATACTCAATAAGGTCACCTACCTAGGCCAGAGCCAATCTATCTTCCGCGATTGGACAATCTGAGGAGGGGATGCAACGCATGTAACCCAATGTTATGCAGCTCACCCGCCACCCGCCACCCCTTGTGCTTGATTTGATTCAGTCGCACCAACCAGCCTGCGTAGTGGCTTGCTTTATTAATTAGGCTGCGCACAGCAAGTCCGTAGATAGTCTTTTCGGACTGTCGCCGGGTACTAAGTTTGATGATGGTTTTTTCCGACGGGGGTTTGTGTTTTCCCTCGACCTCTTTTCTTCTCGTCCGGGGAGGGGTGTTTCTTACCTTGCCGCTTTGTGGGCATAATACGGTGTCTTAGTTCGGTGAGCCTGGCCAGACCAATCCCCAATTTAGTAGGTCTCCGAGAATCTGAGATGACTCGTGGTCACACCGTACAAGGTTGTTTTTGCTTCCGGCACATCCCTCGATTCAGATTGGCTATGACGTTCATGCCAATCCTCAAATTCCACTTTGGCAAGGCAGGCAGACCGAAATGCATAGGAATGCAGGTGGCAGCTGATGGCGAGCTGTGTGATCTCCCGGCACTGGCATGAAGATGTCAAATGACGGTGACCGTTAATGCTGGGCGCAAGGGCCAGGAGGAGGACCATGCCTGCTTGTGCGCAGCGTGCCAGAGCGCCTGTCTCTTCGCAAGACCTGCCACTGCACGGCGCCAATTTCGTTCCTCTATGCGAGATGGGTGCGTGGCTGACATAGGGGCCTCTGATCGCAAGGCGGGGAGGGCTGTTGATCCAGATTGAGGCGGACTTTGCCGGTAGATCAGTGCTGGACCGAAACCCAATGCTCGCTTACCTAATGGCTTACCCTATCCTACGGCTCGCACTTGCCAACTTCAATGTTAAACTTGCCTCCAAAAGTCCTCCAGGCAGTAGCTAACCTGAAGCGGCCAGCGCCTGCCTCAGCCCCCAGGTTCAAACTACCAGCTGCACCACATGCGACCAAATACCACCAGCTTCTGCTTCCAGTTAATAATGCATGCCCGCCCCAACGGTCTACCGTAAGCCTAACGCTTCGGCTACGCATGTAGCTCCTGATTCCAGGTGGCAGCCCGCCTGGGTGACGTCGAAATGGTGCTGGATCTACCTCGGCCATGTTTTAGAGAGTCGCTAGCGGCCGGCCGCCATGTGCATCGTACGCAACTCATAGTCCAACGACAATTGTTTAGCTCATGGCTAGCTGGCTTTCGCTCTAACCGGTGAGTGATACTACTGGGCCGGCTGCATAGACGACTTCCACGAGTTTTGTATACGCCAGCCCAATCAGTCGTCACCCCTCCCCCTTGTAGAAACGGTCTGATCTTGGCCCTGACCCGAGCGTTGATCAATCAGTTCTCTAAAGCAGGCCGCTTCATTTCCTCATCCATCGAGAAGACAACAAGAATAGTAGACCCAACCCGCAGGACCCGTTCTCACACCCCGGAGCGGGAGATCATGGGAAAGGGTGAGGGAGGGGGGACCAAATGCGATCAGATGCATCTGTTTCTTAAGAATGACAACAATGCATACCTACCTAGATACAGGTGAGCAGGGGAGGGTGGCCCCGGAATAAACCTTCCATCTTCTCGGTCCTATTTTGAATGTTCGATTTTTTTTAGGGTAGGATTGTGATTTTCACAAGTCCCATAGGCTAACAGCTAGGCGTTGTACCTCTTTACTGGCGATGGTCGTCAGCAAAAAAAAAAAAAAAAAAAAAAAAAAAAAAAAAAAAAGAAGCGAAAAAAAGAAAGGAAATGCATCGGTTCCCATGAAATTAGACACCCCCCTTCGCTTCCGCACTCCTCTCTTCCCCGACATTTGCGCATCGTCTCTGCAGCATGTGGGCTTGCTTTCACGGCCTGCGCAGCGTGTCAAGGCGGCACCGGGCAGAGGATCGCATCGTGTAGGTATCCAAGGCGCTACGCACGTACATGGCCTCTTGCTGGATTGGGGCACACACACAAAAGCAAATCTATGCCAAGCGAACGGGAGGATCCCTGTGCTGATCGCCCCAGCCCACCCCTTCCAGTGCATCTGCTAGGCCCGGGTGGGAAGTCTGATCCGGGCCTATCTAGAATAACGTACGATTTCTGCCCCACTTCCAACGCCCCAGATCGTCTCGGCCTCGGCAAGCTGCAAATAGCGGCATCATTTTCAGACATGGGGGGCAGAAGTGGCCTGATCTTCCAAGATGGTGCATCAACGAGTGGGTCCGCCTGTTGGGTTCGGTTGGTGGTCAGCGGCAGGGCGACAGCACCTCCATCCCCCGAAATCGACTCTATCGACCTTGTTTGTGCCACGATGCGAGTACCCTGACCTCATCTCAGGCTTCTCTAGCCTCAAATCATCACCTCCGGCCCCCCTTCCTTACGCCCTGGGCCGTGTGCTGGGTCCTCTGCGCTCTACATTAGTAGTTGTGCATCTCGCCTCCTTGTATTGGTTGACCGGACGGCCTTGGCCATTATGCATCGCTAGCAACATTACTCAGCCCCAAAGCGTCGCGCGATCTATCCCGTGCAACTGCCTGAGCTATGCCGTTTATACGCAGTATGGCTATTGTCTTTTTGCCGGGCGAGGCTTTGCGAATCGCCTCGAACCAAGGTACTATGTACCTACCTGGAATGGTGCGTGTCGATAGTACGGGCTAGTCGCGGGGCTTCTGAAACATTGAAGGGCCATATGGCAGCCATTCCCATCTGCAAGCATCGTGGAAGCCATTTTCTTTAAAAATGCCCGACATGGTCTATCCGCATCCGTCGACAAAACAAGAACCGAAATTAAAGAGAGGAAACGGGCGTGAAGGCGACCGCCGATCGCTCTGATCGCGACCACACAGCCGTTTATTTCTTCTTTCCATTCAGCTCGCTTCGCGCTGCATGCATGGATGACTGAGGGAAACTAAGGCAAACGACAAGTGCTGATCGACCTATCAAGGATAGAGGTGCAGGGTCACAGGCGTTAAACCCGTTGTCAACAGCCATTCATCCATGATGAGAGAGCATATCCGGCTTAGTGTGGTGCGTTCGACTAGATCTGCGGGATAATATGGGCGAGGGGGAAAGGAAGCAAGAAGAAAAGAACCGCTTGCTTTTTGGAGCGTTTGATGACCATGTCGGGTAATCAACACGACCACATGTCATAGCCCGAAGAAAATTACCTAGGCAAGAGGCGCTTCTTTTAAGACCTGGAGTATGAGATCTCGCACCCTTGCCGGCGCGGTGAGCGGCCATGGTCGGCTGGCCACTATCAGGCTGCGTACAAAGTAATTAGTACTTGATCTTGCTTGTCCAACTCAACTCGGGGTGTGGGCCAATTCAGCAGCAACGGATTGTCGTGACGGCCAACCCCCCCCTTTCTTTTTGCTAATTGTGGTGGACCCTCCCTAACGCTGCGCGCCGCCAGCGAGGGCGATCATCGCACTAATAAATGAAACGCCGCTGCCTGTCTTGCAGCCTGAGGGCAGCTACGGCAAAACCTCGCAGCCCAGAAGGAAGGGGGAGAGAACTTGGGGAGTGCAGGGGGGTGAGGGGAGTGTCGGGAACCACGCGCCGGTTCAAGATGCCGCGACACCGGCGCAGCGCCCAGAGGCCTTCGCTTACCACCACCGACAACCTCGACCCATGGCACACCAGCGCAAGAGAATCTGCAAGCGAAAGAGACCGGCCAGCACAGGTCCGCAACTCCGCTTCTGGGCCTCCAGCATGCGGAACTTCCCATCAGAGGCCTGTCAGAGGGAAAACACTCCAACATCCTTAGCCTTCTCCTGCATCTGTCTACCCTACGCTGTCAATCAAACACAATTAAGGATCCATGCTGACTCGAATAATTCCTCCAATGAGGTCGTTCATCGGCGAGCTGACCGGTGTGTTACCTCCCTTATTCGGTGTGCGGCCTGGGCTACCTCGTTAAGCGATGTTCTGCCCGCAAATTGTGACAGTTCCCCGTCCGTCGATCTGCGTTCGTGGAAGAAGCAAAAAAAAACCCCCAACGTCGGCGAAGCGGGAAGGGGGAGTGTGTGGTACGTATAGAGAGAACGCTTGTGCGACAGATTGTGACATACTTGTACTAACCGCGCTGTAAATAAAGCCTGTCGTATATGTTGCACATCAACATGCCCCATCTAAGTATAGTATGGCTGCAATACGCTCTTCTTGTCCCTCTCTCCAATGTATCGTGACAAAACCCGAGGTCTGTTTCTCGGGAAATTCGAAGAGCCCGATCACAACTCGCACTATCGCTGCTACTGCTTAGTTGCCACATGCTAGAAATGCCGATGTGGGGCGCGGGCGCCTGGGAAAGTTGAAGGATCGAGGTCTAGCTTTCGCGGTGTGGGCAATGGATGTGCACAGGCAGTTTGGTATTAATATCCTCACGTCCTGCTATGGGCTGGCTGAAAATTCCCGCTCGACAAGGAGAACTAGGCGTGCCCATGGCGCCATTGAACACGAGGCGAGGATGAACCAAGTGATGAGACAATCGCGATGGGCGAAATGGCCGATGTTTGAGATTGACACAAGCGTGGCTGCCGTCATGCCCGCCACCCGCTGCTCAATCTGACACTTGCTCGATCCCATCCCATAATCACCCAATCCCAGCTCTCTAACTTTAGTACCTATTCTCCCCAAAGAGCATGATATGCCTTCTCACAGGCTCAATGCCATGTGGTAACGTGCGCGGGCGCATGAAATTGGGACGTCATTTTGAAGAAGCACAGACGGACTGCCCACGGACTCTTCCTAGCATTGTGGGACTCACCACTACAGAACAGGCACTCATCTGGTCTGATCGAGGGCGGAGAGCCACCGCTCTGGCCTCTAAAAGAGAACACCAAAACCGCCCAAAAATATCGATTTAGTCAGGGTCCGTGGGAGCCTTGGATCGCCTCATTAATTTCAGATGGAAATGACTTTATGCTCGCACCTTTATGCGTGCCTGCTGTCCATACCTCGTGCTTTGCCATGCTTGTGTGCGCAGTTCACGTCAAGTCGCCAAGCAGCCTTATGATCTTGAATGCAACACAACGTAGCACAACCAACTGACAGGTCTCTGCTCCTCATCACATTGCTACATGATGCATGCTGTGCTAATGCACAATACAAAGTCTCTTCAGGGCCATTCATCGTATTGAGGCGCACTCAGAATTTGTTAGTGCGATAACAAGTTGACTATATGTCGCCTGAATCGACACGGTTCTCACGGCCTGTCATCGTCGCTGTGATTATTATCCCCATTATGATGACATGACGACGCCTATTATTTCTTTATTTTATTTTGCCCACGGATGGGCCTGCACATGCGTTGCGTGCTAAAATATACCTCCTCAAACCCCGTCCGGGATTGAACGGGCTGCGCTATCGCAGGTGATCCATGGCGATAATCCCTGATGAACGGCAGGCTGGGAGGAGTTCTCCTAGAGATGCAGTGGTGTAACACTAGGCGACACCCTTTCTTCTGGAACACGCCTCCCTCCCTTCCTGGCCTGGCATGGCAAGGCAAGGCACCCCTCACGCGTCCCACGTTCCACACGCCCCTGTTCTGTCCATGAATCACCAAGGATCAGTACCGGGACCCGCAATAGAGGGTAGGTGCGCTGCAGTGGGCATGGCAGGGGGAGGGTGTGTCTAACGCCCTATTGCCGATTTGGGCGGTACGCGTGCGCTTCCTTCCCTACAAGCGGGCAGGACTCGGGGTACCTGCCAATGCCTGCTACAGCGGGCGGATGATGATGATGGGCAACTGGTGATTTAGCTAGTATGATGATGGCAATGCGTGCGCGGAGGAGGCCTGTACCCCGTCAGTCTTTCGCAGAGCAGCGATACATTGCCCGTTATTATTCGTGTATGATACTATAGAATGAGCGCATTTGTTTCCCTTTCCAAACACCCGAGCACCTCATCGCTCTGCCCTAAGGTCTTGGCCGCCTCCGGCGTCTGGTATGGTCTCAAGGCTGGGGGAAGGGGTGGCATTCACATCCACGCCAATTCATCCTGATTGTAGGTGGCAGACAGCTGGGTGATGCAACCCCCCTCATACCGCGGTTGGGGAATGATTTGCCTCGCTGCTTGCTCCGCGGGTATGAGCTGGCGGCCATAGGCTGTCTGCCATATCCAGCCCTGCCACGCCCTCCACCCCTCGGTGCTGCTTTCGTACGAGAGAGCTGTTCCTTGTGAGTTGTCTGTGCAAGGCGAGGTCTCATGTATCTTCCCACCCCCGGTTCTGTCAAAAGTCAAAGTGCAAAGTACTGGGCTCCACCCGCCTCCGGTGACAGCGGCGCTTTCCAGGGATCATGGCGTGGGATTACAGATCTGATGTACTCGTAGGCAATTATGGGTAAGCTTGTGGATGCGCACCACCCGCTCCGTCGCATCCACCAGGGCCACCACTAGGCAGGTAAAGAGGTACCCTACCATACCGCTGGGCATCGTCCCTCATACTTAAACTTGGCGCCGCCCCCGAGCTAGATCCCAAGCATCTGGAACTGCCATCTGTCTATCCATCTCATCGTTCTCCCGCCAGTCCTCAAAATCAGGTTGCGTTGCGTCTCCAAGGCCTTTCCGTTCTCGACGCTCCTTCTCCCTCATTCGACTCCTTACTCACCTTCCTCGCAACCAACACCGCCGACCCGGACTCTCCTCGCTCTCACTCACTCACCACCGCCTCTCTATACCAGCACACACCACCTGGACATAGAATCAAAAGATCATAAAACGCGACGGCCACAATGATAGCTCAACACCATTATCCTGCTCACCAAACCTACGCCAGATCACCACCATCGCCCCCAATGGAGTCCTCAAAATGCACTCTCCCGTCCATCCACAACCTGTTGGACTTGGCAGATGCTGGATCACCCACCAGCGAATCCTCGCCTACTTTCTCTCCTCGATCTGAAGGTGGGTCCAACACCGCAATGAATCCAAAGGAAGACATCACATTGCTAACTCTGACTTCAATCACAGCCCCCATGTCAAGCCGTGCCTCAGCTCTCAAGATGGAGAGCCGACCTGGATCCAGCTATGGGAACCCCGTGCAGCAACACCACAGGGCATTCCCCCCTTCACCACCTATGAGCACCGATGCCTCAATGGACCATCCTTCACCTTCAAGCAAGCCCACCAGTCATATGTCACACCAGGCTTCTATGCCGTCGAGTTATTACCAAGAGACCACCCCACCACTCGAGGCGGACCACCACCGTCACCACCACATGGCCTCCTACCCCCCTCGCCATGCTCACTCTTACTCTCAGCACTCAGCCGCCACGACTCCAACTGGCACCTCTGGCAGCTACTTTCCTTCCTCAGTTTCTCAGGGGCAGGCTCATGGTGTCTCTCAACAGCGCCCACTTCCTCAGGCATTCCCGCCTCTGGCCGTCCCCATGGCAGTGGCACCCTCTTCTGGTGCCATCTCATGGCAGCACCACCACTATCTACAGCCCGCTCCAGGCCACTTCTTCCCGCAAAGCCAGGATCGCTACATCTGCCCCACCTGCAACAAGGCATTTAGTCGCCCCAGCAGTCTCCGCATTCACAGCCACTCCCACACTGGTGAGAAGCCCTTCAAGTGCTCGCAAGCTGGATGTGGAAAGGCCTTCAGTGTCCGAAGCAACATGAAGCGCCACGAGAGGGGTTGCCACAGCGTTCAGGTCAACGCCAACGGACCCGTATTATAAGGGCCGGCTCTCCAGGCGGAAGAGAATGAACGCGAGAGGCACTTGATGTGGCTGATGAGATGAAGCGCATATAATGATATCCCTTACAATCTGGACATATTTGGACGAGGGCTTTGGGAGTCTGGACTTCACACGGCTTCTCATTACTTTGGGAACGACGGCGTTGCTTCCCCGAGGGAACATGCGACTGGCAAATGCATTCAAAAGAGGCGCAAGGGTTTATGGAACTGTATTCGGTTTCTTCTTATGTTTTAAATTTCGGCAATTGTTTTGGTTTCCAGGCGACATTGGTTGACAGCATTTTCAAAACGGCGTTTTATTGGCTAGGGCTGGGAAAGCCTTAGAATCTTTACTGAGACGGAACGGCGATGAATGCGTTTGGTTTTTTGGGATGAAAATTCTATGATAATGTATAGATATTTAGTTGGTTTGGGAGGGGATGGAGTGCCCCAGGCATCCATAGGGGGACCCCCTTTACTTGAAGAATTCAGTGGAAGAAAATTACAAAGTTGTTTAAACAAAAGGTTGGCCAACATATCATCGATATCAGTGAAAGAAGCCCCACGCCTTGGTGTCCGTCTCATCAGAGATCCGTGACGTGATGATCCTCAGAAGATTGGCCATCGATAAAAATGACCAAAAGTGTGTGTGCGTGTGCGCCTATGTTGGGACTGGGGGAGGCGCAGCTCCCTGTCATGGACGAAGATCTAGGGAATGCTGGTCTCTGATCTCACCCTCCTTGCTATACGTACCCTCTCCTCTCTCTACACCGACTAAATTGCCCTGTTGGGTTTGGCATTCAGTTAGAGGTCACTTCCAGTGACATTACGCGCCGTCCTCTCGGGAATGAATGAATGCTCTTGACCTTGTTAGAAAGGTCAGCAGCCCGCTATCACCCTTAGCATGTTGATACGTCGGAGGATTGGCCTGGCTGGGCGATGGATGATCTGCTCCCCCGAGATTTGATTTTCCGCGCAACACCTCCTGGCATGTAAGGCGGCCCGCCCAGGACTCGGAACTCAGCCTTGACATGTTATGCACGCTGCCCAGAGCTGAGTCACATGGATCATGCGTTGCGAACGGCCATAGCACAGAACATTATAAGGGAAGGCATTAACACGCGCGGACAAACGAGGCGGTGACAGTCTTTCCCCTTTACTTGAATGCTAACGCCTTCTATCGCGGGTTTGGGCATGACGACCAATCTACGAGGCGTTGACTGAAAGCGAAACCGACGGCGGCATGTCACCGGACGCAGATCGAGGACCCCAGGGAGACAGAGAGGGCGATCCAGAACATGGGAGCGAGCGGACTCGCTCACCTAGCCTGCGTGTTAGCCGTTGGGCATGGAAGAAGCTTGACGGAGTAATTTCAAATAGCTTGGGAGCGCCACGTTCCGAGCAAGGGTTCAGGATTCACATTTTGAGGGACCGTTGCTGGCGCTAAGGGGGCAAGGGAAGGCGTTTTAGTGCTGTTTTCAATCCCGTAAAGGATAGTAGATCGCCGAAGACCCAGCGCAGTAGGGAGTCCTGGTGGGAAGCCCAACTGATGATGGCTTCATCTTTGTTCGTATAACACTTCCACATATGGAACTGCATGGTAACAGAACTGAGGGTAACCTGGTCATGGCTAGAGCGCCCCTGATCTGCTTAGATGACGACATTCCATGGTGCGGATAGTGTCTAGTGCTGATATTTCTGTTGCAACTACCATTGCCATTGATAGTGATGATGGAATGGTTTAAGCATCACAAGGGGGCGCATGAGACACCGATTTCAGAACGGCGTGCCCGTTATGGCGCTTTAGCGTCGCGACATCGCGAAGTTTTGAGTGACAAACAGGCAATGTGGCTTGGGAGCGTGCGAAGGTAGGTCACAGCGTGGGATCAAATCTGCTCTATCGTGGGTCAAGATTCTCCCGCCAGGGACCTGGGACCGTGGAGACACATGTAATGGGCTGATGCGACGGGGATGGATGGAGTTGTGATTGCCCACCCACCAGCCGACTGGTTGCCAAAGCTCTCCTTAGCAGTTCATCCGCTATAGGCGAGGCCCCATATGATGCATCGCCATGGTCGCTATCTCCGTGTGGTGGACGGAGCATGTGGCCCCGTGTGTCAGTGCCAAAGCGTGCGATGCTGGTCCGTTCGCAGCACGGAGCCGCGGTGATCCATGATGGGCGAGATTTGGATCAGCTTTGCCAATGCCATGCCACGGCCCATACCGCTGTGCCCTGCGACAACGACGTATGCAGGAGAGGATGAGATGACTTATTAGGTTGTGTAGGCTATTACCGTGTTCCACGGCCTAGCGCCAGCCAGCCTCACTCAGGCACTCACGAGTCACTCACTGCCCCAGAAGTTAACGGAAACACGTGTCGCTGACAGGCACAAAACATCTTTTTGTGGAGTGAGACAAATTTGGACTCTTTGCCCTCCGAGCGGCGTCCGACCCGAGGGCTACTAGTTCCCAGTAGTCTTGGGCAAAATACTTTAGTACCTGCCTTAGTATCTTACCTTGTCTGACGTACCTGAAGACCAGCCACGCGTAGCTTTTGGAGCCAACTGCCTAAGGTAGGTAGGCTGGTTGGGCCTCATCGCAGGCGATAGCACCTGCCTGCCTCTGCGTACCTAGGTAGATTAGCTTCGCTTGCCTTCGCCTGCAGTGTCAAGGGCTTTGTGCCTCGCATTGCTCTTTCCCCGTGAAATTGTGTGCATGCATGCATGCATGCTTCAATTGCTGCAATCTGGTTGGTGGCAGTCGCCACCGCTGTCCAACATTGGAGGCAGGAGCAGGCAGCCCAGCCTTATTTTCTGACTAATAACATAACCTTCGTCACCCACCGCCCGCCCGCTGCCAGTGTTATTTCCAGTCTGCCAATGTAACGTGTATCCGCATGCGCACCCGCATCCATCGCCCTCATCCATCGTATCCTGCCTTGTCTCCCCAACGGTTTGGGTTAAATATTGCCTTGCCTAATCTCACCCGGGTAGGTGCTACCTCACCTCACCTATCTCACCTACTTCACCTGCCCTACTCTGAGCAGGACTTCACGCCCTCTCCACCTCCTGCCTCACCTTCTTCACCACTCGTGTCGCCCATCAGGATGGATTCGATGGTCGAGGGCACTTGACCTTCATCTCACACCATTAACTGACACAGTCCCTGTAATAAGACGCACATCGCCCTTGGAACTATAGGACCCAATCAACGTGTCTCTGAGACATGGGTTCGCGGCGGTTCCCACCCCGCTTGCCAGCATTTGGAAGCATCTCCCGTGTTTCTGTGGGCTCCAGTGCAGATCACACACAAGCGAGCATGCAGGGTGCCCCCTTCTTCATAACATTCATCCTAGCAACGGGCCCCGGTCTGGCTTCCTACTGGCAGCTGGGCCTCTGACTGGCAGGGCTGGCGGAAAAGTTTGTGCTATGGACCAATTAGGTCCAACTCGCGGATTATTCCTTTTTTTTTTTCTGAGCAGCCCTCTTGCTCGCCAGTATCTCACGCATGCCTAGGCGTGATGATGGGGTTGGAGCCGACTGCATCCCAACCTGAAGGAGGTCTGCTTACGCCTTGAATCTGATTCATCACTTCTTCCCTTCCTTGTCGGGCTTTGCGCGCGCTCAGAAATTGAGAAGCGATCCTGCCTAGGACCTTGGTGGCCTCGCATGTCGGTCAAGTCAAAATCCGGCCGGGGCAAATAGGCATACTACACATACATGGCGACCCATGCCGAGAGACAACCTTTTCCCACTTTCATCCCTTGCTTCCCACCAAGACGGCATGGCAACTGTATCATGGTGCCACGCGTCGTCGGGGGAAATGCTGGGTCGACGCTCATGGAACCATGACCTTGGGAGCGAATCGTTCTTTCAGCAATTCCTCATAGGTGAGGTCATTCGGCCGCTTTGGTGAGGATGGGTAGGAAGAGAACGGTCCCATGCCAGCGCCGTTAGTGTCCTCTACAGTGACCCTCAACGGTGACTTCTCCGCTCTCCCCTCCCATCTCCAGGGGGAGGGGTGGTATAGCCTCCTCGATGCTCCGGCCCGTTAGGCCTAGCGCATGGCGATGTCGATGGTGTCAAAGCCCAGTCTTTGCAGTCCCCTTGATGGGCAAATGTACCTTCATTGGGTCATCTGGTGAATACGAGCCACGGCTTGTTATTGGTGCTCTTCTTTCCATTGGGGTCGCACTGGGACTTATCACTCTGCACGAAGGATCGTCTCTGCAGTAAGCTCCTTGTCTGCTGCACCAAAGCCCCCGAGTTATTATTTCCCACCTGCATCGATGGATGCAGGTCTATGTTTCTGGAAAATGCCGCCAATTCACGGCTCTTAGGCTGCTGAAAGCGAGATGAGCATTCTCATTTCTCTTGTCTCTGCCCCTGGCCTCGCTGTCCAGATTCCTCAGTCTAGGACGTATGAAGAAAGACCTGCAGAACGGGGCCGCAGAACCTAACAGGGATAGATGAGATCTTCTTAGCACACCCTCCCCATCACCAGCGTTGCAAGCTTGTCCAGTCCCAAGGATGTGTCATGCACCCGTATTCTCATTCGAATAAGACTGATGTAGACTTGTGATCGCCGACTTGGGAGGTCCATGCCAAAGTTCCACACTTCAGTGTGTGGACTCGGAGGGTGTATGCAGCATGTCAGCATCGTCTGGTCACAAATCACTTTGTCCTTGGCAAGCTCTAACGGAGCATCCCGCAATATTCCCTCAGATGATGGGGTCACTATTCTAGTCTTTGCACTATATTTTAACATCTTATTATATCAAAGATGCTATGGAAGCCCTCGGCCTCTTTCTTGGCGGCTCGCTGTTCCATCTTCAGTCAAGGGAATGATCAGATGTGGGCAGTTTCTAGCCGCCTACCCCGGTCCATCAAACCCTTGTTGCAGGTATTGTAACTCAGAGTGAGAAACGGCCTCGTGGCCATAGGAAAGCCCACTATTACAAACGCCGGCCCATGTCTCTCGCATCGGACGTCCTGTCCGTCTTGGGCAACTACGTCGTCGCGCGCCCGAGGTAGTGGATAGGCCACCACCATTTTGGTCTGATGGCTTGAGATCGTCCTCATGGTAATACTGAGCCTGAAACGACGGTGTTCGACATGTGTTTTCCTTGTCTTAACCCCCTGGTTAATCGCCAGTGGGCAAAGGAGAATATCTAAACACCCCCCCACCAATTCGGAACTCTCAACAGTTGATCTTCATAGGGAAAGGGCGATCCTAAATCTACCCATCATCACCAGGAGCGCCCCCTCTCTGTTTGTGTCCGGTGTCGGGGGGAGCTGGGTTTGCCTCTTATCTCTCATCCGGTGTGGGCAAGTGCCACTGCTGGTTTCTAAACATCCTCTCCACTTCTATCATGTATAATGCTTTCTAATATGGGTGAGAGAGCGCCTTAGATTAATGGCGTGTTGTTCATGACAACAATCACGATTTCTTTAGGATGGTTTTTTTTTTTCTCATCTCCAGCTGTCTAGCGGTGGATCTCAACGATGCCGCTGACAGGTCCCCCCAGTCTTGATGGACCCGAAACAGCGATCCGGGTGTGTGAGCCCTCCGTCGTGGAGTCGTACCCAGACAGGCTTGCCTTGAACCAACAGGGGTGAAAAAGAGAAGAGATGTTCGGTGCCCTTGTTATTGATCTGGTGAGAGGTAACCAAAAACCTGTATTCGTGACAATGGATGCACCCTCCACAAACCCAGTACACAGGATGGGCTTCCTAGAGTGGCAGGTACCAACCGGCCACGAGGACTCGTCGTCAATCTCCAAGGTTCAGCAACGGTCACCAATTGGGAGGATCCATGGTTCCCGCTTTCTCTGACAAAACGGGGAGGTGGAGGGTTGTATTGGAAGGGTGTGCTCCCTCGGCGGAACGCTTTGATCAGAGCAGGATCGTCTTCCGCCCTGCTCCGAATGCCACGGGAAACCCCGTCTGCCAGGGAAGGGAGAGGGAATGGATGGGGGTGAGATGACACTCAGATCTCGCCTTGGGGGAAGAGGTGTAGGTACAACGGGGGGGTAAGCCCCGAGGGCTTTCATGGGTAGCCTAACCAGCCCTCAAAGCGGGACGCTTTGGCTTCGGTTTCAGGGGAGCGAATGCACGCTGCACAGCTATCGTCAATTGCCAAGCTAATCATTTCGCAGCGGGCGCCAGCAGCGATGTTCTCATCGCTTTCTCTCAAATTACCGCCTTTGGTTTGCATCGATCAAGCGCCTAGTCTGATACACCGTCTCCTCACTGTTCCTGCCCACGCGCCTTGCCTGAGACAATAGTATTGCTAGGGGCCGTTGGTGGTTGATCTCCGACCCCCCTCCCCTCCCTTCTAACGGGGACGAGGGGGTGGGCCAGATGCCATGTGCCCCCATGTGTTTGCGAACCTGGAACGAACCATCTGGCAGAGAAGCGACGATTGATTGCAGTCCCCTCCTTCTAGTTCCGTCACCCACCCTCGAGGTTCAGGATCATCCCGTGCCGTGGCTGGCTTTTTCTGCTCAATCGTGAAGCATATTTCATTCTAACTTACTACATCTGTCTCACATCACATCCCTTCATGTCTCGTCTTGGACGAGCGGGGTCAGTCTCGCGTGGGCATGCAAGCATGTTTCGTGCATGTTCTGGCGTGCTTGCGCGCCTGCGTGAGCTGCTTCAGGTTGTATGTCTCGTTCGTGTGGGAGGTTTCAGACGTTGGTCGATCGGTCCTAACTATCCTACGCGTGATGTCGAAGACACGAATTAGAATGGTACCCTGACGGGAGCAGTTGTATAGTCAACGAACGGAGAAGCCGACGGCGATCAGACGGCCCTTCTCCGCTCCTATGCCACCATCGTTTGAGCGGATGTGTTCTGTGCTGGGTTCTAAAAGGATTCTACCCTTGCTGGGACTGTGTTGATGTTGCATTGCTCCGAGAGGTAGATGTCTGAACCTTGAGGTCTTCCACAGGAACTCTCTCACCTTGAGCGAAAGAAAGTGCTGCAAAGTTGATTTCTCTTGATCGTTCCATAGGACCAAGAGCTAATTGCCCGTAACCTTGATGCCTCATTATGATTGTGCCCATTCCACAGTAGCTGTACTTGACTTAATTTGACGTCTCCTCTTTCTTCAGCGCGACCATAACTGGATGCTTTACGTCGATTACAATAGCGACTACAATAGGGTAGGCCCGAGTGGAAGAGGGTGTTGGGACACACGAGGTGTCACAGCCCTCCTTCTCGATTTGTCCTGTCCTCCGTCACGACCATACTCCTCTGGCCCAAGAAAGGGTGGCCTGCCAAGTTCATTTAGTTCGAGCTGGTTTTAGCGGGATACACCATTGATTTGTGACGAAAGTGCCAGGCGAACCTGGCGGGCCTCGGGAGGTTTCTCTTTCATGGTCTTGTCTCATGCTGCGTATGGGATGTATGGGTTCTGATATACCTTAGCCTGAACCGAGCACCTGCAAGTCTCTGCAAAGACGAAATACCAAAAAGAGGTAATTCTTATTTACATACGAAGAAGAGGCCAAATAGTGGGAAAATCTGTAAGTGGCACACACGCATGCTCATGCGGAATGGATGTTGAGGCCAGATGGGCACTGACACTCGGCCGTAAATTGACGTAGACTCATACTGAGGCTGTAACATGTACTGGAATATGCTTCTAATGTTAGGTAGACAGAATGGTAATAAGTTTAAACTGCCTGTTTCTTATACATCTTCAGCCTAGCAGTGTCCAGCCAGATACAGCCCTGTCCATCAACCGCGGACAATGCTGATTGATCAATCAGTGCCCGAGAAGGCTATTAAAGCATTAACATATCTCTTTCCATAATAAAACACCCTATTGAATCCTTTGGTAGAAAGTAAGCGAGGAGGAACGAAGGTTCGGTTCATCAGGATGCGGGCAGGCTGCGAGGCCGATTTGGTGAGCTGGCCTACGAACAACCCAGACTACGGGAACGGACCCAAGCACTCTTCTCATTCCACGCTAACTTCCAAATGAGAATTGATGGTGTGTTATTGAAACAGACAAAGCTACAATAACTTTTGAAATCGTCTTTGGTTGGGTGAGGATGCTGATGGTGAGGTGGTGCTGACTCGGGGAGCCGAGGTCGCTGGTCTGACCTGTCATACCCCGCAGAAGAGAGAAGGTTCATCGGGAGATCTCTTTATTTTCAGATGATCTGGGCTCCCAGGATCTAGGCTGCCTGAGCTGGGAAACCTATTTGTGCCAACTACTCGGCCGGTCAGAAGGCGATGATACGTAAGGCCACCGACAGTGCCTGCCGATATAGCGTGAATAAATGCATTTGGCACATAGTAGCAGGAAGTAACAGAGACATGAGCAATTCGGAAGCTATATATGTGATATACAATTACTTCACCTTGTAAAAGGTCTGATCCTCTAGGTACGTAGTATTGCGAAAGAAGCGAGGGTTCCCAGAGCCTGGAACTCCTCCTGTACCGCGGAGCGACCGCATCCATATGGTCCTCCAGGCGTGTAGACCTTCCGAGGTGCGTGAAGGTGGCCAAATCTTCCTGTCAGCTGCCGTAAATTCGATAGCGACCGGGTGTCCAAAGAGGTGTGGTGTCTTTTGCGCGGGAACCCGTGTTGGTCGTGGCGGCCGCGATCCAATTGCGGGAGGCAAATGGAACATGGACACTCACCGTTATTATCAGGAATCTCAGCTGGAGTATCCTGATTTATCATTTTGATGGACACAGTCGGTCCCCAGAATCTCCGAGGAGCTAGATATTGATGGGTAAGTGTGCACCGTCGTGAAATCTTAGGACATGGAACATGGTGTCGCTGCCGCGGCGTAAGTGAAGGTGAATCGGAAAGATCTCACAACATCCCGTAGTAAGCTGACATGACATGCTGTCCGATATACGGAGGCGAAAATGTAAACATCATCGGATATTCTTACATATATTTATTGAGATTATCACTGCTGATAACTAAGACCATATGCTGAATATATGAGGCCGAGCGCGATCTCTTCAAATGTCGCGATTCATGCCACTTCGACGGACTTCAACCTCGAGAAATATGCTCCGCGTTTTGTTGAGGTCACCTACTAAGCGTAAACTTAAGACTGTTAAGTCACCAAAATGCCAGAGGAGTCGAATATCCTTCTGCAGGTACAGACCCTGCGTGTCTAGAAAAGGGCTTTGAGACTTGGCACATCTGCTAGAAACTAGGTATAGGGAGAATGTAGGTTGAATGGCCTCAGAGACTCTGCTCTGCGTCGCTGAAACTACCGTTGTATTCACAAGAACCTTGGGAGGGCGTTCTTATTCTGGCCTGGATTGTACTCTCAACTAGACAGATTTCTTTTGCGCCAAGATGAGAGAGGAGCCAAATTCATGTCGTCTTGCCTCTCCAAAGTGAGAGACAACTTCAATTGCATCCAGGACGCCATTTTCTTACTGTTTATTGAGGTTACATCCATATCTTCATAGCGCTTAACATCTATGTCAGGCCAAAACAAGGGAGCAAGCTAGAAAACATCTGATCTAGCTAGATACAAACAGAGTTACTTACTACCGCGGAGTTTTCTTACTTCTCCCAAGTCTACGTGTTCATTGATGGAAAACCCCCGGTATTCTGAGTTCCTGGTCTTCAGTGGACTTCGGGCCAATGCAGTGAAACGTCTCACTTGGAAGGTCTACGGATTGTTCGAAAAGCTGGAGACGGTTCTGGCCACGTGGTGGAAAGGTATAAAGGGGCCAAGTATACATGACTGCATGGGCGACGACAATGCATGATCGAACGACAGTGACGACCTTGCGATCGGCTGTCAAAATCAAAGGCGGGCCGCTGTTACAGCAATCCCGTCATAGATGGGATGGCATATGCACAGACAAATTTGACGGCCTATGCAAGAGACTGGTTGAGGGCCGGCCTACGTCGGTGCTATAGCCGACCTGTCTTATTGTCGAGACGTCTGAAAGGGCGGGCCAATTAGAGAGAGAACGCTCGAAACGGATAGGGTAAGAGTTTCGAGAGGTGTGAAGCGAGCCCTTGTTTGCATGAGGCCATGTCGGGCTGAGGCGAGGGAGGGCACGTCAGGCAGGCTTCTCTGCAAGATCTCGAAACTGCAAGACGCGTAGCGGCATGCAGATATGTTCTGATGGCTCTCGTCAGTTCTCCTGCGGATAGTGCGATTCCCGCAGAGGTTACATTGCGTGAGTGGAGAGGCAGATACGGGGAGAGAACGAGAGATTGCCTTATGCAGAGGCCGGCAATGGAGATGTTATCGAATGGGTGAGCACGACGGATATTCGAAGTGGATCTGCCTGAAACGAAAAGAAATGACGATACTACGTATGTGCGTGCGTGTGTGTGTGATTTATGGGGGGAAGACGAGAAAAGGAGTGGATTGGGACTTGGGGTGCAGCTTTGTTGTTGAGATGCAAAACCCCGAGACCGAGATCAGCCCAGGCGGGCAGAAATGGCGGCAATTCCTCATGCACATGCATGTAGTACGCATGTATGTGAGGCAGGATGGATGGATGGATGGATGGATGTATGTGTAGTATATGCAGGGAAAGGTCAATGCCATCCACGTATTCGGCAATGAGGTACATAAAAAGAGAAGGAGGGAGACTAAGGGCATGTGCTGTAAAATAGGTACATTTCGATATGCGCATATCGGCAGGCACATAGGATTATTATGTATGTGTATGTGCGTCTGGCTTGGTGCAACCCCCATCGGCGATCTCGGGTGGTTGGGAAGGGAGAATTTCCCCGTAGCCGAGTGGGTTCAGAGGAAGGGCAAGAGAAGACGAAAAAGAAAAGGACAGGCTGTGGATTTGCCGGGTAAGACGATCGAGCATCACGCGAGGGTGTCGTGCGAGCCTTTTTGGGGTATCGGAAACACCCGAGCGAAATGCGCAAAATGGCGGCCCCGTCTCCAGCATCGGATTTTACTCTCCTAGCTGTGATTCTGCCGGGATTGGGGCATCCACTCTGGGAAATGTCAGAGTGTAAACAAGGTAAGGTAGGTAAGGTAAGGTCAGGTCGGGCAAGGTAAAGGTAAGGATTCGTGCAGCGGCTGCATGCTGCCGGACTGGCGAGAGAGGTGTTGTGCATGAGACAGCCCAGTTACCTGCATGACTAGTACATGACAGCTGTGCCCATGATCCATGTGGGAGAGTGTCAACCGCACAGGCAGCCAGACGCCAGACGAGCCTGCGTGGTGCTGCTCGTGCCCAATGCGACTCTCCAACCCCATGCGTTTGTGCCTTTATCGCCGCGTCCAGGAGACCGACGACAGACCGACGACTGCTGGAGGACGATTTTACCTCGGACAGGGAACTGGCTGGACGTGCATGGCATGGCATGGCATGGCACACAGAGCATGGCAGAGCATTGCATGGGCATGGCATGGCATGACATGGCAGACGCCAGACGCATCTGACTGGTGGTTACTCTCTGCCGCCAACCTGATGATGATGCCGGCCCTGCATCGCGACCACCTTCACGGCCAGTCTGACCGTCGTCAAGATGAAAGGGGGCGTGCAGGTGGCTGAGCCTGGCTGCTCCGTCCGTATAGCCAGCCTCTCGGCCCGTACGATTCCATATGATTCTGGACGAGATTCTCTTTAACCTTTTTGGCTCCCATCCGTACGTCACTCATACTGACAAGTGCGCATGTGGAGTGAAGCATGGATGGAGAATAAGGCCATCTGAGCTTTACCAGTGGAGCCGGTCCCCTAAAAAAACAGCTCTCCACCTCTGCAACTCTAGACAGAGACGGAACAAGTCCAAGGTGAGTGCAGTAGCTTCGCTTGTCGAGCAAGGGTATGGCATCTTGTTATTGTTTTCCTCTTTCCAGTATTATTCCTCCCCGGAGATGATGAAGGGAAATGCCCAATTGTCCAGGAAAGGCAAGTCTTCCAATTCGATGCCGGTTGCTTGTCTCACAGGCTTTCGAATTGGCCAACCAAGCTGGCCTGCAGGCTCAATTTCTCGTGGCCGTGGCTGGCATGAGGGCTTGCCTTGAGTAAGGCAAGGAAGTCTTGTCCAGACGTGCCGAGCTCGTGATCCACCATCGCCTGCCTCCATCATGGTCCGACTATAGTTGACCGCGTAACCTGTCCCCCGTTCATCATCAGCCCACACTGACACGGTTCCGCGAAGACGTACATTTTGCAGCTCCACCTGGGCTGCCTTTGATCATACCATCGGCAGAATTGCTGCGGGTGCAGGCGGGTTGGTTGGATGGCTACCCCGTGATGAGATGGAGCAGGACAGACCGCAAGTACCGTACTGACCATTTCAAATCCCGATGGTATGCAAAAGGGCGCATTGGTCTGCCAATGCTCATGCTGGCTGGTGCTAATGCCATGCCGTGCTGTGTTGGCCGGTGGTGCCGTGGCTGTGGCTGCTGGCCGCCTTTTTGAGGTGACGTGATGGGAGACGAGATGAGGCTCGGAATTGGCAGACCAGACCAGAGCAGGCGGACCTGTCTGCAATGCCAGGCCTGGCGTGCAGGGTTGTTGGTCGATGCGATGCGATGCGATAGTGCGACCGCGACAGGCGGCAGAGCCTCGCTCGTTTTCGCTCTCTCGGGGGTGGATGTATCGGCCGTACCTCTATTGATGATACCTAAGGCGCACTTTGGCCAGCGGTACGACACGGAAGCCGAGGTGTCATGTCCTTGGCTGTGTGTGTGACAAGACGGCGTCCCTCGGTCCGCTGAGCATCACCAGCCTTTCCATGTCTTGGGTTTGTTTGTCTCTCCGCTATTGTCCTGAGTGAGTGCTGTACCGTAGGTTTAGGCTAGGCTACTTACTGAGCTACAGTACCTGAGTAGGCAGGCTGGTGGCCTTCTGGCAGGCTAGTTCAGAGGCTAGGCTAGCCTGAGCTAAGCACCAGCAGCCGCCCGCGCCGTCTCACTAATGTTGGGCCTACAACCTCTTGCTATCGCCGTCCATGGAGCCTCCCTTTCATGGAGAGTCAGGAAGGTACCTCGACGCAGCCGCCCAGGCACGACGCCCAGACAGCTACGGTCGCAGCGGAGTTGCAGTCGCAGTCACAGCCTCGAGCCTAGGCGCTGGCTGGGGGACGGAAGCAAAACGTCATTGGGCGCCACGGCCTGCGTGAGATGAGATGACAGAAAGGACCGACACCGACCGAACAGAAACAAAACACCTGCCCTTTCGCAACGCCACGGAGAAACTGCAAGGGTCCGGCCTCATCGTCCTCCCACCCGTTCCCCTTCATCTCCATTGCCAGAAATCACCAGGTGACACTTCCAGAAATGGCCCGGCAGGGGTAAAATGAGCTATGTGCCTGCGTCGTTCACCATCAACAGCCGGTCGCGCTTCATCAAAGAGGCATAAATCTGTCGCCGCGAACCATTCGCCGGTGGGCTGATTGATGGCTGTGTGGGCCATCGAGCCCGTCTCCATCCTTGGCCCTCTGCCCAGACAGCGCCCATGGCTTCCCAATCCCATCCCATCCCATCCTATCACATCCCATGGCCCATGCTCAGGCCCTGCCCATGCCAAATGCCAATGCCCATGATCCGTCCGTCCACCCACTTTACTGGGAACCACCCTCCAGGAGGGGAACTGCTCCGCTGCTCTGACACCATCCACAGCTACCTATCATCCATTCATTGTCCATATCTACCGCTCCCCTCGACTTCTCATACTTAAATGTCCGTCCTCGCCAGAGCTGCCTCGAGTTGCACCGGCAGCAGCTCACAGTCGACCTGAGCCGTTTCAAGACGCCTCAGCAGCTGCACGGCAGCACACGCACAGCGTGACACAAACACAGCATAAAAACGGACGTTGCCCCTGCTGCCATTCTCCAATCACGGCCAGTTCTACATACCCCAGAAACAGCTCCAGCAGGTCCTTAGGTACTGGACCTACCTACGACATACCTACACACTTGACCTAACCGCTGCATCACCCACCAAAATCCAACCAACCAACCCCATCAGCCGAACCCGGATTTCTGCTGCTCTCCGGCCCAGAAACAAAGCGTCCGGCTTCTGGCTGCGCCTGTGCGCTCGACAAACCGCACAAATCTCTTGCGCCCATCGGCAATGCTCCCTATTCCTGCGTTCTCGGGATCATGACACTCTGTGTGCCACTCTCGCGAAATCGAGGGCTACCGTCGTATTCTTCCCAATGTCCGCCATCGTCATTGGGCATCAAGAAACTCCCCCACCCTTCCCGCTCGACAATCGCTCAACGTCTGCCTCTCCCAGAACCCGCCTGTCGACCCTACCACCGCCCATTAATACAGACACCGATCCTACACCGAGACTGCGGCGACCTTATCCTGTAGCAGCAGACCGTCGCCCACGCGCTTCGTGCGCAATCCGCCATGACGGCCAACGCCGTGCCGGATACGCAGTTGGGACTTTCTCCGGAGGAGGTCCAGATCCTACGGCAGGGCCAGGCCGCCCTGGACGGGGGCTCCAGCAGCTCCCGTGCAGCCAGCCGAGCCAGCAGCCAAGGCCTTCTGCTTCTCGATAGCTCCTCCCTCGCCGCTCTCGGCCGCTACTTCGACCAGCTCATGGCCAACATCGAATACAACATCCACTGCCTCAGCGAGCAGGCCAATATGTTCACCCAGGTCCAGTATGACCGAGCCGGCAACATAATAGCCGGCGCAGATCAAGAGATTGCACGCTATACGTCCATAATACGCCAGCTTGATGAGCTCGAGGTGGATTTCGACCGCATTGCCCACATCAAGGAGATTGTGAAGCAGTACAGGTCCCGAGTGGAATCTCTGGAGCGCGAGCTGGATGATAGCGGTTCGTCCCGCCGCCATAGGCATTCCTCATCCCATCATCACTCCTCATCGTCATCCCGCCATGGCCACAGTTCCTCCCACCGCCACCACAGCTCCTCCCACCGCAGCAGCCGACGCTGAGCAAGGGAGCTGGCCACCTCTTTGGGCATGTCCGTATTCACGGAGTGCCCTTCCCGTAATCTCCCCACCTATCTACTCTTCTATACTATTCTACTGGTTTCCATACAGCCAGTACCAGTCTCACCACATTAATTCTTGGCATCATGCAACAATAGCATTTTCATGATATGCTACTGTACGAATTTGTATTCATTGGGAGGGCAGCAATTTGCAGCGGGATAAGACAGAACCGCTACTTGATTCACAATCTTGACCGCATTTATCTTGTCTTGGATGCTTTTACACACAGATGGGCGAGCGTCAGCATGATATGGCATCAGTGGGGATTTTTGGGACTGCAGCCTTTATTCTTTTATTGTTTGTTATTACTTGGTGCATAGGACAGCGAGAGTGCATGAGGCCTCGCGGCTTGGCAAAGAAGGATTGGCCTCACGGCTAGCTGGAGTGGTGATCTTTTCACGGCGTTCGTTGGGTCTTATCTTGGTTTTTTTTTGTTTCTTATTCCGAACTCAATCACGAACGGCCTTACCCTACTCTGGATCTGGATTTTCACATCTTCTCTATTATACCGCCTCTGGAACTAGCTTCCAAAACTATCTTTGAGCTTCTAATATTCTCAGCAAGCAAGTTTGGATTTGATTGGTGCTCAGGAAAATACCCTCCTTTTTATTTTACTTTTTACTTTTTCTTTGTTTTCTTTTCTTTTTATTGATTACATGGCAGGCGTGTTGTTTCCTCCCACTTCTTACACGACATGTTATAACAAACCTCATTACCCTTTCGCGAGGAGAAACAGCACCGCCCATGTTTAATCAAAGTCATTTGATCTGGAAGAACAAAACAAAAACCAAGCGGCAGGGCATCTGGACGGAAAACAGCATATGATGGGAAAGAAGATGAATGAAATTCCTACACGGGAAACTAGGGGGGAAGCCGGGAGGGTGTGCAATGGGAATGGCGAGGGGAACAAGAGGAAGTGATAAAAAGGGGAGTGACAAAGACTGAGAACAAGAAGGCTGAATATGTGTGATGGGTAATGAAGGAATAAATGATTGAATGAATAGCAAACGTCCTTCTGGCTGGCCAAGGTAACATAGGACCAGGATAGAATGGACACCCAAATTCCGAGTTTACGATTACGATTGCAATGAAAGGCTAGAATGGTCCCCCTCTATCACGTTTCGTGTGGGTAGAAACAGGCCGGGCAGGGTGAGGTCAGCCGCACACAATTACTGCCTCCATCCCTACAACCTCTCTCTCTCGGGAAGGGGGGGACCTGTGTCACCGTCCTGTTCCTCCGGCAGCCCGGCATACCCGTGTTGGTGATGGTAGCAATACCACCTTGCCTCGCCTTCCACGAGATGCCTTTGCAAATTCCTCGTCCGGGTAATGATGACCTACTGACGTTCGTTTCGGTTTAAACTTCCTGGGAGCCCCCCGGTCCGCCCTCCCTCCCTTTCTCCCCAGAAGCTTGGTGGGCATGCCTCCCCCATCCCCCTCCATCGCATCCTGCACGGCCAAAGCTTGTGTGATGGAAAGCGGCACATGGCATCATGTGCGTTCGCATCGTTGCTTCCCACTCATTCTTTTTAACGTCGGGGAGGGGGCTTTGCACCCATGGAAGGGGGACCGGATCGAGATGGGGAGAGACCGTTCAGGGAAGCGATGTTACCTGTCACATTCTTGCCCTCACCGGGCCAAGGAGGAGCTGAGAGCTGGAATTGATTAGTGTGTGTGCACTGTATCGGCGTATAATCCCGCCTTGCCAGGGCTGAAGAGAGGGAAGAAAAAGAAAAAAAAGAAGGAAAAAAAAAGAAAGAGATGGGAAGGCTGGGCGCTTGGTCACCAATCACATACTACCTAATTAATATCAGGCTCACGGTGGAAATAAGCAAACAGAGACATACACACCGGTGTGACTTGGTCCCCGAACTAGTACCTGTGATCGTCTCACGCCGGACGGGAGAGAAACTTGCATGAGATGCTCGCTGCTTCATGCGACGGCGCGACACATCCGACATGGGGGAGACGAGCAAGCATACATCTAGTACATGGCATGGGCGTCATTGCAACCCTCCCTTCTTGATAATGGTGGGAAAAGCATAATGGGATTTCTGATTAACCTGGTATTTTTTTGAACTTGTTTTTCTTTAGTCATGCTATGCTGTCTATCGCAACTCAGCTTTCTCAACAAGGTGGCAAGAAAATCTCACTAAACAAGAAAATTCCTATGGATGCCATTTCAATGACCCCTGCCTCAGACCCTGTTTCTCCAAACGCCCAGAGATGTAAAAAAAAGCAAAGAAATCCAGAAAGAGACGGGGGAAAAACACCTCAACAACAAGAAGCAAAAAGGGAAAAGACAAAACGGTGGCTGACCCGATAGTCAGATACGGCCCGTCTCGGAAAACGAGGGTGGGATGAGTGAGGGAAGAGGCGCAACACCAAGAAAGCGCCCGTAATCTCCATCTGCTTGCCGCCCTCTTCTAAAGCCGAGGAAGGGGGGGGAGGGCACTCTTCTAGAGGAAATGAAGAAGGAAAAAACCAGAGGAAACGCCGCCGTTAACCGTTCGCCATCTCCCAGCCCCCCTCCCACCCTCTTTTGTCTCGTCAAGCCTCGCTCTCATTATCCTTCCCCCCCCTCCAACCAATTACATTGCCCCCTTTGGGGATTGGTGGATGGGGAGCTAAGGTTCGTTGATAATGGAATGAATAGTCTCCGTCCTTGCTCCAACCAAACACCCGGCCGTTCACACACTCTCGCAACCATCCAGCCAACCAGACAAGCCCCTCATTCCCCTCCGTAGCCTCCTTCATAAGCATAATTCAATAGTGTGAAAAAAAAGGTAGAAGAAAAAGAAAAGCCATATGCGCCACGGCGAAAGCAGGGAAAAGTAGAAGAGTGTACAAAGGAGAAAACACGCGGGCTCTGAAGAGAGATTATGCAGTGATGACAGAAAAAATGGACAAAACGCCACACTCCTCGTCGCAAGGAGAAAACAAAACAAAGTTTGCGGATGTCGGCATGCATTCTAGAATGAAAAGTAATGTGTATCATGACGGTATCAATTCCCATCCATCCCTTTCTCTTCCTCTCGTGTCAGGGATGGGAAGGAAGGAGAATGCATTATTGATGGCGGGAGATACGAAAACCAAGGCAAGACAAGAAAAGAGATGTCATTCATGTACGTCGTGCCCTCCAAGTATATCAAAACGTCTTGACATGCGTGTGCACATGTGTAGAATAGAAGTGTGGTATGGTGGAGTGAAGTAGTTGGCGAGCTCTTCTCGCATACGAGGGAAAAGAGACAAACCCATCAAGATGGAGTCCATCAGACCTTGTTCATCTTGCGGGTTCGCACGAGGAACGGGCTGGGCATCTCGTCGCGCTCCGGATCCCAAACGGCAGCCGGCTCGCTGCTCCCGCCACTGGATCTGCGTCCTCCGACATTGCGACCCGCGATGCGCTTAGGGCTCACGTTGCCGCTGTTCTCGGATCCAGAGGCATTGCCCGACGTCGTTCCAGGGATTGCACTCATTGGACGGCCGCCTGCTCGTGCCTGCTGTAGCTCTACCAGCGTTCGACCCTTGATGTTGTTCTTAGCAGCCATCTTGCTCAGCGCGTCGCTGCTGTTGTCCTTCCTGGTTGGAGGATTTCGGCCCAGAGGGCCCATGGCCGATGAGCCGTTCTCTGTCAGATTGGCGGCCGATGGGATCTTGCTCAGCCGTCTGTTAGGCGACCGAGGGCCGGACTCGGGTGGCATCAGGCCAACCTTGGAGACCAGACCGCCTCCTGAGCTGCCATTAGTCTGTCCCTTCAGACGGTTGATGGGGCATGACTTCTGGGAAGTGAGAACAGGTCGTGACTTGCTTGTAAATGGGTTCTTGGACGACTTGATCTGGCGGGTGGGAGATGGGATGATATCCTCATCATCCGACTCCTCGAGAAGAGCCTCGCGGGGGATATTCCATCTTCGCTCGCCGTTGTTGGCGGCGTTGACAGCGAAGATGTTGCCTGTATGGAGGGTGGGTGCCTTGGTGGCTTCTCCTCGGCGTGGGGAGAGAGACAGAGAAGCAATGGCCATGGGGCTTGGGGACGCCATCTCCACGTCCATGGGAGTTCCGGCTGGGTGGCCAACAAACATTGTCTGGGCACGTCCGAAGGGTGTCCTTGTGTTGGGCTTCTTGGTCTCCTTGGTGCTATCAGGGCTGTCGATGGAGTAGTCGGTGAGATCAGTCGTGGAAGGAAACTCGTCACCACTAGTTGCTCCAATTGATGAGTGAGGGTAGTCAGACTTGGGTTCCGACACGGGAAGCGCAGGTAGGAGAGCTTCTTCAGCCTTGGGCTCCTCCTCCACGAATGCCACCGTCTTCTTCTGCAACTCAGAGTCGACACGGGCCTGAACTTCCTCCTCGAAGCGCTTCTGCAGCTTCTCGATCTCCAGCCCCACGAGACGGTCAATCTCGAGCCGGGCCTTGACCTCCCATTCTCGTCGTAGGGATGCGTCGAGTTCCTCACGGAGCATGTTCTTCTCCTGATCCATGACAGCCAGCCTGTCATTGATGTCCTTCTCCCTCTTCCTCAGCGCATCTTCCTTGATTCGGAGCGCCTTGTTCAAGTCAACCACCTCCTTCTCTTTTCGCATGAGCTTCACAGTTGGCAAGTTCAGCAGCTGAGTTGTGTCTGGTCTTCGGTCAGGGTTGACACGGAGGCAGTCTCTGATGACCTGGTTAAGATCCGGAGAGTACATCTCGGGAAGGGGAGCGACCTTGCCCTCCTTGATCTTCTGCACGAGCTGGAAGTGCGTCTTGGCGTTGAACGGAGGCTCGCGGGCGCAGAGCTCGAAGATGATGCAGCCAAGTGACCAGATATCTGACTTGAGAGTGTACTTCTCTGCCGCGCAGATCTCGGGAGACATGTAAAAGGGTGTTCCGACATAGGTGGATGCGAAATCTTGTGATTTGATCATCTTGCTGAGACCAAAGTCGCCCAGCTTGACTGAGTTGTCTTCATCCAGGAAGACTGTTTTTGTTGTGGACCTTGTCAGCAAAATTCCACCTCCGCCATCAAAGATTCACGGAAACTCGGGGGGGCCATGCTTACCGTTTTCAGGTTTCAGGTCTCGGTGCAGAATAGTCATTGTACCAGCAGGGACCTTGGGTGCACCGTATGCGTTCCCTTGCGTCAAGCCCAGCACCTGAGTTCCCACCTCGGGAGGGTCGACGCCGTAATGGCACCGATACAGGGCCAGGACGAGCTGGCTGAATATGCTCCAGACGAAGCTCTCGGGAGCACGCTGGTTCTTGTGGTGAAGATCCTTGATAACACGGCCAAGGTCGCCGTTACCGCAGTACTCCATATATAGATGCAAATCCTGGCTCATCTTGAGATGTTCTCGGTGGTAGTATGCGACGATGTTGGGATGGCGCAGGTGCGACAGGATCTGGAACTCGGCGTGGAGCTGCTCGCGCTCCTTCTGGGACATGCGGAGGTAGGAGATCTCCTTGCGGCACATGATGAAGCCATCCGTTCTCCGGCGCACCTTGCGGATCACACCGAAGGAGCCATGACCTAAACAGAGTGAAGAGAAGCTTGTTAGCAAAGGTATTCACGCCAGACTGGGGACCAAGATCCAAGTCAAATTGGAACCGTGAAAAAACAATCGGCCAGCAACAGCGTGAATTGGAGCTGTTGCGGTTGGTGAAGTGGCCGATTGGCGGTGAACGGTCGACCGAGGTAAGCGGGAACGTACCAATCTTCTCCAAGGTCTCGTACTTTTCTTCTGTCGACGACATGATGAACGATATTCGAAGACAATACCACGCTAAAGTTGCAAAAGCACAAATGAACCCATGCAGAAGGACGGCTGCGTGTCTTCGCCTGCAACTGCTCTACAGTTGGTGTAATGGAATGATGGACTGGTAGATATCCTGTAGGGGTTAGTAACGAGGGCGGATGTTGGTCGTCGTGGGTTGGCGATGGGAGGAAAGGGAAGAGAGGAAGAGGAAGTGCTTTTCGAGGCTCCGGTATGATGATAAGTTTCCGCTCACAATCAATGCTACCTGGTAACCAAGCGCCGGTTCCCCGGTCGTCGTAGCGCAAACAGCGGCTGGTTGCTAACCAAGACCCTTGTCTCTTAGCTATCGTCCCACACCGTAAACAGTCAATGTGGTTTCCACAGCAACAGCAACAGCTCGCAGCCTTGCCGAGCTTGAGCCGCTTATCGATAACAGCCCGGCTCTCTGGGATCCACATTAGGTACGTATCTTTGCGAGTCAATCGGTGGGGCCGCTGCAGAAGGAGGGGCCCAATCAACTTACAGCTCGACTCGGACTTAACTCCAGATCATGGAATCATCTTTCCATCTCATAATGAATTCATGAAGAATCCATCCTTAACTTTTCCTCCTTTCTTTTCCACTATTCTGATAGACTTTGTTTGTTATTTCATAGAAGCGCCGGGAACCACGCATATATAAACCGACCCCGTATATTCATTTCACTCTGTCAGCTCTACGTTTTGATAACAACTGTCGTCTTATATTATTAATCGCCCCCCACCTTCGCCATCATGGTGATGAAGAAGCATGAGCTGGAGGGCACTCTGGCGGAGGAGGCCCTCATGATCAAGGCAGGAAAGCTCCGAGACGAGAACCCTCTTGATACTAGCCCGGAATTTCATGACTTTCTTCAAGCTTGCCGCCACAACGACTTGAGAAAGTGCCAAGAACTGATCAACCTCGGCGTCAACATCAATGGCAAAGATAGGTTCGATTATACACCACTCATTATTGTACGTTTCATCTACTATCCCTAAGCAATCAGGTAAATGAGACAGATACTAAACCCTTCCTATCTTTAGGCTAGCTTATGTGGTCATTATGAACTGGTCCAGTTGCTGCTTGAGGCCGGAGCACTGGCAGAAAGGGACACCTTCCAGGGTGAGCGTTGCATCTACAATGCCCTCAACGACAGGATACGCAACCTCCTCCTAAAGTACGACTTCTCCAAGTCGTCAGATCCTTACATCTACTGGTCCACGCACATCTCCTCGCTCCTCAACCACAGCCTGGCGGACATCTCGCTCGTCGCCGGCTCGCAGTCCTTTGACCTCCACAAGTTCATCCTCGCATCCCGGACGCCGTACTTTAGGAAGAAGCTCGAGTCGCAGCCGGAGACGGTGTCGTGGAAGCTGTCGCCGTCCATCCCCGTCGAGGCCTTCCGGATCGCGCTGCGCTACGTCTACCTCGGGGCCATCCCCAGAGACCTTGCCCCGCAGAACAGCGACGTGACCGAGGAGGATGTTCTGAAAGGGCTGGACAAGATCAGCAAGGATCTCGAGATCGAGAGATTGTGGGAAACCATTCTCGCCGGCGGTGACCGCCGCCTCGCGCGGCAACGGTATCAGGACGAGGTGGAGAAGGCCCGCAACCAGATCGGCGACTTCTTCAAGCAGAATGTATTAGGCCACAAGATGATCGTCGACACGGACCGGGTGAGCGACGTCAAATGGCGGCACGACAACTCGATCTTCGCCGACGTCCTCCTCCGAGCGGACGAGCCCGCCGACGGAGAAGACAGCCAGGAAGAGGAGGCCGCCGAGACGGGCAACGGCGCCATCCCCATCGGGCCTGTGGCGAACGGCAAGCACACGGAGTCCAAGCCGGCCAAGTCGGTCCTCTTTCCCGCCCACAAGGCCATGCTCGTGCGCAGCGAATACTTCGAGAAGATGTTCTTCGGCGAGTACATCGAGTCCCAACCCGGCGACACCCTCCGCATCATCACCGTTGACACCACCCCGGAGACCCTCGAGCTCATCCTCACCTTCCTCTACACCGAGTCCACCGACGGCATCACCCTCGACCACGCCCTCGACCTCCTCTACGCCTCCGACATGCTCTTCCTCGACGGGCTCAAGTCCAAGGCTGCCGCCGCCATCTCCACCCTCGGCAACGGCGCCGCCGCCGTCCTCACAGCCGACGACGCCGTCGTCGAGCCCATCAACGTCTACGACATCATCCACGCCGCCTGGGACCTCAACGTCCAGCGCCTGGAGGAGTTCTGCGCCCGCTACCTCGCCGACCGGCTCGAGGACTACATCGACGAGGACGAGTTCCAGGAGCTGATCCGCGAGAGCGCCAACAGGCTGCGGAGTCGCGAGGAGACGGACACCATCGAGCTGCTGGACGACATCAGGTACTACCTGTCAGAGCGGTTCAGGCAGCGCTTCGAGGACACGGGGCTCGACGAGTTCATGGACGAGAACGGCGAGATCGACGCAGCCGCCGCGGCTACCATTGCCGGACAGGCTGCCGCCAACGGCGACGCCACAGCTACGGAGGATGGCCCAGAGATTCTAGCCGCTCCGGTGGGTGAGAAGGAAGAGAACGGCGATGGGGCTCTACGCACGATAGACGGGAAGGCGGCAGAAGACGAGTTCGCCTCCGACGCCATCAATTATCAGCTTCTGTTGGGTAAGATTGATGTCATGTTAGATCGTCTTAAGCTAGATGCATAAAAAAAGAAACGCTAGGTGAGGGCTCCCGGAATGCAGCAACGAAAAAAATAACATCCAATAATCTGCCATCGCCTGTAATACATTGACGCGAAGATGTCATGAGATGGTTTCTTGAACCGATGCCCGTCCTACAACTCCCTAACGCTTGAGGATCCTCAACCCTGTCTGCAGCTGACCCGGCAGATCCTCAATCTTGACCAACCCCAGCTGCACACAATCGCCCCAGAACAGGAGGGCGCGCTTCTGGGCGTAGCTCAAATAATCAAACTCATCCTCTGCTTCCTCTTCCTCCTCATCCTGAGGCTTGTCCTCCGCATTGGCCAGCCCGGGGACCTTGGCTTGGACGATGCCCCACGCGATCCAGAATGCGCTGTTTGCCGGCCGCCATAGCCGTGTCTCCTCGAGGATTCCGCGGATCTTGTTCTCCGTCTCCTCCTCGCGTTTCTTCTCAGCTTCAGTCCACCCGCCTGGCGGGGCGCGAGCGTCAAGCATGAAGTCAGAGATGGAGTTGGAAGACGGAGTGGGCAAGAGCCCGGGGGTGCTTGTAGCACTACCGCGGGGCGAGAGTTTAGGCGTATTTGTATTTGGGAACTGTGGCCTGTGGTCGATGTATGCCTTGATAAACCGGCGCTGTTCGTCTGGGGTGGGATACATGTCGATATTGAAATCATGTGGGGCAGTCAGATCGTGGTAGTTGTATGCCCACTCAGTGAAATGGTTCGCGAACTCTACGCCAGGCATATTGGCGCCGGCATACTCAAAATCAATGACAATGAGCTGTTTGTGCCGGTTGGCAGGCTGTAGAAGAGGAGACTTGGCATCATCGGGCTTGAACCGAAGAATATTGCCATATTGGGTCTTTCAAATACACTGTCAGTACCTGCATGTTCCAAGGTTCAGAGTGGAAAATAGACATACATCGTTGTGTGCGAAGACTAGACACTTGTTCAAGGTCTCCCTATCGTGGTAATGACTTTCCAAGAGTGCGCGATACTTGGCCATGGTGTCCTTGAACATGGCCCAGGGAACTCCACACACGTATCCTTGCTGTTTCCAGGCATAGACAACCGAGTTCTGCGAACCATTTTTAGAGTTGATACAGGGGTCGCTCTCGAGCTGCTCATCCAGGTGGGTGACGATTCGAGCAACGTTGTCAAACCACTGGTCCCAGCTCTTGAATACGCTTGGGCCAATCTCTCTTTCGTGCTGCAGGAGGTCGATGCCGTCGTGAAGCTCTCGCATACGCTTAGCAATCTGCCGGGAAACTTCAGGATCACGCAAATCGTTGGGAGTCAAAGGTGACGCGTTGAAATACTCTTCGAAACGACCGTTCTTGAAGGTACCTAGCAAGCGGGGGCCAATCTTTTTGCGCGCCAGCCGCTGCAGAACCTTGAGCTCGGTCTCGCGGTCAATAAGATTCTCCACCTGCGGACCATAGATACGGAGAAGCAGCTTTCGTGGGGTCTTGAGGCCTTCCACTTTGGGGTAGTCTTCGGCGGGTGTGACGACGTAGACAGCATTGGTGAGCGCACCGCTAAGACGCTCTACCTCAATCGAGTCGCCACTCCCCAGAGGCACCCGTCGCCAACCCTTGAGTCTAAGGGTATGGGTCGTGCGAATAATTTCATTCTTGAAATCGAGCCAAGCATGTTGTTCACGCCGAGCCCGGCTACCCTCCTCAGCGGGTGAGGTGTTGGCACCTCCGCCCGTGTAGCTAAGAGTCTTTGAGTTGTCAATCCACACATCGCAGTCGGGCACAATAACATCACCGTCGACATAGTCCGTGTCCGAGGAGGCTGAGCGGTGCAGCGATGAGCGGTTAGGCCGATGACTTCGTGGTCGAGCAACGTTGGGCGAAAAGCTAGGGAGAGAGTTCATGCCCATGCTGGCCATGGATTCCTCGAGGATCTTTTGCAGCTTATCGAGAGACACATCGCTGGACTGGGAATCAATTGAGTCAGATCTCGACCGGCCATTCTGAGATGGCTCTGCCAGGGGATCCTGCTTCTCGACGGGGGGCGAAACAGACTTCTGGCGGCGAGGCCTCTTGACCCTACCCGCAATCTTCTTTCGCTCATTCTCTAGCCACTCACCGACCTGTGCCATCAGCTTCTCGCTGTAGTACTGGTGGCGGTGGCGTGGGTGGGAGAAGTGAGAGCCATCGTGATCAATCGGTTGAAGAGACGGGGAGCTCTCTCCGGCGGATGACCTGGATGAGCCGCTCAGCTGGGTTTGGGGCAGCTTGCCGCTGGGCTTCCGGCCAGAGCTTGCGCGGAATTGTCTGGTGCTTGTCAAGACATTTTCCTCGACTATGCTCTCCGGGATCGGCTCCGCAATCTGCACAGCTGAGCATGGTTGTAAGCATATGATCGATCTGATAATGTGTTTGCCAGCCCTGCCAGGCCGCGTCGCCGGCTGCTTGGGCCAAGATAAGGCGTATGGAGCACAGGTCTACTTGATTGCCAAAGATCTAAGCTACATAGGGAAATGACTCCCCCCTTTTTTCCCCTTTCTTCCAAATGCATGGCCCTGAACGGTCAAGTGTGCAGGCGGGGATACAGGATGTAACTAGGGGTTGGGGTTGGGGTGGTATCATCGGTAGCTTGCTGGTTTCTCGGGCCAGCACTTGCAGCCTTGCAGCTCAACCAGAAACTCGGCAATATTTCGAGGCTTTCCCAAACATGCAACAAAGGGTGTCATGGGCAGAGGCAAGCAAACATATGCGACGGAAGAGAACACGTTAAAGCTAGGGAACGAGTTGAGCGAATGGAAACACAAAAGGTACGTACCTTTGAGAGAGCCACTGGCTGGGGGAGTCCTCTCCACATTGTCCTCAGACTTGAGGGCGGACTTGAGTGGCATGGCGAAACGACAAGAGTGACCACTCACTAAGCAGCTAGTTCTTGGGGAGGGCGAGCCAAGAAATTAGAAGAGAGAAGAGAGAAGAAAAGGAACGGAAAGAAGAAGAGAAGAAGGGAGAGGAGAGGGTTAGCTAGAGATAACGGGTAAATAAATATAACTGATAGCCCCAACAAATGGTGGCCAGGCCAGTCGAGTCCGGCCAGGACCAGTCCACTCAAGCCGGAGGGATTAAATATTCAAGCGGGTGCTTGTACGAGAAGGGATCCTGGTCGCGTGGCCCGTTTCTCAAAGGAGCAGGACCCCCTGGTCTCCACTGGTTTCGTGCTACGGACGGTAGGTAGCACAACGAAGAGGAGCTTGGAGACGGGAAGTGATGCACAGCTGGACGGGGCGAGGTGGCGCGAAGCAGAGCAAAGCGGCCCGTTGTGGGAATTGGCCAAGTCAAGACCAGGCGACAGGGTTCAAAGAGCAAAAAGTGGTCTTGTCCCGAGTCGCGGTGAGCGGCAAGGCCGTGGATGACGCCCGTGGTTGAGCGAGACAAAGGTCCTGTCACGCGGCTCAGCTCAGCCAGAAGGAACAAAGCGAGGCAGGAACGGATGTGATGCGGCAACTCGAGGCAACTGCCAACTGTCGAGACTCCACTGAGCCGAAAAAGCTCATGCAGCGACTGGGAATATATCTGACATGGAGGAAGACATGTGGGGGTTGGTCGTGTGCGAGAGGCTGAATGCTGAAGTTGAAGCCTCACCGAGAAAGTTGGGGTTGTGCGGTGCAGCGAATAGGGCGAGGATGGAAGGGGAGAAGAAGATGGAACCGGCTGGACTAGCAGCTGGTAAAAGCCCCCTACTAAAGCCAAGGTAGATTAGCTGGACTGTACCACCCTGCCGCCTCTTGAGTTGTGCCTTGATTAGTCCCAATACGTACGGCAATGATCCGACCCAGATAACGGGCCAGCCTATCGACGGTTATCGTTTGGTGGGTGAAGTGATGCAATCGATGACTCTCTGGACCCCTCACCGACCGTTGCCGTTTCTTGGTTTTTTTTTGTCGTTTTCTTGAATTAATTTTCGGGGGTGGAGCCCACCCCAAGCGCTGGAGTAATAATTGATACTACTTGCTAGGTAACTTCAATGTTAGCACTTTCCTACTCCAATACGACTACCGACTCACGCTATTATCATCAATACAACCTGGTCTCGCAACACGACAACCAACCGCCCCTAGTCGATGCCCCAATATCGGGGTCACCGGCATGATCAGACTTTTTCGCTCTTGGTGATATATCGGATTTTCCCAGCATCCCTACGCCCACGTGCTCCAACATGGCCCTCCCATAGGCTGCGATTTTAACGTTTGTGAGCTGGCGGCATGTCATAGTTCCCATTACCAAACAATCGACTCTTCGCCCTTGCAGTCCCTCTGCAGTGGATTCTTGGCATGCAAATCCCGTCGTTGGCTGTCCCAAAGAGGCAGTCCAGCCTCAATCCATAGCCGCCACGTTATTATAGCTCTGTTTCTAACATGACTCCAACCACATCTACATTTGATACAATGCTCGCGACAGTGGCCGACACATTTCAACGACAACTCATCTCATTCGGCTATGCTGGCATTGAAATTGATTGTTAAACAGGATTATATACCTTGGGGCCTGGGGGCTTGAAAGACATCACATGCCCTGTGTGTCTACATATTTTACACATTCTAATCGTCTAAATATTGCATAGATAGTGTACATGACGCATACCGCTGGATTAAAACACACCGCATATTACGCCCTCCTCAAGCGTATTCTCTCCGCCATGACATCCTCTCTGACCACCTCGCCCAGGCCCACCAGACCCAAGAGGCGTTTGGGCACGTCGAAGATCTCACGGTGGGCATCGACCCCTTCCTGCCGCATAGCCCAGACGACAGCATCCATCGCGTCGTTCACAACCGCGGCCGGCTTGCGCTCGAGCTGCTCCCCCTTGCCATTCCAAGCCCCGGACCGCACCAGGATGGGGATGTACTCCGCCCCGCCCTCCGGCTTGAAATCCAGCACGGCCTCAAGATCCTTCTCCGGGTTGTCGGTGATCACATACACCCGCTGAACGTCGGTCTTATTAATCACCGGCCCCACCAGGCCCTTCTCGGTCATCATGCGCGCGTATGCGCGGAGGATCTGGTCGTGGGCGTACTCGAGGGTCAGCCCGGATAGCTTGCCGACGTGCTCGTATTCGAGGTCCTCGCACCCCGTCTTGGCTCGCCAGACACTCTTCAGGGCTTCTAGGAACGCGCCTGTGCTCAGGCGATTAAGGTGGTATCCCGTCCCGAATTCGAAATCCTCCTCGTTGACCCATATTTTGGGCTGGCCGTCCTGCAGCCACCCATTATTTGCCAGCGCGGTATCGCCGTTCTTGGTGGACACGGTGCCGATATAGCCCTGTTGGGATATCAGCGTGTCAATAATAAGCTGTATCTCGAGGAACCAGTCCCTTGGCTCGTTCCAAACGAAAATGTGGTCGATCTTCAGTTTCCTCTTAAGGTTCGGTTCTCTTTCCTTGTTCTTAGTGCTAGGTTTGAAGGTTGAGGTTCCGTCAGGTAGTGCTTGGGTCTTCGTGCGGCCCTTCTTCCCCGTAACCTTCAATGGGTCAAACGGGAACATTTCTAAATTTTGGTCCAGCAAGTCTGCACCAGTAACGACCTTCTTGAACCCGTACCTGCAGCGCTCATCAGCATGCCATAAAAAGGAGGGGAAGAAAGAACGGATACGTACGATTGAGCAATGTTCCGGGCCTTGTTTGGTTTCCGGCCAGCAATGTATACAACCTGATTCTTCTTAACCTCTTCAAGCATCAGACGCAGAGGCGTGTGTGGGTGGATGATGTTTCCCTGGAATAGGCGATCGTCCTTGTTCGATTTAATGCGCTCCTTGAACTGGTGTTCGGTTTCTGCTTCCAGGGCCGTTCCTCCAGGATCAGCGAGACACATGTATCGCACCATATGCGACTTGATAGCCCTGAGAGCAGGCAGTGAGCCATCGATCCTGGTATTGCCATTGAACAAGACTCCTGAGGCCCTAGGCCATCGTTAGCATTGACCAATGAGCATATTCCCAGTGCAAAGTTGTTGAGCAGAGCGCAAAGTAGGCCGGTGAGGTTTCCGCATACCGAAACAAGAAGGCATAGTCTTTGCTCCGCGCTCGGGCTTCATTACTAAACGCCTTGACGGGACTTCTGTAAGCTGGGGTCGCCGCCATAATGTCAAGAAGCTCGCCCGAAGATGGTCTATCAACTGGCTTAACATTGCCTTGACGTATTTGTCGAATGATATTGTCGATATCCCCGTTCCCGGGAGCTTGGCTGCTGAAGCCCCGTGCGCAGTTCCCACAGCAGCCATTGTTCAACAGCCCGGCGATAGGCCTGGGGCGATGCACATGTGAAGCCACAGAGCGCAATGTCGCGGCCCTCATGATGCTAGTACGCATCACCAGGCGGCGCACCATTGTCACTCAACCCCGCCAGAACGCCTTGTTTCGTACTCTAGCCGTCAGCCAGTAGTCTCATCCCCTTTAATAAACTGTTATTAAAAAGAAAATGACTTCCATTCCGCTCTGGTGTTGTGTTGGTGGACGGTGATTGGGAGTTGCTCGTCAAAAATGCAGATGAAAAATCCGGCCCACACACACACACCCTGTCGCCCAAACAGCCAATGAGCAAGCAACATCTCCAGTATCATGCTTTCCTTCCAACCAACACAACAGCGCTTTTGCGTCGACAACATTCATAATTGTTCAACAAGACATTGAATTGAGTATTGCCATAATGGCGGCCTAAGATGTGAGTCACATCCGCCCAGGGATTTCTACTAGTACAAGGCACATTACATCTGATATACAAACCTGGAGTTACATCATCTTTTTACACCACCTTTACACAGGCCATCCTGTGCCCCCCGGGGCATTAATCAGTTCTTCGCCTTCCAGTCCTTCATGTGGTCAGCAATGAGCCTGGCCCCCTCGTCGGGCGAATGCTGCCTGCCCAATGCTTCCACAAAATCCCCCTCGGGGTCCATCAGGTAGAAATAAATGCTGTGGTCCACCAGATAGTCCTGCCCGGGTTTCACATCCTTGGGCGTACTGAAGTACACACGGTACTTCTTGCAGAGATCCTTGATCTGGTCGTAGGTTCCTGTCAGACCGATCAGGTCATCGTGGAACTCGGAGAGGTATTCCTTCAGAGCGGCGGGGTCGTCACGCGCAGGGTCGCATGTGATGAAGAGGGGCAGAAGCGTATCGGCGGGGAGTTTCTCCTTCACAAGGTCCAGCATGCGAGACATCTTGTCCAGCTCCTCGGGGCAGATATCGGGGCAGCGTGTGAATCCGAAGTAGACCTAGAGTCGGGGAAATACAAGTGTGAGCATGAAGACGAGGAAACCTGCTGCGGTTGGATCCATACGCACCAGTGAGAATTTACCCTTCATCATATCGCTGGTGAAGGGCTTGCCATTCTGATCGATCAATTCGAATGTTCCTCCAACCTTGGGTCTGCCCATGCCCTTGGACGCCTCGGCAATACGCTTGCGCTTCATGCGGTCCTTCTCGAACTCAAAGTACCACACCAGGAGACCGCAGGTGCCCACGAAGAGGATGCCGGACTTCCATGAAAAGGGCTAGATCGAACCATGTCAGATATAATGTTGCATTGAGAGACCCAGTTTCGTGCGAGCATCGGATTCATACCCCGCGACTATATCGGCTCTTGGCCTGTTCGACTGACGTGTATTTCGACCTCCTCTGTACGGTGGGCTGTTGCGACTGCACCGAGACGGCCGGTCGTAGGAGAGCTTTCGATTGCACCGCATTGTTGGTGAAGCAGCGACTGCATTGCCGGAGTGGCAGGCGGGCGAGAATCCCCGACATGGGTCTGGCTGTTGCGAGGATGTGCGACATGGCGAACGCTCGCAGGTGTGGCGACAAAAATGTATGGGCCGATTTTTGGTGATCAGGTTTAGTTGCTGCCAGTCAAGTATCGCCAACAAATTGGTGGGATAGAAGCTCTCAGAGCTCGCTGATTACATATCAATTTCTTCCGAGAATTCCCCGAGCAACAGCGCCCACGGTTACCCTACACCTCCTACAGGAGACCTGCCTAGAGGAACATCAACCAAGAAAACCTTTTAAAATAACAAATTATGAGCGGCTCTGTTAGGGGTTGTTTTGAGCGAGTTTTCTCAAGTGTTATACTGGGTTTCTCAAAGTTCCCAATGTTACTTTACTTGTTCTATTCTTCTCAACGATCACAACTATCCGCCGTGCCCAGGCTTACACAAAAATGTCAGCTACGGACGACATTTTGCTGCTGCCTTGTTTATTTCACTACTTTAATGTCCTGAAATTGATACCAGGGGCCTGCATATGTGGTGATTGTGATACGGGAATGATACACCATTCTCATCAAATGCATCTGCAGTGGCCCAGCCACCCTTCAATGTGTGACGCAATAGTGGTTCGAAACATGACCGAGTACTTCTAACAGTAGTCAACACGACATTCGAAGAGAACATCTCGCAAAATATGCCGCAATAATCCAAGGGAACAATAATGCTAAACAAAAAATAACACGCCGTTATGTTCCACGATGGACATTGCTTAAGATGGAAGCAAGTCCTCGTGGTGAGGATATCTTGTGCTTCTGTCATCAACTTGCCTGCCATCTAACAAGCTCGTTCTTATTCAATTCTTCCACTCCTCTCTTCTTCGTCCATTTCAAATGACAATTCACGATGAGTCTCAAGATCCAGAACCTCAAACTCCTCTACCTAATAGCAACACAAAACTACATCAGAACACTCAACAGCCAACACCAAGTGCATCCGTTTGCAATTCCCACTATGTGGCATGGGAGTCGGCGCCAAATCCCAAAAGTCATTTCTCAATTGGAGACCAGGGCGCCACGGCAAGCATAAATGCTTACGGGCAGATGATGCTTTTTAGGAACTTCTTGGGGGCTGAACCTTCTGGTTTCATTTCTTTGGAACAATTTTACGAATCGATCTCTAAGGTTGACCACTCCATGGCCGATGACTACAATAGGGCCGAGAGGGCCAAACAACTGGAATGGATGTCTCGAAATCCCCTTCCCATGGAAGAGTCTGCATTCGGTCTCAAATTCCCTGGCTTGGAAACTGGGAAAGAGCTCCCTCGTCTAAGTCTGTTGCGGTACAGATGGCCAAGATACCAATACCGCACCGACAAGTGGGAACTGGATATCCATTGGATGATCCACGATGATCATCTGTTGCAACAATGCATTGTTACGAATTTGGAGCCCAGCCACTTGGATGTAGAGTTCAAATTCTGCAATCCTGGCTCTTCCATGGTTGTCCGGGTCCTAGACTTGAATCCAACTGGGCGAGGGTGTTTCCAAAACTCTAGCCGGGCTTGCCCTGATGGGTATGGATGGTTCATATCGACGAAAGAGTTTGTGTCCCGACAAACTGTCCCGAAGAGGAGGCGGTCCTGCTTTCCCAGCAGCTCATATGCTCACCCAACTGAGGGTTTAGCTGCGCCACTTGCCATAGAGTCGGTAGCAGTAGTGGTATCCGTGTTTCTCAATGGGGAGCCAATGAGATAGAAAGCAGCGACATCAGCCTGGACTCATAGGTTGGAAGCAAAGACAAACAACAACATATGTCCTTCTTCAAATACCATGGAAGTTATTGTTGCTTACTGTTTCCGTCATTCAAACAATTTGGATGCGGACTTGGAGACAACTTCGATACCTGTTGCTGCTGTTCAAGTCACCGAGTTTCTAAGAAAAGAGCCTTTTTCACCAATCCGTATATCTGAAACTGACATAGCAAGAAGAGATGATTTCCAAAACTTCCCCAGTCCGGACCCTACTATCAATGGGGTTGACAGCCTCAACGAGAATACTCTCGAAGCTTTCGGAGAGACAGCATCGCCTGATAAACATATTGAATTTCTAATAAGACGACACCTCGAGCACATTCTCTCAGTCTGCGCCATTCCAGTACAACAGTCGCTCCTAAAGCCGGTCGAGGTGGGAACCGCAGGGCCCAAGCCTCGACGAGGCGTCGTTCCCATAGCTTTGTCTTGCGGCGACATGTCGGGGCACGTCATCTATGCCTCTTCAAGTTTGTGAGCTTTAGTTTATCAAGGAAAACATAACATATAGAGCTGACGAGCATATAGTTTCGCATTCATGTTTTTACTTGAAGCTGCCAACAGATTGAAACGTATTCACCCAGCGGATAAGTACGTGTCTGCTATGCTAGTCAGAATTTCGACAGTTTGCGAAGGGCACATGGAGTGGCTCAAACTTGCAGAGCTAGATGAAGGACTCTTTTCACTAGACTATTGGCCGACAGGTAAAACAAGGGTTGTGTACAGATCTTACCTTTTCAGGCATATCCGACTACTTGATAACTCATTTCGCATCATCAAGGCTGGGGAGTTCGCCAAAGTCTATAACGAGCCAAACACTCAAGAACTGGCTCGCGCTATTGTTGACAAGGTTTGGGAATGCTGGGTTGAGAAACTACGACTTTCAGACAAGAGAAGCATATCTGTCTGGCCGCATTGGCTCCCGAAGCGATACGATTTGGGAAATGAGTTCCGATTAAGTGACCAGCTATGGATTTGGAAGGCTCTTAGAATTGCTGAGGAAATGGGAATCTCTCCACCTTCCAACCCTGACAGCCAGAAAAGGGGGGTTTCAGAGCCACCACAATCATTTACGCCTCGTGGCTTACAACGAGACATTGTCAAGCGTTTCACCACTGAGAATCCTCTGATAAAACAACGCACCTTGGCAGTCACGCGTTCAGCGCGCCGGGTCCGCTTCACACTCCATGCGCAGGACACGGTGCTCTTGTATGGCGAAGATTGGGGTTTCTTTCACAGGGAGACGAAGTCCTGGAGCAACCTTATCAATTTACAAAAGATTTGCGTGAGTAATAAAGCTATGGAATGGGATAATGTGCTTCGATATGGCCTGGCTCTTATGATGGGAGTTCGTCAATACTCTATCAGTGGCCAGCATCCGAGAGAGCTGACCAAGTCTGCATTCTCCAGGTTGATAAATGTTTCAGGCCAAAATGGCTTCTTTCCGGGGAAACTGGATTTTGAAACCAACGAGCCGATACAGCCTCAAACGTACAGAGATGAAGTCTTGTCCTTCAATACTAGTTTCCAAATTCCGTTCATCTTGTTTATGAATGCTCTCCAAATTTCCGAGGCCTACCAGGGACTTCGGAAGATCGATTATGAGCTGCCGATGTCCGATGAGCCCAATAATATGTGTCTTAAGATGGAGTCTCCTATTCAACTTAAGACAGAGAAATCCGATTCGAAACCCAACTCAGAGGCAGCCTGCTGGCTTGAAAAGTACTCACTTTTGAGTCCTCAAAATGACCCGATGAATATCATCGGCATCTATGAGGAAGAATGGCTATACGACTATCCTAGGTTTTTCTCTTCGGAAAAATTAATGAGCCAAGAGGATTTTCGAGATACTGTAGAGGAGATGCGAAAATACAAATTTGGTTACCCGTGCAGCACTATTACCAGAGGGATAGAGGAATATCTCTTAAAAGTGAGGCAAGACCCTCGATTATCAGAGAAGGGAACGAACTCGCCAGTTCCAGGTTGGGGTGCTTTCGACGATGTCTCCGAAACGGCTACGGTATTTGATGCTGCCAAGAAAAGACCAACAGGAAAGATTGCGACCCCCATCATACGACAGCTCAGTGATAGTTGCTGCTCCGAGTTACAAGCAACGAATTTGGCATTATGGAAGCATATTGGGGGGCCGCGTGATGCTCTGTATGCGAAGAAACGTTTTATCTGGCTGTATAGAGCAGACAGGGGAACCGCATTGGCATGTTTTATGAGCAACCCAGCGTTTCGTCGAGACATCATCAACGGCTATTTTGACCGTCATAGCCAATACGAAAAGTTTTTTTCCGAGACAGTTGACAGGCTGTCTAACATCTGGATGACTGAGTTTCATCTTAGCTTTCATAGGTTGCTCAGACCTGGTGAATTAAAGGATGCGGGTATTCCGGAGCGAAGGGAAGAAACACTTCCTGGTCGGAAGAAAAAACAAATTGTTAAGTGCTCAATAGGTTTCTATTTCACAGGCGACTTTTTTGACAAACATTGGACCTGCTATTTGGTTCAGTACCCCAAAATGGAAGCCGGATCCCTATTAGTGCCGTGTTCTCATTTTGATCTGGATAGAGGACGTCTTTGGAGCCAAAGAAAGATCCTAGAGCTACGGCTATTCGACAGAATTATGACAAAACTGCTGGAGGGTGCAACAGAAATATACAAGGAAATTGCAAGTGAATTTGGATTTCGCAATGATGTTTTCACCATATCCATTACCGACAGTGAAGACTATTTCTCAAGAGATTGGCTTCGGCTTCAACATATGCTGGAAGCAATCGAATTGGACCTCACAGAATCGACAAAAATCATTCAGAGGTGGGAAACTCGTGTTAGCGACAGAGATGGGCAACACCCTCGATGGACCGAAAAGCACGAACGCAAATACGGAGATGAGGTCAAATTTTGGACTGGGGTCACGAATGGACAGATAAAGGATCTCCAGCACTTACTTGACAAAATAAGGGCCTTGAAAAGTTTGTCATCATTCAAAGCCAGGAGCATGTCCGAGGTGACTTAAGTTTACGTGGTGCTGAAAACATTCGCTTTTTCACTTACGTGACCGTCATTTTCTTACCTCTGAGTTTTTCTGCCAGCGTTATGGGTATGGATGGTGCACCGAGTGGCAGTTTGATGCTCAGCATGATAGTTTACGCCACTGTATCACTTGCTCTCACATTCATCGCTTTGTACAACGCCGCACCGGTTGGCAAGATTCTCAGGAAGGTCTTCCAAAGTTATTACAAATCTTTTACCAACACGACAATGCAGCAGAGCTCTCTGCTGCGGTTTCCTAAATTTTCGTCTCCCTCAGACCTTGACAGGGACGAGTTGAACACAAACGAAGCTGGCGTTGGGTCAGAGAAAAATCTCACGGGGCATCCAAGACCTGAAGAAGATTATAATGCCCATTTCTGGTTTTGGTTTACTTATATTGTGATAGAACTGCCCGCAAGACGCGTCATATCAGGATACAATGCCCTGAAAGATGGATCTCTTGACTGGAAAGCATTCTACCGCGTCCCAATCGCAATAGTTATGCTGCCGGTATGTTTGTTCAGCTTTGCAATTCGAGTTGCGTTCTATAACTTGATAGACCTGTTGAAGCTTACAGGAGGCAAGTAAAATATCCCACCCCAATTGAAACAAGTTTTAACTGTACTTCAAGGTTGGGTTATCTGGTTCTTCTTTTCGCCTTATACCGAGAACAACAAAGAGTCCCAAGAGCATTTCAGGTGGTTGATACAGCCCCCAGAATACGTCCGTCCCTTGCAAAAGATTCACGATAATATGGAAGAAATGAGAAAGACGTGGGACAGGGAACGAGCGGGAGGAGAGGAAGATGGCAAGCCAGATGAGAAACCAAATGATCAGGTTCACCCTTAACTTCCCAACCAGCGGAATATTCTCAAACAATTTTTCTTCTTGGGCATTTAAACGGGCTTTCTTGACTCAATAGTTTCAACCCATAATCAGAGCAATGACAAATTCGGAGACAGGTTTTTGAACTCCGGTGTCATGGACCCCAGAATTCGCCCAATTTCGTACCCTTTCCAGCTTTCGGGATGGCCCGTGAGAGATGTTGCAGGAGTATGTATGCCAGGGTCAAACTACTAGAGAGTATTAGCGTTGAGGAACTAACCCAAACCTGTTCGATAGTGGTCAGCCTCTTTTCTACGTTGATTCCCGTTTGAAGCCGCTAAGATCCTCCTACGTCATCTTACTCTTCCTTACCTACGGAGCAGACGAGGATGTTGAAAATATTTCCCTTTTAGGAATTCACATGTTTTCAACCTTTTTGTTAAGTATATACTCGTAGTCCAACCCCCCAATGTCTGACCCCCCTTTGTAACTTCAACTGGCACACAACTAACCAACGGGCGATCAACACCAAACCATGGGCCAGCAGTACTCCCACCCCCAACCAGGCAAGAAGCTCCAAGTGATCGGAGCCGGCCTCCCTCGCACCGGCACCGCATCATTCAGCCGCGCCCTGGAAATCTTGCTAGATGGTCCCATCTACCACGGCGGCACCCAGACCACCCTCGGTCCCGAGGTCGAGATCAGGACATGGATCAAGGTCCTGTCCGGCTGGCCCCCCAAATCGGAGGCCGAGCACCGCGAGAGGCTCGAGCTCGTCAGGCAGAGGACGGACGGCTACTCTGCCATCACCGACTCGCCGGGGTGCAGCATGGTGTCTGAGCTGATGACCCTCTATCCCGACGCGAAGGTGGTATGTACCACCCGGAACATGCACAGCTGGGAACAGAGCATGCAGGTCGTGGCCAGCGCATCAACAAAGTGGTTCTTGCGCTTCGTGCTCTTCCCGGTCCCGTCGATGCGCCACTTCCCGGACTATATCGACGGTCTCCGCGACCAGTGGATTCATTGCTATGGAGAGGCGGAGCCACCGACGATTCAAACGTACCAACGGCATGTCAATTGGCTGAAGGAGAATGTGCCTGCAGATCGGCTAGTGATGTTCGATGTCAAGGACGGGTGGGAGCCCCTGTGTCGGGCCTTGGAGCTTCCTGTCCCCGAAGGCGTCGAGTTTCCGAGGATCAATGATTCAAAGGCCATAGAGGAATTCTCAAAGCAGCAAGTGATGAGAGGACTGAAAAGATGGTGTTTGATTCTGTCGACCCTGGGGGCTGTTGGCTTTGCCTTACTTCGTAGATGAGACACTGTACCGTATCTCTAACAGTACTGACATCCTCAATGGCTCAATACTAGGTAATTAGCTTTGGTCCTTTTCAATGCACATAATGGATAGGCATCATCCACCGCCAAGGCAGCTGTGGACAAGCAAGAGTTGAGTGATAACCACCATGTGGTCATTTGCGGATTGCCAAAGAAAAAAAATAGCATACAAATGGTCATCCTCGAAAGACAGAGGTGACGATATGTTTGGAGGGAATCGCTATTAGAATTAACTGCGTTACCGGGTACCATTAGCATATCTATGAAACTCTTCGCAAGAAACTTGTTGATCTTCCTTAATTCCTGCTGTTTTACCCATTTCTACATCACCCACCCCATCCATGGTTCCGCTCGACTCTGGTAATGTCAGTGTTGATGGCGTCGACCCTTTTCTTGCTCCCTTATCCTGGTCCCGAGCCGCTCCTGAATTCATTGAACGCTTCAAGCCATCCCTAAGCGCTTCATTTTTATGGCTAGAGCGAGCAGGTCGCAACGCAAGCCACTGTCTAAGGCGGCCGGTTGTTAGCGCCATTGCGGTCCTTTCATTGGCAATATTCTCGGTCAATCCCGAGACTGCACAGATTTGCTCAATTCGAAATGAGTCGTTTCCATGGTGATTGCACATACAAGCTCCTCTTCGGTTAGATGCTTTGACAATCTTGCCAATCAGTTCAGCCATGGAGAGCTCAATGTGAAGCTTGACTAGATATGCGAGTGGGTGAAAGCTAACATATCTAAAATTATGTTAATCAAGAGATGGTTACTAGCGGATACAAAGGATTTGCTAACAGGAAAGTATTATCGAGAGACATCATCGCGATTATGAGTACCTAGACTTGTTAGTTATAAGTGAGATGGGTAGATGTATATAAAAGCCGGAACGTACATCCATAGATAAAGAAACCGCGATCATAACGAGGTTGAAGCGATATAGCCGCACGTATTTGGTAAGTCCGTATGCGATGAGGCTGGAACGGACAAGATAGACAAAGTAGACGTTCAGGCAAAGATCAATAACGGCGAGGACTGCTTTTTCGGCTCTATCCCAGTATCTGTTGATGTTGATGTATGTTTCGGATATCTGGAGACGGCTAGGGATCCATATACAAGCCACGGCTATGTTGATAATAAGAACGATGATAAACACAGACCACTTGAGGCGGTGGATGAATGGCTTGTTGACAGCGATCAGACCGATACGATTAATGATTATTTGTAGGATGCAATGGGTCTGGAAGAACCAGAGGAAAACTGGACAGATGTTAGTGGCGGTTTGATCTCAAAAAGCTCAGACAATATGGTTGGCTAATGCCAGAGGAGCACTCACTGGTCCCTGTATAGTACCAAAAGCTGCGTCATGAGGTTCAATTAGTCTTAGTACTAAAAACGAAGTGAGGGCTGCTGAGGGCAGAGTTAGACCAACCTAGGCTGTATAGTTTGTCGCATATATCCCCAGGCTGTTCCTCCGATAATAGCGCTCGATATGAGCTCGAGCCAGATAAAGACCATATATGCAGTGACACTGTGTTTTCGAATCCATTGGTGATAGGTCTGGTTCGTTGCTCGGATGATAGCGAAGATAGTGAGGCCAAGGGAGATGCCCCATATCACACTGGCAGTGGCGAACTCATCTGGAGTTGGCGCATTGTCGACAAACCAGGGCGGAATCAGGGTCCCCGGCATCGTGACGGTCAGGATATTCAACACGGTCGATCAATGGTCGTACCGACGTGGCCGGGGGCTGGCGTCAGAACGCCAAGTGAAGTGTGATCATCGAACAATATATGTGCCAGTGAACAATGGCCGATGCTGGAGTAGACGGAAGAAGCGGGAAGCCAAAGGCTGCTTGTTGGGCAGCTTTGTGAAGAACACCTGTAGTATTGTCTTTCTCCCGGTCACTCCAGTATGCGTAATGAAAGAATTAAATAGTAGGAGTCGATACCAATTTAGGAGGCTGTTTAGGTGTAGCGCGCAGTCACGAAGGTAGGAGGTAAGATGCGAACGGAGAAGAGGCAGTAGGTGTACGGCGAGCAGCGTGAGAATTACAAGATTGCCACATGGCTAGGTCGGCAAGATTGGAGGTGTTGGGTTTTTAAGAATTGAGAGTGTAATGCTTTTTTTAGTTAAAATAATTGTCCATGCGACAGTCCTCTCTTAGTTTGCCGCCACACCTAGCGGGATGACGACGCGAGGAAGATAGGGAGCAGCCAGGGAAGGAGGGTGTGCGGGAGAGCAGGCAGGTGGCATCATAGCGCGATCTGTAAAAAGAAATACCTATCTGCGGTTAGGATGAGGCGAAACTTATTGGGGGCAGCGAAGAAGTACAGTGCAGGGCAACGTCATGGGCTAAGATCATATATCTCGTCCTACTCACCTAGACGAAACACCATCACGGCACTCGGGCCATTGCACTACAGCACTCACAGAAGAGGCGTCCCCTGCGTTAGGAAACCCACGGAGAGCAGCAGACGTTGGGTTTCCGGAAGCGAGAGATGGATGTTGAGCGAGTGGATACAGCTATCCAAGTGCCGACGCCAGCACGAGCCGATTGGCACTCAAAGGTCTTTGTAGGCTCTTTGTTCAAAGGCAGTTACTGGTCCATTTACCGATCTAACAGATCTAGCAAATCTCAGCCGGCCGTACCGACAGTGGGCCAGCGACAGTATCTTGATGTAATTGCTGGCGGCCATTGGGGCAAACGCCCGAAAATCGAGTATCCGGATACTCCGTCTCTTCTCCAAGGCAAGGCGACCAAATAATAGCCACTGTTCCATGGAACAATTTGTTCCCATCACCACTCATACGGTGGCTGGTGTCAACAGAAGTGTGTCGTTGTAGCTAGAAGGTACTTGCATACAGTTGCCGCTCTAACAGGATCAGTCTGTCTTGTTCGAAGAAACTGCGCGTCCACCTCTTGCCTCCCAGTGCTCACTGCAGCCGTTCTCTTCCGAATATCCAATTAACAGGCAGAGTTGGCCTTTATTTCGCTTCTGGTGCTACTAGCTGGATTCGCCGTGTTCGTGTCTCATTAGTGACGTAACGTCTGGTTCCCAACCGACAACCCATTATGTAAACGGAGAGGCAGGCGTGGCTAGCTTCCGGTCTCGAATCGGAATCCCAGAGGCTCGAAAGCCATGTACGTATGATCTATGGTAGGATGGCTAGTGGCAAGCAATATTTGATTGATTAGATGAAGATACGGTTGAAACGGGCTTTAATGTGCACAAAAAATTGATGAATCACAACTGCAGATCGAGAAAGGAGAATACTCAGGGTTGTAAGACTTGTAATGCATGCCTATCTTATGTTCTCATCCGAACTTCTGTCAGATTTCTTTAGTCGCCCTTCAGTTTAGGATGCTTCAACGGAGACTAAACAGCACCTTGCACGAAATGAAAGCGGATATCATGCAGAAGTTGTTCGTTCTTATTCCTTCATTAATCCTTCCCCTGACCTTTAAGTGCTGCCCGAAACGACGTATCAATCCAGGCCAGCCAGTCCCTTTGGTCTTTCTGTGGCCGCCAACCAAGGTCTATTGCCTTGTCCGGCTTTGTGTTGAATCTAGTACCGATCGTCAGCCTATCAAGAAGAAAACAACGGTGATGAAATATCTCGCTGACCTGGAACAATATCCCATCCTCAGGTCTCCGACGTCTCCTCCAGACCATCGTTCGGCGGCCTCGTTGATACTTATCGCCTTGGGGGCGGCAGAAACCAAGTGAGAGTCTCTAAATCCGATTTCGCCAATCTTTTCCGTGGTTTCTTGCCAGCTATGTGTACCGGCACTGCAAAAGTATATCCCTTCACTCACAGAATTTGCTGCATCATCATTAAATAGTTTATCGAGAAGCACCACGTACAGCGCAGCAAGGTCAGCAACATGAACATATCCCACGATACCATCTTCGTTTCTGATGTAAGCCGCTTGGCCGTGCTTCAGAGCATCTCTAGCCATATCTTCGATCTGCGGCGTAGTCTTTGCGAACAACCCGGTGCCGGAGCCATAAACATCCGGGGGCATGATAATATGTGCCTTCACCCGCGAACCAGCGACGGCCGACATAACTCTGAGGTCAGTCGCACGCTGTGAGAACGGCCTTTGAGCCTGGAGTTTCTCCTCGAGCTTTATGATATCATCATTATCTGTGAGTTCCAGCACCTGCGCACCGAGATCGGCGAGAGATGCCTCAGCAAGGTTCCATGTGCCAGAGGTCTACGTTGATTCGATTAGTAAACCCCAAAGGTAAAGAACGCGGAGGTCCGCGTTTCACGAGTAGGTCTGAAATGAAGAACGAACATGAATATAACAAGAATTCGTGCTCCTCTTTTTTAAACCAGCGATTAACGCTTCTGCGGAGGCTGTGTGAAACCCCGAGGCAGTGTGAATAGCCACGTCATGCTCGCTTGCAACGCGTTCCAAAAGCTCCAGGTCATCTAAACCACTGAATATCAAAGGAGTGACACGGCTTGAGACGAGTTTGTCGGCCTGCTCCTGTCTACGCACCAGAACCGTGATCGAGATGTCCCGGATGCGGTGAGACTGAGATGCGAGCAGTGTGGACAAGACGGTGCCGCCTCTATCAGATGTGAGTTGCCTGGAGCGGGAGAATACCCAGGAGGAAAGGGGAAGTTACATGTATCCCGTCGCCCCAGTTAAGAGAACTTTCACTCTCGCCATCGTAGCACCAGTCAAAGTAAGTAGATTTGGTCTTGGGATATATTATTCTGAAAACTCAGTGCTAAAAGGCTCATGAGTCACCCAGCCAGATAAACCGAAGAATCCGAGGTGAAATGCAGGTGGAGACCAGTCAACTCAGCTTTCCCATCCCCGAACGGCCCATGAATTCATCAGTAGAATGGAGCAATGGGCACCGTCACAGGTGCAGTAAAAGTATGGGCAAATTCAGGAGTGCTCAGGCCAGACGGCAGCTCTGCCAGAACCAATAAGCTAAACAGGCTCCATAGACCCAACCGTCACTCTTCAGCGTAGCATCGTCCAGCCACGCAGGGTCACCTGAGCAAAATCAAAGAAAAAAATCAACGAAAATGTCATTAATGGATATTTATCTCAGATTCTAAATTGTAATCAGTTCGCATTTCCAGCTGCTCGGAGAGCTCAGTGAGGCCCCACGTGACACGGGTGGACCAGTCCCGATATGGCAATTCGCCCCATCGAAAAATTAAAGACATCCAGAAGGCGCGACGTGTAAGTACCTGCCGGGATAATTAGATTGGTTCCTGGACAGAACTGAGAAATAGTATCATCAAAAGGGTGGAAGTGAGAGACCGACAAATACCTGGAACAGACCGGGTTTCAGCGGACACCATCCCCCGCGTTTGCGTGCAGGACGATCATATCTTTACATCATATTTGTCAGGGTTTTGTTACGTTGTACCGAGCCTGAGCTCGAGTCCTGTATTCATATTTCGTTGGCCACCGTTGTTCGGCAAGTCGCGACTTGGGTCAAGGGGTGAGAACCCGGCCAGCCAATCCGTTTGTTTAACTACAACCCGCCGTAATGGAGAAGCCAAACCCCTCGCCGCTACCGGGCGATGAGCCGGAGGCAAAACTCACAGAACACCAGTCTAAATCCGGGACTCCTGTGGCCGCCAGCTCACCTCTACCTCAGCCAGCCCCTTCTGCGGACAGCAGGTCAGCATCACAACAACCACTCCCATCAACAGAAACTGGTGATTCTGCTGCCACAATGGGCACTCTCTCCGGTGGGATTAAGAAGAAGGGAACCGCTAAGAAGGCGCCCAAACGACCAAGGAAGAGCGGACCCAAGAAGGCAGCCAAGAAGGCCAAGCCAACACCAGTCCCAGGAGCCAGCTCTGCAGCCGAGGATAATGATGATGAGGATGATGATGATGATGATGAGTCTGACCACGGGCCATACTGTATTTGCCGGGGTCCTGACGACCACAGGTGGATGATCTGCTGTGAGAAGTGCGAGGACTGGTTCCACGGGGAGTGTATCAAACTCAGCAAGGAAATCGGGGAGTCCCTCATCGAGCGATTCGTCTGCCCCAACTGCACCAAGGAAGGTCTGTCCACCATTTACAAGAAAACCTGCGCGCTGGGGGCCTGTCGCAAAGCAGCACGGCTCTGGCACGACGACAGAAGCGTCTTCTGCTCAAACGAGCATGCACAGGTGTGGTGGGAGCGCTTAGTGTCAAGACTTCCCAAAGGAAAAGCAAAGAACGGCCTAAACGACCATTTATCGCAAGACGAGTTTATGGCACTCATCACTAGCGATCTATCGGGCGTTGATGAAAATGGGCTTCTCACGCTGGTTAAAAAGCCATTTCAGAAGGAAACGACCAAATTACAGGATGCAAATGGCAGCAGTGAGTTTCAGCCAGCTTCACCATATTACGTGTCTCACTTTCAGCTAATTAAGTGTTCTATAGCCCCTCAGGAAGATTTATCAGAAATTCTCACGCAAGAGGAAAAGGCCATTCTGGAAGATGCAGCAAATACTCGTTTCCACCTAGCCGAAGATACTCTCTTATGTCACAAGATGCTAACACTGATTGAGTTGGCACAGGAGCGTCGCAGAAAGGTGATCAATGCCGGTCCCTTTGGTGACGATATGTGCGGCTACGATCCACGACTCGACACAATATCCGCACGAGACGCATTTGCGGCCTTTGTGAAGAGTCCGGAGGGCGAGGCCATCTTCCAGGCTTCGGAGCTTGGAAAGGCTGAGTGGATATGCGAGCGCAAGAGGTGCAAGGTCCACGGCGGCTGGCAAAAGATGCTTGTGCTTGGTATTAAACATCAAATTCGCGAGATGGCAGGTCAGGCCGCAGAAGTTAGTGAAGAAGAAAGGATTGTTCGAGATGCCGCCGGGGAGCGGTGGAGGAGGAAGAAAGCCGAGTGCAACTGGGTGGAAGTACTTGACGGAGCGTAATTCATTAATACCATCACACAGAGGATCTGGAACTTTGACGAAAGAGATAATTGGCATCCTCTTCACGAAATGGGACTGGCGTTAGTTGGATAATAGCAAATTAGCTCAGGCTTCAGGTACTTGTTTCGTTCATTCATTTAACCAAGTAAACGAACTTTCATGAATAGAGTCCATGGTCAAATTCACCCACTCAGTGAGTCCCAATAACATGGAGCAAGGCTAATCCACGCCCGCCGCTGTGGTTGCGCCTTGATAAATGGCGGGGCAACTGTGACGCATTTCTTATCACCCCGCAGCCAAAAGAAAATTTGGCTGCGATTCTCGAGGCAAAATTTTGGCCGTATCTGCTTATCAAGCAAACCAAACGCAGCTTCTTCTATTGTCCACTGCCTGAATAAAAGTTGCCATCGCCCTGGTTCTGGAACCCAAGGGTAGATATATAAAGGCTTCAGATACTCCTTCTTTTTTATCCTCTAGTTTTACTATTACCAATCCAGATCGCAAGGACCGTCACAATGGCCGACCAAAATCAACCCCGCGACCGCGAGGAGGACCTTGAGGAGATGCTCGCCATAGACGATGCCGCCGAGGAGATTGAGCAGGGCGACGACATCCCTATGGACTCAGACGACGAGCAGGAGGAGATCCTCCTCCAAAACGACTCGATCGCCTACTTCGACGTCCCCAAGGACTCCCTCTTCTCCATTGCGCAACACCCTGTCCACCCGTCCCTCATTGCTGTAGGCGGTGCTGAGGGTGCTGATGAGGACGCTCCCGGCGCCGGCTGGATCTTCGACACCTCCGCTGCCCAGTCCAGACCTGTACTTCCCGCAAGCTTCGCCAGCGACCCCGATGCCGCTGCCAACCTCCAGACCACACAGCTCGAGAGCCTGTTCGCGATCGAGGGCCATTCCGACTCGATCAACGCCCTGACCTGGACCCTGCCCCAGGGTGAAGTCCTTATCAGCGGCGGTCTCGACGGCAGAATACGAGCATGGAAGACGGAGGTGAAGCCCGGCCAGGCCCTCAAGGTATCGCTCCTCGGCGAGGCGCAGGAGGTTCCCGAGGTCAACTGGGTGGTGCCTTGCCCGAGCACCACCAACCCCAACACAATCGCTCTTGGCTCTTCAGACGGCTCCGTCTGGGTCTACACCGTCGACCCCTCCGACCCATCCAACGCTCTCCAGATCGTCCAGTCCTACTTCCTCCACACCATGCCCTGCACAGCCGGCGCATGGACCCCCGATGGCAAGCTTCTAATCACTGTCTCCGAGGACACCAGTCTGTACGTTTGGGATGTGTGGGGTGAGGCCGCCGCCAAGGGCCTGACAAGCGACAACGGCATGGCCTGTGTCTCACTCACTGGTGAGGACCAGCGATTCGAGGTTGAGGGCGGTCTCTACTCCCTCGCCGTCGACCCCAAGGGTGCATTCGTCGCAGCCGGCGGCGCAGGCGGTGCCATCAAGGTCGTCTCCCTCCCCCGTCTCTCCGGCAACGCCCAGTCGCAGGGCCGTGGCAAAGGCAACAAGGGTGCCGCCGACCCTACAAGCGGAGGTCAGATCCTCGCCTCCCTTCACACACAGTCCGACAGTGTCGAGACCCTGGCTGTGTCTCAGGCATCTACTACTCCACCAACGACACTCCTTGCTGCTGGGTCCGTCGACGGATCCGTCTGCGTGTTCGACGCGACCCGCCGCTTCGCCGTGCGAAGGCACATCATCGGCGCTCATGAGGAGCACTCCGTTGTCAAGGTTGAGTTCATCAAGGACTCGTGGGTACTGACCAGCTGCGGCATGGACGGCGTGGTACGGAGGTGGGATCTCCGCGGTGGTGCTGCGGGCTCTGGCGCTGCAGATGCTTCAAACTCCGGCTTAGTGAAGGTATGGAAGGGCCACCGAGGAGATGGCGAGGGCGGCGGTGTTCTAGGCTTCGTACAGGGCGAGACAGGTGAGAGAGTGGTTACTGCAGGCGATGATGCAGTAGCGCTTGTTTTCGAGGCATGAATGATGATGGGGGAAATATAAAAGTTAAAAAAAGAAATGGAAAGGCAGGTCGGATGAGCATGATTGCATGACTTTAGAATACCTCTAGTGAATATATAAAGAGCAAGGGTTCGTTCAAGAAACCCCAAAAACATATCAACTCAACCTCCTCAGTGCCTGGCCTCCAGATGTGATGTATCTCGGTGCCTGTTGTCATAATGCACGATAGCATCAAGAGATCTGTGGGGAAGACATCTTAAACCGGAATCATATGGCAATCGGATTTTGCCCATCTCGGAGATTTTTGCTTGAAAGCAAGGGGAAAGCGAATCATCGATCCATGCTCCCTGACATCCGCTCTGAGTGACGCAGTGAGCCGCGGTCCTTATCGGCGCTTATCGGCGCTTATCGGGCATCGACGCTTTTTTAGCCATCTGCACCAAGAGTGAGTTTTTCATGGAGCATTGAAGACAGCTCCGACGACGTAATTCCCCTCTAATACCAACTTCAGTCAATCACCAACAGTCCCGAGCGCATCGCATTAGACGCCACCCCAGTCGCTACCCAACCCAGATTCCCACTTCCAGTCAACCAACCCATTCGTCAAAATGTTCGGAGGATGTGAGTCGAAAACTCCCATGATTGCCAGGCCAGGGCACGAGCGCGTTGGAAATACCAGATAAACTGACTTCGAGACGACAGTCGCCCCCCCTCAACAATCCCAGGAGGAGATTCGCGCCATGGAGGCCGAGGCTGCCTTCACCGTCCAGCAAGTCGCTGCCACAGCCTTCCTCCTCTACTTGTGTACGTCACCCCGGACCAACGACGAAGACGGTCTATGCGATAGCGAAACTAACAAGGACACGTCTCGCAGCTCCCTTCGCCATTGACATGGTTGGCAAGATTTTTTAAATATGTTTTACCTCAAGCGGATACGCGGATAGCATCAGAAAGAAGCAAAGAAAGCAATAAATGTACGACGACCTAGGCTCGGGGATTATAAAGTAATATATGAACGGACCTTATGAAGCAAATCCGGGCCGGAAAGACAGGCCCGCCCTTGTACGATAGTATCAGGAACTTGTCCAGGATAGGACACTGGGATCAAACTCAATAGAACTCGACAATTGTACAATATTCATTCAGTCTCCAAGCATGAGATGTGTTTACCTATCAAGGGATACATGATAGCTTCAAATAACCAGGCCGCCAATCAGGGTCGGCTGCTGCGAGACCCTTTTAATATCCTCCCCTCTCTTTTCAGCAAGCTCACACTGCAAAAAGGCGTTGGCGAAATTTGGGCCGGTCCAATTAGGGTAATCGTATCGTCACTTCATTGCCATGCCTTGCAACACACACAAAGTCCGGGGTAAACCTGCTGGGTTTATGAACATAAGGCTCCTATCTCTTAGTTGCTTGAGCGGATTCAGCAGAAGGGGGGGACATGACGTATATCAAATCAAGATTATAACTCCGATGTCTGGTTACGATTGACTGCGATTGAGGAGAAGTATACAATGGTCAGTCAATGAAGCATTGATGAGGCTCTGGTTCCATTATTAATAATAGCCCATACCAGTTGAACTATCCTTGCCCAGGAACCCTTTGACAAACTCCATGTGTTGCTCGACTAACTCGACGTCGCAATAAACCAACCATTCGCCAATACCCAATATTCTAACACCCAGGCCATGGGTTGCCGAGTTACCTCAAGGCAGTCCTGCTCTTTTCCCACTCCCCATAGTCACCATTAAGTGCCTCCAATTCTTTCTTCAGGTGCTGAAGCTGCTTCTCGTAATCCTCCAAAATCTGTTGGGAAACTTGGTTAGCAAAATACAACATGAATAGTCCAGACCTGGTTCCAAAACTTACCCTCTTTGCCTTGGCCTCGCTCTCTTCATCCAGACCGCCATCCTCTCCATTGGAAGGCTTCTCTTTCTCCTTATTCAGCTGGTCGGCGTAGTCTCTCAGCACAATCAGTCGGCTCCAAAGCTCTTCCTCCCGTGCCCCCACCGCAGGGTCCATAATGTCCCTCTCGAGTCCTTGGAGCCTCGAGCTGAGGTCATCCTCGTCACCACTCAGTGCATATCCTCTGTTGCGCAAGACCTGGACACGGGCAGCCAGTGCCATACACCGCTCGCTTATCGCTGTCTGTCGTCTCCGGGCTGCCAAGGCGCGCACCTCTGTCTCTAACTCGTGGCGCTGGAGGATAGCATCCAAACTGCCGTTGACCTGGTGTAGTCGCGTGTTGAATTCGGAGATGGCTCGTTTCTGTGTCTGCAGACGGTCCGCGAGTCCCTTGTAGCCGGAGCACAAAACGGGCATGAAACCCGGGGCGGGCTTATTCTGGAGAGCTTCCTCCCACTCACGCGGGTCTTCGAAGGGCTGTGGCTTGTAGAAAGGGATGTGAGCTTCGTCGACCTTGTTGTAGAAGTAGTGCTTGAAGACGCAATTCGGGTTCGCTGGGTCCCATTTTTCTGTTACCAGCTTCATCTGCTCGAGTATCGGCTTCTGGTCTGCATGTTCTCATCTGTTAGCATTCATGCTCCTGCCATTGATCACCTTAGTCTGCGGATGGGCTCTTACGGGGTGTTTCCTTTCCAGGTTGCCATAACGAGCTCGATAGCTGGGCCTGGGACTGGGATAAGGTTGGCATCTGCTGCGCTTGCTGCTGCTGTGGCACTAGCAAGGAACCCCCGAGCGCATTTGTCTGTTGTTGCTGTTGCGGTTGCTGCTGTTGAGGTGCACCCAAGGTCTGACCGAAAATGCTCCTGTTTGGTTGGGCAGGTTGCGCCGTTTGTGCTGTTTGCGGCTGGCCAAACAAGCTCAAGGGCTTCGCCTGGGTTGTGGCGGCTGGCTGGCCGAAAAGAGACATCGTGGCAGCTTTTGTTGTTGTTGTCGTGATGCTTCGATGGTCCTGGAGCTCTGACTGGAACAGCTCGATAAACGGATGCGCTCAGCGTCGAGGTGCTCCGTTCATCTGTCTTCCAGTAGAGTGAACCGGATGGCTTGACCGACTATTGAATAGATTTGGCGATCAGAGTGGATTTTTTGTTATGTCAAATCGCCCTTTGGTTGAGTTCACAAAGCTTATCGTTGTTGGAACAATGGATGTTACTTTTTTGTATATTTTCTCCCAGGCACAACACGGCCTGTCCAGATTTCCCTAGCGAGGCGCGTCTGTGCTGCCACTAAGCCTAACCTATAAGCAGGTGGCCGACCTACCCTGTAGCATTTCTACATGTTCTACATCTCACTCGGGTTCGTTGAAAGTGATCATTGGAAGGGAAACGGCTGCGCCGATAATTTAAATTTATCGACATGTTTCCGTTGAGGAGTCAGTGAATCCTTTAGGGGTCATATATCTTCCCAGTTTGATTCTCACATGTGCTGGATGGATCTTGGGAGCTTGTCTAAACTTCTGAGCCAAGGATGTACAAAGACGATTTGTTCCTAGGAAGAACATAAGTAAGATCCGTAGGACACTAGTAGATATAACACCAAAATGCATCAAGGAGTTGCTTAATACATATGCTTTAAAAATACTTCACAGATGACCTGAGAAGTCATGTAAGCGCTCGTTAACCTCGAGTTATCAAGAGGCTCTCGTCGAACGCACCGGCATTATCTCGGCTGATTACTAACCCAGGATATTGGCATTCCTTGGGCGTAGGTCCGGCCAACCAGCCAATCACGGCACTCCAATTCCAACTTCACATCAAATCCCAATCCCGGGATTCCTAACCACCATTAGATCAACTTAATCTCGCGGATTGGCAGCTCACGAATCGCCAAAATGTCTACTCGAAGGCCCCAGTATGTACTGACCTCCTGAACGGGTGTCTTTAGACTCCGCTGTATCGATGATGCGGCACAATGGCTGCCCAGCCCAGGACCATGCGACTAATAGTTCCCTCATAGGTTCAACCAGACCCTCCTCATCGACACCACCCCCCTCCCCGACGACATCCCAAAGGTCCAGGAGGTCGGCGCCAGTTCCGCGCCCCTACTATCCGCTTCTTACTTCATCGGCGCTCGCTGCCGCGACTACAACGATGACTACATGCAGTGCAAGAACGAGAACCCCGGCCGCGGCGAGTTCGAGTGCTTGAAGGAGGGCCGCCGTGTTACTCGTTGCGCCTCTAGCGTGTACGTTGAAATCCGCAAACAGACTTATTGAAAAACATGAAGCTTCTGCAAAGCTCAGATTGTCGACCGGACACGCTGACAGGACGGGCAATACAGTATCGAGGACGTCAACAAGCACTGCCTCGAGCAGTTCACCAACCACTGGAAGTGCCTCGACAACCACAACCACCAGCTGTGGCAATGCCGCCCCTTCGAGTGGCGACTCAACAAGTGTGTCTTTGACAACCTGGTGAGTTCCTACCGCCCAACCCGCGACATTCATCTATGCAATATATCCTTGAAGACCCCAGAGCTTACACCGTTCCTCCAATCCAGAAACTCGAGAAGAAGATCCCCGACCAGCCTGGAAACGTTGTCCCCGTCGAGCTCCGACCGCAGCAGATCTTTGCCGACCGCAAGTACCGCTCCATCGAGGGCAAGCCCTTTGTTCCTGGGCAGGAGGCGAAGCAATAAACGGGTGCGGTTTGGGATACGAAAATCAAAGATCGATGAGGGCGGTCCTACGTTGTGTACATTGTGTTGATATATTAGAGGATTGACCACCATTTTTTTTCTACCATCCATACGTCCTTTTTCGGCTCCGGTGATACTTGGTGCGATTTGAGCTCCATATGTTGCTACAACGGTACCTGCTTTTGGGCCAAAGGCGACAGAATGTTAGGGCATCTGGATTCAACCCGCTGGTTCAGCTTATTTATTAGGGTTCCTAAAGTAAGTGGAGGCCGTAAATATCTACAGGAACTTCTCGGCTGTTCTGCGTAAATAGAGTGACGTTTATGCCTTTTGCCGGAGGTGTCTCGGACCAGTTCGAAGCGAAATGCAAATATTTCTAGAGTTCGCGGCGCGATTGGCAATGATTGCTCTCGTAAGCTGTCAGCCTGGAGCATAGGATACCAAAAGGCTGTGGGCAACTGATATCAACTTATGATTAGGCGACAAGGAAAACTTCGATGTTAAGAAAACATGTCACTTCTCACGCTATTGTGTCCCTACTGCTGGTGATATTGTGTTGAAAGAATACGCTGGTGCCTTTATGTTGCCCTTTTGTCTGGGTGTCACCTTCTACTTATCTTATGGTTTTTCGGTTGATTCTATGTATCATTCTCTCAGTTACGAGTGAGCACTTCAAAGCAAAAGCTAACTCCGAGAGGCTGGTGATTGGTTGTCAATGGATGAGCAGCGCTGCTACAAGAAAACATGTATATGATCGGCAAGCCCCGTCTCTCTGTGATACTGGGCCATTTGGTACAACTGATTGATCGGACCGAGCAGTCGAGTCCAGTCAAACTGACAAAGGTACTTTGTTGAACCCGGCCCACGAAAACTCGGAATGTAGATGCATCATCATACGTGGAAACGTGAGACTTGCATCTTGGTTCACGGCAGACACGAGGACTATGCTTGTGTCACAGGCACGACGAATATCCGAAGATTATTTGGCGCCAATGTTCCTACGGGGTACTTACGATGCCCATGTGTGTCCAGTCCAGGAGGCGACTGACCATGGGATTCTAGAGCCTGGCCATTTCTAAATCTGAGTAAGTATTCTAAACTAAAGTGAGTGCAAATAGGCCAGTCTTGTAACAACCAACAAGGCAGTACTGAGAAGTACTTTCTATATGTAGGTATCAAATGCGCAGCGCGTAAATGTTATCTGTCCGCCCAGGCTTGATTGGACCTGCAGGCGTGGTTTGTGGCATCTGTTGGTTGTGGTTTATTTAAATTTCTTCAACAACAGAAATCATCCCACAAATCAAATATGCCATTCGGTCGACGCGGGATCAAGGAGCATAGATAGAGAGGATATGCCGGACTTCACAGGGTTCCCTGGGCGAAAAGGAATGGCTTCTAGAATCATGACCTGGGGCATGGTGTTATCTCCGTTTGCAAGTCTGTGAAAATGTCAGTTAACCCTTAACTGTGCAGGACGTTCGTCCCGTCAGTGTAAAGCCTGATGCGGGTGCGGTCCGTCGGCTTTGGGAAAGGCGTTTGCTCATTCTGATGAAGGCATATTGAAAACAGCATTTCGTCATCTAGTTGTGAGCAGCAGTCGCTGGAAAATAACACAATGCGATATTTGAGAGGCCTGTCCTCAGCTTGTGGTACTGAAATCGGCAAGTTCCATGAATGTGACTAAATTATCCATTGTTAGCAGCTTATTACTCCGGGGAGGATGATGGAGGAGCTGGGGGGCGTGCGAATGAGAAAGCTAAACGAGGGGGCCACTCCAGCTCCTAAAATTGGCGTATCTAAGTCCCAGTGTTTCGGGGTATTGAGGGGGTGGGGCTTTACGGTGTTCAGCTGTGATGGTGAGACATGACCAAACAACGGACGTTGAGTCGGATAGGTAGAAAAGGACTGATCACCGTATTAGAGCGCGTATTCTTGATGGAAATGTTGCCATCGAGTTAAACGTGTTGGTTGAGTTTTTGACTGTTGGTGCCTAGGTGCCGTGGGAGGACTCAGAAATAGAATCTATCCCTTTGTCTGTAACAACCCCTGGTCGTGTCTGTGCGCTTAGCGAAAGGGAGGAAAATCCTGGCATGCGTTCACACGGTGTGCTTCCGTAGCGAAAAGCAAAATAAATGACCGAAATTGCTCGCCTAGATCAGATTGATGCTTGTGTGCGGCTTAGGTTCTTCCGCCGCCAACTGGGAGGAAGCGGACAAGCTTTGCCCTGGTGCGGCTTATGAGTAATTTAGGTTGAAGGCCGAAATTGCCACTGGGGGGTTCTCGGGATGGTATGGCGGATGCAAGAATGGAGAACTTGAAGCAAATTGGCAGGAGGATAATACTATGTTGTCTCCTCGGCCGCTACTTGTCAAAGAGCGACGAGTGAGGGGCGAATCCCACCAGCTTATCGGAACTCGGATGCCACGATATTAACCTGTTGTTTTGTGAAGATATACAGACGGATGCAGCTGTATTTTTGGAATGCAATGATCCGTCATTGGATGCATCAATGTGGCTGTTCTGTCTTCTTCCCTCTGTCTCAGAGTGCATGATTTGCCCGTGGACGTCATCATGCCCCGTCGACTTTGCGGAAGCGAGGAAGCAAGGAGGAGAGAAACAAGAAATTTGGTCCGATGGAGAGTGGCACCATGGAAATCACTGGCATCGGGGGCCTAGTGCCGGCATTGAAAGGTCGATGCATGCAGCATGAGTACAACCAAACCGCCGCCATGGCCCCATAATCATCTTTGCATCCCACCCGCTTGTCATTTGGCTGAGAATTTACCTGGAGGATGGAAAATGTTGCGGATTGTTAGAGGAATGGAAAGAACAACAGCTGCTGCTCCCAAGGGCGATAATGACTCGAACTATCGTCCAGAGCGTTATGCCATTGCATTCAATACTTGGCATTGCATTGCTTCATTGTTAGTCAAAGCTGTTGCCGACCGGGGTTTCAGCACTGAGATTGAGGCGGTTTCAGAAAAGCACGCAGACCTATGACGGATCAATGCGGTGATAGCTTGTTTAATGGAGACGCAGGGATTCTGTTGGCCGATGACACCTGGACTTGGATCATCACGGGCAAGGATCAGAGCACAGGCCCCACTGCCACCTCGTCCTGCAAGGTACGACGGCATGACTGCACTACGCTTGTACGTGGATGAACTTCCTTGGACCTTTCATCCTGCTGATTAGAGGAGGCGGCCTTTGGGAGTGATCCCGACATTTGCTTGCAGTGCAAGGATTTGCCACGGCGAGAGAGCTGGCTGGCGTTAGCCAAGATGAAAGGGTTCGGTAAGCTAGATTGACGGGCGTGACAACGAGCAGATGCTCCTTGCATCTGGATTAGCTGACCAAGGACGCAGCAAGTAATTTGCGAGATGAAGTATTTTCCGCCCCTCCCGAGGAGAAAGAGGCCTGCTGAGGGGGATCGCCATGATGCCCAACAAGCAAGTACGATCACCGTCAAGACCGTTTGCCAAGGTCGAGTATCTCGATGCACCAAGTATCGTAGGTACAAATGTACATCGGAGACAGCGAGAGAAAAAAAACCAAAAAACCAAAAATCAGGACCCAGAGGATAAACCAATCAGTGAGAGTGTGCTCCGTACGCGAATCTGGCTGTGCAACCGCATTGGACCCGAGTGCGTATGCCGTATGCCGCTGTTGTTTGAGGAAGATGAGCTCGGGGCTTCAAAATGCCCAACCCTTGCATAGACACACCCCTAGTGGGGCGAGCGGCCCCCAATGCCTGGCGCATCGCTACAGGCCGCCGCACGGGGCCAACGCCTGCCGGTTAGCGCTTGCCACAGCGGGAAGTCGCTAGAACAGTGGCTGTCGGTGCCCTGGAGCCAGTCATCGCCTAGGCGGTTGTGGCAGCCGCCCTTCCCTCTTGTGGCGGTCTGGGGGTGAGGGGCAGGGGTGCATCGGTACCTGGATGTGGGGCAGGCAGCTCCTGGTACCAGCTGCTGCTCAACGCTTCCCTCGCTCCTCGCCTGTGCCCTGTCCTCGTCCTCGTCCTCCTCATCTTCTGCCTGGTTTGCGTCTCCCATCTTTCCTTGGCCTTCTCTTCACCTTCGCCTCTGCGACCCCGGTCTGGTACTTTGTCACTCATTACGACGCCTTCCACTCATTCCCACTTCGTTTCTACACTCCCCAGCTGGAGCCACAACTCTTTGACACCCCCGTCAGGTCGATCATTTTTATATACTTCGTCGCTCGCCCAGTGGGCTGCATCGTCTCTCCTTCCTTCTCCATCGGCCTCTATGCGACAGAGATTTCTCTAGTCTTCCTTTCTTTTCAATTCACCCTCATTCGTTCCTTAACGTGTCATTCACACGACACAACACACTCATTAGCAGCCGCGTGCGGTTTCACGTCGTCTTCTTTGCAGCATTCAACCTACGATTTCACCATCCATTCCCCAGGAAACCAGTCAGATTTATTCGTCGACTCGAACAGATACTTCCCCACCAAGCAATCTTTCTGAGATTTTGGCCGGACCACACCAGCTTCGATATTTCTGATCTCTTCTTCAAAGTTCTCGACGAGCTTTCATCCATTTCCCCAACTTTTACACAGCAAGAAGTGCCACCCCAGCTGGTTCTGATTATCCGAATCCTCAAAAGGTATGTGGAAAAACGTGCATATATGTCAAGCCTGCAACGACCTTTGTGAGATCTGTCGTCGTCAACTGCTCTCCGTCGCCTGCCTAAACTCGGAAATCACTGTCGTCGTGTTTGGATACAGTCCAATGTTGGAAATGGGGTCTCTCAATGTCGAGAGTACAACATCACATGCCCATTCTCAAACACCATGGCCACGCCCGATTGTATGGGAACGCCCATCCAGTCTCGATCTGCCTGTACCAGCATGTCTCGTGAGCAATGTCTCAACTCACATTCCCCCACACTGCGCCCGTTCCATGGTGAACTTGAAACAGATCACTCAGATATATTTGAGACACATGTGTTCGAGAAATGCCTAATGAAGAACTGGACGATCAACGACCAGCCTCTTGATGGTCGCTTTGCATTTCTCTTTGCTGCTATATGATGTTTCTGTTATTGAGAAGTGGAAATGACTAACTTGATGGTGTTTATAGAAACTAGGTATCAACCAGCATTTCCACAAGGACCTATAGGACAAATATCCCATTCAAGATGAAGGCCTCACTTTTCATTGCGGCTACTGGCGCGGCCATTTCTATGGCTCAGCCTCTTGCAAAGCGTGCTATCATTACAGAGTTGGTCATTGAGACTGCTATGGTCACCGAAACCGTGACGGTCAGCTGTCTTGCTGGACAGTCGGTAAAGCCTACCACTGTTGAGCAGCCTGTTCCGACTACGATCATCATCAAGCCTTCGTCCAGCAGCACGTCGGTCGCACCGGTTATCCCATCCACCACCAGTGTTGTGGTTCCCGTGATTACAACCACCTCTTCCTCGATTGTTGCTCCTCCTCCCACGACGACTTCAGTGTCCTCGGCACCAGCACCAACCACGACTTCCACGTCTGCACCGGCGCCCACCACCACCTCTACATCTGTCGCTCAGCCAACAACCTCGACGTCTTCTTCCGCCCCCGCCACTCCTACTGGATACGAGGACACCATGTTGTACCACCACAACATCCACCGTTCCAACCACTCCGTTGTCGCTATGGAGTGGGATACCACACTCGCTCAGTATGCTCACAACAGTGCCAGCAACTGTGTCTGGGAGCATGACATGTACGTCTAGAAGAACCATGTGTTTTAACGTAAGGATGAGAGTTGTTGACAATTATTTGTAGGAACCAAGGCGATGGCGGCTACGGTCAAAATCTCGCCTCTTGGGGATCAACTGGCGACATCGATGACCTCCAGATCTCGACTGGTGCTGCTGCTGTTACTGAGCAGTGGTACAACGGCGAGGAGCCTCTGTACTCGTCATTCTACGGTTTGGCTGACCCTGACATGACCGACTTCCACCTCTGGGGTCACTTCACTCAGCTCGTCTGGAAGGATTCCACCCGTGTTGGTTGTGCTACCGTCAAGTGCGGTGCTGGTACTGTTCTGGCTTACCAGGGATGGTACACCATCTGCAACTACGGCACCCCAGGTAAGATGCCACTTGACATTGATCTCACTCTAGGACACACATGATGCTAATTCGATGGATCGCAGGCAACTACGCTGGCGAGTACGGCAAGAACGTCTTGTCACCCCTGAAGCAGGGCACAATCAAGGTGACGATTGACGAGTAGTGATGAATAGCTGGTCTTTAATTTCGGGATAGAGCCCTTACTTGACGGGCTCTCATGAGTCTCGTACATTATCAAGGACATTGCAACATTTATTTTTTGATTCTCACATGTACTTTATGCCAAGTCGCACTGCACGATCTTCCCACTTCTCTTCTTAGGACATACATGGCATGTCTTGTTTGGGCTGCCGTATGATCTGCTTTTTCTTATACAACACCGTGGCATTGCATGCCATGGCGGGTTTTCTTTGGCAACGAGTGAGTCACCTGAAGACAGGGACAGGAAGACAACACTGCATAATACTTGCATGGCGCAGTCTTTACTTCTCAGCACCACAAGGGAGCGGGTTTTATCTACATGATGAGAACCGAGCGTCACGAGCTGGCCTGGGATTGGTTAGCTGTGCTCGCCTGGTTGGATTGTTTGTACGAAAGACTCGTTGGCAACTTTGAACGAATATTACAATAACACTTAGCTTGTGTTAGTTAGGCATTTCTGTCGTATGCACAATGAGAGAGATGGTTGCATCTTGCTTGCATTGCATGATCCGGTGTTTGCCGTAGAGTGTGACATGTAGTCTTTTATGCAAGGGGTTATGCATTCTTCACATAACACTTGGCCAGTCAGTGTGAAAGACAGAGAACGAACGAGATCGACAAGTCGGGGGTTGTTTGTCGATTGGGGCCGGGCCGGGTCATCGGGGTTACGGGAGCGTTCCCTCGGTCCCTTGAGCGAAACCAGCGGCTTGGGTCGGCAACTCTCCAGCAGTCGCCACCATGGAGAGACAGCTGAGGGGAGCACGCGCAGTGACGAATGAAAGTAGGGATAAGTGTGCGAAGACGAAAAATAGTAATGTTACATGATTCCTGCAGCCCTTCCCCTCATATCATGCCGAAAGTGAGACGGGAAAGGGCATGAGATGAGGAGATGGTCATGTAGCTATGCATGAAATCATGGGTTTTGGGGAAAGTGTCTGCCCATTTGGAAGGAGAAAAAAAAGAGCTTCCCCTCTCTCAAGCATCATGGGCGCGTGCAAGGACTGCTTCGCCTCTCGGACAATAGCTCGATGAGAGAAGTTTGTATCAGGTATTACGCATTGCCGATCAGGGTCTTGCACTTACACGAGAGGACTTGGGCGGGTATTTCGAGAGCCACTGAACAATAACATGGAATGGATTAAGCGTTGGGCAGCCACTGTGCTGCGCTGCTGCCAGAGGGGCCACCGCCTGGGCTTGGGCTGCGTCCAGGCCTGTTCAGGGCCCTTTCCCTAGGTACCTACCCAGGTAATGTAGGTATACGCACTACGACGAGCAAGGGTCTACGAGCAAGGGTTCGGAGAGCAAAGGGCCGGGGCCTGGAGCGTACGTTTGAATCCGGGACCGCGACGTCATGAATCGTTTTATTCTCACGATCCATCACGCCACTTTTTCCCCAACCTGCCTCCGCCTCTGGCCTTTTGCGACGCTGCCTCCTCCTCCTGGAGCCTGGGTTTAGACTTTGAGATCCAGCCAGACCAAGCATTCCGGCCAGGCAATCAACGCATCTCAGTCCCCGTTGGGCCTAGCACGCCGGGCAGCCAACTCGGCGGTCTGCTAGTTCGTCCTTTTCGCGATCTTGCGTCCAACCTGACTCAACCCCATCTTCTGGTCGCCCCCCAGTCGGTGAGGCCAAGCGACCACATGGCCTTGTCTCGAGCGGATCGCGTCCCCATCTCGCTGGGCTGAAAGAGGGACCAGGAGGAGGAGGAGGAGGAAAGAAAGAGTCATGGATGGGGGGACGGATGGTGGTGTCGGCCGCCGCAGACCGGCAGCCACCTTGGAAACACAGCGCGTGAAGCAACCCAGAATCTGGACTCGCATGATCCCACCGGGAGTCAAAGTCTCGCGGCCCATCTCGTGACAATGATGTGGTTTATCGGGAAGGCAAGGGAAGAATAAGGGTCCGTTGGGGGTAGGTGGCCGCCTGAGCAGGAACGGGTTCGCGGATTAACACATCTAATATGTGCCAAAACCTGCTATAGCCCTCTCCCCCTTCCAGGGTCCACCCCTTCTGCTATTGCCTCGATCTCGCAGTATTACCAAGATGACCCGGCGTTGGTCGTGTGAGCCTTTGCTCCGTGATCTTCCACACTCCGTCCCTGCCTGAAGGGGAAGGGGGGAGAAAATAGTCGTGTCCTGCCCTGGGGGCGGCCCATTCATTCCCCTTGGCCCCCTTGGTACATTCGTGTGTCATACTCATCCACATGTGCGCAGGCCGGCTGATATGTAGGCCCGTTACCACTCAGGGTTCCTTCTCACCTTTGGGGTCGTGAATAATAAGCTTTTTTGCCATTTGTTGTTGACGGGCTGGTGCGTTGTGGGTTTGCCTGTTTCCTCGTTTTGCCTGTCGTCCCCTCGCTTTCCTCACCCCCTGGGAGCTTTCCCTTTTTCTTCTTTTCCTGGGTAATGTCTGCGGCCGTGGCCTGCAAGCCTCTTTCGTCATTCTCCATGCTCTACTTTCCTGTTCTGCCCATCGCTTAGGCAAAGATGACTGTGACATCAAATTAGGTCTCCTGGCCGGATGGGAGTATTGGAACTATGGGGGTGGCCCCCCCAGGGTCGGAGGCAGTACATAAAACAGGTCATCAAGCGATGTCACGCCAAGGTGTGTGTTGGCCAGGTCAACAACAAGGCAAAAGTCAAGAGATAAATTTAAATTATCACAAAACGAAACAGGAAAATCTTAGAATAGAAAGAGGAACAGAAATCAAGAACCAACGCGCGCGCGCAGGGAGGACGGAAAGGTGTGTTACACCGAGGTTAGTAAGTAGCGGCATGCACGCACTTTGGGGCGGCCGCTTTGGGTAATTTCCCCTGTGTGACAAAGCGAGGAGAGGATGACTACCACTACGACAAATCAGATGAATAATGGGAGGGAATGTTCTTTTTCCTCCGTTATCAAGCACTACGGGCCTTGGCCGAGACCGGGCGTGCCGCATTTTAGTGGATTTAAGGGAGGCTTTAGCTTCTGGCCAAGCGCGCTATGATAATCTGACAAACGGGGTCTGCGGATAAGGTAGCGCACACGGCGGAACGGGCGGTGTTTATCAGCCCGAGGATAAGGGAGGGTGCACCTATAGCAAGGTGCTATCTGAGTCTGAGTAAGGCAAGTGAGGCTCTGGGCGCCTGGGAAGGGTCAACGTGGCGCGCTAAAAAGGGCGCTGGAGAGGAATTACCGGCGGAGTTTAAAGGAGCTGCGCGACCAAATCCGAGGCCTTGAGCCGGGCAGAGGCTTATCAATCCATCCATCCATCCCTCGCAGCGCCCGCAGCACGACGAGCACAGACCCAGAGCGAGAAGCAGCGAGCGCACAGAGACGACGGGAGAAAAATGCAAAACAACAGGTAAAACAGGCAGTCGCCTGGTCGGGGAGACGAGGAATGGATGGGCTGCATGAGATGGGCTGTTCTGTTAGGGCATTAATGAACAGGCAGGGCCAGGGCTGATCAGCGAGGGCACCCGATGGCTTGCTGATCCGGGCCCACACGCGACCGACTGATGAGCTGATGAGTGAGCTGAGATGGTGCCAAATGTACGATCCGCTGCCTCCCCCCCCCCTTCGGCACCCGAAGGGGGTTAATGGGCGACTCCGGATCTAGGCGAACCGCGCTTCCTGTGCGAGTTCTCTCGTTCGCCAGCGCCCCCTGACATCGGGTGGGTAACATACGTGCCGGTGCATTTGAAATCAGCACACCATAAGTCCGTTGTGCATACATAGGGCCATAGTGGCCCTATTCAGTATAATAGGATCATGGCTGGCCTGTCTTGTCACGATACACTTATCTTGCCTCTCATATCCCCTCGCACCCACCCCAACTTTGCATGTCGTGAAACTGTCTCCTGGACTGAACAGACACACCTGTATATATATTCGTAATATATACATACGTACAGACATACCCACATTCGAAAGCGGCCATTACTGAGCTCGCTCTCACTCACACCCACGCTCACAACTCACACTCACAAACAGCACACATCTCCCGTCGTCTCATCGAACTGCCTGAATGGCAACGATAACGCTGAGTGAAGTGGCCAAATCTCGTCCTAAGCGGGCGCCGCCGTCACCTCCAGAGTCATCCAGACCGCCCTCCAAGAGGGCTCGCACCCTCACCGAATCCGAGGCCACCGCCAGGACCAACACCACCACCGTACCCGCCAACGTATCCGAGGTCACTAGGAAGTTGCGTCGGAGGGATAAGCAGAGCCCTCCCCCGCCTCAGGACAGGAGTACGCCGCCATGGGAACCCAATCTTCTCACGGGCCTGCCGTGCGGCCTGCCCAAACGAGAACCCGTCGTCGACGCTGAGGAAAGATGTGGAAAGTGAGTGGCACCAAGCCGTTGGGATCTATGCATACGTTTGTATGTGAGTTCGTGTATGCTAACCTCACTTTTTCGCTTTCAGGAGCCTGGAAGAGTCTTGCAAACGATCGCTGGATCATTTCCCCAATCCTGCCTTCGCCTTTCCCACTCCCACCTTGGAGTTCGATTTCCGTTTAGCAGTGACCCTGCGCCCTGAGCCCGCCCACGTCCCGGGGCGAGCACACAAGGAGATCACCGCCATTTCCTCGGGTACCTGGTCTGGCTCATTCGGACACGGACAAGTCATGGTATGTATTCCCTCGGTTGAAAGCACAAGAAATACAAACGACCCAAGACTCTAACATGTGGACTAGACTGGAGGCTATGATCTCGGGCAGGCAAGAGGCTTTCGCCCCATCCGCATTGTCGAAGGCGCCTTCATCATGAGGACCACTGACGAACCACCTGCTGTGTAAGCCAAAGCTACCCAACGCTCCTAGCTCAAGAGGCTCGGTAAACATGATTCCTAACATGATATCTAGGTTGGAGATGAGAACCCGAGGCTCACTCTCAGGGCCCTGCGAGATCCTCGATGCGCTCCTCAGCTCACGGAAGCCAAGGGAGATTGACCCTCGAAAGTACGGCTTCCGCATGTTCCTCACCATCAAGACGACAGACAAGCGCTACGCCGACATCGTCAACTGCGGCCTGTGGGTCGCCAGCGGAGTGTGGCGAGGCGAGGAGCTCATCATCGATGCCTTCCGCGTCGCGTGAGCACTCGGCCCTCCTGAAGGACTAATTCAACCTGGTTTTGGCCGGCCATCTGGTCGACCTTTCTTCATCGGTTTCTTCTCCTCACTCGGATCAACACATTTTCTTCGATCAAAGGGATTAGACCTCTTTTACTCTCCATTCCGGCGTTGACGATAACGATTTTTGCATCTGCGTTTTATTTCTTCTTATTGCATTGGGATTGCTGGATTTTCTTTTATTATCACCGCTATTATTGATACCTGGGTATTCTTTGGGTATGACTTCTGGAAACGAAGCATCGGTACATGGACAGGGCGTTGGATTGAACCCTTTTCTCCGCAACGAGTCTTGTCGGACAGAGACATCTGGGGGTCTTGATTTCTGAGAAGCACGGCGTTGGTATTAATTGCTTCTCTTCGCATATTGGATGTCGGGTCCGTCAAAAGGGGGACAGAAATGTTGAAATGTATCTGTATGAAAGCGTTAGCATAGCTGTGCGTGTATACGTGCACGCGATGAACCACATGGTTCTTTTTTCTCTATTTAGCAAAACCTCGCTCGATTTTCTTTCGTACCTTTTGTCCCCTGTTTGGTCGTCGAACGTATGAGTGCTCTGAGGCCGTTCATTGTCTCGTATTAATGGTGTTGTCATGTGTTCATGGCCGTGCAGTTATTTTAATCTGATTGAGACTTCCAGGCCACTTAATTTTCTCACCCGACTCTCGTCCTCGCCATCATCGTCCTCTACAACAATATCATCCACGGTTCCGATGGTCTTTGTTCTCATCTCAACCTCGTAGTCACCGGCCTGCTCGAACCAGCTGGCCAACGACAGTGTTTTCTCTATTGCTCTGCCTGTGCCCATGACAGTCACAGTTGATGAGCCTTTCTCGCCTGAACTCGCAGAATCACGTTCGAGTTGCCTGATCCTGGACCCCAGAGAGGCGTTTTTGGGAGCTGCAGTTTGAGTCCGCAGGCCGGCGTTGAGCTGCTTCTGCACCCGCTTCACAGCAGACATGAATGGTGTGCTTGGTGAGATGTAGATGATCCTGGAATTTGATGAAGCTGGCGGCTGGCGCCTGTTCAAGGGGCGCTTCTGCACCTTGGCACCTATTCTCAGGTATTAGCTTCTAGTGCGCAATGTGAGGAGCCAGGTCGCGGTTTGCCTTTGGGGATGGGAGGTAGCTTCACGACGGAGCTAGGCAGCACCTCTGCAGACTTCCCGTCTGTCTTTTCTTTGGCCATGTTGTAGCCAGATTTCAGAGTCAGGCAACCGGATGACAGTTTTCTCACTAGATTGTTGAGGGTCTGTAGTAGTTTGTCTCTGCCTGGAAGAGGCTTCGAAATAAAAAAAATAGGGTGGCTGATTCGCGTGGGCAAGAGCGAGTGACCGGCTACCTAGTAGGTGAAATGGGGACAATTATTAGTATTCAAGGACTGGAGAGAATGACAGTATTTCTTTTATCAATGACAGAAATGGTGCTGATATACAGCAATACAACGGCGATTACATGGAGGTGCGTGATGTGAACGAGGAATACAGGCACTATGAAATCTTGACATTGGTTGAAGACGGTTGACCCACTCACACCCCTCTGAAGGCCACTAATTTACAGGTGCAGGCCACCAGCATTGCAGGCGCAGGGTCCATCCTATCATGGGCTCAATGTGACGTGCCCTGGAGATCTCCCCATCCATGGAGCATAATTACCTGCTGCCTGCATCCAAACCACACCTCACCACATATCCGTGTCCAGCCCGCGGAATGGCTGCCTGCCTTGGAGCTGCAGCTTCAATCTACTAGCGACGAAATAAAACAGCTATGTCGATTGACATCTGGCCACCTGTCACAGCGCAAGAGCTCAAGCTTAAAGAGGCTGAAGCCCAGGTATGACGACGACCGCATCACCAGCAATCCCTCCCACAGCGCTTCCACCATGACGAAGCAGCGGAGGACCAGACAAGGCAGTATGCTAATCAGGTTCCAGGAAAGGGAGCTGAAATGGATCGTTGACGAGACCCACGAGGTCTGCCAGTACCTTAGGCATGGCCTCGAGGACTGCTATGCGCTGCTTGCCCCCATCGACCCGGGTAGCACGTTGGTCATGAGCACCCCGCGCAATGAGAAGGTCAAGGGGACCATCACACGAGTCGGAACTAGAATCGTCAAGGGGGTAAGTCCCCCCCGCGTCCACCAGCTTTCTTCATGACATGCGCTGACCGTCACCAGTCACTCAACGTCCAGCTCCGAACCATGCCATTTCTGGCCCTCTCCCTCTCCCAGACGAGCGCAGTCCATATCCAAGCTCTCGATACCATCCACACCCTTCTCACCCAGTCGATCGACATGCTCGGGCTCACCCTACACAAGGATAGGGCGGCCGACGTCCAGTCCCTGGCCTCCAACCTCACCGTCCTCTCCGAGTCCCTCTCAGAATGCACCAAGCTCCTCAAAGGACCCCCGCTGACCTCCTCCGACCCGGGCTGGAGGCTGGCCTCCGTCCCGCCCGAACAGTTCTCACCCGCCCTCGGCCCGAATCTGAGTCTACACTTCAGCCTCCAGGAGAGCTGCGTCGTCCTCTGGCTGCGCGCCCTCGAGCCCGTCCACGCGCCAGTCCACTTCGGCACCAAGCTCGGCCTGGCCATCGGTACAGTGCGCAGGCTGGAACACGACGAGATGGACATCGTCTTCAAGTACAACCCCCTCGGGTCTGTGGATGCCGACTGCAAGAGGACCATCGCCCGGCATCCTACAGGCGGTATTTCTAAGCCCCCGCTGCGGCCGTCGCGCCTCGAGGACGTCTACGTGAGAGAAAAGGTTCGCGTCGAAAGCGCCGACCCCAGCCTCATCTCACTATACTCTAAACTGGGTCATCTGAGCAATGTGCTGGACCAGGCACGAAACAACTTGACTGCTGTCATGGGGCTTGAGCAGGATGCTTAATTATTGGCTGGGCACAACACTATAGTCATTGGGAATATATATTGGCGCAAGGCAGAACTTTATAGCATATCAATTTGACTTTGCATTTCTTAGAAACCTCGTGCCGTTGTAGATCGCGCCGGTTTGACGGAGATACGGCTGGCGGGGCAAACAATTAATAACGGCGTCCCACTTCGAGGTCCCATCATGGGCGAATCCTCTCTGTTCATGCTAATACGTAGGAGCTATCTGCCCATGCTATCTCCCGAGCTCCTCTCCACGTTGCTCCTCATGTCCTTTGCTTCCCCTGACCGCGTGTTCCTGATGCAAATAAAAGCAGAAATGAACCTGAACAAACCAGTACATCATACACAGAAAATGCATATCCGAAAGCACATCGCTTCACTCATGCGACAGGAGACCAGGGCATGGGGATGAGGATCCGGGACTTCATCTCCTGAATGAGAGGCACTGTCTTGTGAACCGTGTCACTCCAGCCCTCAATTGACCAACTCTTCTCACGTCGAGTGCGGCGCTCCTCCAGATTGGCAAACTGCCAGAGGTGGTGGACAGTGTTAAGGTCTCCAATCTGGACAAACCAAGCTCCAACACCTTCCATCACTTCCCGTCGGGCATTGAGACCGCGCCTCCAATGAGTCTCCCACTCAAGCAGGTTGCCTGGGTGAAGTGTGTAGGACCGAAGCTCGAACACTCCGCCAAGTTGGCGCGGGGGTGTTGTAGGCCAGAATGAGAATTCCTGCATCAAGTCGATCTTCTTGGAGTTGATGAGAGTGGTGAGCTTGCGCTCGAACTCGGCAAACTCGGGGTGGTGGGTCATGGAGTATCGCGAGTCGTGGTAACCCTCGTACTTTTGGTATTCCCAAATGTGGACTGCCAGAAGCAATTAGCGTCAATCTACACAATCAACGATAGGAACAATAGCAGGTGTCTTACCAAAAGTGTCGCAATCGCCGACCTCAGTACGCCAGCTCCCGACGAGATGGACCTTGTTGGATGGCGTGTTCGCCATTTTAGGGTACCATTGGCCGACGAGATCAACATACTCGGCTACCTTGTCTGGCTTGACCTCATGGAAAACGATGGAGTGGACATACTTGCCACGTGCAAGGACTTGGCTGAAGCTAGCTTCGAGCTGGGCCTCCAGCTCGCGACCTTCTTTTGTTCCGTATATGAGGTTGGTCAAGGGGCCAGACTTGCGGTCGGGCTCCGACTCCCTCGACTCAGCCGCGGCTCCTGCATCGGCATTAGTAGCTGGCATTGCACTTGGAATACCCGACGACGCAATGGGGGTCTTGTTGTCCTGGGCCAACGCACGAGCATCCCGTTCCTTCTGTGCCTCAAAAAGGTGCTCTCTGAATTCCTTCTGCTTCTGGTTGAATTTCTCGACGGTTGCACGGGAGGGGTTGATGTCGCCCATGGATGGCGATTTGTACCGTCGTGCCGCCGTGGAGCTGAGAGCCCTGACGCCGGAGCTGGGAGCAGCAGCAGCAGCGGCACGGGCGACGTTTAGGCGCAGCATGATTGCTGTGATGGTGGTGATTGTTATTGTTGTTGGTGTTTGGTGAGGTAGCTTGCCCCCTCAGATGAGAGGGAGGGATGACGTAGACGAGACACCTTCCTGGGTTGAGCCGAGTGAGTGTGGTGGTACCACCCTTCAGAGTAACAGTTTGTTGGGCGGCAACGCAGTAAGCAGAGCAGACAGAGAGCAGCTGGATTGGGAAGTTGTCTATCTAAAAAGAGGCACAGAGGTCAAGGGAGGACGTGAGATGGAGAGGGAAGGTCCAAGTCGCTACCGAGGAACTACGTCAGTTTAATATGTCCCTGGTCCGCAGACTTGTGGGGAAGCTTCTCACGACGGCAGTATCTACGCAAACTGCGGACGAATCCTCAACTTGCACCGGAAAGGTGCCCGGTTAGCTCAATCGGTAGAGCGTGAGACTCTTACGAGTTCACATCTCAAGGTTGCGGGTTCGACCCCCGCATCGGGCTGTTCCTATAATGTGGATTGAGAATCATTTTTTGCCGTTTTGTGGCCCAGCCCCTCCCCTGGCTTCCCCGCACTTCACGCCACGGCTTATGCGAACCCCGGATTTCTTTTTGCCAATGACCACTTGCCTTCAGCTTATTGGGCGTATGGTCAGATGATACAGCCGAAGGCAAAGAAAACGGGTCACACGAGCGAGATCGGCAGATTATGGGCGCCCACCCCGCGTCAAATCGACTTAGTTCAGGTCCAGACCGTTGATGACAAGGTTTGGACCGGTCATCTCTAGTCGCTAGTCCGGCTGGGAATGAGCTCTGCAACAGCTTAGCTCTCCACAGTATTCCGTAGATTCCAAGGTAATTACTGAGCTCCCTTGCTCGCCTTTAGCAGTGTATTTCAACCAGCAATGGTAAGAGATATGCTCTATCTAGATCGTCTCCTTCGACTCCCTAGATGCTTTTGAGATGAGTACGCCCAACAACAGCAGGCACCAGCATCACCTGGAGCAGATGATTCTTAGCTAGAGAACAGATCATCAACGCCTCAGTGCTAGCAGAGACCCATTGCCTATCAATATTAGTTGTTGCAGGGATTACGAACTAACAATACCCCCGCAATAGTTGTAATGTTGGCTTAGCTGCATCAAGGAGATAGGCCAACCAAGTTCCCTGGTAAGCAAAGGCGTAACTCCCGCGGCTCTAGTGATGTCACCAATTAGGCAAGTGCGAAGCTCTCAGGCACGATGGTCCGATGTCGCAGGTTTAGGCAGCCTGTTCCGTCTCGAGGTTTGCTGGCATCTCAAGCGAATTTTAACATATTGGCAACAAGATTAGATGCCAAAAAAAAAATAAAAAAAAATAAGGCAAAAAAAGTGATTTCTCAATCCATATATTATAGGAACAGCCCGATGCGGGGGTCGAACCCGCAACCTTGAGATGTGAACTCGTAAGAGTCTCACGCTCTACCGATTGAGCTAACCGGGCACCTTTCCGGTGCTTGTTGGATGAGCAGCTGCTAATGCAAATTATGAAAATTCGGTGGAGTCAGTACGAGGTGTTGCCTAATGACAAGCCTAAGTGGAGAGGATCTATGGGAGGAGGGACTTTGGGCCAGCACGGTTCCAGTCTCTGAGATATTGAGCAGGGTGTTGTTGTTAGACAAGTATTGATGTAGAAGAAGAAACAGGAGCAACCAGACTGATGATGGTCAAGAAATCTGCACTTTCCACAAGGGGGATCAGGTCTCGTTTCTCTCGCCCCTATCTTTCTGTAGGTACCTTATGTTGGGCTAGTCGTCCTCAGGCACAAAACGTCCTTTGGATGGATGCTGCCTTGGCAATCCGGGATCAAAAGGGAGCAAAAGCAACAGAGTCATTCGCAAAACTTGGCTTTTGCCGGAAGAGAAGAGGCCTCATTCTTGAGGAAATAAAGGCCACTTTGGCACATCTGTTGTCATTGACGACGATGAGTCCAGGGAGATAGCTATCTACGTGGATAGAGTGCGGGGTCGGAATAATGTTCTTACGGGTCCCGCGATCTCCCGTAGATAGCTGCCTCAGGCCACTACCGGTTTCTCGGCTACGGATCAACCTACGCAGCTCGTTCCTAGCTTGGCCGTGATTGGAAAAAGGCTCGTTTTGAAGGCTTCACCACAAACCAGTGTCGATATCATCCCCTCCCAACCAATTCCTCTCAGCCAAACCCCCCCAATCTCGCCATCATGTCTTGGTCCGGTGTCGCCCCCTTCAAGAAGTTCAACGCTCCTTTCCGTGCGTCCCCCCTGGTCTCTTGACTTCGCCGCGCTTTCGCAACTGACACCTCAACAGTGAAGCCTTACTGGCCCTTCTTCGCTGCCGGTACGTGACCACGAAGCGCCAATTGCTTGCCAATCGGCTCCAGGAATTTTATTAGGAGGAAGAAGCGATCTTTGCTCTCGACAACGGATATTGACGGTTACATCAGGTCTGGTTATCGCCTACGGCGCCAACTCCCTCACCAACTCCATGCTGGCCTGTAAGCATCGACGAACTTTCCCGGTAGAAGCTCCGGACTGACATTGTTACGATAGCCAACGAGTGGAAGAACGACCCCCGCAACCCCAACGCCAAGACCGCGAAGCACTAAGGTCGTCTAATACACTGAGGCGAGGAGGAGATGCAAAACAACGAGCAACGGAATATGGCGGCTCGAGGATGACACCCAGCCTTTTTTGGTCAGGCAAAGATTTGTATCAATAGACTTTCAGATGAAGCTAAATCGACCTGCTGTGGCGACGGCTTGGCGAAACCGTACACATTCCATTTGTTCGAAGACGCAAGCTCCGAGGTCTATGATGTGAGGCGATGTATGCCGGATATCTCGCCTCCGCCGTCCACCAACCGACGTTTCAAGGCATAATCTAACCCCATAACGACCATGTTAATCGATGTGCGCCAGAACGCCATATGTTCGGTTTTGTCCACACCCCCCGATGATCTTCCCTTGAGCCGGTTCTGTCCTTAGTCCCTGTTTGAGGGCAATGAGGCCTCAATTAATATTATCCGATGCCCATTCTGTGTTAAGAGAAGCTCTTTGGCACCATTCGTGACGTTCTGAGGGATGTCGGCGGTGCGAATATAGCTGTTGTCTTTGCTCGTAGTCTGTATCCTGCGTCGTCGGCCTAGAAAATTGCCAAATTACCTAAGCTCACACTTAAACGCCGACTTCGTTATCGCACTCATCAAGTGCGCTATCCTCCCACTCATCAACAGCCATTTCCGTTGTACACTTTGCTTCATGCTTCTCGTAAAGTCTGCATTTTCCAATCTTAGATCACCCCGAGGTTTTGTGTCGCTTGCTTTCACCCCGCGTTTCGCATTCACCACCATGTCGACGACCCCCCAGCAAAACGGCTCTGCGCCGAAGCCAAAAGCCCCGGCTGGAAAGAAAGAGGTCAAGGTTCTCATGCTCCACGGTAAGTACGATTTGGAATCGAACTGCAGTTCTATATAGAATATATCGGAGACTACTGGGCTTTGCACCAACGCCGTTCTTAAAAAAAGACCTACATTGAATTTCAACATGAGAGAAAAAACTATGGATGTATCTTGCTTACACACATACAAACAGGCTACACCCAGTCAGGACCTCTCTTCCGCGCAAAGACACGTGCTTTAGAAAAGATCTTGACCAAGTCGTTGGGTCCCATCTCCATCCTCCCGGTGTTCTTCTACCCAACGGCGCCCAACCGCCTCAGGCCGCAGGACATCCCGGGCTTCGAGCCGGCCCCCGGCTCCGAGGGGCAGGATGACCAGATCGACTCCTGGGCATGGTTCCGCAAGAACGATGCCACGGGCGAATACAGGTTCTTCAACGAGGGCATGGCCGCAGTCGCCGAGGCAATCAAGGAGGCCGGCGGCGTTGACGCCGTCTGCGGATTCAGCCAAGGCGGTGCCGTGACTGGTATCGTTGCTGCTGCGCTCGAGAGTGGCAGAACGGCCCCGGAAGGCGCCGAGGGCGAGTGGGCAAGAAATCTGCGAGAAGCAAACGGCGGACAACCTTTGAAGTTTGCCGTCTCATATTCAGGATTCTGGGCCCCAGTCGATAAGCTTCAGTGGTGCTATGAGCCCAAGATTACGACGCCAACTCTGCATTATCTGGGAAGCTTGGACACCGTCGTTGAGGAAAGTAGGACTCAAGCTTTGATAGACCGATGCGAGAATCCCTTGGTAGTGACACATCCTGGTGGTCATTACGTGCCGATATCGAAAGAGTGGGCGCTCCCGTTGGCGGGATTCATCAAGCAGTATAGTGAGCGTGAACTCAAATCAGAGCTGTGATGGAAGAGACGGACACCGAATAGAAACCAAAAGAATGCACTTAGAAATAGAAGGAGGACGATCAGCATATAGAGAAGATTAGACCAAGCGCCTGGCATCTATCTATCCTTTACAAATGACCTCATCTTAGGAGGCACCATCTACCTTGTACAGCCACTAGCCTCTGATTTGACCCGGGGCTTCCCAATACCGAACTCCCTTGCCGATGCCCAGTCCATTAATTTATTTTGAACCTGCTGGTTGGATTCGTGCCATCATCTCCTCCTTGGTGATGAGGTGGTCAATTCGCTCCAGTAATCCCAACAAGCTCTTCATATTGTGACTCCATTCATTCAGAATATCATCAGCGTCTTGTGGCTTGGCGAAGCTGACAATCTGGGCTGGGCGATCAATCTTGGCATAGACTGTCTTCGATGTCACCAGTTCGCTAATGTACTTCTCCGTTTCATCTTCTGTCAGATCAAGCAGTTGTGTCAAACGCTTCATCTGAATCCGTGTGTAGTACTTGGCTACGACACGCACATTGTGCTCAATAACCCGCTTGCGGAGGTCCTCCCACCTCTGGTGTGCCTCCTCGTCGTTTCCTGATCGTGCCTCGAAGACATCAGTGGAGCAGAGATGAGGGCCAAACTCCTTCGCAACCTCGGGCCATCGCATCAATTCGTGGACTGTGAACAGCTTCAGAAGTTCTGCATCAAGAGAAATGCTTGCATTTCGAGTGTCTTTGTGAATTCGGTGCAGGAGATCGTGTTGCTCGTTATCATGAGGGGCCAGAATGGCGAAGTAAATTATTCTTTGGAGGACCTATGATAGATCGTTAGTCAACAAGTGCCAAGGGGAAACAAATTAACATGGTTCTTACGGGGTGAAGCTTTGCGGGGTCTTCCTCAACTGCTTCTGTGTCCAACACCTGTCGGTAGTTCTTGCAGACATCCAGGTACTTCTTGTCATGCTTTGCAAGCTGGATCTGCTGTTCGTAATAGCGCAGCTTGAGGTCGGTTGTGTCATCTTCCTGCTCCTCTGGAACCTCTTCACCTCGGGCCTTCTTCTTTTCTCTTTCCTTCTGTTCCTTCTCTAGCTGCTCGGCGGTCTTCTTGGGCTTTCGAGAAAGGTACCGGGTGCTGATCTTGCGTCCAAGAATACCGGCTTGGGTCCAGTCTCCGACCTCGATGCACAGAGAAACCTGGGCAAGGATAAATTCCGTCTTCTCTCGTCTGGACATTGAACCGAAGGTCTCCACCTGCAGCTCACAGAGAATGTCGGTGGCAGCCTGAGCATCTCCCTGTTCCTTCTTGATGTCGGACAAAATTTTGGTAACTCGGGCGCGCTCAACTTCAACAAAGATCTTTCCCTCAGTGACAGTTCTTAAAGTTTCAATAACCGATAGCTTGGTCTTGAGATCCGGTGTGTCGTCGAGGAAGCCCATAACGGTCTGTACCATCTTGGTGATGGCCTGCTTCAGCTGGCTGTGCTTCTTGGAGAAGAGCAAAGTCTGCTCGCTCAACAAGCTCCAGTCTCCTGCATTCTTGCATAGTGTAACGATTGCGATGAGGATTCGTGAGGTCGATGCCAGATCGGAGGCCTATAATGGGTCAGTGACGCTTCCAGTCCCGCTCCGATGCTTACTTACTTGACGAGTCTGCTTTTCGAGAGCAGCAAGCTTCTCGACGGCTCCCTGAAGATTGCTCTGCATGCCAAGTTAGCCTTGGTCATGATTTCATTAGATGCCGGCATCGTCGACGCACCGTGGCAAGCTTCTCGGCTTCTGGAAGCTGCTGGTCGACCTCTTTCGAGAAGTCCTTCTCGGGCTTCAAGGCTCCGTCAGACATTTTGACGGTGGAAGGAGCTTGCCGACTTGAAAATACTACTTTGACGTTAAGTTTGGAGGTGAGGTTGTGAGGAAATGCCAAAGGTGCTGGGCGACAGATACGTGAACGGTCGTGGGGTTCCTGAGCTGGGACCGATTAACTAATGCTATGAGGCAGGCAGGGCAACGCAATAGGCTCCTGCCTTACGAGCAGTGCTCTGACGAATGATGCGAATTAGAGCTTGGCGCCCGGGAAATCCTATCTCCGAATACCGGCGGCACCACTTGTGTCACGTGTACCACTCAGAGCAACCGTTTTGCCGACGGCAGCTCTCTTTCCCTTTCTTAGGATCTAAATATATAGGAGCTAACTGTATACAATACATCCGAGTATTTCAATTGCCGTTGTAGTATATTGGTATCTTTTTCTGGTTCAGAATATAGCGTATTTTCGGCTGCCAATGTGCCATCAGCCACATTTTGCTACCCAAAAGCTACCTTCAATGTCAACCCACCAGCGCGATTATCGATCTGTATGGCCTTGGTGTGAATTTTATTTTGACGGGTTATTTTAAGGCTTGATCTCGGAGAAAGAATGTTGAGTTGGAAGGGGTACGATAAGACAGTTCACTCAGGGCTACTCGAGATGCTGGAGATGCTGGCTGGATTTCGTGAGAGAACAAGGTAGCTTAAAGACAAATGTGACCAAAATGATAGTTATTTCTGATTTTATAGGCAGCTGAAAAACGTGGCGCACGAGCTTCAAATAGGAGGGGGATAGAAAATGTTGGGGGAAATCATTACAGTCACTTACCTAAGGCTACGCATGGCAAAGTTGACATTGATGACTTAACTTCTAACTGATGAGGCGTATTAAGCCTGAGCATGGTTTCCCTGCCCACTAGTAATCACTTAACGGCTTGTCAGCTTTGACTTTCTAGCGGTCTGATGGAAGACAACAGTGACCTCAATATGAAGACCAGTGATCCCATGCCGTCCTCGGGACCAAGAGTGGGGCCGAGGCCGGAGCAGAGGCCGAAGCAGAGTCGGCCAACATCATGTACAGTGTTTTCAAGATATGGAAATGTAAGCTGAAGGTTAGCTGGAAGAATTGACTCGGGTATATTCTACAGAAGATCCCAAAGTGTAACGCTTCCTGGAGAACGAAGAACACAGCCGCGCGCGCGCGCAAAATAACCCAATCTAAATAGCACCATTGCATTCCAGCTCAGCTCAACACACCCAAGGTTGATGCAACACTAAACTGGCTCGTAAAAGCTTTTCATATCTAATTGAGAGAGCATTGCACCATATGAATCATCTAATTCGTTTATAGTTATCTTTCTAGGCAAGAACAAACATTGGGGGCATCTGCCTCATGAACATTGAAGACGCGGACCATGAGTGCGGTCTTTCAGATGGTTCTGACGTCTTGGCATTGAGAACCGACCAAAGCTCTCAGTGTAATATTCCCCTAACATACTTTTCAACTCATCATTTCCCATTATAAGTCCTTTCTCGTCAGATCTGGCCGTATTGAGCTGCTACTTACATGTTGCATACTATTAAAAATTGATTCGCCTTCCAAGAAAGATCAAACCAACCAGTGTGCTGCTTCTTAGGATAGGCAATTAGTTTTGTATTGACATAAATATACCTGTGAGTAAAAGAAGTAATCTCCACTAGGAGATATACATCCAGTTATTGATATAAGTAATGTGCGATAGAGAAATTCTCGTTATCTTGCCTGCCCAATCGAATCGTCTGCTTCTCTGTCTGTCCAAAGCTGCAATGCGGGTACACGCCCATGATTCGAGCAGCTACAGCTCTGATTTCTGTGACCAATTGGTGATTCGGCTAATGCAATAGGGCTATCATTCTTTGAAATTGAGTCGTCCTGGGTGTATGTTTGCGCTGTGGCGACGGAGCTGACTGATGGATGTCTATCAGCGTTTTCAGCATCTGGGGGATCCTGGGCCTCGGCCTGCTCATTGCTGCCATCGCGGTCTCTTTCGCGTTTGATCTTTCTGCGCCGGCGGTAGACAAGATACGATATCAGGCACACAAAGTATACCCCTAGGATAACAACAATAGGGACGCCGACCGGGGTCGACCAGTGGAAGCCACGAGGCTCCTATTTCAGTGTCGTCAATACACACACTTTTAGAACTGCAATGAGGCCCGCCAGAGTAAACTCACGTCTGAAATTTTCCATGGCGGAGAGACCGCCCACTCCGCATCATGAGCTCGCTGTCTTGTTACCCAGAAAGCGTACAAGTCACTACCGTTTAGTTCCTCGGGTGTCCAAATATATGACATGTTGGCCAATGATCCTGTCGATTTAGTTAGAAACAGACATGCACAATATGTGTATTGGCCGAGGGGGGAATTCATTTCGCTCACCTGTGAGGTTTGAGACCAGCTCAAACGAGACACCTCCTCCTCGAGGATAGGAAACGTTATACAGCTTCAATTCTCCTTCTTCATCATCAATCGTCTCGTTCCACTTCAGGGTGAACGGTATTCCGTTAGAAATACTTCCGTTCCAGTCGTCGTTGGTGAACCGCAGACCTCTGTCTTCAACGCCGGAGAGGTCTGATGGCTGCTGGGCCAAGTAGCCACCGATGTGTCCAGCGGCCATGTCTGCCATGCCTGGAGGATGCTGACGAGAGGCCTTGATAGCTTCGTCGCCCTTGGACTAGGCGGCTACCCAGAGGAAAGTGGAACATTGGTGAAGGAAAGGCTGGGCCCTTTATAGATATCTAATTATATCCACCTGCCACTTGTGTCCGCATGTATGATAGTGAGAAAATAACGGGGGCCCTGTCTGGGGTTAGAAGCCATGCGAGAGAACTTGGGGACTTAGCCCGTGGATTCAGGTCTCAGTCGCGCAAGGGAGAGTCAGTATAGTTTAGTCATCTTGACAAGGGCGAGCAACATCATCAAGATTTTTCCATATGGCTCCTCCGTTCTTGCGCCGGTGATCGTCACTAGAGATGTTACCCGCAGACAAGTTCAGACCTAGATCGGAGAGTCATGGCTTGCGTTCGCGATAAGCGATTTCTCCGTGTGGCTTTGAGTTTAGTGGGCATCGGCCGACGAAGCGGGCGAAGATCCCAGGATATATTCCTCTCTTTTGCTCAAGATCGAAAATTATTCTGCCATGCTCGAGGAATGATCGTCATTTGAGAAGATCGGTGGAAATCAGCACGCGGTCGGTATTGATATTGACGATAGTGACGATACTAGCTCGCTCTTTCCATTTACTCGCGCCTTTTTCCATGGATGCCTTATTTGTGACCGATTGCTGTCTCAGGTCACACCAAGAGAGAGACTAACATGCATAGACCGAGAATAGAAAAGCTGATAGGCTGTGGCGGTCAGTTTGGTGGTGTCTGGGATCGGGTTACACCAGGACAATGATCAGCGGCGACGCCATGAGTGGCTCGAAGCCACAACGGGTCACGGGCTGCCGCAAGCCGAGCAGAGTCAAATTGAAATGAAAAAGCAGCGAGAAATGATACGGCAGAGACTGGCATGCAGGCATCGACATTCCAGGCAGCAAGTTAAGCTCGTTGGTGCGGTGAGACAGACAGAATTTTGTACTCTTTTTTGGTCGGCTAGCAGGTAACCTATGACACATAACGTGAGATGAGGAAGCTATGCCTTTGAGAGATACCTGCTGGCCTGCCCTGCCCAGTATTTTACCATTGTCCAGGCTGATTACCCACAGATTTCTTGTTTCTAGATTCGAAATAAGCCCGGAATCCGCCCCAATTACCGACGCAACTCGTAGGTCCCCCATCTGAGTCTGAGTGGGGGTTCCAACTCCATATCTTGATTCTGGTACATGTTGTATCAGTCCTTGCCACTTAGCCTAGGAGTGTACTCACCCACCACCGGATCAGGATACTGTACCAACTGCAGATAAGCATCTTACATATACGTAAGTGTTGATTTGCAGCTCTAGCCATAGTGTCACCAGATATCAGCCGCATTTGCGCCGCGATGCTAGCGTACCTGAGAATAAACCGAACTCCAGTACCGTAAGTACGTATCCTCAGGCCGTCGTGTTATTGTTCGGCTATAAGCATCAAAAGCTCAGCCCATTCCAAGTTACCCATGTTGGTGCTTGTGCTAGCTTGTAGCCCAACCGCTAGTAGCTGTCCCACTGTAATTAAGCGTTCCTCACCGGCTGGTGACCGAGCGCGGGGCACATCAGTGATCAATGTGGGCACGCGTCTCACCCACCACCTAATAGCCCGGTCTCTCGCCGGGACACAACAATCTCAATCTCACGATACCTTCATTTTCTTTCCTGTTCCCCCCCTCCCACCAAGGCGCCCTTCGACCGAAAGGGGAAATTACAACGAGACACCATCGCGGCCCCTGAATTCTCCTTCTCATTCCCGAGGGAGGCCACCTACCGGCCCATCGTGAAAGGCTTCCCTCCCACCCGCCGAGTCATCATGGCGACATCGTCCAACATTACCACCTATGCGGATTGCGTCTCCTCCCTCCGCTCGTCCCTGAAATTCCTCGAGTCGTCGGTTGAGACCCTCGACTCGGGCGTGTCCGACTTCCCACGCCTAGTCAGCGTCCTCAAAACAGTTCGCGTACGTACACCATCCTCCCCCACACCCACACACATTCGACTGCCTGCCTGCCTGCCCTCCCTCCCCCGGAAACCAATTTCCCCTTCTTCCCCCATCCCCCGCCATTCATCTGGCCACGGTTCTCATTTCTCGCATCTAGCATTACGAGCTCATCCCCCAGTCAACACTCGCCGCCGCCGAGTCCTCTCTCCGCGACGAGATCGGCCCTTACATCGCGCTCCTCCTCTCCCGCGCCGACGCACAGATAGAGCGCCAGGAGCGGCGCATAGAGACCCTCAAGGCCCGCTCGGAGCTGCAGCACGGCCGCCTGGCCGCCGACAGCGACGGCAAGGGCACCAGCGCCGGCAAGAGCCCTAAGCCACAGGGCCGGAAGCTGACGGGCGAGGATAAGCTACGAGCTCGGGCGGTGAAGCAACGGAAGGAGGCTCTGCGCTACGGCGTGGAGAGGCTGGAGTTGGAGGTCCTGCAGAAAGAGCGGGAGCTGAGGAAGCAGCTGGAGGGATAGATGGGTTAGGCGTCCCGGCTTTGTTTTTTTTCTTATTTCCCCTTGTGTGTATGCTGGGAAGGTTGTGGACGTTTATTTGGTTAAGTTGCGTATTTATGGCGTTTGAGTGGGATTAGGACGGCGGGGGGCGCGTCTCTATTTTCTTTATCTTTGAAGTTTATACCCAGTTACCATACATTGAGACTAGGAGAAGGCCGCACAACAATACCATGTTCGCAGCCATATGTGAACCACATGAGGATCAAGCCTCATCAAACTTATCGACCTGCAATCATCGACATTGTCCGCAATGGGGGTTTCGACATGACTCCCTTCCAATTGGATAGAGGATAACGAGCGTCCTTGCTGGCCAATGAATATCGACAAGGCTCACAAATTGATTATTTGCTGTAAACACGATAGATGAATCATCATTGATGCCCAAACTCCAATACTATATACATCGCAGTTTACACTCAGCCTACATCTCTCCTAATGAGTCGTAGCTACAAGCGATGCCCTCAATACATCAACTTCATAATCGGCCGTACCGCAGATATAACAACCATTGTTGGGTGAATTTTGGGGAGCAGACGTAAAGAAATGAAGGGGTGTCAAATAAAAAGCCAATGGCAAAAAACAGCTGGTAAACATGTCCGACAGGGTTGATCGCAGACAATTACCGTCAGCCCGTATATACTCCATCCAACATATCCGAAAAACCAATGGCCTCATGTTATGAAAAAAAAAAGTGTAAAGAGGGTAGCCATGAGCTGCTCAGCTCCGATGTGGTCAAAAATGATTTGATAGAAAAGAAGCCGCAAGGAAATCAATCGGTCGTAGCTCATAATAAGATGAGGTAGTTGCTAGGGGCAATACCCGTTTCGCCGTTTTCTTTACGTGCCTGCCACCATCTTCCACTGACATCGGATACCTCGAGTACCTCGTGTTTCGAGAAAGAAATTTCGTTGGCATCGTCAGGGTTGGCTTCGTAGCTGTAGATAGCCTTGGCGCGGTAAGGGTATTCGGTGGGTGGTACGACCTCGGTGTCAGCACCGGGCGATGCAGACTTTTGGATCTGGCTCGCGGAGTGGTTGTATGGTTGCACTGCTGAGCCACGGTTCATTTGAGATGCACCTCCAACGCTGGACGGGTTTTCGAAGCCGTTCAATTGGGCTGAGGTATACATTTGAGGAGGCTGCACAGAGTTTGAAGTTTCAGGGCGGCCAGTACCTCCATAGCCACTCATAGTTTGACGGTGCAGGATGGCGGATTCTTTGGTCAGTGCGAAAGAGTCAAGGAAAGCTCGGGGGGTTGAGGATGGCGTGGATCCAAAGTAGAAGGTCCAGATAATCTATCCAGTAAGTTAGCAGATTATACCTCGCATTGCAGAATGTGTAGTGCATACCATGAGCATAGCGAGTAGGATGAAACCAGCAGCGGATGCCTGCTTCGCAGCCTCTGAGCTGTGAATCAGACTGTTCACCGCGATGCTGGTCAGAGCCGTGCCACCAGAGCAGTAGGCAGTTAGCGCAACGTGGTAGGTATGGATTGTATCACTGGCAACGATAACAAAAACACCCAGGATGACGAGTAAATCGTAGGCGACAGACCACCAGACGAAATTACTAGGTAAGCTATCCTTGTCCTTGGTCTCGACAAATACGACAATCAGGGCGGCGAAGGCAAGAAGCCAGACAAGCTGTCGCGTGTTAGCGGTTGATCAAGTGGATGAAAAGTAAGTGCATCATACAATAGCGATGGAAATTGTGGCCAGCGCGAAGGGGTCACCCAGGATGTTGCCCATCTGGATGCCCTTGCGGCGACCGTACGACGCTCTCGAGTGATCCATGTTCTTCAGTGATGGTGAGAGCAACGATGGCATAAGGGAGCGGCCAGTCTCTTTGGCGCAATGTGGTCAGACGGATTGACCAGCGGCACAGAAAGCAAATTGAGCCCCAATGTCGATCAGTCGATCAGTCGAGTCGATCAGTTCAAGTAAGCAGAAGCTAGCGACGGTCCTCGAGCGGCTCGCGAATTATTCAACAAAAGTTTGCGACGTTGTCCAAGTGATGAGGGTTATCGAGCCGAAGAGTATTTCCAACAGAAGAATAGGCGGGCAACGCGATGCGAAATTCCAGCGCAGTTTCGCAAATCGGGCAGTCGGGGTTGGGAGCGAAGACCTAGGGGGGATTGGACAGCAAGGCGATGTGCCGACAATAGTGACCAAGCCACACGGTGATATATAAAAGGCGGGTTCCGACGTCAACGATGATGCCGCTCGGTATGGCACCGTATACTATAGGCGGGTGGCTGGGCTGGGGTTCGTATGGTTCGTGTCGTGTCTTTCGTGACTGTCTCGCCGGGCGGAAGCTGAAAACAAGAGGGTCGTGGCGAGGTTGGGTGAAGGGGGAGTGGTCCAGCAACGTCGACGAAGATAAGACAGTGGTGAGCACAGCCCAGGTCCGGCGCAAAGAGAAAATGGGTTGGATGAGGCAAAAGACAAGAGAGATTCAAAAGAAGGACGTTGGTGAGGAACGAGTGACAGACGAATTGTCCTGAATGGTGAGGGGGGTTGCGCGAGGTTGCGTGCAGCAGCAGCTGGTTGGGGGAGAGAAACTGGCGGCTACGGGCGGGTGGGTGGTCAGTATTAGGTCCTAGGTGCGCCTGATGTGTGCTGCAAGGTGGTGGTGGGTGCGTTGTAGGGGGCCCTGCATCCAGCATCCGAATTTGCGCGCTGAGGGCGTCGGTAAGCTGTCAGCATTTCTTAATTTACTGCTACTAGGTCACTGTACGATATTACTGGGAGGAATTTGAGGCGTCCAAGTGGGGAGGCGGTTTGGATGCGCAGCCTAGCAATTATTAGCACCGTGATGTAGTATGCACCTACTAGTAGCCACATATTAATATTGGGTGAAATGCCTTCCCATGAGGATGGACGGCACAGGGCCACTGCTGAGGTGATGGGAATTGGAGCCAATTTGGCTCCCCCGGCTCCGGGCGCAGCAGTACACAGTGCGCTGCTGGGATCATGCATTCTGGCAGACGAGGTAGCGATACACGTGCGTGGGTGTGCTGCCAGCGCCTGCAAAAGTACCTACAGGCACGAGGTACATATTAGTCGGTCTGCCTCACCATAATCCGCGGCTGCCAGTACTTCCTGATGGGGCATGTCGCTGCTTCGCGGTTTTCTTACCCGTTGGTAGGTCTGCACCATTCCACCCATGAGACCAGCATCTGCTCGACTAAGATGCCAGTCTCGAGTCAACATTGTATGTAACTCATGCCCATCGTGCGTGCGCGTTGCGATTTTCCGGAACATGCCTCGCAAACCACGGCCGTGCGCAAGTCGACTGGCTCGCCATTCCTTGCCTGGTAGCACCACTCCAACCTATGATAGGCCTCTATCGGGTGATGAGACTTGGTTACTGCAGGGGTCCCACAGGGAGTTGCCAAGTTGGCGGTTTCACGATCTGAACTAATATACGGCTTTCCTGGCTCAAGAAGACCGAGCGACATTCAAGAAATTTTCGGTGGTTCTAGACACTGGTCTTTTGCGTGGACTGGGATGAGGCTTCAATAGGTGCCAAAGGATCTTTTCTCTATGCGTGCTGGTGTCAAGATGGTCTATGCAGGAAGCCTTTTGTCGGGATCCGAGAGCAGGGAACCACTCAGCCTAAGGCATGGGTTGCCATAAAGAGAGAACGGCCATGGATCCCTACTCGGCAAACCTTGCATAAGGCACAAAGGACCAGACAGAGGAAGGGATACAGATCATATTACCTGATATACATATACATACTAGTATGTACGTGCCAGCCTCTGTTCTCTCATCGTTCCATATTGTCGCTTCTGGATCCCTTTGTTCGTCCGGCTCACCTCCAGCCAGGATAAGCTCTCACCTAAGGCATCCAAAGCCCACTTGGTCTGCCAGCGTTTCTCGACCGTTGGACTCACGATGCGACGGTGGCGCCCCCTGGCCCGTTCTTTATTTGCTTATTCCGCACTGTGCCGCGTATGTGCCTACCCCTGACTGTTATCAAGCTATTCCCTTCAACATGATGCGTCTTGAATCCTGAGCCCGGTCTAGCACCCTGATTGGATAAAGGCCGGTCACAGTGGCTGGACGCCGAGGATGGCCTTATTGGGATTTAGTTTTGTGGCTTCGACGCATAAAAATAAACTGGAAAAAACTTCCCGCTTCTTGGCACATCCGATCGATCCACGCGCGCAGATGGTCCCTCTCTCTGAGGATCAAGAACCAGATGATACCAATCGGCGACCCTAACAAGACATTCATATGCACGCATGCATAGGTGTATTTATTAGGGTGATAGTTGGTCAACGTGTAAGTCGCCGACTCGAGCCCTCAACCATGACTCCGAATAATATTATGGGTATCTTGTTTGGTGATTCATAAGGTCATCATCCCTCACAGGCCACCTGATCTATCATACAACAACCTGATTCTCAGCCAGACCAACTTTTGGTGATATTTCTGTTGTTGGTACTCCTTAACTTCTTGTGTACGATTTCCTACAAGCAAATGGCGTTGAAAGAGGCAATGCACCGTCATCCACGCTGGGTTTGTAGTGTTAGTTCATACGGATCATAAGTGTTCGTAATTCGTCCATTCATATGTCCTCATCTTCATCACGGATTCGCTCAACCCTCTTGACTTGCCGCTCAATCTTCTCCACCCGGCCTTCAACGTCGGCCAACAACTGAGAGTTCGACAAGATGGAACTCTCGTACCAGGATCGTAGAACAGCTTCGCTCCTTGTCCGAAGCTCGGCAATCTCAGCTGCCTGGGCAAGTTGCGTTGCCTCAATAGCCGTCATCCTCTTGGCTTGGGCCAACAATGCAGCACTCTCTGCTGGATCGGGGATCTGGCTGTCCTTGATGGCGGTCAAGGCTGAAAGCGTTGCTGGATACGTAGACGCGGCAGACAGAACAATGGACAGGATGGCATCATTTGTGAGCTGTGTCGGAGCCTCTGATGGATCCGGCGAGTGGAAGAAGTCGGGATGTGCACGGTCTGCCAAAGTGAATTAGCAATTTACGAAGAATCACCGAGAACACCGGTGGAAGCTGCCAGTAACGAGACTCACAAATCTTCAGAAGCTCTCCATATACGCGTATGTGCGACGTGAGAGCATTGAATCGTCTCTCCAAATCAGCCAGTTTAAGCGTAGCCGAGTTATCCTGACTTGATGAAATATCTGACTGCCCATAAAGGAGATGTTCAATCTGCAGCAGTCGCGACTCGAGTAGGGAAAGAGTGGACAGGGTCGTGCCGTCCAAGGAGCTTGCCATTGCGACAGAGCCTCGGCGGGATGAACCGATGACCAACACAGATGAATGAGATCAATGGGTTTGTTGTTGTTCAAGATGTAGCCCTCCCCAAATGGCCACAACAGGACGATAGTCCTTCGCAAGGCTATCAGTCAAGGAGGCCGGCCCGACGTCGGCGGCGTTCGTATCTTTCGAGGCTGTGTTGGCGTGACGTCGGAGCAGAGGTAAAGGAGTGTGGATAAGGATAAGCATGGCGCCTTGTTACGAGCAATCTCTAGCCTGCTATTAGTTGCTTTCAAACTACCCGGTAGCCAGCTCGCCTTGTGATTGGTCACTGTTCCACCCCACACGGGCACCGACGGATCGTGGCCTCAAACGTCAGAGGAAGCATGCTTCTGTATCCTGCAACCACTAATCCATCCTCCTCACATCTAGACTGCAGCTTTATCCTCCCTCAGTCAAGGACGTCCAGGTCGCACAACTCGAAGCGGCTTGTATCTGGCCGTTGTGCCGCCCCAAGTGATCGACGGCGGCACACGACCAGACCGACCCGGTGATTGACCTACCGCCAGTCCAGGTCATTTGGGACATTCTTTTGTACATACCTCCCAACTCAAACAGAACATACATCGCTTCAGAGCCCAGCAACTCTCTGCCTGCAAACGAAACAAGTGCGGCGACTCTCCCATACTTCGGTCAGGACATGACGCATTACTCTACCATAGCCGATGCCACTTCTTCTCGCGCAGGTGGAGGTGATACAATGAGGTCGGTCTATCCAAGGGAGGAACCCTACAGCTTCTCATCCCGTTTTCTCCAATCGGCGTACTGACAAGCACTATTTGGTCCAACAGGTCTCGAAGACGAGGTAGAAAGGACATCCGCCACGGCGGTGGCCAGGCGTCCATGGTCAGCAGCGTCGTCAATCTTTTGAATACCAGTACGCGCCTCCATCCTCAGTCGAAACCAGCACCATCTGGAACCACTGATCATATGTTAATCATCTCACAGTTGTTGGGGCTGGTACTCTTGCAATGCCATCGATATTGTCCCATATGGGAATCATGCTCGGAACCCTTCTCATTATCTGGTCCGGTTGTATGGCAGCGTTCGGACTCCATCTCCAATCGAAATGCGCCCGATATCTTGATCGCGGAACCTCCTCGTTTTTTGCCTTGTCGCAGATTACATACCCGAATGCCGCGGTTCTCTTCGATCTCGCTATCGCCGTCAAATGCTTTGGTGTCGGCGTTTCTTATATGATTATTATTGGCGACTTGATGCCTGGCGTGGTGCTTGGATTCAACGACCAAGCCAACGGTTATCCGTATCTAGTTGACCGTCATTTCTGGATCACAGCGTTTATGCTTCTGGTCATCCCTTTGGCATTCTTGCGGAGACTTGACTCACTCAAGTACACCAGTCTCATCGCTCTTGTGTCCATCGGCTACCTTATTGTGCTCGTCATCTATCACTTCGCTGTAGATTCTCATGCGAACCCCGAGGATATTCGCATTATCAAGTGGGCAGGGCCCATACAGACGTTGAGCGCTTTGCCTGTCGTCGTGTTCGCATACACATGCCATCAGAATGTCGGTGCACGCCTCCCTGCCGCTGCTCAGCGACTTTGCTCTTGCTTGCTGACTCCTTTCGCAGATGTTCTCCATTATGAATGAGATCAAAGACAACTCGCCTTCCAGTATTGTACGCGTGATTGGGTCCAGTATCGGGCTTGCGGCTGTCATTTACATAATCGTGTCGATTGCCGGCTACATTACTTTTGGCAATGCTATTGTGGCAAATATTATTTCAATGTGTATGTGATCCCTTTTTCAATCTGGATTTCATCCTTGCCCCATACTTACAAGACTAGATCCAACCGGCGTTGCTTCCACCATCGGAAAAGCGGCCATCGTCGTTCTTGTTCTATTTTCCATCCCTCTTCAAGTTCACCCATGCCGCGCATCTTTGGATGCTGTCATGAAGTGGCGCCCCAACCGAGGGCCGACTCTGGCTCCTGTCCGCCCAGCGTCGCCGCTGCTTCATGCACCAGCCACGCGAAGTGATCATGGTGGTCAAGCTGCCATGTCAGACGGTCGTTTTGCGCTTCTCACTACGATTATTTTGATCCTGTCGTACATCACCGCACTCTCGGTCTCCAGTCTTGACCGTGTTCTGGCCTTTGTTGGAAGCACAGGATCTACATCGATTAGCTTTATCCTTCCCGGTCTCTTTTATTATAAAATCAGCGACCCGGAGAGTATCCACCACCAACGGCTCATCAAGGAAGATGATGATATTGACGAAGTCAGCGATTCCGAGATCGCTGACTCTGCCGTCACAGTTGCTGGAAGTACAGCTAGCTTACTTTCTGCCACAGAAACCGGTACGACAGTCACTAATAACTGGCGATGGCGAAGGAAGTGGCGATGGGATCTGGAGCACATTGAGCAGGGTCTCCTCCGCAAACTCAGTCTCAGTCTCGCTGTGTATGGGATCATTGTCATGACAGTGTGCTTGATTCTGAACATATTCTTCGTGCACAGAACCTAACCCAACATGCGCACACGATTACTATCATGACTTGACGGCCTTCGTTTCAGGCACTTCTCATCTCCTACATTCCCTTCCTTGCACCAGTTCTCACATTCTTTCAATAAACGTTATCACGTGCGGCATGGCATCAGCGGAGTTTGAAAGCGGAATTCAGTCCGTTCCCCAGACACGGGGTTGGCGTTATAGAGAGTATTGGATACTATAATAACTAAATAGCTATATGCAAGTATATAGTGTAGACTAAAGACCTCCATATATTTAGTTTAATCGCAGCTCTCAAATGAAACGCGGTGATTATACAGTCACGGTGAATTGGGCGGAGGGGTCCTTGCATACACGGGAATCGGGTGAAGTCAAAAAGTAGTCGTACATGCCATTCGATATATAGAAACAAGGCCAGACGGCGGATTTCAGACCGCCGCGTGCCAATAAATCCTCTTTTCCCCCAAAGTCAACGCCAGAACAATGCCGTACAGGTATTATCGTACACCCCTTTCTCCATGGTAAACTCAACGCTCGGTTCTCAGTGAATCTTCACAGAATTGGCTTCGACAGGTTCCAAGGGCTTTTCGCGTTGAAGCCCAACCACCTTCTTTGGTAGGACGCGAGCCATGCTCAATATCCTCCAGGCGGTGTCTGTGGGTTGGGCGCCGACACCGACCCAATACCGGGCACGATCAACATCGAGGTTGATGTCCTTGTGGAGTGATTTGGGGTTGCCGTAGGGGTCCGCCTTGGGGATGGGGTCATAGGTGCCAATGACCTCAATGGGTTTCGAGTTTCGTGCCGTCCTGCAGGATTGGAAGCAAACTATGTCAGCTGGGCGTCGGCGATTGGGGCCTCCAAAGCATCACGAGGGCGCGTACCGGGCGTGTGCGACAACAATGTTGTAGAATGGGGAGTTTCGGCGCCCAAATCGGGCGAGGCGGATCTTGACTACCATCGTTTGACAGATTGTTGCGTCTGGGCGTTTCCCCAAGCTGGCGGGATGGATGGGTGAGGCTCCAAGAGTCTTGAGTGGTCTCACGGAATTTTCTAGGCGGAATAGCTTTTCTCCGCCCATGCTCCCCAGTTGTGGCCCTTCTGCCCCACCTGGTCCGGGATTGTTTCAATTCAGCCAATAACTTAACACCAATGATGTCAGTGCCATTCAATTCCCACCCGCCCTCATGTACTCAACCCAATTCATCGTTTACATGCCAACTTTTGATCTTTCCCATTCCCACGCCTCATTTTTCCGTCTAAAATAAGCTATTCACATCATGGCATTGAAAGTACGCCACCCACCAGCTCCATAACACGGTTCCACTTGCCTGGGATAAAGCTAATGGACCCTATCTTATGATGTCAGACCTTGGGCGCAAAAGCGGCCGCTGCACTCGACCAGGAACTGATGAGCACTTGCGCCTTCTCCATAGACCAGCTGATGGAGTTGGCTGGCCTATCAGTCTCACAGGCTGGTAAGATGGTATCCTTGGATCAGCTAAGGTTTGTGTCACCGGCACTAACATCCCCACCACCAAGTCTTCAGGGTCCATCCCGTTGAGAAGGGTCCCCGGATTTTGGTTGCCTGTGGCCCTGGGAATAACGGTGGGTGTGAAATTCCCATGTTGAGAAGTCGCCTCGTGTACGCGGTTCTGAGTGCGGTCTAGGGGGTGATGGCCTCGTTGCCGCCAGACACCTGTTTCATTATGGCTACTCGCCGACGATTTTCTATCCAAAGAGAAGCAAGAATGAACTGTACCAGGTATGAGCATGCTATCGTCAAAATAATCTTGCTGTCTAGGATTAAGGGGTTCTAAATTCCTGGCACGGTTCGCAAGTGTGCCTCTTATTTCGTTTACTTTTCCTCGGCCACAGAACCCAGCTCTCCAACCATTGACCACGACTAACACAGGGCCCAGCGTCTTGCCAAGCAACTTGAGGATCTCAGAGTTCCCTTCGTAGATGATTTCCGCACAGCCCTGGATTCCACGGACCACGTTATCGACGCGATTTTCGGTGAGCAATGCTGAACTTGCCACGATGGAGAGTTTGAGGTGTTGACGACGAGCCGCAGGGTTCAGCTTTTCAGGCGAAGTTCGGGAGCCATTCCCGGCGGTGATCCAAGCCCTCGCGGACACAAAGGTTGCCGTCACTTCGGTTGATGCTCCTTCGTCGTGGGATATTGAGAACGGACCTCCAATTTCCGGGTTAGGTAGTAACTTTATGCCTGCGACTCTCGTTAGCCTCACGGCACCAAAACCGCTTGTGAAGCACTTCACAGGGCGACACTTTGTTGGGGGAAGGTAGGCTCAGCTGTTTGCGGACCAACCTTTTCAACCGGATCTAACGATGGAGAAACACAGATTTGTCTCTCCCATGATTGCAAAAAAATATGATTTTGAGGTTCCCAAGTACGAGGGCCTTGACCAGGTAGTTGAAGTCGCTGCGGATGGCCACCAACTCTAAGCCAGTTGAACAAAGAGACCATTCTCTTTATCATGTTACATGACACGACAGCCGCCTCTCAAGCTGTTAGGGCACACCGAGCTGGGGCACTGCCCTTCCCTCATCTCAATGGGGACCACAATCGTTCCTATGGGGCAGAAGAGCAGCGGGGGGTGATATTCTTGACAGAAAGCAACATAGACAAGATAATCCTTCCCGCACACTGGGCATTGGGCCGTATGCTGCGTACACATCTATCGTGAGCTTGAAAAAGTCCGAATCATCGAGCGGCAGAGCGAAGAGTAGCGATGAATCATGGGTGACGGTATAATGGATTATTCCAACATGAAGATGTGAGTTCCGAAGAAAGAGAATATCGATCTAGATAAAATTGTAAGATGGAAAATGGAGTGGAGGGTGGGGATGCTGATAGCCAGGGGGGGGCTCGAAAAAGGAACACAACGTATAAATATGGGATGAGGCAGATGGAATTTTATAGGAAAGAACAAGGCACTGACTATCCAAGGAGTGGGTTGGCAGGTGAGGTTGTCTCCAGTCCGTGGAGTTGGCTGGCTTATACAGCGAAGCAGGTACCAAGGTTAAGACAACGGTCGCCACCACCCACAGGGCTCCGGCCGGAGGTCCAGGAACGCAGACAGGTGAGTACTTTCCCAATGTAGCTTGTCGGCAATCGCCTCAACCGTAGGGCGCTGGTAGCTCCGGGGGTCCTGGGCGAAGGGGAGGGCGAGGGACAGGAGCAGAACCGCGCAACAAGGGACGTCAACAATCAGAACACATTGTAACATCCAGTAGTTCGCAACGTCTAGGCAGTGGGAAAGAGCCATTTTGACAATTAAATCCTGTGCACCCGCTTTGCTGTCCCAGTCAAGCATTTGTCTGGCCTGGGTGGACTTGGGGGCACTCAAGCCACAGCACCCCGGAGCAAAAGCTCCATGGTCGGTGTGATAGGCTACCGCCAACGGGTGCAGCGTCTGCCAAAACGAAGCGCGCGACCAGCGAGCCCGATCCGCTTTTTCCCACAACACTTTCTGTCTCCTCCGACAGACTGGTCTGATCGCTCATCAGCCACACCTCCGCAGATGCTAAGCGCACTGGGAGGGACCTCAGTTCACTATGCGACCTCTCTGCCTTCTTCTGAGCACTAACTTAAATGGCGAAATTGGCGGCCTGCCATCCACGCTCCCCATTCTTTCCGCCCCCTCTCTCTGCTTCCCGCAGCGCCCGGCGCGGTTCCTTTCTTTTCTTTTTCGTTCCGTCTGGTTTTCTTCTACTCTGCTCGCCAAGCCGGTCTGAGGCTTAGGAAGACGTGGTTGGATGATGAGCCAGCGATAGCTGGACCCTGGCCTTGTGGAAGCGATCGAAGGCTGGCCATGGAGCGCTCCAGACCCCCCATTTCGCAGCATTACCCCAATTGGAACCTGCTGTCGCGTTCCCTTGCCACGGGCGCACATTCTCCAATTACAAACTACGGCGTTGACACTGAGGCTGCCTCCTAGATTTGTCCGCCCGATCTACATCAAATTCTCCTGATCGCCCTGTCAATGCATGGGTCACACATCGAACGTATGTACACGATGGTCGACGGCAGCTGGAGGATGGTGTCTCGGTACAAGGATATACCTGGTCGCTGGCCATCAAAAGAAAAGACGACAAACGAAAAGATCTGTTTTCACATGACAGCCACCCTTTTGCCATCCCAGAATCATTCTTGGGGACATGCTGATGTTGATCACTCGATGCTAATTACCAAGCCACTTGCAACGGTCAACATTTCCCCAACAGTCGAACCGAACAGACGCCCATGATGCAGGCTAACAAGGCCGCTCTCTCAATCGCCCCTCCTCTTTGACCCCACCTCTCGGCTTATCGGCCGGATCCGTGTGTGGCGCTTTGCTTTCACAATACCGACTCGACGGTTTGACAAACGGTTAATATTCTCGACACGCTTCGGTTTGCCACAACACCTTCTTTGGCGTGGGTGGCTTGTGGCTGGAACGGCGGGCATCCCGCTGCAGAAGTACCCAATGTTCGTCCGCCTTGGAAAAGCTGGCCAGCTATTGCCAAGCTCATTGGACCTCAGGCTACGGATATTACGTCGCCAGTTTCCTCGGTGGCGATTTTGAACTCATTCACAAGCCACAATTGTCTCCAATGCCTAGGCAGTTATGTACGTACTCTCCTCCCGTATCCCGTTATAGACCCAGGGCATCGATCAGCGAGCAAGGGTGTTGCTGGGCTAAGCCGCTATGCCGCGAGTAGCTCCCGGGCACCGGAAGGCTAAGCAAAAGCCCCGGACAATGAGTCTTCTTGTGCTACCTACCCTTACCTTTGCCTCAGTCTTGTCCAACCAAAAGAGGCGTGCTCCTCGTCCGTCGATGGAGCCCATTACTCAAAGGCTTGGCTCAATTTGCGGAAATCTGACTTGCAGGACGTTGCTGGCCCAGTCGGCCAAACTCCACCAAGAGCCCTCTCAGACCTCATTAGACCCGCATGAATATCACAGAATTCGTCCAAGCTGCAGGGTTGCCCCACCATACCAGTGGATGCGCAACCCCCGCATGGGTAGATGAAATCCCTTCCTTTCCTAGAACGCGAGGATAATCAAGGCCATCTTGTCAATCTGCGGTTCGAGATCATAGCGAATCATTGGCCTGCGGATCTTGCAACACTGGATCAGCTGGCCCAGTCATGCCAATGCGAGGGAGTCATATCCACAAAAAAGAATACATGTACAGCCACGATCGAACGATGAACCTCCTCAACAATCATCAGTACATGTCACTGCTGACCAGTGGTACTTTTAACAATTGGTCGGGTCATTTGTGGGAACCGTAGCCTTGCTAGTGATCGACTCTAGTGGTGAATAATGGGCGCTTGCCGCCAGGTCGAATCAATAACGCCTACATATCCTCAACTTTCCCCTGATCCCTGTGCAGTCACCTTCCATCCTCACCCACCCGCGCCAGCACTCGGGCAAGTCGGGGTTGGGCTCCTACTCTGTAGGGCCTAGGCAGTCTCTGGTCACGGTCGGGGCCTTCGAGAGACTCTGAGACCCTGAGACCCCAGTATACCAGGCCGGGTCCACCAGCCTCCTCAAAGGAGCTCGAGGGAGGGGAGCGGAGGGCGGAAAATTCCTCCGAACAGAAATCGAAGAAACTTGGCCTTCAGAAGCGCAAACCAAAATTTGCCAGGACCTGCAGTCATCTGGCGTCCGGCGCTCGCGGTGTGTCATTAGGCTGCAGGACTTTATTAGGGGGGTTTGTCTGGTCCGGCTGGTCCAGCAACCTGCAGGTCGTGCACGGAGCAAATGCTCCTAGGCCATCACCACTAATAGCAGTATCCCCAACTAAAGCCTGAGACGATCCATATTCCATCGTCTGTTTTCCTTCTCTTCCTGTGTTCGTCACGACTGCCTAGACGATCCAAAGGGACCCAGCGATGCAAATTCTGCTCTCTGCCACAGGTTAGATGCCAGGTGGCCACAGTTGGGTGTGATTATGCCATCGTTTCGTCATGGCTGGGTTTGAACTCTCGAAGTTTCCATGCAAGATGGCTCAACTTCCGATCTCGATAGTCTCAGTGCCCCTCGTCAGGCACCGAAACGTGGAGATTCCTAGCGATACTGTAAACTCGAAACTCAAAAACTCAAAGTCGACAATTGATAGGTAATTCTGAAACAAGGCATTTCATCGGCTGGTCCTCCACCCACATCATCAGAGATGGCCATTCCAAGTCGGTGAGTTCACTTGCTGTCACGAGTATGGGTCAGGGGAATTGATGGATGGGTGGGCGATCGATCGGGTACTTCAGTGTACCTAGAAACATGCGAGAGGATGCCAGAGCTCCGACGCGCTTTTAGTCCGACGGAAGTTCAGATACCCGCCTTCTCGAGGATCGTGATCCAAATCTTGAGGACGGAAAGGAACGGAAGTCTAAGCACCAACGCCCTAACGTCATTCATTCGTCGGATGAGGGCTATTCAATCTCGGGGCAATAGCCAATCAGCACACCATCTTGGAGGGTATTTCTACTCCCGGGGTGTTTTGTGGCATCAGTGTTGACGAAGGGCCGAGGCTGTCTCCCAAAGTGTAGGTTACCCTATACCTTCACTTGACAGCTCCCCGATCAATAGCAATCAGGGGCTGGGGGATTGATTTCCCAACTCCAGCACAAGTCATGTTCGAATATTGAGAGTATATGACTCATATGTTGCTGGGAGGCGGTATCTGACTTTTGAACTCGGCCTGTCCTGTAGTTGGTCGAACAATACAAGATTATAGTAATATACTCGGTCACGTTTTGCTGATAGACAGTAGGAATATGAGGACTCACGACTACTCAAGGTACCGAAGCATCGATGCTCCTTTCTCCTTTCACCGGAATGATCTGTGCGCGTAACATAGCACACATCAGGATGTCAACACCCATAGCATCAAATCCTTTTCTCGACTAGATGATGATCAGGCCGACACTGTGATCTGGTCAGTAATCTAGCGGTCAGTTCAGTTTTCGCTTGATTAAATTGAAACCCATCTCGAAAGTCTGATATCTCAATAGCTTTGAACCCGGCCATACAATCTTGCAATATGTCCATGACCTGGTCATCGTTGCGGTTACCTACCCTACGGGTAGTTTTCGAGTCCGGCCGAGACTGGATTGTAGGTTTGCAGAGCGATTTCATGATATACTTGCTGATAATAAATCTTCGATTGCCAGTCATAAGCGATAAAGAAGCCATGGTCTTCTTCGAGGTATACACTACACCGAGATAGTGTCTAGGGATGGTTGGTAGATGGACAAAGACGACGTTCAGGCTGCCAACTGTAGATTCTCGTGCGAATGGAAGTCATATGTGATTTACTCGACCGTCACAATAGAAACGACACCTTCAAAACATCAGTTTCAGCATCGACCAATTGGCTGCCGGAGCTGTACCGGGTTCAACCAACGAGCGAGTTGAAAGATGGCGCGTCTATCCATCTCCTACCCACCCTGCAACAGGTGAATCACCGCGACACTACCAAGCCCTCTGTATCAGGAGGTCCCGCGCGTGGCTATGGTGCAAAACAACACCGGGCATTGGATCACTTGGGCGCTCAACCCTCATTCGGACAATCATCCGTGGCATTGGAACACTAACGCCCAAGTGTTGCTTCCAATGAAGCAAGGATCCCATGAGGCTCGAGCAAGGATGCGAGCGCAAATACCGACCAAGGCCTAGACTTCCCGACGTCCTTCTTTCGATGGTTCGCAATCGTCCATGCATCTAAAGGGGCAGCTCTTCAATCGTCAGATCCGGGTTTAAAGATTGGATTCCTGCGATGGTTCCTGACCTCCTGCACGTCGGCGGCGACCCATGTGCTTTGCCCTGGCAGGTTTCATCAATCAAGTATTTTTCCGCCGGGGAGGGATGATACGAGCGAGCCCTTGGAGGCCAAGGTTTTTTATCGATTTCTTGATTCTCCACGTTTCTATCCATGCTCGTGGGACCCCGCCGGTCCGTGCCTGTGACCTCGATCCTTTGCGCAGCTTGGCAAGCCTTGGAGATTTATTGAATATTCCTGTCCTGGAACAGGCAGGTCTTTGGCTGCGTGCTACCAAAAGGGCAGCAGCGCGAGGATCGGAATTAATATTCATTTCCTTCCTTTATATTGACATTTATCGTCACATTAATTACGAAACTGCTTGGATGTTGCTTCCGGGGATTTCGGCTTGGACCAGCATCTGAAAAAAGGTCGTGAATCATGTCTGTAACAGTCCCAAGATTGATATCGCCAACAAGAGGCTAGATTGGCGCACATGGCTCGACCACCGGCCACCATCCATGTCTCGCCCTGGAAAGAGCTTGCAGCTCAAGCCCATGCCGCTCACCAAGCCAACGACGTCGATTGCACCGTCGACGTTGGGTCCCACAGGTGGTAAACTACCATCGTCGCGTGCCCGGGTGTTTCAAGGCTGGTCCCCTGTTTCATGGACCCTACCCAACCTATTTCGTCACGGCGTTGAGGATTTTTCTTCCTGTCCAAGAATGTCATAGCTTCGCCCTGATTAAAAAGACAAACGCCACATATATTTCCCGCGATATTGTGGAAACATATCTGAAGTGTTGTTTGATATGTGGGTATTTGCGCATGCTAATCAAGAGTTATTTAGGGGACTGCCGGGGACGAATGCTAAACTATCACTTCAAATAGGACATTAAACGTTTATCCAACTGCTGCATTGTCATGATTATTTCGTCACCTCCCAGTGCCTTGACGATGATGGCAGTTCCGGGGCCCAAGAGTCGAGGCCATTCTCGTCCGCACCGAATCAGTGTGCTATCTGGACCCTGACAAAACGTACGTTGATTCCGTTTCTTGTTTGGTCCCCAGCCTGTGTAGGGCAGACATGGATAGAGGAACATTCTTGATCCCCGTCCCGTCCGTTAGGCTCGCCGTCACCTCAAACACCCGCAAATGAACCCTGCTGATGTTCCCCAGTTGGAGAGAGTTGCCAGAGGACGCGTCATTCAACTGCCATCCACGCGGTTGGGAGCCTTCCATATCTACACTGCATGCATGTTATGCAGCTCATTTTATGCTTACTAGGCATGGTAATGCCAATGATGGCTTATGCGTCTAAAGGTAAGGTAGTGTCTTTTTCTCCGTTAGTTATTCTACCAGAAGGGGTTCCAAGCTGTCTTGTGTACCGGATCGAAGGATCAGAACGGAGACCCAGCGGTAGTCAAGCCACAGCCGTATGCTGAGCTTGACGGAGGAAAACCTCTGCTTGATAACCTATCCGCAACCAGATATCAGACGTAGATAAGACCAGCTGCGCCGTGATCGCCCACTATTGCCAATAGCAGGTGTGCGGCCCGGAAATGTTATGGAGCAAGCCTAAATGTTATCAACGGCCGATGGTTAGGTGGGTCATATCTCGGAGCCTCGCCGGGTTGATATCGTTGGCTTCCGCGAAATCAAGGTGCGCTCGCTTCCCAGATCACTGGTCTCGCTCCTGATTTACATTACATTGTAAAGAAAGAGGATGAGATCCAATCGGAAGTAATGTCGACTTGTTTGAACCTATGCCCCCATACGAGCAAGCCATCCCCTCTACATTCATAAAACAATGAAAGCTACTCACTAGAGAAGTAAGTCCCAGAATACGACAAAGAAGCCGACAAGGCTTGTTATTCTACTACTATGGCATGGGTACACTGCCGAATATTGGTTGGGAAAATGATACAGTAGTGAAACTCTTGTAGCGATGACAGTGCTCAGAGGACAGTCGCAGATGGGGACTGCAGTCCAAACTCGGTTTGCAACCATTGAGATGATAGAACTTGTCGCCGTCATTATTCTCTGATATTGCATTTGGCATGTACTAGAGCGGTGGCCATCTCATGCTGCCCATCACGTGGGATTTATTTACAGAGTAGAAGCTTCACGCTTAGCATTAGCATGTTTCTTGGCCATACTACAGTGGAGCGGTGACGATGCTCAGCCCAAGCACGACTGGATCATACATATGCAAGTTGGCTCAGACAGGGAACGACCTAAGAGATCCACGCGTTTCGAATGCAGGAGCCCGGGTTCGTCCGATGGCACAGACCCAGAGCTGTCTTGCAAAACTGAGGCAAAACATGCATGGCCGTGTCTGGGACTTTGAATAGCCTCCGTCCACCTCTTTGGAACCAATGGACCTCATTATTCCTCAATAGTGTACGCGACATGCCAAGTACTAGGAGCTCTGAGACGATTTAGAGATTGATAGGCGCACCTTCGCTGGGTGCCGTACTCAGTCAGCCCTGAATGTACAGCCACCCAGCATGAACTGCCCGGCTTCAAGTAAGGGCTCGGCTCACAGCAGGAACGGGGTTAATGCGCGGGTAGCTGTGGTTGCTATGGAGAGTAGCTGTCCTGGCCGGCGTGAAAAGCAGTCATCCTGTGCGGCTGAGAGTATGATCTGGGCTCGGCTGCTGTACTATGTAGAACCTCAGCTTTGTGGAGCAGCGCACGGGCAAGCGGTCAACAAGGCACACAGCGCGGAAGCAAGATTGGGCAAAGCGGAATGGCCATTTTGTCCTTTCGTGTGTCTCGCTCGCGTCGCCTAGTCTGATGGTGGAGGAACGTCATTTCGGCCCTGCCTTGGCGTGATGGCGACTTTGTGAGGGGGGAATTAGACCTGGCGTGTCAACGTGGGGCTCTAGCCCATTGACCGGGCCAAAGAGCGTGAGACAGAATTTTCTTTCGCACGAGGCGCCGACCTAACCTGCGTACGTGTTTCTGGCTGGTTGGAGGTTGAAACAGTTGGGCAGCGGGACAAGAGACGTGTTGCGTTTGGACTGACGCTCGGCGCCAGGGCGAACAAGTGTCAGGTCAACTGACTCCGCCCACCGCTGTACTGTCCACCGGCAGTCGACAGGATCGATGTGTGTATCCAGGCCGACCGTTGTGGTGATCGCCCAGGCTTTCTTCTGTACCCAGTCTTTTGGCATGCGGACAGGGAAGATGGAGGGGAAAATCACGCGAAAAGGAGCCCGTTGCGAAAGGGTGCGCCGTGTGCCTGAGTCGATGCCTGTTTGGGAAACGGCAGTCGCTTTCCCCAGGCCGGGAAGCAGCGAACCGCCTGAGAAGGCAGGCGGTAGGCACAAGGCGGGTGGTGCTAATCAAAATGCAGGTACCGTCCACGCTACGACCTTTTTGGAAGGGGCCATTCACGGCTTCGAAGAGGGGAAGGAGCCCACCCGACGGCTTAGGCCACCAATCAGACTCGCGGGGGCAAATTATGCAAATTTGGCTGTCTCCTTGGCAGCCTTATTGAGTGCAGACTTTTTTATGAATGGCCCTCGCCTGGCGAATCACGGCGCGCAATGGAGGGAGGATCTTCAGCCCTTCTGCAGAGCTCTTCCGTCCCGCAGGTACGAATTCTACGCGCAAATTGAAGCTAAAGTGAAGTGTGGGCGCGTGCCCTCGCATGAGCATTGGGATGCGTAGTGCTAACAGCCCAATTTGTCCATCTTGCCAGGCTGCATGACGAAAATGCCGCCTGGTTGAGGCCAGGCCGCCTCTCGTCCTCTCCCACACCCAAATTAGCAACCACACAACTCGCCAAGGCTGGAGTTCCTAAAAACACATAAGGCTTGCCTTGTCTAAGCGGGAGTTTATTTTGCTTATGCCCTGGGGAACGGAGAGTTCTTGGAGGAATGGATCTTGGCCATGGCAGTCGAAAAAAGAACTACCGCTGGCAGACGCACAGAGGAAATCCGCAAGAGTGGTTGCGTCTAAGAACAGAACAGCCAGAGCCCCAGAGCCAATGGCCACCCTCCCTGCACTGTCAGACAACCCAACAGAGAAAGAGATGCTAAAGCACCTGCTGCTAAGAAAAGAGTGGGCCCCGGGCCTTTAAGGGCAGACCCTCATTGGGTCCATTTGCAAGTGAAACATGGGCTTGGTACCTGACCCTCATTTCCGCGACTGACCGCGTTACCTTGTCAGGTTGGATGCAAGGTACCAGGTACGACACCCGCTGGCAGGCTCCCACCGCCGCTTGGTCTAGCTTCCCCAACATCCCAAGTACCTGAACTTGGACCCTCAGCCTTTGAGCCATGTGTCACAGGTCACGACTGACAGGGACAGGCCAGCGGCTGCTCTGCTCTCTGTTCTGCCTGTCTCTTCGTTGTTGGCCGAATCGCCCAGGGCACGCTAACAGCTGGGTCCGTGGGAGACTGGGCTGGGCGGATTGATGAGTGGGCGCTTCCCGCATGCAAGTGACCGAAGGGAGACCCTCCCCCCATATCCGTCCGCAACAGGATCCTGCGCCGTCTTTGACCTTCCCTTCCCCCAGTCTCGTCCTCTTCGCAAATTGTTTATTAGCCTCGTGTGTCCGTGTTGGACTTCATTTCCCCAGTCTTTTGACTTGCTCTGCACCCTTAGCTGCTGCTCACACATTCTTTCAGTCTTGTACTGTTCAAGCCTTCTTAGATATCGAATATCTAAAGCCTCTCACTTCAACGTTTTGCCTTTACCGTCTATCACCTAGGCCATCTATCTGATCCTTGGATATCAGCAAGCAACCAGCTAGGCTATTTGGAATTCTGCTTTGAATTTTCTTCGAACATAGTCTACAGGACAACGCGTTATCAACTTGTTCATACAAACACACCTTTACTTGCAACAGCAAACGAATAACCGCAGCCATGCGTCTGACGAATATCATTCTCGCCGCCCTCCCTGCCTTCGTCTTTGCGGAGGGAGATGAGGCTACCACTACTCTCACATCAACTTTGACTCGTACCAAGTACATCACGCTCTCCGCAGCCGACGTGTCAGCGACGACACCCAATGCCACGACGACAACCTCTGCTACGACAACTCCTGGCAGCAGCAGCAGCAGCAGCACCGGCTTGACTACTCTTACTAGCGCTAGCGCAACCGGCTCTGGTTCATCCCAGCCTACTACGACTGACCAGGGCGGAGCTGCCTCTGCCCTCGATGTCACTCGCATTGCATATGCCGGTGCCTTGGGTGCAATTGTCGTTGCCTTGATGTAAAGCTGCTTACCGGCACGGCAACTGTTCGGCAAATTTCTCTATGTGCCAGCCCATCTTATGGGCCTTTACGTTTCTTGTCACCACGATGAACGATTTCAACGACATATCCGACCATCAAGACATTTCGAAAATGTCGGTATCCAAAGCGTTCTGGTTATCACTCTTCCTCTTCTTCTATGGCCACTGAATTGTCAATGGCATTGATTTACCTTTGCTTTCTCTTCCTTTCTTCCTCTTTTTTCTTTACAGTCGAGTTCACCACTTCTGCGATTTGGTCTGCCTAAGGCAGTTGAGTACTTAATGTTTTATTTCACCACACAGCTGTACATGGACGGCTTTCTTTTCGCCCACCATCCTGTGTGATACGATCAAGCAGCATCTTTCTGCAGGATGGCTTTATTCATTTGTGCTGGCTGGAGCGGAACAATGCACATTCTGGCAGTCATCTTTGTCTTTCTTCCTACATCAACATGTTTGGTTCACATGGATAGAGATAATGAAGACTATTTCGGCCTTTCTTCTCTTCTTCTTCTTCTTCTCTTCTTTTCTTCTTCTCTTTTCTATCTTAGCGGCGAATATGAAGGGGGCGTGTTTTCATTCTTGGTTTGATACCCATTTTGACCATAGTGGGATCCAGTTGGCCTATCGAGGTGTGCTTCATATCTTGACTAGAGTCGCTGGCTTCTTTGGACACAGGATTGTTGGGCCTGGAGTTTACGGGTTTGGGGATCAATTCTTTATTATACATTTCTCTTCTTTCGCTACCTCTAAGAGGATGGCGCTTCTTTTCAATTGGCGGTTTGGTAGTTTCGGATGATTGAATATACAAAAGTTTTCAAGACACTCATAATTGTGCCTGGTGCCGAATGTGAAGCATTTTAATAGAACAGAGCACTGGACTGAATTGAGAGCGACACTAATCGTCGCCTGACTGGTTTTGTGTGAAACAACACAATAGCACCATGCTCTTTTGGTCTGCTCATGAGAGTCTATTTATACAAATTAGATGTAGCCGAAAACAATGAAATATGCCGCTGAATATGCTCTCCTGTGCCGCCAACGCCTAAAAATACATGACAAAAATCCACAGGATACCGATACATCTCATTTAACCCCCCAATGCGCTTGAATCGGACGTTCACCTCTTCACCTTCCAATTTTTCGGAAGGGGATGCAGAGGCGATCGTGGGTCAGTAGCTTTGGGATACACCTTCAGAAATTGCCACCGATTCATCACTGCCCCATTGTCCCTTAAGAACTGTGTGATTTTTAGGTTCAAACCTGTAAAACCAAGCATATTAGTTTCTTGCCATGCGGTTTTGATTATACAGCGACGCTTACTTTCAAGAGTCATCTCTTGTGCTGGTTGCAGCGACCAGTTCCGTCCGTCTGGTGTATCACGGACTAAGAGGAGTTCATCTGGCAGCTTCGTACCTGGACCGGTTGTTAGTCTTCTACTCGTGCCTCTCGAATTGCTCAAGTATTACCTTCTTGAATTTTGTATATGACGGGATTTCTTTTGCGGAGTAACCCCAATATATAATACTGTAGATGAGTTGTATTCGGGAACATTGCGGCGCCATTTGGGCCTTTTGCATAATATCAGTATTCTGCTAGATCCGCATACGTACACACATACAACGCACCACTGTAAGTTTCCGGGTCCAAGGCTTTTGGCTCTACGCGAGGCTTGCCGTCCGGGAGGTCAAAAAAGTCTTTTGGCCTGGTGATGATATCATGCCCTGAGGAGCCCCCAGTCCGCGGACGCAGGAGGACTTGCCACCCTCGATTGACGCGGAAAAGTTCTTTGGGGAACTGTCTAAACACTTTTATTGTTGCAGATTTGGCGGCTTGTTCCATCTTGGCGCATCTTTTTTGGGGGTTCACAACCGCATTGCCTTTGTCCAGCATGAAATTGATGAGATGAGGCCAGGAATGGGGCCAATGGAAGCTAAACTCGATAATATGTGGGACTTCGATATATGCATTTAAAAGTTTTATTCAACTATCCATTATAGCACTGCCAGGCAGTTGCGTGCTCTTCTTAATCCATCATGCGTTCGGAGGAGAAAGAAAAAGTCAAAATTACGTTCTATCATGTCGCAATATTAGCCGCTGGTGGACTAATATTGTTTTGTGTGTTGAAAGCTCTATCCGTGAGTCACGCCGCGATGGGGAACACCCCTCACCTATATGTATGGGCTCCCGCCCAGCTTACAACTCCAGCCAGAGGGCAGACTGTCAAATGCACTCACTTGTACAAGGGACATTAAAAGAGGACTGTGAAGAGTATTTTAGAATCAATGAGCAACATGACTACGCAAACTCCACCTGAAAATGTTAAAGCCCGCCTCAAGGCGTCCTACGATGCCATGGCGCCAGTCTACAACTCCTGGACCGAGCGACACAACCACATCCGGATGACCTACCTGGATGAGCTCTTCGGCCGGATCCCTAAACTGGGCACCGCCGTCGACGAGAAGTCGTCGGTGCTTGAGCTCGGGTGCGGATCCGGGGCTCCGTTCCTCACCACACTGCTTGAACGAGGTGCAACCGGGATATCGGTGGTCGCAAATGACATGTCGGACACGCAGATCGGATTGGCGCGGGAGAACCTTGCCGCGTACGGCGATCGGGTGCGGTTCGAAGCTGGTGATATGACCAAGTTGACGTTTGCGCCCAAATCATTGACGGCGGTGGTGGCTCTCTATAGCCTGATTCACCTGCCGCAGGGAGAGCAAGAGGAGATGCTGGATAAGATTGCGGAATGGCTGGAGCCGGGTGGCATCTTGATTGCGAATTTCTCATTTGATGAGATGTCCAGCGGTGTCATGGAGTCGTGGCTCCATGAGAAGGGTTGGATGTTCTGGAGTGGGCTGGGGATGGAGAAAACGGCCGCGAAACTGAAGCAGGTCGGGTTTACAATTGAGAAGAGCGAGGTTGAAGGTGATACTCAGGAGAAGCACCTGTGGATAGTTGCAAAGCATTGAGACTGTCATGTTCCTTCATGCCGTCTAGGTTGTCTCATTGCACATAGCATTCGTGAGAATTAGAATGGAACGGCATGGGTACGCTACAGCCCTTGTAATTATTTGCATTCTGCCCCTGCGTGTATACGTTTAGTGGACTGACTTCACATCGACTGGCGTGAGGTGCTTGGCCATAGATTTGAGAGAGTACAGAATATCCTGTAGTTGGAAGTATGCAATACCCGAAAGAACCTACCTATGAAAGCCGATATGTATCGGTTCCTATCTGTCAAGCAAAGCCAAGCGCATATAGCCGATGCTGCAGGCCGAGCTTCGGGCAGGACAGGACAATTAATAATTGCCGATGGAAGCAATGCAGGGGAGCTTCCAGCATGGTCAGAGAAAACAGAGAGCTGCTGATTGGGTTACAGCGGTTCTGCCCGCAGCTTCGGGCTGCTTTGAGGGGTTCAAGGGTGGCTACGGGTCCCATCGGCTTTGGGCTGTGCATGCTCATTGGCCCAAATCTCGGTACTCATCCGAATTCGCTGGAATTTCACCGTTCCTGATAGCGAAATCTGGATAGAGTATGTAACCATCATCAATTTTATCATCTCACACTTGCCTGCCGCATCACCAAGGCATCGTCGGTAGAGCTCAAAGTCGCCATGGCCTCGATAGCCCCCTCAATGCATCGGGCTCGTGCCCCTTTGCGCAAGGTGCTCTCTTCCTCGACCCCCTCAATCCGCTGCATGGCCACCGTCCCGCCCACCGCCAACCCGACGGATAGCACCGCATCGAAGCCTAGGCGAAAGACCTACTTCAAGGACACCTCCGTTGCCCCTTTTGGCGAATTTTTGTCTTCGAACCAGCCTCTGTCCGCAACCGAGGCCTACACACTCAGGACCGCCGAAGTCGGCCCTGAAGGTCGAAAGAGGACTATCACGCGACTTCCCGAGTGGCTGAAGACACCTATCCCCGCGGGCAATGATAATTACAAGAAGATTAAGAAGGATTTGCGCGGCTTGAAGCTGAGCACTGTGTGCGAAGAGGCTCGATGTCCCAACATTTCCGAGTGTTGGGGTGGATCCGACAAGAGCGCCGCTACCGCCACCATCATGTTGATGGGCGATACCTGCACACGAGGCTGCCGATTCTGTAGTGTCAAGACCAACCGGGCCCCCGCTCCGCTTGATCCTCACGAACCCGAGCATACCGCAGAAGCCCTTGCCCGTTGGGGTCTTGGGTATGTTGTGTTGACCAGTGTGGACCGTGACGATCTACCTGACGGCGGTGCCAACCATTTCGCCGAGACCATCCGCAAAATCAAGCAGAAGAAGCCGTCTCTCCTGGTTGAAGCTCTCACGGGTGATTTCAGGGGCGATCTGGACATGGTTGCAATCATGGCTGAAAGTGGACTTGACGTCTACGCTCACAACATGGAGACCGTCGAGGACCTTACGCCCTATGTACGAGACAGGCGAGCTACTTTTCGGCAGAGTCTGGATGTACTGAAGCATGTCAAGGATGTTAAAGGCCAGGAGGGTATCATCACCAAGACCAGTCTGATGCTTGGTCTGGGAGAACAGGAGCATGAGATTATGCATGCTCTCACTGGTATGTAGTTTGTGTCCCACCCCCCGTGGAAAACAAAGGCTAATGATGACTTGTAGAACTGAGAAAGGTCAATGTTGACATCGTCACGTTTGGACAGTACATGCGACCCACCAAGAGACACCTCAAGGTCGAAAAGTATGTCACACCAGACGAGTTTGACATGTGGCACAAGCGCGCCATGGAAATGGGCTTCCTCTTCTGTGCAAGTGGGCCTCTAGTCAGGTCCTCCTACAAGGCAGGCGAGGCCTTTATTGAGAATGTCCTTCGTAAGAGGGCTGGAAAGGCCCCTGTGGGAGGAGAGAACCTCAAGAGCGCAGTCGCACTGGATGCTGAGCGCCCCTCGTCTCTTTAGAGATTGTTCATTTATAATTACTGTCTGCTTTTTTTCTATAAATGGGTGGTATATTTTCAAAACATAATCCAAACAAACCTCCTCTGAGGAAATGCATGCATCGGATGGCGTTGACTGGAGAAACCGGGAACACTTGGAGGGGTGATTCAACTTTATATTCATAGAGGCTATGGGGCATTCAACAATGGCTCTATTCGTTAGCTAACAATACCTAAATAGGCATGTATCCTTATCACATCCCGCTATTGTTCTCTCTTCTTTGTTCTCAGATGACTATCACCACATGCATCCGCTTTTTTTGAATGGGACCTCGACAATAGAATGAATGGGTGCCGATTGTACAGATCGGTCAATCAGCCATCTAGAACCTACAATCGGAAGCCTCAAGGGATCTCTTTGTCGTTACCGCCTGCCTTTTGTACTCATTGAGATGATGCAATTTGGCGGCCCAAATCCACTGAGCCGGGCGGCTCCTTCCTCGCTTGAGAAGGGATACACCAAAGCAAACTTGTCTGGGTTCCGCTTTTACAGTCTCATGAGACGGGATAGCTTCCACTGACCGATAGACTGACTGGTCGTCCTTGATCGCAAAACTCTGTGCACCTCATCGTCGCATCTATTGCCTCTCCTACTCTCCACCCTCTTCATACCCTGACTATTCTTCTTCTTCTTCAGCCTTCCTCTTCTCTTCCGCAGACGTGCTTCGCGAGGCGGTTGACATATACTACCGATGCTGGAGGCCAAGTACTCGATGCTCATGGCGCTCCGCGCTCTTATTCTTTGCGCTCTCCTGGGGATCGCAAACGCCAAGTTTTGGCTGGAGGACATTGGACACTATGGCATTTCTCCATATCATCCATCCGGTGCGGCTTACCAAATATTTCGCAATGTGAAAGACTTTGGCGCAATTGGAGATGGAGGTATTGCATAGACCAGGCCCTTGATCCGCGAACCATTTATGATTAACCAGAAACATAGTCACTGATGATACGATGGCTATCAATGCCGCTATTTCAGCAGGGCAGAGATGTAGCCCCGGCCTTTGCAAAGGCAGCATTGTTTCCCCTGCCACCGTCTACTTTCCTTCTGGGTGAGATATGTCACGGCAAAGGGCTCTATGACGGCGCGTGGCATATGGCTGCTAATTGCGATGCAGAACCTACCTTATATCCGATTCCATCATCGACTTCTACCACACGCAACTCATCGGCGATCCAACTGATCGTCCGACGATCAAGGCGGCACCATCTTTCCCGAAGGAGAAGTTTGGGTTGATTGATGCGAATCCATACCAGCCGGGCGGTTCGCTTGCCTGGAATTCCACAAACACTTTTTTCCGACAGATTCGGAATCTCATCCTCGACACTACGGCTATGCCTGCTGATGTTCGAGCTGTTGGAATCCACTGGCCTTCGTCCCAGGCGACCGCCATCACCAACTGCGTGTTTCTCCTATCAACCGTTCCGGGGAACCAACATACTGGACTCTTTATCGAGGAAGGCTCTGGCGGGCTTCTCAATGACCTCTACTTTTCCGGTGGTGGCACAGCAGCCATACTTGGCAATCAACAGTATACGGCGAGAAATCTATGGTTTTATGGTTCAGAGATTGCGATCAGTATGAAGTGGAACTGGGGCTGGACTTTCAAGGGCGCCTACTTCAAAGATTGCGGAATTGGCATCCAAATGGATGAGGAGCAGGCTTCGACGGGCTCCATCACCCTTCTCGACAGCTGGTTCGACCATACTGATACTGCAATCACCACTACACGGAAGATCAATGACAACCATGGGGCCAACGGGACGCTAGTCATGGACAACGTGAAATTTAACGCGGTCAATAAGATTCTTCTGGGGCCCGACGGGATTATATTGACAGAAGACGACGTCAAACAAGGTGGAGGTGATATTTTCATCATGGTAAAAGCCCTTCTACAATCTAGCCTTGGGGAAACTGGGAAATGACTGTCGATACTTACTCTTATATAGGGCCACGTCGTTGATAGTATTGGCTTTTTCGCCCAAACGGGCTTTTACAACCTCCGCTCCAGTCGCAAGCCATTGCTATTGGAGGGAGGTAAGTACTACGAAAAATCAAAGGTGAGTTCCATGTTCTGTACTATGTTACACCTGGCTAAATCAAAGGTTAGCCGCAATATGAAGAATTTCCCGCATCTGCATTCCTCTCGGCGCGAGCATACGGGGTGAAGGGTGACGGTTCATCGGACGACACGCAGGCGTTGAATGCGTTACTGAAGTATGCTGCTGAACATGGGCTCATCCTCCATCTCGATGCCGGAATATATCTAGTCACCGATACCGTGTACATACCTCCCAACTCGAGGATTGTGGGCGAGGCGATGGCATCAACAATTATGGCATACGGTCCTAGATTTCAAGACCTCAGCAATCCTCGGCCCGTCGTTAAAGTAGGGGTTTCTGGACAGGTTGGTCGCATCGAGTGGTCTGATACATTTGTTTCAACCAGGGGCCCTTGTGCTGGAGCTATTCTTATAGAATACAACCTTTTCTCAGATGGCGTCCCGTCTAGAATGTGGGATATACATACGAGAATCGGCGGGTTTCCAGGAACAGATCTTCAGCTGCCGCAGTGTCCCGCCATCCAGCACGACGACGCAATCAACCCAAAATGCATCGCGGCGTTTATGAGTATGCATATCACTCCACAGTCTGGGGGCCTATTCTCAGAAAACTGTTGGTTTTGGGTTGCCGACCACGATTTGGAGGATGATCAGTACCAGCGGTTGACTATTTTCGCCGGCCGGGGCTTACTTATCGAGTCCCAGAGAGGTCGCATCTGGCTCAGTGCGACCGGTTCTGAACATCATGTGATGTACCAGTATCATTTTCTGAACACCCAGAACATATATATGGGCCACCTTCAGACTGAGAGCCCATACTTCCAACCGCGACCTCTTGCTCGTTTCCCGTTTCCAGCATTGGCGCAGTTCAATGACCCTGATTTCAATCGGGATTGCGATGGACCGTCCGTTGAACCTTGCGAATCTTCCTGGGGCATAAAAATGCAAGGGTCCAGAGATGTGGTGATCTACGGTGCTGGGCTATACTCTTTCTTCGTCAATTATGACCATACCTGCTCGAGACCCAATTCGACTCGGCACTGCCAGGAGAGGATTCTAAGTGTACAGGATAGTGCTGGAGGAATTGAAATTTTTGGACTAAGCACGGTAGGAACAAGGGTAATGGTTGAGCAAGATGGGCGAGATCTCATCCCAGCAGTCCTCAACAACAGTACCTTTGCCGACACCCTTGGCTTATACCGTCCTGTGTAGGCCTCCCTAAATAGCGCCTTAGCTCTAGCCTCTTAAATATGTTGATCCAAAGCTTATTAGAGACCCAGGTTTGATGGAGACAGCCACAGCGTCAAAGATTATTCGAACAATGAGTGGAAAACAAAAGGGTATCCAGCTAAGGGTATGGGTAAACTAGTCTGAATACCAAATATGCCGCAATGCCGTTAAAGCGATAAGTACTGCCTCCTCTGTCCTGATAGATCTGCTTCCCTGATCGGGAAGAACGTTGAGCCAATGATCAAATAGCTCCTTGGTCTTGGGCCCTTGTACATCCATACCATTCAAGTCCTCGTCATTCATTGACGCATACTCCAGCCCTCTGTGCCCGCCAAAGACAATGAGTAAATGCTTAAATATGACCTTCTTGCCATACGGGAAGGCTCTTGCAGCGGGTGTGCCGCGCTCCGATGTACCAATGCTGATGTCGTAACCATTCTCGTAGGGGGATTCGGTAAAGACTGAGGAGAGAGAGCCGCATTTCCTCACGTTGTAACCCCAATAATAGCCAGCTTCAGTCCGGGGGGCGTCCGGGTGCACACATTTGGGGTTTTCGGCCTCGTCTTCTGAAAACTTGAGCGTCACCCGTGTCGACGGCGGTATCTTGTCCTCGACCTCAACGGGCTGTTCGAGTCCAACCTCCACCAAGGTCCCGGCTCCTGTGCTGGTCTTCCCTGTGACTGTCACACCCTCGGCGTACTCGAGCGATTCCTTGGGGTGTGGGTGGTGCGGCATATCCAACGTAGGAAGCAGGGCGGTTAGGCGCAGGTTGGGATGGAGCGGGAATAGTGCCTTGCGCATGAATGGCGGCGCTTCCAGGTAGGAGAAGATGTGTGAGAGGAAGTGGCAGGGGTCGGTGTCTCCGGTGTATGCTGCAGGGTCTGAGGCGCGAGGGCGGGTGGCAGGCGCGGAGTCGTCAAAGATGACGACCTCGTCCACGGAGAAGATGGAGAGGGCGCGAGCGATTCGTCCGGGGATTGACATGCGCTGGTCTGCGGTCGCCAAACTTGAAGGAAGCCAGAGTTAGAATATTTCTCTTTGCGGGGGGGATTGGCAACAGGTATTCGGTCGCGGCCTTACTTGGCTAGAATACTGCTGGGGATGGCGACAGAAACAGTCCAATCCCGACCAGCATTGCGAGGTGCGAAGTTAGGCGACGGCTTGAATGGTCTTTGCTCACTGCGGCCGCCATCATTGTGGCCGGTTTTGCGCTTCTATTTTGTTGTTAGTATTTTTTGTGCTGGCCCAATTGGTAATGTGAATTTATAATTTAGATTACCTTTGTTTGGCGCTCCTGGTACGACATTTTTATGGTTGTTTGCCGACCCGAGGACTTTGTTGTCAGTCCTGGAGGTAGTTTCCAGTCGGTGTAAGTTTGATAAAAAAAAAAGTTGGATCGCGGGACAATTGTCCGGCAGAATCGGAGATCGCGTGCCTGACCGCTTACCAAATGCGGATTCACGCCACCTAGCGCAACCGGGGAACTTACGTAGGGAAACGGCTGGCTGAGAAAGCAACATGTCCCTTCACAAGCTCGTGGCCCTTTGGTTCCATCTCACGACACGAAACAGCATCTAATTTCTTCACGTCGGTTTTCATCATGAGCGGTCCTATCAGTATTGGCTCCACGGGCGAGTGGCATAGCCTGCTCGGGAGCACCAATGTCGTAATTGTAGACTGTACGTGCTCCCCCGAAGCTCCCCCCAAGGTACCGAAGTGAACCGAGGACTGACAAACGTTTGATCTCATAGTCTATGCCGACTGGTGCGGCCCTTGCAAGATGATCGGGCCTCATTTTGATCGCCTTGCAAAGGAGCATTCGCGCCCCAAGAAGATGGCATTCGCCAAGGTCAACGTCGACCACCAGGCGACTATTGCGAAGACCTACGGCGTGTCGGCGATGCCAACGTTCAAGATCTTCCACGGCACCGAGTGTGTTGAGACTCTCAAGGGTGCCGACCCTTCCTCTCTCAGCTCCGCCATCTCCAAGGCTGTCAAGCTCTCTGACACCACCCCGGCTGGGAAGCCCACCGAGGCCTTCAGCAAGCCAGGGCGCACTCTCGGCGGCGCCGGCGGCGGTAGGAAGGCGGCAGGCGGCTCTGGTTTCAGCCTCCCCAGAGGTTTCAGCGTATTCGGGGCCCTGAATATGGTCGTACTTTTCATCGGGCTTTATTTTGTTACACTATTTTCGGTATGTGGATCATAAGAGGGCTGGTGAAGAAATGACAATGCTGACCAACATTGATCTTTTAGTTTGATGCGCTTGCAGCAGCCGAAAACTCGTGGTTCAACAAGCACAGAAAAGCCCAGGATATCAGGGCGAACCTCGGTTCCAGCTCAACAAAGCTAGGTGCAAACGGTAAGCCGGCGGCTCCAAAGCCCTCCTTTAGGACATTGGCGGATTTGGATGGCGAGCAGTAGAGGTATGATCAGGGAGGATTCCTTTGTGAATATGTGGATTTTTTTTTGGCGTTAGGATAGGGTCGTTGTTGCCCTTTTGTTTGATCGATATGCGATAGTATTAAGATGTTTTCATCCTCCTTGCACTCTCACCATATTGATCCAAGTGCTGTGTCGAGACAGGGCCTTGTCAAATCAACCAGGCCTTGAAACTCAAACTTTGAGTTTCTACCCTGGAAATTGGTCTCTCAGCCGTCATGAGCACAGCACTCTGTCAAACAACTTTGGTGGATGCATTTCAATTCGGAGCTCGCTTCACCCCAGCGGATCGCATATCTAAATAGCCTGCGGGGATGCTTTCAACAGTAGCTGGCCAATAAGAGCCATGATAAAAACGATTTCCATCTAAGTAGTCACGTGCCACCGCGCATCGTCGAAAAAAGCTATCCATGACGAAGGGACGCCTAGCTTTTTATTCCCGTCCTCGGCATTCGTGTATTTTTTTTTCTTTGTGCTTAATACAGCTTTTTGCAAAATGCTTTCTTCGAGGGGCATCCGGAATGCCTGTTCAAAGCGGCATCTTTCCACCACGAGGTTACTAATTCGTCCTCACTCCATTCTTTCACAATCAGCATACTCTCCTTCCATTGCCTACACGCACCTTGATCAATTCCAAGCAAAAAATAGACGGCAATCACGATTGTTTTCGACCTCGAAATGCGCATTTCAGGAGGCGTCCGCGGCCGCAGCGAGCGAATCGAGCCATGCCATCGAGCAAGTCGTCCGAGATGCGAAGCAACGATTTCGTGACACCCTACCCAAGAATTATCTAAACGATGAGGAATATGCACTCTACGTTCGGTTATATGGACCGCCGCTTCGAGAGACGGACCCTGAGGATGTTGGAATACACATGCACGCCGATATGGGACTCCCGGAAACATCGGGGAAATCGCAACCAGACAATGAAGCCACCTTGTTGCGGGAGGTTGAGGGACGCTACGAGGAAGTGGCATACCACATTCCGCCGAAAGAGGCAGCGGGGGAGGACCAATCCGCAACACAGGCAGAGGAAACCAATCTGGAGCCTGAGGAGACTCGACCAGCTGCGCTAGAACCTCAAGAATTGATGGAAAAGTCCCCCACCTATGTGGAATCCGTGGCAAGAAGTCAGAGAGAGCTCGATGCCCTGCAAAAACTGGTCCAGCAATTCGAAGAAACCCGGAAGGAACAGCGGGAGGCAGATGCTCAGACCTTGCTAGACGAAGTTGAGGTGGAAAACCTGGAACGGGTGGAAGAGGTATCGTGGCCTGCAAAAGAGGAGACAGCTGCCGAAGAGGAGGAATATGGATATGGGTCAGCTCGCCAGCGTTACCACCCACTTACCGAAGCGGGTCGCTTCCACGGAAACCCTATTGAATTGCTTCTACCTCAGGAGGAGCTTGTGCAGCCTATTACCGATCTTCTGAAGAGAACGCATGTGGACCATGTGAGGGAGGCTGCAGAGAGTGTTTACGGTGGACCTGGATTGCCTCTATCTCCAGAAATGGTGCTAAAGAGAAGGAGTGGCCACATGGGAGGTGTCGGTCTTCTCGCAGACCAGCACCATATGACCGAGATCGAAGCTGATGCCTTTCTCGCGGGGTTCATGCCAGCAGCATTTGCTTCGATCCTCGCCACGGTCCGAGAGGTTCGCAAGCGTCTGGGCAGCGATTGGATCCAGTCGAAGCTGAAGAACAAGGGCGAGGGCCTCAGCGTGCTTGATGCGGGAGCTGGTGGAGCGGGGCTTCTTGCATGGGAGCAAGTTCTGAATGCAGAGTGGGATTTATTAATAGACAAAGGCGAGGTAAGAGGGCATCAACCTCCGGGTCGGAAAACGGTCATTGCGACGTCGGAGCGTCTTCGTAACCGCTTGAAAACCTTCCTACACGACACAACCTTTCTGCCTCGCATGCCTGATTATGAGCACTCGGGTGAAATGCGTGGCCCTCGTCTGGATGGAGGTAGCCAGCAACAGCCAAGGAAGAGCTACGATGTCATCATCTCATCACACTTGTTCCTCCGCGAAAAAGAAAGCCATCGTCGCCAGGCGATCCTGAACAACCTGTGGCACCTGCTCAAGAAGGACGGGGGTGTTCTCATCATCATCGAAAAAGCCCACCCGCGAGGGTTTGAGGCTGTTGCCCATGCGCGGGATACCATTCTAAACCAGTTCCTGCTGACACCTTCTGGTGAATCCCGGATCGCCCCTGAGGACTTCAACCCTACTTGGCACCGTGAGCCAGAACCGGGACATGTCATTGCTCCCTGTACCAATCAAGGCACGTGCCCAATGTATCCCGAGCCCGGCAAGAGTGTCGGTCGCAAAGACTTTTGCCACTTCAGCCAGAGATTCGTGCGACCCAGCTTTTATAACCAAATGCTGAGGAAGAAGGTTGACAATCGTGGCGAGGCCGAGTTCAGTTATGTGGCTGTCCAGCGAGGCGTTGCCCGACACGGGGCTCTCTCGGGCAAGGAAGCTACCGAACTCGCAAAAACTGGGTACGAGAAATCCGAAGAGCAGCCCGATATGCAATCCTTGCCCCGCCTGATCCTACCGGCAATAAAACGAAAGGGGCATGTGTCGATGGATGTGTGTACACCCGAAGGCACGATCGAACGCTGGACGGTACCCAAGAGTTTCAGCAAGCTGGCGTATCGCGACGCCAGGAAATCAAGATGGGGTGATCTCTGGGCTCTGGGAGCAAAGTCTCACACAAGGAAAGAAGTCAAAGCAGGTGTTCCAGACGATGGAGGCAAACGTGCCAGTGCAGAAGGCAGGCAACCTCGAGCAGTGAGGGTGGACATGGACGAGGACGGCACCACAGAGACTGTCCCGCATGATCGAAAATCAAAGGGCAGAAAACGGCAGCAAGATCTATTGGCGGAGCTAAAGCGAATCCATGCGGAGGGAGACAGGCTCTTGGGTGAGGAGATAGATGCCGAGGTGATCGGAGAAGACCCGGAGTTGGAAAGGCATCGCTAGGCACTGAGCTGATGATGATGACCTCTCCTTGTATATCTGTCTGTACTATAACTTGATGTACCACCTCATATGATGTATAGTAATGTAGAACAAGAACGATGTAATGGACATGAAAATAGATTATTCGCAGGCCTCAAGTTGACTCCCGTCTCGAAGGCCCCTTCCCTTTATCCTTCAGGTTGTTCCATCTCTCCATTTCCTAACCTGGCAAGCGGGTGACAGAAGACATTGCACACCAAAATCCACGGGTGGCCCACTCACAGACCCTCAAATATACCTTTACTCAAGCTCTTTGAACTCATTTTCTGCTAGAAGTTCTTGGATATATCTAAAATTAAAAAGACTAGTCTATTATTTATTGATCAAATATTATATAGGTGTGGTTTTATTTTTTAGTCTCTTTTTTTGCTGTAGTTATGGCTGCTATACTTTGGTGTGCAATGTCTTATGTCACCCGCTTGCCTGGCAACTGGCTCCATTAACTTAACTGCAGCGGCTCCCGGCAGTGGGGATCAGGGATTATTAAGCGCGGCAACGTGGGGGAAATAGAGTTGAAAAATTCCTCTCTCTTAAAATCAAATTTTCAACGGGGTTGAAAATATGTCCCTCATGATTGGCCCGGTTGCCGGCTCGGAGCGGGATGGCGTCAATTTCCGTGCAAGGCCGATTGCGGCATCACAATTGCTCCATCTGCTGCCATCGACACGGGCGCCATCTGCCGAGTATGCAATCAGGGTTCAGCAGACATGGCGGCCCTGATAGGCTGCTTATCAATGGCTGCCGAGAGCCAATGGACATCTACAAATACTCCCAGTCGCTAGGCCAAGCTGGATCTTGGGTGGTGGTTTAGCATATCAGTGTTGAGGCTTCTCCGCGGAACCAAAAGATAAGCCCTCACGCTCGCCCATCCTGTCGAGGACCTGGATTCGCCTGAGCTCGATACATATAGCCTCTGCTCGTCCCAGATAATCCACCAGTATCGCCTTATGTTCACCTGTAGCATAAACGAACAGACTCGGCAAGACATCTGGATCACGTAGACTGTGACTTCACGAGCTTCATCAACGGCCGTCCAGTCTACTCTTCTGCCATCTCAAAATACATACCACCATGGAGGGACCTATATCCCTCCTCGCCGGCCTCAATTGCAGGGGCAACACCCATCTCATCATCGGCACGAACCCTCTCGCGGCCTCCCGCTGCACACAGTCCCTGAACGCAGGCGCCCGTCCCATCATCGTGGCGCCTGCCGATGTAGAAGTACACTACAGCCTGCAAAAGAGAATCGACGACGGCGAGGTGAAGTGGCAGCAAAAGGCTTTCGAAGATGCTGATCTTTTCACTCTTGGTCGTGAAGAAGTCGGCAATGTCGTCGACGGTGTCTTCGTAACATCTGGACCCCACGACCCCCAAAGTAAGTTATTCCTGAGACGATTGAAGTTCATGATCGACAGAAGAGACAAATAAAGGAGTCCAAAGGCTAACTATAAAAACCAGGTCAGCACATCTCAGAGGTTTGCAAGCGCAACCGCATCCCCGTCAACGTCGTTGACGCGCCGCAGCTCTGCACCTTCACTCTCCTCTCCACACACACAGACGGCCCTCTGCAAATAGGAATCACCACCAACGGCCGCGGGTGCAAGCTCGCCTCGCGCATCCGCCGCGAGATCGCCGCCTCCCTCCCCGCAAACCTCGGTGCCGCATGCGCCAGGCTGGGTGAGGTCCGCAGAAGGGTCCAGCAGGAGTCTGCCCTCGCCGGTGGCGACCTCGAGGAAGAGGGCGGCCAGGGCGCAAACTTCAACCGCCTCGTCCTCGAGGGCGCCCAGGACGAGGCCAAGACGAGACGGATGCGATGGCTGAGCCAGGTCTGCGAGTACTGGCCGCTGCGCCGACTCGCCAGCATCGGCGACGACGACGTCGAAGCCATCTTCAAGTCCTACCCTGGCACTCGCGAGAAGGGAACCGACACCATCGACAGCCTCGCCAGCGGGCCCGGCCCCAACCCCGACTCTCTTCCATCGAAGCAGGGCAAGATCATCCTCGCGGGCAGCGGGCCAGGCCACCCGGACCTCCTCACCCAGGCCACCCACAAGGCCATCCTGGCCGCCGACCTCGTCCTGGCCGACAAGCTGGTCCCCGCCGGCGTCCTCGACCTGATCCCCCGCCGCACCCGCGTCCACATCGCCCGCAAGTTCCCCGGCAACGCCGACCTCGCCCAGCAGGAACTGCTCGACATGGCCCTCGCCGGCTACCGCCAGGGCCAGACCGTCCTGCGCCTCAAGCAGGGCGACCCCTACGTCTACGGCCGCGGCGGCGAGGAGGTCCAGTTCTTCCGCGACCAGGGCATCGCCTCCCCCTCCTCCGTCATCGTCCTCCCGGGCATCACCAGCGCCCTCAGCGCCCCGCTCTTCGCCGCCATCCCCGCCACCCAGCGCGACGTCTCCGACCAGGTCCTCATCTGCACCGGCACGGGCAAGAAGGGCAAGGCCCCGTCCCCGCCCGAGTTCGTCGCCACCCGGACCGTCGTCTTCCTCATGGCCCTCCACCGCATCGTCGGGCTCGTGCGGGAGCTGACGGCTCACGTCGAGGATGAGACCCAAGAGGCGCCGGCAGCAGAAGACGAAGAGAAGAAGGCCAAGTCCCAGCGGACGCTGTGGCCGCTGAGCACGCCCTGTGCCGTCATCGAGAGGGCCAGCTGCCCCGACCAGCGGGTGATCAGGACGACGCTGAGGCATGTCGCGGAAGCGATCGAGACCGAGGGCAGCCGGCCCCCGGGGCTTCTGGTTGTGGGAAAGTCATGTGACGTCCTGTACCAGCAGGAAAGGGGCAGGGCCTGGGCCGTCGAGGAAGGCTTTAGGGGTCTGGAGGTTGACGACTTGGGTGTCAGCGAGCTAGCCAAGCTGGCAGCGTGAGATATGCGTCACAGATCAATTTCTTGCGTGCTTGCCTTTCCTTTGTTCTAGCGGGAGGTTTTTTTGGTTACGTTCATGATCATATTGCATACGATAGAAGCATAGCATAGTAGGAGTTCCTGGGTTTGCAAGGCTGGGCTAGGCGAAAGAAATTACATCAGCACATAAGGAGACACATCAGATTTGAAGGCAAGAGAAGTAATCTAAAATGTCTGATTGATTGATTGCTTGGATATATTCTCAAATAACTAAGGAAATGCGATGCCGTCTATGCTCCGCTATATTATGCAATTCCTTGGAAACGCCATTTTCCATGGAAACGCCAACGTCGTGTCGTAATTTTCCCCCCAAAACTGGTGGTAAAAGGAATGTGTCTTGTATATACAGATAGAACAGTGATAGACAGTATAAAGAAATGGAAATGAAAAAATTGCAAGTACAGCTCAGGTGTATATACGATCCATCAGTCGAAAGGCAGCAATAACCCAGGAATTCGCTCACCATGTAAACGATTCCTCAACGAAGTCAAGCACTGTCTCGCCCTGTACCGCTCTTACGGCACCTCTCACATCATCAGCCAATGCACCTGGGCCACATACTGTGACGCACATGGCGCCGACCTGCTCTTGGATCTCCTTGACCAGGAGAAGGGGAATATTCGGTCGTCCAGGGAACATGCGAACGGTATTGCTTGCGCTAGTAACGTCGCTCGGGTTCTGTGGTCGTGTAACGAAGATCTGGATGCGAAGAATATCCTTTCGGTTGGGCATACGTAGAATCTGGTCCATGTAGGGTCGGACCCACTCGAGGGCACCGAAGTCTCGGATAATCCAGACCAAAGTCAAACGACGCGTTGCAACGGTGCCCGCATTGTAGCCTTCGAGGAGATGTCGAAGATAGGATAGCTGGTGAGTGATGCCCGTTGAGCCAGCAAAGAGCACAGCGTGGCCGTAGGAGTCGAGGCTGTGGTGTCCGGCATAAGGTCCTTCGAGGGCGGCCTTGATTCTCATGCTACCGCCGATGCTGCAGCTCTGGCTAACCCTTTCGTATAGAAGCTTGGTCATGCCTGTCTGGGCACCAACGAGGAATGAGACGCTTGTCGAGGAAGAGTTGCGGCTGATATTGGCAAGTGGGTCCTTCTCGGTGACAGGAAGCGAGGCGTGAGAACCGTGGTTATGCTCGATCCAGGCGGTGGAGAACGGGTGGCTCTCCCAAGATCGGATGCCGAAGAATCGAAGGTAAGCGTGGGTACCGGGCTTGAACCTAACATATCGAGGCAAGTGCATCGTGACACGGGTAACCTCACCAGGCATAGGCTCACAGACAGCATAGGTTAGTCCACTCGAGCCATAGTTGGTCCAGGCAAGGCGGATAAATCGGGCAAATCGCTCAAGAGCCCAGATCAGGCAGATGGCAATGATCCAAGGATATTGAGGAAGAGGGGCACCAAGGTTAGAATCAAGGCAGTGAATCACAGTCATGATGAAAGCAATGAGGGCAGTGATGATGTGGATATTGAGGAATGTCTCGTAGAATGCGTGTCGGATCGGGGAGAAGGCAGTGATCAAAAGAATGACCATGACGATCGTACCAACCCAGCCAGACCAGTAGAAAGCATGAGTGAGAGAGAGGTCGACCATGCCTTGGAAGCCCCTGTCGGCGACGGCAGGAATGCACCAGGCAACGGTGTGGACTACCACCTGGAAAACAGTGAGCCGGCCCAGCCAGCGATGTAGCAGGTTGTAGGTGTCGAAACTAATGCAGAGCATGCCGATCAAAGGGTTGTTACGGCCAGCAAAGATGATGAGAGGGACCATGTTGACTAGAGCAAGGGTTCCGGAACGGCCACGCATCTCAGCTGCAAGGGCATACTTGTTTTCTTGATTCCAGTCAAGAACCAGCATGTAAGCAAGATTGCTCCCGTTGTAGATGAAAAGGATCAAGGAGTGAAAACGAGATGGGAGTGTCCCAACGTTCATGGCGGAAGAGAGGCGGAATTCGCGGTTGTGGCGCTTGTAGAAGAGAGGGGCGTAGACCAGATGTTTCTTGAGAGAGGGCATCCAGCTCCATTGGGAAATCTTCCAGTATCCTTGCTTCTCGCGGGGTTCAGACATGGCGGCAATATGGCGAAGCTTCGACCAAACCAAAGTCCCAATGCGAATAGCCAGCATGATGAATCCCATGCCACCCAATGTCCACCAGAGAACTTGCTTCCAAAGCATATTCACAGGTTGGTTGACTCCATTGAGGTGATGGTAGTAAGCGGATGGGCCTGTGGACATGTTTGCGGGTGCCTTCCAGTCGATGGCGTTGGGGTCAGCGACCTCACGCACCAGGGCGTCACTCAATTGCTCCATTGTTGAGGAGGCGAGAGTAAATCGAGGAAAGATCTCGGTCTTGTATCGTTGGCTAGATAGGAGTAGTGAGAGTGAAGTGTGCCGAAATCCGATTCTTGGTTACGTCAATGCGAGTACCAGACTGTGTTGACTACTGTGGTGTGGTGGATAGGTAAATCCTAGAATCGTCAAAACAATTGCATGCTGAGACCGTCGTAGCAAATGCGTCAGGATCAGGACCAGCCTTGTTCGAGTTTGAAGTGGCGCAGGTGCTCGTGGCGTAACACACAAAACGTGAATGAGTCGAGTTGATTTTGACGTCAATGAGTAGGTTGAGCGACAGTGGAACAATAAGACCGGTTGTTGAGAAATAGATGAATCAAGAAATTTTCCCAAACTGGAAGGCAAGGGAACAAAGAAAGATAGAAAGGGGTGGGATGCAGAGAAATAGCTTGTTGTCTGAAGAAACGCAGCGCGAATGTCGATCCAAGTTGAGATCGTCACTTGGCGCAGAACTATGCCAAATGAGATGAGAGGAGAGGAGGGACTTGTCAGATCAATGACATGAGATTCCCAAGTGAACAACAAGATGCAGCCGAAGAATAACTCGATTGTCCAGCCAGCAGTAGCCGTCAGTATCTACGTCAACGAGAAGGTTGGTTGTTGTGAAGGGAGTGAGTGAAGTGAAGTCGGTGCAGGCGTGGCCAAATGCGCGCGGTTGGGCAACTTCGTACCAGTGCCGTGGACTGGAGGGAAGAAAAGAGAGAGGTTGTGTTGGCTCAGCCAAATGAGAAACAAGTCAAGGGAGGGAGAAGTGAGTCAAGGGGTGGAGAGGTTATTCCAAAGGGAGGAATGCACGACGAACCATGGATCAACCAGAGAAGTGCAGGATGGATGGACGAAGGGTGAAGGCGGATGATGTACCTTTTGACGATCCCACTGCAAGTGGCAGTCCCCAGCACCTGCCGAGCATTTGGGCCAGCAGACGGCGGCTTGGCCGTCTCCCCTCGCCCCCTCGCAGCCCCTGTGAGCTAGGCCCATCCAGCTGTCGGGACCCAGTGGGCGTGGGCCTTGGGGCCTGCCGCGGGCCCTGCCACTGCCTACTAGGTGAGGTGTCTGAGCAGTGACCACATCTAAGTCAAGCCATTGCCGCTTTCATCGCACGGAGAAACACTCACATCTGACGGCCCTGTTCGCCCGCAGGCCCAGGTCCCCCGAGCCTCGCCCGCTCGTACGATTCAGAGGAATCCGTCAGCCTGGGAGCATGGGCAGCCTCCGACTCTCAAACAAACGCCCGTCCGTCACGCGGGCAAACCAGCGTCTACTATCGAACAGCCGACCAATGCTGCGAATACCTGTCTCTCTGGCACCAGCGCAGTCAGAGCCCAGTCCCGCCTAGGCAGCTGGGGCTTGCAGACACCGGCAGGCGACTGGCCGGTCTTGCAACATGCCCAAGCCAATAGATTTGGTCTGAACCGCCGTTGTCCGACAGACAGGTCCCAACACTTGCCTCCCCCGTCCAGGCATTGGACACCAGAGAGTCCGTGGGCGCAGCCGCTGGCGATGGGGGAGTGGGGCGCTCTCAGGTCAAGCGGACTGGGCGACAGCACCCGGGGCGGTGACTGGCTGGGCGACTATTCTGAAACCAAGCCACAGGGACAGCCAGGGGAGGATTGCTTGGGCCCTGTCCAGTCGCCGTGGCCTGCGTCTTCTCCCCTGTGGCGGGTCGATCGGTGTAGGTAGCCTCCAGCGCGCCCGGCCAGCCAACCACAACTGCCAAACAGCCAGGCACCATGCACCAGTGAAGGGGCCCCTGCACAGCGCAAAACGGTTATTTCTCCTCATTGGCTGCCAAGACAAGTCTCGGTGTTCTCTGGCCTCCTTGCAGCACGCTCGATGATGCCTACGTATCTGTGGGAAATGGAAAACCTTCCCGAAAGCAACTCTACTCGCTGGCCAATCCCTCCCATCCGTTGCTCCATCTTCTCGGTGCCAGCCGACGGGCTCAGAAAACTTTTTCATGGAATCGTGCCATCGCGCTAGAAGCATCAGTGATCTACGTCTCATCGTTGTCCGCCCAGGATAGCCAGGCGAATTGCCTTGCCCTCACTACCGCCTCCTCCTCAACCCAACATTGGTGCCCTAGGCGCCCAGAATGACATGACGACTGAACACCTGCAGAGTCGGTTAACGGGCCGTTAAATTTCTCATTACTGCACAAGCATCCTCCTGCAGAGAAGCGCTTGGCACCTTGACTTTCTCTCAGCAACCTGCGCGCGCAAAATGGTATCTCTGCTCCACGATTGCGTATTTCAGGTGAACGGTGGAGGGTTCAATGTACAATCCCTGACTCATTCCACGCGGGAGAGTGAACCAGTCCGGATCCCGGTTAATTCAGATGATGAGTTCTGATGTCGGCTGCCCTAACGATGGTCTGATGTGGGCTCTCACAGTTCCTTCAAGACCCTGGCCATACCAAGACCTCACTGCGTTAAGTGTCGCAGGTTGATGGAGGTCCCCCCAGATCACGGTAGCCTGGATGGTCCTCGTACACCCATGAGAACGTTCACATGCCACCCCCCCGTTCCCAGCAAACTTGATAAGAGTCAACTCGTACGACCTTCGCACAATTCCTCGAGGTGCACATCTCAATAGGAAGTTAGGGAAAATAAGAAATCATGCCACGATCCAAGATCCGCCGCCAACACTGCCGTTCGTGGAGTCGGATCTAAACCAAAATGTTTCTACCGCTGGCTCAATCTGTTTGAATTCAACAACCCGGTGTCCAAACACACGAATTTCTGTTTCAAACATGGCCAACTCGTACGACTGCCCGTGAAGTCATCGCCACGCATTCTCAAGAGGCGTATCAGAATATCAGCAAGCAAGGTAATCACATTGGTAAGCTGCGTGTAAGTCAAGGTGTTCGTGGGTGTGCCTCTAAGCCGCTCCTCAAATAATAGGCATGCAGCTACTCTTCCACCGTTTCGGCCGCTAATCAAATCGGCTCAATGACCCCTGATACTTGTTTTGCTATCACGATGGCGTCTTCCGTGGGATTTAGTGTGACCAACTAAAGTGCATGGCAAGATAATCGGGGGCTGCTATCTACACCGTCAATCAGCAATTTGCCATGAGCCTTCCCCCAAATTACCGACACACAAGACTCCTACGCATTTCAATTTTAAGCAGGCTTGTAGTCTTGGTATATTTACAGGTGAATGGCTCATCTAGGGCCTTGGATGCTTCGCTGTGACTAATGAAGCAAATTTTGCGCCCATGTGATGAAAATAGTACCAAGGTATCATGGAAGTTTCTCATTCGTATGTCTGGTATGTTCCTTGTTGAGAGCAGAGAGCCGCAGTATCAGTGACGCCATTACGATGCTTCAGGGATATTAATTGGAAAGCCGTTAGCCCACGCATTAATATCCCCCCGAGTTCCTCTTCTCTCCGACTGAAAAGATCCTAAAAGATCCTAAAAAGATGTTAGATTCCAAGTTCCGTTCTCGATTTGGCCTCATCATCTTATTTTGTTCCCCTGCTGCCGATTTATTTCATCTCATCTCGCTTGGCCTCAGCGTTTGCGGTGCGGTGGGTGGCTGCGGGCTTAGGATCTTGGCATGCAAGATTTGATTCTCAAGGGCGAGAGGAAAAACCCACGCGCTCCGTCACCTATCTTACAGGTGGGGGACTAGAAGCGAAGCAAAGAATTCTTTGTCCCTTCTGGTTCTTTTCTCTCTGGCAGGGGTTAATCTACCTGAGCTTGCTGGGCAGGTGAGCCGGGAGGCTGATCAGCGAAGAGGCACGAGTCGATTGAAGCTTCTGACGGGATTCCACCGCCCGTTTAGGAAGTCCAGTTCAATAGTTGGAAGCTGAAACGTGCAAAACATAATACGTGGGTTTGTTGGCCACTGGGCCTGAGCACGCTTACGGCAGCCAGAATAAGTTTTGAAACACCAAGATCAAAGCCCGAGGCTGTGTGGCATAATGGGATTGATTGCATGTTTCTCGTTGATGAGAATGCTATTTTTGTGCATATGCATGATTGACCTCTAACCTATTGCCCGCCAGACAACAATGCAAGATGATGACAGTTTCTCAGCCACATTTCATGTCACATTAAAGTGTGGCGCTACTCGTGTTCCTAGCTATATGATCAAGGTTCCCCTTGTCCGCACTATGAGTTAAAATACGTGCCTTATTAATACGTAGCCATGTGGATAACACAAATTGTGGCACACCACTGCACTCATGTCACTTGTGATATGTTAGGTAGTTGCAGACTTCAATGGTATTCTTTAGTTCGCAACAAGAACAATCAGAACAGATAAACAAGCCGGCTTCTCGTTACAAGCCCGATGCATTTTGACATTATTGTGAAATTTCAGTACTCGTATGTATAAAATACGGTTGGTACCTCGGGGTGCCATGTTTCCGGTTACTTCAGGCTGATGGCTAATGGTAGGGGTCTAGGGTAGCTGCAATGGAAGACATCATTACGTAAGCCCCATTACCGCGGGACGGCCTCACGGTCCGGAAATTTCCAGATCGTCATCACGAGCGCGCGGAATATCAGCTTGAAGTCCTAAAAGACCAATTGACCAAGCGAAAATGGGTGCTAGTGAGTCCAAGCCCGGTTTTGCCGGGCACATCTGGAAGGCGTAAGTGATCTTCTCTCTTCAATTGACCACTTTACCCTCAGGCCAAGGCTAACTTGCGAAAACAGCTCAGGCCCCAGCTCCGTCTCCCACGATCTCCTCGATTCCCTGCAATCCAACCCTGAGGTGCGTATATACCTGGCTCCCTTGTTCGCATGTGCCGTCCTCCTCGGCTCTACGAAAAAGAGTCTCTGAATGACCAGCATCCCTTCTACACGACCCTCTCCACTGCGTCTGCTACGGGCCAACTAACTCGGCAATGACTGATCTAGACCGATGCTTCACGTTCTCGGACGGTTGAGATTCAGATCCAGGCTCGCGTGGCCGAGGAGTTGAAGAAGCTCCAGAACCAGGAGTCCGAGGCCCTCAAGGCGGCTCAGGATAAGATCGCCGCTGCCGCCAACGAGAACAAGTCTGAGGAGGGCCAGAGCCGCCGTGCGGTCAGCAAACAGGTCGAGGAGTTCCGTCGCAAACTTGAGGAGAGGAAACAGGTTCGAACACTCCCCGAGAGTGTTGAGAGCGCAAGGAACGAGGTCATCAAGTGCTTAACCGACAACGACCGCCGACCACTGAATTGCTACGAGGAGGTTGAGAAGTTCAAGGTCGAGGTCAAGAAGCTGGAACAGCAGTGGGTGAACAAGGTGGTCTCGTAAACGAGCAGATAAAACCCTGGGATGGATTATGTGGACGATAAAGTATGGATTGTATATTATGGGAACTTTGACGATCAAGAACCCAGTAACACAATAGATCATTATTGATTGGCCTTTTTTAAACCCTTTGTTTTGTTTTTATTTATTTGTTCCAATTTTTGTTATGAGCCAGGGAGGAAACTTGACGTTTGATCTACGTTTGCTTCATCAGGCTCGTTGGGTGTTGGGTCCTGTTTGGCTTTTTCGGCTTGAAGCTCTGCCTTTCTTCTTAGACCCTCTGCCCGCTTTCTTTCCCGCCTTTCAGCTGCATCCTCCCACTCCTGACCATCTGGATTTCTTCTCACAGAGAATGGAGTGGATATTGCGTCTCGGAAAGCAGAAAGAAATCTCTCGATCCGCTTAGTGTTCTCTGCAAATCTTTCTGTGGCGATGGACATCAGGATCCGAAGGTAGTCAGGTGATACCAGGCTTGCTCTTCGGTCGCCGATTTGATATCCAATTAGCGACTCAAAGCTTAGTCCCATTGACCGGATCGCAACCACTGGGGTCGGTTGCTGTTCAGTTGCTGATGGAGTCAGGCTCACAGCGCCTGACTCTCGAAATCCAGCTTGTAAAGCACAGCGTAGGATAAGTTGAGCGTGGGCGGCAGATGCCGAAAGAACGTGAAGAATCTAAAGCACCCACAAATTAGCTTCACTTGTTTCTCTAGCATAAAAAAGGAAATGGCTGGCTGGTTCTCTGTCTCTCACCATGGGCTCGAATTTAAAATGGATTAAACGTCTCTCTCCTTGAAACTCAGCTACTTCTTTTTGAGCCTCTTCCGAGCACAATAGGGAGTCCATCCAGGTTTCATCACCCTTTGTCACTGGATCATGGGAAACAAACAGCCACGCTCCTCCACCTCCTTTCCCTCCCACTCCGGCTGTTGTTGTTTGGGCTAGGCGCTCATCGTCGCCAGTTTCAGAATGCTTTCTCCCCTCGAGGAAAACACTCACTCTCCCTGCACAGCTGCTCGTTGTTACCAGGCCCTCAAAGTCGTTGATTTCTGCGATCAGATCGCGAATCCCAACGTCAACAGACCCCTTCGGAGACGCATCTGCGTACTCAGAATCAGGGACTGCCAGCTGCTGCAGGATCTTGTTCTTCTTGCCCAAGAAGCTGGCCGGTGGTGACGGGAGTGCCTGCATCGCACTTTTTCTAGCAGCTTGTTCAAGGTCACGAGAGTTCCACAATTCCCTACCTATCTCCGACAGAAGTGAATTTCGGAACCAATAAAAAAGAATTGGCGGTTGGAAATAAGCGTCCATCAGACTTGCGTGGAAAATGGTGCGAGCCCTGTTAGCGCCATAGCAGACCACCCACCTATCTTCACCTTGACGCGGGGTAGAGGCACGAGATGTAGCAGCGATGGTAGGGTGCTGTTCTTATCCGGGCTTCTCTTAACTCACCCAAAAACATTACGCAATCATCATTTCCCAGGTCGTCGCAAGACATTTTTGTCAAGCATCATGCTTTTGAACTAATCCTTCCTATTCTTCTAATATATGCGAAGCTGATCTAGGTACATAAACTGACACCACTTCTCGATCCACAATAATTCCAGATCGAGCACTGCGTCACTCAAGAATCAAACGCCAGACGTCGGCAATGCCAACATTTTTGCGCCCAGAAAACAAGAAACCAAAAAGCCCTTCGCTTCGCCCAATTTTGTGCCCGTAACGCCGGATGCAATGCTCTCCATTATAAAATCATGAAACAAACCCCCCGCACTATAGAAACCACCGAGATGCTCGCCTTCGCACGCTAGTGGATAGGCTCAACCACCTGGGCGGCGACGTCGGCCTGCTGCTGTGGCTGCTGCTCCTCCGCCGCCTGCTGCTCCTTGTCTTCCAGGAACTGGGCGTACCTTGACTTCTTGTTGTGGATGCCGCACTCGCTCTTGTTCTGGCCCTTCCACCGGCCGGCACGCTCGTCCTCGCCCTCCTTGACGGGGCTGGTCGAGTGCCAGTCGCCGACGGACTTGTAGCCCTGGTCGAGCAGGGCGTTGTAGGGCACGTCGTGCTCCTTGATGTAGGCGTTCACCTGGCCGAAGGACCAGGTGGCGAGGGGGTTGATCTTGATGATGCCGCGCTCCTCGTCCAGCTCGATGATGGGGATGGAGCCTCGGGCGGCGCCCTGGGATCTGCGGCGTCCGTTGAGGACGGCGGCGATCTTGAGCTCGTCGTATGCTCGCTGGAGGGGCTCGACCTTGATGATCCAGTCGTACAGCTCGTCGGAGGTGCTCCAGAGTTCCTTGCCATAGGTCTCCTCGAACTCCTCGACATTGTTGGCGCCGTGGGGCTTGAAGATGTGGACGGGGACATTGGGGTAGCGAGCCTTGACGCGGTCGATCAGGTCATAGGTCTCATTGAAGTGGTAGAGGGTGTCGAGGAAGACGAGTTCCACCTGGTTGGACTCGGGGTTCTCATCCTGGATCTTGGACAGCATGTCCATGGTCACGAGGCCGGTCAAGCCAAATGCCGTCGATTGGTAGAGGTTGGGGAACATGATCTTGCAGAACCGCAGAATGTCCATGGGGTGCATGGGCTCCAGCTGGTTGTTGAGGTGCTCAAGGTGGGCGGCTGTGAGAGACATGAGAGGGAGAGACTGAGTTGACGATGAGGGAGAATAGTCGGAGTGGCTGGAGGTGTATCCCGAGTCGATTTCGACATCCTCCTTTCGGTATGACTGGTTCGATTGTGACATCTCGACAGCCATTGTGAATGAAGTTTTTGGGGAGTTGTATTATTGGTAAGGATCCCGGCTCGGAAAGGCGGTTGTGTATTTTGTTTCCGGAGGGGTCTTTTGATGCTTTGTGCCTGAGATGCCGTCGTGACTAACTCTTTGTCATACAGATCAAAGTGGGATGTATTGGTGTCAGAAGCGAGAGAAGCGTTATATGAAGGGCATCAAAGAACGAGAATGGTGAACAGACTCGGGAGGGGTTAATATTACACCTCCAGTCGGGCTTTTGCCAAGGAAGTGAGTGCCTACACTACAGATGACCTTACTAATGGGGCCGAGGGTCCTGATTACTCTATTAACGGAAGGGCATAGACAAATGAGATGCCTAATGCTGTGGCCCATTGTAGGGCCAGAGGTTATGGCGCAATCGCTGCCGGTATCCTGGGAAGGAAACAATAGGCAAATCTGCAAGTCGTTGAAGTTGATGATGCGAGCACGACATCCACGCTATGCCTTTCGCGATGGCCGATCGAAGGCTCTGATTGGCTCGCCACGGCCGCCGAAGGCTTTGGCCTCGGTAGACAATACACTTCTGACTCGCCACGCCGCTAGCGTCGAGCAAGTACTCAATACTTTCCCTGCCCCAGTTTCGACGACTGGAGGTTGAAAGGCTATCGGGCTGGGGAAACAGGGAGTCAAACCTCCCGGTGGATCTCGGAGAGGACGGATCGATCTTCTTCGGCATCTCAGAAGTGTCTTCTCGACTTATGTCCGTTGGACTCCTGGCGGCGTTGGGATCTGGAGGTCTAGGTTCCGTTTCGGAAGTTGGTGGCCGGGCGCTTCATCAGGCCTTCTAACAGGGCAGGCTCCAAATACTACACAGTTATCACTTCAGGAGAGGACGCTTCTGGCGTGTTCATCAGACGTGGCATGATTAGCATCGTAACAATGCCTGGAATGTTTGGTTTCTTGGGCATGTAAACGGCACAACGTCACAACCCGCTTTTGTGAGCGTACCCACCATCGGATCGGTGGCTTATACCGTCAAAATTTGCAGTTTTCCGGCTGTACTGATGTGATCCGGGCGTCGGGGCCGAGCACCGGAACGCTGAGCAATGCCGCGGAAAGTGAAAAGATCTTATATTAATCAGGACCGGCTCACACCGGACGAGTCGCTAAGATAATCACCCAGCAGGCTATTTCTCCCGTATCCGGAACAAGGGCGCCATTGAGCATTGCTGAGAAATATTGAATTCTGCGTCTTCGCATTTGTCACCCCACGTGCCTCCATCTGTGCGATGACAACAGCAAAGTGGGCCATCTTGCCGGCAGCCCTACCCTATATCCGCCAGTGGCACATTGCAGCGTCAATGCCGCCGATGGAGCTTGGTCTGGAGGCTGATGGCGGCATCTAATGTTGACGTGTACTTGCGCTCGCTCATTGTGATGGAAATGTCAATTATGCCCTTTGCCTATCTCCGCGTGTATTTACTAAATATACAAATATATGAAATATTAATGTAATATTATTTACCAATAATAAACCTCGATGTATTTTTTTGGTAGTCGAGCTGTACTTGATCCCTGCCTGACCTCCCAGCTGTCCGAATCTCTTGACGATATCCCGTCTTTGTGATTTTACTGTTTGTTGGCAAAAACCATTGCCAGGGCAGAGCTAAATAGCCTTTGTTGTGCAAATGTGCGACTTGATATTCTGGCCTGCCTGTCGGACCTCATATAAATTTCCTGAGGCTATTCGAGAGATATTAACACAGCATTCTCCCAGATGTATATGCAAACATAATTTCCTCATGTTGGATGCCTAGTCTCATCCAGGCAAGTTGACACGCATAGTCGCCCGGATCTGCGAGATTGAAGTAACAGTAGAAGGTGGGTGGTTGACTCCGGAGCAAACGTCGCGGTTGCAGCGCTTGGTGCACCAGTGAGAGCTGCGAAAAACAGGCGTACCTGGTCAGGACCCAGCGAATACAATTCTGACCAATTGCGGAGACCTGCCAGAAATATTTCTCAGGGTGTTGATTGGGTATAACGGCCATGGACGCTGGCGGGGTAATCGAACAAAAAAGCATCGACCACTGAGCTGATGCGGGGCTCCTGCTCTTCCATCGCGATCGTCAGGTCTGGTTCTCACTAGACTGTTGCCATGCAGCTTCTCGCGAGCAGCCGGTGACAAATTTTGCGCTTCAGATCCCGCTGCCCCGCGAACTGACACTGCTGCGACAGCGACAAGCCTGACGCCCATCCCATCTGTTCCATCCCGCTGCAGGCCTAGATTATTAGATCTTGGATAATCTCCCTGTTCCTCCTACCCCACCTCTACCACCACTATGGCCTCCGTCGACGATTCCAAGCAGTTTGTCTCGCGACCGCAGATGACTAGCTCGATGCGGAGCAGCTCCTACCTAAGTGATCACCAGCAGTATCGTTCTACCCGACAACCTGACGCTCATCATGGTATTGATACCGTGGTTGAAGACCTCTCTCCTTCCAAGGCGCCATCGCCAAAGCACTTCCGTGGTGTACCCTCCGAGGATGCTCCTCCCACCATTGTTGACAGCGGGGTGAACTACAGCTTCTCCCACCCAAATTGCACCCCGTCCAAGGGCGCAAGCGTCGATAGACTCGTCGCGACGCTGATTTACAAGTCGAAACCCAAGGGAGCGATCAGCCCTGTTCCCAAGTCACCCATCAAGGGTTCCGCATCCGAGAGCACTGAGACCCTCCCCCCGAACATGGCCCCGACCACCAACATGGATGCCTTCCCTCTCGAGCCGCCTACTCAGGAATCAGAGCAGCTCGATCACATCTATGGCTCCTACATCTCGCCCCTCTGCATCACTTCCTTCCTCCATCTCATGTCGACCTTTCCTATGCCATCCGAGGCTGAGGAGCCTCACTCGTCCCACAGGTGCCTTGACAACCAGGAGAACCCAAGGGTTGTCGAGTTGTCCTTCGCCCCAGCACCGCTGTCGTCATACCTCTCCCTCGATGACCTGCGCAAACACGAGATGATCTATCGATTCGAACAGGAGTGGAACGTAGATGTCAACCTCCAGCGCGAGTCAGTGTGGCGGAGACACCCCCGCCTCGTCGTTTTCGACATGGACAGCACCCTCATCACCCAGGAGGTCATTGATCTTTTGGCAGAGACGATCAACGACCCGCCGAACCTTGCAGAGCGCGTGGCTGAGATCACGCACCGGGCCATGTTGGGTGAGCTCGAATTCGACGCTTCGTTCCGCGAGCGTCTCCGCCTTCTCAAGGGCCTGCCTGCTACCATATTCGAGGACCTGCGCCCCGTCCTGGACGTGACCAATGGCGTCAAGGAGCTGATCAGGGCACTCAAGCGGTTGGGTGTCAAGATTGCCGTGCTCTCCGGCGGTTTCTTGCCCCTGACCAGCTGGCTGGCTGGTGAGCTGGGTCTTGACTATGCGCATGCAAACGAAGTCGTCATTGAGGATGGGAAGCTCACGGGTGAGGCGAAAGGCTTGATCGTGGGCAAGGAGCGCAAGCGGGATCTGCTTGTTGAGATTGCGGCCAAGGAGAACATTGACCTGTCGCAGGTCATTGCCGTCGGCGACGGAGCTAATGACCTGCTCATGCTGGAAAAGGCTGGGCTTGGTGTGGCCTGGAACGCAAAGCCGAGGGTGCAGATGGAGGCGGATGCTAGGCTCAACGGAGACAGCCTGCTGGATTTGCTGTATCTGTTTGGTTTCACGGTGGAGGAGATAGAGTCACTCACGGCATAGAGCCTGAGACGTAGATCTGTCGCAGTGGCTGCCTTCAACAGAAGCTCTACCAATGATGCTTTGTTTGCATAGTATGATATAATGAAGAAACGTTAAACTAACAGGTTCGCTGGGTAGAATAATTCTTTGGCCCCCTCTCTCTGTGACAGAGTTATTGGTCATTCACTATATCCTATAGGTATATCGATTATTAGATCGAAATGCATGGTAGTATCGACATACACCACCGAGGCAATACGTAATCCTGCATATGTAATGTTACAATCACCAATCGTTCTCACACCCATGCAAGAAAACACATACGAGTTTCAAGGAATTATTTTCGTTCGCCGCAATCAAGCTCTGGCAAGTGTTTCTCTGACAAAGCAATATATCTACATGGGATGATAGTACCTCCTGCTCTCTAGTCCCAAGGCATCAGGCCTGCCCGTGGGAAAAACGACCGCAATTGAGCTTCCCCGCTTAAGGGTAGCCGTCCTTGCCAAACTTGTTGAACTTCTCGTGGAGCTCTGCGGGGAGGGTGACGTTGGGGACAATGACGCTGTTGAGGGCGGAGGGAGCGTCCTTGGGGGCCTGGCTGGCGTCACCACCGGGGTGGTACTGGTACTTGCCAGAGGTGTTGGTCTCCCAGGGCATGCCGCCCTTGGCAATGCCGACTGGGGACTCAGAGGTGCTGGAGGTAGGAGTGCGGCCTGCGGTGTTGAACTGTTAGTCTGATGGCCTCGACGGTAGTAGACTGGGATTGCCGCACCAAAGTAGAAGCCAGCACCGGCGAGAGCGGCGACCATAACACCGCCGAGGACCTGCAGGTCAATTGTTAGTCCAGAAGGCTTGGAAAGGTTGATGCCGGCCTGCTGGAAGAAGAGAGCTAGGCCGGCGGTTTGGCATTATGACGCACCAGGGTCTCGGGGTTGCGGCGGGCCTCCTTCTTGAGCTCCTGCTTCTCGTGCTCCTGGAGGCGGCGCACGGTGGTGGAGAGGAAACGACGAGAGACGATGCGAGAGGCCATTGTGAAAGTTGTTTGCTTGTCCGTAGCGTGATGCGAAGGAGAAGAAAATCAATGGGTGAGATCGGAATGGGGCACTTCCTTTCGGGTGAGGCTCGTATGATCGATTTGAAGCGCCATGTTTGCTCGAGCTGCCATTGGCCAATGCGGCGCACATGGGGACTGCCGCTTCACGTGATTGCTCAGTCATCATCATGACGTTCTTTATTTTTTTCCTGGTGGCAGCTGGGGGACGCTGGGGATTTTCGTTGGTTGCCTGACATTTGAGGCATCGAGAGCCTGTGGCCCCTCCCTCGGTCGCGGGATTCCCCGTGGCTAGATCAATCAGTTCACATCACAAGGCTTGAGTGCACCTAATAGGGATCAGCAGTTGTTGGCTGCAATTCTAAGACATACTAACCAACACGGTATTGAGGGACGTCAAATTGCTCTGGGCTAGCAACGATTAGGGAATCGGCCTGACGTACCTGGTCGTGGACGCGACCAGACGTCAAGCTCATGCAAGCACTCTCTGCTCCGTACTAAGGAGGCAGGTATCAATTATCTGAGTTTATGCAAGTTCTCCGTGTCGTGTCACTCAGGGAGTTTGTGGGACAGGAGATGGGGTGGGTGGTTGCGACCGCTCCAACGTCATTTGAGCGGCATGCGATGATGCACCACTTGGGATCCAGAGGCGGCAGTTCGAAGCCTATTGATTGAGTGATTGGAGGTAAAGTTGGAGTACGTAGCATCGCGATGTAGCATTGAAAAAGATGCCTTAATTAGGTCCTCTGCCAGGGGGAGTCGTATTGGGCGCTGTGGTTGGTGAGCCGTCGCCAGGGACGGCTGCCCATGCTCATCAGCTACTGGCTCCTCGAAAGTGTCCTATTGAACCGGGTAGTCGTCCGCAGTCAGCGAGGGGGGAGCAAAAAAAGCAACATCACAGACCCAGGCGCTACTGCCTCCCTTGGACTTGGAACCTACACCGCACACACAGGTCTTCGCTCTCTTTCTTTTCTCGCAGCGTCTCATTCTCTCTTTGGTTTTATGCCCCTACGCACGTACCCGACACCTTCCTTCCTCTCTATCTGCGACATTCTCTTCCAAACCGGCCCTTTTTCCTTCCCGACTCCTCCGCGACCGCACCCCATTCCTTTTTACCTTATACGCCATCGACCCCTGGATGAGAGGACTCACCACCATAATCTGCCAGCGCCCCGACTACACGATACGCCGTTACTAAAACATTCCCCGTGCGATTCTACCTTGAAGCTTGGAAATTTCTCCGTCGATCGTTGCGCTACAGGACCCGAGACGTGAATCTGTCGATCAAGGCTATGTCATAGACGACCAGACACCACCACTACTCTCAAAGTCTTCCGCCATGTCCCCGTCAACATCGCCCACCGGCAACGACGGTGGGGGGTTCCCCGTCCCGCCTTCCAACAGGTCTGAAGCACCCAGCGCCTTGTCCTCAAGGATGAGTGACGACCGAAGTGAAATCGATGCCCAGGGCCGCACATCTGCGATGGGTAAAGGAACATCGCGACCCGGAACAGCAGTGACAGCGGCGGGATCAGTTGTTTCCGGGTCAGTAGCGACGTCACCAAACGTCAGGGACTCAGTCGCGTCATGGAAGCGGACGTCCCTTTCCAGTGTGAGGGGCGATGGCCGCACACGGAGTATAGCAAGCCGGAGCCACGTACCTTCCCTTACGTCCAATGCCTTCTTCCGCCCGATGAGCTCCCAGAAGTTGCAAGCCCATAGAGGAGGCGCAACTTCACGACCAACCACGATGGGCTCACCGATAGACATTCCCGGGGATTTTGATGATGGGGCCACCGATATTGGTGGTAGTGTGATCCATCAGGATGCATCCCCGGTCTCTGCAACTATCCATACTCCTGTTGGCCTTCGGCACCCGGCCAGCGATGACGAAAATCTCCAGCTCCCACCATCTCGAGGGACCGAAGTCACGGAGCACGACAGAGTAACAGCAAACACAAGTCCTTCCAACGGGCACTACGCAGGAGGGAGCTTGTCGGATAGTGTCCGGCCTCTACGGAAGACCCCGGAGCCACACCGGATCAATACCAGTGTTCACGCCCTTAAGAATTACGAGGAGATGGAAAAGAATATGCCAACCCCCATCAAGACTCCTCGATCCTTCCGGTCAAGCTTTTTGATGCCTGGAAGGAGTAGCACTGGCCACGGCCGAAATAGAAGCACAGAGGGCGCAGAAAAATTGTCTTCTGGTGCATCATCTCCCAAACTTAATCCAATAGGTTCTCGAGGTCAGCCAAACCAAGAGTCTGCTACACAACGGCAAGCATCGAATCTCGGCCGAGTGTATCAATATTTTGAGGGTAACACAAGATTTTGGCTTGGAGGCAGATGGCAGAACACTATCGGACGACCCGTGAATATCGGAACAGGAATGTTCATTGTCCTGCCGTGTGGTCTGTTCTTTGGATTTGAGGCCCCTTGGCTGTGGCACAATATTTCGCCGGCTGTTCCCATCGTATTTGCCTACCTCGCTTTCATCTGCTTTTCCTCTTTCCTTCACGCATCTGTATCAGATCCTGGGGTATGTGCTACTCATTCGTGACCATCACCGTTTACCGATGCTAATTTCAATAGATCCTACCCCGGAACGTTCATCGTTTCCCGGATATAGACGACCAGGACCCCTTGCAGATTGGACCCCGAACAAATGATTGGGTTCTGGTCAAGTCGGCCGAGTCCCAAACCGCTGCCATGGAGGTTCCAGTTAAGCACTGCAGGACGTGCAACATCTGGCGACCCCCTCGAGGACACCACTGCCGATTGTGCGACAACTGCGTTGAAGGCCATGACCATCACTGTGTTTGGCTCAACAACTGCGTTGGTAAACGCAACTATCGGTATTTCTTTGCCTTTGTAACTTCAGGTACTCTCGTTGCCTTCTACATCATCGCCACCAGCTTGGTTCAGATTCTTGTTTACAAGAAGGAGGAACAAATTTCATTCGGCCAGGCCATTAACCACTTCCGCGGGCCGTTCGCCCTTCTTATCTTGGCATTCATTGAGCTGCTCTACCCTGCCGCATTGATGGGCTACCATATCTTCCTCATGGCGCGAGGAGAGACGACACGGGAGTACATGAATTCTCACAAGTTTGCTAAGAAGGAGCGTTTCAGAGCCTTCTCGCAAGGTAACTTTATGAAGAACATAATTTCCGTCTTATGTCGACCTCGGCCGCCAACCTATTATCGTTTCAAGTCGAAATACCAGGAAGGTGATCAACGACTGGGCATCAGACGAGATCTGAGACCCAAGGAGAGTGCACTTGGCGTGGAGATGCAGACTGTGTCAACACCGACTGCAGCTGGCTTCCAAGGCCCTGTTTCACTCCGCGAAGAGCAACACCGATAAAAGAGCTAGGATTATTGTCACATCGACTTGATGCTAGCGCCATCCCTTCACTTCTGTTTACTGTATAATGAATGCACGTCAATCATAGACCTGCCATCGTTGTCGGGTTTCATTTCTGCGCTGCGGCGGACATCATATATGCTGCACTTTCTTGCTGTTATATTATACCCTCCATGGTTTTTCATTTTTCCGTCTCATTTTTAATTGGGCTTTGTCTTGGGTTTATCATCCGGAGAATGGATGGGATACATATCGTCCCTAAGGTTTACTGCTTGTTTTGTACATATATATATTAAAATTACTTACCATTGGCGAATTATGACCGCCACGTCCCCTGCCCGGGTCTCATAATGTATATCCAACCTATAGTTCTGCTGTGAAGTCAATCTGTCAGGGAAAAGGTGGTTCTAACTGCCGAGATTGCACGAGGTCGGGGAGATGGGGGTCCATCATAACTGCTTGTTCTAATCTAACTTAGCATGTGGGTACTGGGGAGGATCTGGTTGGCCCGGCCAAGGATTACGGAAGCACATGCAAAGTCTCAGAGTTCACAGGGACAAGCCCCCCAAAATCGAGTTTTCCCCCTTGTCAGCCGCGATAAGCCTCTGATAAGCCTAACTGCCAAAAAAATTTCGATCTGGCTCAGGTATTGTTCGGTGCGAGCACCGCCGCCCAATACAGTGGTAATTATTTCTCACCCCCCCAGAGCCTCCCGCCAACTGTTTTCTCTCTCACAACCTCCCTCACCACCAGGGTGCAATTCATCGGCGGCAGGCCCGGGCTACTGTACGCTTTGTCTATTCCACGGATATTTAGATCCGACTCCTACAACGACAGCCCTCTATCATCGTCTCCCGCCCGCCCGTCCACCCCGCCTACGATGCCTCACCCAGTGACCCCGCCGTCTACCGAAGCAGCCCCTCCACCACCTCATGAGGTTGTCTCGGGGCTGCTGAACACGATTTTCACGGCGCAAACCTCTGCGGCTTCCGTCGACGCCAGCTATGGAGTCTGCGAGCTGTTGCTGAACTCTGTCGGCGCTGCCGGCCTCAACCAGTACGGCATCTTGGCTGAGATCAAGAAGGCGGCTGCTGATAAGAAGAGCGGCCTCAAGAGGGAGAGCAGCCAGAACCTCCTTGGTGCAATCTTCGAGCGCTTCCTCCCGAGACAGAAGCTGAGCGAGGTTGTTCTCCTTCTTCAGGATGGTGGTATGGTGCAGTGTGCGCTTGACGCCCTCGCCGATAAGGGATCTGTGGTCCGTGAGTCTGCACAGTACGGACTCGATGCCCTCTTTTCCAACCTGAGCGCCGAGGCTCTCGTCGCCGGCCTGCTCCCTGCCTTGACCGAATATCTTTCCAAGAAGACTGGAAAATGGCAAGGCACTGTCGGAGCCTACAAGCTGCTCCAGAAGATGGCCGACAAGGCCAAGTTGTCCCTCGGTGGCACCAAGGAGGAAGCCGTCGAGAAGGACTTGCTCCGCGAGGCCATGGGTGCTAAACTTGCTGGCCTCATCCCCATTGTCGAAGGTGGAATGCACGACCTCAAGACCGAAGTTGAGAAGCAGGCTGTTCAGACCATGAACTCGCTGACCACCCTTCTGTCCAACGACGATGTTGCCCCCCGCCTGCCTCTGCTTATCGACACTATGCAGCATCCATCCTCCCAAACTCTCCAGAAGGCCATCCACGCCTTGTCTCAGACTACTTTCGTGGCGATTGTCACTTCCCCTGTTCTGGCTCTGCTTACGCCTTTCCTTGAACGATCGCTCAACACTCCCACGACCTCCCAGGAAGTTCTCCGCCAGACCGTCGTTATCGTGGAAAACCTTACCAAGCTGGTTCACGACCCTGTTGAGGCCAGAACTTTCCTCCCCAAGTTGACCCCCGGTGTGAAGGGTGTTTGCGACCGAGCTTCCCTCCCTGAAGTCCGTGAGCTTGCCAACCGGGCTCTTGCTACTATGGAGAAGGCCATGGGTGACGAAAAGGATGTTGTCGCTCGAACCACTGGTGACGACGTCTCAAAGATTCTCGAGGAGCAGATCAAGAAGGCCCGAGGGCTTGATGGCAGCGCCGATCTCTACAAGCTTGTCCGCCCTTACGTCGCTGAGATGGTTGCTCTCGATGTCAACTACCGCTTCATCCAGCGTATCTCTGCCCGAATTGCTCCCTACCTCGAGTCTTTGGCCAAGGAGCCTCAACAGGTGGCTGACGCTGTTCAGCAATACTACGCTGACGAGGACGCTCGTAAATATGGTGTGCCCGAGAAGGAAGATGACGGAGAAATCGAGATCGTCAATGCCGACTTCTCTCTTGCCTATGGAGGTATGCTTCTTCTTTCTCACACCAACTTGCGTCTCCTCAAGGGCCATCGCTATGGTCTTTGCGGTCGCAACGGTGCCGGAAAGTCCACTCTCATGAAGAGTATTGCTGGTGGCAAGCTTGAAGGTTTCCCACCTCAGGATGTCCTTCGCACCTGCTATGTGGAACACAACCAGGGCGAAGATGCTGAAATCAGCATTCTCGAATTCGTGTCAAAGGACCCTGAGATCGCCACCCAGGGTACCGAGCGTATCTCTGAGGTTCTGACTGAATTCGGTTTCACACCTGGCCCTGAGGGTCGCCAAGCCCAGAAGGTTGGCTCCCTCTCCGGTGGTTGGAAGATGAAGCTCGCTCTGGCCCGAGCTATGTTGCAACGAGCTGATGTCCTACTCCTGGACGAACCTACTAACCATCTGGATGTCGCCAATGTTGCCTGGCTGGAGAACTATCTCAAGACTCACCCTGATATCACGAGTTTGATTGTTTCTCACGACTCGGGTTTCTTGGACAATGTCACCACTGACATCTACCACTACGAACCTAACAAGAAGCTGGCTTGCTTCAAGGGCAACCTGGCCGCCTTTGTTGAGGTCAGGCCCGAAGCCAAGAGCTACTACACCCTCACAGCTGCCAATGCCCAGTTCAAGTTCCCACCTCCAGGTATCTTGACTGGTGTTAAGTCGATGACCAGGGCCATCATCCGCATGTCCAATGTCTCATACACATACCCCGGTGCACCAAAGCCCTCACTCCACGAAGTTTCGTGCCAGCTTACTCTGTCATCCCGGGTGGCCATTATTGGACCCAACGGTGCGGGTAAATCCACCCTCATTAAATTGCTCACTGGCGAGACGATCCCCAACACTGGCAAGGTTGAGAAGCACCCCAATCTCCGTATCGGATACATCAAGCAGCACGCCCTTGAGCACGTGGAGATGCATTTGGAGAAGACACCTAACCAGTACCTTCAGTGGCGTTACGCCCACGGTGATGATCGTGAAGTCCACATGAAGCAGACTCGTGTCCTCTCTGATGCCGATCGCGAGCAGATGGATAAATTTGTTGATCTCAAGGATGGAAGATCTCCTCGACAGATCGAGGCTCTTGTTGGTCGTCAGAAGTACAAGAAGACTTTCCAATATGAAGTGTAAGATATTACCCCCTTGAACATTCTGTTGTTCAATATCAGAGCAGAAGTGCTAACTTGAATCAAACAGCAAATGGCGCGGTCTCATGCCAAAGCACAACACAATGATCTCTCGCGAAACCCTCGGTGAACTTGGATTCGATAAGCTTGTCCAGGAATTCGACGACCACGAAGCATCCCGCGAGGGTCTGGGCTACCGTGAGCTCCAGCCGTCCGTCATCTCCAAGCACTTTGAGGACCTGGGTCTCGACCCTGAGATTGCCAACCACAACGAGATCGGATCGCTCTCTGGTGGTCAGAAGGTCAAGGTCGTCATCGCCGGTGCCATGTGGAACAACCCCCATCTGCTCGTGCTTGACGAACCTACCAACTTCTTGGACCGTGACTCTCTCGGTGGTCTGGCAGTTGCTATCCGCGAGTTCAAGGGTGGTGTTATCCTGATTTCTCACAACGAAGAGTTCGTGGGCGCTCTCTGCTCCGAGCAGTGGCACGTCAACGACGGTCGCGTCGCCCAGCGCGGCAACGCCGCTGTCAGCCTCGACCGATTCGAGGACTCCCGCCCCGGCAGTGGCGTGACCAGCACTGCTGTCAGCACCGCCGCCAACTCAGTCGTCTCATCCGCCGTCAACTCGGGTGTCGAGGACAACACCGACATGAAGTTCAAGGCCAGAAAGAAGAAGAAGATGACCAAGAAGGAGGTGAAGGAGCGTGAGGTTAGAAGACGTCTGCGCCACATTGAGTGGCTCAACAGCCCCAAGGGAACCCCCCACCCCCCGGACACGGATGATGACGAGTAGATGGTCGTGGTGGAAACAGATCCCCATGTCTCACGGCTGGGAGATCGAAGAAACATAAAATGGTGATGAGATAAGGGAAACGGAGCATGGGCGGTGGTCTACTGGGTAGAGCGCGCTCTTGCATCCACACTTTCCTACAATGTTGCGTTGCATGGGATGATGGAAGAACAAAGGTAACATGGCCAGCCTCCTTTTTGCATTTTGCTGCTTCATAGACGTTGTCTTCTGGGCATGGCCACAGCGAAGATGTTAGACTTGAGATGTTCGCATCTGATGGGAATTTTTCCTTTTTATTCGGTATAGAGGCGTTTGTGGGTAGAATTTTAGAATACAACAGCATTTCAATGCTCTTTTATTTCATCATTGTTGCACTTTTTTGGACCTCTGTGATTCATATTTAGAATTCATTTTTGTTCCTGTTTAACGTCGTTTACCAACAGCAAAACCGTTTCCTGCCTTGTACGATGAACAGGCTCCTGTCCTGTCCATTTCTATCTCTAGCTAGGTAACCCAATACGATTAAGAAATTACGTGAAATGCAGCATACCCAACAATAGATCCAAGCCTCTATCCAACCAGTGATTCGTGAAAGTCGTAAATTTGTGTGTTTATTTCCCTTGGAGTATCAATTACTCTCATCCGAGTAATTGGCTCGCATCATAAATGACCCCCTTTCTCAGCTGAATACGATGATTCAAATGGAAGGAGGGTACATGCTCTTCTGACAGAGCAGAATTAAAGAATGGTCCAGTCATGGCTGATGTGTCTCATGCGGTATGTAGTAAAGACTGAATTAGAATTACCATGAGAATGTCATCAGTGCTGGGTTTAGTGCGATGGGCAGCAGGAAGTGGCTCGCCGCCACCGTCGCCATTGGCAAAATGGCGACAAAGTCGGTGATGCGCCAATCGTGGGGGACAAAAGGTGCAACCGCAAGAATAACCATGCCGACAACAAAAATGAGGGCAAAGATCATAGAGAATTTGAACTAGAGAGAGGACATAATAGGTTAGCGCGTGTTCTTTGTATAAGATGAGCCGGAAGAGCAGAGGTGGTTTAGGTATGGCCATAGCAAGGTGCATGCCTTGTGGCTTCTGGCCGTTTTTGGCTTCCATTTCGGCATGTGTGGTCATGTGGTTGGTATCAGCGCGAGGAGGGAGATGAGACTATTGGTTCTCACCCGCCACACCAACCCAGAGCTGATCAATAACAGGGAGGGGGGGGGAAGGAAACAAAGGGAGGGGCTAAACAAGAAAAATGAGAGTGTAATCTAAGCTTACCTTCTTCAACACTTTTGGAATCTCAATGAAGAAATTAGAAAATTCGGCTTCTTTGCTTGTTGCGCCCCAAGTCATGTTGATCTCGAACATGTGCGACAGCAAGGCCTGGCTGACATGCAGCGAGAGACCGCCTAGGAAGATTGCCAGCATCAAGGTCCACTTGAAGTTCTCGAACAGCGAATACAGGATGTTGCGCTCGCCAATTCGATATCGCATGATGGCTAATGCGACATTACCCAGGCCGTTAAAGACGATGATGATCGAGAACCAAACCTGCCACGAATCGATATAGTATTTATCGAGATGTCCATTGAACCACCCCATGAGGAAGTAGTTGGCTGCTGTCATAATCCACGCGGCGCCGATAGCATAATATGTTCCGATGTACGAGATGATGGTGATCTTGGAGGTGAAACGAATGTTGGAGAAGAGGAAACGGCGGAAGAGAGGGGTGAAGGGACCACGCCAAAGCCAGGTGCGAATCGGGTGAAAGAGCAGCTCATTGCATCCATAGGCATACTTTTCCCATCGTGCCAGCTCGTCATACACTGTCAGCGACACTCCTTCTTTGAATCCCTCGCCAGCCCAGGCTGCCAGTCGGATGATGTACCCACTGCACTGGAGGCGCAGCGACATGTCGAAATCTTCTGACACATGGCTCTCTGACCAGAACTTATCATAACCATCTTCATCCTGGTACGACACTTGTTGGATGGCTGACCAGCGAAGAATAGCGTTATGGCCAACAAATGGAGCAACATCGCCGTTGGAGACGGTGTAACGGATGGCGGTATAAATGAGATTCGTGAAGAAGGTGATTCCGTTCTCAAAATAGGTGTGTACCACCTGCATGACGCCGGAGGAGAACTGCATAATGCCGACATCGGGAGCTTGTTCCATCTCTGAGACGGCGTCGAGCAGGCAGTCGGCGGGCACTCTGGTATCGGAGTCGATAAGCAGAATATAATCACCGACGCGTACGTTGCCATCAGCCCAGGCGCGGCCATCTTCCTCGAGGACCTCTTTCAGGGCTGTTTCGTATGCTTGGGCTTCATCATACTGATTCCACTCTGGGTTTCTGTTGATGGCCTGTAGCTTTTCCTCAACCTTGCAGGAGACCATAAGGGCGAAGTTCATGTTCGAGGCCTTTTTGAACTTTCCTTTGCGTTGGAACCCGTTCTCGCCATGCTTGGGTCGAGCCACCCAACCGATGCTATTATCTGCATAGAAATCAATACGGGCCCGGCGTTCCTCCTCCGAAATCAACTGGAGACCGTCATCATTGATGAACATATTGGCGGAGCCTCCCTGAAGTTCATAGGTGGAGATGGCCTGCTTGATTGATTTCACGGTTGGGATAATGACACCCTGGAGACCCTCCTTGTATACTGGACACTGAATGGTGACGTGGGGTAGAACATCACTTTGCAACCGACGTGGTGGGCGAGCCGAATAGAACTTTGAGTTGATCGTCAGTTGGCGAATGGGGCCAAAGATCTGAGCCAGGCAACCGACGATGACTTGGGCGAAGAACAAGGTGAAGAAGACTTGTACTGGGAAGAGTGCAACGAGACCCAAACGAGTGAAATCATTATCGATCGAAACCTCGATTGCAAGCTGTCTCCAAGCGGCACCCAGAGCAGTAATGACCAGAGCCAGGGTAATGGCAACGAGGATACTGTTTTGCAGGTGAATGGGTCGTTGATCTGGTTTGATCTCGCCACTCTCTTCATCAATCTCGATGGCCTCTGTTTCGACCCCTCCGTTTTTCTCATCCGTTTCCTCGTCGGTGCCACCGGATTTCCACACCAATTCCATGAGTTCTGACTCAATGGCCTTGGCTCGAGGGACAAGATGCAATGCGTCATCATCCCAGACGACCAGAAGCCCCTCTGACGCAACGAAGGCGGCGAACTGATGCTTTCTGGCGCGGACGAGATCTTCAATGGTGGGAAGGATTTGGACTCGCAAGCCGTTCATCAAAGGGACATCTACAGCCTCGGGGGAGAATTGTAGAAACGTTCTGATGACACGAGAGTTCACCGTCATGGCGCACTAAAACCCGGGGTTAGATTCGTGGAATGGGACGTCAAGAAAGGAGATATGCAACCGACTCACCTGAACGTTGAGGGCAGCGCAGGCCATGGCGAACGGAGTTCCTGCCAGCTGCGGAGGACATGCCATGTAGTGGCCTCTTGTCTTTCGTAAAAGAACGCCCTCAATCTCTCCCGAGCCGTCACTTACCCAGAGTTGCGAACATTGCTGTTGATAGAGGTAGTTGACCATGACCTCGTGCTTGATATCGTCCATGAATACTGAGCTTCTATTAGAGCGAACTGACTGAGCCGAGAGAGAGTGCGGCCGAGATTGAAGCCTTGGGGTGGGTGGTTGAAGATCCATCTCGGTGCCAGCGGGAATCGCGGGCGCCGGCAGCTTCTCAGACATCACCGGCTGTTGCTTCCTCTGTGGCCTTGGAGGATCGCTCGGTGGAGGGGCTTCCTCGGGCTTGCTAGCCTTGAAGTAACTGCTCAAACCCATGATGCTTCCCGGTTGACTGGGAGTCTTGGTGTGCTGCAGTGATGTTCCAAAAGCTTTATATCCGACTGTGATTGAAGGAAACTTGAGGGATGGATTGCTCTGAAGTAGGAAGACTACAGAGGGAAGGAGTGCAACAAGAAGTCAGTTGCTGAGACTAGGAGGAAGAGAAATCTTGTGACTGTCGTGGTATATATCGCATACCAGCTAAATGGAGGTATGGATTTGGATGCGCAGGGCAATCACTTGAAACGACACTGGGCTGAACAAGCGGCTTGACAGTCTGAGGCGGACGTGCAGCCCCGAGGACCGCGCAACTAGCCTGGTTGACCGTCAATGCCGTCAAGTCGTATCGCCAATGATTAAAGCGATTAGACCGGCGGAACAACGAATGGAAGGTACCCAGTGAGCTTGGAGAGTGAAACGAACGATAAAGTTTACTGGCAAAAGAAGAAAGAGAGATCTCTGGGCAAGGGTATGTATGAGGTGGATATGAGAGTACTACAGTTGGTATTTAGGAATCTGGGACGGCGGTACGACAGAAGGACAGTGACACACCCGCTTGATACATTAGGCTACCCTGACCCCGGACTTGCAGAGCCAGGAAACAGCAAGGATAGGGGTGGGGCGACCAAAGGTATTTTAAAGAAAGCGGCAATGCAACAGGGCAGTTTGGGTTCGAGAACTCAAGCCAACCCTACATACATCCTTGGCAAGGGGAGCATCCTCCCCCCGAAAAAAACTCCAGCGTTGCAGCGAGTTGAGGAAAGCGCAGTTGTGGCACCGGATATCAGGGTGAAACCAAACAAAGGAAAATGTCAACACCATATGGCCGAGGATGTCAATAGACTCAATCGTTCACAACTCAGCCAGCCAGCTTAGGCCGGGCTACCACCAGAACAAGATGCCTGGTCTCTGTGGACCTGACCAGGATATCAAGGTGGGGGCGTGGTAATAGCAGAAGCTTCGTTTGCTGTCCACGTTTTCTGGTGCTGGATGTTGGGCCATTGACTTGAATCCAACCGATAGGCTCGCACTGGGAGACATATCTCTCAGGCACTGTGCACACGGAGCAAAACAGCTTACCGCTGAGGGGTGGTGGCAACCGCGCAGCTCGGCGTGATAACCTTGTATTATTGCCCGTGGGCCATGGCCATGATGAAGTTCAGGTGTGTCGGGATTTTGTTATCTCGTCATTTTGTATGCAATGATACGTTGCGATACATGAGGGAGCGGCTCGTATTGGATATATATCAGTGCGGCTGGACCGCCTCCTTTCTTGGCCATGTAGGCTGGCTGGTGAGGGCTGAACGGCCCAGACGGTGAAAACTCTTATGAATGTTACGCAATACTTGGAATCGACTGGAACCGAATCTGCCGAAGCGCCCTGGCCAGCCACAGTGAGGGTTTCGGGGGTGGCGAGTCGAGATTCTCCTGGGCGTGTCTTATCGGTGATCGCTGGGTAGAGGTTGCAGCCGGGGGAAATTTGTCTGCAGACGACTTTAAGATGGTGTCCTAGACAAAACAGGCAAGGACCATCAGATTTTCCAATCGATCCATCAATCCTTCGTTGACCGGCGGACATGGAGGAGGTAGTTTATCTGAGATGAACCAAGCGATGGCGCTGGTGCTTGGACCGGGTTCATTCCTCCCGGACCCAAGTTCAGGTGCCTGCCTCGTCAATTTCAGACATCAGGCTGGCCGTGCTACGACCAGGGCGGAATGTACGGGCTGCAGTGGCTGAAGCTGTCTGGCTCGTGCCTTCCACAACAAGTTGGGCGGATGGGCTGGGAGGGAAGGAGCCAACGGCGAGTGCTAGCCTCCTGTGGCAGCCGGGAACTAAGGACAAATGGCAAGCCACCGGCCCCGCCAGCGAGATTGGTGGAAAAAGGGCCCGGCTTCCGACGAGGGGTTTTGTGGGGGCACCACTGCCAAAAGAACCGAAAAAGCGGCAAGCCTCACCACTGGGCTCCCCTGGCCCAATGTTCTAGCGCCATCCACAGCCCATCTAGCGCAACGCCAGACGCACGGCTGGCAGTGGAGGCTCAGCGCCACTACCGTCAGTGTCAGTGTCACCTCCAGCGTCGTGCAGAGCACACCTACAGCACTTACAGGCGCTGATAGGCCCCGCTGTTCACGCCACTCCCACATTGGCAGCTCGCCAGATGCATGCTCCCCACCCGCGGACATTGTGTGTACATAGGCTCAGCAGCATGCCGTATGGAATAAGTTTCTTTGCCCTGTCTAGTATACCAATAAGGAATCCCACGCGAGATTTCTTTTTTCCTTCGCCCATCTCGAACGCAGTCTTCGTGTGCGGCTACATTTCTTCCCGTCCCTTCATCTCGATGGATCTTCGCGTCGAGGCCGTGGCCCGTAATAGTGGAGACAACCCGCTCGAGGAGGCCTCAGATCCTGACGATTAAATCATTTTGCCTTTTCCCTAGCGGCCGATATGGACCAGCGTCTCCGCAGGCGTGTAGCTGTCGCCGGGCATGTGAAAATGATATCCTGCTATCTTGTCTAGCCTCAATTGCCTATCGCCGGGGAGTGAAGTTAGAACACGCAAGCGTACTTCAGATCGAGCACTCCCGTGCTCGAGGCGACGAGATACCCGACAGGGGCTCGATGATCGCAACTCTGTCACCTCCGACTGGAGCCCAGCCCACGGAGCGTCGTACGAGGATCAATATTGCTCATGCTACTGCACAATAAGACAAGATTGCGTCGTATATTGGCCGGAGCTGAGAGCGAGGGCGACAACTTCCGTGGCCGCCTCACCACGACAACCTACATGCAGCAACCGGTCTGGCCATGTATGAGGCCGCTTTGGATAGGCTTGGCTCCTCGTATTGCTCAACGAAAGGACGAGACGTGCATGTCTGCCAACCACTCGACACACCCCTGTCCTGGTTCTGGCTGCAGCACCGCCTGGTCCGCCGTTACATTGACTGGCGATGGCGGGGACATTGTGCGCTGCAGCGTTGCGTTTGCTCCGTCCTCTGCCAATTGTAATACGATGCGGCCGTTATACCTGCAGGCGTGCTTCCGCGCTTCGTATACTCACATGAATGGGCCAACAATCTAAAAAAAAAAACTAAAAAACTAAAGGGGTTGGGTTGGTGCTGAATGTTGGTGCTAAGTTCTTCCGGTGGATTACGTTTGCTTGATGAGTTGTCAACTCGTCGCAAGCTTCACCCTTCGTACAATTGACAATCCCCTGCCTTGCCACAGCTGGGAAAGACTCATTCTTCCTAACTCGGAGAAAATGTGCACTGATAAAACCGGACACGGACAACTCAGAAACTGTTCCACTTCGGCTCCGACGGAACACCGCATGGCCCGGCCATGCAGCCTTATCATGTCGGGCAGAGATCTGCAGCCAACCATTGGCATCCTCTCGCAAAGGGAGGAGGAAACTTCCTATCAAAGACTCCCCAACGTGTGTGGACTTTGTTGAGGGCCTCGCCTACCGAAGATCGTGTAACCTATCACGCAATTTGATCTCTGCTTGATGTTGCAATAGATCCCCAACAACCCTTGTCATTATGACACGACATTTTGCGATATGAGAGATACTCAAGTGCAGCTGACATCGATTACATCGTCAGCTTTGATTTGACGCCATCAAGGCGTGAGAACCTTATTCCCAGGTAGGAATTAATCCCAGAACAAGTCTCAGACATTTGATAGATAACACCGGCTGCGAGCCCAATGAGAACCATGATGCTTCATGCCTGATACTGGAAGCTTCTTTGCCTCAAAGCATTGTTATCTGCATGAACGAAAGCCCTGCAGTCTGACTGCAGTAGCCTGATGCCACGACTCCCTCTTTTCCCTTAGATCCTTTTCCACTGTGTACCTACTGATACGACTGCACAAAAAGTCAAGGAAACAATTGTTTCGATCCATAGACTTGTTTTCCCTTTCCGCATGAGTTACATAGTTACCTAGTCATTATTCAATAGTCATCCTACCAAGTGCCTGTTCATTCGTGTAACCAAAATACCAATACCCAGCTCAATAATCGCCCAAAAAGATCCAACGCCAACCCAATCAAAATCTTTAGTCGTGTATGAAAACAATTACCGCCTCATGTCTGAAATACCATCTAGCAGCGTTCTACGAATTGTAGGAATTCGACGTGCCAAGCTGCAGAAATAAAGTAGATAACCCCATTGAGCTTGCCTAAAGCTCTTCATTGCCGTCGCACTGCTGCATCATGACCACCCGCTTGATCTCCATTTGTGGCTGCTCCCAGGTGGACATCCAGGCTTCCCGGGCATTCCAAAAGTCCTTCTTGGCATTTAGAGACTGGTCTAGCCAAGGTTTGCCTGATTTTCCATCCTCAAACCACCCATTGGTACCGCCAACAGCTAGGTTGAGGATGAGATAAAACTTGTGGTCGAAGGGCGTATTCTTGTTACCGGTCTGGCTCCAGGTATCGATGATTCTGGAACCATTTGTCGTGGTTTGTGAGAAAGCTTGGCGGTCCCACATTGGTTTGTTGAAGTTGACATACATGACTTGCATAAGGCGAGAATTGACATAAGTGAAGAGATACTTCTGTGACCATTCAAGGCCAAACGTGTTGTAACCGGAGCTGAAGGCGGTGTGTAGGGCCTGATTCTTGTTGTTCGTCTTCCACCAAGCATCATTGGCTGCATCCGGGCCCCAGTGAAGTGCCGAGGACATGATGTTATCTCCACCTTGGGCATATGTCCAGTTGTTCCCCCTAGATTCAAGAATATCAATCTCACCCGAGGCCGGCCAGACACCATATGTATCTTTGACAGGCATCATCCAGATGGCAGGCCAGAGCCAGTCGCCCTTGGGAAGTTTAGCTGTAACTTCCACACGGCCATACTTGATTGATGCTCCCTTCTTGGTGTTGATTCTACCGGTCTTCGCTGGCGGGACTATGCTAGCGTTCCCTGCTGTGGTATTTGTCGCAGCGACGCAGTTAATCCACTTGTCCGATGTGCAGGTGCCATCATCAAGCAAGTTCATCACTGTGTCCTTTTCGATCTTCTCAGCATCCTGAAGGGTCGCTTTAATGACAAGATGGCCATTTTCAATAAAAACATTCTCATCTCCGCCAGTGGTCATGGCAAACTCGCCGTTACTAGAGGAACAGACTGTTAGTATCATCATCAACTAGTGTGGGTAATCTCCCATAGAGCTTTATATCGTGACATACCCGAAGCCGCCAAGCTCAACCTCTTTGCTCCAGATATTGGAATCAAGGCCACCGCTAAAGTCTTCGTCCATGACAGGGCAATAACTGTGATGCACGACGCTTCGGAGCCCATCCCAAACTAAAAAGCCCGAGATGCCCAAGCCAATGAGTATACCAATTAATGGGAAGATGGTAACCCATTTCTCCTTTGGATTCTTCTCCCCCAACCAAGGCTTCTCAACCTCTCCCTTTTGTACCCTTCTTGAGTGGAAGAATCGCTGGCCCTTTTCGTCACTCCGGTAGCCTTGGATACTGGAGGAGCCATAGCTTGAGGTTGGGCGTGAAATCCCTGGCGTTGAGAATGGATTCGCGGGTCCATTGCTACTACTAGCATGGCGCTGATGGGCAGAGGATGCATCGGCACCCTCACCAAATGGGTCGCGACGGCTCCTATCAGTATTCGGAGTACCTGGCGGCAGCGGTGTTGCGTTGATCGAGGTTGCAGCGGAAGGAAATGGAACGACTGGCCGCCCTTGAGAGGGACCTTGATTATTGTAATATTCTTGTTCCATGATGGAGAGAATATGGTGGATAAGCAATTATCTAAGGCCGGCGATTGTCTGTTGCTGGGAGGACAAGGAACCCTCCGCAGGGGTTTGGTGAATGATTAAATTAACAATAGAAAAGAACAAGATGAATAGTTAGAGGCGAGGGGTATGAGACGAATGGAAATCTCTCGAGCCTGCTGTCCAAGTGCTCGCAAAAAGCCAGAGTCAAAGGCTTTGGCTGAGAAAGCTGAGAACGAAGAAAGTCTGAGACGTTGCGCTCTGCCACCAGAAATCCAGACATGGGAGGAGATGGAATTGGTGGAGTAGACAAACTCGTGGAGGGAGGGGCACAGAGCCAGGGTGCTTTGTTAAGATTCAATCCCTCCTTGTTCCTTGGCTTCTCTGTGCTGTGGTGGCGGCAACGTGAAGGATGCCCCTGCTAGCGGCTGGTCGGTAGATACAGAGTCGACAGACCGGTGCTGATATTCCGCGAGCGGCTGGCCCGTCTAGATTGCTACCCACATACTCGACGACATGTGGCAGCACGGGTTGATATCTGGGTATCTGCGCACTGTGCGCCTGAGCCTGGGACGCCATCTCGTAACGGCAGGCCAAGAGCCTGGGCGGGGAACCTTTGTGGCGGGATGTGGAATTGGCTAGGTCAGTTCGCTGTCTGCATCGAGGCTGAAGGCTGAGAGCTGTAAGTGAGCGTGAGAGGAAGGAGAGGGGAAAGGGCCAATCGCTTGACCTGCTGTCACGGCGTCAGCCTGGAGAGCAGGTTCCCTCTCTGAAGAGTCCCTGGATGGGTAGACGAGCCGAGATGCCAAATGTGTGTAGGTAGGCGAAGTATTACAGAGAGTGACAGAGGCGCACGAGTACCTCTGCACTGCTTCTGCCAGCGATAAAGACGGGCTTAAAGCGGCATCCATGCTAGATTTAGGATTACGGAGGAGGCGCTGGGCAGGCAACTACGAGGCCAGGGGTCCCTGCAGGAACAAGGGGTCCGGGCGAGGCGCTACCCGTTATCGCCTGGGTGCTGCGGTACGTACCAAGGCTCTCCTCTCCGCACTGCGCTGCACGGCACGTGTGTCGTTATTTGGTATGTACTTATCCACTTGCAATACCTCAATACCTAGGTATGTAAAAAGCAACATATAATCTCCGCGGGGAGCGTGGCATGCACGTATGGACAACCCAACCCATCCATGCAGGATCCTTTGTTACTGAAGCCACCTCGGTTTGATATAAAACGGCCTAGAGCTTACCGCTTTGGGCTTGGTGGCCGGCCTGCGCTCCGTTCCTCTTTCCCTTTGTGGATGGGTCGTGACCTGATGGGAAAGAACCTGCTGGTCCTTGTTCCTTCTTTGTCCCAGTTGCAGCTTGGCCAGTCCAATCCGGCCGCCTTGGTCTTGGTTGCTCTCAATGCGTCTACCCTATTCTCTACTTCGCTTGTCTTGAAGAGTCCTGATGTGGCGCTTCAAGCCTGCTCATCAACGAGACACAGGAGCTATCTGGGCCTTTCGTGCTTGTCTAAAACCTCGCAGATGAGAACTCTTCCTCCCAAAGATTTCATTCTCCCAAATAAGTCGTGGATGGGGCTCTACACAAGAGGAGAAAGGCCGCGAGGACGTGCTTGACCATCGCATCTCGGTGTTCCTGTATCTTAGCAGTAATCCCGCCTTTTCAGATTTCTCATCCGTTCCAGCTGACTTCAACTCACTAGCCGGGGGACTCCTCACTACCAGCAGCCATCGCTGCCACGTCATGACCAGTAATGATGACAGTGGTGATGAAGGAGCCGGCTATTGGGTCATATTGTCAACGTTGACGCCACCATAGCTTCAGCGAATGGTACGCTCTTTCACACGAACCTCGTGCCCATTGTGTTGTGTGCCGTTGGCAGAGCGAGGACGGGGATTCTGACACCCATCCGCATTTATAGTTGGCGGAGAATACAAGATCTTCAGCTGCCGTGGTACAGTGGTGATCTCCCACCGTCCAGGTGGGATCACATCATGTCGCCCAATCGGTTTCAATTTCACCCACACGGTGTAGAGTCACCTGTATGAGATAAGGTAAGCTGACCTGCTACCGTTCTGCATGGTACAACATTGACAGTGTGCGTGGATATTGCGCATCTCGTCAACCTAGAACCCTCGTGATAAGGGCAGGGACATACTGGCCAGTGAACGAATCACATGCAAGTGAGAAACCACGGCAACAACAGGTCCTGTGTGTTGTGTGTGAATGGCTACGAGGATTTATCAGCAAGCCCGAGTTTCAAACCTCTAGGGGTGCATCGAGAAATCAAGAATTCTTGCCGAGTTGGTTGGGAGAACCAAATCTGCTTTCGGAACGAACGGACACATCATGGATCTGAGACTGCAGGCTTCTGTTGAATATCGATTTTATCGAGATACTATTGATAATACCGACCGGCTCTGAGCCTGAAGACCTTCGTGATATATGCCTACAAGGTGATTGGCAACAGACGCCTCCGGAGTACAGTACGAGCACAGAACTGTTTGGGAGCAAAATAGGCGACCCAAACGTGCAAAATCAGCCGAGCACCCATTTGACGGATGGGAGGGATACCTGCATTTCTCTCCTCAGCCCGCAGCCCGCCGCTGCATGGCTGGCAAAGGCGGCATAGGACAAAGCACGCACATGCACGATCCATGTCGAAGTTTGCGGTGACTGACAGCTCACATTCTCGCAAAGCGACATGCAGGCTATGTGCCCCAGCAGCAAGAGATGCTACCCGAGAAGACTCGTACGACAATAGAATACTGGGACCTGATGGACCCAAGGAAAAATGAGTAATTGGAGGCTCTGTCCGCATAATTCTCCTTACCATTACACTGAAGCTAAATCAATAGGCCCGATCATGTCGTTCCTGCAACCTCCTCGATCGCCAGAGGTGCCATCTTGCTTCGCCAAGAGGTCACATTGGGGTAACAACCGAGACTTGTAGCGCAATCCCTCGATTCTATGTGTTTCCGAAAATGTAGGTATCTATCTGTCCCCGGAAGAGCTGAAAGGAATGCTCAGAGTCATGGGACACTCCCTTACCAGTGGGAGCTTGCCTAGAACATCCATGGCGGCGCATGCATGCGTCCACGCGCGTGCATGTGGGTGTGTCGGGGTGCAATATCAACCAGACGTCTGAGGCACAAGGGTGGTGGCGTGTATTTGTCTAGCACGACGCATGTAAAACAAGCTCTCATCAGCTAGGTTCGCTAAATGCACCCTTATTGGCCAGGGTTGGAAGTTGACGACGCAGATCGTTTATATGAGAGTCACCGATCTCAACAAGAGCCTGGTGATAAGATTTCTTTTACATCATCCATGTACATATTGGAGAGCTACCCGCACGCTGGCCAGGTATTCACCCAATCACCAATGTCTGAATATAGGCAATTTGAAAAGGCTAAAGCTAAAGACAGGGGGACTGGTTGCCCATGTCTATCGCAATGTGGGCTACATTGCATGGTTCACTTAGACCCAGGCTGACTGATCACTGTACGGATTATCTCCAGATACTCAATCGCAAGGATAGCTCTTCTTTGTTTGCGAGGCTCTTGAGCTGAGAATCGTGTACATGGATTTCTCTCGGCTCGTTGCCGGTGGGATTCGCATTGTTAGATAAACATCCCAAAGCCAGTAACTGTCGGCTCCAGACAGCTTTTGCCAGCCTGCGTTAATACGGCATTTCCTCGCATTATGACCAGACCTTAGTGCCTTGGCCCACCGATTGTGGAAATGGCAGCCAAAAGTCCCCGACTGACATGATGTCTGTCAAACCCTTAGAGGGATGTATGCGGAAATATGAACGTGAAGTACCAATTTGACTGAAGGTAAGCATCCAGAAACATCATGGTGTGCTCGTCTCAACAGTACCATTCCCTATTCTGTTCATGTACATAGGCATATCCAATTCAGACAAAATTCCCTACTTGATACTGACAAGTAGGAACAATAACAGTTCACTGCCCCACTGAGTTATACATCAGGGAACACCCATTATACATCAGTTAGTGACGCATGAGGAATAGAGAACAAGGATGCAACTGGTCCTGTCCTGCAGCTTGGCCCCTTCCGAGTGCCTTGTCAGCCGAAGCTCTCACAAAACCTCCGACCATAGCCCAAACAGGTGACTAAGAGCGCTAGGCACAGAAACGCAACACGTAGACGTCCTTTACCACTCACAATGGAGACTCTGTTTGATTAATCTCTGGAAGGGGAGATTAAATAACGGAACCTCCCGTTTGATAAGTGGTTCGATACAAGTTACCGACAATCACTCGACCCCCTGGCCATTTATGGTACCGAAAGCGAAGGTGTTCCAATATTATTGTCTTGGCTCTATAACGAAACTCGGGAGACGTCCCCGAGTGGTTTAAAGACCAGAAGAGGACATCTACCCGCTCGACGAGCTGTCATATCATCTGCGGCCATGCGCCAGCCCTCTCCAGATTGCAACTGTGGGTCGTGATCAGAGACCCGCGTTACGGAAATCCGACCTCAACAACTGGCCTCGACGATCGAAAGAGCCGGGAAAAACAAGCCCGTCCCGCTGCGATACCCACACTGTTATGCAACTGTTTTCAGATGTGCATTAGCCCGGAACCAACAACCCGGCTCAGCTCAGAGACGAACGAACGATTGCAAGGGCCTTCTGGGGCTCACACTCAACAACCGCCACGACGAGGGGTAAGTAGACCGAGGATATTTTTCCTTTTAAAATTAATATCTCAACAGTTCTGAAGTTGCCGTGTTCCCTTTACTTGAGCCCCGATAGCCACTTTCCCCCAGAGATTCGCTGACGGCATGACGGGCAACGAACGCCGTTTCAGACGAGTATCAGAGAACGATCGAGCCCCACGATGGATACACCCCTGCTACCGTGCCCTCGGGGGTTGTGAGAATCGGCAGGGCAAGGCATTTGCCCTCGTTCCCTTTACTCCAACTGGTGCCATTTTCAATAACTTAAACCGGTGAACCAGATTGCCAGATTAAAAGAACCCCGCCCCGGGCCAAGAGAAACTCCACACCAGTTGAAACCGAGGGCCGCCCAACGGGGCGTACGTAAAAAGTAAGCCCCAAGGCCGCCCCTTTCTTAGAGAAGACGCTCTGGTTTCTCGATTCAGGAAACACTACGTTTGTGGAGAGGAAATCCTTGTTTTGATTTATGGAGTAGAGTTTCTCGTTAAGGAAGTTGGGACTGGCAAGAGGCATGGGTGCCAAGTTTACTAAACTTCCTTCATTGAGCGTTGAATGCATATCTCTCGTCTCTTGTTGCCTTTTTGTAAGAAAAATGAAGCCGGGGGGGATAATAGGTAAGCAACAGGACGGGTGTTAAAAAAAGGGCCTGACGGAGCGGTGGTCTAGACCTCGGGCCTGTGGAGAGAGAGCCGGCCAAGAACAGAGAGGGAATTAATTCCGGGGGGTTTTTGGATGCTGCTTGTCTAGTTGATTTGAATCATCCCACGTGAACGGAGGCAATCCTGAGGCCGGAACGTAAGCCAGTGATAGAGGCGCCAGTAAACCCGGCGTCGTAGGAAGGAGAGATGGCCCAAAGTCAACAGGTGGCGGGAAGCCCGCAGAAGAGACTGGGGGCAAGACAGACTAAGCTTCCATCCCCTTGGCGGGAAGGCCGGGCGAGCTGGTGACTCTAGAGAGGCAATGAGAAAAAGGGACTTGCACGACACGACACAGCGGCACTGGCTGGGGCCATATTACAACTAAGCGGGAGGCTTGCGCCGGCGGACAGTCATGTGAGTTACGGATAGAGACAGATAGAGAGAGAGCAGAAAAAACAAGCTGAGACGAGGCACACCGGTGCGCAGCGCGGGAGCTCGTGACCGGGCGTGGATTAGGCCTTAGTGTTGTGAGATGATATGATATGATCCAACTCCTCCGTGTAGTGAACAACAACAAGAAAAAAAACCGATATACGCCGTATCCGCCTTCCCCCCTACCCCCCCGGATCTGCAGGATGCCGTATTAGGATGACAAAATGAGACGATAACCTGACGGGGAATTGCGTCCATTGTCCCTTCAGGCGTGATCTATCAAACAAATTCAAGATAAAGACAAGTCCCGTGCCCCGCTTGGTGCTGTATGCGGCACCCGGCATGCAGTCAGATGATGGTTGCTGCTCGGCCTTGGAAATTTATTGGTTAGAAAAAAAAAGGGTGATATTCTGGTTCCTCTTTCGAGTGAGACTTACAAGGTGAAATGTCGGGCTGATCCTCATGTAAGACTGTCGGCCGAGTAGGAGTGAGGAGGGCTCGGAGGAGGGGCCGGTCCGGGCGGGTTTGGTGGTGGACGAGGGCCTGGGGGAGAAGGCAGAGGTCTAGGGCCATCTTGGGGAGACATAACGGCGTCTCTCGTTATAATAGAGGCCAAGGGGGTTGGTGATTTTATTTATTAATTTTTTTAGGGGCAACACAAAAAGGAGGGGCTCGGGGCCTTCAGGTTCGGTGAGAATGCCTGAAGAGGAGAGCGGAGATGCTCCTGTCTAGATGCCCGAGTATAGCAGAAGTAAAATGGGAGCTGTGATGGTGAGGCTGTCTGGCGTCTTATACTTTTGGTACTGGTCCTAACTGTGAAGCCCTTCCAACACCAGGTTAGACTCGTCCCGTCGCTGTGGGACATCTACATGGAAAAGCCGGGGAACTTTGATATGGCGGTCCCCTGGAATCCCGTAATCGCCTCTCGGCGCCCCCTGTCCGCCGAAGCCAGCCCACCTGAGTTGATATATAGGATCGGTTGGCACGCGGGGTCCGAAGGAATTGAGCAGGCTGCCACTTTCAGACAGGCAGTGTTTGGGCGAGTTGGTTGTAGGTGTCGAACGATGGCACTCAAATGGGATGCAGGCATGGCCGGGGGACCAGCTTGGGCGTGTGACATATATGCAGCCCTATAATGGCGGAGGGGAGGGCCTTGTTAGCCCACTCGGTCTACGCTCTGCATCCAGTCTCCGGGATGGTGTTATTAAGAGGCTAAACCGATGATGGCAATGGGGCAGGCGGGCGGGTCATATCGTGATTAGTGAACAGTAGTAATACTAGGCCGGCTTGGCTGGAGTAGCTGGCCAGATTGCTTGTGGGTTGATGGTCGAGCCCAGAGGTGTCTAACGTGAGACTGTGGAAGAGGAGGAGGAGAAGGCGGAGGAGCTCAGAGGCGTAATGCTCGGCAAGTTCCCAATAAAGGAGAAGCTCCTACGGGCGTCAGAGGATCAGAGTCATCCAAAGCCTCATGGATATCGGCAGTTGTGCCAAGTGGAGGTTGGACCTTACGACGCAGCTGGCGTAATGCTGGGATGGATCAAGTCGAAAGAGAACAGACACAGCTATCTATTGTCATACCTTGCTCAAACAGAGTAACCAAACTTGGGCTGAGGGGGGAAGGGGCATGGCCAGGACCGGCAGGACCGAGCCGTAGCCTCGGGGAGGGCTTAGCACGGCGGAAGTGGCACTGAGCATCATCATCGCCAGGTCAAACATCAAAGGACCGCCAGTGTGGCTCTGCTTAGGACGTGATAAGATTGGGGGATTTCACATGGCCACGGGAGCAGTAAGCGCGGGATCACGGTACGGTAGTGTGGTCGTACGGCCAGGCCGCTTTGCGGCCCGCACGAGATCTGTTGAACCCGCAAGGGCGGCGTCTGAGATCTCACTGTCGAGACGAGACAAGCAGGTAGCCTGTTGCGAGTGGGCCTGGATGGCGAATATGCCCCGAAGAAAAGGAAAGGGAAGGACTGCCCTCAACAAGTCCCTCTAGCCTGACACAATGTGCTATAGGTAGATTAGGATAGATGGGACCCTCACCTCATGATTGATTATGTACCTCGCACCGTCTCGCTCCTTTGGGTATGAGGGAGGGGCCCCCTGCTCGGTGGCTCGTCACTGTGATAGGCATTGGTACGGGGGCGTGCTCGGTGGCATCATCTATCAATGGGAGCTCCCATCCCAAATGGCCAGATGACCGTAGCCGGCGCGCAGGATTGCCCGCTCACGAGTCACGGCACTTTGCTAGCACCCCTCCTGCACGGTCAATCACGTTTCAATGGGTGCCACAATTCAGCGTGTAGAAATGGCCGCCACGGCTGTCATGGTGGTCAGGGTGGGCATGGAGGTCATGAGTCGTGAAGTCCCACGACGTTGCCGACCCTGGTTGAAGCACTGGCCACGAATGAGGTCCCCACGATTAGGTATGTAAGGCTATTAGTTATTGTTCATAATTTCACTAGCTTCTCGATGTTCCCGATGTGGCCTTATCCCCCCCCTAAACGCCTGCAAGGTAATTTTAAAAGCAACAAGTATCGCAAGTCATTAGCTCATATTATCCGGGGATACCGAGGCTTTTAGCGAACTCGAGTGCGGCTCGTGGATCGGCTCCGGTCGCTAAAGCCAGTGTAGCTAGGGCTCCGACTTCGACGCCTGCTCTCACCTACGTCGCGGCGGCCCCCGCCTCGTCGTCTGGACGTGGGTGACCGGGACCTCGACCTAGAAGAGAAAGAGTTTCGGGAGCGGCTGCGATACCGGCTTCCTCCACCCCTGGAAGATCCGGGCCTTCCCATCTGCGATTTTGAAGGTGAGCGCGATGATGGCCGGTAAACATCTGATCTATGATTATATCGGCCTGGCGGTGGGGAGTGACGCCGTCGTCCTCCGCCACTTCCTGTATTAACGCCACTCCCGTGAGCACCTCCTCCACGTCCAGCTCCAAATGGGACTCGGGGGTCAATATTTGCACCACGTCTCGCCATTGGAGGCGCCGGGGATAGCTTCCTTCGTGGTAAGACAATGGACACGTTGATGGTAGCACCGTCGACTTGAGCCTCGTGCATATGAGCAATGGCGGCTTCCGCATCACCTTCGTAATCATAGAGAATGTAGGCTGTGCCTCGATTGGTTCCGACTGCATGTGGGGGACGGGTCAGCAAAGCACCGACGATCAGCAATGGATCGAATTGCCACTCCATAAAGGAGCGTATCTGCTTACAAGTCCTGTTGATGGGGAGATCGAGGTCCTTGATCGGACCGAACTCTCCGAAGATTTCGTGCAAGTGGCTCTCGTTGATGTTCTTGGAGAGTCTCTCTACAACGATCTGTTTTCCGGCAGTCGGTTAGAGATTTGTGCCAGATGATTCTGCGCCGTGAGACGAGATATACAGACCTTGGTGCTTTTGGCTAGAGGGCCCTCGCTACCCCTGCTATTGCTCCTTCCACGGCCTCGACTCCGACTGCGGCTATCGCTTCTGTGTCTGCCGTTGCGTCGGGAAGGGGGCGGGGTGCGGCTGCCCTGCCTCGAAGGTGACCGAGAATCAAAACGGCGACGCCTGTCGGGGGATCGAGAATCAGCAGATCGAGGTGTTGGAGAACGCGACCACGAGCGGCGACGGCCCCGTGAGGGAGTTTGGGATCGAGACCGAGATCGAGACCGGGAAGCCATGACGGCGGCGCAGAAGTGGCTACCCAAGACACGGTTTCGAGAAGTAGGTGGGATGCAAAAGCGAAAACAGAAGTGGGAGGTTGGCGGTCCAGCACGTACTTGACCATGCGCGTTTGCGGTGCGAGCGAGCGGGACGGGTACTTTGCAAGGTCGCCAAGTCACGTGATGAACACATTCTGTTGGTGAACTCAAAGTTCGCTATGGGCAAACATTCACGTCGAATGGCAAGCAAATACTGACAAGCCTTCAGATCTGGGGGAACCGGTTATTGGTGACCGTGTATAATGATTCAATTCGTTCTGCGCGATTTCTCGTTGCTAATACTACCTCACTCCTCCTTGCTCAATCGTCGCAACCCCTGATAAGACTGTCCGTGCTATAATATTGCTCCCTTCAAGGCTGGAGGCGCAAAGAATAATGATGTCCCTGCCTCCGCAATCCTGATGGGATCAAAACAAAAATTGCAGCTAATAATGAGGGAAATAGAGATCAGTAGCGCGCGCACATGCTCATGGTGAGCGACCTAAGATAATCTGCCCAGGTCGTCATCTCAAAACCCCAGTTTCCACCATTGGACCCAGCGCAACACGGCCGCTTCGTAGTATTGTGATCCGCTCGATGACGCAGTTGCTCCACGCATCCTCTCCCAGCGTTTCGTCTCATTTCGTCTCGCCTGGCCCGGGTTACTGCTTCTTGATCAAACGAAGCAGCGACCAAGAGGCCTTCCCAAGCGGCTCCGCCTCGCCGTGTTTGTTGCCGTCCGTGCCTAGAATCTGCATCTCGTGCTCCAAGTTTGCCGGGTTTTCGTTGGCTTGCTCGTGATGGTCGTGTCTGCCGCGCTGGGCTCGGCGGCGTTGCTCCATGTGTTGGCAGTAGAAGATGAGGAACAGAAGGACGGTGAATGCGACGACTGTCCCTGCGATGATGCCGGCCTCGAGAGGCGTCATGTTGTGCTTTTCGACGGGCTCGAATGCATCAGGCAAGTAAGATCCGGCCTGCTCTTCGGAGCTGGGATACCCAGAAGCCATTGCGAAGGTGGTAGGCAGATATACAGATGACACCGATGAATAAGGATAGGCGATTTGTTAATAATGAGTGTGGGTTGGTTTGCCGCTCTGCTAAGAAATGCTGATTTTCTTCTTTTCTTCTGGCTTTCTTGTGGTGGGAAATGCCAGCAGAGATCTCGCTTGAATTCCAAGACCTTGCCAAGGAGTCGAGTAGACAGTAATCGGACTATTTGATATCTGATACAGAGATGGGGTCGGCGAGGTTGTGTTGGAGAGCCTAGATTCGAGGCACGTCGTCGTCAAGATGTGAGAGCATGGTGTTATCTAGTGATGATGCAGTTGTCGGGATATGAGACGAGGGCGAATCACACAACTAGGCTCAAGGCTCTGTGTGTTGCCTTAGATCAACCTCAGACGGCTCTCAGGTCACAAAAGATCCGCCGAAGGCTTAGAGCACCTCCCGACGGGGGGAACTTTGAGTTCCTCTCGTGCTGGCAATCCAATCTCAGTACATCCTCACTTTTCCTCGGAATGAGCAGAGGCCATGGCGCCGTGTCTTGTGTTACTAGCCGCATTGTGCAACGACCCTCATGGCAATGTTAAGCGGCCACCGAAAGCAAATAGGTCTCAGTTTTAATTGTTGACACTCACGAATATGTCCTGGTCTGGGCATTCGTCAGCCAAAGGTTCCTAGGAATTCCGCCTAACCTGCCCCATTCGAGATTTACCAAGAGAAGCGGAGCCTTAATGAATGAATACTTCGTATTGTTGAACAATCGACCATTATCTGCCTGTGAGACCTAACGAGCCTTGAAGCTAACATGGCAGCCGTTTAAAAGGCTAGTTGTGGTGCTCAGGGTATGCAACATGGGGCGCTCGTCCTTCGGTTCTACAGTTTCAAAAGTTTGAAAGACCCTCACGACCACGTATGCCATCTGGGTTAGGGCAAACTGCTGTCCTATGCATGTCCTAGGTCCACCACTAAATGGAAGATACTCCCATCTGGCTAGTACGTTAGCAAGCGAGAATCGCTATTCCAATACTAGGGGTAAGTTGATCGACTCACGAAGTCCTAAGTGTTTCCCATCTTTCAGGTCGGAACTCATGCGCGTCTTCGCCAAAAATGTCTTTGCGGCGATGTAGACTATGCAGACTCCATCGAACGGCCGTTCCTTTGGGGATAAACAGAGGTGACTGGCCATCGGCGCCGCCGCCCTTAGGAAGGACTGTATCTTTGGCTGCGCATCGCATATTCGTGACTACCGGGGACCAGAGTCTCAGTGCTAGAAGAGATTAATAAGAAATAACCGATCAAGACAAACAAAGCCTAAAGGGGCTCGGATAAAATGCATACTCTCTTTCAAGACCATGTTGACGTATCTGAAACTTTTGAGGTCCTCCCATGTCGGCTTCTGGCCATCCAAACCAGCGATCTCGTCCTGGATCTTCTTCACGATATCCGGTCGCCGCGCCAGAGTCCAGAACAATGCACTGAGCGTACTGGCGCTCGTGTCTCTCCCTCCGATGATCATCGCAAGGAGCTGATCGCGAATGTGTTCCATTGACGCCCCAGACTGCAGAAGTTCGTGAAGAAACAGATATGGTCGTTCCTTGAGCTTCTCGTCGGCCGAGGCTTTGGCCACATACCGGTCAATAAACCTTTGGCATGTGCGAACTGAGTGGTCGAGCTTCTTGTCTGGGACGAGGTAGGATATCCATCCTAGTCTGGCGCGACTCGCAGAGACGTAGAGGGCATGATCGAAAGCTTGAGTAAACTCCGAGGTCTCTTTTGTTGGGTTGAGAAGCATCTCTGTCGAATATCCAAACCTAGCGCACATGGTATTAGTTACATCTACTCATGTCCGCAAAACCGTGTCTTCCTTTCAGGTCGTATGCCTCACATGAAGTCGGTAGCTGAGTCCATTGTCATCAAGTAGAGGAGCTTTTGGAGATCGACGCTGGAACCGTCTCTCGGGATCTTGCCGAGGAACCTCTCCACATGTCTATCCTGACATTCTAGATCTGCAACTTGATTCCTCACGAAGCTTGGTTTTATCAATGCCCTCCCTTGCTGCCATTCCTTCCCGTTGACCGAGAATATGGCATGCGGCCCAAGCGTGATGACTGTCGTCGTTTGCCGCACACCACCAATTGGCCAGTTTTCGAACCCGGTGGAGAGCAACACCTTCAGGTTCTCGGGCTCGTTTGTTAGCAAAATCCACTTCCCGAAGGCCAGGTGCCAGAAACTATTGCCAATAGAAGCGAACAGGTCATCCCAGGTTTCGAGCAGGTTGTATGCCTTGAGACCTTTGGACGCGCTTATCATCCAGTCCACACCAAGAATAGGGTCGCGGTGAGGATAAACATTTCCGGGTTTAGTCTTGTGCACACGGTTGCTTCTCCGCCAGAAATGCTTGTTGCTCGTATATAGAAACACGGGGACGAGGGCAAAAGCCACCCATGGTAGCAGATATGGGGTCAGCGGCCCCAGTTGGCGGCCTGCGGGGTTCGGCAAGAAGCGATGGACGGCACATGTCAGGATGTAGATTGCGGAGAGCGTTTTTGCCGCGAGGTAGAAGGCCTCGGAAATCATGTTCACTAGGAACAGGAGCAAATCGCAAACTAATACAGACAATTATTTACACGGGCAGTTGGATGGGTCCAACACGGGAACGACGAGGCGCTTTATACATGACCGAAAACCTGGGGTCCAACCAATCCCACATGTAACATTAACCATCACCCACTGAGATGCCGATGGAACGTGCATTGTGTCACATTGGGCTGATTAGCGCACTCGGATGGCGCCCAGTGGCGGCTCACAACCAGCTTAGATCCTCACGTGGATGGCATCTGGCTGAGGAGCTGAAAACCAGGTTCCAATGACTGGCCCAAACACTAAGCTAGCCCTGCAATATTGGCTTTATTATGCGAGCCTGGTTGTCAGGATAGACTCGAAATATCTGCCCGAGTACATAAGCTGAGGGAGACTCGGGTCAGGTCAGCAACACCTTCGGCAGTTTTTAGAGGAAGGTCCCATTCGCATAATCCATCCTTGCTGGGGCTAGGCCATTCTCAGAAATCATTACAGATCAGATGCGAATGAATGGCTTCGATCCAGAGGGGAAAATCATTTTCCCTTGGGGAAGCCAAAAGCAATTGATTCCATTTATTCAGGAATGTAGGTATGTACCAAGTATCAACTTAAAACCTCAGTACTAGAAGAAGCATGAAGATAGTCCCCACCACGAGCAAACAGATGAGGCAGATTATACAACCCAACAATGTCTACTTCAGGAGCTCACCATAAGTCTAACTTGAGTTGATATTGCTACTGCCTGTTATATGTATGTTTTTTACGTCAGGTTTCGTTGTTCGAGACCCTTGAAAGCATCGTCGAGCATGTTGTCAACGCCTCAACTGCGTCCTATGGAAAGTCCGGCCATCCTCGAGGGCACATCGCTCATGTCATCCTTCTTACTTCGTATTGAACTTGGGTTGCTGGTGGTAGCTCAGATACTCAGCAAAAGAAGGACAACAAGCTTCGAGGTTATCATTTGACGTAACCCTTAAACTATCTTTGATCTTGAGGTGAGTACTATCATTGGCACCAAACCTAGGCCAAAAGATGGTCAACCTCCTCGTCCAGGTTGGAGTGCGAGATCTTCTCATCATCACCACCGAAGAGTCGCCCTTCTTCACTCAAACACCCCGCTTTTTACGGTCCCGAAGCTCGGCCCCGACGACATCAACGTTGACATTAGGAGTCTTCCATCATTCGACGCACATGGAAGTCATGAGTGGAGAATGATCAGCCTTCATAGATTTCTCTAAGGCTTCCTTGTTTGATCTGGGTGACTTGCCAATGTACTTCCGCTTATCCTTGTCAAGGTAGTCGACCATAAAGACACCGCTAAGGGTTTGACAGGAACACCAAACTCGTCAAGCCTGTTCGTGATTTCGTGTTTCCACTCAAGAATGATTTTCTCGCGGCAGTTTAGAGCAGAGTCTGTCGAGGGATATCCTCAAAAATATGCTTCTCGTGAGGGAGAATCAACTGATCGAGCTGCATCCCGGCCCCATGTACTATCAGTGGTAGAGCCCGAGTTCGTGAAGGAACAACAGACTGCGGTATAGCTCATCGAAATAATCCTAACAAGCCTTCCTTAGCCGTGCCAAAGAACCCCCAAATGACTGTGCTAGTGATCCGCAAAATGCCGATCAAAGTTCGAAGTGTCATCTCGCAGCGCTCCAAACACTTACTACTTGCCTTGCAGGGATGGCTCGAGTAGCTTTTCGCTTCGGAAGTATAGCTCACTGCTTTCATTTGTCATTAGCAATCTAATGATTTCGGACGACGCGTACCTGATCTTCATAATCATATGACATCATTATGGCGATCAGCGTAAACTCAAAGGTGAGAAGCAGGCCAAATCATCTAACCAATCCAGTACGAGCGATGAGCGATCAAAGGTAGGGGGCCAGCTTGAGATATCTTTGGGTAGGTAGGACAAAAATTCATTTCCATTATAAACAAGGAGGAAAAAACGCCTAGGTTTTCACTCATACATATAGCTTGACAAGCTGGCCGCCCTCGACGGGGCAGCAACAGCAGGGCCTTGCCCAGCCGCTCCCCATCAACACGAGCACGCTGGAACTAGTTGAAACGCATAAACCTATTGCCATCGCGAACAAACTCCATCACATCAAGTTCCAATTCATAGCGAAAGGACGATGCATCGCTCAATAACCCCATCTGTCTGGCCTCTAAGCCTGTGATAGTCCGTGGTCGGCGTCATCATGTCCATTGCTCCATAAGCAGATACCCAAAAAAGGAAATTATTTCCTCGTCGCAATGACTGAAGAGGAATGTCAGTACAACGCAAATCACATAGAGAGCAGAGGTCGCCTTTACCTGTTGGGATAATGATAACCAGCAACAACACGATAATACCAACGATCAGACAGACACGCATCTTCATATCCTTCCACCACATCTGCTTGCGGACCCGGTTGGCGCCCCGGCGGAAACCTTGAGCCGATGTAGCCAGATCGTTGGTCTTGTTCTGAAGGGTGTCGAGGCGCTCGCCACGCTGGGAGACCTTGTTGATGTTGTCACGCATAACACCAACGGTGTCATCGATTTGCTGCGAAAGAAAATTAGCCCGTGCTCGGCGACTTGGTGTTGTGCGCGATGATGAGAGTCTGTCCCAAGCCGACGTATCCCGATGTTGTGAGCAACTTGTGATCCATCGTTGACGAACACGTAGATCAATTGGCTAGCGGCCGAGTTCCAGCTGACGATGCGCCTTTTGACATGTGCATACACAACGATCTATCATGTTCGCAGAACGATGATCCCAAGGCCATACATCCAGATCAGACTTGTTGCCTAAACTGGGGGGAAAGTGCCCCAGCAGCCTGGCTGCTGTGAACCGGTCGCATTGGAGCTCGGTGACGTCGGCCGCTGGCGCCAGCTCATCGGATCGGAATCCAGGGGCTCTGGGGCAAACATGATTCCACGGGGATCGCGAGGCTCTGGTGATTAACCTACCGCTTGCAACGCCTGGGTCCTGTTATTACCCTCACCACCAGCTTCCTCATTCCTGGGGCGGTAGGGATCGTAAGGGGCTTCGGCCATGTTGACGGTGTTGGACGTGTGATTATTCGGGTTTGAAAAGATTGCCGGATGCAAAGGCCGAGTCTGGATACCCTGATGCGAGTTTGTTCGGTAGCTTGAGCGTGGTGATGGAGTGTCGTTGGAGGTGGATGATGATCAGGAGGTTGGAGGATGACAATTGAGCAGCTGGTGGCAGGAGAGGATGACCGCAGTGGAGGCGAAAACTGATTCGCTGGGGGGCGCCAAAAGAGGCGCTGCACGGGGTGACGAAAGCAAGCGGCTGGGTACGGTAGGCAGGTGGACAAAATAAAAGCGTCAGCATCTCACATCAACCCTGCGACAAGGGCCGCTGGCTAAAAATACTCCTTCTACAAGGAAATTTAGAGCATCCTCTGGAGTCCGTGTAATATTACTACTAGATATGCAATACAGTACGAGTGGTCAAATCCGGCATCGTGCCCCTGGTGCACCAAGCAATTGTGTTGCGAGAGCTATTTTGTCCACGGCTGGTCTCCTGTCCGCCCACCTTTGGCAGGTCAAGGGCGAATTGCGTGGAATTCAGGCTGAAGCAGGCTGGAGACCTAGGAGAGCATAGTGCTCGCCCCCTCTAATAGCTGGCTAGGCTGTTTCGCTAGGGAATTCTCAGTGCCAACCATCTCTCCCTCCCTGTAGCAAAATCAGGATCAGCCCCCTGTGTATGAGGAACTGTTTCATTCGCTGGTTCGACGCGATCTGACTCAGGTGTGGCGGGTGAATTTGTGACTGTGGCTCAGTACAGACTCCAGCCATATCGACGTCATGTGTTCGAGGAATGCAGCCGGATGCCGGATTTACCTTGCACCGAATGCGAGACTCCAATCTAGCCGAAACTTCCCAAAGCCAGGACAAGGGCAAAATACGAGTGCCAAGACAAGCTCCGATGTGTGCACCTCTCTGTACGGCAACATAGCACCACCCACCTCTCCCACACGAGCAAACGTGCATTCGGACGAGAATAATATTCAAAAGGCCCACGGGCGGTGTCAATAGAGGCGGGTGAGATGTGGCCTTTTGACATGGACGCTAGCAGTGCTAACTCTCGTCGCGGGCCATCCGTGGAGGTGTTATTGGCATTTAGACATGCCAACAAGGCTGTCTGCAGGTCTGCTAGGTACCAAAGTCGTATTCCCGATCGAGATTTGCAGGGGAATTTGACGAAGGGTGCCATCTTATTGCCAGCGAGCCGCCCAGTCTGGGCATTTAGCAAGGGAACACAACATCCAATTCACCCCGTCGTCCCAATTCATTACACAACAGTTATCAATCAGGAGGAGGCTGTTGTAGGCCATGTCCGACTGCTTTACCTTGGCCCTAGAGGGCTGACAGCGGAGGCTGGTGATTACTAGTGCCAGCCCAGTGGATGGGCCTTTGACAAACTTCCCCCAGTGCGGCTGACGGGCCAGGACCAATTGGGCGTTAGTAGTACGCTTGTTGATCTCACGGCCAGCAAGAAGGAGGATAAGGATGAGGAGTAAACAGCCTCCAGATTTAAGCAGAGCCAGAAGTGGACTGTTCTGCCCACTTTTCCATCTCGCGAGACATTTTGCTCGACCTTTCAAAGTCTTAGGTACGAGACACTGACGATTACGCTTCAGGCCCCAGCGAGAAGCAAGTCGTACATGCATGCATGCAGACGTCACCCACGCACCACGTCCTACCATTCTGCAGCCAGCAAGGACCCTGAGCGACTCTCTACCCAAAAATACGGGTTTGCATTAGGCCAGCACCTGTCTTTGTACCTGCTTGTCTTGACTACCTCGCCTCTGGACACGTTCTAGCGTCACATGGATGGTTTCCAAGGGAATGCGTGGGTGGGCTCTGGAGAAGCAAGGGTGCGGTTCCAAATTTCGGCCCGGACCATTCAGGACCAGTCTGTCTCGTCGGTTCTTCTCCATTCATCTGGTGCCAACAGTGACTCGACGTAGTATTCTCCCCCAGAAACCGGTCATGGCCGGCGGGTAGGAGGGCGATCCAACCCATCTCCTGTGCTCCGACCTACCTAAGTCGGCACCAGTAAATTAGAGTAACTTGTTAAAGTAGTCTAGTGGAGGGAGGCTGTACCTGGTACGCTGTGAATCCGTCTGGCGCGCTGCGGTGTCAAAGTGCAGGTTGAAGACAGCTCCCCATTGATGGCCAGCCGACCTCACCACTGGGACCGCAGGAGGGATGGCAACCAACACACACATGGACAGCCTGCTAGACTCTTCCCGGTAGGATCGTGCTAGCGGCGCAAACACTCTGTTGTCTCTGTACTGCGAGGTACCCTGCCACTCTTGGCTGTCTGTTTGCGTTATGCGGCCCATTAGCTCCAGGGCAAGCGCAAGTCGCCGGGGTCTGTCAGTCTTGGATGGTTCCAGCTCGTATCGAGTGCGGAGTTTGATTGAATGGTTCTGGCTTGCCCAACATTTTCCCTCCTCTGCTTCTTCTTTTCTTTCTTTATTATTATTGTTTGCAATTCTGTGCTTGCTCTCCATGGCTTCTCGGTTTTCTTTCATGGGGGGTTTCAGCATGGTCTCGCTCCAATCTAATTGACCATTTTATTTCCCACTCTTGGTTGCAGTCGCAGCACCTCCCAAGACAAAAAAAGCAAGCAGGACTGCCTAGTTTAATAAGCTTCAGCTCTGTCTTACATCGCTATCTGCCCCCAATATCCAGTGCTGATGATCACTCGGTCATTTCTGCGGCGGATTTGACCACAGCCAGTGCCATTGCGTGCCTGCTGAGCGAGCCCGGCATATACAAGCTCGCCCGGCACAATCGAGAGGGCAGCTAAGCTTACCTGCAGCAGAGAAGGAAAAGAAGCCCAGACATTCATCGGAAATAGTCCAGCACCCTTCCTCTCTATAAGTGACACATGGCGCATCACCGTCTTTGCTTAGCCTCTCGAGTCTGCTATTCGCCATTTATCTTGTGCTTCCTCCCAAAATGAGAGCCCCTATCAAGGTTGCCTCCGCCTTTCGAGGCCTTATTAGCCTCCTTCTTCTGACAACATGTCCGATCCAGCTGACTCTGGCTTATGATCTGGACCCAAATTCGACAGAGTCGGTCACAGCCACAGCGAAGAAGATGGCAAGCGATATGCTGAGCTACTACAATGGCGATAAGCCTGGTGGAACTCCAGGACTCCTGCCCGATCCATATTACTGGTGGGAGGCCGGTGCCATGTTCGGTGCTCTGATCGAGTACTGGTATTATACCAAGGACGAGACGTATGTGGACATGACAATAAAGGCTCTGCTTTTCCAGATTGGCAAGCAAAAGGACTACATGCCCGAGAACCAGACCCTGACCGAGGGCAACGACGACCAGGGTTTCTGGGCACTAGCAGTCATGGCTGCTGCCGAATATAACTTTCCCCATCCCGGAGGTGACGAGCCATCCTGGCTTGCGCTCGCCCAAGCCGTCTTTAACACGCAGGCTCCCCGCTGGGACGATACGAGTTGCGGAGGTGGCTTGCGATGGCAGATTTATACATGGAACAAGGGATATGACTACAAGAATTCGATTTCGCAGGGGACCTTCTTCGCGCTGGGCTCTCGCCTTGCCCTCTTCACCGGGAATCATTCATACGCCGAATGGGCAGAGAAGACATGGAACTGGATGGACGCGGTGGATTTCATCGACGAGAAGGGATACGTCTATGACGGCGGGCATATCCCATACAACTGCACGAACATCGTCCCGTATCAGTTCACCTACAATGCGGGCGTTTTCATCAACGGCGCGGCAGCCATGTATAATTTCACGGAGAATAAGTTGTGGAAAGAAAGACTCGACTTGTTGCTGCAGGGTTCCAAGGTCTTCTTCACCGGAGACGACAAGAACATTATGGAGGAGGTTGCATGCGAACCGGTCGACCATTGTAACGTTGACCAGCAATCGTTCAAGGCATACCTTAGCCGCTGGCTGGCAGGTATCACGCAATGGGTTCCAGATACATACGATTTCGTCATGCCTTACATACGAGCCTCGGCAGTTGCTGCAGCGAAGCAATGTATTGGTGGAAGCAATGGGCGCATGTGTGGTCTCAAGTGGAGCACTGGGAAGTACGACGGCTCGTCCGGCGTCGGTCAGCAGATGGCGGCGTTGGAGGTTACTCTGGCGTGCATGGTCAAGGAGCGAGACCCGATCTTGACCTCGTCGACCGGCGGTACCAGCGAAAGTGATCCCGGAGCAGGCAGCGATGACATAGGGAGAAATAAGCCGCCTGCATGGGCGGATAAGCCTGTTACAGCTGGTGATCGTGCAGGTGCGATCATACTCACAATCTTGGTGATTGCCGCCATGCTGGCAGGGGCTGTGTGGCTCTTTGTCGATGAAACGTCAGATGCTTCGTTCCTCGAACAGGTCAAGGGCTTGAACTTTTCTATTGCGGCTATACTTGCTTTCCTTACAGCAGGCGCAGCGGTTGCCAAGAAACGTGGCTCAGAAGATGGTAATGAGAAGGCTGGGCAGAAATCTTCGAGCCCGGGTTCGAGTTCCTTTGAACAAAATGGCCGCGAAACACCCCTCCAAATTTCTCGTGTGACCAACAGGACTGAGGGGCACGTACGTAGAGCCTCGAATATGCCTATCGGATGGCCCAATATTTCGTCTCAGAGGGCTAGCGGCGCCTTGGTTGACATTGAGAAATCGGCCGGAACGACGCTGGAAGATGTGACGGCACAACAGGCGTCAAATACTCGAGACCAAGTAGCGGTCCAGGATACCTCGTCACCACTAGCAGCAGAACAGACACACGTCGAAGGCGGAGCCATAGAAGAGGTCCAAGAGCAAGTTGTGCCTCAAACAGCGGCCGAAACAAAAGGCCAGGGGGAGACTCAAGCCCAACCCGATCACGACTTAGATGCTGCGGTAGCTACCCACGATCTGGAGGCCAGCCCACAAAATGCGCCATCACAACCTGAAGCTCAACTCGGTGCCAAGACTGACGCAACTACCGATGAGAATTTCGAAGTTGGTCCAGAAACAACGGCATCGCAAGAGCCATCCCAACCTCAGCATCAACCTCAACCTCAACCTCAGTCCGACGTGACTGCTGAGACTACCAAGGACGGGTCAGAGGCTGTCCAAGAAACCACACCGTCACAGGAGCCAGCGCAACCGCAGCTCAAAGATGATGTCAAAGCTGCCACCAATAGTAATGACTTGGAAGGTGCTCAAGAAACTACGCCGTCGCAGAAGCCACTACAACCGCAATCTCAACCCCAAAAAACAACAACCGAAACATGACGATGAAATTCGTCCAGCCTAGCCACGAAACTAAGTAACGACCGCGTACGACATGAATTTTTAAACATTTTAGCATGGGTTTGGGATTCAGGCTTCTTCAAAACAATGGGTGGGGAAAATATCTCTTCAACTGGGTTATTTCTGGCGTTATCGTGATCATGACATAAATGAATGGAATAAACGAGATTCTTAGGGTTTTGGCTTTATTGCAGTACCTCTAGCAGTAATGACTTCTTGGTATCAGGCTCATCTTTATGTACCTATTTAAATGGCAGTCCCTGTCCGATTTGAAAATACTCCAAGAGGAATCATATCCCTAATCCTTCACATACTGCATGCTGTGATTTTGATATGAGAAGGCCCTCGAAACATATTAATTAACTCTCAGGGTGTTATCAGCGCGACAGATTTCTATCCGAGGTACTTTCTATGACATGCTCTTAATCTAACTACCTACTTGAGATATTGGTTAATTCAACGCCGGCATCCAAGCCCCCCCATCACCAGCATGAGTTGTAATGAACGGATAAAATATGTCTTGCCTAAGCCTTGGGAACATTGGCGAAGGTGATGTCAAGGGCTTCCTTTTCTCTTGCCAAAAAGGCATCAAATGTATTGAGGGGTAGGTTGAAGCCTTTGACCTCCTCCATACTCACGTCGCGTGCCATGGTTCTCATCGCCAGCTGCCCGCGAATAAAAGGGTTCACTTCCTTTTGCGCCTGGACATCCTCTTCTGGCAAAGTGCTCCTCTTGATATCCTTGCCCGTGGCCGCCTTCAATTTTTGAGCGATTTCCTCCGTGGTCAGGAGCTCGTCACAAAAATGTATGTCCTTTCCGTTGAAGCGCTCAGGATCAAGCACGGCGGCTGCGGCAAAGACGCCAATCGTCTCCGTGTCGGTCAGGGTGAGTCGGGTATCAGCGAGCAAGGCAGTGGTCCATTTTCCGGTTGAAGTGAGGTCGGGATACATCATGACCAGAGGCTGCATGAAGTTGGCCATGAAGAATCCCGGTCGGAGGATGGTGGAGGTTTGGAAGCCGAGGCCGACCTCCTTTTCAATATCGAGCTTGACGTGCATTATCTGGGAGAAAAAGGTGTCCTCTGGTACGTCGGCCAGCAGCTCCTTCAGCCGATCGGGTCTCATGCCACTGCTGCATACGGCATGGGTGACCCCGGCGGCTTGGGCAAGACGGATGATGAGCTTGGCCTGGCGGAGGTTGGCGGATGCGTCGTTGAAGTCGGGCATGAAGTTGAGGAAGACGGCTCCGGTACCCGCCAGAGCGTCCCGCAGCGCATTTTCATTGTCAAAGTCACCGTGCCAGAGCTTGGCGCCCAGCGATTCAATGGCCTTGGCCTTGGGGGAGGTCGGGTCGCGGGCCACGGCATGGACGGCGATGCCCTTTGAGAGAAGTTGTCTGGCCAAGGCGCCACCTTGAGTACCAGTTGCACCACACACGAAGACAGCTTGGGAGGCCATTTTGAATTGAGGGGGTTTTTGAATTGTCTGTATCTTGTAACGAAGTATTGAGGGAAGTGTCGAGCTTGTAACACAATGTGTGATATCACGCAATGATTCCAAACAGGACTCTTCAAACTTTATACCACCGACGGAGGTTCGTCGATATAGGCGGATGAAACTGCCGGATCTCCGTCGACAGATCGGTTCTACACATGAGATGTTGCATGCAGCCAATTCCCCATCGCGGCGGGTCGTAAGGGGGGAAACAGGCGGCACTCCGAGTCTCTCGCTCCGCCGGCGTGGACGGTACGGCGGGCAATTGTGGAGCAGGCGGAGTTCCGCCTCGACATTGAGCGCAGGAGATGCGTCGTCTCCACTGTCCTTCTTCCGACCTCCTTGTGCCAATTCCTCCTATGCTCACTCTCGCTCACCCATCTTTACATCTGTCGTGGCGGGATCATACCTCCCCAAGAACTGTCAACAAGCCTACCACCCCAAGGGTCTCCCCATCACAGGTACAGCGGCCGATCATTGACGCTGGCCGCCCACCCACCATGTCTCTGACTGCTCAGGAGCGCCATAACCCTCCGCCCAGACAGAAGTCTTGCGCAGCATGTATCAAATCAAAGCGCCGGTGTGATGCAGTGTTTCCCACCTGCCAGCGCTGCGCGCAGCGTGGTATTGAATGCGAGTATCTGGCGCGCAAACGCCGCAGAGCCCCAACCTCCGCCGCGCCCAATCCTACCCCCCCGCCGTCGACTGGCTTGGCCGACCTTAATTATCTGTCGGGCGGGATCCCGTCCCCCCCTGTGGCGGCGGAATCTCTATGTGCGGGGTTCGCTTCTGGGGAGAGCTTGTTCCCAACTACTATCGACCCGCTGATGCCCATGGTTGATACACCGGACTTCGACCAGGATCCAAGTTTCCTGTCCATGAACTTTCAGTTTGACACAATGGAAGACACGGACCTAGGCCTAGTCCATCAGCCATCCATACTAGCAGCCCCCATGCACCGAGACATAGATCCAATCGTCCTGTTTCAAGACAAACTTCAGTATGCCCTAGATGAGATCAAGAAGATGCCAGCATCGATGGTACGCGAAATGAAGACTCCTTGGTGTCATTTCAGGTTATACAAAAGCGGAATGCCTCGCCCAATGCAAGGTACGTGTCGATACACTTGACCTCTCCCAGTGTCTTAGCCTAGCAGATTCTTACATTGGTACGGCAGACGCTGTTGCATGCTGCGCTCTCTACCTCGCCAAAAATAAGGTTAATGGTCCATTTATCATGCGGTCCATTGAAGTCAAGGTGAACGAGCTTATTGCGACGCCTGAGCCCACCGATACCATGGGATTATTGGCCCGTACACAAGCCTTACTGCTTTACCACATCGTCCGTGTCTTTGACGGCGATATTGCCGCCCGGGCTGCCGCAGAACGCACCCAGTCAGCACTCGAGGACTGCGCCATGGCTCTTATTCCCATGGTCAGCTTTGACTGCGACCCTCAGAAACCGGCCGGGGCCAATCTGTCCTTGGAACCGGTCGGGCAGGTGAACAAGTTCTGGCAGGACTGGGTCTTTGAGGAGTCGGCCCGGCGGACGCTCTTGTTCACCTTCTTCTTCCTGCAGATATATCGGGTGCTCTCGGGGCCCGTCACCGAGTGCGATGGAAGGCTGGGGCTGTGCCACACGTTCACCTTGTCCTCGTACTTGTGGCACGCGGACGGGCCCCTGACCTTCGCCAGGGCGTGGAAGGAGAGGAGGCATCTCGTCATATCGAATGCGGATTTCCAGGCTGTGTTCAGGGAGGCTCGGGCTGACGAGATAGACGAGTTTGGGCGCCTCCTGTTGACGACGATACTGGGGAAGGAGGATACGGAATCCTTTCTGGCTTCGAGGGGTGGTTCGTTGCAAATACCGGCTTTGATAGCAGCCTAGAGGTGGGAAGTATGGGCAGTAGATTTTTCCTTCTTCTCTTCTTTTTCTTGTGTAGGAGTTCTTTTAATTCAGTGGCAGCAGGCAAGGTATGACTTATGTGTTTGTTCACAAGACAATATGGAACTAATTAATCACAAATTTCCCTGGTTTGAGATATATATTCCGTAATAGATCGTCTATTAAAGTGCAAACATTGTTCTCATCATAATGATACTTACTCCCTCTCATCGAGGTTGAGAGAGAGATATAGGGTAATTAGTGATTGTTGGGCTTATTAGTACGTGCGTTTCTCAATTTAGAAGCAAGTGAGCGAATTGGAGGTGAAACCAAACCATAAAGTGACACCACAGAACGCTGTGGAGAGGCAAGTGGATCTCCCGCCTAAGGTTTGGAATTGGATTGATAAGTGATCCATCATCTATTTGCTGGGGTCCAGTCCTGAAGCGACCATTTTTGTCCTGTTCTCCGTCGACTCCATCCAGGCTGTTGAGGCTAGGTTTCGCACTTAATTACCTGCTTGTACCTATCTCTTTTCCTCGATTCGTCTTACGCTGTGCCTCACATCCTTCCACCTACCAATCAACCCTGGATGGCCATTCATTAAGAGCCGCCCCCTTACGTGCCGAGTCGCGGCAACTTCAATCCTCGATACGCAATACCCACCTCCAGACCATCACCTGCGAGGAGCCGACACCATGCTTTCACAGGCGCGCGGCTCGAAGGTAGAGCGCAAAGCGACAGACAACCTCCTCTCACCCATCGCATACGACGACGACGCGTCCTCCATCCACTCCCGAAGCGACCAAGACAGCGATAGCGACGATGATCAACTTCAGCTTCGAGCGCGGAACAGCCATGAGCTTCGGAATGCTGACAGGCTCGTTCTGATGGAGGAAGAGGAGACCGACAAGCTCGTCACCGATACGCGGAAGAAAGAAGAGAAACGACGAAGGGGCTCGGGACTCAACGTCCCAAACCCACTGAGCTTGCTTGGCCGTCGAGGGAGTATGACTTCGCCTTTCTCTCCTTCGCCCTTGTCCCCCAACAGCTCGACCGTGGATCTGCTGGCAGAGAAACGGAAGCGTCGAAGGGCCCGTCGGAAGGCCAAGAAGGACAGGCTTATCGAGGCAGCTAGCCATGGCGAAGACGGGCATCTGATGTACGAGATCGAGGAAGGTGGCCTCAAGGAGGGCAGTTCTACTGGGGAGAGCAGCGACCGGGACGACAGCGACGATATGGTCGGTATGATGTCGAACGAAAAATTCAGACGATCGCAAATGAGTTGGCCTAGATGGATATTCATCCATGCCTCGATTGCGGCTGGCTTCATAATTCTTGCCCTTCTTGCATGGAATCTATCGAAGCGTAGGCCACTAGGACCTCCCGTTGCATCATTCGTGAACAAGGATCACCTTGTTAGCAATGGAACCGCGCTCTTTGCGCCCACAACAATTATCATCAGTCTTGACGGTTTCAGAGCGGATTTCTTACAACGCGGGATCACACCGAGACTCAACGCATTCGTTAAAGAAGGAGTGTCGCCCAAGTACATGCTTCCATCGTTCCCTTCCGTTACATTCCCCAACCATTATACTCTAGCGACTGGTCTCTACCCTGAGAGCCATGGGATTGTGGGCAATACCTTTTGGGATCCTGATCTGAAGGAGGAGTTTTATTATACACACCCGAGCCAAAGTTTGGACCAGAAGTGGTGGGGCGGAGAGGCCTTCTGGACAACAGCTGAGCAACAGGGCGCCCGTGCTGCCATCCACATGTGGCCTGGAAGTGAGGCACACGTAATGCATGCCAAGCCGAGCTTCATTGACAAGTACAATGGCCAAGAGCTTCTCGAAAATAAAGTATCAAGAGTCATGGAATATCTGGACAAGCCCGGAAAAGAAGACAAGACGGCTCGGGTTGAGGACACAAGGCCCCAGCTGATTGCAGCATACGTGCCCAACGTGGATGCCTATGGTCACCGCTACGGTCCGAATAGTACGGAGATTCTTGAGGCCATTTCGGGCGTTGACAGCATGCTGGATGGTATTTTCAAGGGTCTCGAACAACGAAACCTGACACACATTGTCAACGTCATGGTTGTGTCGGACCATGGCATGGCAACTACGGACACGTCACGAGTGCTGCAGTTGGAGGATCTTGTTGGCCCCATTGAGATTGAACATACCGATGGGTGGCCCCTGGTCGGCCTCCGACCTAAAAACCCCAGTGACGAAGAACAGCTCTATGCACAGCTTAAAGAAAAGGCAGTTGGTGCGCCTTTCGAAGTGTACGCCCGGGATAAGGATATGCCTGAACGATATCACTTTTCTAAGAACCATCGCATTGCACCCGTGTGGATCATCCCCGAGACTGGGTGGGCTATCGTGCATAAGAAGGAGTTCGACGTTGCAGAAGCTAAGGCAAAGGGGCTCGCTTACCAACCCCATGGTCTTCACGGCTACGACCACGAGCATCCTCTGATGCGAGCAATCTTTATCGCCCGTGGTCCTGCATTCCCCCACCCCTCGAATAGCGAGATTGAAGTATTCCGTAAGTTTCGCTAGCTGCATTGAAACCGCTCGATACTAACGATTGGATATTAGAAAATATTGAAGTCTACAACATGCTGTGCGATTCGTTGGGTCTCGAACCTGCGCCCAACAACGGAACACTACGGTTGCCTTTGAAAACTGTTGGCACACACAAGCCTGAGGACACGCCCGAGGTGCCCCAAGACCCTGTCACGACCACCAAGGCTCCTGAGAAGCCAACAACCTCGGCGAAGCCACAGCCAACAACCACAACGGCGTCAGGCAGCAAGGAGGATTCGAAGAAGCCAGACCATCCCGGGGAGGCAGGAGGCGACAAGCCGTCTCATGATGATGGTGGAGACAAGGATGAGGGGGATGAAGAATCTGGCGGGAACGGGCTATGGTCTTGGATAAAGCACAAGGTGGGAAGTATCTGGCATAAAATTACAGGATCTGGCTAGACTTCCGTGGCTGCTTCCTTCTCTTCTTTTCTCTTTCCTCTCTTGTTTGGTTTTCCCGATTCCCCGCACATGGTCATTGTTGAGGGTTGTTTGGACCCCTATCTTTTTCTTTCTTTTTGTCAGCCTTACTGGGTATTGTCATCAGCATGGAGTTTCTGGGAATGGGTCTGTCTATCATATATCTGGAATATTTACCTAATTGAGTGCCATCTACTGGTAGAAAGATGGCATACATTGTTCAACATGGTTACCTTACAATGGGTATTTTTTGATAAAACAAACAGGGTTGTTGTGCATTCAGCTGACAGGCGATATCGCTCTGTGTGTGGCAGCCTCATCTTCGGACGCCTTACTCACAGCCGTGATATTTACCGCATAATAGAAATTTTGCTCTGCACTTGTCACACTATTATGCACAGGAGGATCGCCGCTACGCTCTTGCGTCGATAGATCCAGGTATGTTCCATGTGACGGGTCCGAATTAGGCTTGATGTTCCAAGTCATTTGCCTTTCGGTATTTTTTTTTTTTGCGTGATTTTAACTTTTGATCAATGCTCTGCGATTTGCTGGCAGCTGAACGAACTCGTATGCATTGATAGTCTTTCGGTCGGTTCATATGCCTGAGTTGGTGGGTGCAGCGCCATAGCCTAGCTGTGCCATGTTGGCAGGGGGCTAAACTTGAAAATGTTGAAACTACCTTTATTCACATTAATATTACCCGCGAGTACCTCGAGACATTATTTTGTTTGCGACCGGTGTATTCATCAGGCAAGCAATCATGAATGGATTGTCGTGAAGGGGTGTGCCGTGGGGAGCTGCCCCCATTCACGGGCGGTACTTTGGCCAGGTTGAACTCCATGAAGGTGGGGCGTCCATGTCACTGTGGGACTGCTCCCCTGCCAAACGCCAGCGCTCCCGCCGCACCGGGCGCAGTGGGCGGATGCCTCTCCAGGCCCTGTTCTCGCCCTCTCAGTGGGCGGGGAGGGACACTTGGCGGCTCTGCTCAGCGGAGCGAGGCACCCACAGGCAGCAGACTGCAGAGGGGACCCCACTACAAAGGGCATTCCTACGGGCTCTGCTACCCGCACCCCTGGGCAAGATCAATGGTCGTTCTTTCCGATTAACGTAATAAGGCGGACCATCGAGACACGCGGTTCGCTCAGCTCCTTCATCCAATCTGTAACCTCGCATGGGTCACCTCAGCTGCCTCCGTCGAAACCTGTGTCCACGCCCACTGCCTGCCGTGCCCTTATGCAACCATCAGCTGGGCTGGCAGCAAAGTCGCCGTGCGTGTTTTGTTGGCCGTAAGCCATCAGCTAGCCAATCTCGTCCCTTCTTCGGCCGTGCTTGACTCAATCTGCAGCAGGCCATCCAGCCCACCATCCTGAGGTTGTGTGAACCCCAAGCCCAAGGGCTCTGCATCACCGACGCGCCTGGCCGACTGGTTCCCAAGGCTGCGCATACCCTCGCACGAAGGGACACCAGCTTGTTTACCCTTCGCCTCACCTTCTGATGTCTCGCGTTGAGCCACACTGTTCTTATGCGGGTTGTGATCTCGGGCATCAATAACCATGGATGTGGACACTCTTTCGGATGACCTGACCATCCAGCAGGTCATGCTGGGCTCCATAGAGGAAGAGACTTTTGACGGCGTTGAGCAGGAGAGGGAGGAGATCATGGCCGAGATTGCCAGGCTTAAGGCTCTTTTGGAAGAAGCGAAGAAGCCGGGCCAGTCCCACCAAGCTGGATCATCCTCCCACGAGAGACCAGGTATGTGTATTTTTGTGTGGATATTGCACGTATGTTGAACGCAGCACGAGTTCGATATGAACCCTGCTCTCCCGCCCCTTGTTCCCCTTCACATACCTTGAACTTTCTCTTGACACTTTGCCTTGGCCCTTAACTTTCCCTTTTTTACTGTGTGAGCTCCGTGCTGTCGCTACTCAACATCCAATCACCCCCTTGTCTTGGCCAAAGCCTCCTGTACTCAGCCGAGACTGATGGGCCACTGATGTGCATGTGAGCACAGGCAACCATCCTGAAATCCGGCGCCTTTCCCTGAACCTGCTCTTCTGGTGCCTATTCTTTTCTTGAACCTTTCCCCACAAGCTGTCTGCCGTCAGCTTCGCCTATTTAAAGAAAGGTTCCCCGTCCTCACCACAGATGAGCCAGTGCTTGTTCAGTTGACTTGGGGCTCCCTATCCCGCACAGAAAAATTCGGACGGTACCTCAGCACTGAAATTTATACTGTTGTGAACTTGTTTCCATTTGGTGTTTTGATATTATCTACTTCTCTTAGTCTTGAGTGAGACTGTCTCTTGATCGAAGCCGCTAGATTATCTCTCGGCGCACCCACCTTTCTCAATTCTTTTGATAGGTACTCAACTATCAATAAAGATGCCGTCGTTCACATTCCCGTCACCTGTGCCCCAGTACCCCTACGACCAGCTGCCTTTTTACTCGGTACTGACGCCAAATGTTGAAGCAACCCCAGAGCACCAGCATTATTCTCCTGCTGGTTCATCACTATCCATCCCCGATTCTACGTCCCATGGGGCTACACGCGACCAACACAATGCTTCGCAATATTCTCTTCCATCTAGAAAACGAGATCGAGACAACTCTTTTTACCAGGCAAACAAGTCGCGTCGTACGACACCATCTCCCCACCCTGCCACAAGCTTTAGTTCGTCCTATGATTTTGATAACCTAGAAGTGATCGATCTTACTGGGTAAGTCTTGACCACGGTCACCATGACGGTAACGAGATTCGATGGCTAACAAACCACAATATCAGCGATATTGACCCTGACTTCATGGCCGAGCAAGTACGCCAAGAGAAACTTCTGGAGCAGGAGAAAGCCGATCAAGAGTTTGCCCGCCTTTTGTCAAGCCAAGGGGAAGGGACTGCTTCTACGCCGCACTTTTCGCAAAATTCCGCCCCTCGAGCTTCCCAAGCCTCCCCATTCACCCCGAAGAGCGCTTTTGGTAAGATCATGGAAACGCAGAGACTCAACGGAATGCCTTCTACTAGCCAAGGTCGGAATGGGCCCTCCGTGAAAAGGGAGCCAGGTTCCTCCTTGAATCCAGTGTCTGGCGCAATGCCAGGCGCATACGACCCTACCTGGGACGGTCCAGTAGGCCCCGGCTCGGGCCAGACCCCGAAGCAGTCACCATATAGATCCCAAATAGTTCCTCAGCCTGGAAAGTACCAAGTCCCAGTGATGCACCCCCCTGCATCCATGGCGGGGCTTCGAGCCGACAACCCTATCATCGTAGGCGAATCTTCGTCATATCCTCAGCAACCTATCCCTCGCCACCCAATGATTCAAGGTCGAGGAAACTCCTTGAGTGACATTATCAGCCTGACTTCTGGTTACGACTATACAAATAATTTGGATCCTTTTGGAAATCCCTTGCCAGAGCGATTGACGAGTTACATCAACGATATGGTACACGATACACGAGTTTCGGAAAAAGAACTGGATGATCTCCTACAAAATATTCGGCCTGACATGGAGATCCCCGAGCGTGATCGTGTTGGCACACCTGAAGGCCTCAAGGGCACCCTGTATCATCACCAAGAAATTGCACTGACATGGTTGAAGAAGATGGAAGAAGGGACGAACAAAGGGGGTATTCTTGCTGATGACATGGGTCTTGGCAAGACTATCTCAATGATCTCACTGATGTTGGCCCGACCACCGACTACGAGACCCAAGGTGAGATCCCCCCTTGGAATAATTATTTGTGAAGAAAAAGGAGGGCTTTGGCACCAGAAAGGAACGAATTTGCTGACATCCCTAATCGAACAGACAAACCTCATCATTGGACCTGTTGCGCTTCTCCGGCAGTGGGAAGAAGAAATTAGAGACAAGGTGCAGCCATCCCACCGGATGTCGATTTTTGTACACCATGGCAACAAGAAATTATCCGTAACCTCGGATGACTTAGCCAGATACGATGTCGTTCTTACTACCTACATGACTCTGGCTGCGGAGAGCAAGCGTTTAGAGAAGTTGAAAGACGAGTATGAAGTACAGCGACGGCAAATTGATTACAATGATAGAAACATCATCAAAAAGTTTCCCTTGCTTCATCCTAGGACAAATTTTTACCGAATCATATTGGATGAAGCCCAGTGCATCAAAAACAGGAACACCCAGTCGGCAAAGGCTTGTCACAAACTGAATGGAGTTCATCGATGGTGTCTCTCTGGTACGCCAATGATGAATGGTGTGGATGAGCTATTCTCCCTACTGGCATTCTTGAAAATCAAGCCATATTGCGTTTGGGAAAAATTCAGACAGGTTTGTTTTGATATTGCTTGAATAACCCCATAGGCAGAGGAGGCTAATTTAAATACTACAGGCTTTTGGTTCTTTGTTTGGGAAAAAAGGTGACCCAACAAGCGAGGCGATGTCGAGGCTGAGAGTCTTGTTGAAGGCCATCATGCTACGTCGAAAAAAGAACTCTACAATAGATGGTAGACCAATCTTGCGGCTGCCACCGAAAACCGAAGAGACGGTCCATGTCAAACTAACGCAAGACGAGCTTGATTTCTACAAACAGCTGGAGGAGAAGTCTCAGGTGATTTTCAATAAGTACCTTCGAGACGGCAGTGTTGGCAAGAACTACTCCCACATTCTGGTTTTGCTTCTTCGCTTGCGACAGGCTTGTTGCCACCCTCACTTGAACCTCGACGTCGATGACGCGGCCCCGACGTCGGCCGCTAACGTGGAAGAAATTGTTCGGAAACTCGATCCTGCAACCGTTGAGCGTATCAAGGCAATCGAGGCATTCGAGTGCCCCGTATGTTATGATGCTGTTCAATCACCGCAGTTCTTCGTCCCCTGTGGTCACGACAGTTGTCAACAGTGTTTGGCCCGCATAGTTGATAGTGCAGCAGCAAACAGTATACGGGAAGGCAACGAGACCACAGGCGTCACTGCTAGATGTCCCGTGTGTCGGGGCAACTTTGAGCCTGCTAAGTGTTTCAGCCTTCAAACGTTCCAGAAGATCCATGTGCAGAGCGATGTGAAAGCCGAAGAAAAGGAGGATCTTGAAGAGACTGATGATGATGTCTCTGATTCGGATCTTGATGATGAACCTGACGATGAAGACGCCGATGACGTTGATTCAAAGGGAAACCTCAAAGGCTTTATTGTAGATGATGAGGACTCAAAAGACGACCTGTATGGGGCCAAGCAGGAAGACGAGGACAAGAAGGACAAGAAGGACCAGAAGAGAAAAAAGAAGAAGAGATCGAAGGGCAAAGGCAAAGATCGAGCTCCTGATGTGAAGCCTTCAATGCTCAAACAACTCCGTATGGAGGCCAACAAGAACCACGTCGCCTATAAAAAGTATATGGCATACTTGCACAAGACGTGGCTTCCATCTGCAAAGGTTGCGGAGTGCATGAAGCTCTTGACGGCGATCCAGGAGACGGGCGAGAAGACAATCATATTCTCGCAATGGACCCTGCTTCTTGATCTGGCTGAGGTCGGCATGAAACACGAAGGGTTTGCCAAAAAGCCTGTGAGATACGATGGTGGAATGTCAGCGAACGAGCGTAACAACGCCGCTCACGAGTTCCGGACAAAGGAGGATGTCAAAGTTATCCTCGTGGCTCTGAAAGCAGGTAATGCTGGGTTGAACCTGGCGGATGCATCCCGCGTTATTATCTTGGATCCTTTCTGGAACCCATACATTGAAATGCAGGCAGTTGACCGAGCTTACCGCATTGGCCAGCAGAGAGAAGTCAAAGTTTACCGTATCCTGACCCAGGAAACGGTCGAGGACCGTATCATGGAGCTACAAGAGAGAAAGAAGGAGATGGTGGAGGCCGCGCTAGACGAAGCTGCCGGGAAGAGCATCAGCCGCCTTAGTACCAGTGAGCTCAAGTACCTCTTCAACGGTAGGCGTTAGAATATTGTGTTGGGAGTTGTGGGGCATAGGTGGCGAAGATCGGAGAGCCGTCTCTTCAGTATTCTGCTACGATGCTGTGAGCGAGATGCTTTGTTGTCAAGTCTTATTTTGTTTTTGGGTTTTGTTCTTCATGATGTACACCATGATACCCTCTTAGTTCTATTGGCAGACATGGAGGATATTAGGACGGCAGGAAGAAAAGGCAATGTTGTATTCAAGAATGTTACTGGGCGTTTGGAGAGTGCAAATCAATTCGGAAAAGGTACATATGGGGAAATGATGGCCAATGGGCAACAGTCGACAGCAGGTTTGATGGAGGGAAAGCCTGCTGGCTATAGAGTCAAGATACCCACCTTGTTTCAATGGAGAAAAGTTAAGCACAAACTGACCGAGCCAAGTCTTGAGGTATATTTTCAACCTTTTAATGTCTACCACTAACGAGATTACGGGAGCATGATAAGTGGCTAGACTCAGTCTTGCTTCCCTAGGAAGCTTTCTTCCCAATTACACGGTTGATAATATCGGTAATCGGTGTACTTTCGCTCTCAGTGCTCGATGCTCGCCATTCCCATTCTTCTATATTAGAGCTTTGCCCGGTGACCTTGGTGCTCTTGACGACGAGGGTGGGGGAGTTGGGCTCATTCTCCAGGATGATGAATCGTAGGTCAGACTCATCGTTGTCGGCGGGGCGGAGGGAGTCGCCCTTGATGTTGGGGACCCACAGGCCGTCGGGGATTTCGGCGAGGAAGTGCTCGGCGAGAAGGCGGCAGGTGGCGGTTCGGAGGTATTCTGACAGGGTGTTTACGTCTGGATAGCCCTCCCTGAATGGGGGGCAGATTCTCTCCAGCGGGGATGAAGGGGGTAGGATGACGTAGAAGTAGGTGCTTGTGAAAGGGTAGAATGCCGTTCTGGAGCGGATGGTGAACGGTACGTCTGGGAGTAGAGCCAGCTTGAATGTGTAGTTGGTGGAGTTCAGCAAGTGGCGGATGAGGAGGTTGGGAGGAGATGGTTGGTTGGCGAGGTTTGGCTGTGACTGGAGTGTGAATGGTGGTGGTGTAAGTAAGCTGAACGACGCATTGATGCCTGCGTTTTTCAAACACTGGACCAGGGTCCCAATGTACTTTGAGGAAGACTTGACGCCCTGAAGGTGCAGAGCACGAGCAATGATGGGTCGCAGAAGTGGGTAGATCTGCTGACCCCGAGATCGAGGTAGATGTGGAGGAAATGGCCTGGTTCTCGCCAGCTCGTTCTGTGTATGGGAATAGCACAGCAAGAGATGAAGGACTTGAGAGATCGTTTCGGCAACTTTCTGGTCCGGCAAGGAGTCGCTAGTCGAAGGGGTCGAATCCAGAGTGACAAGATCGATTCTCAACTTGGTCGACTCGTCTAGTTTACAGGTGAGACTTGAGCCCTCTGGCCGGACATCGTATGCTGCCAGGTTGCGAGCTTCGCGGTTCAATTCGTGCCACAGTTCCTGAGAGAAAAGGGTATTGCGAGCCTCCAGGACCCTTTTCTCAAGGGGCGCGCTTTGGTCCGTTTGGGCTGGGATAGACGAGCGCCCAACCACTTCGCCGTCCTTCTCATAAGTGATGACGATTCTTTCTGAAACTCCTCCTAACCGGCCGCAGTCGAGCTGCACAGATCCGTCATCTCCCCTTCGCATGGGCGCTAGACCATTGTTTTTGAATTCTGGAGACGCTGTGAAATCCAAGAGTTAGCCAACAACTCGAGAGTAACGCATATGCTTGACTAAACCTACACTCCGAAAAGCCAAACCGTACGCCCAGTATGTGCCTTTCCTGTGGCATTTTGCAGAGAGACCAGCCGCTCTTCTGTACTTTCACAGCCTCTTCCCAGTATTTGCTTTCTACACCGACCTCCTTGGAAAGGAAGGAGCACGCGGCTTCTGCAGCGTCGCTAGTCTTTTGAATCTCCATCAATGTCCAGCCTTGCGCGATCTCTTCTTGTTCCTTCTCCTGTGCTGGCGTGATATTGGGCTCATCCAAGCGGCTGGCTCCTAAAGTTCCGATGCCGGTCAGCTCACGCAGCTGTTTCGAGAGCGTCATGCTAGCAAGCGTAGGGTTCTGTTTGGAGAGGAGGAGGGATAGGGTCTCAAGAATCGTGCCGGCCCACTTAGATGCCTGTCTACTCGTAAATGGAAAGTCAGTGGCCAGTCTGGATAATAACCATCGGATTCCATATTGGCATTGGCACATACTCGATTTCTATTAGAACCTCGGTGCGCACCTGCACCGGATCTATCGTCGGTGCTTCGTGGTCCTCAGCCTCCTCCTCGCCCTCACCGTCGGACATGTCCACATCGTCGTCCTCAGCGGTACTGTTTCCATTTTCTATCTCAACGGCCTCCTCTCGAAGCTTGGTTTCAGTAAGACCCCGGAACCCTCCAGGCTGGGCGTTTATTCGGGCAATGAACTCGGCGAGGTTCTTGGGCTTCCGGTCGGCTACTGGTACAGGCCGCAGAGACAATGGGGTGCTCTCTTCGGAGGCCATGATGGGCAAGCCTCTGCAGCCGACGTCTGTTAGTCTGGCATAAGTTTGAGAATGCAGTCACGCGACAGGAAATGGAGCTTGGAAGCTTGTCAATAAGCTCGTGTACGGAGCAGCGCAAGTCGCACCTTCACAGTTGTCAGTCGCGGTGGAGCTAGCCGCGATCTGTGATTACATAATGTAGTCAAGCCAAGCTGTGGCGGAGAACAAGCCACAGCTCTCTGCAACTAAAGCTTTCAGCTTAGGCTCCTCTCCGTTTGTTCTCCGTTTGTTCTCCAGTGGTTTAAGATCGGGCCGTTTGAAATTTAATTCCCCGTCACAGCTGAATTGTAACTTTCGGCCATACTCCAGCCCTACTTAACGGTAGGGGGAGCTGGATGATGCGTACTTCTTCGATCGACATACATCAGAGAGCTGTCGCCCGATTAAGCGAACCTTGAGCTGAAAAAAAAAAGAATTTTGTTATTGTTGGATATCGTGAGATGGAAAGTGTACTATCCATTACTTAAGGCAACCAAAGTGCCCAATAGTGGCAGAGAAGCCGGCACCTGCTAGGATATAATTGCCAATACCAATAACATAACTCCCTCAGTGCTGTTACTAAACGCTAACGCCTTTGACACTGAGCACCGGACTCTCCTATTTGCCCCTCGCACAGATTGACTCAAAAACACCGTAATTAAATCGTGTTTTGATTACATGGTCCGATTTCGAGGTTGTGGCCTGCCGCACAGGCTGACCGGCCAAAAGGGATCACGGGCTGTCTCTTATAGGGGGTGCGTGCTTCTACTGGTGTCACTTCTCACACCACCCACCCATGGGCCATGACAGGGAGCCTCACGGGCACAAGGTCAAGGCTGTAGGGTGATCTTGCATAACGATGGGATCAATTTAGTGACCGGAAACCCGTGTGTTTCTCTCCGGCTAATATAGGCCCCTTTATGGTCTGCTCGATCGATCATCCTGGGTGGCAAGTCATGGTGCAAGCACACAATCCATGTGGGCAATGCCCGCCTCGTTGTCTGATCCCCCACTGACGGCCTCGTCGGGAATGGGCTGATCCTTCCCCGTGAACCCTCCCATGTACCTAGTGCTGAGCTTATTGGAGAGACATTGGGCGGTTCAATAATTCTGAAAGGAGGTGAGGCGTTGCTGCTGCTGCGTCGACGGAGCCCGTAGTGTCTACACTATTACGTTCTGGAGGCTCGTTGACAAGGTCAAGGTCAACTGTTACCCTCTCCCTCTCGGTCTAATTAATTCATCCCATTGCTAAGACTTTCCTGACTCCAATAGCGCAGAGTAAAAAGTTTTGTTAATTGGGGCATCCCCGCCCCTCGATAAGCGATAAGAGCTCCCCCCTCATTACGTAGGTCGCTGCACATGTCCAGGACATCAAATTATTACTGGCAGAGGGAGATATAGGTATCGCTATTGGCCTGCACCTGGATGCCCGACTTCCTTGCTCCAACCCTTGCTTGTGAGTAGTAGGTGTGTTGCAGAGACCCCGTGCCGTAGCTTAGCATGTGCGGGAGCTGCAAAGCATCGTGTATCTCATCTTGTTCCGTACTTGTGTATACCTGACTCTGGGCTCAGCTCATTTCTTGCGCATTCCCTGCCTTGAGCAGTTAGGTACCTAATTTGGCCCTGCCGTTCTGTAACTTCCCACCTGTGACGGCTCCTCTGGGCAACATCCAGTAACGTTTAAATACCTCTGCCCTCCTGCTGAGGTATTGGCTTTTCTCTCCCTTCCATTCGCCCAACTGACCAATATCCTCCCCCCCCTCCCTGCGTATCAGGGTCCCTACGCGCGTATCTTTACCGACCTCTCCCGAACCTCTCCTCACCCCCGCCTTGGCATTCGAGCATCCAGACGGGCGAACCCTTTACTCCACGACCGAGCTCGCTATCAACCGTCACGATGGCGGCGCCGAAGAAGAAGATTGCCGTCATGACCTCGGGAGGCGACTCCCCGGGCATGAACGCTGTCGTGCGTGCTGTCGTGCGCATGGCCATCCACATGGACTGCGACGCCTACTGTGTCTACGAAGGCTACGAAGGGTTGGTCCAGGGTGGTGACCTCATCAAGAAGATGCAATGGAACGATGTCCGTGGTTGGCTCTCCGAAGGTGGCACTCTAATTGGCACAGCACGATGCATGGCCTTCTACGAACGCCCCGGCCGATTGGTTGCTGCCAAAAACATGATCCTCCATGGAATCGACGCCCTGATCATCTGCGGTGGTGACGGTTCCCTCACCGGTGCCGACAAGTTCCGCGCTGAGTGGCCTTCTCTGCTGGAGGAGCTGGTTGCCAATGGGCAGCTGACCAAGGAGCAGATTGGCCCCTACCAACACCTCAATATTGTCGGCTTGGTCGGATCAATCGACAATGACCTTTCAGGGACCGATGCAACCATTGGATGTTACTCAGCCCTTGCCCGAATCTGCGAGATGGTTGATTACATCGAAGCCACTGCCTCGTCGCATTCTCGAGCTTTCGTCATCGAGGTGATGGGACGTCATTGTGGGTGGCTAGCTTTGATGGCGGGTGTGGCTACGGGCGCAGACTTTGTCTTCATTCCAGAACGACCCAGAGACCGTGACTGGAAGGCAGATATGTCCAATGTTGTTAGAAGGGTAAGACTCAACCTCCGTAACTTGGAATGCTCGTGGAACGACGGCTAAAATCATACTTAAAAAAAGCATCGCGAGCTCGGCAAGCGAAAGACTATTGTCATTGTCGCAGAGGGTGCCCGCGACAAGGATGGTACCAAGATCACTCCAGAGGAAATCAAGGATTTGTTGGCAGACAAGAGCGAGGGTGGACTTGCTCTTGACACCCGTATCACCACACTTGGCCATGTCCAGCGTGGTGGTACTGCCGTTTCCTACGACCGAACACTTGGTACCCTCCAGGGTGTGGAAGCTGTCCGTGCCGTCCTTGAAGCTACACCTGAGACAGAGACGCCTTTTATCGCTATTAACGAGAACAAGATTGTTCGAAAGCCTTTGATGAAGGCTGTGGCTGAAACAAAGGAACTCTCCAAAGCTGTCGATGCCAAAGACTTTGAGAAGGCAATGGGCCTGAGAGACACTGAATTTGCTGATCAGTACAGGTCATACCTGACCACCACTAACGTATTGGTGGAAGACAACAAACTGCCTGAAGATAAGGTTTGTAAAACCCGAGAAATCGGAAAGAGGCCGAGAGGTGTTTTGCTGACCTGATGACAGAGAATGAGAATCGGCTTTATCAATGTCGGTGCACCTGCTGGTGGTATGAATGCTGCTGTTCGTGCAGCTGTTGCTTACTGTACCTCCCGGGGCCATGAACCGATTGCCATTCACAACGGTTTCGCTGGTTTCGCTCGACACCACGGAGACAAGCCCGTGGGAGCAGTTCGACCTTTCAACTGGCTGGAGGTTGATGGCTGGGCAAGCAAGGGAGGTTCTGAGATCGGAACCAACCGAGAACTTCCCTCAGAATCCGGGATGGAGCTGATTGCAAACCTGATTGAACAGTACCGATTTGATGCACTCTTCCTGATCGGTGGTTTCGAGGCGTTCCACTCCATCTCTCAGCTCCGAAAAGCCAGAGATGAGTTCCCCTCTCTGTGTATTCCCATGGCGCTCCTCCCTGCCACTATTTCTAACAATGTCCCCGGAACGGAATACTCCCTTGGATCAGACACCTGCCTCAACGAGCTGGTCAATTACTGTGACAAGATTAAGCAATCCGCGTCCGCAACGCGCCGACGAGTGTTCGTTATTGAGACGCAAGGCGGTCGTTCAGGCTACATTGCTACACTCAGCGGGTTGGGTGTCGGCGCCTCAGCCGTGTACACCCCTGAGGAAGGAATCAGTCTTGAGATGCTGAATGCTGATGTGAACCACCTGAAACATGTGTTCCAACATGACAAGGGCCAGTCCCGTGCGGGACGTCTCATCCTAGTCAACGAGAAGGCCAGTAAGGTGTACCATGCCAAGCTCATTGCGGACATTATCCGCGAAGAAGCCCATGATCGGTTTGAGAGCCGAGAAAGTATTCCTGGCCATGTGCAGCAGGGCGGTGTTCCTTCTCCCATGGATCGCTGCCGAGCTGTCAGACTTGCTATCAAGTGCATCCAGCGCCTGGAAACTTTCGGTAAGAACAGCCCTAACCACATCAAGAAGGACCCAGAAAGTACGTTTGTGATTGGCATCAAGGGCTCCGAGGTCGCATTCACTCCGATGGTTGAGCTGGAGGAGAATGACACCGATTGGCCCAACCGGCGGCCCAAGGGCGCGTACTGGCTTGACATGCGAAGCACTGTCGACATTCTGGGAGGTCGACCAGAGTATCCAAAGCCAGGAACGAAATTGACTGGCCTGGTAGCCAAGGACACGAAGCGTGGCCTTCACTGGCAATAATTGGACATGCACAGCTAGTTGCAACCATTCTACTCATGACGTTTATGCTGTTTCATTGGGTATTAGGTATAGGGGGAGTTCATGTGCAGGTGGCAGAAGTTTTCAAATGCCCATTCCTAGAAAATCATACATCTTTTTTCAGATCTTGAGTGATATAAAAATGGTTCCTTTTAATAGCATCGTGCCCACCTGTTCGAATTGAGGACGTGGCCCAGACGACTTTGATGCGTAGCACCACAGCCTTCGAGGAGGCTTCTAGAAGCAATTTTCTCTATTAAGATTGCCGTGTTCTAGATTAAAGTGCGTTTACCGTCTGATGGTTGTGTATTACGTGGTGGATTGCGTCGAGGTATCTTGATTTTCATGCGCTCAGCATCACATGCTAGCACACACACTTGCGTCATAGGAGGCTACTTAGGTTTACATACATGGACCCGGCGAGTTGCAGCTGCTTGAAAATACGTCGAAAGGGCCTCCAAAGCAAAGCCCCTCAGCCCACTGGTGCTCGTGTTGAGGGCAGGGAACCTTCCAGCGCTGCTTTTACCCCGCCACCCAAGACGGAGCGGAGGAGGGTTGAAGAATGACGTACATGTGGTGGTCCGTGATGTTGAGGGCAGCTGTAAGGCCTGGCATTGGTATGCTGGCTGAACCCCTCCCCTCCAATTCTAATAAGGCACTTGATATTAAAGTTGAGTTTCGGAGCGGGTTGAAGGGGAAAACCCGGTGACCTGTATCTGGGTGTCAGCGGTTAGACTTTGTCTACTACTAGCGGTGGGAGCACATTGTTGCTTGCTGACGACCACCCCAGCTAGTCGCCTTGTGCGTCCAGACCAGCACAGGCCACGACAGGCCCATTCCTCTGGTTTCTGTCTCTGGGGAAAGAGAGCAATGATATATGTATGTCTCCCCGTAGTTATGCCCGTCATCCAGGCAACGTCGTGTTCTGGGGATCGCCATGAGACAATCCCATCCTCCGCCCACCCACCGAATGATTTCCACCACAACGCAACGCAACAATGCGTGCCCAAGCAGCGCCTGCGCCATGCCTGGTCGGGTAGGTGGGGGTTCAGTCCAGCTTAGCCTAGCTGCCCAGTGATGCCCGCTCGAATCCATCGAAAAACTCGGCGGGCGGGAGGCTGGTTGGGCTGCTGCGACTGCGGGCTGCAGCATTGCGTCAACTGCCACTCTCCCCAGAATCGAATCAAGGCATTGGCAGGGCGATGCCGATGGCACAGACGGGCTGCAGGCCAGACCGCCGGCTGGGAGAATGAGCTGCAGGCAGGCCGTTGGCCCACGCTGCTGCAGTGAGACAGACAGACACGCGCGCTTACTTGCATTGTCGTCATGGAGTCTGATAGGTGTCTCGCTCGAGGTTCCGGGGTCTGCCTCTGGCTCGCCTGCTGCTCTGCCATCTATTTTAGCATGCGCCGTCCTCGTCTGCTAGCATAAATTGCCCCATGTTGCTCCATTGCTGCTCTCGCCTACGTATTCCCTAGCCCACGCCGCACGCTGCTGCCGCCCCTCTGATTGGATTCCAGACCGCTGACGCCTGACTCCTGAGACCAACGGGTGCTTGCTGACAAGGGTCTGGTGATTGCATTGGGCTGTCATCGCCTTCCCACTCTGCCCGAGGTTTCCCACATAAGGCCGTCAATCAGGTAAAAGCTTGCTTGATGAGAACATCCCTGGATCCAGTCCCCTTCCGCCCTCCCATATCCTATTTCTCGCCGGTCCTGCCAATTTCCTCCCTGTGCTGTAGCGTTTGGCTTCTTCCTCCAACCTCTCCTTAGCCTGGATCCCGCATTCTCCCACCACCAGCCGCCCTTGTTCCGCCCACAGATAGGTTTTCAGTTCCTGTCTGGTCATTTTGATCAGAGTCGAGAGAGGAGGTGTTCCCAGGTACACGTGCGCCTTTCTTCCGAGTCAGGTGCAGGAGCAGCTTCAGTCATCTGCAAACTCGAGATCACGGTCACACACACCCCAAGACCGTCATATCCAGCCGTCACTACCCCTCACCTCAGCTGTTTTACCAGCCTCCAGCACTTCAACCCGAAACGCTGGTTCAGACCAGACATCGCAGGAGACTCTGATTCTGCGCATCATTCGAAACTTGCCATTTTTTTGTATTCTCACATTGCGGCATTCTGTGAGTTTCAAAGCCAGCGTCTGGCACATTCAGCGTTTTACTGCATTGATCAGTCGCTGCGATCTTCCACCCGGGCCTTGACGTCATCCCGGCTGGCGCACCACACACACTGTTGTACACCCACATCCGAGCAGCCAGCCTAGCTCTTCCCGCAACTTCACCTCCCCAAACGCCATCAAGATGGGTCGCAACAATGATTTCGAGGAACATGATTACTATCCCAGTCCTCGCCGCTCGGCTCCCGAGTTCGAGGAGGACTTCCGCCGTCGGGTCGTGACCCGAAGCCCGCCTAGAGAGCGGGGCGTATCCTTCCTTCGAGAGGAGGCTCGTCGCCCCGAGGCAGGTCCTGTAGTTCTTAGAAGCCGTGAAGTTGAAACTATCGACAGACATCGCCGGAGCCCGAGCCCTAGATACGAGGAGGTGCTCGTTCGCCGCCCGCGAAGTCAGTCGACGCACACACACGAGCACGAGCGCACCAAGTCTCGCACCAGATACGTTGAAAAGGAGCGGGTGCGAAAGGTCTCACCTTCCCCCGCCCCCAAGCCCCAGATGGTTCGCTATGTAGAGCGACGCCCTAGATCGCCTTCCCCTGTCCAGCGAGACCGCATTCGCATAGTTGACAAGAGGCGCGAGGCGTCATCGTCCTCATCCAGCAGCAGCTCATCTGAAGACGCCCCGCCTTCCAAGATCCGTGCGCCAACCATCGAGAGAGATGTTATCACGCACTACCGAGGAATCGATCATGGTATGTTCTTGCTGCCCTGAGATATCACTGGCCAGTGCAACTAACAAGATGTAGGTGTTGTCAAAGCGGCTCCCCCAAGCCCGATTCCTCCCCGCCGTTCATTCGTCCGGGAACGGGAGACTGATATCGACATTTCATTATCAAAGAACCGAACAGCCGTCGACGTGACCACCAGAGACCGTAATCGATCCAGGAGCCGCGAGCGCCGATCGGGCAAGGACGAGCTCGTAGTGTACAAGGAAAAGGTTCGGCCGCGCGCTCACTCGGCTGGCCCTCTCCATACCCCAATAGACGAGGAGGGCGAGTTCTTGTCGTCCAAGATCGACTCGCGAGGACGCATGGGCGAGGCCTGGCATGGAGCCACAAAGGACTGGACGATTGTCGACGTCCCTCCTGGCACCGAGCGCGTGCGCATGGACGGCGTCGGTGGCGGAGCTACTGATACCCAGTGGTCCAAGTACAGCGGCGTCAGACGAACGCAATTCATCCCAGAAAGGGATGGCGACCCTGTTCCCCGCAAACCGTCGCCGGAGAAAAAGGACAAGGTCTATGAGCGTGAGCGAGAGGTTGATTTTGAGCGCACCGTCGATGTCGTCCGATCCAAGACGCCTCAGCCCAAGAGGGAGATGTGGACTGAGATCAGCAAAGACCTGGTTTCCAGGAGTGCAATTGAGTACATGGGCTACGAGTACGAAGACAGCCCTGGATTCTTCTACATTATGGACTACCTCAAATATGTAAGTGCTTTCCCCTCCCGTCTCTCTCGGGGCTTGGATGTATGCTAACAGCGCTCAAGGACGACGTGCTTCAGCTCACAGAGTTGACGGAGGACATCCGTCGACACCGAGAAGACCGGGTTCGCGAGCTCGAATGGGAGCGCGACTCTCGCCGTCAACATCACCACCAACACCATGCCCATCACTACCACACTCATCCCTACGAGCAATGGGATGAAGAGCATGTCAGAGAACGCGAGATTATTTATGAAAACGGACGTCCGGTCCGTGAGATCATCCGATGAGAGACTTAATCTGTTGGGTAGTGAATTTTGCTGAGCTGCTATGGAGCATCCGCGGAATGCAGGGAATATATGTTGAAGGGGGAGCTATTGGGCACGGCATCCAGCTCATGGGGTCTGCATGCATGCGGACATGGATATACATTTTGATGATGTGTGATACCAGCATATGCAGAGTAACGAGTCACGATACACCAGAGCACAGCAACGGCATTATTATATCATGGGAGGATGTTGAATTTGTGTATAGAATCTCGAGAGCGAAGCTGTCTGTACCAACAGCTACGAATTAGCTACGAATTATGAACAGAAATAGTTTTTTTTTAGGAAATGCTCGATATATCCTGTTTCTGTTTCTTATTTTTTTTATTTTAGGTATTCGTTTGACTAAATAGATGAATCTCCGTGTTTGTGAGCACACAGCCGTCACGGGTGCAAGAGCCATGGCTTTTGGTATTGTGGTACAACGGGAAATGTGGCGGACGGCCCGCGTTGCAACGTGTGACCAGTTGAGGGTGGCTATTTTGCCGATTCTTTGCAGAGATGCGAGACTGTAGCCATCCTTGGAACCTATCGGGCCAGTTTCTAGGCTGAAGCTTGATACCACGCGCTTACGTACCTGCCGTGTTGTCTCTCTCTTTATACACACACATGTGTATTGTTCCCTTCCTTCTATCGTTTTTAAAGAGTGTTTTGTGCTTCCCTAAAGTTTCATATAAAGATGCCGATGTATGATACCTCGCTTTTCCCCTCCGGATTTGGTGATGCATGCATGCCTGGTCGTAGTAACCGCTGGAGTAATCATTCCGCTCACTATTGGGATCCTCAGTCTGCGATAGGCTCAAGGAGGCCGAATAGGTCATTCCGCAACACCGCGACTAGATTAGATTGTTCGCCAGGTTTGTGAGGCAGTCAAGGCCAACAAAGAAACTGACTATCAAGAGACCATCTCTCATTCAACTCCCCGCTCCCCATGTGGGTGCCGACTCCTGAACGTATACGCAGATCAGATCGAAATACCTCTACTGTGGTACGGAGCTCCCTGGTCGCCCTCCCCTGCGCTGCGTGTGGTGTAAAGCCTACCCTTCCTCGGCTTTGCCAAGCAATCCAGTTTGTAGTTTGATTGGTGGTGACGATTCTATATGCACAATTGCCTAGATTTCCACCCCATTAGTCTGCTAGCAATCATCACAGGCAGCCAGGTATTCCGAAAGGCGATCGTCGAGGTGGTGGGGGATCCGCATAACATTCTGGTTCTGGGCGGCCCGAAAAAGGGACCCCGCCATACTACCTACCTAGGTACCTTGTTATCGGTCTGGAGGTCTATAAGTTGAGGGGCTGTAAGGCAGACACTGGGTGCAGCAAGTGAGTGGAATGCACAAGCATGTGATCTGGTTGATGATGGTGGTGGGAGATGTGGGGAAACTGGTCATCACACTGGAGCTGGGTTCATATTTCACGAAAAAATTCAATGCAAAAAATGGCAAAATATCAAGATAGGATACAGTTTGGAAATTGTTAGTTCTCTCATTGTCAAGGCTATGGGTGCGAATAGAAAGCATAGGTACTAACTTAGAGGTAGCAGGCACAGTGTCCTGAGGCGCTATTTAGACGGTACAAGGCAGGCAGCAGTGTGCCTACGAACTGAAAAAAAAATCCACGTGACAGGGACGATTGTCGGTATGAGAGCGTCTGAAGGTTGACTTGCGGGTTCAATTTGCAGCCTTGAGGAGATGACATGCCTCGCATAGCAAGACAATGATAGGCGCTGAGGTCCCTGGGGTTGCTGGCAATAGGCTAAAGATGTGCGGTGAAATTGGCGAACTCACCAGAATGGAATAGTGCGGGATGGTTGCTGTGGAAGAAGGTGGGGTTACTGTACGAGGCAATATTTACTTCGGTCAAGAGGTGGAAAACAAATAAAAAGAAAAAAGCAGCAAGTCCCGCCGGCCTTTTGAGGGCTTGGTGAGTGAATGGCTGAAAACCTCAAAGCTGCTCACCCACGATCGGAGAGAACTATAATAACTGCCAATATATGTCACCGGCATGCCACGGCTAGCTTTGACTGTGACAGTGCGAGCTTTTTCATGCTCCCTCCTCCCTTCTCCCTTCAGGCAGATGGAGGGAAGTAAGGCAGCCAGGCGGAATGAGCCATCTGCGTCATCAGCCAGTGAGCGGACAAGTGAGGGGGGTTTCTCGCACGCCGCACGGACGGGTACCTGGCCGCAGAGTAGCGGACGGTAAAAGGTACATGGGAAACCAAGACTCCGAAATCGCGTGGGACGTGATTCGCCTGGGTCACTGCAGCTGTGGAGCAGTGAAAACTGGAACGTGTTTCCGACTGCCGCTGGATGCAACGCGTCCACCCATGGCAGACACCCAGCATAACCCTAAGGTGCGGTGCAAAGTCTAATTGGTGTCACGGCCTTTGCAGTTCGTAGAGAGGGGTTTATCCCCTACAGGAGAATGAGAAGCAATACATCTGATAGGGCGGTAGAGCTGGCGAACACTGGCCAGACACTGCCGTGCAGATGATACCGGGCCCTTGTGCTGCACCGTCGCTCACGGCAAGGCCTCAGCACTGCCTGTGGGAGGCCAGGTACTGACTCGTCGTTCGCTACTTCGCCCCAATGTACCGCCGCCACCGCTGCCAGCAGGCGACATGGAAGCCTTACCGCACCTGCTGTAGGAACAATTCCAGCGGAGGGTGTCCAGGCTGCTCGAGCTCGATCTCCACTTTTCGAAGAGAGGAAAATCTGAGCAGAGACAGAGATGCAGGTCAGAGACAAAACAGAGGCGGTTATTGGCGTGGTCTATTCCATGGGAGCTGGCCGTGCTCGAGATTGGGCCTGGAATTGACTTGGTTTGCCCAGGTAGTTTGCCTGCGTGAATAGGTAGCAGCTGTGGGCTGCTCTGCTAGTACCCAGATTAGGTAGAGGAGGCTGCTGAAAGTTTGACTGCACCCACTAATAAGATTGAGAGCATCTTGACCAGGGCCCTACCCCCCCTAAATAACATGTACCTCCACCTTTTGAACCCCTTGGGAACACCCGTTGACACTTTTCAACTTCTCACCTGCTCGATCCAACCAGTCGATCCGAGGAATCACTCACTATTTTTTCTTCCTCGTGGGCCTCCTTGACCTTTCCATCCTTCGATCGAAACACTTCCCCTCTTCGCAGCGGGCTTGACTCTTGACCGTTTTACTACGTTTCCTTTTGTTTCCACGACCTCTCCTCCCCCCAAGCTTTTTCGAGGACCCCCCACTCTCTCTTACCGCATCACTCCGCCCTTTGTGCTTTCTACACGTGCACTTCTTTTCTGGTATTGCAACCGCATGACGAGACGCTCAACCTACCGCAAATATGTCGGGCTCCGAAATTAATCAGGTGCTCGCTAACTCGCTGTCACCAGGTGAGACTCCTTATCCCCTTTTCTACCAGGCTCTTGCCGCACCGCCTTGCCAAAAGGAAGCCTCATACTGATTGTCATGGGAAAACAGACGCGAACCTCCGACACGCTGCTGAGGAGCAGCTCACACAAGCAGCTTCAAACAACTTCGTATGTTCTCCCCTCGCGACCGACCGGTCTGTCTGCTTGAAGCGTTGCCCGCACCGACAGAACTAACAGCTTCGTCTCCTTTAGCCACTGTACCTTGCCACCCTTGTCCAGGCCCTCGCAGATGAGCAAGCCGATGGTTCCATCCGAGCCGCCGCTGGTATCGCTCTGAAAAACGCATTCACAGCTCGCGATTTCGCTCGCCAGCAAGAGCTACAGGCGAAATGGGTGCAACAGACTGACGAGGAGACAAAATCGAGGGTCAAGGAGTTGACGCTGCAGACTCTGGCCTCGTCTAACGCCCAGGCCGGCAACGCTGCCGCCCAGGTTATCTCTTCCATCGCCACTATTGAAATTCCCCTTAACCAATGGAACGACCTCATGCCCGTCCTCGTCAAGAACGTCAGCGAAGGACAACCTCACCAGAAGCAGTCCTCGCTCACCACGATAGGATACATCTGCGAGAGCCAAGATAGTGCGCTGCGCCTCGCCCTGATAGCCCACTCCAACGCTATTTTGACCGCCGTCGTTCAGGGTGCCCGAAAGGAGGAAACCAACAACGAGGTTCGCTTGGCCGCTATCACCGCTCTCGGAGATTCGCTCGAGTTCGTCGCCAACAACTTCAAGAATGAAGGCGAGCGAAACTACATCATGCAGGTCGTTTGCGAGGCCACGCAGGCCGACGACACCCGAATTCAGCAGGGCGCTTTCGGTTGCTTGAACAGAATCATGGGTATCTACTATGATAACATGCGATTCTACATGGAGAAGGCCCTCTTTGGCCTTACCATTCTCGGCATGAAGAACCCTGACGAGGATGTTGCCAAGCTGGCCGTTGAGTTCTGGAGCACTGTCTGCGAGGAGGAAATTGCCATCGAAGACGAAAATGCTTCAGTTGAGAGCTCTGACCAGATGCGATCATTCTACAACTTCGCCCGTGTTGCCGCCAACGAGGTTGTTCCCGTCCTCCTGACGCTCCTAACCAAGCAGGACGAGGATGCCACTGACGATGAATACAACCTCGCGAGGGCCGCCTACCAATGCTTGCAACTCTATTCCCAGGCCATCACCGCCACCATCATCAACCCCGTGCTGCAGTTCGTTGAGGCCAACCTCCGATCTGAGGACTGGCACAACAGGGATGCGGCCGTCTCTGCCTTCGGCGCCATTATGGAAGGCCCCGAGGATAAGGTCCTTGAGCCCATCGTTAAGCAGGCCCTGCCTATTCTCATCAGCATGATGGACGACTCGTCTCTTCAGGTCAAGGACTCTACTGCCTACACCCTTGGACGCGTGACCGAGGCTTGCTCAGAGGCCATCGATCCTCAGCAGCACCTACCCACCCTCATCGAGGCTCTGTTCAAGGGCCTCCTCAGCAGCGCCAAGATGGCGCCATCTTGCTGCTGGGCTCTGATGAACCTTGCTGAGCGCTTCGCTGGCGAGTATGGTGCACCCACCAACCCTCTGACTCCTCATTTCAACAACGCTGTCACCACCCTCCTTGACGTTACTGCTCGCCAGGATGCTGATCTTGCTGTCCGAACTGCTGCGTACGAGGTTCTGAACGTGTTCGTCCAGAATGCCGCAGGTGAGAGCCTTCAGTCTGTTGCTGAACTTTCAAATGTCATCATCAAGAGATTAGAGGAAACCGTTCCCCTGCAGTCCCAAGTTGTCAGCGTCGAGGACAAGATCACTCTGGAGGAGATGCAGAACAGCTTGTGCACAGTTCTTCAGGCCATCATCACACGTCTCGACAAGGAAATCGTTTCCCAGGGAGACCGTATCATGCAGGCCCTTCTCGGCATTCTGAACGTGGTTGGCGGCAAGTCTAGCGTTCCAGAGGCCGTCTTTGCCACCATCAGTGCCTTGTCTCAGGCTATGGAGGAGGACTTCGTCAAGTACATGGATGCCTTCTCCAACTTCCTTTACAATGCTCTCGCCAACCAGGATGAGCCCAGTCTCTGCTCCATGGCTATTGGCCTGGTCAGCGATATCACCCGATCCATCGGAGAGCGCAGCCAACCTTACTGCGATACTTTCATGAACCACTTGCTGAACAACTTGAGGGTATGTTTACCCCCGTCGTTTCAAACTCTGATTTGAGGAGCAATCACTGACCATTGCATGTACAGAGCTCCACTCTCAGTAACCAGTTCAAGCCTGCCATTCTCCAGTGCTTTGGTGATATTGCTGGCGCCATCGGCGGCCACTTTGAAACCTACCTTTCCGTCGTCGCACAGGTGTTGGAGCAGGCTTCTGGTGTTACTGCTTCCCCCGAGGGTCCTTACGAAATGTACGACTATGTCGTTTCTCTGCGCGAGGGTATCATGGACGCCTGGGGTGGCATTATTGGTGCCATGAAGGTCTCCTCGAAGAGTAAGTCGAGCCCATACCCCTGATTATCATCGAAATGAATGCCCCTTGCTAAATGATCCCTTCTAGCCCAAGCACTCCAGCCATATGTTGCTCTCATCTTCAATCTCGTGCAATTGATTTCCAGTGACCTGAACCGCAGTGAGCCACTTATGAGGGCCTCCATGGGTGTCATCGGGTAAGTTTATTCTTTCCTCCATTCACCGTATTATCTTGGTTCGCTAACCTGATTTTCAAAGTGACCTGGCTGATGCCTACCCGAACGGAGAGCTCGCCGAGGCTTTCCGCCAAGACTGGGTGGCTACTCTGATCAAGGAGACCAAGACGAACCGGGACTTCTCGTCGCGCACAATCGAGACCGCCAGATGGGCCCGCGAGCAAGTCAAGCGTCAGATTGGCGGTTCCCAGAACGTCATGGCGGCTTAAGGCCGAGATTGTCATCTCTCTTTCCAGTAGCCTCACCTTGGTGGCGTTCATGTAGCACCTATCCTATCTTCAGCTCGTCTCCTGTATGGGTTCCACGGTGCTCATGGCGCTAAAAACAAAAAGTAGCCGATCCCTGCATCCCTTTCCCCCTTGTTTTTTTTGTTATATCGTTCAGCACGATCCCCACGACCCCTTATGTGTATATAGAAACCCCAACGACACATCAGTAATTACACAATACCCTGTTATGACACACTACACTTCACTACACTACACTACACTTAGTCCACTTCCCTTCACAAATACCATCAGATGTATTCATGTTTCGAATTCTGCAAGAACACTTCCCAACATTTCCCTTTAGTCTTATACTCATTCAAGTTTCCCTATTTTTTTATGCCCCGATTTGCCCATGGTGGAATAGAAGTTATATCATGTATGCCCTCTCGTTATCAAGTATAAGGGAGAAGTGGCAACGACCAAAAGTCATGTAGAGGGAGTAAGCAGGGAGTACTGGCGGCTGGCATTTTTTCGGCGCGTTATCAATGGATGAGGTCACATTTTCTTGTTTGACGGTGTCTGGGTCTGTGCATGCATGGTGTGTGTATCTCTCTTGGTCCTCTCTGTTTTTTGGATGCCCTTCAAGTGAATGGGAGTTCTTGTGAGGAAGAAGGTGGATCGCAGCTGGCATGGCACACGTCGGGATGAAGTCAAGATTTATTTCATGGAGCGTGTAGGGGACGAGAGCAGGAAATGTGGTGATTAGACGGTACAATTTTGCGTGGCGCATTAGATCGACTAGAGTATCAAGTGAACTCGTCAGTAATGCGAATATTTTCCCCCCTTGAACTCGGTTTTTCCCGACTATCTTGATTATCCTCCCTAATAACTCCCAGTGATGTCCTGACATTGCCTTACTCCTTCTACCAAACTCTAATAAGTCTTGAGACAACCGTTCTTGATCCTCGCTACCAATACCCAATACCCAAAAAGGAAAAAGAAAAAAAGAAAAAGAAGAAAAAAAAAACATTCCGTCCTCTTGCCAGATGTTTACCTCCAAGATTAACCCCAACCCCGCACAGCAACCACCAGCGACAGTTGAGAAGATTTCCCTCCTGGCCCTCTCAACTCAAGTCCCAACATACCCATCCATCCAAGGCCCGCACGGTTGCTGGGGCATCCACTCTTGAGAACGCACAAGCTGCACACCACCGTCGCTCTCGAAACTACTGGTTCTCGACGCTGTGACCTCCGGGTGGCGGGAGTAAAGAGGATCTCCCTGAGTCTCGCCAAAGCTCACACCATACCCTGGGCCTGTCGGTGGAACAGGATGATGGGAGTAGGTGTGTTCGAGGACCCGAGGACCATCGGCTTGGTTTTCGAAGTAGAAAGACGGGTTGCTCAAGCGTGGACCCTGACTCAGGAGCGTGAGAGTGTGGTGGAAGCCGGTGGGCGGGCCGCTCGTCTGCATTGTCGGGTAGGGCGGCAGCGGTGGCAGCGGTGTTGGGCTCTCCTCGTGCGGATTCCTCAGCGGGGCTTGCGCGGCGACGGGGTTGCTGCTGTGGCTCGCGAAGTGCCTTGAGGGTGCCATCTCGCCAATGGGTGCGGTTGAGACCTGGGATATCGGCGCTTGCGGGGAGTGGTTGGTCACTGACCTGTCGAACTGGACGGCCGGGGCGGATCTGGTTTGATTGACTGCTGCCTCGCTGACGGCCACGATGTGCGGAACCGAGGGCTGCATGTCTTCATGTGCCTGAACCTTTTCGTCTCCGGGGCCGGTAAGGCAGGGCTGGATGTTTGTGAGTTCGATCCTCCAGCCTGCGGCCTGTGGCCATATATCCATCTTCTCGTCGATGATGGAGTATATTTTGTTGAGCATCTTGGGCCCTTTCGCAACGATGGCACTGTCTTGGCAAACTAATGAATGAAACAGGACGACTCCGTTAGCCCATTGTGTCTCCAAGTTTCAAGACCGTATAAGCGGGGGAAGCACTCACCTGAAGGATACTTGCAGAGGTATGCCGCGAACAGTCCACAGTGATAAACACAAAGGGCGAATATCTGGTCCTCGCCGCCCTCGTTTGTCAACTTTCCTGAGAACAAACTATCGATCTGGTTAAATAGCGTGCAGACATCGTTGTAGAGCTCGAGGGTCGTCTCCATATATGGCTCATGTTGGGATTTCGTAACGTCGACCAAGACACTAACCAGCGAGAAATCGTTTAGTAAAGAACAAGGTCAGGAATCTATAGAAGCGTCCTGTTTCTTACCTCTCAACGCGCGGTTGCCTTATGATAATGTTGCAAAGTCGCAGCATCATGGCAACTTTGAGATAAGCCTAGAACCACCATGGTGTCAGCCATGAACATATGATGGATACTCCAGGCGATAAACCTACCAGCTCGTGCCCATTCGCTCGGTGTTTCCTTAGCATTGGCAAACTCCAGGTGTGATATTTCGGCAACGACTCTTCCCAGTGCTTTAGCTTTTTCTTTAATTCCGCCAGGTCGTTGCCAATATCGTCCGGCCTCGAATGCCGGTTTTCCACCGTCCGTCTCGCTATGCCCCATATGTGGTGAATCTGAATCAAAGATGCGAATAGTGACCGTCCCCGGTCTTCAGTTGATGCTGGGTGCTCAATGGCGGGAGGCGTGTCGGCAAGAGTGGCACGAGACCGAGGATCCTGGCCTTGATTAAAGTCGGGCTCGCTACATGGGAGATACGTCGTGATGTCCGGGGGTGAGAGGAACATGACGGATGTGCTTCCCGAAACGAGGTTCTCGTGACAAAATAGCATCCACTGTGAAATTGCCATCGTTAGATTATCAATATATCAACGGAAACCGGGTGAGCAGCGCCGTCGTACCAGTGTTCTTCTAGCCGATTCAGCTCTTCGAATCATGGTAGGAGAAGCGTCATCCAACTCGAACATCTCCTCTTTATGAAGCTGCATCCAGGAGGCCATTCGGATAGCAATCCCAAGGTTAATCTATCATCAACTGTCAGCTGACAGCCGATTTGCCAAGATGGAGTTGGAAAAGAAAAGGATTCACCCACATAACTCTCCTTCTGGAACCCTTGGCAGTGCTGTGCTATGCTCAGCAAGCAAAATGCCTGGCATCTCTCCAATGTAGGTTCCTGGTGGATCTGATCAAGCGACATCGCCGACGCCCGCTCCAGGCAGAAAAGGGAGGCCTTTGCACCGCTCTTGTAGCGTTCTACTGCCAACGGGCTTACTCTGGCGGAGATGGCGAGGATGCAAGCAAGGAGGAATGAGCTAACGGACTCGGGATCGTCACGCAACCTGCTGCAGAATTCGTCCTTGGATATGAAGCTGAGCTGAATCGAGTGGCTACAGAAGCGGCTCACGGCCTCAACCAACTCCTCTACCGAGGGCAGGTCCCAGTATTCAGCCAATTCCGCGTTTGTGACAAGGTTCTGCGAGGCTTGTTTGGCGCTGGCTTTGACACCGGACCGTCGTTTCTCTGAAGGCTTGGGTTTGGGGGCCCGCATTCGCGGGTGACGATACTCGCGATCATTGTCTGGCTGGCCACGGACAGGGTAGACACTGCCTACCCGTTAGTTTTCGTCTCCCCTGCATCTAGAACCGTTAGGTGCACCTACCAGTCTCTCGGGCTAACACCAGCCTGTTTGCAAGCTCGACAATGTGGGTTATTATGATCGTGAACACACTTGCTTCTCATGCGTCGACATCTAGGATAAGAAGTCAGTTAGAGAAGAACTTGCAGATAGTGGAGGATATAGAGCATCATCGCTCCGTTCCATTCCAAGCCACTGTAGTTGAATACACGAGCCTAGAAGACTCTGGGTGTCACGTACCTTCGGCAAGCTATGGGAGCTCGACGCCTGATCATAGACGCAGACGAGGATGACGACTGCAGAGTTGTCATGAATTCGGACTGGCCGCCCGACGGCACCTGGCCGGCGTTCCAGGTCATGGAGCTTGCGGCCCCTGCCCCTGGGAGGGATACGAGCGGAGTGGAAGGCAACCTGATCATTTAGAATCACGCTTCAGCAAGGATGGCTTTCTATTTTCTTTCCAGACGCTGTCAGTGCTCCCGCTCGGCAGATTCTAGCCACCCTTGGATGGGCCAGATGGATCAATGCCTCAACTACAGCTGCTCAGCTGGGTAGCTAGCCCTGCTGGACCAAGGATGTGAAATTGCTGGTTGGGGATTTCGGCAGGCCAGGTCAAATCAGTAGGGCAAAAGGGTATGTTGAGCTCTCAGCACCCTATGCTAGGTTAGAGAGAGGAAGCAACTAGCACTGGACTTGGCATGGGTTAGCCCCCGGTACTGGAGAGATGCCTCGAGATGACCGGCAAAGCCAGATGCCTGCCGCTGTCACTATTCCCAAGCAGGCTTCGATGACAGCTCCGGGGCGGGTCGCAGCGCGATGGTCCCAAGATGGTGGGCTTAACTGAGAGCTTGCGCGGGAAAGGATCTTAATCCAGGCTATGCAGCTCGGTAAGGATTGGAAGAAGAGGAACGTACAGCTCCTCCCTTGACCACAAAACGGGGCACAGGTCTTGCTGAATTGGGAGATACTCTGAGGAGAATAGCTGGCAAGTTCTTTGTCAAGGTCGGGAAGGTTGTGGCAGGCAGACGGGCAGACGCACCCCATCTTAACTTAAAGGCACAGATCTCTTGTCATCACCTCGACGAACTCGGAATGCACTGACTCGGCTGCGTTCTCTAGATATGATGGGGTTCCTCCTCGCTCATCCCTCGGCCAAACATAAGGTCCGAAAAACAAAACCTTCCCTATTATCTGCCTCCCCCGCCCAGCCGTTGCTTGCCTATCCTCACTCCTGCTTCATAGCCACACGCACTCAGACACACCTTTGGGTGCCTCACATGAGCCTCTGCATAGATGTGCATAGCACTAGACTCAGGATAATATCGGTCGCAGCTTAAAGACTCGCCGTGACTGATCCGGATACATCAACTTAGCCTGCCGGCCTTCTAGCTCGAGAAGACGGGTCCAATAGAAGGGCGGATGTAGGAGACGAGTTGCGTCATTGGCCGTGAGCGGACCACGCAGCGTCGCTTCAGGCAAGACAGTAGACAAGATAGGAAGTATCTTGAGGCTTGGGACCATCAGGCAAAAGAAAGTTATTCTGCCATCCACCGGCCCTTGCTTCCCAGCTCGACAGCATCAGGGAGTGGCACGATTAGGGCCAAGAGCTGATTGCCCACCTCGCAGGTGTGGTTATACACCCGCCAATGACAACCACATCAAATCCTCCCTTAATGATTCAAAAGACTTTGGACTATTCCGAGCCTGGCAACTTGATGGAGTAGTGTTGGTGGCAACTTGCCACTCATTGGCCTCTGCCTGACGCTTCCCAGCTTCGGGTGCCCGGAAGTCGAGCTGCCAGAGCTGGCGAAGGAGGGCCAAGCTCTTCCGCCCCGAGAGACAAGCTCTTCCGCCCCGCTACACACTCCGCGCCCTCCTGGGTTACATATGCTGGCCATTCCTCTAGACTGATTCACCATGTTAGTGGGTGGTGGGAACAGTTAGGTTAGGCCTCACAGCGTGTATGCATCCAGCCTGGCGGTTCCGAGCACTTGACAGGGGGGCCGGAGGGGTCTCACCTCTTCAAGCCTCTGCCGGCCAGAGAGAGGGCTTCTGGAACTCTGGAACATGAGGAGCCCGGCAGCCTGGACGGTGGATTACCTCTTCCGGCAGCTTGCCATATTTCGCCGTCCATCCGCCGTCGTCATTGTTGGGATTGCCAGCTCTCTGGCCTGTCCAGCTGGAGTTTGATGCTGATCAGTAATGAGAACCGGTGTGTACAACTCGATAGGGAACCGGTTTGCTTCCTTCTCTTGCTCGCAGGGGGTTTTGCTTACAGCGCCGCTAGCTCACCACCCCTACTTCGAATGCGACTAGATTCAGTGCTAACATCTCCTTGCTTGCTCCATCAGCCTTCACAAATGCTCCTTTGCTCCCGAAGATTGCCCCAGCGTCATAGTGGCCTGATTTCTACCCCCGGTAATAACAGGTAATTCTGGATCCCCATTGCTCTTTTTCACCCCAAGGGGGATGTTTCCGCCCGTCTAACCTGACAGTCGGTGACCCCCTCACATCGGAGACGCATGCCTACCTTAGCTGTGACTATGTGGGGTCGGGCATACAGGGGTAATCATACCAGGTGCAGGGCCAGATCCCAGCTGCATCTTGATTAACCCCAGAGGGTATGCTACCCATTGACCAACAACATCGATCACCGAGTGGTTAGACCGAGCGGTGTACTCCGTACAGCCAGCCACCCCAATGCCCAGGTCTCAAAAGTGTCTGGTGCCAAGATTTCGAAGCATCTCTCCGGTTCGGGTCAGCTTATCGAGCAAGATCTAACCTTCCCTCGCTCCCGTGCGTGCTATAGCTAGTATACCCGTGAGTTTAAATGGGACACATTGAGCTACCCGCTCTGCTTCCAACGAGACAACCCGGCACGTACAGTAGTGTTAGCCACCATTAACCTGTTTTGATGTCATCAGTAGCTGGTCAAACTTGAAGAAGCTTCAGAACGGCGAGCTACCTTGCCCAGAAGAAATGCACCGCGCAACGCTCTGTGTGACTGCCACTGTGTCTTGTGTCAAGCCAGGCCCATCTGATCGAGCACCTTCACCTGGCCCACCGAGCTCAAGACATAAAAGACAGGAGAAGGGCATGAGGTCATCTGGTTGGTTTTGCATATAGTTGCTTTTGTTTTTATCGCCTCTCCCTTCATTTAATTCTACGAAAAGTGGCGCAGCGAGGCAGGGTTTTGTGACAACGGGTGTGACCTTTTTGCTGTTTCAACTGAACCAACAGACCGGAGCCAAGATCACTTCTCAGGGGTCCCCGTAAATTTTCGGGAAATAAATAGAGCAAGCCAGTATTGCGAAATAACCAACCGGATCCCAACGGTAGGGCATTCACGCATACGAGGATGGGTATACGTGTGACGACCCCCGAAGTCGCTCCGGTATGGTTCTTAACCCGTTCTGTGCGCGAGACGGAGCCGCCTTGATTGAAGTAAGCATTCTCAAGGATTGATAATCGCAAAGAGCAACGGTCATACGTGTTGTCCATTGGAACACTTCGCTATTATCTTCGGGTAATAATGAATGAGCGTATCAACAATCGCATGGTCTTGGCAACAGCGAGACCAAGGTTTGGAAACCAATCGACACGATATACGACTAGAGGCAGAGGCTTGTTGCAAGCTAGTATACGCGTATTACGCAGATCGGTGGTGCCATGATCCCTGCCTGAATGGTAAGTTATGTGTAGGAGGCGGACTTGTATGGCGGCAAAGTTGATCGGGAGGAAACCTACAATATACTAGGCTCCACTGAGAATCAACCATGGAGAACCACCAAGTTTCATCACATGTAAGATGTTCTAGTCCATTAGAAAAGTTCCAGAATGTTGGCATGCCTGTGATTGGTTGGGGGCCAGATCATCGCGATTTTGTCCCCTACCCTATTGATGGGAGGCTGTGAGAACTGAAGTTGAGCACAAGAACCTTGATTCTTATGCGTCTAAATTGATTTTCTCAGTGCCTCCCTATTTCGGCATCCTTGTCTAGGAAGTTCGGTTTGGTAGTATGAGCATGCTTTTCTCACCAAAGCATTTTGGCAAGGAAGCTTGGCTTTAGCCTAACGTGATGAGGCGGCGTGCCTGAGGACAGTCTTTTCCGTAGTCCGAGGACCAGGCCAATGTACCGTCACGGCAATTGCCGGAGATTTTATCGAATCTGGTCCGTACAGCATGGAAAATTCGATCCAGAGTGCTGTGAAAACGGGAGGGGGGATCGGAGCCGCAAATGCATAGGAGGTCTCAGCTGCAGAGCCAGAGCTGGAGAAAAGTGACATGTAAGTTTCAAGATGAGTAATTTTCAGTCTAGGACTACCTTGGCTCTGCAATTAGTACGCTCCAATTGTCTGGGCCCTTTTCCCTGACGAATAAACGAAACAATCAAGAGGGTCCAGCGTGGGGGCTCATGTGACGGTGTACACCGTTCTGCACACAGCTTTCCAACTCTGGTAGCGAGGTCCTATTGGCTGAGTTCAGCCAGGCATCATCACTTCTTCAAGCTGGACCGAGACAGCCATTAAGTAAGAAACTTGGCTATAAACCAGAGCGTCAATCAACAGGCCGTTACATTCTCAGTTGAGGCGAAGATGTAAGGCTTCAAGGCACCTTGCTGCGTTGTAAGTGGCCGGGGGAGGAGAATACCAGCGGCGGCTCCGGCCGGCAATGTCGTCCCTCCAGGAAGGGGACTCCAGGAAGGGAGATAAATGGGTCAAACATGTCAGGGACCATCAGACGAATTAGGCACTGGCTGTCTGCCAAAGATAGGAGACACTGGCGGTCCACTTGGGGATGCTCAGATCTCTTCTTGTCTCAAAGTTCAGCGAAGTGCTGCGCAGGAAGAGAAATTGGCTGTCTTACCGAAAAGGTGGTTCGCTGACCTTTCCATTGTTTTGCTTTTTCTTCTTCCCCAGAGTGAGTCGGCGCTATTGAAAGCTCGGCTTCACACACCCATACTGACACCAGCTGTTGGATGGCAGTAAAGGGTAAGCACACTCGACGGCTACACTAGCCACGCAGTTGGTCTTGACTTGAGCCGCGAATGCCAGGCTAAACAAGGTTGGGCGCACTGGACTGTCTTGAAATGTTTCGGCTCGCCCGGGCATGCTGTGGTGGTTCGGCTCAGGTTTGCTTTTTCGCCTCTTGATCCACGGTATGTCACCGTGTGTGCGTAGAAGTCAAGACGGAGATTACTCGTCAATTTTGGGGTACGAAGCGTTCTGGAAGGCAGCTACAACAAGGCAAGTGCACTCAGAGCACTTTCTGATGGATCCACCCACACCTCGTCCGCCTCACCGAGATGCTGCAACAGCCGCGTGCGTCCCACCTTCCCCCTCATGTGACAACATGCAGCTTGATTCAAGCTCAACCTGGAAGAAGGCCCCGAGCCTTGTAGCCTGATGACATCCTCAGATGCGGCCCGCGATATCCATGATGCACCCCGATGTCGTACCAAGTAACCCCCAGTCTCTGGTCCCAAAATTACTCAAAAGACGGTTCGCCCGACACATGCTGGAAGGCGTGCACCAGCTCGCATTGCTCGGCTTCATTTTGGCAACTCAGGGTCACGATGCCAAGCCAGAGGAATAAAGCAAATACAAGGCGGGGTCCAATGTAATCTTACGTATTGCGAACTCGCCATGAGCCCTGATGCACTGGTCTCAGGCATGGTACATGATGGTGTGCTTGCACTGGCGCATTGTTTGCGGGGGGTGGCCAGGGTCTCGAGGAATCTTGAAAACCAAGCCATTGCTGGCCACACATTTGAAGATCACTCTCATCTCGAGCTGATGGTGAGACTCTAAAAACGCAGGGCCAGTCTTATCTGGTAAGTCTTGCATGTGATGGCTTCCGGTGTCCAATAGACAGGTGGGAGTTTTTGGTTGGGCATCTACAGAAGCCACCGCCTCCTATCAAGCCTGCACCCAGCCTCAATACCTTAGACAACATCGCAACCCATAATTTTTAGTGGATGTGACCTTAGTGGATGTGATCGCTGGCCGAAAATAGAAATCTTTTGATCAAAGAGGAATGCTAAGGAAAGCAGACACAGCAAGTAGGACATCCGACATGCCAACACTTCAAGCGTCGACGCTACCCGTCATGGTGCACCTTTGCGCTGACTGAAATGCTTAATGGACCCTATTATTGCCATGGGTCAACGCTGCTTCCGTCATTGAGCATAGGTGCTACGCTATTGACGGTGTGGACTAGAATTGAGCACATCGGAAAATGGCCTTGATTTCGAAGAGCGTTCTCGGGATAGGGACCTGGAGCACTTCTCCGTTGGTAGGCACCTAATGTACACGTTTTTGTTGCTGCCTTCTCGGACGTCTAGACTTTAGAAAGGAAAATGACTCTGTCAGGCTGCCAGATGTTTACCTCGCAGTGGGTGCTGCCGCAGGAAAGAGCCTAATGCTGTCTAAGTACAATATCCAGTGCGCCGATACAGGTACCTAGCTATTGACAATCAAGGTAGCCTATTGTATTATTCGTGAGAGTAGAGAGTGCTGAGATGCGGTGAACGTTGAAATGGCATCCCATGACGCGCAAGGCGTTCGAGTTGGCAGAGCAGTTGCTCGCTGCCGCTTACCGCCCTCGTCGGTCACCGCCCGCAAAGAGCCACTGGCACCCTCTGGAACCAACTTCTTTCTGCCTCTCGTCGCGGCCTTTGCCTTCACTGAACTCGCAGACCGCTTTCGCAGCACTTTACCTTAACGCGTCGCGTCGCGAGAACCAAAATGTCCCCCTCACTTTTCGAAGCTTTCTCCACCCCGCTCCGCTCCCATCAACTTTCTCTTCTCTCTGCCAAATATCCTGCAAAACAACATCTCTTAGATCTTCCCTCAAGAATCTTTATTGTTTATTGATTTTGGTCTTCACCTACCTATCCGATCACCTAACAAGTTCTTGGGTCTTAAGCGCGCGGTTCTCGAAAGCCCCCTTTAACCGCATGCGAGAGCCCACGGGCTGCAACCACTTTGAACATGTTTTACAGCCACGAAAGTAAGCTCGCAGTTTTGTAGTTTGATCTGGAAGTAATTCATCTCGAAGCTGACACTTTGATAGTCCTCACCAACACTCAGTATGGAGTGGCCACAATCTGGTACGTCTTGACTGCCACCTACCCTAGCCTGCCTGTCACTTGGCGATACCATCATGACCACTAACTTGAACAAAGGCTCGTCGCCACTGTAGGAAAGGGGACCCAGAAGAAGCTTTCAAGAAAGCTCATCCAAGAAGTCAATGTGCCAAGGGCATGCGAAAAAATACTTGACCCGGGAGCCCCTCTTGCCTTGCGACTGCAAGCAAGCCTGCTCTACGGCGTCTCGCGAGTTTTCTCCCAGCAATGCAACTATGTCCTATCAGACGCCGAGAGAACCCAGACCGAAATGGTTTCTTATTTCAAGTCCATGCAGCAAAGCGAGACTGATCCGCAGGCCGGAAAGACAAAGTGAGTTTGCGTTGTTCCTTGGTTCTCTGTCTAGAGTGGTTTAGTCCAGCACTGACGCTTCTCCCAAAGGCGACACAACATCGTCCTCGAAGATGATCCCACCTTTGATCCGTTGGCAGCTTTGCCTCAGCTCGACCTGCTGAAGTGGGATGCCAGTCAAATCCTACAAGCAAGCCACGGTTCGAGTAACCAATACTCCCACCTCACGCCCCTTGCAAGCCAAAACAGCGGTTCTGTAGGGCGCAAGCATTCTCGGTTCAGCATCAACCTCCCTGAATCTTCTCTCTCAGCTCGGAGCTATCACATCCCCTCCGACTTTGGCCAGCAAAGCCCGTCTGGGTTTAAGCCATTCCACCGCGGTCTGTCAGCAGACGTCAACCCCTTTGACGAAGACGACGCCATGGGCGGCGTGATTGGCATCGAAATAGATGCAGATGGGAATATCATTGAACTCTTGGACAATGAGCCTGTCCTCCCGCCTCTTCTAAACCCAGAAGACATCGAAATGGGTGAGGCCTTTGGGCAGGAAAATATGAACAACCACCACCTTGCCAAGAATTTAGAGGCGCTGGTGTTGGGAGATGAGGAAATCCTGCCTGACGCAGAAGCGTTCCCCATCCAAGCTCAAGCAAAAAACTGGGATCGCGTTCCATCGTCAACACCTTCCCTTGAGCCATCTTCTCCCAACATGATGGTTGCACACAGCCGCAAGAGGCGCCCTCGCAAAACGAACATCATGCTTGACCAGGAGGACCACGTTCGCCGTGGCGAAATTCGAGAATGGAATGATCACTATCTAGACAACATGGAAGCCGCACGCAAAGACCTGGCGAGAGCCACTCTAGGTCAGGCAAAGAGGAACGCCCGGGCATACTTGTTCGACTGGGGCATTGCAAATGTCGGCGTAAGCTTCGCTCCCAACATTCCACTTCCGCATCCCCTTGCAGTGGACTTCGCCGGCCATCAGTTCGCGGCCAACCTTCTAGGACCAGACTTTGTGGACCAGTTGGCTGTCAAAGTTGGGCGTGGGCGTCGCAAGAGATCCGAGGCTTTCACACCAGAGGAAGAAGCGAAGAGCCAGGATGAGCATTTGACAAAGAGGGTCAACAATGAAGAGGTAGAGGTCGCTCGCCACGACGAGCCTCCAATCTTCGGCGAGGAGCCCATCCCAGAAATCGGGATGGGTGCCGCTGGCCCCCTCTCAGATCGGCACTCCTCTGCCATCATGCCCTGGTCCAGACAGGGCTCAGTCATTCCGGGGTCATCCGTGCGTGGATCTGTCCAGAAGGCCGGCAACGGGAGCATCCTTCATTCGATCGAGCGGTACAGCGATGTAGGCTTTGGTTCCGATTTCAGTGCCCAGGTGCCTCTCCAGGTCACTTAGGCAGGACCGAACGGAGATGGCCACCAGGAGAATGAAACCGGTGCGGAGAACGCACACAGCCAGAGCGGCGGGCTTGACGTCGCGAGCCAGAACTTCCTAGAATACGCCACTGCGGAGGCGGACAAGGTCGCCGCCCCGAACAGCAAGGGACGCACCTGGATCGAATTCGAGCAGCTCGCAACTCCCGGGGTGCATGACAAGCACACTGCCGCGCAGGCATTCCTCCACGTCCTGTCTCTGGCGACGAAGAATGAGATTTCCGTTCGCCAGACCGGCAGCCGTGCCATGGAGCCGTTTGGAGAAATCCACGTCGGCCTGCCCTCCCGGAGCCGTGGTGCTGCAGCTGGTGAGCATGCCGAGTGAGCGAAGAGGAACGGCTTCTGCCGTTGGGATGATTGAAATCTCAGAATTATGATGGGGCGTTTCGGATATTCATGAGGTTATTTGTTTGTTGTTGGTTTTGACTCTACAAATATGCAAAGGGCAGGATGCCTTTGGTAATATGGTGTTCAGTTCTGAGTCACCAACTATCGCGGAAGTGGCGTCTAGTGGTATTTGAAAACTTCGAAGGACTTGGTGCTCAAAGGAGTGAAACATTGCGAAAGGAACTACGGGGACAACTTCTCACGTTAGCAATCAGGATCATCGGGTCGGTTTATTCGCAAAGGGCTCAGGGGTTTAATCAATAGTTTATTGTTCATTATTCATTATATCCGCTAGTCTAGTCAAATGGGTCATCATCAACACCTTCGCGATCCTCGAACGTCATGTAACCAGCTCCATCAGTAGCCTCATCGGCACGGGTCACAGCATCCCATGCTGCGCGAACATGACTCATAACATCATCGTTGAAGGGTAAATCTAAGCACGGCTGTGGCATACGAATGATGGAGCCATCCACCTCAACCGAGGAGGAGGCGGCCTTTTGTTCATAGTAGACCTGGAAACTTGGACTGGGAATGTCGCCATCAATAGTAATGGTAGACAATAAGGACGAGAGGGCTTCAACTAAGAGCCCATGAGCGTCGGCGGAAGTAACTGTACTTAAATACACAACACCTATCGCAGTCTTGTTAGCGAGTGCTTCGAACAAAAAGTCCCAGAAACATGATGAATAATGACAAGGTGTGAATCAGGTTGTCAGAGTTGTAATCGTCAATGAAGTTCAGACAATGTAGATAAGTATTCGTATAAAGTGAATCATCCTAACACGTGGAATAAATCCTAAAGAGGAAAAGAAAAGAAAAAAAAATCTTTAACTCACATTTGGAAGAAGGACATTCGCCAGTGTCGCTAGAATGAATCATGGCGTAGATGGGATAAGTAGATACCTGGCCATCTTTGGTCGAAACCGAGGACGGAGGAAAGGCCACCACAGCAACAGCTGGAGTAGGGGCCCCTTCAATAACAACATTAAAGACCGAGGAAAGCGAAGATTCCACTACAGCCGTCAGTCTGCTCAGTTGAACATCGCTGTTCACTTTTTCAGTGGATTGGACAAGGAGCTTGGTTTGAACGTCAATGTCGTTGGTGAGCGCGATTTGGAGCACTTGCTCCGCGTCGTCGCCTTCAGGCTTTGACACCCCTTTCATCCCCGTACCCAGCATGTACACAGCGCCGCCAACAGCAGCTGCTCGGCAACCCACTTGGGCGACTTCGGACAGGCCACCGTATTTCGGATAAATGGCCGCGAAGCCCGCACCAAACAAGCCCATGGATGACATATGCTTATAGATAATCGCCAGACCGGAAGCAACGGAAATGCTTCCATCGTGACTCAAAGTAAGCGTGATGACGTAGGACTGTAGTTTAGTATCCAGCTTGAACTGGGACTTGAGAAAGTCAACCAGGGGTGCGTCGGCATGAGGCTTCCAAAGTTCTGCCTGCGCCTCCGATTCGTAGTCCAAGACAAACTTGAGGAACTTCATGAGCGAACGCTTCGACTTCGCTGGGATGGCAGTATTGGAAAACACATCCTCGCGGGTCGAAGGGATTCTGCTCAAGGACGCGACGGGCTCGGATTCGGAAGGAGGTTGGAAGATGTAAAACGAGCCCACGGCAAGGAACTCAATCTGCCTGAATGCCTTGGAGGACACCAGTTGCGAGATCAGTTCCGCCTTTGTGTGAACAAGCTGGGGGGCCAGGGCCAGGCTATACGCTCGCGGAGAGGCTGGTCCTTGGCCGTCCTTGGTGACCTGCACATTGGAAAAGACGCTATTGGCACTCGAGGATTGATGCTCAGCAGCCCACTCCTCCGCCTCCTGCAGACTCAGAGCAGCCTCGGTCTCTCCATAGTACTGGTTCGGATCGATGTGAAGAATGTTCTTGCCAGATCGCGACAGGGCACTTTGAAAAGCAAAGGCAGACGAGTCAGCCAGAGTTGCAGGCACGCGCCGTTGACCAATGGAATCCAAGCTTACAGGGCGAGAAGGGACTGCTGTAGCCCAGTGCCGCTGATCACTACATCCCACTTGGTATCTGAAAGGGATTCCATGGTTCGAGCATTCCCCGTCGCGAGGGAGGAAGGAGAAGGATGTTGAGAGAATGGAAAAAGAAGAGAAAAGCTTGGTTCAAACAGCGAAGGCTGAAAGAAATTTAGCTGACTACTAGTGTCCCCATAAAAATGTGGTCGACAGTGGAGCCCCACAAACCGCTCTTAAAGAGGCTGGCCAACTGCGCGCTCTGCTTTTCGGTTTTTTCCTTCTCTTCACCCGCTCATACTTCACGCCGTGTCTAACAGCGTCTTTTCACTAAGGCGCCTTGTGTCACATGCGAGTTCGAAATTACTTTTCGCTGAGCGGTAGATGGAGTTTTGTCTGCCGGTATCTACTGCCCTAGATCGTTGATGTGATAGGGTGGTTCGAATGGTTGGCACATTTTAGTTTTCTCGTCTACGTGTTTGTCCACTTTGCATCTTGAAGCTGGTAGTTTTGGCAAGAAATAATGAGTGCATGTCGTCGTAAGATTCTTGTCAATGGATTTCCAGTCATGGGTATCATTTCCTATTCTTAAACTTGGCTATCAATGGCTTCCGCAAAGCCCTTCCACCGCGTTGTGATCCAGCTGATGAATTCCTTCGAAGCCAAAAGCTTGGGGTCCAGACTAGTTCCCCCCTGCTTGGAGATGGACAGAATTTGAGCACTTCCACCAGCGCAGTCGACAACAATAGTGATGCTTTCGTCGCAAAGAGACTCTTCCAGAGTGTCGGGGTCGGCCAGCAACCAGTAACGGCTCTCGTCTGATTGATCAGTATCCTTTCCGGTGAAGACGACCGCGGTGCATGCGATCGGATTTCCCTTCAGCGTAAGAGCCCTTGGGTTTTCTCTCGAGCAGATAACCAGCTCTCTATCTTGGTCGAATCGTGCTTGTGGAAGTTTCGTGTCTCGCAAGGCGGCAAGTGTAGCAGCCCAAGCTGCATCGAAGGGGTTGCCATCGAAGGATATAAAGAATATATCAATGTAGAGTACCCAGTAGGCCACGACTTGTTTCTTGCTGCTTGCCGCACCATCTTCATCATTATCCTCATCCTCATCTTCCATTTTATCGTCTTCTTCGCCGTAGCCTTCCTCCGACCGGGTATGCCATATTCGTAGATCGTCGGGTTGAACGAGTTTCGAGCTGTGCAGTAAAGAAAAAATTCTCGTGCTCAGCGTTTGAGCAAGCGTTGTTGGCGGGCCGCCAGGCAGAAACTGGGGTGCAGATCCAGTTGCCAGTTCGATATTAGGGACGAGGAGGTCGTATTCCGTGAGCTCTGTCTCGGTATTTGACTCTCGGAAGCTGGGAATGTTGGAAGTGAGGATCGTCTCGCCGCGCACACCACAGATAACCGTAGTATCGCCCATACGCACCACGGCGCTTCCGTGTGCATGTGACAAGCTCGATAGATTTACGGTCGGGGTCCGTACTTCGCTCGGGGTACGTCCATTGCTTCTCGCTGGTGCCGCGTCGTCGGTGGGATCGAGGTTTGCCAACAGGTATGGGTGAGGGGAGAGCTTTGCAAATGTTGCTCGCGACAGCCCAGCTTCGGGTGCCATTACGTTTTGTGGGATTGAGAGGGCTCCAGAACTTTGGAGGTGCAAGTTGCTATGGGCCAAAAGAAAATATCGGGATATGATTTGGTGATCTTCAAGATCACTGGGAGCGTGGCAGCGGAAAAATTGTTTCGTCACTGTATCTAGCCTCGCGGTCAGAAACACAGAGTGGGGCAAGGCTGAAGGTTTGGTTTGGTTGAGCGCGATGGATACCAGCTACCCTAGGGCTTACCATTTCGTTATCTACTGAGAGATAGGATCCAAGAACCCAAGAAAACGACGCAAGGGTGACATTCGGTTCTAGTGGTGTATATTCTCAATCTTGTTCAGTTCTTTCTCTTGATCCTTGTTTAGTGATTCTGCCATCCAAGTGCAGGTTGCGTGCCTTAAAGCCAATCCCTGTGCTTCTAGCCGTTGCTCGAAAAATACTTCAACCCCCTGAGGAAGAAAAAAAGTCGACAAGGACACATTCCACAATGAGCGAGTCAACAGACCTGGCAGAACTCCAAGGCCAGGTTGTAGGAGCCTTAGCCTGTCAGCGAGACTCGTACCTTGAAAGCCTAGATACTGTAGTAGTGTCATGCGTCAAGAAGGAGGCTCCTCCCTTGCAGAATGGAACTAAGAAGAAGGCCAAGGCTTCCAATGAGGTGCAGAAGGATACTTGGTTGATTGAATTCTCAGACTCGGTACTTTTTCCAGAAGGCATGTTTTATCCTAGTACCTTTACTGAACAACCTCAGTACTCACGATTCACTGACTGGATGGTGGGCGAATTTCAGGGGGCGGCCAGCCTTCAGATCATGGAACACTGCAGCTTTTATCTGACGCTAATTCCGAGGCTATCCCTATCAAGTTTGTAGAGAGGCTCGGGCTCCGATGTGTATGTCATTCGCCTCGGCCGTTGAAAGTGGGCGAACGTGTCCGCCAGAACCTCGACGTCAAGAGACGATGGGACAACATGCAGCAGCACACCGGCCAGCACCTTCTGTCCGCTGTGATGAACAGCTACGATGGCCTCAACACACTTGGGTGGGGGATGGGAAGCGAGGGCGATATGAACTACGTCGACCTTGCGCGAAAACCCTCGGAAGCGGAGACGGAGGCCATCCAAGCACGTTGCAATGAACTCATATCGGAAAACGTGCCCATCGCCGTGGACACACCTTCTGACGCCAAGCAAGACCGCCTACCTGGCGACTACGACAAAGGTAAAGGTGTTATCCGTGTCATCAGCATTGGGGGCATCGATCGTAACACGTAAGTGCCTCGCAGCTCCGCACCTAATCACAAGCCAGTTACTGACGTGCATGCCCTCAGCTGCTGTGGCACCCATCTTAGGCAGACGTCTCACATCTCCCTTATATTGTTAGGATCTACGCAGACGGTGCATGGAAAGAACTGCCGTCTTTCCTTCACTGCCGGCCGGCGTGCCATTGACCTCTCAGCATCTTCCGTGGGTGCTATGCGGTCCATGGCTAGGCTCTGGTCATGCGGCCAAGGGGCCGAAGAAGTTGCCGCTGCTGCATCTCGGACGAACGATGCCCTTGCAGACCTTAAGAAGCGAGAAAAGAAACTCTTAGCGGAGATTGCAGCTTATGAGGTTGATCGTATCAAGAGCGAGGTACGGGAAAAGAGAGCAATTTGGGTGTACCGTGCAGACACTGGTCTGGAATTCTTCACTGGAATTATTGCCCAGGTCAAAGAATCAGTCAAGGAAGAAGGGGCCGTGTTACTGATGGCTTCCGGGGAAGAAAAGAAGAGTGGTTCCATTGTGATCTATGGAGAGCCAGGCCATGTCCAAGTTCTCACAGGCAAGGTGCAAGAGGTTCTGGAGGGTGTAAAGGGTGGAGGAAAGGGCGAGAAATGGCAGGGAAAGGTGACGGAGTGGAAGAAGGGTCAATTGGAAGGGCTGAAGGAGGTTGCTCGCTCGTATGCTGGATCTACGGACATGTCATTATAACTGCCGGCGTGATAGCCTGTTTTACTCTGTATCTGCCCGGCTGTGCTTGCTGCGCTGCCAACTCAGTTCGCTAACAATATCATAGATGAGGCTTGTGTACTGCCTAAAGCAGGGTGCTCATTCTGATACTAAACAAGGACCTCTACCAATGATTCGCGACTTATGGCGTTTCAGAATCGAATGGCCGGGATTGTTGGGCTGAATGAAGCTTATCATTGCTGTTCTGGGGCCCAGTAATCAAGCTCCTCCAAGGCAGAGCTGCGAGACATTTGGTGTCGGAAGACGGCAAAGTGTGCTTCTGATCCTGGGACTGATCAGCATTCCCATCGCCTTGGCCTTTAGGCATAAATCCATTGTCCAATTGTCCTGGAGTGGTGGGGGCCGCACACAGGCAAGTGGGTGACACAGGAAATGGCACACCTAAATGAAGACCAAATAAACAACCAAATACACACCTGAATATCCGAATAAGTATCTAATCCTAAGCAGAGATTATAGATTATCAATATTTATTATCTTGATATACTTTCCCTATAATATTGTCTTGGTAATTGCACAGCTAGCTATAAAAGATAGCTGATCAAGTAATTGTTAAGGCAGTGCTTAGGTGTGACATTTCCTCTGTCACCCACTTGGTAACCCACTTGTATCGGTTTGTTGGTGATGATTGCACGTCGATGGCTCCAGCCCACTAATGCCGGGCCTATCCGGCCGGGCGATCAGCAGCTTAGAAGACGAAAAGTGAGGTACTTTACCTAACGTGTGACCGGGGACAGTTCGCATTTGTCTTATAGCCGGGCTTATGGCTGTTGCCGTTCAGGAAGCTGGCATTGGCGTGCTGCATTTGTGCATCTCACAACCCCGCTCATGCCGGCTACCCGACGGAGGAAGGAGGCCATCTACAGCACGGCATTTTCTTGTTGGTGGCTGGGCTAGTTTCATATTTACTGGCCTCGGCAAGGATTGATCGATGTTGTGCAATTGGGTGAGCTTGGGAAAACAAACATCCGCAGCCACGTTAGAGAGTAGGTTTGAGGAAGAAGAAGGCAAGCTGGCTGAGGTAGTAGTTTACCTCACAAGCGAGCTAATTGGATCTCTATCTCAACTGGATGCTCCATGTGAGCGAATTGATCCACCACTGTTGATGGCTGCGTCTACCGGTAGTCGATATTGCGGATGTACTGCCTCATTCGGGACTTGGAGGGGGTTACGTTGCGTCTTGTATTGTTGTCTCGCTGTCACAGGCGGCCGGCCAAGGTACCACCACACCTTGACCAAGGCGTCGGTGCTGGGCTGTGGTGAAGGAAATTGCCCGATGTCGAGGGGTTAAACGCCGCAGAGGACATGGATAATACTCGCGGCAGGCAAGCACCAGCTAACTCCTGGCATGTGCGTAGGGCTCGGCACTACCGCCACCAGGAAATCGGATCATCTTGTGGCAAAGTGAGAAGAGAACGGGGGCGGTTCCTGGCGCTGCAGTGAATAGGCGCGGATGGATGTGCTGGAGCTTCCAACAAGGCGAGGACCGTGGCCAATAGCGAGGGCGAGATTTGATCTTGCCCGAACCAGCCATGCTCAATCACAAGTTCTGTCAAGCGCATGTTTGCGGGGATATAGAGTCGCCTGCATCTCCATCCCCATCCACAAGCAAGCGTGAGGCGGCTGGTATTGGTAGGTCGGTAGATCAACCTGCAGCACCCATTCCCCTCATCACCAACGCCAATGCAGGTGGTCTCACAGTTGAGGTACATAGTAAACCCGAACCCCCCCTCAGCGAATCTGTATATCCGAATTCGTGAGGTGCTCGAGTCACTTTTCACTGTTGGCTTTAGTGCGTGCCTGGCTACGGCCGGCCGGGAGCAGGAAGGAACTCGCGTGTGGGGGCTACAGACCTAAAGTCCCCTGCTGAGGTGCCGCCTCTGAACGCTAATAGGTGGCTAGCGACGGGGGGTTCTGGGGCCTAAGCTGGTGCTACAGCGTGCTAACCCACAGGCTTCAACGGATAGGCCCGCAACTCCCGCCCGTGGCCAATCAGCACGGGTGAATTGCCGCCAGCTCCCACGAAGCGGCCCCAACCACGACCCCAATCTCCCATCGGCTGCATCTCGTCACTCTTCACAGGTGCATGCGCTCCCGTTGATTCGGCCAACCAACCGCCACCACCGGCCGCCCGTCGTCGTTTTCTCGCCATGGATCCTGTCCGTGCCTCCTCAGTGGCCAGCCCAACCTCCTCCCGTCACCTCTCCCGAAGGTTGAACCTGTTCTGCATCCTACTGTACACCACCACACCTTGCACCCACCGTGGGCAAGTGGCGGCCGAGCAACCAGCAGGCACGCACTAAACGACCCATGCCGCAGGGCCACGGATTGTGTTTGGACCTCTGATTGATCGTCTTGACCGTCCACTTGACCATTTCGCCCATTTCTCGTCACCTCGGCCTCCAAGATACGCTTGCATTTACTCTATCCCATCGTGACCCACCGTGGATCAACGAGAAGAGATGAGATAGTAGGTGGCCATTTGCTTTTCGATTTCTGCATGAAGACATCCTCGCCTCCGAGATGCTACCCCGTTCACATGGAATTGGGGAAATGGTAGATAGTTCTGGGGTCTCTGCGTGCGTATCGTGCATACATGGAATAACGCCAACTATAATGCCTCTAGTTTTCGATTTCGTCCGACCCGATATCACCAATTCACCGTGGCGCCAAATCGTCAGTTTACCGCAAGATACTCATGGGCCGGACAAGGATTTATCAGTCCACTTCATAGCTTAGGCGCCGCGCTTCTTTTTGACCGTCGATAAACCATGCCCATGCGGTCCACCTGAATTGAGCTTGAATGGACTCTCTGGATAGTCACGATCCGAATTGAGCTGCATGTCACCTCACCGTCTTCACTGTCACATCCTTGGCTCCCCACCCACTCCTCCTGTTCCGTGCTACTCGGACCCTGGTTCCGGCATCTGCACCTTCGATGACCCCCAGCACACATCAGGACTACCCCCGGCCGGGCTCGTCACATCTTCCAGGGCACCGCATACATAGCTGCCAGTAGCTGCTCTACTGCATCTTCAACCCACCCCCCTCATCGTAATTGCTTCTTTATCGCCTGGACCGCCACCTGGGCCGCAGCTCAAGAGACCTCTTCCTCTTCCCCATCAAACGACCTCCTTCACGGCCGGCGAGGCTTTGACTATTCCCGAATCAAAGGAGATCTTCAAAGTGTCATTGGTGGTTCTTGCACTAGTCCCTTGACACTCGACCTACTTTGCCACCCTCGTTATCATTGCCTAGATCTTCGTACCTCCGTGGTTTCTTACCAATTAGACGTCCCTGGATCAGCACATATCATAAATAGTCAGGGACCATTTCTTTGCTTCGACACGCATAGAGACTTGCTTTCAGTACATTACTAGAGCATCGAGTTAAGGGGTGGTTTCGTCTCATCTCATCTTAACCAAAGCCGTCCCGAACTCCCCACTTTGGTCGATCTGCACGAGCTTGCCCAGCGCCCCGATCCTGCGATATTAGAACTGTTTGTTTTGTTCCTGCTTTAGAACACGGCCACTGGCCGTTGGTTAACTCATGTAAACATCAAAAGAACCCGGTGTTAGAGCCATAGTCACCATCGTCACCTCGTCCTGGTCCACTGAACAGTACAGCCACGATGGCATCTCACCTGCGCCAATTCGCCTCCGAGGCTACGAAGAAAGTCGCCGGGCTGGTCAAGCGAATTGATATCCCCCTAACTGCTCAAAGTCCTGCCGGCCTTGTACAGGCCCATTATGTTGACCCCTGGGAGAAATCCGGCAAGTATGCTCTGGGATGGACATACTTTGCTGTCGCACTCATGCTCTCCGTTTTTTTGATGCGTCTGTGGCATTTCTGGCAGGATAAGATTCGCCAGGCCATGTACAAGCAACAGCTCGAAGAACATTACAAAAATCTCTATAACGTTGATGCCGCCTATGTTATGGCCGCTATGCGGACTGGACAGGCCCAACAATTCTTCCCAGAAGGCGAGAACGGCGACGAGAAGGGATTCCGACCCAAGGAAAACATGTCCTCCGTTACTATTGTCAACGATGTCTTGGCGCTGTTTCGATGGGTTTTCTATCGCCCTATTCCAGATCTGACCTGGGGAAAACGACGCATCACATTCTCCTCCTTGGCTGTCGTCGCTTGTGTCTTGATCGCCACCGTTTTCGTTACACTCTATTGCTTTCTCAAATCACCCTTGTACTGGCAGAGCATCCAATTCGGTTCTCCACCCCTAGCTATCAGAGCCGGCATGATTGCCGTTGCCATGACGCCCTGGATCATCGCAACCAGCATGAAGGCGAATATTGTTACGATTATGATTGGCATTGGGCCAGAACGGCTCAATGTATTCCACCGATGGCTTGCATATATCTGCCTGTTCCTCGCGTTGGTACACACAGTCCCCTTCTACGTTCAACCCGTTTGGGATGACGGTGGCATGAAAGTGTTCCAAAGATTGTTCCCTGGTGGCAGTGGAGTCATCTATGGAACAGGTATTGCTTGCCTGGTTCCGCTCATCTGGCTCTGTGTCGGATCCCTCCCATGGATAAGAAGGATCGCCTATGAAGCTTTCGCTCTTCTTCACATTCCCGTTGCCATGGTATACATTGGCGTTTTGTTCTGGCATACCAAGAACTTCTTGATGTCTTGGGGTTATCTTTATGCCTCTATCGGAATTTGGGTAGTCTGCTACCTGATGCGATATTTCAAGCTCAATTGGCTCAAGCCATGGAGGCTGGCCTTCATGGTAGGCGACGAGGCCGCCATCACCCTAATGTCGGAGAATGCTATCAAGATAACGATTCCCACTCAAATGCGTTGGAAGCCGGGGCAATACGTCTACCTGCGCATGCCGGGCATTTCATTCCTGGATAACCACCCTTTCACCATCGCATCGCTTTGCAGCGACGACTTTCCTTCTGAGTATGGGGAGCAATACAGAGACTGTGTACTTGTGTTCAAGCCTTATGCTGGTTTCACCCGCAAAGTTCTCAACACAGCCATCGAGAAGGGGCCGTTCCACACATATCGAGCATTTTTGGATGGGCCATATGGTGGTATGCGCCGCGACTTGTCAGCCTTTGACACTTGCATTCTGGTTGCTGGTGGCAGTGGTATCACCGCCTTGATGTCTCAGCTGTTGAATTTAATTAAAAGGATGCGTGATGGCAAGGCCATAACGCGCAAAGTTGTGGTTGTATGGGCGATGAAGAGACTTGAAGCGATGGATTGGTTCCGCGAAGAGCTTCGAATTTGCCGAGACTCTGCACCCCCAGAGAGTGTGACTTGCAAGTTCTTTGTCACAGCAGCGGTCCGAAGGCGGCCTGGACACGAGACAGATCCCTTGGCTCGGCCTACAGGCGACAGGGCGCTGACTCATGCTTTCCACGACAAGTTGGATGGATTCGTTGCTGGAATTGCTTCTAAGCGCAACTCAGTTATGATCCAATCCGAGGCCCAGGGTGACCCTGAGAGGGAGCAGCAGCTGCGTGCTGAAGACCAGGACCGCATCACTGCTCTCCCCCAACAAAGGTACCTCCAATCACACATTGCTCCCGCTCCCCCCAACCCACAACAAAATCAAGGAAAACTCATCTCTCCAATCGAGGATGATAATATCCAGAAATTTGACGCCTATGGCTACCCCTTGGATAAGAAACCAATAGAGGACTCCATCGAGGCGGTTCAGGATCAGCAGTTCCACTTCCCCCCCATCGTGAAGGAGAACCCCCCTCATTTCAATTATGCGCCGGTCTCCCCCAAATTTCCTCCGGGATCTAATCCGGAACAGCAGAAAGGAAGCCTCCCCGTCCGGGCTCCTGAGCTTGCTCATCTGCGGACGACGGATCTGCCACCACAAGATCAGAAGCCGAGACCGACATCAACATTTGGGCCTCCATCCGGCTTCGAGTTTGGATTCCCCGAGACTCCAACCGAATTTCAGAAGAACCTCATGCGGTTCGCGTTCCCAGTGCCTCATGAGATTGATGGTGGCTGGAGCGTCGAGTATGGCCGGCCGGACCTGTCCTACATGCTCAAGGAGTGGGCGACGGGTGGCGCTGACGGGCGAGGTATCCTGGGACGGAGGACGGCAGTGTTTGTATGTGGCCCACCGGCAATGAGAGTCGGCGTTGCCAACACGGTGGCGCGGCTCCAGGCTGGCATCTGGGGCGACGATGCGCTGGAAGAGATCTTCCTGCACACAGAGAACTATGCTCTGTAAACTATCACGAGCGATATGATTAGGCATGATGCGGCGGGAGTTTCTTTGAATGGGATTTCGGAGTTGGGTAACGCTACGGGATTTGTATGAGTGCTCTACAAAAGATACCACCACTGTTTATGCTGCCATGTATATAGTCAACCAACAGACTCCAGCGAAGGGTCTATGGACATACGGCATCTCAATAATAATATCTGATATTCTTCCTATTTCATATTGTGGTCTCGCTCTGTGACTGTAACTGGACCTGGCAAAGTGTGAGAGTTAAAACTGGGCGGGGTGGAGGGAGAGGACGGGATTGAGTGAGTTGAGGGGGAGGGGCAACTTTGTGTGTAAGCAAGCACGCGATCGGCCCAACATACCAGACCCTCATGACCACATTCATGGCTCTTGAAACGCAATTCGCGCGCAACATGTCCGTTGGTAAGTAATTTTTCCGGGGCAAGGGAGACCCGGGCAGGGACCATTTTATCTTGCTTAAAAGGCAGCAGAAGAGGGGGAATTCTCTTTTAATGGCACGACACCGTGGATCCGATGAACAGCGACTAGATGCCTCCGGTGAGGACCCTGATGGATAGGTTGAGCCCGGCTGTCCACATTCACAGTTGACGGGCCTTGAGGACTGCGTCTTGCCATCAAGGTATTTATTAATTATCTGGGCAAGGTGTCCTTCTGCGGACGGAACTTTGTTCTTCTTTCTCCCTCGTTTTCTGCTACTTCACCTTTTCTTGCATTCGCTTTGAACAACACCAGCCACCTTGAGTTCAACAACCGTGACATTGAGTTGACTCTTGATCCAACTGATTCTCCTCTTCTTATTGAGTTCAAAAGCCTCCAGCCTGCAAATAGAAAACCGGGCAGAATAGCCAATCGCCAGATACACAGCCAGCATCTCAGACCGCAGACATGGCAGACTGCATCATGGAGGGCGACATCGACCAGATCGCCAAAGGCTGGTCGATCGCCATGCGCTACTCGGAGGAGCGTCTGAAGAGAGTCTATGACCTCGACAGCGAGAAGCTGGACGCTGCCATCCACGAAGGGAGACTGGTCCTGGAGACCGTCTGCCTGTTTGTCCACGCCTGCGTGAAGCATGGCCAGTACAAGTGAGCCGGGCCAGTTTCTTGACACCAGAGGGGCGGGCGGGAGTGTGTGCTTACGTGTGTCTTTTTACAGATTACCTCTGGAGTTCTGGCGGATACTGCATGCTGAATATGGCATCGTTGTGTATCCTACCGCGTTTACGGAGGAGGTTGATGTGCATGGTGTTGGGACCGACTGCACGTTTACGGATGCTTACTGCGGGCATATAAGTATGTTGATTCCTGTGATCTTCCGGGCTCACCCATCGAGCTGAGAGGACCATATGAGCCCCTCTTTGATGTTTTGCCGCGAAAAGACTGACGAGTTCCCAGCCATGTTTGGGCGATGCACTTCTGCACACCCGCCGCCGTGCCCCTTCCAGTACCTGCGCGAGCCACCCCCGGTATACGAGAAAGTGTGCAGTTGCCAGGTAGACTCGGTAGAGTCGATAGAGTTGGATGCGTAAGGCTCACCGAACAGGTGGTTGATAGGTCTGTGCATGGATGGGGGAGATAGATAGAGAGCTTGGGTTGGGTTGGGTTCATCTTGTTTCAGCAGCGTGGTCATGAGGTTTGGAGTATTTTACGTTTGACGGTTCTTTCTTTCTTTTTTATCTTATTTTCCTTTGTTAGCACGGTGGGAGGAGACTACTTGCGGTACAAGTAGCAACAAGAATAGGAATGATGAAGAATGGCTATGAATCTGCTTTACTCCCCGCGGCCCCGTCGCGATTTGCCCTCCACACGCCCTCCTCCCCCTCGAACTCTTCCCGCTTCCAGATCTCGACCCTGGTCTTGCACTCCTCGAGCGCCTCCTCGGCCGCCCTCCACGCGGCCTGCCGGTGCGGGGCGGACACGGCGATGAGGATGCTCTCCTCGCCGATGGGCACCGTCCCCAGCCGGTGGACCATGGCGATGCCCTGGAGGCCGTGCCTCTCCCGGATGCCCTGGGTGATGGAGAGCATGGTGCGTAGGGCGCGGGGGTTGTAGGCGGAGTAGTGTAGCTCCTTGACGGGTTTCCCGCCAAAGTTGTCTCTTGTGGTGCCTGCACGTGTGGGGGGACCCGGAGCAGAGGGCAGCGAATAAGCATGGGATTCTTGGGGGCTGGTGAATTCAGGGGAATGGGAGGAGATTCACACCTGCGAAGAGGACGATGGCCCCAGCGGCTGGGCTGCGAACTCTATCGGTGACCTGCTGCATGTTGAGGAGGTCGTGGGTGAGGGCTACGTAGCAGCCATCTGCTGACCTCTCGAGCGAGCCTGCAGGATCGCTCTCCATGTGGAAAGTTGGGGAGAGCACTGCGCTGCTGGATTATTACATGTAGATATGAAAGATTGACTTGATGGATGTGTGGCTGTCGATTAGATTCGAATAGGTGGTGGGCAACCAGCCCAATAGAGCTTGACTAAGCCCGCTCTTCGCAGTATGTGTGGTGTTCATCTCGCTGCACGGCAAAAATATCTAGGGCATCAATATTAGGAGTGATTCACAATACGAGCAGGATGCACAAATTGAAAAATTCAACCCTCTCTGGCGTTTTCGATTTTTCAGTAAACGTTCAAGTTAAGACAAAGGAAATACCTAAGGAAAGGCTTGAGGCAGGCGCGGCACTACACGCTCTTGTCTGCTGCAGGCCCAAGCTCGCACTATCGCCCTAGAAAGGAAAGCGGTGAGGCTGGCAAGCGACGGCGCTGCGACGACCGCCAACTGTCGCCATCTGCCTCAGCCTGGCTCGACACGTCCGTCTGTCCTTTGCGCGCACGCATTGCCCTCGACAACCAGATTTCGCCTGTTGGAGCCGTGCCTAGGTGCTGAAGTGCACGCACGGTACGTACCGCCAAAATGCGTAGCCTTTCTCACCACGAACCCCCCAGCCGAGCGAGGCCCGACTTCTCGCAACATCGACCTTCTCAGAATCCCGAACCAACGGATTCCTATCCAGACCGATCTGACAACAACCACCATTCCCGACAGGGTAAAGACAAGACCAAACACACGCGTGCCTCGTCTGCTGAGGACTGAGACTCCTATTCTCGAGGCGGAACTCTGGTTTTCGTGGATAATCTTTGATCAACGAGGCTAACTTCCCCAACGATCGGCGAGACGCATCCAGGTCTCCTGCCAGGCACACCATGCATCCCAACTCTCGCGGCAGAGGCGGCCATGTCCGCCGATACGGGTATGAGGGTGAGATTCACCATGGTGACCAGGGGTCGTCGCGTAGCATGCCACGAGGCCGGCCAGTCCGCAATGATGAATACAACAACAACATGTACGATGAAGGCCAGCCTTCGGGCGAGTATGGTCGTCGAGATCGTCAACCAAGCCGCGGGAGAGGAGGATATGAAGGCGATCGTCGAAGCCAACGAGATTCCGAAGAAAAAAGCTTCTCTACTACCCCCCCATGGAGAGACGCCAGCCGAAGCAGGTCCCGTAGCCCGGGTCTCGCCCCTGGTGCACCCTCTGATACCTTGATTCTCGAGGAACTTCCTGTCAATGTCCTCTCCGATGGGGTAAGTTGATGAGATTTTGATGCAATTTTGACGTGTTTTTTTTTTCTTTTCGGGGGTTTTTCTTTCAACTTCCCAACTCGGTGGCTGACATGTCTCTTCACAGCTTCACCAGAGCATTCTCAACAACTCTCCTGTTGCCGAGTTTGACAATGTTGACGTGCGAATTCAATCCACGAGAGGTTTGTGACGAGATTCCGTGCTGAATCCCCGTACTTCCCAACTAACTTTTGCGTTTTAGGGGGCCGCCGTGCTTTCGTGCAATTTGCTTCTGTGGATGAGGCGAGAGCCCTTGTGAAGAAATACTTCCCACGCCTGCCTATGCAGTTACCACATACTACTGATAGCGCTCCGGACGGTAGATTCGAGGCATACTTCCATTATGCTCGGGCTCGGGAGGATCCGGAGGATCAACGCACGAATGCGAACAACTGGACTTGCTCAGTGGTACGTTTCTGGTGCTCAACGCACTAAAGAGGATCTTTCTGACTGTCTTCTTTTAGTGTAATGCTCCCAATTACTCAACAAGGAGCGTCTGCAGGGATTGTGGTGCGCGTCCTGTCGGTATGTTGTCTCCTCTTGGTGAATGATGGGTTTCTTTTCCCTAACGCGAGTTGCAGATGAGTCGGAGTGGTTGAATACGCTTTCCGGCGCTGCTGATGTTGGCGAGCAGCCCTCGCACATTCTGGTCGTCTACCCAATCTTGTCGTCCGTAACTGAGACCATGCTGGCCGGTGACATGAAACGTCTTGAGTTGGAAGCGCCCGCTCCCGTGAAGGACACGAGTAAGGGTGCACCTAAACTCAAGTCGACAGCGCCAACAGAAAATGCGGCTGGGTATGGTGCCCGACCTGGATCTCTTCACCGAGTCTTTGTGATGAGAACGACCGCATCGAACAAACCAGCCAGGTATGGTTTTGCCGAGTTCTGGACAGTCGAGGATGCGGATGCGGCCATGGTCAAGTTTCGCATGCTCAAGTCCTTCTCTGTCGCGACCAGCCCTGCCACGGTATCCCGCACCCACATGGGGGTCTTCCTTCAGGAAGATCGCAGAGCCAAGCCTGGGATAGACAAGGAATCGTTCAGTCCTCTTATGAACCCAGCAATTCGCGTTCGATACCGGGATATTCGCCTTTACCCCAGCAACTTCACTGTGACACAAGAGCCGCCGGAGGATAAGTCTGCTGCCCAGACTACAGGCAACGGTGCCACTGAGGCCAAGAATGCAGTCATTGGTGCTAATGATGCCAATAACGCGAAGAAGCGCAAACCCGAAGGGATTCTCGTCACCCCCACATCGAAGAGGCCTTCATTCCGTGGGCACATCGAAATGTGGCAACGCAGGCAAGATGAGCTCTACGGAACCAATGATGGATCGCCTGAGAGTTTTACCAGCGCCAGTGATGCCAACCAGACACCCATCAAGCCGTCGCCCTTGAAGAAGTCTGTCAAGACGGACCAGTCTCCCCCTATCAAGTTTAAGTTGTCTCTCTCGGCTTCTTCTCTGGCTGGGCCTCAATCCGCAGCGGAGCGTGGCAGCCCTGCAAAGCGCGACAAAACATCATCTGCAACTGATGGTAAGGCGGCTCTTGAGAAAGACAAGACAGCTCTTGAGAAAGATAAGGCAGCCCTTGAGAAAGATGAGGTTTCCTTCATCGACCGAGACCGGCTCATGTGCTACATATGTTCGCGTAAGTGGAACAAGATCGAGCTCGTCGATTACCACGAAAGGACCGACAAACATAAAGCGGCCATGAATGACCCCGTCTTGGTTGAGAAAGCGCATGGGATGATGGCGAGGGCGCGAAAGACAGGCAACCAGAAATCTTCGGGGGCAGGCTCAAACGTTTCTACTCCTCAGTATCGCGACCGTGCCAAAGAGCGACGAGAGGCGTACAGCCAGCCCGGCATGCCACGCGGGCAGGATGAAGCTGGCGGCAAAGGCCCTTCAAAGCCTATGCCGGCCCCGACTAAGGAAGAGAAGGCTCCCAAGCCCGCGCAGTCCAAGGGAGCTGGCATGCTGGCCAAGATGGGCTGGACTTCAGGAGCTGGACTGGGTGCCAACGGCGAAGGCCGCACCGAAGCCATTGCGATGAACGCCTATCAAGAGCGCGTAGGTCTTGGCGCCGAGGGGAGCAACCTCGGCGACGCGGCCCAGCTGGCGGAGCAGAAGACAACGAACGACCCTGACTACGCTGCCAAGGCTAAAGACAAGGCGAGAGACCGTTTCTTGAATATGGACTGAAGCTGAAAGGCCCAAGTGGACTGAAGTGGAAAGATCCAGACAAACCGAAGCTAAAAGATCTCTACCACTGCCTGCCTTTTTTGTCTTGTTGCTTTCTGGCTTGCTTCCTCTTCATTTTCTTTTTTCAATTCTTGTTTTTATTTTTTCTGGCTTTTATTTTCTTTGCTTTGGCGGTTCTTTTGGCCGTATTTTGCAATTTCAACGCGATTTCGGATCACAACCACGAAGACCATGGTACAACGAGGAGCAGGCAGGCGACTAATTTGGGGTTGTGGCGTTTGCTTATTTTTTGCGGCGAGAGAAAACAAAAGGAGATTTGACTTGTACGATACCCGCATTGGGGTTTGAGAGAGCTGACTGATCGAAGCAGTCGAAGCATTTCTTTTGTGTGTTTGCGTGGCTCCTAGCAGAGCAACATGAGTTTCGGGTTCAGGTGAAGGGAGGGGAGGGGAGGAAGTTGTGCTTGTCTTGGTACTCACTGGTCTCTGAGGGCTACGGTTTCGAGATCAGGATGAGAAAAGAGAGTGTGTTTTTGCAGGCTTCTCGCTGAACGTCGAAGCAGCCGCGGGTGTGTTGTGTTTCTTTGGTCTCGAGTTGAGGACCATGAGTTTCGAGGGGGGATAGTTGTGCTTTTGAAGTTGCCCGATGCTCTCCGAGGGCTACGGTTTGGAGAGCAGGGGTGAGAGAAGAAGGTGTGTTTGTGCTGGCCTCTTGCTGAACAAGGGCAACCGCTCGTGTCTGTGTGGCCTCTGGTGGAGGATCACGAGGTTTGAGGTCTGGTGAGGGGGGAAGTTTGTGCTTGCGAAGTTGCTCACTGGTCTCTGAAGACTACGGTTTTGACATCAGTGAGGGGGGGAAGGGTGTGTTTGTGATGACTTCTCGCTGAAGATTGCGAGGCTCAAGGTGACGTTCCTTGATTTCTAGTTGCTGAGGATCACGAAATCATCGCAAGGATGAGAAAATGGTGTTTTTTCTGACACAAGACACTTTGGTAGAGTCAATAAACGATTAGTACAACTTGCTCACTTTGCCGTGAAGCTGAAACGACGCGTCAAGGTGCTTCATTGTTGATGATGTTACACCCCAGGAGATGGCAAGTGGGTGAAGAACAACAAGGCACGCTTTTTTCAGTGAGAAGCTCACCAAATTCGGGCCATGCGTCCTCCACCCACTTGGATGGATGGCGATTTAGATTTGTGGTTTTCCAGGGCTGAGACGAGACAGGGCACGTGGAGAGTTCCTGGAGGAAAGCGTGAATGAGAAAGGGCTGATGAAAACGGAGCAAGGCAAGACTGTGCTATCAGCCTCTAGCTCGTCGTTAGTGGGGGGAAGTTGGAATTTGGTGGAGGGCCTAGCGCGGTCGAGGTACGTACCGCTTTCTCAGGCTGGTCTGAGTTCTGAGTTCAGCGGCTGGAGGCTGAGCATCAGTGCCCGCTGTGAGCTCTGCGTGCACTTCGATTGTTAGTAGGTAGGGGCATCACCCACCCACACTGCAGAACACGGTGATTCATGGCTGCCCACAGGTCGATGACTGGCAGCGAGGGATCGATTCACGGACCCATGGCCGTGGCGGGGCAGCTGAACTCGCGGGGGAGGATTTCGGCCACTTAGCGGGCGAGGCTGACCTCAATAGGTGATCTTCAAGCCCGAGACCCTGGAACCCAGTTCTGGAACATGGGCCAGTGGTGGGCCGGGCTACTTCGTTCTGTCATTCTACACAGCCCAGGTGCAGATGCCTGTCAGTCTGCCTCTATGCGTATGTACGTGTATGCAGGCAACTGCTTTGCGGATCGAGGACAAGCGGCCGGCCTTGGCACAACATGACAGCGAGGAAAAAGCCTCATGCCTGTCAGTCAATTACCCGCTGCAGGTGTCGCCTGGCCACTGGGGGGGCTTATGAGGCCACTGTAGGTAGCACCTACCACCTAGCGGACCGCCTGTGTAGGTACTTACCTAGCCAGAGTAACTACAGGTAGCACTGTAGGTAGCACATCCAGGCAGGTGCTAGACTCGTACAGCTTGATGATGGTGTTTGGGGTGTCGATCTGGGGCCAGCTGGTTGCACATACCTGCTCTCCTCCCCCCTCCCAGGCCTCCCGCCCCTACGTTATTAGAGTTAACCCGGGCTACATTAGTAGGTGGTGTCCAGCCATCTCCATCTGAGGTGGCTGTGTTGTACCTGCTGTCTCTGTTACATACCTACCTTGCCGAACTGTGCAGCTGGTGGGAAAACAACAAATGATTCCCCGGGATCACTCACTCTGCCCAAACACCCCGACCACATAGTATTGCTGTGCTGAAACACACTCATTTGACCCAGACTATATATTATTTTAACACACACCGCACAGGGAACCGGGAGAGCCAGGACAGGGTCAAGAGGGAGCTTCGCCAGACAGCAGCATCACCATGCAGTGGGCCTACCTTCTTGGGCTGGTTGCTGCAGCCACCGCCGGCCATGTTGCGATCCCCTTCTCTCGTCAGGACTACTCAACGTCGGCCGCACTAGTCAAGCGTCAGGCCTCAAAGGACATCTCCATCGAGGCTCTCAACAACCTCACCGGCGGCGGCTACTACTCCGAGTTCTCGATTGGAACTCCTCCCCAGAAAATCAGCTTCCTGCTCGACACCGGCAGCAGCGACACCTGGGTGAACTCGGTTGACGCCGACCTGTGCAACAGCGCGCAGACCCAGGCTAGGATAGGTTTCTGCCAGACACAATGTAAGCGGACGAAATGCCCAGAGACGGACAATTGGCGTTGCACACACTGTACACTCACTCACCTTCCTCCCAGTCAATCAGAATAAAAGCTCGACATACAAGCTGGTTTCCAGCGATGGCTTTGATATCAAGTATCTCGATAGCACCGAGATTTCCGGTGATTACTTCAATGACACGGTCCACCTCGGATCCGTCTCCATCCAGAACCAGCAGCTTGGCCTTGCTCTCCAGTCCGTTAGGCCAACGGGAATCATGGGTCTGGGCTTGAGTGCCAATGTCGCCACCCGGGATAAGTACAAGACGATCATGGATAACCTTGTTGACCAAGGCTTCATTGACAGGGCTGTGTTCAGCCTGTATCTGGTCTGTAGACCCCATATCACATTGCTGGCCCCATACTGACAAGCTCCGTAGAATGACCTGGAGTCAGACTCCGGCACCGTTCTCTTTGGTGCAATTGATCAGAAAAAGTTCATCGGTAACCTGACCGTCCTCCCTCTCGCGTCCCAGACAGTTGGCTCCCAGGTCACATCCTTCAATGTCAAACTACTGGGCTTTGACCTGCTGAACCCTGATGGGAAGAACATCTTGGATCTTTCCAACTTCAACGCCAACACCGTCCTGGATTCGGGCTCCACCATCTCCCTGCTCCCTGACAAACAGGTCCAACAGATATGGAAACAGTTTGGCGTGATATCTATCAAGGGCGTCCTGTCTCCTTTCGTTGATTGTGCCTACCGTGGCAGCCGTGGTGAGGGCTACGTCTTCGAGTTCCGTTTCAATGGAAAGACGATACAAGTTCCCATGCATGAGATGGTCATAGACGCCTACGCCGATGTGCAGGAAGTCTTCCAGAACCCTTCGGTAGCAAGATACTTCAGTGGCTGGGATAGAGTCTGTATATTTGGTATCGCTTCCACTCTGGACTTCAATGTGCCCTCGTCGTTCACTCTTCTGGGCGCCTCCTTTCTTCGTTCAGCGTATGTCGTGTACGACCTGTCTAACGAGCAATTGGCCATCGGCCAGGCAAACCTGAACAGCACCGACTCGGACATTGTCGAAATCAAGTCGGGGATTGCGATCCCATCTGTCACCGGAGTGGCGAGCCAGACGTCGAATGCCTTGCCTAGCAGGACGTCAAGTGCCACCCAGACAACCTCGACGTCGTCCACACAGTCTACAGGAGGCAGTGCCCCAGACAATAACAACGCCTCTCCACGCACATTGCCATCACCGCCACTGGCGGCCATTGCGGCGCTTTTATGCCTTGGAGTTGCCTCATTTGCGCTGTAGGCACGCCGACCTGTTTATGACCTAGACATCAAGTAGACAAATATTAATGAGTATGAATAAAATGCATATTGAATTATGATGATATCGTCGGCGTTGATGTTGCCAGTGTTCAACAAGTCTAGTACTAATATAATCTTGGAAATCATTTTCTATTACAGGAAACGCCCAACTCCGTCCGGGCCTTTTGCATTTCAGGGGCATTGGAAGTCTGGATCTGATTGACCCTCTCATAGTTTCGATCCCTGCTCAGTGCCGTCCTGGTTAAGTCGTACAACTCCCTTGAATATCTCGTTAGCAAACATGACCTAGAAGAAGAAAAGAAAAGGGAAAAGAAACAAAAAGGGGGATTCGTCTCACCTCCTGCACACAGCTCGCCAGCAGCGTCCCGTCCTTGGCGAAGATCCTCTGGATGACGAGCCCCCTCTCCTCGCCGGCCCAGGGGCTGTCGAGCTCGCAGAACATCCACTCGTCGGCGCGGACCCGCCTGGGCTCGTGGAAGTAGATGCTGTGGTCGAGGCTGACCATCATGCCGAGCCTCGGGCGGGCCTCCCACTCCTCGAGGGTGGTGCCGAAGCCGGTGCGCTCGAGCTCGCGGATGACCTCTGCGCGCTGGGCTTCGGGGAGGGCGTCGACCTGGCGGGGGGAGAGGCGGTGGCCCCAGGCGTCGTTTGCGCGGATGATTGTCCCCAGCATGAAGCTGTCGGACATGTAGGCGAGGGCGTCGAGGTGGGCGCGGCGGCCTCCCTCGGGGGAGAGCTTGCCCCGGGCGCGGACCCAGGTGCGGCAGCGGCGGTGGGCGGGCTCCCTCTTCTCGCCGGGGGGGACGGGGGTGGTGATCATGGCGGTGCTCTGGAGGGGGCGTCGCGAGTCGGCGCCCGGCTGGGGGGGATCGTGGTGGTCGTCTGACGGGACGGTGTCGAGGACGCCCGGCGGTAGGGGCGCGGCGTGGTTGATGGTGCGTCGGCGGGAGGACTCGTCGTCGTCGGCGGCGCGGGCGAAGCTGATGGTGGTGGTGAAGATGCAGCGGCCGCGCTGGCGGGCCTGGACGGTGCGGGTGGCGAAGGAGCGGCCGTCGCGGACGCGCTCGACGTGGTAGAGGATCGGGATCGAGCTGGACCCCGCGAGGAGGAAGTAGCAGTGGCACGAGTGGGGGAGGAAGTCGTCCGGGACCGTCTTCTGGGCGGACGCGAGGCACTGGGAGATGACGACGCCGCCGAAGATGCCCCTCGCGCCGGGGGGCTGCCAGGGGAGGCGGGTGTTGGTGAAGATGTCGGGGCCCAGGACCGCGAGCTCGGTCACCTCGAGGACGTGCTCGATCGGGGACTTGGTCGGGTCTGGCTCGGGGGGACGGAGGAGGGTTGGGCGGTCTTCTCTCGACATGGCGAAGTGGTGGTTTCGTGTGGAAGCTCGGTCGAGTGGGAGTGATCCGGATGGGTGGTCTATCCAATTTCAGGCGACGTGGTTGATGCAATGAAACACAGTAACAGAACCCCCTTTCGTCTTGGAATACGACAGAAGGGAAAACAAAATCCCAGGTGCCACGAAATGTAATTATATTAATGCACGCGATGGACGGAGGATGCGACAGATTTAGCCATTCGTGCTCCGTAGTTGAATCGCAGCTGAAATGCCGAGGCTCGGCATTCCCTAGTTACTCCACTCGCCGAACACCGTCGTCCCTATCAATGATCATCATCAAATCTGCGCATTCCACCATTTGCCAATTGAATACTAATTATAGAGCGTGATTGGGTAGAAGGCCAGGACCCTGAGCAGGAATCCTGGCAGGATTTACATCTGAAACTGTCCGTGCTTATCGGAATTTCGTATGAGCTTAACGCACCCTTCCAAAACTCCGTCGGGGAGCTTGATACGGCCGCTCATGAACATGAGGGAAACGTGCTCGCCATACATAGCTGGATGAAATAGGATGATATCAATGCATATGATTTCTCGTCTCCTGAGGCCGAAACGACCAAAAAGAAGTAAAATATCCACTTTTGGGTCATTTATACTAAATATCCGCATCTTGGTATATAGGCTCCAAACCCTCCCATACGTTGGGGTCCCCGTCAGGCCCTCCCTTGGCTCTTAGATCCCAGTACTTGCCATTAAAGTTCCAGAACTTTTCGCCCGTTACCGGATCGCGGTCCTTGGAGAACCAAGCGGGCACGAACTCCTGGCCGCTAGTCTCACGGGCCTTTCTCCGAGCACGCTGGCCCTCCTCCAGCCGGTTCTTCTCCGTGGCAGCAAAGTCATACTCTCCCTCTTCCATGGCACGCTGGTCTGGCCGCAGGCGGGAGTCTGTGGGTGCAAGCCAGGGCCTGAGCTTCTCATCAATGTGGTTGAATGTTAGCACGAATGGCGTGAGGTTGAACGGGATACCCGTGGGTCGTTCATTCGCCTCCCAGATGAGATATGCTCTGCTAGGGTCGCTGAAGCTCCCGGTGTGTACGGGACCGGTCTCCTTCTCCTTGGAAGGGGCATCGATTGTGGCCTCATAGCCGGGGGTGAGCCGCACGTAAAATCTCGAGTTCCAGCGCCCGCCCATGCTCATCCGTACATTTCCACCCGCATCAAGGACCTTGCCGGTGACCTGGTAAGCGCTGGAGGCTTTCCACCCACGAGGCTTGAAGTCAATCAAGGCGACCTCTCCCGTGTTCCAGTTCTTGATCTCCATCAGGCCGTATTGGTCTACGCTTGGGTTGCCAGTGATGATACCAACGACGCAGGACGTCACCTTCTTCCATGTGTACAACTCGTCGGGGCCTCCATCAGTGGGTCGCAGCTTGAGAAACCACGTTCCCAGTGGATTGAATTCGAATGATTTTCCGTAGAATTTCGACTGGACGCTGGACTCGCCCCAGTACGTCCATCTAGGTCCGTCGGCGTGGCATGCTCCGATGGGAGGGTGGTGGCTCACCTGCTCACAGATGAACCGGTAATTCTTATCAGGTCGCACATACTCAAAGGTCTCTCCAAGAAGAGGGTTGAAGGGCTTTGCAACACGTCCGATGGTCGAGGCATATTCACTGGCGGCGAATGCTGCAACATAGACCAGCCGTTCAATCGAATCTGACTTCTCGGCGGCGCGATTGATAAGGTCGATATATTCAATATCCTCACAGCATCGATGCAGCAGTGATGTGGGTTCGTTGAATGATACTGGCAATGTCATCCTGGTCATATCCTTGCCAATCATCGACTTGAGAATGCCCTGTGTATGTACTTGTCAGCGTCAAATTGCCTCGAGGATTTCAGCGAGCGACTTACCCAGAGAGACACCTTAGGTCGGTTGTCGGAATCCATTTTGAGCCTATGTCGAATACCATTTTCATATCCATTGAAGGAGCTGCTGATGTCAAAGCCATCGGATACCGCTACCTCCTTCTGGGTTTCTTCAAGCCCCGCCTCGGCCAGGGTCACGTCTGCAACCTCGACCTCGCCAGCATCAACGGCATCGAAAAATTCCTCCTCGTCTTCCGATTCACTCTCTGACAGGGCAGCGATCTGTTGAAGGGCAGTGGGCTTCCTACGCAGGCTCCTGCTCTCGTCGACCTCATCCTCTTCCTCGTAGGACGGTATCTTCGGGGTCGGCGCCGTCACTTGCAGTGTGGGAGTGCCTTGCTCCATGACCTCTCGGAGTGCCTTCTTCGTCAGCTTGCGCTTGTGCTCCGCCTCTCCCATGCGGGCTTCTAGCTCCTCGTGTTCTTTGGCAACCTGCGCCATGCTCTCTTCCCACATACGGCGCATGTCAGACTCGCGATCGAGGCGGTACTGCCAGAATGCATCGCGGTCCTTGGAAATACGAAGCAGGTCACCCACAAGTCCGGTCAAACTCCGAATAGCGCCGTCATAGGTTGCAAAGGCCGACGCAACCTTGGTGTCGGAGAGAGGTGTTCCCGGGTTGCGGCCCGTTTCCAGCATAAGAGCAGCATGAACCTGAGATAGAGTTTCGAGCTGTAGCTTGGCTGACTGGGCGGTGATGTTCAGAGCATCTCTAGTGGCAGTCGGCTCCTCGTGCCCACTGATATCATCACCGTAGTCATCCTCATCGTCAATGTCTCCCAAGTGATGGGTATTGCTGTGGACATTGCTGCGGACACGCGAGAAATTGGCTTCGGTAACAGCATCGGCAAACTCATCATCATCCTGGCCGTCAAAGGCAGCGTCGTGGTGATCATTCCGCCCCGATGCCTTGACACTTGGCAGCGAACGACTTGGCAGGTGAGAGGTGCTCTGCCGAATGTCCGATATGCTCGTTGTTTCGCTGGAAGGCTCGATCCCAAGAGATTGGTGGCTCTGCTCGGCCTTGGCCTGCTTGAGAATTTCCGCGTTCCGAGCTTGCTGTCGCTCCTCCTCTCTGGCCTGATCCTTCGTCCACTGGATAGAATTGTTCAACGACCAGTACCAGCGCTTGGCCTCGACCTCGTGGTTGGCTTTAAGAGTGTACTTGACCGAGGACTTTCCGTGGATCTCGAACTTGGTCTTCTCATCCGCGCTCATGTGAAGCTTGGCGATCTTCATGTTGATGGCTCCGCGGCAGGCTGAGCCCGCATCATCTTGATGTTTATAGTAGCTGAGGACGCCGTCCTCGAGCACAAACCATCGCAGCTGGTACCCCTTGCGGTAGTTTGTCCATTTCTTGAGGTAGCCCTTCATCTCACGGGCTTCACGGCCAGCCAGGGGATCGCCAGCTGCCACAGCGGCGGCGGTTTGAGATGCAGCGTGACCTAGGACAGCCTTCTCTTGAATTACACGTTGCGCAGCGACAGCAGCAGGCGACCTCTTGATGATGGCCTTGACGTTGTCGTCGTTGGTGATGGACTGGGGGAGCTTTCCTTTGCGGTCGCGACGGAAGGGGTCGGCTCCATGGAGCAGAAGTGTTTGGATCAGTTTCGTGTCCTTCTTGCGGGCGGCTTCATGCAAGAGAGTGCCTCCAGTGCTGACCGTGACTGGCTCGGAAGCAAATTCGGGACTGTTGATGTCGATGACGGTCTTGAAGCGTGGCTCCTCGAGTAGCTGCGCCAGACCATCATTGTCGCCGTTTGCAATGAGTGCCTGGACCTGCCTGATCTTCTCCTCGGTGTATATGGATCGTGAAAGCTGGAGCTGTTGGAAGATTTCGGGGGTTCGAGCGAGATCGATGGGGAGCTTGCCCTGCAAGTTTGCGACGGCATCATTGATATTCTTGTGCTCCAGGAGCAGCTTGACAACGGGCGTGCGGCCCTGAGCGGCAGCAATATGGAGAGGGGTATTGCCCTCCTTATCGCGTGCGTTGAGGTCGAGGGTGCCCTGGCCGTCTGACAAGACATACTCGACGACGGGGAATTCGGCGCATTGGATGGCCAGGTGCAAAATGGTGGTATCATCCAGCCCGGAAGCAGAGCCGCCTAGGAGCGAGGAAGTGCTTGGGCGTGGGCCATCTTCGTTGACGGATTCTCGAATGACTTTGGAAATGGACGCTGTGTCGCCGCTCCGAAGGGCCTCGACGACTCGGAATTTCTTGACAGACTGCTCGAGGCTTGCGCCCTTATCGTGGCTCGTGGTAGGCTTGAGGGGGATCGGGGAGGGGACCGGGGCTGGAACATTGTTGTGGTTATTGTTGTTCGCCGAGGGCGTTCTGGTCAGGTTGGCCGAGGTTACGGAGAGCCTGGAGCTGTGATGGCTCCGAGTGCTCTGCTGGTGCGACATGGAGCCGTGTGGATGCCTGCCGGCGGTGGCTGAAGAACCGTTGTTGCTTGTTCGGCCGTCTTCAGAGCCAGACTCGTCTTCGCGCGTATCCTTGCGCCTCAGGAGGGACAGCGCATGCGCAGATCGTGAGCGTTTGTGGACGCTGTATGAGGGGAGCAACAACAATTAGCTACCCAGACAGACTCTTGAGCTTCACGTCCACGTTGGGTTGGGGTTGGAGGGGGCCGGCGAACGAGGTTGAGCTAGGCAAAGAGAGCCAAGAAAGGGGCTGGAGGGGTGGAGTGACGACACGACAGCTGATGGGAAGAATGGGAGCATGTAGCTCCAATTCTGCATGTCGTTTGTTCGTGTTTGGGTTTAGGTTTGGACCTTGGGGACGGATCGTGCTGTACTTACCTCTCGCCGGCGTCAGACATTATGGGCGCCGAGAAATTAGGGTTGGGTGGTCAATGGTTAGAGTTGAGTGATGTGATGCCGTCACCGCCTCGAGAAAGGTGGCTGGCCAGGCGATGGAGAGTGGACCAGGGGAGGGGAGGGGAGAGGAGGCTCGAGGGGCAGACGGCCCAGGCGACAGCAGCGATTTTGGGAGGTGCCTGGCAAGCTCTGGGGACGGCCCTGGACAACTCGACGAGCTATGGTGGTTTTATTTGCTGCCGACGTTGGGACTAGAGATAACTAACCCAGAGTTTGAGGCCAGGCTCGGTGGAGATGGGCAGTAGCAGCAGACAGACAGCCAGATGGAAGGAGGCCTGATGAAGGATGTGATGCGGTTGGCTTAGGTCATGGAGGCGGGGCTCAGCAGTGCTTTACAATGGGCTGCTGTGTACTGGTACAGTGGGTTTCCCTTGAGGACCCAGCACAGGTCGGGTACCTCTAGTACAGGGTGGTGCGGGTACATGACTTACAGCGCCTGGCCCCTGTCGCCGTCCATTGCCGTCGTCCTGCAGCTGTGGTCATCTTCTAATACGCACACACATAGTATCAAAGGTCGGGTACTTCTGGCTGCAATACGCTCTGAGCCAGGGGGAAGTACCGGCTGCTTGCCTTACTAGAACAGGACGAGTCAGTACCTGTCACGGAATCCATCATGTCCATCGCAGCAGCAGTGGATGAGGTGCACGTGTAGCGCAGTCGCAGGTGGCTCTCTGCGTGTCCCAGCCAATGGCGCGCCGTAGCGGACCCAAGTGGCTTCAGGTTCCTCGAGCCAAGCCAAGCCAATGCCGCGTAAACATTAAAAAAGAAAGTATGAAGCCATTCGAACGTAGTATCAATCCGTGGAAATGACATCTACCCACCTGACGGCAGTTGCGGGAGGGATCATGGCTGTGCCGTTCACCGCCACCACGTTGTCACCTCCATCATCATCACAGCGCCGCCGCCGCCACTGCTCAGGACCGCGTCGTCAGTCATGTAAGCAGGACCTTGGTCCTCGCCAGATATGCACCCCCCCAGGATGCTAATCGCAGGCAGAGGTAAACTCTCGCGTGTTTCGGGCAACCCCGAAAGCTTGAACAGACTACCCGTGGACAGCGGGGCATGATCATACTTCCCGGTGAGTGACTTTGCTGAAAACCAACATCAAAGTATGGCCGTCCAATTACAGTACGGCCAAGTCAATATTTCAATTCGTTCTGTGGACAGAGATAAGGGGGTCACCTAATCGTGCTTTTGAAAACAAAGGCCCGTACCACCTGGAAAGGTCGCATCTGCCCACCCTCCAGGCCACTCATCCATGCCCAGAGCCATCACATCCGAATATCAATCGTCATCCTCAGCCCCAGAGGTTCGTTTAGGTTCGTTTGTAAAAACCGACGTCTTACCTACTACTGAATAGCGCCGGATCGGCAGGTCGATCCAACTTCCGAAACAGAAGGATTCCCCATTCAGTGCTTCTCTCCCCCAAGCCGGACCACATGGGTACCCAGTAAAATTGTCATGGATGCTGTAGGTAAAACCGTTTTTGGCTGGCTGGCGTCATCGTCATCGCCCCAGCTTTGAAAACCACCATCATCAGGCCTGGTGGTTGCCAACCTCTGGCTGCCTCCCGTCTGACCTCAGCCAGACATGTCAGGCTCGGGGGGCTATTTGATCCCTTGTACCGAGTCACTTTATCCAAGCAAAAACTGGGAAGAACTACCTTGACGAATTCTCGTTGGCCATGATGGTTGACAATTCAACCTGACTCTCTTCCGTTTTCCCCGCCGATCTCTAAAAGCGAGTACTGAGTCAGTTCCATGGTCATTATTAATCAATGAATCCGAAACTTCCGCGGCAAAAGGCTAAAAGTGTGTTTTGGGTGTTTGGGTGAGCTGTAAATCTGATTGGTGATCAAAGTTCCAATATTATCTCGGCGTCTACTTCTTTGAGGTCACTGGAAACTAAGCTGTCCATGATCATTCTGTATATCGGCTTTGCGAACTATCAGTTATCCAGACGAAACTGCGCCTAAGCTCACAGGAAATGGGCTGCCCTTGACATGCATAGAGTGAACATTAAGGGATCGAATATAAACGGCACGAGATGATTTTGAGGATTCTCGCTCAAACATCTACCTTGCGGCGAGCCTTTTTCCTCTCCCGAATAGCCATAAGATGCTTAGTAGCCTCCACCTCTCGCGCAAATCGTTTCCGCGCCGCACTCCTCTCGTTTGATTTCTGCTCCCTCACTTTATTCTCTGTGACTTTCCAGCGGTTGTCACTGCTCCAATTCTGGCCCCATCGAAGCCAGAACCGATAGATCCCAAATCTTATAAGTATCCATGTAGTTCCCTCACGGTATATAGACCAAAGGAATGTCCGTACAAATGCGCTGAATGCGAGAATGCAGACGAGAAGGATGATGCCAGCCGTGACGCCAACTAGCACCACCTTGTTAGTAGATCCTCAAATCCTCGGGAATCGTTTACTCACACATGATTTGTAGCTGGAAAGCTATTGTGACCGGCTTCTTATTCCTTGTAGGGTCTGGATCTAATTCCGGATTGTTCATGCCAAACACTCCAGCAATAAATGCGGCCGGAAGCTGAACCTGTTAGATCTGGGACGCCGATCATGGAGAACTGGGATAACCTCTTACAAATAGGATCGTCATCGTGGTGAATACCATAATCGCCCGTCCTTGCTTGACAGCCTCTTCCCCATGTCTAATTGATTGCCAAGCTTGGATGATGCTAGCTTGTTGCTGCTTCAGGGACAAAAGATAATCGAGCTTTTCTCACTATCAGCATGCTATTCCGTTTAGAATCTTCGATTGTGGGAAAGACTCACCCCTTCCGAAGTGCTAATAGCACTCCCCTTCAACCCTTCCAACTCTCGGAGGCGGCTGTCCGTGTCTGTCAACAGCCTCGTTGCTGATTTTTCAAACCATTGGGATGGATTTGGCTTGTCGGAGCCTGTAGTTTGAGCGCCATCCTTTCCATCGCCGATTATAGTGCTAACATTAGCTATAAATTTTTCGATGACTCGCTTCTGTTCATTCACGAGGTGCAGCATTATCCCAAGCTCATCTAGAATGTCTCTTATTTCTCTCTGAAGCATCCCCTCCGGCGTTATGTTGAGAAGAGGGATGTGAAGCTCCTCGAGATTCGCATGCTGGTGGGAGTCGGGGGCAAGCGATACGCGGCGAAGCTTTTCTGCTGACTCCCACATATGACTGAAGGCGAGAGTTTGCTTGTGTGTCTATCACAAAAAGGTCAGTCTGACTCAACAAGCGGAGTCATTCCAAATGATGAATGGGGGCACATACGACACGGCCAATTGCCCTTGAAAATATGTCGAGAACAGCCGGCCGCCTATCCTTGGTCTTTGTCTCATCAAAAATAGTTCTTGTGCATTCATTGAGAATGATGAGTGCCAAGTCATAAACAGTCTTGATCTGGTTGTTTCTGGCCCTTTCGACACGCTCGCGAATGGACTTGTGTACCCCTGATGCGTCTTGCTTGTTCACGCCATATCTCTTTGGAAAGAAGGTGAGAATGGTGTTTTCATCCAAGATCCACATCCAGAGCTGGTCCACCATGATCAGCCTCGATAGTTTTCGAATGTTTTCGAGGCAGCGAGGGCACCTTAGACCCCCTGCCGAGGCCGAGTCGGCACCCAGTTCCACCAACTCCCCGTCCTCGTTGCGGACCCGGATGGGCCTACAGCTGCATCCGAATACTTCAGACTTGCAGAACTTGCACCGGTGTCCGCCAGGTTCTTTCTGGCTGCTGCTCTCATCTGGCTGTGCTTCATCCTCGGAGGTATCCAGCTCCACTGGCGGACATTTTATATCTCCCTTCCAATTCTCCGTGTGGCGTTTGGCGGACGCACACTCGTGGCATCGCCGATTAAGAAGCTTGTACCTTCTCGCGTCTAAATTCGGGACTTCGAAAGATGTCAGGTTCGTCTTCGGGAAGTCGCCCCTTTCATGGCAGTTCCAGTGGACCTTGTCCCCCTCGGTTTTCCATTGGTGAAGTGCGTCTTCCCTGGGCGTAGTCTCTCGGTACACAACCTGGTCACGGTCCCTGGTCCTGGTACTCTTAACCGAATGGTAGTACGCTTGATCGAGGGTCCGCCGAGGGTGCATGGGGGATTCGTGAAATAGATACTTCTCCAGCATCATCTTGTCTCGGTAATTGTCCATCTCTTCAACCAACCTGGAGGCGTCGTAAAGTAGCTGTGCCAGAGGCTTCTTAGGAAACAAGAGCCGGCCGAACTTGTCTCTTGTCAGCTTGAGATTCTTGGATTTCCTGAGAGGGTACTTCTTTGAATATGCCATCACCGCGCCGGGCAGCGTGTCAATGTTTCGGATCGTGTCCCATCTTCTTGGCCTCGCCGCTTGCTTTGAGGGGCTTGATTCTTCGAGCATTCTGTCCTTTCGTCGACGTTCTGCCGCCTCCCATTCACCTTGTTCGATCTCCAGATTGTGTTTCCCAACGAGATTATCAATCACTTTAGAGAAAGTTTGTGCCTTTCGGTCGGTATCCCAATGGAGGATGGGCATCTATTTACAGTTAGTAATATCCAAGGAAGCAGAGTGGCCGCCGACATACAAAAAGAACTACATTTCTTGGAGACTGCTCGGCCTCCTCTGGATCTGGAGGTAGAGGGTTAGTCTAGATAGCTTATATTTGCACAATCCTTTCCCAGAATCTATCCACTTACTAGAGGAGACCAGCTCACAAAGGGGGCGAAGATGTCTCGCGTGAATGGAAGATTCATGGCTCCCGTGCATTCGGCCCTTCCAGTACTCGTTTCGAAGCACCGTGTTTGAGGGTGTTCTTTTCTTGGTGTTTGTATTTTGCTCGGAGTCGGTCTCGGAATCTCTGAAATAGAGCGACATGACGTCCTAGATAAGTAGAGTGAGCGTCGTGCCTGAATAAGACATACGAAAAAATTTCGTACCTCAACCCACTAGTTCCAAAATATGAATCAGCACAAGAACTCATTTTTAATGCTCAAAATTCGATAGAAAATTCTGTCTTGTATCACTGACCTTCATGTTGTTTGCGGGAAAATGTAGATATCTCAAGTGACTCATGTCGGTGTTGCGCTGGAGGAAGTTGGAAACGTCCTGGTCGTTGGATGGTTTTCCTACAAGGTCGTGCATAGCTGCTTTTCGACCTGGGAAACTTCCTTTCCAAATACGCTCTCCTTCTGTTCTTGAGGAACCAGCTAAAGTAACACTGTCAAGGTTTGGGTCGTCTCGAACATAAGAGGCTGGGCTTGAATCTGTGAGCTTTTGCAACTTGAATTCCATCAGGTAACCATTGATGTCTTTGTCCGGGTCATATGTGGATTTCTCTTTCTTTTGTGGACCGCCTTGGTCTTGATGATCGTTTGGTGTCCCATTTGGCAAAACATTACCGTGGTTCAGTCTGGAGGAATGCCCATTCTCAACCACGTGGCCATTCATATGGATATGTTCCTTGATTGGATCGAAGGTGTCCTCGGCCTTCTTTGGGCAGTCACAATGTGTTAGTCTACCAATTCTCAACTTCTTGTCGATCTCTTTTTTTCGACCCTCTCGCCATGCTTGCATACTTTCATTGACGTTTCGCACAAGGCAAAGCTGGTCAGTGCCTTTGGATCCTGGTGAAGTTCCGTTCGCTGCTGGCGTTCTACCACACCCAGGTGTAGTAGCGACAAAGCCCTTCAGTCTTCGGACTCGTCGCAGTTCATTCTTTATTTGGTCCTGCTCGTTCTTGGGTAGGGCGTTGAAATAGATCTCTCTCTCGCAAATCTCGAGGCACCCAAAGAAATGCGCGACATGATTGGCTACTCTGGTGGTGTCTATCGTCTTCGGCGAGATTTTCTGTCTTTCCTTTCCATCTTGTCTATCATGCAGCTCCGCACTGATACAGTAACGAGGTTCAGACATTGGAATAGGGACTAACTGTAAGTCGTTGGTTTGAAGTTACGGCTGGAACCAGCCAGGGCTGTAGGTTGCGTACTCCCATCTTGAATAAGTACTTGCAACCACAACAAAGCTGCAATTGAGCTGTGTATTACCAATCACCAGGGTGCGATTAATGGTCATCCAAACCGTCCGTGGGCTTCGTCTGAACGCCTCTCGATGCAACTTGCGGCTGACAGATCGCCATGCAGTCAGCAGCCCCCATGCAACAACAACAATAATTCCCCCCAAGCTGAGATTGTGCCCCTCAAGTCACCCCACCGTTCCAACAAGGCTGGGGAATCGCTTAGTTGATGGTTGGCGGACAATGGTTTGAAATGGTGGTCAGAATCCCCCCAAAAAGGGGCACTATCGCCAAATGGAACCCAGAATCTGAATTTTTAGAACAGGGAGGTGACTCCAGGAGCATCAGCTCAGCCTTATCGAGACCACCTCCGCTCTTCGCCCCGACTCCCCTGCATTTGCATTTGATCGCAGCTGAAAGCGAACCAGGGAAGGGGAAATGCCGCAAGGCAGCTACAATTGCTCCCTCCACAATCAGTACAAAGTACCTCGCATTTTACGAAGAAGCTCAGCAGCTTGGTGAAGGGTTTGTGTTCGCCTTGGTGAATGGGCCGGAAATCGAAAGAATGACAGGACGTGTAAGTGAGAAAAGCGTTCCATAGGCAGTACTTGAGAATGTTGCGCACGCCTAGAGAATTCGACAAGGATTATTTACGTCGTGATACTCTCTCTTCATCCAAGTCACTCTTTTGTGGCACATATTAATGGTCAAGTCAGTCCTTAGGTACAAACCAAGGATTAAGGTAAAATTTTCTCCCAAATCTTGACTCTTGTATAATTTATAGAGAGAACTTCATCGCTTTGGTTCGAACGACACATCAGTGAGCAACTAGAGGGAGGGATTATCTAATGCTCGACCAAGTCCCAAAACCTGTCAATAACGCGGCCATCACGCCCATCGCAATCTTCTATATCGAAATCCTCCAACTTCGGAAAATACCTTATGATTTGGCCGGCCAATTCAGCAGCAGATATAGACAAATAGCTAGAGATTCATACATTAGTAAACAACTGCGTGGTTGAAGGTTTTAGTCCCACATACTCGGTGTTGTCTGTTGAAATCCGCGCCAGGTAAAGCATTCTCAAATGTTGGAGCAGTGGCTCTTCCCCGGCCTGGTCCAGCAAAGATCTTAGATCGCAGCGGAGTCCCCTTCGCATTGAAAACTGTTCAAGTTTGGGGCATTTGGCCGAGAGAGACAACAGCGCTGCACCGGTGAGATCAGCCAAGAATTCCAGCCGCAGACACCGCAGACCAGGAAGTGCGGATATCATGTCGTGAAAATCTGCATCACTGAACGGGCTTGTCGTATCACGGCGGTCAAAGTCCACCCCAAACCGGATAGATAGCATTGTTAGCTTGCTGAGAGATTTAAGCGACAGTAGTTGTGGCGCGGAAAACAAGACATTGCAATGAAATGTGCATTCGAGCTGAGTCAAGTTTTCGATTGCCGAAAGCGGTGTCAGCATATCATGTTCACTGTCTTCAAATTCCAAATGTATTTTGGTGAGATGAGGGAGCATCGTGACAATGTAAGACACAGATATCGATGAGAGCGCACAGGGGACGGTGAACGAATCGAGAGATGGAAAACGGTTGGGGTTTTGGGCGACAGTCTTCGATAGCAACTCGGGCGTTAACGAATCGCACCAGCTCAGTGTAGATAGGTTTTCCAGTTCCGAAATACAAAGAAAGAGCTCATCTGAGAGTCCCCCGCACCAAAGATTCAGGTCGCGGAGTGACTCTGTCTGAGAGATGAATTGGAGGAGCGTCTCCCCGGTGAGTTTTGGCCTCTTGTGATCCATTTCCGTGTTGTCTATGACGAGCACCTGAAGACGGCGGCACGTGGATTGAAGCTGAAAGACTATCTCGTCAGAGAAGTCCTCGCCGTAAAAAGCAAAACTTTGTAGGCTTGGTTGGATGTAGGGTTTGATTAAATGTTCGCTGCCCTGAGGGAGCCAGTATGGAGAATTAAAGTCAATTGACTTGATCCTATTGAAACAAGCGTCGGGAAGGTCCTTTGGAATGTCACGCTTGTTGCCGTCAAATGCAATACCCTCAACCTTGGAAGCGTAAAGCTGTCGACGACGACTATCGGCGATGTTGGCGATGCTGGTGAGGGCATCCCCTTCGACCTGGCTCCAGAGTCTATCAATCGCGCAAGCAAACCATACACTATTTGCTCGCGCTGCCGAAGCTAGACTTGAATAGTCCCCTTGACCATGAAGAATGGCAAATACCTCGGATAGTATCTCGGGCAGCGCCATGGCTCGTGCCGTAGCTGTGTCTGTTGACATGTTGGTGGTGAAGAGCGGTGTCGTTGAGTGAAGTTTGTGGCCGCGAAAGGAAGCTTAGCTGAGTGACATGTAAATCAGTTCATAGGACCCAACATAGAATCATTTCCCAACTACAATAGAAAGGTCAGAAGTTGACTTCTGCGGTCTGTTGTTTTATCCTCCAAGTCTATGTTAACGAGAAGACGAGAGACATTTATGGGTCGATGGGCTGGCCTGTCCTATCATCTGCTTACTAGGCCTAGGTTCCATCTCGCACCCTCTTATTTTTTCCTTGGCCTTGGCAATTAGGCCGGGAAATTCTTTCTTGCATAGACAAGGAGCCTTTTTGCTATTGCAAGATCTCAAAAGAGAATTAGTGAAAGTACCAACTATTTAGCAGGGCCGGCATGTGATAATACAGTGATGCTTTAGGAATTTAACCTGACAATTATTAGCTAGTGAGACACAGACGTATTAATTATGTGACCAGCAATAACGGATTCATAGCAAAAACAAACGAGGAGGATATTGCCAAGTACTGTCAGGGCCTAGGGAAGACGCCCCCCACTGGGTGATGGCGATTGAAGAAGTTTCATATAAATGAAATGCCGAGATTAGATATCGGATCATCACACATTTGGAAGTAGCCGTTGTGATGTGAAAATACAAGCTTCGGTTAATCAGTCCCCACGAAGAAAGGTCGCTACTCAGTGCCAACAAGAAAATATGAGTCTTGGCTCTTAACACAAAAGTGATCACATCACTTGGCTTAGCCTAAGAGTCCGAGAGTCACTTTAATTACTTGGAAGAACATAATAGATAAACAGGTAGATTTCATTGCTCTTGGCTGAGGAATATAAAGTACCAACCGCACGTGTGAAAATGGAAGGATCTAAGATAACTGTGAACCCAAAAATTAAGAATATTCAAAACACCAAATTAATTCATGCCATCACTTTTACAGGGCGAGCAACTGAAGACACATGACCAGCACGATTCCTCCCAGCCCGACCGCCACATTGGAAGCACCCGCCTTGGCTGGTGCAGCGGTGGTGCTGGCCTTCTGGCTGGCAGTGGTGGTGGCGGTTGTAGAGCTTGAAGCAAGCTGCAGAACGACGGTTGTCTTGAAACCTGAAACAGTGGGAAGTACTGCGGGAGTGGTCTGGCTGCTTGATGCCGCGACCTGGCTCTGAGTCTGAGTTTGGGTCTGGGCTTGAGTCTGGGTTCGGCTCTGGCCTGCATTGCCGCCATTATTGGGTGCGTTGCTTGTAGCAGGGCCATTGGCGGCAGTGGACTGAGTCGGTTGCTGGACGTTGCTGCCAACAGTCCTTGTCTGAACTGGGGCACTGCCTTCGGGTTGCTTTGATGAGGGGGCACTGGGTTGGCCAGTTGGCTGCGTCTGCGGTACGCCTCCCGTCTGGGTGACGGGGCAGACTGTAGTGTACAGCGCAATGGTCTCAGTGGTGACATAACCACCCTTGGGGCAGTCAACGTACACTGGGCAGCTGGTAATGGTCCTGACTGTGGTAGCGAATACAGTGCTCGTTGTCCAGCCGTTCGCACCTTGGGGTGGCTGAGTAGTAGCAGGACCACTGGCCTGGGTGGTTGCCGAGCCTCCGGCCGTCTTAGTTGTGTCGGCTGCCGTTGAACCTGCATTGCCATTCTGACCACCGTTGTTGTTAGAGCCCCCACCGGTAGTGGTTGAAACCAGGCCGGTACTGGTACTGGAAGCAGCACCGCTTCCGGCTAAAGCTGTAGAACTAGACCCGAGCAGGGTAGAGGAAGCGCCGCCTTGAGTGTTAGCGAGTGCAGTACTGCCTTGAGTATTGGTTGACGCAGTGCCGATGACGGAGGAAGATCCTGCAGATGTGAGAACCCCTGTAGATTGGCTGGCCGGTGCCGTGTTTTGTGTTGTCATGGTAGAGTTGGACCAGGACAGTGTCGATGAAGCAGAGACAATACCGCTGGCTCCTGTGTTACCTTGAGTTGACGCCCCAGGTGTGCTTGAGCCAGCTGTGGTGGAAGGAGCCGGGTCAGACGTAGCCGAAGGTGTTCCGATAGCTGATGAAGAGGTGCTACCGGTTGAGGCACCTGTAGTAGCTGAAGGAGTAACACCACTTGAAGGAATAGTACTAGCCGAGGGACTGTTGCCAGCTGAAGGAGTACCGGTTGATTGAGAGTTTCCGGCTGAAGGGGTACCATTAATTGAAGCGGTTTCGCTCACAGAAGGGGTTTCGCCAGATGTAGGAGTCTCAACGATAGGGGTTTCGACGACTGAAGGGGTAACAGTGGCTGATGGAGTTTCACCGGCTGAAGTTGCAACACTAACTGAAGGAGTGTTGCTGGCCGAAGGTGTCTCAACAGCCGAAGGGGTAACTTGGGCCGAAGGAGTTTCGCCGGAAGTGGGAGTCTCAATGACAGAGGGGGTTTCAACAGCTGAAGTTGCAACGCTCACTGAAGGAGTGTTGCTAGCTGAAGGGGTTCCGTCAGCCGAAGGTGTGGCATTGCCTGAAGGCGTAGCATTGTTCGAAGGCGTCACACCAGTTGAAGAAGCTCCATCGGTAGAAGTTCCACTAGCAACGGGAGTTTCGCCAGCGGAAGGAGTGTTGCTAACGGAAGGAGTTTCGCTGGCTGATGGAGTCTCAGTTGCTGAAGGAGTGCTACTAGTTGAAGGAGTTCCGCTAGCAACGGGAGTTTCGCCAGCGGAAGGAGTGTTACTAGCGGAAGGAGTATCGGTAGCTGAAGGAGTTTCGCTGACTGAAGGAGTCTCAGTTGCTGAAGGAGTGCTAACAGCTGAAGGAGTGCTAACAGCTGAAGGAGTGCTAACAGCTGAAGGAGTGCTAACAGCTGAAGGAGTGCTAACAGCTGAAGGAGTGCTAACAGCTGAAGGAGTGCTAACAGCTGAAGGAGTGCTAACAGCTGAAGGAGTGCTAACAGCTGAAGGAGTGCTAACAGCTGAAGGAGTGCTAACAGCTGAAGGAGTTCCGCTGGGCGAGGGGGTTTCGCTAGCAGAAGGGGTTTCGCTGGCAGAAGGGGTTTCGCTGGCAGAAGGGGTTTGAGCAGCTGATGTACCAACGTCAGTTGATGGTGTGTTGCTGGCAGAAGGAGTAGAACTGGTTGTAGGAGTGGCGCTTGCAGAAGGGGTTTCACTAGTCGAAGAAACGTCGCTGTCTGAAGGAGTCACGGTGGCAGAAGGCGTATTGCTATCCGAGGGGGTTACGCTAGCAGAAGGCGTACTGTTGTCTGAAGGGGTTCCGCTCGCTAAGGAAGTACTACCAGCTGAAGGAGTAACGTTGGACGATGGAGTGATGCTGGCTGAGGGAGTTTCATTGACTGAGCTGCTGGCGGCCTCTGATGGAGTTTCGCTGGCTGAAGGAGTTGCGCTAGATGAGGGAGTTCCGGAAGCTCCAGCACCTGATGCAGCGGCAGCAGTCGACGAAGGAGTGCTACTCGGTTCCGGGGTGCTCGCAGAAGCAGCAATGCTCGATGAGGGTGTGCTAGATACGGCGGATGACATACTCGTAGAAGCTCCCGTGGTTCCTGGCGTGGTGCTTCCTGCGGATGAGACTGGAGTAGATGATGGAGTAGAAACGGGCGCTGAAGTGGTTGAGGGGATAGACGAAGCTGGCGTTGACGAAGCTGAAGCAGAGGTTGTTGAAGCCAACGAAACCGGTGTAGGGGTCGACGAGACAGACGAGGATGAAACTGGAGTCGCTGCGACTGCCGGAGTAGTTGACACAGTTGGAACCGGGTCGCATCCATACTTCAAAGCCTCCTGAACACGTTGGTTGAAAGTCTTTCCGTCAACGACGTTTGTCGCACCACGGGTCAGATCCCACAGCGAGATACCTCCGAAATGCTTCTTATCCTTGACGCGGCACACCAGGTCCTTGACTGCCGCGGGGTCGATGTAACCCGCAGAAGCCGCATCGCTGCTCGCGGGAAGACCGATGAAGATCTTGGCGTTCTGGCTCTTGTCGCTAGAGTCGACGATATTGATCCAGTCATCGTAGTTGAACTTGTCGTCGGTATTGCAGTTGTTGTCATTATTGTAGAACTGGACAAAGAGCGCGTCAAACTTTGCTTTCTGGATCATCTCTTGCATGTCAAAATAAGGAGCCGAGGAGGGGCACTGAGGTGCTCCGGTGATAATCAGGGAGGAGTCAAGACTGCGGAATTTCTCAATCATGCTAATGTAAGGCTTGTTATCTGTGATACGTTAGAAACTAATTCAATCACAAAGCAGTGAGTTCGTCTCCCGAATGCGTAACCTTTTCTGTATCGTTCATTGACACATAAATACGCAAGAACTAGAAAGGGGGCTCTTTAATCACCAAGAGAGAGACGGCACTTACCCAAGGTGGCTTCGATGTCAAAATCAAATCCGTCAACAGAAGTGTGGTCGTCAGTGCTGGCATCGAAAGGTCGAGGTCCGTCCCAAGATTTCTTGTACGGTCCGAAGGCATTGTACAGGAAATCTGCAAAATCGTCGCCATTCTGCTCGGTCGAAACCGCGTAGTTGCTGTCGCCGGTGTTGTAAACACCACCAATACCGAGAAGAACCTTGACACCCTTCGACTTGCAGTAGTTGATATCCTGCTTCATGTAGTAGCATTCGCTGAGCAGCTCCGAGGTAACATTGTCCTTGTTCTTGTATGTTCCAGCCCAACAGTGTCCAGCAAAATTCGTACCAGGGTAACCGGATGCACTGTGTTCCGGTGCCTTGTTCACAAAACTCAGAGTCACATACTCAATTCCTGTGTCGCAATACTGGCTCAGCCGATCATCGCTATATTGGCCCTATATGATCAAGACGTGTTAGCTCTCACTGGTGCTAGCCCAGCAGTGATGATAAAAAAAGGAGCCACCAACCCAGTAACCGTTCAGAGCGCCGAAGCCGCCGGTAACAACTCCCCGGGCGAGAAGTGACAGAGACATTCTATTCGAGTGGATGAGAGAATTAAGTTAAATAGACAATTAGTGATTGATGGGCGGCCGAGGCCGATTCAAAGAGTGTGCAGACGTCAAATGACGAACGAAAGGACGCAAACAAGACGTTTGCAAAGGCCACAAACCGAGCCTTCTCACAACTTCGCAACGATCTATGGATGATAGAAAGAAGAGAAAAGGAAAGATTAAAAAATATCCAGGCAGCCAAGGGAGAACTATGAACTGGATCGCTGCTAATGGGCCTGCGGGACGCCCACTCACACTACGCCCACCCATACTCAGTCCCCAACTCTCACGCCCAGACGCAGGCAGTTCGTAGGCACCTCCATCTGTGATTGATCAAAACGCCCAAGTGGCATCGGGCCATTGAAACCTCAATATACGGCTATCTAATGGCCAGGGTCGTCAGCCTCTTCCCGTCCCAATATTCTACTCAATCCAGCCGCGACGACGACGCTGCTCACGTCACGCCCATGGCGACTATGCGGGTGGAAATGAAGGGGCACGGAGTGAGTGACGAGTCCAGCCAGCCAGAGATGCTCAGAGCCTTGCTAAGGCGAGCGGTGAGGTGGGCTACTGGTGCTGAGTCCCATCACCAACAACGACATAAAGAGGTCTAAGAGGCGGTTATTGATCAGTAGCGTGAGTGGCGTGGGTTAGGCTGATTGGCTAGCACCGTCTTCTGAAGCCACAAACTCCAATAATAATGCAGGAACAGGGAGAAATAAGCAAGTTTTGCAGAAATGCCCCACTGCATAGCCTGTCGAGTCAAGTCTGCTCGTTGTGTTTCCCCTTCTTTCTTTGTCGGCCCATCGACGCCGTTGAGACAGAGGGATAAGTTGCCCTGGGCCAGGAAGAGAAAAGTATCGTATCACGCGAAATCCCAGAGCCCTAGACCGGCTATGGAGCATTCCAGACAGGAAAATGCGCGACTCGGTCATTCTGAAGACCAAACCAGAGAGAGGGGCACGTAAGCATGTGGCTGCTGGTAGTCTAGGCATTTCAATAGTGTGCAAATGCTAGAACGTTGGTGTAGCCAATGTGGTAATTGCAAATGCAAGAGTTCGGAAGCCAAGCAATGATCTGCCAGGGGCGAGAAAAGACGGACAGGACTAAATCAGGCGGCCTCGACCTGTCAGATCCATTATATCACGGCGCCATGCCTTGCTGAGAAAAGGGTCCTCCTCTAGATCACGCTACTTCGGAGCTCTAGATGCCAAGAAGGCGATCAGTCACCGGCCAATTCTTGGTCAGCCTCGTCAGCAGCATTCCAACAACTTAAATCAATGTGAATCCATCTCAGCCAGCCGTAGCTCCAGCCCGTGAGGGAAATCCAGTCACCAGGCTGTGGAAATCACCCAACTTCAACCATCTCCACATAAGCAAGCGGCCCTACCTCTTCCCAGGAATCACATTTCTCTGCGATATTTAGAGCTTATCACTACGAATTGTAACAGTCGGTCACAAAATCTCCTTCTCTACGCATATCATACCGAGCATCCAAAACGTAACTCTACTTTATCCATGTCAGACTCCCAACTTTACAATAAGTATATCTTCTACGAGAATATGATTAGATGTCACGAATGAAAGGGTACAAATTTCGCATCATTGCAGAATGAATTTGACATAAATACTATTGGGATTATTCTAAAACTGATGATTACATGCTAAAAAAGAAATATCTTCCTTTAAAAACTCCCAGAAACTTTTTTTTTTTTTTTTTTGCTTTCGCTTGCTTCACATTCTCAAGCCGTGTCGAGGACGACGACCTCAGCCTCGACCTCGCCGATGCTCTCAAAGCTCAGCTTGTCGCCGGCGTTGACGCCCTCAACAAAGGCACCGTCGCCCTCGGCCAGCTCGGCGCTCTCGCGGCCGTCCAGGCGGATCTTGGCCTTGCCGTTCTGCGTCATGGGGACGTGGACGTAGACCTTGCGCTTGGTCTGCTGGGTGGCGTTGGCGCCCACGGTCCACTCGAAGGCGCTCCCGGGGGCGATGAGGCCGGCGCCCATGACGAAGTCGGCGTGGATGGGGATGGAGTTGGGGAGGGCGGGCTCGGCGTCGGCCTCCTCCTGCTCGGTGGCGTCCTCGCCGGCCTTGAGGGGGCTGAGGATGTTGACGAAGCCCTTGCGCTTCTCCTCGTCGGGGAAGCTGCGGGTGTGGTAGCGGGGCTTGAGGCCGTTCTTCCAGGGCAGAGCCCAGATCTGGAGGAAGTGGACCGTGTCCGTCTTGTGCTCGTTGAACTCCGAGTGGGCGATGCCGGTCCCGCCGGTGGTGAACTGGACGTCGCCGCGGTGCATGCGGTAGAACCTGTCCGACTGGCCACCCTCGTTGCCCTTGGAGAGCATGGAGTCACGGTGGGTGAGCTCGCCGGAGAGGATGTAGCTGAAAATCTCGAAGTTGCGGTGGGGGTGCGTGGGGAAGCCGTTGACAGGGCTGACACGGTCCTCGTTCAGGACTCGCAGAGAGCCGAAGTGGGTGAACTTGGGGTTGTACCAGTCGGCAAAGGAGAAGCTGTGGTAGGTGTTGAGCCAGCCATGGTCGGAGTGGCCACGGGTGGAGGACCTGTGGGGGGTGATCTTTGCGTTTGCAAGTGCCTTGGACATGGTTCTGGCTGCCTTGAGCATATGGTCTTCTGTAGAGGTGGATTGGTTGGTGGTGAGTGAGCTAATGTTGAGTGTCTGGTTCTGGTTGTAGTAGAAGTAGACTGTGATGCCGATGAAGATGCTCAAAACGGCAGACCAAGGCGAGAAGCGAGCCATTTATACACAATCACGGAGAAGGGCTGCGAAGGTTCAGGCACTACATGGGCTGGAATAGACTAGATTTCGCAGCTATCTAGCTGAGCTGAGGATGACTCTCCATTACCACTCAATTACACTGGCACTATGTGTCTGTCTAAGGGCGAATTTCTAATTCTTAATCATCGAGCAATTCTAGGGCAGAATTCCTCAGCGTAGCATAAGCAGGAAGCCCCGCACTGTTACCCTGTGCGGTCTAGTGCCATCGTTTGAACCCGCGCCGCCAAACCTAGACAGGAAGGGCAGTAGACGGAATATAGTTGATCCGGTATCTACTGGACGTTACGTCATTCGCAGTGGAGCGTCCAGCAATCAATTGTCAGCCAAATGTCAGCGCCGGTCCTCGTCATAGTTCGCATGGTCTCAACCTCCAGCTGCACCCGGCCAATGATGCGACCGGTTTCCCAGTTGTTTGGTCCTGGTTCGTCTTCCCCCGCATCTAGGTTGGATGTGGCCCTGAAGATCCTGTTCTTATAGGCTAGGAGGCACATATGAGTGCATGTAGCTCGACGACCCATCCTTTCCCTCGGCCTTCAACAGTGAGGTAGGTGAGCAAAGGTGCCAGAGGCCGAGAGATTGGGCCAACAGAGACCCGATGATGTGTCCATCTCCAGCCATTCTGTCGCTGTCCAGAGAAAAAGCAAAGCCTGCACGCACCACATGCTGGGTTGGGCGAGGACCGGACCACAAATTGGCCTGGAACAATTCCATAAGCGCCAGCCATTTCATCGTCATCCAGAAAAAGAACAAACAGAGCACGAGCCGCACTCCGGGGCATGTGTGATAGAGCCGGGCACCAAAGCTTGGTTTGAACTCACGGCTGGCGGAATTGCGTACCCTACCCCTGGTACCGGGCCATAGTCAGTCAGGCCAGCCGGCAGAACCAGCAACTCGGGATCGTCTCCTCCATATACCCAGTCGATTGATATGAAAAAAGTCGCTGCATGTCTCCGCCCTGGAGATGAATTGCAAGTTTCAGATCGGCACTAGTAAGGGTTCATCTTGCAAATTGTTCTACGAACTGAGACTGCTGGGAGCTGAAGCTGTCTGTAATATGAAGGAGGGCCCAGCCACCCGGATTTGTGGGCCGACTTGGCTCTCAGCCACCCGAGAGTCGGGAAGGTGTGGGGCCAGGGCTGACTGGGTCTTGAAGGCTCCGGGGGTCGCATCCGCCCTATGGACATGATGCTCTAGGGGATCTGGAGTGCAGCAGCAGCAGCCAAGCTTCTGTACGTTAGAGGGGTCTGTCTGCCAACGCAGCCGGTGTTGGCGCTACGCCACGGGCGGGTGGAGGCATGTGACTGGCGCTACACCGACAAACGGCACTGGCGGTGATCTACTAACTCTCAGCCAACAACATCACCTCGGCCGTTGCGCATGGCTGCTAATGTCAAAATGCGCCTCTGTGCGTTTCACATCCCGCCGTGCAGCTATTTTTGAGACGTGTCGCTGGTGAAGCGAAATGGCAGGCAGCGCAATTGTCCGTCGGCGCGCAGCATCTGACGGCACACTGCAGGGCCCCTGGACCAGGTGCTGGGGTCCTGCTGCAGCTCGCGGTGGTTGGGACGGGACCTGCCCAACCTTCTGAAAATCCATCGCCGTCCAGCCTCTCACAATCCGCCCAACTGCCCAACCATATTTCATTCCAGTCACCTCGCAGCCCATCATGCACCCTCTTTTCCCACTCTGCATTGCATGTCCCGCTAACCCATTGGCCGTTCTATCAGTGTGGAGGGCTGCCTGCATATTCGAACTAACCCAACACTTCCAGTCAACAAGCAATGAACTTCCAAAATCTCAATTTCGACTATGTGGAAGCTCCTCGTACGTTGCACACTCTGATCTAGCCTGAACAGATCTCCTCCTCCTTCACACCCTCTTCCCTCTCGTCCTCCTACACTTTACCTACATCATCCCACACTTCTGTGTGAGGGCTACCTTGATTCACACTCGAACACACCTGCACTTACACACTCCTGCAAAGGCACGTCCCCTTCTGTCTCACTCGACCGACACCACCCCTCCCCCTCCCCCTCCACCACCACATACTGCAACCATTGTATATCTGTTGGACGGAATCGTGTACGGTGTCACTGACTCTCGCTGCCTCGAATACAGGTCAGTGGCCACAGCAGTTTCAGTCCGCTGAAGCTCAGCCATCCGACTCCGAGTCAACCATCCAGCAACCGCAGGACCGTCACCGCTTCTACTACCACCAGCAGAGACTGATCCACAACCAGAGCCGGAGCCAGACTGAGACTCCCTCCGACTCGGACTTCATCCCCTCTGTCCAGTCTATTACTCCCGACTTCTCCGTCATTCCTCCCGCACCGTCTCCTCCGCCCATGACGGCCTCCACCCCCGAGATCTACGGTCCTGACCGACACAATCCCCTCCAGCCGGCGCGCCGCTCGTTTCGATTCCCTAGCGAGGGAGGCGCACCATCCACAGCGCCCTCGGAACCCGTGGTGCGCTTTGACGAGTCGCAGCTCCTCATGCTGGCTGCGCAGAACGCAACCATGGCCTCCGTGCCCAAGGACCCTCTGGTCATTGCCGCGGGCAAGGTCACTCCCGGCGTCGACGACACCCCATACATCCAGTATGCCATCCAGGCGTTGACCCGGAACCGCCGCGACGATTTCGACGACGACGATCTGTCTGACGGGGACTTTGAGGACGAGATGGCAGGCGTGGAGCCTCCACCTCGAAGGATGACGGACGAAGAGAGGGCCTATGCCTCGCCCGTGGCCGTGCCGCAGGCCGCATATGCAGGTCTCCGGGAGCCAAGGAGGCACTCGGGCAGCGACGAAGAACCCCCCGCTGTGCGCGAGAAGCCCAAGACCGACTTCTTGATCGTGCGGCCTACTCCTCCGCTGACGCCGCTTCCCCTGGGCCCGCCGCAAACCACAGCATCGCGGCCGGTTGTTGTCACGCCTCTGCCGCCTTCTCGCAGAGTCCCCGGCGCCGACCGGCACTGGGTCCCCGTCACCAAGGAGATGCGCGAGAACTTCTATCCTAATGATAATACATACCCTCCTCTCACCTACAAGCCCCGCATCTTGCGGCCCTTCTCTATGCTGATTCTGATGACGTTATGTCTGCTCATGACCGCGGCCCTCATCTTCTCCGCCATCTACTCCGACCGCCAGAATGGCCTCACCGACTATCCCGGCACCATCTATTCCGGAAAGTACTTCCTCTTCCGCATCCTACCCCAGCTCCTCGCCGCTCCCATCCTCCTCTACGCCCAGGCCATTGTATCCACTTCCCTGCGCGTACTGCCCTTCGTGTCCCTGTCCAGCGAGGACGCACGACAGCGCTACCTGGCTCTGTTCCAGGGACTCTATCCCACCAGCTTCCTGTGGCCCCGTCTCGTCGGACCCTGGCAGTTCAAGCTTTTCAGCGTCGCCGCCTGGCTGGCACTGTTCTTGATCCCTCTGCAGAGCGCCGCCTTCACCTGCATCTTCGACAATGGTGCGTGGATTTGGGCCCCGGTCCAGCCCGTGGTGTGGACCCTCGTCGCCCTCTACCTCCTCCTCACCGTTGCCACCGCGATCCTCATGGTCTACTGGTTCGGCAAGTGGACTGGCCTGATCTGGGATGTCCGCTCCATCGCCGACCTGATCCCCCTCCTCAACCGCAGCAATGCCACCGACAGCTACAAGGACGTCTGTGCAACCTCCTCGACGAGGTCCGACCGCCAGTTCAGGAACTCCCTGCAAGACCGGTGGTTCGACCGCCTGGGCTACTGGCGCAAGGAGGAGATGCCGACTGGCGGCATCTGGTACAGCATTGGCGCATCCGGCACACCTGCAGGGACCGAGCAGGTCCGCCAGCTCATGTCGGCCAAGGGACTTGCCGGTGCCAAGCGTGTCAGCCACGACTCCTCCCTGCACTCGTCGCAGCACGAGCTGAACATTGGCATCCAGCAGCCATCCGTCACTTCCTGTCTGGCTGAGCCGCGCTTCGACTACCTACCATGGTGCCTCCGAAGCGCCCCTCTCGCTGCACTCATCGTGGGGTCGTTTACCCTGTTGCTCGCCCTGTTCATTGTCTCATTCTTGCCACAGACGCGCCTCGATGCCGGCTTTGAGCCACTCCTCCCAGCCAGGCCCACCAGCGCCGGCTTCTCCGCCGCCAATTTCCTCTACAGCTTCCTCCCCTCCTTCCTCGGTATGCTCCTGTGGCTCATTTTCCAGAGCGCTGAGCTATCCCTGCGCATTGTCCAGCCCTGGGCTGAGCTGCTCAAGCTCGACGGTGCACTCGCCCACAAGTCACTCCTGGCCGACTACGCTGCTTGCCTGCCCATCCAGGCATCTTGGCATGCGCTCAGGGCCGGCCACTGGAGAGTCGCTGTGGCTTCACTTATGGGAGTTCTCTTCCTCGCCATTCCCGTCCTGTCAGGTGGCTTGTTCATGGCCCTTACGAGGGAGGATGGCAGAGTGCTCATGTTCCCCAGCATTCCAGTCTACGGCGTGGTCCTCACATTCCTCTTCCTCTACCTGGCCTGCCTCTTGTCCCTCCTGCCACTGCGCGGCCAGTTCCTCCTCCCCCGCTCCGTCGAGAGCCTGGCTGACCTCATCACTTTCTGCTGCGCCGATGAGCTCACGCAGGATGCTGCCTTCCGCTCCGTGCGGTCCCGCAACGATCTGGAGATGAGGCTTGGCGTCGAGCCCGGCGTCGATCCCCGCGAGGAGAGCGTCTGGTTCTTTGGCGTCGTGCCTGGCAAGGATGAGAAGACACTCAGTATCCGCCGCATGAGGCGGTATACGGAGAAGCCTCTCATGAGACGCCGGTCTGATCGATCCATGGTCTGATTCTCGTTTCCTCCTCCTCCTCCTTCTCCCCACCTTCAATTCGTCTTGTTTATTATTGTCTCGTTTCTTTATAAATGTTCTTCTTTTGACGACGATATGTTACGTCATAATAGCATGATGTGGAATTTTTGCATTTAAAATCAGGGCAAAATTGTTTTGGGGCCGGCGTCTTCTGGGAATTATTAATCTGGGTCATATTTGGGGCATATTGTTTTTGTGTTTTCATTGTTTCACATTCCCGGCTGGGTGCTTTTCTTCACCCCTCCTGGTGGCGTTTTCTCTTACGACGGCATGGCTAATATGGTAAAATGGTTCACGGCATGATTGGGACGTTACGGAATGTGTGTATGAGTTTGGATTTCTGCTTCTTTCTCTTTTTTATGCTCTAGAGATTGTAGACATGGCTTTTATGTACTTTACTATACATGACGAAAAGAATAATACATGTGGCGCCAGCCACTCGGATCGAGTTACACACCACCCTCCCTCTTATTTCTCCTTGAGACATGGACTATTCGGACCGAGATTCGGTGAGACTTTGAGCGAGAAGACACAGGAGAACAATCAAAAATTAAAATGAGAAATTGTCCGAAATTTATTTCCTAGAGTACAGAATCGAGTTCTAATCAAAACAAACAAAACAAAAACACCACGGGAAAAAAAGAAAATTACTACCCAGTTGGAAGATTTGAAAGACTGTGCTGACTCTGATATGCGGTCGTTGGGATTCTCTTCACCTCGTCATCGTTGTAGTCGTGGCCTCCTCATCATTTCGTACAGACTGTTGTACTTAAGCCCCCCTCCAATTCTAAAAGATGATAAGGAAAATTACAAGTAAAGGAAAAGATAGATCCGTTGTTGCCCGTTGTTTGGGCTGATAAGACATTAGTTAGTGAGTGTAAAGGTCAGTCGTGACGCTGACTTGGTAAGGATGATCCTGGGTAGGGTTTTCCGGCGGGTCGGATCCCTCGAATGTACAGTTTAAAAAGACAGCGTAGGAGGAAAACAACACTCTTCTTGAGTGTGATTAGAATGAGCGACTGTACGGTCCGTACAAGTCAGTCGTCTTCGCCTTTGGACCTGCGGCGCCCGAGCATGCAGCTGAGGACGTCGACTGCGCTGCGCTTGCGCTCTGGCTGCGGCTGCCTGACTGGCGATGACGGGGCGGTGCTGGCTCGGGCGCGCCGTCCTGATAGCGCGTCCGGGTCTGAGTTTCTCGCCGAGTTGCGTGCTGAGCGCCTGATGTCGCTCCCGGACCGCTTGTGGAACCGGAAGAAGGACCGTTTCGTGTCCTCGCCGTCCGAGTCGTCCTCGAACACGGATTGAGGCTCGGAAGTGAGGACGATTGGCTCTTCTATGAGCCGGCTCCGTGAGCGGTGGTGGGATGAGGGATGTGACTTTGTATAGCGATGGGCAGTCTTGCTGGGCGATTCATGTGGGGTGCCCCAGATGTTGGTATTGAAGAGTGAGTGGCCTTCCGTCTCACTTGGGGTCGATGGCCTTGATGAACGATAGCCGAACGACATTTCTGATCGCTGGGCATCAAAGGAGGTCATCCCGCGGCCGGAGTTGGGACGGGATACTTCGGCAGGCGACACAGCCCGGATTGACGGGCGCGAGGCGTGCGCAGTCCTTGGGCGCTGCATCTCAGGTGGAGTCAACGGGCGGTGTTGAGAGAAAGTCTTGGTCTGGTTGTACCCCGCAGAAGTAGATGGTCGCTCTACTGGAGATGCTGGTGCCAGGACGGTAGATTTTTGTTCTTTGGCCGAGGCCTGGGGTTTTAAGGAGGAGGGGAAGACGGCCTTGACGGGGGACTGCTGGGGGATGCATGGCGCAAGGAGGCTCTCGTCAGGCCGCGAGGGTCGGCGAGGGCACTCCCTTGACCTTGAGCTCTGCCATGAAGGGACCGGGCACCCGACACGAGGAGGAAGTGCGATCGGCTTGGGGAAGGGAGAGTAGTTGGCTGCTGGCTGTCTGGGTCGGTTCTTCTGGGCAGGGGCGTCGGGCAACGGCCACCCGGGGCTTCTGATCCCACCATCCCCTTCAAAGGGATACAGACGAGAAGACCGTTGAGGGATGGAAAGAATCAGGGCCGGGTACTGCTTCTTTTTCTGGACTTCTGGCTGCTGGCTGAGTCTCGTCTTCTCTGCCCTCTGATCCCAAAAGCTATCCCACAAGTCTGAGGATTGGGTGTGATAGTGATCCTCCTCCTCAGCGGAAGTGTCAGTGTCCGACCTGTCGTCGATGAGTCCTGGAACAGATCCCAAGGATCCAGAGGAGGATCTGTCGACACCAGTCCTGGTCCCGCTGTTGGCAGAGGTGGTTTCATTCCGGGGATAGGAGTAGTTGGCCACCGGATAATACTTTGACACAAGCGTCAAGCTTGCCAATCTGCTAGGTTGCTGCTCCATTGTGTGTGCTGGACCTCGCTCTCTCTCTCTTCCTTTCACAACAGTCGCATAGGCAAGAACGAAGAGCAATATTACAACGAGGGTTGAGGGGGTTGCAAGGAACGAGGGATGGGGAAAGGCATGATATACAAATAAAACCTGTGGCAAACAAAACAAATGGCGTGGTTAGTCAAGTCTAACAGTCCCATGTGAGACAGCAGTTCGAACGACTGAACACACTGACACCAACCTGTCAGTGGAGTGGTGGGTTTTGCTTGGTCCGAGTGGGTTCGCCTGTCGCTCTGTCCCTCCCCCACCCTCCCCTTGACTTCGACCTGGGCGAGCTGGGAGACATTCCTCTGTAGAGAAGCCCTTGTGGTGGGGAGCAGCCCATCTTTCAGCCCGTTGGGAGGCCCGGCGCATTCTTGCTGCCCGGAGCCCATGAAATGCAAGTTGGTATGCGCCGAGGACCACCCCGTCCGTCGATTGCATCACCCTCGTGTTCTCAGCTGGCTGGGAGGTTTGCCACCATGGCTCCCTCGGCTACCTCTTCTCTCATGGCGGGCTTTTTCACTATTTCACCATTTACTGAGCTTAGTCGCAGCAGTAAGAATCATCCTTTGCTCTCACATTGTGTAGCTCTGAGCAGTTCGCAGATGATCCGCGCTGGGGTCTTAGATGTGAGAGCAAGGGTGTTTTCCTCTCCGTTACGTAGACGCTGGCCTCGACGAGCCGCCGCCCGGACACCAACGGCTCGGCAGACGGTCGGTCCCTCACTCGCCTCGAAGGCAGTGCAATGATACACTCGTGCTCTGCCCTCACTCGGCTAGCATTGCTTGCTCCTCGTACTACGTAGCACGTATGTGTGTCTCTTCTGACTAAAGGGCCGTGCCTGTCGTCATGTCATGGCTCGAAAAGCACGAATAACAACAAACAGCAGAGCTGGCCCCAACGTCACCCAGATAAAGGACTTTGTCCGTGACACAAGATCCTGTGGGCTCCCTCTTGGCTCTCATTTCCAGCTGTGGTGTTGTTGCCGAGGGCACGTCGAATCCCAGGATAGGGAAAAATTTTCCCGAGAAAAAAGCCACCCATGATCGATCAGAGTCAAGAAAGATGGGGTGAGACACGCATAGTGGTTCGACACTAACACAGCAGCGAACTCTCCGCCGGGAGTGTCGCCGAGGTATGGAACCTGGTAGCAGTGTCTTTGCACCGGCAGCGAGCACAGATCTTCCAGATTATTTCCGATCCAGGAACCGCTGCACAAGATGTGTGTTCTCATGCAATCAAAAGAGATGCAACCTGCATTGATCTACGACCCGTGCTGGATCAGGAGAGGAGGGTAGGACGGGACAGGACAGACGTCGTTGAGCCGTGCTTGCATCTCTGTATGGAGAGATACTCAGCCCCCTGGGTCGATCCAATGCAGGTTTCTTGGAGGGCAAGAGGGCCAGTTGCCATCGTAGATGCCAGCAGCCAGTACTGGGCCAGCTTAGGTAAGTAGGTGAGACTTCTGTCTAGGAGGGGGAGGGATAACGCGATACCTATGATATGTATATTGGCCGGGATTGGAGGTCCAGGAACAAGAACAATAGATATGCCGGGGCAACCAACGCCAGGGACTCCTTCCAAGCTCCACCCATCTCCAAAGTTCTCGATCAAGTCATGGAGACGCGATAGTCTAAAGCTCCGCTCCGTTCGGTGGATGAGAAAAACTGGGAAATACATCATGCAGAAGAATGAGTATTCGGTCATCCCGGGCATACCAGAGGAGTCATGAGAGCTGAGGAGCGGCAAGCGGAGTGCACGACCACCAGAGCTCAGCCCACATCCATCACAGCTAGCATCTAAACAAACACACAAACATGCAGATAGAAAGTGGGGAGGGCGTTGAGGAAACAGGGACAAGACAACCAGGCACAAAAGATTGCGATGTGTGTGTGGAAGCCCCGTGCATACGGCAGTGAGATGACGCGAACCCTATTGATTCAGGTCCCTGCGCAAGTCAGGACACGAGTCCACGACAGGACACGTCTGCTATCAGCCTCCCAGCAACGGCCAAGCCCATTGTCGATCTCCTATCCGAGCGTCAGGGCAGCTGAGAGAGAGAAGCGACGCGGGTAAGGGAGGACGCGATGGGATGGAGAGTAGAGGGAGGGGTGGAAGGGGAGATGTCCAGGGTAGACAACCAATAAACGGCTCGGAGATTATCGTAGCTCCAGGAAATGCCTGAGCCATCGAAGCTGGTCATAGAGCCATGACGAGGAGAACCTCCAAGGAGAGAACTTCCAAGGGGATGGGAGAGCTTCCAAGGGGGTGGGAGAACTTCCCCGCTCGGCTCAGCAAGGCTTGTACGCGCTCGAGCAATTCAGATCTTGGGAGGAGGGCTGTGTGTGCATTAGCCGGTGTCAAAGAGCTTGACTACGCTGACAAGCTGGATACCCGAGACAGGGTCAAAGCCAGAGCGCTGGTGGCTGTCATATATCACGTCGATCTTGCCTGGTTCCTCACATGCAGGAGTGAGATTCTGCAGACAAAACTTATGAAGGGGTTTGAACACCCAGGGTCCAACAGCATTATTTCTTTTTCGGCTTCTTTTTTTCTTTTTCTTCGAGCGTCCGAGGCAAGGGGACTGGAATCATCCAGAAGAATCCTACCCTAGACTCGCTATTCGTACTCCGGAGAACATGAATCATAGGAAGTACCATGGCCGATAAACTCAAGGTGGAATATGATGCTCGTCTAATGATATGTCATGTTGATTTAGTTCATTGACCTTTGGAGAAATCGAGGTTTTATTCACGTAGCTTCGTGTTGTAGTGACTGACCTGCTGACTTCAATGTTGAATGTTGTGATGTGGCACCGCTTTGACGTTGTAGTCGCTTGTTACGTAAGGCAACTTCAGACAGGGTGAATGAAGTCCGCGGAGGATATCGAGAAAGAATACCAATTTTAGTATGTACATTTAACATTGGTCAAGATCTAATGAACAGGAAAGCGGAAGATCGTGGAAATTCCCACAAGCATATGAAATATCGTCAGCCATCATGAGCATCATGGTGAAGTCCCTGCCGTCCAATTGGGTCCTCGCTAAGGAGCTTCCGGCTAAACCCCGCTTACATCCGACTGCCTGGTGGCATTTTGGGTTCATCAACGGTCCAGCTGCAGTTCATCCGCATCACAGACTCATCATCGTATTTCGAGAGGTACATTAAAGTCGATTGCAGCGCTAATTGGGCTCTCGCTGTGGCAGGCTCCAACATGGCGCAGAATTTCCAATTCGTAGACAGCACCAGCGTTGATAAGACCACCCGGAAGCTTATCCGCAGCCATGTAATGAAGGGCAAGAATGCCGGCCGAGTCCTCCCTCGCCGTTCCAAATTACGGACCGATCGATATCAAGAACGCGTCCTTGGAGACGAGCGCGCCTTGACCCAGAGACAGCCGCCCCGCACCACGCGCATCCCTAGAAATCTGGGCAGCGTGCTCCTCACCATCTCGCTCCCGCCGCTCTCGCAGCAGTCTCTAGATATCGCTGACCGTTGTAAGTCTTCTAAGTGTAACTAGTGGAATGAAACGTGCTAAGATAATGGGTTCGGTAGACTTTGGCTATGTCGCAGAGAAGATGTACCCTACTAGACTTGGCCTCCCGATAAACGAGGCCAAAGCAATATATCTCAAGGTCATGTTTTTCGACTCAGAGAGTAAGTAAGGCCAGTCTGCAACATATAACACTATATATGTACCTACCCGAGGCCAGTTGCTGTGGAATTAGTCGCCGTGTGCTGACTAGGCATCTAGCTTCTCAATGCAGCGTTTCTCTGATGCAGGCATTCAATGAATTCTTTCTCACTCACGGAAGAGACTCCCCAACGGCGCTGCAGTACCTAGGAAGGACCTTTGGAATAGTACAACAGCGACTTGAAAGTTCCAAAGCGTTGGAAGATTCAACAATCGGCATGATCATCTCGCTCATCACACAGGAATATATCCGGCAACAGACGCAGACAGCCAAGTTGCACCTGGAAGGCCTAAAAAGGATTGTTAACCTACGGGGTGGTTTAAAACAATTTGAAAGCAATCCTGGAGTTTTGTACAAGATCTGCAAGTAAGTTTTTAGTCTCTCTATGTGGTGTCCTCGCGTCATCTGACCTCTGTTATCATCTAGGACTGAAATTACCTATTGCCTGGAGTCTGGACAGCCCCAGACCTTTTACCGAAACACTATGCCTCAGATCAACAAGGCATTGGAAGCAAACGGATTTGACCTGGACCGAAAAAAGGTCATTTCCACGCTCTTGCACAAAAATATTGATCCGAGCCTCGAGGATCTCCTGGTGGATGTTTGCGGTGTTGCCAGATTGTTCAACGAAAACAAAGGCCAGCAGATATTTGATCTTGTCAGCTTCCAAGAAATGAATATCACCATATTCTCTCGTCTTCTACGTTTTCATCATCTCAGTGCTCCCAAGAGAGAGTCCAATATTGAGGCAGCATATCACATTGGCATGACACTGTTCATGATGATAATCTCTCTACAGCATGACAACCGTCGGATCTTAGATTTTCCCTTAGTCACATCCACTCTGCGGAACATTCTCGCAGAGGGACTGGGAGACGATGAAGGAGAACTCACTCTCTGGCTTTCTCTCCTCGGCGCTATTTGGTGCCTGGACGACCCGGATCCGTCCTTCTTCCATACCAGAATCCGAATGATGACGGGTCGTTTAGGATTGGGGACTTGGGAGGAGACGGAGAATTGTGTGCGCAGGTTCCCCTGGATTAATTTTCTTCACGGCGAAATGGGAGAGCAAGTGTGGGGAGACGCATCCTGGAGCCCCGGGGGGTCGTGGTCACCCGCCATCTTCGAATGAAGAGCTCATCAAGCCCATAATGTGACGTGTCACCGCTGAGATCTCAGGGTCTGATTATTCGGGTTTACTCTGGGTGATAATTTGTCTCTATCGAATAGGGAGGATTCTTAACCTATTTCTGTCCATTACCACGAGAACTCCTGCTTGACCAGTTCCTCGGACAGCTTCCACAGCTTCTCAGCCTCCGCACTCGACACGGACCCGGGTCTTGCGATGTCTGTGATCTGGCAGTCGGCAAGGAACGTCCCATAGTTCTCCTTCCCGTCCCTTGACTCACCAACTCCAATCGCGAGAGCAGGGTCCAGCGCAGCAACCAGACTGGTCGCCGCACCTGCGCCCAAGCTCTTGTAGGTGAACACACCCTTCTTGACCATCTCCTTGACATCCGCAAACCTGTCCGCTGGGAAGTCCCTGGCCAGCTCGGTGTCGATCAAGCCTGGGTGAACTGACACGCTGAGAATGCCGTGCTTCTCCAACAATCGCCTGTTGGCGCCAATGCTGAACAGGACGTTGGCGACCTTGCTCTGGCCGTAGGCCTCGACGGGGATGTATGTCAGATTCTCCACATCCTCGTAGCCCCAGAGCTCGAGGAACTCGATATTCGGGATCTCGTCCTCTGGCAGGTCCTTGCTCTTCTTATCAAAGTTCCTGTCGCTCCAGCGCATGTTTGTGACGCTGGGGGACATGGATGAGACATTCACGACGCGAGTAGCTCCCTTGGGCGCCCCCTCGGCCGCCTTGATGAGCTTTGGCGAGACGAGGCAGAAGAAGAGATAGTGGCCGATGTGGTTTGTCGCAAAATGCATCTCCACGCCGTCGTCGGTGATGGTCCGCTCCTGGATGGCCATGACGCCGGCACTGTTGACAATAATGTCGATGGCGGGAATGTCAGCCCATCCGAGGACCTCGGCGGCCGCGGCCCGGACGGACTTCTGGCTTGCTAGATCGATGCGGAGGGCGCGGTAGTCCACGCCGGGGAACTCGGCCTTGAGTGCATCTATGCACTCCTGAAGCTTGGAAGGAGTGCGGCCAGCCAGGATGAGGTGGGCAGGTGATTGGGAGGCCTGTGATGTAAGGTTAGCTTTTCAATTCTTCGGGAGGACGGGATGTTCGATAGGGCATTTTGCACATACAAAGCTACGTGCTGTGGCGAAGCCGACTCCAGCCCGGTTACCGCCGGTGACGATGACTGTCTTGCCACGGATGCCGTCGGCGAAGGCCTTGGCGACCTCAAGGCCTTCAGTATCGACGTTGAAATGGGAATGAGTAACCGAAGGCATGTTGCTTGTGTGCAATTGTCGTTGTGCTTAGGAAACGGAAAATGTTATATGAGACGTGACCCTAGGAATAATGCAATGATGGCACAAATATCTTCTCTCAACTACGGAGGTCCGACCCCTTTTATACTTGAAAGTTTGAAGAGAGGCCCTTGTAAGTCCGCCGATGTGTCCATCTAAATCAGGTGGATTTAGAGCCCACGTCCGGCGGCCTAGCTGAATCTTATGTTGTGCCTGCGCTTCATGGCTAGCTTCATTCCTATCCCGAGCTGACCGAATGTGGCAGTTGATTGGCGGTTGTGCGTGAAGGGTTACATGGACATGGTGAGAAGGACGGATATAGGTGGGTTTAAACGGAGGCGATGGGGATTAGTCTCTCCGTTTGCCCTCATCATTCGTTTGTGTTAATAGGTGGTCCCTAGTCTGCGAGGAGTTATGCCCCATGTGGGCAATTCATGACGGGAAGTCTGGCTTAGGAATCAAGCTTGCACCAGTCGAAAGCACTTCTTCTTTTCACGTGTAACAAGAGGTTGTTTATTCCTCTCTACACCTGTGGCAGCCACTATTAGTTCCCATGTTATAAAATAGATAGTTCCTGCTGGTCCACTGCAGAGGAGGCCTGTTATCCATATCCACCATGTTAGTTCGCTCTCATAATTTGCCGGGACATTTCGGGGAAGTCCAAGTTCGCCAAGGCATATTTCATGGCCGGTGAAATATTGGAAGAGGAGGTTGATGGCCTGCGCTCATTGGGTACACAAAGCCTGCTGTGGTCAGGAACAGCCTCGTCGTCGGTCTCGGACATGGACGGCGGCTCGTTGAACGCTCCGCTCTCTCCACTGAGAGCATAAGCAGCCTGCAGCCGTCTCCACTAGAGCCGATGTCCCCCGCATCTTATCGTGGGATGGATGATGTATGGCGAGCGTTTTCCAACTGACAAACACATCCTACCATCCATCAAACTTTTCCAGGAAACTGTGGCAAATCGAAGTTGCTCTAGTTTGTCACCATGGCTGACCACCCAATCACTACCACGGCCTTTACGCTGAACCAAGGTAGGATGCAGTCGGCTTATGGACGTGCCAGTTGGCTAACCCCGGATTTATAATCAGGCGACAAGTTTCCTGCGGTAGGGCTGGGCACCTGGCAGGGTAAGAAATGTCACCCACCTGAATCAACAGATCCCGAGTGTTCTGACATCATTGTAGGGAGCCAAGGTTCGGACGACAGCAAGGCGCTGGAAGAGTCCATCGTCCATTCCCTCAAATCCGGGTACCGCCTGCTCGACACCGCCCAGCGCTACGGTGTCGAGGACGTTGTTGGGCGCGCGATTCGAGCCAGCGGAGTTCCGCGCGAGGAGATCACTGTTGTCACCAAGTTCTGGGGTGATTGGCATCATGACCCGGCCGAGGCGCTTCGCATCTCGCTGGCAGACCTGGGCCTCGACTACGTTGACGTCTTCCTCATGCACTGGCCGTGGGCGACGACTCCAGAGCCGGAGAAGAAGCCCCTGGGCAAATACGAGAGCCCGACTTTCATCGAGACATGGCTAGCGATGGAGAAGCTCGTTGGGCCCAAGTGCAGGGCCATTGGTGTCAGCAACTTCACTGAGAAGCTCCTTGAGGAATTGCGTGAGCATGAGACGATCGTGCCGGCGATCAACCAGGTCGAGCTGCATGCTTTCAATCCTAATCTGAAGTTGGTGCCCTACTGCCAATCAAGGGGGATCCATGTCATGAGCTGGAGGTATGTCTGCCGATCGTGTATGGGGAACTAGTGAATTTTAGAAACCGCAAAGCTAACCCTGAAACCCTTCCAGCACACTTGGTGGTCAAAAGGACGGAGAGAACCTCATCCTCAGCCATCAACTGTTCAGCGACATTGCCAAGGCGCACGGATGCTCGACTGGCGTCGTGTCCCTTTCATGGGCTGTGCAGCGAGGCATCACTGTTATTCCTAAGAGCAAGTCCAAGGCCCGCATCGAGGAGAATATCAAGCTCGTAACCTTGAGCGCCGAGGAGGTGGACAAGATCAACGGAGCACAGGATACGATCAAGAGGCAAAGGCTCTCAAATGACATCTCATCGATGCATTTCGAGGTCGATGGTAAGCCGACGTTCCAAAAATGGACCTACCAGGAGGTTGGCTGGGAAGACGAGAACGGCCAATGGCTGGTGTGAAAGGAGTAGGAGTTGTGATACGCCCAGGGTATGGTTCACAGCTTGTTCATGTTGTGCTAGTGCACCATCCATGGATCTCATTTATGCAGCTCGGGTTCGCGCGTGCTCGCCTCCACAGATGATCAATTCAATTTCCACGACATGGGCTGCCCTGCCGTGCCCTGTCTCATCACACAAAGGCTTCATTGTGTAGACGCGTCCAGAACGCGACTGTCGTGATTGAGATGAACGACCCACCGGCATTGCTTTTTCGTCACATCTGAGCTTCTGGCCATCACCTTTATTAGGTAAAGAAGATGGGCCGGAGTACGAGCTACATGGAGACATCTTGCAGCGTGTCTCACATGGTTGTATCGGATCTCAGGGACCCCTGGCAGATCTCAGCTCCGTTTCGTACACTTTGATTACTCGCTTCTCCCCGTCCGTGGAGTGTCTAGCATGGAAAATAGGCAAATCATGCTACGATGAAATTTCGTAGGGAGGATATGGGAGAATGATGCTAATTAGAGCGTGGCATGTCGGACAGCCCGCTCTGGGTGGCAATGTAGGTTCGAGAAAAGTGAGGCGGTCATGATGAGGACATAAGGTGATTATCAAAGGCAAATGGTCAGGTCGCAGGGCGTTTAATCTCAGCGATAAATTGCAGCCAAAAGGGTCTTGGAGGCCTGGTCCTTGCGAATAGCGCCCGGGCTATCACTTGGACGCCTGCCTGCCTAAGCCCCTAAGGCGCCTAGGCGTTGGCGGGTGTCGCTTTGCTTTGCTGGAACAGGAGGTACCGTATTCGTACCTTCTGCCTGCGAAGGGCTAATCAGGTACCTTCAGAGACTTCACGCGTAGTGGCTGGCGGCCCGACGGACGGAAAGAGCACTGGAGCTGCGCTACGGACACTTGCGTCGCCTCGGCGCGCACATTGCCATTTGGGTAGCGTAGCAGTCTGAGTTGGTCCCTACGTGTCATGCAGAGTGTGCAGAGCGCATTTGAATGCTATGATTTGCATGCGATCAAAGTGCGGTGAGTGCTTCCATCAGATCAGATCGGTCTTCCAGCCGTCCAGACAGCTGGAATTGCCCAGGCGCATAGCCCGGGCAGCTTGGATAGCTCGAGGAAGGAGCTAGTCGCCGGGGAGAGAAGGAATGATGACATCTAGCTCGACGCAGCTACGTAATGGTACCAGAACGGGGAAATCCAGCCAGCCTTCGGCGTTCAGGCGCCAGGCAAGGTAAGGTTGGGTTGGTGGTCGCGGTGCCCTGCTTAGCGTCGAGGGAGGTCCCAGCGCGCTGGCACATGTATCGCCAGGTACCATGTCCTCGCTAATACCGTAGGGTGCTAGCCGTAGGCGACATGTAGCATCTGTGGTGACTCGGCTTCTCCACAGTCTGACGGCCTCGTTGGGGTCGGTGGTCCGTCCGTCCTGCCCAGTGGCGGATGATTCCATGTATCTATGCGAGGACCCTTCTGTTCTGCTCTGTCGCATTTCTAGCGCTGCGCATCCGGGTCGCCAGTTCTTCCTCGAACTGCTTCCCACAGCATGAATTGACCTGTTCGTGGCTGCGTTGCTGCGAGCATGACCTACAGGAGAAGTGCGCGCCAGTCCGATCGCCAATTGACCCAACCTAATCCTCTGTGGCTGGGCAGCCCTCGAAACCAGGAGCAGCGGCGCTGCTCAGCTGCTGCTCAGCCCAGCGAAGCCCAAAAACCCATTGGGTTTCGCCATCACCAGCTTTCCCTCACCCCTTTCCTCTGCGCGCATCGATTGACGAGGGCAACCTGTCTTTCTGGCGGGCTACATAAAGCGGACGGCAGACTGCAGACGCCCTGCTGTAGCTGTGTGGCTCTCTGCTGCTTCGATCCACCCGCCGGTCTGGACGCAATCGACCTCAATCGCGACTAACTCTGGGTGTCGCACACTGACTGGTTGTGTCGTGCGCGTTGCATCAGTCGGCCTGTTTTTCCCCCGCTGCTTGCTGCCTTGGCAAACCGTTTCGCTTCAACCGTCGACCTACGGGTGCTGGCCGAGTAATAAGCAAATCACAAGAGAGTCGAGAACCGGTTGTGGCGCTCCGCCAGCGGCCGTTGTGGCAGCTCGCTCACCAGCCCCCCAAATTTCCCAACCTCTCCTGCCACCACATTTTGGGCACACCTGGGATCCCCGGCAAACGACTCGACGCGGTTCTCCAATTCTTTTCTGCTCACTCTTCCTTTTGCTACAGCCGTGCATTCTCCCATTTTCTGTTGTGGCTTCATTCAGCAATTGCTTTCTTCGTGCTGAAACCCATTGCTGGTGCGACGGTGTCTAGGTGCATCATCGCCTCTTTAGCACCATCCACCAAAGTCAATCTTCACCGCAGATCTCCAACACCGCTACACAACCCAAACTTATTACACCACCACCCACCAAGTGTGTATAGTGCTCGCATATCCCGCCGGTAATTGAATTTTACAGATCGCCGCCAGACGCCTGGCGGTGATTCAATTGCCGCATTGTCGACAGCATCCTCGGGACGTCTTCAAACCGCAGAGTTGTCTCACACACGTCACCCATCTTCTTACGACCGTCACGAGACCCACGAGCCCACGACTTCGCTCGACCACCAGCAACGCCAGCAGCCGACGCCGCTGCAACAGCAACGGGTGACAACTCCAGACCCTGAGGGAGTCTCATCACCTGGTTCCTCCCACCGACTTCGTCGAACCCCGAAATTCGAGGCAACCCCAAGTCCAAGAACTCGCCAGGCCCACATCGCAACTACTCTCGCCGCTCTTAGCTCTCAGCATTCGCGCCAGCGGGGTAATCCAGCGCCGTCGAACCCGGAAAAGAAGGAGCCTGACTTGCGACCAGCCGCCAGAGAGCGACCAACAAGGCACAGGACACGGCGAGTCCTCTCGCAAGAACTTGGCGAGGATCCCGACGAGCAATCCTCGGAGTTATCCCCATCACAGGGTCCTCAAACTTCACAAGATCCATATCCTGTGCACCCTGTGGTTCGAATTACCAAGCATACCCACAGTGCAATCCTTTTCACCCTTGAAGAAGCTCTTCGACAACCAAACCAATTTACGCCCGACCTCGAGGAGGAGTCTGCCAGCATGGCTGACCTCATGAGCAGTGGCGGAGCTCCCATCGCTTCCAATGGGGGTAGCCTACCAGCACCACAACGCCCTACAGCCTCTCCAAACCCCAGAGGTTCACCTGGAATCAGAGGCCCTAGAATGATCATGCAGGAGCGCGCCGCCAGAGAGGCAGCGCGTGTGCAGAGAGCAGAGGCTGAGAAGCAATTGGAACAGGAGACGCGACAGAGAGAAGAAGCACAGCGAAGTGCAGACCATCGGTCTGCTGGCGTTGCTCATGGCCCCAGTGGCAAACTACCCGCCCAACACCCTTCCACTACACATCGCGGACATGCTGTCCCCGAGTCATCGCCACCCTCCGGGGCAGAGCCAACCACCCCACAGCAAATAGCCTCTCACCAACGCACCAATACCTCACGATATGCTGCAAACCAGCAACTTCCTTCGCAATATCAGTCCCACCACCAACACGCCCAGCAGCAACAACAACAGCGGCCGACGACAGCAGGCCAAGCCGGTGAAAGTTCAACACAAACTGGAGGAACATCCGGCAGCTCAAAACCTCGAAACTCTTTCCCACACGCCTTCGAGCGATGGGAGACATTGTCAGCGCACTGGGAGGGCTTGACAAGCTATTGGATTCACAAGCTGGAGCAAAATAAGGACGCCGTGAACCGCGATCCTATCAACCAGCAATTAAGTCGCCAAGTAACAGATCTTTCTGCCGCAGGAGCCAATCTTTTCCACGCCGTCGTGGAGTTGCAACGACTGCGCGCAAGCTCGGAGCGCAAGTTCCAAAGGTGGTTTTTTGAAACCAGAGCAGAACTGGAACGAGCACAGGAAGTGAACTCCATGCTGGAAAATGCTCTGGATCAAGAACGACGTAACCGGGACGAGGCGATTCGTGAAGCTGTTGAAAAGGAGCAAGGGAGCTCATTAGCGCAGAAGCAGCTTGCAGAGATGCGCAAAGAGCTTGCCATCTCCAAAGATGAAGCTAGACGGGCCTGGGAGGAGCTCGGCCGTCGAGAGCAGGGTGAGAGAGAGAGACTGTTATCACTACAAACTGGACAACCAACCATTGTGGGAGGAGTTCAAGTTGTTCCAATGACGCATGGCCTGCGAGATCAAGCAGCTCAGCAGGCAGAATACAGCCAGTCATATCATGGAAGCCAGAGTAATGTCGCCCAATCATCCGCGGCATCAGCTGGCCCCAGCGGAGCCCAATATGGTCAGCCGGACGCTGGCTCGCAGTCTGCGCGGAGTCATTACCGTGCAACCTCGGAAGGCGGGACAAGCGAGAATGAGTTCGTCAAGGATGTGAAAGGAGTGCCTTTATTGGATGTTCATGGAAACAAGATCCCCGTCGCCGCTCCCCCCTCGACATACTCAGGATCTGAGGTGGAAGTGGAAGAGTATGATACTCCAGCTACAACCAACCCACCAAGTGGGAGCTATGACCCACCCTCTACATCAGGCCCTACACCCCAATGGACAGGAGCTTACTCAAATCCCCAAGACTACGCGGGAGAGGAATACGGTGCCCCAGGCTGGGAGACAGTGCCCCGCCATCACCATCCAACACGACTCAGCGACGTGATCGAGGAGGAAGAGGAGCGGAGTAGGACGACCGCAAGCCAAGTCAGCCGAGGAGTCTAAGGGTCAGAATGAGTTGGGTGGTTGAGCTTTTTTTTTTTTCCTTCTATATTTCATTATTTTATTTTTTCTAGTTGGCATCAGCTGGCATCTGGGTAAACGGACAAAGGATCATTCGCGCATTGTCTTTTCTCATAATTGTTTCGTCTCAGGCTTCTATTGGGACTGGGCCGAAGTGTTGGGCTGCGATGGAGAATGCAGCCTCCAGAAAAAGACGTCTTCTATTTTGGCATGTCAGGGATTCGATGGAGTTCGGTGGATATAAGAGGGAGTCGGGTGTGAATACATATCACAATGTAAATAAATGGTCAGCCTCAAACCGCGGGAAATGCCACCTGAAGCCTCATCATTTTTGTCTTTTTTTGTTTCTCTTCTGAAACCGCCTTTCCCAATAGACGCAAACGTATATATAGAGCCCACGTATGGACGTGATATCTCTCCTAGCTGTTGGTTGCTTTCACACCCGTAAAAGAGGTTGATGAATATGGTGCATGGCGTCACTCGCCGATCGCTCACTAGATCTGCATTGGAACGAGCAACAAACGGCGAGGGCGGTAGACGTGTAGATTTATGAACGTATGAAGCAATAAGCTCCGCGGCAAACGCTGCGGAGAAGACAAGGGAGAAGATTCATGGGTTCGCTTTTTCAAGCTTAAGGCGATGGGAGGAAGAAGGGGGTTATGGTATGTATGTCTACGAGATTGTTCCAGACGTCAGGAGCCCGCCGTCCGATGTCTTCTCCCTCGCCGTCTCCACTTCCTCGCGGGGCAGCCTGGGTCCCTCCGGCATGACTCGCTGGCGGTGCCAGGGGCCGACGAACATGCCCTCCTCGTCCACGCTGTCCCGGACGGCGCGCCAGGCCTCGAGGTCCGCGCCGAAGGCGGCCTCGACGTCGGCGCGGGAGGACTCGAAGTTCTTGGCCCAGTGGGGGCGGCCGCCCATGTCGCGCATGAGCCACTCGAAGGCCTCGTAGAAGCGGGCGCGGGCCGGGGGGTCGCGGAGGTAGGGGCGGTAGAGGGTGGCGTTGAGGTAGAGGGTCGGCCCGTCGGCGAAGGAGTGGTCGAGGAAGGGGCGAGGGGAGGGGTTGGCGGTCGAGTCGGTGACGCGGACCTCGAGGGGCGCGTGGACGTAGAGGCCCCGGGAGGAGAAGGGGATGTTATGGGGGACGTAGCCGCGGTCGGCAGGGGTGAGGCGGTTGAGCCAGGAGGAGAGGCGGCCGATGGCCTCGGGGCCCTTGTGGAGGGGGAGGGCCCATTCGTTGACGAACTGGGAGTAGAGGCAGTTGAGGAGGAGGGCCTGGCGGGAGGGCTGGGAGGCGGAGACGGTGGTCCCGTTGGCGAATCCGCACTGCATGCCGTACACGAACCACTCTACCCAGGGCAGGATGGACGGGATCCAGTTGGAGAGGGCGAGCACGTTATGGTAGATGTGGAAGCCCAGCGGGCCGTCGAAGTAGTTGGCGTGGTAGGGCGTGAGCTCCTCCTCGGTCTTGTCGGCGCGCCAGACGACTGCTCGTCTGGTGTATGGGAGCCAGTACACCCGGACGAACTCGCTCTGCTCCCAGAACTTGCCGTTCCACTCGTCAAAAAGCTTCTGGTCGGAGTCGATGGTCTGCTTCCACTTCAGGTTGAAGGCGGGAACGGCGCGGATGGAGATTTCGGTTATGATACCCAATGCGCCGAGGGAGATGAGGGCGGCTCGGAAGAGGTCGGGGTTCTCGTCCGCGGAGCAGGAAACCGTCTTGCCGCTCGCAAGTGTGATCTTCAACGCAACGATGTTTTCTGAAATCAGACCGTGGCGGGAGCTGCTGCCGTGCGTACCAGTCGAGATGGCCCCCGCAACCGACTGCTCGGTGATGCTGCCCAGGTTCGGCATGGCAAGGCCATGACGATCGAGTTCTTCGCACAGGGCGTAGAGACGCATGCCGGCGCCGACGACAGCTATGCCCGTCTCGGGATCGATGGAGTGGACCTGGTCGACGCGGTCGATGTTGATCAACCAGCTAGACGTACAGGTGATGTTGGAGGGGGAGTGCCCGCACCCGGTGGTGGTGATGCGCCGCCGGCATACCCTGGCGATGTCGATGGCTTTCTCGACCTCGGCGACAGACTCGGGCTGGATATACAGCTCGGGGAGGGAGGAGAAAGTGCGCGCCCAGGTGTGGTGGGTGTGGCCGGGCCGCGCGCGAAAGGCGATGCCATCGTCGGAGCGCCTAGCCACCTCCGCGGCTACCACGGGGTCTATCGAGGCCATGTGAAGAACCTTGGGGTCGGGCTGGGTCGTTCAGGTATGGTGACAGGTGACATAAATGAGCTCTCCCGTGGATGAAGGGGCAGAGGTAGGGTTAGGGGAGGGGGGAAGGGACGGGACGGGGGGTAGTGTACTCCATTTAGATATCATAGCATCATTGTCACAGGCAAGACACGCGGAATGGGATTGGGATCTAGACTGGCACCGGAGCGGAGTGGGGAACTGGCTCGGTGATCGAGGACTCGGGCCCAATAAGTTGCGCCATTTGTTCGCCGGAAGCGACCATGTTTCTTTCCTTTTTCTGTGTGTGGTCTTGGTTGGTGAGGTGGAGGATGAGGAGGAGGGAGGAGGTGGTGGGAATTCCGGGTTGATGTTACGTGGAGGGGTAAAGGCAATTTGCTCAAGGGTTCTTTCCATCTTTTTTTTTTTTTTTTTTTTTTTTTTTTTTCCTTTTTCCCATCTTGCGCCCATCGGATCGTCGCAGTTCTGGTTTGGCCCCCACCTACCCGACTATTGAGCAGCTGCCAAATAAGAGCAGACAGTGCATTGAGTCATTGAGTCATTAGTTGCTTGCGAGTATCTCTTTTGGAAGTTGGAGAGAAGGGCCAAGCACGGCGCAATGGGCGGCAACTGGCAGCGTATTGGCTCTAGCCTTGCGAAAATAGACCAGGGTCCAGATGGCGTGCGTCAGGGACTTTTCTTGGCGTGTCGTCGCCCGACGCTTTCCGATCGCGGAATGGGTTTGAGATGGTGGTGCAGCACAGCTGTCTTACAAATCGAAGCACCATCTATAATCTTATCTCGGAGGCGGAGGTGGGCTGTTACATACACACATGCCTATGTAGATAGTGAATGTGAGTGCTGATACCCAAGAAGAGCATGTTGCGACGAATGATTCTGCTATATCGGCACCTCTCTACAATCCATGACCTCGCTGGATATTGCAGTTGTAGATATCGATAAGAAAATGTTAAGTTCCCTTGCTCGATTTACAGATATGTGCTTACTTAATCAGAGGGTAGCAAAGAGATGGTGGTGCGCAACTCAACTTGCAGCATCAACATCGGTCTTTTGCAACCACTTCGGTAGAAAGATGTGGGCAATTGTTTGCACTGAAAAATCGATGCGACGGCATTGAATCGTAGAAATGAGCAAACGTTTGGATATTGGTACCGTCAAGGTTGGGAGTCTGTCCCACGTGACACCGCAACATTTGATGCTTGAGCTGGGATGAGCTTCAGCCCGGAGAGGTCCACAGTGACGTTCCCAGCCGAAAATTAATTCCCAGCTTCTCTCATCCAAGCGACAGCTGCCGGTCGGTCTCTTCAACGCATTGAGCTTCCACACGGCGTCCATCCCCCCCCGAAACCTTTTAATACGCATTGCTAGCTCTTCCTTGACCACTCCCACCTTTTGGCACCTTCATACCCCGACAGTCTGGTACAATGAGCGGCAGACAATGCATCACAAGATCAATCCTCTTCTCCCCCACCCGGCATGCTGAGCCAGTCCGCCCATGCTTTTCTCATCTTCGAGCACAGGTGTGGCAGCCCCATCTGCCAGCCATCTCCCGACCTCAGATTCGCTGCTACGCGGGGCCTCCATCGAGACCTGGGCCTCTGGTCTTCGGAGTAGGGGCACCTGGAAGGGGGCCGCCTCCCCGGCGACGGGAACAGGGACCTCGCCGAGGCAGGTCCCGGGATAACGAAGACGAGGAAAACCCCGACGAGGAACTGGGATACGACCGACGCTACACAACCGCACAGTCGTTTGAGAAGTCGGGCCGGGACCGGCTGCCCCGCGACCACGAGATCAAGGACCCGCGGATCATGGTCCTGGAAAACGGGCAGGTCGAGGGGCCCCTGGCGCCCCAGTTCGTCATGTCGAAGCTGAACACGGCGGAGGAGTCGCTGCGGATGATACAGCCGTACTTCCCGGCAGACAAGGCCGCCGGCAAGCTGGCCCAGTACCCGGTGTGCCAGATCGTGAATAAGAAGGAGGAGCACCTGCGGGAGCGGGAGCTCAAGGTGCAGGAGAAGAAGAAGGCCGACGAGAAGACCAAGCGCAAGGATGTGGAGCTGAGCTGGGGTATTAGCGACCACGATCTCAAGACCAAGATGAAGCAGATTGGCGGCTTTCTGCAAAAAGGGATGAGAGTCGAAATTATACTAGGGAAGAAGAAAAGGGGCAAGCAGATTTCTCGCCAAGATTCGCTGTCGGTATTGACGCAGGTCCGTGAGAACCTTGAGGTGTTGGGTGCTCGACATGTCAAGGCCGAGTCTGGGGAAGTTGGCGAGTTGGTGAGGATGACGGTGGAGAAGAAGTGAGGGGTCGACCAGCACCGTCAATTGGAAGCATCAAGCCCGCGAGCCGCCTGCTCTGAGAGTATCTCCTTGAGAGGGATAGCGTGTACTAACAATGGGATTTATTCCAAGATATATGTCGATAATTCGGCATTGTGAAGCTTATTTGATCACTCAACTAGGATATCATTCGACCTTCGACCACATACTTGGTCGAGACGTCTCGACTTCTATATATATATAAATAAAGAAGAAAGAAAGAGGAGCTTTTCAGAAGTCAACTGTGAAAATCTCTTTATCACCTTGCCCAGCGCTTTTGAACGCCACGATGCACCAGTAACGCCATGAATGAAAACCACAATGCCAAAACGAATGCCACGAATCGAATGCTCTATAGGATCACGTCGTCGTCGGCATCAACTGCGAGATAGCCCTCGTCTGCAGCCTCAGGCTTAGATTCAGCAGCAGCATCGTCCTGTTTACCATCCATATCTTCGTCGGTCTCCCAGTCCTTGTCCTTGGCAGTCTTGGAAGCATCCTGCTCAGGCTCGTCGTCGTCAGTCTGAACCTCCTTGGCATCCAGGGCCTTCTTGTTGATGGAATCCCAAGTCTTGCTCCTCTCCTGGACGGAGCGACCCCTGACTTTGCTCTTCTCGACCTTGAGGCTTGTGCGCTCGAGGATGGCCTCGGCCATCTGCAAGCCACGCTCCTGGCGGCGACGGGCTTTGGAGGAAAGTTGGCTCTTGCGGCCGCGCTTCGAGGGCTTCTTGTCGACGCCTGCGGATTGGTGGATGGCGAGGACCGACGGGCGGGGAGCAGAGGCGCGGGCGGGGGGCTTGTAGTCCTGGAGAGCTTTGTCCGTCTCGAAAGTAGGTGAGGCAGCTCGGCGAGCGGCACGGGAGTGCTTTGATACGGCTGTTGCGGGGGTCAGCGAATCCATGTTCCAATTTCCTATTTTGGGTTCTCCAAAAATCTCACTTCTTTGTTTCGCCATTCTGGGATCCTTAAAATTTACAGATAAGAATTTGCGGCGGTTAGTTGTATTGACGGCCGATTTGGAGTCGGGGAGTTTTTCGATTCTTTCGAAATTCTTGGTGGGGTTGCGGACGATAAGAGACGTTCGGTAACTGATAACGAGCTGGCGGTGACCATTTCCACCAGCCTACCCCACACCCTCTTGATTTAAAGCTGTCGTCGCACAGCAATTACCTTTCAGACACTGTCAGGGTACGTATAATGTAGTCCATGTGTTGGGGTCCTTGGCCCTGACTCCTGAATGGACAATTATGATCATATGTCTTAATGGCCAGCCTTCTAGTGCCGGATAGGTAGGTTAGGACGTGATATAAAGCCGGGCACAGGTTGGGCTGACCACCCGAAGAAGGAAGTGCTGGTTATGCTGGCACCGGATCGCGGAGATGCTGTGCTAGCTTGGATTATCCCTGCTGAAGAACTTATGTTTTGGAACGGGTGAGCTAGAGTAGTTACATACAGTATAAGGCTCTACCGGTAGTTGAGGGACTGCGGCTCTTGTGGGCCAGTACAGGTTCCTTGTGTTTTTGCTCTGCCTGCGCCTTTGCACCGATCTCGACAAGTTAGTTGCCACATGAGGCTAGCTTATTAGTACGTAGAGAATCCAAATATCGAACGTACTATTAATATATCAATAGTTATATCCGACGGCTCCAAGACTGCCGCAATAATCTTAGGCAAATGTTGGTCTATTGCTTGGGGCGAGGAGGAGGAGCGATCACTGCACGACGAAACGGAGACCTACGGGGATATTTATTCTTCTTATTACTCTTGTCGTTCTTGTAAGTAGGTACATGATTAGAATCAATACTCGTAGACTTCGATCATACACACTGAAGCTCTATGCAGAGGAGGCGGCATTCGAGAGAGACGGGGGCAGATCGACCAACCTACCAGCACGTACCTAGGTATGTAGACTAGGTACGTCACATCCATCCAGCACCGACAAAGCAATACGGTAATCGGGCGGGACGAAAAGCACCGGATGACTCCGATACTCTTTTTGTGTAGTAGTGGCTATGCTCAGCAGCTCGGAACCTTCGTATTCATTCTTGGCATTCATTCCACCTCCGAATCTTCCCCCGCTGTCGTTATTATGTTGAAGACAAGTCGACGGGTTTTCACAGGCGAGGTGGCAGAAAGAGGGGGAGGGGGAGGCAGTGCTGCAGTCACGGGATGCAACCATGCTCAAACGAGAGTGAACAGGCCCCTCGTTATGCCGTCTCTCGCTGATATGCCCTGCATGCCACTTCGACCAGCTTGTGGCTGTGCCCAGCTTGCTGCTGTTGTTGAGGGCTTGGTGGGTTCATAGCTGGCCTGCGGGCACCTTGAGTGATGATGCCATGTGTATATATACTTGGGGAGCTGTCTCATTGCATCTTGCCATCAAGGGACCCTTCCTCACCCCCTCTCCCATTCCAATCTCATCTTCCTCCCAAAGCGCCCACACGCTCTGGCAAACATGGCCGAAACGGCCATTATCCTCGACGCAGACGCCGATCATCCGCGTCCACCCCGCAAAGCGCACAAGAGGCGCGAGAAAAACCAATCCTCGAGAAGGAGAATACGACCGTCGAGGCTGCTACACAACGAGATTGCACCTGCTCCAGCTCTTCCGCCTCACATGGCTAGGGTAATGCCCCTGCGATGGCCCGATAATAAGACAATTCCGATTGAAATCGACCTCAGCAAGTACGACAGCATATTTTTCAGGGCTCCCTATCTCTACCACGACGTCAGAATCTCCCCTCCCGACCCGAACGCCTTTTGGTCTCTGGGCCGGACCAGGCGCGTTCGACTCTTCGAGCATCTCTCCCGGGTCAATGTCACCAAGCCTACGCACAACATCCTACAGCTGCTGATCTGGGGGACGAGGGAGCGGGACCTGGCAACTATGCTCATCAAGTCGCTGTCACCCATCAAGTCTCTGCCACTCAAGAAGGGACCTCGTGATCTGATTGCTGAGCTGTCATTCAAGGTGGAATATCATGATCTGACCGCTGAGCTCATCGGCCTCGCCCCGCCCGCCGTTCTTCGCCATCTATTGACGGTGGACGTCAAGCGTTTCTTTCACCCTCGCATGCTGGTCAGGATTATTCACGTGGCGGCACGGAGGATCACACAAATGCGTAAACGTGTCCCCGAGACCGAGGCGGAAACACTGGAGAACATCAAACGCTCGACCACCAGGCTTATCATCAGTCTTGTCGCCTTGATCCTCCTCTCGTACAGGCCACCGGAATTCCCCACCAAAAATGGTGCTATTGCAGATTGGGCGACCGAGCATATACATGATCTCAAGGCCCTTGCCGAGGAGCGCAACTTGATGGACAGGGGCGTGCAAATGGGAATCATCTTCCAAGCCATCAAGAACCTCCGGGAGCTTCTCCAGGACCAAATAGGCGGGAAGAGCAAGACCATCCTTCTAGGGCTCCGCATCGCCATTGGCCTATTGGGGATGGTGCCCATCGTCGGTCCCGTCACCGCGGGCGTATGCCCCCTCCTCGAGGAGCTCGTAGGGGCATCGGTGGAGAAGAGAAAGGGGCGGGTAAATCTGGTAGTGGAGAGGATCAATGATGTTTGTGCTGACTTTGAGGAGGAGGCGGAGAGGACAATCGCAGACCAGAAGGGTGTTGAGTTGTTTCGGAAAGGTTTGAAGTATGTTGAGACATGCCTCGTCTGATGAAAGCCATGTTCTTACCTACATGTAGTGTGATTGTTGCTGGAGCAAGGAAGATACCCCTAATGTTATTTGTTGATGTATTAAGCTCTGTCTATCTGTATCAATGGTCACACGCACTATATAAAACAGCCATCCCTTCTCAATCTGACAGACGTGTATGCCTAATCAGCTACCGGAGGCATTATACCCCATCCATTGTCCTACAGCCCATCCTTACCTTCTTGAGCGAATGTCCATTCATCAACAGAACCGCCTCCTCCCACATCGGGCTTGTCTCACTCTCAAGCCACGCATCCCTCTTGGCTGCGTCAGGGGCTTTGTAGTTGTCGACGCGCAAGGGTAGGACGCCGGTGCACTCCGTCACAGTGTTGATGAAAGGGACGCCGAGGAGGCTGAGACGGATGTATTGCGACATACCCCTGGAATGAAGGAGAGACGTTAGTTTTTAGCTCATGGTAAGGTGGGAAGGAAGAAGGGAATTCGAGGACGCGCGCTGTTCCAGAACTCAAGTTCCACGTCAGGGTCGGCAAAGAGGCGCACGATATCGACGTTCTCCGGTAAATTCACATCTCAATATCGCTGTGAAACTTGAAGATCCTTTTCGGTGCATCCCCCGCCCTCTCCTGATCCTCAAACCGCTGCTAACCCAACGCATGCACGCCCAGCAGCATGATTAGATCACCGAGATCAATCGTCTTGTCTAGGAACAGCTCTAACAGTAGTTCGGCGTCCGTATCCGCCGTCGAGGGCCGGCTCGGAGCTGTCGTTGCGGCCGATGAAGAACCGCTTGTAATTCTTGGTGGGATTCCGCGCGATAAGAGACGTTCGGTAACTGATAACGAGCTGGTGGTGACCATGCCCACCAGCCTACCCCACACCCCCTTGATTTAAAGCGTGGACCTGTCTGCCGGATAGCAATTACCTATCAGAGGCTGTCAGGCCATGCATAATGTGATGCAATTCAATACGGCTTCCCGGCCCAAAACGCGAACGGAACCAATGCGCCTGGATTCATGCTATCAATGACTTGGCTGATCGAAGCGTGTCTTGTTTCTGATCATGCGCCAGAGGTCAGGAGAATCCCGCTGCCCCATAATTCGAACAGATCCAACGCATTTCATTGGCCATGGGCGCCAGCTCCCAGACTTCAGCTGTGTGACTTCAGCCTCCTAATTCATCATCTTCATCATCAGCTGTCATGCCTCTCAACTCAATATTGCTCTTTTTAAGTAGTTTTGTTTTGAGGTCCAGGTACTTCGGCGACGGCGGAAATTAGGCTTGGAAAAAGAAAGAATCAGCGGCCAAGTCATCTAGTACTGCCCATCAGTTGTGAACCCAACCACCCTGACACCCGACGACTGTTCCATGACCCCCGAGTGCTGCCCAAGCTGGTCGTCAGATATGCCAGCTCCGGATTTCCTTTATTGATTGACGCTGTTCTGAAAATCGACTTTGGCCTCGAGGATTCAGTCGGCCCCCCCCCTTCCCTAAATGAAAATGGTCTCGCTCCAGACTGTCGTTATCGCCGGGATTCATTATCTCATCCATCCACAGAAGCTGGTATATTTAACCATTCGCCCCATAGACTCACTCGCTGTAATTTGTAAATCAAGACCATAGCTGACTGAAGTAATACAAGGGTACTATCACCGCCATAATCAACCCCGATTCAATCCTGCCGGTGACACTTTTAGCCACGCATGAGATCTTCAGTCATGATCTGGAGGGGCTCCTGGCAGGTCTAGACGCCGTGGACGATGTTTTCATCCCAGAGTTTGGCTCGGTCCTGGTCGAAAAGGCCGACGAGCATGGCCGGCATGCTGATCCCTCCAAGCTGGGAATTACTCAAGACATCTTCCAACTGAACTCATCCGATTCCCTACTCAAAGGGTTCAACGACCTTCCCTCAGGACCGTACATCTTGCATGGCCCAAACCTATACCAGGCTTGGAGGCTTTATGAAGATGAGTATGACGCTTTCGTCTTTGGTGTGATTCCTGAAGATGTCAATGAGCCTGAACAGTAACCCTCACCCACCCACTCGAAGCTGCGTCTCACCACTGATTATTTGTGCAGATTCAGAGTACTGAACGCATTATCGACAAATGGGCTGCACAAATCAATTCCCGTGCCTTCACGACTATATCATCGCCATCCATCTCCGAGTAAACCACTTTCCGGCGTTCGAGTGTCCATTTGTGATACGGCTTCCTTGGAAGGCGTGGGAACTACCCTATCAAGCGCTTCATGGGAACTACTACATCCAGAGCCGGCCGGTGAGTCGGCGCACTTTGTTCGACGGCTAATAGACCTTGGAGCCGTGATTGTGGGCAAGACAAAGACCCCTCCGATGGAGTCTGGCCAGGAATGGGTGGACGTTCCTGCTCCTTGGAATCCACGTGCTGATGGGTATCAGAGGGCGGATGACAGCTCACCAGGTGCTGTAACGGCCATAGCGGGCTACCCATGGCTGCAGCATGCGCTGGGAGAACATGGTGAGTCTTTTCAACGGGTGTATTATAAGACTGGGGCTAAAAGTACAGCAGTGGTCGGAGCATTAGCAAATACTGCGATGCCCGGCGGGGTCTATTCTCTGCGATTACCTTTGCCTACTGTCCCGAAACCGAACGACATGCAGTCAGTACCATCCCATATATGCTGCTTTATACCACGAGGAACTCGATGCTAATGAGGAAGGGTAGAAGACCTGAAGGTGTGGAAATTATTAGCCGTGAACTACAGTCTCTTTATGAGGTCGCCCAAGCAGCGTTGGGGCCAAGGGGCCCCGCCCCAGGAGGGCCGCAAGCGAACCGACTTTTGTACTTGACAGACCTGAGCCCAGAGCTGCCAATTAAACAGTCCAAATCCTTTGACAAGCTCATCTCCGTACTCGAGTCTGCCCTCAAAGTGAAAGTCGAGCACACAAGTCTCGCCGCTTTGTGGGCCGCGCAACCCCCCAATGGTTTTGGCGATATCTCGCTCGGAGAGTTTATGAAGTTGGCTCCGTTCCGGAGTCTGTGCTATCACGAAGCTCAGAAGTATCGACAATTTCAGAAGGAATATCGCAAAAAGTTTCATCGTGAAGCCTTTGTCGAACGGAATACTCGGTTTAGGTGGTATGATTGCTTTTCCCCCTTCGACTTTCGAGGAGTTTCTGACAGGTGGGCTCCATCAGGGATTACGGTGATAATGTGACAGAGGATCAGAACGTATTGGATTTGTCGCATATTAGCGTATTCAGGAGTTGGTTTCATGATACCATCCTCAACGGGAAGCCTACAAGTCTTGTAGTGTTCCCACGTGGAGTTTCGCAACCGCAATATCGTCGAGATAAACTTGAGTAAGTTCCGGGATTGTCGCAAGCGGCCCAGTTCCGATTGATGTCTGATGCCGTCTATAGTGACCCCAAGGTAATTGAAGGGCTCACGTATGAGTTGCTGCCGGTACTGCTAGATTCGCCGCACTTGGTCCTTCCGTGTAAGCGTTATTTGACTTGTTCTCGTTGGCTGGAGTCGGTAGTGCTAATACGTCTTGGCAGTCGACCAGATTCCATTTGAATCCATCATTAGCGGTAGAGCAGAGCAATTGCCGGTCAGTGCTTCGGTAATAGGGGGTGATTCGTGGACAGACTTGATCCAAAGCGTTGATGGCGCACTCAAGAGCGCGGGATGGCCCAGAGAGGTGAGTGTTGGCCGGCTGGCACTCCCCTTGGCTGACAGGTCAATCTCGGAGGCAACACTCGGGGAAGCTCAGGCCGAGCTTTAGAATGAACGGGAAGCAATTGAGTAACAGGTAGAGGAGGGATTAATCATTGATTGTTGGATACGCTATGAAAATTACGTCCATAGAACGAGCAGCCTTATGCAATCCATTGTCCACCGTGCCAACACCTCCGTCCCGGCCAATTGCCGGTCGTACCACAGGAATAAATCAAGCATGTTTACGGTAAACGTACGTTTCAGGTCCAATGCAGAGCTCGTGTGCCTGGATAAAAAATCCATCAATCAGGTCGAATACCGGTCCCGACAGATCGGAGCAGGTGACGGCGTGCATCTGCCTACAGGGCGAGAACCGGATGCATGCTTCATGCCTCGAGCCCGTAGAATGCTACTGTAGGTACTGTGGTATCTGACCATAGCGAGCGGGCCGACATTCAATTTCAATTCCAAACCCGGCTGGCAATGGGCTGGTCGTGAGAAAAGCAGTCAGCCTGTTGCAAATGCCCCCCACGCGGATTGATTGATGACGGACCCCTCACACAGCAGCGCAGAAGCTTAATGCAAGGCAACTTAAGGCAAGGCCAGACCTGCGGGGTTTGTTCATGCAGACGGACCCATGTGCTGCGCTGTGTTTCGCTGTGTTTTGCTAGGTCACCCGCTCATCCATCCCCATCCAGAGGCTCGCCGTTGGGTGCCGACTCCAAATCCTGCCTGCCGGTGGCATGATGTTGCGGCCAGCCGATTTGACCGCCTCACATCGCCTCTCTCACTCGCACTCTCGCACACCTCGCTTGCGGGCAATAAGCACCCGGGCCTGCTCGTCGAATCTTGACTAGAGTATTAATACAGCCATGGCCGAGCCTACAAACACGCCTGTCCCGGCGTCGACGCCGCGCTCCACCTCCCCAGCACCCAGGCAGACTCCCATCATCCCCTACTTCTCCAACATGTCCAGCCCAGGCTCGCCCGTCCTGCCCACAAAGCTGGGCCCTGGCGCCCGGCCCAAGGTCCTGCACATTGGCGACCCAATCAAGTACAACCCGGACACGTACGCCCTCTTCAGCGCCCAGTGCGACATCGTCCGCCCCTCGGCCGAGGAGCGCGAGCGCCCAGAGTTCATCAAGGCCCTCAAGGAAAACCGATGGGGTGACTTCCACGCCATCTTCCGCCCCTTCTGGGGCACTGGCGGTGAGATGGGCCTGTGGGACAGCGAGCTGGTAGATCTGCTCCCGCCAACCGTCAGGGTGTTTGCCAGTGCCGGGGCCGGCTTCGACTGGGCTGATACCAAGCTCCTGGGCGAGAGAGGTGAGCTCCCACGAAACCCAGCTAGAACCCTTGAGAACTCTTTTGTATGATTCGTAAGACTAACGGCCATACGAGGGATCATCTACTGCAACTCAGGCCTGGCGGCAGCCGAGGCGGTGGCGGACTTCGCCGTCGCCATGATCATCTCCACGTTCCGCCAGCTCGCCTGGTGCATCAACGCAGCCCAGTCCGACGACCCGGCAGACTTCTCCGCCTGCCACAAAGAGGCCACCGCCCACGCCCGCAACCTGCGCGGCAACGTCCTCGGCGTCATCGGCCTCGGCAACATCGGCCAGCAGGTCGCCGCCCGCTGCCACCACGGCTTCGGCATGGTCATCCACTACTACGACGTCGTCCGCCTCCCCGCCTCCGTCGAGGACCCCCTCGGCGGGGCCAAGCGCCACGACTCCCTCCAGAGCTTGATGGCCGCCGCCGACTGCGTCGTCCTCTGCGCGCCCGCAACCCCCCCCGGTGAGGGGGGCGGCGGGGCCCTCATCGGCGCGACGGCGCTGGGCTGGTTCCCCGAGGGCGGGCGGTTCGTCAACATCGCCCGCGGGAGCCTCGTCGACGACGCTGCCGTGGCCGACGCCCTCGAGAGCGGCCGGCTGTCCTCCGCCGCGCTCGACGTCCACCCGGACGAGCCCAACGTCCACCCGCGGCTGCGCGAGCTGGCGAGGAAGGGCAAGGTGATGATCACCTGCCACAACGCGGGCGGCACCGTGGACACGCACAAGGGGTTCGAGGAGCTGAGTATGCGGAATATCATGGCCGTGCTGGCGGGCGGCAAGGCCATCACGCCGGTCAACATGAGGTTTCTCAAGTCGTAGTTGATCATTTCTTGCCGGTTTCCCCCTCTTCCCCCCCTAGTATGTCTTGTAGAATCCATTTAAACAGAAGATAGCGCATATAAAAATGAAGAACATGACCTCTAACATTTCACTTAAACACTTGAGCCTTGGTGATTTGCCTGTGTTGGCTTTCCTCTCTTAGGGGCCCCTTCGCTGTTAGTAGCACTCCTCGTGTAAGTGCAATGAAGATAATCAAGTCGCTATGATTACTCGGAATGGTCACATGTGATACACAGAGTGATAGGCGAAGCCTGTCTGATTTATCCTTCAGTTATTCATTAAAAATACTGTCAGGAAATAAAGTTGTATGCTAGCAATGTCTACTGCTTCGACCATGACCATGTCCAAAAAAAACTCTTCATTTTCACCCTAATGCTGGATGCCCTCGTCTGCATTGTGCGCTGACATCAATTGTCCAATTTTCCCAGATCCAAACGCCGCGCTGATTTGCTCTATCCTTGATTCAATCTTTTGGTTTCTTCCGCACGAGTCCTTCACCCAGGACATTTACGGCTGGCTTCGCCGGTTCTTCCTCCGCCTTGCTCTTCTTTCTGATCAACCCAGCTCCCAAGACATTCACCTGTGGTGTGCTGTCATTTTGGGTATCGCTCCGCTTCCTCTTAACCAGGGTGGTCAAATTGTTGACCTGCGACAGCCCGGACGCATCCTGAGTGTCCTCCTGGATAGAAACTTCCTTCTCACCCTCAACAGTATATCCCCAACTCGCCCCGAGGCCGACCTCGCTAAGCCAGCGACGAGTTCCTGCTAATGACTTTTCCAGGGTCGCAAAATCCAAGTGTAGGAGAATATCAATGATCCGTTTGTACTTAGCTTCACTGACGATCAGTTCTCCACGGCCAGATACACCCCACGCATAATAGGCTGTATAGGTTGGGCGATCCAACAGGCGCTTCATCTTTTGAAAGGCATCCATTCGTACCTTGCGCGGGATAATGGGGCCTGTAAGCTTCTTCCTCCGCTTCCTCTCCTTCGCTTTTCTCATCCTCAGCTCGTGTCTCTCGTCATATGGCTTAGCGTCTGATCGAGACGGGAAGAGCTTTCGGGGAGTAGTCTGGGGCGCAATATTTATCGTCCGCTGTTTAGAGGGCGTTGATGGTGGCTCATCTGTTACATCTGCCGCCACCGCAGGCTTTGTATCCTCGTCGCTTGCCTTCGACTTGACACCGTCATAAACAGCCCAGATGAACCCAGTCATACGGCCACTCGAGCATTCCTGGCGATAGGCCATCATTTCCCAGAAAGTGTCCAGTGTGCGGACCGTTTTCCAGTTTCCAGTTGTTCGGTAAATAGCCGAGTTCAGCGCGTCGGCATCAAGTTCATCGCGAAAGCGGGACTTTGGGTCATCAGGGAACTGGGGGATGAGGCAGCGCGGCGGGACCCAGTCGAACTGCCGAGCGTAGTGGGAGATGCGCATCAAGGGGTGGCCGACCGACCAGCGCGCCGACTGGCTGGTGCCTTTGGGGATGAAGGCCTTCATCTCGTTCGTTTCCAGCCCCGGAACGAGAATATAACCATCCACCGGGTCATCGAGAAGCGGGTTGAGTACCCGGCACCACCATTTTATAAGCCCGCGATCGTCTAGAACATGCTTCCCTTTGTACTCGACGCTGCCGGGAAACAGATACTGATCTTGAGCACGAGCAAAGAGACTGACGACCAGCTGGGTACCCTTTCGGCGACGGTTATGGACAAGGAACTCGACAAATGTGGCGGTTATCGTGCGGATGGGGCTCGGAGTTCCCTTGGGTAGGTTGAGCAGGTGCAAGTAGCCTGTGGAGTCTGCTTTGGAGACGAAGATGGTCGTAGCTCTCGCTGTGGTGTAGATGTAGATCTCGAGGCCGAGGACGAGAATCTTCTGGGTATCATTTTCGGCCGAAGGGTGGTCAATTGAGACGGCGAGAAAATGCTTCTCGACAAAGGTGCGTTCTGGTCGTTCTTTGGGGGGAGCGGCGTAGAGAGCTTCGGACTTGATTGGAGGTGTCGAGACATGATGGATGCCGAAGGCGAAGCCCTTTGGGAGAGCAGCTGCTAGTCGGGACCGAAGAGTGTCTTCGGAGAGCGAGGAACTGGCCATTGTGGAAACCATTGCCGTTGCGGTTCGGCTACTCGTCCAACGATTCTGTCCGTACTGATGTGGTGGAACAACGCAGATTCAAGCGCGTCTCTAGCTCGTGTTCATTTGCAGAGACCAAGAAATGCCGATTGAATTCCTTCCATGGGAAATTAGGAACTCATGGCAGCCGGGAAAAGAACTGGAAACTCTGGGCCATAATACTCTATGGAAACCAGCGACTTCCTTCATGTCAGGGAAGGCTGAGAGAAGGGCGACGGCTGGGAGCTTGATGATGGTTTGTGCCAGTACGTACCTCGCACTAAAGCAATCCGGCCCAGAAAGGTTAGTACCTTATCGACGTAAAGTTCGGGGGTGGGTCCTCCAATTCGCATGTCGGAAGGTACGTACCTAAAGAGTCACTCTCACGAGTCACCAGACCACGTGACCTCAGAAAATGTTCGCGACCAATTCTTGGCTTGCTTCGAGCAGCTCTGCAAAGCAGGGATTTCGATCTCCAACTCCGACCGCCCACCACTCCGCCCATTGCCTCTCGCCTCCCTCACAATGGCCATGCAGCCGTGCCGATCAGGTCTGGCGCGAGGCCAGCAGGTCCTCAGAGCCGCCAGCCTGCGCGCCTGCTATTCCACCGCTGCCACCACCAACACCACCCCCGATGCCTCGACGGCCTACCGAGCACGAAGGGGAAGATGGGAAGTCACACCCGAGGGCATGAGCGCACCGATCCGGATGGACTTTGCGAAGAAGCCCCAGAACAAAATCTGGGCAGTCAACAACGACCCCCGCGTCCTGAACGAGATGTACGACGAGCTGCTGGGTCCCAATGGAAGCAGGATGCTCCCCGACGAGCTGAAGTGGCTCGCCATCACACACAAGAGCTTCGACCAGGGAAGGAGAGGATTTAATGACAAGCTGGCACTTATGGGTACGCTCCACCTCTTCTCAATTGACCCCCATGCGTGGTGCCAATTGAAGCGTTGACCAACTGGAATATGGGCTAACGAAACTTCCCCCCATAGGTCGTATGACCCTTGTCATGGAGGCAGCAAAAGACATTGTGAGCAAGGAGCCGCTGCCGGGAGCCAAGGCCGTCGACGAGTTCGAGGGCGAGAGACAACCATTCGAGTCACCGCAGCTGTCACAAGTCGATAACCTCAATGTGAGGACTCCCCAAACCGTAGCCAGCAAGGAAAGCATCTACAAGCTTGCGCAGAGCGTTGGTATGCCCAACGTGGTTCGATGGAAGCCTAGACTCGTAAGTGAAAATCCCAATTGGCCTGAGGATCTAGGCCCTGCTTGTCCCAATATATGCTGATACTTCTCTCCAACAGCCCCACAACCTCGACTCCTCGGGTGTAGAGGTCGTCATGAATGGTGCTGTTCTTGCAATCATTGGCGCCATCACCCTACAGCACGGCGCAGAGGTTGCCAGCAAGGTTGTCAGGGAGAGGATACTGGGCCGTTTACGTCAATTTTAAGCTCTGATGATGAACAATGGAGTAGAACTGTAACTATAATGTAACAACTACATGTCTCCGCTATGCGAGAGGCTCATAGAACATGTATAAATGTTAGCATGCCCTCATGCCCACCGCGTTGGATTACTTGAGGGTGGGGAAATATCATCATGAATCTCTACAGGCTTGGACGGGTATCGGCGCTCTTGAACCAGTCTACTCATTCTCCCACCTCACAAGGGCAAGATGTGATAAATCTCTAAATCCACCATCCTCAACCATGTCTTCTGCAAGCCGGAAGCACAATTCTTGCTCTGGAGGTCGTATCACTTGCGCTCAATCTTCGGCAGCCGATGAGGTAGGTATTTGGATTTCGTTGAGTAAGCTACTGCCTCGTTTGATCCCGCTCCGCGCTCTCACTCATCAAGTGAATTCTGGTGGCAGAGAATGAACTACCTTTTGCAGACGTCCCTTCATGCGCTCCCCTTTCGCACCACCACGAAATGAGCAAGTATATATTAATCCCATGTGCAACCGAACTCCCACAACCTATATAGTCGTTATACATCATTATATCATGTGAACCCCAGATTCACCAGCCTATTATACAAAAACGCCTATCCGATAATGGAACAAAATAGTGTCAAAATAAACCTCCGAGGTGACGGGTGAAGAGGAGCCACAAGTCATTATAGACGTGGCTTCTGCGCCGTCACAACCACCAGCTCATACAGCAACCTCTCTCTGCCCGACTGCTGCACCGCCGCCCGCACATCGGCATTGAGATCGGCTATTGCCTTGGGCTCCCAGCCCAGGGTGTCCTGGAAGACCTTGGTCGTGTAGGCGTCGACGCCCTCGGCGATGTTGACGGCCATGAGGGACCCCAGCTCGCGCAGGCGAGGTTCCGGGTGCCAGTCGCCGATGGGTACCGTGAAGCGGTGCTCCGTGACATTGCGGAAGCCGGCCTCCTCGCACCAGCGCTTGAAGTTTGGCCCTGGGTTGAACGGGCGGCCGAGCTTGTCGAACGCGATTGTGAGATTGTCGATTAGTCTGGCGATGGGGTGCTCTGGCGGGACAGGCTGGTGTGATGGTGCGGAGGAAGTGTCGGGGTCTTGGCTCGGCTCGGTCAGCACGAGGTTGACCAACTCCTGAAGCTCGAGCCAGCCTCCCGGTTGCAGGTTGTCAAAGGCTTGCGAGAACAGGCGCGGCCAATCGCTCAAGGTGGCGCCCATGTACCGGCAGTGTATGTAGTCGTAGGGCTCATCGTCCTGCCAGTCCTGCTCGACATCGTCGAGGGCGAAACGGACGTTGGGCGGCACCCACTGGGGCTGAATGGGGCTGAGATCGATGCCGAGGACGGTGGCGTCGGGATATTGGTCACCAAACTGGACAGCCCAGTGGCCAGTGCCGGTGCCAATGTCCAATACGACGGCACTGGTTGGTACCGGGGCGAGATGAAGGCGTTCATGGAGGACCAGCTGGAACATGTAATCCACCATGCTGAGACGGGCTTGTTCCAGGTCATCATCGGGAATCTGATAGGAACCAGGATTTAGGCCGTGGTAGCGACGACCGTAATGATACTGCGGAGGATAAAGATTGCTCATGGAGCTGGAAATAGAACCGGCCTCGTCGCGAATCGAGTCGCCATATCCGGAGTCAATATCGCTTTCAGCTATGTCAGTGGCCAGAAGAGGGTCAGGTAGGTTCCCTTGGTGGTTTGCTAGAAGCGGCAGAACTGGGCCGTCACCGATTTGATCCTCGCCGTTGTGCGCCATGACAGCCAGCCAAAACACCCTTGGCTGTCGCTCAAGCAAATTTTCTCAAGGCCGGCCTCGACCCAAACCAATAAGGTAGGAGAGACCCGTGACGCAGGAGGTCCTCTGATCCGAATGGGTGATCTGCATGCACAGAGTGCGGCTGATGTAGTATCCAGCTCAAATCCGTTTCCTCTCTGGACAAGTCAAGACCATCCTAAGGAGGATGACGGCAGTCGGCGAAGCTTTGTCTTGTTCGTGAATGCTCGACTCTCTGGCGTGGTAGAGATGAGAAAGCTCGTCATGTACCTCAGCACACCACTTGAACCCACGGACAATATACATACGATTCGTAGGTGCCTGGCTCAACTCATGAAGGGGGCGGGAGTAATGGGATGGGAGGGAGAAGGGAGGAGGAGGGCGCGGTAAGTAGTACAAGGACCGACCGAGCAGACGGGTCGACGATGAACACCCCAGAAACACCCCTGCGGAGGTCAACCACTTTAGTTCAGGTGTACAGCCTTAGCGCATGGGTGCGTTGGGGTGACCAGATGGCTGGAGCGCAGCGGGAATGTATGGCGGTGTCACAAAGCTGCGAGAGGGCGGGGAGGTGAGGCAGAGTTCGAGCACGTTGCGCCATGGCCGTGGACATGGGACTCGTGTCTTGGTCTCAGGGAGCCAGCGCTGGCACATCAGTGATCAGTGATCCATCCGTCGCTGATACCTGGCCCGCTGTAGCAGCCAATAGGCCCTGGCCCAGGCCCTAGCCCGGGCTATTGTGCTGTAACAGGTGCTGCCACTAGCACCTGCCGTGACCACTACCCCGATCGTACACCTCACTAATCGGCACTGGACCTCTAAACGGTAGTAGCTTAGTGCATCAATAGGATTCCATTTCTACGCACCCATACTACCCACGAAATACACTTTCACTACGGAGTGCCCGTCTCTCTATCTGGTCTCCCGGCTCCAGAAGATCGGTGCCTTTGTCTCGCTTAGGTTCAGCACTAACTCGACAGTTGGGTTGCAGTCCCCTCATCGTCCATTCCCAGAACGTCGTAGCAGTGTTACATGGAGACGCAAGATCTGCACCGCCGTGGGGTCTGTTGAAATACCGTTCCCTGGTTTCCCGGTATTGGGTTGCCTCTCATGTGCATATTACCGAACCCCCCCTATCCAGAACAAAGAGATTGCTCGCATCCTAGGAGGGTAGGGGACGCTGGACCAGGTGGGTGGAGGAGGATTCGCTACTGCTCCCTTCAGATTTAGCGCACCCATCACTAAACCCTACCTACCGTAATTGAGAGTTTGAATTGTACGCTCGGGAATAATACCAAGTCTGTTGGTGCGATACGCAGCCGTAAGACAAGATTCAACGCCAAACAAAGGTAGATTTGCACAGGGCCGTGTCAGTCGGAGCTCTTGGCACTTGATCTTTCCAACCTGCCTCTCCACCTGCAGCTGGGCTGGATCCTGGCGAACATTCCCTGCAACAGGCTGCCAGGTAACACTGCGGATTCTATTCCGGCCTCCCGGACCGACCCGTCTGTTTGGGTCGGGCATGAAGGCGTATGTCAGTGGCCGAACCCTTTAATTAATATAATAAGCCGTGGAAAAAATTCTTCCAGAGAGTGAGAGCAGGGTTGAATGAGGCACAGCAGGTGACGACGACCCAAGCCCGGCGGCCGCTGGTGATTCCATCGAGACAATCACACCTGCCGGCTCCGTCGTACCATCTGCCTGCCAGCTCACCCAGAAATCCGGTATATCGGGCTCAACATGAGGTATTCCACCCCGCCATGGCGGATATCTCAATCCAAACAGAACATGTCCCCTTTCACTGCGTGGTATGTCCTCCGTGGTGGTCCGACTTGCTTACCATTGAGATTGGCATGGATATCGCTGGCGTGGACCCTGTTGGGACCCCATGTCAACTGCTTAGCGATGGCCCAACTCAGCCATCTCCCCTTGCATTGACCCTTCTTCCACCGTGGCCGAGTGCCGGGCAGTCATCCTCACAAGTGTTTTTCTCTATAATAATGCTGACAGCTGTCTTTGATACTCCCACCCTCTCAGCCGTTGGAGAAATTGCTTTTGGTAACACCCAACAGTGTTAGGAATGCGAGCTAGCCGCGCCGTCGATAGCCATTATGAGATCTCGGATCATAAGCCCATTCCCCGGAAGTATAATCTCATCACGATCAATTACAGCCAGTAGTTAAGCGAAGTCTCCACTAGATGCGTACGTCTTCATATTACTGACTATACACACGCTCAAGAGGCCGGGCTATATTGATGAACCGCTGGTTAATTTGGAGAGCAAGGCTGACCTAGGCTACTGTCATTCTGTCTTGTTCCTTGCGCAATTCGACCGTTTTTGACATGCCACGGCTGGGACATATCGCCCAATAGTCCTCCCTGGGTTGAGTTTCGCCAACACCATCGTCGGGTGGTCTATGCGTCTAATCCGCTGTGTTGGTACCAACATGCATACCGGCATCTAGATTTGTGGTGGGGGAATGTCGGAATTTCGCCCCCGATTCATCTGGTGTTGGTTCACTCGGTTACATCACGGATCCAGGGGTGCCGTATCGGCAAATCCTATCACATTTTGGCCGCCAACATGTGATGAAAGCGAGGCGAAGAAAGGCTAGACCTACCTAGGCAGCGGGATCTGTCCAACGCCATTCTGTTCATCGACCACTCCTACCCGTCTGGGCTCTGGGTTTTCTAGATAAGTTTCAGTTGTTGCAAACTTTTCATTTCAATTCGGGTAGGTTCTTGGCTATTGAGAGCAACCAACCGGGGACACTATGTGAGTCTGTAAGACACCCTGATCTTCATTGTTTACGCCGAATGATCATGTCTATCTGAAATTTCTGCCACCCGCTCCGCCGCCGGGTAGGCTGTATGCTGCAACGAACATATTCAGCACCATTCGTTGTCTGAGAGCCGTAGAGGAAGGTGAGGAGTGAGGTGTGAGTGAACACAGCAATTTTAACGTTTTTACATTGGTTGTCGGAGGCTGACGTAGCGATGAGAACGCCGACATGCTGATGAGATATTTGGAGCTGGGTCTTTGTAGTAGCATTTGGGATTTTGTTTGTATCGTTTATCTCCAGGAAAAATAGAAAAATAAAAGTCAGGGTCTTCATTTCTCGTATCAACGCAGCGGCCTTCCGTCTGTTCTGCTACGCATTCCTTTTCTGGTCCTAACAATGACTCAATCGTGAGTTTGGATTTACACTAACAATCGCAAAAGCGATAAAGAAAGCTGTTCTATATCGGCGATTTGCGGATTGTTAGGCTTATTGTCCTGATACCATCTTAAGATTTAGGATCGGTAGTCTTGGTACGCTTTAATTCACCTACTTGAATAGCTGTGACATAGGATATATGACGTGCTATAAACGTTTTTTTACCGTAATATACTCTGTTTTTATTACCAGCCAGTGGTGAGCGCTCTCTTCACGCCATCCTCGAGCGTCTCTAACTGAGAGCTATGAAGCCCAATGCTCTCATTGTCCGTTTTTTCGTACAGGGTTCCTCCCTCGGACCAAATCCGTCGTAGAGTGTAGCTTGTAGCGTATGACTTCCCTTCGCTCCACGCTTTCTTCTCCGCATCCTTCAGCTCCTGGAGAGTGTAGGAAGTCACCGACCACTTTGGGCCACCGACCTGCTTTTCAAACTCGGCCAGAATCTGTTTTGGTGTCACGACGAAAGACTGGACCTTCAGAGCCTTATTAAACGACGCCTCTGGATGGCGGAGAGCCGCCACCAGGGCTTTTCCAACACTAAATGATATCAGCACGTGCTCTAGATGAATGTTGTAGTAGGGTCTCCCAAACTTACTCAGGCATTGTTGTGAAGCCGATTCTACCTTCTCCACCGTCCACGAGAACTGCCTTCTTCGACTCAATTTCAAAGCCGCCAGCTTCGGGAGCTAGTTTGTTAAGCGTAAAGAACATGTCCACGTATGGTCCAGTGACCAGATACGTGTACTTGACGCGCTTGATATTCTCGCGAATATACTTGCGAACCTTGAGCTTGAGCTGGTGGGGCTTCTCGTTGATACTCTCAGGACCGTACTCAATATCTGTGCCGTACTCCGAGGGAAAGAACCACTGGACAGAGCTGGATTCTTCTGCCAGCTTGATCAGTTCGATTTGCTGGTCGATGACATTTCGGCCCACGGCACTGACGACGGTGTCAACACCTTCGTATGCTGCCTTGACATCATTGGGATTGGTGACATCGCCGGTGATTATATGGGCCCCCTTAGATTTGAGCAGGTTGATGTACTCGGCCTTCTTCGAGACTGTTGACTCGGACGTGAAGATGGAGACCTTGGGGAACGGCGGCTGCATGAATGATTTTACCGGGAATCGAAGGTGAGATTGGGAACGCATCACGGGCAACCCTAGAGTAGCCTTTATGCAATCCGTTTCACTGTCGAAGTATGCACCGAGAATATCTCAGGCCACCTTCCTGCGCTAGCTTCCTAGCTAATTGCTAACCTTCGCCCCGAGAACCCCACTGGGATTCACCAAGATCTTAGAATGGACACAGCGGGAGAATCTTGGGTACTGGTTGACTCCTGTTACAATCAAGTCAAGAGATGAAGTGATTCACTCTTTCCACCAAGCAAGTACCTAGTACAGTCCGAGAAAGCAGATTGATAGAAAATTATTCAACATTATTTGATCTACCTAGCGGTAGATCATTAACCTACTACATTCCCAGGGAACATCAGGAGCCTAGGTCGAAAACTAGAATTTGGTGTTGAATAGGCACAATGACTGGTATGAAGATGAGTTGATACTAGACATAGTTCTTGTTAAGTTAAGATACCGGCTCTAGCAAGAGAAAAGCTCAAGCCAAAGGCGTTATAGTACCTATTATAACGGTGCAGCTATATGTATAATCTAACCAAGGCCCGGAGTCACGCTCCCGGCTCCATAGTGCTTCAAAAAACGACCCCATATAGCGGTCCTGTCCTCGCCGTACGCCATCGCGACTGGCCACAATACTCGCCCAGCACCATCTTCCCAGCCTAGAGGTCTCACACCGCCAAAGACGTGTTCCATCTCTGGAGCAGCACTCATATAACCAGGGTCCACAGTATTCATGGCAACATGGTGGTTCTTCCATGACGATGATGCCTCCGTCTCAGTAATCATGTTCAGTGCAGCCTTTGACATATTGGTGTGGACATGCTTGCCTTGCTTAGCAGAATGATTCCGCTTGTCTTCGAATATACCCTCACGAGAGGACACATTGATTATTTGACCTGGCTGTCTATCTTGACGGCGGGACATGAGTGGTAGAAGCTCACGTATAAGAATCAGCGGTACAAAAGCATTGACGGCCTGGGCGGTCACGACGTCAGCATAGGGTATCTCTGTCAAGCCCTGGACCCAGGAAGATTTCTCAGGGGCAAGTTGGATGGTTGATGGAGAGATGATTGTTGATGGAAGACTTCCTCTGCTCTGATTTTCGATGAAGTTAGTCGCGGATGCACCACCCCCGACGCGAGGAGTATAAGATGCCACAGCCGGCAAGGCAGGATGCTGAGGCAGGGAAACAGCGAGATCGATTTCCCTGCTAACCGCTGTTTCTTCCTTCTTGTCGCCATCCGTCAGCGTCTGGGCTGCATTATTGATCATGATGTCTAAGGTAGGAGTAGCGTGTCTCGAAGTAACTGCGCATGTTGAAAGAGTATCTTTCACGAGTTTCGCAAGCTCAAAAGCGTCATGAGCAGTGCGAAAGTCCGCTCCAAGAATACGGAGCCGATCCTCTAGCCATTCTGCAGAGTCTGGTTGATCCCGGTATCGAAGAAACGCGTCTTGTGGATATCGGCTGGAGACTATGACTCTTGCACCACATCGAAGCAGTCTCAGCGCCGTGTGAAATCCAAGATTGATTCTGCCTCCGGTAACAAACGCGGTTTTCCCCTTGAGGTTGAGCTTTCCTGGCAACGACATGGCAGAGCCCGCCGAGTTGAAATCACCGCAGGGTTTGCACATGGCGGTAAACACCGGATGCAGATCTCGCTCATGGATCACAGTGTGCCGACAAATATAGCAGCGATGAGATGGAGATGCAGGCTTCTTTTGCACCGCATCGGCATAAGCCTCAACTGCTTCAGCCCATTCGGTTGATCCCGATGATGCTCCAACGGATTGTTCGTTCTTATCGAGGACTTCATGCACCAAAAGCTCGCTATCCTTGGGTGGCGGAGAGAGTGGTCTCCTGAAGTGGCGCTTGATCTTTTCTATCGTGCTGTTATAGACAATCTGTTGAATATCTTTCGACATATCTTCCTGTGGTGTCAGATGATTTGCAATTTCTTGGGCTTTCGGCGTTGAAAAATCAGGCATAGAAAAGGCGAGCAAACTCGGATAGCGAGCCTGGTTGGTGGTCATGGGCCTATTACTTTGCTCTGCATCCTTTTTCAAATACGCGGCGACCTCTCGAGCTGGTAAAGACTCCGCCAGATACTTGTAATCTGACGGCTCTAGCGTGAACCTTTTCTGACCCTTTCCCTTTCCGACACGACGGATCTGAGCAACGGGACGGCGTAGTTCCTCGGCAAGATCAGAATACTCGCTCTCCATCCACCTGACAACGGTGAGGAACGAGGTTAGCCACTGCAGCTCGGCTTGCGAGGTTGGCAGAAGCGTGGTCCTATTAACATGGATCTCAAATTCCATATGGCGCACATCGTCCTGGGCGCATCTGGCTCTCGGGTACTCTAGATTGTCACCTCCTCCGTACTTTTGGACATGTGAAATGCCTTGGAGAGCTCGTTCTAAGTCCAGAGCAAACTCGGGAGGAATTTCGGGGCTCTTCTCACCCATCACGATCATGAAAAGACGCAGACACCAATTGTAGGGCACTAGGTAGTGGTGAGAAAACTGGAAAAGGAAACGCCACTGTCCGTTCCCCTGGAGGCCTAATCCCTCCAACTTGCGAATAGCTTGTTGAAACGTTCTTGGGATATGATCCTCGTTCATAGGATTATGTGACACTTGAGGCCTTAGAGCCGCCTTCAGCATGGTCGGGTAACGCTTGTACAAAGCTTCAAGGGACTGAAGCTCTAAAGCCCATCTGGTTTTAAGCTTTTTCCAAGCCTCTTCGAGGTCGCCTATATATTTGAGAAGTTGTGATAGGTCCCATCCTGTCGTCTGAAATTCATGAGGGCGTGAAGTCGCTATGGACAATTCGACTGGCGGAAGGCTGGATTGGTCTGCAAAAACTTGGTGTGAGCGCTGTGGAGAGCGAACAACTGAATTTCCAGCGAATGAAAATTTACCTTCAGGAAGATGCGCATCGATCATGGGGGAGTTAGGCAAGGCGCCATACTCTGGGGGCAAAAGCATGAATGCTGCGCTGGAAGGAAGGTTGGAAAATATGGCGGTTTGTTTTCCAGGGACTGCCATCAACCACAGAGCGGCTTTTAGTTTGGTAAGAAGCCAGTGTCCGTCGGAGATCTGATCTGCTCCCTGGTCTAAGATTCTCCAAGTCGATTGCACCCTGGCCCAAGGGAAGAAGGCAGGGTTGGTCTGTTTGACTATGTTGCTATAACCATTTCCGTGGCAGAGCTTGAAAATACGGTTCAATCCTTCCCAGACAAGCAAGATCTGTGTTGCTAATTCGGTGTTTCTAAAGATGTGCTTCCAGGCTGGGCTAAAAATGAAGGCTTGAACCAAAGGACTCAGCTGGCCATGGGTTGAAAGATGGCCTGTGCCCGCATCAGGTCCTAGAGGAACCATCATGAGATCCAATGCCTTGTAAAGTGGCAAAGTGGAAATGATGGGCTCCACGAGCTCTAGCGACAGTTTGCCGAGCTGTGCAGCGATGCGTTGCATCCTCTTCGATGCCGGCGGCGGCGATTCACCCATGGTGTAATGATAGGAGTGTTGTTGTATGTTGAATGTTTACTTCAAGGAGCAATTGTTTCACGATGATGTGTTGACGTGCGTAGAAGGTTATTATAGGGAAGGCGCTAGCTAGATAGGCCATGGAGGAAAGCCATGGAGGAAAGCACGATCTACATGACTGCTAGTTTTATGAATTAAAAAACAACTTCAGGCCATTTGGTGTTCCTCTGTGCAGCATGTCTAGAACCAGGCCCAATGAGCTGAAGTAGGTGAGTCATGGAAATAAGCGGCTGCTCAGCCCTATGGGTTAGTACATAGGCAACAAGGGCGTGCTGCGCCCCATCCGACGCCCTTCATCTGACGCCCTTCATCCTACATTGAATGGGGTAACAATTAAGCCGGGCTAACTTGATTCACAATATCTTATAGTGAACGACCAGTCACTTTAGTACGACAGACAAGCCAATGTGATTCTAATTCACAGTGACCCGTAGATTTTGTTGGTTCCCTGTAGACCATCAGTCGTCAAGTTCCTAGAATCATCTCCACATTGCGAAAGAGTTGCCTGCTCCGGTTCTTTATCAAATTGCAGCACTTGATTAAAAATTTGCTGGACTAGTTAGCATATACATGCCCAGGCTCCCCTAAAGTTGTGGACATTGGCTCGTAGATTCTGCGAACCTTTCCTGGCCGAACTGGCATTCGTGACCACTGGTTAGGCCAAATGGAAACAACCAGCATATTGAAATGACGAGAGATTGAAGATAAAAAATTACTTCGTTGATATTTGATGTAGCTTAAAAAAAAGGGGCCGACAAGACATCGCCTTTAAACGACTCTAGTGGCCGTCAAGCTTATTAACGTGCTCTAGTACTATCTGAAATATCTGTAAGGAATCTGCTATATCTTTACTTCTAACTTTAATAGTCCGCTGGGTATCGCGAAGTGGGTGAGGTTTTACCGGACAAGTCAATGTATAATTTCTTTCAATCAATGTATTTAGATACCCCCTACCTTAGGTACTATCCAAGATAGGAAATTGACTATGTTATTATGTTAATAGTCCGCATCGTGAAATCGTCGTAACTCAAAATAGCGGCGGTTAGATCCTCAAGCCACATCGAAAGGTTCAATGAACAATATCCGACAGAGCCAGACATGGCGCGACCGCGTATCAAAGCAGAGGAACCTTTGGGCTTGAAACTCCGGCATTGTCATTAAATTATTAAGTTAATTGTAAATTGACGAGGTCGGGCCATGTTAGGCTTACATCAGTTCCCCTTCAAGATTACGGCTTGCCGCCCTGTGGGAAGTGAAGACTGAGCTATTGAATAGCCTATAGATTAGAAATGTGAAAATTTGAAATTTAGACTGCTAATGAATCTGACCGGAATGAAGTTCTGTGCCTGGTTGTTCAGATTGAAAGATTCGTTCACGGGTGATATGGAGCGAGATTTCATGGTAGGTGGGCCATTTGTTCTACGTCTTTCTTAAATTGTTATTACAAACCACAGGGAGCATGAGCATGCCAATGGAAGTTTAAAGAGGTAATTCAAGACATCCCGGCTTTCGAAGTGGTGCTCGATGGGCTTCCGTGCCGTAGGGCATGCAAAGTTCGTTGATATGAGATTTGGGGGGTTTGAAGGACTCTTGAGCGAGTTTGTCGGAAAATTTCGCGCTACTCTAAGCCTAGCTAAAGAATTGCAAGAATTGACCTTCCCTTGGCGTGACGACGCAATCTGTACAAGGACTGATACTGATCCGGCTTCTGTGGAGAAGCTCTACGATGGATGGCCGATGCATTCAGCCGCAATGCACCCCCGTTCTAATTGTGATGAGGGCCCTGAGGAATATGCAATGCAATCACAATCCTAAGAGTGCGGTATTGAGCCGCTCCGGCTTTCCGAGGCCCCCTGTTTTCAGACCTGTTACCCTTCGCTATCCCCCTTTCGCTATCAAGATGCGGCACGATATGCAACGGTAAGCTGTAGGAGCTTCACCGGTGCGTTTTGCTGATTGGTTCGCTATACGTGGCAATCGTTCATGGGTTCAGGGATATGCACGTTGGAGGCTCCAATGACGTGCGCGAGTGATTCAGGTTGGCCCCCATCTTACTGCAGATAGCATGAGGCGCTTAGTTGCATGATACAAGGTAAGAAGGTGTGATGGTACTACATCCCGATCCTTTTAGGAACTGGGCACAGGAAAACACCGGTGTTACGAACTGAGGCTTGGCCGAGAAGCCTTGGGCTGTCGTATTGCAAGCCGCTCGAAGTGCGAAAAACAGTGCGAACTAATCAACACCTCTACAGAGATGGGTTTAGCGGACATTTCAATGTATTATAGATGCATTAAGAAAGAAACATGATAATGCATTAACCAAAATAAATCTCTTTCGCAATTGTTTGTTAAATTAGTTATATCTTGGTCGCAGCGTCATGAAGTGCATAGCTACAATATGCTTAGGGTTTGGGAGGCTTTCATCCACCACCATCTCATCAAACATAGCTCGATCTGTTGTTCTATAGCTGTAGGATGTGCCAGCATCCAGCGCATCTAGAAGTTTATGTGGCTCAGTCCATGATGATCCAAAGTCTACGAGCTTCCCATCTCTGATGTTATCTAATCGAATATCCATATTGTATATTCTCTCTCGGTTCAACATATGGATACGATCAAGAATCTTTCTCAGATTGAGCTCGGTGATGCCATGATCTGATGATGCAAGGCTTTTCACAATCGCCCGTGGTCTGACGCCCCCGGGTGTCTGTCGCTGGTACGCCAGATCAACCTCCTCCAGTCCCAAGTCACACTTCTTCCCTTCCAGATATCTTTGATCTCTATCACTGAGAAAAAGGAACCCGTAGCAACGAGTTGCCGCGTCGGATATCTTGGGTCTCTTCTTTGTGGCTTCTCGAATTCGACCGTACGCGCGGCATTCAGCGTAGAATGGATCGGTATAATAGGCGGCCGTATTCAGGGACACGTCCCCGATGAGAGGTTCCCAGAAGTATTCGCTTTCCATCGGGTCGTAGAATTTGAACTGCAAGCCCTGTCGTATTAGCTAGAAATCTTATGTCGAACTTCGTATAGAGCTGATTCTATCAGAAGGTCTTACCACTTTAATTGCGTACTCGGCTCGTTTGATTTTAACACGAAAGACATAACCCTCGTGTGATGTCTCCTCACCATCTCCAAGCCGTTCAAGCCATTCGATTTTGGAATTGTGATGCTCGAATAGGGGAAGTTTTGGGCCATCGCAGGGTGGCAGTTCTTCGGGAACAGGGGGAACATGACGCTTCCTCGCCATGGTCTCAGGGCAAAATGAATTGTGTCCGGTCAAACAGTGATGGAGTATGGGGCTCTGTTCTCTCGGTGATCGCTTTATAACTCCAGCCGATCCCTTCTGCAGGCGATCCTCCGTATGTCGGCCGCCGCGAATTGGGCCGACAGGATCAGGAATGAGGGTGTGATGAGTCGAGTCACGAGCCAACAGGTGCGCCACTGCGGTGCATCAGAGTCACCAACATGCATATGCAACCCAAGCTGCAGGAGGCAACCAGCTGAGTTATCTTGTTGTAGTCGAATCGCAGAACCTTGTTTGCCGCGGCTCCCGCCAATATATTTCGGGGGAATCGCCCACTGATCAGGGAGTGGCACAAAATATTTCCATCAATGCATTCGCAGTCCGTGCAACTCTGATTCGCCAGGCGCATCCTCACTTGTGTTACTCTGCTATTGGCTGGTGCTATTTTGATACCATATATTTTCCCACTTTTTGTCTCATACCCTGACCATGAGCAACATTAGGGAGCCAGTTGACTCGATCCTGGAATTGCTGACCTGTGCTAACCCAACCGTCCATCATACTGGACCTAAAAGCAGGACCAACACCAGAAACCCGCACTACCATTTCCCCACGCAGGTTAAAGAATGGGAAGAATTTCAGGACTTTGATGTGCTGGGGAAGGTCTTTGGGGGGGAGCTACTAAAAGAGGCTCTCCAGGCAAGAAAGCTGCATCCTCCCTTTATTCGTGATAGGGACAATATTCGGCTTGAGAGCGATGAGCCCAAGGTTCGACAATTGATTGAAAAGTGGAACCAGGAGGTTGTCATGTCGGCGATACATCCCATACGTGGCCGATTCCACCCGGTAATTTGGGATAAGGGGGAAGCTCCTGACGACGCTGATTGCGAGTACGAATCACCGGAGCCGCCAGAGAAGCAGCGAGAACAGCCAGGCCGAAAGTGTATCGCAAAGCGTACGCCGCGTCGTAAACATTCGTATGCAAAATTCAAGCCCGACTCTGGATCTGTTTCGAGCAACCCAACATCGGAAAAGGATGCAAGGAAGGAGAAATTCGTCAAGGAATACAAAGTGGCAACTAAATGGAAAAGCAGTTGGATTCATGAAAGGGGATTGGTCAATGAATCTGGGAAATGGAACAAGGAAATGAGTCGCAGGAATCCTGCCGGGCTGCCAGTCATACAGACATTCACCTACTGCGTTCAGAATATGTGTCGTTACGGATGCATCCTCACTTGCGAAGAGGCATTCATCTTCCGAGTAAGGCCTATCGCGGAAAGCTCCAGTGAGTTCTCGAACCAATGGCTGATCTGGAGATCAGGACATTTAGGACACAGCTGATAATCTTAAGTTTCGCAAAGTTCTGATCCAGTGAGAGCTGAATTAGCTAAAAATGGCCTTCTGGAGTATGTTTCTATCCCTTAGGAGACTCATTTCGAGGAAAGGCCAGATGCTTGCAACACTTGGACCATTAACCTGGCTTTATGGTTTATGCACGTCCTAGCTGGCAACGAAGCTGGTGTGAATTGGGCATACCCTCGACTTGAAATCGAGACTAGCCTCAACTCAACGCAATCTGCATCGCAGGAAGCGCGTCTTTCTAGCGTCTCTCAAGACTCCGAAGACGAAGTTTACGAGGAAAACCGAGATGAGCTGAATGCGGCTAATAAACTTGAAAATCCCGTAGTCTATGAAACTGGGACATTACCCATGACTCCAGAAACAAGGATGCCGGCGAAGCGGAAATGGGAAATGGGTGGACAGTTTGATTCAGATACCGAGGAGAACACAGAAACGGAGGAGGAAGAGCAAGCTGAGACAGACGACAGGTTTCTCCATTCGTTTGATGCTAAACGCCGCTTCGTTCAGGTTTAGCGCTCTGATGGAGCAACGATTTTTGTGTACCCTGAGAATAAAATGAATGAGTGAACAGGACTACGATGACTTTCTCCTGGTGTTACATTTGAAACCGTCCCACGTAACTTTGTCGATAGGGTTTGCTAGAGGCAGAGAAAATAATGAAAAGTCACTGTATACAGTGAGTTGTAGCCTCATATTATTCAGAAGTGAGAGATGATATGCGTAAAGGTGATTTGCTGAGCTATTACGGCTGTTGACTCATCAATCTCGTCTTCGGTTTGGTCCCCCCTGAAGATGGATATCGTCAGTCTAAGTTGCTAGGAAGCTTGCCATGATAAGAGAAGTTTAATAGGGAATGGTGTTAGAACGTTCTGGCATCTATGTATTGTCAAGAAAGCTGGGCAAGAAAGGGCTTCTAACAAAACCTGACGTTGCTCCTCATCAGGTGATGTTACAGTTGCGGCTCTACGAAATCATGTGGGAATTAATCGAAAAGTTTGATAGCTACGGGCTTTGAAGCATTCTATTGACTGCGTTGATCCTTCTTAAACTCTTTGACTAGGCAAGGTGTTTGGAGGCCCTCGTTGTTGCTTTTGGAGCTTGCGGAGCTTTTAGGTACTCGTTTAGTGTCAAATAATTTCCATGATATCGTCCCCTGCTACATCGTCCATCGGATAGTCTTTGAATGGAAACATAAATCTGGTTTATGAACAAGAAACATAGGTTTCTACCCAGTTGAGGGAAACTAGCCTTGGATAGCCAATCCACATACCCATTATTTTCAAACTCCCTCGAGTTGTGAGCATGGTGTCAAGGTCAATGAAACGAGATTTTCTTTTTCGTATTTGGCAGCATCTTAGTTGTGTATAGTAAAGTTAACTATCTTTGAGGCATCGTATCTCCACCGAGTGTGATGAGCCTTTGTAGCATAGTATAATATTAAAAGCAAAGCAAAGCTTGTTGATTGAAATTATACGTATCAGTCAAACTGGTTCCCCTTGAGAGGCTACTGAACACCATTCACTCAGCCTTCCAATGATACTGAGCGGCGGGATGATCAGCTGGTGGCTTTGAGACGCCTTTCTGCCCATACAAGTTCTCTCGATATGTCCCACCCTCTACCGCATAATCATCCCAGAAGAGACCTCGCCTGTTCAGTTCGGGCAGGAGATATTCAATCACGTCGTCGAAAGTATCGGGAAATAAAGCGTAGGCGAGGTTGAATCCATCGACATCAGCCTCAGACACCCATCTCTCGAACTCGTCGGCCACCCTCTCAGGTGTTCCAACCACCGTGGCACCCAGGCCACCCACTTTGATATGGTTGGCCACAGTGTGCTTAGTCCATTTGGGAACGCCAGGGAGGGACTTGGACCACGACTCAACCGCTGATCGGATGGCGTTGGACTCAACATGGCGAAGCTCCTCGTCATCGCCATATTTGCTCAGATCGATACCCGTCCAGCCGCCAAAGAGAGCGAGAGCGCCATCCTCCGAACCGTAGCTGATATACTCCGCATACTTGGCCTCGGCCTCTTCTTGAGACTTTCCAATAATGGGGCAAAGCATCGCCAGAAACTTAATGGACTTTGGGTCGCGATGGAACTCCTTCTCGGCGGTCTCGCGGATCTCTGCGATGTTCTTGGCCACGACGGCAGGGCTGTGCCCGGCGACGAAGACAGCCTCGGCGTGCTTTGCGGAAAACCTCTTACCGGACTTGGACGTGCCGGCTTGCAGGATGACCGGAGTCCGTTGCGGTGATGGCTGGCAGATATGCGGTCCTGGGACGGTGTAATATTTCCCGACGTGGTCAATGGTGCGGACCAGAGCTGGATCGGTGTAGACGCCCTTTTCCCGGTCGTGTTTGACGGCATCATCACGCCAAGAAGATTGCCTTGAATTGGACACCATAAGCAAAATAGACCAATTGATGAGAATCATTTGAGAAGGGGCTTACCAGAGCTTATATGTAACGTCAACATATTCCTCGGCGATGTTGTAACGCTCATCGTGGGCCGGCTGTTCTGTATGACCAAGGTTCCTTGCCGCCGAGTCAAGATACCCGGTGACAATGTTCCAGCCCAGCCTGCCGCCGCTGAGGTGATCCACGGTACTGAGCCGGCGAGCGAGATGATATGGCTGCTCGTACGTTGTGGCAACCGTGACGCCAAACCCAATGCTCTTTGTAGCGGCCGCCATGGCAGGCACAGTCACCAACGGCTCATTGACGGGCCATTGAGCTCCTGAAATCACAGCCGGGTCGGGATTGCGAGGTCCCTTGTACACGTCATAAGCACCCTAGTGAAGAGTGTTAGCAGGCTATCCGATGTTGATAACCGGAATGAGGAGTTTAGATATAGCGGTTTTAAAGGGAACATACGAGAACGTCGGCGATGAAGATCCCATGGAACTTCCCCTTCTCTAGCTTCTTCGCCAGCTCAACCCAGTGAGAAATGCTATTGAAGTTGGTGGATTGGTCCCGGGGGTGCCTCCAAAGTCCCGGAGACTGATGGCCACTGCACGACTCTACGAACGCATTAATGATCAGCTTTTTCTTGGCAGCCGCGCTGTTGAGCGTCTGGTTTGGGTCAGCCATTTTTGATACTGTCGGCAGACTGAAACGGGAAGCCAACGAGAGCCTTGTGTGTTGTGATGTGCCCGGGATGTGCTCTGGAAACCAAGAGCGCTGGTTATACTAATCAGATTCGGGGGAGCGGAACCGATGGGATAAATCTTGCACCGTAAAAAATGTCTGTTTTTGTCGACGTTTTGACATACGAGATTACGCCATAATAGCCTCCACGGCGTGATGCTGATGCACTGATAGCTGCAGGTGCAGATCACGACATTACGCATGCATGTCATGTTGGTGATCCACTTCCAATGTTCCAACGTCAAGGCCGCCACCTCGGCTGAGGTTACATTGACATCTCCAAAGTAAGGTCGTTATGTTGGGAGTTTCACGGAACTCATATTGGGAGTTTAATAAGGTATATTTGTCTTTAGTGTTGCGAGTCATTCTGGTTCTAAACAACATAAAGCAAAACAATCCCAAGCAAGAAATACACGACTAACTACAATACGACGCTGCGCTCGTTTCCCAGCAAGTCCAAGCAACAAGACCCAATAAGATCCAACAGCATTCTCAACAAATTCCACAGTAAATACAAACAGGCTGGCTTTTTAAAAGAATCAAGAAAGAACAATAAATAAACCACAAGTCAAAACAGATAGGTATCCTAGCGAAGGGCAAGAAGTAAAAAGACCATCCTTAGACTAACAAGTCTGCTATCCGGCGACGAAAGACAATATTGTCTGTTACTCGAAACGAGTGTAAGAAAACAACTAGAAATCAGAAAAGAGCAAAACTGGTTACGCGAAAAAGTCTTCGCCCAGCATAACAGACATGGCATCGCTAATCTGGAGAGCAGAATGGATGTTGACCGTGACGCTGTTGTTTCTGTGCAGAGTGACGTGTGCGCGACTCATGTCACCATCGGGTGTGAGATACAGAATGTCACCCCAATCCTTGATATACAGAAAGTTGGATCCGTTCTTGACCTTGCAGATCAGCTCGGGCTTCTTGAACTCGTCCCACCAGGGATGCCCACGGTACAGCTGAAGTCCATTATCGTCTGTCCTGCAGAGGACGCCGATGAGAGCAGCCTTGTTACCCTCAACCAATGCACATGAGAGAGGAAATGCACACGGCGTCTTGCCATGCCAATTGAGAGGCTTCCGGGCAACCTGGATCTTGGCCTCACTGATCTCCTGGTCTCCCAAGCCAGGCCAGCTTCGGAGGCCCTCAATCTCACACTGGACTACCTCCTTCTCGTTCAAGGACCGGATACGGAAGAAGTCACTCACGTTTCCGCCAACGCCTGAGATGCCAGCTGTAGTGAACGAGAAGCTTCCCGTGGAAATCGGCATGGTGATGGGCGTGTGTGCAACTCTCCATTTGTTGTCTTGAGAGCATGAGGCGGCGACGACCTCCCCCGGCCGGGACTCGGATTCGAGGAAGAGTACCCTCTTGTATCCAATATCCGATCTTGGTTGTAGCGTAGCGGACATCTTGAGATCAATGTTCCTGACCTCCCAGGTGATCATGTCGCCATCCTGAACCATCTTGCACTCCGCAATGATCGGGCGCTGGTGGGGGAAGTCGATGGGCCTCTGGAAGTAGAGCGCGATGGTGCCATCCTTCTTCAAGGCTTGAAGGGGGGAGTTGGGAGCTGCCCTAGTGATGGGCGAGCCAATGCAAAGGCTCACGTCGTGACGGCCAATGTCTGACTTTGACAGCAGACCGAACTGGATCATGTCATCAGGGCGCTGGAAGAAAATCATGGCGAGATTCGTTTGTGGAAGCATGATGTATGCGAGGCAGGAGCCGGCGGCGAACACCTCTGGCAGGTCAGGTGCTTCCTCTTCTACCTCTGGGGGTAGGATGGTCTCAATGATTTCTTCCTCGACGAGATTCTGAGGGATTTCATATACCAAGGACTCTGGCTCTTCCTCACTCGGTTCCAAGACAGGCTCGCAAGCAAAGGAAGGAGCTGGCTTGAGTTTGGGCTCTTCAATCATCTGAGGCTCCTCGAAGATATTGGCCTCATCGATCATGGCAGGTTCTCCGATCACGTTGGGCTCCAGGTCGAATGTGACTGATCGCCTTGGCTTGACCTTTTCGGGTGAAACGGCTTTTACAGGAGTAGAGGCCATCAGTTCTGGGTCCTCCACCAAAGTAATCTCGCCCTCTTCGTCGTCCCAAACAGGCTCAGGGGCAGATTTCTTAGTGTTTTCCACGTGCGAATCCCCCTTCAGACGATGGCTGGACTCTGACTCCTTCTCTACGGGGGTCTCGGGAGAAATAGAGGTAGGGGTATCTACTTCCACAATTTGTTCCACGATGCGCTCCTTCTCAGCATCGGCTGCTTTCCCAGGAACTATAGTAGTGAAAGGGCCACTCTTCCCGCCGTCGACCTTCTTCATCTCCTTGACAGGCTCTGGAGTGGCAGGGATTGGGGGTTCAAAATCTGGCTCGCTCTCCGAGAGTAGCTCATCCACAAACCTCAAGATTGGAGAAACATCCTCGGACTCATCAAGGGGAGACTCATCAATATACTCGGGTGGAGAGTGGATTTCCTGATCGATATCGAGGAGAGTTTCTTCTTCTTCTTCAAAGGTGACGGTGGGCTGGGTTTGGGCCTCCTGAGATGTGATGGATTCGTGAACGATGGAGACCGTGGATGTCTTCCTAGTGAGTTTCCTAGTCAGGGGAGCGTGTGGTACCAACTGCAGGGCATCCTCTGGCTCGATCTCTTCCTCGACTGTCACCGGCGAGGGCACAAAGGAGATGCTCGAACTACTGCGATGAACCCGTGTCTGGTTCGTCGAGCTATCGAATGTCAAGGAAACCGTCTCTTCTGTTTCGATGTTTTTCTCGGTCGCCAAGGGCGAGGAAACAAAGGAGACAGAGCTGGTCCGCCGAACTCGGTTCTTCGTCCTAGTGGTACCACATACAACAGAAACCTTGGAGCTGGGTTGTCCCTGACTCTGGTTGGGGGGCGTGTCATACACGAAGGAGAACGTGGACTTGCCCTCATTGCTTGTGGTGGGTGTCTCGCACGACATGGCGGCGACATCTGTCTCGCTCTCGTCGTCGAATGTAGATGTGCCGCACATTGCCGACACGGTAGACTTAGATTTCTCCAGCTCGACAGGAGACATAGAGCAAACAGAAGATGCTGAGCTTACAGAAGAGGATCGGCGGCGATGAAGCTCGGCGAGGTTCTTGGTGGCTATTCTCAACTTTGCGTTTGGCTTGATACCAAAAATACTGTCGGCGGGTGACTCTGAACGGATGCTCGCTGTCGATGGCGTCAATGATCTAGGACTATAATAGTCCCCTCTAAGTCTCTTTCGTGGCGCTGCAATGATGTTAGCAGATACTGGTAACGGCAAGGTGATGCAATGCATACCTCTGCTTCTCTCTGAAATGAACTTGGCCGCGTTGAACTTTCCGTCTTGTCTGTTATCAGATGTCAGTACAAGTCCTACAAGCACCAAGTGAGTAATCACTAAGAGGGAAGGGGCGGAGAAGAGAGGGAGAACCTACATTCCCACCGCAAGATCCCCCCATGCCTCTTCTCGAACCCTCGATAGCACATCGCGAACTTTCCGCTGCAGGTCGGCAGATACCAACACCTTCCCATACTCAGGTATCTGGTCGGGGGCAAGCTCCTCTGCAAAAGCGTTGTAGAAGTCGAGAGTCTTGTTGAGCTTCACTTTGAAGTATCGCTTGATGATTGCTGGCAGCTCGACCTTGGACAGCTGCCTCATGTTTCCCTCCCAGTCCATGGTCGGGCGCTTGAGCCTGATCCGGATCTTGTATCCTTTGTTAGCTACTGGTCGCTATAGGTTGATGTGTCGACGAGGTATCATAAACCAAGACTTACCGAACGAGCTACAGCCAGAGTAGGATAGGCTCGGGTCGGAACCACGGGCCCGATGCTGATGAGGCCCTTTAATTGACGGGAAACATGATTCTCAACAAAAGATGCCATCTGCCTATTCTCCTCCAAGCTCTCCACGTCGAAATCTTTGCTGATGTGCCATGCTTGGAACCGGAAGGTTGGGGATTGTTTGGAAGCCATGGTGATTGATGCCGAAGGGCTCTCTCAACCACTCGTTATGGACTGCTTGCTTGCTGAAAATATTGAAACAAATAACCTACTAAAGGGAAAATGAAAAACAAGAAAAATGATTAAAATGAAAAGGCTTCCATGGGGAAAAAAGGTTGCTACCACCCCGTGAGTAGTCGTCTTCGAGACCTTGCTTGACAACTGGAGCTTGAATACAATGTACGCAAGGCCGGGCCCTCGCACGAGATGGCTCCCTGCGGGTATATAAAAAAAGAAGCGGCAGACAACGTGGATGCTCTAGAAAGATCCGGGGCATTGCCAGTGCATCATTTGCATTTACCCAAGCATACACTTCGGATCCTGACTGGGCACCAGATCTCGCGTACGCGCCGGAGGAGCCCGGAAGAGTCCATTGTACAACAAATTCCCATCATTTCCCAGGGTCGACGTGTACTCCACAGGTTACCGCCGCGAAGGCGACGCTGGACACTGCAGTGGAATCATGCAAAGGGCCCCGGGTGGTGGAGAAGTTTATGCGAATGTCGTCAACTGGCCGGAGGCATGATTGTCTTGCATTGTTTCTGCTGCATAACACGTTGCCCAATGAGCCGGAATATCTCGCGAGTGCTACGGCAGCCTGCTGCAGGTAATCATTGCTATACATCCATCCCTCGACATATTGACTAACAGCTCATCAGCCCTGCTTGAGCTGTGGGACATGCCGCCTTGGGCATTCTCAACGCAATCATCGGAGAGGTGTTTTGGGCAGCTCGATGCGGATTTAGAGGTGAGTGAGCCATGCAAGCGCCCTCACGCCATGCCATGATAGCTCACCACCCCCTAAAACCTGGTTCATGTCACAGGTTTGGGATCATGAACGGATTTTAGAACGCAGGCTGCGCGGAAGGCCGAGCCATTTCCCTACACCCATGTCAATTGGCTCCACGATTGGCTGTTCCAAAACTGGACCTGATTCGCCTCAGACACTTTGCTTTTTTTTCACGGGGCAGATGAGTAGCGCCTAATAAGGCGCCGTGAAAACGAGGAAAAAGAAAAGAAAGAAACTGAGATGAATGGACTGTGGATTCTGGGCCAGCTGAATGCAACTTCTGTACGGCCGGATTGGCCTTGAGACATGCGGCGTGTTGCCTGCCCAGCTCATCCGACGCGCAACGCGCAGAAATCCTCTATTTTGCACTCAGTTTATTCAACGCTCCTAGTCGCGATGACGGCATTGTCGTTCTTTTCCCACGTGTGTGGCTAGCCCTCTGTATGTTCCTGCGAGTGTCGCCTCCATCAGCGGCACGCGATGAACCATTCAAAGCGGACCAGACCAACGCTTCATGCCCACGGCGAGTGTCTCCCATGTAGCGAGCAACTTCAAACCGGTGGCCGAGGTTTGATGTCCAAACCACAGCGCTGCTTAGAAATCCGGACAGTGCTTTGACTGCTGTCAAGTGCCAGCAGGTAGATGGGTTGTATGCATCCAAAGGCAATTACGTACATGTAGTGTTGCGCTCGTTGTCGCCCAATAGTCTTGACCCGAACATAACGCCCGTATTATTGCAGCCAAAAGAGATAGGTCTTGCGAGGAAATGAATCAATCAATGGTGTCTGGCTGCTGGCATTCAGTCCACGCTTCGGAGGAAAGGCAGCTAGCTGCGAGCCAGCATGATAAATCCCACCCAAGAGCAATGAGGGCGCATGACATGACGCACAGCTCTCCTCCGTCGTGTGGGACCATGCAGAGCTGGCAGCGAAGAGTATTTGTACATGGCTGGGACATGATAGTCGCCATCTTTGAATCAATAAGAAAGGCGATGTTGAAGCCCAACGTGGTACGTCGATCAACCAGCAGAGCTTGGGCGCATAACCACGGTGGCCGGATTGGCCTCATCGAGCCCTCTCTACGGCGATATTTTCGAAGGCATGATGGAGGAGTACATCGTCTCTGCCTGCTTACATTTCTCACTCCGAATCCAAGTCTGGTGGCGCTTGATGGTGGGTGGGATCGTGGGACATTGTGGGGGACAGCTCCAGCTCCAGCAATAGGGAACAGGCGCGTCTCATTCGTGTTTGCACAAGAATTAGCGCCGATCAGCTGCTTTAAGATTGCGACCTCTCTCCCACCGATCATGTGAACCTATCGGCTGGATGCGGGCGCTGTAAGCCGCCATGATATGCATGCTGTCGTGTCTCGAGCTCTGTGGCTGGATGGTTGATAGTGGATGGTTGCGTCTGTAGAAGATCTGCACTCTGCCAGCTCTAGAAACTAAGGTACCCTACAGTCAATGATTGAAACATTCGGACAAGGCGCCTAGACCGAGTCTCCTAACAGCTAGACTTTCTGTGAGAATGTGAGTAAGAGCTTCCTCTCTTGGATATTCATATTTTAATTATTTACTCAGTACCCAAGGCCGTCAATGGAATGATTGTAAGAAGGACTCACAGACTGCACGTCCGCGCGAAGTAATTTGAATCAAATACTATTGGATCCTGATATTTAAACCACAAGGAAGCGCGTGGAACGACGAGCAGGTGCAACTAGATTATTGGAGCTGCCGAGCACTGTATGATGTATATTGATGTATGAAGAGTAACTAGATCACATAAAGGTCCCATATTTGATCCAATTCACTAACAAGTATCACCCATTGATAGAAATACACTTCTGCTTTAGCCCCTGACGGCAATCTTTGTGTGATGAGGTCTAGAGTAAGGGAAAAGATATCTCCGTATGAGTCTTCAAGCTGAGTCTGAAAGTGATAGACTAGCCTGTACTGCTCAATCCTTAAGACTTTCTGCTCAGCAATCGCTTGCCTGCATGGAAAACACCCAGAGCGCCCCTCGAGATCTCGTGTCTACCATCATAGAGCGGATACACCACCACCGCGAAAAATGCGAAAAATTGCCAAATGATGGCGACCACCGTTCAGCTCTGGAAGAAGGTCTTGGTGAAGATGTAATCGCGATATAAAGGCATTGGCCACAGCACGAATGTGACCAGAACGATCCCAACGAATATGTACCATGCAATGCGGTACCACCTGCGCAACTCTCGTAAAGTATCGTCGTCGAAGGGATGGGTCACATCATCAAGATTGACATTTTCTGACGTTGTCGAACTGGAGTCCGAGGTGATATTTTGGACTCTCGAAGCAGCTGCTTTCTCTGAGCTTGGCTCTGTGTTCTCCCGCTTTGGGGATGATTCGAGAACCCCGTCTGTGTTCTGAGCGTCAGTGGAGGAACTATCATTTACAGCACTCTGGGCTTCCTTTTCGTCTGCTTTCTTTAGTCGAACCTGTTCGGCAGTTTCGGCCACGAGAAAGATCCTCCAGTCAAAGGAATAGGGCTTGTAAAGAGAGATAACCACAGAATATATCGCGGGCGAGAAGAAAGATCCTATGGCTCCAAACAGGGCTGGCAAACTTTGCTCGGTTGTCTTCATAGTGATGGCGCCGTAGAGTGTTTTGGCCGTAGCCAGCCAGATGGCGAGACCAGTGAAGAATCCCAGTATCGGTGCCAGAATCGCCGCAAGACGAGTCTGTCGAGACCAGCAAAGGGTCAACGCCAGTGGGATGATGCCCGGGCATGATAGAATGGGTCTGAAATAGCCGATCCAGGTCATGTCGGCACCTCCGTAGTTCAGCCCAATAGATACCGCCGTGATGAAGATTGCATGAAACACCACGGTGAGATGGCTCACGTGGACGAGCTTCTTATCTGAAGCCTTCGGGTTGATGTATGTCTTGTACACGTCGAAGGAGAGGATACTGCTGACAGCGATCATAGACGACGAGACGGTGCTCGTCAGGGCCATGAAAAGTAGTACCAAGAATGCGTCAATACCTCGCTCCCCTATCAAGGCCTGGATAACGTATGGCATGACTAAACCCGCATTCACCTTGTCCATAGTGAATTCTTCTGGATATGCCGGCCAGATTGGGGTGTTATGTAGAGCTCGGCCGGTAAGGCCAATAACTGTGCCCAGCCCCCAGGGAATACCAAAGATAGCTGCTGCGGCCAGATTATATCCAGGAACAGTGGCTTTTACTTCGGTAGCAAACGACTTCTGCCAGAATGCGGTATCCTTGAAGAGTGCATCTGTTAGCCTGTGATGAGGGAACTGGATGCTTAATAGCAACGTACCATCACAACGAGGGCCAGGTTACCAAATTTGAGGATGAGGCCCCAAATAATGGCGTCCCGTGACTTCATAGTCAGGAGAGATCCATTATAGTTACCTGAGATCTGATTCTCTGATGCAGTGGCTATAATCTTGTCATATAGACCTCCAAGGCCGCCGACAGCCTCATGTGTGAGCGTGCTCAAAGTGAAGTAGATGATAAGAATCAATGCAACTAGAGTATGAAGATAGTCTGTGAGGAAAGTAGCCTTTAGACCACCGACTGCGGTATACAGTACAACTAATCAGAAAGCGATTAGTATTTAATCCATTTTGAGATAAAATTCTTTGACGTTGGAAATGCGCACCTCCGAGTGGGATCAGAATCGTGGCGGCAACGAAGTGCATTCCCGAGATGCCATAGATAAGTTGAGAGCCGGTAAGAATCATAGAAGCACAGCCAAAGACATTATTCGTGATGTTGAGAATAATGAAAACAACATGGCCTATCCATCCGTACCGCATTCGGATAATCTCTAACGACGTGTGGGCAAAAGGGACTCGAATCTTGGCGAGGACACCGAGCGCGGCCATCAGTGCAATTTGGAAACAAAGCCCAGTCGACCACCACTAATAAGTGTTAGATGCCGTCTAAGATTCATACAAGCTCCAGAGTTTATGCAGCGACTTACAAATGGCACAGCAAGCCCAAACTTGTAGCAAAAGGCTGCAGAGAAGACGGTTTCATTGATCCACATCCACGATGAGAAGACTGCAGATGCTGTCAGACCCCTCCCCACCGAACGGTTGGCAACCATGAACATCTCAGATGTCCCTGAATCCTCTGAAAGATATGCTTTCTGGATCTTCACTGCAGCCAGAATGACACCACAGAAGCCAACCCCAAGGCCAATGAGCATACCATACCCGGTGCCCTGAGATATCAGGGTCACCCCCTGCACACCTAGTTGAACCGACATGACGAAAGGTTTCTTCTATTGTGAGTGAGTAATAATCTAGATGCACTTGGCATGATGTTGAAATACGACGAGTCCGATGCGCTGAGTTATAAGCATGGCGCGGTGGGAAGACTCACAGTATTTTACCAACGCCTTATTACTTTCATCATCACTTATTCTGTGTTCTTGGTATTCGGGATTTCGGCACATCAGAGACCCAGTTTTGTCACATCTTCACTCCATCATATTGCGTTGGGTGGGTAGAAAGACCCTTGAGGTTTCATTATGCTTATCAGAGTGGTCTTCCTAGACCGGACTACGAATGTTTCTAGATGCCTTTCACCCCCAAAAGAACGCTATTTAAGCTTGGGACCTATCTATGGTTTTGTGACCGGAGCGAGAGAGTGGCCCTAGAACTGCAGTAGATGAATTTGCCCGATTGTTTACATCGCGCCGGCATTTTAGATGACAAAAGTGTAATGTAGAAGAAGGCGATGTGAAAATAACGGCATCGTGTGAACATGGGCACTGCATCTACACACATTGAAGTTGACTGCGAGACCGGCTTGTAACGTTATCGCGAGCTTTTGCGTTCTAATGATGCGATGCGACGATCATACCGAAAACATGCCCATAGTGCAGCATGCCATAACCCCGGGCTGTTTGAGACATTTTACCAAGTGGACTCATCTCCCAAGAAAAAACATTTCCGGTCGATTAAGAACCCTTATTGAGTTAATGGAATCAGAGAATGTGATCTTATCAAGACGCCCCTTGCTATTCTTATTCGTTTGCTATTTTTACGTGGAGGGATGTGAAGAAGTAGAGCTTCAGTGGTACGTGGAGGAAAATCAAGGACAACTTCATAATCTCTGCTATGAGCCACGGTAGATTGTTACCCATCATAATCACCGAATGGTTTTTGGAAGAATTTAGACAAATTCTATATACAAAATACGAAGGGTTGTACCTCATGGAGAAGTGCCATGCGCCAACTATCACCCGCATTGCCCTCCTGGCAAGGGAATCACTCGCCTTTTACAGATCTATCCACCGCGCCATCCATGTATTCGTAATCTGTTTGGCCTCATCCACGAGTCCCATGTCCAACAATAACTGGACCGTGCCTCTGGTCGCACTCTCCAAAGCGCTAAAGAGCCAGGTGTGAGTGAATGTCGCAGCCTCCCCAATGAAAACCGTCTTGAACTCGGTTCGGTAGAAGGCAGGCAGATACAGGTGCTGCTGAGAGAAAATCTGCATCGTGAAGGCGCCGGCGTGGTGCTCATCCTGTTCCCAGCACTGGCGGGCATAGTTACCCGTCCAGTTCTCCTCAACGATTTCGCTACCGTGGATCTCGCTAAAAGCCCTCTTGATGTAGGCCATGTGCTCATCTTCAGACATGGCGCAGGCAACGGTGGCTTCGTAGTCGGACAGGTAAGATGCCAGCATGGTGCCAGGACCTGTTGCATTAAGATGCCACGATGGGTAGCAGACTTGGCCTAGTTGTGGGCTGTAGAGGCGAGTACAGCCCCCAAGAACAGGCCTCTCTAGATGCTCCCAGAACCGTGTCTTGAACTGTACTGCAACCTTGCAGGCGTTGGCATAGAGAGTCCTGTCAATGCTTCGCTTCAGGAGACTTGAGTAAGGCGGCATCTTCCAGAACTTCATCAAGTTGAGCGGGACACTATTGAGAACATAGTCAAAGTTGGTGACCTCGTTGGGAGTCGAGAAAGGCTTAGATCCTGTCGGCCTCCATGTCACCGAAAGAGTATCGTTGTCCTTGTTATAGTGCAAGCCGTTCACTTTGGCACCATACTGTATCCTGTCTTTGATATGTGGCTCAAAAGCAGCGGGCAGCCGACTAAGGCCGCCTTGGATTGTGACCCATTTGCTTGCAAGGAAATATACCGTCTCATACTCCCACATGGGCCAATAGTTTTGAGATGGCGAGACCTCATCAGTGGTGTTAAGGTCGGTTTTCATGACATGTCGAAGATAAGAGACCTCAGAGTAGTCGAACATGCCATCTTCTTTGGCCTGCTTATATGCTGCGAATATGTTCGTGGCATACTTTCGAATACGCTCCGGAGTTAGACCCTTGAAGTCGTCAAGTGCTTGGATAGCCTCTTCGGCAGCTGTGGCATTATGATATACTGTCGGACTGTAGTACGCTGGGTTGCTCGCTACCTCCGTCTTACCAGGAATCGTTCCATCAGGGCGACGGAAGGGAGTATCGGCAGGTGTGTTCGGAGAGCTCTGGATCCATTCCCAGAACTTGACTTGCAACGTCTCATTTCCAGCGTTCAGCTCATTCATAACATCAGCCAGCTGGAAAACCATGCGCTGGTCCATGATAGGGAAAGTCTCGTTTGTCTTAGAATCAGTAATTTCGACCGGGAATCGCATCGGACCGAGCTCATGGTATTGGCCGTCCTCGGGGGAGCTACCGTTCAGGTAAACAGTCCTGATACGGCCACCGACACGTTCAGAGGATTCAAGGATCTTCCAATTATGAATACCTACCGAGTCTAGCATCAACTGAGCGGACAAGAGTTAGTTTCGACCATGACAATAAATAGGAAAAAGGGTCGAGCTCACAGAGGATGCAAGTCCGGATATTCCACCACCAAGAATACCAAATGATTTATTCTTGGCCGCAGCGACAAAGGCCTCGTCGGGCTGTTTCTGCTTCAAGTATGCCACCCCATCGAACCACATGCTATCATCCCCAGCTATATCCGCAAATGTTTTTTTCTCGCCACGGCGAGCCACACGATCATAAGTCAGGAGCTCTTCTGATTGGCCAACCAGCTCATCATCCAGGAACGCGTGTAGACACCCATCCGACACCTCAGAAGGTGTCAACCAAACAAACTTGGCTGGCCGTCTGGCCTCGTGGTCTATATGGCGGGTGGATAAAGGATGGTTGCCAACATGAGTTGTACCGAGCCGTTGCTTTGCATCGGAGATGCCTACATTATCACACGAGCCGTATGTAATCGTCAGCTCGCCATCAACATCGCCAGAATACTCAACGATGACATTATGGGCACTCCTAGAGCTGATTTCCACGGGGGAAATGAACGTCACTGATGGTTTCAAGGCCTTTGCCTCAGAAAGTAAAACCGTCCCTGCCACGAGGGAGACAACACTAAGCAGATGACGCATGTCGGGAAGCTGCAGAGTTATCAGTCTTTATCTCAGTCAGTCTCTCATAGCAGGGAACGAGTCAATTGAGGTAATTCAATCGGCATAGATGAATTGTCACTTTTATAGATGTCACTCGTGGGGTCCGGGTCCACATCACAATCATCTGGTGTTCCCCATTGCTAATCGTCAATGCTAGTGTTGGCCAAGACTCCTTGCCGACTTGAACAAGTGATCTTTAGTCCTTGGCATCCGAATACTACGTTTTGATACCGGTATCTCTGGTTCTACTCAAGATAAGCTTAACAAACTTAACTTAAATGTAATGGATCCTGGCTTTATCATTAGATCCACGCCAACTCGCTTGGACTCCATAATAAGCCCCGGAAGTCTTGATAATGGTGATGAGGGTTCTCCAGTAATGCAGGGGTTTGTAATAGCAGGGCAGGGGTTGGATAACAAGCGGTGAATATTTACTTTGATGGGATTCGGAACAAAACAGCAATGTGCTCTCCTCGTACCCTTTCCTAGACAGTTGACTCAAAATTGGCTGTTTAAAATTTCATTTCGACTTTGCTTGTTGTTTTGTTGCGTTGTATTTGAAGTTGGGTTCTCGAAAGGGCCTCCCAGCCCGCCGGAGAATCCCGCTTGGGTGGATTTGCGGAGAAGCTGGGGAGGAGCACGATTACAAGAGAGCGCGAGAAACTGACATAGAGGGGCCGAGGAGTTCTTTCAGTTGTGGCCTGAGCCGAGGGTACCACAGCATAGGTAGATAAGGGCATGCATGCTCCAGCAACAGCGCTACCTTACTCGGAAGAAGTCAGTCACTTGTGGTCTAATATCCCCTCAACATGGAAACCCGCCCATGTCACTTACGCATACCATACATGTGGATAATAGCGATAAGGCGAGATGACAAGTGATTGTACATGGTGACAAATGGAATGACATAAAAGGTGGCACTTTTGAGTGGACACAATGCATAACTTAAATGCGGGTTACTAAAGAAAGCATCGCAGATATCTAGATGGGAGGAACTTGAAAAAATGGGGGCGTCAGGTAACTAAGTTCGCTGCTTTTACCCGATCAAAGTGAAATTTACCCTGGGGTCTCCATGCTTGATCACGTTAGATCAGTATAGCATCACTTGAACATCATCTAATACTACGTGTAGGTTAGACACCCAACTCGTCCAACTTTTGGGGCAGTATGAGCTAAGATAGAATTTCAAGTTATCAATCTAGGACATTGCTGTAAAGGAGAGCAATATTTCCCTCTTTTGAGTAATGTGCAGAAAGTTGATATCGACAAGGAAGACTGCTAGGGTCTTGAATTTGGCCGGGATTAATAAGTTTCCCAGGTTTCATCTCGATATTAGAGCACCCCTTAGGACTGAATCATAATGTTTAAACCTAGGTTGTACAAGCTGACTGATGCCTTCAAGGAAGACAGGTTATCGTTAGACTTCTGATATCTCTTTCCCTTGCCTGGAGAACTGATAGCCAAAGCACAGGATTCCCGGACACCCAAGGATTAGATTCAGCATCCGACATCTCAATACTTTAGCGTAGTCGATTCGAGTTCACAGCAAGCATCAGTCAGGTGATGACAGCTAGTCTATTAAATTAACAAAGTTGAATAACTACTAAAATACAAGAGGCAAAGGTCAATAAGCGAGTTCACTTGAAATGCAAGAAACCTGTTATTAAAAATTCATTCAAGAATCACGCTCTGCGAGCGCTCGGCAAGACAATACTGGAGAACATTGTTCGGTAGACCTCGTCAGATGTCGTCGTCGCTATCGGTAGCCTTCTCCATGAGAATGAATCTGTTCTTGCCAGTCTTGACATCCTGCTCATGTTCAATAGCAAGCTTTTGCAAATGACCGAGGACATTCTCAACCATGGTATCCTTCTTGCTGCGATTCTTCCTTCCCAGGTTATCCAACCAGGTAAGCTTGTTCAGAATAAAGTAGATAATGGCGATGAAGACCGTCACACCGAAAGAGTAGAGCCACACCTTGACGACAGTCACGATGTCGGTCCAGCCGTCTTCTCTCTGAACCCAGCTATCGGGAGGAGAGGTTATCTCAGGAGTCCCGGACAGCCAGCCGAACAAGCAGAAGAGGGTGGCAATGACGTCGACGCCGAAGATGGCGCCAACGAGCTGCCAAGAGGGCCACGTCCTGGCGCCCCTGGTGACGAAAATCAGCCAGTTCTCTGTAAGGGCAATCTCGAGGAAGAGAATCTCCTGGACGGAGCCGAAATTTTGAACGATTCCGCCATTGGTGAGAAACATGGTTCCACGAATGATCCAAGTGCCCGCGGCGAGGAGCATGCCAAGGATGATGCTCATGATCCAGATCTTGGGCAGCTGCCACTCCACGGGACGAGGTTCCCAGTGGGCGTTATCATAGGCGACGGCGACGGTAGCCAGATCGGCGAACAGCGCGAGGAAAACGATCAAGTCTGCCGTCACGGTCTCGTTGATGATGATCATCGACAGGGTGAGATAGATCTCAAGATGGAGACAGAGAGCAATGCGGTACTGGACATAGGCCTTCATCCGCTGGAAAATCTGCCGTGCTGTCTTGATGGCCAGGACAATGGTGCTCAGACCGGGCGCAAGGAAGACAATGTCGGCCGCTGCCTGCGCGGCTTCCGAGGAGCCCTCGACGGCAATACCGCAATCGGCCTTCTTCAGAGACGGGGCGTCATTCACGCCGTCGCCCGTCATGGCTGTAAGATGCCCTCGTTGCTGCAGCATCTCGACGACCTTGTACTTGTGCTCAGGGTACACTTCGGCGAAGCCATCTGCGCGCTCGACAAAGTCATGCTGAACACTTCCAGACAGACCACCGTGGATGAGTCTCTCAGAATTGTACACTTTGGTGCCGAGGGAGAGCATCTTACAGGTCTCCTTAGCAATGGCAATGGCATCACCAGTCAGCATCTTCACCGGGACGCCAAGCTGAGCTGCTTCCAGAATCGTCTGTGCGGTGTCCTCTCGCGGCGGGTCAAACATGGAGAGTAGGCCTAGAAGAATCCAATCCCCGTCATTCTTCTTGTACGCGACTCCCAGAGATCGGAAGCCACGTCGCGCAAAGTCCTTGGCTTCCATGTTGTACTCTAGTGCTTGCTGCTCGGTGCAGTTCGCCAATTTGAGGATGGCTCTGGGGGCTCCTTTGGCGCAGAGAAAACGGTCATCTCCCAGTCGGCACTCAGTCGTGATCCTCTTAGAGACGGGGTCAAAAGGGGTGAACTTCTGAGTGACCCAGCCCTGCTGCATGATCTCACGGGCTTGCGGGTACCGTTTGAGAGTGAGGATTGTGACCTTGTCTATGGGATCGAGCGATTTCAAATTGTGAGATGATGCCAGTGCGGCCACAGCCATCATCCAGTTGACATCCTGACCTGGTGACACATACGGCTCGCGAATGCTGAGTTTGTTGGCAGTCAAGGTGCCAGTCTTGTCGGAGCAAAGAATGTCCACGCCCTGCGGTCCATACGGTCAGCTTTTAATAGCCCAGAAGAACCCGGAGAGGGAAAAGAGAAGGGGAGACCTACAGCCAGTGATTCAATAGCAGTGAGTTTCTGCACAATTGCCCGCTGCTTGGCGAGATACGCAGCCCCAACGGCGAGGGTTGTAGTGGTCACGACAGGCAGACCGACGGGCACACCGATGATGAGCAGGATCAAAGCGTAATGGAGCAGATTCTGCGAGCCTGGCTCCGTGATACCAATGTTCCGGAAGAAACCTCCGATCCATGCCGCGAGGATCCAAAACAATACCAAGACCAGCAAGGTTGTTCCGATGTTGTCCATGACAGCCTTGAAGTGGCCCTGGTCCTTTGCGCCCTGGACAAGGTCGGCAGTGCGACCGACAAACGAGTCCTTGGCCGTTGCGACCACGACGGCGTAGGCTCTACCGCGTTTGCATCCCGTGGTGTAGTAGACGAGCTCGCCCAGGTACTTGTCGACTGCCAGGGACTCTCCAGTGATGGCGGACTGATCGACAGCAACGATGGAGTGCATCCGGTAGTCGTAAACTGATCCGCGGCGCTGCTGATGATCGTAGACTGACCCGCGACGTTGCTGATCAGGTTCGTCGTCTTTCTCAGACTCTTCGTTTTCATGGCCGAGCTTATCCTCTGCCCGCAGGCGCCTGTATATCTCCTGATCCTCGGGCTTGTTATAGTCGCAGATGAGGCGCGCATCAGCTGCTACGGTATCGCCTTCTTGGACAAGGATCTGTCATCACGTACGCCATCAGCTGCTGCCGAACTCGCAAACGGTTGGAGTGGGAAAGGAGAATGATGGCTATGAACTTACGACATCCCCTGGAACCAGTTCCCGTGCGAGAATCTCTTGCATCCGGCCATCTCGTATGGCCTGACAGCGCATCGCGATATCGCCCTTGAGACTGGCGACGACATCCGCCGCCTGCTTCTCCTGGTAGAAACCGACAAAGGCGTTGAGCAGCAGGATTCCCACGATGACGCCGAAATCAACCCAGTCGCTCAAGCCGAGTGCCAGCAGCGCCGCAATCTCCATGACTATTTGCAGCTTAGCATTCCTCACTCTGCCTCAATGTACTCAATTGCTCAAAATAAATGTACAAACGAAAATTGGTCCGCTTACCATATAGAATCGGGCCTCTAAAGTAGCTCAAAACCTTCATAACCATATTCTCCTTCTCAGCCGTCAGTTCGTTCCACCCAGTCATCTTCCTCCGCTCCAGGACCGTTGAGGAGGAGATGCCGGTCTGGATATCTTCGTCCAGCCATTCCTCTGGGACCTTTGGCGGTGCGGGCTCGTTATACTGGGCAGGCTTGCTCGAGGTCTTCCAGAACTGCCACCATTTCGGTCGCTTCTTCTGGCTCTCATCCTCTTCTTCATCTGTGCGGCTTCGGTCGTCGCGGTAGTTGGAGATGTAGCGATCCAGGGCGCTGTACTCGCTCAGCTTCTCTTGGGTGTCTTCATGGCCAATTTGGGCACCGGGCACCGGCGCATCCGCCGCGCTGGCCTCGACATCTTGCGTAGCCGATGACGAGGAACCGCCGTTCTTCTTGCGGTGAAAAAGGTGGCTCATGGCGAGCGCACGACAGGTGGCAATGCGGGTGAGGGCCGCAAGTGGGAGTGGCAGTAGTGTCTTCTAGGCAGTCTCAAGGATCACAGTATCAAGAAATGCGTGAACAGGTGAAATATTGAAGCTCAGAGTAGGCAGGCCCGAGGGAAAATATTTATCACAACCATGGTATGGAGCGAGGAGCTAAATTACAAAGGCTATTGAGATCAGCTGTAACTGAGCTCGCGCCTCCTCGCGCCTCCGCCCATTCTCCCCAGACGGGCATATCCGATTACGATGAATTGGAGGGAGGGCATGAGGAGAAATGTGACCTGGTGACGGATACCACACAGTGGTGCCGAGCATCCGCGAATGGAGGGGGGAAGAGTTTGGTGTTTGGTCAATGGCCACCTCTAGACTTTCGGTTGCGTCGGGATCTCGTCATTGATGAGGAATGGCCCATAGAGTCCGGGCTGCCTCACAAACAGAGTTTCTAAGATGTTATGAAGTAGAGGTAACTAGCGTCGCCTAGCTAAAGAGACATGGTGATGGGATTCCAGCTGTCCCGATGACGGAGCTAGTACGGGAACTGCAGCAACCAACTCGTAAGTGTTGGTGCACCACCACGAGCACACCTGTACTGAGATGGAGACATTTCTCGGAGTACTGTCGGGGAGCGAAGGAAGAGAAAGCCGGGAGAATGGATACAAGGGTGCCTGATCAGCGTCTCTTCCCTGTGAATGCCGTCATCTCACACAGGGTTCCTGTATGAGAGAAAGTCAATTGTGTAGCCGTGCCTCCTCTAGTAAGTACACACAAAGTACTCCAGTAATTCCAGCAAAAGAAAATATGAGCCTCGGAGAAACGACAAATCTAGCGAACCAAATTGGGATAGGGGCATACCAAACTCCTCCTCTCAACAAACTGATACGCCACAGCATCCTTCCCTTTAATTGTTGTTCTGAGAAAGAATGGAAAGCTTATTTTTATTTTCTGGATAGCATTTGGCATTCCTAAAAAATATATTCATAGCTTTATTGAAGATACTGAGGTGGAAGAAACTGTTGGATGAGCCATATCGTCTTCTACCCACCTATGACTAGGTTCTACCGACTTACGAGCGAGTTCTCATATCCCCCATACATCATGTCCTGTTCTATATCTTACGCCTCGATAAGACGTCCATCTTATGTCGTCTTTGCCTGCATGAAACTGGTATACAATGCTGAAGTTGAAGACGAACCCAAGTCACTACGGCACTGTAAGCGCTTCTGATGGCACATATCTCCCTGCGAACGTGGCACTGGAGGTATATCTCAGCGTTTGGTTGAGTCTGGCCGATGAAATCCTCGGTGTAGCAGATCCACGCACCCGAATTCTTGACAACTCTCTCTTAGTAACACGAGAAGGAAGCTACAGAATGGCAGAAACGGATGCCGTTCATGATGCAGCTTGTTAGTTGCTGAATCACGTAGATTTAGCGTTCACCTCGTTTGGTCATCATAGAGACATTGTCGCGGTGCATGAACACCGTGCTACGGTGAATGGCGCATCTGACCGTGCCCAAGTGAATAGGAATGGTCTATTGGAGGCGATTGGGAGATCCCTTCGTTGTATTTTATGCTAAACGCATGAGGACTATTTCGCCATAAAGCACAGCCTTCACATGATAGAGGCAACCTTATGGTCTTTAATAAAGGAACGGCCAAATTCCAATATCACGGCCTATAACTTGCTTAATTTATGATTGTATTTCGGCGAGGATATGACTACATGCCGCGTATCACAACTTCAAATGTCCCTTTAGTTTTCCGCCAGCTCCTCTTCCCCAGCTTCAGACTCTTCTTCATCATCCGACTCATAAAACATTTCCGTTATCATTTGCGCCAATGGATGGCCTGTTCCGATAGATAAAGTCTCTAATTCAGGAAAGTGGATTTCAATCTGTGTAAACACGTTCGCTGCTGTCATAATTAGATCACTAGCACGATCTGGTTAGTATGGATTGTTGACTACATCACATTCATGATACTGTTCAACTCACTCTATTGACTTGAAGAGTTGCTCAGGAATCTCAATAATTTCTAATCTCCTGAGATAAGGGAAGATGGGCTCCTCCCCAGCCTTTGTCAAGAGTGTCTGCAGATCGAATGCCGACAACAGTTTGAGTTCTTCCAGCATCGGACAACTGGCAGAGAGTAAATAAAGGGACTCAACTGATAAGTCCGCAATAACTCCTAGTTCGAGACAACGCAAATTTGACAACCCAGAGACAAGCTCCTGAAAGTCACTATCGGAGAAAAGAGGCATATCGGGATTGGAGATGTCGAAGGGGCCAGCAGCCAGCTGAATAACGAGATTCTCCAGATTCTGGAGAGATTTGAGGGCAAGTAAATATCTTGTGGTAAATTCAACACCACAGTCATATCGAATCTTAATTTTCCGTAGCCTTGGAGTCGACCCGAGGACCGTTGGGGCTTCGAGGTCAGCGTCAAGGATGGTGAGGTCAAGACAGGTGACATGCTCTAGTGTGCGGGTGATGACAGGCACACAGGCTGATTGTATTGTGGCCCCAAGGCTTCCAAGAGCTGGAAATGCGCCGGGTATTTTCTGTGCAATGTCGGAGAGAAGCGTTGCGGAGAGATGGCCGCCGATGTCCAGTTCTCGAAGGTTTGGTTGACGCGCAAGGTGGTAGAGAAGTTTATCCGAAAGTAAATGATCAATTCCACCCTTGAGATGAATTTCTTCAAGAGAATTGAATCCGGAAACGAAGTCGAAAAGTGAATCCGCCGTGATGTTGTCTCCGGGCAGGTCGATCCATAATCTTGTAAGGTCCCGGCAAGTATTCTGTAGGTATGACATGAATTCTTGATCCAACTCGCCGCCGAAGAAGTAGAATTTATCTAGCCTTGGATTACAGTACTGGCGGAGATGGTATAACGCTGCCTTCCCTGGCTCTTCACGATATGTGTGCAGTGTGAGCTCCCTTAGGAGGACAAAGTCTAGGTCTCTGAATGGCTCGTGCAAGTCTCCATCCTCGGCCGTAAATACTAAAGCTTCGATCTTAGAAGCGTACACCTGCCTCCGGTGAGCAGGGACACAGCCAAGGGCAGGTGCGCTGATTTGCTTCCACAAAAGTCCAGTGGCACAGCCGAACCACACTGTATTCACTCGAGCTGCTGCCGCGAGCGTGCCGCAGCCGTCGTCCTCGTCCACAAGGGCAAGGATTGGTGTCAGGATCTCGGGCAGCGCCGGGGCCTGGTGGCTAGCTGAGTTTGACATGCTTGCCTTGTAACTTCGGTCAGCGCTCGGAGTGAGAGATGGTCAATTTCTAGATGGTGTGAGGCGGACGGAAATCTGTTTGGTTTTTTCGATAACCCCACATTTGACAGAGCATCGAGCATGACGCAGCCAATTTATTAGGAAGCGGCCCAAAAGTACAGGCAGATTATTAATACTTGTGAAACCTTGCATATCACTCCAACCGCTGAAATATATTATCTGAAATTAGCACTGGCGATTATAGCAGATATTCTCGTTAATGACATAATGCCAGATTTCATTACAATTTGGAGCTTGAAGCTAGAAATAATCTTCAGCTTCGGGACATAAGGATCAATAGTCTGGAAGAACTATCGCGATGAGGAAGTGAAAAAAGGCATTTTCTAACGCGAGATAAAAATCTTATATATTTTGTGCGATTGCAGGAATAGTATTGCTTAATTTGAGGTTTGAAGATCTAAGAATAGAGGGCACGTTCTTTGCTTGAGGGCTACAACAAGGTCACACTGGGCGTATTGTTCCGAGCTTTGTTTTAACAACTCTTATATCATAGCTATCGTGCAATCAACATAAATATAGAGTGTGTGGCATCGCAGAAACGAAGCTTAAATCTAAACTTGAGCTTCCTCAGAATGACCAAGTCTTAATCTAAAGGTTTGTCCACGCCTTGCAACGTGTGGAGGATAAAGATTGACCATAAGAAGGAACACGTCTCTCTCCCCCACGTACTTCAAAAGGGATTAATCCGACAGTGGTAGAACTGTGATCTCTGGTGTGTCCCAGATGTCCCAGTCACTCGACGCTGCCCTGTCGCCCAAAGGCCTCAGCGCGGCGAACCTCATACTAGAAAATCCACACATTAATCACTGCTTTCTTGATCCGAACCAAAGATGTAATGGAAGACGGGTTAACAAGCCAGGGGTCGAAACTCACGCATATTTGCCAGGATTGATGTATGAACCATTTGCCAGCTTCCCTAGCCAGAAAAATCGATACTGATCATAGCCGGCGATTGGAACTGATATGATGTTGCGCGGAGTGGCTCGAATCGGAAACGGAACTGTGTTTTCTTTGTCGTCCTTCGTTGGATCAAAATACGTTTTGATCCCGGCATCACGGAACGAGGTTGCAGCACCGAGGTAGCCACCCTCCCCAACGACAGGAGGATAAGTCCAGCTCGACTCTTTCCAGCCAGACTCATAAATCTAGGGTTTAGCTATTAGCCGAGAACACTTCAATATTTTAAAAAAACTGTTTGAGCGGGGAGTGGAAGTCATGGCTAAAGGGGGATTATCCTCACATCCCAACGAAGCTCGTCGCATCCAAACGCAAAGGAGGCATAAGCTTTCGGATAATCTTGCTTGGTAGAGCCATCCAATCTCACATCGAATGTAAAACTGCGAAATATGGGCATTAGAATCGTAAACCTTTCGTCAGCTCAGGCGGTCTTACTTTGACTTTTGCGTAATATCATAGGTGGGTGAACGAATGTAAGGAGTTCCCGCAATGAATATATCCTTGTAAGCCTCTCTTAAACTATAAGCCGCCCCAAAATAAGGGACTGAAAGCTGCTCGTCCAATGAGGAACTGATCAGGACTTTGCCACTGTATAGAGGTTGCTTGCTCTCGTCTAGTCCCCGTGGATAATCGAAAATAAACCTGTACATAAATTAGATCTTGCTCGCATGATCAAGTGCGCTCTACTTACTCGGCCGTCTTCGTCTCTCCAGCTCCCACTTTGAAAGTACCCGAGGGCATGCTGACGCTGGGAACCATTTCCACAGGTTGGATCTGATTAAGCAGCGCCACTCCAACACCGCTTGAAGGTGCAGCTTGGACACCTGCTGCAGGTTGCAAGTTGAATGTATATTCGACCTCAGTATCTGCATTATTAGTGATTTCTACACTGTGCGTCCCAGTGAAGTGTTCCGTGTCGTTGAGCAGCCACTTTGAGGATCCTAATGTGGTAGTGTAAGTCAGCACCTTCCATGCGTTCAACAGTCCACTTCCTGCTTGGATGGTGGGAGCCCAGAAACCGGTATCATCCGGAAAGGTCTTATCAACAATTGACCAGGGCATTGAAGAGCCTCCAGTGATTACTCTGTTGTTGAACGTCTTCGACACTCCTGCTCCATGGGTACCGCGGCCACCAAATTTGCTCAAATACAATGCCGCTACTCCCGCTGCATATGGAGTGGCCATGGATGTACCGCTCGCAATACGCCAGGTGTTTCCAATCCAGGAACTGAGAATCTCTCCGCCAGGAGCAGCGACATCTGGTTTAAGATCCATGTCGAACAAGCCGCCCCATGAGGTGAAGTAACTAGGTCGGTTTCCAACACCGTTGTACATCCCCATGTACCATTTGGCGTCGGCATACTTCTGAAAGTCAACTGTTGCTTCTCCGCCAGCTTTGATTGTCTCAACAATTGCCTCTCCGACCTCTTTCTCCACCAACGCCTTTGAGCGGGTAAGCCACGAGATAGGATCATCAGGACTGCTTCCATTGTTATAGAACATAATTTGAGTCACATTGTGTGATATTAAGTTGAATTCTTGCTCAAGATAGTCGCATTTTCCTCGTTTAATCAGCACAATGACGTTGGACAGGTCGGGGGTATTCTCTGGGATGTCTTCGGTCGTACACGCCTGATTGACTCTCGTAGTGTCGTTATATAGAGGATAGATTTTCATGCCCTTGAAAGTCCAAGGGTTGTAGTTGTAGCGGTATCCAACCTGAGAAGTCGTCGTCTTCCCATCCAAGGTCAAGCTGAGCTCAAATGGTGAGGCGGCGAGCGTTCCCGCCTTTGCCGAGGCAATAGCTAGGACATCCTTGCCAGACGAGCCAGAGTTTGCATAGAATGGGCCATAAGATCCAGAATTCGCTGCCGCAATTGTCACAATGACACCTTTTTCGGCAATGTTAGATGCAACTGTGGCCCACGGACCATTGGACCAACCACCTGCAGCTCCAACACTGGAAGTGATAATATCGGCCTGTGTAGTCGTAAGTCTCCGAGGCAAGCAATAGGGGATCTCGGAATACCTACGCCAGCTTCGTATGCCATGATAAATGCCTCAATAAGAATATTATCATAAGTGCTACTCTATGATAACGACCTCCAGGTTAGCAGGGGAGGCTGTAACGTGGTGTATTAGACAACACTTACTTCCGTGGTAAATACCTTGTATGCGAGCAGTTCCGCCTCGGGTGCCACGCCGGTGAACCTGAAATAGTGTTAATATAGAGCCAGACTTTTAGAAGAATAACTATGTACCAATCTGTTTTCCCGGCTACTATACCCGCAACGTGAGTGCCGTGACCTCGCTTGTCCATGGGGTCGTCGTCGGGAGCGAGGGCACCAGTAGGCCAATCTATCGTATGCCTTGGTCAGCGTCGATGAAATTTGCAAGTCGATACTATCATGACTTACTTCCGTCACCAACTAAGTCGTAGCCTCCTGAAACTTTGTATGAGGCGCCAAAGCCGCCGCCAAGCTGGCATATGTGAGCCAATGATTACACGTACTGATCTCTGCTCGAAAACTCACAGCGTCGTGGGTATACTCAATGCCTGTGTCCACAATGGCGACTTTCACACCTTTACCTAGGATACCCGCTTGGTGTGCCTTGTCAACACCAGTCCAGGAGTGGATCGAATAATTCGATGCCTCGTTGACTTGGACCAACTCAGCGAGATCCTCCAAAGGGGGAAGCTCGACCTTTGACACGGGCCAGCTCTGCTTGACTGCATCGATGCTGTTCAAGGTATCTACGTTGAAGCCATCAGATTCGATGGTGATTCCAGTAAAAACGTCAGACTCAAAGGTCTTCAAGATCTTGGCCTGGTTATTTGAGGACAATTCTTTCTTGAGGCCCTCCAAGTTGGTTCCCTAGTAATTGTGTGAGTAAGGATTCTGACGTTGGGAGGTAAAGACCTACCGGCTCGACCTGAATTATGAACTGCTTGTTGATATTGATATCTCGCACTGGTTCTTCCTCATCCCGAACATGAAAAGAGTTCGCGGACGAGCCAGCTGCCAAAGGCAGGGCCAGGAGAAACCTATTGAAATGCATTGCAATTAAGCTTGATGTTACTGACCTGCTAGGAGTTCAAATGAGGGTGAGAAAGTCCATCCTTTTTATATTTTTACTACCGCTATACCGTGATCCGGGCCCTCTCAACTCAACATCATTCTGGACCAATATTGCGGTTACAATCAACAGTGGAGCGATGTATTAGCTCTCATACGAAGTCTTTCCATGTGCTTGCATCAGCCGATACCGCCCTGCAGGTGTGTTCTTACTGTGCATTACGAATAGACCGCTAGACTTGTGGTCATCAACTGCCTATCTTATCTCTCAACAACTCGCTGAAATAGACCACACACCTGGCCATCCTTGCTTCATACTGGGTTGAACCAACCCTGCGTTTGGGCTCACTTCTGCAGGAATCCCTGTGTCCGGTAGGCTTCCGGTCGGGACCCTACCGGTAACATGTTACCCCTGCATGAGCGATGGAACGAACAACTGAAGGATCTATCAGTCTGATGACGCCTAAATTACAACCCACGTCGTGGCCCTATCAATCATGGATCCAGCCGCAACACGGCCCGCATTACCGAAAGATTAGTGCTTCCTAACGAGCGATAACCTTGAGTTTATTAATGAATCACCCCGAAGTGCAAGAACTTATGGTTTGCATCACGTTAGGGGTGGTATAGCGCGCGCTTACTCTGAGATTCCACAAAGAACATAGCATGAACCCCCACCCTAATAATCTTTACGACATTTTTAAATCCTTACATGAGAATAATTGCCTTTCTAACGCGTCCGGATGTGCCGGCTTGAATATGCAGAGCTTGGGGATTCGATTGCACCCGATTTATTCGGTTGGTAATATCTCGCCCACTGGTAGGCTGTTTAATATGTTGGTTTCTAGGGCAGCCTGGGCAGTGGTTAATATCCAATGCTGAAGATTTTTAGTTTGTTCTTTTGATAATCCCAGATAGTTCATCGCACCAATTCATAGGGTTCCTCATTTCTTGCTTGGCAGACAAGGGACCTTCTTAGTTATCGGACTCCTATAGAGATATCGGGTGTACCCGTGTCAGCGTGGCTGCTTTGATATCCAATAGGATAACCACGGATAGCTCAGGATTACGTCTTGGGTAGGTGACAATCGGAGTTGAGTCGGCTATGTGGTTACAATGATCGGTTTGTACACGGGTAAGCAAAGGTGGCGTATTCTGCTCCCTGTACTGCATGTTGCATTGTAGATGGAACCAGTAGTCAAGCACCTGCCTAGCACCGTCTAGAAAGAGTAAAGCCGAAGCGGTAACGCGAAATATTGGATTTAGAAAGATAGGTACAATCTGGACGCAGGTTGGGCCATGGCGAGAATTCCAAAATATTTGCAACCCCCGGGCCAGTCACAGTCTCTCTCCTGGCCTTCCACGCTCGTGACGGCTGGAATATAAACGGCCCAGAGCCGATACAACCGAATTATCCGATACCGGCCAATAATATGCAAACCAAGGTTTAGATGGAACTCGAACTTGATTATCATGCTACATCTGAGTAAGAACACGAGATAATCCTGGAAACGAGGATGATACCTTGTAAGCCCCCACTTTCAGTCACCCGAGGGATATCAGACTCATTCCAATCCTTTTCTGTTGAGAAAATTCGGACCTAAATACATCGTGATCGAGTCCCGAACAAGATGTTCATATGGTGCTTCCTAATTTGTATTCTAAACTCTTCTCTCTCCTTATTACCGTGTATAATATATTCATCTACGTTATTGAGGGACGTAACGTCTTTCATTTGGTTTTCTTTCTCCCTCTTTTTGTGAGCTAATTGGCATTCAGCGCCTTGGGAAACCTTTAGTCTAGTAACTCTAATCACATCCAGAGAACAGGTGAGCTGCGAAATACAAGGAAGCTACACACCTCCAAGAGTTAGGAATGTGTGATCTTTGTATTGTATTTTGCTCAAGAAACATTGGCACGGCTTTCATTTTCCCCCTCTCGTCATATACCTTACTTGTCACCAGTCGTGGAGGCAATTCTGCCAAGACCCACCTCAACGAACGATAGTGCGATGCAATCGTCTTCATATCTTTAGGCTTTGGGCTCATTTGTGAAGAGTCAACTATGTGTTGCGTCGGAATTCCCTCATAAGAGACCCGTTGTCGCCATGAAATTCAATCAATCTATCGTTATAACAAGTAGAGAGGCAGCTTTGTAGGTGAACCAATAACTATGATAATCATACTTGCCTAAGTTTGGCTTGCGATTGCACAATAAAGAGTATATCCTTCAGTCTATGGAGAGCTTAGCTCTATATACATATCTAGATCTAATTGGTTAGGTATTTCCAAATCTATATGTAGGTTGTATATGCACTGTACCCAACGGGAGCAGATCTGCCAATAGCAGGTCTGGACTATGTATGTTCATGTGTGAAACAGGCCGTGACTTCTGGCACCAAGAAAATCACATGTTAATTAATCAAACCCCCGAAACGTGTCAAATCCTCATCTCTTGTTGCAAAGGAAGTCACAAACCGGCAAAGCTGTTCGTCGTTGCTTATGCGCAGATCTGGTGATACCGGCCACTCAGAGAACACGACCTGTGCCGATTCCAGCTCCTCCACCAGCCTCTTCTTTAACACTGCAAAGACCTCGTTGGTTTGGGGCCTCCTGAGGAGGCGGGCAGATCCTGACCGGTCAAGCACCGCCGCCAGGTCAGCAGCGGTCCGGTTTGCATGTAGCGCAAGCTTGAGCCACAACTCGTCCCGTAGATAGGCCTCGAACTGCGCGGAGACGAATCGTGACTTGGAGAAAAGCTGGGCTGCCCGTTTCTGGATGAAGGAGAACTCATGCGCTTTACCAGGGTCGAAAAGGATAACGGCTTCTGCACACCAACACCCGTTCTTGGTTCCGCCAAAGGAGAGAATATCAACTCCTCTCCTCCAAGTCATGTCGGCAGGCCGGCACCCTACGGAAACGAGCCCATTGGCAAACCGCGCCCCATCCATGTGCAGAGGCACATTGTACTCCTTGGCGATGGCAGAGATCGCATCCAGCTCCTCGAGGGAGTAGACAGTCCCGCTCTCTGTGGGCTGCGTGACGGAAATGGCGCTGAGACGCCCCCCGTGCACATCCAGACGAGCTATTCTCTCAGCCTGCCTACGCAGGGCCGCAATGTCCATCTTCCCATCAGGCCCATCAACAGGAACCAGTCTCAGTTGTCCTGAGAGATACTCGGGCGCACCGCATTCATCCACAACAATGTGAGCCTCGTGATGGGCTAGAACCATACCACCGGGCTTCGCGACCGAGGTGAGAGCCAGTGCGTTGGCTGCAGTGCCTGTCGCGACATAGAAGGCTGCGAGCGGGCGCTCGAAAACCTCGCCCAGGCGTTGCTGTACTGCTTGGTCAAGGTTGGAGGCTCCGTAGGGGACGGCATATCCCGTTGCGTGTGCAGAAAGGTTGGCTGCAATATCCGGGTGCGCACCGGCAAAGTTATCGGATCCGAAGTTCATAATGGGCTTTCTGACATGGACAGTTGTACTGAGACAATTGCGGTCTATCTGCGAGCGGAGGGATTTGTCGATGGCAACACCCATCAAATGCTGTAATCTATATAGGTGAAGCCAAGTATCTAATAGCTTCGATGAGGCCCGCAAATCGGCCGCTGGATCACTGAGGCAGATACTCTATTAGGCAATTTTTTCGTCCATTGTATCCTGGTCATGTAATTGAAGGGCGTAAGACGACGAGAAGACATCTCGTTGGGCGTGGAGGAGAAAACGCTGATTAATTAGGGCTCTAGGTATCTTTTTCCTCGCCACTGCCTACCCAATAGGCAGGTCTAATTACTACGCCTTTGGAATTAACAGGGTTAGGTCAGATCACTAGCCGGGATGACTCCCATCGTCCGGCACGTGGTAGTATCTCATCGCAGCTTGATCACAATCACAGACCTCAATCGTAAACTTATCCGGAGAATATGGGCAAGCTTGAAATTTCGGATGAGAGTATGGAAACGATGGGGAAACAAGAATGAAGAATGGTTGAAGTAGAAACCTAATCCAGTTCGAGAAGCCTGCGCGTACGAAGTCCACGTCACCACTTCACTCTACTAGGCATCCACATAAACACAGCCCACTTGAACGAATAAAGTTCTTCGTTGTATTTGGATTCTTGAGGTATATGATTTTAAGGGACTAAATGATCGCCTATTAGCAAGGCCGCGAGCCATCCCAGTCATGGGACCCTGTTGCAAAACTCTTAAATTCTACTTCTGTCTTTCAATACGATTTTCAAAAATTCATACCCTCGAAATTTGCAGCTGAAACTGGCTTTATGTATCCAGCATGGAACCAAATATCTCTAATTGCGTTAGTTTGAAGGGGAAGTCAATCAACCCGTTTTGGGGTAAAACGAACAACAACGCTGCCGAAGAGGTCCATCTTCCACTTCACAATCGCCAGCCGGTTGAGGTCTTCTCAACACTCCCTCCTCCCCCAGACGCTAAATTCGTTAAGCGCCCAGAAATTATCACATGGCTAAGGCAGAAATTTGCGCGGTCTTTGACTCGGGTAGCGCTCTTTGGCCCTGCTGGTGTTGGGTAAGAATTGGTTGCTGCTCTTCACTTCTCGGGTCTAGGACCAGCCTTGCCCCATATTTCGTAGGTGTACTTGTTTGGGTCTTCAAAGGGGTTGTTATCCGCTCGATATCCCTGGTCAACCTTTAGCTTACTCTTTGACGGGTCTTCTTTCTCGTAGGTAACTTCAGAGAATTTCATATCGGGAATGTCGTGCGTGATTCGGTTGAGAACTGGATTATACGTGGCCTTGTAGGTCCCGTGAACGAGACGTCGGTGGCACTCGATATTCTTCCGGGTATCTTCGCAGAACGCGTATTTCTGGTTCTCTTCTAGCTGCATGTTTCCGGCCGCTTTCTTGAGGACTTCAAAGGTGCCTGTTTTCCTTTCCTCCGGTTTACCACGTCCACCCCATGGCTCCACGTCCTGCCCGTTGTTCTCGGGACTGGCCGGTCTCTGGCACGACGAGTGGGATTATTGGGTCGCACCACGTTTCAAATTACAGACAAGGCTGGTGGCAGTGTCTTCATTGGGTGAAGATTTATCCTTGGACACAGCTTCGCCCTTGGCGCCAACCATCCCGTTACCACCAGCCTTTCCCTTAGCGGCAATTTTTCCCCTGGCGCCTGTCCTTTCTTTAAAACCAGTGTTGCCCTTTGAAACAGCCTTTGCTTTGGCAGTAGCTTTGCTCTTGCCGCGAGTGTTTCCCTTGGAAGTAACCCCTCCCCTTCGTATTAGGTTTCCCTTTAGGAACAAATTTTCCCTTGGATGAAGTCTTGCCCTTTCTCTGAGTCTTTCCTCTAGAAGGAGCTTCTCCTTTAGCAATAGTCTTGCCCTTTATGCTCTTTCCCCTAAGAATAGTCTTGCCCTTGCCCTGAGCCTTTCCCTTGGGAGGAGCTTTCTACTGGCGGTAATCTTGCCTTTTGAAGTCGCTTTTCCCTTTGTTCCCTTGGAAGGAACCTTGCCCTTGGCGGCCTTGCCCTTGAGAGAGGCCTTTCCTTTAACTAGAGCCTGCTTGGTGGCAGTCTTCTTCGAGGTAGGCTTCTTTGGGATAGGCTTCTTCAAGACAGACTTCTTCAGGGCAGACTTCTTCAAGGCAGACTTCTTCAGGGCAGACTTCTTCGAGGCAGGCTTGTTGGTCGGAGGCTTTGTGAGCACGCGCTGCAGCCTAAAGTGGGAACATTTTACCACGTCACCATCACCTAACATTTTTCATGCCAAAGACATTCTCCTTCATTCATCCACCAACATTAAATATAATACGATCACAAGCAGAGTTGGCGCCTCTATAGCACAGTTAATTGACTTGAAGTTGCTTGCGCTCTTATCCCCCATAATGCAACGTATCAAAAGCTTCCTCTATGAATGCGTCAGTTTTGTCGCGTTTTTGGCCAGTCCCTACATCGAGGGAAATACTCCCGAATTTGAAGCAGACCGAGAAAAATGGCAAGAAACCTGCACCCGAGGTTAGTAGAACACCCCAACTCGGCCTTCTAATGAAATAACCTCATGAATCTCATAAAAACTGATTATGTTTTGGTTGGTTGATAGACTTAGTGCTGGCCGACTTCACTAAATATCTCCAACACGGCCATACTTATCCAGGGCGAGTATTGAACAAGACAGAAAGTAAGGCCTTAGAAAAAATATTTTCTAGTTATTCCAAGTCAGATGATTGTAAGCTTCTTACTACGTGCTACTACCTCTCGCCTTATAGGGCTATCAAAAATACTTCTATTAACTGATTAATGTAGGCTGGGATCAAGAATCACTAGAATCGTACCTTCTCACTCAGCTCCCTCAAGAGGGAGATTATAAAATGCTTCTGAGGAATTGTATGCCGTCCCTCTGGGCCTTAACTATCTACTTCGCTCAATGGCCTTTCAACACCTCACCCGGCTTGACAACTCGCCTGACGTTCCCCGCCTTTGTTCGCGCCATCGCCTTCCTCTGTGGCAGGCACAACAGGATGATTGTGAACTGGGAAGGCCAAGATCAAGTTTTCAATCACACCACAGATCAGATAGTACTGGAATACATCTTCCGGGCTTTGGCTACTACCCGACCATCAGAGCGCCAACCAAGATCAGCTCCGCCTCCTCAAGAAACCGCTAAATTGTCATCCCATCGTGATGTCCTCGACATTTTGAGTGTATCTCAACCATTTCTAAACCACAGGACAGAAAATCTCACTCGCGCGGAGCTGGTTCCTACAGCTGATCGGTTATCTCCACCAACTCCCCCTGAATTATCAGAGCTCATTATCCCAGCTACTGGGGAGAGGCTTAGAGAGATTCTAGAACTGGCTATTCCGCTTCTTCAGCACGCTAGTCAATTCGAAAATAATACCTCCTGCTCTGCAAGTGTTAAGGAGCAGCTGGAGGCTGCTCGAACTAAACTAGAGACGCAAGAGGAAGTAACATTTGATGTCTTTCGGGAATGTCTTGATTGCGAGGACTGGATGAAGAAGTATCATGATGTAAATCCTATATACGATGGTATTGCTCTTTTGTTCAATACATTCCCAAATCCCGAAAGCCTGACTACTGGGAAAACGGCAAATTGGTATTCAGGATCTGAGGAGAGTCTCCGTCTAGATTCGTTAAGACAATTAGGACTTAGGACCGTTACAGAGGGTGATATCTAACCCTACCTAGTTATTAGTGGTGCATATTTTATATTTTTTCCCCTAACCGAGGACTTGCTAGAAACGGTCAATAAATGAAGTGGGAGCAAGCCTCAACCTAGCCACAAGGGCTTTATCTTATAACCAGTGCGATGTGAGTTATAGCAGAACAACGACATCGCGAGACTCTTGCGACTCGTTTACAGGTACTCGGGAAGGATCACTTTCACACTTTGATGACCCTCGATGGCCTTGGAGAAACATTACGCCTTGCCGGAGACCTTGAAGAGTCCGAGAGGACGCTCAATCGTGCCGTAGATGGAAAGACGAGGGCCCTCGGCGCAGAAAACCCGCACACTCTCTCATCCATTTATGGTCTTGTGGCGACGCTCATGTGCCAAGGAAAGTATGAACATGCAGAGAAGATTTATCGACAAGGTCTCGAAGGGTGTGAGAAGGTACTTGGGAGAGGCCACCCTACAACTCTGATTGGAGTTTATGGCTTGATGCATTCTTTGGAGGGACAGAATAAAGATGAGGAAGCATGCCGTGTCAAACAGTCTTTCTTCGGGGAATGCATCGGTGGAGTCGCTGGTTCTGTTCATCAATCTGTTGGAGAGAATGATATGATTGGCCCTATGCATCGGTGCCATATCGATATTCGTGTTGGCTTATAAGATATTCAATCTTACTCTTGAACGGCCAGTACTCCCTGTACATATGTAATACATACCATCAAATATCCAGAAACGATGAAGCCGCAGTTATGACAGCAGACCCAATGCATTGATTTTAATTTTACCTGGTTTCAAATATTTACAAGAAGGCACATCAAAATTAGATAATTATAGTTGAACCAGGTCTATTAATATATATTCATGGTAAAGCCCATTGCACGACTATACCTGAACCCCTCCTATTGGAGAAACCTAGTTCAGGGGCTGAGCAGAGGACAAACCGATCGTCGCAAAATCCAAAGAACACGCACATATGAATTAAAGAACATATCTGAACTTGGGATTCTAGGGAAGATGTTAGTTATGGGACGACTCATTTCCAGTATCACATGTCTCAAGAAACTCACCTCAAAATCGGTCAGATCAACACCCTCTTCATCCTCTGGGCCCAGCTCTGCTCCCAGCTCCGCGGCTGCCTGGTCTCGCAGCTTGTTTCGGCGGATGAGGAGGAGGCGAAGCAAAACAGCCAGCACCATTTGCACCACGGAGCAGGACAGGATGGTTTTGCAGCCGGTGGCGTAGAGCGGAGCTTCCTCTTCCAAGAAGGCGTGCGGGCCGATGATGTTCCCAGCGCAGTACGCACTGAAGCAGATGGCTGATGCTGTGATTCGCTTGGTGTACCCTCCAAGATTCGTGGCGGGCATCTGCAAAGCGAGGACGAGAGATGCAATGAATGCGGTCATCAGATAGTACCCAAAGAGCACGCCAACCATGTGCTTGCTTCTATCCAGCTTCCAAACCAGGCAGACACCCAAGATTGTAGGCATCAAGAACACGGCCATGACGATCGTCCGGGAGTCCTTGATCTTTGTAGCAAGGAACGCCCCGAAAACGATGAAGCCTGCCAAGAATGCCCCTTGCGGGATACCCAGAGCGGTGGTGAGGAGAGGATCCTTGACGAGGCCCTTAATGATGAGCTTTCCGAAGTTGGCAATGCCGCCGTTCATGACTTCGTTGAGCAGAATGAACAGGAAAAGAATCCAGACTTGGGGGTCGATGAATGCCTCCTTGATCTGGTACCACTTGATCTTCTTGTTGAGAACACCTGTCCGGGACTGGCGAGCACGGGCGACCAGAAGCGCCTTCTCCTCGGGCGTAAAGTATTTAGCTGTCATGATGCTGTCGGGCATGAAGAAGAACAGAATCACTCCCCAAATAACAGTCATACCTCCGCAAATAAGGAAGATGCATTTCCAGACGGGAAATCCATGGATCTGGCCGATTCCGTAGCTGAAAATACCACCCAGCATAGAGCCAATACCATTGCAGCAGTAGAAGATACCAGCACGCAGAGGCTGTTCTTGTCGCAGATACCTACGAGGTTATAATGAATCAGTCAAAGGATTTTGCACTAAACTAGGCCATGGTTGCGCTTACCACTGAGATACCATCATCATAAAACAGGTGGTGATAGGAGCCTCAAACCAGCCCAGGAAGAACCGGCAGGCAGCCAGGCCAGGGAAGTCCTTGCAGACAGCGGTGAGCATCAACACCGCACCCCAGGTGAAAACACAACCAGCCACAACTTTGCCCATTCTCGTCTTCTGGGCAACGTAGACCCAGGGGTACTCGGCAATCAGATAAGCGATATAGAATATACTAGCAAACCATGAATATTGTGTTTGTGTGATGTTGGCGCTGGTGAAAAGATCAAAGACTGCGGCATATCCCATGGCCTGCTTGTCGATATATTGGAGAACATATGTGCCCGCAAGCAACGGCAAGAGCATCAGATCGACCTTGCGGACTAGTCTTCGTTGTTTCTCTTCATCGGCGAGCAACTCCTCTAGGTATGCTTCACTAAAGTTGTGCTCGCGTAAGAAGATTTCAGCAGCATCCAGGTTCTGGATTTCCCCCTCGGTTATGGATCCGGGCTTCTTGGGGTCGGGGAAGTCATGTTTGCCCGTGTCGATCTTGGCCTCAGCGGTGGCAACCTTGGTGTCGGACATCGTTCGAAGATTCTTCTTAGAATGATTGTGAGAGGTTGAAAACGGTTGGATGCTCGAATCCGAAGGTCTGACACCTGGGAAGGTGTTGTGAGTTTTTGTACCTGGAGCGCGTTTAAGGAACGAACGGCACATGAGCAGGGGTGACTACATGTATGCAGAGATAACTATCTGGGGCGATGACACGAATCATGATATCTGGCACTAATAAGAGTGGGACAATGATACACCCCGTAGCATTTGATAAGGCAAACTACAGCGTCCAGGTTTCTCTGGAAGTCGGATGTGGAGTTGATGGACAGTGTTAACTGAAAATGGTTTCCGGGCGAAACAGTCTGGGGAGGCTGTTGCGTAAAGGAAACCTGGAGAATGCGGGGGAGCCGTTCAATTAGCCTATGAGGTTCTCACAAGTTTATGACCCAGTGCACCCTTCTCGAGTCCCCGGTACCGTGCTTGAATACATGTACTCAATCCCCCATTGACACACAGAGACCGGAGATGTTGGACAGAGCCTCTCCAAAACGCCACCTCGAAAATGCAGCATCATGCTAAGAACTCGATAATCTCCCTCACAGAGAGATAAGTGACAAACATGGGTGAGGCTGGAGAACGAATCAGGGTCCTGGTAGGACCTATCAGTCGCTGCGAGATAAGCCTCTTGTTCTATCCCCGCAGCCGAATCCGAGTCCAGTCCCGTCCCAACCCCTCTCGGACGCCAGTTCTGACAGCCGTATCCAGTCAAGATGGACTAGCCGCGGAGCCGTTCCGACACCGGGAGTGGGAGAAGTCAAGGCCTTGCATCATCTCCTCCAACGAACATTGGGCCCTGTCGGCTCCATGCCGACTGAGATGTCCGAGGCATATTGCAAACATTACATTACTCTTTCTGCGCTTATTTAATTTCATCAAGACTTCATCAATTGGGTGTTGAAAACTTCAATACTCGGTTCGTCTCCTTGCATTTGAAGGCCTCAACAATCTCCACCAGCATCTTCCACGCTCTTTACCGTACTGAGCCCCCAGCTTCTTCAGCCATCATGAGCGACCAGGCCAGTGATCGCCCCAAGGTCCAGCTACCGCAGGGCTATATTGTCGGTCTGACCCTGAAAGATGGCCTGCCTCGCGCGGTCGATTCGTTCCGTGGTGTCCCATACTGTCTTCCTCCGACCGGCGACAGGCGCTTCCGAGCCGCAGCAAAGTTGCCAGTCATTCCAGATTCAGCAATAGACGCTTCAGCGTATGGCCCAGCAGCGCCCGGGAAGCCTCTGTTGGCAGGGGGGCCCAAGCTTGAGTATAGCGAAAACTGCCTCACTGCCAATGTATTCCGTCACCACGGGGTGAAGGAAGGCGCTCTGCTTCCTGTGGCGCTCTACATTCATGGAGGAGCGTTCAATCGAGGCACAGCAAGCATGCACAATACTGCATCTATGGTTGCCAACTCCGAAGAGCCTTTCATCGCCATTTCGTTCAATTACCGCATCGGTGCCTTGGGGTTTCTGCCCTCGACCGTCGCTGCGAAGGAAGGGGTGCTCAATCTCGGTTTAAAAGATCAAGTTGTGATGATGGAGTGGGTGCGAGACAACGTGAAAAGCTTCGGCGGCGACCCAAACAATGTCACCCTCATTGGCCTTTCGGCTGGTGCGCACTCGGTTAGTTGAAATTGGACATGAGAAACACAGTTCTGAATGCGATATACTAATCTTATCTGTGAAGATTGGACACCACCTCATGAACTTCAAGGAAGGTCAGGCGCCTCTTTACCACCGCGTCGTCATCGAATCCGGCGCGCCGACTTCGAGAGCCGTGCGTCCATATGACGCTCCAATTCACGCTCAGCAATTCGAAGATTTCCTCCAAGAATTAGGATGCCCCAAAGATACACCAGAGGATGAAGTTCTCCCATTCTTAAGAAGCGTGCCATACGACGCCATCACAGCCGCCCAGACAAAGGTCTTCGACGCGTACAACCCGTCTCTCCGATGGGCATGGCAACCTGTCATTGATGGAGACACAATCCCTCGACCACCCTTGGAAACATGGAAGTCAGGGAAGTGGCACAAGGTCCCAATAATGACAGGCTTCTGCAGAAATGAAGGCTCTTTGTATGTGGACAAGCAGATGTCCGAGCCGTCGCAGTTCACTTCATTTTTCGCTGAGCTTCTCCCCCTTCTGAGCGAATCCGAAATCAAAACCCTAGAGGATCTCTATCCAGACCCTTCCAAGGATTCAAACTCATACTACAAGGAAACAAGAGAAGGGGTGGGAGCTCAGTACAAGCGAGTTGAGGCTGCGTATGCCAACTACGCATATGTAGCGCCAGTTCGACAGACCGCAGAATTTGCATCTGCTGCAAGCGATGCTCCAGTGTATCTATACCAATGGGCATTGGAGTCTGGGGTAATCGACGGTGCTCGTCATGGAGACAATATGAAATATGAGGCTGTCGACCCCAGCGTAGCAGATCGGTCCGAGTCACTGAAGCTCACCGCCCAAACGACTAATGACTACATCTCAAGTTTTATCATCACGGGAGATCCAAATGCCATCAAGGGAGGAAACCCAAATCGGCCAGTTTGGGAGAAATATCGACCGGATGCACCCAAGGCCATCGCGTTTGGCGCTGGGAATAAGGAGCTTGTTGGCGGTGCTTCTGGCCCTCCAGCTGCTCTGTTAGATGATACTTGGATGAAAGAAGAATCGGTATTCTGGTGGAGCAAGGTTGAGCTATCACAACAATAGATACGAACCAATAAATCACAAAATGGTTTCAATTGAACTTTATCGAGATTGATATGCAGTGAGGCATTGTTACAAATCACTGTTCTTCATCATTACCATAGAGATCCAGTTGCTGTCTTCTTGGTCTGAACCCTTGGAACTCTCTCCCTCCGGACTTAGATGGACACATTCCTTCCCATTCCTTGTTCTCTTGGTATCTCACGACCATCAATCTATCCCATCCTACTATAAACAATTTTCTAATATGTTTTCATTTTCCAATTGCCATCACAGCAACCAGCTAGCGCAAGTAAACAATCTCACAATGCTTCCTGTATTATCAATAAACAAACAACGCTAGATCTCTCAATATATCATTCAGCAAATGTAGCTCTTGGCAAGCAAGGATGACGGGAAGTTTAATGATTCAGTTCAATAACACACCCTATCAGGCCCTGCCTATCATGCCATCCCAAACCACCAGTTCGGGTCGGATGCTATTTTATCTGCGTCTAGGGTAAAGCGGCATCTGGGTCCCTTGCATGACTCGAGATCCACTGATAATGATGGGGATTCATCAAGCACTCTGATATCGGAGCACATTTTTGACGGCCGTGATCGGTGAGAGCCGGCAACATCAGCCAATATTTGCGGGGCATAGCAGGACGTACCTTCGAAGCGAGACAAACACAAGCCATTCAGTCGGATAAAGGCGCTATATAAGCTCATCAAATCAGAAGCTCACCAGTTCAAACCAAGGAATAATTAAACTAGAACTAAGCACAAGATGGGCGAAACAATTGTTGTCATAGGGTAAGAAGACATTTTATGCCACAGGAAGCATGGCGAGTTTCATTTGATAACATGAAGGTTCTCGACTAACTGACAGTGAACAGAGCTGGCGTTACGGGCTTGACAACTGCCTTGCTCCTATCCAGAGACAAATCTAACAAGGTAACGGTCGTGGCAAAGCACATGCCCGGAGATTATGATATTGAATATGCCTCCCCGTTTGCTGGTGCCAACATCCTACCGTGAGTCTATTTGCAAAACTATCAGTCTGTAACAACAACCATAAGACTGACTTTACCTTGGCAGCATGGCAACTAAAAAGGACAAGAGTTGGGAGACACGCACATGGTATGAAATGAGACGTCTATGTGAAACTGTCCCCGAGGCCGGAATTAATTTTCAAAGTATGATAATCCACCCCACAATCGGAAGAGAGGGAAGCTCACCTACGTGAAGAGTGCACACTATTGCGGCGAGAGAAGGATAACAAAAACCAATTATTTCCCGAGGGTCTCTTTGATCCTAACCCCTGGTTCCGCGAGCTCTACGACGACTACCGCGACCTACCCAAAAATGAAATCCCCGCCGGATTCGACTCTGCCTCAGAATGGACGAATGTGTGCATCAACACCGCCATCTATCTGCCCTGGCTCGTCGGGCAACTTTTGAAGAACGGGGTTGTCCTGAAACGAGCAAACCTATCCCATATCGAAGAGGCTAAGAGTCTCAGTCACACCGGGAAGCCAGCTTCCCTCATTATCAACGCTACCGGCCTCGGATCACTCAAGCTTGGCGGCGTAGAAGACACCAAGATGGCGCCTGCCCGAGGGCAGGTTGTCATTGTCCGTAACGAAGCGCCTATGACGGGCCTTTCTGGAACGGACGACGATCCCCATGATGCATGCTACGTCATGACTCGGGCCGCTGGAGGAGGAACAATCCTCGGCGGGACATACCACATTGGCAATTGGGAATCTCAACCTGACCCCAATGTGGCCCAGCGCATCATGTCACGTATAGTCAAACAGCTCCCTGGGATTGCCGGTGGCAAAGGCGTTGCCGGCCTGGACGTTATTCGTCATGCCGTTGGCCTGCGGCCGTACCGCCATGGGGGTGTGAGGATTGAGAAGGAGAAATTGGATGACCAAACGTGGATCATCCATAATTACGGTCACGCAGGCTGGGGTTATCAGGGCTCGTGGGGCTGTGCGGAAGATGTCGTCGACCTGGCGAAGAGTATTCCAAGGCCGACCAAGGCGAAGCTTTAGATTTCTTGTACACAATTATAAATAGCGTTTGGTAATCCACTGCTACTGACGAGAAATGATTTGTATTACATGTTTCCTGTTGTAATTTCTATAGTTGTTTATCTTTTCATCAAAGTAAACGGATATGGACTTGTTACGTATACTTTGTAGGTAGCATGGAAGTAAAAGATATGACGTTGCCCCACTTCTTCTCCACTATCTTATTCCCGTAGGTTCTTAATTATGATGATTTGAGTTCAAAAAAAAAACTCAAAAGAAATCTCGAGAAGCGGAGTCGAACCGCTGACATCCAGATATGCTTTCATGCGATTACAGTCTGGCGCCATAAACCAACTAGACGACCTCGAGGTTTTGCTTGACAGTGCTCTGCTTTTTTTATTATAGTAAAGACAGCAAACAGCGGAGACCAACAGTAAATTTGACAGCTGAACTAGAAACAATCACGAAGAAAGCATCTCTAATCATCTCGAATTATGTTATTTTCCCGAACTCTTCAAAGAATCGACCAGTGATAGAAAACGGCTATGGTATTTACTTACCATATTTACTTACCAAAGCCTAGGAAAGCGTAGGGGAAACAATTACCCCCACGCACCAGTTGTCGTTTGTAATCTCGATGACTTGTAACGAAGTTTCAACGTTTTTAAAGTCTCTAGCTATTCATTGTAAACGAATAAGCCCTTATCATAACGAGGTAAGGATATAGACCTACTCAGGGGAATGGAAATCCCAATCCAAGGGAGCACTAATTGGTCAAATCAGAAATGAGACCATGAGAACACGACTGCGGTTGGCTATTTCTATTGGAAATTACAATTTACTCGAGGTTTCCAATTACTTAAGTTCAAGGAATTGTGTAGTTTAGTATCATATGTTCGTTGATCCCATAAATAAGACATGTTTGAGGCTATTGAGTATGCGCCTACGGCTGATACAACAATGTCTCAGATCTGATATTTAAGTTTACTTGCATTAGCAAATTTAGCACTAGCACTTAACTTCGGCCCTAAGGGAAAGTGCATGCAAGTTAAATCACCGCTCTCTTACCAACAGCATTAGTGGCAGGGAGGAATTTGATGTTTATTCTCGCTAGCGATGCAGGCAGCACAGCGCAGCGACTTTATATTTGATACTGTCTAGGAAGGCAATGAACGGCATTAATGAGCTTCAAACGACACAACCGAAAGCAGGCTCTAGTTTGGCCACTCACCAACGTTGGGATTGCTCTCTGCTCCCAATCTCATCCGCCTTCTCTACGAAATGCAAGATCGGCTTCAACCCTAATGGTTATCGTTCGAGAAAGCCAACATAGTCATGAAAGCTGCAGACCGGAAATTATTTCCGGGCTATCTTATCAAGGGCCGTGATACTTGTCATGTAGGAAGCCGCAAAATAGCATATGTGAACGGTGTGGCCGGACGTGAATGGGATTGTGTCAGAGGCTTCGCCTTTTTGCGGTTAGTAATGGTGAATAAAACCAGCAACGGCTGATGAATTGAGATAAATCATCTCTTTAGGTAGTAGGTAGAGGCACCCTGCTCTCTACCTGGTCTACTCAATTATAATTCTATTTCCCCATCCTAATACAAGGCTTTCATAGGTATAGCCGGGGATATCTTCTTAGACATGCGATTTATTCTCAAACTTGCAGTAGTAAAAGCACCAGGGTATATATCTCCGAAAACAACGCGACTCCAAAGACAACGCTGCCTTACCGATATTCAGATGGCTGAGTGAATGCTTTTGTCTTGCGTCCGCCAGGAAGACTACCCAGCAAGAAGGGGTGCAGCCATTGGACATTACCGGCACCAATTTTGCCATGCTTGATGTGAAATATTTCAACTAATTGTTGCCTTTTCATCTGGGACTTGATTCCCCATTCGTATAGATTGTGAGTGTCCTTATCTTCTGTAAGAGAAGGTCGGCCGTCTCGTACCCATGGCTCAAGCAGGGTGAACTGGATATGAGAATAGGCCAAACTAAACAGACAAGGCCCGTCAGCTGACGCATTGAATGTTGGCTTAGAGGGCTCTATATTAGCTTACTGTATGCGAAGGTGGTGGATTACTTCACCCTTTGAGTTCTGGATTTCGTTGGGGAGAGCGCTAAACCAGAATCGAAGCCGTGCACAAAAGGTCAAGATTTGCTGCTTGGCAAGGGTACTGGTCTTGGGATACTCGGTTCCTCTAACCGAACCCGTGAGATTGATATCGTTGAGAATGACGTTAAGTAATGCCACGGCTCTAAACGTCATGCCCAAATAAAGTGGCCTAGTGGGCTCTATCTCCGGATTCCCCAAGAATATCTCACCAGTCAACTCACTCACAGATGCGTAATCTGGCAAGGTGGCCATGGGAGGCTCTGTGATAAAGGGTGGCATGAAATTGTAGAAACAATATGTGCTAATAACAAACCCACGATCATCTGTCAGCCTCTCTATCCCTGGTAGTACATTGATGGGGGAGATTTATTCACCTTTGCCAGATAAATAGGCTCCAGGAGGTGAATTTTCGAGCCATTCCGGTGACTGTCCATTCGTCATCGCTAGCAGTGAACAGCTCCAATTGCGCAGCCATCGCGACTGCTCGAGATAGAATAGCGGACGCAGTATCATTTCGCATCGCTGTGGCGTGATACAAGCTGAGAATCTGTGCAGCTTGGATTGTGGTCAACTTGGGCTCATTCAGAACCTCGCTCTCCCATGCATGCATTGCTTGAGTGAGGAATGATTCAGAGAGCGAAGCCAACTTCAAACCCTTAGCTATCAGAGGGCCGCTAGTGTATTTATTCTACATATTTGAGAGTATGAGCAAGATAATCTTTTTGCCAGAATGGATGAAAAGGCCCCAGAATGAGTGAAGACCTTATAGAGTAGTCTTACGGCGGCCGTTGCGAGAATGGCGTTGACAAGCAACGGTGAGCAGTGTTTAGTCTCGTATCCAGCAGGCTGATATCTATCCGACACAAGATCCGCAAGGAAGAGATCCTTCTGGAATGGTATGCTGATAAGATAGCCTTGCTGAAAGTAGGATGCCAAGAGTTCGGACATCAGAAAAGTATCAATCGGTACGGATGTCCACAGGGAAACAGTGACATCCTGTATTCTCGGTTCTGCTACTGGTAAAACATTCCGAGACCAAGGGACTCTTGGTTGCAAGGTGGAGCCTCCAAGTATTGCAATGGGGGCCATTGGAAATGCTTGGTTGTGGGCAGGAACATCAGGAGATATCGGTGCCGGCGATAGAAGAAGAGGGTCGTAATATGATAAAGTTGCGGCTGGCTGCTGGAAGGTGGCGAGGCCAAGAGGAAGCTGATTTGGTAAGGTTAAAAAGTCCGTTTGCGAACAGCTCGCCATCTGTTGCTTGAGATTGCATTCGGTGCACTATGTAGTCAGTTCTCTGCGCCCCAAACACGTGAAATGGCAGACAGTAGGTACATCAACCTGGAATCCCTGGGCAGCACACATGACGCAGGGCAGAGGGACCGCATATTCTTCAGGGGGGTCGTGCAAATAAGGAGGACCCTGCATCTGCGAATAGCCGAAGGGGCACAGGTTCAAATTGGAACTTGAAGAGTACCGGTAGATGAGGCAATGCTGGTGACTACATGTACCATGGCCGTTGCCCTGGAAGAGCGTCCTCGTCCAACAAGGGAGAATGCTGCTTAGGGGGATCTACGTCAGGTTTTATGTATGCCACCGCTAATTGATAACTTGTGATAGGGAAAAAATTTCCGCATCACGTTGAGCTTATCATCTCAAGTCCATGGTGTGAACACCAAGCGGGTGATCTGTTCCGCATGCTTAGTTGGTATAAGTATGGAGTCAATCCCATAAAATATAGACATACACAAGCCTCCCGTGGTCCGCCGCCGGAGAGATTTCACTAAGCATGCAAGTGTTGCATGTTGTCTCTAGGGTCCAGACCGCTGCTGTGCTGCGGGGTAGCCGCATGATGTGTGGATGGGCTGCCTAATCGATTTGTTAGTTGTCGATATTTGGTTGAGAAATGCCTTTTAGGTCTACTTTTCAGGGTCTAGACCTTTGTCTTGGCTCATAAGACTACCCGCTTCACGAATACATCCCCCAAGCCAAGCTGGCTCTTTGGGTTGTGCTTTAGTCTCTTCAAAATGAGATATCGGTCGGGATTAATTCACGGGGGCATCTAGGGGAAGAGCCTCTGGCTCCGTGAAGCATGAGAGACGACAGCGAGGTATTTGTGTGTAGCGAAGTTCATCCTCGTGGAGTACTGATCAACGATACCTGAAGAATCTCCTCAAATAGCCTGTGCATGCACAAAGTATTTTTAGCCCACTTCAATCAACCCAATCACTACCCTGTAAGTTACTTGCTGTAGCTTCCGCTATTCTTTAAGGTAAGAGATGATTGGCGAGCCTAAGTCACTGTTCTGATCGCTTGACGGAGCTTCTCCTCCAATGCCAAGGGGCATTAGGTACCTGACCTACCTAATCATCAGCATTCACTTGCCTACTATGACCATTGATACCAACGGCGCTACCGCTGGTGCCATGTTCTAGAACGTCTTACAATAAGTAGCTGCTGTTGTGAAATAAATGTTGAAGGATGTATGGGCTCATGCTGGTCCGGCATCTTTCAGCCCATTTCCCTTCCCCTACTCTGCTCATAATAATGGTCAGGCCGAATAAACTCGGGCTTAATCGCTCACTAAACCATTCTTTTTTTTTCAGCCCAACACGGTCCAGATTCCCATGCTTATCCAGCTCACTCACGGCAAACCCTTCAATTGGCGGTAAGTGATCCATGAAGCCACAAGAGCCAGCTCCGCGGAACCGCCGTCAATTGATATTTATTCCCCTGGAGCCCGCCGTTTTATCCGCCGAAGCCAAGCCGTTGCTTTGCTTCTGCCGTACTCGCAGAGATCAGAACCACCTCATAGTCTAGAAGCGCGACCGGCTTTTCCTTGCTGCAGGTACTACCACACAAAGACTGTTTTTGTCAGCGGTAAAAAAAAAATGCCCTCATATTTTTGCACTCAACTTGATATGGTAATCCGGTAGTACTATACATCTATCATTAACAAATAGATTTTTCTTCGTCTGAGCGAGAAGCCATGCACCAACGGCAAGTCCAGCAGTAACCATCAATGTTTTTCCATTCCCAGAGAAATTACAAGCTGGGCCCTTAATTCGCTCTATATTCTGTTGTCACGGGCAGCGTACTTCGTGCTGCAGCGCCATATCTCCATATTGAAGTTTTCGCGGCGTGGGTAAAATCAATGCATGAAGCAATCATCCACAGACGTGTGAGAACACTTAACAGCACATATCTTGAAGTTTATGTTCAAAGATTGATATCGGTAAATTTTTGTGGTTCACTATGCTTCCGATCGCAGCCTACCTTATTGTGATGCATCATGGAATGGGTACACACAAAGAAATCTTATGCGTCAATATAAAGCTTCAATTTCACCCACTTGTGCTGAGTCGTGCTTTCCATTCAGATCTATCATCGGCCAAGCCAACGACAAGTGTCTACATATCAAATAGTCGGATATCGTCATTTCGCCCACATTTGCAACAGATACACTATGACATGAACCGCGGTCCACAGATACAAAGCATACATGTAAACATAAACTCGCCGTTGTGCCCTGGACATACTTGTATCCTATCCTAGATGCTATTTATTACACACTTGAGATGGCTTAATATAAAATGCCAGTATAGCACTAAGAGGAATAAACAGAGTCGGTTTAAAGAGCTCGTAGCACGCTCTATGTAACTGGGGACTCTAAAGAGAACTCAAGATAACTTTCTTGTCGACAAACCAGAATTCCACCTCGCCACAAAAAAAATCAGGGCATAGGTGTTCTTTTCTCGATCATACTTGGCAGGTCATTGGGTATATTTGGATAGGTTACAGAGCAATATCTAAAGCATCATGCTACACAACATACTAGTAACCCATAGATTGGAGTTACGTACGCCTCTTCGAGTATAGTACTTCGTTTACTAGGTCACATCGTTGATGGGAATTTATTCAACCTATTTTAAACTCCAGTAGCAAAAAACCCTCAAATTCAATGAAATGTTTCCCTAAGTTTAGCGTAGATCTTTGGGGAACGAATATGTCCCAAATATATGGCACGAAAGACTGTGTACACGATGGTCATGGCCGTAAACACCAAACACACGGTGCTCAGGCCAATCATGACGTGCAACTTCTGCCGTGCCGCCCAATTTCCCACCAAACGGTGTTGACCATCCACCTCGATGTCGCACCACACGATATTGAGCCACTTTCCGAAGCCGCTGGTTGTCAGCACAGTATCCCACTGCCTGGCGTTGGCGCACTTGAACCAGTCGGCAGGGTCGTTATCTCGTGGGATATAGACGACGTTGATGTTCCAGTACGACAAAATGGCAATGGCGGCAATGAAACCGAGGGCGCAGATGATGTCGGCAAAGATGACGGCAAAGATGTGGTAGGGGAGGCAGAGAAACTTGGCCACGGTGACGTAGAATTGCACGCCCGTTGCGACGGCACCGATGATGATGGTGACGAGTTCAGCCGTGACTTTGCGTAATTGCTTCGGTTCCATAGCGCCGTAAGCCATCATGGCGATCAGGGCACTGAAGGTGAAGAGACGCAGACAGAGCGCGCCGCTCTTTTCCTGCCTCCTCAACCCCATGGCTTATGGGAAGAGCTCGGCGTCAGAGATTAACTTGAGAACGCGGCACTGGCTATGCTAAATGAAAGCTCCAGGTAAATCCGTCAAATGCCGCGAAGCAGCGGCCCAGTGTCAACCTCCCATATATATACAAAGAAGCGCAGGAGGATCCTCGAGGGCAACAGCCTCAGCTAAGGCGGAATTAATGTGGGATTAACGGGTGTCTGTCAACTTTCCGCCAAAACCGGGCGCGTTGTACAGCCCCAGAAGACCTTCTTTTCTGCAGGAACGCCGTCGTTAATTAAATCCCCACTGGCCTGACTGCACATCCTTCCTTGATCAGTACAAAACCCGGCATCCACTTGTTGGTATTCACACGAAATACCAAGAAAGGGACCCTGTTGGCAAGATAAGAACGGCAGCACTTCCGCAGTGGCGAAGCCAAACAGCCCGACACACGCATCGCCGCTTTCGAGAGCCCTGCATCTGTCATAATGCCATGGCCCATTGAAAACGCCTCTCCCGCTCCTTGACAGAGATCAGCCATTCTTAATTAAGGCATTCTTTGGGTGGGCTCCCCACGTTCTCTCAAACTCGTCGCTCACTGGCTGGTTGCTCTTTTTAAAGAGCCCATCCCCAAGCAACGGGACAATATACATCCAGTATTTTAAAGCCGTCTTCCATCGATCAAGATGTAGGTACATGAAAACAACGTGCTTTCAGCCAATACGGCAATTCAATTGAACTCACCTTCTCTGAACTCACCTTCTCTGATTCTCGTAGCCTACCCAATATTATTTACTCAAGACCGATACGATATGTTTAGAATCCATTCAGGCCGATACTCGGCCTTTGCCGGCTCATCTTGTCTCCCTGGTGAAGGTGCCTCGGTTTCACATCGTTGGCCTACCCTGCACCGGAGTCAGACACCCACGTATTGGGTCAATAGCTGCCATAGGGAGTGCTGGAAGTAAAAGATGTGATGTAAATTAATTCCCTTTACCGTGAACTTCTTGCAAAAAGACTCGCAATATGAGTTCTATAACCACAAACAGTGACTGTGGATGAGTTGGATACGGGGCCAGTATTAGATTGGAAACGAGGGTGATGTCAACATGGAGCCGTGACAAGGATGAGACAGAATTTTTAATTCAGAGACTTGAGTAGGGGCATAATGAAAGTATTTTACCATGGCCAGCATGGAGAAAAAAGTAAAGCCATTACATGATTTCGCCTGCCGTTAGTTCCTCATATCTATCCATAGTGATCCATCCGTTTGACTCCATGTCTCCCTCCCAGTTGAAGACGTGAGTTGTTTACTCACTAATTTCCAAGTTTTCCAAAAATCCGACAAGCTCCGTATACCCGATTCGTTAATATCATTGGTCATTTCGCCGAATGATGGCAAAGCCTGGACAAAGAAAGACAGAACAGGATGAGTATTTCTGTACAGTTAGACTCATACGATTGAATCCGATTTTCTGCTTGGTGTGTCCGTTCGGGGCGCTTGCTGCGCTTCTGCAATCAGTGCGGCATCATCACAGCCGGCAGTTAATATACTTTCGCCATCGCCTCTTTGTTTAGACGAGGTGTTGATTCGGATTGTCCTCGTCATCAGGATGTCGCCACGACCAGGCTCATTGTGGGCGGAGCGGTGATACTGGTTTTGATACTCATGTCGTGCAAAATACGATGACCCTTTGACTCTTTTAATATAAAGGGCATTGACGGCTGGTAAACACGAGCATATGAGCCCGAGGCCAACTTCAGCATTGCTATGCATACATCATCAGTTAGAATGCCAAGATCATAGTAGACCGCTGGAGAGGACTCACCCTGAGAGAATGACCTTGGTAAAAACAATGCTTTGGTTCTGGGAGTTCGCCTCAGAAAGGATGAGAACCAATCGATAGAGACTAAATGCAGTTGCAACGCCCCCGGCGCACAGCATAGCAATTACTCGAAGCCTCTTCTTCAATGCAAGCTGCAGGGACCAGGTGAGGGGTGTAGGGAGCAGAAGGATAGCCAAGTCACTTATCGCGCTAATGATGGCGTCTGCAGTGATGATGGCACTCTGATTCATGCATTTCTCCCGTTCACCACGCCAGTATGCACTGATGGGCCAGCATATGAAGATCTTGATGAAAACGCCCGAGACGTAGTAGGCCACGATTCCCCCAATGAGAATGCGGATTCCCCACATTGTCTTCTTATGAACACTGCCGAAGACGCGGGCAATGAGGAGTAAAAGCGAAAGTTTGACGCAAAGAGTCATGGGCGCATAGAATATGGTGGCTGCGTATCCTGCCTAATTCGTCGGTTCACGGGGTTAGTTGATGTAGAATATGCACGAGTTGGGGCTCGGAAGCGCCAAATTCATCTTACTTTGTAGAAATTCTCTATTTCCTCCTTCCTCACCTCCCACTGGTTATGGCCCGCGCCATATACTCCGGCTAATGCAGTGGAAAGTCAGTGTGATGATCTTCGTGCAGGGGCTAGATGGGGTCCGGTAACTTACCGAGGCACGATGTGACACAGTAGCCAACTAAAAGAATCTGCTTCTCAGTCAGTCTTATTAATTGCATGATTTGTTTTTTTTTGGAAGGCATACGTAGGCAAAGTATGTAGCGTCTGCAAAATCAATACGTCAGTCAACTTCGATCAGCCAGTACCCAGTGAAGGTCACACATACAGTCATCCCATGTAAACTTGCCGCCAAACAGCTTGTGTTTGGCGTACAGTCGAACCAGAGCGAAAATAGTGACAAGAAATATGGTGAGTCCCTGGGTCACGAAGTTACATGTCCAAAGAACGTCTTCGGGGTTTTCTAGGTCTGGCTCAACGCCTTCTGGAGGTGCGCCGGCACCAGGGAAGCTCATAGTCACTCACTCAGTGGTAGCAGCGAAGTCTTGAAACCTCCTGGCAGTGAACTATGATGAAGACGCAAATTATTGAATGAACTAGAGGCTACCTTAATAAATGTTCGATGGCTTGCGGACAAGCGAGCGCCTCCCTGATGACGGCAGCGGGATCTACCAACTTGCATCCAAACCTAGTCACCATCGTGCTTGGCACCCTCGTATGATTTTCCTCCAGGAAAAAGGAAAATGGGAAAGAAAATGCATTCCAGCTCATGGAGATTTTCATTTCAAAAGGACAAGCCGGGGAGTTTCCAAAACTGTCATTGTGAAAGGCCCACCGGTGTCATGCAGCCATAGCTGTTTTTCTTCGTGCGTCTCCTAATTCATGCAGCGTCTTATACCTTCTGCTGGTTGGTCCTTGTGGTTGATGGTGGGTAGCCTGCAGATGCAAGACGGGTCACTCAAAAAAGCAAAACTATATGACAATAAGAAAAGAAACCACCCCAATACAACTTGATGACCAACCACAACCGGTTATGGGGTCGACGGACGGCAACATGATGCGACATTAGTGGCAATGTCAATTGACATCGACCATTCAGGTTCTGAGAGGCTTGTGGGTCTCATATGATGCATGCATGAGACAATAATTCCGCACACGACGTTAACTGTCAAGGTGACTAGCTGCAGCAGTGTGTGTGGCACCAAACCCACCATCACCATCTTCTGTCAGCCTCTCGTACTGACAACGAAAATCACCCGCCAGGTTCCAGGGTTGCGTGTGATGGAGGCAGGGGGGAAGTAGCCGTTGGGGGGCATTACGTGCAGCCCTCACTTCTCAGATCCTCCACTCTTCTGCCAGGCGGACAGGGGAATTATTGCAGACAGTTGGCTCAGTGCCCGGCCCGGGATGGAGACCTGGTATTATAACATGATCTGATCTTTATATCTCCATTTCTCCTCCGTAATCGTACAGTCCAATGCGTGCCCCAGTTGCTTATCCAGTTAAGAATCTATGTATTGGATAATGGCCCGCTTCAGAAGGAGACCTAACCGGAAATACTTTCATATAGAAGCTAGAGCTCACGATTTTGACGTCTGTGGTGTTTCTACTCTTCCTTGACGGCTCGAAACATCTGTAATATATGCATACGTACACTAGCAGCTGAACCGGCAGATCCATCCTCGTTTCTTTTGTCTTGCCTCCTAGACGTACAGACAAGTCCCACTCGCCCTTTACAAATCAGTCGTGCATTTGTAGCCGCAGCAGAGGTCTGCCTAGGACGCATCCGGATCCACCGCAGCCGCCATGAGCCAGTCTATTCCAACGAGAGCCGAGTCCAAGCTCTTTGAGCCCCTGACGATCGCTAATGGAAACATCACTCTCAAGCATCGAGTCATCTTTGCGCCCTTGACAAGAAATCGAGGAACGCCACTCAACCCTAAATCTACACCCGAAGACCCAAACCGCGTCTGGGTTCCCAATGACTTAATGGTAGAGTACTACACGCAGCGCGCAAGCGATGGTGGTCTCATCATTTCCGAGGGTCTACCCCCCTCGCTTGAGGTGAGCGTTCATTCGTCGACCCTATGCTTTCTTTTTTCACCCTTTTTGTGACAACACTTGCAACAAAAGAAAGGAGCATGGAATCGTCACTAATACTTTCCTTTCCAGGGAAACGCTATGCCCGGCGTCCCTGGGATCTTCCTACCCGAACAAGCTGATGGATGGAAGCGAATCGTCGATGCCGTCCACTCCCGACGCGGCTACATCTACGCCCAGCTTTGGCACTCGGGCCGGGCCAACATCCCGCAGCTCACGGGGACCCCCATCGTGGCCCCTTCCGCAGTGACGTGGGACGATCCAGAGGAGTGTTTCGCGTACCCGCCACCACACAGCACAACCCGGGTCAAATTGTCCGAGAACCCGCCGATCGAGTTGACTGTGGAGCACATCCAACGAACGATCAAAGACTATTGCGATGCCGCGCAGAGAGCGATGGACGCTGGGTTCGACGGCGTTGAGGTTCACGGAGGAAATGGCTACCTTCCCGAACAATTTCTCTCCACCAACGCCAATAAGCGGACAGATGACTACGGCGGAACAGTAGAAAAGCGATGTAAATTCCCCCTAGAACTGATGGAAGCCCTCTCAGAGACGGTTGGGCAGGAGAATCTTGCCATTCGCCTGTCTCCGTTCGGGCTTTTCAACCAGTCCCGAGGGAGCGAGCGTGTCGAGACATGGAGCCACTTGTGCCGTGAGCTCAAGGTTCGTCTTCCTCACTTGTCGTACGTCAGCTTCATCGAGCCGCGCTTTGAGCAAATCTTCTCTCCCGAGGAGAAGGACGAGTTCCTTGCGTCTTGGGGTCTTGCAACGGTTGAGCTTTCCATTTTTCGTAACATCTTTGGTGACACGCCGTTCTTTTCCGCGGGCGGGTGGAATGACACCAACTCCTGGGGTGTGTTGGAGAGTGGGAAATACGACGCTTTGGCGTATGGTCGTTTCTTCACCAGCAATCCAGACTTGGTGGACAGGCTGCGCAACGGATGGCCACTTGCCCCATACGATCGATCAAGGTTTTATGGTCCGTTTGAAGACCCTACGATTGGATATACGGACTACCAGAAATTTGCTTCAGCGAAACCAAAAGAGCCGAGTGTCGAGAAGAAGTCATTCTCATTGCGACAGATAGTCTCCAGGTTGGTGAAGCGGTTCCGGTCGGGTTCGTATGTTTAGTCCGGATGTATGATATGAGAGTTCCTAAGGCAGAAATCTGAATAATATTCTCTAAAACGTAGTCCGGCAAATCTTAGCATCACTATCTTCATCTTTATGCCAGCCCTTGATCTCAAGCTGACATGTTAGTAAGTAAATGAAAGCTAACTGATTGCCCATATGAAGGCAGCATTAGTCTCCCACTTAGGTCAAAACAGTTGCAAACGCACGGAGAAGATCATTGCATCTTGTACGATATGACATATTGGCGAATTCAAAATAAGGAGAAATTTCAGGGGGGGGTTTGTATGATGCCAAATTGAAAATCATTCGAACCAGGAGGTACTGGTCGACGGGTATTTTACCTCGTGCATTATCGTTTATCTCCCTCTTCTCTCATCTTCCTGGACGACAATGCGGACCCTTTTCCGTGCCGATCCCGTGGCCGATTGCGGCACCAGCCGATTGAATCATCGGAAATGGATATCATGTCATCTCCGTTCCACCACTCGGACTCCAACATTGCTTTCTCATTCTCGCCGTTTTTTAAGCCTAAATTACTACCTCGGGTGCGCATGAGGGCTGGTCACTATTACATGAAGAACCATACCTTGCTACTTACACCAAGACACTCATCCGAATCAAGTCCCCCCAATTACTAACATGTCTACCACGACAACGTCTCAAGTAACCCCGCTTCAAATAGGCGTCGAGGCCCCCAGGCACAAAGAAGCAGGAAATGCTCTGAACACGATTGTGGACGGGGACGCTCCGATCCGTTTACATGAGGTTCCCACATTCACCGACAAGTATGAAGAGCGCACATGGGCCAAGCAGCAGATGGCTGGTGCCTTTCGGATTTTTGCCAAGCTGGGTTGGGCCGATGGCGCGTCCGGACACATCAGCCTTCGAGGTGGGTGAACAATGAACAAATCCAAGCCGAGAAGGTACTAAAGTTATATTTCAGATCCCGTACGGCCGGACTGTTTCTGGCTCAGTAAGTCTTACCCCCATGATCATCAATATGCATGCGTAATAACCAGCGTGAGATGGCAGATCCATACGCCATGCACTTCTCTACAATCAAAGCGAGTGATTTAGTCCTGGTAGATGAGGAAGGCAGGCCGGTTGAACCAAGCCCGCATAAAGTCAACGCTGCCGGCTTTATTATTCACTCTAGCATCCACAAAGCACGACCGGATATCAATGCAGCGTGCCACCTGCACTCACCTCATGGCCGCGCCTGGTCTACTTTTGGCAGACCTATTGAAATGCTGAATCAAGGTGCTGTGGACTCAATGTCATAACCACGATGCAGAGACTGTGAACTAATCGTCTCAGACTCATGCATGTTTTATAATGATCTCGCCGTTTACGAAGGGTTCGGAGGAATTGTTTTAGCCAAAGAAGAAGGCCAACATATCGCCAATGCTCTCGGCCCGGTGAAGAAGAATGCTATCCTCCAGAACCACGGGTATGATTGAAATCCAGACCTTCTTAATTCTCAGGTGCTGACCTAGCTGACTGGCTTTGTCAGTCTTCTTACATGTGGAGAAACTATAGGAGAGGCGGCTGCTTTCTTTGTGGCTCTCGAGAGGGCTTGTCAAGCACAACTCCTGGTCGAAGCCGCAGCGGCAAACGGCCTTCCAAAGAAATATGTTGGTGATGAAGAGGCAGCTTACACGAAGAAATGCTCTGGGTCCCCAGCCTGCATGTATATGCAGTTTCTACCCGAGTACAACGCCATTGTCCAGAAAACAAAGGGCAGTTTTCTTTCTTAAAAGTCCAAATCCAATATCTTTTTTCATTCTTCAAATGAACATATGTATATGTTAATTTTGTGTGTCATTTCACCTAAGCCGAGGCTGCAACGACAACTCTGATATGCGCCTCTTTGACCCAAGGTGAGAAAAGGCGTAGAAGTCACCAAATTTGATGAATTTTTTATTCGAGAGTATTTGGATATCATTGAGGAACACTAATGTGTATGATGTTGATATGAACCACCTAATTATAGAGACTGAAGTACTGAAGTACTTCAATCATAAAACTGTGAAATATGCTATGCCCGCACCCTGACCAACGCCTCGCAATATCATTAATGTGACCGAACAGGAAAAAAACAAACTTAAAGAATAGGGCATCACCCAATGCGAGGTTCGCTAGTGTTTGTCGTGCTTCTTGCTGCGGTGCCTAGATGGGGGACGTCAGCCAAATATTCTTGCCCCTGCATTCTACTAGACAGAAACCACCAAAAGACTCACTTCTTCAACTTGCTCTCGAGGAAATTGGCTCCTATTGCGCCAGCAGCAGCGCTAGCAAGACTGCCGAGCATACCGGAGCCTGCCTTGTGGGCAGCCCAGCCGGCAGCACCACCGCCGACGACGGTAGCACCGAGACCTCGTTCGCCTTCGGCTCCGGCCATTTCATTCTGAGTCTGATAAAATCCGGGAGCCGGGGCACGGTAATAGTCGGCTTGTTGGTGGTAAGGAGGAATATATCCACCCTGGCCATGGCTGTAAGGGCTGTTTCCCAGAGAGGATGGACTCTGGGAAGCGTAGATGTTAGCGGATGTGATCAAAAACGAGATACATTGGAAGAGAGAGTATTCCCCACCCTCTGGGGCTGGACCTGAGTGTAGGTGTGCCCGTAATAGCCCTGGTTCGACATGAAGACACTGGTGTATTTGATGTTGAGCGAGAGTGAATATATAAAGTTGATGGCTTTAGCTAGTTGTGTGGTATGAACAGGAGAGTAGCAACTTGGGAGAGCATAGGTAGGGAAATAGTTCGTATTTATTATCTTTGCCACTCACGATGTGAAGGGCTCATTCTGCCACTCCTTCCAGGCGGATGGATGGGACGATTCAATGCCGTGTTAGCCATAGCTTTTCCCATGTGGTGGGTGGCGCAGCGGACCTCATGCTGACGACTTAAGCCTTGGAACTCTGTGCCTTATGGAAATTACCCACAATATCTGGCTGAGCCCATGCCTCTCTTTGATCAGCACACGTCACCAAGGCCTTTAGGGCCTAGAATACCGTTGGAGGTACTTGTATAAGCCGCTGACTGAACCAAGCAATAGTGATATTTACCGTCTTCTAGGCACATTCTGTACGACTGAACACGTACACTTCAGGCGTGGCTTGGGCCACTCCGTCGATAATTCCACTCTGTTCACCCATGAAATTCGTCTTCGCCCCGTTGAGTCCGGCTGATCCGGCACGCTGACTCCCAGCCCCTCTTGAAGCCTAGGTAGATATAAGTATAGCCAGACGGCCAAATATCGAACTATAATCACAAAAGCTCAACGGAATAGCCAAACAGCTTCAAAATCCCTCATCTACTTCTCATAGTCGTCGCAAGCCTAAAATTGCGTACTATCTGGTGACTATCTTATACACATGCACGGTTTGATCTACACGTGGTAGGTATTTAGCAATCGCGGTGAGAGTCGCTGGACCCAATGGTCGGCGCTGTCCAGCCGGTGTCCCTTGGGATAATTAGGCAGCCAATACTTTAGATTAACAGTTGCCTAAAACCAATCAGAAGAGACGGAAATGTAGACTTCACCCCTTTATCCAAAAGCAGGTCGACTGACACGAATCCAAAATCGAATGTACGATTGACAGTCATTGTGGAGGTTCCGGGGCTTCATTCAGCAATGGATGGCTCAAAGGTCGAATATCTTTGGATTACTGCATAAATTAAATTGGAGTATCCATATGAGACTTATTTAATTAACAAATGCAGTACATTCAATCTCGACATCGGTACCCAATGGCAGCTGGTGAACAGCTACACATGTCCGTGCCTGCGAGTATTCTTGTCAGTAGATGGCGCTAAGTGTCAGGCGGCAATTAAGATATCAACATACAGGCTTCGGAGACCAGGTGAAAAACTCATCGTACGCCTCGTTGATCAATGAGAAGTTTGCCATGTCAGTGATGAAGATATTCACTTTGACGACATTGCGCAAGCTGCTACCGCCGGCTTCCAGCACAGCAGTGATGTTTTTCAACGTTTGCCTCTAAGTCAAAGTTAGAAGAATATTTCTTAATCGAATAAATATATACAGGCCAAGTGCCGAGATAATGGTAACTTACGGTGCGATCCTTGGCAGTGCCCTCGACGAGCTGGAGATTCGTGCCGGGAATGGCTCCAATGTTTCCAGAGCAGTAAATCATTCCATTGAATTTGATAGCCTGAGAAAACTGGGGTAGAGGCGCGGGGGCAGCAGTTGTCGAGACCTGCTCTACTTTACGCTCTGCACTGGCAGACATTTTGAATCGTGAGATGAGTTTGCGACGTGGCGAAGATAATCTGGTTCCAGAATGATTGAAAATATATCCAATTGTATAGAAAATTTGTTTATTGCAGATCAATCGGAACTTTATCTAGACACACTGAGCACAAATGACACGACGGCCGATCATCGGCCCGTGAAGGGCGTGGTTGGATTTATAAGCGAGTCAACAGGAGGTGATCAAACAAGTTGCTGCAGATCAAGCTAATCATTGGCTGAGAACGTTGCATCAGAGGATGAAAGATACTGGGAATCGGAAATAATCCAATCGGCGTGGTTACACTGCTCGCCGTTCTCGGCATCGTCGGAGTAGACTCTGGAGTAGACTCTTTGAATAGACTGGAGTCAAGTCTTTTGGAGCAGACTCATAGAAGCGGTCACACATGCTATCTGACTCATCCGAGGAGGGGAGCCGCCTCTAACCGGCCTTCTCGGGTTATAATACAATAATACGGAGAAAATATCACTTTCCAGATTTATTCCCAACCCCAAGACACAAAGATACCAGGTTTTTCAAAATCAATCTCAAAATGAAAAACGTGCAGGAGTTTAAGATTGATGAATGGAGTGCGTCCGCTACAAACCAAAGCTCCTCCTTTTTATTTTAGCTGGTGCATATACTAACACCCGAGCAGTTCGATCTCATGGTGTATGCCCAAACCTTCTCCTCGAAACCCACGACTTTGCTAACTTTCAGTTGAGCCGTCGAGTAAATATGGACTTGCGGGTAAGAACCCCACGCCGGAAACATAGTACTGAGAGATTAATTATGTCTACAGGATCCTTCACCTCTGCTCTTTCAGTGCAGGACTTGAAGAATCTTTCAGCAGACCCTGATCTAGAAGTAATTGATTCTAATCTCAAGCTAACATATGGAGTTTCACGCGGTTCGGTGAAGCTTCGCCAACAGATCGCCAAATTACATTCCTCCAACGAGAAGCAACTTACCGCCGATCATGTTCTCCTCACACCAGGGTCAATTATGGCAAATTTCCTGCTCCTGGACACCATATGCGGCCCAGGGGATCATGTAATTTGCCAGTATCCTACATTTGGCCAGCTATATCTCGTCCCAAAGTACAACGGTGTTGACGTTGAACTTTGGAAGATGAATGAGGAAAATGAGTGGCAATTGAACATCGATGAGCTCTCGTCTTTGATCAAGCCAAACACCAAGGCAATAATCCTCAAGTATTGAACTACTGCCCAGAACCGTATGCCCAAATCACTGACAACAATTATAGTAATCCAAACAATCCAACAGGCGCTGTTCTAGGCAGAGATTTCCTTGAGCAAGTCATCAGCATCGCCCGCAAATCTGATGTCGTTGTCTTCTGCGATGAGGTCTTTTCTCCCATGTTTTTCGACGACCCCAAGCCCCCATCCGTTGTTTCGCTTGGCTACACGAAGGCCGTCGTTACGGGCTCCATGTCCAAAGCATTTTCTCTTCCTGGCATCCGAGTGGGATGGATAGTAACGGAGGATGCTGAGTTGATGAAGAATATAGCTATCAAGCGAGACTTGACCACAGTCACTGTGTCGCAGCTGGATGATAGTGTTGCTTCATTCGCCTTGGATCCTTCTGTATTTCCGAACCTTATGCATCGCAATATTTCACTTTGCAAGGAGAGCCGAGCACTACTTGAGGATTTCGTGGCGGCAAATCAGGGATATGTCACTGGGGTGACGCCCGCAGGATCGGGAACGGCATTCCTCAAGGTCCTCGATGGAGACGGCAAGCCAGTCGACGATTTTGCTTTCTGCAAATCCTTGGCAGAGAAGGAAGGTATTTGTGTTGTCCCAGGAGGACACTGCTTTGGAGAAAAGGACGATGGTGATTTCAAAGGTTACTTGCGGATTACGCTTGGCACCCCGGATGTCCTCAAGGAAGCTTTGCCTGCATTTGAGAGGTTCATTCGACAACGTTCATTTGAGAAGAGTAGATAGCAGTGCGTCGCTCAAACTGGAGCGGAAGGGGTGAATTGACATACGTATTCACATTAAGATCCTTGCTTTCCCCATGGGTGTACTTTAGTCTCAATCCACGTATTTCAAAAGCATGTCTGCCAGGCACCTACCCTTTCACCAGACTGGGATAGGGCAGTAAGGTGAAGTCGTCTGAATCAAATCTTTTGACTTGCATTATTATTTGAACAGAAAGTCTTCCATGTAATAAGAACATTCTCTATTAGAAAGCGTAATACGCCACAACTTAGAACGACGAAGCAGCTGGTTAGTGCTGGGCGAGGATTTTCCTTTTGCCTTAGGTAGTGACCAATCGTCATCAGGTAGTTTTAGTTAGGGATTTCCTCTTCCAGCAGCACAGCAATTTCTACCCCTCCACAAGCGTTGTAAGAGAAACGCCATATTTGCGATCACATATTCGCTTACCTGATTGAGACGTGGATCTACGCCGAAGGGTATGACTCGAAGAAACATAAACACTCCGAGCGGGGTTACGGAATCAATCACCTTGTGCATCAAATCCGGAGTAGTGAAAGTCATTCCATCAAATAAGTCGTCGGGTTTTCACCGCTCACTTTGCATGGAATTAAGTTTTGCTTGGATGTCTTCTTTCAATAATAGCTTGAACACCTATTTTTAGACGTGCTAGGAGGGGCAAAGCCATCCGCAGCAGCTGGTGGTGTGGTGAGCCACACGTTAGCAAGCGGCGCTGGTGGCTGTGCCCAGGCTTCTCACTGACAGATCTGTTAGCGACTGCCGGTAGATTCTATCTTGGTAACTGGGCGGATGGAGAGACTATGCCGCCTCAAGTCTAGCCACACATCCAATCCTTCTAAATCCCCAAACTTGGGGGCCGTTCAATCAATCTAAGTCAGATTGGCGCTGTCTAATCGGCCGCCGCATTTCTCGGAAGCAGGAACACCCGGGGGCGCGGTCGCGATGCGCAGCAAAACTATTTTCAGTCCGCCCAGAGGCTTCACATGAGATGCGTGCAACTAATGAGTATATAAGGCGTTGAGGTTGCGCGATGTAATTGAACCTTTTCCATCATCAGCATCAGCTTCAGCATCAATCAACAACAACTTCTCAACTTTTACACTCTTCATTATATCTTCCAATTAATCAATAATTGAGAGTCTCGCTTTTCTCCATCTTCTAATCACTACATCCGTCGCTCACAACATTTCACAATGGCTTTCACCAAGATCTTCGCTGCCAGCCTCCTTGCCTCTGGCCTGGTATCAGCTGCTCCAACCCAAACCATTCGCGCAACGCCCTCTACCACCGTCTCATTAACCGGCGTTACCCACTCTGTTACTGCTGGCCTTGGTGGTCTCAACTTCTCCCCCGATAACGTTGTCGCTGAGATTGGCGATATCGTCGAATGGCATTTCCTTCCCGCCAACCACACAGTTGCTCAATCTTCATTCGCCGAGCCCTGCAAACCCTTGACCGGCAACACCGGTTTCTTCCCCGGTTTCAGCTTCCCGACCAAGGAGAATCAGGCTCCCCAGGTCTTCCAGATCGTCGTTGAAAACAAGAAGCCTATCTGGTACTACTGCCCCCAGACAACTGGCAACCACTGCCAGAAGGGCATGGTCGGAGTCATCAACCAAAACTTCGACAACCAGCTGTTCAGCCTCGCCAGGCACCGCCAGCTTGCCGCCAATACCACCGTTTCCATCGTTCCCCCCGTTATTCAGGGTGGTGCCGTTATCCCCAACCCCAACCCTAACGGAGGATTCTAAGACTCTTCATCATGGCATTGCATTTTACTCCTCAGCATTAGAGCACAATAGAGCATAATGGGATAGACGCATTTTCGGCATAGAGCGCATTTTATTCATGGATCGGAGTTTTGATGGTTCTGGTTGTCTTCTTTCTCCTCTTTTCTTATATTCATTTATATTCATTGTTAGCGGTTTGCTGCATATGCATATATTTTATTTCATAGCATATTCTAGTATAGAAACGCATTTATTCAACAAGTTTTTTATCATTAAATAATTGTTCGCGCACTGAAGCATTTGAATGCCAGAATACCATATCAAGTTCAATCAAGTTGTCGACTAGAGCCACCAATTGTCACTAATTAAGTAATTTCTGCCGATACAATAAGTCAAGATCAATTGAGTACTACATGTCCGTTTTGATAAATAGTCTGGGTTTGCTAATGTTCAGAATCTTATTACAGAATCTACCAACCCGGCAAACAGCGGCCTACCGATCATAGCATATCTACTCTTTGACAACCAGTAAATATTTGAGGAATAATTTCCGCCGTAGAATTAAAGGAGCATGATTTCACTCGCCCTCCACTAAATTTCATCATGGAGCTCCCTAAAAGAGCAATAAATTATGAGCCGACGGCAAAAATCAAAATCAGTAGTAAATATTCATACTTTCTAGAAGACCTTTCTAGCTTTCTAGATCAAGCCAAATCAGAGAACAGAGCAAATACCCAGCATTGCTAGATATATTTATATGCATCAACCAAAACGACCCTCAGGGGCGAAGGTATCACGTCAGGATCATAATGGTCAGGATCTATACGTCGCCTTGACTCGTTATCGTTCAGCTGGATGAGGCAGATTCACATATGGAGAGGACGTTTTACCAAACAGAATGATTAGCCCCGTTGTCAACCGTTCATCATCGTTAGATATGAGAAGGCCATCTGAAGTCGTGGCAAACAACTACAAGGCTTTTCGACAGAACCTATTGGAATGGACCGCGGATCATATAAGAGCTATCCTTGCCCGAATAGTCATTATCCGCCATGGCAAGCACTCAGTAGATCATTTTTGTGTTTTCAGAAAGCTCATATGTCACTAGTCCAGGTCGTTATGGGGGATTAAAAATCCCAGACAATCTTCTAAGTGAAACATCTCGAAATTACGATATCCATGACATGGAATGAGACTAGTGGACGCGTATAGTCTGGTGGTACGACTTGAGAGCCTTCCAACGGCTGGGTGAGTAGTGTTGACCCTGATAATCATAGAGCATGGCGTACCAGGAGCCTATGTTCAAATGAGCGAAATGGGTGAAGTATATGCTTTTCCTTGTAAAAGAAATTAACATGGACGCAATGAGCCAAGAATCAGCCTGAGATGAGAGATAATTGAAGATTAGGCGGCTCCCCTGCGGTCCCTTCGGAAAACCAATCAGAGCCTAAAAGTTTTAGCTCCAGTCTCACAGAAGTTACATAATGAAAAGAATCAAAAATAGAAGCATTGAATCATCTCTCCTGGCTGGTTAGAATGCTCGAAATCACCGTCGCGACGCGAGAAAACGCGTCAGACTTCCTAAAAATATGACCCATGTCTGCCTACCCTATAGGAGTTATTTTCCAAAACATGAAAGCAGGGCTGCGTCGATATTGTTCGCTATGTCAATTGCTCAAGTGGAAAGGTCCATATTTTAGGGTGAGAAGAGAAAGAATTAAGAAGAATCAAGAAAAACATTGGTTCATTGAGTACGCGGAAAGTATCAGATGCTGGGCAAATGTACCCATAAGTCACGATACTGTTCAGGGGATCAAGTCAGGCGTACTTGGTCCCCGCCAACAACAATAATGTATGCAGTCATACTTGGCCGTCACCAACAGGAGTACACAGCCACCGGTATGCGAGTATCCGCCACCAACAGATTATGCAAAGCAACGGAGGTGCAGGGGCAGTGCAGTTGTCTGCCTGTTGGAAAGAGGTCCTTTAGCACAACTTAAGATGGTCGCCCCCAGCGACAAACAGTTCCTGGATACTTTATGCAACCAAGCATTTCAGGTGTCCATATTCATATCTCACCTTAACTATTTTCAAACATACGTCTCCTTTACTCTTAAATCCAAGGATGGATTCTTCTCAAGCATGGTCGGTCTTACACAGGGCCCAAATCGACAAGATTATTCAACAGGGCCGACAAGATACCCTGTGTGGTACCATCAGCTCTCACCTTAAAACAATCAATATACAGTACACACTCAACAGCCGACCGGAGGAGTTTTATGCATCTGAACTCCGTGATATTTGGTATACTCTTATTCAAGCAGGCAAGAATATTACTACACATGAGTTTCTTGAAGATGGTATTTCACAAGGGTGTCCTCAAGATGATATTGTACGTGAACTTGTCACTTTCAGAGCCCTTGGGACCCTGCAACGTTCAGTACAGACTAGCAACTTGGATGATAATTCCAACAAGGGTACTGGTAGTGTACAAGGGGTCATCACCTTCTCTGATGGCCATACACTTTGGTCTGGTCTACCTCTTCTCTCTATATGTCTTGCTGAAGAGTTTACAAAGTATTACTATCAGAAAGACTATAGTACAGAGCAGCAAGAAAATATGGCAGGCCTAATTGCACGGCTCCTGGCTGCTGGTTTTTATGATGGCCCTGGTTTATGTGCATTATCATTATTCCGGGAGACCTTGGAGACTTCACGGCCGCTTGTTACAGATGCAGACAGCAAGGAAACCCCTGAGACACTCTTATCACTGGAGTATCTGCTAGGACATCTCACAGAATTATGCCAAACCTCTGGATATGGCCTTGCTATCTTGAGTAGCAGCCAAACATCAGCAGCTACTATGAGCATGATAAAGACTAATGCTGCCGACTACCCGCACTTGTCTAACCTCGGTGACCTAGCCCTTCAAGCTGGTACCACCACTGACTCCTCTCCCACTGGGTATAGTCCGCAGCGTTGGGGCTTCTGGGTCCAGCGACTCACCGAATTGACACAGTGCGGGGTTAAGAGCATAGAGCGCGAGGCCAAGTTTTGTTTGGGCCCGATGCGTTGGGCAGGAGATCAGACCAATCTTCTCCCAGGGCTGATTAGTGAAGAACTTGTCATATTTGAGGATGAAGATGATGAGCTGGCTCGTATCTAGATACGCTGTGGTAGTGGAAGCGAGATTTTATAGGGCGGAGATAAAAGAGCTAGATAAGTAGTAATGGCCAGGCATCGACATTATTTAGCCATCACTTGATGTTATTTTCCATCTTGGTAAATACAAAACAGTTAATACTCTAGTGACCGATCATTCCAGAGCGTCAATAACTTCTTATACACCTCTAGCGCCTGATCGTACTGCGCCTTCCATATAGCCCTTCCACACAGTTGCACTCTTAGTGCCAACGAAATAGATGCTTCTATACGGAGTACGCATGGCTTTGCCCGAGTCGCTGGTGAGTATGCCAGGTATAGCTACAGGGCTCGGGGCACCTCGGCACTATGGCTCCTTGATCCATTCCTGCTCGATCACGTTGACGGGTGTAGGAACAGTAATGCCCTTATCCCTCGCAGCTCTGCTAAAGACATTATCAAATTGCTCCACGACCAGCTTCCGGCGTTAGGCAGCCGACCACTTGGACCAACCTCTCCCAGACTCGCCGACCACAAAACAAGTTATGCTGTACTATCCATCCAGTTCCGAATAAGAATCTCGAGAGAATGTTATAGGTCCTTCAGAAGAGCTTATAATACCGCTAACCCCTGCTTCTCGCTACTATACATTGTTGAAGACGAAAATCATCTTCACATAGTACCCTAATGTAGTACACTCACTTCATTCACGCTTTACAGGTGGAAGCGGTGGCTCAAAGGTGATGGAAGGGTACAAGGTAGTTAGGATTAAAACAACGACGCGCTTGGCCAAGTGTCGCGGCCGGAGTGGATTCTTTATCTCTACGACGCACTCACCAGTCTCTGCATGCGAGACTTTGGACACAGGCGTAGAGAGATGAATGGCAAATATACCCACACGACAAGATAATTGGAACATGGCACACCGTAATACACATTATCCTCCTCGATGTCTTTACTTTAGTGCCTATAATTACACCACCTTTCAATTTAGGTTCAATCGTCCAACAAACCCGGGTAGTAAGGAAAAATAGACAAAGAGAAAAGTTATTATTTGGGGGCTGGAGTGAAAGGGATTGCAAGAGGCTGCACAGAACACCCTCAAATGTCGGCTCTCTGCACGTTGTCGATGTATGCTGCTGCATCTTGGCCAGAATGACATGCCGATACGGGCGTAAGACGCCAAGGAATTCATCACTGCCCCAAGCCGCTACTGACCAAGAGGGAAGCTTGTTTGCCGGTCGCTTACAAAGGGCCTGCCAAGCGATGCATACTTCAGGTGGAAGAATCGCCATCGGTTCTTAGGCAGCAGGATCAAAGAAGGGGAAAAAAAAGCCGCATGTCCTCCTCTGCTGGTGCATCTCGCGATTGATCCGAGGCAACGGTTAACTACCTACCTAATATTGGGATAGAAGGGAGGGCAAAAACGGCGGAGCAACGGGGCGAAAAGCAATCTTAATCCATTTATGCTAGATTGGCCCTGGGCTTGCTAACCCGAATCAACCTTGGTGCTATCTCGACATCCCTGGCCATGCCATGGAAGCGTCTTTTCCTCCTTCCAAATGGAGGTTTGGATCACTGGCAATTGGCTCGACAAAAAGTCTAAACGGAGGAGAAGCATCGGTCTGGGATGCGGGGAACCAATAAATGCACGCTTGGTTACGCTTACCGCTTGGTGACTTGGTTCTAAACGGTGGGCAGAGCTTCCCCAACCGTCCAGGTTCGCCCTCTACCTCCACATCTCGGTGGGAACAAAAAGAGACTGGATTGATAAGTAGGTAGCACTGCCTATCACGGGATATGTCGCACCTGCCCGTCCTGGAATGGGGCAATTCATTTCGCAGTGCCAGCCACCATTCTTGCTCGGAGAACACGAAGTCCAGAGATGAGGTGCCAAGTTGAGGGGTAGGCATGGGATGGACAAAAGATCACGAAGGTGTAAAATGTGTATATTACCACCGGCAGCCCAATCTCACGGGTAAATTTTTTTAATCCCATCGGCTCCGTTGTGTTGTTGACTTTCTTTCCCCCGTGGCTTGTAGATAGAGCTTGTCTCATCTTCATCTCTCTACAATGCGCTTCACATCCCTCGCCGGTGCAGTGGCACTTTCGGCTGCTGTTCCCGCCCTTGGGAAAGAGCTCCCCAAAGATGAGCAGCGTGCAGCTGGTAAGTCTCCGGAGATTGCGTCGGTGGGCGGGCGAGTCGGCTGACCGTAATGGCGGGATACAGAGCTGTATGACTCGGGCTATATCCACGAGAAGCTGATCGAAACGAAGATTGTATGTTGAACATTGGCGTTCACCAGATCTAATGGCTAATTGGCTGACGTGAACAGGCGCACTGGGAAGCTGAAGAGGCAGCCGGGCTGATGGACTCGACCCAGTGGCCTCGTCTCAACTATACCAAATGTATCAATGGAAAGGCCGAGGCCGTCCCCGGCAATCCCTTGTTGACCTTCAAGTGTAAGAATGTATGGAGCTCCTCTCACGTTCAAGGGTGTACCGGATTAGATGGATTGACAAGAAACGGCAGATTGACCTGTATGATTTTATCAATCACGCTACGCTTGGCTCGCCCAACACGGATTACCGTGGCAAGAGTGGCAGCTCCTCCTGGGGCTGGACTGACCCTGAGTCTGGCCGTGAATTTATCGGTATGTGCACTTTGGAGAGGGTGTTTGATGGTGTCTCTTGTCGCGCCAGTACATGTATGCATGTGCTAATTTGCCATTAGCCAGCGGCCTGTACGACGGCGTGTCCTTCATCGAGATTCTCCCCGAGGGTCGGATGCTTCATCTCGGTTTTCTGTAAGGCAACCCTTACCTGTGTGCTCAGAGGCAGTGTTGCTTACCGCTGGTGCGAACAGGCCAAAGTTTGCTCCTGTTGGAGATCGCGCGTACTGGACCGAGGTCCGTTCGTACAAGCACTACGTTGTCATTGGCAGCGAGCTTGAAGGCAATGGTATCCAGATCTTTGACATGACCAAGGTACTTTGAATCTGGCCCCATTCGCGTTGGGAAAGGATACTGACCATGACTGCAGCTTCTGAGCATCAAGCCCGAGGAGGCGCCTGTCAAGTTTGACAATGCCAAGGACCTGACGGGTCATTACAACTCGACCATGCCTCTTGGCCGCGCTCACAACGTCGTCGTCAACGAGGAGCTTCAGTACGGCGTCGCTGTGGGTGTCACTCCTCGCGACGAGGCCTGCAAGAGTGGTCTGCACTTCTTCAGCCTTGACGACCCTAGCAACCCTGTCGCCCTGGGTTGCAATGGCGACGACGGTTATGTCCACGACGTAAGTCACCCAGGCATCTGTTGTCAAAGACCATCTTCTCACTCACCCTTGACAGGCACAATGTCTGGTCTACCGCGGCCCAGACGAGAGATATGTTGGCCATGATATCTGCTACGGCTACAACGAGGACACCCTTACCATTTACGATGTGACGGACAAGGCCAACTCAAAGGTCATTTCGCGCACTTCGTACGAGGGCGCGTCCTACACCCACCAAGGCTGGGTCAACGATGTCAACTGGCAAGAGTACCTGTTCCTGGACGATGAGTACGACGAGTACGACGCCTCCGGCCCCGGCACGGACGGATACCCAGTGACGTACATCTGGTCAATCCACGATCTCGAGAGCCCCAAGCAGACGGGCATCTGGAAGGCCACGGAGCGAGGCATCGACCACAACCAGTACGTCGTCGGCGACCTCATCTTCCAGAGCAACTACGGGGCCGGCATGCGCGTGTACGACATCTCCAGTGTCCTCTCGGACCCCACGGGCTCCGGCGTCTGCGAGGTGGCCTTCTTCGACATCTACCCCGAGGACGACGACCTCCCGGGCGGCGGCACCATCGCCTTCTCGGGCTCCTGGTCGTCGTACGCCATGTTCAAGTCGGGCTTCATCTTCATCAACACCATCGAGCGCGGCGGGTACCTGGTCAAGATGAGCAGGCGGGAGAGGTGCCCGGGCAAGACGTGTAACGCGGACAACTGCCTGCGCGCGATGCGGTCGGAGCAGAAGCTCGAGGAGAGCCGGGAGTTTTGCGGCGAGTTCACGTCCGGGTGGCACGCGGACGTGTCGGCCGTGCCGTCTTATGTCGCTGCCGCGTGCCCGACCAATGTCATCTCGCGCGCGAGTTCCGCGTGCTCGTGCTTGCCGACCGCGACGCCCACGGCATGAGGTGGATGAGATGATGGGATCAGCTGTGGGTTGGGAAGCGAACCCTTCCCCATGCTCTCACTGGGATAGCTGGTCGTTCACCACCAAGAATAGATGGTCGCTGCATGGTAGCCATGTTGCTGGAGATGAGCTTAAATTTAAAAAAAAAAAAAAAAAAAGGAGCCAGAATAATTAAGATGTTATGAATAAAAAACTTGAGATGAATCAACCCTTGTGCAAATGGCTTGCATGTGAACTCATAGATGAGATCATGAGCATGGCCAGGGGGGAAGGCTAATGGACTGTGCGGTGCGAGAGTTTTCGGTGGCAAACGGAGGCTCCCAGGTTTGTGGCCAGGTGGTTGGCCCATCAATCAGTGTTCTAAATGGGGACACCAGCACAGACCACCATCGCCTACCTTCGGAGGATGGGCCTATCACTTTTTTAAAGCAATTGGCAACGAGGCACGGAGCAGCCTTAGCTAATTCTGTGGTGACAAGGCTTCCTTATTGGCATGAGCTGGTCGAGGCTGGTCTGTGTGTCTCATGGTGCCCGGCTGGAATCTGGGCATGGTGAGCGTGAGTAATGCTGAAGCAAACGATTAGTGGTGGTGGTGCACCAACATTGAACTTACAGAGGGCACCAAATGCTCCTCCAGTGGATATTGTTGGTGATCAACTCTAGCCAGCTTGGGCATGATGTTTTTATCGTCAGACATCTATGTAAATAATTCTAGAAAGCCTCTCTTGCCTCACATCCTCCTAGATTATCCATACAGAATAATAGAAAATCCAGGCTTGCCGGTTGGCGTGTATTACTGTAGGGATCCTTCATCGGCGCGGGTGGAGCACACATGCTGGATGTCAGCTTTCCCCTCCGGCTGGAGACGCTGCATACCATGACAAGACTCTCTGCTCCGATGGAGAGCGACTGCAGGCTTGAAACAACCGAGCGAATGTTTCGAGTTTAAGCCCGAAAAAGAAGAATCATGGGTTTGCTCGGAATTCATATAAGGCTCGCCTTCGCCTCCCGTTCATCTCGATTCTCACCAAGCAGACTCAACACTCTTCACTTACAGGCTTAAGTTGCTCAACACACTCCGGACTTACTGGATAAGTCGTGACTTGCTGGAAAAGTCATCAAGGGGATTCTATTTATTACTTATTTAATCAATCACCACTTTGCACCATTTCTTTTCTTTGTTTGTTCAACAATTCCTCAACATTAACCACCCGCCAGCCTTCAGAATGTCTTTGATCAACACCCGAAACCTCACCTACTATGCGCTGGTGCTGGCTTGCGCCATGCCCCACGCGGTGAATGCAGCCTATGGCGAGGTCGACACAGATACCCTCCGCCTTGTCCTGAGATATCTCGAAAAGCAGAGGAGAGACGACGCGCAATACATCCGCGACTCGCCCTACCAGGACGAGGAAACCGCGGGTGAGTCCCCCGTCGAGAACCAGCAGACCTTGGACGCTCCCACCACCACGAGCACAAGCCCCAAGGCCAGCAAGACCGCAACCACCACGCACTCGGGTGTCAAGCTGCCCAAGGCCGCCATCATCGGCATCGCTGTCGGCGGCGGCGTCCTGCTCATCCTCTGCTTCATCCTCGTCTGCTGCTGCATGCGCCGCAGGGGCAAGAAGGCCGAGAGGGAGGCGCACGCCGCCCTGGCAGAGAAGGAGCGGGATCTCGAGGCTGGTTCCCCCGAGATGAGCCAGGAATCTGGCTTCACCGCACCGCCGCATCGACCTCGCCCATCCCACGGTCAATATGCCGAGCCCTACAACGAGCCGTACTCAGCCGGCCCATACGGCGATCAGCCGTATGGTCAGCAAGCATGGGGCAACAACCGATTCTAGGTCCGTCATGAAGTGAAACGCGGTTGAGCGCACTTGCGCTTCAATCGCCACTCTCCGCTGCCACACGGGAAGCGGAGCTTCATGATACAAACGACTAGACATCGTTTTGTCACATATTTGTTTTTGATTCAGCCTTTTTTATTCTTTTTACTTCTTTATTTCCTTTGTCAGATTTCTTTTCTATTTTCTTTTTCTTTTTTTCTTACCTCTGGCTGAGGCGTTTCAATGCAAGGGCTTGCAACATGGGCGTTGAGTTGATGATACCATACGATTATATACCATTTAGAACGAAAGCATGCTGGCCATGGACTCATGCTGGTCATGGAATGAATAATACAACATATTTCATAAACATAATTCTCTCGTGCCTCTGATAGAAACATGCAGTGACTGAAGCCTATGGGTGCGATTAGGCGCATCTCAATTGATGCAGAGGACCACTCGACGTCCAAGTGGCAAAAAAGACTGTTAACTCACCGAGAGGAATAGGAAGCTCAGCACATCTTCGCCACTCAGAAGGCCTTCTGTTTCTTTGCGCGCTGAACGGCGGATGTTGGTGGGTTGGTTGTGTGTCTTGCCCGTCGCCGGACGGAGGAGCAATGACATGGGCTTACACCCCAGCAGGAGGCTGTATGACAGTTGCAGTTTTATCAGTCGGTGCCTACAACAGGCCGGATTGGAGCAGGTAGCGATTAATATTCAAGATTTATTTCATTCAAGATCAAGGCTGTGGTTATGCAGCTTTGTCCAGCGCGATGCTTCCACTCAATTGGTTGGCTGCAATGCAATCCTACTACAAAGCTGGCTTCCCATTCAACTGTGCTGCGCAATAATCTTCTCAGCAGCAGCCAGCCCCGATTGGTACGCAGTTGATTGAGTGTGAGCGCTGTGCATCTTATGAGCACAAGGTTCGGAATGGTGAAGCTGCGAAATGCAATATTAATTGACATTACCAACCTCGCGATAATGGGCATCACCGTACATTCACTACCTGTACTCTAACTTAACTACTGACATCGAAGCATATACATTGCATCTACCCGTAGCATGATCATCAGGCGAGTCTCAACTCTGCTTCGCGACACCATTACCATGTACCTGCGCAATCCTGGCCATCATGTCTTCGCGCAGCCTCCTCACCTCTACTGCCCCGTATGTCTCATCCAGCAACTCCAGCACTCCAATTGCAGTGATCTCCGGATCCCAAGCGTCTCTCAGGATGACCGCATTGACGTCCGCACCGCCATCTTCAAGGAACAGACGGACAATCTCAGCCCAGCGCGCAGTCCCCTGCGGGTCGATGTCGTAGTAGTCGATCCATCCTCTCCGGCGCGCATCTCGCAGGCCGCGCAGTGTTGCCAGCCACGGCGTGTTCGGCTTCCCGGTTATGAAGTCTTGGTACACATGATTAGGCCCCCGATTGACGGGGCTCGAGATCTTGAGCAGCCCCAACAGTCCCTTTATCATCTCCGGGTCAGAGACCGGGTAGATTGTTTTGTTGCGGGAGCAGAGGAACTCGACCGCGTGGGTGAGCAGCGGAGTCGCCTTGTCCATCTCCAGGATCTCCTCATCCGCGAAGGGCTCTCCAGCCTGCCGGGTCCGGGCGGCGACCTCCTCGCACACGTACCGCGTGAGCCCGAACTTGGTCGCGAGGCATAGGAACGGCTGCCAGATGGGCGCCGCCTTTGCGCGGATCTCGTACTGGCCAAAGGCGTTCCTCGCCCAGTGGTCAAGCGCGTCGTCCGGCTTCGCCTGCCAGTACCACGACAGCGTCCTCTCCATCTCGTTGACGAACGGGCGCTGGAGGCCGGAGGGGTCGTTCCTGATGTGCCTCGCGTGCGTCATGGCGAGCGATATCTCGGGCCACCAGTCGTCAAGGCGGCGGTGCTTCTCGATCTCGTCCACCGGCTGCTTCAGCCGCAGGACGTACGAGCGGAGCAGGCGCAGGTGCGGGTCGAAATGGCAAGGCCTCTGTCCAGCCAGCCGGGCCTGGACCTCGTCGCCCTCCATCAGCCAGTCTCTCACTGTGCGGTGGACGTAGGTCACTCTCCTTTCCGCCAGCGCGGCCTCCCTTGTTGTTCTTAGGTTACCGCCCCGTCTGCGCTCGTGGAGGACGAGCAGACCAGCAAAACGCCGGTTGATTCGACGAGCCAGGGCTTTGCAGCGGCTCTTTATGTCTTCGTAGAATACTTGCTCGACTTCCAGCTCCAAGGCTCTGCCGTCGTCGGAGTCATCGAGCGCGAATATGAGCTCCCACGAGGTCAGCGAGTTCGAGGACTCGTCGTGGAGAAAGCCGGCGACGACCTCGCGCGCCCGGATGAGCTCGAAGAGGGCGGCGGTCTCGGCAATCTGAGACGCCGTCTGGTCTTCGAAAACGAATTTCGTGAAGAGCGCGTCTAGTTCTGTCGGCAGGGAGTGCAGAATGGCATCGAGTTTGCCGGGGTCAGAGTGGCTATCAAAGTTCTCGTGCAGCCGGTTGACCGCGAGCCTGATCCAAAGAAACACGCCGTCGGCTCGCTGCACCATGTCATTGACGAAACGGACGCCTCCTCCATCCATCTTCTCCAGTGCCTCACGGGTAGGAAGCTGGCTGTTCAGTTTCTCGCGGGCGTAGGAGAACATGTCGCCGACGCTGACGTCTTGGAGCTTGAGGTTCGGAACGGCAGTCTCGAAGGCTTGCTCGAAGACTGCCCAGGGTCTTGACGAGAGACAGAGCTTGAGTGATTTGCCGTTAGGCCCGGAGCTGATGTCTTTGAAGAAGTCGATGATGGTCTGGTGATTCCCCTCAAACTCGTCTAGGCCATCAATGAATAGACAGATCTTTGTCTTCTGCTCCATCGCAACTTTTAGCAGAGCATGGAATGCATTCATCAGATCTTCCACGGGCCAGTCCAGAACCATCATGATTCTCTCCTTGGTAGTGGTATTGAGAAGCTTGGCCCAGAGGTCGGGGAATGTTCTTGGGATCAGTTCGAGGTTCTCCGATAACAGTTGGTACAGTAGAGAGCGGAGTAACCCTGCTTGGGATCGCTGGTCTCTTGACCCGCTGGTCCAGAAGAAGAAACCAGCCTTGATGGGGGTATCCCCTCCCGCCCATTTCTTCAGGAGAGCCGTAGCGACAGGATGATGAAATAAGAATTGGGTGAGCGTAGATTTGCCGGAGCCTGGCTTTCCGGTGATCCAATAAATGGGTCCTAGATCATCCGTCCGAAGCCAGGAAGTCAAAGCGTGCGATACCTGTAGTCTAGACGCATCTTCGAGCTGGTCCTCGAAGATCCAGTTTAGGGTTTGGAAATGTGCCTTGGTGATCTCTTGCTCTCGGTCATGCATGCTCTTATAAGCCAGCCCCTCCAGAATGAAATCGTAGAGAATGTTGAGGGGGACTCGGAGACGGCGGCTGCTGGGTGTGGGCTTTGAAAACAGATCTTTGGCGCTCTTTGCGTTTTGAGCTGGAGCAGGGTCACTCTGGCCCGGTAGCTCGATGTCCTTTGTGTCAATGTCATTTTCGAGGGTCAAGGTAGATAATTTTAGCCGGCTGCTGTCTCTGGTAATACTGAGTTAGAGCTGGGTAACTGCTAGTATCTTACTAGGGGAGCTCACAAAGCTGAAGGCTGCCATTGTAACAGCAAGTCTCCAAGCCGCTGCCTCAAAGCCTTCACATCATCAAATGACCAAAGCGCACAAAGTTCGGAAGTTCCAAGATGCAAACCAGAGTCTTGAGATTCTCCCACGGCTCTTTCGATTCGTTCGAGCCGGAGGAGAAGATCGAGACCAATCTTGCGACAGGAATGGGCAAGGTCCGGCTCGGATTCGGCTGGAGCGCCGACGGTAGCAACGACATCGGGGTTGCCAAGGCCAAGCCCGGCGACGGCGGCACGCAGTTGCTGTTGGATTGGGAGGAAATCAAGCTTTACCGGCTCCGGGCAGCCTGGATCGGTCTGATGGGCTTCCCAAGTGATGTTGCTGAGCTCAGTTGCGAGCCCGAGCACCTTGGAGACGGCGTCATTCACAGCGGTGGAGGAATCAATCTTGCCTGCCATTTTATAACATGTAATGGGCAGACGCTCAGTTCAATTCTACGTGGTTGGGACAGCTATATATGGGCTTTTACAGTGGAAGAAGTGTTCGATCGCGCAGGACGTGATGATATGCAGCGGCACAATCGGCATGGATGAAGGAGGAGAAATGGGGAGACGGGATGTCTGGGGACCTGGGGGATTTATACCGATACGAGGTGTAATACGAGGGCCCTTTGCAGGCGGCAGGATATTGCCGACAGGGCACCGCATCAGCTTCCTTTATTGGGTCCTGGCATGCACCAATACCGAAGGATTGATGCGAACCTAGAGAAGCCATCACCAACAGCAAAGGCGATGGAGAATACGCTCATCGCCATGGTTTGGAACTTGTGTAAATTCACATCTATTGCCTATAATATTGTGTCTAAATATACCGAGAGTTGCTCTATTCTTGTACTTTCCCCCAACCACCACCTCCTGGCGTCTTGATGATGATACGATCTCCCCTGTCAAACTTGGCCGTCGCCTTCCCCCCGAGGTTGATAACGGAAGCTCCCCCATTCCTCACCCACAGGTTCTGGCCCATGCCGCCGTCCTGACCGCCCGCGAGGCCCCTCGGCGCCCGCGACCGGCGCTCCGAGAGGATCGAGACCTGCACGCCCGGCACCCGCAACTCGATGTCGCGGACGATGCCCTCGCCTCCGCGGTTGGCGCCCGCCCCAGAGGACCCGGTGCGGACGCCAAACTCCCGCAGGAGCACGGGGTACCGCTTCTCGAACACCTCCGGGTCCGTGATGCGCGTGTTGGTCATGTGCGTGTGCACCGCGTCGGTTCCCCTCCAGGTCGGCCCCGCGCCCGCGCCGCCGCCGATGGTCTCGTAGTACCCGAACCCCCTCTCCACCGTCTCCTCGCCCCTCTCGTTGACGCTCTTGCCGCCGATGCCGAAGGTGAGGTTGTTCATGCAGCCGGAGCTGTTGGCGCAGGCGCCAAAGGCCGTCAGGATGACGTCGGTGATGCGCTGGGAGGTGAGGACGTTGCCGCCCACGACGGAGGCGCCCTGCGCCGGGCTGAGGATGGAGGACTCGGGGATGCGGATGTCGATGGGGTTCAGGCAGCCCTGGTTGAGGGGGATCTCCGAGGCGACGAGGCTGCGCAGGCAGTAGATGATGGCCGAGTGCGTGATTGCCTGGGGGGCGTTAGTATTGCCATATACTTGGGGTCCGGTGCCCGTGAAATCGAAGACGGCGGAGCCGGCGTCCTTGTCGATGGTGATGGAGAGGCTGATGGGCGTCCCGTCGTCCATGTAGTCCACTGCCTTGAGGCCCGATGCCGGCATGTTGGCGTGCATCTTCTTCAGTAAAGAGCGCACCGCCTGCTCAGCGTTGTCCTGGATGGCGTACATGTACTTGTGGACTTGGGGCAGTGTGTACTCCTGAACAAGAGCATGAATCAGGTTGATGCCCTGCTTGTTGGCTGCCACCTGCGCCTTGAGATCGGACAGGTTGTCGCTCAGGGTGCGGGTGCCGGATCCTCCAGGGATCTTGGCCGGTTCGTGGAGGAGGATCTCGATGACGCGCTCCTCGTTGAACCGTCCGTTGCTAACAAGCTTCTCGCCCAAGATGGCAGCGCCTTCTTCGTACAGCCAGTGCGAGTCGGGAGGCATGGAGCCGGGGCGGGTGCCGCCAATGTCTGCGTGGTGGCCACGAGACGCCACGAAGAAGATGATTTCTCCCTGGTTGAAGACAGGCGTGACAACAGTGATGTCGGGTAGATGTGTGCCGCCGCTGGATGGATGGTTGGAGATCAGGACGTCCCCCTCTTCCAAGCGACCCTTCCATTGATTATACAGGTGCCGAACACAGAACTGCATGGAGCCAAGATGGACAGGGACATGCGGGGCGTTGGCCACAAGGCCGCCATCGGGCGAGAAGATTGCGCAGGAGAAGTCCAATCTCTCCTTGATGTTGGTGGACACAGACGTCTTCTGGAGTGTCCTACCCATCTGCTCGGCTATGGACATGAACCGATGTCCAAAGATGGAGAGCTGAATCGGGTTGACAGCCTGCTCATCCTTCTTCGATGCCGAAGTGGGATCTGCCAACGCCTCGTCCTGGAGCTCAATGAGCACAGAGCTCTCTAGTATGATAGCAGTAGCCTCTGGTCTGACAAGGATGGTCTGGGTCTTGTCCAGAATCAGAGCCGGCCCTGGGATACGGGTGCCCGGCTTGAGGTTCTGAAGCTGGAATAGGTCAGTGTCGATGCTTCCCTCCCCAGCCACGAAGAACACCTTTGTCTTGGACTCGGGCACTGGGGCGATCGCCTCCGTCTTGGATATCTCCATCAGCTGCTTGTACGGGCTCTTCTCGGCATGTTTAGACGTGGAGCCGATGGCACGCACACGGTAGTCGTCAATGAGGATTCTCTTCTCCGGGAAGATGAAGCCAAACTCACGGGCGTGCTTCTCCTCGAATTCCTTCAAGAAACTGTCCACACCAGCAGCGGTTTGTAAAATCATAAAAGCAGAGTTTGAGCCTACGTATCTCATATTCAAATACACCTCGAGACGAACGTGATCTTTGGAAATACCCTGGCTCAACATATTCGCGGTCGCCTCGTCCGAGATCTCCTTCAGGGTCTTCTCGATTGTTGAGTAGTTTTGCTCGTTAAAATCAAGAGCGGCCGGCTTCTGCACCTCGTGAACCAAGTCTGCCAGCGAGAGACCGTATGCCGAGAGGATGGAGGAGTACTTGTGGATGACCACCTGAGTGATGGACAGAGCATTGGCAACGTCGCATGCGCTCTGGCCGCCAGCACCGCCAAAGCAAGAGAGGAGGTGTTCGGAGGTATCGAACCCGCGAGCCTCTGTCAAGGCGCGGATAGGTCGTGCCATGACCTCGGAGGCGACCTGCAAGAATCCCAGAGCGACGTCCTGGGCAGTGAATGCCTCTCGCCCGGCAGCTCGGTTGTCAGCATTGATCTGGTCTGTCAGCTTCGCAAACAGCTCGGCTACGATCTCGGTGCCCAGTGGTTGATCCTCGTTGGGTCCAAAGATCTTGGGGAAGTATTCGGGGACGATGCGACCCAGGAATAGGTTTGCATCTGTGATGGTTAAGGGGCCTCCCTTGCGGTAACATGCAGGCCCGGGATGAGCGCCAGCAGACTCTGGGCCAACAGCAAAGAGTCCGTTGCGCCAGAAGAGCATCGAGCCGCCACCGGCTGCAACACTGAAAAGGGTCGAGGTTAGTATGGATGATCGGAACCGTGTCTAGACACTCGAAAGGGGCGGAGGACCTACGTAATGATGTCGAGCTGCGGCGATTGAATTGAAACGCCAGCCGTGGTCGTCTCGAAAACATGCTCGTAAGTGCCGGCAAAGCGAGAGCAGTCAGTTGATGTACCACCCATATCGAAGCCAATGATCGCTTTTCTCTGGTCATCATCCCAAGAGGTCTGCGCATAACCGACGACGCCTCCCGCTGGCCCAGACAGAATGCTCTTCAAGCCACTGAAGTTCTTGTAGTCAACCAGGCCACCATCAGATTGCATAAAGTCGCAGCGGAGCCCCTCGGCTTCCAGCCCTCCCTGGAAGTTGGCTGAGATGGAGTCAATGTATGATTTGATAATAGGTGTGAGGTAGGCGTCGGCGGTGGCGGAGGTGCCCCGAGGAACAGCTTTGATCATAGGCTGGAGGGCGGCAGATTCCACAGCGGAAAAGCCCATTTCCCGAGCGAGAGCCCCGACCTGCTTCTCGTGTTCGGGGTAGACGTACGAGTGCAGAAAGACAATGGACAGCGATCTGTACCCTTGATCCCAGAGGCCTTGCAGTGAGCCACGGACGGCTGTCAAGTCTGGCTTCTGCAGCACGCGGACCACCTCGCCAGTCTGACCCAAGCAGAGTTCAGAGTCAGAGGCCACGTCAATCTCCTCCGGGTACGGGTTCTCGGAGTAGCCCTCGAGAGTGATGCGTTCATCCACCTCCACTACGGACTGGTAGAGTAGCTCGGGTGTTTCCACCGTCAAGTCGAAGATCTTGGGTCTCGACTGATTGCTGATACGCAGAAGATCTTTGAAGCCCTTTGTGATAAGCAGGGCAGACTTGGCTCCTTTTCTCTCCAACAGGGCGTTGGTGCCGACTGTGGTGCCCATGCGGATGCGCTCGATGGGCGTGGTGTCTAACGGCTGCCCTCGGGGCTGGGGCTTGCCTGTGATGATTTCTAGGATGCGGCGGACGCCCTCAGTTGGCGCGTCATTGTAGTTGGCCGGGTCGACAGACAGGACCTTGAGAATGATGTCGTCTTGCCCGGGGACGGATGCGTGGACATCTGTGAAGGTGCCACCCCGGTCGATGGAGATCTGCACCCCAGACATGGCGGCACAGATGGAACAGACGAGGATGATATGATGGGATGCGGGGTGGTTGTGATCTGTAATGCACAGGATCAAATAACCCTTATGTTCTCTGGCCCTGGATTCGTTGTGCGGTATGGCAGAAAACCGCGCAGTTGAGAGGAGCCAAGGAGGAGATGATGCCACCGGGGAAGCGAATTATGTACAAGATTAACAGCGCTGGATGAATCGCAAGCTGTTATTGAGCGATATCGCAGGCCTGTATTTATTTATGTGGTTTGCTGTTGAATGATGCCGGTGGCGGCTCCGCTTTGACCCCAATTTCTTCTCGGCGACGGATCTCCGTCCGTCTGCGAATGTTGTTCTAGAGATCGGCAACTCGAGAAATGCCGAAACTTACATGCTCCTCCTGTCTTCGGCTTTCTAGCGATTGCCAGAGTGTGTGCTCAAGCGGCAGACAAACACCGCCCGTATATATTATCATCAGCTACTATTCCCCGGATTCCTTATTTCTCCATGTTCTTCCATTTTTCACTTTTGCATTACCAATCACACCACACCCCAAACGGCTATGCCGGCAGCCTTGGCTGTCGTTTAAGTTTTTGGTGAAGTTGAATGGCCTGTTCCTCTCTGTGACTTTAAGAAACGCAAGCAGTGTTAAAGTAGCGCTAAATGTCAACACTGTGAGATATTATAAGACAACTGTCGTGAAGCCTTGGCCTTAGTTTCAAATGCAAGAAAAGGCCGTCGTCGAGATATCCTTCCCGTTCATTAATGATTAGAGAGGGCGATGGCCGGGACAGGGTTGCCAAAACACAAAGTCATGAAGATATCGAACGCTCGAGGCTCCTAGAGCGATAGTAGGTACGATTCTTTTGATAAATAGCTTAGATATGCCGGTGACATCTGGAATCTTGGTGTAGATAGAATGCTACCATTACCTCGCAGTGTGTCTACAAATAGAACCCGTATAATTCGTAAACACCATATTTGACGGCGGCAACAATTTTTCACTAGTTATTGGTTTGGTGACTCTATATAATCGCAACAATGTGCCTATCCATGTGAGAAAATATTGCACCATCCTACACACCATCCCTCATCAAACTAATCATTCCCTCAATTTTCGAGAAAACACTCGGCAGAATTCGTGTGACCAAGACCTGCGCATTCAGTCAATCAGATAGCGTCTTTTATGAATAGCAGTGGGAAACACAGCCGTTGGGTTCCGATGCGGAAACTGCAGCTTTGATTCACTCCAATGACTGTACTTGGCTCTGTTGTGCGCTTACCCCACCCACTCTCTCTTCGTTGTCACCTCTCCTTCTCCCAAGTCTGTTGGGCACAAGTATTGATTCCTGATTTGATTTTCTCTTACTATAAAAGAGGCCAGAATATGCTATGAAAGGTTTTGAGCAACGCCTTTGGATTTTCAAGCATGGCAGAAACAACAACAAAAACCCCATCCGGTTCTGTGCCTGTGTCGGACCAAGACCAGACTACCCAATATCAGTGGGAGTCTGGGCCACAAGACATACTCCCGAGCGCCTGGGATGAGTCGGTACTCAATAATGTGCTCGGAAACGACAATATGAGTCTGAAAGAGCAGGAGCACATATGGACCGTCAAGCCGCCCACCTCAAACGAGTTCCTCCTCCCAGGGAGCCCAAAGTTGAACAAAGCCCAAGTAGTTCGTGGGCCAACGGCCCGGACACCGTCACCGCTGCTGTCCCACCAGCCGGTGTGCTTCAACTCGGAGGAGGAAGAGTACGGGTATTACATAGCCTCCGAAGACCATTTACAGCTTGAAGATGGCTTTCTCTTGTCGCAGCTTGGCGACGGCCGAGACCCGTCTGTGGCTCAACAAGCAACTATGAGATACTTGCCTGACCGGTACAGTGAGGGTGGTGCTGGAAGGGATAGGCCACACAATGGTGGAGAAACATCATTTAGAGGCTCACTGGAGTTTTTCTCCGCTTCATTTTTCGAAAGTTGGGATATTGGGATTCAGAAGAGTGTTGAGACAACCGGTTGCGGCAGGGAAACGTCGGGGCAGACAGGGAGATGAGGCAAGAAATGTCTCCAGACGAGTGGTCAAGCAGTTAAAAAGTCTACACCTGTGCGGGAGATGGGCGAGATGGTGCGTGCAACGCTGTAATTACAATCAAGGTGAATTTATTATTTTATGCATGCTTTGCTCAGTTGTGTCTTAACTGCTCGTGTACATTATACATTGATTAATTACTTGTTTATGTTTTCTACCTCATACATAACTAGACATAATTGCTTTGATGATGAACAATGATGAAAACAGATATGTCTACCAGATGCTGCCATCAGGTCTTCCGCACCTGTCGTGTGGGTGATTACAAGAACCTCAAAAACCGAGCAAGAGCCACAAAGAGCAAGGCGAATCCCAGCATGAAGCCCGTGATGCCGAAAAAGGGCGCCAGGTTGCTGCTTGACGAGCCGGCCCAGGGCACGGGCACATTCATACCGAACAGAGAGCTCACAAGCTGCAGAGGGACAAAGACCCCCGCCAGAAGCGTCACTTTGTTGAGCACGCGGTTGGTCATGTGTGCCTGGGAGTGGTTGCTGATTGAGAGCGTCGCGAGGTAATTGCTGTGGGCGCGGGCGAGGATGGTCTCGAAGTGGCTGATGTTGGAGGTCATGGTGACGACGTGGTCCTGGATGTCGCTCAGATACATGCCGATGTCCATCCGGGGCGCCATTGGATAGTTCTCGTTGCATCGTTTCGTGAACCCTCCTAGCACATCCGCCTTGCCTGCCAAGAGGCGGAACAGGGCCATGCAGTTCTTCCGTGCCTGTCCGATCCGCTTGAGGATCGTGTTCTTGTCGTCATCCCGCATGATGAAGACATCGTCGTCAATGGAGTCTACTTCGGCTTCCATTCGCCTGATGACGGGGCCAAACTGATCCACGATGTGATCGCTAACTCGCTATTAGAAACGTGCTCGAGACAGGATGCCATGGGGTACTTACACAATCGCATAGCAGATCCAGTCGCTGCTCACCGAGACAGATCCCTTCAAAGCCATCATTTTATTCCGGACGTATGACGCGTGGGCGTTGGGGACAAAACTGAAGCTCAGCACGCCCTGCCGAAAGATGAGAAGGTAGATACTGAAGCCCTGGTACTCAATGCCGCCATCCTCTTCCACGGCGTGGAAAGACTGGAACGAGGCAAAGTAGTAGGAGTTGAACAGCTCGACCTTCTCATGTGGCTCGTTTGTAATTATGTCCTCGACTGTCAGAGGATGGATTCCAAAGGCTTTCCCAAGCCCCTGGACTTCAGCCCTCGTCACGTTCGTGCAGTTGAGCCACCATGAACCATCCTCATCCACCGACTGCTCAAAGAGGCTCCGTATACTCTCGCCGCACGGGACCAGACCAGCCAGCTCGGACGCGGAAAGCGTCGAATCCGACGAAGACGAGCAGAAAGTAAAGCGGGATCTTTCGATCTGTGCTGGAGGTATAATGGAGGGTTTCTTTTTCTCCTCGGAATCCGGTGAGCCAGGCAGTTGCGCGTGAATGAAATCGCCCTCGGAGTTGGTCGTGAATTTCTCATTGCCAGACCCAGACCTGCGCAGGTCAGAGAAGATTCTAGGGGTGGCATCCGAAGACAGGCGATGATTCGTGTGTGCTACCTGCTCGGCGTGCATAAACTGCTCGAGAAACTCGAAGTCGATGCAAAGCTGTTCCTTCTCATTTGCGTATTCCTCATCGGCCTCGTCACGGTACTCGTCGCGATCTTCGATGTCGGGGAGATGGATGCCGGCGTCGTCAACCGTCACAACACTCGGATGTCTGACCTCCTGGCCTGGGGAGATGCTTCGAGCCTCTGAAATGGACCCGATCCGAGCTAGGTGTTCCTCGAATTCGGATCTGGCCTCGCTGCTGAACGTGTTGCGCCGCGAGCGACGTCGGGATGCAGCAAAGGCTTTGACGGAGCTGGGCGGCGAGGCGGATCTGTGGTCGCTGATTTCTTTCGTCCAGGTGCCTCGGCGAACGCGAGGGCTTAGCGGATCGACATTGTCGTCGTCGTGATCGTAGTCGTGAACAATGGCGTTCTCGAAGTCGCGGACAATGATAGCGGGCGATGTTCGTCTCGTCGGCGAAGGCGTAGGTGTGCGAGCGCTGTCGGATGCAGGCCGGAGAGAGGCGTTCCCCTCACCGGCCTGGAGGCTTCTTCTACCAGAATACATGGCGGTATTGTTCGTTTGTCTCAGAGACAGCCCAGATCTCCCAATCCTCGAGGCAATTCCAAAACCATTCCCAGCTGTTTAAGCCATTACGCGGCAAATCTTCCCAGGTGGTGTGCAGCGAGCGAGAACATGTTGAGCATGGCGCGATGCTTCTAGACAGGCGCCAAGGTATCAATCTGGCTGTATCAACGGACAGACGCTGAATGCGACGAGGAATGAAGACGGCGGTAGCGAGCGCATTTAGTAGGACGGGTGGAGGGGCAGATTGTTGGACTGTCGAGTGAAAAGTTCAGTCGCACCCAGAAGAAAATCTCCACCGTGACAGACGCCACGCAGCAGAGTTTGCGACTCATTCCGGATAATAAATGCCGTCATAGTTAGTCAGTCATGGTCCATTGAGGCCTCGACCAAGGGTGTTGCTGTGGAAAAAATATTTGCTTCAGCAGATGATAGGAGAAGGACTACCGGTAGTTCTTGATGGCACTTCATTTGCTTCTCTTTTCAATTTCATGGCATGTTCAGGCATTACTGTCTGGTGTTGCAAGCATTATTGTAACACATTTTACTCCTCAGCCGCACGGCCGGTAGACGCTTCCTCCAAACTTCTATGCCAGCAAAAACTCTATCACCAGGCACAATATCGGTGGCGGAAATTAATAGAGTTTAAAAATTGGGAACAGAATAGAAGAAAGCACCTAAATTTATTGGTGCATGTCCAGAGAAAGAAGTAGAGGAAATCAAGGCCAAATCCCAGTGTGCCGAATGCCAAATACGCCGTTATATGCAGGCTTGCTTATAAGAAAAAGAAAATCCCTCCAGCAGTCAATCGTGTCCCCCTTCCTCCTCCGGACTCTAGTCCATCTACCTGCAATGGGGGCCAATGTCTCTTCCTTTCCCATCATCAATTGGCCATCAATGCATGACTCGCTCAGAAAGGGTTTTTAAAGAGATTGCCCTCCTTGGAGTTGGTGTATTTTGTTGCCTCATTCAGGATCGCGGTGACGGCGTTGAGCTTGGCCTTTGTCTGCTTCTTGGTGGTCTTCCTAGCCACCTCCTTCTTGACTTGCTCATTCAGCAGCTTGGTGGTATTGGTGATGAAGTCGCGGAGCTTCTTGTTGACCTCGTCGGTGTGCTCCTTGAGGAACGTGAGCCACAGCTCGTCGTAGTTCTGCGACTGGTAGTTCTTGGTGTTCTTGGCGACCTCCTCCTCGGCCTTCTTGAGCGCGTCGGCGACACGCTTGCCCTGCTTGTAGTAGATTTCGTTGATTTCCTTCTCGTCCATGTACTTGGCCGCCAGGATGGCAGCCTTGACGGTCGCGACGACCCTATTCTTTCCCCTGAATCCCTTGACGAGGGACTTGATTACTCCCTTCTGCATGATCTCACCCTTGCCAAAGGCCTAATTTACGATGATCGTTAGAAACCGCTGATTGATACAAAGTCGCCGCGGGCTGTTTCAACTTACACGAGCCTTGACTGCATCAATGTTCCTCTCCAGCCTCTTCATTTCCTTCTTGCTGCGCAATCGTTAGCTGAAAGCTCATCCCGGGGGGCTCTGTAAGTCCAAATTGCTTGCTCACCCGTCTTCGTTCCTGTTGGGCCAGGCGAAGCCGACAGAGTCCAGGGGAGTCCGCTTGTTTATCAGTATCTTGCTGTTTGTCCAGGTCTCCTTCATGTAGTTGCACATATTCTTCTCCTGGTTGTCAATCTTGATCTTCTTGCCCTCCAGCTTCTTCTCCGCAAAGATGGTCAGGAGCTGCCTCTCCAAGACATGCTCGTCGACGACCTTCCTGTCCCCTCCCTTGTCGCTGCCCTTGTTGGACAGGTCAAAGTTCTGGCACTCCTCCCACTTCGCGGCGTCGTAGAGGTCGTTGCCGTCGGGAAAGTCCGGCGTGGCATACTTCATCTCGGCGCCGTCCTTGGCGCAGAACTTGTACGTCGCCGTCGAGCCCTGGCGCCGGGTCAGCGTCTGGTAGCCGCTGGCCAGGTCGGACCCGTCCATGATGTCGCGGGCCATGAGGTAGTACCGCACGGAGTGGTCCACGTCCTCGGCGTCGTAGCGCGCAAACTCCTCCCGGGCCACGAGGTCGCTGACGCTGACCTCCCTCGTGTCGATGGAGGAGAAGTCGACGTCCCGGGGGTCCAGCAGGCCTCGCTTGTTGATCTCGTTGAGCTCCCTGTTGGTGAAGATCTTGGCCTTGGCGCACTTGACCAGGTTGCACTTGGCCGACTTGGACTTGCAGTCGGTGCCGGAGGTGGCCGCCTTCTTGGAGTTCTTCTTGCTTTCCTTTGCCTTCACCGCGTTCTTGGAGTTCATTGGGTGGTTTGGGTCGTCGACTCGGAGCTTGTCGGTGTCCACGGCGGCAACGAGGCCGAAGGACATGGTGAGTCCCAGCACAGCGAGGTGAAACTTCATAATGCCTTGCAATGAGAGAGGCCCGAAAGAACGAAAAGAAATCAAAAAGGGAAAAAGAAAAGGCGAGAAAACATCCAGAAAGGAAGGGAACCAGGAAGCATAGTCCGAAGCAAATGGCGGGAGGCTTATTATTCCTTTGAATTATGGGAGATCATCATGCTACGTAATGCGACTCCAAGCATGGCCTGTCTCACGTTGGGGCGCGACAGTGGACGGAATCCTGCCATTCCCGGCGGTCCGTTTCACATCACATGGGGGAGCTATTTTCGGCAACAGCCTTGCTCTGGAAGTATTACTGTGCCTCTCCGAGAGAAAGAGCTTACATGCTGGGTATTTATAATAGATGGCCAATGGATGTCTTTAATGGCCCACGGTGTCTACCTCGCCGCTGCCACAGCGCTCGCTTCACTGATTATTGTTCACTCTTCAGCTTCTCCGTCTTGGCAAGCCTCCAGGCAAGACACAATCCAAGGAATTCGAATCAAGGTGCGACGCAGCAGTAGCATCTCAGATTGATTCACTACCTTGTGTATCAATATTATTAACAATTTTTTTAGATTTCAGGCATTCAACCCAACAAACACTCCAGTGTAATGGCTGTAAAGCACCAGCGTGCCTGGTCCGAATATTACGTGAGACAACGCCAAGTCTTCTGCCCACCTTGCCAGGTCTCGTTTGCTTGAGAGGGAATGAACACCTTGCGACTTGATCTTTTCAACATGATATTTGCTATCTCCATTGCCCATTACCAATTGCTGTAGAACCCAGCTAACAATTGGACAAATACGAGAGGGACCAGCTAGAGAGGGTGGGCCAGGCCTTGCCCATATGTCTTTTCCACCAGATCGATAGCCTTCTTGACCATCTCACGATCCGTCCGAAACGTCAACTTGTCCAACACGTCAGAATAGCTGAAAAAATACACTGCAAATCTCTCCTTCTCGAGCGACTCAACAGGTGAAATGGCCTCATCCACAGTGGCAGCATACCACCAGATCAGCTTGACCTCACTGTCGCTACGCCGGCGGATTTGCAAGGCCAAAGGCTCAGTGATCCCCTCGAAGAAACGGGCGCCATCATCCAATTTCTCGGTTTCTATCGCGGGCGGAGAGCGGGTGTGCATATTCAATGGCAGGATTCGCCCCGAGAAGCCAGTCTCCTCGGTCAGTTCACGCAATGCCGCTGCTTGGCGAGACTCTCCGCAGTTTCGGCGGCCCTTGGCCAGCACATATTCATCCGAGTCCAGGACGTGAAGCACGCAAATCTCTCGTGATGCAAGGCGGAACAAGATCGCACCGGCGCTTTCGATGAATCCTTCCGACATGTATTGTTCAAATGGGGATCGTGATTCGGCCATGGCTGACTTTATTGGCATCGGTAGGTGATGAAGAAAATTCAAAGATGCGTAGGTCAGTGCTTCTGTGCACCTGGAGCCATTTAACTGTGTGCGTGAATGAGGTTTGTTCTCTTCCAGGCAGCCATGCCACTGGCGGATGCATTCAACATCTGCAATCGCTTAATAATCCCTTCTACTTTATTTGTACGGAGTCATCAAACGGGAGAAGACGAGCTTTCCTCCTTTTACTAACGTATTCACAAGTGTGATCCTTTGACGCTTTCCAATGTACCTATCTTCTGTCGCGCAGGCAGCGTGATGAAGCATTGGCGTTACTTGAAGATCAATGCTATGTTCTAGATATATATCATATATACATGGTATCTTCTGGTCAACATATGCACCCAGCAAGAGCTTCGAGTTGACTCCGTCACCACCACCTCCGTCACCACCACCTCCGTCACCACCACCTCCGTCACCACTGCTTCCACCACCACAACCACCGCCTCCTGAATCACCACCACCCTTTCTAGATGAGTAAGTAGCAGCACACGCTCTAGGTGGTGCCATATTCGTCGGAGCCGCACACCCACCGCCCCCTCCAGCACCGCCAGTGTAGGGGTATGCACCACACGCCGTCCCATGCTTGCCTTTCTTCCTGTTCTTCTCCCCACCCAAGGATTCCCCGGGGAGGTGCACTGCTGTTCCTTTCATCAAGGCAGGTCTTACTCTCGTACAGCGTGAACAACCGTATTCTTCGCGATCCAATTCGCGCGGAAGAACTACTGGGTCACGTACTCATCGTAGTGATGGCTGAACGGCTGCGCGCGGTGAGCGCTGCCCATCTTGAATCGTTCCTGGGCGGGAGGCTTCTTGAATATAAGCCAGTGTGTGGCTTTGAGCACGGCCGGGGGCGAAGCCATGGCTTTGGCGACAGTTATTAGAGCGTCTTGGGCTATGAGAAGTTGCATCCTATTCCAGAACCATGCCGGATTGCACTTCCTCTGCGCAGTCCCACGGAAACAGGTCCTGGTATGGGTATAAGGGCTTCAAGGCTGTAAAATCACTCCAGTACTCCGAAATGGTGTCTATGAGATCTGACGCCTCATGGCGGCCATTCTGTATGCTCAGTAGATATTCTCGACGAAGCCGTTAGGTGCTTCGTATTTGGGCCACGGGTTTTCTGCAACCAATGGACCTGGTCGATATGTAAAGCTCACAAGGAGAGGGTAGTCAACCGTGCCGGTGTCAGGACTGGGTGGGAAAAGGCAACGGAACCGAGGCTGGTCGAGAAGCTTGTCGCAGAGGTCGCGACAAGTATCACTTGCCGAGCTCCATCGGATATCGAATGTTGTATCGACCAGTCGGTCGAAGATGCCTCGGAGCAGGCTTTCAACTCTAGATCCCATCAAGTCTCCGAGTTTCCCTAGGGCAAGGCCGATGGTGAGTGTGTCTTCGCCGGCGTTCTTAGTCCCCTTTAATAGGACATCCACGGTAGACTCTTCCAATGATGAATCCAGGTAGCCACTGAATGCGCCCCCGACCACTTGCTCCATCATCAATTTGTATCTTTTGGGATTTGTCGGTCGATTCTGCGAGAAGAGAACCCTTTCATCATGCCTAACAAGGAGAAGACTCAGTGGCGCCGGTAGGGAAACGATCGACCTCCAACAAGTGTTGGGGCTGCCGTGTCGTAACGAGAACAACACCACCATCAGTACTAGAAGCGAGTTTGGTATTAGCGTTATATTAATCACGGCAATGCTTCGAGGAAATTCACTTTGCAACTCCATTTTCAATCACAATGGGCCCAGTACGGACAGCCATGTGTATGCTCCCAAACGGACGAGCATTCTGCCGACGAGTCTCGCTCACCTGGTCGAGAAAGGATTCGAAGCCATGAAGGAGAGGGTCAAGCTCCTCAGGCAGGGTATCGTATCTTTCCTGCTGCCATACACGCAGGGCACGGATGATATGCTCCAGGTCTCTTTCTGCTGCTGCCCAACAGAGGTCGAGAAGTTGGCTGAGCAGATGATCGCCGGCTAGACCGGTCTTCTCACCGGGTATGGAGGGCGCGTCGGTGATGTGCAGCAGCAGTTTTCTGAAGATGTTCTTCAAGGCCTGAAGCGCGCCTTGACCGACGACATGGCGATGCTCTAATCATCAATGGAGGTGCAGCTTTCCGTGTGGCTACATGGTCGCATTAAATATGCGCGTCAGTTATCTGAACCGACGGGCTCCCCGTGCACAGCGAGCGAATCCTCCTAAGCGCATCGCCACGGAGTTCGCACTGCAGCCGGGTGCCAGAGCGGGCGGAGGGTGACAGGTCAATTGGCTCATACGGCAGGGCAATCTGTATAGCGTATAACGTGCGAGAGGCTGCGTCTAGCTTGATAAGGCTGGCGGGAATACTCGTACACATCTCCGATTTGGGGCCCAGTCATTTCAAATTCGTTTATTCATAGATATATGTATATAATTTACCACTGGCCATTGTTGGCGAGTTGCTGCTCGGCCTGCTGCTGAGCATGGCGCTTGGCCTTCTCCTTATCGACATAGTCCAGTCCCTTTGTCTCGACCTCGCGGTCGACGAATGCACCAATCACGCCGGCGAGAATCTCCTTTGCGCGGGCGTGGTCTGCGGGCTGGCCTGGAATGACACCTCACGTTAGAAAAGGCCTTGGGGCTCTAGTTGTGATGGGAGGGAGGCCATCATACCGTTCCTCGAGACATGGTCCTCGTAGGCCTTGGCGGCCTCGAAGGCAGCGGCACCGCCGAGCAGCTCGTGCGACCACTTGGCCTCGTGGGGGCGGTTCACGACCTGGTCGTAGGACTGGGCCTCGTGGGAGTCATCTTCAGACTTGTTAGGTGATTCCGTCGAGGATGCCATCTCAGGCTCGGGTATCAGGACTCACCGTCAAACCAACCCATGATGATAGATTTATGGGGATAAATGTAGGTTTAAGAGGCTATATTCGTCTAAGAGTGTGATGATTGGGATTGAGAGTTCGAGCAATCAATTGACTCGCACTTAGCGATGCGGCTTCAGCTTTTATAACCTTCATTCACCCCCTCAGGCGATCTAGCAAACAAGCTCCAGGTGTCCCCATTCGCCATATCGCCTGGATCTCACGGCTAATCCAGGACGGCGGCCCGTGGCGGCATTGGGTACGCGTCATCCTGCCTCATGCTTTCGAGCCGGGTGTTTCAAGGTCCTCATGTCATTCGTACGGCATCTTGACGCCGAAAGGGGCCCCCACAGGAGGTAGCAGCTATTGATGGAATGGATCCTGGAGTTGGGGAGCTCCCGGACAGGCGTGGCGTGGCGTCTGGATCTAAGCCGATCGACCCGCTCGTGCCGGTGCCGTGAGCGAAGGACGGTGAAGGGCGGACTTCACCGTCGGATTGGGGGAGGGAGCCCATTGGATTGGGCTAGGCTCGCAGCTGGGCTTGCCATTCTTCCGGTTCGTGGCCAGCGAGTGATGGCGTGGAGAGGCCTCCTCGCATTGACGATACTGCCACGCTTGTCGTGAATGGTGCCATCCCAGCTCAGTCGGGTCACACCATCAGCTGCGACCTTTCATTTGTCGAGGGCCAAGGAAATGGTCATTGGAGTGCCTCTTTGGGTTGTGCGCCATTTTGGTTTCGGTTCGAGATTGCCGGCGTATCTCACTTAGGCTCTGACGTCGCTAGTTGCCATTTGATCGCTCGGATTTTCGGCAGGCAGCATCAAATAGCAAGCCACAGTAGCTCATAAGCCTTACTAGATCTTCAGGCGAGGGTTTGAGATGGCCAGCCGAAGCTTCAGGATTGGCCGGCGCCACAGCATCACTCGCGGCTCCTATTTCAACTTGAAAGCTTCCCCTCAGTGACAAGAGTGACAAGACAACAAGCCATTGCCTTTGATCCACATGTTGCCCGCCATGCAGTATGAGATGCTCTCAGAAAAACGACCTAGGAGAGCAATCAAAGACAATCATGTACCCAAGGGCAGACAGGGACGATGATAGATCACAAGATTACGCGTAGGTAGGCACGGCGTCGTCAAGTCAAAGCTTGTTCGCAAATTATATTAAAATTATCAAACGCTATCTCGGTATACAATTTCCCCGGACCATATCAGGGTGAGGCGTTGCCACTCTTATTGCTCTTGCTGCTGTTGTTGCTGGTATTCCCCTCGTCCTCCCCCGACGACACGCTCACCCTCCGGATCGTCTTCCAGGCGCCCATGCCCTTGTCCGACAGCCTCTTGGACGCCGAGCTCAACAAAGAAATACGCCCAAAGTTCAGCGTCCCCACCTGGGACGGCGACGAGGGCTCGCCGGTGGCCTCGATGGTCGTGTAGACCCCCAGCTTCTGGTCGCCCTCGTAGATGCTGGACCGGCTGTTGTTGTTGCCGCCGTGGCTGCTGTTGTTGTTGCTGTTGCTGTTGTTGTTGATGGCCCCGCTGGCCATGGTGACCCCGTTGGGGTTGTTGACGCTGTACTGGCTGCTGTACTGGCTGCTGACCTCCTCGCTGCTGCTGCTGTTGCTGCTGATGACGGTGTGCTTCTCCATCATGGGCAGGACGGGCAGCGACGGCGGCGGCGAGTCGGACAGCTTCAGCGAGCTGGGCTCCTCCCTCCTCTTCCTCCACAGCCAGAAGAGGAGGGCGAGGACGAGCAGGGCGGCGACGGCCACGCCGGCTCCGATGCCAGCCTTTGCCCCGGTGGACAGACCTGCTCCGCTGCCGGACTCGTCCTTGTCGTCGCTGTTTGATCCACCGCCGTTGCTAGAGCCACCATTGTTGCCGTTGGTGCCGGTGGTGTCGTCCGGGATGTCGGTCATGTAGTCGTTGGGGTTGCCCTCCGTGTTCTCGATCCCTCCCGTGCTGGACTTGCGCTCCTTCTCGTCGTAGTTACCCACACAGCTGAACTTCCCCTTGATGATCTTCTTCAGGTTCTGCTGGAACCAGTAGCAGTCCATCGAGCTGCCCCCGGTGACCTCAAAGTCCCCCGTCACCTCCTTGAGCCCAAAGAACTCGACGTTTGTGAGAGATCCCGAGATCGAGATGGAGTGCACCGATTTCAGCGCGTTGGCAGTGAAGTTGGTCAACTTGTCGTTCTTCTTGATGAAAATGTCCGTGACGGCGCTCACGCGGGGGAAGGCCAGCGTCGTCAGGCTCGGGTTGCTCTGGACGGTGATACTTCCGTTTATGTTCTTGAGGAGGGGCACGGTAAGGTCCTCGATGGAGGTGGACTGGAAGGCGAGGGCGCCCTTGACGGTGGTGAGGGAAGCCAGCTGAATTTTGCTCAGCGAGTCAAATGTCGATGTCGAAGAGCTGTTGCCGCTGCCGAGGGACTGCAGCTTGGGGAGGTAGAGAGCGGCGTTTGCCCCATTCGATGTGAAGGAAAAGGTACCGGCTGTCTCGAGGGCGGGCAGGGCGAAGGAGGTGAGGGCCGCGTTTTGGTAGATGGTGCCATCCCCCTTGATGGTCTTGAGGCTCGCGAATGTCGCCTTGGTGAGCTTGCTGTGGGCCGTCAGGGCGAAAGCTTTCTCCGCCGTCGTCAGGTCGCCCACCGTCAACGTCTGGAGGTTCTTGTTCGAGTTGACTGAAAAATCTTCCTTTACGGAGCTCACGCCGCCGAGGGAGAGGTCGGTTGATTCGAGGTCGCTCACCCGCATCAGCCCACCGATGGTGAGAGACTTGGCATGCTCAACCGTGAAGCTCTGGTATGGTCCGGAGATGACGTAGTTTCTCTGGACCTGCTCCAGGGCCGGGAAAGAGATTTGGACCTCCTGGACCGAGCTGGTCGTTCCCGTGACCGAAATGGTCAAATCGCCATCCACCTTCTTCAGACTCTTGGCCGCGGCCGTCGTTTTCTTCGGTTGGCTGGACGGGTATATTACAAGGTCGCCTTCGATGGACCCGACGCTGCCGAGGTCGACTGATGCTTCGCTGGGCCAGGCGGAGGGGGCGGTGTTGAACAAAAGAGAGAGAGACCCGTCGATCACATCGCACGTTGAGACGGTTTTGCTGTCGTCGGGAGCGTCGATGATTGTGTAGTTTGACGATATGTTGCAGTCTGCCGTCGCGTGAGGATTCCTCGTTAGCTTCCCGTCCTTGGCCCTGCTCCTCCCTCACGCCCCGGAGCTTGCTGTGTTGTTTACTCACCTGCAACGACCTGTGCCAAAAGAATGGACGCCGCCACGAGGACGGCGTGTCTCGTGGGAGCCATCAAAGACAATCAGCGTCGTGCCAGCACCGCGAATGGCAGCCGCTCGATGTGTCCATCTAGCGTGAGACGGGACGGTTTGGAATGTTGGTTTCACAAAGAGAGAGGTGCCCGAAGAGGGGGGCGGAAAGGAGAGTAGCTCTTGGGTTGCATTCTCTTTTATTCATCTCGCCTAATCTGCCGGGGTTGTCAGTCCACGAGCCTACCAATTGGTTCCTGGTAATTAGCTCACGCCATCAGGGAATCTGCGACACCAAACAGGAAACTAGCAGGGCCAGTCTGGTCTTTATCCCTGTCGGTCATGATTTAATATTATGCATGGGCCCTGGTAGAAGCAGGCCGGGACCCGCAAGTAGAATGGCAGTTGGGAATATTACTACGGTAGCAATCAGAATATTACTCGAGCGATTGGCATTCTTTGTGGTCTAGACTCCTCTTCTAGCCGCCTGGCTAGACGCTGTTTGTCTGTTTCCGCTGTATTGACAGGCATGGATTGTGCAGCGAGGCATCAAGGATGTGCTCGATCGGTGCAACCAGCTGGAATTGTCTCAGTGAAGAGATGCAGCGCTTACGTCTGGTAGCTGTGATCTGGCGGTGCAGCAAGATGTGCTCTCCCAACCAGGATGTCCGGCATATGAAGGCAGCTGAGACAGGTCCATCAATGCAGAGATCTCCATGTTCTCCAGATATGTCTGTGCTGCACAAGTCTATAATCTGCACCTCGTGTCATATGTCAAAACATACTCTTCATTGAGGCTACCATTTCAATCCAGCCACTATTTCATTTTTCTTCTCCTCTTCCCAGCTCGTAATGCTCTCGGGTCGAGGAGAAAGGGGTAAATAATCAGCTTGTCGCAAACGCCATGCTCATATTGCGAGCATTCAGTTCCTAGATATGATGAATAAGAGGAGTCATGTAGAAGCCCCAAAGCCACAGTTCATGAGATTCTGCTGCGCTGGAGTTTGTGGCGTTCGCCGATGGTCGGCTTGGATTGCCCATTATGACTCGTGTCGGTAGTCAGCCGTGATGCTCGGCAGCCAACCGTCGCGCGCGGGCAAAGACGACACTTCGATGACCGGCAACTCGCTGCCTAGAATTACTTGATGAGGCAGTCGACTGGAGAGCTTCGATGCAGCCTCTTCCATATTTTAAGCCCAGCTCGTCTCGCCCATCGCCGGCGGCTTCAATTGCTCCCACTGAACAAGAAGACGGCTTGCACGTTATTTAGATCCCAGCCTAGGCTCCCAATATTCCCTCTTCCCTCCACCCTTCCACGAACCATCATGGATGCCCTACTTGGTCCCCCTGTGTCTACCGACCCGGCCGCCGTGCCACCGCGCACGCCGCTACATGGGCGCTACACGTCCCTGGTCCCCCTGGAGCCATCGCACGCGCCAGCCAGCTTCAAGCATCTCGCCGGCGAGGGAAACGCCCAGCCCTGGGCCTTCATGTTCGGCGGCCCCTACAACACAGAGGCCGAGTGGCAAGGGGCCGTCGACGGCTGGTGCAAGGCCAGCGACCCCCTCTGCTATGCTGTGCTCGCCAAGCCCACGCCCGACGATACCAGCAGCCCTGAGCCGGTCGGGCTCATGTCGTTCATGAACATTGTCCCTGCACACCGCCGACTGGAAATTGGGAGCATCATCTTCGGCCAGGCGCTGCGGAAGACCCGCATGGCCACCGAGGCCTTCTACCTGACCATGAAGCACGCCTTTGACGATCTGGGCTACTCCCGGTTCGAGTGGAAGGCAAACCATCTGAACAAGCCCAGCCTGGCGGCAGCTGAAAGGCTCGGCTTCGTCTTCGAGGGGATCTTCAGGTGCGTCTCCGAGTCTAGGCTCTCCTTTCTCTTTTCTTTTCTTTTTTTCCCTTGAACAGTAAACTATTGCACCCCCACCGCGCACGGTCTCAGTGGCTAATCTTCCATTCGTTCCCTGGCCATAGGAAGCACATGATCATCAAAGGTCGTAGCCGTGATACAGCATGGTACAGCATCACCGAGGACGAGTGGCCTGTCGTCAAAAAGGCCCTGGAGACCTGGCTAAGTGACGATAATTTTGACGCGAATGGTCGACAGGTCAGAGATTTGAAGGAAATCAGAGCATCCATCCACACGGACGTAGCTTAGGCTCAAAAGGAAGCCCATTTCCGGGGTGCTGGAAGGTACGAGTGAACCCCGGTCTAGGCGCTAAGTACAGAAAAAGAAAACAAAATATCCCGAGTGGATGTGTTCTCGAGCTGCTGTGAAACGTACTGGCGTATGTTGTTGTCTGCAGCATTAGTTCCATCGTCGGTCAAACACTCTATGTCCTAAATTGTCAAAGAAACCATAAGCGTACAGACACAAATACCTTTGTTAATGCATATTTAAAATCATATTCATCTCTTATTCTTAGCGAAGTATAGAACTAGACATCAAAAAAGATTGTCACCGCAAAATCTCGCAGCTATAGGGTAGGTAACATATTCGTACGCACGCCAACTTGGAGACATTGATTATGCCGTACTTGAGCAATTATCAAAAGGTGCACTCTCGTCTTGCCCCCATCACTCTAGCCCGCTTATTGATAATAATTTTGTTGGAGGCCTCCTCATTCCGGGACTGATAGCCCGCATCTGTCGCACTGAGTGAAAGGGTGGTTGGTGAGATGCCTCAGACTCCTAAAGCAAACATCAGGACCGGTTTGGACTTCTGCTGTGAATTGTGAAAGTGCCTGAGCTAATGTCGTCCAAGGTGACACCAGGTCGTAGTTTTCGTCCGGCTTACATACTATGGCTGCAGCCGCAACGAGAATCCGCCTTGGCATCTGTTTCATACGCTGTAGAGCGTCGTGTGACTGTACGCCACACGCTGCCTCTGGAAAAATATTTTCAAAACATGTGTCAATTTGATTGGTTTTAAAAGAATGATAACTGACCGACGGTGCACAAAAAATGCGGTACAAAATGAGTGTGTAGGACAGAGACAACCAGTTCCGAACCCCTCCCCTCCCCCCGACTGAAAGAATTGCACAACAGCGAGCCTGCCTGAATGCTTGTCACACCCGCTGCTTCCCCGAACTGCAGCCAATCGGTCCTGATAACCCAACCGAATATGTAGCAAGTATGAACTAAGCTGCTTCTGAGTTTCCCGTAGGCTGTGAAAGGTCGTGGTCCTCTCCAGCGGCTGGCCCGGTGATCTTACTTGTGGCGACATGGAAGTTCCATTCACCATAGCTCCTAGCATAGCCGGTTCCAAGCCCTTCGGATATCATTACGCTGCTTCGGTATACTTCCAAGTCTTCCCAGTTGACTTTCCTTGGAGGAAGGCCTCTGTATCCATAAATGGTGAACCTTGGTTCGATGATAAAGTCCACAACGTGCGAATCGTCAAAATTGGCAAATGGGGCTACCATTAGCACACGATCAACCAAGGGAAAATCCTTCACTTTACCCGTGACGGGGTCTCTCATTTTCATTGTCAGGTTGATCAGTGAATGGATCATGAGAGCGTCCAACTTGATAGCTCTGTAAACCAGCCACTCTAGACGCTCATGTGAGCTTTGATCGGGAGCTCTGACGCGGGACTCGGATAGAAATAGAGGTCCGAGATGCTCTGCGAGAATGTCGAAGAGCCGACATGGCTCGGTATGCCATGTATCTTCATGCATGTCTTTATGCATGTCGAAGAGCATGCGTGACGAAGTATGGCGCCAGTTGTGAAAGCGAATGTTGAATGGCGAATCAGCGTCTCCAGAGTTCTCTGCGTGAGCTGTGGCTGGTTAGCAAGCAACTTCTGCTTGGCGTTATGAAACAAGGGGGAAGCGGAATATGCACGTACTGCTGTATATGCGCCGCAGCTGCCCGAACGCTGCCCAGTCGGGCGATGACCACTTTTCGTGGCACTCAAGCGAGAACAGATTCTCATACAGGAGGTGAAAGATCCATCCCTCGAACAAAGCTGTTGGATGGCTTGTTTTGTCGTTCTCGATGTGCTCTTTCGCATTGGAAGCCCATGAACTAATTTCCTTCTGGCTCTCCTGGGAAAGATCCTCCCACAAGTAGCGTTCAGGCATCCATTCTCTAACGAGCTGGGTGATATCGCGCCTCAAGTCGCCCCATAAATACCTTATGCTGGAATGCTGGAAATTGCGGAGATCATCATACACGAATTTCCTCCACTTACCCTCATTCTTTACTAGAATGGGTGAAGGTGGACGCGAAGTCGATTTAAGCTTCGTGACTGCTTGCTTATCGTCGCTGTCACCACTAGCAATGAAATCAGCACTATCCTGCATCTCATCCCCAGGTGTCTTCAATGGGATGCAGGGTTTTTTGGATGCGGGTGACCTCGTTGTGGAATCACGCGAGACCTCACGGCGCTTCAGTTCCCCACCCTTCTCATCGGAAGACATAGCGGTGCTGTGTTCGGGATTCTTCGTGTCCGACATCTTCGCTGCAAGAAGTCGTGTGTGAACGGGCAAAAACTTAATCTGTTCAGAATGGGGCGGGTAGCAAGATACTGGTAGAAAAGTTGTAGGTCTTATGGACAAAGGGGAGGGGGGAGCGTGAATCACGGGCGGATTTTCCTCTTTGTCAATCCAAGGAACGGTGGCTTGAAGGATCATGCATAAGTGTCCGAGCGGCCTGTTTGAGAGAAGATTATTCATGCTGCACTACCAACCACCTCAGTGCATTGACTGTACGTCTTAGACAGTCGTACGGTCTCAGGAAGGGTGCACAAGAAGGAAAGGCTCACGCTTGCCTTCGAATATTAGACATCGCATAACCGCCACTTGCGTCCTTATAACTGGCGAGAGCCATGAAACAAAGTACAGTGATTCTGGTGGACACCTCTACATCGTACCCTTGGTAGTGCTTTGTTCATTATATCCACTAATTCATCTCGTGTTTCTGTCGACTCATAATTCTTTTTTCAAAGCCCACAATCTTCCCACACTTGGATCATTGTTCAAGACTCCTGCGTTCTTCATACCATATCTTTCCTTCCGTTCTCAAGCCATAGCGCTCTCAGTCTCTGCCATGGCTCACACATGCTCATGCGCCCCCCCCACCCTCTTTGTTGGCCTAGACGTAGGTGTGACGTGAGTATTTTCACTACCCATACACCTTCTCACTTGGTATCAGCTTGGCAGATTGTTGAAACTTTCTAGCTACTCCGGAGCTTTTGCTGTCCTTGCTGAGTATTGTAAGGAACACAAGGTCTTCAATGTTCTTGGAGATTTGGAGGTCGAAAAGTTCCCTACATTGCTCATTCGCAATGGGCGGATCGCAGTGAAATTCTTGCCCCCTGAAAAGAGGGTTGAGCCCGATTACAAGATTCTATCCTATTTTAAGATGGGCGTCTTGGATCTGACAACCGACAGTTTCTCTCAGGCGGATACTAATGTAGTCCAAGGTTTGAAAGACTGTTGGCAGAGACAACCCACCTACGTTATTGCACCAAAGGCCTTTGGTATATTTCTTCATGGCCTGTATCAATATGTTATTGACCTTTCCGAGATGAGATTCCGAACGATGGGGTATGCAAATTTCGAGGTCAAAACTATTGTTACTTACCCCGCCTGCTGGGGCCAAGAGTGACACCACCCGTCGTTTCAGACTGCCTTTTTTACGGAGGGTGCTTATGACGTGAAGCATATGGTGACTGAGGAGGAACATGTCGCCGTTCTCCGAGGCCTGATGCAATCTGAGCCTGATACGATTCAATTGCTCCGAGATGTAAGTGGAAGAAAGCCTTGCCAGGTTTCTTTTCCTTCTCCCTGGTCACTTCTCTGTTGAACAGAACAACATTGCTAAGGATGAATAACCAGGCCAAAGAAACAGCCATTATCTGTGATATAGGCGGTTTGACAACAGTAGGTTCTACCTTTATTAGTAATGTTGAACCGCAACTGCGTGTTTGTAGTACATACTTTGTTAACATTATTAGGATGTTGTGGTTCATCGCTTCTGCCCTATCGTGGGGGCGTCTGCATCGCCTCGTGTGTGGATATCCCGCCTTAATGGCGGATGTCTCATCGACGAGGAATTTTCGAAGGAGCTCGACGGAGAAATCGAGCGTCACATTCCCGAAACGTATCGAGTGGATAACGCTGACATGCTGAAGCAATTCAAGCACTCTTTCATGGCACGATGGCGAGAGAAGGATAAGCTGGAGTATGACCCCGTCAATTACGGAGATAGTATGGGTTTTCAGATAGGAGAATGGACGCTCAGCATTCAGCAGTGAGTCATTCTCTCTAAAACCACATCCGAATGAATGTCTTCTAATTGGTATTTTGACACACTTTAGCTCTGTATTCATCAGTCTTTTTGATCAGCTTCTTAACCATGTCATCTCTATCGTCAGAGAGGCTTACGATACAGAATGTGCCCTGCCAGTGAAGCCCCCCACGGTGTGCTTCCCATGATTCGTTTGGTTCATTTGGAGTCTTTACTAATACGATGGATGCAGAAGGTGATTCTGGTTGGCGGTCTGTCTCAATGCAAGTACTTGGTGAACGCCTTGACAGAACAATTCGCCCAGTGGAGTTTGGAAATTTGCCCTTCTCCCCCTCAAGGCCGGTATATTTTTCAAAATGCAGCGGATTTCTAACGGCCTTAGCTAATGAATACAGATGGAATGTCGTTGCCTTGGGCGCGTCTTATCACCACCAACCCTAGGTGACAGGCCGCGCACCATTGGGGGAGTGCATTCTCTTCGCTTCTGGGGACCATCATATGTCTTTACGCTTCGAAACATCATTTGTTCCTAATTTTTCGCGATATGGAAGATCGTTTCTTTGAATGACTTTGTCACTAAGGAGGTTGCCTAGTTGAAGTCAAGCGCCAAAGAGGAACCGTGTTAATGCAACTTCTTAGGCGATTAGTAATTGATTTCTTTCTCATCGCTTTGTCCATGCACGTAGCCTTGAAAGGCACTGGCGTTTTCTATATTAAGATATTAGAGATCGAAAACATTGCCTAGGTACCTTATGCTGAATGAAACCTTTGATTACCCACTTGAGTAACCACTTTGTATGAATCTCATACTAAACCTTATCGTGGTGTATTTAGAAGCATCGTTCTAGCTACTACCGTTCCTAACCTGAATGTGTATAGGTCGACTTTCGGTCTTTGTCGTTTATTAGAGACATCGCTAACAACCCTAGCTCCGGTGCCCTCAATATGTTTTCGTAGCAGGGGTTGAATGATAGGATGCACCTAGGCAAGTTGCTAGATCAATCAGATGCCCTCCCTGTGGCACCACTGAGATCAAAGATGATGTGATGTACCCCGCACTGCAAGATCAACGTGAATCCAGCAAGATGGTGTGCAAATGATGTAACCTCGACTTCTCGTCGTTCGCGATGACTTACGGCGGTATCGGTAATTACAACAACCGATGTGGTGATGGCGTGATTACCACAGTGGCATTATATATATGTCGAGCTCTCTTGACCTGACTCGGGTTTGGTACCTGAGCAGCTGGCTGTCAGAACATCTACACGTCAGATCAACCCGGTTTAGGATTGATTACCAAGCTCTATATCCATAGCAGCTCCAGTGAACAGAAATCCCAACCTCGATAAAACCGACAATGACGACTACGATAACTGAAAGTGGTAATTCCACCATCAATGTCAAGTTAGCATATGATACGGTACTGCACGAGCAGGTGAGAGAGCTAGATCTCCCATGGCGAATTATTCATGTGCTCATGGTCATGCTTTTAGTATAAATACACGGACTATCTTCCGGTTTATGATGAGACTACTAAATTTCCGCCTCTAAAACCGTTCGAGTTCAATGACAAGGGACTGGTCGCTGACAAAGAGAAACCGAATCTTCTTGCTGGAGACGCTCCTGGCGTGTCAGTCTCCAAGATAGCCCCGGTCATTGGCACAGAAATTCGCGGCCTCCAGCTCTCTCAACTCAACAACCAGCAGAAAAATGAACTTGCGCTGCTCATCGCAGAAAGAGGCGTCGTGGTCTTCCGTGGCCAGGACTTCAAAGACATAGGGATCGAGAAACAGCTGGAATTTGCGCGATATTTCGGTCCGCTTCACATTCACGTAAGTCACAATCGACCGAGTATGCAGTTGGCGCCGAAGAGGGAGAGCTAACGTCCATCTTCATGGAAAGCCTGTCGGAGCTCACGTCAAGGACCACCTTGAATTCCACAACATTTATCTGGGACCCGATAATGAATATCGTAACCAGAGAAAATTGGAGAGACTCAACACCATTGGGTTCCACTCGGACGTCTCCTACGAGCACCAACCTCCCGGAATTACGCTCTTGGCTCTCCTATCGGTGCCAGAAACTGGCGGCGATACAACCTGGGCCAGCCAAACAGCGGCCTACTCCCGCCTTTCCACGCCCATCAAGACACTCTTGGAGGGCCTCAAAGCTGAGCACAGCGGGTTTCCCCAGGCGGAAAACGCCCGTCGAGATGGCAAACACGTTCGGCGGGAGCCAGTAAAGTCTGAGCACCCGATTGTGAGAATCCATCCGGTAAGTTTCGAAACCAATTTGACAGATGCTGCAGTGGCTGACAGATCAAGTAGGCAACGGGGCAAAAGGCTCTATATATCAATCCAGGGTTCACAAAGAGAATCATTGGGCTCAAAGCTGAGGAGTCTGACGCTCTGCTTGACCTGCTTTTCAAGGTATGATGCCCTCTGAGTCTGTCTTCGGTTCATGATCCTAATGATGGTGGAATTTAGCATATCGCGGCAGGCCAGGACTTTCAGGCCCGAGTGAGATGGGAAGAAGGGACAGTTGCTCTCTGGGACAACCGTGTGACTGCGCATACAGCCATAAATGATTACAACGTGCACAATCCACAGGAAGGACTCCGACATGGTATTCGCTTGACCACACTGGCTGATAAGCCTAGGGGAGTGTATGGGTTGGAATCGTCTTGGTGATCTCGCGCTGAGTGATGAGTATTGACTTGAGAAGCTCTTAAAAATAGCCCCTTTTTATCTGCCTCTCAGTTGTCTTGTTTGTTGGGCTGTGTGGTATTGTGAGGGCGTCTGCTTAGTCTTCTCTAACATTTCAGGGTGTTCTACTTGACAAGAGATTGCCCCAATCGATGACGGTCGTTTTGAAGAACGCTTGGTCCCATACAATGAATCTTCTAATGCTTCCTCTGCCAGGTCTAACGTAGAGTCAAGGTTGAGTCACTTGCTAGACGTAGGCGGATACTTGGGAGCTGGTTCAATTGACCATACCTGAATAGCCACAAACTGATCACATGGTTATATATTGTCTATATGAAGAGCTTCTATTCCACTATAAAGAAATTTAGAAATGGGCTCGTACCGTTATTTAATGGTAAATCTCACCTAATTGCTTCTACTAGAAAGTAGCTCGCCGTAGCAGCCGTTACACATCAGTGCATCTTCCTCATTGTCCTTTGTCGCCACGAGCTTAGAAGTTTTCTCTTTCTTGCAACGGTTGCAAGTGAAGGTTCTGGTTTTAGCGAGTCGATACTGCTGAAGGTTACCGCGGGGAGGGTAGACCTTGGCCGATTCGGACTCAAGAGTTGTACTGCTAGCAGAGCTGTTGTTCATCGCAAGACTGTGGAATTGTTTCAGAGGATATGTATTCGAAGAGAAATTTGTTCGAATGGATTGTTTACCCCCCCAAAAAGAATTCTGGTTAAACATTTATAGACCTCTTTGAATGCAAATACGTGTATTTGGCGTGGTTGGCCTCCTGCATTCCCCCCACTCGATATTCTTTGATCAGGGACATGATTCGACATATATTGTAGAGCTAATGCATGATTGAGATGAGTCTTCCCGACAACATGATTCTGTTACTTCAGTAGGTATTTTTTCGGTTATTTGACTTTTGAGTAAATGACTGAGGATAGAGTAGGCTGAGAAGGAAAGTCTCAGCGCCAGGTTGGAGAAGAAGCCGTGCAGTCGTAATACAAGTAATAATTAGATGAGGAAATATACCAGTATTATATTAATATATACTTCAGCATCGTTGTTGGAGTTGCCAGCCAACCTTCGCTACACGCCCCGCTGCGATAGTCGCTGCTCCCACTAGGAGGGCTACCCCAGCCCATATCCAGGCAATATTATAACTGAATTCATCTCTGAGAGCTCCTGCGATGGGGGGCCCAAATAATAGTGCTATAGCAAAAACAGAAAAGGCCATACCAAACCGTGTACCGATTTTGCCAGCGTCAGAAGTCAGTCTTACAACGATGGTAGGCTGTAATGCGAAAAAAGTGCCAGTGAAGAAACCGTAAACGACGATGGCGGCCAGGACCCGTGCCATGCTGGAAGCAGTGACAAGACAAAGACTTGTGATGCCAAGAGCTGTCCCGGTCAGAACAATCATGTTCATTGGTCCTAGCCTCTGGGCAAGAAAGATTGGCAAAATGCGCCCGAATATCGAACTGGAGTTGAGAATGGCGAGCATGTAAAGGGATAGGTGGGAAGAAATAACACCGCCCTCGAGGGAGTAGCTCTGAATGTATACGAAGGGTGTGTACATGCCGAGGAATGTCACTACACAACCAAGTACAAAGAAGATGTACGGCCAATCTTTGAAGGCGGTAGCGTCAATCAAAGATCGAGGCTTTTTGCGGACTGCCCCAGGCCCTCGGGGACGAAGGCACGCGTTTGCAACAACAAGGAGAACTAGACAAATGAGTGCTACCGATCTTATTGCCCACGCCAAGCCCACCTGTGCGTGTAACTGCCGCACCATAATGGGCAATAAGACCCTGGTTGCTGGTAAGATAATATTTTGAATTAGGAAAGAGAACTGAGACTTACCCCCCAAGACCACTCCCAGATGCAGCAATCCCATTAGCAAGAGGAAGTTTGGTTGTGAACCACATAGAAGTGGTTGCTACACTGAGAAGAATAAGACAGCCAGCACCCAGACCAATGACAACTCCTTGAGCTAGCATATAATGCCATAGTTGAGTACAGAAGCTTTGTACCACTGTTCCAACGACGATCAAGACAGAGCCTATACCAAGCAGATGATGGAAATAACCTGCATCATATATTGGTCCTGTTACCAATCCAAGAAACACCATTAAGAACGACTGTAATGAGCCGATGACGGAGATCTGGAAATGGCTATGGCCTTTCAATGGACCAGTTTCGTAGATTGTTTGGAAGGTTCCATAGCTGGAGATGAGACCTGAGCAGGTAAGAGTCAGCTATCAATGATTGTAGCCTAAGCCGGATATTTCTGTCTCCGCTAATTCAGATCAAAGACTGGATTTTCTGTTAACTAGCTTACCCCATGTGTTGAAGTACAAACAAAAAGATCCAACAACCTGCATCCAAGCACGGAGACCTTGGTTGGGAATTGAATCAGGCGCAACAACAGGATTGCCAGAATTAGGGGGAGTACTCGTGGTATCTTCAGGAGAACTGGAGCTCTCAGTAGCCTCCTTCGTGATGTTCATGGCCAGATGCTGAGGTGTCCTGTCGCGCATCTCCGGAAGTTTCTCTTGTTTTATCGAACGATTTACGTCGCTCGCTGCAACTATTGGATGATTCATTTCCCGAATGCAATGGCGGTTGTAGAAAAGATACTTAGCCAAGAAGAATGAAACGCAAGCTCCTCACAGTACGCGTAAATGATGATAAATTGGTCATGAATGATAAATCTCCTGCGGGATATAGCCGACGGTGGGGGCGATGGGCGCAGAGGTTCCATCAGAACATACAAGGGGTTCCGTCCAGGCAACTCAGGACCACTAAACAAAGCCTGCCAACCTAGAACTTTGGGGCTAATAACAGCATGTAACAAGGCCAGGGAACGCACAGGCCCAGAGGATGAACAAACTTGGCTGGCTAATACACCCTGGTCACCTTCCTTCTCCATGCGGCTGCTAGCCCGTCGCTGATCACCGATGGCAAAGTATTGAATGTGAAACTTGGGATGGTAATGTTGAAACCCTGTCCCAGTTAAGTAGGTGCATTGTGTTGGGCCGAGGCAACTTCCTACCTGGTAGGTCAACGACCGAGAGGAAGACAAAGATCACTAAGCAACGGGGAAGGCGATATCAAAAGTGCATCTTGATTGATCCTATGAAGCACGCAACCCCTACCCAGCATTCCTCCTCTACTCTTGGCTGAAAAGCTCATCGAGATACGATTTCCACCCCTGTTCATCGGTACCGACATAGCCGATGTACATATCTGGGCGGACCACGACGACAAAGGAGTCTTCTTGGGTAACCCAATCCGCCTCGAAAACTTTTTCACCAGCCTCCCGGGATAGGGTTTGCTCTCCGGCCTCTCCACTGCCCTGTGGGACCGGAGCAGTGTCGTCGCTTGAGCGCGGAAGGATAGAGTAGCATGAGGCCACCTTCTCGTATCCCACTCGGCCCTCAGGGTGCTTACCAACGAATAGCAGGGCGTATTTACCGTACTCAACTGCCGAGTAGAGTCGGTGGGTCTTCCCGTGGGGTGCATCTGTAACCTCGACGTCTGGACACCGCTTGCCAGCCGTCCAGAACGAGTGAGTCGATTCTACGACAAGTGGAGAGTTCATGTCCTGATACGACACGCCCATGCCTGGATTGAGTAATCATGCCGGTTAGCAAATCGCATCAGTCAAGGCGTACCGGCTGCTGCTTACCTGTAATGTACCCAGCATTCCGTTGGATTGTGGAGACGTATTGTTTGGCTGTATGTACCGTGTCGCGGACCAGGGCGGCGGCAACGTCAATGACGCCTTTAGCCGTCGTTCTTCGCTCAAGGTCGTAGCTGCGCAGGAGCTTATCTGCAGCCCCGGTCTTGAGATTGTCCTGCTTGAGCACCATGGCAAGTCTCCATGAAAGGCCAAACGCATCGGCGAGTCCCGTGTTTAGACCCTGGCCCCCGTTGACGCTGTGGACGTGCGCAGCATCCCCTGCCAAGATAACCCGGCCATCTCCACCATTGGAGATGAAGGAAGAGGCAAGCCTTTCTTTGACTGTTTTGATTATGCGGAGTTAGTTGGCCGATGCCTTTCTATACTTCGGAACGGTTCCGAACGACTTACCGTCGAAAGTGCTGTACCACTCAACCTTGGTAAACTCCACCTTGTATGGAGCAAGATGAAGCTTCACAGACTCCTTGGCCCGCTCTTCGGTTACCTCGCCCTCTAACAAGACGTAGAACCGAGATAACCCACGCTCTCGAGGGATCCATGAAACTCGGGACTGCCCATTGATCTGGAACGTAATGATTTCGGGGCATGTCGGGAAGTCCGTCTCGATGAAGGCGTCGATAACAGCCCACAGCATCTCCGGCTTGGTACCGGTAAATGAAATGCCAAGGGCATTGCGTACCGTGGATCTAGCACCGTCGGCACCGATGACATACTTGGCCCGTACACGACGGCCTGTACTGGTGATGACTTCCACTTGCGTCTTTCCCTCCGAAATCTCGGTCACAGTTTCTCCAAAGTGAACGAGTCCCGGGAGGCGCTTGCATAGCATTGCTTCTATGACTGGTTGCCCGAGCATGAGGAAGTTCTTGTGGAGCGTGTGCTCAAGGCTAACCCACCAATCGTTTTGGCGAGACTTGAATTCACCCTTGGCAAATGTAGAGCTGGCTAAATCATATGTGAGCGGATATACGTTGTAATCTCCAAGAAGGAGAAAAACAAGGAAATTCCATACTGTTGCATTCGAGGCCTTGAGGGAGAAGCTCATCTAGCAGACCGGCGACCTCGAGATATTGCTGTGTACGCGCATTGAGGGCATCGGCCCTGCCAAAATCCAGAGTCTCTTTTTTGGCATCTGACAATGTTAGTTTTGTATAGTGTAGGAACAGAGCTTGCCGTTAGTTTAAACACATACCCAGGATAGATACTGAGACCCCTAGACGGTGTAGTAGGAGTCCGTTGAAGAGCCCCGTTGGACCACCTGACAGCCCAGTTAGAAAATGGCAACCAACTAATGTCAGATAACGACTTGCCTCCAACAATTGCCACATCGACATCTGTGGTGTCGTTTTGGTGAGTTTCGGCTGGAGACATGGCGGAATACAGATTGCAAAGTCAATCAGGTGAGCTTGAGATGTTTGCTGTCTAGTAGATCTTGCACCTTACGTGTGGCTACCTTATTACAATTCCGAAGCCTCCAATGAACCCTTGGATAATGAACCCTTGAATGGATTTGTCTAGAATACAAAAGTACCTAGATGACACATCGTTCGACTCCGAAGTCCGCCAGTGGTGAAACTCGAATCAGTAAGTGCCCGATGATATGGATACGCCGTGAAGCACCGCCCCGGCCAAGTGAGATCTATTCTAGCTTCCGGATCGCCCCATTCTGTTCCAACCGAGCCATTTCCATGCATCTTCTTCCCTTCCTTGGTTGGGCCGGGCCCGAAACCTACCGCGCGCGTAGCATGTGGCAACTAGTGCTAAGCGGAATACGGAAGGTCGTTTGTTAAAACCTCCCTGATGAAGTTGGGGATCACAAGAAACAGGATCAGCGAGCCCTACAACACAAGTTCCAAATCCGTATAGCCCCGAAGCCTGGCCTAAAGATCCTTCCCATAGCGGCCCCATCGCAACGATCTTTACCCCTGACCAAGTGGGCGACTTGGGTAGCATCTGACCTTGATCCATTTCTCAGCTCGCATCCGGTTGTCAAAGTGCCCCCGAGACTGGGACTTGCATAAAAAACCAACGCCGTGGCTAAACGAGAGAAGAGGAATTTGGTAATTTTGTACCTATATGTGTCCTAGTTAACTGGTAGATCCGGCGCCACAGCCCCGGGACTGTTGTTCTTTACCTGCTGAAGCTGATTGACCTCTTCAGGAGCGCGTCTTCCTGTCCCTTCATCTCCAGTGAACACGTCCTTCATTATTTGGTTTACTTCAGCAAAATTCATTTATCCTGTCTTGACCATATACAACAGAAGATGCCAGTTGCGGTCGATGCCATGGCCCATGGGCCGAACAGTCTCAAATTTGAGCCTCAGCCAGTTCAGCCTGTGTCACTGAGTGTTCCCTTTGGGCCACTAATTCCCACGGTTGATACTGCTGCTATTGAAACATCCTCCAAGATCCTCCGAATCATCGATCGCTACCGTATGAGCAAGACGATCAACGCCCCAGAAAAGGCGGATGAAGGTGCTTTGAAATTCATCGCCCTGATTTACAATCATGTCAAGACTGGTGAAGCCATTCCTATGTGCCTCCCGGCATTTCCATTCAAGTCACCAAACTCCGAGTCCAAGGTGCTGGGAGTACTGCCTGACAGGGCTGAGGTTCTTGCCTTGTCTCACTTGAACGGTCTCTGTAGCGCTATTCAGGATGTTTATGCGCCTGGGGCAAAGCTTACCATCATATCTGATGGTCTTGTATACAATGGTAAGAAATATGAACCTACCCTGTATCGGTAAATGCGTTACTGACTGGCCGTTTTTCTTCAAGACCTGCTTGGAGTACCAGACAAGAATGTGTGGGCATATGGCGAAATGCTCAGGGAAATGGCGAAGAAGGAGGGATTTGAGCACATCCTTTTCTCAAGGCTGCGAGATTTGGTCTCGATCCCCCTTCCCGAAAACCTTGATGAAATGACATACGTTGCAAATGCATCCAACTTCCGCCTGGCTCTCCTGAATACGTTTAGCCGCCCTGACTGGGACTGGAAAGAGATTAGCAAAAGCGAAGATGTTTGCATGACCTACAGAGGTTATATCAAATTCCTGGAGACTGATTTACTCACCGTTTACCCCCAAGGAGAGGATCGGTCAAAGTCCAGATATAAGCGAGGCATTGAGTATATTGCCAAACAGATGTTATCCCGCGGAGATGTAAGTTCCGGTGATATTCTACTCGAAAAATAATGGGCTAATAAGGACACAGGCATTCGCACAAGCAGTGAAAGAGAAGTACAAGGATAGCATACGCCTTTCTATCCATCCCTCTACAGGAGCAAACAAGCTGTCAATCAGTCTTCTCCCCACCTCGACGATTTACACTACCCCATGGCACTGCACTATTGCTTATAAGCTAGACGGAACCATCACCTCGGGTATGCGGTCCGAGTTTGAAGCAGACGAGAAATTGGAGCTCATCTACGAGAACGGCCGCCCAAACTACTTCCGAGAAAAGTCTGATCTCTTGTCCTGGGGAGAAGAGAAAGGCGGTATCGTCTGTCAGCCCATTTACCCTTGTGGTCTCATCATTCGTCCTGCCGCTGGCCCAGGAGCTTTAGGTATTCACGACATTGATGCCAAGAAGGTCAGGGCTTTGTCAGAAATCAACTCACCTGTACTTCTCCGTGGGTTCTGGAAGAAGGCGAACCGCGAACTGTTCGTTAAGAAGGCAGAGGAGTTCGGCGAGCCACTTCCCTGGAAATTCGGCCTCGTTCTGGAAGTCAAGGACCGAGGACTGGAGACGAGAGGTTTAAATAATGTTCTCTCGGCCGAATGGATGCCATTCCATTTCGACGGCATGTTCAAGACTGTTCAGAAGGTAGATGAAAATGGGCGGGAATATCTGGTTCCAAATCCTCCTCAGTAAGTAAACTTCTCTCTAAGCGTTTTATATCGGATCAAGGCTTACACTTTATAGCTTCCAATTCTTCACTGGAGTCACACCATCCCCAAGAGATACAGGATTCACTCTATTCTCTTCCTCTACTCTTATCTTGAAATACCTTCCCTCATGGCTTCCTTTGGACACTCTGAAGAAGTTGACCTGGAAGGTATCAACGAGTTCATTCGACAACACGGCTATGGGTGGTCTGCAACTGGTCATCCCCCACCCTACGACCGAAAAGCCTTGCTTGAGATATCATGAGCCTTGGCCTCGAAGCAAAACCGTTTTCGATGAGACTCACGTCAACATCGAAAATGTCAGTGACAAAGAGAGCGAGGCTGTCTGCGAAGTGCTCGATTCTATTCTTCACGACCGCCGCGTGGCCTACTATCATATTTGGGAAAAGGGTGACCTTTTGATCAGTGATAACATTTTGACCATGCACACCCGAAGCGATTTCACGGCAGGCTGTGATAGAGAGCTCTGGAGAATCCATTTTAGTTAAAATCCGGTCATGTAATAGGGGAAGAGCTAAATCAATCAATTAGAATGTAAATAGGCTGTGAATGAATTTTATTAAGCAACATATAAAGCATCTTAGTCCTTACCTATAAAGTAAAAGTCCTTATTAAGAGTTTACTAGCATTAACTTATATTAGTATTAGGTATAATTAGCAAGCGATAAATAGTGTTACAAAATCACTATCATGTTATAGAAATCGCTATTGTGGAAAATCAGCACAAAAGCTTACTATAAACAGGCTAGATAATGATTTTAATTCTTCCTGTGACCTCGCTATCGATAATTTTATAACGGATGTTTTGATCAAGGACTGAGCATTATAAAGCTAAGAAAAGATAATATACTGTAGGTGTTCTTTATTATCATCCCTGTAGCCGAGAGCCTTATATCAGAACCAACGAATCCTAAAATAACTCGAATGAGTCGAGGGACCTACCGGAAGGACAAGCCCAAGCATCTTTGGTTGCCCGTAGCCATACTACTCAGCGGAGCCTACAAAATTGCTCATATAACTTGAATTAATTGGAAGCCATATTCTCATGTTCTCGTGGCTAGGTGTATATGCTGTTGGTTCTGCTGCAGCTTTATGCAGAAGCTGCACGGCGGCTCGTATCCACCATTTTGTTGGTAAGAAACTGCCACACATTAACCCAGGGCGGAAATATAGAGCGAAATCACTCGATCAACGACCCACTGTAGGGTTGGAGAAGTGGGTGGCGTGGCTCAGACTGACGAGGCACCGGTTTTGACGCTCTCCAAGACTCAAGTACCTTGCTTCCCCCTCTTGAGTTCGATCAACCACAGCGCCAATAGGAGCCATCACCATCGCCATCATCTTCTCACCACTCAAAATGTCTTCTAATACCGATGGCCTGCCTCCCTACCAGGAGAAGCCTTCTTCTACTCAAGAAACGATAGCTCCTAGTGCTCAGCCCAGCCGCCTCCCTTACCCCAGCCGCCTTGGTGGTAGCATCCAAACGTGCTCAATAAGCGATGGCTATATCGACCATTTCTCTATCACTCGTGTTTCTGATTCAACCTACCATCTATCTCTTACGGTAGACCCTACACCCATTTATCGTATCGAACTCATCCTTGGGCCTACCAAAGTGGGCAACATCCAAATTTTCTCTGCGTCTGATACCACGCTCCCTGCTCTTGCTGTAGCAGCACGCGCATCAAGTGATCGGAAAGGCAAGAAAGTGCCTGTGGCCACGATATGCACTTCCTCACCCACTGAGCCTGACGCGCACTGGCGTCCCGTCTTTTGCACAAGTAGCGGCTGTGCATGCCACGACTATAGCAGCGAGATACCAGTCGTCAAGGTGCCTGGTCGAGCTGCCAAACCTCAAGCTTTCAAATGGGTTGTCTGGGACGACGAACCTGCGCGGCTGTGGTGGCAAGGTCCACTCCCCTTCCAACCAAATCCGCTGCATAGATCGGCTCCAACATCGATGCCCTTTCTCTTTGCGGCAGTAACAGTTGAGCCCGGTGATGGGGAGACTTTGGTGCAAATCCGGAGGGGAGCAGGCATTGATTTTGAGTTGAGAGTAATTCTGGAGACGTTTCTCTTTTCAAACCTGAGCACGAAAGTGAAGTCGGCCTGATCTATTTGAGTCTAGATAGGACTCTGCCCTAGCAGATGCCTGAAATTACGTGGGAACAACATGAGAAAATACTTGCACCCCGGGCAGATGAGTGGATGGGATTTTAGATTATGCTTCAACAATAGAGACCACCGCCCTTGACTACAATGTATGAAATTCAGTTTTTCAGCTTCGCAATATTTCTTCACTGGCCGTCCCTGATGAATCCCAATATTTAAATTATCCAACTGAACGAAACGGTTCGACTTCCGTGGTTCCAAAGTCTTTCGTGCTTACTTGCTCCTCGAACAGAAGGTCTATCTCTGCCTGCGTCAGCCCCCTTGTTTCGGGCAACCGAAAATAAGACCAGACGAGGATCAGAAGACAAAAGCTAGCCCATATGAAACCTCCCTTTCCTCGAAGATTCCAGGCCGTAGGGTTGAGTATTGGCGGGTTGAGGAAGTTGGCGCAGATGCTGGCGACGTTGTACGTATTCCGGGCCAGGATGACCGTCTTGATCCGGAGGCGGGAAGACGGGATTTCCGAGACCAGGCAGTACCCGATCGGGCCAATGGTGAGGTCGTAGATGGCTACGAATATCATCAACAGGACTCCTGATGCCCAGGCCACGCCGGGCATCGGCGCGGGGATTCCCATGAAACCAATAGTCAGGAGGATCAGGAACAGAGAGGTCAGCCCACAGAGATAGAGCCTTCGTCGTCCCACCCGGGTAAGTATGAACCAAGCCAGAAGAGTTCCGAGTAAAGCTAGGCCACTTGTTCCCAGACTGAAATTGAACGACTGAGCAGGGTCGAGCCCGACCTGCTGTAGGAAATATGTGCCGTTGCTAGCGAAGCTGGCTCCGCAAGCTATCTGTGCCAGCCACGCACAGCAAGTTATCTCGGTGCGTTTGAGATTAGTTCCTTTGAAACAGTCGAGATACGAGACGCCCTCCGTCAGCTTCTTCTCCATCCTATTTTCGTACTCGATCAATGCCACCTTCCGTTCAATCTCCTCCTCTGGCCACGTGCTGGTCGATGTAAGGCGCCTCAAGGACTTTCGTGCGTCATCAAGTCTACCTTTTCGGACCAGCCAGATCGGGCTCTCGGGCGTAAATAGAACTGCGATGATCAAGGGGGGAAGAAAGACCCATTGGATGGCGTAGGGAATTCGCCACGCCCAATCGTCCTTTCGACCTAAAAGTCCACGCAACACGCCGCCACTGATGAGATAGCCAATGGTCCAGCACATATTCACAAAGGTGGTCATAATCGGTCGCAGAGCGAGGGGCGTGACATCCGCCGCATATGTGGTTGTGAGGGTCTGGAAAGCACCCCAGGGCAGGCCGCAGAGAATGGCTGCGGCAAAGAGCATCTCGATCCGTGTGGCGAAGAAGAAGAGGAAGATGAAACAGGTCAAGGATAGCATACATCCGATGATGGTTTTCTTGTAGCCGTATCGCTCAGTGAGGATACCCGCCAGCATCAAGCCAAGTATCTGCCCGACTTGGGTGCCGTTTTGGAGGCCAGACATCCAGCTCGAGGTCAACTGGTAGTCTCCGTTGTCAAGGGGATGGCCGAAGCGCTTCCGGAATTGAGGCAGGCCGAAGAAATTTCTCGTCAAGGTGAGATCGTAGCTTTCCATGATGAGACTCATTGAGAGTATCATGGAAAAACAGACAGCCTTGGGATAGGCTCTGATGGCCTGCCAAACTCCCATGTCCTTTTCTCTCTCCGCTGCTAACTTGGCAGCAATGATGCTCTCCTCCTCTTGGGAGTCATTTGGAGGCAAAGCCGTCTCGCCTCCTCTCGTCTGGTCTGGCTCCTCAGACACGAACGCGTCTTGTTTAGTATCATGCTGACTGAGCTTTGAGGTACCCATAGTGTGCGGATGCTGTTGAATCACTGGGATAGGTGATAAAATTAAGATGCAGCAAGCTCTCTTTATAATGTATGAGGTTTTTTCCCATGTGCTGAAGTACGGCTTCATTCATACGCAAATGTCTAACCGGGCGCAATGCAAGTGGCCAAGCCTGGAAATAGCACCCCGCACCCTTCCATAGCGGTGTATATCTCGTTGAGGGAATCGGTGAGCAGCGGAGTGGTAATGTGCAGCAGGCAATGTGACCAGTCAGTAAAATGATACGTTGAAAATCAGCTGTCTGCAGCCATAGAAGCCATCAGCGCAATTTATTGGCTCGTGCTAATCGCAGAACTGCAACCTGCATGCTTAGCCCATTCAGCTGAAATGTCGATCACGGGCTGCTCACTGGATTTAGAACCATTGGGGGGCATCGGGAGCGTAGATATCTGGTAGAGTGAGGGTGTCCGAGGTATTTTTGGACAGGAGAGCACCTGTATTGCTGTGTGGAACGACCGTGAAACTTGTTTGTGCCTTCCATCTCAATATATGCATTTTCTCTCTCGCGGGAATCAGGATCCCCTAACTATTGTTTGGTAAGTCCTTCAACACAGGTTTCCGCCCAGTGAGCAGCTTTCCAGCTTCGAGAATAACGGTGTCCAGCACCGCTCTATCCTTTGGATACCGCCCTAAATATTCATCCACAGACAGCATGACGTTCTGGAGATACAGTTTCTCTTCCTCATTCCCAGCCTCATAACTGATGAACACTGTTGCAACCGCATTTGAGGCGACGATTGACTCTAGCGATAAGATGTATGGCATCGCTTTCCAGTTGTCGAGGGCAACCTCTCGGAATTGATCCCACAGCTCTGGGTCTGGAGAGCCGTATACGATGCTCATCTCATAGAGCATGCGCAGAGCAGTCATTTGGATCAGATGGAGAGACATGAACACCTGGCACATAAGAGCGCCCTTGAAGTCCATTCGCTTGCCAACGATGGAAGTGGGATCATCCCTCTCAGTCACAGCTCCCTCTTTCATCGCCAATCCGAATGATTCTACGGCCAGCTTGCGAACTTTGGTGAGCATGTCTCGTAGCTTCTGCTCAAAAATGATGGAAACGGCCTCATTCTCATCGCCATGAGGGTCCGTCCGAATCTGGTGCATTGTATTCAGCCATGAAAATATATCTCTGCTGAAGTCGTAGACGATCATTAAATCTATGGATGTGAGAGGCTCAAGGTTGGATACTTTTGGATGCTTGAACGCGCATTTTTGCATCACATCTTGCCACTCAGACTTCTCTATAAAGCTGGCGCAAGATGCCACGCTGTACCCACTGATCTGTAAAGAAAATGCCTGTTAGGTGTGTTCGATCTATATCTGTTGTAGTATGATAATGAATACTTACCATGAGCCCATGAACCTCATTTGTGACTGTGATGTCCAAGTCGTCATTCAGATCAGGAGGTCCCTTCCGCTCCATCATCTGCAAGATTCCTTGATGATGAATGCTGGAGAACTTTCCACGGTCAAATAATTTGCAGGTACGTTCCAGAAGGACCATTGCAGCAAGCGTCTCTACTTTCAAGGCTTGCTCGCTCATCAGGGTACGCCTTAGACTACGGAGCACTTTCCCGTATTGCGGCATCGCCATCAGCTCCCCCTGCGGCTGGCGACGGCGGAAGTCGGTCCAGGCCGCGCAGAAGAGATCTACAGAGTCGCGCAGGCAGGGGCTATCGGCGAGGCGACTCGGCAGCTGCGGCAGATAGCTCATCTGCAGGCTGGTGATGCCGTTGGCGCCCTTGTCCAGGTTACCGACGAGACGAGTCGCCACACGCTCAGCAAGGGTTGTGGGATTCGCGCGAGGAGGCGTGACTTGGAGAAGGCCGTATTCTGCGCTCCTGTCATCAACATTGGGGTAGTAGACTCTCCGCAGCTGGAGCGTCGAGGAGCCTGAGGCTTGGGTCTGGAGAGGCGGCGACTTGAATGCTGAGCGGCGTCCATCGCTTGGAGGCGAATGACTATCCCTGTGGGAGCCATTATTGATGAACTTGACGAGCGATGTTGGCCCTGGGCAGTCGGCATTGATGTGCCTACACTGGATACATGTAGGCCACGTTTCGTCGCACTGGAAGCTGTCAGCATGAGTTGCGCGATGAGCTACGTCAGCGACCGGAACGAAACAAGGCGCGCGCGATTGGCGACCGGTTACTCGGCTTCACTCACCTTGATCTTGCGACGTTTGCACGTCTGGCACCCCTTGGATCTCGGTACGCCGGGCATCTTGCATCTGGGGGCTACGCTGGACGATGATATCTGGAATGACGAAGCCAAATGGCCGGACCTGATGCTTTGTTGGACTTGGTACTTGCGAAAGAAGGGTTGAACGGGGCCGAGATTTAAGATAGATGGGGCGAGCCAAATCTGACCAAAGAGAAAGGGAATCTAGCAGAGCTAGGAAGTGATCGGCTGCATGTTGACGTCTGATTATTTCCTTCCAAGATGCTCCTGGCCTATCGATCGCTATTTTTGTCTCGCTGCGGATCAGCGACTGTCAGCACAGCCTTGCCAGATGGCAAAATTGCCACTCCTGGGGTTTAATAATAAGGGACTTTGGAGAAAGCTGACGCCGCCATGTGCCGAAAGATTCGACGGAACCTGTGCAGAGCCAAGAATAAATTTAAATGCCGTACCGAAAAGAAAGCTAGCACGGCAGGCGTTATTATTTTTGGTTCAATTGGACATGCAAGCTCCCCCAGATTGATTGCCAATGCGTATTGAAGGGGGGATCTGTAAACTCTCCTCCACAAAACTTGGAAGGCCTAGTTAATATCAATTAGGCTATCCTTGTCATGTACAGTAGTTTACAATACAGTTGGTGCAGGCTCAACTTTCTTATTTATGTGTCTGATTCGTTCTAGAAAATGGTGACCAGTTACCAAATTTCTCCCCTGTTTGGCAATATGAGGCACGGTGAACCACGGCCAAGCCTGTTCCTTCATAGGTTTTCATTATATCTGGTAAAGCTGAACGCTGAGGTTACTATAACGTATAGTCCCATAGACTGGCAATCTGTTAAGGAAGTAAGGGTCTAGAATGGGGTGACTGGGATCGCAATCTCTTGAAAACTCTGAGCATCAATTGTAGCATGATCGTGTCTTTCCCAGTAGTGAGTATCCCCATATTTAATTTCTATCCCAAACGAATATGTGGTATCTGTACTGTACTCATCAATCTTCTGTGTTGATGTATGCCTAGAGGTAATTTAAACCGTCATGCAGAGAGAAAGCCCGACAGGTTGAATCACAAGCGCCAACGGCTGTACTCGAACAGCTAATTTGTATTGGCCAGGCAGTGCTGTCCACCGTGACGCGTGGCGAGATGCCTGATCTTTTGGCAGTTGCATGTAGCTGGGAGCAAGAGGTACAACGTACGTACCTGCCTGCTATTGTAGCAGTGGAAGGAGGAAGTCAAGGCACCTGCCACTGCCTTTCACCTTCCTTGTTTCTCTCTTTCGTCTTCCACCTCTATTTCTCCCATCTGCACCAAAATTGACAGTTCTTTCGTCAAACAGAGCCTGCCCTCACGCCCAAGTTTCTCGGATCCCGAAAATTAGGCTCGTTTCTGCAGCCATGGGCCGCTGGGGATACCGTAGGTCGATTACCAGCCTCCATTTCAATGCCCTAGCCACTGACTTTCTATTCTCCGATACAGGCCTTTTCGAGGGCGAACAGGACTTCGACATCGCCAAAGATCTTGGTCGAACCTTCAGTGCGAGACCGATGCAGCTGAGCGAGATGGTCCGCCGCACAGAGATTTTGGTGTCTCGGCAGGCTTTTCAATACTACAAGTCCAACCAATACAAAGCCGAGCTCAGCCAAACCGTCACCACGGTCCGCAATCAACTTGACACAGGTCTAGGAGACCGTTTCTTCGAAAAACATCGCGCAAGAGAGAGCAGCCATGACGACAAGTACCGCGTTATCCTCGCAGGCGCGCTGATGATGCGCGCTGGAGCCAGGATCAACCCCGAGCATATTCAGCATATTCGGGAACTAGTGCCACAGATAAAGTGCACCTACGCATTCACTCTGCCCGTATTTGACACGGGATTCCGTGAGCCTGGCAGGGCTCAACTGCTCGCCGCCTTGGACAACTACGTTGCGGGCACCCCGCGAAGCTTCCAGGAACCAAGCTGCTTTAACTGTGGCAAAATTCAAGCTGATCTAGGATTCGCTCCCAAGAGATGTGGTCGCTGTCGGCGTGTATGGTATTGCTCTGAGGTAATTATTTTATCCATGACCATGCTGGATCTGCCTATTAAGATCTAACGCGGGAAACTCGCAGGCTTGCCAACGAGCACAGTGGTTCATCCACAAGAAGCAATGCTTGCCTCCCAGTGAACTCAGAATGCTCAACGTGTAAGAAAAAGGAGGATACTTCTCATTTTATTCGCACTGCAGATCTTGAGAACTATCAGTGAAATCCCTTTGGAGTAGGAATCTAGCGGCGAGACATGAACGAGAAAGGTATTACCTTCTTCCGCTACTTAGGTAGTTGGGATATCCCTGACTATTTTCAGAGTCAAAAGACTAGTTGTCTTTGTTGGCAACGGATTTGATTTTAGTTTCCATTCCGATCCATGATACCAAGTAAGGGTCCACTCCCTGAATCCAGCTTTTTTACTCTTAATAGAACTGGCTATCGTTGTTTTCTACTTCCAAAACCTCGAATTTGATCGTTGATAATTATCAATTTTCCTTACAGAAAGTGCTAGGAGACCAGGTATGCATTAAAATTGTTGTATCTTTTAATTATTGTAGCTAGTTACACCTTTATACACAGAAGACCTCTGAAAAAACAGCTTTACCTAGGCCGCAGTAGCCACTGACCCAGAAAGTATCTAAAGTACAAGTAAAAGATCGCACCAAGCACCCTGTATCTGGCACGCCAATGAGGCGCTTCGCGTTTACCCATGGTGATGCAATTACACACGAGCTGAGAGAATCCGCCATTCAATGATGGGCAACAAACACCTCAGCCATCGCCCTAGTATTGTATATCATCAACAAAGCCTAAGGTGTGACGATTCTCATCGCATACTCTAGCCCACTCAAGTAATAAGCGCCACACATACAAGCGCATGTCCTCTCGTCGTAGTGCTGCCTCGGCCCAGTCCTTCCCGCTCTCGGCAATGAACCGGGCAGCTATGTCCCCAGGCCCGTCACCGTCGGCGAAGAAGTCGAGGACGGGAAAGAGATCTTGCAATGTATTGTCAAGCGGGACAAAGTGCAGCCAGGGAACGAGGCGGTCGTCGTGCCATTCGGCATAAACGGAAGCTTTCAGGGGTAGGCTGGTAGATCGGAGGAAGCCGCGGAATCGTGCGCTAAATGAGTTGCCATCCACGTCCGGGAGAAACTTGTATTGATACTGCGTCTTCATAGGGACTGATTCAACAGTCTTGAAGTAAGTGCCTAACCATTCACACTCATCGTATGGGCAGAGCTTAGCGAAGCCCGCGTCAGCAAACGTATTGAGCCACTCGCCCAGATGGCCATCCTTGATTCGGTAGTCGGGGTATATTTCGTGCGATGGAAGTTCAAACGTCATCGCTCTAGTGCCTTCAGCCTCTGCACGGGACACAGAAGTGCCGTTGAGCATATCGACGAGGCGATGCCGTTGGAAGTGTTGCCAGGAATGCTCCTTGGCGCGGCCGCCAGACCCCATCCCGCGCCATACAAGCTGAGTTTTCTTTCGCACCCATGTCGGTCCATGGCTCTCTCCACCAGAGTAGAACTCTTTCTGTGTTAGGTACATCGCCCCGGGGATGAGGATCTCGTTATTCATCGGAAGTTTCGACCCGCCAAACAAGGGGATGAGCTCTTCGGTAGAGCGAAGGGAAATAGGCTCGATGAAACTGCCATGCAGCTGTCTCATGTGTGGCTGAAGACACGGGTCTATAGCAGCTGTCCAGTTCTGTATAAACCCTTTGTATGCATAGCTCGGTGTATAGTTTTGTGGGAACTCGCTCGGTTGAGACAAATCGGCCACCTGCTTCACTCCGTATGCGGGCGTATTCGGGCCACAGGTCTTGACGGCTACATCCCAGAACTGTTCCTTAGGGCCATGCCACTCGGGTTCGTACGTTTCGGAGCTCGTCTCGTCAATCTCTTTAAGGCCCTTGAACTCCGCCGTCACCTCCTTGACATCAACCATCTTTCGTTCCTTCTTTTCCTTGTCTATCAACTTGGCAACGATATCAAAGGGTACGAGGATTCGGGATTCGTCCATGTAGTTGATGGGCATGTCGACGTCTGGCAAGTGTTCGGCAAACTCTTCCACCAGGGCATTCCATAGTTCCAGCCACAACACACGGTCTCCGACATCGCCTTGCATGGTGGCAGTTCCCCCACGTACCCTAACCACAAAATGCCAACTGCTGGCCCTTCTCTTGAGTATCTGAGGATCAAGCGCCCAGTAAGGTGCCAGGTCCTTGTAGATTCTGTCGAAGTAGTCCTCGACGACAATGGCATCACTATCCATCGCCGCTTGGAACCAGCGGTCGAAGCCCAGTGGCGGGTGTCTCCCTCGTCTCTCTCGGTATGTTTTGGCAGCAGTTATGAGATCGGTGCTTCGCTTCGTGAGGGTCTCTTCATGGCGCTTTCGTGCATCGAGCATCAGTTTCCGGATCGGGTGGTTGTGCCTCGGTGCCCCGGCGGGATGATGTACGGATGGGACATTCCAATACTGAGTGTCGTGCCAGAGGGCAACATTAGCAACAAGAAAGAGAATAATAAACAGTGTCCCAACACATTTCAAAACGAACAGCGGTGGGGAACGAAGATAGCGGATCGGTTTGGCGACTTGGCTCATCGAGACCTGAGGGAGTTTGAGCCGTTGGCTCCGATTCCAAAGCTTAAACATAAGGATTCATGAATCTTCAAAGTCGACATGGCAGTTTAAACGTCAAAATGTACCAAATGCTGATATGTATGGCACGTTAAAAAGATGGAATTCATATTGTAGCTAAGGGGCTGTGCAGCAAACAAAACTATTTTTGTTTGCTACTCACACCCGAGCCAAGCATCCAAATGCGAAAACTCCCCGACACATGATTAAAAATCGGAGGAGCCTTTCTCGGCGGCGGAGAATGCATGGTGTGTGATTGGGTCAAGGTAGGAGCTGAAGTCGGTTCGAGGACGAAAGACCCATTCGATATACCTCGCCATCCCCCACCACCCGGTCTCCTGCTTTCCCTTGTCTTCATGTTATAAAAGGATTTACAGCCCTCTCCACTTCAGTATGATATTCCCTCAGGTGACAGTGCATTATGCTGTAGAAAGGAAGATCCGAGCCCACTTCAAGGGGTATGGATGGCCTGGACCCTCAACCTACAGTAACTGGCCTCCGGGTACACTATCCATTTGAGAAGGCAGCAACCATACAAGTACTTAAACGTCCGATACCCACGTCTCAAAACAGTCTTGATTACAGATTAGATGTAAACATAAACTTATAATCCCAGGATAATGGAATCTTGGCGTCAGAATAGGCCCCACCCGTCCCTAGTGAAGGAAATTAGAGGTGGTCTGGAAGTCCTTTTGACATACCGTTGCCAAGGGTGTTGGATCCTTGGTTTTCCGCCAACTGTGTTCTAATAGGTCTGGGACCAAATCTGGCAGGATCACCCGAATTCGGTTATTGTGTGCTCAGCCTCCATCGGCCCACAGCCTTCTCCCGCATGCAGACTCTTGGGGCTTGAGTTTGGACCTTGTGGTCGTACTGGAACAGCTCCTGAGTAACACCACCTTTATCAAGACCGAGCCTTTGCCGCCCTCAGGCTACTCAGTAGGTAGTTTGCATTAAATTACACAAAATTATGATATACATCGTACCCGGCAAGCGACAGACGAACTCTTGCACCTCAGGTACCGGGATAACCTAGCTCATGAGACTTCAGAAGATATGCCATGAGATTCTCTTCTATCTTTTCCCTAAGGTGCTAGAGCCAGCTTTCCATATCCTCCGCCATATTAGAAATGAAGCCGACAGGCCCTTGAATATCAAACAGTCATTTTTCACTCTGCCAATCTCACAACTTGAATTTGCCACCATCAATTCAGACCGTGACTAGGAATCTTCCGTCCAGTAAAAGACCTCTCATTGGTCCCGGGCGCGGAGTTTCCAAAAAGGGTAGTACCGTTCTTTGCCTGAAGTCTCACTACTGCATCAATTCTACCAGTTGGGAAGTGCCCGTCATCCCTGTATAGTAAGTCGTGTCTAGCCTCAGATTGCCTATCTGCTATGGTTGTCCTGTAGATTGTTTGTTTAGATGCTGATCAATGACCCTGTAAGAGCACCACTTGCCCGTTTCTCTAGTCCCATGTCCGGACTTGCCCACTCGCATCACTGCCCGAGTAAAGTGTACTAGTTCCATCCACACTGAAGCTTAGGATAGATATGTAGTTAGAATGACCTTCTAAGATCTAAAACATTGAGCAGATGCAGCATCCCATATTCTCACAGTTTTTTCATACGAACCGGATGCTAGAAAATTATTTCTCGAGAGCAAGTCTGAGAGATAGCCTGTGTGACATCGGAAATTATCGGTAGACTTCACATCCTCTTTGTTCCACGGTATAATATCACCATCACTAGACCCAGAGGTAAATGGGGATGGGTCGGCGAGAAACAGTACACATTTTGCAGGCGCCTTATGTCCCAAAAATTCACGGATGTGTGTGCTGGTGGTCGGCGTTAGCAGTCATCGGCGTGGTGAGAGTTATGCAGCGCGGGCGGAGACAGTTATGCAGCGCGGAGAGTTATACACAAGATCCTTGCTCACCACCCCTCCCCTTAGTTCCATAATCCTACCTTTCCGGGGGTTTTCTCTTGAAGCTACTAGCATCAGGTTTGACGTAGAGTGGCATTTTACATCCCAGTTTAATCCGATATCAAAGAGCCTTAGAGTTTGAACATATTTGCCCTCTGTTCTGGTAATGCTGGCAGTTCAGACTACCTAATACACAATGCACCTTTGAGCTGCCACGACCATGTAATTTTAAGTGAGAGCGAGCCCGTCAACTAAAGTCTCATGCGAGACTACAAGTTCGATTGCTGTAGAAGTTTCCATAGTGAACTCGTTGTGAGTTTCTGGTGATAGCGCATTAAGCCCTAATAAATTTTGCAGGTGTTGTAAGCAAATAATCGTAATTTAAGGGGAGCCGACCATTGACACGTCGGATTCAGGATATTTATACTGAGGCGGAAGCCGTGGTAGGGTCCAAGTCATATGAATTGTTGGCCCCGTAAACAATATGCTCCGGTACCCAATATTATACACAAGAAGTGCCACAGGCTTTGATCGCTGAATAGGCGATGGTTGCTTGCTAGACGTTGGGTAATTACTCGCTTTGGGTAGTCATGACAGTTGGTTAAGGGCATGCTTTGCACTGTCCTGTACAAACTAACTTCAGTGTAGTCACCAACCTGCATTTTCGTTTCCAAACACAGATTGTGGGGGCAGGCCTTCCAAAAGTGCTACGGAATGCCGTATGATAGTTCTAAACAGTAAAGGCAATCACCAATGACCACTTCTCTACTCGTTCTTGCCGCCTCGATGACGTCTATATTGCACAGCACCTAAATAACATCCCGAAACTAACACTCAGTTGGTCACTAAAGCTGGCTGCTAGAATTATTGGGAAGCACAATTAGAGAGACAGTGCTAGCATATTACTGCATGGCTGACCCAGGTTGAGGTTGCAGCCAGTGCGGCCTCCAACGTAAAGACGGCCAACAATCCAGTTAGACTACTACCAACCCCCAACCTATTTCCTGCCATCTACTTATGACGAAAAAGAGCAGATAATATGAGCAAGAAGTATGCCAAATAACAGAAGAAAAGATCCTTGTTATTGTAGATAGAATAATTCCGATGGACTCCATGCGCTGTAGTGTTCATACAATATGATCCTGGCCAGTTTAGCACGTTCTCGCGCAGAGGGAAGGGAGGGTACGTTACCCTGGCGGCTGGCCACCAGAGTGAGCACTCCCATAGCCCCACTGAGATGGTGCCCGGGCAGGTCTTCATGCAGTAGTGTCCAGTTCCGGGGTAACATCGAGTGACTCTTTTGTAATTATCCGTTGTCTCATTTGCGTGTGGAAGGACGTGGCGCAGCATCGAGCATGGCAGGCCCTGAGCTTGGCAACACGCGATGCTCCGCATTTCCAGTATATACCGTCATTTTTAGCTTTCGTGGGAGATCGGGTTTGATTGATTGCTTATTATCCTTTACTTTGGAGAGAGGCTCCCCTATGGAGTAGGCCATGTTGTTCGGCTAGGATCACGCGTCACGGCATATAGTTGACTATGGACGCGATCCTTCTTACTTAGCTTGGCGACAGTACGTTCTTTGGGGGGTTTCAAACATTGATTTGGATGATTTGTGTTTTGAGGTGCCCGGAGGACAGTAAACGATTTTCAAGCTCACACTATTTTAAATAGCATTCTCACTCTTCAATAGTAGGTTTCATAAGATCCCGCAGCCTGCTTGATTGAGATAGGTAAGAAAAACTTGGCCCACAAGCATGCGATCCCGTCGGGTCTCGGCGTTTCAGGGCTCCTACAGATCAGATGGTTGAGGCAGTGCAAAGCGCATAGCTAATTATTCGAGACTTTGATCGGCCGAAATTCACATGTGTTGAATGCGCAATGAACTACTCAAATTTCCATTTTGGTGGGCTTTCAGATTCGGAGAGTCATTACACCGCTTCTTTAGTTTGAGGATGAACCCACTGTTCCTGGAATATTTTGTTTCTAGAAGGATAGTTACAGAACAACTGGACAACTGTGATACAACGAATGCCTAGCTGCGATAAGACGAAATAATGTCCGCGTCGACGATTACCGTGACAGAATGGTTGTTAGAAGACAAAGTCTATGTCAATACATCGTGAGGGAGTAGTAAATTCCATCATGATGTTTTCCCTGCTGTAGTACAGCTATGTTTATTAGATTGATAAGCAGCCGTAAGCTTATTAATGAAACCGGGCGCTCTTGTAATGCCCTTACTTCATGAACCCGACAACATCGTACGTTGCTATCGTAACTAAGAACCGGATAGCCATTGACGCAAGAAAGATTCCTCCAAAAGGTTAGCTGGTTTGAGTCGAGAACTGGTCTACTAGTATCATTCCACTGACTCCTTTCCCAAATTCACTATGAGTTCTCTCCGAATAACGATCGATGCTGACATATAGTGGGTTTAAGTGGGGGATGTTCGGAGAGTACATCGTCATATTTCCTCTCCGATTTCTAAACTCAGAGATTTAGACATAGAAGTGGTTTTAAAAGGGGAACTTGTATCCATCAGAAAGGAATGTAATGTAATGGTATTGAAGCTATTATCTCTAACTACACCACGAAGAACGCAAATCATCTTTGACTCTCAAACATTCCCATGGCTTCAAATCCAGATGACTACTCTCAATATGATTTGTTTGAGATATTCGATTGCACATACAAAGTTGTCTCCGGTCATTCGATAGGATGCAGTGTCTTAGTGCCAAAGACTCTGTTGGCTAAGATGAAACTTGTTGGACCTCGGCCACTTATGATGCGTTTCCATGCTGGAGGCTGGATCGCCGCTTCTCGTCTGTTTCCCAACTATTTTAGCCCCTGGCAACTAGCTCTTGCCGCTCGACATTCGGCTTTGATTGTAACGCCCGACTATAGAATGCTTCCCGAATCATCTTTGGATGAACTTATGGAAGACATTGAAGACTTTTGGAACTGGGTCCAGACTGAGCTGCCGGGATTCGTACGAAACTAAACGAATGGCGCGGTGGAGGTGGACCTTTCTCGCATCATCACGTCAGGCGAGAGTGCAGGCGGTTTCCTGAGCCTCATAACTGGCTTGAATGAATCATGCTGAAAGCGTTCGCTCTGTCATGGCTGCATACCCGGTGTTCGATGTTAGATCCTCATATTTTACAGAGGATTGTGAAAAGTCCGTCTTTGGCATGCCTCAAATGCCCTTGAATATGATCAAGGAGCACATGGCCAAAGTTAAAGATGGAAGGCTACCATCTATTGTGTCTAGCGACCCAAAAGGTGAGAGGACTGAGTTGATGTTTGCGTTCATCCAGCGCGGGGCTTACCGGGACTCATTCCCTCCGGATCAAAGGCAAAACGCTATCTTGGAAAGACTGGAGGATGGGTCCAGATTCCCCAGAGGTGGTGTCTTTGTGATGCATGGGAGAGACGATACAGTCGTACCCATTGAAGGAAGCTTCATGCTACAGAATGACTTGCTTCGGCTAGACCCTGAGCTGAAATTTCATCTCGCGGCCCGAGATGGAGAACATGGATTTGATGGGACATCTACTCTTGATGAAGAGTGGTTGGCGACTGGATTAGCTGATGTGGTTTCATCTTGGTTAGCCTAAATCGCTTCCAGATCTTCTTGATCGAGACTGGAAGAGAGCTAGTCAGTTGTATTGAAGTTTTAAGCAAGAGCCATTGAAATTCTACTTCGGGCATGGATTTAAATGCCTTTTGAATAACGATGATATACATTGTTCAACATTATTTTGGTAAAATCTCTGTATTATTATGAAAGTAGAAGAGTCTTCATTGAATATACTCTCTCTCAAACCTGCTAATTCCCTGAAAATTCGTAATTACGCTGATATAGTTTAAATTCGCCATCTTATCCCTAGACTGCATCCCCGAGAGGCACGAAAAAGAACGGTAATACGCCAACCAAATTGACCACTCCAGCAATCCAGAACTTGTTTCCCAATGAATTCTGGCCCGCGGGATTGGCGATTGTTGCAGCAATCCGAGTTCCTGCCTGGTATTTGAAAATCAGGGTATAGAACAGGCCGCCCACGTTGCCGCCTGCACCCACGATGCCTGCCACAGCCCCGACGTTCTTTGGTCGTAGATGACCATACACTGAATAGCAAGCGCCATTGGCGGCAAATCCGGTGACGGCAATGAGGACGATGAAGCCCATCACTCCACCCAAGGTGGCGTGGTTGCCGTTGATGTATACGCCGAGCCCGATCATTGCAACGCCCTGGGACAATGAAGTTCCGAGAAGCCAGAGCACCTTGGACTTGAGCCCATAGCGAGCATAGAGCATGTCGGAAACAATACCACCCAATGGACGAGCGAACAAGTTCAGAAGACCATAGGTGGATGCAGCATAGGCAGCGTCGGCAATTGTAAATGTCTCGCTCTTGAACAATTGGTTCATGAGGCCTGGTAGGGCGGCATCCATGGCAGTCTCGAGGCCAAAGGTGAGGAGATAGCAGCTGAAGCACATCCAAACGCGTAAATCGCAGAGAATTTTGAACAGAGAAGAGAGAGTGAGTGGCTCTGGCTGCGCAGTATCGATCTCGTAGATACTAGTGCTAGCTGAGGCCTGGGACTCGTCTGTGTTGGGACTGTCAGAAGACGACATCCCAGATTCCACGTCTTTCTTTCGCAGAACCTGTCCTTTGGACTCCTCATGCACACCCTCGATGAACATTGGTTCGGGGCCGCTAACTTGGTTTCTTTGGGACCACCTCCCGAAAGGATGGTCCTTGCCAAAAACAAGGATCATAGCAGCAACGAGAATAAGACAGGGAACGGGGAGAGTAGGGAAGCAGAGACGCCATGAAAGATGGGCACTGTACCCGGCCTTGATGTATCGCTCGTAGAGTCCGATCATGACGGCAACAGTGACACCTCCACCAAGATTGCCCCAACCGCCAGAGAATGCATTTGCAGTACCGACGATGGATTTGTCAAAGAAAGTTGTTGTGTAGGCTTGCGTGGGCACGAAAGTACCTCCAAGGATCGAGATGAAGAATCTCACTGTTTCCAAACCCTCAATATTGACAACAAGAGCAGCCAAGCCTGAAGGGATGGCACCAAGGATGAGCAGTGCGGCAAGGACTTTTCTGGGGCCGAACCTATCACAGCAAGGCCCGGCAATGAGGCGAACGATTGCCGTGCCACCGAGGGATGCCAGATTAGAGTTGACCACCTGGTCCTGTGTAAGACCGAGATCATCCTTCACTGCCTCAGGAACCAGGGGCGAAAAGGCAAACCATGAGAGAAATGCAACAAAGAAGCCCAGGGTGGCTAGCCAGAAGGCGGTGGAGTATGGGTCCCAGAACCGAAAGAGAGGGAAAGTCATACTTTTCCCGTTCAGGGGGTTGACCTCGGCGCGTTTCCAAAGCGAGGTCCAGCCTGATTTCGTGCTGGCTGGTGTGTTTTTACTGGACTTTTGGGCCTTCTCATGGCTCCCAGCATCTGGTGAGGGAGACATTATGCCGGCAGGGGGTAGCAGGCGTGAGATATCAGACTTCTGCGACGCGGTAGCTTGTAATATGGTGCTCAGAATATGGTCTTTCTGAATTTAAAGAAGGGCGAGCGCAAATTGCCGAGAGATAATTTTGATCCAGGCTATGTTTGTAGATTATTGTAAAAGCTCCAGGCGTTGAATAGGAGTTTGCCAGTGTGGATGGCTGTTGATTTGATGGCTGTTGAGCTGATTTGGAAATGATTCAAGATCTTCCGAGGGTTGGAAGATGATCTTATACTTAATTCACGATTTCGTACGAGGTCTCTTATCTCAGAGATGTCTCATTGCGGCTATCCCTGCATGAAAACACTGAATAACTTCTTCGACCGTATCATTTTGTGTATCGTTGAGTGTGAGATGCGGACAAAAAACGATGGCCAAGGCGCGTGCATAAAGAAAGAAGCAATTCTATTGGACGATAACGAGTTTCAAATCTCCAAGCAGCGATAATGATGGCATCCGGCCGATTAACTCCTAATTAGGGTGGATTCGGAATGTAACTGAGGCTAAGGAGGCCCCCGGACGGCTGTTTATCTCAGTCCAATGGCAGCGGTAGATACCAAACCACTGAAACTGGCTTCTCCGCGGAGAAGATCGTGGGGAGCATTAACCTGCAGTCTCGGTACCTTAATTTTCATCTGCAAGTACCGGGGGCAGTTGATTTTTTCCTCGTTATCGCACGATGCTGGCTTCGTGGATGACGCTGATCGTATCAGGCCGGCGTGGGGACTCCAGCCTTATCTACGAATGAAAGGCTTTTTTCTCGAATGTGATATCGAAATCTGGCATTTCCGCGGAGAGTGAAATGCCCCCCGTACATCACCTTGCTCCAAGCACGGTCGTTGATGTTGCTTGCATGTGGGAAGTTTCTCGTCTGTGGGGATCTAGAACGTCAGCACGGTAGATAAATATCTGAGCTGTGATAGGTCGAGATAAGACTGCCAAAACCGGTGGGCTCAGCCTCAGTATTGGGCTTAGTCTTGGTCTAAGCGGCCGCCAACCCGAAACTAAGAGACACGTGGAGACGACCGACTCCCGACTTACACAATCTAAATTTACGTGAAGGCTGGAAAGGCGGGCCTGAAGGCGATCACAAGGCTAAGGAAGGGTTTGCGTCAATCCCAGACAGATACGCCTGTGATGACCAATGTCAGAGCATGTCATTGTGAGAAGATTATGCACCGGAAGTTTGATATTATGTTGCTATCTGTAGCAAATTACATGGTTACTAGTACTTAATGAAATGTCACCAATCTAGAGCAGAGCTTCCACAGGAGATCTTAGCCGCGGGCGCTTCTTGGCTCGTGATTCCATCCAAGAGCCTCAACCGTTCCTCCATTTCGGCTGATGGGAGAGGACCAGAAATTTCAATGGAGTGATCTGGAACCCCTGCCAGATGGCTGGCCTCTTCCTCAGCCTGCTTCAGCATCCACTTGGATGTACTGAGGACGGCATCCAAAGCATCAGTCGGAGGAAGACGGAGCAAAACAGCGTCATTTTCTTCGTCTTCTTTAGCCTCAAACGTCATGATTGAATAGTCTGAATCAGAACATTTGCCTCCGCCGTTGCTAGGCTTCGGGTCCAGATAATAGTTGCGTTTGTGAAGCGGACATGATACATACTCACGGTCCTGTTCATCCTGTCCAATCAAACCATCGGCTAGGACAAACGCTCGGCGATGCGGACACATATTCTGTGAAGCGCGTAGACCACGGCCCGGTATGTTCCAGACAGCTAGCTGTACATCACCGTATTTGACCGTGGCCGAAGTAGGGGCATCTTGTTGCCGGTCGAGATCCGACAGCTTACAGACCTCGCGCCATTCCCACTTGGCTTCTTTGGCAACATCAAGAACATCAAAGCGGAGAGGAGTGCTATCCTCAGGCCAGTCAGCAGGCCTTTCCTGGCTGCGTTCCGAGATGGACTCGGACACCTTCTGTACTTCATCCGTATTCACAAATTGTCGGAACGCTTTTCGGCGCCCTGAATCACGGACTACATTGGTCCATTCGCAATGGTAGGTGCCAACTAAATCGTCCATCTCCTTGCTCAATTCATCGCAAATGCCAAGTTTGTCATTCACAATGACGTCTTTGAGAGCTGGGAGACCACCTGGATATCTCTCAACCCACCGAGCAGTTCTCTCAAGCTTATCCGCGGAGCGAATATACAGCATGATGAATCGATCCAAAATCTTGACCGCCTGAAGCTTTGCCACGTCTTCCGCAATCAACTGGGCGTGGCGGGGTTTGGCACCACCGTTTCCACCTACAAAGACGTTCCAACCCTTGGGTGTGGCAATGAGGCCGAAGTCCTTGCTCTGCGCCTCAGCGCACTCTCGGACACAGCCGGAAACGCCACCTTTGAATTTATGAGGAGCACGAATTCCCTTGTAGCGGTGTTCAATCTCGGATGCGAAACCGACCGAGTCGCCAAGTCCATAACGGCACCACGTGCTGCCGACGCAACTCTTCACCGTTCGGAGCGACTTGCCATAAGCGTGGCCACTTTCGAATCCTGCCTTGACTAACCTTTCCCAGATGGCGGGAAGATCCTGCTTCTTAGCGCCAAATAGATCGATACGTTGACCACCTGTGATCTTTGTATATAATCCGTACTCGGCAGCGATTTCTCCAATAACAATGAGCCCGGCCGGTGTCACTTCACCAGCTGGAAGCCGGGGGACTACTGAGTATGTCCCGTCGCGTTGCATATTGGCCAGATACCGATCGTTGGTATCTTGGGTCTGCCGCAGCGCAGGTTTCATGATCCACTCGTTGTACAAGGAGCTCAGGATAGAGCCCACGGCGGGCCTGCACGTCTCGCAGCCAAGACTGTCGGCTTTCTTGCCTGTAGATCTCATGACAGCCGAGAAGTCTTTGAGCTTCTTGAATTTGATGATCTGGAAGAGCTCCTGGCGGGAATAGGCAAAGTGGTGGCAAAGATGGTTGGAGACCTCGACGCCTGCGTCCTTGAGGGCTCGATTGAAGATACTGAGCGACAGGGGTATACAGCCACCGCAGCCAGTTCCGCACTTGGTGGAGGATTTGACCTCGCCAAAAGAACGGATGCCTTTGGTCTTGGCACATTCCACGATGTGGCCCTTTGTGACGTTGTGGCAGCTGCAAACTTGTGCGTCGTCTGGTAAGTCATCGCCCTCCTCCTCACCCTCCTTCTTCGCCCCGATGATGAATTCTGCGGGCGATTTGCCAATAGGCTCCCGCTTATTGCAAAGTGCCACTAATTTGACATAGTCTTTGACATCCCCTACCATCATGCCGCCGAGAATGTATTTTCCATCGGCAGTGAAGATGTATTTTTTGTACACATCGGAAAAGGGGTCGCGATATGTGAGTGCCTTGACCTTGCTCTTAACCTCCTCGGGCGACAGGTCGTGGACCTCTTGCGCGGCCCCCCTTCTTGGCCTTGATCCAGGAAGTGGTTTTGAGATTATTCCCCGATCGGCGAAGAAGTCTCCAAAGGAAGCAACATCAACACCCATGAGCTTGAGCTTCGTGCTGACGTCAGGTGCCTTCATTTCCCTTGGGTGATGGTGAGGCCCTTCTGTCAGGTTATATGCGAGTACATCGGCCATCTCAACGCCCGGAGCAATGAGTCCATAGGTTTGATCAAACAGACTGGCGCATTCTCCCACGGCATAGATATTTGGGAGGTTCGTCTTTAGCCAAGGATCAACAACGAAACCTCCACGCTTTGCCGTATGGAGACCAGTCGCTTTGGCAAGATCATCTCTGGGCGTGATTCCAACGGCGAATACCAGCATATCAAGATCGACTATGTCGCCGGCCTCTCCGTTCTTTCCTTCGAGAGAAAGACCAGTGAGGCGGCCGTCCTCACAAACCACATTGTGAACCCTGGTTTGAAGAAGGACCTGTACTCCGAGTCCCCTGACTTTTTCCAAGACCAGGGTACCGCCTTCCTGGTCCAATTGACGACTCAGGACCCAGCGATTTCGTTCAACCAAGACTACTTGGTCGACCTCTTCGAGATCTAAAAGGGCCTTGGCCGCCTCTAGGCCCAGGAGGCCACCTCCTATTACAGCTGCCTTTCGGATGCGGCGGCCTAGAATGGCCGGAGCCTGGCATGCATAATCAATGGTGTCTTCGAGATCCTTGATGGTTCGGTACACAAAGCAGCCCTTGGTTTGATAGAAGCGCTCTTGCGTGATGTAAGGAGGCAAGGCGGAATCAGAGCCTGTGGCGATGATACAATCATCATAGGAGAACACAACACCCTTTGAGGTTTGTAGCGTCTTGGCCTCGGCGTCAAGAGAGACAACAGGGTCGGCAAGGTGATACGTTAGCTTCTGGCTGTGGGACGTGTACCACTCTAGTGGGTTTAGGTATAGTGATTCCTTGGAGCGGTTTGTGAAGTATTGTGTTAGGCCGACTCTGTTGTATGCGATGAGGGGTTCTTCGGCGAAGACTGTGATTTCCCATTGGTCGTGGCCGCCTTCAGCATCGTACTTGAGGAGTTTCTCAATGAATGCGACGCCGACCATTCCCAGTCCAATGACGGCGGCGCGTTTTTTAGTCCCCGGCGCCATTTCTTTGGGTTCCGTGTGTGTTATTCCGCCATTGATTGATTTGGTTGCAACGGGTGCATCTATGACTACCGCAGAGGGCGTCATGGTGGTGACGGATGTGCAAAGACAAGAAGCAGCTGGATAAACCTCTTACGGCCGATCTCCTGTTAAGTGATGCGGTGGGACGATGTTATAAGAACCATACAAGGAAGATAAAAGAAAGGTAATAATCTTCCCCCATAGGTGTGAGACTTTGTTCTACAGCATTGTATGCAAGGTGCTCCGCTACCTTTTTGACCATAAGATATGCAGCTATCTTGCTTGATTATCAAACACTCTCATTGGACTACGACATTGTGAGGGTGTGGTAGGCACTGATACGCCAGAGGTCACTTACACATCACTCAAGTATCTCAATGCTCTGTCCAATCAGCGATCCCGATTACAGGATTAACCTGAAGATCTCCATCGGCCAGGAACTAGAACGAGATAGTGGGGCCTTAGCGTGACGTTCTGCCACTCTCTGTGAGGGTGGCAAGGTGGGAGGCAGAGCCGGCCGCTGTCACCCTGTATTGACTCCCAGCTGCTTGATAAGTTGAGCGACATTGGGAGGATTCAATTGGTTCGGTGTTGCCATAATATTGCCTGCGGGTATAAAACCCTGCAGCATCGCCATCTCAGCTCTCTCCGCGGAGAAAGCTCATCCCCAGAATTGCTCGGACAGACTTCAGATTCTGGGGGCAACCAATAAGAAAGGTTTAGTTTCTTATCAAGCTGTGTTATCTGCAAGTTTATCTCTGTGCGGGCGGGCATCTTATCTAGCTCAATCTACCTGGTCAAGCTAAGCTTTAGTTTACCATTGAGTAAGTCTATTTATTCAAGAGGGCCCTTTCTCCGCGGAGAAGCCAAACTTTGTAAATTTTCTCCTTTCTCGCCATGTAATGCAACGCTCCCGGACCTCTTATCATACCACCAAGGGCAGGACAGGGATATGATGGATATCACATCATAACCCACGGGCAATACCGGTAGCCTAGTTTCACATGCATGTCTAACCGATGCCCTTATCATTCCATTAGCATGGCGTAATTCTTGTTATTGACAAATTGATGAATGCCGCTATCTGAATTGTTAACCCCATCTGCTTGTGCTCCACCGTATCTTGACGTCGTCCGGGTCACGTATGAGAGAGCAGTGGGGAGTTGCGCTCTCTGCACTACTGCTGATGGACTACATTCCAGGAAACAAGTAGACAGGTGGGGTGGACCTTGAATAGCCCCAGTTTCTATCTTTTTGTTTGTGTCCCGGTACCCTGAAATCTGGGACAAATCCCGGTTCACTTCTGCGGTTTCCGTGACTTCCTTGGCCTTGAACTGAGCGTCTGATTGCACATTTTCAATCAGTTTCATGTACATCACATCCCGAAATCCAGTGCTCTTAAATGTGAACAATAATAAACAGCAACCATGGCATCAAAATCTTGGGCATCTCTCGCCTCCTCAGTAGTGACCACTTCTGATGGCGATGACAATGTCTGGAGTTCAGCTGCGTCTATCGCGGACACAACCGACGGTTTAACATCACCAGCATCCTATCTTTCACTGTATTCGAAGAACTTCGATGAACCAGAGAGCGTCGAACTCTTTGCCCCTCGGTCATACTACGATTCGAACTTGTTACCTCCTGTCCCCAGAATCGAACCAACGATACCATTAGCCGTCGACGGACCGACTCCAGATAACTGGGTAAATAGAGACGAGCGTCTGGTCCGGTTGACGGGCAAGCATCCGTTTAATGTGGAAGCTCCCCTCTCTACACTTTTCAGCAAAGGCTTCCTCACGCCGCAGAATCTATTCTACGTTCGCAATCACGGATACGTGCCGCGAGTGACCAGAGATGAAGCAAAGCCATGGAAGCTCCGTGTGCATGGTCTCGTGGAGAACGAGTTCCAGTTCACCGTCGACGACTTGAAAGCCATGTTTCCCACGATCACATTACCTGTCACTTTGGTGTGTGCTGGTAACCGCCGAAAAGAACAAAATGTCGTTACAAAGGGTCTTGGGTTCAACTGGGGTGCTGCCGGGGTTTCGACCGGTCTCTTCACAGGAGTCTACCTGGCCGACATTCTCGATTATTGCAGACCTAAAAATCCGCTACTAACAGCATACCCTTCATACGAAACCGTCGTGCCCGGGCGCGCACGCCACGTCATATTCGAAGGGGCAGATGAACTCCCCAAAGGCAAATATGGAACGTCACAAAGACTAAATTGGGCTATGGACCGGCAAAAGGGCATGCTCATTGCGTGGGCATTAAATGGAGAAGACTTGTCGCCCGATCACGGGTATCCTCTTCGCTTGGTTGTCCCGGGTCAGATCGGTGGTCGTATGGTCAAATGGCTGCAGCGCATCGAGATATCGGATCGCGAAAGTCAACACCATCTTCACTTTTTTGACAATAAGCTTCTCCCTACAGTGGTGTCGGCTGATCAAGCCCGAAATGAGGACAAATGGTGGTATGACCCGAAGTACATCATCAATGACCTCAACGTTAATGCCGCTATTTGCTCCCCCGACCACAATCAGATTGTCACTCTTCAACCAAACTCAAGTCAAACGTTACCTATTGAAGGGTACGCTTACACGGGAGGTGGTCGTCGGATCACCCGTGTAGAAGTTACACTCGACGACGGCAAGACTTGGAGGCTAGCAGATATCACATATCCCGAAGATCTGTATCGCCTCTACCCAGTCCAGAACCACCCCTTCTTTGGCACCCTGGATCTGAGCATGAGTGAGATGAGCTTCTGCTGGTGCTTTTGGAGGCTGGATCTCGATATTATGTCTGATTTAGTGGGCCCAGATGTGAGGGTGATTGCAGTACGAGCCATGGATGAGGCGCTACAGACGATGCCCCGCGACATGTACTGGAGCCCAACCTCGATGATGAACTCTTGGTGGTTCCGTGTCGCTGTCCACAAAGATGAGAAAGAAGAATCCATCCGATTCGAGCACCCGGCTCCTGTGGCTGGAGATGCTGGCGGCTGGATGCAACGGATGAAAGATGCTGGAACCGACCCCAGGTTCCCTAATTTTGGCGGAGAGAGTCCTTACAGTGCCAGTGCATCCAACACGGCCACATCACAGCCTGATGCTTCAAGTGCAAAAGAAGATATCCTAAAGGAGATGTTAGACAGCTCCAAGTCGTCAGTGGCAATCACACCAGACGAGTTAGCACAGCACGCAGATCCAGAGGGCCCAGAACCTTGGTTCGTGGTCCACGGCCATGTCTACGATGGGACCAAGTTTCTGGAGGGTCATCCTGGAGGCGAGCAGTCCATTCGCATCGTGGCTGGAGAAGATGCCACTGAAGACTTCATGGCCATTCACTCGGTTGATGCCAAGCGGATGCTACGCGACTATCATCTGGGCAAGCTCCAAGGATCCATCTCCGCGGAAGCATCTGGAGATAACGCTGAAGATGAAGATCCCAGCAAGCCATTCCTGCAGCCAAAGAGGTGGAAGAAAACATATCTGGCCTCCAAGAGGGTTGTTTCGCATGATTCTCGAATTTTCAGATTCGCGCTCTCACACGAGGACCAATTAGTAGGGTTGCCGGTCGGCCAGCACGTATACGTTCGAGTAAAACGAACGAACCCTACTCCGAGAGAAGTAGAAACGGTACAGCGCGCATATACCCCATACAGCAGCAATTCCCAGAAAGGATATCTGGACATCTTAATCAAGGTCTACTTCCCTGGCGCCCCTCCAAACAGCAAGGAGGGGGATTATCCGGGAGGAAAGATGACCATGCTGCTTGAAAACGCGCCAGTAGGTGCCGAGTCTGAGGAGTTAACAATAGAGCTCAAGGGCCCTGTTGGAGAGTTCACCTACCTTGGCAATAAGCAAGTCCAATGGAACCCTGGCAATCGCTGCCGTTCAATCAAGAGGCTGGTTATGATTTGCGGAGGGAGTGGCATCACGCCCATTTGGACTACACTGAAAGCCATTGCGGATGAGTTCCAGGCCCTCCCTCCAGACGAGACAGATGACCCTATCCAAATTTGGTTGGTATCTGGTAACCGAACAGAAGAAGACATTTTGCTCCGTGAGGAGCTTGAAGAGATCGCGTCTCTCCTGAAACAACACATTCGAATTTGGTATGTGTTGAGTTCTAAAGCTATTGGGGATGATTGGAAAATGGGTCGAGGGTATGTCGATGCGAAATGTCTTGGAGAACACCTGCCCCCTCCCCCGTCTACACCAACGGGAGATGAGCTGGAGGATACCCTTGCACTGGTTTGCGGTCCTCCAGCAATGGAGAAGGGTGTGTCAACTGCGTTGAAGAGTTTAGGATGGGATATCGATCGAACAGTTGTATTCTTCTAATATATTTGAACGAATTTCCTTGCAAACAGATTGACCTGTGAACGGAATGTGGTCCATCTTAGGTGTTTTTTTTTTGCCAAATTATAGCGCTATGATAAAACAAAATCAAGAAAGTTATCACTGTTTCCGACCAGCTTAGGCTAAATGACTGTAAGGGCAATCGAAGCTCATCATACAGTAAAAGATCCAAAGTGCCAGGAGCACGGAAGTAAAAGCTTTCAAGATGACAAAAGCCGTGGCGGAGCGCATCACAGGCGCAAAAGTCGCTATTTTTAGGCTGCTTGATGAGTCACTCGCCGTAAATATGTGAATCATTGCTGATGAGGACTCGTATAAAGAATAGAACCATCGATTGCTCCCGTCTCTGGGTATTCTGTATTCTTTCATTCATCGCCTTTCGAAAATAGACAGACCGCTGTTGCAGACGTTACAATGGAGCAGCTACAAACCGACCTCGATCAGCTCATCAAGCAATCATTCCATTTTGTGCCCGTCAATACCCAGCGCCACGATCAGTGGTACAAGCGCGTGTATCAAGCCAAATGGAAGGATGGGGTTTGCCCTCTGATTCTAACCCCCAAAGACTCACGAGAGGAGTGGACAGCGCAGGTGCACAAGTTTGCAGTCAAGTTTGCGAAAGCAGTTCACGGCGCTATCGATGATGGGTCAAAAATACGGCAAGATGCTCTTCAGGCGGAAGAAATCTCATCTGACAACAAACTCTTTCAGGACGCGGTGCTCGACGAGTTCCAGACCAAGTTCACACCCTGCAGCGCCAAGGAGAATGCATTAACACCAGCTGTGCAGCGGCTCACGTTCTGGACCGAGCCCCAGGAGAACTTCCAGCCCTGGGCAGATGCGGTTCGGGCGCTATTGGCATGTGAGCAGATTGGGCCTTTGCTATACATGGCCCATTATCGCAGGGAAATCCCGCTCAAGGACCTGGCACCGAAGAACGCCAAACTCTGGACCCGAAGACGCTTCGAAACAAATACCACTGGCTGGGGGCTTGGTTTGGGAGAGTCCCTTGAAGTCCTCTTCTTCCTCGAGATTCTCAAGTGCTTTCCCGACGCGCTGGGTAAGGAGGAGGAATGCGAGAGATGGGTCCCTTACACATATGCCAACGAGGATTCGCCTATGCGGCGCTACCTACGAAGCCGGAGCGGCAATCATTCCAAAATCATTTCAAATACGCACGGAGAGGCCCAGCGATGCTTCCGAATCGTGTGCATGCACCAGATGCTATGGGACGCGTGCGGGTTGCCAGCCCTGAATCTAGAGCAATATGTCATCAATACGTTCCTCTCCTTCTTGGGATTTGAGGCGTGGAACCGCTGGCGAGAGGGAGAGGGATATCTGGGAACTGATCTGAACAAAATGAAAGACGAGAAGTGGCTGTGGCAAAATATGGGCGACGACGCCAAGCAGGCTGTCGAGAAACAAAGGGAGCTCGATGCACATGATTCCTCAAGTGCCGTTCCAAAGTCGCCGAGGCCGCGAGACCCCCTTCGATTGCGAGAGCCGAAAGCAACACCAGTCGAGGAACCCAGCGAGGAGGATCTTGTCGAGCTAAATAAGTTGGCAGCGATGGAGGCTGAGGAAGCAACATATGGGCGGAAGAGAAGCACCAAATATCACCGGAATCAGTAGGAACAAGCCAGCACATCGATACAGGTGCCTGCAGCAACACATACAAGTTGTAACGGTGGGGCTCATAGTGATTTCATGACTAGGCACGACTGAAGATATGGATGGTAGAATTCACTTGCTTTGGCAACGAAGTAGCAGATTTGTTTCCGTATTTTAGAGCACAGCATTATTCCTAGCTTAGTTATTTTCTCCCAAAAAAACTATTTTAATGAAATCCCATCTGCCTCATATGTAGCTCCCTGCATATTAGTCTATTATACTATGGTTAGACTTAAGAAGAAGGGGTTGGTATTACTTATAATTACATACATATCTAGATATTCATCGCCCCTACTCGCCCGGCCACGGAGCTTAAGAACTTCACAAATATCTGCACATCACGTGGAGAGCCTTCCGAACAGGCACTAGCAACACAATTCATGCAAGTCAGAAGTCCCGCTTGAAGCTAGAGTTGCTGTTAAGGTTCTGGGCGAAGAAAGGTTGTTTCTCTTTCTTCGTATCTCAAAGCCGCCCTCCCCAGCCCGATTGGTCCAGCAACATGAAACCAAGTATGCTCGTATTCAAGATCGATCGGTCTTGATCTAAGTCTACGCTACAGCCATCGCCAGCGCAAGATCTTTGAAAGAGACCACATAAAAGCTATCGCAAGCGCATTTAGAGTGTAGACGATACTGACCAATCAGTGTCGTTGGAATCCCCTCTCGAACAAGCGTTGCTAAGACCTGCAAGATTATTTATTTACCGGCCACCGCCCTTTTCTTCTGCTAACACATAAGTTGGAATTTCGGTCACGTTCTCATCTCTTTGGTGCCTCTAATGCTCAAAATGGCAGTCAGTCCTGATCAACCAACAAAAATCTTCAACCCAGTGCCTTTGAAAGTCAAGAGCAGCTTTCTGCAGTTCCCCCGACTTCCCCCAGAAATCCGACTAGAGATATGGAGGCATTCTCTCTATTATGAGCGCCTTCTCCGAGTGGACCTTCAGCCAGGAGCCACAGCTGAGGACTTATCACATGAGGATGAGCCATTTGAGACCGGGCGTGCAGCTAAGGAATATCTTGAGACGCATTCAGACGGCTTTATAATCGTCCTGAGAACCAGGGACCATATGAGCAAGCTCTTCCGTGTCTGCTGTGAGTCACGACAGCTTGCGGCTTCTTTTTATCGCGTCAAGGTCCCCTGCTACTTTAAAGAAGAGAGAGTCCCCGCGCGACAAGTCACCCTCTGCCTCCATCCAGAGCTTGATATTTACTTCGCTAGATTCGCACACATGATCTGGAACCTTGACCCCTATCATACCGGGCTAGTAAATGTTGCATTTCCCTCAGGCTTTACCATCACGAGACACTTTGACGAGTTGTTCCAAGAGGTGGATCATCAAGATATTTTACGTCAAGCTTTAGCAAGACTACGCTCCGTCATTTTCGGATACGATGGAGCCCTTGGGCGTGCAATTCCAAACTCAGCCTCTTTTATTGGAAAAGGCCACCTTTCTCGGTCACGGCCGCTCCTAGCCTCTGTTTGCAGATTCGAGCGATTGCCGCAGGATCCTCGACCCATTGAAGAAGAGTTGAAAAAGGTTTACCTACCACTTGGGGACCCGCGGGAGCAGATCTATAGATGGCTCAGGCTTCTGGATAGATGGGAGATTACAAGCGATAGTCGTCCAGTTAAGTATCGCTTCATGATCACATGTGGTGACAGGCGAGTGGAGACCCGCGAGGAAGCACGGATGTCACTTAAGGAAGAGAAGAAGCTGTGGAAGAGGACGATAAGGTATTATACAAAATGGGGAAGGCCCTTTCGAGATGATGATCGGACACTTCCTTCCGCCTACGGGTTCTGGCTCCTCCCTATTGATGCCTTCGGGATGATCCCAGACGCTCACCCAGACATTCGACATGAGGGCAGTCTCAAAAGGAGTGATCTCGAAAAGCCTGCAAATGTGTGGATTTTCAATAATAAGATGTTTTGGGACTTATCGATCCAGAAGCCCGAACTTTGCCTACAACACCTCCCGAGCAGACCGCAACCAACCTCTATGGATGAAGATTTAAAGCGGCCCTCATGGGGTTCTTGTCGTTCGATGGTATTCAGAACAGCATACGGCCACATGATACGAAAGTACTTGGAGTTGTGATATTGTTATTTGGAGTTCTGATATTGTTACTTGGAGTTGTGGTATTGTTATTTGGAGTTCTGATATTGTCACTTGGAGTTCTGATATTGTTTCGCTTTAATACCAAATGATCTAATACAATAATACTATTAAGTTAATTTGTTTGGGGAACAGATAAGCTCAGATTCATCAGTTGGTCTTTCATTACTTCTGCCTATAACGGGAGCACTTGGGGGGGGGTTCGCTACTTCTGACCAAACATGGGGCATAATGGAGATGAGGCTTGCCATTTCACCCTTTCCATAACATCCTGCATTTTCTGACGAGCGGATTATAAAAATGAAGTTTCGCTTGCCTCACACGTAGCTCCCTGTGTTGTTTCCGACATCCTTGTCAGAGATCGAGTCTGTGTGGCCGCAAGTTGCGTCGGTGAAAGATTAGACCTCCACATCATCTCCCTTGCGCGTCCGCTGAAAACTTCGCCTTGCCTTGAAAAAGAGTCTGTTTAAATGTGCGACGCCAAATGTCCACCCCTTGAACCTGACGGTATAGACGAAAAAGAAGAGCAGAGCCCAGTTTGAGACAACAAAGACGGCCATAAGGCCAAGGGCCAGCCATTGATCTCCACTGTGAATGTTGAGAGTCTCGATGTACTCGAGACCATTTTGGTATTGGCAGAACCCGCAGTTGGAAGTATCGTTCGGGTTCTGAAGGTACCCGGATGTGGCTACCTCGCTTACGAAGTGGCCTGCGTATTCAGCGCAGGTGCTCCCCGGGGGCGGATTGAATCTTGCCAGTTCAGACTGACTGCACTGTATGGAATATAAAGGAAGCACCATGGAGAGAATCCCCCGACTAAACCAGGTCACTGGGTTCATGTAGTAGACTGTGTATTTCCACACGGCTGGCATGTATTGCCAAGGGGTGAATGTTGTGGTTATCAGTGACAGTCCGACAAAGAAGCAAGGTAGAATCTAGGTATTCCAAGTGTTAGTAAGGCTAGTCATACTTAAGGGATAAGGAGTCTTACATTGGAGGTTATCTGATATGTTGGGCCGAATGCACCGATCCAGTGACCAAAACTTGGCATGAATAGAGCCCATAGGATAGTCAACGCGTAGGCATATCCTGACACGGAACTAATTATGGGGGACTCTGACGGGAAATACCAGAGAACAAAATAGACAGTACCAGCCAAAATGGATATTGGTATGTCGGCGATGATATTTGCGGTGCAGAATGCTACCCACGAATAAGTTCCGCTAGGCAGTTCTCTGTCCTCCCAGAGATCGCGGAAGGTGAAAAAGTTACTGACAACGCTGTTTACAACTGGAGCAGTCATGAAGAAGGGCATAATGATAGAACTGAGCATGCGGTTTTGGATGGACGCAATGGTGTTGGAGCTATCTCGGAAAGTCTGTGCTTCTAGTTAGGAATGAGCATCTGGGACGATGAGATCGAGACACTTACAAAGCCAACCAGAATCCCCATGGTCAAATGAATGAAAATTCTTCCATAAAAGTAGTGTGGCTCTCTCCAGTACTTTAAAAATGTTCGTTTGGTCAGGAGCTGACATTGAAGGAAAGTCGACGCTGAGAATGACTCAACCCTGGGCTCTCGAGTTTGGGAATTCTCAAGCCCGAGAGCAGCCAATCGGTCAATCTCTTTGACAACTGTGTCTGCCTCTCCGCTTTTGCGCCACTCTTCGTCCCAATCGATTGGTTCCTGGTCATTTTTTACGCTGCTTGCTGCTCGAGATGTTGTCTCCAGGATGAACTCAGCAATGTTTTGTGCAGGTGCTGGACGAGATCCACGCGCTGCGAAGTATTCAACAACGACTGAGCCATTGTTTCCCAAGGGTCCAAAGTAGCTAGTATTTCCTCCAAGATTGAGTGCCAAGATCGAGTCAAATTGTTCGATGAGGTCAGAGGAGGGTTGGTGAATCGTACAGATGATGGCCTGGCCAGAGTCTGCAAGCTTGCGGAGGAAACGAACAACAGAATAAGCTGATTGGCTATCAAGGCCAGAAGTAGGCTCGTCTAGAAATAGGAGCATTGAAGGTTTGGCAGCTGTTGTACGGTAAGTCCACGAACCTCAGGCACAATGAAGCGCAATGGTATTGTGATTTCTTACCGAGTTCAACGCCGATGGTTACTCGCTTGCGCTGTTCAATATCCAATGAGGATACAAGCGCATGCTTGAGCTCATTGAATTCCAACAGGTGGATGAGTCGGTCAACGTAGGCGAGTTTCTCAGCACGAGAAGTCCGGCGATCCTGCCTCAACAGTGCAGAGAAGCGGAGAGCCTCCAGCACTGTAGCTGATCCCTCGTGAACATCCCGCTGCTCACAAAATCCAACTTCTGACTTTCCAATGTGATCAACTCTTTTACCATCCACTGCAATAGTCCCAGAGACTGTGCCAAACTTGTGTCTAAAGGATAGAGTATTCAGCAAAGTACTTTTCCCGGCTCCTGATGTTCCGATCAGTGCTACCATTTGTCCTGGCTTTACATATCCCGTTACACCATGGAGAAGCTTCTTTTCTCCATGCCCATAAGGAATGGTATACTCCAGATCTTTGAATGTGAAGACATGGTTTCCGTGACCCATGTTACCTAAATCAGTCTCTGGGACTGTGCCCTCAACTTTCCGTGATTCAGCCTCGTGATTTGGCTTTGCGTAGACGGTTGACTGGGTATCTGCGGATTGGAGCCGGAACATGTCGACTGCTACCACATTGGCCACGACAAAGGCGATTGAAAAGGCAAAAAGAATGCCGAGATTGCGCCAAATATTTTCTTTGTGACTAAATAAATGTTAGGAATCACGATGGGCCCATCATCGCATTGTTGACTCACAAATCAAATGAAGCACTCAAGAAGGCGAGACCATCTACTGTGGTGTTGCCGACTCCGGCACCCGGAATTCCACACCCTTGGAAGCCCTCCAGAGCAAATTCCCCTCGGGGCACAAGCTGGTCTTGATTGCATTTTAAAGTGATGCCGGTCATCTCACTCGTCAGGACGGCCTCGAACGCGAACGTGAGGGGGTTGATGTAGGCAAACCAGCCAAACCAAGGCACGTCGTTGATCAAAGTGTTGCGGGGGATGTTGTAGCCCGTGTATATGAACATTACATTCATCACTGTTCGGGAGCTGTTAGCTTATCCCATGATAAGTTGAGTCGAATTTCAGAGAAAAACTCACGAATCCCAACGTAGAGAATAGCATCGTCCACCGTGTTTGAAAAGGCTGCCAACATGCGATACAGCGCTGTCAATGCGAATCCGCCCGTGTAAACAAACAAGAAATACGTCCAAAACTTTCCTGCATTAAATTGGTATTGGGCAAGAAAGTAAAACGCCAAACTGAAAGTCGACGCCATGATCAACATGGCAAGCAAGTCCAGAACGGCGCGACCGACAACGACAGCTGATGGGCGACAAAAAGAAAACTGGCGTTGACGTTCTAAGATCGTACGACCTTCGATGGAAGGCTTCAACTCGGCAAATTGGATCCAACCGATGAAGCCAACAGAGATGAAAGTCATGCCGCTTCGAGCAAAAGTTGAGTCGGTAGAACCGGAGTCAATCTCGGAGAAAAGAGACCCGATAACGAGAGCGTTGACGATGATAGTAGCGAGCTTGACGTAAAAGGAGTTTCGGTCGTACCACATAAGCCAAAGCTGACGCTTGATGCATGCAACAACTTGGCGTACATATGAAATGGTGTAGGGGGAATTTGGGGACACCCGTCTTGATTTCGCTGGGGCACTGAATAAGTTTCGACTTCAAGATGAATATTCGGACAAGACTTACACTGGTGAACTGAAGACCTGAAAAGCTCGCTGGTACACATCTGGCCATTGCTATATAGATTGTGTGTCTTTCTTACATCTTCGAGTATCCTCTGGTGATGCGAACTGCGGTGGAACAGCTCTTCAAGCTCTTGTGGTGACTTGTGAGCAAAGTCTCCTCGATCCTGTTGGAATTTCTCATTGTTGGTATCACCAATTGACGTCAAGAAGTCTGCAGTCGTCCTACCCCGAACGAATTAGTTTGGTTTAGAAGAACACCGAGGTCAGATTGAACTCACTGCCTAGGTGGACAATAATATCCCAAGTCGACAAAATATCTTTTAGCTTCCTGGGCAGGCCCTTGGTAAATGACCCGCCCTTGGTCAAAGACGATGACTTTGTTGACAAGATTGTAGATAGACTCGCTAGCTTGATAGAGGCTGATGAGAGTTGTCCGGCCGCTTAGATCGGTGTATGCACGAAGAGCTTCCACAAAGCTGAGGGCTGTACTGGCGTCTAAGCCTCGTGTTGAATTGTCCCAGCATGCCACTGCCGCTCGCGTGGCTAATGTCTCAGCAAGGCTGATGCGCTTTCTTTCACCGCCAGATAAACCCCGAAGATGCTCGTCTCCGATCAGAGTCGAAGACACGTGCCTCATTTTGAAAACCCGCAGGAGCACGTCGATGACATTTGGCGTCCTTCCTCTCTCGCGTCGCTTCGTCTTCGTCGTCAGAGCAAACCACAAAGTCTGCCACGCCGTCAAAGAGGCGAAATGCCTGTCGTCCTCTTCGCAATAAACAACTTCGCCACGGAAATGTCGCTTTTGCTCCTCGGCCGGAATCCCACCATAGCGAACGTCGCCTTCCACAGCCGCATACTCTTCGCGTTGATTGGCAATAGCTTTGAGGAAACTGGAGCACCCTGATCCGGGGCGGCCGAGAACAAGCATGATTTCCCCGGGCTGGACGTTGCCTGTCACATTGTGGATGATTTCATGGTTGGGGATGGTGGAGGAGATGATGGGTATCATGCGGCGGGCCAGATGCCACAGCCCAGGGCCGAATGTGTACCAGATGGCTTTGGGGAGAGTCTCTACTGAGGATGCGGAAGCTTCGACGCCCTGAACAGTTAGGTTCTCGTAAGATACACCAAGGCTTTTAACTGGAGAGCTGTCGGTATTTTCCACCAGACCGCCTTGAAGAAGCTGTATCAAGTCGGTATCTTGGTAATTATCACGACTAGATGGGTTATACGGCGTGTTCTGTCCACTTAGAGACATCTCTGTTGTTTCCACGCCCATCTTGTCCATATTCATTGAATATGACATGACGAGATGTAGAAACACTCTAGGAAATGGGGATCTTTCCTTAGATTCCTCAACTACTCGTTACGAAGTAACTCATCACTCACAGTGTCAGGTGAGTTTGCAGCGTCCCTTTATGCAATTTTCTACGCTTCAGGTCCTCTCGGTTGGCGCCTGGTTCGGGCCGCGTTCGGAGGGATTGATTAGAAATCCACACCTAATAATCTATAGGGGGGAGACCCTCTGCAACCTCCCATCCTTGGATTTTGAGTGCGGTGAGTGATCTGGTCATAGTGGGGCGCTTGGGCATCGTGGAAATCTGAATATGGCCAACCGGAACGGAATATACAGTTAGGGTCAAGTGGACGACTGAATGGGAAGACATGGTAGGGTAGGTTGGATACCGGCCGGGCTCACAAGGATCGATCTTCCCGAGATACCATCCTGCTTACTATTCGTATTTTCTCATGGTTATTCGTAATCAGTTTCGTCGAACAAATACTGTTTATATTAATAATACTTGCCTCTTTTGACCAAATTAAACACTTGTCTGTCTAAAATTTCTCTGGAGGGCTTGCTCCTAACAAGCTAGGCAAGATGGAGAGTGGTGGAGGGACAGGCATATGGAGTCAACTGGCCCCAGTAACTCCTAGCTCACTTGATTCGTACCCAATCATGCAAGAAATGCATTATCCGAAGCTCTACGGATGCAACTAGAGAAGGCGGAACTTGCATTCCGCCCTGCGAGATTGTCAGTTCCACCCTGAGGCAGTTCCTTGTCTGACTCGATAGTATCCACAACCCCACACGGAGATGCGGTCTTGGAGTTTCGGGGGGAAACCCCAAGCATGAATGGGCCTGAATGTTCATCGTGTTCTAAACCCCAATCAGTAACTCCGCGCCATTGACGGCTCTCCCACCGACGTCGTATCTTGCTTAGAGAGGAAAGACTGAGCGCCCATCTACCGTAGTTCTACCATTTTACACGCTAGATGATTCGCCCATCGTGTGTTCCGACAACCGGATGAGAGCCCATTTCATCTCGCCATCCAACTGAAAAGGGTAAGGAAAAAACGCCTCCTTACATTGTCCAATAGCAGGTGCAGGGCATTCAATGATAAAACTCTGTTCGTTCAGCTGACCAGCTGCATGCACCACCAGCGGAAATACGCAGTCTCTGCCCCGAGATTTCTTGACGATGTCTTGTTTTATCCACTTCCAAATCACACATCAACTTCGATGTTGGTCATTATTCAGCTTGCATCGTTGAATCTTCACTCTCAATGGTACATCATTGCATTTCACTCAGTCCGGGAGGACCGGATCGGCCGCTACTCAGTGTAAAACCAGTTGACAAATCATTATTAGACCGACAGCGATACAAACTCTTCTTCCCTTTCGGAGAAAATATCTTTTATATTCATGCATTCCCTTTAGAGCCCATTCTCTTTAACCCCCCCCCCCCTTTCTCAATATTCAGGTTGAAAAATTCTATTTACAATGCCCTATGTTCGCGCTCTACCTTGATGCCCAAAGGAAACCCTTTTGGGCTTTTTCTTGGTCTTACTTAATACTTCGCATCCTCATACTGACGTGTCACAAACTTAAGCTAAATAGAGCCATCCTCGTATGATTCAGGTTCGAGGGGCTATAGATTGTAGGGTGTGATTGAATCATTGCATCACACCACGTCACCCAACCTTGAGCGCTTAGGAATTGGAGTATATCTCCAAAACTTATCCAATGGAAAAATATTCACACATAGAGGCTTCATTCTTCAACCGACTCTTATGAAAGTCTAGTTCTAAAAGAGGTAGTACGAGCCCACTAACATAGTTCGCAGTAAACCATGGCACTCAAGGCATACGAGTGGCAAGCTTTGATTTCCCGGCCTTTCTGCCCTCCAATGAAGCGTGACATTCACGGATTTCTTCCGCATAAAAGGAGGATTTGCAACCCATTAACGCCCCTGTTGGCCGCTCGTCGGCGTACGGAGCCTTTAATATCGTCACCCAAACCCTGAGTTCTAGTACTCAGCCAACATAATGGCAGGAAACAGGATTCAGCATCGCTCGAGGACTTCCCTAGGAAGTGAGAAGAATCTACTTAGGCTTCTCCTGAAATTGGGCTGCCTATTTCTTGGGTTCTTTGTTCCATCATCGATGCTACTGTTGCATTGAAGATACGCCACAGACTGAGGCCAATCCGCAAACTGATCATAGCCCCACACTGACCCCCTAAGACACTCTTCAGTAAACAAGCTGGCAGCTATTGACGCCCAGATTCAATCCTCAATGTACTCCTGTTAAGTTTTACCAAAACCCAACGTGCTTCTTGGCTAATATCCGAAGCCCACGTGGCGGTCTCAGCCTTCAAGTAATGCATTTATACACCGGTACAGTAAACGCAGGGCTTGGGTGAAACCCCGTAATATAATCTGCCTACAATACAGGTAATTAGCGAGTCATTGGCTCACTACCTACGGATAAGAATCCTACTATTTTTCAACTAAAACGGCAGTTTATCCCATGTTCACTCTTCTGCCAAGCATGCTGCCTGGTCAGTGGCCTTTGTCACTATTTTCTACTCCCAAAATGCAGGTTGCCTTGAGAACAATTCTTGTATTAGAAATGCCACGGGGAGTATATTGTTGGGTCAAAGACGTGACTTGACTCGGAGTGGCATCAAAACCCTTGCAGTCAGTCATGTTCATGCTTGTGCCAACTCTAGAAAGTTGGCAGCCAAGGGCGACTGAATCACCCCTGGGTATAATTTAAGACTACGAGAAGAGTAAATTGGTTAGAGTCGTCGCACTCAACTCAAGGATCCTCGGAGGAATCATCAAGGCCAGTACAGAATGTTTCTGATGGGTTGAATCCTCATTTTACCCACCATACCTGAAAGGTGTCCCGCTCAGCACGATATTGCCCTACTTGTCACCGGACGAATAGGCAACAAGTGCACCAAAATGTAAAGCTGCATTCTTAATCACAGCGCCAGGAATCACCTTCGAGGCTAGAGAGATGAAGAGGATCGAATATTAACATATAGTGTCGATCCTTGAGGCCGTCGAAGGTCCGCCATCTCATAAATACTTATCAATAGGTCTACCCTGCCTTGAGATAATCACTGGAGAAACTGTCCCCGGGAGCACGCAAGCTTCTCAACTTCTCAGTATCTCCGAGCGTCCGAAGCTCTGATTCCCATTAGTGTACTAAGAGACCATCAATATATTAAATCAATTCTCATTTAATGACCCCTATCCATTTTGACCCTAAGTTTACTAAAACAGATTTCAATAGCCAGAAACTTCTAAAAATAGTGACGTTCGAAGAAGGTGGGCAAGTGGCTGCCAGAAAAGCAGGGACTGCAAAGTCACCTCTGCAGACTTATTGTGGCAGTCAGTCACAAAACAATGCTTCCTATTGTGTAATATGAAGCAGATAACATTGCCTAATAAGTGCTCAATAATCTAATACTATTGTTATTAACTATTGTCTATCAGGATCTCGGATTAACACACATTTGCAGTCCCTGTTATTCCGACGCCCACTTGCCAGGATACTTCACGATTCCTCAGCAATACCCCTCAACGATAGACTAACGTTTTACAAGGCATCCCCGATGCACAGTACATAAGAATTATACATATCCCCAAGGTGGTGGAGCAAGCGCAGCCTCCGAAATTGGTTTCCCGCTAAACTCGAGGTGGGCCTCGAGTTCTAATATGGCACCAGGGCAATCTCGAAATGAAAGACTGGACAATTCGTCAGACATGATGAGAGCAGCGGAATTAGATATGATGATATAGTGCTATCATCGATAAAAGGTTGGATAGCTTTGATTTATCACCGAATCCGTTTCCTGACAACAAGTATCACAGCCACAACACCACGATCATCATCACCATCACCATCATGGTGTGCCTCACTCATTAACACTACGATAAGCCTGCCTTGTAGAGTTTAATTCAAATTCTAATACTAAATTGAGTGACATAAGTGTGAAACTCTCATATTTTATTCTACTTATAATATCTCGAGCATAACTAGTAGCTAGTTTATTTACCATTTGAGAAAGAATATTAGGGTCTAGTCAGGCGTCATATGAAAAATCAACTCTATCTTCATGGAGTAAAGACACTAATGGGGAAACCAATCAAGTCTTTTGATAAGATAAACTTACCAAAACATGTTACAGCATTTAATGCCGAAACATGCTGCGTCCTGGTAACCTTGGCTCTACGAGAGTGCATATCTATGAAAATGGACTTGGCCGCAACATCGTCGGGAAGATGACCAAACTGTTCAACAGAAATACGCAAAGCTATGCACATAATAAGTCTCCAACGTTGGGACAAAGTACGGGTTATAGCGAGAGTACTTGGGGCGGGCTCGCTGCTTCTAAATAAACATGGGACAAAATGTAGAAGAGGCTTGTTATTTCTCCGTTTCCATAACATCCTGCATTTTCCGATTAACGGACTAGAAATTTTTTCATCATTTTTTGTCTCATAATCTCAGCCTCGGTCCCATAATTAATTCCTTTGAGACACCATTAAAGTGCCTGCCACTGTCAGATTTCGCACACATGTCGCACACGACGAGCCGGTTGCGGAGGAAGACAGATAATACCACCTGCTACATCAGAAAGATGGCAGCGGGAGGTGGAATGCCCCCCAGGTTATCGTCAATGCCCGTCAAAACTGCTGATACGGCCACCTCCGGTAAGGAATGGAACAAATGCCTGATCTTGGACAATCGACACGCCGCCTTATCTCTGATGTGTGATAGTCCGGCTGCTAGTGCCAATCAACAGTGCCTACATCTATCACACGGCCCATCCTTACCCCGCGTTTTCTCCCCCTTTTAGATTCACTCTCCAAACTTGTCCCGTTCGGGGATTCATACCCGAAGGTGTGAGATAGGGAGCGAGGTCATATCGTCACCCGCAGATCATTTCATGCCTGGCCTATGGCAAGCGTATAAGACATCCAAAATGATGATATAGTCCTCCTTTCGCCGAGATTTGTTCTGCACCCTTCCTAATCCTTTCTTTCACACTTTAAACTCGCCATCGTTATTGCATATCATGGACATCGTTAGTGCGATTTCTTCGCCAAGGACGACCCTGGCGACGGTCAGTCTGGTAGCATGTGTTGGTGGCTTCGTCGTTTTGCTTCACATTCTTCTGTACAAGCCAAAGGCACTCTATCATATTCGTTCTTTTCTTCAATCTTCATCGCGAGACTCTTCTAAAAAGCTTTCCGACACGGACTACTCTATGGTATTTCCACCAAGTCAACGGCCCGTTCTTGGGCAATTGATTCCAGTGGCTTCGCCGGGACGTGACTTATCTGTCTCGCCCAGACCAGTCCTCCCACTAGACGCGAATTACCTGTCCGCTCCCTCTTCTTCTTACATTTACAGCGGATTCACGGTAGCGGAGATTAAGGCGCTTGGGAACTTCCCGGACTATTCCAAACTCTCCGGGGTTCCTCACCCGACACCTCTCAAGCAATTCGATATTGATAAGGCATTACCCAGACCTTATAGACCTTTTCGATGGTCATATCACCAAACCATGTGTATGTAGGACTGCAGCAGAGACGTTGGTATACCACCACTGACAATAACAGCTTTCAAGAAACTGGAAACAGACTTCTGGATTGAGCTGGAAAGCACATATCGCGACCGCGTTCGGCAGCGACAAGAGCTTTTTGCGCAACACGGAAAAGATGTCCTACAGGCCCTTCCCGGGTCGGAGCTTGCATGCAAAGAACTCATGGAGATGGTATTGCAGTTCATCTCCATCAGATATCCTGATTGTTTCCAGCTGAAGGGCAATGTTTTTATCAATCATGTTCTCGGCACAAAAGACGACCTTTCTGCGAAGGATCCTTTACTCGTCCTGTTGGATAATGTCCCGGAAGACTTTGGCATAAGTTTGAGAGACCATCAAACAGGTCGCTATGTGCTCCGAGCCGGCGTTATTTGCTCATCCGTTGATTGGAACTTGGGCGAGAAGATAGGCTTGGGCCTGCCTGCCATTCATAAGCGTGTACCAGACTACAAAGAGAAGATGGAATTAAGCATGGACAGGTTAGTGGACAATTACATACGGGGGTAAACTTACCAAGTCGACGGATTTCTAACGTTTGATGCAGGTTCTTTACCAAGATGCCAGCCAGTGGCCCAATTCAGAGAGGGTCGTGGGGACTCGAGATGGGTCAGCCTCTCTATCTTCCCCCAGGAAGTGAAGCCGTCGAGCACAGAGAGCACCAGCGACCGGACCTACGCTCTGATGAGGTACATCTGCGCGTGGATTGGCAGACTTTGCGCCGGCTGCCCTTATCGGGTGCGATCGTGTTCAATTTCAAGGCATTGTTTACTCCTCTCTCAGAGTTTAAAGACGAGCCATATATTCCTTCTCTTGTTCTCAAGATTCTAAACGAAGGGAACGAAGGGATTATGAAATATAAGGGTACGTGGCATGTAGAGCATGTGGCGAAGCCAATGTTGGAAGAGTACGAGCGATACCAGATTGCTCAGGGCTTAATGAAGCCAGAATGGGAGCCGGCAACATTGGATGAGAGTCCTTTCTTTGCGGGCTGGGAAAGAAAATGGAACCTCCACTAGATTACAGGAAAGAAAATCGATTTGCAGAGCAGGTTATCATCTTTTGCAAGAAATTCTCCACGCGCGTCCCTCAGCCATTGGCATTGTGATCCAGTGCGCCGCCCTCATACAGATGACGCGGCCGACAATGTACGGAGGATGTCACATAATTACGACAATATGTGTCCAAAAGCACGAAGAAAACAAGAAAAAATGAAGCCCCCAATCCGAAAACTTAAGCACGATCTATGTATGCAGACAGGGGTGTCAATAATTGTGACTGAATTCTTTTCCTTCTGCGCCATCAATCTGCCTCGTAGGAATTTAACCGCTGGCAGCCCTCATAATAACCGGATCTCCCCTCTCCTTCCCGCAACGCAAAAACGGCCAGAAGGTCTGGTAATGCGCAATCCAACGCTGTTCAAACGCGAAATACGAGCCACCTCCGGCATTAGTGGCCTTATACGGTGGTGGGCAAAAGCAACAGTTTTGAATGGAAGCGCCCTCAGGGCGTTGATCTTCCGATCCAGGCGCGAACCAATGAGGAAAGCGAACATACACATCAGCTCTAATCCAACGATCGTCTAACAGACCATATGAGCAGATCTTCTCGAATGAACTTCGAAGAATGATATCTCGTGCTGCATAATAGCTTTTAAGTAAGCCGGTGCCCGCTTTAGGATGGGGCCGAGGCCAATTAAGCTCGCGATCAGCGTGATGGCCGGGGTGATCATTTTCAGCTTTGCCAACTTTAGTAGAAGATGAAACGCACGTTCATCAGCCCTCACTCATGGGGCGATCGCACAGTTATCCAGAACAGGCATCTTTGTCCCGCCAAGGCTGATCCAGCAGGGTTGATTCTCTTCATTTATGAAAATCAACCAGAACTTACTTCGGTAAGCCTGGCGAGCGGCTTAATTAAATAGATGTACTTCCCATCTTATATCGTAGCACAGCTCTTCTTATCACTCGAAAAAATTAACGATCTCGATATCCATTGCCTCATTGAAATCATGAAGTTCGCTACTCTCCTCGCTTTCACCTTCACCACAGCTGTGGTGGCCGCTCCCACCAGTGAGGAGGGTCTTGTCACTCGACAAAACGATGTGACAGACCAGATTTTGTTCAGCATCACTCTTCCGGCATTTACTACTCGCCGAAATGCAAAGAACCCCCCTACGCTAGATTGGTCTTCAGACAACTGCTCCTGGTCTCCTGACAACCCTTTTGGATTTCCATTTGAGGTACCCATTGCTCCCCGAGCTCCACCATTCGTGCACTAACGGTTTTAGCCTGCTTGCTACCGTCATGACTTTGGATACCGCAACTACAAGAAGCAAACCCGCTTCACCACGGCCAATAAATTGAAAATCGATAATAACTTCAAGAAAGAGTGAGTTCCTCTTTCTTCAATGACAGGGTATCAAAGTACGCTACTAACAAAGATGCCTTCCTCAGTTTGTATTACCAATGCAAGAGCCAAAGCCTCAAATCTGTTTGTGAAGCTCTCGCCAATGTCTATTACGAGGTAGTTCGGAGAGTTGGAAAGCAAGCGGCCTCCTCGTTGGCCAATGCCAAATTGGATGATGACTCGTCCGCTTATGATGCTGCTGTTGCCAAATACGAAGAGGAGGTAAAGAAGGCTCGGGAAAGGGGTGACCTTCCCGCCGAGTAGGAAATACGTGAACGATCATCCTATCTTTTTTGCGAGATAGAAGCACATATCTATTCATACAAATTGAATCTCTGTTCTCACGGCAGTGTGGGATCCCGCTTCGTTCTCGGATCATAACCGAGCTTCCCTGAACCACTATAACTAACGTCTGAACCTATTGCCAAGGATAAATGTGTTGTACGTCTAGCGTAGTCATGTGCTAACAACATAGAATAGCTTAATCTGCTTCATTAAGAGGATTGTCTGAAATTCATAGTTACCTTAATCAAAGGAATCAACTCACAACCTGTACCGTTCTTTCCTTACTGGATCTTCAAAGTACTACTACTTTTAGGAAATCTATTCCCTACGATCCATACTGTTTCTTTTTGACCTTTCCAGCAAGAAAAAGATGTACATAAGCTTAGATCGATCCTTATGAAGACTAATATTAGTAGCGAGTTGACTTGCGTGAGCTTCTTTTGAAATCCCAGAGCGTGTTTAGGGTATGAAGAAGGTCGGCTATTTCCGGCTGACGTCGGTTATGTGATAATCGATAAACCTGATTGAGCGGCAAAGCACGTGACTGGCTCCGCTTCGCCCGAGGATCGGAATAAGGCCGATCAGCGGCAGAAAGTCTGGCTCATCTCAAGAACGCGATTGCTGTGTGCGCCCACGCAAAGGGTCGAGGCGTTGTTACGCACCAAGTGCTGGCCATCAACTAATTACCCAGAGAATAACCAATGCCTCCGGCCGGGTCTTCGCATTTCACCCGCTCTGCTAACGCGTATGTATGATGATGCCCTACTTTTCACATGCCCCCCCGCCGTTGCTATAAAATCCCGCCCTCCCATTGGAAGGGCGCACGCCTATCAGCTGGTTTTCCGAAAATGGAACTTTTCAATTGACTTTTAGCATAGATGTGACTCGTGTCGACGGAGAAAGGTGAAATGCTCAGGTCACCAGCCATGTCATACTTGCAATCGCCAGGGCTTGCAATGTGTGTTTGGCACTCGTGTTAGACGCGGTTATTCTGAAGCGTGGGTTCCATCTCCTGTTAAGCGGCACCGAACTTCTCTGATGGAATTGTATTTGTAGGTATGTCCAGAGTCTTCTAGACACCATTAAGCAGCACGAGGAGCAGTCGGATGGCAGACCTCCAAGTAAGTACTCACCAACCTTTGATTGCATGCTGCCATTGGTATGTAAGCTAACATAAAATAGCACACCCCCCTCAATCCAGCCCATCAGCATCTCTGCAAACCTCTCCTGCGCAAGCTTTGACTACGACTGAGGGAGCAGCCCCTGAAAATATTGCACACAGCATTCATGGAGACTTCTCACTCAGCCCAGGTTGGTTTCTCTTTCATCTACGTTCCCCTGATTTTGCAATCCCGTTAATTTTTGTGTAGCTACCGAGCTGGCCCCCGGGCCTGCTTTCGAGTCGCGTGTGAGATCAATTATGCGAGAACATGTGGGCCACTATTGGGGTTCCGGAAGTTCGACTGATGCCCCTAGCCTCGTGGTTGATTCGATTGCAGAGAGCGGCTCTGGCAGTCGTTGGCGGAACACAACGGAGCTGGTCAATGATACAGCACAACCTGTGTTCTTATCGAAGACTGAGTCCCATAGGCTTTTCGATGTTTTTGTGTCTCTGATGGGCATCAATCAGCATTTTCTTGATCCACGAAGCTTTGCGGATTCGATTGATTTGCTGTACACAAACGAAGCTGTGCGGAACGCGCAGATGCAAACCATGTGGTTCACACACTACCTGCTGGTTATGGCTATGGGGATGCTAATTGGGTCTCCGAGTGATAATCTGGAGACGCCTCCTGGAAGTGCCTACTTCGCAGAGGCCATGAGAAGACTTCCTCCATCACATGAGCTGGGTGCCCACGGCATCACCTCCGTTGAGATACTCTGCCTGGCAAGCTTGTATCTTCAGTGGACTGACCGGAAACATGACGCATACCTATATGTATGACTTTTAATCTTGAAGCACTGCTGTTTGATTTTCGAACCCTACTGACAAACGGGTAGATTGGAATCGCCGTCCGCTTGGCGGTAGCATTGGGGTGCGCTTTACCCCGTGACGAACAAGAAGGTCTCTCTTCTGAGAAATGTCATCGCAATCGCGTTTGGTGGACGACATACATGCTTGACCGGTATGATCCAAGGCCACGATATTGTCTTCGGGTTACTAACAGCTTTTAGTCGTCTCTCTGCTGGTCTTGGTCTGCCGATGGGGGTTGATGAAAGGCAGATCAGGGCAGATCTACCAAAGCCGGCAGCTGGTTTCCAACCTCCACTCCCACTTATCATTAATATTCAAATCGCTCGTGCTACTGGAGAAATTATGACCAGTGAGTTGCTGATCACTGCGGGGCGTGAAAACCGGACATGCTGCTTACGCGTTACATCCTAGCATTTTATGGAAACACCTCCATCTCACAGGTCGAACTTGTTAGGAGGATACAGAATTTGCTCCAAAGCCTCCATGAGACTGGGAGATCCATCCCCGCAAACTTTGTAAGCGAATTTGAGAGTTCACATGGCAACGTGAGCAGGACGAATGCATCGCTCTACCTCATGCTCTTTCAGGTACGTACTCTGTGCACGAACTCAACACTCTTCTGCCTCCTGCCTGTTGACCTCCTTCGTGAAGGCTATTATTCTTTGCATTCGGCCTGTGATTCTTCAATGCGTCAAGGAAAAAGTGCAAGCAACAAAAGAAAACCGCCAGCCAGCACCAATATCACCCATCATTAGTAGGCTGTGCTCTTCTTGTAGAGAAGCTGCAAGTAAAAGCATTCGGATTCTGTCCAAGCTAAGAGAAGACAGAAGTATTGGTACGTGATTTGCCCTATGCTATCGAAACCTGGAACTGATTATTGTCTAAGCTCTATTTGGATACTTTGATTTGGATGCAACATTTTCAGCCGCTTTCATTCTGGCCATGATGGGTCTGGTAGAGGGATATGAAGAGTCACGACCACCAGAGGGACTGAGCCAATCTGCCATGATCCTAAAGTATTTGGGCAAAGCAGGAAACAAGGCCGCCGAACGGAGGTTAAACGAGCTTAGGCAGTTCTGCCTTCATGTCTGGACTCCTGAAAAGCTATCCGGAGAGTGGAAATGGCTTAGGGAGGAGAAGGCAACAAGAGTAAGCGTGTCGAACCCCGTGGGAGACCCTGGAAGCGCAAGCGATACCACACCCTCAAATCCAAACAACAACAGTGACCCAGCAGCCGGAACTTCTCTTGGGCCTGGAATGTGGACAACGTGGAATCAGATGACCCCAACAGGAGAATCGGACGCCGCCCTGCTCAACTTTGATCAATTTGATGATTTTCAGATCGATCTCAGCCATGAGATGGGCGATATCTACTCCAGTTTCAATGATCCTGCCTTACCCCTGACAGGCATTGACGAGGTGGACTGGGCGGAGGTTGGAAAAATGTTCCATCTTAGAGACTAAGACATTATTGAATTTTGTTTCTTTGGTATTGATACCCAGGATATGTATTACTTAAAGCTGTTTCTCTAGTTGCACAACGGTGTCCAACGCCGAAACATTTGCGGAAGCGAAGGTCTCTGCGTTGACTGTTGGCAAGGGCACTCTGGCTTTTCCACTTCCATACCCGAACCAGTGCAGACAGGCGGTCTTTACGCCCGAAATTCCAAACTTGACTAATTCCCAGTCCGCCTTTGAAAGGTCGGCTTGGATCGCACGTGCCTTCTCAAGCTCTCCCGCCTGATACAGCCTGATGACCTCTCCGTGAACCTTGGGTACGACGTTGGCAAGCGCCGAGATGACACCGTTTGAGCCAGCGACGAGCCCCGGCAGCATAAAGTCCGCCTTGCCTGCAAATGGAGCAAATTGGGTGCTGGGAAGTGTGGCAGAAACACGCTGTAGCTTGCCAAGGTTGCCGCATGTGAGCTTCACGCCCACGACTTTTGGTGACTGCTGGGCTAGATCGATGATTAAATCGGAGTCGATATCAATTCCGCTCGCTACACCGGGGAAATTGTAGATGATGAGAGGCAAGGCAGATTTGCTGGCGACCTATACACTCTGTTAGGATTCTGGTCATAATGCATTGATATCTTCTTTGAGAGCTCACCTCAAGATAAAACGTCTTGATAACTGGCTTGGACATTGCGGCTGCCCAGTAGCTGGGAGGAAGTACTAGAGCGAAGTCGGCTCCTGCTTCCTTCGCTGTCTCGATATTGCGGATCGTCTCCCGAGCGCTGTTTGCGCTGCACCCGCTTATGATGACAGCGTTGCTCTTGGCCTCTGTGATGAGTTTACGAGCGTGTCGGATTACTTCAATCTTTTCTTCGGGGAAAAGATGGGTGGCCTCTCCGTTGCTGCCATGGATAACAAGCCCTGCAACTCCAGATGATAGGAGGCGCTGGATGTGCTGTGTGACTGCGTCGAAATTGATAGATTCGTCGTCATTGAAAAAACAGACCACTGGAGTGTACACTCCGAATGGTGGTGTTGGCTGAGAGGTCATTTTTAGAGCTGGTTTTGATTTTGTTATTGGTATCTCGTGCCTTGCAGATGACTGGAAATCATAAGCCATAACCTGAGATACTCTTTTATTATATGATGGTAATATCTAGAGCAGGCGAGGTAAGGCATAGCTGTCTTGAAGTGAACTGTGGCCTACACTCCTCGGCTTCGATCCGAGCAGCCGAGCGAGCCTCCACATCCTCCACTTCTTGGCGGGAGATCCAAAGAACATAACTGGAGTAAATGAGAAAAAACAGACACAGTAGAAAATAGTTCGAGTGGAGTGTGGAGGGCTTATCTTTGCACTAACTTCTGAGTCCTTTCGTCTTACAGCTCGTTGTGTAGGAAATACTGTTGATCGCATATTCATTTCAAGCGCCATATGATTAGCGGAACATCCCCTTGCTGGAAAAGCAATGATCTAAATTTATAGTCTGGATTATATTAATATGATAGATGCTGGAAACTATATGTTAAGAAGACTTTCTGAGAAGTCGCCTCATAGCTTCTTTCTTCAAGGCATAGTATTCCTCCTCCGTTCTCGTGACAGCATCTCTATTTTCCACAGCACGGCGCAACAAGTATGAGATACACTCTTCTAAAGTGCCCCAGCTGAGGCACTTGTAGGCCTCAGGGGGGATGGCGCTACCGTTATTAACAGCCTCCTGTTTGAGTTGCAACAGGGCACAGCTCACACCATCTGCCATTCCGAGTAGCTGTCCGTATTGTACTTTGGTCAGTGGCAAGCCTTCTTTCTCGTGCGCCTGTTGCAATTCGTACGCCTTTAATACACTCGCACGGTTGTGTGTGGCAAGAAACAGTTCCGATCTTGGTAGTGGCTCATCGACATGCTCCTCTAGTGGGTACTGCCCATGAAGCAATTTGTGCGCAATGCTATCGTATGAGATGTCGGTTTCCTCTTTGGTGTCATTGATCAAATGGCGAGGCTCCGAGTTAATGTAAGCCCCTCGAACAAGTTTGATCCCAAGAACAAAGTCTCCTTTTTGGGCCTCCTTGAGATGTTTCTGCAGCACTTGCGGTGTGCGCTTTAGATATGCCTGATACGTGTTGAACACTATTGCTTGGCCGTTACGGTTATATTTCTGCATAAGTTCCATGGCAACAAGGTCGATTCCTGTCTGGACAAAATGTTGCTCTGCGTCCACTAGGATCCGAGCTTTTCGGTTTACTGCTTCGTTGCACACGTCTTCAAGAGCTTTGAACATTTGCCCAGGGATGGGCTTCTGTGTCTCGAGAGCACTGGATACCGCAGGGCCGGCCCCAGTGAATCTATGTCATACTCAGCACTTGAAGTTGCGAAGGGGATTGGAGTCACTTACTTCAGAGCCAGGTAGTCACCCTCGCCAATCATCTCCACTGTCTTTAGGACACCTTTTCGCCACTCTTCAATGGCTTGATCTTGTGGGTGTTCTCGCAGAGCACCTGGGGTAGACTCATCTTTGGACTGAACTGCACCGTCTCCAATATCTTCCTCAGATGTTTTATCGACCACGACTTCAGCTGCATATGTAAGAATCACACCTCTGAAACCCATGTGCTTAATGCTGTTTATCGTAGCCTTGACTTCTTGAGAATTCTCTCCAGCGCAAAAGTGATTGTAAAGAGTCCCTTTGAATATCTTCCGAAGCAGAGGATTGTCTTGTAAACTCAAAAGTCCCTTTCTAGGCGTTGAGAAGAAAGATAGGATCGATAAAGCTGGACGGAGAAGAAATCGATGAGTGGAGACAGTTGCAATGAGCAGTGATCGCCATAGCATCAAGTTGGGGAGTAGCGCATGGGGAGGCAATTTGTTGGCTGAAACAGCCTTCCCACCCGTTGCCGTGAATCGAACCTGAGGTTTGTTGGTATAGATGAACGAGTTTGAAGCGCGGTTGACTCTGCTGAAATTCGGGATCGAATGCCACCACCCGGTCTCAACTCTTTGCGACGCCCCGATTTTCTGCCACCGCATTTTTGCAGCCATTATTACTTCTTCACCAGCTTGTCTATTCCAAAGTCGAAATGGCTTTCAGTAGAAATTGGCCGAGGAGCGGAGGCTGATCGATCTTGATAACAGCATCCATTTGCGGGGTTTGGCTTGTACTACCGTTAGTCTCGCCTTTATCGGAAGAGATTCCGTAGTCAACACCAAATTCAGTTCTAGTTTGAAGATAATGGTGGGGACTATTTATCACGACGATTGGTGACTTCTTAACCCTCCCTTATATTTTGGCTTCACCTCTTATATTGATCTACGAAATACACCTACTTTCGATCGGTTCGTCTAAAAAATTTCCATTTAGTCTAGTTTTCTAGCCCTTGATCGATAGCTTCATAGGATAAGAGGGCACTGGTTTCGTGTTGGGCATTACCCATGCGCGAGCGTGGGCATCATGGTAGCTTGCATTGGGTTATCTATTTAACAATTTTGCTACTTTTGTCCCTGCTCCTCTCGGACAGAAGCCGCGATGGAAGCCGCAACATACTTCACGTTGCTATCGTTCAGACCCGCCACTGAAATGCGGGAGTTGTCGGCCATGTAGATGTGATATTTTTCTAGCAACCTTTGTTAGCATCTCTTCTGTTTCTGAAAGCTTCTTCAACGTCAATGAACTCACCCCTTAGCTCTACGACTACTTGAGATGAGAGACCCAGGAAACCGAACATGCCTGTCTGGTTGATAAGATGTTCCCATGTGCCAGGTGCGCCTAAAAATAAGTCAGTGGTTTTAGTCAACATTTAACAAGGCGAAGAAGCTTGTTCTCACCCTCCTCGCGCAATGCATCATAGAGCTTTTGTCTCATGGTGCGAATGCGACCACTCATTGTCAGGAGGTCCTCAGACCACTGCTTTTTGAGTTTCTCGTCTGTAAGAATAAGATGTGCAGTTTTAGCACCGAAAGCTGGAGGGTTGGATACTTGTGATCGCTGTATTTGCTCTAGCATCGACTGGCAGTCGAGTGCGAGATCCTTGGAGGCTGCATGGACTAGCACGGCACCAACTCGCTCACCGTATAGACCCATAGACTTTGCGTAAGATACACAAATTGCGGCCTCCAGGTTGAGCTCGCCGATGAAATGACGGATTGAGAAAGCATCTTCATCGACCGAACCAGAATTGAAACCAAGGTATGCGGCGTCGAAGATGGGGAATAGATTCCTGCTCTTCATGATCTGACCAATTTCACGCCACTCGTCCTTGCTAGGGTCACATCCTGTTGGATTATGAGCGCAGGCATGGAGTAGAATGACTGAGCCTGGTGGCACGGTCTGTAGCATATTCCTGTATGATGCCATGTCGACTGATTTGGTGACAGCATCGTAGTAGTTGAATGTTTCGTACTCCAACCCAACGTCCTTGATAACCTGGAAGTGGTTACCATAAGGGGGGTCTGTGATAATCACCTTGGGCTTCGGCGAGTTTGTGCGGGCGATGAGCTTGCCGGCTAAATGCAAAGCACCTGTTCCCGAAAGACTCTGGCATGTGGCCACCTGTATATCACGCAATCAGCATCAATAAGGCTCTGGGTCTTTGACAGTAATATACTAACATGCGAACCCTTGGTGGAGAAGAGCTCCTCGCCCAAAACTGTACGTGCTACGGCTTCTCTGAAACCCGCATGGCCCAGAATTGGTAGGTACTCGTGAATCAGCCCTTGCTCTTGCAACAATCTGCGCGATTCTCGAACTGATGGCAGAATCCACGGGTTTCCATCGCCATCACGATAGGCTCCCTGGCCAAGATTGGCCTTCACAGGGGATTCATCTTTGAGATATTCGGCTGTGAGCTCGAAGATACGATCGGGAGGGATGCGTTGTGCACCAGTGAAGAAGGTGGACTTTGAATTTTGTGCTTCAGAACCCATTTTGATGACTTTGAATATCTGATAAAGATGAATATCAATATTTGGGACAGGGGATAGACAGATCTCATGTGGCTGGCATTGCTTTTAGATGCTGGACTCTGTGGAGTTGTGTCCGACGTCGGGCGCCAATTCTCGGGTATGATCCGGCCATCGAGGAGACCGGAAGCCCTTCCGAAATGCACTCACTTATCGTACACAATTCACTCCTTGATTTCAATTCCTTGGAATTTTATTTCTTACTAGTAGTATATTACTAGCTGCAGGACAAAGGAGGAGACAAAGGCCTTTACCTGCGATGGTGTTGTGGTGCTTTTTCGTAATAATGCTTTCTTGTTGCTCCTGAGCTTAAACTCCACAAGACTAATAAGGGCAAAAACGACGACATGTGATCAATGTCAAACTTTTTTTGAGCTGGCCAGTTCTGCCTTTGCCTATTATGTAATTTTTTGTCTTATATAAACTCAAGCATACGTGTAGAACCAAACCATCTGGGGAGAATTTCCCGTGTTTTCAAGAACATCATGCATTTGCGCCCCCGTCAACAGCGTATTGCGCCCCTGTAACATATTTAGACTCATCACCCAACAAGAATGCAATGACGCTCGCCACATCCTCCGGAGTCCCCAATCTTGGTATCGGATTGTTGGGTGTAAGATCGGGCATGTCTCTCTCCATGTTCTTTCGATGCATTGGAGTGTCAATGGCGCCACTGTTTAGATGACCTGGTTAGATCTCGTTCATGGGTAAGTCCAACATCATTCTCTCTGGTACGTACGGTTCAATAACATTAATTCGCACTCCTCTTTGGCCAGCTTCCAGAGCTGCACTCTTGACGAGTCCTGTCATGGCATGTTTTGATGCAGAAAACACAGCTCCATTCTTGAACCCCCGGCGACCAAACATGCTTCCCACACACACCAAGCTGCCGCCCTCCTCAGGCATGACACCCTGTCTGAGAACTTCACCAACAGCAATGAATGTCGCGCGAACGTTCAAGTCCATGATGAAATCGTATTCTTGGTCAGTTGTATCCGAAACAGGCTCATGGCCAAGGAAGTGGCCTCCTGTTCCTGCAACATTGGCATATCCATCCAAACGCTTAAACTTCCGTTTCGTCATAGTTATGAAAGAATTAACATCGTTTCGCTTGGTGACGTCCAACACCTCGTAATGTAATCTTTCTCCGTAGATTCCCCCATGAGACGAAAAGGCGTGATCGAGAGCATCTGCGTTGACATCGCCAACGCTGACGGAAGCTCCTTTGTCCAGGAGTAGCTTCACCGTGGCAAGCCCGATGCCAGACGCACCTCCAGTAACGATGAAGACTTTGCCCTCCATAATAAAGTAGTGGTTAATTTGCAACAAAATGTGGCACATCCAGCCGCTGCTAGGCAGGTGTTGTTTAAATACCCGTTGTGTTTTAACCCATGACGAGTTTGGGGAAAGCTAATGCAACCAGCTGACAAGCATCCACCAGCTCATAAGTCGGACCGTGTACTTGTGGGACCAAGTAATAGGCTGGAAGCATCAGGTCTCCAATATTGAGAATTCGTTCCTCTCCTGCATTACGCCGGGTTGATCGGATCAAATGTCAACGCCACGTCCCCTCGAGAAAGGCGCCAGTGGTTACTTGAATGAATAACTTCAGAACATCCTTTCAGAAGCCATCCCCAATTCCGTGTAAAGGCTTCAGTAACTTCCCAGTTCCAAGGATTCCAGGGGTCTCCCCATACAATTAGACCAGTCCAATCACCACTAGACGTGGTGTTATTCTCGACAATGTCATTCCAGAGTCGTATCTCCTCCTCCTCAGACATGCCCTCTGCAGCAATCAGAAGGTTGTCACGCATCCTTGGAAATGGAAAGAGGTCTATCCATGGATGATGGGGTGTACGTGACTGGATGCTAGTAGGTATGAGAGTTTCGGGGAGGTAGGAAAACTCGTCTGCGTAGGGGTTTGTCGGGCCAATGAGCCCGATGTGTGATAGAGAGTTACAGTTAAGCCAGTCCACTCTGAGCCCTAGCAACGATGCATTGCTTGTTAGGCTACGTATAAAATTCAGCTGAAGCAACCCCAGGAGTTGATCCGCTTGCGGCTGGCCGGCGTTGTAACTCTCTAGAGCCTGCTTGGAAAAAGCCTCTAACATGACCCGTTTCCGATCGGCGTCCTGCCTGGATGTTTCCAAAACGGATTCGGTAGGGATAAGTACCGCTGCGTTAACAGTGTGATTCCTCCTCCTTTCACGATCTACATATATCATCAGGGGTTAGAGTGAGTGGTGGTCAGATTTAATGCGTTAACTCACATGCGCGCTGGTTCAGCATATTTTGCAATCTTTTGCGCTGTTTTTGGTCGACGACACCAGCCCAGTCCTCTCTTTGATTAGAAGTGAGGACCTGATGCGGCATCTGATTAAGTGGGATAAGTAAGATACCAGGATTCGCGGAGCGATGAGGCGTCATGGTAGTGATCGGTGTCGGCAGAGATGATGTTCAAGTGCATCCTCTTCGGTGAGCAACACGCCATGACTAAATATGCAACCCGCTTACTGACCTGCATTTCCCTCAATCATTCCTTTTCCCCCTAGCCCGAGCTAATGCAACCAGCTTATATAAGTGGGGATGAATCGGTAGAGCTAAGAGAACACACGACTCAAGAACAGGCTACGGCCTAGACTAATAAAAGATGTACTACGATACAAGCACGGAGTATTCATATGTATGGCTATTTCGAAGAGAAGCAATATCTGTATATTCTTGGGTTGCCTACTGCATCTGTTAAATTCTATCGCAAGTATCGAGTCAGCTTAGCCGTAGTATAGGGCATATCCTTTTCAACTGCCCTCATCCACTACTTCGTACGCTAAAGAGAGGTAGTTGGTCCTTAATAATGAGATTGCTACCACAGTGCTCCTTTCTTCTTTCGGTGTCTATAGAAACTGCAGAGGCACTAGAATTATATACAGCTTAGAGGCCATCACCTTGATTCAACACAATGGTAACAATAGCGTAAAACGTCTCTTACGTGAAAGTTTATAGAATACTTGGGGCTGAAATCCCCTCATTTAAAAAATTTAAGTAACGGCATGGCAAGTCTAGCTTTAATTCTTAGCTAGTCTATGGACGCGGTAAAGGATCAGAGTGTGAACCTCTATACCTCACAGCTGGTAGGATATGGATTCATAAAACTCTCTGCTAATCTTGCTTCTTCGAGTAGAAGCAAAAGAAGTCCTAGTAACAGCATCCAGTCAAACCTTCTTTACGATTTGTAGTAAGAAGAGAAGTGCTCTTCCTTCTTCATATTATTCTACGAACAACTAGAGCAAGGTTTCAAGTGAGTTAAATAAGTATTCTGCTTTCAACATGCAGAGTAGGATAATCTTGCATAAGCTAAGCCTCTCTTGTTAAATTCAAGATGTCTTTAGGAACTAAGATGGTCGTACCTTAAACTCTAGTATAGAGTTAAGCATAACCACAATCTAGGAAACCTGTATATTCTCATGTACTGAATAGCAACTATGTGTGTATGTTGCGTAAAAGGAGAAGAATATTCATATAAAACTGTTCAGTGAGCCTTTTCTCTATCTCGTTCTGAAAACCCAGAACACGGAGAATGAAGGTTGAGCTGAAACTTTGTCAACGATCTCTCAAACTAGCTGATAATGAGTCGGGGCCCAATTGCTATTTTGGCCACGTTAGATAAATTAGCTATTTTCATCAACCGTAGAAAAAGATATCCTTTTCACCTCTTCTTATTTTTACTTGTAAAAAAACCTCTCCTATAAAAGATATATCTTTCAGCAGCGTTACAGCTAGGATAGGATAATTAACTAGCCACAAGCGTGAACTATTTAATCAAATGAGAATACACATAAAACCTAAAACCTCCTTTTTATAGCTATTGTGGAAGGTTATTTGATTCTTGTGTGGTTAGTAGTCTGCATTTTAAGTTCGCAAGTAGCCGTGCTGTTGTGCGGTTTTTCCCCTAACACAATAATATATATGGATTTCTCCAGGAGATCTAACGACCAACATTACGCAATCAGCAATCTCGCTTTCTTGAGATACTTCTTGAACCCTGTCGCTTCCTTGGACGCCTCTTCATCTGCTTGGACCTCCAGAGCTAGGATAGAGTCCAAATCGGTGGTCAAATCTACATCCTTTGGGGCTATAAGCCACGGCGCATTCCATTCATAGATGCGGTGGGCAAGGTAAATGACGAGGAAGATGGGGAACCCAATGTAGGCAGTCAAGAAGTCGGCCACGGACCACTTTCCGGGGAAGAAGACCGAAAAGCCATTAAGCAGGAGTAAGAGAGAAAAGAAGAAGATGGTCGCGTACGCAGCATACGGCTGCAGGCGGGAGCGGAATGGCAGGTCAGTGACGCCCTGGGCTTTGCAAGCTTTGCGGAATCTGAGCAAGATGATGCTGCAGGATACCCAAGAGGTGAAGGCCGCCGTGTTGGTGAGATTAATGAACCAGTTGAACACCACGGTTGCGCCCTTGCTGACGTTGAGATAGGCCAGGAAGCTGAAGGTGATACTGGCGCAGAGAGCATAAACTGGAACACCCCATCGGTTGGTCCGCTTGAAAATGGCCGGAGCGTTGCCGGCCTTGGCTAAGGAGTAGAGGGATCGGCTTGACATATACAAGTAGGAGTTGCCTGAGGACCACGCCGAGGTGATGATGCCGGCATTTACCACACTGTCGAGGCCACTTACTCCCGCCTCCTTGATTGCAATAACCCACGGTGAAGCGGCAGCTCCGGTGCTTCCATCAGTGAGACCAGGTGCGTTGCTGCGACAGATGATGCCGATAGCCAGGGAGCCGACGACGTAGAACTGTGGTTTGTTAGTCTATTGTGCCACTCGGTAAAGCTTGGTGTAATTTTTAAAGATCTGAGAGGTCAAACCTACGAAAAAGAGGCGCCAGATAAATGTCTTGGCCGCCCGAGGAAGATTCTTTCGGGGAGACTTCATCTCACCACCCGTCAAGACGATCAATTCAGGACCGAAGTTGAAGGAGAAAACAGAGAACACCATGGAGTACACAAACGCGCAGAATCGTCCCGTGTCTCCCGTGACGAGATATTCATTAAAGGCGCCTGGATCTTTCCAATATTTGAAGAGCAGCCGCCCATTGCCGTTGACGTTGCCCGCCCAGAGCGCAAATGCAAAGAGGAGCAAGCCAATAATCATGAAGACCTTGATTGAAGCGAACCAAAACTCGGATTCGGCGTAGACACCTACCGGCGCGACGTTCAGTGCGATAATGACAACCAGCATGATCGTGATCCACACGGCAATATGTACGCTGTTCGGCCAGTAGCTTATGACAAGAGCAGCGGCGGTGATCTCGTATGCGACCAGGATGCCAAAGGAGTACCAGTACAGCCATCCCATGGCGAAACCCAGGCTCGAGGACGCGAATCTCGTCCCGTAGTAGGCCATGGAGCTCCCCGGGATGGGCAGATACGAGCTCACCTCGGCCGTCGCAGTGACAATGCCATAGACGAAGCAGCAGATGATGATGTAGCCGATGAACAGATTGGCGGGACCCGCCCGCGCGAGGGCCTGCCCGGAGCCGACGAAGAGACCTGTCCCAATGGTCCCTCCGATGGCGATCATCTGCGCATGTCGTGACTTGATGTTTCGCCTCGTCTCGGTGCGGATGTCGGCCGTCTCTCCAACCTCTGGAGCGTCGACGACGGGGGTCTCGCTCTTTTCGTGGTCGCCATCTTCTGGTTTAGCCATTGCTAAAAAAGAAATTTCGGAGAGATCCGAGATCTTGTGCTTTCCGATTTGTTGGGTGCTGTATGCCAAGTGTTTGCCCAGACTTTGCCAATGCTTTGGACTTGGCGATGGAAAAGGACGAGGATGAGGGGTGATATAAAAATGTTCGAGCTGGAGCCCTGTGGAAAAGGCGGTAGAATTACTTTCTGGATTCTAGAAGGGAGGGTTACATCAACGAGTATCCCGTGTCTTGCCTTTCAAATATAAAGTGCAGTGCAGAGCCGGGGAGTGGGACGAGACATGGATGCTAGACACTGCACTTCGGCACTGACAGGCATATTACCGAATAGTTTCTACACATGCCACTGTTCTTCTCTCTCTGCCACTGACGAGGATCTCTTATCGCGCCTAGAAACAAGAACGGGTTGATTATCATCGTTTAGAGGACCTCCCATCACCTGATAGAGATAGGAAGGTGGCATGCCATCGACTGGGTTGCCGGCCGTCACTGATAAGCGGCAAGTGACACAGTGAATCAGAAAGCACATGACGTCTCCAATAAGGCCAAAGAGCTGATACTAAACCATGTCGAATGCGGGGTAGGAGCAGCTGAAGGACATGGATTATTAGAGGCCGCCTGTCAGAATTCTGTCTCGGGTCTGGGGAACTCAGCCCATTTTGAGTGATTGGCTACTGGAATTCAATTTATGAATAATTCGATATCCTCTAGTTTGTCACATTTGTATTACGGTCGTTGTTCAAGGCTGGCAGCATGCTTAGCAGACCAGTGATACGGCGATACCTGGTGATGCCGGAGGATTACGAGATGTCAGACTCGAAACGTGGTACGACTATCCATCCCTGTGCAGCCCACCCATGGAGACGCCGAGATCAACATACAGACAACTGCAATATCAGTGGAGTACATGCATGCCCCAGTGGAGCTGCTAGGTCGATGAATTGAGGAAGAACGACACCGGATCCCATGGCGGGCCATCCGAGAAACATGACCTCGGTTCTCGGATAGCTCGTCCGGGGGCTAAATGATGATATTTCTCAATTGCTAGTATCTTTATGTAAATTTATTCGCGATGGATGCCTTATCTGGCTTAATGTTAAAACTGATGTACGTAGAAATCCCAGCCTGGGTGGTTCATGGCATGGCATGGGGCAAGGTCTATAGTAAAAGGAATTCTCGCCAATAAAAGATGCATAATCACACAGTAGATATGATTGTCCAGCATATGTCATAGATATTATTCATGCAAGGGACCGATCCACAAGCGTCTTATCCGAGTTGCGTAGTCCTACCATGATCTGTATGATTTCCTCTACCAGGAGTGGCCTCCCCTCACCCGGGTAATTCGCATGCAAGTAGGCCACCACGGTATCCATGACCATCTCATGGCATGCCAATGGGACGCTGGAACTAGATGAAGCATATGCCGTAGTATCTGCGGACGGGATTTGGATGCATGGTACCCCATTGCCGAGCTGCATGAATCGCTGCACATGAACGCCATCAGTACCATCTAACAGTACCTCCCTCCCTGAGCTGGATCTCGGTGCGCGAAGCGTGTCTCTTGGATGATCCTCACAAGCAACCCCATATACCCAAAGGGCGAGGCTGGCGTGATACATCATGATAGCCAGCGAATCCCGGATCTGCTCTTTCGGTATCAGCCGGGCTGCTCGCAAGATCTGGCCCGCATGCCAAACCGCCCTGCGTGCTGATTCACCCTTGGCCCAGTCCTGAATGATGGGATAAATGGCAGAGGACCGTTCCGGACCCTCGATGCCAGCAAAGACCTGGACGTCTTCGATGGATATGTACAGATGCAAAAGGATCTGCTCAGTGCGCATCGTCACATCTGGGGCGAATGCCACACCGGGCTCTGTGCTCAGCCGGAAGTGCTCAAGAAGCTTCAGCAGTTCGTCCTGACGGGACTTGAGAACGATGCCGCTCCACCGACCAGGGGCAGTGCGTTGCATGGAGTTCAACTGGATGTACTCCCACGCCATGCTCCATATACAGGATAGAAAGGCGTGGCTTCTGCTCAATAGATCGTTCCTGTTGCCAATGGTGGCGAAGAGCCTCGGATCCTCAAGGTAGGCGCCGATAGCCGGCGGTGATTCAAGTATTTCAGCCAGAAAGACCTCCTTCCACCGCTCGGCTGTTGGAGCAGACCACAGCTTGTCCGATGCGGGGAGAGGCAACTTCAATTCGGCGTAGGAAATCAGAGGGTTGGTGAGGAGGCTCGCTGAGGAATTACTGTCGTGCCGCAGAACCCGGAAACAAATGCGCTTGAATGATTCCTGCTCGACCCATTTGTTCCAGGTCTCCTCAAGCTCTTGTCCCCTTGTATTCCGACTTAGAGAGATATCAGGATAAGAAGAATTCTTGAACCTCCCCCTCGCCGAAGCATAGTCAACAATGGTTGAAGAAAGCTCTCTGCTATTTCGACTTTACGACTGTGCCCACTCCACAGGCCAATTTCCAAAGTAATATAGAACGCCTGAGTCAGTTGCAGGTCACGAATCAATGCATTTTTGCCCTCCCACTTGAGAGAGAGAGAGATTCTAGTTAGCGAGAACTCACATAATGGTTCATTTGTAGGAGAGACTCACCAGTGTGGGTATAGCGACCCTCGCTGCCTCTTGCATAGCAAACCCCAATTTTAGAAATGTTGGGTCCAGTGTTAATACAGCACCATGGGCTACCATGGCCATGATCAATTCGGATCGCTTCTTATTTGGGTCAAAGGTGGGCGCATGGAGAAAGTATCTTGCTTCAGACGAAGGCGAAGAGAGATAAAACTGCAAGAGTGAGTCGAGGAGATTTATGGATGGGAAGGATGCTGCTGCTTTGAAAAGGCTGTCTGTCCTGCAGCTCCTCATAATCGTCGTTATCAGTTTATCCCGTCCGGCTGTAGCCAGGCTTGCCGAGGTAATTCTTGTCTCAACAGGGACTCGCTTTTCAGGCGGATTGTGGCCGTCGTCAGTGAGAGTCAAGTTCTCCTCCTCTGCTCCCCCATGATCGTTGGCCCCAGGCCGAAAGCTCCAGTGCGAAGTCCGATAGGCGTCTGTGCATATACTCTTTGGGGTGGAGCCCACGCCCTCACCCATTGACAAGATGTTGGAAGGGGTTGGCGTATACTCGTCGGCACCGAAGGGGATATTAACATTATAAGAATCCAGAAATCTAAGGTCGATGTCATCCAATTCCATACTCATATCTGGGTCGAAGCTGAAAGGTCCGAACGGAGTGCTGGTTCCAGACGCAAACAACATGTCTGGGTGCTTAGGAAATGATCGGACTTCGATGAAGTCATTCGCTGATATTCAAAATTAGACAAGTTCAATCGAATTTCTTTCCTCGCTCCACAGATAAATCTATTGCTTACCGATTGCTTGGGTAACATCAAGGTCCGAGAGTAGATCTTCTTGGAGGCTATTCTCCTGATAGGGCGTGGTATTTAAGGCATTGTCACTCGTATCCTGTAACGATACATTTGGGGATGTCATGCTCTGTTGGGGTACAGTCTCCGGGGGTGTGAACGCGTTCTCGGCATCAAGGGGACGACTACTAACACACTCGATGCCTTTGGATACACAACGACGACACGGCTTCGTCTCGGTACATCGGAGGTGGTTTGTAGCGCAGGACTGGCACGCTTGTGATACTCGGCTCAAAGAACCTGAGCTGCCTTCTGAGAGGGATGGGTTGAGGTGGTCCCCTTTAGCTTCATGTGCGGCGATATGTCTTTTCAGAAGATCACTGGATACAAGCAGAGAGAATGTTAGATGAGGTATGCCATAATGCGATTTGATATGCTTTTACTAACATCCGAGTAAATGCTTTCTGGCACAGGTGACACTGGTGCGGCTTTGAATCAAGATCTGTAATTTGCATTTTGATGTGTCAGCGGCCGGATGCTTTTATTCGTACGCGCAGAGGGTCATATTAGATCAATTAGTTGATAATTAATGCAGACTACAGTACTCACGAGAGCGAACATGGCGAGTCAGATGGTCCGGTCGCTTGTACTGGCGCTGGCAAGAGCCGCATTGAAACAGCCCATTGCCTCGAGTGGGTGGCATTGTGTCTTCAGGTATCGGTCAAACAGGCCTCAGCGCAGGGCACGGAAAGTGGAGGGCGAAAAATGAAGACTGCAAAGTCATGGATCGGAACATCTGGACAATGTGGGCAGACAGGGTGATCAAATGAACTGAGACGGACGAAGGTGGCGAGATGCAAGATGCAAGTTTGAGGAGCATCTCGGGGGATTTGCGGGGAAGCTGGGGCAGTACAGGGGGTAAGGTACTTAGATCGCCGCTTAAATAGCGCGATTATGCGCTAACAGCCAGTGAAGTTACAGGTATTTACAATGGATGTCCATGTCATTTTAGAGGGCGTGTTCGTCCACGAGACTGACTCCCATCACAATGGGAATGGCTGTGCGCCCTTGTACTAGAGTAAAGAGCATCTCTCCAGTTTTCTTCAGGGTGGATTGGATTTGAAAGACTGTTCAAATGTGCCGACTTCCTTGTACCTTCGCGTAACCCATCTCCCCCCCCTTTCCGCAACTCCGCTCGGGCAACCTCCTCCACTTCCCGAGCCGAACCTAACAACATCGTCATTCTATAAGCAAAACCTGCAGTATAATGCACAAGGTCCGCTCGTGCCCCAAACTGTCCACCGGCCTCGGGGTAACGTAGATACCGTCTCTCCATCATGGCACGTACCACTCTCACATCCTCGTTGACTCCGGTCCACCTATTCTCTCATGGATCTACCATGATGTTGGGTGAAGAGTCAGATGCTGCAACATACTGGAAGAAGGCAGGGGACGAAGCCCTAGCCAACAATATCAAGGGTGTCATTATGATGGTAGGATAATACAACGAGCCGTACTTCACCTTCAGTCCCGTTCTAATGATTGTCTTAGGGTGCGCATTGGGACGCCTCTCATGACAGAATTGAGGTTGCAACCAATCCTAGCCCTGGTAAATCGCCAGTCGCCTATGTTCACCCCTCCAAATACGTCGACTACAAACTCAATCCTGACGTTGAGACGGCTCAGCGCTGTGTTTCGATGCTTGCCAAGGCTGGGTTCAAGGTGTCGGGCAATCCAACATTCGATTGGATTCATGACACCTATCTAATCCTCATCCGCATGTTCCCAGATCACTGCCCACCCACAACGCTCATCTCTATGAATGCCCGATTTGATCCCCATTATCACGTCAAGGTCGGCCAGACATTACGTTCTCTGCGTAGTGAGGGCTATCTCATCATTGGTTCGGGTGGCTCTGTTCATAACCTTTACAGAAACCATTGGGGATCCATGTTGAGATACGCTGACAACTTCGCTCAAGAGGTGCCTCCCGAATACTGGGCTTTGGAGTTTCGTCAGGCTTTCGAGGATGTTGTGACCAAAAACTCGGGACCGCAGTTGCGTCGTGCAGTGACCCGGCTCATGAAAAACCCGCTCTATCGAGACGCTCACCCAACCGACGATCATTTCATGGCATCTATGTTTATTGCCGGCGCAGTTGGAGATGAGGAGGATGAAGGCGTGCACGGAGAGTTAAAGGCCGAGACATGGGAGTTGACCAATATGTGTAATAGCCAGTTTACATTCGGACGCTGGGCAAAGACGCCAGCAGTTAGTGTTTGAGCGGAGCTATGTAAATATCAGAATATAGGATTTCGTTGGAGTTCATCCTGCTCGCTATAAGGAAAACTTATACTTGAGATGCTACAAGCCTCTTATGCCTACTACAATCGTCAGCGATTAGGTTGGAACACTGAACAGTGATACCATAATGACATGGTCAACTCTTGCGGGTTCATAAATAAAGATTCACAAGACTTTATAAAGTTAAAAGTTCAATTGTGTCAAACTATAGCTCAATGCGTACTCTCTATATGAATTTAGGTGGTATAATAGGCAGCGTCACAAAGTTCTCAAATTGCGGACTGAAATGGATACGGTTTGTTCCTTGAAACTTCTCTGGGGACCTAGATTCACCGAATTAGCAACGCTCGTGGGGGTTTCCGTGAGCAGTGTGAACTCACCGATCAACAGGATCATCGTGGGTGAAAATTCCGGATCCCTGGGTGTCGCCTGAAGAAACCTCTAGAACAATCTTGCCGCCTTTTTCAACAATCACATTCGTGGGCCAGATCTCTACATCTACCGCATAAACCTCTCCCTGAATGACCGGCAAGACATCTGCACTCGTATAGTCGCGGTGTGGAAGCCAGTCCCGGTGCTTGGGGTGCTCTTTGTTCACCTTTCTCAGTGAGACTCTCAGCCAACCTTTCGTCAGCGGAACTGGATCACCAGCTGTCCCGGTATAGAATACCTCTTTTCCGTCAGGGGAGATGTGTCGGAGAGTGACGAAGAGATCAATGTCACTCGGAGTTGGGCCATCCGGGTCTGGTGTTACAGAAACATTGAGGTGTGCTAGTACATGTCCTGTGATCTCAGTTTCCACTTTGAATGGGTCAGTGGTGAATTGAATGAGTTGTGGTTCCTTTATAGTGCCGAGCGCCTTGTACCCTAATGCGCCAACAGCCGTTGGGGGTTCTGTCGACAGGCCTTGGTCAGGTGAAAGAAAGAATTTTGTGTACTGCGTACGTCCAATGGGCCATTCATTCTCTTCTCGCCTCGGATAGGCCTTCTCCTTCTCGGCGTCGTTGAAGCCGACATCGCCTTTCCGAAGGACGAGACTGACCTGGGGCACCTTGCCCTCTTGTGACCAACCCACTCGGTCATCGCCCTTTAAAAAGGCGTCAAGGAAGCTACGTTGGACTTCAACTTCCTCGGCATAGTAGAATGGAAGGTCGTGACGCCCTGTGATCATTCGCAAGTATTTGAACTTGGAGCCCGCCTGTGTGAAGCCCTCGATATTTCCCCGTAGGTGAAGCAGGATTCCGCCCCAGTTTCCTACTGACAGTAGAGGAACTTCGATGTCTCCCATGTGGTACTCTTTCGATGCGTAGTATGCTTCGTCTCGAAATCGATTCACTTGGTTGTCGACAGTTTGGTCATTTCTGCTTGTCAAGAGCTCTTCCTCTGGAAGATCTCCCTCGATCGTGTCAGGGCCCCAATTACTCGCATTCCTGCCAGGCCGCCCGTACTGGTTGTTGATGACCTGCCGATTCCACCAGAATTTGATGAATCCGTTGGAATGAATACCTCCATGCCTGCATCTGTCCCTGTAATAGTCGGACATGCCTTCCCATGGGACTATGGCAGCCAACCCTTTGGGTTTCCGGGCAGCGACCCTCCATTGGCTACCAGCATAATAACTGATTCCCAGCAAGCCAACCTTCCCACTAGACCACTCTTGCTCAGCAGCCCATTCAACAACATTGAAGAATGCCTCGCTTGTACCGCGGGACATGGTGTCAAGGAGACCTGGCGATTGGCCCAGCCCGCGCTCATCTGCACGAACCACAGCGTAGCCATGGTTGGTCCAGAAGCCAGGATCGGGTGTCTCCCATGCCGAATGTGCAGACTTGTGCTCTGGATTCACTTCAGAGTACGACTTTGCATGGAAACTATTGCTCCAAAGTTAGCCTGATCCACCAAAAGCTTGGAGTTGAAGGTGGGCTCCTACTCTCCGTAGTGAATATCCTTTCCATATGGGCCGTATGTCACAAGTACCGGAACCGGTGCGTCTGTCTTCGGACGGTAAATATTACAGCGAATAAGACCTTGGTTGAGAGGCAGATTGATTGTTACATCCTTCTCAAAAATGTATGGGAAGCTTGTCTCATCAACCACCCGGATATCCTTGATCGGGTTCGGCATCTTGGTAAGTTGCGAGCTCTTACTGATCGCAAAGCCCAAGCAAGAAAAGCTCCTGATTTCAGATTATTATCGCTGAATAATATCGTAGCAGATGCGGGATGTGAAGCTTGTGGCTGATTGAATGCTGTTTGAATAACTACGGCGGAGTGCGTGAAAGAACGGGCCTCCAATCCAATTCCGCTGATCTAACAGATATCACTTTCGATATATAACTCGTAATTAGAAGCCGATAAAGGATAAATACTCCGTTGAGTTATTTCTTTCGTCGGAGGCATGCACCGGGTTCTGCCCTCCACCCGCCCGAACTGCCCGAAACTCATCGCGCCCACCTTACGAGCTGTCGCGGCTCGGTATCTCATGCATTGTACCCTTGTAATTTGAGCGTTGTACTGCATACCGCATGTGGCACGCGTTTCGAAATGATCTGGAGCCTCGTGTACGGTATTGATTCCGGAGGGCTAAATACCGTTAAATAACCATGAAATGCTCCCTCTGTAGGCCATCTTGTCTGCTCTATAAGTCATCAGAACTACCTCGACCGCCACAGCGCCATAGCGAAAAAATCCCTGGTGAAGAAGTAAAATAAAAATGACGGGCAACAACGATCGCGGGTTGAAAATTGTCATTGTCGGGGCAGGTATGTTCCATACATGCCGTGGTGTTTCCCTGAGCGCGCACTGATGATGTGGTGTAGGCATTGCTGGCCTTGCTGCAGCACTTGGACTACGCAAAGAAGGGCATCAAGTGACAGTCAGTATCCACGATCATTCAATCGGTTACAATTTACTAGAAACGTATAATAATTGTGATCACAGCTTCTCGAGAGATCAGAGCTGGCCAAGGAAGTCGGCGCCGCCATCCACATCGCCCCAAATGCACATGGCTTACTCAGAGAACTTGGGGTCTATCCCGAGACATTCGGTGCAAATCCAGTCCATGGAGTTAGTCTAATGATTCGGCATCACAGTTACAAAGGGCCATTCTAACACTTGTTGAAGCTTGCTGAGTATGATGGGAAGAACGGAGCTCTCCGCATGTCTGTGGACTTGAGAGAGCAATTGAAAATATGGCAACATGTTAGTGTTAACTACTCTTTTTTCGGGCACTCCTAACCATATTTTAGCCTTGGGTCTTGTCACACAGAGTCCAGCTTCACGAGGCACTAAGAGAGCACAGTATCTCACCTGAAGGGGCCGGCCCTCCAGCTATTCTGAAGACTTCGGCAAAAGTCACCCACATTGACCCTGAAACCGCGACAGTCACTCTAGAGGACGGATCGCAAGTATCTGGGGACTTGGTTCTGGGAGCTGACGGGGCCAGCGTGAGTATCCTACTCACTATTGATAGACATCTTATCCAAAGTCTAATGTTCTGCGTCAGTCAATTTCTAGGGGAGTGGTTGCTGGAGAAACCTTGAAGCCATTTGCATCTGGAAAGAGTGCATTTAGGTTTATGATACCATGCAAAGAAATCCTGTCCGATCCTGAAGCTGCCACTCTATTCAGAGAAGGATATTTGTGCTTTTGGATGGCTGATGACAGAAGGCTAGTCATGTATCCTTGCTCCAACAATACCATCATGAACTTCGTCGGTATTCACCCCAGCACTCTCTCTGAGACAAAGAGAGAAGAAGGTAAACCTTTCCTTATCCATCACTGCCGAGCATTCACTAACATGGAAGTTTCAGGCTGGGATAATGGGGCAAGCAAGGAGGCCTTGCTTGGAGTGTATGAAGAATTCGGGCCACAGGTGCAAGCATTGCTCAAGCTTGCAGACGCTTCTTCTCTGAAAATCTGGACTCTGCTGGATATGGACCGAATCCCAAGATGGTTCAAAGGAAAAGTTGCTCTTCTTGGTGACGCTGCTCATCCATTTCTACCTCGTGAGTTACCACCAAACACCCTTTTGCAGCGCCAGCTAACGAATGATTCCCGCAAGACCAAGGTCAAGGAGGTAATCCAATCTCTTTTCTTGCCACTCAATGTTTTCATTATGCTGATTCATGAAATTTCACTAGGATCTGTGGCTATTGAAGATGCTGCTTCACTTATTGCACTGCTTCCAAAGGGAACCAGCCCAGAAGACCTTCCCGAACGATTAGCTCTCTACGAAAGGATAAGAGATAAAAGAGCTCATGATATCCAAGAGTTCACCCGTCGGATGGGTGCTGATATAAACGATGAAACTCGAGGCAAAATGAACAGTATGTACCATTTCAACCTTCTAGAGCATGGAGCTCTTCTTCTAATGCACATAATGCAGTCATGGAATTCGTGAATTACAACTACGGCCATGACGAGTTCCACAATTCCAGACATGAGTTGAAGAAACTGTTGAGTTCAAAGCATGGGCCCACGTACCTTCGCCAGCCAATTGCTTTTGGTCCGTTGCCCAGCCCAAGGCAGGATCACTTTGGACGGGCCTATTCCTCGGAAGATGCGACATTCACAACATACACGATCAGATTCAAAACCTCGGCGACATATTTAAAGAATTTGTTCCCGGAAAGCGTTTTCAGCTTTGAATCACCGGGTACGGTTGCAGAGGCAACCCTCCGCGCGACCGAGCTAAACAGTCTACCGTGGCTAGGTGGCGGCGGCTACTCCTTCGTTGGACTATGGATTTACGGAGTCCAACACGTGAAGAGGGATGGCACAAAAGTCTTGGGGTCCTTCATCCCCTTTCTCTTTGAGAATTTGTCTGATCCCATCCTCACCGGAAGAGATGAGTTGGGAATGCCAAAATTACATTGCGATATTGAAATAAGGAAGAATTCTGGTCGGACGAAGATCTTTTGTGCTTGGAGAGGTGCTGAATTCCTCAACATGACTCTGGGCGGCCCTGCCTCGGCTGGACCAAACGGGGTGATTCCCAATGGTGCCGATGAAGTTTCAAAGCACGAGTCGGAGGAAAATCAGTTTGTTTACCGATACGTGCCGTCGGTGGGAAAACCTGGAGAGGCCGATGCCGAATATCCGGTAATCATCCCCAAGCCCACCAATTCTCCAACTATTGTCGATCGGACGATACAAGGAAATACGAAAGATTCTGGAGTTGAATTCACGCCTGGAAATTGGGAAACATTCCCCACTATCCACCACATTACTTCGTTCTTGGCTGCCATGCCTATTTCAAACATTCTTGAGACAAAGACTGTTGAAGGCAGAGGCTTGGACGACCTTTCAAGGGTTCAAAGGTTGGAATAGCTTATTTGAGAAGGTCTTGTGATATTGTAAATATCTTATGCTTAGGTGAATAGCTATGGTTTTGAAGATTGTTGTTGCATCTCCATGAGCACAGAAATTCCTCATCTAGAAGCTGGAGATCAATGAAGTAGACCACTACGGTTAGGTGTTGGAAACGAGCAGCTGGGACATATGTCTCTAAATTGTATCAAATCGAGTGATTTTACAGCTATATTGAAGAAGAAGAAATTGTGTTGATCAACGCACTTGTATACGAGATATCACTGCTCTAATTTGGCAATGTAGTATCTGTTTGATAGGATCTCCTGTTACTGTTACTATTCAATAACATAACAATTCTCTTGGATATAAACGTTTATGCTGTATTCTTTTCTCATCTAGTTCCTCTACCTGCCTATTTGTGATGCTTAAGACTGACGACTTGGAATGTGATGCTTAAGGCTGACGACTTGGAAGCACACGTCCAAGGCACGCTCCAAACCCAACGCCAGAGGATGGCTCCCCAGCAAAGGCCGTCATCCTAACAATATCTAAATCTTCAAGATATTTTCTACGTGTCCCATCAGCGAGAATAACAGGCTCCAAGCCACCCTCAGTTGTTTCCAATAGGCACCCACGTTGTCCTCTGCCTGGTTCGCTCACGGTACCAGTCGCTAATATGTCGCCAGTGCGCAGAGGGCTCCCTGAGCTAACCGCGTGTGCAACCATCTGTCTCACATTCCAATACAAACTCGAGACATTTGATGTCCCTATAATAGTCGGTGAAGCGCCATCTGTTAGAAGCTCAACTTGCATTTGGATAGAATAGCTCCAGTTGTCGGGGTCTGCTATATATTCAACGGTTGGTGAAGTTTTTAGCTCCGACTTGACCATGAAGGGCTCTAGAGTTTCTTGAGTGATAATCCATGGGGATATTGAAGTTCCAAAGCTTTTTCCATTAAAAGGTCCCAGGGGAGGCATTTCCACTGACTGAATATCACGCGCTAATTCAGGTTCTTGTCAACAGTTGGCCATGGAAGTGCAAAGGGACCACATACCGCTCCAGTCGTTCATTATCACAAACCCAAAGATGTGTTTGTCGGCGTCCACTGCTGTCACTCCGACTCCTGCCACCACAGGTGAGCCTACAATCATGGCCAACTCAACCTCGTAATCAAGGGCCTGCGATGGCCCATAGACCAAGTGTTCCCCTGTGCCATTCCCACTATAATAATGTCCACGGGGTCTCTCTATATCAGTTCCTGAAACATATATCGAGCTGGCTCGGCCATGGTAGCCGATGGGGAAGTTAAAGAAGCCAGGTGGTAAGCGATCACTCTTGGCCACAATACGGCCAGCATTCCGCACATGCTCCAGGGAGCAGGAGTAATCTGAATAGATTCTTATTAGATATATTTTTAGGTTTTCCAAGTTCACATTTAATCCATACCAATAAAGTCACCAGGTTGGATTGGCAGGTGCAAAGTGATTGCTGAAATATTTTCAGTGCTCCCCTCAGGGAAGCCTGACAGTCCTTTGGCTTTGAAAATCTTTTGTATTATTTCACGAACTGCTACTCGCATCCATTTAGGATAGGAAGCAAATTCATTCAAAGACGATCTTTTGAATACGCTGCTAGTCAGACCGTTTATTTCTGAGAACAATCCTGATGCGGCCAGGTCAAACACAAATACAACGGCATTTCCAATGCGTGTCACAACTTGTGCTTGATTGTGGCTTCCGGACGATGCTATTCCAAAGGGAATGTTCCGCACAGAAAAGTGTTCTGAGAAATCTGGAGCTGACATGGCGGCTGTTCGAATATGAGTCGGCGCTGGTATGGCTTAGTTGAGCGCTTTCAACCCCCCCTGAAATACGACCGAAGAATTTAAACAATGTGCCTTACTCGGCCAATTACATGAAATTAAATCTTGGTACAATTGAAAAGTTCCTCACGTGCCTCTAGTACACCTTCCCGAGCCGTGGTGGTTTCCCGAACCGGTGTCATGCATCTTCGAGGAACTCCCCTCCACTTCCCGACCGCACAGAAGAACTAGTCAAGGTAGATCACCACGGATGACAGGATGTGGTCGCTTTTATCAATGAAGGAAATTTATCCAAGCTGGCAGTTTCTACCCATGTGAAGTTAACCTTCAATATCAGGCATCATTCACATCCAATCTCTCCACCTTACTGCCAATATCTCGTCTTATTTTATCATTACAGCATATCCAGCAAGATGGCAGAAAGAGGACTTAGTCACCCCAAGCGTTATATCACCACCCATAATGCTAAGGGTCAGGCTATCCTTGATGAATCAATACCTGCAGAAGCACCTTTCTACACACTTCCCAACGGAACCGCCGCTTTTGCTCAGTGCTACGTTACTGGGGCATTCCCGACCAAACTTGAGAACGATGAGGATCTCGGGGTGTATCGGGACTACCTTGCTTCTCCTCCCGGTCTGACTGTATCCAGCGGCACTGTATTGCGATACGTCGACATGCCACCAGATACTTTGTCGCCAATGCACCGTACCGTCAGCTTGGACTACGGTGTCGTGTTAGAGGGAGATATTGAGTTGGTCCTCGACTCTGGTGAGACGAAGCTGCTTCATAGAGGGGATATTTGCATCCAGCGCGGGACGATGCACGCCTGGCGCAATACGAGCAAGACGAACTGGGCGCGGATGCTCTATATTCTCCAGCCAGCCGGCAAGTTTACTATTGGAGGAGAGGAGGCCAAGGAGGACTACGGTGACATGCCTGGCGTAAGGTCTTCTAGCTAGAACTTCGGTACCTTTATTGGTTACAACAATGAATGAGTTTTTAATTGCTTCACCCACATATCACCAATTCGACATACAAGAATTGCAAAAGAGAATGAAACAACCGAAACCTCACTGAAATCGATCCTGGCCGGTGCGCTAAGCAAGGAATTATCAACATGTTAGCTTGAAGGGTTAGATGAGAGGATTCACTAGATATCGTTTCTATGTACCCTCGCCAGAATAGAAACCCAAGCTATATTTTCATGCAACGACTTTGCCTGGTAATAGAGGAAAGAATTTGCGATTGATTTCTATACTGATCACGCCTCTCCTCCGACCCTATACTTAAAGATGTTCCCATTTATGCGTCCACCTGATGCTCCCCAAACCTTTGCCATGGTCTTGTTAATTGCGTAGAATGTTAGTTGGATTTCTTTGGGTCGACATCTTAGATGAAAGGCTTACAGCATTTATCAAAACTCCCGTGAACATTGTCGTAATGAAAGCTCTCTCCACGTTGCTTGTGTATACGTTGTACTCCTCCTGGCTCCGTTCACGATCTGCTGGTCGATAGGGCGGAACTCGACGATGCGTTGTGTCCCAGCCAGGGGGCTGACCAGATCTCGACGGATTTGTATTCTCGCCGTTCAGATGCTCAGTGATATTAGTTTCTCCGCGAGAATGGTACAGCCTGTAGTCTCTTAGAACCCGGTGGTTCTCTGTAACAGTGTTCGTGACCGTTGTGGAAGCCATTGCGCTGTAGGTAGCCAAAGGTGAGTGAGTGAGTGATACGAACAGGTTCGGTGATGATGGTTTAGAGAATGCCTATGCCACGACGGTGGATGCCACAATTGACCTCGATCACTCTGTGTTCCATGCATTAGTAATTCGCTTGAATGAAGGCTCGGGAAGTGGAGTTGAGGCCGGCTTGGAAGTCGGATGAGGAGGACCCTCCACCTGCCCGGGAGTCCCCCTGTCCACGGGTACACGTTTCCATGTTACTCCATTCGACGACAAGTCGTTCATAGAAGCGCCTGTTCTATAGCCTCTTCAAGCTTATGTTTTTTTTCCTCTCAAATTTGTCTTGCCTCATATTCCTATCTTTTCTTCTTAGTTCTAACAGTTAGCGCGATGGCCGCCGAGCTCCGTGACATTCGATCTGCCGCCATTGATGGTCGAATGCATAATCCTTTTTTCCAAAAAGAACAGCTCAAAAGATTGCATGATATTCTTTCCAAGAATATTACCGAAATTCAAGATCAGATAGCCAGAGACCATCGCTATACCCAGGCAGAAGCCAGTGTGGAATACTGGCTTGCCTTGAGATGTATTGCTGAAGCATACAAGTCCATAGACCCAAAGCAGCATCTCCAGGCTGAATACGCTATAGCAAAATCTAAGGATGCATCAGACGCCCGAGAACCCGTAGGAATTGTGGTTGTTGAACCGGCTCAACACACATTTTTCTATAGCCTCATTTCTGCCCTTGTCCCAGCTTTAGTCCACGGAAATTGCATCATTGTCCAGGTATGCTTATCAATCCAAACCCGTGGCATAGCAAAACTTACATATATTGAACCGTCATAGACCGAGAAAACACTTCTTGAGTCTCCAAAATTTATCATGTCGCTTGTTGGTTCGGCGCTAGATGATCACGTCTTCAAGGTTGTATACTCGCAGTTGACGGACGATGAGATAGCGTCTCGGCACACAAGGATCGTCCAGAAGCTAGATGTGAACCCTCGAGTGATTGCAATCATTGAGCGAGATGCAGATCTTCAGCTTGCAGCCAAGGCTGTCGCGAGCGCAAGGTTCAGCCTCAGGGGCAAATCACCCTTTGCACCAGATTTGGTGCTTGTGAATGAATGGGTCAAGAAGGATTTTCTCAGTGCATTGGCACAGCATACTTCGGCATTTATCTCGGATACTATTCCCAAAGATCCGGTGCAGAAGTTGTCTAAGTCGAGATTCCATGACACCATCCTTAAGGAAAACCTTGGCGAAGTGGTCTTCTCCACTTCAGAAGGATATATGTTAAATGTCAAAAACAGGTAAGAGACCGATGATAACTTTGTTTAACTTCCCAGCTAACTAGCTTCGAGACAATCTCCTATTGTTCAGTCCAGAAGTGAAGAGTGCTATTTGGCCGTCCATAGCGTCACAAGCATGGATGATGCCATCGACCTGTCGCGAAGGTTAGTTTGAGCTGTCCAGTCTATTATATTTGCAAACCATCTTATAATTTCTAGTCTTGGTCGCCTTGGGGCTTCTTACATATTTTCCAGCCCTCAGGCTGCAAAGTATATATCCCAATTCATAGATTCCCAACTCACGTTTGTGAACCATATACCGCCACAGCTTCTTTGTATGTTGTTTCTCTTTCCCAACTGCACCTACTTCAATCGTGCCCTAACAGAATTAGATGAACCAATTATTCCCTTTGAGGCCTCATATCAACCGGGGATCCAGACTCGGTACTCTCCGAGCCTCTTTTCACTGCCGAAACCACAATATATTAATGATACGGAGGTGAATCGGAGGCTGCGTGATATCATTTTCAAACCAACTGCAAAAGCCCTTGAAGAACTCGACAAAGAAGCCACTAAAGAGCTTCCTGAACAAGTACGCCCAGCTAAGATGGCACACATAGGATTTTTCGAACAGGGTTTCCTCACCGGGGCAGTTCTCATGCTATCCGGGGTTATCCTGGGCCTGGCGACTCTATCTTATCATGGGCATAACTACTTGAGGTCCCGTTCACTTTGATATACGTCTGATCAACCTTAGGAAGATGGTTATGGTTTTTAGTATGTACATATAAAAAGAGAGAGATTACTTGTCACAGGATAGTTCAAATCCTCCTGGAAGCGTACCGGCTCGTAGTGACCCTAAGTTAGGACAATGAAACCAAACTCGTAAGTGGCTTAGAACACGAATGCAAACTTCTCAGTTGCAGCATCATTTTCCTTTCTACCCTCAGTGATCTTTTGCTAGAACTAAGATCTAGCAAGTTCAGAAAATGGTACCCAGATCTCATCCCACCCCAGAGCACAGCATCTTTACAAGCTTTTTCCTCGTTATTTCGAATTCGATAACTCTAATGCTCTTTATTATTATTTATTAATTATTATCGTAGTCTTCTATCTTATTTAACCTTCTTTCCCCTTTTCTCCCGGTATAGGGGAACTACAGTCAGTCGGTGATGACGTTGTCCACGCCATATAACCGTGGTAAGACTGCCCTTTTCGAGGCGACGACTCTTGACCTTGTACCTGCCATTGGTAGGTTGGAAATTGTAACCCTGCAGTTTGCTCGGACTGGTCTGTGTAAATGGGGTCTGGTGGTGCCGCTGGGACCTCCGGAGCTTGTCTCTTCCTCCTCCTTCTGAGTATAAACCAAATCAAAAACCCAATAATCACAATTCCTGCAATCCCTCCGACGATTGGGCCCGCTATCCATCTCAGATCTCGGTCTTTTGATTCTGAATTGCCCAAGCCCGAATTCAGATCCGGTACGTCCGTCTCTGTACTCGAAGTAGAAGCTGTACTGGCTGGGTTTTGGGTCCTCGTCGATTCAACCTCCCCGGTAGTGGTTTTCTTGACTGACGACGCTTGGGTGCTCGTGTTCGATGTTGATGAAGTGGAAGTGACGTCCGTGCCGGTAGTAGCCATGTAGAGCAAAGCCTGGTGTGGTTCGGCGTTGCATCCATAGACACTCCGTGGTGACTTGTCGTCTAAATCTTCGAAGATGAGGGCCGTATAACATTGGCTCGCTCCGCTTGGGACTCGTCAGTACTATGTCGCCTCGCGCACACCATTCGAGTTCAATTACCATTGATATTTTGTTTTCGACGCAACTAAGATCGATTCGGCTTCGCAGCTGCTCCATATCACATACTCCGTAGCGGCTGTTGCTACACAGCCGCCGTATTTACCCTCCCACTTCAATATTGAACCCGGCGGACACGAGCTGGCGGTATCTGTATCCAAGTCGCGATGAGCATTCTCACTTGCATCGCGCGCTCCAGATAGCTAAACTTACAGCTTCCATCCACCGATGCGTATCCTATAATCTCGGAGTTGACAATTTGGCCCGCATCGTCTCTCACTATCAATGGCGCTGCGGTAATCATTGGCGAGTCGAGCGCGTTCGCGAAAGCCGGATAACCAGGGTAGAACCCAACGAGGCAGAGGGCCGATTTCATGAGACCGGGTAGTCGCATCGTTTCCGTCATACAATATCGCAAGCTCGATACCTAGGCGCATTCATCGAGACTCTTTGATTACCTCGACGCGCCTCATCGGTATTGTCGACCATTTGGTGCTGTTCTGTGGGAGAGTAGGTAGACAAGGTGGAAGCGACCAAGGGCGCAGGGGAGGGGAAGTAGATTGAACACTGGCAGAGGGAACTCCCCTCTCGGCTGCGAAACTACATGCATATTATGTGATCCATCCATGTAACATCCCGAAATTGGAGACAGTCAAGCCATTAATTGACAGGCGGGAGCGCTCCGAGCTACATGGGTCCATGTCATGACCAGGGTCACCACCGCATCCTCAGGAGAAAGCACGAGCCATTTGTTTGAGCAACCCCAGCAGATTCGTATTTCCTTCCCCCCGCGTGGTCTAGTGCAACCTAAAAGCCCCAAACAGTATATTGGATCCTGCGTCAGACTTGGCATGAGAAGTTGTTTTCTCATGATGTTCCTCTCTTGAAATGTCATACAATACACAGCAGGTTCTGATCCAGCGCCGTAACACATGCGCGTCATGCCTCCCTTTGACAATATGCTCTAACCATGGTAGAATTCTTGACATGGTCCTCTTCATTATCATTGAAAAGTGTCGATTGTGATTGTCCAATAGTTTTCCTATATCGACATCCTTGTCAATGTCATAGTATTGACACCCACGTGCATGCGGGGGCTCTGCTCTATTCTCTCATTGAATTCATCATGTACCGGACCCTGATGCCTTGCAGGCATCAAATCGATCGCCTTTCAGTGAAGCACTCTTGACTAAGTTTGTGAATCTAAAGAGGCACTCTTTAATATCTCTTGACGCCTATCTGCGCTGGCTTGATCAAAACTCTGTCTTCGCCATCCCCTTGCCCCTGGGCATCAGCAACCGTAACCACAATGCTACTAAATCAGAAACCAACGCTAACATGCGTAACCTGATGGGGCAGGTATCACTCACCGTTTCTATTCTCATATCCATTCCATTACAGGCTCAGCACCTCTGTCAACTGAATATAGTCCTTGGTCCCGAGTGCTCTCATACTTGTCTCGCGATTCTGCTCGAGCTTCTTAAGATGTTCGCCGGCAATACCGGATAAAAATGTTTCACATGGATTCTAGAAATAACTGTTTCGTCGAAGTCCCCAGCCCGTTTTGTTGTGGGGAAGAGAACTCCTTTCAAGGCCCGTTAGAATCGTGCTACGAGATGATTTTGTTGCATACATCGGGGTGCCCGTTGCTTCATGTAAATGGAAGCTTCATCGGTAAGCGAGGTGGTCCTCAATCTTCTCGACCATCTTACACCATTGAAGAAGCTTCGCTTCGACTGTATTTAAATTGAAGCACCAATATCGGCACAGTGGGCGTGAGCAACTGCGCTTTGGTGAAACAAGCGATATATAACTACATTCTTTATCTTTGTTGAACCTACCACTCCATGTTTGACAATTACTCACCAGCAGGGGCCGCCTTTCTAACACGGGGCTCACCGTCCAGTAGATATGATAAACCTATGACTCTCCCCTCCACAAAACCTGCCAACTAGGCACTCCAAGGCGGTTTGGTCTTTATTTGGCTAGGTAGTTATGCAGCGCAATTTTGATTTAAGGCCTCCCAACCTATAATATAAACGTTCCTGGTCGCAAATATTCATGCGACGAGATCGCGTTTCAATTCTTCGGTCGGTAGTTTCATGACAAGCCTATTAAATAGACTCTGACCAAACGAAGTCTCCTTTACCCCTGAAATATTGACCATCTCTAGAGTAAATTTAGCTATCAGCCAAGTTACCTGCTGTATCATGTTAGCTCACCTCAAGGCCGGGTCTTGAACATGTAAACCTCGACCGCGTTATCGCAAAGAAAGTACTGATGCTCATTTAAGCTTTTAACTACGGGTGAATTTACGTGGGCTTAAAGCTAATTATCATACTGATAGATAGAGATATTGCATCTCCCGTATGCATAAATCCGGAACGGCGGTGTTGAATGTTGAACGTTGGCCATCAAGTGGCATCTTAGTGTCATGTTAGCTTGAGGAATTGCTTTTCAGTAGTAGTTACACCATTTTAGATGAAATTGGTGAAATCATAAATACCCTCGAGGAAATACTCGTAGGGAAGAGATATCTCATGTATCAGTAAAGCGTTTAATTGTAATAAAGAAGAAACCCTCGCCTCCTCCCCATGCCCTAATTCACATCTAGAACCTGGAAGTCAACTTCTAGCCTGTAAATAATTCCATTCTCCAATTTTATCGTCAACCAATGCCTTACTGAAGGACCACGTTCGCCGCAGGCACTAGGATCTAGGTTTTCGCCATAGCCCGAGCTACTAAGTAGCGAGCCCTTGCGCGTATAGCTTACGCTCCGTATCGACTACAAGTTACTATTTGCTTTAGCCCAATTTTGAATAGCTTCAATATGTTGTGCTGTAGAACTAAGGGCACAATCGGGACTAGGAGCTTCATCCGATGTATCTTGCAGCCTCTCTTGGTAAGTCTTCAGGCCTTCCTCGAAGGGAAAGAATACTGCGTATGGGGCAGGGGCTTGTATAGCATCAACTGTGCATCGGAGCGCCTCGTTCGCCGCCGGTAACAAAATCTGTATGCATAAATGGCCATTGCCCACCTCTAGATTGGTCTCATCCCAAAAAACTCTGGCTCCGAGGGATCGGTTCTCTTGTCAGGCGGACTTCGACGTATTCAAACAGATAAGGTTCGTCACCTTCTACCCTATTCTGTATCCCATCGTGATCGAAAGAGATATCTGTGCACTAACTGGATGGGATAGAGAGTTTCTGCGGCCAGCGGCCAGACTGGTTGGCCCTCACCAATTGCTCCGACGAAAAGTGAGCGTATCAATTAACCTTTTCCAGACTCAGAATCGATGTGAAAACAGGAACCAACAACTTTTAATTGTTACCGAGAGTTCTGTATCATGGAATTTAGGTCATAAATCGACTCAGGGGTCAAAGACTCTCATGCAGCGATTCTCTGATGATACGATGGTTGGCTCAACCTCGACCTTCTCCGCCACTAGCGAGGATTCAAACACCCTTCTCTCGACTTCTCCAACGACCATGGGAGACGTAAGATAGAAGTAATCGAAGAAATCCGAAAACAAAAATTCTCTTCTACAAGGTAACCATTTGAAATGAGCCGTTGCTTCTGGCCGGTTGAAGGCCAACGTATCCACAAGACCAGGCTGCTTAACGCAATGTAAAAGCTCCAAAGCATTGTCCAAGAAACAAGAGTGTCAGGCGCATTGCTTCCAGCAGATATGACTACCTAAAGCAAGGTGTAATCAAGATAGGACAGCGGTAAAAAAGATAAGTCAGACAGGCGCCTAAGAGCTCTGCAGCTACATCGCTTCTTGGGTAGCTTCATAGAAGCAGTAAACACCACCTTCGAAGATGAGCTCGATCAAATCCAAAAATCCGATGTGCTGATCGGCAACCCGTATATCAGCGGACCAGCTGGTATCTCGGCTACTAGCCAAATCGGTGAGTGAGGAATGAAGCAATCTTTAAGTTGCCCCAGGAGACTAATAAAAGGTCTAGGCTTCTTTAAAAGTTCACCTCAAAATTGATATACTAAATAACAACGACATAATTCCAAGATTTACTTAACTCATAAAAGAGAACTATGAGCCTATTTACCAGCAAAATGCCAGATATGCGAGAGATGACTAGAAATACGCGATTAATCAACCTGTTAGCGCAGCAAGTTGCTCATCACGGCTCTCCCGCAGGCATCAAAACCTCACAGCCGTCCCAATGAGCCTATAAAGTATATCTTGAGCTCGTGAATATTGATTTTCCATACACGTTCTAGCAACCCTAGTCCATTAAACCCCAGTTCATTAACATTTTGCGAAGACGAACAACTTCTAAATCACATAAACCCCTAGAAATGATACGACGTACAACACCAGTCTCAGTATTTCGAAGATTTTCTTCACTAAGAGAACATTGTTCCGTTTGAAGAAGATACAAGACCGGTATTCCTTGATTCTAGTAGTACAGAGAACCCAGCAGATTTGCAGGAAAGTTAGAAACCGTGTATCTGCCCAGCATTCTACAATCCGGAATATCCGGCCTGAAGAAAGCTGTTGTTAGCTATAAGCCGGCAAACAGCACGCAAGCGTACACATCGTATCATACTTCTGCGAACTAGCCACGGATGTCACTGAATCCTTGATAATTATACTAGCCCTTGTTTATTGCCTTATTAGACATGTCATACATTTATCCCTGAGAAACCTGATTCTAGCTGACCTAAGTTTAATCGGGGAATACTTTCAATTTCTGACGGGACACCCGGTACATGTGATTCTGCTACATGCTCATTAAAAGACTTCATTGGCTTCTTAAGACTTCCCATATTGCATCTTCTTGTGGGTGGACTCGTCGCTCTAGAAGATGACTTTGGTGACAGGGCAGAAGAGCTCGTGGACTGCCGGAAGAATCACACCGACGAATTGCTATCGAATGGCACCATTCTCAAAATTCTATCGGGATCCGAAGGGGTATAAGTGGTGGTTTTCAACGTATTAAACAGCAGATGAAGGTAATAGCATAGAGTATAGCGAGCTTACGTATTCAAGATCCGGGCAGCTCCGGGGTTTGAAGCAGGTCCTTTATTCAAGTAGCCACCATATTCCAAGCGCTTCATAGTTTTGTTATGGAAGAATCTTGAAGGATCTGATATCCTCCCCTACCACATTTTCTTTTACTGGATTATAAAAACGTGTTGTCGCGTGTCATGCTTGACGCCTGTCTGGCTGTGTCGCTATCCGGCCGATGCGGCGCCGGAACCAGTGTGCCGAGTGCCACCTCCACTGTGATTGCGGCAAATGAGATTTGATTATTGCAGTCCACAAAAGGCCCTGGGATCCTTTCCGCTGATAAGCCAGCCGAGCCATCGTCCCATTGCTCCAGAGGAACCTTTGTTCTGGCTGCGAGCAAATCCGTCCCCTGCGCTCTCTTCGTCGATCAGAATTTGGCCATACCACAACAAACAGAACACAAGGATTCATATCCCAGATACTTATTTAGTCATTGACGGGCATAATTGAATCAGCCATTTAATACTCATTGTCGCCCAGCTTATCTTCAATTCAGTCCTGGGAAAAGCTCTTCGTCGCCTTCTCCGAGCATCATTGCCGAAGCGGGACATATGCACAATTGTCCCTTTGCTTTGGCCTCTTGCGGAAGGAGGAGGCAAACCTGTCCCGGGCATTGTCATGAAGCTAAATATACCACCTGCCTACTGCGACGATTGAGGGGAGGGATCTTTTCGAATCTCCCCACAGTCTCGTGCCTGGATTGCACCTTGGTTCCTACCCAGGCCCTTGGATTGGACAATGCAGCGAGGATCATGCGTGTTGCCTCGACGGATCCTCGGATAAGGCCTGATTGGTATCGCATGCCATTATTTTATGTAGCACGAATAAAAGCAAGCTCGTCTGCCCTGTCCAGGATGGCCTGGAGCCCTCTCGTCTTGTAGCCAAGTCCTCAGACAGCAGTAACTCGCCATGAGACTCAATTCAATCACATCGGCTGCACTCTCCCTCGCGGGCCTGGCCTCCGCTGCTTTCATGCGCGGGAATGGGATCAAGGTCGGCCCCATCGACGAGACGGTCCAGCTCCGGAGCGTCTCCAGCACCAACCAGAGCACCACCGGCTGGGGCACGTTCGAGCAGCTCCTCGACCACAACGACCCCAGCCAGGGCACGTTCAGCCAGCGGTTCTGGTACGGGATCGAGCACTGGAAGGGCCCGGGGTCGCCCATCTTCCTTGTCAACCCGGGAGAGCAGGCCGGCACGAACTTCAACAAGACTTACACCACCACCGCGCGGCTGCCCGGGCTGTTTGCCCAGGAGCTGGGCGGCGCCGTCGTCATCCTCGAGCACCGATACTGGGGCGAGTCCTCCCCCTTTGAGGAGCTCACCGTCGCCAATCTCACCTGGTTGACCCTGGAGCAGAGCATCAAGGACAATGTCTACTTTGCCAAGAACTTCAACGCCCCCTTCGACACCACCGGGGGGAGCAAGCCCGATAAGGCCCCCTGGGTTTTCTCCGGCGGCTCCTACTCCGGTGCCTTGGCCGGCTGGCTTGCGGCTCTGGAGCCGGGCACCTTCTGGGCCTACCACGGGACCAGCGGCGTCGTCGAGATCATCTCCGATTTCTGGCAGTACTTCACACCCGTCCTCGAGGCGACGCCCAAGAACTGCAGCCGCGATATCAACGACGCCATTGAATACATTGACCACGTCCTCCTTCACGGAAATGCCAAGCAGAAGCACGAGCTCAAAGACAAGTTCCTGCTTGCTGACCTTGCTGATGCTGATTTCGCTTCGTAAGTTTACATTTCTGATACTGTTCATCTGGGAGGATATGGACCAAATACTAATAGAATTCATTTTAGAGCCCTTGAGTATGGGCCGTGGCAATGGCAGTCCACTCAATTCTATTCCGAGAAGGTCAATGGCTTCAATTCTTATTACCGATTCTGCGACTACGTTGAGGTATGCCCAGCTCCCTTTTTCCTCCTTTTAATATCTCCAAATGGTAAAAACGAGTACTGACTGTTCATCGCAGAACGTCTGGCCCAATTCTACCAACAAGGTCCCAGGTGCTCACGGTGTTGGCAGGGCCAAGGCCATCGAAGGCTACGCCAAATGGTTCAAAGAGGAGCTTCTTCCAGGCAGTAAGTTCAGGATTCCGCATTGCTTGCTGTGTTTTCTCTTGGGATAAATCTAACAATCCCGCCCACTAGACTGCGAGTCCTCCGGATATGCTGATTGGCAGGGCACGTACAACACCGGCTGCTTCGCTAATACCAACTCATCCAACATCATCTTCAAGGATCTCAGCGTTGGCAACTGGGGTAACCGACAGTGGAACTGGATGCTGTGCAACGACCCGTACGTCCCCCATTCTTCCAATATGACCCTGTTTCTTCTTGCCGTTGCTGACCAAGGTTCACTGTAGGCTCAAGTACTGGCAGACCGGCGCACCAAAGGGCCACACGACCCTCGTATCCAGGCTCGTCAACGTCGAGTACTGGGAGTCGCAGTGCAAGTCCTGGTTCCCCGAGGGCGGCTACGGGATCGCGAAGGGCAAGACCGAGGCGGACGTCAACCGCTACACCGGCGGCTGGTTCGCCAAGAACACCACGCGCCTCATGGACACCAACGGCCAGCGCGACCCCTGGCGCGACGTCACCGTGAGCTCGATATACCGCCCTGGCGGTCCGCTCAAGAGCACCCCCGAGCACCCGGTCCGCGTCGTCCCTGGTGGTGTTCACTGCCCGGACTACTACGGGCAGAACTGGGAGGCCAACGCGGAAGTGAAGAAGATCGCCTACGATGAAGTGGACAATATGAGGGAGTGGGTGAACGAGTTCTACGAGCAATAGATCTATTTGGACAAGCTGTAAAATAGTTGTCTAACATAAATCACTTATGTAATGCTATTGGATAAACCGTATATCCAGGTCAAAATTGGATAGATCGTAATATTCATTGTTCGCTGCTGATGAAAAGTATGCCGTGATCCAAAATGTCAAAAACTACCTGTGCATACCTCTTAAGATTCCGAAACCTTCAACAGGAAGGTCAATAAATAAACAAAACACAGACCGGGACTACGTGTAATCAGTTGTGCAATCAATGTTATACCGGCTTTTAAAAAACTGCCTCTATCATAGAGTAGGTAGACGAGTACTTATAAAAGCTTGCTTGTGGGTAGGCACTATTATATCATAGTTTTTTCCACGATTGGCCTAATAGATTCGTATATGTCAACATATTCAAAATTTGCGAGACTTCGTGATCAACTATCTCTATGTATTCATCAAAGTCGTAAACACTATATGCCAGTAGATTCTAACTACTCCTAGGAACATATATATTTCAAATATCATCCACATGCAACTCAAATAACAGCGTGCCGTCTTGAAGAGCTGACCCTCAATAGGGCTCGCGGCGCAGATGGTAATACATATAAGTTGCCCAGGCAGTGCATTCGACAAGAGCCCCTGTGGTACAGTACTCAGCGCGCTCCCATACTGACTTCCCCGGTGATGTGCTCACACTGAAGACATGACCATCTATCCGCAGCATCCCGCTCCCTCCAAAGGTAGGCCAAGAGAACGGGTATATTTACAGGACAGCGGAAGAAAATATCTATTCGATCCGAGAAGGAGCATTTCTTTTCATTCTTTTCATTTTTTATTTTCCTTCTTTACTCTTTGAGCCTTTAGATTTTGCTGTTTCCCTCGCACGCAACTATATTGAGACTCGTTCAAAGATTTCCAATAAGGAGAGCCCTCCATATCCAACACTGATGTGTCAATGGGTTTTCATCTAGGATGCACAAGGTCAAAGGAGCATTTAGCGCAGTATCGACAGTCTACAGTTCAGAAAATACGTAGTGATCAATGAGGTACGACAAAAAAAGCGTCGGCAGAAACGACGAGCGCGTTACTACGGACATTAAATCCACTGTAGATACTTCTAAGCAGATGTATCTCGTTCATACACTTAGAGAAAACCAGGCAGGCTGTCAACAGATATTATCTTGTCACTTAGTGTCTGCACATCATCAACCTCGGTTGACAGGGATTTGGTAGCCTTCCAGTTGGAATCCGGTGCGTCAGCATTCGATCGCAAGGACCCATTAGTAGTATTAGAGTTTAGAATCACCTCAAGAGAAAATATAGAGGCCTTGCTCCCTATTATCTAGCAATCATCGCAAGCGAAGTAGGAGGTTGGTGGTCGACAAGCAATCGGAACCTAAACCATAAGGAGGGCTCACTGCGCACCCACCCCACCATCAACAGAAACCTCATGGCATGAATTGGTCTTGGATATCACCTCACAACCTTCAGCAATACGAATTTCAAATGATATAAGAAATCATCGTTTTATGTTTGCCCATATCAGTAAAACAAAAGCAGGGTAAAGCAAAGTTATTTCCCAATTGCTAGCTATCCTTTGCAATGCTCAATCCCCCTGCGCGTAGATCAAAAGATAAAGAAAACACGACGTTCGTGGTAGTGATATGCGACTCGCTGAAATGAACCATCCAGATTGGTCGTTAAGCTGACGGCGAGATAGTATTCAAAAAAGCGTAGAAAAAGAAATGACATGTAAATGAGAGTACGCAGAGTTCGACCCGCTGGCCAGTTTTGTTGCCTCCCAATCTCAAGATTTCAACTCCAATTCTCCCATAAAATCAATAAAAGCAGGGGAAAACCCCTTCCACCTCTCTCTTCTTACCTCTCACTCTTTTTTTTTAAAGTTTGATAGAGTTACAGCTGATGGTGTTGCTCCTCCTCGCCCAGCCTCGAAGTGGAATGAAACAATAAACAAACAAGGGAAACAAGGGGGGGAATCCGTAGCTCGTGTGTAGTCGCTGTGTTTCGCATGCGGGAAGCGCCTTCATTGTCAAGGCGAATTATAATCAAAATCGAGGTGTCCGCTAAGCCGAGGGGGATTGCAAATTCTCAGACAACTTGCTTCGATGTTCCAACCAACTCCTGGCTTGTTTGTCCGAGTCTTTCATCTTTCTAGTAAGGCAATCTGTTACAGACGACGCCTGCTCGTTCTCTTTTCTTCTTTTTTTTCCTCGTCAATCCCTTTGCAGAGAGGTCTCCGTCTCTGATTGTTTCTCTTGGATTCCGATCGCTCGTTTAGCCCATTTTCACATCCCCGTTGGGCTCTGTCTGTGGCAGGATAGGCTGTTCCTGAGCCTCCCTGCTATCCCTTCTCTTCTTCCCAATGCGCTCGCACCACTCCTCGGCGCTCACAATGGTACCATCCAACACGCCGCTAACCTGGGACACCATATCAAGTCCTTCTTTCGCCAAAAGGAGTACTCGCTGTGCTCCATCACGAACGGCTGAGTCGCTGTCTGGAGCGCCGGATGCGCTATTAGATTCAGACATGGCAGCGACACGGAAGCGTTGTGGAAGGCTCGTAAGATGGCGGCGCACCAGGACACGGGCATTCTCTGGGAGCGCTCCTCCAGCATATCTTGACACCATATTGATTGCATCCTGCAGTGTCTTCAGGACATCGCCTTTCAGAGTATTAATGCGTGTCGCTAACTCGGCACGGGTCTCTGGCGACGTAGCCCTCTCCATCTGCTCATCAAGACCGCCGTCATCTCGGGCGCTCTCGGTTGAATCGGCCTGTCCCGCTTCGGCGGGTGGTTTCTCGTATTGTTCAAGGGTAGTCTTCAAATTCCCGACAACACCTCCGATATGCTCGTTTGCCCATTTCAGCCAGCGCAGGCAGTACTTGAGGCTGCGAAGGCTCTCCTCACTCATTGCCACGCTCAGGCCAGAGGTAGACATGATGAGACGCGACTGCCAGGCTGCGGGGTTTGCCTGCTGCTGTCCATTGGGTTGCGATGACTGGTTGTCATTGGTCTCGGTATAAGCAGGTGAACGAACGTCATCGTACGCCGGCAGCGTGTCCACCGTGCTGGCGAAAGACATCCGCCGACCATCCTTTGGAGTTGACGGGTAGGAGGCCTGAGGGGGGCTTGCCAATCCTTCGGCCTCCAACCGTTTCCTTGACATCATTTCCGCCTCGGACTCAACCTTTCGTCGCTTCTTCGAACCGGCACCGGTTTCAACATCCGATCGTTGGCGACGGCCCGCACCAAGGAACCAGCGCACACCTCCTTCCACGCCAGTGACACGACCAACGGACCCGACAGTGTTGGCAATTGGCGTAAGATAGCCCTCTACGTATTCGGCTCCAGACTTGAATCGAGGTGAAAAGTTCTTGGCACCACCATAAGCCGATGTGGCTCCCTCAATCGTGGTAGCTAAGAGAGGATGGGATGTTGTAAGTAAGGAGAACAGGGGCTCCGGGCCCTGTGGTGACTGTGAACGAGTGGCGGGCTGTGCGGTTGGTGCCGGAGGGCTCAGAGGAAGGGAAGCACTCATGTGGGACGGAGACGAAACAAAGTCTGGATCAGCAGTCAGCGCTTGTGCCAATTTACACAGGCGGAAAGGAATGTAGCCGCCGAGACCAGTTCATGTCTCAAGGCAAAAGAGACTTACCAGCTCGCAGGTCCCCAAGGGCTTCGGCAGCCAATCTCACATCAGGGTCGTCAATGTTGACACTGCCAGCCCGGCCATCGAGACGACCATCAGGCGATACCGCAGATAGAGGACCGCTCCTCATGGTATCCAAATCCATCACATCGGGGCAATCTGTCATATACTTCTGAGGGTGGTTCGAGGCAGGCGTGGCGGACTGTTGATGGTGAGGCGTCATAGGGTTGACGGCGCCGGGCCATTGTGTGTGCGAAAGCGGCGCAGTAGGGAAATCCATACTAGCCGTCATCTTGTGAGGATATCGTGCGTGATGGTCGCCCGTGAGGGAACTCAGGGGAGGTAGCGTGCGATCATTATTCGACTGTAAGGCTTCGGACAGTGGTGGCAGCGACTCGATCGCCGCCGGCAATTCAGCGGGAGGCAAGGGGACGGGGGGCTCAGTTCGCAACGGGAGCGTCGCCGTCAATGGAGTCGAGTAGGAGTAGGCCGGTGGGGGGAGTGTCGGTGGTGGAGATGCGAGGTGAGCAGGAGGACGAGCGACAGTGTGGGACGAGGGCTTGGAGGTTGGTGAGGAGTGGCTGTGACTTTGCTGGGTCATCTCTTTCCCTTTTCTTTTTCCCCCGTCGCAGCTGCTGTGGCTGCTCTGGCGGAATCGTGCTCGAGGCGGTTGTGGTTCTTAGCTTAGTAGTAGTGCCTGTGTTGGTGCTGGGGCGAGCATGTGATTGCGGTGCTCTCGAAATGCTTGGCTCGGCGATAAAGGGCCGGACAGTTCAGCGCCCTCTACCCCTGCACACAAGTAAAGTAGTCGTCAGTCAGGTCGGCTTCAGACCAGGCATGTACCTAGGGACTGCTGCAACTAGGGTCCGGTCTTGAATGATGAGCAGCCGGGGCCAGAGTCAGAATTTGTCCTGTTTCAAGGATATGCTACTGGTAGGTGATCTTGAACCCGAGCGGCAGAACCCGTCTTCGGCGGTTGGCCAATTCGTTGTGAAGCAGCGTGAGCGTCGGTCGCAAGGCGCATCCGAGCGAGAAAGGTGGAGGGAGGGAGAATCAAGGTGGGCGAAACGAAGCTTTGATGGCCGACGACGAATGGACCACGATGTGTGGAGGGTGGGGGGCACGATGTCCTCTGATGAGTCTCGTGGGACGTTGATTTTTGTTGGGCCACCACCTCAAGTCAGTTGTTGTCTGGCTTCGGGGGGATGCAGGAGGGTAGCAACTAGGGCACCACTACTAAGAGGTACTATGTGACTACCAGTATCAGCTACAGGTGCCCAAGCCAGGTACCTCTATTTGTTCGTACAGGCAGGTCCCTCCCATGTGAGTGTCGTCCAGGCGCCTCCTTCATATCTCCTGAGCCCATGCCTGCTCCCTATCAAATGACCTGACATGTGAGTTTCCTCATCCTTCCAATTCCTCGTCCTCACCAATTCAAACCAGAACGCAGTGCAATCCTAATCCAACGCACGTGCATACGCCACCCACTCATGGCATGACAACATCATCGTCCCCGGCTATTAGGCATGGGCTTAGCGCCCCTCCGGGGTTTCATCCACTAGAGGAGCAGGTACAGCCAATCTGTCGTGTAGGTACCTGTCGGGCTCATTCTACGAGATATTTACCTCCACCTATTGCGGAGGATTATTCAAGACCCCTAAATTCAAGCAGACGCTCGGTGAATCCAGCGTCTCGGCGACCGCAAGCAGGTACCTACAGAGGCGTGGCTCCCACCCTCTTGCTGCTGCTACCCGGCGCACTGTTGCACCAGACGCCCACTGAAAACCCCCCGGCGGCAATAAGTAGTCGCCGGAGTTTAGGTACTCCATTGGCTCTACAGGCCCGTAGGTACCAATCAGGTACTCGCTGCTTCGGCCAAGCGAATCACTCTTCTGACATGTGAAAAGGCACTCGGTCCTGCTCTGTGATGCGATGGAATTGATTTTTTCTCGTCGGTTTTCTTGTAAATGCGCACCACCACCACGACTACTAGCAGACACAACTATAACCGGTTTCTTTCACGAGCTATTGCCTTAGTCTCTTGCTCGGCCCTTCAAACACCGGTGCGTTGTGAGGGCGCTTGGGTCAAACTCGGTCCCATCCTCACCCCTATCCGGTCCCCGGGTCGGTCGTAAATCACATGCATACTGTAGTTACGAAAGTTAAGGCGCACACACATCAGGGTTGGTACCGCGACCTCCCGCCCGCACGTGTTGACCCCCCTTTGGAAGCTTGGAACAGGTTAGTCTCGGGGCCGCGGATTTGTCAAGTTCTATTTCACGCACTGCGACCCAAGGTTGGTTTCAAGGAGCGGAGAGATACCTACCCGTCCAGAGTACATCCACTCTTATAGGGCGTAGAGTACGCGTAATTGTCAAATGACGTTGATCCACCTGAAGAGAACTGATGCTACATGAACAACAGCACAGCACATCGTGGCTACTGCGACTGAACCCCCTTCGTCCATGTGTCAATGCAGACGGGCGCCGCGTGGTGTTTTTTTTTTTTGGTTCCTTTCCTGTGAGAATTGTACAGCACAACCGCAGCACTGGGGGCCATTGCAACTCCAAGATGATGGACGGATTTGCACGTGCACAGAGAATCATAATCTACCAATATGTCACATCCGGGGTTCTCTTTTTCTCTTTCCGGAAGGATGGTGAGATGACGAAAATACCCTGGCTAGAACATAATGTATCCGGTAATCTTCGCAGGCTTGCTCAACGGCCAGCTTTTCCACTACAATCTTGGTCTTCCAAATCGAGCTGGTCTGCTGTAGCCGGTCATGCTACCAGATTACAGTGCAGGTAAGGTAGGTCATAATCACAAGGAATCGCATGCCCGTTGTCATTGTACGTGCTGGCTCCATGAAAAGTTTGCTCTCTACGGGATTCAGATGACAATGCAGAATTGGAACCTTCACCGCTGATCCTGATCAGCATTGGCAACCCAATTGATGTGCCCAAGCTGAACAGACCTGGCAGAGACGGGACGGGATCTGGTTGGAGGGCACAGATACAATCTAGGTTTGCTCACGCTCGCTTAACCCTCCATCCGGAGGAGTATACTATTAGATTTCATATATAGAGGTAGGCATAAATTATAATTATATTCATCTAAGTTATATATCTCTAGTACTTCTAGAGGGGATAATTATATAAATTACTATATACTTCTCCTTTAAGCCTAAGGCTCTTCTAATCTAGGAAAGGAGGTATATTTATACTAAACTAACCTTATTCTAGCTAATTATATTAGGTTATATAATACCTTAGTTCTAATATACCCCCTAGGTATAGACCTCTTAGTCTATAACTATAGCTATAACTAGTAATAATAGCTAATTAATCTTAGTTATTAAATTAAATAGAAAGTTAAAATAAATTAGTTAAGGTTAGGTTTAAATAAATAAGCTTTATTTAGTTAAAATAATACTTAAATTTATTATTTTAGTTATTATTAGTATAACTAAATATATTAAAATACTATAGTAAATTATAGTACTACTCTATAAATTATATTATTATAATAGAGTTAGGTTATTATTTATACCTTTTAAAGTATATTTTAATTATATATATTTATTTTCTTTTATTTAATAGTATATTTAATTAAGCTTCTTATTATTATATATTCTAAATAGAGTTATAATTATAAAAGTAAGCTATAAGGTAAGAACTTATATTTAATATAGCTCTTAATAAAGGCTATAAAGGGAAAAGTACTAAATAGCCCTTAAATAAATACTCTTATTATAATCTTATAAGAAGCTTCTCTTTTTCCTCTTTTCCTTATCTATTTATAAAGTTATAAGTATTTACTTAATATAATTTTTATATTATAACTCCTTTAGTATTTAGTAATTAGCTAATATTATAATAAGAATTAAATATATAAATCTCTCTCTCTCTCTTATAAGTAGTAAGTTTATTCCTAGTTTTATTTACTTATTTTAAGTAATTAATTTAAGGATATACTAATACCTTTAGATAGAATAACTCTATTATACTTAATATTATTACCTCCCCCTTATAAGTATTTTAAGTCTTAAATAAGTAGTTTTAAGTACTAATTTATATTAATAGCCTTATAACCTATAGTGCTATTATTACTAAGGCTATTAAAGAGGCTATAGAGGCTAAGAAGAAGAAGAAGTAGGAGGAAGCTTATTTCCTCTACTAGGAGAAGGAGGATACCCTTAAGAGAGAGTAAACCTCTAATATTAAGTAAGTTTACCCTTTAGTATATAATTTTAAGTATTATTTAATAATTTCCTAGTACCTTAGAACTATAAATAGTCCCTTATAAGGGGTATTTAAACTTAGCTCTTATAGGTATCTTAAGTAGTATTTATTAAGACTACCTTAATAAGAAGGATAAGAGCCTCCTTCCTAGCTACTATATATAGTATTAGGAGAGTAGCTCCTATAAGCTAATATAAGTCTTATTCTACTATAATAGTTAGTTAACTTATACTAGATAGGGTCTAGGGTAAGTTAAGGTTAAACTAATTAGAGTATTATTCTAAGTAGTATAATTAGGTTATTTAGATACTATATAAATTACTATTAATATATAAGTATTAAGGAGCTAGTTTTAATAAAAGTAGTAATAATAATATTAATAACTATCTAAATAAGTATTTTTATCTAAGAAATAAAAGTATATATATATTAGGGTTATTACTATCTTATTACTAAGCTATTACTCTACTAAAGTAATAGGTTAATATTATTAGCCCCTAAGGTAGAGCTATTAATCTACCTTATATATAACTTCCTATAGCTTAATAAAAGCCTTTATTTATAATATAATACCCCCTCCTTATTAATCTTATCCCTAAAGCTAGCTTATTATACCCTCTTATCCTAGTATATACTTAGCCTTATATTTATTTATATTATATATATATTAATAAGATATTTAGCTATATCCTAAAATAAAAGAAATCTAACTTAATATATAAATATACTTAGAAATCTAAGTATATCTTTACTTATAGGTTTAAGGTTATACCTTATATTAAGTATATAGAAAAGGATATAAATTACTTTATTATCCTAAGTCTAAATTATTATACTATATATATATATATTAGTTATTTATATAATAATACTTACTCTTTAATATTATTAAGTAAGTACCTTTTCTTTTTAATCTTTTTTATACTTACTAACTTATTATAGTTAAAAAAATTAATAAGGAGCTATTTTATTTAGAGGATAAAAAGTTAAAGGTAAAGGTAGAGTTAGTAATAGTATTTATATAAATTTTATATTTATAGAAGATATAAAAGTAACTTTATAAGAAGGGTATAAAGATATTAAAAAAGGGTTTAAATAATATAAAGGAATTAGAAGAGGAGGAATAAAAAGAGGTAAAAGAGAAAAACTATTAAGAGGAGCTAAAGTAAGTATAAGCTTAGGAAGCTAAGCTAATATTTTAAGTTTAAATATTATATATTATATAGATAGTTAATTTTTCTAGCTTTATTTTTAATTCTTCTATAGAGGATCTCTTTAATAGTATTATTTAAAGTAAAATTATTAATCCTTCTTCTTCTTTCTTTAGTAGAATTAATATATTAAATACTAATAATTCTTTAAATATTTAATAAGTTCCTATATATTATTATTTTATTATAACCTTTTTATTTTACTAAATAGAATATTTATTTATTTTTAACTTCTTTTTTAAGATTTTTTCTAATTTAAATTCTTCTTTATAAACTTTAATTAGATAATCTTAATTTAATATATTTTTTAGTACTTTTTTAAGTAGTAATATATAAAAAACTAAATAGATATATATTATATTTAGTAATAAAAGTTTATAATTAATATTTAATTTTTTCTTTATAATTCTAAATAGTCTAAGTTTTTTATAATTTAATTTATTACTTAGCTTTATTATTATAATATTTTTTTAAAGTAAATAGACTTTATCTTCCTCCTTTAAAATTAATCCCTTTAATTTTATTTTATTATAATATTTTTTTATCCTTTATTATATAAACTTTAGTTTAGCTTATATTTCTATATATAATAAGTATAATATCTCTTTTATAAGTATAGTAGTAAGTATTATAAGTTTATTAAGTTTTAGTTTATTTAAGAACTTTAGTTTATAATTATAGTTTATATATATAGGTAATAATTAAGTTAATTCTTATATTATATTATTATATATAATCTATACTATAGGTAGTAATTATATTTAATTATTCTATTTATAATTAATATATACTTATAGATATTATTTTAATATTTAGTTTAAATACTTTATTTATTTATTACTCTATAGATAATAAGCTATTAAGAGCTTATACTTTATATTTATTTATATTATAAGTAATTACTAAAATTTAGAGATAAATATTATTTCTTTATTTAATATTATTTTATTAAGTAGTCTATAATTTATAATTATATATTATAGAACTTAGTATATAAGGTCTTCTATAGAGCTTATTTCTTTATATAATATAAAATATTTATACTTTATAAGTCTATTAATAATTATTAAGATATTATTATACTTTACTTTAGTTATAGGTTCCTTAAATAGTAATAGTTTAATAATATAGTTAAAAAATATTAATTACTATAGTTATTTTAGTATTAAGATTAATTTAAGCTCTTTATATAGTTTATATTATATTAATTTAATTTATATATAGATATTATATTCTAAAACTATAATTTATACTTCTTTTTATAAGCTAAGGTAATTATAATATTATTTAATCTTATTAAAGGTCTTTTTAACTCCTTAATATCTTAAGAGTAAGTACTTATAGACTTTTTTAATAAGTACTATCCTTACTTCTTATTATAGTTTCTTTAAGCTAGGAATAATTTCTATTTAGACTTTAATATATACTATTTCCTTAAGTATAGTTCTAAGGGATTTCTATACTAAGTATTCTTTATTATTTATTAAGAATAGTTATTTATTAGTCTTTAGTACTACTTCCTTATATTCTATCTTTTAGTTAAGGGTATTAATTCTTCTATTTTCTAATCCTTTTTAGTATATAATCTTATAATTAAATTAAGATAAATATTTAATATAATATATTTATCTTCTATTTAGTTATTAAGTTATAGTAAAATACTAAATATTCTTATAGTCTATATATACTTTAACCTTATATATTATTCTTAAATAGTAATATTTAAATTCCTTAAATATATATATAATAGCTATAAATTCTTTATTATAGATAGGGTATTTAAGCTCTATATTATATAGTTTCTTTAAGTAAAAAGCTATAAGGTATAAAACTTTATTATTATCCTTTTAGTTAATTTATATACTAATTATAAAGTCTAAAGTATTAGTTTTAAGTTCTACTTCCCTTATAAAGTTAAATATCTATAGTATAGGTTTAAAAGTTATATTATTTTTAATATTAATAAATATATCTTACTATTTAGTAGTCTATTTAAATATTCTATTTTTCTTTATAAGATTATATAAAGGTAAAGTAATCTTTTTATAATCCTTAATAAATCACTAATAGTAGTTAGTAAACCTAAGGAAGGCTTATACTTTCTTAATATTTATAAGCTCTTTTTATTTAGTAATTATAGTAATTTTTCCTTTCTCTATTTATATTTTATTAAATTAAATAGTATATCCTAAGAAGTTAACTTTTATAATAAAGAACTAGCTTTTCTTTAGTTTTACTAAAAGGTTAATATCTTCTAACTTCTTTAAGACTTTATATATATATTTTTAATATATCTTATAATTATTTAAGAAGATTAAGATATTATTAAAGTAAATAACTATAAAGATATTAAGATACTCTTAGAATACTTAGTTAATTATTTATTAAAATATTATAGGTATATTTATTAATCTAAAGGATATAATAAGATACTTATAAAGGTTAAACTTTATTTTAAATACTATTTTCTATTTATCTCCTTCTTTAATCTATATTAAATTATAAGCTCCTTTAAGGTCTAATATAATAAACTATTATTTACCTTATAGTTAATCCCTTAGTTCTATAATTAATAATAAAGGTATTTTATCTTTATAAGTAATCTTATTAAGTTAGTAGTAATTTATAACTAATTATAGTTTCTTATTCTTCTTTAATATAAATATTATAGAGTATTCTATAAATAAAATTAATAATTATATATAGCTTTTTACTATTATATTATTAATATATTTATAGAGTATTTATAGCTAAAGTTCTATAAGGTTATATAGTTTATAAAAAGCTAGTTCTCCTCCTTTAATAATAGAGATTTTATAATCTTACTAATTATATTATAATAATTTAATCTTAAGAGTTTCTTTAAATAACTTCTTATAGATTAGTATTTCTTAAGGATATATTTTATTTAGTCCTTCTTTAGTTTTTCTAGTTTATCCTCTTATTTCTTTTTCTTTTAGCTTCCTTATTCTAGAGGATAAACTTAAAGTTATACTTATTTTTTTATTAAGATATTATTTATATTAGTTAATAAAATTAATATTTAATAGTTTCTTAATTTTTTATATTTAAGCTAATATTCTTATTATTCTTTATAATTCTTATTAAGATATACTTTATTTTATACTAAGTTATAGTATTATTAAGGCTAAATCTACTATATTTACTTATTATTATAAATTATTATCCTTATTTTTTATAATAATACTTTAATTACTAAAGTTTTATTAAATTCTTCTAATATTTAATAAAATTTTAATTCTTATTAATCTTAATATTAATTTATAAAAGTATCTCTTTACTCTATATAGCTAATAAGCTAATTAATTAGTAGATTTATATCTCTTAACTAAAGTAATTTTAATATAATATTATAAGTACTTAGTAGTATATATTATAAGTAATATTAAATTTCTTTCCTTAGATCTTTATTATAAAGTAATTAGTCTTTAAGTTAATAATCCCCTTATTATACTTAAACTATATTCCCTTAATATTAAATACTATATAGAGTTTCTCCTTTTTTCCCTATAGTAAGTAGAGTTAATTAATTATTACTAATAAAATATAATCTCTTTATACTTTATAGTTTATTAAAGTAATAAGTATCTTTCCTATAATCTTAATATTAATTATAATATTAATAAAGCTTTTAATTTCTATTACCTTTAAGGTCCTTTAACTTAGTATTTTATTATTCTATAGCTTATTATAAATAGTAATTATTATTTTTTACTTAATTAACTTATTCTTTAAGTTTATTATACTTATTATTATACTTAAGTACTTATCTTAAAAGTTCCTTAAGTATCTTTAGTATATTTATATATCCTAGGATATACTTTTAGAACTTTTTTAGTTATTAGCTAATTTTATCTTATTCTTCTAAAGATATCTTCCCTCTTTAGGAATAGCTTATAGTTTATTCCTTTTTATTTATAAAGTAATTTCTTATTCCTTATTAGTTTCTTTATCTTTAATTAATAATACTATAATAGCTTACTCTTAATATTAGTATTTATTCTCTTCTTAGTTTTATTATTATTTAAGAGACTTTTTATATAGTTTTTATTATTATCTCCTTCTCTTATTAAGTTAAGTATTAATTATTTTATATATTAATAATTTAAGTATTTCTAGTTTATATATTATTTAATATATCCTTTATAGTTATAAGCTACTTAATCTTCTTAAGCTTTTTATTTATATTATAATTTAATCTTATCTTCCTTATAGATCTTATATTATTATTCTTAGTATAGCTTAATTAATAGTTCCTTAAATTTATATTCTCTAAGGTACTTCTCTAAATCTTCCTTAAAAATAAAATATTAATTAATATTAAATAGTTTATTTATAAAGTAAAGTATTTATTTATTAATATACTTAAAGGGTATCTTTTTATTAAGTTAAGGAAAAGTATTATTCTTTATTTTCTATTATTAATAAATTATATAAAAGATATTATAGTATATTATTTATAATTCTATATAGTAATTAGTTTTAGGGATACTCTTCTAATAGCTTAATAGCTTAAAGAGATTATTTAAATATTAAATAGTATTTATTATTTTTTATTTATAGATTATAAGTATTATTATAGTAAATAAGTTTTATTACTTAATTTTTAGTTAGTAATATATATAAACTTTTTTATATTCTACTTATATTATATTTCTTATCTATAAATAATATTTCCTTTCTTTTAGTATATATTTAATAAACCTATTATAATATTAAAATATTAATTTATACTTAGTTAAGGGACTATATTCTAAGTTAGTTTTACTTTTCTTATACTTCTTCTTTATATTTTAAAGACTTCCTTAATTTATTATTAGTTTTCTTTTACTATATTATCTTCCTATTATTTTTATTCTTTTAATATTTTAGTAAAAATAAATATAAGTATTATAAAAATTTAGGAGTTATAATACTTATAGGTATTCCTTCTTAAGCTATTTATTAAATTATTCTTAAGATTTAATTCTTAGTTTTCCTAATTATTCCTAACTATTTCTTATCTTCCTTAATAAGCTTTTAATTATATTACTTCTTAGGTTTTAGATATTAAGGGGATATATACCTATTTCTTTATAATTATAGTATTTCCTTTTTTCTATAGTCCTTAGCTCTATAAGACCTAAATATATCCTAAACTCTATAAATAGTAGTAGGATTTATTATACTTCTTAATTAAGTTTATTTCCTACCTTAATATAGTTCTAATTACTTTATTTTTTTCCTTTTTATTACTTTCTCTTATAAAGGTAATTATTAATTTATATTACTATAGCTATATATTTAATTAAGTTTTTTAGTTTATTTATCTTAAAGAGTTAGTTCTTAACCTTATCCTTAAGTTTATTATAGAATATAGACTTAAGTAGTTTATTATCTTAGTTTAATTAGAATATAACTTCCCTAAACTTTATAATATATCCTAAAGTAGTATTAGTTTATTATAAGTCTTTAAGTTCCTTTATAACTTATTATTTATAGTTAACCTTACTAAAGGCTCCTATAAGTATAATAATAAAGTTTTTATAGCTAGTAAGAATATTAATTATATTTTAATCTTAGCTATTTAGTTTAACTTTATTATTATACTAATTATAAAGGAATACTTAAAACTATTATTTTATAGTATTAATAAAGTAAGTTCCTATAAACTTAATTTTATCTTTATCTCCTTTAAGCTTTATTAAAAAGAACTTAAAGTAAGCTTAAAATTAGATTTTAAATCTATTTAGTTCCTAAATATCTTTAGTAAATAGTCCTAGTAAGTTAATTATATTATCTCCCCTTAGTCTTTTACTTATTTCTTTTTAAGTTCTTTAATATATACTAAGAGCTACTTTATTATCTATTAAGTAGTTAGTATTCTTATAGTATTATTTTATTAAGCTAAAGTTCTTAAGGTAATTATATTATCTTTTATTATTATATAGTAATTAAGATAAGGTAATTAGCTAAATAAGAGTTATTAATATATAATAGTTAGTTAACTTATACTAAATAAGGTCTAAGGTAAGTTAGGGTTAAACTAATTAGAGTATTATTCTAAGTAGTATAATTAGGTTATTTAGGTATTATATAAGTTATTATTAATATATAAGTATTAAGGAGCTAGTTTTAATAAAAGTAGTAGTAATAGTATTAATAACTATTTAAGTAAGTATTTCTATTTAAGAAATAAAGGTATATATATATTAGGGTTATTACTATCTTATTATTAAGCTATTACTCTACTAAAGTAATAGGTTAATATTATTAGCTCTTAAGGTAGAGCTATTAGTCTACTTTATATATAACTTCCTATAGCCTAATAAAGGCCTTTATTTATAATAAGAGTATATATATACTTAGGATTTTAATAAGGTAAATTATTATATAATAAATTATTAAGTATTTACTAATAATTTCTTAAAATAATAAGCTTAAAATCCTAGTTAAAGAATACTTCTACTACTTCCTTAATAATAGGAAATTACTTTACTTTATAATAAGTTAACTTTTATTATATAATAAATTAATAATAAATTAATAATTAATTATTATAAAACTATTACTTCTTATTATATATTAACCTTTAAGCTTATATTAAAGGTATATATAAAGCTATATTAATTAATATTTATTATAGTACTCTTAATATAGCTAAGGTTATTAAAATTTATAGTAAGAGTAGTTAATAAATAGATTTAATAATAAATTATTAATTTATTATTAAATTACTATAATAATATAATATAATATCTTAAGGGTAATAATATTAATATCTTAATTATACTTATATTAATAAAAGTTAGTCCCTCTTATATTAATAAATTTATTATTAAGATTAATATACTTATATTAGTATTATTATAATATAAGTCTTTTAGTAAGGGATATAAAAAAGGTAATATATATAATAAATTATTAATAAATTATTAATTAATTATTAACTTTTAATAAATTAACTATAAGTAAATATATAGAGATATTAAGATTAAAGGTTATAAATACTACTTTTATAAGGATACTAACTAATTATATATATATTATTTTTAATAATAAATTATTAATATATTACTAATTTAATATAGTCTATTTACTTAAGGAGCTTATAACTAAGTATATAGTATAGGATTAGTATATTAAAGGCTATCTAGCTATTATTAAGTTAAATAATAAGGAGGAGATCTTATTTAAGGGAAAAGGTAAAGTAAAAAAGTAATTAATTAATAATAGATTAATAATAGATTATTAAAAGTTATATATAATTAGTAATTCTAGTTAATTTAAATAGTTTTTTAGTTATTTAATATTAATTAATATATAATATTATAGAAGCTTTTAAAGTTTAATAAATTAATAATTTATTAAGCTTAATAAATTATTAATTTATTAACTTCTTACTTTATATACTTATTATTTTATTACTTTTATTATTTATTCTTTATTAAAATAAATATTAAAAAATCTCTATATTAAATATATTAATAACTTATTAATTCTTTATTTAATATAACTCTTATTCTTATTTTTATTATCTTAAATAACTATATAAATCTATTTAGTTATTTTTTAGTTATATCTCTAATTTTAACCTTTTTACTTTAGCTTTAGCTAACTTTTACTTTTCCTATAAGATTTATAGGTCTAATTACTTAAAATCTAAAGGTCTAATTAAATTATTTAAAATAGCTTATCTTTAAAGAGAGGAATTAATAAAGAATTAATAAAGAATTACTTACCTTAAGTTAATAATACTAAAAGATAATATAGATCTAGTTCTTTATCTTCTAAAAGTGCTTAAGCTTTTAATAAATAAAGCTAGACTTTCTATAGAGAAGTTATTTAAGCTTATAATATTACTTTATAGCTAGTTATTAAATATAGAGGATAATTAGTATTTCCTTTTCTTTATATCTATAATTTATTAATAATAAATTTATAAATAATTAATAAGTATTAAAAAACTTACTTATTTTAGTTATCTACTTATTATATTAGCCTTTAAGAGAGGTATCTTTCTAAGTTAAATAAATATTATATTTTTTAGTAATATTATAATAGCTAAAACTTTACTAATTATATTATTTATTTCTATAAAGGATTAATAATAATTTAATAAGTAATTATTAATTACTTATTATTAAATAATATAAATAAGTATAGAATAATAACTATTAGTATTATAAGAGGCCTTATAAAACTACTTAATATAATTTATATTACTTAAATAAGTATTCTACTACTTATTAATTATAAAGCTATAAGCTCTATAGAGACTAATAGTAATAAGACTCTTCTTTTTATCTTTAACTTAGTCTTTTAACTAAAGAAAGCTTAATTAATTAGTAAATAATTTATAATAAATTAATAATTACTTACTATCTTTAAGTTAATTATATAGAACTATATAATTATATTTAGTCTTATAATATAAGAGCTATAATATAAGGTACTAAACTAAATCTAGCTCTTCTAAATACTTTTATATAGATTAAGTAGTTCTCTCTAAAAAGATAGATTAATATTATAATTAATTATTAAGTAATTAATAATTAATTATTAAACTTATAGATACTATATATAAAATAGATATAATAGAGTTAAATAAAGGATATAGTATACTATTACTAAGTATAGCTTAGATTAATCTTATTAAGATATATCCCTAAATCTAAGAAATAATTAGTAATAACTTAATAAATAATTTATAATTTATTAATAAATATACCTTTTATATTAACTAGATCTTAATTAATAGTAATACCTTTAATTTTAGTTCTATATATATAAAACTACTTTAAATAAAGGTTAAAATTCTCTTTAAGATAGAAGAAAATTTAAGTATATAATATCTTATAAGTTTTAGCTATAGCTAAATTTATAATAATTTATAGAAGTAGAATAATTATAATAAATTAATAAAGGATTAATAAGAGATTATAAATAACTTACTTATTCTTTTATAGGTTAAGTAAATACCTTATATAATTTTATTATCCTTATTAGATTTAATATACTTATAATTTATATTAATCTAAAAGATAGTAATATCTAGATAATAAAATAAGTTAACTTACTCCTTTAAAAATATAGCTATAAAGAAGAAGTAGTTATTATTATAATAAATTTAAATATACTAATAATAAATTAATAATAGATTAATAATAAATTAATAATTACTTACTTTATCTAGGTTTAATTTATACTTAGAAAGATATTTATAATAAGCTTTAAGCTAATTTAATTTAAAGGGATAATAGATTATTTAATAATTATAAAGTATTTAGCTTAACTTTTTATAATTAATAAAGCTTAAATAAATATCTATAAAGCTTATAGCTCCTTCTACTTAAATAAGCTTTTTTATAATAGTTAAATAAAGCTAATTATCTAAAAATAAATTAATAAAGTATTATTAAATAATTAATAAATAATTATTAATTTATATAGTAAAGTTAAAGGTTAATTTTAACTTTTAATTATATTTAAGATCTTATAAAGAAAATCTTTAGATATTTTATTAAGTAGAGGAAGGGGATAATAATAAATTCCCTTAAAATAAAGAATAAAATAAAGTAAAAGTAAATCTTAAAGTATAAAGAAGTCTTAAGTAATATTATAATTAAGAGTAATAATTTTCCTTTAATTATAGTATTTATATATAATATCTATAAGGGATTAATAAAGAATTAATAATTTATTAATAAAGGATTATTAGTATACTATAATACTTTTTATATATAGATAGCTATTATATTTTACTATAGTTATTATATTCTTTAAGTAGAAGGGTATTTTAGTTATTAATAACCCTTTTAATAACCTAAAGTAATTATATAAGGTTAAAAGGGATAATATTATAATAATAACTCTTATTTATTATATTAAGAGATTAATTAATATAGTAAATATATAATTAATTAAGATTAATAACCTTTTATAAAGAATTAATAAATTATTAATAAAGGATTAAAAGCTTTTTAATTAACTTATATTAAATATATTAAAGCTATATATTAACTTATAGGATTCTAATTAGCTTATAGAAACTCTACTATAAGCTTTATTATCTTTATATTTATAATAAATAGTTTAAATCTAATTATTAATAAGTTAGTAAGTAATTTATAAATTATTATTAATTACTTATACTAAAGTAACTCTTTTCTTATTAAGAGCTTTTAGCTATTTTAAAATCTTATTAAACTTAAGGAATTCTTATAATATATCTATATATAGTATATTTCTAAGAGTTAAATATAAATATTTATATATCTTAATACCTATATACTTATATTTATAATAAATTATAAGTATAAACTTAAGAAAAACTAAAGTTATAGCTTAACTAAAATAAAATTACTTATTATAATATTAAAACTATAATTTATTAATAATTAATTAATAATTTATTATAAATTACTTATTATATTTTATAAGGCTTTTCTTTAAATATTACTTAATATATTTATAAATATAATATATATAATCCTATCTTCTAAGGTTTTTAGGTATTTAGGAATTATAAGTAAAAATATAACCTTTAAAGTATAAATAGCTATTAAGTAAGTATTTTAATAACTTAATATACTTAAGTAGATAGAAAGAAAGATAAATAACTCTTCTAACTATAAAATTTATAATTTATTAATAATCTATTAATAAGTTATTATTAAATTATATTAAATTCTTACCTTAAAGTTATAAAAGTTATTATCTATATTTAAATTATTAAAATTTAAAAGAAAAAAGTCTTTTTCTTTTTCTTTAAGTATTTAGTTAATATTTTACTTAAAAGAGCTATTATAAAGGGGAAAGTTATTAAAAGCTATAGTAAAAGTATAATAAATTAATAATTTATTAATTTTTAAAATAATTAAAGAAGAAGAAAAAAAAAAATTCTCTAAAAGATATATCTAAGAAGATAAGGTAAGGTATACTCTACTTTTCTCTCTTAAATAAGCTAATTAAATACCCTATACTATACCTCACCTAAGGTTAAAAAGTAGAGTAAAAGTAGAGTAATTAGTAGAGCACACCTCAGGTAACCCATAGGGCCACACCTCAGGTCAGTAGTAGCCTCCTCCATCCGAATCACCCACTTGCCACTTTGGGCACCCACATGAAAGCTGGGGAAGCCAGCAAGTGATTCCAGTGGGATGCGCCGTCGCAATGGTTGTGCCAGGACGCCGTTCTGATTGGGGCGGGTGCCCGTGAACCCAACCGGAAGCGACAACGAACTTCTGTGCTGAATCCTGTGGCCTCATTCACACAAGGGAAATGCGACGCACTGTGCCTCGGTCAACGGCGTATTGGTGTGCAGTCACGATGATTGTCGTCCGAAGAACTAGACCTACGGCTTATGAAAGCTGGTATTGACCGAAAAAAACAATGCAGGAAAAGTATGTCCGGCTCCTCTGACGCCGCCCAAGCCACGAAATCGGTCGAAAACCAGTCTCGGGCAGCTCTTATGGAACCACGTAGCTCCCTCTCCGCATCTCCAAATCGCGATATCAGTCCACGGGCCTACGAGTGAGAAGAGTGACAGAATGCCACCTCTCGGTGCGGGCTTCAAGACTGGTCGCACTGTCTAATGGATGCGTTGAAGGGATTCCAAAACAGAGAAAAACCGCTGCCCCAAAATAGCTATTTATTGGTTTTTTTTTTTCACTCTCCAGCCCACATCTCCGGTCACGTGGCTAGGATGGCACGGTGCGCCGAAGTTAATCCGGATGGCTTACCTAATGGCTTCTGCCTGTCAGTGATGTCGTGTGCGGTGAGCAGCAGAATTCCCAACCTTACCTTATTATGTAAGCACCATTTTGGGACCACAGGCAAGCTACTGGGGATCTCACTATCTGGCAAGTAGCCATAGGATGCCAGCCGACGACATGTCGCTATGAACTGCGCGAAGCTTCGACAACATTCCTAGCATTGAATGATACTATTGCAATAGCAATCTCTCGCTCTTGTGGCCGTCGTGCCGATCCCAGCCGTCGCCCAAGGTTATTTCATCCGTGTCGATAACTTGCCCCGCGATACTCCAAGAACCCCCCTAAGCCATCTGCAACCATGGCCTCCGCGCTCTTCTTCCTCGACCTGAAGGGCAAGGTACGCAGTTCCTATCTTGTGCACATCTATGCAGATAACATAAAGAGGAGATGACTGATACGCGCGCCATGTTCAGACCCTACTTGCTCGCAACTACCGAGGTGATATCCCCATGTCCGCCGTCGAGAAGTTCCCCGTCCTCCTATCAGAAGCCGAAGAGGAGTCCTCCGCAGTCCCGCCATGTTTCTCTCACGAAGGCATCAACGTGCGTATCCTCCTCGCTGGACTACTCAGTTTCAAGTATCCAGCTCTGACTGACCATTATGGCGCAGTATCTTTACATCCGACATAACAACCTCTACGTCCTCGCCCTCACAAAACGCAACACCAATGCCGCCGAAATTCTGCTCTTCCTCCACAAGGTTGTCGAAGTATTCACAGAGTACTTCAAGATCCTCGAGGAAGAGTCCATCCGCGACAACTTTGTCATTATTTACGAGCTTCTTGATGAGATGATGGACTTCGGCTACCCGCAAACTACCGAATCCAAGATCCTTCAGGAGTACATCACACAAGAATCCCACAAGCTGGAGATCGCCCGCCCTCCAATTGCCGTCACAAACGCCGTCTCCTGGCGTTCAGAAGGAATCCGATACCGCAAGAACGAAGTCTTCCTCGATGTCGTCGAAAGTCTCAACCTGCTTGTCTCCGCCAACGGCAACGTGCTGCGATCCGAGATTCTCGGTGCCATCAAGATGAAATGTTACCTCAGTGGTATGCCCGAGCTCCGTCTTGGTCTCAATGACAAGGTCATGTTCGAGACCACAGGCAGAAGCACTCGTGGCAAGGCCATCGAGATGGAGGACGTCAAGTTCCACCAGTGTGTCCGTCTCTCTCGCTTCGAAAACGACCGCACGATCTCATTTATCCCCCCTGATGGCGAGTTCGAGCTCATGTCCTACCGTCTCAACACGCAGGTCAAGCCTCTGATCTGGGTCGAGTGCGTGGTCGAATCTCACTCGGGGTCTCGGGTCGAATACATGCTCAAGGCCAAGGCCCAATTTAAGCGCCGCTCTACCGCAAACAACGTCGAGATTATCGTCCCCGTTCCCGAAGATGCCGACTCTCCTCGATTCCGAACGAACATTGGCTCTGTCCACTACGCCCCCGAGCAGAGCGCCATCGTCTGGAAGATTAAACAGTTTGGTGGCAACAAGGAGTTCCTCATGCGCGCCGAGCTCGGCCTTCCCAGTGTTCGAGGCGACGACGAGACTGGTGGTGGTATGACCGGTGGTTTTGGTGGTAGCATGGGTGGTGTTGGTGGTGGCAAGGCCGGTAAGCGGCCGATCCAGGTCAAATTCGAGATTCCATATTTCACAACCAGTGGTATCCAAGTTCGATATCTCAAGATTACAGAGCCCAAGGTAGGTCGTACAGCATTTCACTCTCGCGTCCAATTTGCTAACTAACTCATCATAGCTGCAATACCCGTCGCTGCCCTGGGTGCGCTACATTACACAATCAGGCGACATCGCCGTCCGTCTACCAGACGTTGTCTGAGGAAGCGCTGGTAGCATTCCCAAAGACTCCTGATCTGAGCAATTCAAAGAAGCCATCGCTTCCGCTGAAGGCTACAGGCATCCGGCATCTCTGGCGGCGTACTATGTATGCGCCGGGGACGCTTTGTCGCCTTCAAACAGCCGCAGTGGTGTTCAACCAATTTCCCTCTCGATGTCACAACATCTGGATAGACGGAATCAATGCAAGTATGAATAGCATAGGGAATGGTGCATCAAAAACAGTCGATCTAGGGGGGCGGCAGGTCAGTACGATATGAACAGTCAAGTGGCTCGGGTCATGTATGTAGATAGAAACTGAATTAGAGCCAAGCGATAATGAGTTCCATGTGTTTCATCCGCCCAGCGCGCCCTGTAGTCCTGAAGTTCCCTCGTCGTCGGATTGGCAGAGGATATTCTCCCAATGGCAGCCACCTTCACGAAGCATTTCACGGCCGACGTCTATTGAATTACGGAAAAGCATCTGGTCAATTGCACATCGTCGCGTCGAAACAGCCCACAATACAGCTCCTGGTGACGTTCGTCACGAGTTTTCAGCTTCGTCGCCTCACTGGGCCTTGCTACCCTATATCAAGGATTCCCCTCCAACTACCTACCTGCTTAGCCCACCAAAAGAACAGGGCAACGATGATTGACTGTATCAACAGCGATTTTAAACACCGTACTGTAAAGCCTGTGGTGTACGAATCCATATTGCCTGACAACAACCTTTCATTTTGCAACCTTGATCCAGTGAAGAGGTTAATATGGTCAAGCAAGCTTTGACCTGTTTCAGTCCTGAGACGAGATAGAATATAACGGCAGGATATTAGTATCCGGGATCGGTATCATGATGAAAACAAACAATAGGCGTTAATAAGAAGTTGCCCCAGCAATCGGATCTCGTGGGCGCTGATGCAGTGCCTATGTTCGAGACTTGAAGAAACACTTGGTAGTATCCCTGGTGAGGACGCCTCGTGGAGCCTGGAGTAGCTAGAATCCAACCTGGTAAATTGTAGGTATTTTGCATCGGTATCAAAGTCCTGTCGTTCGATAAGTTTTCTAGAGAAGCGATAGGTAGTTCGCGACAGGCACGAGAAAAACCGTTTAAGGATAACTGAGCGGACTGACTTCATCACGAGCGCCGCGTCTAGAGACACCACTCATGGAAGACTGATAGTCTTGATTCAACCCGAAGGTGTTTCATGCTTGTAGCAGCCACAAGTTTGTCTGTTACTAGCCCTGATGCAGCCATCGTTGCTTGCGGCTTCGATACCGGATATCCAAGACGGTGTTATACTAGTTCCAAACCTTCGAATTATTCCTCTGATAGGGTTGCAGATAATAGTCATCGTAATAGACGTTCAAACAACGTATACGTTCGATATATTCGTCGGTATCGTAGTTCGTAGTCGTGGAAACCGCCTCGCGTACGACAGCCACCCGTGCTTCCCAGACCTAGCAGATGACCACTACCAGTGGCGAAACCAGTGAGCGTTAGTCTCGGCTCAGGAGAAACCCTTGGTAGCCATCCTTCGTGCCACCAGCGTCTCGACAACCCACTAGCGGCCATTTTGTGACAATAACAAACCTATCCATGCATCTGACATTTCGGAAAAGAGTATCGGCCATGATTCTCTGTTTAAGAAATTGATCTCCAGAAACTATGTAGGCTGTTTGCACTGGTCGATCGCGGGTCGAAGGTCGTGTTTGTGGGAAAGGAGTAGAGGGGCTTGCGCAACGGGTTCCTTTGAAAGGCTTAGAGCCAATGGTTTCCAACGGATTACTCCAGGTTGACCATCACATCAATGCTTGGCTTAGACTTTGGATCGGATACTATTATATGAAGACGGCCCCTTAGGACACGGGTCCATCCCCAGGGAAAATCGAAGAGCTAACGAAAGCCAGGCGGACTATTCCATTCCTTTAAGATATAAATATTCGGATTTTCAACTCGATTTCGAATTCTTGTCAATCGTACGTGTTGGAAACATCATGGCCGGTACTGTTCATCGTCTGGCTGCTTGGTTGGACATGTTGGTTTGGATGAGGCGAAATGCCGCAGCTTATCCCTTTTGGCTTGACAATGCTAGAATCCAAGTCCCCAAACGGAGAGAGCTGAGGTACATTCATACGGTGAAAATCGGCTAAGGGTTACTAATTACATATATTGCTTGGCCAACCCACCACAAGACTTCGATTTACCGTCTACAATTCTTTAACTAAAACAGACTCGCCGGACTTGATTTATGCTTCAGACATCTCTTCTGTCAGTGTTATTTCCATGAATTGACTAAAATATTGATCGGCTAGTTCCTTCAACTACTAGACTTGTGCAGTTTGGTTCAACTAGTGCTCCGGCAACTAGAGAGAACTGTTTACGCGTTTCTTCACCAGAATCGAACGGGTCAACTTGCTGTGTACACTTTCAGCAGAAAGAATAAAAATTTTACGTCAAGATTGTGTTGCTGTCCGAGCGTTAGTTTATTGTTATTTAACGGATCTATCCGATGACTCCTCTCACGGATCGATCCGCTGTCACCTCATAGAATCGTCCCAGCCCCTAACGGAGCTTTCCCCCCTGACCTCACACGGAGCTGCCCCCCTTGTTCCAAGGATCAAGCCATCGCTTCCTTTCTATGGACCCGGATGCCTCCCTGAATAATTACTGCCGCCCACAAAAGATAAAGAGGTGAGTGGAATTAGACATGGTGAGATCCAGCCCTGTCTTCTTTGAAATGCACTGGACAATAGACTTGATCACTGTAGCTTGACTTCAACAATAGAAACACCAGCATACCATTGAGCAATATCCTGTAGCTATATATTGGCTGGGACAGTGTGAGATTATCAATGGTGGTCCAAGACGAGTCGCTGTCCAGCTTTCTCTGCGTGCTCGGTATGTCATATGCCATGTGCCTCGCCCGTTACTCAGAAAGGCATCCGCAAAATTTGCCCCATCACAGCCCCCTAATCTCTGGTTTTCGCCATAAAATGTATATATGACATGATGACATCGTGCCGAGCCCGTCGAACGTTTCAAGACCCGATGACGAGCCACGTTCCAATACTAAGAGAGCCTCTCGAGCCCGCGCGCGAATTACGTATCGAAATGACATTCTAGTCGTATTTCGATGGAGACAGATGCTATCCCACACGGTCGGGTAGGCATTGTCACTCTAGATCTATCCCATCTGCATTATCAATCTGAAGCCAGCCCCCCTTTCACGCATTAGCACCAATCAGCCCACTCTATAGAAGCCATCGGACTGAAAACCACGATGAGTTAGTTGGTTTTTGCCAAGTGGCTAACTTCGGGGGAAAGCGGTGCCGAATGAGTTCATCATGAGAGATATTGCCACCGCCGAAAACTGATCCAGGGTTCTTGCTTACGAGGTATAGCTGTTTGTATGCAACATTAGACCCAGCATCAGGCCGGTGCAAGGATGCCGAGAAGCACTGCCGCTCAACCCAATTGGAGGGGTTTTCTCTGTGTTTGATAGCTGCCTCAGGGTAAACCAAGTAGAAACAGCACGGGGCAACGTGTGATTAAGGTTAGTTGAGATCGCAACACGGCCTGCCAAGCTTGTTTGGGCTAGATGGGTCCTTTCTTAGCTTGTCGAGATACAGTCACGGCGATCTGTCCTTGTTTTCCCTTGTATTGAGCAACCGTCAAGGCTAGAGCGTAGCAAAATACTACGCACTGAGAGTGACTTGAACCTAGAGACACTGGATCGAGGGCGTGAGACACCGCCGAGAAATGTTGTGCCAGGGAGCTGTGCCTTTAGAATCCACCCCAGGTCCCAGGATGACCTTGTTCGAGCCATTTTTTGCCCAGTTTCCTTTCTTGCATGGCGTTATTCCTGCACAAGCCTTCGGAATATCGGACGTGACACAAAGCAGGTGCCTGAATAGGGAAGAGCCAGCCAGTCGCCTTACCCTGGCTCCACCTAGGTCAGGGTTCATACATCGTAGATTTGGTCTCTTTCAGGCGTGGTGGTGGACCAGGTCTCTGGATTCTTGATGATTAAAGATTAAGTAAGGCATCGAATCGGAGTGGAATAATCATGAAACTCTTACCCAGATGTTCGAAACCTGGTACACCTGCTACCGGGCTGGTCTTGACCTCACTGGCTTTCGTTTGGTATATATAGAACACCTGTAGCTTTTTTTCGTTCGGGTTTCCCTTCTTCTCACTAGTCGCACTTTCATTTCTTATCCGACTGGTATTCATTCTTTACTTGACAAAAAGTTCTTCGAGCTTTGATAGCTACCGACAATGCGCTCTCTTTCTCTTATGGCACCCCTGGCCGGTGTGGCCCTTGCTGCCCGTGCAACTTACGATGTCGTTGACACCGGCTACGAAAAGTACCTGGGTGAGCACAACTGGAACCAGGGAACCCTTCCAGACCTCAAGACAATCCAGTGTCTTGATGATCTGGAGCTTGCTGCCAAGCAGGGTATGACACCGGGCAACTGGAGCCATCATAGAATGGCCGCTGGCCAGGAATGGGGTACGTCCATGCAGCACGATGAATTTTCAATGAAGCGCAGCGTGCCCTTGAGCTAATAGATTTCGACTTAGGTCTGAAGAACAACCTGGAAATCTGGGACGAGGTCAAGTTCCGCCCTCGCTTCTTCCGCGACACCAACAAGCTGCAGGACAACCTCGGGTATGCGATACCCACACTCTGATTTCTATTAATGAAGTCTTCTGTGTGCTAATAGAAACAAGGATTGAACTTTTTGGTTACAACTTCAGTGTGCCATTCTTCATTTCCCCTGCCGGCTCGGCAATCAAGTCGAACGCTGAGGTGGCTGAACTGGACCTCGTTAGGGCAGCTGGTGATGAGAACTTTCTTTACATTGTACGTTTCCCTTTTCGACTGATAGTTCTGACTTTATTAATTCAAGTCAATAGCCTTCTATGTACACCAGCAAGAGCAAGGAGGATATTGCGAGTGTCAGACGCAACAACACTCTCAACGGCCAACAGGTTCTGTTCCAGCAGGTGTGTTGTGAAACGGAATTACGGTTTTGTGTTCAGGGCGATACTAAACTTTTCGATAGATCTATACCAAGACCAACATCTCTGAGACATATGCCGATCTGCAGAAGGCCGAGAAATTGGGCTTCAAGGCTATCGTTGTCACTGTTGACTCTCCCGGTGATGGTGTCAACCTCCGTACCTGGCGTTACTCCGATGAGGAATAGTAAGTGTCTAACTGGTGATGAATATGTGTGAACATTTTCTAATGAATGGTGGTAAATCAGCTTCACTTCCAACTTCCGCCCCAACAACGTATGTATCCTCCTTTCCCCGCCGGCTTCGCTATTTCTAATCATGGGCATCTGCATTTAGTGGGAGATCTTTGAGTCATTCCGTAACTACACCAGTCTGCCTATCATCGCCAAGGGGATCTCTACTGTTGAGCAAGCTTTAGAGGCTGTTGAACATGGTCTTGACGGTATTTATCTCTCTAACCACGGTGGCCGCCAGCTTGAGCATGCCAACTCGCCCCTTGAGGTAGCCTATGAGATCTACCGCAACGCGCCCGAGATTTTCGAGAAGGTCACTGTCATTGCCGACAGCGGTGTCCGTTCTGGTTCTGATGTGCTCAAGCTGATGGCTCTGGGTGTTAAGGCTGTTGGTGTGGGACGACCGTAAGCACTTAATAAACGCACATCTTCGGAACGCGGCTAACCTCGTGATATTAGATTCTACTACTCTAATGTCTATGGATATGACGGAATCGTCCGAGCTGCGACCCTGCTGAAGAATGAGATCATCTATGACGGTTGGAATGTTGGTATCAACTCCTTGTCCGACCTTGACCAAAGCATTGTAAGTTTTCACGGGCCTCCCAACAAAGATACTTTCTAACAGTTCTCTCTTTCTTCCTTTAGCTTGACTTGAACAAGCTGGCTACGCATGTTCACCTTATCGAAAAGAACTAGATTCTTTCCTAGTGTAGCCAGCAGTTCCATCTTCGTTTCTTTCGTTGGAAGTTTCAGATATTGATAGAAAGATGTAAATACTGGGCAATGAAGCAACATAGACGATGTATATTGGGATATTAAATAGTACCTATAGACTTAGAGAAAAAAACTCATATAGATGCACGTTAGCAGCACAAGTCTCCTATTGGTTATGTCTCTTTGTAATGCGCCATTCAGTATTAAGACTCACGAGACAGGTATTCAGTATATATAAGTCCTGAATCAAGTACACCATAGTATATATTAGTAAAAACTCTACAATAGAAGAACATCTTTAAGAGACTTAGATTTCGGATACTATTCTTACTCAAGTTCTTATCTCTTTTCTTTTCGAAGGAATTGACTCTCATACTATAGAGGACTATGTACTTTTCCTTTCATTAGGCTAGTGATCTCTGGCAGGCATGTTCCCGTGTGTGTTGAACTCTTCTACTACTTCCCTGTGTTCCATTTATAAATTATGGCGGCATCTATTCGAACCTAGCCAATATTGATGCGGAAGAGTGGCTTCCTACCTCAGAAGCGGCAGAGTTCGATCCAAGACAGTGGCCTTCTTTCACAGAAGACACAGAGTTTGAATCCGAAGAGTCGTTCTCTGGCTCAGAAGAGACAATGAGCGATTCAGTCTGTTAGCTCTTTGAATTTCGGGCTGTCCCTGTTCTCGGCTCGTATGCTGGCTGTTTCGAACTTATTGTCTTTGTTGCAATACAACTTTGCCAAAGCCCGCTTAGGAAAGTTGTTTCCTGGCCCCTCTCGATCTCGGCGGCGCTTGAAGTAGAACCCTCAGGATCTAGAGAAACTATACAGACAATTCTTGAGGAAAGTCCCAGCGTACTGCTGGCATTAGACGTCTAAAATATCACCATGGGCCGGAATAATGTGACAATGAGCTTGGTAAACCTGATGATATAGAGCGTATTGTCTTTTGATTGCCCATTATTAGCCTGCAATAGGAAACGTTCAATAATAATATATATAATATCCATGTTACATATACTTGAAAAGGCCAAAACATAAACTGATAAAGAAGATGGCCTGTCCTCGATAAAGTTTTCGGTGAACGAGTCACGGGCGTGAGTAAACTTTGTGACTGCATCTATGAAGATCTGGACGCGAACCTTCTATTAAGCCTTCTGGATGATCCTTGGATATCTTTTACAGTAAATGTCGATACGGGTTAAAATGGGCGCCAGGTATGGAGGCTGATACCATCACCGGGAGAGTCAACGGTGACATTGGATTCTAGGATACAATGTATTCACGCCACCGAGAAGGTTCTTCGTTACATTTCGAAGGGTGTTGTGGGAGAATAAGCAAAAGCAATTTTATGGGATCACTTCGTTCTATCGAAATATTTGAAGCTGAGCGGAGGAGGAGGCTGTCCAGTAGTCATGACCAGAGACTGCGAGATACGGAGGAGAGATACAGGAAGGAGAAGGCCGTGGGGATTGACTGATAACCGAAAGCCTGTTTCTGCAAGTACGGGAATCGTAGAGGAAGGTGAAGTAAAGCATTGGAATTCGGTTAAAACATCACGTACGTGAAATTAGTAGGCCACAGTTTAGCCAGTGCAGATTGAGATGAGACGCAATGTGGTATACTTTCGGAATCAGATGAACATCAGAATATCTTCGACAAAAAAGGTCTGCTGTTCTATTTGAGAATGCTATTGTGAGAATCTTTTTAATTCGACGAACCATTTGTTTTGTGTAGCCAAATTAGCATGAAGAGCCCCAGATGAATGTTGACGGTCTCAAGCTGGTAAAGACTAAAAGTATAGATATAAAGGCTATCTCCTTCGGTTAGGTAAACAGAAGTTACGAAAGTTTGTGTGTGACGATCGGGCTTTCCTATTTCATCCGACAACGCCCCCGCCTTAGTTTGTTATCTGCAATTCATCCGGGGTGATACCTTCCCCATTAGGTCTCTTGTTGGAATATCAATGGGGGGATGAAGTGATTCAGTACCACACCGCCTGCGTGTGTTTATTTTCGAGGGGAAAGAGGGGAGAGCTGTCCATCCGCGAATTTGCTTGAGTGTATGACTATTCTCATCAGAATTTAAGCTTACCATGAGGTCCCGTCTCTCGCTGCTTAGCCTGGCGGCAGTATTTGCCTGGCCAGTCTTGTCCCAATTCCCCCCCAAGCCCGAAGGGGTGACGGTATTGAAGTCGAAGTTCAATGAAAACATCACAATCAGCTACAAGGAGGTAAGGATTCCCTTTCAGCCAAAGGTTTCTAGGTCTCAGCTTACATATTTCCATAGCCCGGGCTATGCGAGGAAACTCCTGGTGTGAAATCTTATGCTGGCTTTGTCCATCTCCCTCCAGAAACGCTTGAGGGGGTCGGCCAGGAGCAATTCTACGAGATCAATACCTTCTTTTGGTTTTTCGAGGCCAAGGAGGATCCGGAAAATGCTCCTCTGTCCATTTGGATGAATGGGGGTCCAGGAAGCTCATCAATGCCGGGCCTGTTTAACGAGCATGGACCTTGCTATATCAATAACGATTCCAATTCGACACGGCCCAGTGAATGGTCTTGGAATAATAAAGGTAGGCGATGTTCTCTTATTTTCCTCATGTATTGTCTGCCTTCTTACCTGTCTCAGTAAACATGCTGTACATCGATCAGCCAGTCCAGGTCGGCTTCTCCTACAACACCCTTCGAAATGTAACGAGGAACCTGCTCGGCGGTGTGAACACAATGGAACCTGGAAGTCCTGTTCCAGAACAAAACACCACTTTCCAGACCGGCACGTATCCCGAATCCAGCCTCAATACCACCAGCTGGGGAAGCCGCAATGCCGCAATTGCCCTGTGGCACTTCTCCCAGGTTTGGTTCCAGGAATTCCCGGGCTATCGTCCCAAGAACGACAAGATCAGTATCTCTACTCAATCTTACGGAGGTCGCTACGGGCCAGCCTTCGCCTCATACTTCCAAGAACAGAACGAGAAGATCCAGAATGGGACTTTGGAGGGCCCGGAGGGTGAGCAATACATCTTGAATCTGGACACGCTCCTCATCGTGAATGGGTGTATCGACCGCAAGGTACAGTGGCCTTCATATCCTACAATGGCATTCAACAACACTTTTGATATCAAAACGGTAAACGAGACGGTCTACCAAAACATGGTAGATGCTTTTGATCGCCCAGGCGGGTGTCGCGAGCAAATCGACAACTGTCGCGAGGTCTCTGCGCTCTATGACCCTGAAAATATCGGAATCAACGCGACCGTGAACTCGATCTGTCAACAAGCCGAGACTTACTGTTCGAACACCATGCGTGATCCGTATCTCGCAGTCTCCGGCCGCGACTACTACGACGTGACCCAGCTCGAACCCGTCTCCTTCCCGGCTCCGTTCACCGCTGGCTATCTCAACCAACCCCATATCCAGTCCGCGCTCGGCGTCCCTCTCAACTGGACCGGAAGCTCGTCCGCCTCCTCCACCGCCTTCCGCAGCATCGGAGACTACAACCGGCCCGGCTGGATCGAGGACATCGCATACCTCCTGCACCGCGGCATCAAGGTCGCGCTCATGTACGGCGACAGGGACTTTGCGTGCAACTGGATCGGCGGCGAGCAGGCCTCGCTCGCCATCCCGTGGGAGAGCCAGGAGAAGTTCTCGGCGGCCGGGTACGCCCCCCTCCAGACCAACGAGACCTACGAGGGCGGGCAGGTCCGCCAGTACGGGAACCTGTCCTTCATCCGCGTCTACCAGGCTGGGCACGCCGTCCCCGCCTACCAGCCCGAGACCGCCTATCAGATCTTCAACCGCGCGCTCTTCAACCGCGACATTGCGACGGGGGAGATCGACACCGCCGCGAACGCCACGTACGCGACCGAGGGCCCCCCAGACGTGTTCCACATCCGCTCGGAGGTGCCCCCCCAGTATGGCGACTTCTGCTACATCCTTGACACCGGCTCCTGCAGCGACAAGCAGATAGAGGCCCTGCGTGACGGAACAGCCATTATCAAGGATTACATCATGATAGAGCCGGCATCGGAGCAAGGCGCGGCTCGCTCGCTGGGGACAAGAGATATGTAAGTGCCCTCGGCCCATCTTCGTTTGTCTTCTTCAATTATTCGTGTGCTGACAGTTTACGATAGCCTCGATGGATCAAAGGCAGGATTCTAGAAGGTAATTTGACAGCTCGGTTCCATAAATAGGCCATTCTTTCGCGAGTACGAGGCAGTCCAATCATACGATAGAGCCAGACAGACATTAACTTCATTCTCAATTACCTATATCGCTCAATAAACTGTTACCGTTCAGTTCAAGCCCAAATCAGGGACAGGCGCTGGAAGACCATCTGATAAGCCAAGCGTGATCAGAATTCGGGTTCCGTTAATGAGGTTTGCGATCGTCTTAAGTGTAACCGCTCCATTAATCTACGCTCGTCTCAAGTTGCTCGACTGTCGGTCGCGCCAGAGCGGAAGCATTAAACATTATCATCCCTACTCTCGCCGGACTAGTTTTGTTGCTCGTTCTGCTTCATTCCAACAGTCACATCAAGAGTTGTTTTAGAAGCCTGATTATACAATCGCCATCAATTACAACTAATATAAAAATCGACATCGTCCGTAATTCATCTCAACGTAGTAGACAAGATAAGTAAAACAAGTAATAACACAAAGGGATATCTCTTAAATCATAAGAACTTTAACAGCGAAGGGTAAAAGACAAGGCGGGAATTGTCCAGTCAAAAAAATGGGCTGAAATTGCTGGGGGCAGACTCTTCAATGACCACCCCTTCGAACTCGAATGCTTGTAAAGCCTCCCGGGTGGAACCCGATGGGTTCCAGGGATCCAGAGCGATAGACACAATGAAGCCTTTCGGGGTGTCTTTGGTGGAGCATGAATCTACACAGACACGAGGTGTCTTGTCAGTCTCAGGGTCGTTTACAAGACGTGGCCAGGTCATTTCAGGAGGAGACTTACAACCCTGCGGGGGGGCTTCGCATTCCCATTTGTTATTCCTCCAGTATCGGGGAATGAACAGCTCCGCTCTGGTTCCCACAGCGTCCCGGCTAGGGCAAAAGGCCATGAGACCAATCAAGATTGTCAGTTCGCCGCCGAGGCCTTTGGATGGCTGGACGTGAGGGTATGGATATCGGCACGTCCACGGGACAAGGCGAGGAATACAGCTGGCATTCGTCCCTGCGACATATTGCAGTGGGCCGTTGTGGTGTGTCGCAATTGGGCTGGTGCCGAACACAGCTTGCGATATACCTTTTCGGTCATGGTCCTTGGGGTGGAGGAACTGCAGCGGTTCCCAGACTGGGTATCGCCAGAGCTGATCCAAAGGCATATTCTCTCTGCTATAGGTTTCCTCCACTGAGGCGTCAACGTCGACCATGGCAAACGGCATGTGTGGGTGACAGGAGAATATGGTGGCTGTCTTGTAAGCCTCCGTCTCAGTGACATTACCATTGGCATGCCGCGCGAAGATCGCCCCTCGGTTGTCCTGGTTGGGGTTCCGACACCAGTAAAAGTAGTCAGGGCAAGACGTGACGATTCCATCCTCATACTTCATGACCTCACTGGGCCTCTCCATATGATAAGCCCCAGGGGTCTCGGGGGGTCGGGAACCTCCCCACATATCAACTAGGGAATGTGCAGTTGATATCTCGTTGACGACGAAGAGAAACGTGAGCGGGGGCCGAACGCTAGTCATTCTAGCATGATTTTTCAGGGCCGTAAAAGCTCTGTTGCTGCCAGGCACACGCGTGGTGGGTCTGGGCAGCTTGCCACCTGAAGACTAGGAGAGAGTCAGCAAGAACACTTTGAAGCCTTGAGCCCGTCATCGCGCATGAGATATCACATACCCTCGACATTCTTGACGTCTTGGCAGGGCGGTTGGTCGTTTTGTGAGAATTGACAAAAGCCTTGACTAGGACAGAGAAAACGGCTGCTAACATCGGACTGCCTTATATAAGTCGTGTAATAAGGAGGTGGCTCGTCTACACACAATACTGATGCGGCTCACGAAAGGCGGTCGAGGCCCGTACCATCGGTGCCCAAACATTATTGCAGTTGCACGCTCCATCAGCCCAGTTTCTTAGTAGGTACCCTCAGCATTGAATACATCCCATATGTCAACCCCGGAGCGGTCAAGGGAAAGCCTTGCGGCTCAATACCCCACCTGGCTCTCCCCGCGTGGCCCCTGGCCAAGGCAGCAGCACGACACGCCAAAGGCGCGAGAAAGAGTGAATCAGAGATCGTTCAGAGATTGCGGTCCACCGCCGGTCAGATCCACCAAGTACGCCCAGCCTGTGACGCCACCATCGCGATATTGTGTGCATGATAAGGCCCTCACCAGGGTCGGGCTGCCATGACCACCAAGAGGGTGGATGCGGGGCGCCATGTGGACGTTTAGCAGGGGGGAAGACATCAAGTACAGCCAGCCTTGTGGATAGATCCTCGTCTCCTCCGAACCCGAACCCTTCAACGTTGTAAATGCATTGCCAACATGTCAGACGGAAGTGCGATAATGCTCTTCACCGCTCCTGCGGACGGAGGTCGCCGTACGTGGAGGTGATCGTGATCAGGTACAAGCCGAGGTTTCGATAAGCTGAATACGGCCGAGAGCGCTGAGTTGTCTGTGAAAATATCCCGCTGATCGGAAGGGCAAGGTATCTGTGACATTGGTCGAGCCAATAGAGTCACAGGAGGGTAAAGGGGACGTAGATGCCCAGTGGACAGCACAGCCCTTGCAAGGTTGTCCAAGCCCGGGAAACTTTGACGATATGTTGAAGTGGTGGCACAGGAAGGTTTCCCACCCATAAATGTAACCGCGGTCGATGAAAAACTAGACCGTGGTTAAATGATGATCACAAGCGACACTCCGTCACAAAGACGCCAGAAACAGCCCAGAAGACTCTGAGTAGGTAGCGAGAAAGGCCAGTGGGAAATGCGCCGGCTTGGCCTTGATACCTGTCCAAAGTCCCTTGTTAGCCGAGCAGCCGAAAATGTCGGGACTGATGGATGGTGGTAATGCTCCTCCCACATCACAGTGGTGCCCAAGGCCCAGATCCAGATTGAGTGAGTGATGCTTCCCAACCCCATCACTGTAAGCCAAATGAAGGCCAGACATGATACCTAGTAAAGGCGATCTTTGGCTCCACATCAGCCAGTCCTTCGAGCCTAAACAATCGCCTACTGAGACATAACCAGCGCAGGCGCGAGGGAGGCGACACGGCCTGCGCCGAGCTGAGAGTGGTACAGGGCTTGGCATTCGCCGTGTGCTGGAAAATCCGGCCCAGATGACGGCCTCCTGAAGAAGACGAATGACGCCGCGCAAATATTCCTTCACCGGTCTTCTGCGTCAGGGGTCGTCGATGTTCTCGGAGTCACATCTGCTGTCCAATGATGAACAGTGCCACGCCACAGAGAGACGCTCATCCTACCCGACGACGATGATTCTCGACCGCCAAACCGTTTCCTCAAGTAGCGCGACGATCCACACAGCGGTATCAAGAGCCAGGTGCAATCCACGGCCAAGATGCTCAACACCACCGACACCAATCAGCTGCACCCAAGTGGCTGTTGAGGAACTAGTGCAGTTGATCAGGGTTGAGAGTCGTCGCAGGAGACAGTACATGAATCTCCTAGTCGAGAAGGTCACACCTTGCATTCAGTTGATGGAAATAGCGTCCAGGGCCTGCCATGAGGAAATACTCTTATTTATACCTATCAGTAGATATTCCGCGCATCTTACCTTGCGGCCGGACCCAGGCATCTATTTAAAAGCTTAGGCATCACCCAACTTAAAAACAAAGGTCCAATTAAGCGCTCAAAATGACGTTGGATATGCTCATTTGTCCGATCCGTGAGAGAAGAGACAGCTGGAAACAAATTCATGTCATCTCGGGTCTCGGATCGAGAGAGGGTGTGGTGGCGCCAATAATTTCTCACCGGTCGACTGCGGTATCAACCCAGCTGACTTAAACCGGTATGCAGCTGGGTTTCACGTGGATGTTTTCAATCGCTTTCCCGCATTTTCATTCGATGACGACTGGAAGAGTGCCTTGGCTTCCTGGATAAGCTGCTTCTCCCCGAGTCGAACCTCCACCGCCATGCGAATACGATCAGATAGATCCGTCTTCCTCAAAAGAATCCTGTCCTCGATGTAGGAGGTTGGGTACCGTGATTCGAGTAGCTGCAGCGAGTTCAACATGACATCACTAAGGATCTCATCGCGTTTTCGCTTGTCAGGGATCAGGTCGGGTTTCAGCTTCTTGATGCCCTTGAGAAATGCTTTCACCTGCTCTTGCAGGTCACCTGGCATCTCCTTCAGCCCAGCGGGACCCGCAAAGGTGCCATCTGAGTTGGGTTCCCCAGAATCACGCTCAAGAACAAACACGTCTTCCAATTCCTCCTCATCCAACTTCTCTTTGCACGCTGAGATCACGTCCTCAGGCACAGAAAGCTGCGCTGCCAGGGCCTCCTCAACAACGCCCCACGGAATTTCGACAACATCGTATCGACCATGTCTCTCCGTGACATAGCCATATCGCCTAAGAAGCTCCGAGTTTGGGTGAGGCCCGTAGTAGTTGAGGATCTCCTCCCCAGCTTTGATTGGCCGCAGAGATGTGGCAGTGAGGCTTTCTTCCCCATGATTAATGTGAGCCTGACACGTCAGTTAGTTTTATGCTCACGTTTCCTACCATAGAGGGAGTAGACTTGCGTTGAATTCAGCATCGGCATTGAGAATGTCAGACATTGGGACCATGCCCATCAACGACCTCCCATCTCGGTCCTCAACCCATCCATCCTCTTCCTCTTCCTCCCGGTCCTCGTCGTTTTCCAAGTCGAAAGCATATGCCATGATCGTGCTGCCCATGCGATGCGCAAGCCCAATGAGCTCCTCGTCGGTGCGATGCTCGCTCGACGTAAAAATACCCTGGTTGCTGCGAATCACCGGTAGCAGCTGGCTGCGAAACATTTCCTCTGCCTCACTCTTGCCAATCTTGCCTCTCGTGGCACTCGCCTGCAGTGCATCCAAGTCCGAGTCAGACCAGAACATGGGCGTGTTGAATTCCTCAGGGAGAACGTCAAAGTAAGGCTTCCACTGCGACTCTTGCCCACGAAGAAACTCGTAGATCATGATGAGGATGAGAGAGCTCCAGCTGTCCAATTGAGGGGAGACATCACCGTCCACATCCATGGCTTCCGGTTCTGGGTCGAACACTGCAGGGAGCTTGGAGGGAAGCTCCGATGTTTGTACGTTGATAATGGCCTTTCTTGGGATTTCAAACAGCGTTGTTTCTGCAGGAATATCCCGCGTGGCCACTAGAAGTGCACGATATCAGTAGGCGTTCTTTTTGTCTTTGGTCAAGGGCGAGACGGCATACCAATACCCCGACCAGCACTTTTTGATCGTAGGTCAACAATCTGGATCGCATCGGAGAAGGAAGCCCCTTCAAGACTCTTGAACCAACTCAAGAATGAGTTGGTCCGTTGGTCAAACTCAACTCCCTGTGCCATTGTCTCTCAATTGGTGTTCTGTTGACTGTTATATTCATCCCATAGCTGGACAGAATTTTCATTTTCGTCGACGCACTGTCCCAGGCGAAAATACTGTGCGAATTGAAAGGGTTTGGCTGCGTTTCCGCCTTGATGTTATCATTCGCACTGTACACCACTACGGGATTAGTGCTGGGTACACCGCTCTGAGAAACGGAAAGAGCAAACGAGAGAGAAGAGCACGAAAGTGCAGTAACGATAAAAGAGAAGTGCAAAGTGGCTCTATTATTTCACTTGCGGGCTTATGTGCGCCTTTTGAGTGCCCTTGAATTAAGATAATTAGATGATTCCTCCAGGGAAGTGCTAAAACTACGCGATACTCGCGCCTCGTTAAAATAGTAGTAAAAGTACAATGTGGTCATATGCCAAAATCTCTGCCCTCGTTCAACTTCACGCAAGCGAGTAATTCGAGAAATTATGACACGAAACCACTGCCTCATCGTACTGTCGATTTTCGGCCGTGAGCTTCATGCCAGGACGAATCACGATAACCCCACCCGCGCCAATCGGCTGCGCCTTGACATCTCCCACCTTGAGCTCAAGTTTGCCCGATATTACTTCGCAAGTCCGCAAAACATCCTTCTTGGCGCTCCAATGCTGAGTCCCCCCAGGTGGTATTCGCAGGCGGTGGAAGCCTATGTCTTCTGCGACTTGTATTGCGTTTTGGCTGGTCACGTACGGACCAGAAAATGCGAAAGCTAGAGAGAGAAAAAATCAGTAAGGGCGTAGACCTGTGATATACCCGTTAAAATCCTTACGTTCCGCGGTTTTCTCGTCAAGTTGTCTACCTGGGGCAAACTCCCAGTCTTCCATTTTTGATGTATCATTCCTGCTCTTGGCGGCTTGTTTTCTCGTAGCCCTCCGAGGAGGAGGTGATTCCGGTTTGGGTTCCTCCTCATCCTCTTCGTTGCTCGCCTCTCCTGACGCGCTAGACTGTGACACAGATTCCTCATCCTTCAAACTGACGCTTTGCAGGCCTCGTGTGCTATCGGCAGACCTTGACCTGCCCTCTATCGATTGGGATAGGCCCAGCATGTGGAATTCGTGAGCAGGCGTCCAGCTGCAGGTTGCTGGGTTTAAGTGGCGACCGTAGTTATAATAGAGGCAGCTTACACAAGACTCGACACGGGTTAGTTGAGCTTTTGCCGCCTTTGGCATCCCCGGAGGTATTCTGATAGACTGATTTATCTCTCCAGAATGCGTACACTTGTTTGTTGCAGAGACATCCTCCCCGACGATGAAGGCCAGGATTATAGCGTATAGACCCTCAGAAATATACTTAGTCGCAAGATGAAGGGTCCAGATTTTTGGCAGCTCACGAAGCTGGGGGAGTGACAGCATGAACAGAATGTCCTCCCGGTTATAAGCCCGCTGTTTTGGGGAGAGAAGGTTTCTTAGGTAATCGCTTGGTTGACGGGGAGGGGGAACCGAAATTGGTTTCGGAGGATAGACAGGTGTTTGCCCTTGAACAGGTGGTGGTACGATTGTGTTGGGATTCCGCGAGACAATCACACCTGGGAAGGAGTTGACCATGGCTTCAGTCTCGTAAGGTCCAAGAGACGATAATGTCCCGTCACGGTTATCGTTGAAGGCAGTTGTGTTATGGGCCATGGAGAAGTGGCCACCAAGCCCGGTAACCTTCTCGTAGACTTTCTCACAGCCCCTCACTGGGCAATGATACTGCCTTGGACCTATGGGGCGGTAATTTTCAGGGATGAGCACCCCTCCCGTGGGTTTCTGTTCCCCAGATTCTATATCAAGCATCAGTAACATTCGAAAATAAGGCTCAGGCGAGAAAATGTCACTTTACCTATTATGTGCCGGTAGGAGTGGTTATTTACATTCACAATGACCGGGAATGTCTTGCCCTTTAGCATGACACACCTCTCTTGTTCCTTCAAGTCGTATACTGATCTTCTCCCGCTCGGTGAGGCGACGCTGGGCTTTGGTGTCGATGTCGACTTTCGACTGGAACTCCTGCGAGAGGATCCTTCACCACCACCTGTAGACTGCCTGGATAGAGATGGCTCGACGCGGGGGTAGCCTAAATTGTCCGGAAAATAAGATGCCATTGTCAACCGAGCCCGCTTTGGAGCTGGCAGATCTAGGTTATCTTCTCTCCTTCCCCGGCTCTCTGGAGTTTCATGGATACTAGTTCCTGATAACTGGGCAGGCGGGAAGGGACCTATTATTCTGTTATTGATAATTCAATACATGAAAGCTGGTTATAAGTGAGCGGCAGAAGAAAGCACAGGGAGGGTTCGTGAAAGCGAATAAATAGGTCTTAGCAAACTCACCCAGGCTATTGGCTGTGTAGGCATATGCTGGTAAGCCACTTCCTACCACCTCTCCCTCCGCATCAGAAGAGGATGGCGAGGAGCCAACGGCGGAGGGGCTGTAATCGTCATCTCCTGAGGAACTCGCCGGTGGGGGGAAAGGTTGGGTTTCCTTCTTCGCTGCTTCCCATATCTTGTGAACCCTTTCACTTGTTTCAGTCGCTATTTGTGCAACCGAAGAGGGTCGAGCTGGCGGTTGGATATCACTGACAATTTGGGCCGAAGGCTCATTGCCTGGCCAGAAGGGCATCAGCCCATGGACGCCGGAAGCATCCATCATCAGCTATAATATCTAGGCAATATCCAGTCCAGCCTAGATTACATGAAAATTCACGGCCTTCAGTATTGTAGGGCCAGTTCAAAGGAGCAGCAAGTAGATTGATGTTGGAAGACTATCCAGGTCAGTGCTACAGTGCAGGGGCATTGAAGGAGACTGGGTGCGTCAAGTCGCGTCAGGCGCGTTGAGTGCAGGTTTTAGTGCTTGGAGTGAACCCTGGCTGTAGTGCTCAGGTCACTCTCCACCAAAAAAGCGAGAGCAGTTACCTACAACCTTTTAGTGGTTGGGCCAGCGCACCAGCGGTGGCGTGTCTCCCGCTCGCCTATATTTGAATATTCTCATTAAAATATTGTAGTTAATAAGCGTGCACATTGTTTCATCCTGTTTCTAGTTGTAATTACTTTCTGCAATAATGTTATATTACTCTCTATTATCCCCTACATTAATGTTCATGCCTACTCAACTTTCCCTTCTATTGGCCCAATATGATCCACCTCCCTTAACTTCTTATATGTTAGATCTATACCTTCATAGACAGACAATACGTCCAAAGGAAAAGCGTATGAGAGCATCCAAGTAGAGATGGAAGACATTGACCGATTGAAATGCAACCCGACAAAATCAGGGAAACCAACATATGCATTCGACAAAATGTTGTATGAACATGCTCTACCAACCATAAACTCCTCGAACAGAGTTTCGATCAAATATTCAATCAATCCATGTCTCGTAAACCGCAGAGAGACACCAAGATAGAACATCAAATGTATTTTTGCCAGGCTTACATATAGTGTACATTGTATATCGTGACAGGCTCTCTCCCCCATCAACAATCATGTCATTTCTCAATCGCCTCGAGACCACGCTATTAAAGCAACGCCCCCCCCCCTTCCCATCTATTTACGCCCAGCCTTCTTAGCCTTCTTGAGGGCCTTCTTGCTCAGCTGCTTGACGACCTTGACGGCGTCGTCGCCCAGCTCCTCCCTCCTCTGGGCCGCCTTGCGCTGCCCCTCAATCTCCCGCTCGCGCCTCCACCTGCGGTGCCGGAAGTACTGCTTCCTCGTCCTGAAGCGCTTGATCTTGAGGCCCGTCGTCTGCACCAGCCGCCCGATCCGCCAGTTGTCCTCGCGGTAGCTGTAGTCCTTGCGCAGGCGCAGCAGGCGGTCCGGCTCGCCCTTCTCCACGCGGGTGATCTGGAAGGGGATGCCCGAGGGCGAGATCTCGGGCTGGGCCACCTCGGGCCTGATCTGGTGCGCGGTGCGGCCCAGCTTGCGCTTCCGCTCGGCGTGCGCGGGGTAGGGGAGCACGTCGTCCTTCTCGAAGGTCACGCCGATGTACTTGCGGTCGGGGTGGCGTGCGGGATCGCGGTAGTACTTGACGTAGCCGGTGGCCATGGCGTGGATGGTGAAGTCCCGGCCCATGATGCAGTTCTCGCCGGGCCACCAGAGCGTGCCTCGCTGCTTGTAGATGATGTTTCCGGGGATGACATACTGGTCTGCGAATTGGATCAGCAATTGGATCCTGGAGGAGTGGGAATTTTGATCAAGGTCTTCACATACCACCAGTACGCTTCGCACCGAGCTTCTTGGGAATTCCTCTCTTGCTCTTCTTCTTGTAGGCTCCCTGAGACTTCACCGAGGCGTACCTCTGTCCCTGGACGAGAGAGTTGGCCAATTGGGCGCCGATCGGGGCCGTTCGGTTGATGCAGACTCTGCTCAGGCCGGAGAGAGCAGCCATGATAGGCCGCTGCGCAATGAGAGACCGCATGGCCGTTGTGAATCCCGAGGGTGGCCGTCGTCGGTTTTTGGCTTGCTTGGTGGTGAATGGGCCGTTGCAATCTGCCGCAAGTATTGTTTGGAGTTTTCACGCTTAGTCACCAGCCAGCCCATGTCTTATCGATAACGGACCTTGGTGATCATGACAGCTATCATCGGTGCAACCTGCCAAAGCCGCAACCCACCATTGCGCCGTTCAAAGCATTATATGCGAGCTCCTCGTCCAAAATGCGATACCTCATTGCGCTCCTCACACTTCTGACGGCGGTCAACGCCCAATTCGGGGGCTTCTTTGACCAGATGTTCGGCGGCGGCGGCGGCAACGGCCACCCGCATGAAGCTCACCAGCAAGGAAGCCAGCAAGCGCCTAACAACCCGAGCGACGCATCGCTTTTCCGGCAACGCTACGAGCACTGTAAGATTTCTTTCCAGTCTTTTAAAAACTGCTTTATGTTTTTATTCGGATATTTCTGAGACTAATTTGTTTGTTCTTACGAACAGCCAACTGCGACAACTTCCTCTGCCCCGACACACTGGCCTGCGTGCACTTCCCTCACCACTGCCCGTGCGCCTTTGACTCACACCAGGAAAAGTTCGAGCTCGCCGAGGGCCAGAGGATATGCGTCTCGAAGAGCGGGTTCAAGGCGGGCGAGACCGCTCGCAAAGTCGAGCTGGCGCGGAAGGGCTTGCTGTAGACGGGGACTGTGATATGGGTTACGACAGGCGACATTGTTTGAAGGTTACGCAAGTTAGGCATGAGCGTTCAGGGCCGATAGAAGCATTCGCATATTGAGTTTGGATTCAAAAATCCCACGTCGAGCATTTGATAGCGGAGCTAGAGGGATGTTATGCTCAAATACGAGCGGCAGTATGAGAAATGTATTGTGCCGCACCAAGTGCATATATATCTACCGCTGCAAGGAAACCAAATAGACAGCATCATGTTCGTACCGCCTCTTCTCTCTGGTGTGTTTCTTGATACCTTCCAGGTCGTGCACATCTCCAAATAACGCCCTCGGTGAACCATGAATAGAGCCCCAACTCCCGAGTGGGTGAGAACATCCGTCTCAGACACCTAGAAATCCAGCAGATTTAAATAAAAAAAAACACAAACCGACCCTCGTCCCGTCATAAAATACACCCATCAATGCATGAAATAACCTCGTTTGCCCGCAGCCGACCCTACTTAAGGCCGTTGGGTATCTTGGGCATGGGCGGGATCTCCTCGTCCTCGTCGTCCTCGTCGTCGAGCATCTCCTCCGAGTGGCCCAGCAGCTGGGCCACGTCCCTCATCTCATAATGCTTCTTCCGCGCCTGCTCGAACTGGCGGTGCTTCTCGCGTTCCTCGGGCGAAAGTCCCACCAGGTCCGGGTGCTCGGAGGTGACGCTTTCCTCATCCACATGGACCGTCTTATTGGACGACGGCGAGCTCGTTGCCTCCGGGATCTCCTCTTCCGGCTCACCCAGCGATAGACCCGGAATGTCGTCCTCCACAGCTGCACCTGGACCTTTACGCTGACGACGAAGACCCTCCACTTCCTCGATCGCCTCGTCCTCGTCGGACGGGTCTTCGGCCGGGTCGTAGTGCTTAGCATAGGGCGTCTTGGGCTCCGTGATCTTCATGGTCGAGCTGCGCTCCTGCTCCGTGAGGTACAGGTTCGCCTCATCCCACTTGAGGCGCTGGCCGTCGACAGGCGGCTCGCCAGAGCCGCTCTGGGACGAGAGTCGGCGGGATGGGCGGCGAGCGGCGGAGGAAGAGCGGCGGTGGCCGGCGTTGATCGCCGTGTTCTCAATAGTGATTTCCTTGCTGGACATGGCCCGCTCACGGCCCTTGGGAGTCTCGCGGGTGGGGCTTGAAACAGAGGCAACGGTTGCGGTGTTGGTTTGCGAGGGGTTCTTGAGAATGCCTAAAGCTCTCAGTTAGCGGGGTGAAGCTCCTCGAGCTTGACGTCGGGCGTGCTTGTTCACCTCTTGGTCGCTTCGTATCGGGCCCAGGCGGCGAATGCGCCGGGGGGGAATGATCCAGGGCGGAGGCCATGATGGTTTTGTGCTGCGTCCAGAGTGCGGGCGTTGCGTTCTATCGTGTAGGTTGGAGAGCGATTAAAACGCAGGGCAGGAGACCTTGGGCGGGTGGTTGGTTGGCGGGTTGAAATACTGGATCGGGTGCCAGGTGCAGGTGGCACGATGTCAGTCGCTGGGGGCCCACACGTGACGATGATAGATCAGTGCAGTGGGTGCAGAATGCCAATGACCAGGACGTTCTTTTTTTTGCTCTATTGCTCTATAGCTCTACAGAATGAAGTCGTTCGTCGCTCCATCAATCAGGCCGGGGTTGGGTTGAGGCGTTGGCGGGGCCTTCTCAGTCGACAACGCAGACCAATAATGGGCATGCAGCAATACTTCCTTCCAATAAATATGCACTCTTCATTCACGCACTCTGCACCATCCATATGCACACGCCGGGACACAAGGCAGAAAGACGTGCATGTGTGTGCTCGCACTACGCGACAAGCGCATGCGACCGTTGGTTTCACAAGATTTGAATGACGACATCTCTGCGCCAGTGCCAAGCATTAGGTCGTATTATCCTCGACATCTCGATCACCCCAGTGGGCTCTAGAACTGTCCGCTCTAGAACCGTCAGCTCTAAGCAGAACTCTGGTGACCCCTAAACCCCGGCGAGTTCTCGTTGGCAGGCTCGTCCTCTCACAGAGACTGTCAGCCATGTCTCACCATTCAACGGTGGCCAGGCCTGTGTGGGAATTGACATCCACACATGTGCTGTTGAGGTTCGTCAAGTTCCAGCACTGCCCCGCCGTCCCTCTCTTTTTTCCTTTTTCTCGTCTTCATTCTCTTCTCTTTGAAACCTTGTTTCAATTCTCGGCTCCCACGGAACTCAGCCTTTTTCCCTCTCCTGTCTCAGCTTGCGGTCAGACGTCCCATCGAGCGCTCTGCTGTACACAACTCCGTATGCAGCAAAAAGAGAATCCAGCTTCGGGACAACTAGTCACTCCTGTGTGCGGGGTGACCAGTCGTATCAGCACCACCCTACAAGTGACAGAAACTTGTCCCATCATACCCTCCTCATCCCCTTCGTCTGATGCCAAGAGCTCGTATGTCCTATCATTTCCCTGTACCACTGCCAAGATAGTGTCTCATCCAGCAGCCCTCTTACAGTCATACCCTTTTTTTTTTTTTTGCCTCAGACAAACACCGGCAGGATGGAAGTTCTAGATTCCATTCCAGTCCCTAAAACACCGCATGTGAAATCCGTAGTTGGCCAGCTGAGGTCAAGCTTAGCTCCATGTTTGCCAGCTGAGGTCCAGCTAAGCCCTCTCGCAAAGCCCCCGTTCAAGCCACCCACCGCCTAACACACTTGTCTCATCGTGCTGGCGGCCGAGGCCACGTAACATTATAGACACAGTGGGCAGCAGTGCATGCCAAAGATGTTGAAGAGGGAAACATGTCATATTTTGGTCATACTATCATAGTGGAAGCAGTTTCACCTAACAGGCCATGATCGATGAGTAAGAAATGCCCTCGAAATCGGACAAGCAAATTCGAGCGAAGAACAGTGAGAAGGCAAATACCACGGAAAGGCAGATATCGCTCCAGTGTCTGCCCATGAACTAGATCTATGGCTAGTATAACACCCGAAATACAGCCCGGGCCAAGAGAAACTACCAGCTTCCTCAGTTCCTCTGTACCCATAGTACCGATATATGCGCCCCCTAAACCGGGCTGATCAGAAGAACTGGCAACCAATCCATAAGTACAGAACATATACAAAAACAGAACAAAATCCCGTTTGTCATGCCGGGAAAGGCTCTCCAACAGACACTCCAAGCTAAAAATATCGCTTCTTGCTACACCATTAGATTAAGACAGAAATAGGAGAATGAGAAAAAAAAAGAAAAAAAGAAGAACAGAAAAGGAAAACTTATATCCAATTTCCCTGGAGTAGATAATCCATATATATTGATTCCATTTTCTCAGTCGGCATCTGGCATTAGTTTCATAATGGCTGTGAGCACATTATATGCAGTCCTCCAGCACACGCTCTTTTGCTGTTCGCCATCCCAGATCTCAATACAGCTGTCTAGTGTTTCCAAAATAATTTGTCTGGGTGGGATCTGGCACCCCATGGCCTCCTCGTCAGCGAGCGGCGCATCTTTTCTCAGGACGTGGACCGACGCTTGCAAGGCTGCCGAGAAGAAGTCCATTGTGAAGGCACGGCCGACAAGATCATAGCGGAGGCTGAAGTCCTCGGACCACAAGTCGCGGTAGTGCATCAGCACGGCCAGCGAACACTCGAGGGAAGACCAGTATGACTCGGGGAACAAAGTGGGACCCTCAAGGTGAAGAGCAAACGGCCGGTGCAAGACCATGAGGCAACGGCGGAGATAAATATCCACCGTGACACGCTGAAGGGGATGTGCAATGACACGCTTGGCATGGGCTATCAGGTTTCGGATCTGAGCGTTGTGTCTCAGTACCTCGGCGTAGGGGATCTGATCGTTGCTCGAGTTGATCTGGACAAGGACTGAGAGAACCGCCGGCAGAGACTCGGATAGGATCTGCTGTAGAGGATCGGTCTGGACCAGTTCCGGCATGGAGCTCTTCAACGATCGAAGCTCGTCCGGACGGGTTAACGGTGGCATTCCCGTAGGCATAGAGATTTTGATATCGAGATAGATGATGGTGAGCCAAAGCCTTCGCCTCGTGCCTCGATCGACATTATCTCGAATTTCAATCGTCTCTTGCGGAAGGCCATATATAAATGACATCCGCACGAGAAGCCCCAGCAGTGACCAGCACGAATCAGTGAACCAGCAGGTTGGGTTGCAGACTTGCTTGGCCACAAGAACAAGACACATGGCCTTGAGCGAGGTAAATGTCGGACGAAACATGAAGGGTGTCTGCATGATGCAGGCTTCAGCACCCATCATCAGTTCGGTCGCAATACTCGGCTCCTCTGGCGTGGCAAATGCACCGAGGCCCATAACCATGAGCAATTGTGCCAGCCAGTCAAGGCTCACAGAGTTGGGGTCCTCCCAGTAGTTTTCAACCTCGATCTTGAACTGGGGTACGTCGACAATCGGGTTGACGCAGTCCAGCAGGTTGATGTACCTGTCAATGTATATCTGGCTCCTCGGTCGTTCGCTTTCAATGAGGCGTATCACGGCATCTCGGGAGTAGTACTTTGTTGCACCAGGTGTTCCAAAAGGGAAGTTCCCAGGAAGTGTAAAATTCGCAAGGCAGGCATTGGTCGCAACATTCTCGAGGGCGGCGGCGAGAGGGGGGGATTCCTTTGTCGTCAAAGCACCGATCTACCAGAGGAAAAGAAAAGTCAATTCTCATTGCGATTGAGGGTTTGGGTCAATGGGGAGTGGAGGGGGTGAGAGCTTACCTTGGTCATCAGATCCCTCCAATGGCTCGCACCACGGGGCTCATGACTGACATGCCATGTCGCCTGAGTCGACTTGGTAACGTCGCCCCCAGACCTTGTGCTCGAGGTTGCGGGGACGGTAGGACAAGGGAACTTGCCTCCATTGGGTCCCTTGTTATAGCTATAGTAGCACTCGCGCCCGTTGCCGCTCGACTTGCATCGTCCGCAAGGCAGCTCCTTGTCGCACTTCACCTTGAGGCGATGGCATCGTAGACAGCTCAGGCAATTGCGCTTCCGCTTGCGAATGACCCGCTGGCCTTGGGGAGGCTTGGCAGCGACAGGAGCTGGCGCTGCAGCACTCGCCGCCTCCCCTTCGCCTTCACCCTCGCCCTCCCCTTCCCCGTCCGCGTCCCCCTCGCCCTCTTCGGGCTCGGGAGCTGTAGTAGGATCGCCTGACACGGAGAGGGAGGCCGCACGGTTCACGAAGTCGGCTTCTTCCGTCGAGGAGGGCGAGATCAAGCCGTTAGCAGCGCCGGGCGTCGAGCTGTCGGCCCTAAACCCCGCCTCGTCCGAGGTCTGGGTCGGGGAGAGGGAGGAGATGGAGGAAGGGCCGCCGCCGGTGATACCGTTAGCTTCGAAGCTACATCGCACGCCAGCCTGGACACACCGAGTGCACGACGGCTTCAGCAGGTCGCACCGCCGCTTGAAATGGCGACAACGGTCGCACGTCTTGACCTCACGCATGTGCGGCATTACTGATTGGGGTCGGCTGGGGCCGGTGGAGGAGGTGATACAACTATTTAAAGGGCGCAGCAGCTGTCAATGTCGGCAACAAGCCGTCCGGGGCGTCAATTCCAGCGCAGCCCACTCAGCAACAGCAGCAGCAGCGTGTGCGCACAGGCGGCCGGCGGTTCAATTCGGCGCGCAAAGGGTCTGCCGGCAAGGCTGAAAAGATTGCAGCAAGTGACGAGTCGGGTCTGGTGGGCCGTAGATCGTATCTGATCAAGAGCCGAACGGTTGCACAGAAGGAATAAGGCGCGGTCACCCGATTGGGGGGGGACTTTAAAAAGCAACGCACAGCCGCGGGCCCAGAAGCAAACCGAGCGTTGACGCTCCTGAATCAGGCTGACTTATTGTCTGGCCTTGCTCTGCTTACCCTCCCAGCTTGCTTTACTTCGCTTGAGACGTGGTTTGCCTGCGCAGGTCGGGCTGGGGATAATTGGTCGGTGTTAGTCGGCGTTTAACCGGCGGGGGGCAGATTGGTGTCAGTCAGTCGATTTCTGAGAGCGAGCAGCAGGGCAGTAAAAGAAGACTGCGCGCCGGCAAGAAAGAGGGAGGCGAGGGCCAACAAAGCCAGTCTCACTTGGTCGCAGGAGGTAAATTAATCAGTCGATCCGGCTCCAATATTTGCTATTGGGGGGGAGATGCATGCGCGTCAAACCCCATGTAATGTAACCGAAGGTAGCAATCGTTTGCCTGGTCGGAGGGACGGAATTGAGTTGGGGTAGGATTTGTTTTTAAAGCGTAGGGATCCAATTCGGGAGGCAGCTTGTCGCCAACACTGGTTTAGACGTCGAAAAGAGGATGGCGACGTTTGATGGTGGCCCAGAATAAGACACCAGTCACTGTCCCATGACGAGGCCAGGAAAGGGGATGGTATGATCCAGGTCTCCTTTGGGGGAGGGCTGATGGCATGCAAGGTGAACACACCGTCGCAAGCTAGGTGTCGGGATGGATGGAAGGCTATTCTTGTGGTGGTGGTGGTGGTGGTGAGCCGGGCGGATTGGGACAGAGGCAACGTGATATGTGTGTAGGTCGGTTGAGGCAGCAATGGATGGGGAGGAACAGGATGAATGGGCTGGGACGAGATGGGACGGGACGGGCTGTTGAATATGTCTACCGAGACGACTGAGACGCTGCTCTGGTATTTGGTGGGTGGGCGGTTTGGGCGAATGAGTGAGGCGGTTTCCCAACACGCCTTCCTCCCTCCCCTCTTTGGAACATATCCAGAACAGAACGCGAGACCTGCGCCAACAGCCCCCCCGGCTCGACTCGACCCGGCTCGAGTCTCCTGGCCCTCCATCTCGCTCTGCCACCATTCGCAGACACCGCAACGGACAGCTGGGGTTTATTGATGGGAGCTGCACGGCCCGTTGAGCTAAGGCGCCCATGTTAATCTGCGGCTAGCTAGATGGCCAATCCGATACCCGTACCGCCGTCCCACTCCACCAGCTGCTACACCTAAACCAGTAGAGCTTGCACTGTGAGCTTGCGCTCTGCAGCTTCAGTCAGATCCTAGTCATCTTTTAGCGTCAAAGCGAGGCTAGCTGCTGCTGGTCATTCGGCCCAGCCAGACCATATCCAATGGCGCAAGCTGACAGCTCATGCTGGACATTCTTGCCAGACGTCGACGAGCTTCTTCCCCATCCCCAGCTTGCGTGCCCGGTCCCTGCTGCTACAGGCCAAGGTATTGATATTAGCAATCAACGGAGGCACTGTGCCATTGGGTAGCAGGTACAGGGTCCCCCTAAGCCCCCCGCCTCCAGCCCCCCCGGAGCATTTTTTTAGAGGCTGCAGGTGCAGGCCGCCAGCTGATCAGGGCGTTTCCATGCCGCCGCAACTATAAGGGCCACACGATACACTGGCGCCCTTTGTTAGCATTATGCTGCGCAGACTGAACCTACGAATGCCAGATGCCATTCGTCCAACGAGGCCTAGCTTCAACTTCAGCTTTTTAGGCTAGCTGCTGCTGCGAGTCATCAAACACTCCAGACGGAAGCGAGGCAAGCAGCCAAGGCCAGAGGATGGGCGGTGCTCGACCGGCAGCCAACCAACACACATGGCTGGATCTGGTTACAGCTAAGCAATGCGCCCGGGCATTCCAGGCAAATCCCGCTAGCAGGTCGCAGTCGCAGCAAACAACGGGCTGATCGACCGATGCGACAGTCAGAGAGTATGCCGGCCAGGCCACTAGTCCTCGGCCTCTGTCCGTGTGTGCTACGTAGGCACGCATACATGCTTGCTGTCCGTACTATTGCTATTAATTGCTTCACCACCATGTGGCCAGGTGGTCGCTCCAAGCTCTTCCTGAAAGAGAGACCGGTGAGAGATAGCCTTGTTACCTCCCCCTCCGTTCTCTCCCGCCCCCATCCCTTCCCCCCCTCCTCCTCCTCCGTAGACCCTGACATAAAGTATCATGTGCGAGAGCGAGCCCTACGATCGGATCTCTAAATCTGTTTCATCGGACTAGATTAGCGTTCGTCCGTGTCCGGCTCTGCAACGGCCCGGCGAAGCAGAAAAGAAAGGAGAGAACAAAAAAGAAAATATCACAAAAACTCTCCGACCCTTCGATCGATCCTCCTCCATGTGCTAACAAGAACCACATGCGAACCGCGTCAGGAGGTAGGTCCCCCCACACAAAAATCATCAGATATCACATTCATCACATCACGCATCCATGTTCTCTCTCGAGGGACTGTTTGTCATGCGGTAGTGAGGCACGACTTCCCCACCTCCACTGTCACACCTTTGGTCAATACTTGATAAGTTGATGCGTCCTGGCCTGTCGACTGCCATGCTGCACTAGCAGTATTAGTTAGTCGTCTGTACGTGCTAACTAAGAGCCCGGATACATGTATATCATGCATACATACCACGTATTCCTGGTCGTATACTGACTGGTGGGTGCGCCACACTAACAGGCATCGTCGTTTATCACTCACATAGGGTCTTTTGAAAGGGTGGCACGGCTTGCTCGGAGAGGCCAACCGAGATGTCCCTAACACCCTAACGAGAACATCCCTCACCACTGCGGTGCCCAGCAGCAACAACATCATGCCATTATACCCAGGTGCGGATGAGATATATTAGACGGGGTCGACCTGTCCACTTCCTCGCCTGTATCCACAAACCCGTTAATTTGCCCAGGTACGCAATCATGGCCTGCGTCTTGCCGCCATGGCCCTTCCAGCGGACCGCCTGCGGGTCCTGGCTTTGCTGAGGCTATCTCTTAGTCGATCCTCTGCCCCAGGGGACTTCTCGCTAGACCAGACTGGGCGCAGAAAGAGGGGACCACGATATGCAGTTGGTAGTTGGGCAATACATCGTTATGCGTACTTACATGTCACTTACATGGAAGGCTGCAAGATTGGAAAAAAGACTCCATACATACGCTACCTACATCGTTGCTTCGACCTTCCCCCACTCCTACTGCAACCTCCGGGATTCAAGTTTGGAAATAGCTCTTCATGCAACTACCTCCCTATCTTAGCCGTGCTAGACTACCCGTACGGAAGTAATATTTTGTGATGCCAGAGCTCGTCAATACTTGGCCTTCTTGAACTTGGAATTCACCTATAGCGGCATCTCGGTTTATCTAAAAAGACAGCACAGCTTTCCCCCTTCCCAACCGGGCGCTGTCGGCAGTTGGGGTCCCTTTCCCCCGAAACCGCCGGCAGTTGTATTACCTTCGCATAGAGAAAAACATCGACATGCAGAACCCTCTCCATTCTCTCCTACATCATCGATTCGTTGTTCGCGTTTGCATAAAGTACAAGTCCTGCAGATCGGCGATGCGTGCATCTTCCCGCAAGTTTCAGTCTGCCCCCATTCGATCTCTGTACGGTCGTGTACCATATTCCCTCCCCCATCCCTCCCCTCCTTGACAGCGAATAGCAGAAGGGGGCCCAGATTCGCTTAGAAGCATGACCACTTGCCCTTCCGATCATCATCCCCCGGGCTGTTGCTTGTTGGTCGCTCCACGACGAAAACGACTCGTGGGATGACGCAGGATGCAAGCCACCGCAAACCAATGGCTCGTTTCATTTGTTCGCGCAAAACGCCCCTGGCGTGATGTGCTCAAATGTCAGTCCGTGGCGTATCATCCCCAGAGGCCTCATTGGACCGCCATGTCATGGTTTTTCCGACTTCGGGGCACGTGGGGGGGGTCACACTCGACCTGCATGAGGTGAGTGGCTTCTCTTCTGCCTCGTCGGACGTGAGAATCTCGTGTAGACAGAGCTAGCCTCGATCCAATTGTAGAACCAAAAGGTCCCATTATGTATGGTATCGTTTCTAGCTAGTCGGCCAGACGCAGCTCGCCGCTCGTGTTTGCAGGCGTTGCTCGCGGAATGACCTCCCCGCACTCTCATCATTAGAAGTATTACATGGTGATGGGACCAAGATTGGTATCTAATCTTGGCCAATATTACAGTTTCGGCTGTTTTGTTTGTTTTGCTTGCTCGTTAATCACGCCCAGATTGGCCACGCCCTTCCCCCGTCCGTCCTTCATCTCCAGTTACATTCCGTAGAACGGCCTGCAGAGTGTCCATCCGTGCCTATCACTTGTCCGACCCCTTTTTCCCCTTTTTCAGCTCTCGCTTCTTCGGCTTGAGCCAGTCTTCCATGGTTTCTGGCCAGTACACGCGGTTCTCGGGTCCTCCCATGCCAAAGTCCTCGTCGCTAACCGCTTGTCCGGGTATCTCAGCATCAGCCTCGATGTGGTCCTCGTCCTGCTCTTCGATCTTCTTGTCCTTCTTGCCCTTGTCCCCCGTCTTCTTCTCCTTCTTGCTCTTCGCCGCGGGCTTCTTCGACTCGTCGTCCCGTTCGTTCGGCACGATTGGGTTGCACAAGTCCCAGCCGGGCAGCCTAAAGGTGCGCATCAGGTCGAACACCGCCTGCTCCTTGTCCTTGGCCTCGATCATCAAGTCCATGTCGGGGGCGCACGGGGGCAGTGTCTTGACCCGGGCCGAGTGCTTTCGCCTGTCCCGCGGCGTGATGGCCCCGGCGGTTTGCTCGCTGTAGTGCATCTTCTGCCGAATACCTTTGCGCGTCCATGTTTTCCGGATCCGGTCAAAGAATTGGATGATATCTTGCGTGCCTTCGCGAATCGATGAATCAAACACAATGTTGTGATGGTGGAAGTCGAGGACGAGTGGGATGTTGAGCTCCTCGCATACCGGGAGCAGATCGTGAACGCTCCAAGCGACGTCGTCATTCTCGAGCACGAGCCTGTTCTTGACTCCCTGCGAGAGGCCGCTATAGTTCTGTTTGAAGCGTTCAATCGTCGCTTCTTTATCACCGTAGGTTCCTCCCATATGTAAAATCATGACAGCATCCTTATCCGCCTGTTCTGGCAGCCGGAGAAGCGACAGCATCTCGTCGTGGTATGTTAGATCACGGATCGCTGCAGCTACAACCTCCTTTCTCGGACTTCCAATCTGAGTGAATTGCCCAGGATGCGTCGTGACACGATGGCCCAGCTCTGCAATCACTTTGCCCGCCTCAGCCAACACCTCTGATGCGAACGGCGCAAGCTTGTATCCGTACTCGTCATGGCTTGCAAAGGGAAACATCTCACTACTCAACCTCATGAACTTGATACCGTACTTGTCGTTCCACCGAATCATCTTTGGAATGTCTCTAGCATTCGCCAAACCCAATTTCTGTACGAACTTCATGCCGAGCTCCTTCTCCTCCGGCTTCGACTTGTCAGGTCGATTCTTCGTCGGATGCTCTGGCTGTGATGGGTCTTGCAAGGGGTGTCGATGGTCAAGAATAGAGTTGATCCGGCACGTTCTTGAGGAGAACACGGGAGGTGTAGACGTCCGTAGATACGTGTTTAAACAGGCCTAAGCACAATTTACTGTCAGCCACGAGAATAGACGGCATCAGAGTGCCAGAGATAGATGAAACAACATCTCAAATCGAAGGTATCTCACATATCCTAGACGGCCAGTCCATGGCAGAGGTAGCACATCGCTATTGACAGCGGGCGGTCTTCTTGCGCCTCGATCAAACCCATCCTCCTCGATCTTGGCCTCCGTGATGTCTCCTACAGCTAGCTCAGCCTCGTATTCATCAATAGGCGCATGCTCAATAGCATCCGAGATTGATTTCGAACCCGTCTTCAGCATCTCAACAGGATCTCTTTTTTCCTGGTGATAGAGCGTGACCTCTCTCGCCCTATCCACCTCGCATATCAAATCCGATGACTCGACGGCCAGCCGCTGGCGCTTGACGGCTCTCTGAAGGTTGTATTCCATCTCAGTCAGCTCGCGCCGGGCCTGTTCGACCGATTCCTTGGATTCCCACACATGCTTGATTCTGTCCTGCGTCATCTTCTCCAGTCTATCGTCGTCGGGGAGACTATGCGGGGAGCCATCATCCTGCTCGGCGACCTCTTTTATTCTCCTGCTGCTTCGTCGCGGAGGCTCAGGTCGGGTCGGTAGCTGCTGTTGCATGCCATTGGCCTTTCTTTTTGGCGGCATACTGGCAATAAACCTCACTACCCGGAGCCGGTCGGCTGGGTTAGCTGAGACGGTACGCTGGAGTAGACGCACGAGGTGGACGAGCGCCAGTTTGGGAGGCTGGTGGATTCGACACTGCATGCAGATGCCACTGGGGCGATGACACTCTCGGGCGGCTCAGGCAAGGATGGCTCAAGGATATGGAAACTTGGTAATTGTGCCCAAGTACAGCTCTGTTGAAAGGAGGAGGGGGTTTCAGGTTATGTCCTCAGCGTCGTTCAGCATCACAGCCTGTGGGAATCATTACCCAGCTAGGGAAATTGCATGGGTTAGCACAGCTGTCGGGTGTGAGATTTCTGACAGTTCTGGCCAATCAGCCCAGAAAAATCATCAGTGATAGGCACGGGCTTGCCCTTGTTGGCTGGTGTCCGCTGGGGGGGAATGGGCCAGAGACTGCCATGGCGTTGGTTGAGAGGAGCGGCAGACGAGGCATGCGCCGGTAGCCATCGTCGATGCATCGTCCACAGCTCGATTCGATTCAGCTGGTGGTGTGTCAGTGAAGTCATCGACCGGGCACGCAGATCAAGTGGGCCACACCACAGGCGCTGCAGCCCAATCACCCACCAGCACCGCCGCCTCATTAGCGGGCTGGCATTCCAGGTTACTGGCCTAATTCAGGGCCTTGTCCCAGCCTGCTACAACGTTCTCGAGTCAAGGCATCATCATTGAGCTTGATTGACTCATGATGACCATAGCATCGCCAGGAACGGAGACAGTACTCCAGGAATTCTGTACGACAGCAGTACGACAACCAAAGTTACCAAAGGTGATGGTCTGAGACACTCCGCAGTCTACCCGCCTCACTTTCAGGCACGCGACTGACTTACCCTTGTCATACAACAACTGCTCACGAAGCACAGGTGACAGGTTCCTAAATTAAATTAACTCATTGATAATTAAGATGTGACATGTAACCAGCACTGTTAGTTACATAAGAGGTGAGTTGACGAACCATTCCGCTCATTCGTCTGAACCACCAGTCAAGATAAGGGTAGGAAGAAACCTATCGGGTGTGACTATCGCCAATGACAAAGACAAAGGAGAATGCAGAATCAACATCCATTACAGTGTTTGACCCTGGGAAATAAAGGGTACCGAAGTGCTCTATCATACCATGCCGCCCAGTAGAAAGAGGACAGTGAGGGAGGGGGATATGATGTCATCAGCGTGTGAACGGTGGTGGAGTCGTCGTCGTGTAATGCGGGTGTCCTTTCAACACCAACGGGTCGACGCCCACAGAAGGTTAGCAAGGGAAAAGAGAAATGGGAATAATAAGATAAACCAGGCCAATTGGCCGTATTCGCCTGGCCCATGTCATGATGGTCGTTCAATCGGGTCGCTCATTTGGATACGTTATAGGGTAGGTAGTCTGGATGCGAGGGGATGCTCCCATTTCACAGGCTACCCTAGACCCACATGCCGGTTGATTGTGGACGCGGCGGGGAGACTCGAAGTAAAACTCTGGACGGTATTGAAGGCGGCGAGTAGAATAACTGCCTGCAGATCGGGCAGTCATTTCTATCCATGAGGAACCAAGAGATAAGACATCTGGAGTGGAAGGAATGGCCACAGCTGTTGATGGTGAGCACATCATCAACCTCGGTCAGGACTTCACAATCTTCCTCTGTGCCGGCGGACCCCTTCCTCCGCAGTTGAGAAAACCAATGGGAACCAAAGGTGAAACCCGAATGAGGATTATTCTCGGATATCTCATCTGTGGCCAACGGACGGCCTTCGGGGGTCAAGTTGGTTGATTGCCGACGACTTGGCACGTCTTGGTGCGCAATAGTCTCATCTCCAACGAGGCGAGTGTGTGTAAAACGGGAAGGAGACTCAGGCACCAAAGGTCCAATACAGATGGGGCTAATGTGCCAATGTTGGTCAGCCAAGCTCTTGTTGCTTACCACTGTTTCAGCCTATATAATTGGAAAACCATTCCTTCTAGAAGGAACGATCTCGTTCCCCACTCAAGAGAGAAAGAAGCATGATGAAGCGGTGCAGTAGAACCAGCACCAAGTGGATCGGGGAGAAAGGCATTGTGTATCACGGCGGGGACCTTTACGAAGCGCCTGTTGGACTTGAGTAAAACAGACTCACCATTCACCAAGCCCTGGCCTGGCGTCATTCATTTCGCCGTCGTCATGTGAGCCGTTGCGTTGGATGCTGCCTGCGGCAGAAGCAACCGAAAACGAGCAGGCTGTGACCGTGCTCAGTTTTCTCCGCGCGCGGATCAGGCTCTTGGCTCTTGGCTCAGCTACAGCCTGGGGCCTTCTTCGGCGGCGGGCTGCAATGGCGGTGATGCTGTGCGCCCCGTTGAGGAGGCTCCATGTTAGCTGAGTGTAGGGACTGGGGATAAGGCAGACCCGGCAGACTCGGTGCGCAGTGGAGTCTGCATGGGTCTTCCTGTCGTGGGGGAACATACAGAGGACACGCGACAACGAATAGACAGAAGAAGGCGATGATAATGAAGCCGATTTGCTCCATAATGGGGTTTCGGGGTTAGATGGTGGATGCGTATGCATATGAGATATGGAGATTGGCAGCGTTGAGCTGTTCACGACACCACCGGATGGTAGCTAGCTTGGTGAGCAGCGGCTTGGATGTGTCGGTGGCTTCCGCATCTCTTCTTCTCAACTTGCTCAAAGTGGACCGGCCGGGAACCCCTCCTTGATTGAGCCTTCGCAAGCCGCTTGCCTCTAGGTCCGGACTGGGTTTTGTGGGACTATGCCATGTGAGGAAGGGAACTGATCCCGAGACGAGGATATCTCACCAGGCGTTGCTAGTTGGGAGGCGGGGAGAAAAAAGCAAAATCTCCAATGCAGGGCGAAAACAATATATCTCCGCCAAAACGGATAAATGGCATGTTAATAAAGCGCATTCCAGGTCAGTTGCCAGAATGGTGGCCCTGCTTATTGGACGGCCAGTGGATGGCACCCTCTGTAAATCACACAACTGCGGGGCGCACTGACCACGTCACATTGCCCAACGACCCAAGCCAAGGTGGGAGATGTGTGGACGTACGTATGATGTATGTACACCGTGACTATCTGTATCTCGCAGAAACCGAAGACAGAGAGGTGTTGGAGGCGGATATTGTTGGGGAAGAAGCGCTTCTTCGGGCGGTGGAGTTGAGAGAAATGCGAGCAATTCGTGCGGAGGACATATACACCCCTGTGCGTCTGGAGCCTGGAGCCAATGCGTGGTAAAAGGCAAAGCACAACCGGGAGCATCTGCAGTGTTCCGGTTAAGCCTTCTCTCTTCTTAGGTGGAGGCTGGCGATTCTTGATAACCTGCTCTAGCAGCTGCCACGACCCTCGGCGTGCCATGCGACGGCATGTCACAGGCGCTGGAACGACCCAGTCACAGTGGGCAGCCAACGGAAGCCAGCCCGATTACAGCATCCATGGGTGCCTTCAGGGGTTGCCTCCAGGGGGTTTAGCTAGCTCCACCGCTGTGACCCCGCTGAGCAGCCGCAGCACAATTAAGCTTATTGAAGGCTGCATGCTAACTCAACCACCTTCCAAGAACATTCCGCCCCAGCCCATCGCCCTTGCCTCTGGCGCCTGCTGGGAAGACAGGAACGGACGTGCATGGAAGCTAAGAAAAGTTTTCTCGTCCATGTCTTCAGAAACGGTCTCCCCGCATCTTTTTTGATGACCTCCCTCGTCGGCTAGCAATGCGCTCTGACTGTGAAGCGCCTCCTCATTTGTCTGCCTGGGCGGGGTTTCCACCAGGCTCGAGACTAAGGAATCTTGGCCCATTGTCGGTCCCCCATTTCCGAAAGCACTTGGTGCCTCTCTGATTCGTCACCCAGCAGCTTCGGAGCAGTGACACTAAGCGCGTTCTCCGCCAAGGACCACGGACTGACTGCGGTCTTCCATGGCTATTTTGCCAAGCGTTCAAGTCATACTGCCGGTGTCTGTTGAGTCTAGTACTAGGCTTCTCGAGCTTGCTGAGCTACTGTTGCACATCCCGCACTCACATCTGCCTTGTCCGACTGGTGGGGATGCCATGAGGGAGGCGAAGGCTTCCATGCAGCTTCGAATCTGTTTACCAGTCACATGAGGCCGTCTATTTCTGTCAGTGCGTGGGCTGGCCGCATATCTAGATTCAAGCCCCTCGGTGTCATACGCCCGGCAGCATGACGTTGTGGATCAGGATTATCCACATCCTCCAGCACGTCGCAGAGACGACGAGGGAATTTTTTCCTTTCACAGGGAGCTTTGCCTTTGCCCATTGCAACAGTGGCACGTGCATCCTGAGGCCAAGCACGTTATGATCGGCTTGCTTGGCTATCAGTACCAAAAGGCACTGTCAGGCCTTAGTCTTCCGAGCTACTTTTAAATTGTTGATGGGGAAGTAGATAAGCTTGTTTTGTACCCACACACACATTAAGCGAGTCACGATTGTGACCTTGCTCGTTTGGATTCGGAGACAAACAAGAGATGAGCAATCCTTCCGCACCATATCGCCAGCCTCCGCATAATGATGTCGAGCGCAGGCTTATCTGCCAAGAGGTTGAGGCAAACTTGCCTGCTCTCCATTCGCCAATTAGGTGAATCGCCCAGCCCTCGAGATGGGACGTACCCATTTATTCTTATGCACTTGCGTGCGTATCAAGTCTTGGCTTTTGCGCCCAGCAACCCCGCCAAGTTCACATTGATTCTTCTTACCTCACAGTTATTCGTGTTCGTGAGCAGGGATTGCCGGCTGATCCGCCCCGATGACGAATTCCCAACCAACACTTCCATCAAAATTCCAACATGTTACCGAAGAATCGAGCAAGAGGGGTGAATGGAAAAAGAGGCGTAGAAGAAGGACAATTGGGCCAACAATGCAAGAATATGTGTATGAGCTCACGATGGTGAAGCCATAGAGCCTACTTGGGTAATTGGACGCATATTGAGCGCATAAGAAGCCAGTGGATCGGAGTATGTTGTGCAATTTGGGTTGCGGGATCTTGGATGATCTTGAGACAAGACTATCCATAGTGCTAGTCTCCCGAAGAGGGGTGACACCGGATCGTTACTATTGTGCGTGTTTTACTTTCTCGCCTTTTGGTTCCAGCTTCTGCATTGATGGGCTGTCACTAAGGCGTAAAGGACACGGCCAACGGCTAAACCGGTGCCTTACCATTGAAGATGCTGACATGTGTTTCACAGCAGGGTTTTGGGTCAATTCGATCGATACTTGCAAACTGAGAAGCGAGAGGCAATTTGGACCGTGCCAAGCATCCGGGGGCGTATCAGCTGTTGGCTAAACCCACATCCCCCAACACTATGAAATCATAGCCTCTGGGGTTGTGGCATCCTCACATACCGTCCCGGTCATCTCTTACTATCTCTTGCGCCTATCTGAAGGCTAGCAATTGCGTAGCTCAACTGGGCACCGGGACAGGGGATTGGGCCCCCCCACCAGATCCAAAGTAATTCATCTTCATCCATGTAATCCTGAGCCGGGGCGGCAAGTTAGATTCGGGATGCATATCAGTACCAAAGTCTCTTTGGTCCTTAAGACTCCGGCCCTCCCGCACTCGACAATCCTTCTCTCCGCCCTCTTTCACTATCCGACCAAGAAACGTTGACACAGGAGCCGGATACCCTCTTGTCGTGACCTTCAATGTCTCCTACTGGGTCTATAACCATCAGTCTTTACCGCATCTAGCCTCCTGTCTTCCTTTGAACTGGTCCTAACTCGACCCGTTTCTTTCCCAATCATAACTCCTCTGACACCTGAAATATTGGTCCATCATCGGCAGTATGGGGAAGCAGGAGGATCAGTCTGTTGCTGAGCATGTCTCGGGCCAGTCTAACAAGCCCATGACGGCCCCTGCCCATGCACTCTCATATGAACAAGTAGCCCAGGAATTGGGTGCTAACATACAGGATGGACTGAGCCATGATGACGCCAAGAAGCGGCTGGAAGATCACGGTCGCAATGAATTTGGCGAAGGTAACAAAGTTTCGCCTGTTAGAATCTTCGTTGGCCAGATTGCCAATGCATTGACACTTGTAAGTCCCCCCTCTGATCTTTTTGATCTCCCGGTCTCGAACTATCACCAACCCTCCCCCTCAGTTGGATAAGATGACTGACTCTTCCACTACAGGTGCTTATTCTGGCCATGGCCGCCTCGTTCGGTATTCAATCTTGGATTGAGGGTGCCGTCGTCGGCGCCGTCATCATTCTTAATATTGTTGTCGGCTTTGTACAAGAATACAAGGCTGCAAAAACAATGGACTCCCTTCGCTCCCTCAGTTCGCCGACAGCCCAAGCAGTTCGCAGTGGTAACAACGAGACTGTGGTAACTGCAGAGATTGTCCCTGGTGATCTTGTGGAACTCAAGACCGGTGACACCATCCCTGCAGATGTGCGTCTGATCGAGGCAGTGAACTTTGAGACAAATGAGGCTCTGCTTACTGGCGAGTCTCTTCCCGTTAGGAAGGAGACCGGCTCTACTTTCCCTTCTGAAACTGGTCCCGGTGACCGATTGAATATTGCTTATAGCTCGTCTACTGTTACAAAGGGGCGAGCTAGGGGTATTGTCTTTGCTACTGGTTTGTATACCGAGATTGGTCAAATCGCCGCGGCGCTTAGAGGCAAGAACTCGCGCCGCCGAGAACCCAAGCGTCGTGAGGATGGCACAACTAGCTTTGGCCGACATCTTCAGGCTTGGTCTCTGACTTGCTCCGATGCCATTGGACGCTTCCTCGGAGTCAACGTCGGAACTCCTCTGCAAAGGAAGCTGTCCAAGCTGGCTCTTCTGTTGCTTGGAACTGCAATTATCTGTGCCATTATTGTTCTCGGCGCAAATAAGTTCTCCTCTGAACAGCAAGTCGTTATTTACGCCGTTGCCACCGGTGTCTCGATGATCCCCGCTTCTCTTATTGTCGTGCTTACCATCACAATGGCTGCTGGTACTAAGCGCATGGTTGAGCGTCATGTTATTGTCCGCAATCTCAAGGCTCTTGAAGCCCTTGGTGCTGTAACGAGTGAGTCGATTCTTCTATATATTCAAACATTAGGATCATTAACTAACCTTGCTGTCTGTCAACAGATATTTGCTCTGACAAGACTGGTACCCTCACCCAGGGCAAGATGATTGTCAAGAAGGCCTGGGTTCCAGGGCGTGGTACCTACTCTGTTGGCACCTCAAACCAGCCCCTTAACCCCACCGATGGCGACATCTCGTTAAACAGCAGCCAGCCCAAGGACATCGACTTTCAATCTGCGGACTCGGCGGGTGATGTTATCCAGGGCGCCGAGCTCGCCAAATCGGACACAACTCTTCGGGATTATCTCAATGTTGCCTCCCTGGCTAACCTTGCCTCTGTGACCGAAGTCGAAAGTGAATGGCACGCTAGAGGAGACCCAACTGAAATTGCCATCCAGGTTTTTGCCTCTCGATTTGACTGGAACCGACTTCGCCTCTCCACTGGTCCTGACGCCCAGTGGAGGCAGATTGCCGAATTTCCCTTTGATTCTGACGTTAAGAAGATGTCCGTCATTTTCGAAGATAAGCAAGCCAATAAACAATGGGTCTTCACTAAAGGTGCTGTCGAGCGTGTCTTGACCTCGTGCCCTCAAGCCGCCATTGGCGACGAGATCGTCGACTTCCCCGACAGCGCAAAGGAAGATGTCCTGAAGAACATGGAGGCCATGGCTCGATTGGGTCTTCGTGTTCTTGCTCTCGCTAGCAAGACGAATATTCGACACGTCAATGATAACGAGGCTGAGCTGGAGCGTGGTGATTTTGAAAAGGATCTTGTCTTCCGTGGTCTTGTCGGTCTCTACGACCCGCCTCGGCCTGAGTCTGCCCCCTCAGTTCGCCAGTGCCACCAGGCTGGTATCAGCGTTCACATGCTCACTGGCGACCACCCAGAAACTGCCCGTGCTATTGCCCTTGAGGTCGGCATTCTGCCCAGCAGAATATCCGAGATCGCCGCCGACGTGGCCAAGACCATGGTCATGGCTGCTGTCGACTTTGACAAGCTTACAGACGATGAGATCGATGCATTGCCTCTGTTGCCCCTAGTTATCGCTCGCTGTGCTCCCCAGACCAAGGTCCGTATGATTGAAGCTCTTCACCGTCGCAAGTGCTTTGTCGCCATGACTGGAGATGGTGTCAACGACTCTCCCTCTCTTAAGCGTGCTGATGTTGGTATTGCCATGGGCCAGGCTGGCTCCGATGTTGCCAAGGAAGCCTCTGACATTGTTCTTACTGATGACAACTTTGCTTCCATCCTGAACGCTGTTGAAGAAGGTCGCCGAATGTTTGACAATATCCAGAAGTTTGTTCTGCATGTGTTGGCTGAGAACATTGGCCAGGCTCTGACACTCTTGATTGGTTTGGCTATCAAGGATAGGAAAGGTATTTCCGTCTTCCCTATCTCGCCTGTTGAAATTATGTGGATTATCATGATCACCTCCGGCTTCCCAGACATGGGTCTCGGATTCGAGCCTGCTGTTGCTGAGATCATGAGCCGACCTCCTCAGAACGTAAGTTTAATACATCCATCTCCCCGACTTATTCGGTGCGACTGTGAATCAAATACTAACTTCGCTCCTATCTAGCTACGACAAGGTGTCTTCACTCCTGAGCTCATGTGTGACATGATCTTCTACGGTATCTGGCTGGCCGCCCTCTGCCTGTCCTCCTTCCTCCTGGTCCTCTTCGGATGGGGCAAGGGCCACGCCGACATTGGCGTGGACTGCAACGGGAGCATCGACGAGGGATGCGAGGTTGTCTTCCGAGCCCGCGCCACCACATTCGCCTCCCTGACCTGGTTCGCCCTCTTCCTGGCCTGGGAGATGTTGCACATGCGCCGATCCTTCTTCCGGATGCAACCCAAGAGCACGAGGTACCTCACGCAGTGGTTCGTCGACGTCTGGCGAAACCAGTTCCTCTTCTGGTCCATCATCGGCGGCATCGTCACCATGTTCCCCATCCTGTACATCCCGGGCCTGAGCACCATCGTCTTCAAGCACTCCGGCATCACGTGGGAATGGGGCATCGTCTTCGTCGAGTCGGTGCTCTTCTTCATGGGCGTGGAGGGGTGGAAGTTCGCGAAGCGGGTGTACTTCCGCCGCCAGGCCACCAAGGACGTCAACGGCACTGCTGACCTTGAGACTCGGACGTTTGGGCATTACTTCACCCAGAGCAAGTCCGACAATGAGGACAGCGACCCGGAGAAGGGAACGGCAAGCAAGATTGAGGCATCATCGAGGGCCGATACGGGGGAGAAGAAGGTTGAGTGAGAGATCAAAGTGTCGAGAAGCCACATGCGAGTCAAACTTAAGGAAGGCGTTCTATAGTGCAATACGAATGGGCGTCAGGGATGGAGAGATGATACAAATGGATGAAGGAGATGACAAAAGAGCCAATACTACTAGTACTGGGTCGGGCTCATGCCAAAAGGCAAACGGATATATACGGCAGTTGAGGAGGGGATAATATAACGGTACCGAATGTGGACCTACACACTACATCAAGGCAGCTTCTATCCCTTGAGGTTCTACCTAGAAAGAATCTAAAAAAAATACGCAACAAAAATAGCGCCACTAACAACCCTGGAAAGAGTAAAAATGGAAGAATAACGTAATGACGGCCTGGCGACTAACGCCGGAGCATTTGTCGCACTATGTGGTGTGAAGCTCCCGTGTGCCTCGTTTTGCGCTGGCCCGTCCCATCACGCGGCCAGACGGTTGCAGGAGGTCTTGGTTTTTGGTCATCTGCCCGACGCTGAGCCTCGGGCCTATCCACCATCCACGGGGATGACCACCATCACGAGTAGCCAGGTAGCACCCCCAGACCCGTTATTACAGAGCCTGATGTGTCTCCTATGCTGGAAATCTGCCGAGGGGCCCGTGCCAGAGCGCGGGTTATGACCTTGAGCTCGAGGGCGGCAGCGTGATGTGGTTGCGTAGTAGCGTTGAGTCATGATACTTGTGAGATTATACGAAAGCCTGCGCTCTGCTTTGTACACTCTCTGCCTAAATAGAAGCCTAGGTCGTGATCCTATTCCAATCTAGGATATAAGCTATATTGTCTCCAACTTCGGGACTTTCTTGTCGCTGTCTTGGACTGTCTTTCGAAGATTAAAAGAACGGCTCTGAGAAGGTCGTGGATATAGAAGGTTCAGGGCTATGGTTTCAGGCGGTTCAGCACCCAAGGGCGCTGCTATTAGCGGACGAGCGCCTGCAAGCTCCGCCAATCTGCTTCACCCCAACCCGCTATCGTCAAACCCGCCAAATTCCCCTCGCCCGTCTAGGCTTCCATCCACCCTGCAGCAACAGGCCTCCTTTATAGAGGCCGAAGCAGAGAAAGCCCAGAGCGCGGGCACTGACGAGAGTGAAGAGAAGGGCACAAGTATCAATGAAAAGGAGCCTGAAGCTCCAACAAGCCAGTTCATCTGTGACCCGGCCGGCAAGCTAACCCACGATGAGACGACCGTTGACATCGTCACGGTGCCATGTCCCGGTGCGGATGCCCTGCGCAGCTGGAACCGGGACGGGCTGGTCAGCCGTTACTTTGGCGCGCCGTCTATGAGGGACGCTGAAGTCGAAAGGCCAGAGTCCGGGCCGTCGTGGGTGAGGCAGGGCATCAGAAGGGAGGCGGATGTCGCCAGGATCCTCTTGTATAACCACCCAGACGTGGTCGAGGGCACGACGCTGGGAAGTCTGGCGGACGCTTTACTGGAGAAGTTGAGCGTGGAACGAAGAAAGAGCGGCGAGGCCTCGAAACAACGGCCGGTTATATTCATCGCACACAGTATTGGGGGCCTTGTGGTTAAGATGGCTCTGGCCAAGGCGAACCGAGATTCTAGATATGAAGATGTCCTGCGTGACTGCTACGGGGTGGCCTTTTTCGGTATGTTCGACTCCCTCAACCTTGCTATCACAAAGCGCGAATGCTGATGTTTCTAAATAGGAACCCCTCATCAAGGGTCCAGCTACTTTGCCATGCATGGGCTTGCGTCTAGTATCCAGAGCCTGCTTCAGCTATCAGTACCGCTGCCCACCTCCATCACGGACGAGCTTCACGTTGGGAACCGCTTGCTGTTGCACGCAGATGAGGATTTTAAATGTATAGCACATGATATGCAGGTGTGGACCATGTACGAGACCATCGAGTCAAGGCTGAGTGGAGGTGAGGGTGATAGTTCGACTGTCTACTTCACAGCCCCCCTGGCTTCCATCAAGTCAGCCATCCTGGGGATTCGACAGGAGCGCATCTTCCCCTTGCAAAGCGACCATGCAAATGTAGCCTCATTCGGGCGGCACAATACACATACCTTGCGGCTGTTTCTTCACCAGCTGGCCACGCTCATCGACCAGGCAGACGAGAGCGTGCGCGAGGACGGCGAAGGGTCTCGGTGGACATTGAACCTGGAGCAGCGTGTTAACGTCGAGGTTCATGGGTTCTACGAGGACTCGGTAGTAACCAAGGAAGGGGACTCCGAGGCTATTGTGCGAGCTTGGTCGACGAGGCTTCCTCTCAAGGAGTTCCTAAGAAAGGGGCCAGAGGAATGTCTGACCGAACGACTGCACGAGGTCGAGGGTGTTCCCGAGGAGGGCAGGTTCCTCCGCACCAGGGGGAGGACCATGTCGTTGACAGAGTTGGACAAACAGAGACTAAGGCAGGCCTTGATAACGAAAGAGGGTCTCGGAATCAAGAACCAGCTCATTCAGCCGACATCGCCGCCTTTGTCGCCTGTCCTAAGACCCGTTGACGCCCTTTCCAAGGAACCTCACTCCGTCTCACTCTACCCGACGTCAGGCCCGTACCAAGTCCGCCGCATATCGTCTCCAGCTTCAACACCTCCCATCCCAACTCATCTACTGTCGACCTCCTCGCATCAACCACCAATCCCCGTTCGGCTTCCACAAGTCCTCATTCGCTCGGACATTGACCAGGATCTCGCTGTTGACCGGCTCTCGCCCTCGCCGCGGCAACGTTCAATCACCTCTTTCGGGCGATCTATAAGTGACCAGTCGTCAAGGCAGGAATACCGGGATTTCCCACCCTTCTCTCCGCCCCGTAGCCGAAGAAGTACAGGGGATAAGCAGCCTGTTGCCTTTTCTGATGATGACTCGAGCTTGGAAGCGTCGCCGCGATTACCAGAAGCTGTGATAAACCTACGCAAGGATGCGAAGAACTCGGATCGCAGATCTAGTGAGACGGCGATTGCAGATGAGCAGACGCCTGTCGCGTTATCGAGGCCGGAAATCAGTGCACGCAAATTCATCTGGGTTCATCTTCAGTACAACAACCCAACGTGGGTTAAAGTATGTTGCCCCCTTCTGGGTTCTGACTATCAAATGAATTAGGAACTGACCCCTGCGCCTCAATAGAAAATACTCGAAACTTTGCAGAACTCGTATAAAAAGGATTATTCACCCTTGTATAACAACGACTTTTGGGCAACCAAGCACACAAGAGGCAGGCATGCGCAGCACTATGCTTATTATGCGAAGCCCGGGTGTTATTTCAGTGCACCGAGAACTTGTAAGTCGTGCAATGAATCCATATGATTCCCAGTTATGATTCTAATAAAACGCCTCGCAGTATCGTTCAGAGGTCACTCAATATCCCCAACCATGTCACCGTCTCTGGGCGATGACGGCATTTCGATCTGCCTGTTTCTGCCATACCTTCACTTTGATTCTTATAAACGTCTGATTAGGCGTCGGCAACTGATCATTGAACGCCTGGGACGCGGCCGCGCCCAGCCAACACCCGAGGATATCGCCAAAGTAGACTCGCTTGAGCTGCAGGTTATTTGGGAGTTCCTGGGACATGACCCCCCAATCAACTGTCGACGCACACTCGACCAGTACGGATATCCATCCTTGAGAGACACCAGAGGAAGAGACGACGATCAGATGTTGTACAAACTCACAAAGGAGAGAGACTACATGCATGGAGAGGGTGGTGGCAACATGTACGCTCACTCTTCAAGCAGCAGGCAAGGATCCTACGGGAGCGGTAGGAGCTGGAGGGAAAGGACAGGAGGTCTTGGAAACGCCCCAGAAGAGCCCAGTGCTGAGATTGATGCGGATAAGGTGCTAAACGGGAACGTTCTCATGGTGGATCAAATGTGGCTCTGGGTTATCCAGTCTCGTAAGTGATCACGCCGAGTCACCGCCTCGCTCTGTGAAACAAAATGGAAGGCCTGTTCTGACAAACGCAACTAGATACTCTCCTCTCGTTCTTTCCAAAGAGAGAGAGTGATCCGATCGAGGGACCCCTCTTCCAACAAGCCGATCTTCGCGATAGCATCTTCAACGAGGTCAATGTTGATGGAACACACCACTGCGAGAACGCCTTGGATCTAGCTGCGCTTGCGGCTCTACACGCAGTTAGTGTTCTTTTGGATCGATCCTCTCATCCCGATCTAGAGATCTTCCGCATCTTCGAAGAGGCTATCAGTGTTTTAGTAGGAATCTATCAAGCCCAAGATCCTTCGCTCGAAAGGACAAAAGCTAACAAGGTGTGACACTTAGACTGAGAAACTCACCTCCTCGCTCAAGGAGTTCCGTGTCGAAGGTTTCCGAGACAAATCTTCTGAATACGAGCCCGTCGAGAACGGCGAACGCACCATTCGAGCCCGTCACAAGCAAGAGGGCCGCCGCGCAGAGCGCGAGAACCGCGACAACACCTCTGCCCTTCTGGAACTCCGCGACCTCCAGGATGAGCTCCTCGTCCTCCTGAATCTCTTCGAACGCCAGCACGCCGTCCTCACATCCATGCTTGCGGCGTACGCGAGCCCGCAGCTCCGCGACCGCAGCATGAACGGCCGCGCGTACCTGGCCGAGGGCATCCGCCGCGTGGGCGAGTACAAGCGCCGTGCCGAGGAGATGGACGAGCGTGTGCGCAGCACGCGGGACGACTACGACAAGCTGCTGCAGATGGTGCAGCGGCAGGCGCAGGTGGACGAGGTGCGGCTGAGCAGACTTCATGCGGATCTGGCGAGCGCGCAGAGCAGGAGTGTCATGATCTTCACCGTCTTCACCGTCATCTTCCTGCCCTTGACGTTCTTTACGGGGCTCTTTGGTATGAATACCCAAGAGTGGGATGCCGAACTTCCGACGATAGGATACATCGGGGCCGTCGCACTTCCGACGAGTGTCGCTCTCATTGTGGTCTCATTTTCCCTGGCCTTCAGTACGCGGATTCGTCGAGTGTTCAGGTGGGCTAGAGACATCTTGCTGGATGCGCTGCATTTCCTAGCCAAGTATTCCGTGTACCCATTACTCGGAATGGCCACGGAAATGATCCAGCGCAGGCGGGAAGAGCGTGAAAGCCAGCGCGAGAGCCAGGCGGCGGGAGACGAGAAGAAGCCCCGTGATGGGAGGAGGGCCGGGCTGAAGAAGGAGGCAAGCGACTTTTGGGCAAGGCACCGCGGAGAACGGGACAGCGGGTACAAGATCCCGGAAATGAACAGAAAGGCAGTTGGGAGGAACAGATCAAGCGCGAAGCCAAAGGAGAAGGCTCGCAAGTAGGGAGAATCAACGATACATGTGGATGAGAGGATGGGCATGTTATTGTATTGCTTACATATTTTTGTATATTTAGCTAGTTTTATTTCCCCACGCTCATTTGAAACACTTCATTTTCACTCACATCGAAATTGTAATCCAGACTTGTAGATATTCCGAGGTGTAAGTGTGAGTGAGAGCAAAGCTCATGTGGCTTACGCTGGACAGTGGATGGGGCTTGCTAGGCGCGTGTGTGGCTAGTGAGCAGTACGTACCTCTTGATGCGTGAAGCTCTTCCATCACTTCACGCTATTCTCAATCCCCCTCCAACAGCAACACCTCGGCAGAAACGATCAACATCATGGCTAGTGGGGAGCCAAAGCTCCTCTGGAACTCGGAGAACGTGAAAGACGTTGCCGAGTCCGTTGGCATCAGCTCCTTGAATGAGGAGGCCCTCAAGACCCTTACCCAAGATGTCGAATACCGCATCGGTCAAGTCATTATCGAAGCCCTGCGCCTGATGCGCGCCGCTCGTCGCACAACCATGACGGTCAATGACGTCTCCCTCGCTCTCAGAACCCTCGACGCCGAGCCTCTCTATGGGTACGACTCGACTCGCCCGCTGCGATTCGGCGAGGCCAGCATGGGACCTGGCCAGCCTTTGTTTTATCTGGACGACGAAGAGGTGGATTTCGAGAAGCTCATCAATGCGCCCTTGCCCAAGGTGCCGCGAGATATGAGTCTTACGGGTGGGCTCCCATCAGCTTATTCTGGTGCAACGAGCCTTCTGCTAACTGCTCGAGTCTAGCTCACTGGCTCGCGATTGAAGGCGTCCAGCCATCCATCCCCCAGAACCCAACCTCGGCCGAATCGAGATCACAGGAGCTTCTACCCAAGGGCCCTGGCACCAACCCAGCACTCTCAGCACTTGCAGGAAGCGACGACCCCTCTATGAAGCCCTCGATAAAGCACATAGTGAGCAAGGAGTTGATCCTATACTTTGACAAGATTCAGGCCGCAATCCTCGACGAGAACCCGGATGAGGAAGTGGTGCGCCTTCGACAGGCGGCATTGGGCTCCGTCAGAGATGACCCCGGGCTGCATCAGCTCGTCCCGTACTTTATAAATTTCATCATGGATCGAGTCACGCACAACCTCGACGACACCTTCACCCTGAAGCGGATGATGGAGCTCACCAACGCCCTGATCGAGAACAAGACCTTGTTCCTGGACCCCTACGCCAGCCCTCTGTCGGCCCCTGTCCTCACATGTCTCATGGCGAGGAAGCTCGGCACCGACAATGGCGAGGATGGCCTCAAGGAGCAGTACGAGCTGCGACAGCTCGCCGCCTCGTTGGTCGGCCGCATCGCCCACAAATACTCATCCTCCAACACACTACTACGGCCCAAGCTCACGAGAACCTGCCTCAAGTACTTCCTGGACCCGACGAAGCCCCCTGCCGTTCTCTTCGGTGCCGTCCAGGGCTTGCGCGAGGCGGGAGGCCCCGAGGCCATCCGTGTCCTCGTACTGAGGAACCTCAAGCCGTTCGACGAGAACATCCTACAACCACTCAAGACCAGGTTGGAGGGATCAATCGACTTCACCATGCTTGTCCAGGGCTTGATTCAAGCCGTAGCTTCGCTGGCCGACCACGAAGACCCGGGGATTGTCCCCATGGACGTGGAGGCATCGGAGTCGGAGACCACGGAGCTGAAGGAATGGATCGGACCAATCGTGGGCGAGAGGATCGCAGCCTCCAAGAACCGGAAGCTGATCACCACCGTGCTCGAGGCTCGAAACCTAGGTTAGTTTATACGACGCATTGGGCGGGCTGGCTTCACCACGAATAAAAAAACACTTGCTTCTTAGTTGGGGCGAACGGCGTTTGGGATTGGGAACACATAATTTTCTAGGAAACTGAGAACTAAGCGAGAGACCATCCTCGGGTCTTGAGATAGACAAATAAAAAGAATAATCTCAACACTCGCGCCCCTGATCGTTTCTACATTGTTGATTTTTGTAAGAGGCTAACACAGAATCTTCCTACGAAATATAACCATTATGTATGGTCAATCCCTTCCCCCCCCTACTCTTCTCTCTTTAATTCCAGAACCCGGCGGACTCCTTTAATTCGCAACATGCTGCCCCCGCCCCCTTCATGTTTTGTTGTTGTTACACCACACCACCATTTTCTCTACAGGCCGAAAGCAAGGAAAAGACCAGCGAGGATGCTGGCCGACCAGGCGAACTGCTCTGCCCTCCTGATCTGGGGCTTGGTGTAGCCCTTGCCGATGTCGAAGACCAGATGCCTGATGCCGTTGACGAAGTGGTAGGAGAAGGGGAAGGCGAGGAGGGTGAACTTGAGGAGGCCCTTGACGATAAAGGGGAGCGAGGCGAGGCCGGCGGCGAGGCTGGCGCTCTCGACGTGCCAGCCGAGCAAGGGGGCGACGAGGTAGGTCGCGAAGTAGGCGTAGGCGCTGCCGGAGAGGACGCAGCCGGTGATGCGGGTCCAGGCGGAGGAGGAGAACCAGACCTGGCTGAGCTTGTAGATGCCCAGGTGGGGGGAGATGGGGCGGGCGAGGCGCTGCTTGACGAGGATGTCCTGGCCCTCGGTCAGGGAGACCTTCGAGGTGGTGGCGGCGGCACTGAGGGAGAGGGTCAGCATGATATGGGGGGGAGGAGAATGACGGAGCTTCATGGAGCGGGAGCCTTGATGTGAGAAGTGCCCGACGACGTACCGGAACTGCTGAGCGGGCAGGCGGGCAGCGAGAGCCAGCTTGGGGAGGTTCTGAGCGACCAAGAGGCCGTTGGGCTTAGCGACGCCTGTTGAGGGAGAGCAATTAGCCTTGTGTTGCTGCGATTGAGGGCATTCGCGCGAAAGCCGAGGCGCAAAAGCAACCAAATTGTTACATACCTCGCATGGCCGCGAGGCCGACCCGTTGGGCGATCATTGTGATGTTGGATTGGCGGGGTGATCAAGCGGAGATGACGGGTCCTGCTTCCTCTCTGAAGCTGGGAGGGATTGCGTGTGTTCGTGCTGTCGCCGTCGATGTCTTCACTTCGAGATTCCGCAGAGACACCGTAAAGCCGGATGGGTTCCACAATCCAGAGCGAGCTGGACGATGATGTTTCGCCCTTTCTCGGAATAGGTCCTGGGTCGGCTCCTCGGCCCAGCCCGCCAATCAGCGAGGGCGAATTCCTCATCGCTAATCGGCACACGTGATGCCATTCCCGTAGTTCGTTTCTTGGATCACGTGCGGAGAACCCAAAATGAGTGCTGACTAAGGAGTTTCGCGCCTCTCCGCCTACAATTTGGTTGACAGAATTTCTCGCTCCCTTTTTTTGTTTCTTCTTGCTCTTCAGATAGACACGAACTCCCGCCGCGTGCTGCCTAACTCTCACTGGCAGCAATTAAGGCAAGGTCTTTGCGACCCATGGGTGTTTGGAGAGCAATTGATCCGTCGTTAATCTCGACATCTGGTTTTCTTCGTCTGGGTGTCGTTTCATTTTTGAGATCTACATTTCTTCCCTCAAACCGAGCGTTGCGTAGTTGTGCCATAGATACTCTCCCAAGTAGATAAAAGATCATATTCCATTCCCAGAGTGAATTACTGACTACCCTGCCCAAAGCTGGCATCATTCCCTCGCGATCAGAATATCAAATTCTGGGGTTATGGGCGTAAAAACGAAAGGATTTTCCAGTGTGTTCAGAACTCAGGTGGCTGGCGAATATGGTGTCCACCTCATGAACTACCAACCCCTGCTCTTCCGCGATATTTCAGACATCCCTCTACAACACGACAAGAGATGGTCCAAATATTGTCAACCTAGCTTTGTTTTCAATTATTCGGTGACGGTTGATCTAAGGGGGGATTGGACTCCGAACTAGTACACAAGCTTAACGCAACTCATGCCAGGGGATTTTGGCACCATCCCAGATATCATACACTAAACCAACACCTTTCGTCTCTGTCATCGATGCCTCGTGTTTCCTCATATACTCCGTTCTATTCCCGTTAATTGTCCGTGAAAATATGTGCAAATAAACCCCATCGCCCATTCAAAACCTATTATATATCAATAAACACCAGGTTGATATCGTCCAGTTATAAATGCCGAGTCTGGATCCCGAAATACCTGCTCCTTGAAACGAGGAGCGCCAAAACGCCAGGCCTGGTTCTGTACCTATTGCATGGGGTTGGCACCTTTGCCACCCATCTCCGAGCCCAAAGAAAAGCCATTGAAGAATGCACCTGATACTTGATGATTGTTATTATTGCTGTTGGTGTTCGCCATGTCACCCCACATATCCCAGCTCAAGGAGGAGACATCCAAGTAGCCGCCAAGAAATTGGTCAAGATCGTTGATGGTCTGTTGTGGTGGGGGCATTTGGGGAGACGTCATGCAAGATTGCGTTGACGCTCTAGAATCTGATGTAGGAACGAGTTCCCGGAGGCGTGAAATAAACGACGGTATTTCGATGGGTTGTCCAAGGGCAGTATAGGCTGCTTCGCGGGCCTTCCAGGCCTTGAGAGTGAACTGTGCCTGAGAAGCATAGGCCTTGATCGACACATCAAACAGTTCAGGCTGCCAGCGGTGGACTTTCTCCACGATTCTCCAACCTCGATCCGACAAAGACCCTGTTGGCCGTTTGGCAAGTTGGCCAGTCAAAACGCCAAAGACCTCGAGCTGGAAATGCAGCTTAACGAACCAGAGAAATCCCAAAGGTGCCATCCGATCGTAGGCGTCAGCGCTCTGTTCGTTGTTCATAAGCACAAGCTTGACCAGATTGTCTTTGGGCTCGAAAATCTCGGTTCCCCATTCCGGCTGCTCTTGCATAGGAACAAGCATCTCATCTAGCTTTCGAATGAGCATGGCCCTGATAGTCAGAGCAGCGCTGTGAACATTTCCAGCAGATGGGTCGCAATATCGTTGCTCGATATCTAACAAATCCCTATCGAGCTCTTGAATAATAGCCTTATATTTCGCCTTGATACTGGGATCTTGGGGCTCATCTGCATTGCTTGGGTCGTGTCCCATGATAGCACTTTCGAACCCCATTCTCGAGCTCTCTGAAAGCATAAACTTGGTGAGTCGGTTGGTGATGAGAACAAATGCCATCTCCGTCGGGCCCTCGCGAGGTTGTACAGGTTCTGTAGAACCGGGAAATAGATCGGCGTCGTTCAGATTCCGGGGTGGTTTCGTGTCGTAACTATCCTGAATAGTGTTGTGTATCACACCCGACACAATCGCAAGCTTTGTGTCCTGCATTAGAATTTGCCACCATATTCTTCTTCGCATCTCGGTCTCAAACGGCGTGAGACCAAGCAACTCGCCGTCGCGATGATAGCCCATTTTCTGAGCAACACGCACGATTGTGCCACTCAAGACCCAGGCGGCGTGCCTATCATAGCGACCTTGAAGTGAATACTACTCCAGTCAGTCATGTTACTCCACATACATAAAACACATGTCAACCCGCTTACAAGAAACAAGACCAAGGCTTGAATCGAGGCCATATCAGAGTTGCGTAGAAAGTCCAGCTTAATCAACGCCTGTTTAGTGCCAGCTGTAAACCTCTGGACAGCTTGGTCTCGAGAAATCCCAATTAGTTGCATGCATTCGGTGTCCTGTAACGATATGCTGGCTAAGAGGTAAACGGATAAGAGTAGGGCCTGATAGTTCAGAGGCACACCGGACGAGTCACTGGTTGCCTCAATTACGTACGGCTGCAAGGTGGGAACGTGTACGATCTTTGTAAGCGGGTTGACGCGGTCCAGGAAGATTTGCCATAACCGGAAGGCCTGGACCGGGTCAGGTTGGTAGTCTTCGGGGTTTGCGGAAGAGCTGTCAGACAACAGTAGTACGTCGGCGTTGTTTTCAGGAGTATGGCCCTCAGTCCCTAAGACACTAGATCCCTCAGGATCGTCGGCATCTACAATTTCTCGCATAGCTTGTAGCTGAATGACAACCCTGGGTTAGAGAGAGTACTGGGAGAGGGGACATTGTGCGGAGAAAACCCACCTCGTCATAGAAAGTCGACCAAAGTTGGCTATCTATAAAACGAACACCCCCATCTTGATGAATTACTTTTCCGGGGTGCCGGCGATCCGGGAAGTCATCGAACGTGGGCGAATAGTCCGATGTTTCCGCTTTGAAGGTTGAGGCAGGGGTCGTCACAGAGGCTACGGATGGTGCGGCTGCTTGGAGGTCAGCCTGGGAAGGGACAGAACCACCAGCATATTGCTTGAGAAGCTCTTCACACCGGGCTAGGCGCTCTTGGAGATCTTGGTTTGGCCGGCGTCGCTTGCGAGCCGGAGCTGGTGTGCTGGGTGTGCAAGTGGCATTGGCCTGGAGAAACTTGGTAAGTGGGGGGTTCAACTGAGAGTTGGGACGATGGGCAATTAGACGAGACGGATTGGTAGATGTGCAGTCACCTTTATACAATTTGAACACGGGGTATTGCGATCACATTTGATCTTGCGATGTTGGCACAGGACACAGGCGAGAACTCGGGGGTGCCTATGTGAAATGATGGGTGTTGCATTGTTCGACATGGCGGCACACACAATCGAATCACGAGTGTGTCATGTGCAGGAGATGTGAAGCTCTCATGGGACGAGCCGCTGAACGCAAGGGGTGATCCAGTAGAGACACGGCCAGGGTGGCAATCTTAGGATTGACTTTAGTTGTGCGACGAGTGTCGTTTGTAGGTGTTTGCGAACCAGGTCAGAGCAGCGCACGAGAGTTGGAAGAAGTTAAGGGTGGAAGAAGTCAATTGCCGGGCTCTCTTCCGTCCTGCTGGCCAGAGATGCGGGCGTTGTATTGAAACCGGGCAAACGAAGTAGTACAAAGTCGGCGGGAGAGCTTGACGCAGCGAGGTTGGAAATGCAGCAGGTCTGCAGTTACCAGGTACGTGTTGGGGGGTGGGCGGGAATGGTTTGAAAGCTGCCGAATGCCGTCATGGGAGAAAAATAGGCCTGGTGGGTTTTGGGCAGGTACAGCGAAGGCGCAGTTGGGTAATAATAAGAGCCGCGATAGAGGAGGAACAATAAGAGAGACCCCGCTGGGTGGCTGAGATGGGGAAGAGTCAAAAGACGTAAAAGATGGAGCCTGATGGAATTGGTTCAGGCTGAGCGAGAATGACGGGTACAGTACTCATAGAGTGCTCTGATCTGAGCTGAGCTGAAGGCGTTGGCGACTTGTGCAGAGTTGTGCAGAGCGAAAAGACGCCACCACCGGCATGGAATGGCTCTGGATGGTGGGGGATTGCTCAGATACTGAATCAGGTGGGAGGGCAGACAGCTGGGGGGATGAGGTGAGATCCAGGCTCTGGGCTGAGTTTGGGTTTGGCGGGTATGGAGCACTACAAGTAGGTACCTCAGGGTTCACAGCTCCCCCAGATGTCGCCGAACGAAGCTGCTAGAACCAGTGTGCAGGTACCTTAATACAGCTGGTAGGTGCCGCTCTGGTGCGCTGGCATCGGCTGTCACCTACCTATTTATGCGCCAATGCAAATATACATTAGAGGATCATACGGTACCTGCTCCCTACCACCGAGGCGCAATGGATGGTTCAATGTCATGTCCGCTGGTAATTATCCCTCCGACTGATGAAAGTGGCCGACGAGACAATCGCGCAGGCAATCAATCTCGGTCACATCCATGGGGATCCATCCTTGCTCCCTGCCCACCTCCGCCAAAGTCCATGGACTGAGGGATAACTCCGCCCGCTTCGGAGTACCGCCTGCAACCACGATCCGGGCTCCCATCAATCCCGCCGCAGCGTCGCGCGCGACTGCTACCTCATGAGGCATCAGTGGATGGCGCATCTCCCTCTGGATTTTCCATATACTACTTAGCTCGTCTCTGGCTCAGGCCGGATAGCACCTAAAATCCACTCGAAACTCCGCATGCTCGGTCGCAATTTTAAGTTGCTAGGCAAACCATCTACGTCAGCGAGCCTGCTTTTTTTCTAGCCACATTTCAGTTGCAGACGGCCGATACTGAACAAGGTATTGCCCTAGGGACTAGTGTGCTGCACACAAGTCAAGCTGCAGCGACCTGTGATGCCAGGCAACAAGGTTGGATGGCGACGACGATGGCTCGATATGACGAGGTTATCAACACTTCGTTGCGAGTTCCTGCTCGCATTCGGTCTCTCCATGTCCAATATATCATTGTTTGCGAGAGATAGCACGAGACCACCATACCGACCTGAGTTTCCCATACTGCTGTCTCCCCCCAGGGCTTGTAAGCTGACAAACAGAGGCTTCTCTGTGGATCTTTACCTGTGATAGCAGCCTTCAGCGCTGAACTACCGGCCAGCCGCATGGTGAGATCCAAGACCTGATTCAGAATTCTACCTGCCATAAACAGTATAAGCCTCTGTCATGCCTACATTTCTGTCTTAGCATACCACCAGTCAGACGCCCCAATTCGTCCCTTTTTCAGACCAGGCAATGACTCACATGCAACATGCTCACCCTGCCAAGCCTGCGCGACAGTGAACCGTGTATGCAAGGACGCTAGAGGCGAGGTGTCCGCTAAGGAACAGCCCCGGGGAGAGGGATACCTCTGTACGCGTATTTTTAGTGGCTGCCCGCGTGTGCCCACCATGGGCGATCAGTGCTAATTTACAGGCATGGCGCCGCCTAGCAGCGCTGCTTGTGGTAAATCTCTATCCATCATGAAAACATGGAATCTTCGACCCGGACACTCCCGGAATATTGCGCGCATGATCATTATGACTCTAGCAAGACAACGCATCATGTGAATCATGTAGAAGTTTCATTGCAAGCTCATAGCTGAGGCTTTTTCTCCCCTGGGGCCGCGCAAATCGCCGTTGAAGCACCAGCGTTGTGGTCACAAACGGTTGATCGTCCGAGGTCAATGCCTCGCGAAACTCAATGCGCATAATGAATGCATGGAGGCTCTCCTTTACACGGCCTCTTCGGTATTTTAAAAATTTCCGAAACCCCAACATATAGAACAGCCGAATCCCCGAGAAATAATGCAAAAACCGTCTCTCGGATTCTTCAACCTTCTTCCAGTTCTCCATACGGACCGTGAAAGTCGGAAGGGGCCGGCCAGGCCAGCTGATCCGAAACCGAAGTCTGCACAAGCGGCTAAACGAGACAAGCGAAACCTGCATGAGCGATACGAGTGCGCGGGTTAGCGGTCACCCAAATCCGATCGCTTTTACATTGCGCAAGTGCCCGGCCGATAAAAAACGTAGCTTCGGTATTTCTGTATTTGTTCTGGGGTGAAAAGGGGGCGCCGGCTATCACATGGAACGACTATAAGCCAATGAAGATCTCGAAGCTGGAATGCACAGCCACAATTCCCCTGACTACGGCGGTCATTGCAACGGTCTCGGACTCTCAACTCAGGCCATGTCAGAGGCAGCTTTGATTGCAAGGAGGTTCCAGACGAGGCGGCCAGGTCTGGCTAGATTGCATGCGATGAGGCCAGATGGCAAGATTGCTCGTCGATTACAACCATATTGAGACTCAAAAGCATCCGGGATTGAAAGTATCCGGATGCTGGTGAGAAGACGGAGATTAGATTTCCCCGGTGTTCGTCCACCAGCTCATTGACAGTCGTAACGTGAGTGAACTTGCTCACGAAGATGTCCGGAAGAAGAGGCGTAGAAACAGGCAAGGGATGCAGCGACGCGTCACAGAAATATCAATGTCCAATTCAGCTCTCACAATGACTCAAGTCCATGTGTTGGGGAACCGAAGGACACGTAGGATTCATGGGTATTATACCCAGAACGAATAGATTCCAGAAACCAAAGGCTCAGCGACTAGCTAACCGAGCAAGACACCCATCATCAGGTGATTCTCAATCAATTGCGAGTGCCCTCCTAGTTGCTTCACGAGTTCTATTCATTCAAGAAAATATTGAGCCTAACTCGGGACTCGAGCTTCGCTCGCTCGCAGGATCTTCGTTTCCATCCCCAGTTTGATCCACAGGCACCAAAGCCAGCCTCTTTCTTTTCTTCATCGCCCGTTTGTGGCTTGCTCCTCTGACATGTCTTCGCCACATCTCCTCTGTGGTTGCCACTGTGCCACAGATTTCGCATGTTCGCTCACAAGGTACAGCCTTGGGAGGAGGCTCTCTGGCAGTAGAGAGCACCTCACGCGCTAGTTGCGATATATCTACTGGGTGCGGCCTCTGCTCGCCTTTAAGGAACTGCGCCGTTATGGCAGCGGCCGGTTCTACGACATTGTCCTTGTAATGAGAGACGTCAGTACTATCAAGGAGGTAGAGACTATCCACTGCTTCCGGTCCCTGTTCTACGAGGAGCGGAAACTGTTTGAGACGAGTCCAGCGGTTTTGGTGGTTTGCGTATCGACGCGTGGCTACTTTCATGTCCTCAAGAGCCGTCGCCTTCAGATCGTCCAACGCTGAGGCGTCTTCGCCCTTGACAGCAGCATCCAGATATGGCTCAAACTGCCGATAGCCAATCGACTGCCATATCCCACGGGTCATGTCAACCTTGAAGCCCGCTGCCTCTCTGCCACGCTTGAATTCATGGCACTCGCGCACTTCATCTAGCAGGCCGGTATCGAGCATCTTGTCAACACGCCCATCCAGCCTGGTCTTGAGAACCTCACGGTCTGAATATACCCAAAACATCAGATTTTCCCAGGGGCCCTGCTCCACATCACCAGTCAGGGTAGCTTTGCGTTCTTGTTGCTCAGCATAGAACTCCGAGGCGGGCTTCCCGCTGCGAAGGTAGATTTCAAGCGATCGCTGGATCTTCCGCCTGTCGTTCGGGTGCCACCTGCTCGCCATGGCGGGGTCGACCTTGCGCAGTTCGGCCAGAATCACTTCCGTCGGCTCGTCCAGAATCGGGAACGTCGCCGTTTCGTTTGAGTACAGGTCGCCCAGTGTGACTTCCTTGAAGATGAGAGGGTCAACATAGTATTGGGTGCCTCCGACAACGATTGGTAGATTCCCTCTACTGCGGATCTCTTGGATGGTCTTTTTCGCCTGTCGTGTATAATCGTCGACATCCCAGGGGATTTCGTGAAGAGAAATGTGACCGAGGAGATGGTGAGGAATGCCTTTTTGTTCGGGGACGGTGATCTTGTTGGTGATAATGGGAAGTCCATTGTAAAGCTGCATTGCGTCGGCGTTGATAATCTCTCCACGAAATCTGGTGGCCAGCTCAACAGCTAGCTGTGTCCGGCAGTCAGCGGCTGTATATTCAATCCCACACAAGATACGGGGGAGCTCTATCCATTTGCTCCTACCTCTGACTTCCCGGTTCCTGTTGAACCAAGAATCACCAGTAAGGGCTCAGTTGGGATACTGGTAGGTGTCGCCATTGTCGCAACATTGCGCCTCGCCGAGAATGCGATACCCAGTCGACGAAACATCAATCGTGCCCAGCACAGCGGTTATTTGCGCATTGCAGTCGGTAGTAATTCAAGACGGTCCTACGATCGAGAGTTGGGTTCTTGCGCCGCTATCGAAGTCCATGTCGTGGAAATTTATTGTTAGCTGCCCGCCTCGAATCAAGGTCCCCTCTCTTCACAGTTCCAGAATTGGCACCTAAATCGGAGACCCCCACATTTCAGGCATTTGGGGATAAGTGCCGGGAAAATTACGGTGGTGGGTGGCCAAGTGGCTTCCCCCTAGAAGCGTCCATCCCGTCATTTACCATCCCTTATTAAGGCTTGCTCCAGGTCCAATGCAGTCACGTGTCCTCTCCACCAGAATTTGGACACATCTGCCTTTTGGGCTGGGGCGTTCATAGAAGCCAGATCGTCCAACATTCGTTCCACAATCCTTAATATTCCCCTTCACCCCCGATCGCCAACCACTTCCTGAGCTCGACACAGCTCGACCTCTTCTCTCCTTTCTTTCCTTGGATGAGGTAGATTCTTCTTTGTATTTCGTTCTTCCTGCCAGTCGCCACAATGAGTTCTCGTAAGTTCCCCCCTGCGCAGCTCGGTTTCGCGACAGCAAGCTCGAGCGCGTGTCAAGACAGCTTCATTTCGCGCCAATTGGTGCTCGCCAGCATGATTCTAACGTGTTCGATTACCTGACAGTTCGATTCCTTGACTTGGTCAAGCCGTTCGTGCCGTTCCTCCCTGAGGTTCAGCAGCCGGAGACCAAGATCCCCTTCAACCAGAAGCTGATGTGGACGGCTCTCACCCTCCTCATCTTCCTGGTCATGAGCCAAATGCCTCTGTACGGTATTGTCTCGTCCGACAATTCGGATCCTCTCTACTGGCTGCGAATGGTCATCGCGAGTAATCGAGGTACACTGATGGAATTGGGTATCACTCCCATCATTTCCTCCGGCATGGTGTTCCAGCTCCTCGCTGGCACCCACATGATTGACGTCAACCTCGACCTCAAGTCCGACCGTGAACTCTACCAGACCGCCCAGAAGCTCTTCGCTTTCATCCTCTCCGCCGGTACCGCCACCGTTTACGTCTTCACTGGTCTCTACGGACCCCCCTCCGACCTTGGTGCTGGTGTCGTCTTCCTGCTCATTCTCCAGCTCGTCATCGCCGGTATGATTGTCATTCTGCTTGATGAGCTTCTCCAGAAAGGCTACGGACTTGGCAGCGGTATCTCTCTGTTCATTGCTACCAACATTTGCGAGTCCATCGTCTGGAAGGCCTTCTCTCCCACCACCATCAACACCGGTCGTGGCCCTGAGTTCGAGGGTGCCGTCATTGCTCTCTTCCATCTCCTGATGACCTGGCCCAACAAGCAGCGCGCGCTCCAGGAGGCCTTCTACCGCCAGAACCTCCCCAACATCATGAACCTGCTGGCCACCCTCCTCGTCTTCGCTGCCGTCATCTACCTCCAGGGCTTCCGTGTTGAGATCCCCGTCAAGTCTTCGCGCCAGCGTGGTGCCCGTGGATCTTACCCCGTCCGCCTGTTCTACACCTCCAACATGCCCATCATGCTGCAGTCCGCCCTCTCCTCCAACATCTTCCTGATCAGCCAGATGATGTACTCTCGCTTCTCTGAGAACCTCCTCGTCCGTCTCTTCGGTGTGTGGGAGGCTAAGGACGGTTCTTCCCAGCTTCACGCCGTTTCCGGTCTCGTCTACTACATGTCTCCCCCTCTCAACTTCCGTGAGGCTCTCCTCGACCCCATCCACACCGCTGCCTACATTGTCTACATGCTCGGTGCTTGCGCTCTCTTCTCCAAGACTTGGATCGAGGTTTCCGGCTCCAGCCCCCGCGATGTCGCCAAGCAGCTCAAGGATCAGGGTCTCGTCATGGCTGGACACCGTGAGCAGAGCATGTACAAGGAGCTCAAGCGCGTCATCCCCACTGCCGCCGCCTTCGGTGGTGCCTGCATTGGTGCCCTCTCTGTCTTCAGCGACCTTATGGGCGCTCTTGGCTCTGGTACCGGTACCCTGCTCGCTGTCACGTAAGTTTCTGATTCATATGAACGCCGCATGTACAATTAAACAGGAAGCTAACAGTTTCATAGCATTATCTACGGTTACTTCGAAATTGCCGCCAAGGAGGGAGATCTTGCTGGCATGAAGGGTATGATTATGGGCTAGATGACATCACAAGACTTACCTTTGTGATGATCAAGGTCTTTTTTCTATATAAACAGTCGCTAGCAGACTGCGGACCACCTGTCGGTCCTTGTGTAGTACTAACAGATTAACCTTCCTCGAGAAGAGTGATATGGAGTTGAAAACATGAAAATGAAAAATGCGAACACAAAATCATAAAATCTTTTCAAGGGGCAATCTCGGCGAGGGAGGCAAGCAATCATAACGGAGTCGGGTTGGACATTGGTAGTTTTTAACGGCAGTGGAGGATCAATCCTCTTGTCATTTTCTCGTCTTGTTTTTTTCGCAGGCTTGGCTGGGGTCATCATCAAGAGCGTATCCGATACCGTCATTAAAAAAATAATGGGTTGTGCGATGAAAAGGAAAGATGAGGAAACGAAATGTCACATTGTATGCAGGGCCGTATGAATGAATAGCTTTCCAACCATCCAATTCACCAAGTCGAGGCGAGGTATGTAAAGATAAGATGTGCAAAGTCCAGGCATCATGAGGGTAGCGACTAAAGCTGTAGTGCAACGAGACACTCCCATCCCGCGAGAATGGGCCTGTGGTACCTTGATGGTTTCATTTCCTATATATATACCCATCAGTGGAATTGGAATCTACCTGCTACTCATACTGTGGAGGGCGGATAGCGACATTATTTCGAAATGCCGGAGCATATGCCGTCCAATGGTGAAAGGAGCCCCTGCCAAGGGACAAGTATGTTCCATCCGGCAAAGAGGGGACAATAAGGGCCCTTGAACGACATGGACATTCGACCAATTGGGGTCGTCTCAGAGACGGGACATTATGGTTACGCTCTCGGGCACGGTCAAAAAAGGGTTGAGAGTACCAACGCCACTTCGGTGACGCCCCGAGATGAACTTATATTCCCAAAGCACCGCATATGGCCAGGCAATAATATGCGTGCGCCGTTGAACAATGTACCTCGTCCTCCAGCCGGAAGAAATGGCGTGTGACACGCAGGTTCTCGCTCACGCACGTCATCCTGGGCCTGAACTTTGCACCACGGCAGAACTTGTGAGCGCTTCTATTACCAATACAACCTCCATATTTGATACCCACATCACGACAAATATCCACAATGGGGGAGAGATAAGGAGGGGGTGATCCTCCCCCGAGCATGCAAGGCTCATGCACATACACATCCATGTAGCACAGCGGGATCAGGGCAGGGCAAAAGGGCCCGGAGAGGGCCAGTTATCGCCGGCGAGGAGGCGTCTACAACAGTCCCTCCCCGTACCCATAAGACGGGGGGGATTGGTGGTGCTACCAGGCAATTGGCCCGTGGGAGCCAAGGGATATGATCCTCCGCGAACTGAATCTGCATGTCGGGATGGAATTGCCCGCATTGGAGTCATTCTGACTCTTTGCGGGTCGCTGAATGGCTCTGGGATGTTATTGTCATGTTCAATGAGGGGGGGAGTGCGTCGGCGGTGAGTCAACCGGAGAGAGGATGTACGACGGAACTGCGTAGTATTCCCACTGGGGCAGGTCGACCAATCCGTCCCATGGTGCCTGCAAGTGACTCTCTGTTTGTGTCTTTGCAAGGCGGGGAAACCGCTGAGGAGGGGGGTAATTGTCAGCACTTCGAGCCCTGCTGGGTTAGATCTAGCTGCCAGAGGACTTTTAAGATCAAGAGAAATGAGATAAGTGACTGATTGGAGAGAAGCCTCCCCCCTCTTGCCGCCCAGTATGTTCGCCCTGCAATGTAGGGGTATTGCATACAATTACAATTACAATTACAGTGTAGTGGTGTACGGTGATTTCGGCATCATGAGTCTTACAGCGGACTAATTGATCAACGGAAATAGATAGGTAAGGACAAACAAAAGAACGATGGCACAATGGAGACGACATTAGCAAAATGGCTAACCTAGTGCTGTGGGACCGGATCTCTGGATGCGCTCGCCGAGTGGCAACGGCTCCCCAGTCGAGAAAATACCTTTGGAAGTGGCCAGAAGGAAGGGGGTCGATGGTTTGTCTTCTCCCTCGCCAATTGGACGCAGGCGTATCTCGCGAATATGCAGCTTGGGGTCTAGACGCTCCGGTTGGAGCAATTGCCAACCTACCTCATCATGTATGGATGGATGGACATGCACCAAAGTGACAGACCAGTCGGATGTCAACAACCCAGACCTGGCTACAAACCTAGCGAGGGTTGTTGAGGGTTGTTGAGGAGCAATAAGCACAACCTGGAATGCTTGCGCTGGAGAAGCTGGCTGCAATTCGTGTCCTGTCATGCCATCAGTCTTAGAGTGTCGAACTATTGCACATGGTTGGGTGATTTATCATCATGCGAACGCCCTTCTTTACAGATAATTAACGTCTGGGCAGCTGAACAATGGAATTCGTCGAGCACGTCCCTGCGCCCAGGCCTGCGGTAGGCATTGCTGCCGCCAATGAAGGCGCTAACTGAATTGCCCATCCCGGTAATAATAAGACTCGGGCCCACATCTTCGGTGCTCACACCGCCCGCCGGGACCTTTCTGGCCGGCTTGGTCACGGCACCAGCGCCTCACTGACGCCGTGCCATCAGCTGGCACACCGTGCTTGGACAGATCGAGCAGCGAGCGTTCGCAGCACGAGAATGGCCATGATGATGAATTGCGCAGGTTCCCGCGGCCATGGCTGGTTCTCTGTCATCCTGGCTAATCGTGCTGCTAGTCGCTTGCTGGACAGGGGTTGGCTGTATGCTCTCAAGCACCGGAGGCTCCCCACTCCACACGAACGCCCTGGCTAAGGTCTGGTAGGTCCACACCGGCCACCAGATCCCCACCCATAGCAGGCAAAACACCCATAGAAATTCTCATACATTCCTGGTCCGTGTTGGTGTAGCCCCAGAAGCGCGTGAAAACGTTGTCGTGTTGCATGCCTATCCCCACCTCCCGCTCTAGCTCTGGCTTTCTCGTGCGGCGTCTGGTCTGCACCTTGTCCTTGAGCTGGCCGTGGTTACACCGTCCACAGCCTCTGCAGCATGCAGGCCGAGGGAGACGGTCTGCCTCACTGCATAGCAGGTCCGTGTGTGTCTTGGTTGAATGAATTGGTCCCAGCTGAGCCGGGTGCTCGATGTCAGTCTGCCCAACGCTGCTGAGCAGGCAGGCATGTCCTAGGTATGTGTGTAAGTGCGAATGGACGTATTATCATGGATGGAGACGTCGACGATCGATCCATCCAGACCCAGGTTGGCAGTACTTTACTTGACCTTTACTTCCCTTGTGCTTGTAGTCTATTATTACCGCCCTGCGTGCTATCATCGATTGTGTATATCCCAGAGGACCACCCATCCATCCCATCTCATCTGCACTCGTACCTACTTACCTAGTCTGCTCCGTCCCTTCCTTCGTACCTTTCCTGCCGGTTGACTGCACGCCGCCAGTCAGTAAGTGGGCTGCACCTACCAGCCTCATTTTCCCACCCTGCACCTTCTACATTCTCATTTTCTACTCACCATTACTCACCTCTCCCTCTTGTCATTTCTCAGGACCCTCCATCCACCCACCCTTCCATTTCTCTTTCGGTTTTCCACTATATTTCAATTCCCTTCGCTCCTTTCCATTTCATCTACTTCTTGCTTCCTTTTCTTTGGACAAGGATCACGTTGCCCGGTATATCTCTGCTCGTTGTCCGGGGCATCGATCATTCCATCATATGACCTAAACAGGCCCTGTCGCTTGGGATTGATTGGCTCGGTCGTAGCTCCTCGCACCTGCCACAGGCCCCTCCACCCAATCTCTCGGCGCACCGAGTCCAAAACAGAGCTACTGTCAAGGCGTTTGCCGATCTAGTCTCGTCATCATCCGGGTCCGCGGGGCCTGACTCAAAGCCTATTTTTTTCTCGCCTTCCGTCATTTGCTTTCCTTGCTTTCTTTCCTTTCCATCCTTCCGGTCTCTACACCCTTCTCCCACCTGAAGTGTACATGCAGCAATCGCTGCGCCCGGTCAAGGTGGCTTCATAACTGATATCCAACACAACGCGCGGCACTGCGACCATCGCGGCTCAGTCATGGGTTTTGCGCAATGCTCCTGGCCAGTTTGGCAGGTCGATGACTTCACGACATGCTTCCAACTTGAGTTAGTTTCCCTCCCAACCTCTTTGCTCCCAATTCCCTCCGGAATCAAGTCCTACGTTCGTTAGAGGCCTTTGATCAGTCGTCCCCAAACGGAAGACGCCAAGTACTAACCCAATCGTGCAGCTACCTCCGGACTCTCTTCCCTCTCATCGTGATCGCGCTTTCGATCGCCCACCTCACAGGCCGAAAGATTCTCCTCACTCTGAAAAAGTCCAGGGCCAGGTCCTATACCGAAATTCCAGTCGATGAACACGCACACGACCACACCACGCTACCGCCTGAACAGCTTGGAGACGAAACCGACGAAGATGACGACGATCTTGAAATCAGCGGTGGGCGCCTCGCGCTAGCCCGAACCATATCCAAGACCTCGATCGTTCAATCCGATACCCCTACAGGCCAATGGACTTCCCAAGTAATCGAAGAACTTGCGATAATCGGACTCGTTGCCATCAACATCGTCGCATTGGTTCATGATTCCTATAATGCTTCTCGCGGACGGGCTGCGGCAATTGCCGGCATTGTCGTCTGGGTCTATGCGCTGACACTGACGACTTTGCGACTGACTCTGGGGAACACCAAGTGGCGTGTGCCCAAAATTTGGTACCACACGGCCATCATCTATCTTGTGCAGTGGTTACTTTTGATCTTCATCTTCCGAAGCGTCATCATTCGGCCCTCCTCAAAACTCACCCAGATTCTCGGCATCGTTGAGTTTTCCCTGGTAACGCTTCTCTTCATCATGGCCTTCTCCACGCGCAAGGGGAACAAGACTGTCATGTTGGAATGGGAAGATGGAATTGAGCCCTCTCGCGAACCCCTTGCCAGTCTATTCTCTGTTGCTTCATTCGCATGGGCCGACGATCTCATGTGGAAAGGCTGGAAGCAGCCCTTGGAGATTGGGGACGTCTGGAATTTGCTTCCCAAGGACAAGGCCGCGATAGTTCTTGCTGACTATCGGCAGCTGAAGAGAACCGGCGCTCTCGCGTGGCACATGCTCAAGTATTTCAAGGGCAGCCTTCTCCTACAGTGCTTGTTGGCTGTCATTGGTGGCATCTTTACATTTGCTCCCACTCTCCTTCTCCGAGCCATCCTAGAGTATATTGAGGAGCCTGGTGATACCCCTATCAATGTCCTCTGGCTGTATGTAATCAGTCTTCCCGTCCTTGACATGATTCGTTCATGGGGCGATGGAATGGCCCTCTGGATTGGTCGCAAAATCTGCATCCGCGTTCGTGCCATTACTGTCGGTGAAATTTATGCCAAAGCGCTCCGTCGTAAAGCAGCGGCCGGGAAGGATAAGGTTCTTTTGGAGAAGAAGCCCTCTCTTCCGACCGAGGAGAGTAACGCGAGCACAAGTACGGCCGGGAAAATCAGGCGTGCCCTGGGGCTGAAGAGAAAGGATTCCAAGCCCCCTAGCGATACCGAGACCGCCAACGAGGGTGCCCGAGAACTGCCCGTCATGGACGACGACGACGACGCACAGGCCAATTTGGGAACCATCATCAACCTCATGTCTGTCGACAGCTTCAAGATGGCCGAAATCACCGCGTATCTCCATTTCCTGTGCGCCGCAGCCCCGACCCAGTTGATTGTTTGTATCATTCTCCTGTGGCAGGTCATGGGATATAGTGCTATTCCTGGACTTGTTATCATGGCGTTCCTTCTGCCTATCAACTATCTAATCGGCAAGGGTTTCAACACAACATCCAAGAGAATTTTATCCGCGACAGACAAGCGAATGAACATCACCAATGAAGTACTTTCAAATATCCGAATCATCAAGTATTTTGCATGGGAAAAACGATTCGGCATGGCGATCGAAGAGAAGCGACATATGGAGCTGCAGGCTCTCCGATCTCGTTTCTTGGTTTGGGCTGCGGCAGTGGCCACCTGGAATTTCGTCCCCGTCTTCATTACGTTCTTCTCTTTCCTCGTATACACGGCAATTGAAAAGAAGCCGCTGTATCCTTCCGTTGCCTTCACAGCAATCTCCTTGTTCATGTTGCTGCGTATCCCCCTCGATCAGTTTGGTGATATGTTTGCTCATGTGCAGGAGGCAAAGGTCTCCATCGACCGTGTCGATGAATTCCTAAGAGAGGAAGAGACGGAGAAATATGAACAACTTGGCTTTGACAATAAGGATGAGGATGGTGTAGAGCACATTGGTTTCAAAGATACCACTCTTATCTGGGGCAGCAAGAATGCCGTCGCGGACGATGGCTCCAAGGCATTCAGACTAATGGACCTGAACATTGACTTCCGAATTGGACAGCTAAATGTCATTGCTGGACCTACCGGGTCCGGAAAAACATCTATGCTAATGGGTCTGCTTGGCGAGATGTCAATGGTTGACGGCAAGGTGTTCTGTCCTGGAGGTCAGAGCCGAGAGGATGTTCGACCAGACCCGGAGACTGGTCTTGCAAACACAATTGCATACGTTGCTCAATCTGCCTGGCTCGTGAATGCGAATATTCGGGAGAATATTTTGTTCGCAACTCCTTATGATGCTCGCCGATACAGAGACGTCATTGTTGCCTGTGCTCTTGAACGCGATCTGGAAATTCTTGACCACGGCGATGAGACTCAAGTTGGGGAGAAGGGTATCTCGCTTTCTGGAGGCCAGAAGCAACGCATATCCCTGGCTCGGGCCCTGTACTCCAACTCTGCGCACCTGCTATTGGATGACTGCCTCAGCGCTGTCGACTCACATACCGCCCAATGGATTTTCAGCAATTGTATCAAAGGCCCACTCATGGCTGGCCGTACATGTATTCTCGTCACTCATAACCTGCAGCTCTGTGTGCCTTCGTCCGAATATATCGTTGTTCTTGACAATGGCCGGGTCGCCATCCAGGGGCCCTCGGCAGAAGTCATTGCATCAGGGAAACTTGGTGAGGAGATCCAGAAGGCCAAGCCCATCTCTACAGCTCCGTCTCGGGTACCGTCTCGGGTCCCTTCAAGCGTTGGTGATGAAGATACAGTCGTGAACAACAGCATCGACGGATCTGATGCCGCCAAGAAGAAGAAGGCACCTCCACAGGATGCCATGGGTGAAGGCAAGGTCACTGGAGCTGTGCATTGGTCTGTCATCAAGCTCTACCTGACTGCTATGGGCTCTTGGTCATTCTGGATCGTTACACTGATTGTGTTCAACATGCAGCAACTCTCTGCTGTGGTTATCCAGGCCTGGGTCCGAGAATGGGCCAACCAATACGTCAAGGAAGATCTCAAGGGCAGCACTCATGGCTCTTGGGCTCAAGCTTACAGCAAGGGCATGTCTACTCAATTGGGATTCGCGCACGATGCGGTTGCATCATCGCCATCTGAGGTGGTTGTCATGTCGGGGCCAAACTCCAATGTGCGCATCGGGTATTACCTCACGGTGCTCGCGATTATCGGAATTCTGTCGGCAGTCACAGCACTTGTTCGAGACCTTTGGCTGTTCTTCGGATCCCTAACTGCTTCGAAACGCATTCATGACCGTCTGATTCAATCCGTCACCCGGGCTCGGTTCAAGTTTTTTGACCAGACTCCCCTTGGACAGATTGTGAACCGTTTTAGCAAGGACCTCGAGGCTGTCGATCAAGATGTCGCCCCTACGGCCATCAGCGTGTTAACCTGCAGTCTGGCACTCGCTGTCACGGTTGTCTTGATCACCGTCATCACTCCGGGATTCCTGGTTGCTGCTCTGTTCATTGGAGTTCTCTTCTATGTTGTATCCGCCTTCTATTTGCGTGCCTCCCGTGATCTCAAGCGCCTGGAGTCAGTCCAGCGCAGTCCACTCTTCCAGCAATTTGGCGAAACGCTACATGGTATCACAACTATCCGAGCCTATGGCTGTGAACGGCGTTTCATTCGAGAGAACTTGAATAAAATCAACACACAAAGTCGGCCATTCATCTACCTCTGGGCCCTCAATAGATGGTTGGCGTTCCGTGTTGACTTACTGGGAGACATGGTTACCTTCTTCGCTGGCGTGTTCCTTATTTTCGGTCTCGGAAAGATTGACGCTGGCGCGGCGGGTATGTCTCTATCCTACGCAATGAACTTTACCGAAAACCTGCTTTGGCTGGTGCGCAACTATGCTATCAACGAGCAAAACATGAACTCGGTTGAACGAATCAAGGAGTATCTGGAGGTTGAGCAGGAGGCGCCCGAAATCATCGAGGACCATCGACCGGAGCCCAGCTGGCCCTCAAAGGGTGGTGTTGAGTTTGTGGACTACTCAACAAGGTACCGTGCAGACCTTGCCCCGGTACTCCGCAACATCTCCCTCAAGATCAATGCAAAGGAAAAGGTTGGCATTGTTGGGCGAACAGGTGCCGGGAAGAGTTCGCTTACACTTGCCATCTTCCGTGCTCTCGAGGCAGACAGCGGAAAGATCATTATCGACGATGTTGATATCAGCAAGATTGGTCTGAAGGATCTCCGTGACAATATCACCATCGTTCCCCAAGACCCGACGCTGTTCCGAGGTACCATTAGGAGCAACCTCGATCCTTTTGAACAGTACACGGATGAGGAGGTCTTTGCCTCCCTAAGACGAGTTCAGCTTATAGGGCAGGACGAACCCAACACAGTGCCTCCTACGCCTATAGTGGCTGGGTCAGTGAACTCAGAATCGAATTCGTTCTCGTTCAACAAGAATGTCTTCCTAGACCTTGCTTCGCCTGTCAGCGAGGGCGGACTGAATCTATCGCAAGGCCAGCGCCAACTTCTCTGCCTGGCCCGCGCTATGCTGAAAAGCCCTACAGTTCTGGTAATGGACGAGGCAACAGCATCCATCGATTACGTGACAGATGCCAAGATTCAGGAGACTATCCGCGAATTGACAGGAACTGTGATTACTATTGCTCACCGTCTGCAAACCATTGTGGATTATGACAAGGTGCTGGTGTTGGATAAGGGCGAGGTGATTGAATACGCTCACCCTTGGGAATTAATCAACAAGGACAAGGGCTTGTTCCGCAGCATGTGCGAAATGAGCGGCGAGCTTGCTGTACTCGTCAAGGCGGCGAAGAGAAAGTGGGATGAGGATCGATTGATTGACGATTCGTAAATATGCAGCAAGACCTACAAGAAGAAGATTGGGTAGGGGAAAAGAGATGGAGGCGACCGGCCTGCACAAAGTTTTTATTATATGTTTGGCTGTGTAAAAAAGTCAAGGACCCTGCGAAAATAGTATATAGAAGGACATTTTGTCAGGTACGTGATTGCACAGCATAGATGGCGATCTAACACTTTGGATAGTAGTAATCCATGAATATACGTTTGTATTAATTAATTACGTTCAAATTAATTACGTTCAACGAAAGTCTAGTATCTTATGCTATGCAACTGACTGTGATGGACATGTAAGTTTGGAGAAGCATCAAGCTTAGTCTACGAGCAAGGGCCTGCCATGTTTCGGCCGCCGGTGACTGTGATGAAACGGACATGGTCTTTCTCTGTATTCTGGCGGTACATATCGCACTATTTAGGCACGGTGGCATAATTGAAATTCAAACAAATATAGATAGATGACAGATTGGCTTACGGCTAGGGGTTTCCTTTGGGGGGCCACGACAGCATTGAGAGGCTTTGTTTGGTGAGACGGTGAGAATGGGATTCCGCCCCCAGGCCAGACTGGGATCGTATGCCGGGATGTCACAGATTGCACGCTGGAAGATCCCTTCCTCTGCATTCGTCGGTGCGCTGCGTTGCGACACGGTTGCAGGAGGCCAAAGGTCGATTGCAGGCTCGAGCGCCGTGGAGAAACAGCATCAGCGCCGGATGGTCTGGACTGGGCATGTCTCGAGCTGCTTAACCCGCCATGACAGTACCTCAGGTTAATACTAGGTAGGTAGGTAATTATGTAGCGTTGAGAAGTCGGGTATCTGTCGTCAGTACCTAAATGTACTATTGTGGGACGGGACAGCCGAACGGGTGCGGTTGTGCTTCGCTTAAGACGACCTACCCAAAGTAACTCGAAGGCAAACTGGACCTGAACCGGCGGCTGTCGTCAATAGTACCCGCCTGGCCACCTGAAAGCAGGCATCTCGCCTCCAACAAGAGCGAGAATAAGCCCAAAGTACCTCGACCACACCACCACAAACGCACGCACGCACACGCACGCACCTCGCTAGCGCCTTGTGGCCTGCGTACGCCTGGGCTGAGCTGCGCCTTCATTCTCGCCATCCGTCGCTTCATCACTAGCAGCCTGTTGTATTTGCCTATCCTGCTCTGCTTTTATTTGCCTACCTTCACAGCCTCTGCTCCCAGACACTGTCGCCGTCCTGTGAAGCGAGCAGACATATACGTCATTCCCACCATGGGCAAATTCCAGGACGAACCCATCCCCTCCCCCAATCCAGCCACGCCGGTGGGGGAGTCACCTTCATCGATCAACCTCAATTCACACGGCGGACCATCGCTGAACTCGACCGAGCGCTATTTTGACGATGACCCAACCGAACTCCATGCCGATGACCTTCCTCCCCTCTACAGCGACCTCGAACAGGGCCCGTCGGAGCCAATCAACCCTCTGATCCCCCCCGGTACCAACGCTCTCAAGGTCCGGCCATTCCTACAGGACAAGAACAAGGGCATCGAATACTATCTCGACCACCGCCTTGATACGAATCCCGAATTTCTCGCCGAGCACATCGCCCACCTCGCCGTCATCCCTCCCCGACCCTACGTCCACATCCGTGGCGTCCACTCTGAGCAGGTCCGTAAATCGGACGGCAAGTCGGAACGTCGTGAGATCGTCGACTTCAACCTGCAGATCGAGCTCACCCACCTGCTATACGAGGACATCCAGGCGCAGAGGCCCTTCCTCCGCGAGAGCACCACGGCGGGCAACTTCGAAAAGGTCCGCCGCGGCACCGTTTTCCCTACCAGAGCCCCCGGCTTCGGAGGCGCTGGCATCGCCGAGGCGGGCACCCCCTCGGTCGAGGAGTGGTGCTCGCGGTACTGCAAGAGCCGCGCCGGGCTCAAGAACTTCTCGTTCGAGAGGCAGGTCGAGGGTTGGGACTTTGACCTGCTGCGGGGCAAGCTCGAGACCCTCCTGCGGTCGACCAACTACCGGGGCAGGCTGGCCGTCGAGTTCCCCGTGCTCAACGCCCGGGTCGAGATATACAACGACTGCCTCACGAACCGGTGGCGGCTGACCAAGTGGATCGAGATGATCTTCGTCTTCACGCTCATGTTCATCTTCACCTGGCCGTGGCTCCTCCTCCGCACCGCCCGGTGGGAGACGGTCAACGCCAAGTGGTACCTGAGCGCCGTGGACACGGTCGGCCGCAAGAAGTACGCGACCCTGAGCGAGGAGCAGTGGTACAACATGTGGGCGCGGCCGATCCAGAAGGCGGCGCTGGAGCGGAGGCAGGGGACGCTGGATCAGGGAGACCTGAACAGGGTCGGCCTGACGCCCGACCCTCAGGGCGGCTTCGCGAGCGCCGTCCAGGCTGGTGTCGATGCCATGGGTGTCGTCAACAGGTCTTTCGGCTGGGGCGGCGACAGCTGATCCGGCCTGGCATGCCTGTTGATGGAATGATGTCTCTTAGCCTTGCCTTCTCCTAGGCTCCCGTTGATCTCTTCTTCCTCCTCGTCTCTTTCTTGCACAGCTTGGGTTTAGGCGTCTCTCCTCTGTTTAACCGTCGCAGGAGACTGGATTTTTTTTTCAGCTCTTTACTATCCTGCTCTCTCTCACCCCTATCTTTCCGTTTTGGTTTTCGTTGGCATTGCTTGGGATACGTCTTTTCATTCCCTTAGTTGAGTTCTGGTGTCTCTCATCAGTGCTAAATCATCGATCGCACTTGATCACGTTACGCGTTATGGTTTCCTGTTTTCTTTTTGTAGTACTAGAGAATCATATTATGCCGATATGCCATTTTCCGCCGTCACTCATTGCGAGCTGTGCGACCAGATCAGTGTTAGCAGCTGCTACTATGGTGATGAACATGAACACTTTCACGCGTAGGCCAAGACTCATGAATTGCATAAAGTGTGAGAAACCGGTGTCATCTCCCCAGTCGAGGTTCAAGTATCAGTGCATCCCCGATGAAAGCTGGTGATACCACAAACTCTCATTCATCACCAACAGCCTCGTTTGAAAGATCTGGACATCCCGCCAGCGAGATCGACAATCCCCTTGTCTGGCCAAAGCTCCCATCGCCCTAACTCAGTTCGGGGGGGACATGCCACATCAGGGTTCCAGGACCAGACCATCAACGGCTTTTCGTCGATCAGTTTTAATTTAGGTTGTGCCCAGTAATTAATTAATTAAGATCTCATCGAAAAGATGCCTCGAATAGATTTTTCTGGAAAGGGACCCTGGATTTTCCCATCATGTACAAGTAATCCACTAATTACAGGACCCTGACAAACAATTTGCAATCCGGACTTTTACCCCACCATCGACCTCTCGCTCCACCCGAAGTGCTAATCATATCTACCGTCCGCCATCCGGACCCAAAACGTCACCGCACGTAGCTTTCCCCCCATACCCGCTGCCATGATACACAGGGAGAGCGACAGCAGTCCGAGGATGTCCGGGGACGGCGCGCTGGAGATCAAGAACCCCCGGCGGATCCTGGCCGTCTGCTTGGAGGATGCCACCCATCATTTAACTCGGGTGGTCCAAGGTATGCTCAACGAGACCCTCACTACTACCCTACACCGCGCTTCGTAGAGTTTCAATATCACGGGGCGTGCGGTTTCCCCCCTGCTTTACTTTTATTTCTTCTGTATTGAGTTGCGGGGATGGTGGAGTTTCTCTGTATTGGTTGAATGAATTTCGGTATGCTAATTATCTACGCCTTTGTTCGACGGGGCGGCGAGTAGAACTCACGGGCTCCCCACCAGAAGCAGCGTCTACAACGCTGGCGGGCTCAACTCACGATCTAAATCTCAAGACGGCGTACTACACAGCCGTGGTCCCCACCTGGATCGACCTCATCGCCTCCCCAGAGGAATGGAGCGCCTCGTTCCTGTCCCCGGAGGCCCGCGAGGTCCTCACCGTCCTCGGCGGCCTGGTCCTCGTCTTCCCCCTCTCGAGCACCGCCGCCGCCGGGCCCCAACCGACCAGGGACGTGATCAAGCACGTCGGCAGGGTCGTCAAGGAGGGGCTCGGGGGCTGGGAGTGGGATGGCGTGGGACTCGCCGTCGGCGTCGGCGAGGGCGAGGCGGAGGAGTGGGATGAGCTGTGCGCCGAGGCGGGGCTGGAGTTTGTCCAGGTGACGGGGTCGTCGCGGGATGAGGGGCGCAACGAGTTTGGAGGCAAGTTTTACTTTCCAACTATCCATACCACCTGGCTTCTCACCCCGTCAAACATGGGAGAGTTGGGCCAAATACAAAGCCAGATTTTCAACTGGGGAATAGATGGATCACATGGCTAACGAACACGGGGGGGACGCAGAGAAGATGGGGACTGCAAGGATCCTGGAAGCCCTCGAGGCTAATGACTGGGAACAAGGCGCAGGGCCACTCTCGGACTTCGGAGACTTCGAGGGAGGCGGCGGCGACGGGGGGGACGACGAGTTCGACCCCGAGAGCCTCGACTTTGGCTTCGACAGCGCGGATTTCGAGGGTATGCGCATGGATATTCTTGGCGCTGGAATGGACAGCCAAGGCGGCGACGAGGAGGCGTCGAGGATGGCCGAAGGGCTACGCGGCAACAAGAGCGAGGATTCCGCAGCAGCGCCAGCGTCGGCACCAGTGACCGCGGAGAAGTCGGAAGGCGAAAAGAGCGCGGAAGAGGGGGACGGGGACGGGGAACTGAACGATGATGATATCGCCAAGGTGGAGAAGATGATGAGGAAACTACAAGCTGCGAGGGAGGCGGGTGAGGGGATGGGCGAGGACCAGAGGAGACGTATGGCAGCGAGGGCAGTGGAGGAGGTGATGCGGGAGCTCTGAGTGGCGAACAAAAGATCATCCCGGAGTCGGTTAGCTGAGGGGGAGGGTGAAGATCATGATGCCAGCATTGAGTGATGTGCTTGAAATGGTTTCTGTCTGGATCAGGAGATTCGCGTCCGTCCACGTTGACCATGCCATACTTTCATCATCTTGCCCCTCCGCCCCTCCTTTCTTTCACCTGGAAAGATATGTGTAAAGTACCCGGATGATTTGTTTACGACTGCGTGTTACCATGATGTACTTCTACCAGAGGCTTAGCAGTCGGCGACGCCGTGTTTCTGGTTGGATACCGAACTACGGGCAGAATCTTTGCCATCTGTTGTAGGCCTATAGCCGATCCAGACGGCAGCAGTGGGGAGGAGGGGAAAAGAAAAGAAATCAACAAACATCGAGCTGAAGCATAAGCAACACGTAGAGGTGCAGTGCGCCACAGTCCACAAGACGACCCATACCATCATCAGATCAGTCGATATGCAAGGGATGAGCAGGCAGCAAGTAGCGACGAGGCTAGTCTTCCTCGAGCAGTGATGCTGCATGTCTGGCAGGCTGAGACAGGTGGCTGTTTATTTGTCCGACTCCAAAATGCTAGGTTGGTCTATGATGGATCTGGGTCGTGTTTAAGCCGCATGTGTATCGTCGATGGGCCGCTACGCGTAGCTAAGAAAGTCTTGGCACATAAACGATACACCTGGGATCCCCGTTCAGTCAATCATTTCGAGCAATCCATGTACGGGTTCGTTCGGTACTTAGACCCAACTGCCTAAGGCAGACAGCCAATGCATGCTTTCACCGGGATATGGCAGGTCCATATAGAAGGCATGAAGAAAGCAGAAGAGGTGTGAAACTAGAGTGCGCGATTCAAGCCAACTACCTATTGTCAGGTTTCTTCCCCTTTTCTTTTTTTGCTTGTCATGCAGAAAGGGCACTAGTATCTGGCCCTCTCCCGCCACAACCGACGGACGATTGAATGAAATATATAGGAGAGCGCCAATGGTTAGGGTCTGTGCGGCTGCCCACTTGATCACTGGCAATGGCAAATCTGTGCCCACAGACCCTCGATCTTATTCAGGTTCTCACATCACGGACGCTAGTAAAGGGGGGTTATGGGTCTTCGGGAGGCACAGGAGCCGGACCTGGCGAGAATGTGAGAAGAAAAAGAATCGAGTGAAAAAAGAACCAGGGCCAGTGAGGGGGTGTTGTACACCAGGGCGGGAGACGCGCTGGGGAAAAAGAAACCATGGTGAGAGGAGCAAGACAGCGGCTGACGGCCACCCACAAACCCTTCGGAACAGTAAACACAGAATTGAGACCCTCTTCCTCGTATGGTATTTTTTTGGAGGCGGGTGTGGCATTTTTATCTCCAACTTGTATATGTCGTCTCTTCCGCATGCGCCCGATGATCCTGCAAAGCGGCCTTTTGACTGGAATTGGCTAATGAGCAGCCACATCCAGCATGCAAGTAAGAATGAGGTATATCATAACCAGACACGCTCTCTAAAGATGTCGTAGGCCTCCATAGGCCTCCATTGGTGTGTGCCGTTGTCCGAGGCTGAGCCTTTTCTGACTTTTCATCCTTCTGGCACACCTTTCCCTTTGCCCTCTTGTTATGATGGGTGCGGGTGGGATGCATAGACAATGCATGCACCCCTCTAAGGACTGGACCAGACCAGAACCAAGACCGAGCTAGACTTTTGCACACACCAGACTGCTTCGTGGGCTGGCCTTTGGGGGCGGTGGAATTATGTATGTGCTGCAATGCAGCAAGCATGTGGGAAGCAGACCACACACGCATACATACTCGTGCATGAAAGCTGGAAGCGAACGGCTTACATTGGCCACCCGTTGGTTTTTGGTGTGTTGGCAAGGCATGAAGTGTATTATGGAGGTACCTAGATAGTAGATACGGAACTACGTTTGGAGGTATCATGGATGCACTTACCCACGGCACAGCTGCGTTGCCCTTGGGTGTACCTAGGGTAGCAGTGAGAATCACATCGGAGATGCGATGTGGTCGAGACGCACCTTGGCAGGAACAGACAGCCCTCCCACTAGCTTCTGACCTGCATGGGAGTAGGCATCGCGTACCACTCACACCACTCCACAGTCCACCACTCCAGCATCGCACCAAAGCGGTCAACACGGAGTTTTGAACCGCAGGCCAGTTGGGGAGGTGTCTGGTGACGATTGGCGACCGACATATCGCTCGGCAATGACATGACCTACGCCATACATCCCCTGTACGCCAAGCATGGGGGCAGGGAGCCCGTACCCATCCGTCGGCTGCGCTCGTCTGGAACAGGAACAAGACGGCTGTGGTAGCCTGACGAACAAGCAGCGAGAGCCAGATGATCCCCAAACAGGAGGCGCGTTGCCAGCATATTCCATGCACATATCGTGATAGGTAGATGCCATACGCGTGGAAGCCCTGGCCATTGTTCATATACACTTGGTGTAACAAGTGACAAGATCTGCCCCATCACCCCATCGTTTGAACATCAGTTGTTTCGGCTGAAACAGTCAGGTCGTTGCACTAATTGTATTGGACGTTCGCCCTGATACCCTTGCAGCAGGCTACTGGGCAGCCAATCGTTTTCAAAGTTTATCGCCGTCCATTGAGTCTCTGGGCGGGCCACTTTTAGTACATGACGGTGACAAGATACCCCGAAGGAAGGGAAGGGGAAAAAAGGTCCATGTGTGCATGTGTGGGACGCTGTTGGGGCTGGTGGATCTAAGACAACGCTCTGGTTGGCCTCGCCTGAACGCCAAGGCTGCATGGATCTCGCGAACCTGCAAGGCACAGGATCCGGGTTCAGGGGCTGGCTAGTGCTCGTATGTCGTAGCCTCCAGCTGGGGACGGGCGCTTGAGCTGTGGGCCGTGGTCAGCAGCCTTGAGGCAGCTAGCCGTAGGAGGCACGGGAAGCGTCGTGCGCAACAGTTCTGGTGCGTGGAAAAAGGTTTAGTCAGGGCAGGTCTCTGTGATGGTGTCTGTTAGTCCAAGAGGCAGGCCCAGGCTAGGGTGGTCTTTCATCCATCCGTCCATTCACCCATCCATCCATTGGAGCCTCGCGAGTCATATCCCCTTTTGTTCGATGATCGCCAGCTGACGTTGAGGATTTGCTTGTCGATGTCTTGTTTGTGTTGTTTGCCGCGGCGAACTACGCTCTTGAACGGGCTGGGATGAACACAGTACTTGATTGGTTGTCTCAAAGTTGAATCGTAGAGCGACCCATCGGGGTAGCTCGCTCGGCATTACTAGTAGGGTATCTTGACCTGACATGGATCTTGGTATTCTCGAAAGAGGGTTCTTGTGTCGTCTTCTCTCACCGAAATCAAGTCACGTTTTATCTGCCTCGGAAGATGAAGGGGGGAGACTCTCACGCACAGATGCTTGTATCCTGCAGACGGGTCAAACATACCGCCTTTAGCACTGATCTCGCATCGCGTCACATGGAAGTGCATAGGTGGTATTACCACACTGATGCAGCATCGAGAAGTACCGCCTGCCTGTCTGAAGGTACCGCGCAAGATGATGCTGGTACCTCCCTTCTGGGGATGGCCGCAGGATCTTATCATGTATGTATGCGTCCTCTGGGCATAAGGTACGTCAAAGTCAATGGGCTTGTGGACGGGACTTGCGATGCCTAGTCTGTGCTCTGCAAAGTCCCGTCTATTCATGGAATCTGGAGTAGAACTAAAACAGGGACAAGCGTGAGAACGGGGGTACGTACCGCCCAAGGTTCCCCCAATGCAATGCATGACTTCCCGTGCACTGTGCTGGCTTCTGCTCAGCTCAATTTAGCGCCGGGCTCTTTAAGCAAGCAGTGGCTGGAGGCCCTTCCTCCCGTCTGGGTGGTGCTGGAGCCTGTCAGAGGCAGCACCACGATGCGTGGGCTTTTGGCCGATTCGTGTTGTAGTAGAAAACCAAGGCAACCACTACTGCGCAAAGAGGGCTCCGCCCGCTGGCTGCTCGCTTCGGATAGACATGTGTGCTCCGTTCCTGCGCGAGCCAGAGGCGATCCTGTCACACTGGTGGCCTTCTGCTCCCTGGGATCAACAGTGATGGACTGCCTATCAATCGCAAGGTCAGTGTGAAGAGAGGGGATGGGAGAACGGGCAAAACAGACGATCAGACGAATCACTGGGTGACGAGTTGGTCAGGTGGCATGGTGCCAGCCAATGGAGCTGCACTGAGGCGCGTATGCCGCGTCTGGAATCAGCCTTGGGAGAATCAGGAGGACCCAGCTTTTGAACGAGTGCTGGCCGAGACAGTGGATAGGTGTCATTGGCTAGCAGCTCCCGATGTCAGCGGCGTCAGGAGAGGCCCAGTCAAACCACGGGGAGAGCCCGAACAAATGGATGTTCGCTCTGGACTCGGACTGGGCTTGACTGGCCACCTTGTACCGTCCCGTCTGGCGTTGTACTGTGCAGGTACCGGTCGCTACCCCTGTCCAGCCCGTCTGTGTAAGAGGTGCTGCCTTCTTTTTTTTTTCCCCTCGCCATAACCACCTGCCGACTTACGGAGCACCCTTGCCCAAACTGGGAATACAGTGCGCTTTCCACACTGGCTCACTTGTGTCAGGAGCATCACCACCACTAGGCATTCGGTGCCTTGCAGTCTTAGCGGCTGAACACATGCGGTACGTATCTGGCTCAGCGGGTCCCTGGGTGGTCTGAGCCCCTGAACCCTTCAAGACCTTCACTCCGTTTGCTATTCAGGGATGGATGGATGGATGGATGGAAACGTGAGTATCCCGGTCTGTCCGAATGATCCGTTAGCACCTGACTGGTGTATGGCTGCCTTGCGAAAAAGCAAGGGGATGGGACGAGATACAGAGTCTGGATGGGAGGCGGGAGTCAATGGCATAGGTTTCTAGAACGATTCAGCCAGACAAGTCCGTCATGGGTTTGCTCAGGTCTGGTTCGCATCGGAATCAGTTCGTGGCGACCAGCCGTCAGGAGTGATGATACATAGAACTCTAAGCATAGAAGGGACCCCTTTTCCCAATCAAGCTTGGTTTACTGTGCATATTTGAATCCTGAGGCAGAAGTTGTCAGACTATCGCAAGGGGGAGAAGCATCAAGCAGAGCGTTTTGGCTTGGCACAGCGGATGAGCGAGTGAGGTCAGTGTCAAGGCAATGGGAGGGGGCTTCCGGCCCTGTGGGCATCAATGACGCCCAGGTGGGTAGTGATCGGTGCAGAGGCAGAGGTCACCAGTGGGGGCGGTTAACCACAGTGTGGATGTCGGCCTGTGACCGATGTGCGGGAGGGCTTTTTCCCCCCCCTTTGCCTTTCTTTCTGTGTGTTCTGTGTTTCTCTCTTGCTGTCCCTCCGTCGCTGGCAGCCATTCGCCGCGTGTGTGATATTGGATGGCGCAGGAAAATGGCGGGCGGCTGTGGAGAAGGAAGTCTCGTCGGGAGGATGGGAGCTGGCTTCCTGCAGTGAATGGGTTGAGGTAAAGACGCGACGGGAGGCACTAAGGTAGGTGAGGTGGTAGCGAAGGTACTCCGTACCTACCTGCTGTGCTCTGTCCGTTGGGTGGGCAGGTTGGGTTGCTCTTTCTGGCCGCAGAAGGTGGGTTGCTGCCAGAGGGTGGATACCCAGTGCGAATAGAGTGCAGCAATGGGGACCCGCGTGCTTGACTGGCGCCAGCGGTTGGCGGGCGTTAGGGCGTTATCCTGCTCCCAGTGGCTCTGTCTATGCTTCTGGGGGGGAAGGGGAGGTCCCTTGGCGGAGGGCTTCACGGCTGGATGCACCCATCGGTCCCTTTTCTACCCACACCCTCCACTTGATGGTATGGTGGGTCTGGACCACTGCCAGTCGGCCACTGAGAGCCAGGTGGTACCTGAGTCCTGACACACCACCCGACCCGCGGCTTGTCGACCGTTCTGTGAAGGGCCTGGCAGCGATGCGGCCTGCCCTGCCCTCCCCTGTCTAAACCTGTGTGTGAGTGTGTGTGCCCCAATTCCTATCCTATCGCGCACCTCCCACCTTGAGCACCCCCCGTTTTCTCTTCTCCATCCTCTCTCTCATCGCCAACTATTGTTGTGACCGCCTCTTTCCCTTTCTTTTCCCCCACGTCTCTTTATTCTCTTCTTTCCTTTAAGTCACTCTCTTGAACATCACCTTCATTTGCTGCCACTTTGGCGCTGCCACTCCTTATTCAGGCCCATTACATTCATTCGGCTTAGACCATTCGATCCCTTATTCAACGAACCACGGCCAAGCTTGACCTTCGTTCTCGATCCTTATTCGAGACGATCCCGACACTCCTTCGCTAGTCAGCACATAAAACTTTTCTTTTCTTCTTCTTGAACTCTGCTTCTTGCCTCCGATATCGACCTCGATTGATTACCCGTCACGCCCGCATTCCCCTCACTCCTGAACGCGAATCGGCTGAATAATTATCACGACGCCGCCACAACAACATCTGGATAACCAACAGCAGATTTCTCTCTGCTCGCGACGACAAAGCGTCTTTCCACAGACGTGCGCCTACAAGCAAACTCCATTAGCTCAACTGCATAATATTTCACACACAGACGAGTCCAGTGCTCGCCAGTCATGGCCACAGAAATTGAGCAACCGGGGGCTCTCACCCACACCGAACATGTCGTTGGGACTCCTGGCTCCATGTCCGACCACAACTCAGGGACTCCTGGATCTGCTATGAAGCAGTCTCCCTCTCCTGGATCATCTGTCCCTGGCCATTCCTCCGCCTCCCGCCGACCCCCCCGAAAGAGCACCCTGACGCAACAACAGAAGAACCAGAAGCGCCAGCGTGCCACCCAAGACCAATTGGCAACCTTGGAGCTCGAATTTAATAAGAATCCCACACCCACTGCCCTTGTTAGGGAGAGGATAGCGGAAGAGATTAATATGACGGAACGTTCTGTACAAATCTGGTTCCAGAACAGGTACCTATCTCCATCTATCCATCTTATGAACTTTGGTCGGGCCAGCTGACTTACAAACCACTTCTTTTAGGCGCGCGAAGATTAAGAACCTCGCTAAGAAGAGCCTTGAGACTGGTGAAGACATTGACTCCATTCCCGAATCAATGCGTGCCTATCTTGCTATGCAGGCTATGGAATCTGGAAAAGGATTGGGCGGTAACTACTTTGGTCGCACTGGCCTCTCGCCCTTTGGGCATGGCGGTGTGCTCTTGGGAGATCCCAACTCCAAAGTTTGTAAGTACCACCTTGCCCAGAGCGAAAGTCTCAAACCGTGTTCGAACCCCAAGCTAACGTGTCGAAGTGATTAATCATTTGACCTGCCGATCTCTGAGCATCGGCGAGTGGACGCGTGTCGGACAAAATGCAATGGATCTGGTCGTCTTCTACTCGCCTGATAAGGGAACCATTACTTACTATATCAACAATGACCAGGCGGGCTACAAGATCGAATACCCGTTCTCCTACGTCAAAAACATCTTCCTCGAGAACAACGAGGGGGATCCAAACAAACTCGGAGGCATCGTTATTGAGCTTACCCGCCCTCCTCACTTTTTGATGGATCACTCGAACGCGACCGGTTTCTCTCCTGTTGGTGACTTCACGCAGGACCAACAGGCAACGCATTGCTTGGTTCACCATCTTGGAGGAAACCCCAAGGTATTGACTGGGCAGTTGGCTAAGTTGGTCTCTCTCGAGACTTTCATGAACCGCCACAACCCACACAACCCGCACAATATGCATGCTGCCCACCCATTCCAGGATCCCCACGCGCTCTCAATGTCTGCTCCCGTCTCGCCTACGGCGCGTCCCTCGTCACAGCCAAACTTTGCCCCTCAACCTCACACTGGCATGCTCCAGGAGCCTTGGGGAATGAACCAGATGCACTCGGCGATGCGACCTCCTCACGGCCACAAGCGCCAACGCAGTCGATCCGTCCCTGGTCCTGTTGACTTTGCCATGTTCCAGAACCAACCGATGCCCTCGTTCTACATTCAACCTCCGGGTGACATGGGCCCTCCACAGCATAACCCTCACCTCTATGCCCCTGTGCCTCAGCAACCCCCTCAGGTCAATGCCAACTTGCGCATCGACACACAGGCTGGATTCGGACTCGACATGCGCCAGTACCCCATGTCTGCCACAACCTCGGCTTCTGAATTCCCCCCAAGCCCTGGCTTCTTCCCCCAGACACACGAAACTGGCCCGATCCCCCCCCCTGGGTATAACGCTCCTTATAACCAAGGTTTCCTCTCGCCTATGCCTGGTGCTGAAAACGCCGGTCCCATCCCTGCTCCTCAGATGCCATTCCACAGCCCCTCCGAGCCATCAATAGTCGAGCAGTCGCCGCCTATGGCCATGATGGGTCGCCCAGGTTCCGCTGATATGTATGGTGGCAATGATGGATCCTGTGCGGTTTCCGATGACGGTGGAAGCCTCAACGAGATGTACTCGAAGCACACCATCAACCTCCCTATGCATTCGCAGTCTCCAGGTTACGGACAGCCTCAGCAAGCTGAGCTCGACATGGACCAATTGGTGTCTTTCGATACCATTGACCCTGCCAGCCTTTCACCGGAGGGTGGTGCACCACTCATGCAGTAAACTGTGGGTGGCTTATATTTTTATACCTTGGATCTAGGAGTCGATATGACCGCCTAGGATTCGGAGGCTCTGGTGCTGCATGGCGTTTTGGACGATATATACCACGGGGATCTGGGAACCTTTCTGCTCTTACTTAGCTGGGGAATTTCTTCAGCTCAATACCAACACTTCTCTTCAAGTTGGGCAACTATTAGTTGGCTCCCGCAAGTTCTTTTGCTACGGCCCTGACGAATCTGCATGACAATGCCCTTCTTCAATATCGGTCATGCATGTCCGGTACAGCGATCGTACTCATTTACAAACTTTCTCTTCATCATTCCATGCCTCGGTTTTTGGCTTATTTCCTCTATTCTTACGCCAATTTCACTTGATTTCTTTTCATTGTTTCCGGCAATGTTTCGATGTTTGATTTTCGCCATTCGCCTGTCGACCACATCTTTTTCATACTTTTTTTGGTGGTTTATTGTTTGGTTATATGTTCATTTTTCCGATGCCAAATACTTGTCTATGAAGAGCTCGCCCGACCACCGCGTAGCTCTTCAAGATTTAATAATTCCGCGAGCATATATTCAAAGAGACGAGGATGCGTTTTTTTCTTTATATCCCGCTCTCTTTTTTTCCTTTTGCGATCATGCCTGAATACATGCGAAAAGCCCAGGAGGCTTTTTTCTTTCATCTATAAAAGGGTCTTTGGGTCTAATGAGGACACTCTATGGAGAGGTTGAGATATATCTCTCGAATGTGTCAACTAAGGGGAAGTGTTGGAGGCGTTTGTTGACCGAGAGATCGGTCGGGCAAGCGCTACGCACAACAGGAGAAGTCGCATTTACACGGAGCCAGTGGATCCTGGTTTGATATGATAATACGGTTCTCTCAGGGATCTTAGTTGGGTATTCAAGTAGTTACTGTGTCTAAAAAATTCGGCGTATTGTGGTTTTTTTTATTATCCAGCTTGTCCCTCTCTCTCGCCCCATCATGTGATTTGTGCGCTTGTAGTTGCATGATTATTGAAGCTCAGGTTCAAGAGACACAGTGCTATACAAACTCTCTACATGTCACATATGTATCAGTCTTATTGAATGAGACTACTAAGACGTCGTTTGCGAAACAATCTCTCGACTGGGCATGAGGTGTTCGGAATACGAGGAGACACTGCCCTGTGCAACAATAGAGATATGTTCGGGCATCAGCAGAATCGGGTAAAACACTGATGACTTCAAGCGGCGGCGGTGGTACCTAGCTTGAAATCATTTCCGATCTGGAGACATACGAGTACCATCACCGCCAGTCATCTGAACGTTGGCTGTGCTGGCCTAACTCAGTGGACAAGGAGGCTTAGCTGACCGGGACCACGTACCACCAACCATGATTGTGCCAAACTCAGTAAGATAAGGACCCTACCGACTAATAAAACAAGCAAGTGCTTACAGCAGCATCTGTGCCGCTGCCTTCAAATCTAAGACAGATGGCGCATCACATTTGTATGCTGTGAGGACGCAAGACCAGAAGTTCAGTGGTGTCCGTCGCGCGCGGGTATATTGAGGAGCTACACTACGAGTGCCAGGCTGGATCGAGGGCAGGGCTGCGTAAGTATTTTGCGTTTGGGCTAAGGTGTTGCGTATGAGGAAGCGCCAACGATGTCGCAAGGTGGTTGCATGGGAACGAATTGAATTGAATTCAGGGTGGCCATGTGGGCATCTGCTTGGCTTCCCACATTGAACGTTGGACAGCAAGCCCACAGCGATACGAGTGCCGCTGCGCCACGCTGTGCTGGTTGAGTAAAGATGGGACGGGCCTTGGAGTCTCTCGTCCAAGACCGCCCCAGGCCCGAAGCCCTCCAACTGTCCCCCCAGACAGCCCCCTGGAAGGACCCAATGTGGGGCGATGGCTTGGAGTGATGGCGTACATTATGGACAGTAGGGCGGTGGAGAGGCCGGAGACACTGGGCGTACCTGCCAATCAAGGCCGCCAAAACGACCACGATCTAGACCCCGGAGCTGAACTGGGTGGTGTCTCGCGCATCAAGCGTCCCTCAATAGCTGTTTTTCCTCCTTGGTTTTGCTGCTGCTAGCATTATTATTGCCTGTCTGGACGTCCAATTCCGCAATCTCATCTCTTGTATTGAATTAGTACACCGCGATACATCATCCCGTAGGGCGGATGCACTGGACGAACGACGGTGATCCTGACCTGCGCGGTCCGACAGACCGGTCTCCCTTGAGCCAGCTTTTGTGACCCGTATAAGCGTTTTGAAGCCCATCGGTGCTCCTATATGTCTGAGTCGTCAAGACGCGATAATTCCCGACATTGGCAACCCGGTCACCTTCCTCATAGCGAGTCCCTCGAAGCCATCCTGACCATCCCGCCATCCGACCGACGGCCCCAGGCTGGGGCCTCGCCCACCAGCCAGCGCCAACATCAGCCCTTCGACGCCCAATCGCGAGACTCGATGGCTCCCTACGGCGCTGCTGCCGAGTCCCCTATCCCGGATGCGAGCAAGTCCGTCAACACCGACTACGACGATGGCCGTGCGCCGAGCAGCTTCACGGCGGGCATGAAGGCCTTTGTCCGGAACGACATTCGCGAGTCCATTAGGAGGGCCAGAGCGAAGAAGAACAAGAACAAGAGATTGGCCCGCGAGAGCTGGAAGGACAAGCTCAAAGCTCGAATCGCGGCCTGGTGGCAGCTCATCATCATCGAGGCCATCCTCCGCCGCAAGCCGCTGCCACCTTCCAAGGATGGCCGGCACATCCCCCTCAACCCGGATGAGGTGGGAAACTCGGGCCTTATTGACGAGCGCAGTAATAAGCCTTATATCAATAACTTTATCCGCTCCAGCCGATACACCATCTTCTCGTTTGTTCCCGGGCAGTTGATCTATCAGTTTAGCAAGCTTGGTAACTTCTACCTGATGGTGATAGGTATCATCCAGGTGATCCCGGGACTCAGTACTGTTGGAAGGTGGACGACTATTGTGCCCCTTTCTTGTTTCATTGCGTTTAGTATGCTCAAGGAAGGGTACGACGATTGGCGCCGATACGAACTGGATAAGGTTGAGAACCGCACCACCGTGTGGGTTCTTGCTCACGGTGTCAGGAAGAACGTTGCCAACCGGCCAAAGAAGTTTAGCGGGCGAGGCTGGAAGAATGGGAAACCGGTGAATGAGAAGCTCACAGAGCGAAAGGACCATGCAACGGCTGCATTCGAGGGAGATGAGTGGATGCCAGTGCAATGGCAGCACGTCCAAGTTGGCGATGTTGTCCGGCTCCGCCGCAATGAGAGCCTGCCTGCTGACATCGCCTTGCTGTATGCTTCCGGACCCAACGGAATTGCCTATGTTGACACCATGGCACTTGATGGCGAGACGAACCTCAAGAGCAAGCAGGCCTGCCCGCTCTTTGTTGAGAGATGCAACACCCTGAACGGCCTCATCTCTACTAGGGCCGACGTCGTATCCGAGGACCCGAATCTTGATCTCTATAGCTATGACGGCAAGGCTACGGTTGACGGCGAGTCTCTCCCATTGACTCACAACAACGTTGTCCTTCGTGGTTCCACCCTCCGAAATATTTCACTGGCTATTGGCCTAGTCATCAACACTGGAGAAGAATGCAAGATTCGCATGAACGCCAACAAGAACGTCAAGGCGAAGAAACCTGCGATGCAATCGACCGTGAACAAAATGGTACTCTTCCAAATCTTCATGGTCATGATGCTCTCCATGGGCCTCACGGTTGGATACTTCCTCTGGAAAGATCCCAACGAGAAGAATGCGTTTTACATTTTTCGACAGCTCCCCAGCGGCCAAGTGCTTTACGATGGTGGCGTATCTGCTACAGAGATCTTCTTCGGGTATCTGATCATGTTTAACACGCTGATCCCCCTCTCTCTGTATATCAGCTTGGAAATCGTAAAGATAGGACAGTTTTTCAATATGCAAGACCCAGAGATGTACGATCCCGTTTCGAATACGCCAATGGTTGCCAACACCACCACGATTCTAGAGGATCTGGGACAGATCAAATACATCTTCTCAGATAAGACGGGGACGTTGACGGAAAATATTATGCGGTTCCGGAAACTCAGTGTTGCTGGCGTGGCTTCCCTTCATGACATGGACTTGCAGAAGGAAGAGGAGGAAGATATCAGGAAGATGGCCATGCAGAAGGAGGGCAAAGGCAAAGCCAAGACTGCAGATGGCCGCGAGAACGAAAGACCTGGCGCTGTCAGGAGATCGACATCCCGATCTCAGTGGAGATCATCTGTGTATGTTGACCAACAGCAAGAATTGAAAACGGAAGAGATCCTGGATTATGTCCGTCGGCACCCAAACACCATCTTCTCTCAGAAGGTCAAGCACTTCATTCTGTGCATTGCTCTCTGCCACACCTGCTTGCCTGAGGTTGACGAAAAGGGCGAGATTGGATTCCAAGCAGCATCGCCGGATGAGCTTGCGCTCGTCGAAGCTGCTCGCGACTTGGGATATCTGTTGATTGACCGCCCCTCGAACTCCATCAAACTGCAGGTCACTAACCCGGATGGGTCCATACATACTGAAGTGTATGAGACGCTTGACGTGATTGAGTTCACAAGTAAGAGAAAGAGAATGTCAATCATTGTCCGGATGCCTGATGGTCGCCTGTGTGTGCTCTGTAAAGGTGCTGACAACGTTATTATCGCACGGCTTCGACAGAAACAAGTTGCTCAAAAGACGGCCACTGACATCGGCCGAAGAATGAGTCTACGGAAAACCGACGAACAAGGCAGGGCTCTTAAGAGACGAAGCACGGCTCGGGAAAGCCTGCAGGGGCAGGATAGTTTCAATGCCAGCCGCGCTGAGGGATGGAGGGCTAGTCTCCGCCATTCTCAAGATGCTGAGAGATATTCAGAGGATCGCCGGGAAAGCTTTGGACGAGCGGCTACCCACGATGGCGGCGACCCTCGCATTGACGAGACCCTCGCGGCCAGCGAGACCGCCATCTTTGAGCGATGCTTTGAGCATATTGATGCTTTTGCGTCAGAGGGTTTGAGAACTCTTCTCTTCGGTTATCGATACATTGACCAGAGCGCGTACAATGAGTGGAAAGAAATCTACCGAGAGGCCGAGACCAGCCTCAACGACCGACGGCAAAAGATGGATGATGCAAGTGAGATGATTGAACAGGATCTTGAGCTTGCTGGGGCTACTGCTATTGAGGATAAGCTCCAAGAGGGAGTGCCCGAAACCATTGATAAGCTGCGTCGCGCGAGCATCAAGGTCTGGATGCTTACGGGAGATAAGCGCGAAACTGCTATTGAAATTGCCCATTCTGCGCGCTTGTGCACACCCGTGTCTGAGCTTTATGTTCTCGATTCTACCGAGGATAACTTGCACCAGGCCATGACTGATTCCATCAACGCAGTGGGGCGAGAGCAGGTCCCGCATTCGGTGCTTGTCGTTGACGGTCAAACCCTTGCTGCAATTGACGATAACGAAGAACTTGCTGTTTTGTTCTATGACCTTGTTATCCTGGTTGATTCAGTCATTTGCTGTCGTGCATCGCCTTCCCAAAAGGCACACTTGGTCAAGTCTATCCGACGATATGTGCCTAAGACGATGACCCTGGCTATTGGTGATGGTGCCAACGATATTGGCATGATTCTCGAGGCACATGTCGGTGTTGGTATCTCGGGCCGAGAAGGTTTGCAGGCTTCTAGAATCGCCGACTACGCTATTGCACAATTCCGATTCCTCCAGAGATTGCTCTTTGTTCACGGCAGATGGAACTACCTTCGGACTGGCAAGTATGTGCTTGCAACATTTTGGAAAGAAATTTTGTTCTATATTGTGCAGGCGCACTTTCAGCGCTGGAATGCTTATACGGGAACCTCGCTGTATGAGTCTTGGAGTTTGACGGTGTTCAACGTTCTCTTCACTTCGCTGGCTGTCATTATCCCGGCAATCTTTGATAAGGACCTGTCTCAAGACACCCTTCTTGCTGTTCCTGAGCTTTACACTTTTGGACAAAAGAACCTTGGCTTCAACTATCCTCAATACTTTGGCTGGGCTACCATGGGTGCCATCGGTAGCTGTGTCAACTTTTTCCCAGTATGGGCAGAATACCGGCTAAGACTGTTCAATAATGACGACAGCTTGTACTCCATGGGTGTGGCCTGCTTCACCATATCAGTTATGTTCATCAACATCAAGCTTTTGTAAGTATCCTCATCAACGGCTCCTTGGATGCCTTCAATGGACCCCGAGACTAATTTGTGCTGCTTGCTAGTATGCTGGAGACGCATTCTAAATCTATCGTCATCTTTTTCTGCTTTCTTATTACCGTGGCTGGATGGTTCATGTGGCTTTGCATTCTGTCGCAGATGTATGCTGTTGGCAACATATACGCTGTCCATGGCACCTTCATCCACACCTTCGGACCACAACTCAGTTGGTGGGTTACCGTCTTGCTCTCGCTGGCGACACTTGTTGTGATCGAGCTGGTCGTCCAGTCTGTGCGACGGGTCTACTTCCCTACAGACCAAGACCTCATGCAGCGCATCGAAAAGGACGCAGACTCAGCCAAGGCCATTGAGAGGAAGGCCTACTCATCAAAAAACGGAGTCGAGGTCATGGAGATGCAAAATGTTGGCGGCGAAAGCAGTGCACAGGCGGACGAGGAGTCTTGGCCGGCTTCCACCTCACGCAGACAATCTCGTTATGGAAAGGGGACCAGACAAGCTCCGATCCAAGAGGATCCATAGAAGTGTATATATCTGGGCCTCTTCGATTTTTCGATCTTTTTTTCCGATTTTTTTTTTGGATAGTCTTTCCACTGAGACGTCTATTGCTCACACGGAGCTGAGCGGTTTGTTGTTTTTCCCGTTATTCTTATCATGATACCCTTGCGAAGGGGTTGGCGTGGCGTTTTTTATCGGGCAGTAGCCTTCATCACTTCATCTTATACTTTTATTTCATTAATTTCTTTTTGTTTATACTCGTTTTTATTTTTTATTTGAGACACGCTTGATGTACGGAAAAGACGGGGGATTTCATTAGTCAGTAAGCTCGGACAGAGTATTATGCGTGAGATTGGGTTCGCCACGCATTGATATTTATTGCTATATTATCGAATATACATGGTATTTATACTGGAGATAGCTTGAATACCTCATTCCTCAATTGACTACTACCTTATACTGGAGTGGTTCCTTCCATGACGAACGTGCCTGCCTAGCGGAGCCGGAGAAACGGTAAATCCGAAAGATTGTTCGGACAGTGAGAGAAAGAGCGGCCGGTGGAGCACAGGTGGAGTGGAGGGGCACAGCTAGCTCGGTGGGCAGGCAGCACAGCAGCCCAGCAAGGCCCAGCTCTCGGAGCTTGTATATCAACCTTCAAATCCCCACCTCTAACCACGCGATGAGCGTGAATGCCGTTACCTTTCACATAGCATCTGGCCAAGCTCTTGACTCTGCCAGAGACTGAAAGTTCTGTGGAGGGTTCATAGGTCTGGTACTTCATTCTGCCACTTAGACCTTGCTTCCTTCGTCACTCGCTATGGCGACTTCATCAGTTCCGCTTGCCACCCCCCAGGCGGTCATGACCTTGATTTCCAAGCTCAATGACGCCGATCCCGATTTCCGATTCATGAGCTTGAACGACCTTTTGCTGGTTTTGACAAACGCTAAGCCCGACTTTCTTCACCATGACTACAACATTGCAGCGAGGACCGTCGACAACATCGTCAAGGCCTTGGATGACCAGAACGGCGAGGTCCAGAACTTGGCGATCAAGTGGTACGTACGGTGTCACCTCCGGCCTCACACTCTGAATTATTACTGCAGGCACTAGATAAGATTGCTCATGAACGGTATTGCTAATATTCTTTTTTGCGAGAGAAATAGCCTGGGTCCTCTGGTTTCCAAGGTCCCACCCCCCATTATTGCGCCGATGATCGAGAAGCTGTCGTTGCTGAAGCTTAAGAACTCTGTCGACAATGCCGTCCCGTCTCTCGCCCTGCGACAAGTCATCATTGCTCTACCCCGACCGGTGCCCGGCTTGCCCACTACACAGGATGTACAGGAAGCCTACAATGCCGTGAGCCGGGTGCTTATACCCCGCCTTATCGGCCCCGGCGGCAGGCAGCCCAACACAGCACATATTGATCTACCCCAGGTTCCCGAGGGCATGCTTCAGAACGAGGGCGACCTTAACGCCGAGTCAGTAGACGTTCTCATCGAGGTTGTGCGGTGCTTCGGCCCAATGCTACAACCTGTGGAGGTCGAGGCCATGCAGGAAATTATCATCGCCCTCCTTGAGAACGAGAAGCGCGGCTCGGTCGTCAAGAAGCGAGCTGTTGTGGCTATTTCCATGCTCGCCGTATACCTCACAGAGAGCCATCTTATGGCTGTTGTCCGGAGAATCACAGAAGGCCTTGACCGGAAGATCAACCCAGTAACCCGACGCCTGTATATCTCCATCTTGGGCAGCATGGCCCGATCCATTCCTTCTAGATTCGCCCCTCATATCTCGGAGACTACGCCATCTATCCTCAAGGCCTTGACTGAGGAGGAGCTGCAGGTTCACCTGGAGCAGCTGAGCGATGGTGATGACCTTGGTCAGGACTTCAACGAAGTCCGCGAAGCGGCGCTAATTGCCCTCGAAGCCTACTTGGCCTCTTGCCCCCAGGAGACCAAGCCGTTTACTGATGACATGATCACTGCATGCCTTCGATATCTCAAGTATGATCCTAATTATGCAGTGGATGACGATGATACGGATATGGACGAAGACGAGGAGGCCGAGGAAGATGAAGATGACGAATTCGACGACGATGACGGATTTGAGGATGATGACGACGACGCCAGTTGGAAAGTGCGCAGATGTGCAGTCAAGACCATCTATACCTTGATTGTCACACGAGGTAGTGGTGACTTGCTGGAGAGTGGCGTTTTGTACGGCCAAACGGCGACCCCACTCATTAAGAAAATTGATGAAAGAGAAGAGAACGTGAGGCTGGAGGTGATCTCTACACTGTCTCTGCTGATTCGAAAGACGGGCGAAGGACTTCACATTGCCGAATCACTAGATGATTTGGAGGACGATGTGGTTGCCCAGATGCCCATCAGTAGGAAGAGGAGAAGGCAGAGCAGTATTGTGGCCCCATCCCAGCCCCTTGCAGGAATCGCGTCGCCTACTCAAGAAAAGACCCCCCTGAGTGGACCACAGAAAGACCTTGCCAAGCTCACGCCGGCAATTGTAAAGGCAGCAACGAAGCATCTCAAGGGCAAGGCCGTCCCCACTAAGCAAGCCATCATCAGCCTCCTCGACGATATCGTCTCCGTTCAGAGGGGAGGTCTATCTGACCACCTCGGTGATATCATTGGGCCTGTCACTGATGCGATCAAGCAGGCGACTGCTAGTGTCTCGTCGTCATTGGCATCTGCAGGCGGATCAGCCTCTGTAACCCACAGCACCCTTCGTGTCGCGGCTTTGAAGCTGGCCAGCGATATCTCCAAGACGCACTCTTCTACGCATCTGCAGCCATTCCTTGCAAAAATTGTCACAGCTGTGACTGCTGCTGTCCATGACCGGTTCTACAAGATATCCAGCGAGGCTGTGCGGACTGTCGAGGAACTTATTAAGACCATCACTCCTCCGCGAGCAAAGGGTGTAAGCGCACAGTTCAAGGATGAACTTGAAAAATTGTACGAGGTCATTGTCGACCGAGGGTCGGCCAATGATGCCGATGCTGAAGTTCGCCAGCGTGCTATCCACGCCCTCGGCGTGCTCATCTCTCGCACATCGAGTCCTGAGGGCGCGTCTCTCTTGCCAGCTAACAAGCGAGCGGCGGCTCTTGGCATGCTTCAGGAGAGACTCAAGAACGAGACTACTCGCCTGGCAGCTGTCCGTGCTGTCGACCAGGTGGCAGCTTCTGCCCACTCCCCTGACCAGCTCGACCGGGCTTGGATCCAAGATGTTGCACTGGAATTGTCGGCTCAGCTACGGAAGGCAAACCGGGCGCTGCGTGGATCAAGCATCATGGCTCTCAAGCATCTGGCCTTGTCAAAAGCTGCTGCAGGCGCGCTTGAGCCGGATACTATCAAGGGTGTTGTTTCGTCTCTGATGCCGGCCATAACAAACAATGATACGCACCTTCTCGGACCTGCCCTGGCTATTCTTTCTAGCCTTGTATCTGAGCACTCAGATCTGGTCGCCACAAATGAACTCATCGATGCTCTTTGCGCACTCCTCAAGACCAATTATGCCAGCATTGTCTTGGACCAGCTCCTCGACTTGATGCATGCTATCGGGAAGACTGGTTCCGGTGGTCCTTTGATGAAGGGACTCCTCACTCAAGTTAGCGTCCTGGGGGATTCATCTGTTGTAGGCAAGATCATAGGAACACTTCTTGTCGCAGGTGGAGGATCCGTAGGAGTCACAGTAGATGATTTCATCAATGAGCTCAACAACAATGCTAACCAGCCGGATGAGGCTCGGATCAGTCTCGCTCTGGCGGTTCTGGGAGAGGCAGGGAAGGGTCTTGGTGCTGGATCGCCGCTCAAGCCCCAGCTCTTCCTTAGCCAATTCCGACCAGAGCCAGACAAGGTGTCTTTGTCGGCTGCCCTTGCACTCGGCAGGGCGGGATCCGGAAACGTCAACGAGTTCTTGCCTGTGGTGCTTGACAAGATGAATGAGGGTGGCAGCACACAGTATTTGCTTATTCAGTCACTGAAGGAGATCCTACAGTCCATCTCATCCCTCTCCTCTGGAGTAGAGGCTTATGCTACTAGTATTTGGGAGAAGCTGCGCCAGGCGTCTACCGAGGCTGACAACAAGGTTGTTTGTGCTGAGTGTGCTGGCCGACTGGTGGCTCTCAACCCGGCCGAGTTCATCCCGCAGCTCCAAGTAAGTGAATTTCAGATGTGTATCCAGAACCAATTGGAACGTTTACTGACTGTATCTTGCCTTCTTTCTAGGCTCTTCTCTCTGTCGAATCCCCAAGCATCCGTGGCATGGCCATCCAAGCTATTCGATATACTCTTCCTGAAAGCGACGAGGCTTTCGATGCTATGCTACGCCAGGTGCTCGTGGATATGCTCCTTGCCGTCCTGCAGGACCAGGAGCTGGAGAACCGCCGACTTGCTATGATGACGCTCAACTCTGCTACCCACAACAAGCCAGACCTGATTCTGCCTAGCCTAGGCAAATTGGTCCCCTATGTTCTAGAAGAGTCTATCATCAAGCCCGAACTTGTCAGAGAGGTGATGCTTGGTCCCTTCAAGCACAAGGTTGATGATGGTCTGGAAGTTCGAAAGGTACGCGCCCCACGTTTTGCGAGCTGAGATAATAGCAAACCAAACTGACACCCTACATAGAGCGCATACGAGACCCTGTACGCCCTCATGGAAACGGCATTCAGCCGTATCAACAACATTGACTTTTACGATCGCGTAATCGCTGGTCTCAGGGATGATAATGATATTAGACAGCTCTGCAACCTCATGATCACGAAATTGGCGGTCATTGACCCAGATGAGACAGCCAGAAGACTGGACGCCATTGCAGAGGCATTCCGTGCTGTGCTTTCTGTCAAGCTTAAGGAAAACGCTGTCAAGCAAGAGGTTGAGAAGCAGGAGGAGGCCATCAAGAGCACCCTCCGGGTGACGCTCATCCTGGGAGAGAAGATGAAAACGGTGACCGGAAACGCAGGAGCAGCAACAAGCAATGCGGTCGCAGTGGGCGCCTGGACCTCGTACTGGGAGTGGACTACCAAGGACTTTGAGAAGCAGCTACGAGCACTGCGCGAGGAGACTAAGGAGACTCGCATGGCTTGATGAGTGACTGACTGATTGCCAACGGTAGTCAAACCACACAAGGCTATCCACGACGTTTATGTGTTAATGGTTTATATCTTTCTTCCCCCACCTTCTCTTGCTCTTTGGCATGATGCATAAAGATATGATTATTTTTTCTTTTGCAGTGGACGGGCATTTCCTCAACAACGGCAACCTACTGCTGGATCCTGCAAAAGCGAACGCATCTGGTTAACTTCTAGATCAAGTTATTGAAAGCTTGGAGGTGGTTGCCTGTTTCATATCTCTTATTCCAAGAAGGGGATCCCGGGTGTAAATCGAATGAATCGAAAACGAATAAAATTTTTAAGTAGGATCAAAGATTGTGAGCGATATAATGTGAGCATCAGACAATCTATGAGGAATGGGATGACTTCCTTGAAACCTATTCGTACTTGGATTCCGTGCCTGGGAACAGGGTCCCCTTTTCGAGCAGGAGAAAAAGCTCCCCGGTTGGGCTGGCTCTTAGTTCAGAATCAGGAGCCTCCGCTCAAAACGATCCACAGGGACGACTTGGTACAGCTTTTTACCCACAAGTGATTTCTCCCGTCTCCGTTCTGCCCCAGCGGGACGGTGGAGGCGGCAGGGGCATGGGAAATGTGTCGATAAAGCTGCTTGCGCAGTCGGAAACTCGTGGCTATTTTTGTTACTTGTGATTATTTACGAGGGTCTCCATTGGTCCTCTGGTTGATATCTTTAATACTGCGTAGTGGTGAGTTTGAAAAACCTAAAGCTCGTTGAATATGGTTACATGCCGTTGGCATCACCTTGTTTATAAACAGAGAGGCCACTTGGGACACTAGGAGAAGAATCTCCGGGGAGGCAAATTAGGACTAGAATTAGAATTCCCAGAGATGTTCAAAGCACCATGTCGTGTAACACTGCGATTGATCAAGGACGGGATGCGTGGATATGGGGCACCTGGTCGTTCGGCGCCGGACAGCGGAGCGAGCTTGGGCTTGGCGGGTTGGAAATTGGACAGAGCTCTCAGTTCTTTTTTTCAATATCGAGTTTTCTTCTTGCTCTGGTCTTGGCAACAGCCTTGGCCGGTGTTGTTGAAGCGGCTGGTCTGGGGCTATTGCGTGATGTGGTCTCGTGAAGAATGGCAAGAGTTTGCAACCCTCTAAACTCGGCACCATGGCCAATATCTATGCGTCTAGATGGATAGGCACTCCCGCCGTGGTCAGGCCAAGGCTGATGACCTCAGATTCAACGGTGGCAATAGGACAGGGCGGGTGAAGCGATGTGCGCCACTTTCATCACTTGTAGCTGTCTGTGCTAATAAACAGAAATTAGGTAGGAATTAGGGTGGCAGCTAGCCAAATGGTGCCCTCCTTTGCGGAATGCGCGCGGGATTAGTCCCTGTATCTAGGCCTTTTTCTGACCACTCAAGTCGCCAGGGTTTTAAGCTTGATTTTTACGTGCGGTGCCGCCCAGCCGCACCATCAGCCTACATGACTTCTGCCTGCCCGTGATTTGATCTTGCAAGGATGTGTCGAATGCGTCTGCCTCCTTCGCGACACTGTGTGCGGGGGGGCCAAGTAAGCATATTCTGGGACCCTGGTTTCGTCTCGCTTCACGACCATTCGACTCGCTGCAGCGTGGTATTCCATGACACAAGTAGTCCAGCGCTCTTGGGAATTAAAGCTCCCTGAATAATTCGCCGAATTCTCTGCGCCTAGGCCGGGACGGGTCAAGAGGCGGCGGGACCTCTCCATCTCCATCTACATGTACTCTGGTAGAACGTGCCCTTTGCGCTGCTCGTCCACGTTTGCCAAGATGCCCTACCTCAGCCACCTTGTCAGTAGTGGTTGTTGTCCTTCTTCTCTAGCACGACCATTGTCGAAGACTAGGCTAAGGGATCTGCTCTGTGCTACGGCGTTTTGCGCCTGCTCGCTTCTCTATGCGTCGCCGCCAGGAGCCGCATCCCAGCTCGAGCCCACGCGGTTAAACTATGAAGAGCGCGGCTGGTTTCTCCGTCATACGTTTTGATTGACGACGTCGCGATTCACTTTTGTCTATACAGTAGGGCTTCACTGTATAGATCAACTCGACCTCTGAACGGATCCGGAAAACCGGCTTGGCCGCCCAGACATCTGTGGCCCAGTTACGTGGATCCATGCCACCGTCTGCTTTCGGCTCTTGGCAGCTATTGTCCATCTGCAAGTCGTCTCGTCTGTCTCACACAACTCGCGGAGGCGCCGTCGGGTACGACGACGATCGCTCGCCGCCCCGTCCCAGAGCAGATGGAAATGGGTGGAGAGCTACGGCAGCCTCTTGATGAACGATCCAATCCTTCACCCTGGCCCTCCTCCTCCTCCCAAGTCTCACCTATCCACTCCTGGAACTCTCCATGCAAATGGCCTGGTCTTCCCTGCATAAGAAACGTGCGCTAATGATACCTGCGTCATTATCCCCGAGAGCCGCTGCTCAAGTCACTCCTTATCTCGCCGAGTCCCTGAGCTTCTAAATGCGTAAGTGGTACGGGTTGGTCTTCTTGGGTGGGAGGAGAAGGGTATAATTGGCGGTCCCATGCTGGTCGATGGCGAAATCGAGCGCCCTCCACTTCGAATTGCTGTCGAAACTTCTTCGAAGCAAGTGCCTTTGTTGATTGATCTTTGGTGACTGTGTTGCTTCGGCCCCATGGTATATCTTGGAGTCCGCCTCGCCTGATATCATTCCCTTCTTGCTGCCCTCGTCTTGAGACTGGTTTGTTTTACGCCTTCGTCCTCTCGGCCCTCCTTCTCACTCTCAGAAACTGGACATTCTCTCGTCCAGTATTCTCTAATTCCTATATCCAAGTGGACAGGTCTTTAATGTTTTGATGAGCCCGGTGCTAAAGTTAATTGCTGACTACTGTTTGCGCGACTGGTGATCTGAGCCTTATTCAACGCTACCGCAGAGCTTGCGACTGTATTTCGCTTTCTGCTTGATAAACCTTGTTTCTGTCACGGGCGGCCCTGTCAACAGTCGCGTGAGGACTGAAGGGAGACAAGGAGGCAGTCTTCCCTGTCCAGCATGAACGCCATCAAGAACTTTGGCACCAGCATTGCCAATGCGCCCCGGAGGGCGGCCGAGCTGGGCCCGGTGGGGGTCTTGAAGAAGGTTGGAAACGCCTTTGCGCCGCCTCCCGATACCGCCGAGGATGGCCGTGACCAGTGGCCCTCGAGGACGGCCTTTGTCCTCGCCGCGATGGGTGGATGCGCCGGCATGGGTAACCTCCTGCGGTACCCTTCCGTCGTCTACAACAACCACGGGCTGCAGTGGTACATCCCCTATCTCATGTGCGTGTTCCTCATTGCGATCCCCGTGCTCGTCCTCGAAATCGCCATTGGGAATGCCTACCGTGCGGGTTCCGTCGTCGCCTTCAACAGCATGAACCACCGTCTCAAGGGAACCGGCCTTGCGATGCTGTTCATCGGCTTCGTCGTCACCCCTTACTTTGTCGTCAACCTCGCCTGGATCATGGTCTACTTCCGGTACTCTTTCCACAGCCCTCTGCCCTGGGCTGGTCGTGCTACTGAGTTCTACAACAATATCACATCCGTTGTCCCGGAGCCCATTCCCGGTAACTTCACCGCCGATGGCACTGGTATCCTGGACTGGACCGAGTACGTTGGTACAAGCGTCAATGGTGAGACTGTTGGCTGGTGCATCTTCACATGGTTCCTCGTCTGGCTCTCCATCTTCCGTGGGTGTGGTTTGACTGGCCGTGTTGTCTACTTCACCATGGGGCTCCCCATTGTTGTCACCATCATCCTCATCGGCCGATCCTGCTCCCTGCCCAACGCCAGGGATGGCATCAAGCTGTACTTTGCCACATGGAGAGGCTCCGAGCTTGCCAAGGGTTCACTCTGGCAAACCGCCTGCGGCCAGGTCTTCTTCTCTACCGGTGTCGGTTTTGGGTACTTCACCTCGTACGCTTCATACAACAAGAAGCACTCTAATGCCGTGGTGGACTCCATCCTCGTCGTTTCCAGCAACGTCCTCTTTGAGAACATTGCCGCCTTTGCTGTATTTGGTGTTGTTGGTTATCTGGGCATGACCCCTGATCCTGAGGAGAGGCTGGGCAGTTTCATGGTCGGGTTCCTTACCCTTCCCGAGGCCATTGTTCAGATGCCTGCTTCCAACCTTTGGGCTGTTCTCTTCTTCTTCACCCTCATGGTTCTCGGCTACAGTTCCGCATTCGCCATGCTGGACGCCGTCGTGACTCTCATCATGGACGCCAAGCCAAGGTGGAATCGTATCATCGTGGTGACGACCTCTGTGGTGGTCTCGTTCCTTCTGTCCATCCCATACTGTGCCGAATTCGGCACCTATCTGCTGACCGGAGTCGATCGTTGGATCAGTGACGTGGCCCTCGTGTTCGTTGTCTGGGCTGAGTGTGTTTGCGCTACTGTTGTCTACCGATGGCACGACGTTGTCGAGCAGGTGGGATTGCCCGCCTTCGCTCTGTACTCCTTTGCCTACTTTGGAGCCCAGGTCCTCGGTGTCATTGTCGCCCACACCGTGAGCGCAGAGGCCGGCGCTGGAACCGGCTTTGGTATTTACATCGCCTTCACCGTTGCTGCTGTGCTCGTTGGCAAGACCCCGGATGCCAAGTCGGCCAAGTTCAGGCTCTGGGGAACCGAGAGCCAGGGTTTCCTGAGGCCCTTGGAGAGCAGTGCCCTTTTCCAACGTTTCTGGTTCCTTGCTTTCTATTCTGTAAGACTCGCACAAATCCCCCCCAATTGGCATTTCCTTCTCATGCTGACCACCTTTTCTGTAACAGGGTAACCAATTACGCCGTGACTTGAATCTGATCGTCGGCCAGGGAAGAAACTGGAGCATCCCCGTCTTCTGGTCCGCTCTGCTCCGATACGTGGCCGGCCCGGCCCTCGCCATCGTGTTCAGCTTCTCCTACCCCTCGTTCTACGCGCTCCGCAACGACCCGCTCCACGTCCTCGGGTTCGGCGTCGGCCACATCTGCCTCGTCATCATCTTTGCCGGCTTCATCGTCCCCAAGTGGTTCGACATCTTCATCCCCCCCGGCCGCCGCGGCGAGGGCCAGAGCAAGTGGGGCGCCATGGTCGACGCCAACATCGAGGAGATGGAGGAGAACGTGCGCCTGGAGAACGCCAAGAAGCTGGAGAGGGACGACGACTCCGTGAATGCGGGTGTCGTGGCCGGTGATGGGAATGACCTGGCGGCCAGCTCGTCCGACACTTCCAAGCAGCCTCGGGAGACTGCTTCGAAGGAGAAGATGGGTAACTGAAGCGGGGGAATTCCGTGAAAAGCAAATGTGTGATGTGTGCAAAGGATATGATCTGACCCCCCTACTGCTGACTCCTTCGAGATTTGTGTGGTGATCCTCGCTTATGGAAGAGGAGTTATTGAGCTTGACTATGTGCAAGATGCTTTGGTGTGACGGATAGAAGGGAGAATTTGCCACTCGCTCCATTTTGATTTTTGATTTCGCTGCTTCTCCATGTTTTATATTCTAGGGTTTCTTGGTATTCTGGAGGGGTTTCTTTCGTTTTGATTGAATAGCATGATGATACCACGGACTTGGAAAAGGGAATGCGCTTGATACATAATACCCCGCGTTTATACAAACACAAGACACTTTCGCCGCCTTGTCGGCCTGGAACGTTGATCCAACTTGCTGCTCTCTCACTCACCCAAAGCAGCTACTTCACACACGGCTCTCTGAACTAAGGTAATTATGCAGCAGCATTGATTCATAGGCTAACTATATCTAGTTGGACAGGCTGGGTTACATATTTCAAGGCAGGGCCTCTCATTGCCTATGATGTCGACAATTATGTGTTGATGTCTCTGTTGAGGTGAGTCTTGATGATGGTAAGTAGGTATCGAGTATCAGCCACGCAGATACATATATATCAGAGTGTTGAATAGATCTTTAACCTGATATTTATATTAAGCATCATAGTATCAAAATAGCAGATGCATTGGAAATCCGAGATCTTGTTCTGTATACCGTTGAAGATGATATGTCTGGCTATGGTGATATAATGTGTCATATGTATGGGTATAATTACATCTTGGGGCACAGAACATACACATGGGTACTATATAAATACACGTATAACTAAATATAGGTTAACATCTTGTGAAATAAAAAGAGTGACACTTTGTGTGTTTTGGGTTGTTTGGATGAAAGAAGTGACGGTGTGCTAACAACCTCTTACAGCCAGGCCCCACCGGCATTCCACAAGCAGCGCATTATTATCTGACATCACCAAACTCACCAAGCCTCGTAGACCGCACATTGCCAACCGACAAACACACACCTTTGACAATGGTACGGCCCTCCCCTGCTGGAACACAAGCAGCCTCCCCCTCCGCTAACCACCTGGCTCGCAGAACAAGGATTCCACATTCACGTACGTGCACATGCGCGAGCCGCGCCACGCCGACCTCTTCGAGGACTTCTGCCGCGACCGCCTGCCCGAGGACGACATCTACGTCCCGCCGCAGCACCAGCCCGTCAACCCGGAGGACGAGGACGACGTCGTGCCCGACCAGCACGCCGCCTTCGGCATCCAGCGCGCCACGCAGAAGACCCGCGAGCCCGCCTGGAAGGACCTCGGGCTGGGCGACCTGATGAAGAAGGGCCCGCCTCCCCCGGGCGCGGGTGGTTCCAGCAGGGGCGCCGGCACCGGGTCGTCGCGCTCGCGTCCGTCAAAGGCGCTACCGAGGTGATTTGCGAGGTCAACCCCTTCGTGAGTGCTGGCCAAGGATAATGGCTGGAGTGGTAGCTTGGGCGTTTTGGGACATGAATGAAATTGGCGTTAAAGAGGATGGCGGCATTATTCGAGCAAGCATAGCGATCACACACGCAGAGTGGTCTGAAGAACTGAATAGTATTATTTATTCATCATCATGGTATTCTTCCAACACAGAAATTCAACCCAGTAAACCCAGTATAGGGAGGTCCAGATGCCAGAGAGAATAATAGAAAAAGAAAGGTAGCGAATTTCCCCCCGTCTACCGACTCCGTAAAAGAACGCCGTTTCCCAATGCCGTGTCAAAAACATGATTTTGCTCATTCCCAAACCGAAACCACGCCCCCCCTCTCCCCGTTGCAAACGCCCTTCAGGTCTTCGTCAAGAAGGCCTCCCTCTCCACCACCTCGCTCCTGAACTTGACCAGGAACACCGTCTTGCCGGGCCACATCTCCCCCTCGGCGACGGTGTGCGCCGTCACGCGGGCGGGGAAGTCGGCGCCGTCGCACACGCCCTCGACGATGCCCGCCACGAAGGCGGCGCAGTTGAGCTGGCTCATCTCGCGGGGCACGCTGACGAACTGGTTCACGAGGGGCTCGTTGTCGATGATCATGTACTCGTCGGGCGTGTCAGGGTTGGCCGACTTCTCGAGGCGGTCGGCCTGCCGGGCGAAGAGGTGCTGCCAGACGGTCTGCTTGATGAAGTGCAGGAGGGCGATGATGGTGGTCGGGCGCTGCTGCGAGCGGGCGGGCTCGCGGAACAGCAGGAGGTCGAGGAGCTTGAGGCCGATGGAGTGGCCCTGGACGTTCAGTCTGTTTGGAATGTTGTTAGCAAGTGTACAAAGGGGTGCGTTGGCTTGGGGGCGGCGGCGTACCGTTGTTCGAGCTCCTGGATACCCTTGACCCGTCGCTGAGCGTAGGTGATCATCTCTCCGAACAGGTAGGCGAAGCTGGCCTGGCTGATCTCGGCCGTCTTGGATCGGTTGAGGGGGCGGTGGTATATGGTCTTGCCGTTGCTCGGGAGCCGAACCCCGGGCTCCTTGCCTATCGTCGACGGGTTCGGTTGCAAGCTACCCATTTTGAGCTGTGGCGGGTTGGTTTGAGTATCTTTCAGAGAGGCCGATATGCGCTTGCGAGGATTAGGGGGTCTGTCGTCGTGGGGAGTTGGGACAGAGCTTCGCTGGAGGCTGGGGCGGGATGAAGGAAGCAGGTCGTGTGTCGGTGAGGGCCGGTGACGTGGGGTTGGAACTACATTTCTCACCGAGATTCACCGAGGGCCTCTGCCATCGTCACCGATACGCCAGTGAGTAAGTTCTCCTTTTCTTTTCATTACACACTTGAAAAATAATTCATAGACATTTTTGCAACTTTTGAATAGCATTCATTAATATTCGATGCCATTCTTTCTTCATAAGAGATAACGCGACAAAAAGAGCTCAACGTCTAACGAGCTGTCTGAACTTCCTCGCAAAGAGAGTTCAGACCTCAACTAACTGAATAGCAGCAATAAATCATTACAAAATCCGAATTCCAAATTTGTCTTTTCATAAACTTTTCGTATAATTCCATGGCCCTCCTGTACTCTACATCCTCGAGGCAAGCGCATGTACCTGTCCATCAACACTGATCCAATCTACTGGACAGTCGAAACCTTGGATTTGGCTTCCTTCTGCTTTATAGTCGCCTCAATCCACCCACGAGCATCGGCAATGGCCTTGCGCGGGCTGGCCTTCCTCTTCAGCAGGAAGCCTTGGATTTCTGCGGGAGAAAAGACTCCCTCAGGGATAATGCCGCCGAACTCCTTGGCAATCTCCTTCAACTCCTCGGGGGTCATTGGCTTCTCATCGCTGGTTTGACCAGGGAGAATCAGCTTTCCCTCCTGACTACTCTTCACCTCTTGCGTGACGAAAGAACCGGGAAGGATGCTGTTGTTGGCCGCCTGAAGCTTCTGGGGCTGCTTCCAACGGGCCTCGTACATCCTGTGGAAAAGCTCGCAGGCCTGCTGGCGCGAGGCGTGGCTGAAGGCGACTTGCATATCCACGCGGCCCGGCCGAACCAATGCCTCATCCAGAGACTCGGGCTTGTTGGTAGTCATGATGAGGACACGTCCTTCGTGGGAAGCAACGCCGTCAATGGCGTTGAGGAGGCCGGAGAGAGAAATACTTTCGGGGGGTGAGAGCTTATCGCCCCTCTTGCCTGAAGATCTCCTTTTGCTGTCCTTCTTTGAGCCGCTCTTCTTGGAAGATCGTTTCTTCTTGCGCTTCTCGCTGTCGCTGTCGCTTGAGTCGGAGCTGGAGTCCGATTCCGACTCGGACTCCTCGACCTTCTTGGCCTTCTTCTTGGACTTTTTCTTCTCGGTTGTTCCGTTGACCTTGGGGGTTTCTGAAGTGCCATTCGCAACCGGTTTGTCGGAGCTTGCTGTTTCCTTGACGCCATTCTCTGTTGGTTTTTCTTCTATTGCTTTCTTGTCTTTCTCCTCTGCCTCTTTCTCTTCCTCTTCATCGGGATCCCGACGAAGTCCAGCCGTATCGATATCCTCCAGAAGAACAATGCAGCGCCTTGGAAGTCTCGTAAAGAGAGTAGCCAAGTCCTCTTCAGTCACACTGATATCCTGAAGACTAATGACATAGATATCGATACCAAACACGCCGGCAAGCGCGAACGAGAAGCTCGTCTTTCCGGTACCAGGAGGTCCGTGGAACAAGTAGCCGCGGCGGAGGGGAATGCCACGCGAGGCGTACCATCTAGGTGTTCGGGGATGCAGGTACTCGTTGATGTCCGCCAGTACGTTGTGCTTCTCCTCGGAGTCCAGAACGACGGTACTCATGGGCCTGACAGGGCGGCGAGCAACCTGCTGCCACATGCTATAGTCGCGACGCTGCTCCTTCTGCCTCGGGCGGTAGATGGTGGTCTTCTGGTGGGTATCATGGTAGTATTGGATTTTGGCCTCTGCCAAGAGCAGCTTGATGGGGGCTTTGTGAATCGGTCAGTCTATGGCTGCTTTGAAATAGGGGCCGTTGTGAGAGTGGGCATACCAATTGACCGTCCAAAGGATGAGATCTTGATTTCTTCCTGATCCTTCATGGCGCTCCAGCCAGAGGTGTTGACAAACGACTCCTTTCTACGGTAGACCCTGAAGCGAGTTCCCTTGTGCCAGAAACCAGTGGTTCCAAGAGCTGGTACATATCGAGGAACCTATTTCGACTCGGTTAGTTTCTTGGCTTCACTTTGCTTGAAATTTTGAGTTTCCGGGCTTGTTTTATAGTAACTGCCTCGCTCTCAGGCAAATAATTAGGAATTTGAGGAGGAAACCTACCGATCTCGCAGCCTGGTTGGAAAAGTTGAGATACTTGCCCCCATCGCCCTGTCCACCATCAGTCCAGAACAGGTGAGACTCGCCCCCGTTCTCATCGTCATCCTCCTCATCCTCCTCCCACGCGCTCCTCCACACAGTCTGGGCCATGAGGTAGCGGTTGTTATTGAGACTGGGCTGCTTACTCAGCCACTCCATGAGGTGGTGATAGATACCATCGTTGTCGTTCACCGTTATACTGCACATCAGGTGCTTCTCGACGATGCCCTCGATGTAGTGGTAGACCTGGAAGATGGCGTACTGGGCAGCCCAGAGCGTCCCGGCGACGGTCAGGAGGATGGAAGGGTCGAGCCCGAAGGGCAGGCCGAGCAGACGGTAGACGAATAGGACGAGCTGCAGGATCGGCGACGCCTGGCTCGCGGACACGAGGAGGGTGTCCATGAAGCCGGCGGCGGTGCCATTGGTCCCAGTGGTCATGTTGGGCATCTTGTCGTGGTTCAAGATGCCCAACTTTGTGAGCGAACTCATCATGGATGCAGCCATGTTGATTTTGGACTCTCTACGGGCTTTGGGGAAAGAAGGGAGGAGGAGGTTGGGCACCAAACACGGGGGGTTGCTTATGTTGTATCCGGAGCAGGTATTTGCAGTCAGTTGGGCGAGTCGGAGGGCACTACTTGGTGGCACGACATATTTCTCGACCACGTTCCAGAAAGGGACACACCCTCATTATATAGTTTGTCCATGACGACGACCGGTGGGAAGTTGTGGAGGCCGTCAGGAGTCATACGCGCGCACAGAGGCAGCCTGTGTGTCAGACAGGGCCGAATTCTCCATCAAGGCATCGTGCGATTACGAGCCCAAGGAGAGAAAGAAGCCTCGCTCCGTGCGACCCTTTGTTGAGAAAGCACAGAAAGGGTAACATGATACGTCGCCCTCGCCTCCATCCTATGGGGATAGAGGCATCGCACGGTTTCCGTGGGCGCAGGGAGGCGTGGCCGTGCGAACCATTGGAAATCATGGCAGCAAACCGGCCCTACCGTCAGCCGGGAGGAGGGACCGCTACACGGCATCCAGTGCAAGGGCAAGAACCGGCCGCAAACCGTCAACTCCGAACGGTTAGCTGCGGGTATCCAGAAGTCGAAGCGGAGTGTTCACGATCTCGTGAATATGTATCCCCACAAGTTGCTGCCTAGCAATTAGGCAGCTGTATCCACAACTGAGCCATTGCGACGGTACTCGTATGGGGCCTGGATCTGGGATAGGTATGTTTAGGGAAGCAGATGCATGTAGACGTTGAGAGACTGTCACGTGTGTCCGTCCATAACCTCGACTTGGAGCTGTCGGGAGTTGCGGGTTGTCACGAACGGAAAGCTCTGTCTAATTGGCTCCCCAGTTGTGGATCAAACTGTTATATACGAGAGTCTGCTGCCAGCGGTTCTGCAATCGGTGCATCGTGGATGGTAAGACGACAACGAACTCTGGGATGGGAACCAATGATGGTAGTCTGCAAGCATCCAGATGTGAGTATCACAGCTTTGGCGAGTGACGAATGACGTACGTACAGTTGCCGCCATTGGTGCTCTGTCGTGTCGGCAAGCAACCGAATACAGCAGTATTACACACTGATTAACAATGCATCCTGCTGGTCAGCTGATGTTCCAACCCTAGAAAACTCCGGTCGCTTTGAGTTGCACAGCTTCCGAGGTTTCATCGTTGGGCTGTTCTGGAATCTGGAACTACTACCTTTCAATCTTGCCCTGCAGCGAACTACCAGAAACGATCCCTGTCCAAGTGCGAGTGCTGCCTGGGTAAAGGCGCAAGGCGTCTATCTTTCCAAGGGCGGTTTTATTTTTCCAGTACCTGCAGTGAACTGCCCATGTCGCTCTGCCAGGTTTGAAGTGGATAATTATAAAGTGCACAGATGTGCTCTCTTATGTTTCCCACTTTGGCTGATGTTGCCTGACAGAGTAACATATGCATGGATACACGATCAATCAGCCTTGATCATGGGTCACCTCCTGCATTAGGACCCCGCTGCTCTGCCCTACCTATGCAATGATCCGGATATGGTCTGTGGCTCTGTGCTACCACAACAACTCCGGTGGGTCTCGTGCGAGAGCAAAAACTTTCCTACATGTAGTTTACTTGCCATCGCCGTTCTATCGCCGTTCTGGAGTAGGGAAGCCGGGCCAACGGAGCAAACCTCCCGGGCCAAGAAGCAGGAGTCTGGCGGTGTGCCTGTAACAATTCAGTTCTCGCATTGGCTCCTAATCGGCCTTGTGTTGCCCTCGGGCCTTTGTTGCCAAACTTTCATAGCCAGACCGGAGATTCTGATAGCTGTTGTTCGCAAGCCAAGACCCATGCTTCCTAACTGGGCGTCCTGCATGAATCTCCAAACCGGGCGATGCTACCTGGCGGCCCAACTGGCCAGTCGGGAGATGGGATGGAACGACTGTTGGTAGTTGGGCGTTACGAGACTGGCGACAGGCGAACATCAAACAAGCGAGCTGGTTGCCAAATCTTGCCTCCCATTATCATTCCGCCCAGTATTTTAAGCAGCCGCCCCGCTTATTTACTCCTTCTAAACCGTATAAGAGTCTATTCACATATTTTGGGTCGGTCCAAGTTCCCTGTTTCCTCCAAAACATGTAGGGGAACGAGCACCGCCACACCAACAACAGTCGAGTCAGCCTTGGACACCCCGCTCAAGCAGTAGTTGTCGCCGCGACCGTGACGTCCTCCTTCTCCTCCAATTTAGCCTGGGCCAACTTCTCCTCCACTGCACTCAGGTCGCTCTGGGTCAACGCAGCCGCCTTGCCGGCCTCGTACTTGAAGCCAGTGATGCTCACGTCCACGCCCCCGTTGAGATAATCCTCTGACTCGCCAATCTGCTTGCCAGCGGCCGCCCAGCGCTTTGCCTTCTCCTCACGGCGTTGCCGGCACTTCTCGTTGAGGGCGGGCCAGTACGTCTCGTGGTCGTACTCGAATTCCAGGTCACCTCCCCAGTCGGCGCTCCAGAGCTGCTCTGGGGGCACATATTGCTTCATGTCCTCGTTGAACTTGAGCTTCTCACGGGTAACAGGGTCAATAAATGGGGTGATGAGCTTGAAGAAGCCCCAAACAAGCCAAGGTACTGCAGTGAGAAGAGAAAGAAATCAAGAGTTAGCAGGGAGCCATACCACCTAGTTTTATATGTAACTATTCAGACTCCGGGGAAGAACTAACCATTGATAATGAGAGCCTTGCCAAGTCGCTCAGGGTAGTGGTTCTGCAGGATGTGCAGCACCTCACGTGCCGTGCTGATGGGAACACTCGTGTCCTTTCTCTGCTTGCTGGGCTTGAAGTTGATGAGCAGGCTGAGGGTCTCAACACCAGGCGGCATCAGGTCGGTGACTCGCTCAACCATGTAGAAAAGATGGTGGATCTGCCTAGGGCTTGTCTCGGTGTTCTGGCGATTGGGGTTCAGATACTGGCACGGGCGTCCAAAGCGGTCGTAGCCGAAGATCATCTGCTTGCCCGTCTCCTGCTCCGGGGAGATGTACTCGGGAGTGAAGCCTTCCAGGCCGTATTCGCGACGCCAGGCGAGCGTGTCAAGCAGCCTCTTGGCCGAGTCGTCGACGTTCCACTTGGTCGCACGGAGATAGCGCAAAAGGCACTCGCGGGACAACCACTGGTGCTCGCCATCGGTGAGGTCACCATTCTTGGACTCAGTGGTGCACTTCACCTCTTTGAACTCCTTAGCTTTAGCCAGGAGAGCCTCATACTTGGTCTGCTGGTCTGAGGTCAACTCGGCCCTGGGTGCCGGCTTGCTCTCTGCGGTTGGGTGGTCAATGGGCGTCTTGAGGGCCGTGGCAGATGCCTTGGACGCTTCCTCGGAGCTGCTGGCCATGATGGTACTGGCGCTGATACCGGTGATGGGCGCTGGAGGTGGAAATCCTTCTGGGCAATGACTATTTGTCCGTCGGGGGAAACAAACAGTCTCAATCAATTGCTCCGCGATGGTCAATCCAAATCTCCGTCCCGTACACGTACTCAATCCCTATCTGAGCAAGTTGGAATAAAGTGTAATCTGACTTGCGGTCAGGGAGATTGCGCTGAGTAGAACTATCGATAAGTTATTATTACGGAGCCCTCCACTGACAGCGTTGGATTTTAGGGGTCAACTCGTAGGAAGGACCCCTGTAAGCCCCTGCAGGCCACGCAAATCTGGGACGATCGGAACCCCAAAGCTCCGAGGAAGGAGTGGCCAATGCTCTGAGCCAAACTCTTGATCAGTTCAAGGTTGCCTCAAGCAGTAGCTTCATTATCCTGCAGTAGCCTCAGATGAATTCCATACTTCTTGACCCTCTCAAGATCCCCACTAACCACTGTCGGACTTCGGCTCACGTATTGATCAACAGTCTCGTACTTTCTCGGTCGCAAGTTACTTTTCTGTTTGAAAACAAACAAACTATACGGTCTCGCCCAACCTACAGCCAAGCCAGCTTACCTACCCTAGATAGCCGCACTCTCGAGGAAGGCGCCATATGTGGGAATCACACATTTAAATAGCCTCATTTATCAACACCTGGATATATCAAGAATGTAATATTCCGAACCGGAAATTGTGCGCAGATAAGCAACTTTAATCAATCATCTTATCTCATTGATCACAAATACACTACCCTTAGTATATTCTCATCGCCCTCGAGCGAAAATCTCTTTGATCAATCTTACTACACCTCTAATTTAGGAAATGTAGCGGTGAATCGTTTGTTTCTCGTTCACTTGCATTCCGCTAAGCTTGGAAGGAAGGGAGATGGTTGCACAGCTTCAGCGGTCATTCTCGGCGAGTGACTCATCGTTAAGACCGCACGTATTACATACATGTCGCAATCGTCCACTGCGTCCCATACTACTACCTTAGGTAAGACTTGCAAAGAGACAGTCGCGTGGAAGGAACAACGCAGCGTCTGTCTATATAGTAGCCTTAACTGTCGCACCATCATAACTAATACCCAACTTTATCGTATTTTGCTCTCTGATTATAAACCATAAGAACCTAGGTATAACTCGTCCTAAACTCTTACATTGTCAAAATGGCCCCTTCTGTTGAGGAACTCTTGGGAGACTACAAATTCGACCTTTCTCGGCTCGAGCGAATCTCATTCCGCAAAGCCAACCCTCCCCTTGAGATCGTGCCACCCAATCCCGCATGGCCTCAACACTTCGAGACCTTCAAGGCCCGGATCGTCTCAGCCCTGGGCAACAAGGCCATCGAGGTTCATCACGCCGGGTCAACCAGCATCCCCGGTCTCCCTGCCAAGAACATCATTGATATCGACCTGGTCGTGCCGGATAACACCGACGAGCCGGCGTTCGTCCCCGCGCTCGAGGCTGCTGGCTTCCAGTTCCTCACGCGCGAGCCGCACTGGCACGGGCACCGCTTCTTCTGTGCCTATGAGCCGCTGGTGGCGAACCTGCACGTCTGGTCGCCAGACTGTCCCGAGGTTGAGCGGCACCGCATCTTCCGTGAGTGGTTGCTAGAGCACCCAGAAGACAGAGAGCTGTATGTGAAGGTCAAGGAGGAGAGCTCACGGGCGACAAGGGAGACGGGTGGGTTAACCATGGATTATAACTCTCTCAAGGAGAAGACCATCCGTGAGATCTTGCAGCGGGCTTTCAAGGCCTTGGGGTATCTCGATGGGGAAGAGAGATCGGCTGAGTAACTTGGCAACATTTTGACGATGTGGTAGCCTTTAATGGCTAATGACTCGTATTGACATCTCGCCGATATACAGACCGTGTGATCTTTGATCGGAGAAGAGTCACGTAAATTTTGACTGGATTTGTTAGTATTTACAACAGGTGAGGAATCGGGGGTGTTTTAGATCTGGATTGAACAAACACCTCCGATTGTCAACCTAGAAACTTGGATACCTAGTGTAGGTACCTAGTAGGTAGGAAACAATTGGGAATTTTGAAAATAGCATTCTAAAAGGAAAAAAATAAATTGCTTGATAAGAGCAAGTCAGTCGATGATACGCTACCATCGGGCAATTTGGGTTGAGTACAGGGTAGGTGTGATATGGCAAGTCTGATTGGGTGTTGAATTCAAGGTGGATCGGAAATCTTCAACTTCGCCGAGAGCTTCGATTTGACCTCTGATTCCAATCCCGCAGCATCAAGACAGCGTCAATTACCCCACCACATTAATGATGAACACAATCGCACGCTCGGCAATTCGCCTTGTGCGGCCTGCCTTCTCAAAGCCCTCTGTCAGGTGTGAGCGCCCGCCCTACCAAGCCTCAGGACCCTTCTGACCAAGTGCAAACTCAGGACATTCACCTCCTTCACGCCTCTCCGCCCAACTCTCCAGCCCCAACCCGCATTCCGCCCGAATGTCACCTCCTTCACTCCTTCAGTGACGGGATCGGCCGCTGCTGATGTCGTCCCCAACTCCGCCATCACATCGAACCCAGCCCTCGGCTCGGTCCGCTTCGGGCCCCGAAATACAATGAACGGACACACTCGCCTGGTCCAGAAACGCAGACACGGATTCCTCGCACGCAAGAGAAGCAGGACGGGGAGGAAGATTCTGCAGCGTAGGAGAAATAAGGGTCGCAGACAGCTCGCTCAGTAGAGAGGACACCGAGTCCGGGGACACGAACATGCGGTTTTCCTTTGTGAGACAGCGTTGACGAGGAATTACTATCGATATGAACAAAGAGAATGCGGAAGGAGGGATGTACGATACAGAATGGAGTGAATAAAACGGGAGGGGGTCGACATCTCCCAGTGGTTTGACACTCTATGTTGCAATATTAGAGGTGTACATTAACTACCAAGACCTTTAGCATACAATGGCTGGACATGCAATCTGAATTGGCCACATGAGTTTTCTCAACGCTTTTTCTATCGTAATTTTGCGATTTTGATTCAAGAGGGGGGTCTGTTATCTTGGTTGGTAGTAGAACAGCCAGCGGACAGCGTATTGCTGGGCCTTTGCTATCAGCCACTTCAGAGAGACGTGTCGGAGATTTGCCTGCAACGGTCCAGATCTTCATCTGCTTATAGTCAATTGCTAACCACTAGTCACAGCCCTATCAGACCTTCATGCTAGGGCAAGTGGGTGACATTGAAATTGAGACGTTCAAACATTAAGCTGCTTATTTTTTACCGATATTATGTGATTATTGAGTGCCAATAATACATACTCAGAAATAACAGAGTCTATATTGTTACTTTATTTCAGTTTGAACCTCTGAACCTTTCTATTTACCATAGAAAGTAGTTTGTTCATAACCACTCTTGCATTGAGTGTCTCTCTCCTGTCACCCACTTGCAGGGAAAACAGGATACACATCAGGATCGCTCTTGGTGACTGAACGCAGGCAGTAAGCAGCCTCAGCAATGGAGGGTCGCATCCCTCGACGCGGCACAGCAGCGGCATTTTGCCCCAGGAGGCACTGCAGTGCCGATGAGGCGGCGGCGATTGCCCCTTTCTTCAGGGGTCAATGGTACCCAAGACACGAGGAGAAGGTGCAACAGCTCTGGCCGGTTCCTTGCGTTTGGGTTACAGTAGCAATGTGTTCGTCGATTCGGTAGCCGGCACACCCACACACCATCCCACAGAGGATTGTTTCGAGAACCATTCTAAGAACGGTCTAGGACACGACTTACGTTGCGGCTCAGCGGGTCTGGTGGTGTGCGAGGGAGACCCTCTGAGACTAGAGCGAGTATTCTCGCATCAAAGGCAACGTTGGTAGAGAGGGAAGTGAGTGTCAAACCCCGAAGATGAAGTAATGTATTCACCCACCTTGCTGCATGCAGACCTACTGGTTGGAGCTTAATCTATCATCCCGAGCCCCGATTTTATATCATGCAGCATGATGGACTCCCCTAGCGGCGTATAGAACTGCATCTTCTGCATGGATTTCGAGATGGCGACAAGAAGGATTCGCAGCAAGGGGGCCCTTCTCTTCTGCAGCTCTTGGCGTCTTGTTTCTGACAATATCAAGGCCCAATGGGTGGTGGACACTAAACGAAATCAAGGCCAGACATGCACGTAGGCAATACCGGTCTGGTCGACGTCGAGATCTTCCAAAACGAGCAAAGTTAGCCAAAACTAATTCATGATTTGAGTATAACATGTGAACTAGAAGCAATTGAGATCAGGTGTCAACGGAGACAGTATCAAGACAATATCATGGGATGGAAATGGAAGGCGAGCGACAAATGGGTCACTGTATTTGGGTTAGGTGTTTGAAGATTGTGCAGGGTTACTGGCTTCGGAAAATAGGGACAGCAAGGGAGGGCATAGGTGCAAGGATACGAGTCGAGTCGTTGGGCAATGTTGGTCTGTGGTTTTCGAGACCAACTGAGCCCAGGGATGAAGAGGATAACTGGCTTTCCCAATAGAAGAACTATATTTGGACCTGGTAACTGGGTGCCGCGAGCTATTACCGTATACAGACAGGGCACGGCACTGGCCAATTCCTCAAACGAGGTTGTCGTGGGCTGATTCTTTCAGTGTCACTGGGGCAGTTCCCTAACCAGGAGGAAGCAGACAGGAAAACGTGGACTCTCGGATGGGCGCCGCTCTTAGTAAGATGGCAGATTAGTTCTGGTGAGCGAGGGCACGGACATCCCAACGTGATAATCGCCAGGGTTTGAGAGCCTTGTCCTGGCCCGTTTGTGATGCCACTTCTCCCCAACAATTGCACATCGGCAGTGGGAAAAACGGGCCAGCCCAACATAAAGAGATAAAAAACATCGACCGCCTCTCGACCCAACCATAGCATGACCTGTTAAGAACCGGGAGTTGTGGTGGGAGAGCGATGGCAGACGAAAGTTACACAGCAATTATTCGCACCAATTGCATGTAGTAATACTATGACAATTAAGAAAAGGACATTCGTGTTAGCGTGCTGCAGGCGGCTGGGAAGAGCGTAGCATCCAGCCACCTGCGGTGTTGGCACTTGTCTGGGGAAAGCAGAGTCGCAATCGAGATGATCGCCTGGCTGTTCGCTTTAGGTAGGTCGCCGGTCCATTTCCATCTGGTATTGGCGCCGTGGCTGCCGTCAGTCACATCACGAGGCCGTCCGCATTGTGGATGGAACATCACCAATGCTCCTTTCAGCATGGTACATAGTAGTTCTGCGCGGGGCTTGAAGGATCTGGTTATTCGTCAGCGGCGGTGCTTCGACCATGTCACTGCCGGCGCGATCCCTTGCTCTCTTCTCCTCTGTCACCTTGCGCGCGTGCCCACCACCGCAATTGGATCTGGCTCTGTGCCTGCCCATCTCGCTCTAACGCACAACACCAAGATCGGCGGCGCGCTGGTGGTTCGGGCTGCGGCTGTAGGCGCTCTAGCCTTGTTGGCTGGGTGCCTTTTGTTGGCTGGCAGACGATCATCGGCCTTCTTGGCAGGCGCTTCGGAAGCCATCGTCACACCCTCCTCCCAGACACTCTGCTGAATGGATGGCGCGAGAGATCAATCTGGCAATTGGCCCTGGCTCAAGCGCCTGTAGCAAATAAGTTGCCCAACCCAGCTTATCCACTAATGCAAGGGTCCCCCGTTCCTTGGCTCTGCCCCCTCGTTCTTCTCCGCAACAACGCCTCTGCAGGCTGACGACGTGGAACGAACTCATCAACACCCCTGTGCTCTTGTCTCACCGACCGCCGCTCTCTATTCCTCTCTGGAACTGGTCGACGGCCCAGCTAGGTCCGCGGCATTTGCCCTGGGATGGGCTTTTCCCACAATCCCGTACGCTGTCTCCCATGCCCAGCTCTGCCAAATCTGGCCCCCGGCCTGCCGCGACTTGGAACTCTTGTTTAAACCCATACCAAGGCCGTGTTGGGATCATGTCTTTCCAGCTCGGCAATGTCGTTGGGGGAGACGGGCCAGAAAGCGGCGGGAGGAATAGCTGAGTGTCCCAGCTGACATGCCTGCCTCTCCCTCGTCGGATATGGGCTGTCTTTCTGGAATATCGGCTGGTGGAGCAGACCCTTTGCATGCGAACTTCAGGTGATGCATATAATTAGCCTGTTTCTAGCCCCAAATTACCTTGTCGGAAGGTGTTAATTAGAAGCGGGCAATGTCTTGGTGCATGGGAGCTACCCTTCCCGCCATGACGATCCGTCAAGTAGCTCTCGCAAGTATAATTACTCTTGCCGCCCGCCTCCTCCTTCACCAGAGGATCAAGCCAGCCTGATCAGTTCTTGGCAGCTCTGCTCCTTTGGTCCTTCCCCTTCATCTGGTGGTCACACGCAGCAAAAAAGGTTCAGCTCAGACCTTGAAGGCACTCTTCTTGTTTACTCTTCGTGTCAACACCAAGATACACACTCCACGATGCTGGGACTCTCTCTCCTCTCCCTCGTGGCATTGGCTGCTGCCAGTCCTATCCCGGGATCTGATCCCCTGAGCCTTTACAGACGAGGTATGGCTATCCCCTAAACGTTGTCCCATGTCGTGGTGTTGAAGTTAACTAATCATTCCCACTTACAGCCGCTGTAACTCAGTCTACACTGGATACGTTTGACTACTATGTCGAACATGCCTCAGCCGCCTACTGCAACGCTGGGAAGGCTGCCGGCACAGCTGTCACTTGCTCCGGCACTTGCAACAATGTACAGAAGAACAATGTAAAAATTCTGTCAACATACGAGTAAGCCCCCCCCTCCCGGACCGACAAGACCTGCTCTGTTACAGATCTAACTTTGTTGATTAGCGGCAAGGCCACTGGCATCTCTGGCTACACTGCGATCGATGATGTCCGAAAGGAGATTGTCTTCTCTGTCCGCGGCAGCGCCAACATCCGCAACTGGATTGCCAACCTGGACTTCGACTTCAAGAGCCTGGACCTTGCGAAGAACGCCAAGGTCCACGACGGCTTCAACAAGGCCTGGCTGGAGATCTCCGCCGCCGTGCTGGCCCAGGTCAAGGAGACGGCCTCCAAGAACGCCGGCTACAAGGTCGTCGCCGTGGGCCACTCCCTCGGCGGTGCCGTCGCCACGCTCGGCGCCGCCTACCTGCGCAGCGCCGGCCACAGCGTCGACATCTACACCTACGGCGCCCCCCGTATTGGCAACGCCGAGCTCAGCGACTTCATCTCGGGCCAGCCCGGCGCCGTCTACCGCGTCACCCAGACCAACGACCCCGTGCCCCGCCTGCCCCCCAAGCTGTTCGGGTACCGCCACGTCTCCCCCGAGTACTGGCTCTCCAAGTCGAGCAGCACCGGCCAGTACGACGTGGGCACCGTCAAGGTCTGCGCCGGCAACGCCAACACCGGCTGCAACGGCAGCCAGAACATCATCGACATCAGCAGCATCGCCACCCACCTCAGCTACTTCAACAAGATCCTCTCCGGTTGCATCAGCTTCGGCCTCCGGGACGTTGACGACGTGGACGTGGTCAGCGTCGAGGTCGAGGGAGACTTGGCGAACGACGACGACGCCCTCGTCGCCCAGCTCAATGCCTGGGCCGAGGCGGATAGGAACATCACCGCCTCCGCGTAGAGAGGTTTGAGCGATGCACTTTTGAAATGTTTTATGATATAATGTTCGGTTCACCTGTATATAGATGGTCACCATCATGAAGCGGGGCATATTTTGGGTTACTACCTAATGAAACAGCCATGTATATAGAACAAAATAACAAAACAAGTACAAAGAAAGCGGTGCCCTGATGCAATTGCCCTGCGAACCTGCATGGAACAAGCACCTGCCTACACCTCGGCGAGGCAACCTATATTAAGAATATCGTATCGTCGTAACAGGAAAAGACATGATCAAAAAGTACCATTTGCGTACAAGGTGGCTGACTCTTTCAGTATAGATCCCCGCTCCTTCTGTGGGGGAGCTAGTCGAATCCTTCTGTGACCATGCCTTGAGCATTGGGCACGCCGACCAGGATGACCCCGCGAGGGACTCTGACATCCTTGACCTTCATACACCCAAAGACATTGACTTCTTTGATGTTGGGACAGGACCGGAAGATGGAGCCGACAATGAAGTCCGTGACCTCTTCGCAGAAGCTGATCTCCAAATGCCTCAGCTCGGGGTACAGGGCATCCTTGCTGAATACCTCCTCGAACGCCTCGCGGGTGATGTTGCGGCAGGCGTGGACGTTCAGGTCTCGGATTTTTGCGCCCGAGTGCGCCATCAGGGCCTTGAACCCCTCGTCACAAAGCCCGACGTTGTGGGCATTAATGCGGGGTTGCTGCGCACTCACGTACCGGCATTTCTGGAGATCGAGTATCCGCAGCGGTGGGTTTTCCCAGTTCGTGAAGAGCTTCGCGAACCCCTCGTCGGTCATCACCTCGCTCTCGGTGATGCGCAGCTTAACAAGGGACCGACAGTTGTCATGTAGACTCTGCAAGACGCTGTCATCGGCTTTGGGGACGATAGTCAGCGAAAATGTTTCAAGTTTCTCTCCGATGCTGGACAACACTGGTGTAATGGCCTCGGGCGAGATGCTATGCTGCAGGTGCAGGCCGAGATGAAGCAGGGAGGGGATATTGGCAATTCCCTTGACACCATCATCTGTGAGCTTTTGATTGTGCTCGATCTTTAGCCGTTCCATGTTTGGGCAATGTTTGGCGATGACGTCCACGGTATCATCCCCGAAGTGCTTGTCGGTATAGTAGACCTGTAACGTTTTGAGGCTCTCGCCCTTAGCCTCCAGGAACTCGTGCCATTTTTCTGAGCTCAGAAGATTGGCGCCGCTCAGATAGAAGCTCTCCAACTTGATGTCTCGCGAGAGGACATAGTCCATGACCTCGTCCTTGAACTGAACCATGTACCGAGCTTTGAATCGTCGCAGCTTTGTTGCAACCTGGAAAATGCCAAGTAGATCCTGCTCGCTGATCTTGGCACCATCATAGATGTGCAGCACCTCAGTGTTGGGTTGCACGAACAAAGGCAGTGTCTCTGTTCTAAGCAACCTTCTCTTTGAAAAGATGCGTGCAATCTTGTCGATGAGATGTGGAGGAAGGTCACCCAGACTATCTGCCAGATCCACATTCTTGGCAAGTGTCTGCACGCAGAGGGTTGCCAAACTCTTTGTACCGATGTCACCATCGAGGATCCGGCTCTGGTGAGCCCGGCGAGAGCCGATACCGCCTGTCTGCTTCCTGGGCGCCTTTTTCTTTGGCTGCATTCCCTGGCGCTCTTTCGCAACTTGACGGCCGCAAGGGGCGCAGAGAAGGCCACCATTGGGTCCCGCAACTGAGTATGGAGTCACGGTAAATCTCTTGGTGCAAATCTCGCAGTTATCCATCTGCCCCGGAAGTGGTGCATGCCGTTCATTGAAGATGGCGCGGGCAATATCATCATCGTCATCTGAGTCAACTCCGGCATCTCGCTTGCGCTTCTTGAACGCCTTGCTTTCCTTGATTTTCGCAATCGTCTTGGCCTGCTCCTTCTTTTTCTTCTCGGGAACTCCATTCTCAACCGTCGCGGCACGAGAGCGCTGGCGAGAGGCCCTTGATGATTCAGCTTCAACTGGGGTGGAGTCGCCAGGAGCAGCTGAGGTGCTGTCTTCCGACTGCGCGGTTGCAGCCTGACGTCTCTGATCTGCATCATCTCGAATCTGTCTGGCTGAGATGTTATGCGACTAGAATATTGTTAGGCTCCTCAACAAGAGATAAAACAGATCTGGAGATGGCCATTTTCGCTTACAGCTAAGAAATCTGTGAGGGCCGATTGTCTGCAAGCATATTCAGTCAGTACGCATATAATATAGGTTCCGACAGAGATTGGCAACTTACGGGCCTGTGATATTTCGAGCAGGCGGCTGGTTCGCATCCTGATTTTGGCCATTGGCAGCACCATTGGCCCCATTTCGACGAGCCCGAACCCTTTGAAGTAGTCAGCCATCTGCGACCATCCGACATGCATCCAACAGATCACATACATCTTGTGGCCAGAGGTAGTATCGCTGGACTAGGCTCTGGATTGTTGACTTGAGAAGAATCTCAAGACAGACTGAACCATTTGATAAGAATGGGAGTGATGTAGGGTGGGTGGTGGCGCGTGTCAATTTGGGAGGGAGAATTTCGTCGCGGACTTAACGCGGCGTCATGTGACTTTACAGCAGAAATATAGTGGCAAACTGAGCTGGTGAACTCTAAGACATGCCCCTTATTGAACCCCCCAGCTGGCTTCACGTGCTCTCGCGTAAAGGGGGACGCGGGCCAAAGTGCTAGCCTTATACTGACTCGCATTTGCCGTACTGTGGAGTGGTGCACACGGTACATGTTCACGGTCTAGAGTCTTGGACTGCTTGTCACTACTTCACCGATTGTCATGAAGCATTGTTTGTACGTGAATTGGACTATGATCCCGTGCAGAGTTCTCCAACATAAATTGTCAAGCGGGCTGTCCCACGAGTATGTCGGAGCTTTGATGTGAGAGGGCGATTGATACAAGGACTGCACTGGTGGGCTTGTCACTGGGACTAAGTACTGGAGATCCAGAGCACAGTGTGCCAAAAGTGACATTGGGTGGCGCCCTGCGCTTTCCCAACCAACTTTCTTTTGCCAGTGCCTCCTTCCTCAAGGTGGGAAACTCGGAAGATTGGTCTTTGTAACCTGCTCAGTTTTTTTCCGTCCTGGAAACTTTTCCCTCTACAATGCCCCTTGTTTAAGGGAGCCAGCACGTGGAAGAAGCATCTCCCGGCTCGAGGCTCTCATTTTGCCACTCCTATCCCTACCTTCGCTGCCTACCGAGCAGGGAATCGTGCCTCTTCAATATTTCCCAAATCGTCGTTGATTTCATCGAAAATCCGCAGTCTGCATTTCGTTGAAGCCTTGGCCAGTGCCGATACTTCTTGTACTTTTTTTCTAGAACCTCCACGGCCTGGACTCTCACCTCCCGCCCATCCTCAACTCATACTCGGCCTCCACCTGCACTTTATGACCTGCACTTTGCAGCCTTATCGCCGCGACTTTTCATCATGCGTCGGTCTTCATTACGTTCCAACGGAACCCCATCTTCTAGTAGACATGGTATGAGATGAGTCTTTTATTTTTTTCGCATTTTCGGACGTTTCTTATTAATGCGCTTGATAGATTCAATAGAGCCAGCCGTCTCAAGCGGCAGCCGTCTTACTCGCTCTGCCTCGTCTAGAAATTTGTCAGCCACCCCTCAGCCGAACGACCCAGATGTCGTTGGCTCTGATACAGGTGATTCTGTCACGTCTAAGAAGCCAAGGGGACGACCTAGGAAGTCGTTACTTATCGAAAGTATGACCAACTCTACCTCATCGTCTTTCGTGGACGACGTTCCAGCACCTGCTCGGCGGCCGGGCAGACCTAGAAAGTCTACCACTGCTACGAGTGTGTCTCTTTCTTCAGCCCCCACCCCTATGAATGCATCTTCAGAGGATGACCTTTCTACTCCCCCAACAAGCAACCTTCCAACCCCTCTCGCCACAGATTTGTATGCCCCAGTATTGAAATTAGGTTCATCATCATCAATGGTTGTTGAAATTCCGACTCGTAATGGGAGACCAGACGGGGCAAATCGGGAACGAGCCCTTCGGTCAAGCAAATTCTCCATGGTCTCCAACGCTCGAAATAAGAAGTCTGAAATTGGAGACAGCGATGAAGATGAGGAAGAATTTTCAGACAATTCCCCTAATGCTCAGGTTGCTCGCCGACTACAGAGGGAAGAGAATGCTAAACTTTCCCCCCCGAACCCTCGGTCTACCCGTCGATCATCAAAATTTACGCCAGTCCCTGGCCAATCAAATCAAGCTGGCCCCAAGCGTGGAAGGGCTTCTACAGATGCGGCAACTAGGGCGAGCCGGTCTTCCAAAAGAGCTAAACTCGTCATATCCGATTCTGAGGACCAGCTTGATGTGGATGAAGAGCTTGCGCGTGGTCTAGACTATGAGATGAACGATGCTGGCGCATTATCAACTGTCGAGAATGATGGCGACACTGAAGAACACACTGAAGATGAGGAGGATGAGGAGGAGTATGATGCCAATGAAGTTGATGATGTCGCCGCTTTGTCTCGAGCGCAGCCCAAATCCTCGATAAGGACAACAGCGAAAAGTAACAACCGAAGGTCCCGGGGACCAGGAACTGTCCCCACCGAGAGAACCCCCCAAAGCAATGATGTTGATATTCTAACTGAGGGTTCTGAAGCGGACGAGCCGACTCCTTCTGAGCCAAGCATGTCTCTTAGTTCGAACCTTAGTAGTGAGGAGGACGAAGAGGAGGTACCGCTTGCGAGGATCACAGAGCAGCGCCGAGCCTACAGACGACCAGAGAACCGAGGGCGGGTCAAGAAAGAACGCAGTCGTCTCGAGAAACACCATCCGGAGCTGTTAACAATGTGGAAAGATCTTGAGGATATGCCAGTTCTCAAAGTTGGAAAAGCGCCACAACCCTCAACAATATCCCGGCAGCTGAAGCCATTTCAACTTGAGGGGCTTGCTTGGATGAAAGCAATGGAACAGCACAAATGGAAAGGCGGTCTCCTTGGTGATGAGATGGGACTTGGCAAAACAATCCAGGCGGTTTCGCTTATCATGTCGGATTACCCTGCTAAGCAGCCATCTTTGGTGCTTGTCCCGCCTGTTGCTCTTATGCAATGGCAATCGGAAATAAAATCGTACACTGACGGAACACTCAAGACCTTTGTTTTCCACGGTACTAACCAGAAGTCAAAGGGAATGACTGTCAAAGAAGTGAAGAAGTACGATGTCATCATGATGTCTTACAACAGTCTGGAATCCATGTATCGGAAGCAAGAGAAGGGGTTTAAACGCAAGGACGGTATGTACTTCGAGAAGAGTATCATCCACGCAGTCCAGTTTCATCGAGTCCTTCTTGATGAGGCACACAGTATCAAGACAAGGAGCACCATGACTGCCAAGGCATGCTTTGCTCTCAAGGCAGATTATCGATGGTGCTTGACAGGAACCCCTCTCCAGAATCGCATTGGCGAGTTTTTCTCTCTCGTGCGTTTCCTCAACATCAGCCCCTTTGCATCCTATCTGTGTAAGCAATGCCCATGCTCGACTCTGGAATGGAATATGGATGAAGAAAAGCGTTGCTCCCAGTGCAATCACGCGGCTATGCAACACGTATCCGTTTTCAACCAGGAATTGCTGAATCCCATTCAAAAGTTTGGAAACCTAGGACCCGGTCGCATCGCCCTCGGAAAGCTACGACTAATGACTGATCGAATTATGTTGCGTCGGCTCAAGAAGGACCACACTAACTCTATGGAGTTGCCTGTCAAGGAGATTTATGTTGATCGCCAATTCTTTGGCGAGGAAGAGAATGATTTTGCCAATAGTATCATGACAAGTGGTCAGCGCAAGTTTGATACATATGTGGCGCAAGGTGTTCTCCTGAACAACTATGCCAACATTTTTGGATTGATCATGCAGATGCGCCAGGTTGCCGATCACCCGGATTTGATCTTGAAGAAGAACGGCGAGGGGGGCCAGAACGTACTTGTTTGCTGCATTTGCGATGAGCCATCCGAGGATACCATCCGCAGCCAGTGCAAACATGACTTTTGCCGAGCTTGCGTGACAAGCTACGTCCATTCTACCGACGTGCCTGACTGTCCCCGCTGTCATATTCCCCTGACCATTGACCTTGAGCAACCTGAGATCGAACAGGACGAAGCTCTTGTGAAGAAGAATTCCATTATCAATCGTATCAAGATGGAAAACTGGACCTCGTCTTCCAAGATCGAGCTGCTTGTCCATGAATTACACAAGCTACGTTCTGACAATGCGACCCACAAGTCCATCATTTTCTCGCAATTTACTACCATGTTACAGCTTATTGAATGGCGCCTTCGCCGAGCTGGTATTACAACAGTTATGCTGGACGGCAGCATGACGCCTGCCCAGCGTCAGGCCTCGATTGAACATTTTATGAACAATGTGGATGTTGAATGCTTCTTGGTTTCTCTCAAGGCCGGGGGTGTCGCTCTGAATCTGACGGAAGCTTCCCGTGTCTTCATCGTTGACCCGTAAGTACTTTATCTTCGCCCATGAACCTGACATATTCTTAGTTCTAATCATTCTCTAGGTGGTGGAATCCTGCGGCAGAATGGCAATCAGCCGACCGATGCCATCGAATTGGCCAAGCTCGGCCTTGTACCATCACAAGACTCTGCATAGAAGATTCAGTAGAAAGCCGAATGGTGTTGATTCAAGAGAAGAAGACAAGCATGATTCACTCAACCGTCAATTCGGATGATAAAGCTTTGGAGTCTCTTTCACCACAGGATATGCAGTTCCTGTTCAGGGGGTCTTAAATGTCCCTTCCAAGGGTGTCGAGACCTTTATGTACTTCTTGTCCATTGTGCCATCATGAAGGGCACATAGCTGTTTTACCCCAGCTTTAGTTGGGCCAGTGATTATCTGTTGTTATAATCGTTTTAACTACGATTTCAATGTTTGGAGTGGGAAGGTACATGACAGGTTTAGAGAGCAGCTCAAGGTTTCGAAGCCTCAGGGATTGCTATGGAGGCGTTGGGGGGCACGAGGGGTTTATTAAGCGGCCCCGGTCTTTCGTTTGCAAAAGTTTCTAGAGACGATCAAAGAGAAAATCCCACTTGTTGTAATGTCAATGCGTGCTATTGTATCTGCTCATATGGCGACTCTGGAACAAAGCCTGCGTATCTGTTGTGTGGGCAGGTCGCACCTTCCCACTTTAGAGTTTTTGCTGGCCAAGAGGCCTTCTTGACCACGGGCCCATCACACAGACAACTTAGCTTCCTCGTCACCTTGCAATTCATCCAATTTTGATCAATTCCATCACTTTCATCACGTACTGTGGTCATAATCCTTTGTGGGTATCTACTCTCTACTTCTTTTTCTTACAAGCACTCTCGTAGTCCGTGTCGAGCACAGCTACACTCAGCTCCGGCAGCTGGAACTCGAAGGCCCCGCCATCTCCCGCGCTCAAGAACACAGTGTCCTTTGAAACAATGTTGACTCCAGTGTGAGGGTCATTGTAGGCAAAAGGGTCACCACCTGGATTGGTCAATACCGTAAGCGCCGCCTTCCTTCCCGCCTCGACGCCCTCGAACGAAATAGAAACAGACACGTTCTCGTGGTTAGTCGTGTTGTACACGGCACCCTTCCAGATATACGAGCTCTTGTCCTCATTGGTCCCCGAGACATAGTAAAGGGGATCGAACTCGCCCTCGGCCGGAAGCGTGTGCGTCATCGGGTGGGCGGCGAACAGCTCCCAGACGTACCACGAGGTCGAGCGGGTGGTCAGCCTGGGGTCGGCGGCGAACTGGACGATGGTGACGGCCCACTGCCAGCGGTTCATGTTGCGGAGGACGGGGGCGTAGAAGGTCGCGGGGATGCGGTCCGCGTTGCGCTCGTAGCCGATGAGGGAGACGGCCTCGCCGACGGTGCCGATCCACCAGGGGAAGGGCATGAGGTCGCCGCTCCATCCGGTCCCGCCGTTGGGGTGGGTGGCCGCGACCTCGCCGACGATGTGGCCGACGTCGTTGTCGAAGAGGTCGAACTCGTCCACTAGGGCATTGGGGGTGCGGTATGGATGATAGATGGGAAGTGACCAGCACAACTGAGTACGATAATATTAACATTATAAAGGTCATAATTTCCACCTAAGTAAGTCTACATATCTATGACCTGACCAAAATCTTCTTCGTCACTACCATCATCATCTTGATATATATCTTCTTCTTGAGCAATAAATAGATCTTCCCCTTGAGCTGTAGATTGATCTTCCTCTTCCTCTGTATCTATATGTAGCTCCAATTCTGGCTGGAAAGGGCTCATAGCTAAGTCAGGGTTAGCAAGTTCAATCGGAATTTTAATTCCGACCACTAGTTCTTTCAATAGTGGATAGGATGATTCATGATAGTCGAATTTTAGGTAATTGCTTGTCTGAGTCTCAAGGATGATGTTGTTTTGGCTGTTGTCTCGATCTGCTAATGTTTGGAAGTTTAGTGGCCAGCCAGTACGCATCGCCTGACCATGCCTACGATGACCAATTGAAAAACATAGAGGATTCCCTGTTTGTATGTCAAGTGGAAGGTCTAACAACTCCTTATATTGGGACTTGAGAGTTTGTTTGGTTGGATTATCGTCCGTCGTGACCACCATGTTCTGTATGCAGGCTTGGAAGACACATTCTATGAAGAGTGTGAGTATATCGTCAACTGTGTCGAAGTGCATATTGCAGAATTTTCTCAGGCGCTTGAGACGCTCGCCCATAATCTGACCACACATTGACCAGTCCCAATCGATAGGCATTGTATTGATATGAGCAAAAAAAGGACAGCCTTGGCGTTTTGGCAGAATAACTCCAGTAAATTGCTCAATTTCCTCGATAACGCGAAGGAGGCGGGGTTTTTCTTTGGACCAACGGGTTGAAAGAATTTCTCGTTCAACTATTGCACGGGGGAGAGGTTCGGTCAGAGTACTTCCTGGGCGAGGCTTCCCAGAAATCCACTCCTCTTTGAGATATAAGTATTGGACAGGGGATATATTGAGGTTTACCCGCTTTGTTCGGAACCGTGGGACCTTTCGTCGGATGTATGCGATACTCCGGCAATCGTTGACCATCTCACTTTTGAGGGCTAAAAGATTTTCATCTATTTTGGTCACCCTGCTGTTTTCTTTGGTCACTCCCTTGACATACTCTGACAGCTTCGCTAGGAATATAGGTAGATGTATGCTTTTGGCCATGTTTATACATATTGGTGTTATAGCCATATTCTTATCACAGTGTACTATGATAGTCCCGTTTTCCGTTAAGCCGAACGGGAATATTGCATCGAGGGATGGGTATATAGGGTTATAGCACTGCGGGGCTGCTGTTAATTTTCGACCGGAATACATATCGATATATGATATTCCAGGTTGCTCTTGGTCGGGAAACTTTGACCGAAGCCATGCTTCCATTCTAGTCATAATGTTGTTGACAATTGACTCGCTAGTCTTGCGCCCTTTGAAGTTTAGCTCTTGTCTGACCTTTCGTTTCATTCCTTCGAGTAGAGTTTGTTCTCCAGTTGAAACACCTTTGAATTTCCTTGGAGGATTAATGCATGCTTCGCAGACCAATAATCCTAGAAATCCATTTTGAAGACAGCTGCAATGAGTTAATTTTCCACAGCGACCACATGGATGAGACTGGTCACATGGCTCTAGGGGGTTAATGCCAGAGCGGTTGGCTGTACAAGACCCTGTTGGTTGCTGACCAGCGCGTATCTTCTTGTTTGCAATATCAACAGCCTTGCATATATCCATCCATGTATCAGTAAGACTGCCAGTACGTTTCCAGGTTGTATGGCCAATTGTAATGATCTCCTTAGCCCATGTAACATGGGAAGAGATGATAAAGAGTTCTGGTAGACCTGATGTATTTCGATGAACTGGGCTAGAGGGCCTAATAGAGCACACTTTAGTGTCTTGCGCAATTATAAATAGACCATGGTTGTTGTATAGGCGAGGATGAGAGCTGAACTCGTCTGACACAACTCTGAACCATTCCTTCAGGGACTCTCCATTGGTCAGTGGGCTTTTTCTTGACCACTTCTCAAGACAGAACCTCAGGAGCCTTTCAGCACGTTGAATATCACTGGTCATCGTCGGGCTCCATCCCCATTCTGGTTTGATGTTTGATGGGAATTGACCAGTTTCATCCGAGGATACCCATGTCCTGCGATTATTATAGCTGACCAATACTTTTGCGGTGGGAGGTTCAGCAATAATCTTTGTGGGTTGAGCAAATAACCCGAGGCGCCTGCAATCAAGAGTCTCACTATCAATATAGAAAAAATTCCCATAAATCCTACTTGGTTGAGGGGCCTAGTTAACAATTATAGGTGATAATATCATTGGCGGCAAATGTGGTAAGACGCTTGCCTGTGCTGCTGTAAATAAAGCGATACTTAAATTTAAAGTTGGACCCGGAAGCTTATATGGTAATAGTTGGTCGATTTGTGGCCATCTCTTGAGGGCATCTTGAACTTTATTGAATATCGTCTGAAGTTCATCGAAGCTGAAGACTCCAGGTCTGATGCGCATGAAATTTCTAATACGACCAGTATCAGAGCATCGAACTTTTAGCTCCTAGACTGGTCTGTTTGATGCATCCGGTACCATTTCAATTATTGGGTCATAATTTCTGTTTGGACGGACGTAAAGCTTTGGATTCTGATAGATAAAATCAAATGGATCCTCTCCCTGACCATCTGATATTGAAGGTGGCTGCACATGTGTAATAATCTTTATATGAGAGCGTAGATTTTCAAACTTTCTTTGGTAATGTTGATCCCGGCGGGTGAAATCAACGGAAACCTGACCATCTAAGGCTGTTCCCGTGGAAGAATGGCTCGTTGTATTAGTCCTATCATGGTCTGCGAGTGGCCAGGTATGCTCCGTGAATCTATCAGTGGTATTACTGATATCTGCTAGAGGTTGTTCGTCTAGTCGAGGCTCGATTTTTATCTGACGATCAGCTTGATGGTCAGGGCTAGAAGAGTCGCTTTTGATCTGAGAAGTGCTCTGAGGGTTGGATCTAAAAGGGTTCCTTTCTGGCTGAGGGGTAACCCAACGGTCAAAGCCATAAGGGTTAATTTCTGTTTGATGACCATCTTGAGGATTAGGGCTGGAAGGGTCGCTTGTATTCTGAGAAGTGCGCTGAGGAGGATTCGTTTCAAGTGGAGGGGTGTCCCAATCGTCAAAGTCGTAAGGGTCAATTCCTATCTGATGATTATCGTCAGGGCCGGGATCGTAACTTGAATTTGCCTCGGACGCTATTGTAGTATATCTTATTAGCATCCAGCGAGGCTGGTCAGGAACAAGGGGCTATGCAGGAAGATGTAGTAGCTTTTGAATCCTCGTCGGTCAGAGGAGGAGAACTAGCAGCACGCTGACGTCGCTTTGCACTTTCGATCGGGACGCTGGCTGTATCGAATGCTATTTCTGCAATCCTTTTGCTAGCCTTAGAAGCGGCAAGCCTGGTTGGTCGCTGACCAGCCATCGTGAGGTGGTTTGCATCAATAAACGCTTTTGGTCAGAGATGAACAGGAATTGACCACACGGTGGGATATGCATTTCAGAGATAGCCCTTAATATTTTACAAGGAAGGAGCATTGGCATCTACTATTGCTCCCTGCTTATACAGTTGGCAAGAGGTTATTGGGTTGGACCAGCTTGTACCTTCCGTCCCTAGAAATAGCACAGTTAAGGTGGAGTAGGGGTATGATTGCTATGATGTTGTTAGAAGGAAGACATCTAGAACCTCCTTGCTGTAAATTCTTCTTCTTCTTATCTTAATATTAATGTAGTATATGATATATCGTCTTCTGCACCGCTTAGGGAGTCCATAATACTACATAATATAAAATTAGAGCTCGGGATAATAGATTAACCCCAATAAGTCTACATGCAGTACAATTCAATGCCGGTAAAGCAGTCCCAAGGCAAGCGAAGCTTTTTTAAATCACTTATCTCAACGGAAGACAGGTCGGTCAGGTCCGCAGCTATTGCTTGTCACAGCAGCAGACAGGCTGGTCAGGGCCACAGCGACCATTCGTCTTAACGAGAGACAGGCTGGTCAGCTATGCAGCGATCGCTTTTCATAGCAGCAGGCAGCCAGGTCAGCTTCGCAGCAATCGCTTGTCATAACGGAAGACAGGCCAGTTAGGTCCGCAGCGATCATTCGTATTAATGAGGGATAGGCTGGTCATGCCCGTAGCGATTGCTTGTCTTAACGGCAGACAGCTAGGTCGGCAACGCAGCGATCTCTTGTTATGACGGACGGAAGACAGGTGAGTTAGCTACACAGCGATCGCTCGTCTTAACGGCAGACAGACTGGTCAGCGTTACAGATATCGCTTAAAAGTGAAAACAGATGAGATAAATAGCTGCAAAAGTAGTAGACCAGGCAGCAATAGGTGTAAAATACCTAAGCCAGAGGCATAAATTCTCTTGTAGTAATGTCTGAAGAGGGCCTCTATTATAATGCCATCACTAAATAACCAAGAAAGACTACCTAACGGAAGGCACTAATAAGGCCTCGTAAGTCATATGGTATAGCCTCTAGTTTTCTTACATAAAGAGCAGTATACTAGGTCAACTAGGCCTTTTTGACATGCTAGGCTTATATGCCTAGTTAAGAAATTAGTTAAAATCAAACAGATAAAGATTTATCGAGGCACGAGATGACTTTGTAGTTTGGAAAGAGTCTGTAGTTAAGAAGTCTTAAAAATGAGCTCTTAAATGTAGTAAGAAAGCGCTACTAGGAGCCCGTGTATCTTTGAAATACCTAACTAAAGAAAACCACCTTCCTATCTTTCCGTCCAGCGATAAATAGATTCTCTGTAGGCAAATTGTAAGTAATCCCTTAATACTAGGAGAGCTTGTTCGCATCCGTGGGTTGGTGACCAGCCTGTTATTACTGAACTTCAGCTGTAGGTAAGGTGAATATGCTAAGCATCAGATCTCCTAACTAACTCTTGTTATATGTGTAGAGCCACTGCAAATTATGGAGCCTTCCTGGAGCGTGGTCGCATCACCTTTCCCATTTAAGCTCAGACTTGCCTCACTTTCTCCTTACTCGTAAGACTGTGACCTCTATCTACCTCCACATTCTACTAATATTTTCAAGCACCTTCTCCTTCCTCCACCTTACGCTACAATTAATCATCTGGTCATTAATACTATATCGCCATACTTTTACAACCTTGTATTTGCCATTTTGCTCTCCTGGGCCTTGGCTTGGGTTGGTCACCTGCAACATGGCTGACCAGACAATACCGACCCTTGAAAACAAACCAGCTGCATCTTTGGATGTCAATCAAGTAGCACCTCGCCTGCCCGCAGTGGGCTCGCTATCCCCTCCACCTGACGAAGGAGCCATGATCTGGATCAAGTGGTCAGATATCTTTACTGAGACAGATAACGAAGAGGATACGAAGCGGGCATGGATGGTCTACCTTACATATCTCAGAGAAGGCATCAACTGGACCCCTGCTGACCACGTTGAGATGAGGAAGTATCTGGTTGTCCGACGGCTCTACCAGCTTAGGAACGAGAGGCTCATTATGCCGAACACTCATCAACTATATCGAGCAGCTAACCTCAGACAAGAGGACCTTACCCTTGCAGTTGGTCACTTGCTTACTACTCTTTACCCCTACTACCATGTTCACGAGTTTTGGGAATTATACAGAAGAGTGTACCCAGCTGTGGCTGAAGGGGTCAGAAGGAGCCGAAGACCAAGCGAGAAGAATCGAACAAGCGGAAGAGGAGAGATCACTGCTCTTAACAACGATAGCCTATCGGCTTTATCCCAGAGTATAGGTGTTGGGTCATATCTCGTCGAAATCCCTCCCCACCTACAGTGGAATGAAGAGCAATTAGGAAATTCTGGACCCTCAACCAACACGACCTCGTCTAGTATCCTACAACTTGGCTCATCCGCTCTGACCCATGACGCAGAGATGACCAACACAATCCAGTCTCTCGGTGCTAGTTACGGAGATGCTACGCCATCCGCTCCAGACGAAGATACAGAGATAACCAACACGACCTCGTCTAGTATCCTACAACTTGGCTCATCCGCTCTAACCCATGACGCAGAGATGACCAACACAATCCAGTCTCTCGGTACTAGTTACGGAGATGCTACGCCATCCGCTCCAGATGAAGATACAGAGATAGCCAATACGACTCTGCCTCAAAGTCCTGGTCACGAAGATACTGCACCACCTGCTCTAAGTGAAGATGCAGAGATGACCAACATGATCCCGTTTCTCGGCGCGAGTCAAGAAAATGCTGCACTGTCTGAAAATGCGGAAGTGGCTAATACAGTCCCGTCTTACAATTCTGGTCATGAGAACATCGCCCCGCAAAGCCCGGCTGACCAGCCTTTTCCCAACGCCACCTTCTACTCCCCTGGAAGAGTGTTCAACAACGCTATAAACCAGTTAAGGGGGGAAGGAGTTGACGTTAACTATATCAACCGGTCACTACCTATGCGAACTGCAGAGGCAACGAGGGAGGAAGGAGTTAATGTTAACTCCGCTAACCAGGCACCAGCTATCCTAAATTCGGGAACAATAAAAGATGAAGATCTTTCTCATGATGATGCGGAGCTCTTATCACTCCACGAAGGAGTTTTAAACAGCCCTTTCGTTATATCGAATCTATTTCGACGATTGTTTATATTACAACGAAGAATAACCCGACTCGAGGAAAAGGGGCATAATGACCAGACAAACGGAGATAAAGAGAGGTCAGCTTTCTTTGCTGAATTAACCGCGAATTACAATCAGCTCCGCACCGACCTGAACCAGCTAGTAGGACGAGTTGCTGGAGGAGAATTCTATCGAATCAAGGGGTGGGAACATTATGATAAAATGGTGACCAGGCTTGAGCGTCAAGTGAATAGATTTCTGAACGGTCAGATTCTTACACAACAAAATGCTGAGGCCCATTCGCTACAGGCCCCAGCGTCTCAGCCACCAGGGGTTGGTCCTGATCTCCCGACCAACCTGTGGCTAGCCTATGAAACTCAACGCAACCAACAGATTTCACAACGTCTATCGAAGAGGGTCCGAAAGTGTGAAAAGGACATTGCCGAGGAGCATAACACTGCTATTGATTTCAGAGTTGACCTCACTGCTAATGATAACATGGCAAAATCCCAGGGAGAGATAAATTCACGGGTTGTCAAGGCCTTGATATCCATCCTAGAGCGACCTAGGGCAGACGCACCTTCCGAAGCTGAGATGGAAAATTTGAGTGCTCTGGTCGATTGGCACCGTAGGCGAGACGGGTGAGACATGCTTGGTCATTTACTTACAATATGATTGGTCCGAAAACGATATGGGATAAAGCTCTGGGATTACATGGTCAATTTCGCGATGGGACGTTTTTGCTTCGTTTATTCTTTACCTTATTAGGCATGGGGCGGCTCTCTTATTTTCTGGGTTTTTTTTTTCGATCGTTGCTGGTCAGCTTGGCTGATATTCACTTAAATTTCGCCAAATATGCATCTTCAGGACGAAGCTTCTAGGAACGGGTCACCTTCAGTCGATTAGAATTATCATTAGCTTGGTCTATTGCTAGTTAGACCTTAACTTATCGTCGTCATCCTCCTCTCTGCCCATAAAGTTCATCTAAATCTGACCCGTTACACCCTCCGAGTTCACTTCACCCCAATAGATATACTTGGCGGTTCAAGTTAACCCAATAACCCTAGTGAGACCGAAACACAATGCAAGAAGCATTCACTGTGATCTCAAAGCCAAAGACTGGCAGGACCTGGCTGGTCAGTAAGCATCGGAGGTCAGGCCGCCGTCGAGCGCCAGTCCAGATTAATCGTTTTCAAGATTCATAATCTGCCAGGGCTTCGAGAGGTAGATTCTTGTACCCGTCGTGGGTTGAGCCTGAGGCTATGACGACGATGTCGGGGTAGGCCTCGTTGATGGCCTTGAGGAATAGGGGGAAGCGGTACTCCTGGTATGAGTCCCACCCGGCCGGGTATCCTGCGAGCCAGTCTTCGTTGCCGATCTCGACATATCGAAGAGGGAACGGTTCGGGATGGCCCAGCTCAGCGCGGACGGCGCCCCATTTGGTGTCGACTGAGCCGCAGATGAATTCAATCTCGTTGAGGCCATCGCTGATTACGGCGGGGAAGTCTTCCTCGGAGGTTAGGCCCCCGTCGAGCGCCAGTCCTGCCCAGACTCCCACAACTACAGAAACAACACGCTTGTCAGTTTTGCCATTCAGGTCCCCAGGGAGCTATCAGCGTGGACTAACCGATTTCAAGATCCATGTCTTCTGCCCACTCAAGATATTCCATAATACCGAGCCCGTGGGTTTGCTGGTAGCCCCAAACACCCTGGAAACCTGGGCGGTCCTTCAGGGGGCCGATTGTGTCTTTCCAATCCCAATATGTGGTGTTGGTCAGACCCTCGAGCATGTTACCGCCTGGGAATCGCAGCATCGACTACAGGAATAGCTCATGTTAGCCGACTGAAATTCTCTCTTGCTGAATCATAAACGACCGAGCTGGCTGCTAGCCAATTTACTGAGAACTCACCGGATGAAGCCCCGCAAGCGCTTCCGCAACGTCAACTCTCAGACCGTTCTTCCTGCCTTTGTATGTCGGCGGGAACAGGCTGATGAGATTGAAGTCAAGCGACTCCTCGCCCTCGGCGAGACCGGCAGGGTCAAAGAGCAGCGCAAATGTGTTGTTGCTGTTCGGCGCGTCCTCGCCGGGGGTCAGCTCAAAGGTGTGCTCAACCCACTCGCCCGCCGCGGCCTTGCTCTCGACCTCGACGCTGCCAAAGACCTTGTCGTCCTCGAGGGCGCTCCGCAGCTCCGCGGTGAAGACTCCCTCGTATGCGCCATAGACCCAGAACGTCCCCGTGTAGGCCTGCTGGCGAACGTCGATGCCCCAGTACCCGTCGTTGAAGAGGCCCACGGCCCCGGAGGAGTCGCTGCTGGGGGAGACGGTCACGGAGACTGGGAGGGCCTTGGACAGGGGAGTGTCCAGGCGGTTGAGGGCTAGGTTGGCGTTGTTGAAGGAGTGCCAGGCGTCGAGAGAGACCGGGAACGAGTCGCTGTATTGGAAGGCACGGTTGCGGATCAGCTCGGCGTAGATCCCCCCGTCCCCAGACGAATTGATATCCTCAAGTCTTTGTAAGTGAACTGGCATTAACCATTGACGAGAAGAGTGAAATTTACCTCGTGAAGAAAACCGTATTGATGGCCACTAGTAGCATTCCCGCCCGAGGAAACCTTGATCTCAAAGCTAAAGGCTGGCAGGATCTGACTGGCCAAAGCGGCCAACGTGAGCGACTTCATGGTTACTCGATAAAAAGGAAGTCCTCAAGCTTCTGTGTAAACACGGTGGAAAACAACCTGACGGCCCTTGCCCTACTTATAGCCAGGCTCCCCATCCGATCTCCGTACATCCCGTGAGCTCATACTTTCCAATTGGCCTACCGTTTCCGACTCTCTCTCCTCCACGAAAGAGCCCGCTGTCCATTCAGACTGCGTCGCTTCAGAAATCATCCAGGAACATGCACCTCCCGCCGGCAGAAGTGCTCGGCAGTTTTCCACCCCGGATAAGCTCGCCCCTCCGAATCTAGGAGGTCGCAACGTCGATCTTGGAGAGCCCGGTCCAAAAGGGCTGTTCTTGATGCGACATACGCCTACGCGCCGCCAGTCGATTCGTGCGCATACCTTTGTTCCTGCTTGCACGATGCTTGGTTCCCCCGCTTTGGTTCGGGACTTACCCACCCGCCTGCATGCAGGTTAATAAGGATGGGCCGCTCTGTTGATGTTGGGCCTGAGGAGCAAGCGACTGACATAAAACATGGCACACTAAAGCTCTTTTCATGCAAGTCAGGGACCTCATTTTCTTATTAATAATACTAAATATAATAATGAGTTAATTCTAAATTATTCTATAGTATTTAGCTTGATATTGTGTTTATTACTAGGTTAATTGTTTTGATATTATGTTAAGATTCAACGCTGGAGGTTCTGGGTGTGCCATGTTTTATGTCAGTCGCCTGAGGGGCTTGTTCGCCATCCTTATTTACCCTAATATGTGGAGAAGTTGGCGACGAGGTGAGCCAGGCTCGTCCCCTTGATTCGAGCGCTTCGCCCCAGCTGCCCCTACAGTCGCCCTGCAAGCCTTCGGGTTTGCGGTGTTCCAACGTACTGTGGAGTTAGCCCAGCATGGTAGAACGAGTAGATATGTTGCGGAAAATACGACGCTACAAGAGGTGGGAGTAATATGACGCAAGATATGGAAGCAACATACTACAAGGCACGACGAATGGGATGCTCCTTGACGGTTCAGAACGTGGATGAGCGTGCGCTATTCACATGTGGATGAAGAACGAGGAGTGACGACGACTCTATACAACTGCTTTTTCTATTTTCTAAACTGGTCGGTTCTCGAAATGCATCCAAGAAACAAACGAGCGTTCTCCATATATCTATCGGAATCGACATCTATGCCGCAAAGGAAATATTAATGAGTAATATCTCGAAACAAGACCTAAGACGAGACTTAGAGCTCGAGAAGAGCCTTGGCACCAGGCTCGCTGCACACGTAGATGACATCGTGTGAGTTGGAAAAGCCATTGAACTGCGTGGCCGAGCACTTGGTGTAGGCACCCATATCCTCAAAGTAGAGCCAGTCGCCGACGTCCAAGACGGGGTCGAAGCGAATGCTCTCCGAGATGCGGTCGATGCCGTCACAGGTTGGGCCCCAGACAGAATACTCGACGCCCTCGCCAGCGGGAACAGAGTTGGCATAGGGTGTGTTGTATAGAGTGCGGCCACCGGTGCGCAAAATCTTGGCAACGGGGTTCTGGTGATCGAACATGATGCTCGAGAAATTTCCGTAGACGCCATCATTGACGTACACCATGTAGCCCTTGCCATCGAGGGTAGGATCCTCAACGGTGCGGCGAGCAATGATGTTGCACGCAATAGTAAAGGCAGAGTACACGTAGAATCGTCCGGGCTCCGCAATGATGTTAACATCACTATGAGGAGGGAAGAACTCGTTGAGCGCGCTGTCAAGAACGGCGGCCATGGCCTCAAAAGTTTCACCACAGAAACCACCTCCGACATCCAGGGTTCGGAGAATAAAGCCGTAGTCGCGGGCCTTCTGGAAGACGTTGTGGGCGTCACGGACAGCCTTGAAGAAAGCCATGGGGTCCGAAGCGCCAGATCCAACGTGGAAGCTGACGCCCACAACATTGAGGCCGAGGTTCTTGGCGAGAGCAAGGAGGCTCTCGGTAGTATCCATGGCGGCACCAAATTTCATGCTGAGACGGCACAAGCTGGACTCGTCATCAGTCATGATGCGAAGGAAGAGCTCTGCATCGGGGAAGAGCTTGGCAATCTTGTAGAGCTCATCGGCGTTGTCAAAAGTCATCTGCTTGACGCCAGCAGCTTTGACGTAACGAACATAAGAGTTCGTCTTGCAGGGCTGGGCGTAGATGATGCTCTCGGGCTTGACGCCCATCGAAAGAGCCAGCTCAATCTCCGTCTTAGAGGCGCAATCAAAGCCAGTGCCAAGTGCCGAGAGAAGCTTGATGACCTTACGGTCGGGGTTGCACTTGACGGCTACGAATCAATGGTTGGTCAGCTCAATTGAGGAAACAATGGCATGGTTGTTTGAGTGTGCTCACCATAGAAAGGCCTGACGCGAGGAAGATTCTTCTTCCAGCGAAGATGCTGGCGATAGACATCTCCTAAGTCGGCAACATAGAAGGTATCTTCATCGCCAGGATCACACATTTCATGGTCCACAGCTTCCACCCGCTGGTGGAGAGCCTCACCAATCAACTGCTTGGGGTCGATAGCATCATTTTCCTGATGAAAGCGAAGAGGTTCACCGATAAGATGAGGTTTCTTCACAAACAAATGATTGTTTGTTTGTACATGATGATAATCAAGAGTAGCAGTTGCCAACACCATATCCTAGGCTTTTCGGGCGAAGACTAGGCGAGAGAAAAATTGAAGGGGTGGTGTTCAAAGGGGGACGACTGATTCGACCTCTACTAAGAAAGCTTGTTCGAAGTAGCAGCACAACAACACAGGAGAGTGTTGTTAATGAGACAAAAAGTTGGGCACGAGCACTTGGCTATGGGCAAGTGTTAGGGTGGTCGAAAGCAGTAGCAGACAGTCCCCTCGATGGATTGGCGAGGCCTCCTCGACTCTTCCTCAGCGAGAGGAAGAGACACAGGTTCCCTCCTATGCGGCAGCTGAGATGGTTGGGGAAACAAAAGGTACGGTGGTGGTCGGTGGCAAGAGCCGTCGCCGGTCAAGAGAAGATATTCGACAAGTTTAGAAGACCTCAGCAGCGAGTGCGGGAGGAGGAATGGCGTTGATGATGTGGGAGGTCTTGAGCAGGCTGAAATCTTTGTCACTGACGAGAACCGTGATGACGGCGGTGCCTTTGAGACGACCAAAGGCAGTCGGGAGACGGGGATAGGGAGCTCTGTGGACCTAGTCAGCAAGTGATGTTCGTCACGTCACCGAGAATATAGCAGTATAGCAAGCAAGACGAGCCACATGAGGCCTCCGAGGCTCTGTGTGACCTCAGCTGCGGCTAGTGATCACACTCTCGTCTCTCCACCAGACGCCCAACGCAATACCAGCGATGCGAGGAACGCCCGCAGGAAAGTAGATGAGGTGACGGCAGCTCATGTGGCATGTCGAGTGGCAAACAGGCGGCAAAGGCTCACGTACCGTGTGATGAAGCACAGAGCTATGGGAGCGGTTTGAAAGCGATTCGCAACTCGTTTGCGAAGTTGCGACGGGCTGGAGACTGCTCGTTGGACAGAGCTGTTGATCGGTCGAATTGGTTGTAAGCGCTGGTTTGGATTTTGTTTGTACTATCAAGATGATAAAACGCTGTGGGCGGGCGGTTGGCGGTGGATGGAGGGGGGCTTGAGCAGCCTTTTTATTTACTACGGCACCTTACCTAGACCTGTCCCGGTGCTCTCCTGCTCCATGGCAGGAGGAGCTAAAAGCTTCTGAAATTTTTCGCCGAATGACTGGGGTGGTGTGTCATGTACATGCATTTACATGCAGCCACCCGCAGAGTGTCAGGTACCCTGTACAGCTCGCATGTCCCGCCCACCACCACGAAGCAGCCACCACGGACGAACCTGCCACATTATCAGGTACCGACCTTGCGTGCTCAATTTTTCATCGCCCTGTTTCCATACACAGCCCATCCATCATCATCATCCATCCATCCTCGAGCTCCAGCCACATCAAACACACCTCGCGCGTTCCCAACCTGGCCCGCTCTTTCGACCCGACCAGAGCTTCAGACCCGCCAGCCTTGCGACTAGCCCTGCCGTCTGAAAGCTTACCTAGCTGTTAGACGGTGTGAGGTCCTGCTGCTATGTGCTCCCCTGATGATCAATGATGCAAGCCCATTGACTTTGGAGCGGGAAAATCGTTGCCTTTCGGAAGCGGGCACATCCATCGGGTGGGCGATGCACGAAGCGGGTCATGCAGCAAGCCTGCGGATTGACGTGTCCCAGGCAGATCTGCCCAATCGGCGAAACTCCTTTTCCATTTTCTCCTGCCTCTAGTCTCGCTAAAAGGACCCGGTCCAGACTGCTTATTCCCTGCCCTGTTCCCTGTATCCGCGTTGCCATCGCCTCTCCTGCTCACCTCCTCCCTCGCCGCCTCATCAGGTGATGGATGAAATGAGCCGTCAAGTTGTAGAGTAATTATGAGCCGTTATGAGCGGAGAAAATGATTTAGATTTGACAATTGACAGTGTATTGCCTCGGAATACTTGCCATTGGCGGTCAATAACGCAGCGATACCGGCCACGGACTCCAGAATAAGCATTATACCGCTCGAGCGTATCAACTTCAATGTCACCCGGTTGCTTGCATGGGAACATGCCATCAGTCCTCTAGGTTTCGCGAGAGGCCAACCGGAAATGGAACTGAGACTGAAAATCATCCTCCCGGCCTTTCAGCGAGCAGTAGCTCCACTTCACCGCGTCCAACAATTGGAGCTGTCCGCTCATCTATCACCACCACGACGTTACGTATGCACGCTTTACCCTCAACAGTGAGGATTTGGCTAGCAAGTCATTTATGAATTACTGTCATTATGAGCAAGACAAAACTCTACCTCCCATGGTCATGCGACCAACTTCCTAACTTGTCCCATGGATCGCAACCGTAGCTCCTGTCGGTGAAGTAAATGTGCGCCGTGAACCATAATTCGTGGGCCGCTTAACTCTACCGCTGTCGGAACAGCGATCAACGACTCTCTAAAAACAGCCATCCGATCCATCGGTGCATGAATGTTACCTACCTCCGAACAGAGGTGGCATTCGGTACTCGAGGGACGAGCCAAGGATACAAATGCCGGCGTATAGACTACGTACCGGACCTGGGCATTAGCGTCTTTGCGTGATACTGGCCGATGTACCTCGACTTTCTATGACGTAGGCGGGGTACAACGCCCATGTATCTCTCGCATATCCATCAGGTACCGCCACCTCGGGCACGACACCCTACCTAAGATGGGCAAATCGGGGGCCAATCTTTTGTGAAAATATGTACTCAGCTCTTTAGTCCAGATATCCAAGGCTCAAGGAGTACCGGCTCTGAGAGAGCGAGGTCAAACAGTACGCTACAGGAAAGCACCCGAGATCCACCCCGTCTGCGCGCCCTCGAACCCTATCCGCTTGGTGCTCCGAAGAGCTCCTCAGCCAGATAGGAGGAAGACGACCACACAGGCGTGATTGAAATTGGGTCATGCAGGCGCCATTTGATGGCTTTATTCTTGCGTTGCTCTGTGGTCTCCCTGCCACGGAGAGTGTAAAAGGCAGGGAGACGTATCGTATCTGAACGCGTGTGTAAAGTTGCCCGCCAGGTCCTCACAAATGCGATGGCTGCATCATCCCGACATGCTCCTTCTTTTTTTCATATATACTACATGTGAGCCGAGTGCTTCGTTGCTATATTATACAAATATATCCGTCTATAATGTCGTAGATCGTATATGTGTGTCGTTAATCCATATGAATGGCTCTGTCAGACCTACTCAGCGCTGACATCCATCTCCTTGACGACCCACTTGCCGTCAACCCAATCTTGCTTCTCGCCCAGGAATGCAGTCCGCTCCTCTCCCTTTTCAATGGCTTCGACAAGGTACTTGTTTGCCACCTCTTGGACCTGCGCCTTGGTCACATCGAGGAGCTGTACTCGCTTAGTTTCTCTCATCTCATTCGTGATGCCAGACAAGAATTTGCCCATGCCTTCTGAGTTGACGGCCTTTGGCGCATCAACGCTCTGGAAGATGGAGATCTTGGCTTCTTCGATGTCACGGTCAGACCACTGCTTCTCCGATGCCCAGCGTCCTGCATTGCGCATGATGCCCAGCGTGTTCTGGGGGTTCGGGTCTCTGTAGGAGTAGAAACCAAAGAGACCGTCCAATGCACGCGAGTACGCTCCACCTCCATAAGCGCCGCCCTTTTCGCGGATCTCGTGGTGAAGATGCTTGTGGGTGAGAAGCTGTGAAAGGATCTGCAAGGGGGCGCCGTCTGCTGAGGTATACGAGGTGGTTGGGATAGAAAGGCCTCCGTAGTAGACCTGGTATGGGAGAGGGAAGAAAGTCTTGCTATCTCGAGGAAGTGGCTGTGGCGTCTGTCTTGGGGGAGACCAAGCACCCCCAGGGAAGCTGCCGAGGAACTTTTGAAGAGAGGCCGCATTGCTGCTTGAGCTTTCCGAGCCGCAGGTAATAGCTGTTCGCATCTTCCCGCCCGTCAAGGCAAAGCTCTGGATCTGCTTAAGTTTTGAGATGACGTCCTCATATTGGTCCGACTCGGGCCGACTGGCTAGGGAGGTAATCAGTTTCACCTGGGATAAACCCGAGACTTGCTGCCTCAGCCAGGCACTTCGAACGAGAGTCGATTCGGCGTATCCCATAGCGAAACGATGCCCAGACGATGCGATGTCGTTGACCACACCATCGGCAGACGCCTGCAGCAGCTGCCTGATTCGCAGCGCCGCCTCCGGGCTGTCAAAATCGGTGTCCACAATAAGCTTCCTTAGTAAGTCAAACATGGCAGGGACGTTTCGATCCAAAGCCATGCCAGTGAGGATGATCCCTTCACTGGAAGCCTGGAAATCTGTGGGCGAAGGTGTTGAGTGGTATCCGACGGAGATTCCACCAGTCTTCAGCTTAATAAGATCCTCCAACTGCTCCATTGTCATGTCCTTAGTGCCGAGACGCATGATACTATCAGTGAAGAGAGGAATCAGCTGCCTCAAATCATCTGGCAGATTCTCCAATGTGTTGATGGCTCGGAAGTAGGTGAGGCCGTTTGTGGGCGCCTCGTACCACTGAATGGGGACGCTGTCAACCGCATCATCACGCAAGACGGCAGAGTCTTTAGACCTTGGAATATCCTTGACGTAGACGGTTGGCAAGCAGCTCAGATCCTCTGTGTTGGTCTTGTTCTGCTCCACCAACAGATCCTGCTCCTGTTGCTCAAATCTCTCCCGGGCCTTTTCTTCGCTGCCAGCCTGCTCCACCGCTTGGTTAATTTTGGTGGCCAGACGGTCTTGCTCCTCCTTGACCAGCTCCTCGCTGAAAGTTGTAGATGGCGCCATTGTGAAAGTGAAGGTGTTGTCGTTTAGGAAGTACTTGTCAATGAGTCCCTCAAGATACTTTCCTTGGGCCAGCTTTTCTTGAAAGCTCGTGACAGTGTCCCTCCATGCGAGAGAATCAAAGGGGTCAACGCCATTGAACCACTTGGGCTTGATCCGGTTGAGCATAGAAAATCCAAAGTTCGCTGTCTTGTGCTTGAGTGATAACTCCAGTTGGTGCAAAGAACCATCGATCTTTGTCTGGTCGAAGCCGTTGTCTCGAACCTCCCGGAGAATTTCCTGCACCTTGCCCTTCAGCTTCGGGACATCTGCCTCCTGCACACCGGTCAGACCAATGGAAAAGATACCACGCTTCGCTGAGCTATCATATCCGGCATTTGGGCTCCAATCAGCGCCCATTCCAGCTTCAATCAAACCACGATAAAGAGGCGAGCCATATCCATCCATGAGCAGTGTTGAAAGCAGAGCAACCGAAAATGATTCCACAACGTCAGTGGTGTCTCCGGTGATCCACGACACAGAGGTCTTGAACTGACGATCTGCATCAACTAAAGGATCCAACGGCCCGTTAAGCGTAACATCGCTGGGTCCCTTCAACTCGACAGGTTCATGGATCTCCCCATCCACGTGGATTTTATCAAATGCTTGCAGACGAGTATCGACTTCTTTCAAGTGATCGGCAAAAGGCATGTCTCCATAGCTAAAGATTTTGGCGTTGCTCGGGTGGTAGTGCTTGGCGTGAAAGTTCTTCAGTTGCTCGTAGGTAAGGTCGGTGATCTTCTGTGGGTCTCCTCCAGAGTTGTTGATATCAGGGAAAATGTAATCCTGGAAACGGATGTAATACAGATAGCCAGCATCGGACATCTGGCCCTTCATTTCGTTGTAGACCACACCCTTGAACACGAGCTTTTTGCTTTCCTTGTCCTCAGCCAGCGGGTTCTCCGGACCAATGCGCCATCCCTCTTGCGTGAAGTCGGACTTCTTGAGCAGCGGATGCAGGGTAGAGTCGAGGTAAACCGACATGAGGTTCTTGAAATCCTGGGCGTTTGTTGTGGCAAAGGGGTAAAATGTATGATCAGACGCAGTAAATGCATTCATAAAGTTGGAGAGCGTTCGTGGAAGCATCTTGAAGAAGGGATCCCGAATAGGATATCTACCATGGCGGTTAAGGTAAGCGTAACTAAGCAAAATAACCAGAGGCCGTTCACTTACTTCTCGCTTCCACAGAGCGTCGTGTGTTCCAGGATATGGGGGATGCCAGTATCATCCGGCGGGTTGGTCTTGAACCCAATGGAGAAGACATTGTTGCTGTCTTCGCGAGCAATGTGAAGATAGTCGGCACCTGTCTTCTCATGCTGCAAATGCAGAGCGGTCAATTCCAGTTCCGGAACATGTTTGGAGCGAAGGAGTTTGAAGCCATGAAGCGAATCACCAGGCTTGGGGTATTGCGCCAGCTCCGTCACGGCTTTGCGAGCCGCGTTTGCTGTGTTTCGAAGCATGGCTTCAACAAATTGGCATGAAGTACAGCCAGGGGTGCAAAGGGGGGAAAAGAAGAAGTAAACGTCACAAGAACAGGGTTCTGATAGTAATTACACAAAGTTGAAGGAAGCTAGCTTCCAAACTGCATCGACCAGTAAAAAAGCCGATGACGCTGCAAGATTTACAGGCTGCAGAAAATCCCCGGACTTGAGAAGTGGTGCTGAGTAATCGCTGGTGGAGAGCTAGCCGCTGGGGCTTTCGAGTTAGCACAGTATCATACCCTCGCCCACTCCGCCGCGTGTGGGCGCTAACCCACTAACAGCTGCGTTTCCCGTTGGCCACCATCACCACGAGAAAAGTGGTAGGGAACCGAGCGGCTTCTCGCACTGCAAGAATCCACAGCCCAAGTCCGTGGTCCCCGAGTCGCACATACTTGACCTGCAGCCTCGTAACACAGGCAGGGCACCTACCGAGGGCTCGATCGATTCGGTAAGAAGAGGACACAGGGCGCCACCGAGGCTCAAATGGCAGCGTAATAGCCCACCGAAAGTCTAATATGTCGGGGTCATCCAGGTTCACAACGTTTTAATTCGCCTCGATCCCGGTTGCGACGACCCTCAATCGCGGCCAGAGTCGGCACGCTGGGACCTTTGGTCACTGTTTTACGCCTTACTACCCCTCTACCGCCCTACATACTTTCCATGTAGCCCTAGGGCTGCACTCTGGTTCTAGTCTCGTGACTCGCAAGCAGTTTACAGCGTCGCAGCAATGCCTGCCAGTCATGTCGAATCGGCTCTTCTCAACGGCCATGATGATTCTTCGGCTCCCTCCGTAGTGCCGCATAGGAAGAGTGGTGCAGGAAAAGCGAAGAAGGCCCCGGCCAAGTCCACCACCGATGAAGCGACTCGACTACTCCAGCAGCGAATTTCGCAGCTGGAACAGGATGCCGCCGGGGAGAAGGATCAAGAGATGGAGATCGGTTAGTCGATGCCACCGGGCCTCGAACGCCTTGTCGATGGCAGCGCTGCGTTGCGTTTAGTGCTGACGTGCTGCTCTTTCAGAACGAGAGGTAAAACGAGCAAATCGCGACCTACTTCAAACAGTGTCGAAAATGGATAATATGCAAAAAATCGACTACTTGACAAAGCGATCGAGCGAGCTTTTGGCCGACATGAGGCGGTTGGAGAAGGAGAACCAGAAGAATCGAAGGCAACGAGACAATCTGCAGAAGGAGCGGGACAATGGACGCAGCGAGTTGAGCAAAACGGTCGGTCTCAAAGAAAAGCTAGAGAAGCTTTGCAGAGAACTCCAGCGGGATAACAATAAGATGAAGGTCAGCACGGTGCGCACACATTGTGGCTTGCCATTGGTGCTAACGACGGGGCCTCATAGAACGAGAACAAGGAGCTGCAGACCACGCAGAAGCGCAATACGGTGTCATGGGACGAGAAGTACGCCACGTTACTCTCCAAATTGGAGGGGTACCAAGAAGAAAAGGATACTCCCCAAAGGCAGGTCGTGGATATGGAAATGGAAGAATTGTCAGTGCTTAACCACTCATCCTGGACTAGCAGAACTGATTGTTCAACAGATTCCGTGTCCGGTTCAAGTCCTTCATCGATCAGTACGAACTCCGTGAGCTGCATTTTCACTCCTTGATGCGAACGAAGGAACTCGAAGTACAATATCATATGGCACGAGCTGAGCGCGAAAAGAAGGTGGCCGAATCAGAGGGGACCAAGGCCCGCCATCTCCAAGCACAGGTCCAAGCATTCACCAAGACCGAGAATGAGCTCCGAAATCAATTGAACGTTTACGTGGATAAATTCAAACAGGTATGCAGGCCGGCCCATGAACATGCAGTCCTGACTAATGCCTCAGCAGGTCGAAGACACCCTGAATAATAGCAACGACCTGTTTCTGTCGTTCAGGAAGGAAATGGAGGACATGTCGAAGAAGGGCAAACGACTTGAGAAGGAGAATGAGAGTCTAAAACGTCAGAAGGAAGCCACAGCCGCCAATATCATTCGCATGGCCGAGGAACGCCAGGACTGGAAGAAGAAGACGGAAGCCGCCGAGAGGAAATCGGAAAAACTCATGAGCATTATCCAAGCGATGCAGCAGCAAGGCAGGTCGGTGCCGCCAAGCATGGCCAGCACGATGGAGAGTTGTTTCTCTGACAGTCACGGAGGGGGCGAAGGCGACGACGAGAGCGACTACTCCGAAGACGGCGAGGAGGATCTCAGCGAGTTCGACGACGACACTGAAGAAGAGACGCAGCCCACTGAACAGGCGCCGCCTGTCACCTATGGACCCGAGAGGCCACCCCAACAGCAACCCAAGGCCACCACTACCGTCAACGGGCACTAGGAGACCGTCGATGGGGTTGGTGCTGTGGGCAGTTGGGCCGTCCAGGATTTGTGCGCCGAGTTTTCACCGGAGCAGATTGACAAAGAGCTGGACCAGCTCAGTCGGAACCCAGCCTTTATACAAGGACTTGAGAATAATTTGGGGAGGCATCTTCCATCAGGGATGCCTCGACCCGACTTCACGGCAATGCTACCAGGACAGCGATATCGCCTGCTCAGAGCCCTGATACGGGCACACTGTCCCCAGATGTTCGAGCCTCGCTCTAAGGAAGGGGTTTGATACGCTGGAGCACTTTGTTTAAACGCACCGGTTACTCTGTCCAAGGGTACTCACCTATATATATATTATAGATATATTGTGCTCGTCGTGTTTGTTCGCGTTCGTTCTACTCAGCTCCATGTTTTAGTAGGCTTAAGAAAGCTCCTTCATCGCGTGTGTAATAGGGCCGGCTCACGTGCATGTTATCAAATTGACAAGAAAGCTGCAATGTCGAATCCAGGAATGGTCTCCATTGACGGGCAAAGGCAGGCCAATATAGACTTTGGAAGGCATACGAAACGTAGATGCGGGCAATCATCAAAGATTGCTGTAATCCATCCGGGAAGCTGTGAGGGGCATACATAAGTACCTCCTAGTAGCGCTTGGTGGTATTCGACCGAGTTGGCAGCATCATCTTTCGGGGCTGTCCAATCCCAGGGCAGCGAACACTGATGGGTATGCGTGCCCAGTGTTTACTATCAATTAGAACTGTTAGGGTATTAGTATGTAGGTAAGGCAGGTAGGTAAAGAGGAATCCATTCAATTGCTGAACAGTGACGCCTTTTACCAGTCCCTTCCTACACTCCAATGGATGTTACCTAATTTAGAAGTCGGTGCCCTGCAGCCCACCCACTGGCAGCGTCCGAGTAGCGTCATAGCCCAAGAGGTAGCAGGCGCGTGGCGCGTACTCGTACCTAATTATGGCCCGGCTGACTGAGAGCTGTCTGCAGGAAGAATTTAAGGCCACCTCGCCTTGTCTTGGCTACGGGCAACTTCCCGCTCTCCTCCATCATCCTCATCATAAGCTCAGCAATCATGGACTTCATCCAGCGCATTGCCAGTTTTCTGGACAGGCCATTGTTCCCCTGGAAGTCCATCATCACCACTTTCTACATCGGCCACTATCTTTTCGACACCTACCTGACCTCCCGCCAGTATCGCGTGCTCCAGCGCAAAGCTCCCCCCGCCGTCGTCGCCAAAGAAATCACCCCCGAGAACTTCGAGAAGTCCAGCGCTTATGGCCGCGCCAAGGCCAAATTCAGCGTCGTCGATGGCGCCCTCGACCTTGTCCAGAATCTCGCAATGATACAGTTTGACGTTTTCCCCAAGCTCTGGTCCTTGACCGGCGATCTGCTTCTTAAATGGGCTCCCGCGCGCTTCACGGGCGAGATCAGCCATTCTATTGTCTTCCTCTTGGGCATTCTCTTTTTCCAGCAGATTCTGAACATCCCCTCCCAGCTTTACTACCACTTTGTTGTCGAGGAGAAGTTCGGGTTCAACAAGCAGACCATTGGCCTCTTCTTTACCGATCTCGTCAAGACCAATCTGATCACGGTTGTCCTCCTGCCCCCCATTACCGCCGCCTTCCTCGCCATTATCCAGTGGACTGGTAACCAATTCTTCTTCTGGCTGTTCCTCTTCACCGGCTTCCTCCAGATCTTCATGCTCGCCGCCTACCCCACCTTCATCGTCCCCTTGTTCAACAAGCTCACCCCTCTTCCCGACGGTGAGCTCAAGACCGGGGTCGAGAACCTTGCCGCCAGTATCAAGTACCCTCTGTCCGACCTCTACATCATCGATGGAAGCAAGCGCAGCAGCCACTCCAACGCCTATCTCGCTGGCCTGCCATGGAAGAAGCACATTGCCCTCTTTGATACCCTGGTCGACGACTGCACCGACAAGGAAATTCTAGCTGTTCTTGGACATGAACTCGGCCACTGGCAACTTGGCCACACCACCAAGACCCTCTGCGTTTCTCAGGTACGTGCCCCGTCTCCCTCCTCAAGTCTCCAACTCCTTTATCGATTTTGTTGCTAACCTCTTCCCTTTTATTATGGGTGACAGGCTCACATGCTCTACATTTTCTCTCTCTTCACCTTGTTTGTTGACAATGCCTCTCTGTTCTCCTCCTTCGGCTTCCACGCCGAACGTCCCATCATCATCGGTTTCCTCCTCTTCAACGACGCCCTCGCTCCCTTGGACATGCTCGTCAAACTTGGCATGAACTGGGTCATCCGCACCCACGAATTCCAGGCTGATCAGTATGCTTGCAAGCTTGGCTACCGCGATGAGATGGCCCGTGCTCTTCTCAAGACTCACATCAAGAACCTCAGCTCTTGCGATGCTGATCCCGTCTATGCTACTTACCACTACACTCACCCCCACCTGACTGAGCGCCTCCGAGCCTTGGGCTGGAAGGGAACTGAAATGGTCAAGGGCGGTGGCTTGGACCTCAATGAGAAGGAGAAGAAGGACGAGGCTGAAGTCAAGGCCAGCGGTCACGACGAGTTGTAAAATCATTAACCATGTATTGGTAGCTAAGTGCTGTTGTGTTGGAATAGCATTAGCAGGGTGACGAGTTCTGACTAAAAAAAAGGAGGGTTCGGTCAAAAAGACCAGGGAAGGGAAGGATGCAAGGGCGAACCCAATTCGGTGTCAATCGGTAATAGTTATCAGATCGGGTAAATTCTTAGACAAGGAAATTTTCTCTGAGTTTAAAAACAAGACAGGGGGCGGTGGTTCACACACTTGTTTTCGAAGAAAATGAGTGCTATCCGGTTCCTTGTTTATCTAATTGCCTTTTCCTGGGATGTATAAGCACATTCCAAACCGCTGCCAGTGGACCGGTAGTCGTTTCTCGCGATGAGGCGTCCGCGACTGAGATGTCTTTATCTAAATATCCCATCTAGTCCTCCTCCGAATCACCTTCGGAATCTCCGTCCTCATATTCACCCTCCTCGTCCTCTTCGGATTCCTCTTCATCTTCGTCGTCATAACCAGTCTTGAATCCGTAATCATCGTGAAAGTGGCTCAGTTCGCGGGTCTGAACTTTGTATCCCATACCCTTGAAAGCTGTTTCCAAGCCCTAGACAAGCGAAAGTTAGCATGGTGCTTCAAACCAAACCCCCTTATGATCTCAAACATACCTCCACCATCAATTTAGCGCATGTGATGACCACGTTGCTCTTTCCGGGTTCGAAGCAAGGCAATATCATCTCAGTCATGATTTTCTTGATTTCGTCCACCGTCACGTTGCGGACACGCTTCAGGATGTCCTTATTCCAGTCTGTGGGCAGATCGCGAATCACCGACTGCACAAAATTTTGTTGAGCTGCACTAGGCATAGTGGACTGTTCTTCGGCAAACATGGTGACAATTCCACTAATGGCTCCTTCGAGGAGATGCTTATCGACCTCGACCTCGGAATTCGCAATTTTGCGGATACAGTCCCGAGAGGCAATAATAGCCTTGGAAGCATCAGGTGAACGGTAGACCCTGTATGTCAAAGTACCCGAGTCTACACTTCGAGAGAAGAAGACTCCATACGCGTAGCCAGCGCCACGAACAGCATTCCAGAGAGGGCCTTCGACAGTCTCAAGGTAGGCAATAGCAACCATGATGGAAGGGAGCCTTGGGTCTGAGTATGATAGCATTCCTGGCGAAGTGCTAACAGTAAATGAGCTCTCAAGGGAGGTCATGGGCACAATGATCGCTCCAACGGAGCCTGGGTTCTTTCCTTCTTCGCTCAGCATTGATGATGTCTTGTAGATAGGTACCATCTCGTCCTTGGCTGTGAGTGATGCGGAAAGCACATCCCATGAGGCAACCGGGTCGGGAAGGGAAGCCACATTAGCGGTGACAAGAAATCGCATGTTCTCGAAGGTGAAAAGGGACTTTCGGAGGTCGTCAAACCAGCCCAGAACCTTCTCGGGCTCCTTTTCGAGGACCTTCTTGAGGCGTTTGAGATATACAGCCTTGACTAAAGTGCGCCTAGCAACTGGCAATGAGGAGTGGTCAAGGTGAATGGCAGCATCAATCTCGTTTGACATTCCTCTGCCATCGCGCTTGCTTTCCGGAATATCGGCAATTGCTTTGGAAATAGCGGCCTTGATTCGTTGAGGGTCATAGACAGCGTCAAACGCCAGTGCTCTCAGCCACTCGATGGCAGCCTTATATTTGTCGGGCTCAACCGAGATTGATAGAACCATGCTCCCTGCATCTCCCAATCCACGAGCAGATAAGCCATAGCTAATTGTATCACGCTCAAGCTCCATGACTACCTGTTCAAAACCAATAATCTCGCCATCACGTTTGATGGGGGTATTGAAGAAGTTATCGGTAAACATTGTGGTCAAAGGCTTCAACTCGACCGGTACTTGTGTAGTCCCGATATGGGCGGTGATGTGCACAAAGTTGGAGGGCACATCCTCGAATTGGACGAATACGGGGAGTTTTCCTTCTGGTGCCTGGTCAATCACCTTCTGTGCAGGGCCAGTACCGAGTCCAATGGCCCTGGCGTGTCCAGAGCGAGCTGTGTCTGACTCAATAAAATGAATAGAGTCGGTACTCGGGACACTCCATTGGTCTAGCACAGCAGGAGGAATCGGTGCATCATTATGACTCTTTGCCGACTCAAGTCGTTCACCCAATTTCTTAATCCCATCTTCTCCAAGGTCCTTCTTGCGCGTCTCAACACGAGCCTTCTCCTCAGCCTTCATCTTTTCGGCAAGCGCAAGCGATGGCTTTCCGAGTACCGAAACGTGTTTGGCATCAGCGAACCAAAACCGAATGAACTCGCGCCAAGTATCATCTGTCCACTTCTCAAGCACATCATACTCGTCCAAAGACTTCATATCTTTGAGAGATGATCCATCGCGTTTACCAAAGAGATAGTCTGTGATAATATTGGTTGCGTAGTAGGACTCCGAAACTTCAGCATGGAACTTGACTCTCCTCTTCTCCCTGAGGATGCATTCCTTCATGTAGTTCATATCCAAAGGTTTCGAAACAACTTCTTTGAGAAGCTCAAAAAGACGCTTCTCGACGAATTCCAGCTTCTCTGTCGCAACACCAGTAGGTTGAAGCCAGATTACGCTATTAGGACGAAGGTCGCACCAATATGAGACAGAGCTAGCAAGCTCCTCCTTCTCCACCATGATGTTTTCCAATATGGACACAGATGAGCCGCAGAGATATGTCAAGACGATACTCACAGCAGAAATATCAGTGATATTCATGCAATCTGGGCCGAAGAAGCCGACCAGAATCTCACCAACGGATTCATCCTCTTCGGGGAATTCAGCTGTGGTAATGACAGTCTCCTTGAGGGGCTCTGGCTGGGCAGAGTCGATCCAGGGTCTGGACATTGAAAAGGGAGAGAATCAGCGAACTGCAGTGAGAGGTAGTTTTTATTAGAAGCATCAACTTACCGCTGGAAAGGAGAATCGAGGGGTGGGATTTCGTCCTTGATACTCTCTTCAAACTCATCGAGAATCTTGAGGAGATCTTCATGATTGGCCTCTCCAACGATCACAAGACAAAGGTTGCGGGGTTGATACATATCCTTGTGGAACTGACGAATGCGCTCGGGGGTCAACACGCGGAGAGCCTCCGTCATGCCACCAGTCTCGTATCGGAATCCGACATTGTCTGGGTACAGGATTCGGCGGGCCTTGAGATCCATTATCTCCGAGCTCTGGAATTGAACGGCTTGCATTTCCGAGTAGACGACACCAGCATCATTGCCTTCGCCGTCAATGTGCCAAACTTCGGTTGTGACAGCATCATCAGTGATGGTAGGTAAGAGCACATGCTCCAGGTAAAGCGGAAGGATCTGAGCAAATCCGTCCCATCCAGCAGTGTCAATGGTATAGGCAGTGTGATCCGTAGCTGTCCACGCATTTGTAGATGAGTAGGCACGCGAGGCGAGTTTATCGAGGAGACCCTTGTACTGAAAACTCTTTGAACCCATGAAAACAAGATGCTCGAGGGTGTGCGGGGCGCCAGAATCGTCAAAAATTTCAGTGGCTAATGTGAAGTAGCCGTTGATCTTGGGCCCTTGGCGGTCGGCAACAACAACCTGCATGCCACTCCTCTCAGAAACATACTGCGTGACTGTGCAAGGCGCATAATCCGTCTCGAAGCTCTGGATCTGGCGAAAGCCAGACTTGGTCTTGGCTGCAGGCATAATGGCGGCCCAAATAGTCCTAAGAACTGGTTAGTGGGACCGAGATTGACTGGGTGAGACGGAAAGACAGGGAGATGTCAACCAAAGAAGGGTTTTTGAGGCTGTCATCATGGGAGCGTTGGAATATCTACATCGATAGATATCCAAAATGAAGATGGGTATTTAGATACAGGGGTCATGGTGATATTGCGCGCGAAGAGAGGCAGGCGACAGAAAACAACAATGCAGTGGGGAGGCAGGACAGACTGAAAGCACAAGTCTAAGGATGGAGGCAGGTGCAATTGAAGCTGGGCAGTTGGTCCCATGAAGAAATAAACGCCAAAGCTTAGCAGGCCAGCTGCCACAGCCAGCGCGAGGGCTGGTCTTGCGAGGCCGGGGACCATGTCTCAACAATGGGCGGCACGATTGACGTTGGTGGTTGTGATGCCCGGATGATACCCCGCCATTAGCGAGCGCGGGGCAGAAAGATTGATCCAGAGTACGGCCAGGGTAGGATTCCAGAGGAAGGAAAGGAAGTAATAATGCGGGAGCGGAGTGCGTTGGAAAAGATAAACATACCGAGCACGAGATATAGCACTATGATTGCCTTTTTAGAGCAGGCCCAAGGCAACCAGGTTGGCTTGGGTTGGTTTGTGGGTGAGCAAAGATGCAGCTGCACATCAGCAGGCAGTCAGCAAGGGCCAGGCGGTGGGACGACGCTACCTAACCTACACCAGTCTTAGGTATCAGGGTGACCAAGCAAGCTTCCAGCCAGGATGACCTCGATTGAAATTGAAGAAGAGGAGGAAGCAACGCCAGGCCAGGCCATGGGGGGGTAGTGCTTAAGAGAGTTTCGAGTTTCCTTCCTCTTGCGCTTGTAGCCAGCACAATGTAAGGTATAGACACATTGAACAAGGTGGCCCAAAGCGAACCTACTGCTGTAGCTTGCGCCAGGTGTTAGTGGCGTTGTCACTGCGCAGCATAATAGGGTGGCAAAGGCCTGTGCTGATTGGCCACCACCGGGGCCCTGGTAGCTGACAGCACTGTTGGCGCACTGCCTGTAGCACCTACCGTTTCATGGGAGTGCAAGGGCGGCCAGTGCTGTGGGCGGGGGCCATTGACCAAAACTAGCCAAGCTGGCAGTGACCTCATTACCGCTCGCTTTGTCCTAAGCTTAGGCAGGGAGCTCTGATGAATGGAGCCTCATTCTTCGATGAATTGATTGACAGCCGGGCCCCATTCTCACGCCCCAGATATCCCGACTCTCCGACGCACACCTGTCCTCGTGAGCCAACTGCTCTACTCAGCCTCGAATACGCAGCATCCGACCCTCCGCATACCGTGCGTCCCCCCACCGCGCCTGGTCTTGAATGGCCACCATACCATTGTTCGGAGACTAAGAACCTCGTCTTGGGCTGCCAGAGATGACAGAGCCCCAGCAGCTAGGCGACGCCGTAGTCGCCTTTGCTTTGGAAGGAACCTTCCCCGACGACATTGCTTCCTTCCCACCCGTGTCGACGACCGAACTTGGCCCTGCCATCGAGATTCTAGAGAAGACCAAGACCGAGCTTGAGGTAGGCTTGCCAGTTCCTGGAGGGATCTCCTCTAGTCTATACCTCTATCTCACACATGCTATATATAGGCAGAGATACATACAGTGAACGAAGAGACAAGAGAGGAGGTTAGCTCCTGGGAAAAGAATGCAAAGAGCCTACAGGAAGACATTATTCGTTCCAAGACGATCGCCAACGAGATTCTTCGCCAATCCGAAGCACCAGAAGCATCAGGAGAGGCGATAGAAGATGCCGAAGAGAAAGCACAGTTCCTCAATCGAGAGGTGCAATACACGCAACAGCTGTATGGAGTTCTCAAGGGGATTCAGTACGTGAACCAGCTGCTGGGTGATGTTGAGAAAGCCTCAAAGGAACGGCGCATTCTCGACTCTCTGCGCCTCCTAGAAAGTTTGTCCCTTCCAAGTTCTACTTGACCTATATGTTGCATTGCTGACTTAGGGAACAGAGTCATGGGCTGCGATTGATGAGTTGGGGGTGAGCAAAACGTGCCGTGTGATGAGGTTATTGGATATCAGGTCCTTTGAACTTAAATCGGAAGTCCACGCAGTTTTTGATAGAGTCTGGAAAGAGTTGGTGCAGGTGGACATTGCCACTGGTCAAGTTGCTATCTACAATGTTCTCAAAGGTAGGTTTTCAGCGTTGGCTGATTTGAGTTGCTGGACAGGCTAACCAGATGCACCTAGATGATCAAATGACTTTGGCCGACGCTGTTATCGGCCTGAAAGCCTATAAAGAAGTCGCTGAGCGAATGGAGCAGCTCTGGCGCAATATTGATGCTGCTATTGTGTCGCCACGCATGAACAAGCAAGCTGCTTCGCTACCAAAGATACAAGTCTCGGGTGATTTGATGGAACTTGATGGGCGAGCTGATCACTCCATTGAAGCACTTATTGCTGACTTGAAGAAGATGTTCACACTGCTCGCTAGCAAGCTCCCCGAGGACCTTCTCCAGTCCCTCTGCCCATTCATCATGAGCGACATTGTTCCGAAGCTGGTACAAGACTGGCTGAGTCCCGCGATCCCAACCTCGTTGGACCACCTTGCTCAATTTGAGCAAATGATCGAAGACACAGCAAGCCTTTGTCGAGTTCTCGCTGAAAACGGATACTCTGGATTTGAACAGATACAAAATTGGGTTGATAATGCCCCTGAAAAATGGCTCGGGAAGTGCCGGGAAACAGCCCTTGACACGATCCGGAGCAGTCTCGCTAAGGGAATAGGAGGGTCCAAGCCAGTAGAAAAGGTTGAGAAACAGATGGTTTCCCTATCTGAGGGCAAAGAACTCGCAAACACCGGGGCCGGGGCAACTGCAGAGACAAATGACTGGGGTGATGACTGGGGCGATGAGTGGAAGAACGAAGACGACAATGCTATACAAGAGCCGAAATCGGCTGACCCAAAGGCGAATGATGAGGCTGCTGGCGCTGAAGATGACGGGACTGAGGCATGGGGTTGGGATGATGACGACGGCGAGAAACCTTCACAAGAAACGAAGAAGGACGCGAGCGCAGACGATGAAGATGAAAGTGCAGAAGCCTGGGGCTGGGGTGAGGAAGATATTGTCGCCAAGACCCCCGAGAAAAGCCCACCTTCTAAGTCTCCTCGAAAGCCAAAGGGTGGCAGTGCGCCAGAGGAAACGAGGGAACTCGTTCTCAAGGAAACCTACCATATCTCCTCCATGCCAGAACCTGTTCTGGATCTTATATTTTCAATCTTGGAAGATGCAGCGGCTTTATCCAAGGACGGGGCGAAGTATGGCCATGTCGCATCAACTGCTCCTGGACTCTTTGGTCTGCCAACTATGGCACTCGCTCTCTTTCGGGCTGTCTCTCCCCATTACTATTACCTTGACGGGGGAGGAAATATGTGAGTCTTTTGCTCGTTGGTTAATCTATTCGTTTCATGTCCAGCCTCTGACAAACATAGGTTCCTTTACAACGACGCCTTGTATCTAGCTGAACGACTCTCTACCTTCTCTGCAGAGTGGAAGCAGAGAGATGACCTGACGCCTCAAGCTAAAGCTCTATTGGCATTCAAAGACGACGTGAAGAGTCTCCAGGCTTTTGCTAACCGTAGCTACACCAACGAGATGAATGTACAGAAGACAGTCCTACGAGATTTGATAGGCGGGTCTCAGAGCCTGACAGGACAGGATGAGTGGGAGGCAGCCATCGAATCCGGTACAGCTCGGATTCGGACTATGGCCGCCACCTGGGAACCTATTCTTGCACGCTCTGTCTGGTCACAAGCGGTGGGATCCTTGGCAGACGCCTTGGCCACAAAGCTTATCACTGACGTGTTGGAGATGCCTTCGATAGGTCAGGAGGAGGCATATAGTATCGCAAAGGCAATTGCCAAGGCCACGGAACTGGACGATCTCTTCCTACCTGGCAGTACCTCCGGCGCACCGCCTTCGGGTGATGAAGTTCCGACTACAGCTCAATATGCACCTAGTTGGTTACGGTTGAAGTATCTCAGCGAGGTGCTGCAGAGCAACCTGAATGAGGTCAAGTACCTGTGGTGTGACAGTGAGCTGAGCCTGTACTTCAGCCTTGGAGAAGTGGTGGACCTGATCGAAGCCAGTTTTGAAAACAACGCAAGAACAAAGTCAACTATTCGGGAAATACAGGCTAAACCTGAACCATTTCGATGAATGGCTGTGATTCCTTGCATCTGTGTTCTCATACTACATACACATCTATCTACATTAATCAATATACTGTACATTATGAATGTGCCAGATTTCGAGATCACATGTACACAATGAAAAAGGGAGAGGAAGATGATATCATTATGTCGGCGTGGCAGCCGGTGAGAGGCCAGCCGTCGTGCGCCTATCCTCGTACGTTGAAGATTGGCTACACAAAACACCTCTGTGATATTGAGGCACAACATGAAGGCCAGCTGATGATTCACATGCGAGACATTCACAACCCGTCATTTTGATGAACATATCGGTCAACGATCTCGATGCCAAAATGAAAACTGCTGGTCTTGCCCTGGTTTAGATTGGTATGGGCAAATCTAGCCATATCCAGACTTTTGCACTACCCTAGATAGCTTCGTCCGAAGTCCTCGATGTGCGACATTCTGAAGAAGCACATGGTCTACAATTTTCCGACGAACTCAAACACTGGCGATTTGAGTAATAAAAGTGCTTCCCATGTCTTGCTTCTCTCCCGGAATCACATGATCACTCACTCATGACTTGCGCGGCTTGCTCATCATTGCCAGGTTGGCGAGAGACTGGTTTCACTGAACACTTCCGGTTGCAGGCCGAAACACAAGCTCAGAGACACTTCTGAAAACGAGAATTTAACGGGCAGGCCATGGGATCACGACTGGCAAATGGAGGGAACCTTCGGGTGATGCTCAACGTCTCAAATGATGCATCACATACCACGAACTATCGTCATCCGCCTGCATGTCTTGCGCGTCTTTTGTGCCTCGTCATCTCCTCCTACCCGGGATTTGACAATAGACATACCCTCTCGCAAAAAGTTCCTGTACATTAGGAGAATGGGCGTTAATCATACACGGAGGGGATTGAGTTGCTCTACTTGCTACGGGAGATGTTTTGGTCTGCGTGGGTGTTCCCTCCATATTGTCTATGGTTCCCATGTCGTCAGATCTACCGGAGATTTCTCCCACGAGGAAGGTTAAAATTCTGGACAGGCTCTCCTTTTTTCTAATAGGCGCCTTTGCCTTGCTATCCTTGCCGGTTTCCAATATGTTTCTCGTGCAACCGAGATGCCTGTTTCGTAGAGAAATATGCTCCATCCGTAGTCTGTCTCAGTTTCATTCACCAACAATCTGCGGCCCGAGTCCGTTTAACATTTTTCATCTTTTCTCCTATCCAGACCCCATCCAGCCACCTCAGTTTCTCCTCTCTGCATCTTCCCTCCGAAACAAACTCATGTGGTTCCCGAGTCCCCCTATCATCACACAGCCGCGTTTTGATTGTTGCCAACGGCGACAACTGCCCAGGCCAGCCAACAATTGAAACACCCCGTTGGACCCCTAAACCATACCGCCGGATCAACCAACACCCACGTAAAAAGAACCATGTCCCCGAGCTTCGAAACATCGCTCTTCTCTGCTCTAGGCAGTGACATTCACCGGAACGCAGCCGAAGACGCCGCGCTCCTCTCCCCGGTCCTTCCCCCATAAGAAGGGTTCCAGTTTTAATTTCACGGTTTGCCGATTTACCAACTCCGTAGCCAGGTAGAGCGCCCTGCGCGAGAGAGTCATGTATTATGTATGCAATGAAGATCATGGAAATGGTGCCATCCCCCCCCCTTGATTTCATGGAGAATCCTTGGAGGCACGAGTAGAGCCTCTTCTCGGAGAGGAGCCAGGGGGAGGCGTGCCAGTCAATGCATCTGGAACCTGCTTTGGCCCAGGCTCTCTCGTTGGGCGCCGAGATGATGAGTGTTTCTTACTTGACTCGCGAGAAAGCCTAGAGACCGCCTTGTCCCCGAGAGACCAACGATGTTTTGCATGGCTGTGACCCCATCTGCCCTTGGCGGAGCCTCTCATCCCCTACGTATCTACCACTTCTCTGGTAAATCCTTGCACGCCGACAAGGAACAAGGGCGGTTTATTTTGTAATTTTTTTTTTTATATTCGCTTCCCATAAACTCGGTCCCCCCTGACCCTCCCCGCCTTTCTGGAAGTTGCGAGGAATTCGCTCCATTGTGCTTAATTTGGGTCTGTTTTCCAGGCAACAGCTCATCCCTACCGCGCTCTCCCTACTCATCTACTCTATCCTATCCGAGTATACACTCATGCCCAAGCTTTGCTCCTCATCTTGGACGAGAGAGGAAGGCAGGCAGTGCACAGATATCGCCGGCTGGCGTATACATCGAGATTCGGCCCTGCTTCTATTTTAATTCACGCAGCTTGGCCCTTATATCCGTAAATCTACCCTACAAGGATGCCAGAGCGCCCCATCTCGATTCGAAATTCTGGGGTAAAATGTCGGTGACTGGATGGCTGAGTTGTGTCGCTTAGAGGCACGGCTTTGCTGGCCCGCCTGCGCCACGAGAATGACTCGAAAAATAGCAGCACGGAGAGGAAGATCTCTACCCAGAAGAAGAGGCACGCATGAGACTTGTGCATGACCCATTCCACACACGGGGCATACATATACGGACCTACCAATTGGACCTGCTGCGGATCATGTTGGCTGTGGGAAGTCATGGATTACGTGCCCTGTAGCCCTCTCATCAACACATCACGCCGGCTATCCATCATCACACATATGGACAATACTTACTAAACCTGTGTCTGCTTGCGAAACCGAGCCACTCTCCCCGAAGGGGGGGGGGGGGGCGTCGTCACAAACAGGGAATGGGCGGTATGGACGAGCTGAACACGCTGCATGTGTTTGTTTGGGTCAGCCCTGGCCTGCTTGTTATGCACTGATCTACCCAACATGCAGCCCCAGTGCCGGCTGGCCGGTCCTGGGCGGCGCAACGCCGCCCAGGTTCCTCTTGCCTTGGTTACCTTGCCTTCTGGTGTGCGCAGCACCTGCTTTGTAGATGGCAGGTGTAGGTAAGGTATCAAGGGGTCACGACTCGGACTCGGAAGAGCAGCGACCGAGCAGCGTCGTAGATTCAATCTTGGCCAAAGCTTTCGGCAGACGCGATGGCTCACTTTGATTTCGCCTTTATTTTTAAACGCCGCTCCAGGGGATCCATGGCATGAAATTCGGAGGGTGGGTGACAGGGAGCACAGAGCCGGGCGGAACGAGGACGCGGCGCCTGGGGGGGTTCCAGCAACGAGAGTTACCTTGGTGATCGGTGGAGAGGGCCGGATGCTCGTCCCCAGACAAGAGGCATTAGGGTTGAGCTGGCTTCTCTGGAGAGGCTGAGAGCTCTTCAGTCGCTGCGACGCGATAGGAGAATAAAGCAACGGCTGCCAGGGCGCGACAGATCTCTCTGAAACAGCTGCAAGGTGCATGATTTGCCTTGCAGAGTGGAGACGCCTATCGGAACCACATGGCAGCCTCGTCAAACGGGGACAACCCCAGCACCGTCTATTATCCCTACCTCCTCTACTCTAGTGCCGTGAGTGACTGACAGGTTGCCAACGTGCTGCTGACCGTTCGAGGTGCCTGTGCCTGGGTCGTGCCTGGCAATTTCCTCGACGGGGTGTGCACATAGAAGACAGCTCTCTCTCTCCATGTTTCTTCTTTCCACCGTCTGCCCTGCCATGTCTCGACTGCCAGCCCGGCCTGTCCCAGCAGACAGCAGAGCGCGGGACGTCTTGTTCTTCCTGTCCTTCTTCTCGATTTCCATGCATGCATCCAGCGCGCACTGTCCAGGCTCGGGAATGGCCATCGCGCAATCCCCTGCCCCCTCTGAACGGCACTGACCACCAGAATCCTCAGCCCTTGGCCATGCCATGCCTGTCCGATCCAGGCCAAAAATGACATTTCAATTCTGCGCGTCATCCCAGCGATCAGCGATCCGACTGCTGGAACCATTACTAGCACGCCAGCGGTCAACTTCCGGCCCAGCCGCCAAGCGTCTTGGCCTTGCCTCAGCCGTTCTGTCACTCGTATAGATACGCATTTCATTTTTTAATTCGTCAAAGAGGTAAACGAGGAGAGGGGAGGGGAGGAGTGGGGTTTCGCTCACTCTGCCATTGCCCTAGAGCGAATGCGAGGGGGAGAAAAAAATTACCTTAAAAATGATCGATGTAGGGATAATTTTCAAGAGACGCCTCTCAGGGTGGTAGCCGGCGAGCGCTGTAACATCTCGCCTGTCATTGGCTGGCCCGTCACCCGTGCCCCTCGGGTGTCACTTCAACGCTTGCTGAATGGACCCTGAAATTGCAACAGGAGGCCTCGGCTACTCGCACGCCAGATTGATTTCAAGATGAGAGGCGCCCCGTGCTCGTGGGGGGCTGTTTAGAGTCTACGTCTCCGGCGCATACCAGGGTAGGGCCTCCCCCGAAGCACAGCCGTTTTGAATTTCTCCGTCGCTGCCTTGTACCTGGTAGCCAGTCAGTCAGTCAGTCGCCTGTGCGGCTGCGTAGCCAATGGTCCGTCCAATCGAGGCTAAACCCAGCTTCTTAACTCGTTCGGGAAAAACTCAGGTACCAGTTCAACGGCCGGATATTCTCCTCGTTTCCATGAAACCGCCAGAGTGTGAACCACCTCGAGAAGGAGAGAGAAAGAGGAGAGGACGAGTGAAGGGGCGCTCGGATGGAGCCCATTTCCCTCAGCTTGCGCAGAGGTACACGCGTCCACGACCACGATGTCAAACGGGCTCCCATTGGAAGGGGCATGGCGTGAACATGCACGCGCGCGCACATACATACACGTATGCTTCGCTTGATCCTGATGTGGCTCCGAAATTCGAATACTACCCTGCCACTTGGGATCCGTGGAAGAACAATCCCCAAAGCAGACGCCAAGGCTGGTGTGAGGAGTGGCAGCGTCGGCCAAGTCAAGGAATGGATTCCGTCTCCCTTCGAAAAAGGGGCCGTGGGCTCCCTCTCGCCTGCCAGAGCCTATGGCAGATGCTTCTGTGCTTGCCGTAGAAGGTGGTGAAACGCATGATAGGAGCGCCAGCCAGGTGTGGAGAGAGCCAAGAGCCCCAACGGCGCGAGAGGCGAAAGGAGCCCAGTTGCCCTCGAAATGTCTCGGTTCTTCTATTCAGCTCATGGCCGGCCGGCTCTGGGAAACTTCCCCGGGGGGCTGCCTAGGCCGAATCAGACCAAGCCAAAGCAGGTGAATGGTAATACAGGTACGACGTCCGAGCTGCCAGTCCAGCCCATCCCATCCCATTCTATCTGTGGATATGCTGCCTCGGGGCCGTCTGTTAGTCAGCGGTAGTGTAATTGCAGTACAGTTCCAGCCCAAACTTACTCGCGCAACAGCATCCGGTTGTTCCATTAACCATTGTCCAGTGGCTCGCCGGGTGTTAGAGATGCTTTTTACCCGGGTGGCCCCCCACCATCAAGGTCTCGGAGGTGGGCAGTTGAGTTGCGTTGCGTTGCTTGATCGTCGGCCACAGCAAAGGAACCCAACCCAACCCAACCCAAAAGATGTACGCGGCACTACTCCCCATCTCGGACATGGTTGGCCCCCGCTCGGCCATTGCAACGTTCTACGTAGCATTGTCATGGAAAGATGGGAGAAGAACCGCTGTCAGGGAGGGAAAATACCAATCCCTGTACCCGGTCAGCCCGTCTCTCTCTTGCTATGCCTTGCTCTGCTCGTACGTACTACCTGCATATCTGCACCTCAGGTAAGGCTGCACAAAGGTACAGGTGGGCGTTCCGGCGACTGCTCCTGTCCACATGACGCCACCACGAGAAACCAGCAGATACTGATGCGACGTTGATGCTGAACAGCAGCACGTTGCAGGTCCTGTCCTGAATCTGGAGAGTGCATGTGCTATACCACGTCCAGGTAGTCCTTGGGTCCCAAGGCCCTGACCTGGTCGTTTCCCGATAAAGCAAAGAACCACAATCGTCACTGTGTGGCGACCGTTGCCACCCTTAACCCAGCCTGCCAAACCGCTAGCCTGGCCTTGATGAGGTGTACACAGGGAGCACATCCGCGCAGGCTACCTGCCCGAGGTAGGCAAGAGGAGCGGACAAAGCAAGTTCCTCCCAGCCCGAGCCAGAGCTGTGTGGTGGCCCTGCCCTTTGCCTCGCCGTTGCCGTGGCCGGAGCAAAAGCTACTACACCGTGTATGTACATGGCATGGCATGTACCTGCCTACCTCTCCTATCAAGACCAGACGAATGGATGTCTGGGGGAAAACCCCCCCACTAACTTACCTAACTCTCCCTTCTGTTGATGCTCAGACCCCCCACCCCTGTTTGCCCATGACTCTGCCATCATCCTGCTTGCTCTCCCCCACCCACCGCCGGCTTTGATACCAAGAGCCCGGGTCCCTAACCAGCGCCTGGCGGTTTTAGAAGCTCGAAACAAGTCTAAGCCTCCCTTCTCTCCTCTCCGCCTTCCCACCAGCACCGTCCTAGAATCCATGAACCCTACTCTATCATAGCCAACCAGCAACGTGGGAGACAGGCAACGGTTAGCTGCCTGTACCTGATCCCATCCCATTCACTCTCCTCGCTAGCGGCACGCTAACTTGCCATTGTTCTTGTTTTTAATAGAGCAGTTCCGGCCATCGCGAAAGCGAAAGCAAGCACGAACTCTCTTCTCGGTCTTTCCTTTTTTTAAACTTCTCGTTGCTCCCTTGAGACGGCCGTGTCGCGCTACGCCGCGCACCACTTTGCCCGCCCCCTCCCTCCCCGGTGTTTTGAGTGAATTGTATTTGTTTTCTGTCCTTTGGTCCATGATCTTGTCCTGCCCATACGATCGGGACTAATTTTCTCCAATCATTTTGCTCCGTAGGGCGACAAGGGGTGGGGGAGAAAGGACCATTAAGAACAAACAGAACCGATGATCCCCGCCGGCGTCGGTTGCTACCTTACCCACTGCCCCGTCATAGGCATGAATCTGTTTATTTCTACCCAAGCACGCGAGAACAGAAGATATATATAGCTGGAGAGGCATCGTAGAAGAGGGTTCAAAGTAAAAACAAGCAACTCGTATATTTAGCAAAGGGGGTGGACAAGGTAGGGGGTTTCGGAATAACGTGACCGGGAGCTCATGCGAGTGCTCGACAGCTCTGACCGCCTTTGAAACCGCTGATCGGTATAACGCCGACGAGGGAGATTGCAGTATGGTCGCGCCTCGTCGCGGCCAAGGCGGGAGCTCTGGAGCAGCAGTGGTGCTTGTCCTGCGCTTTGCTTGCATCGTGGGCAAGGGAGAAGAGAGTGAAGACGAGGCATTGGCCGATCCCGCCCTCTTCCGTCATCCACTGGTGAAGCTCACATCTGCGGCGCCGAGCAATTGGGCCTCAGCCTGATCCGCGCGCTATCTGGCAATGATACACAAAACCATTTATTCCGATGGGCGAGATTTGGCCAGCCGTAAATAGAAGAGGCCATAGCTCAAATTGAAGGTCCTCAATCCGAAGAGGCCGGCGCGCAATGCCTCGATAGCCTGCCTGCCAGCCTCATTCGGACTACTACTGAAGGTCTGCTTACGTGACTGGCCCAATTATGGAATTGGTGGTGGGCTGCATCCATTTTCCTTCTTTTTGCCTGCCCGTGTGCTGGGTGGTGGTGTGTCCAGCCTTCTGCGCATCGCATCCCTTTGTGTTCCAGGGCTGACGAGCATGCTGCGGGAGATTGACGTGGCACGCATATGACATGCCCCCCCGGTCTCCCTTCCCAAGGACCCCTGTGCCACAAATCTGAATTGGGGTGGGTGGTGTCTCGATAGTGCCAGCCACGGGCACGGGGACTAGCAACGGCTCTGAAGCCCTTTCTCGTTCAGTAGAGCTGAGGCATGTATTCCGGTTTGCCCAAAACATCCCAACACCCTCCTCGGGGATTAAAAGGTGTGCGATGCAATGGGATCAAGCGTGGAGGAGGAGGAGGAGGGATATTGTCGCTTGGGGTTTCCTGGCAATTGGCGAGCGCGCGTGAGGGGTTCAATCCTGGTAACGGCTGTTGTCAAGTGGGACTACGATTGATGTTGAGGTTATCATGACATAGCACTTGCGTCAACATGGCGATAGGATACACAAAAAAAAAATCCAGGCCCGTGGGCATGCCGTTGATAGCCTCCAAGACCCCTCTTCCGGCGCGGCAAGACAAAGCTGTCTGCCCACAAAGCTCGGATGAGAGGGGCAAGGGGGTGGAGGAAAATCGATCCCATGATCAGCTGCGACATGCTGGCAAGATAGACTTTTCGTACAACCAACAACTCAAATAGACTCGGTAGTGGTGTGTTGATCCTAGTGGCGGTAGTAGTTCTCGCAGGGAACCGACGGGGAGGGGAAAACCACGAGAACACATGGGAAGGTGAGGCAATCACCCGTTTGCAAGAAGGGAATATACATCGCAGTGACCGAGGACATACTAAGACAAAATGGATGTGTAATTGTGATATCGCAAGGCGGCCAGGCTGGCAGTTGACAGGTGACAGCTCAACTGCCACGACATCTCATTGAGTGTGCACCGAAAGCCCGCCGTGTACCTACCCCCCTTCGGCTCGGTGAAGAGGTGGTGTAGTATTGCCCTGGGCCGTTGCTTCGGTCGCACAACAGCGTTCCAAGCCGGTTCCGGTGAGCTGTGACCAGGGGGAGGGGTTCCAAAGCTGTGCAGATGCAAGGCGGCTGGTTATCGGTTGAGCTGTCACCCCATTTCAGTACCATTTTCATGCAGCGACCCGCTGGTCTGGCGGGGAGTACACACCGAGTACCACCGTCCTGGGTCTCCGGGATAGGTAAATGGGTGTAGCTTGCCTCTCCCAGTTGATAGTCTTGGGGGTTCTGCGAAAACATGGTTGGAGAAAATATGCACTTGGGTTGCCCGAAGAGAGAGATGGAATCGGCCTCTTTTGTTGCGTTGGCCGTACTTCTTCCTCTCAAGTGGTCTACTGTGGCCAAGGCTATAATGGGAATGTTGGTCATGTTTAGGGTATAGGTCTCAGATAAGCAGTAATCAATGGCTTCCCTAGTTTAGCTCGCCATCGATGAGCACATCCTTCTGGATGACCAGAGGTCAGGGCGACTGCCCGCGTGAGCGTGCAGATGAATTGGCAGTGAATATACCAGGTAGGGGAGGTGGAAAGAGTAAGAGGAAACATACATGTCAGCAACCTCGGAGTTGAGGACTCACTTCAGCTAGGCAGGCACGGAGAACTGTTGGTTTAGGCGTAGAGATGAGAGACATTGTGGCTGGTCGAGACTCTTGCGAACAAACCTGGCGGGCCCGTCCCGCTCCCACCCGTCGGTACGAGATAGGCTGAAAGAGTCAGCTGGTCACTCGACTCAGAACATTCTGTGAGTGGCATGGTGCATAGAAAGGCGGCGTGGGGAGAAGTGCGAAAGGGGGAGAGGGGAGGGGTGAAGGAGCGGAGGAGAGGCGGAAGAGGGAGGAAGAGGGAGGAAACCATCCATGTCCCCTTCTCGTCTTCAGCTCCCGTCAGGTTGACTGCCTATCTCACAACCCAATGCATCCGGTGGGGGTGGTGTGAGACTGTCTCTTTGAAAAGGCCAGTCCAGAACAAACGGCTCATATCTCACATCCACTGGGGGGGGGAGGGAAAATGAAGGGAAAAAAGGAAAAAAGAGGTTACCAACGCGGGGTAGCATTTGCAACAGGGACAAAAGAAATGGAAGTTACCCTCCTCAATATTGACTACGGGCTTGGGAACCAATTAGGCGTGCATGTCAAGAGCAGCATGTCGGCGGAAGGAGCAATTTGCCCCCCAGCACGACCCTAAGTATTTTTTCCCTTTTTTCGGGGGTTTTCTTCTTTTTCTTTTTTCGGTGCTAACCTACCTCACGCCGACTGCCTACAGCTAAGTTAGGCTCTAGATCACTTATCGTCTAGACCGGTCGTATTGATATACCAGAGGCCAGAGGCCGGAGAGCCAGGACCAGCCCCCCATGCTGGCTGCGCGCTAAAGGCACCTACAGCAAGCAGCATGCATCTTTAAGCTGACCCCCCTGGGGCCTGTCCGCCCACTGCCGAATCATCAACACCTGAATAGCAACCAGGTCGTCGGGCAGGGAGGCGGCAGGAGGTACTGCTACAAGCGCTGCGCATGGAGTTGGGCCAGCAATCCCACGCTACTCAGGCCACCGGCTCAGTGCGGCACCAACCCATTTCGAGCTGCTTGAAGGCACGTAGTATTTGCATGCGTGTGTGTATGTAGGCACGAAGATCATTCTGCATCTAATTTACACCAAGTCCCGAACCAACATCCCCAGGCCTCGATAGTCCATGTAGATAATATGCTGGCGGCTGCGTCGCCTGCTGCTGCTTGGGTCAGGTAGCGATTAGGGCTCCGGGCCCAAAAAGAGCCTCCTGGGATCACTCATCGTTTGGTTTCTTACCTATGTAAGGCAATGCAGCGAGGTAATCTGCATGGCCCCTCTCTTCCCTAGCTAGTCCCGTTACATACTGAATGGGGCCAGTGTGTATGTACAGAGACATTCAGAGGCACTCTAGGAGCTATCGCGAGATCCCCGAGAGCACAAGCTTGATGGACGGCGATGATGCAAACACACACTCACACCCGTATCGTATACATCACATACATACATGCGTGCACACACACATGGGCAAATGCATGCAACTTATTTCAGTACATTGCCACATCCCTGAATGTGCTGCAGCGCGGGTGTAGTGTGGTGCGGTGCGGTGCGGTGCGAGACCACGGCCCGCAGACGACCCATCATCCTCGCTCTCAGCAACCAAATCGGCTGGGAAGTCGCCTAAGAAAAGCCGTCATCCCTCTATACCATAACGAGATGCACGAGATGCGCAAGATGCGCGGGGTAGCAGTAGAGAGGGGCACTCCCACCGGTGGGAATTTGCCTACATGTATAGACAGGGTGCAGTAGCAATGGTTGCGCCCAGCAGGAGGAAAAACGCCGCAAATTTGGGTTGCTGTCCACTCCCTCAGCCTGCATTCGCTCTGAGCAATATGTGGTCGTGTGTCTCTCAGGCATGGCAGTGTCCCATTTCAGACTTATCTGTTCACACGGCCAGGCGGAAACCCGGCAGGGGGCCAAGAAATGACACGAGAGTTGTCCACCTTCGTCTCGGCATGCTACTTGTCCAATGCCAATTTCAGTTGTCCAGCTGATCAGTATTACCCGCCAAGGACGGCAGCGCGACGACTGGTGTCGATTAGAAATCCCTGACTTTAAGTGAGTTTCGGAGACGGCCTGCGCTAGAAAAAAGCTAGAAGACCATCCATCAATCAATAGGTTGCCGCCGAAGGTGCAAGGTAGCACCCCAGGTCGCCAGCGGTCCTTACCCTGGCTGGTTGGAATGCCTACCACATACAGGCAAACTCAAGCACGCACGACATGAGACGGTCGTGCAGGTCAAGCGAGAGTGGTTTGCTCTGGCCGCGCAGCATTTTCACCTGACTCTCAACCTCTACTGCCGATCGTTGTCAAAGGAAAATTTGATTTACCAAGGTGGTGAGTGTAGCGAGCAGAGCATGTGCACCCCCATGCGCCTTATCGGTGAGCGCGTATATCACACTCATGCTTTGAATGGGGTTGTCCGCCGCGGCAAAGACCGATACTATTGATTGTTGCTGCAAAGGGGATGGGCTATGCGTAATTTTTGCTGTAGGCTAGATGATTTGGGTTGCAGATGGCGGCCGCGTCCGAGCCTGAGGAGGCGAAGCCCACTGCGTTCGTTGCTTTGTTTCAGATAGCCCTAGGGTCATCTTGCCGTGCTTGGTGCGTTTTTTGAAGGCTACCATAGGCGGTTCCGAGCTTTGTTGGGCGTTTAACCATGGTTTCCCTGCATCCCAGGCCTCGTCGCGTTTCATGGACAACGATGCTTGAGGTCGGTTCACTTCAATTTGTCCCTCGGAATTGGTTTTCCAATGTGCTCACCACCCGCTTCTGGCGCTTGCTGTTGCGGGGATTGGGGAGGATGGTATGAAGGTGCACGGATATCTGCGTCGGATTGCGTACGGTATGGCCCCATGCTTCATGTAGGCATCTAGCTCGGTAGGGTGGTGTTCAGTGGACAGGCCAGCAACTCTCAACCCCATCACCTCACCCCGGGCATGTATCTCATGAGGGATCACCGATGAGCAGCAAACGCCATGTGTATGTCCTTGAACGAATCAGCACGACATTGTCCCCCGCAGGCAGCCACTTTGGGGCTGATGGTTGACACTATCTATGTAGACACACATGGTCAATCATGGCCCTGATCTGATACAGAGCACAGCTCCGATAGGTTCTCTCATACCTACCGAATTGGTAACGTCTTGGCTGTGAGTTGGCAAGACATGTCGTCACACTGGCGAGGCCGAAAACGAATGCTGGTCCCAATCAGAAGCGTGGATGGACACCTGCAGCTTGTGCGCTACTGTAGGTAGGTATGTAGATGGAGATGGAGGTGCACGCAAAGTCGCAAGATCGGACACTTCATATGACCAGTTCTGAACACCTCTCGTGTAGGGCATCGTTTATTAATCCAACCCCGCAGGCGCCGGTACCGCGGTTCTGATGTGGTTGTACTTAGGGCATGGGCATACCCAGCTGCGTCGCATCGAATTAGGGAGCGGTTGGCTCACTGCAAGTCTCGAGTCAGCCCCAAACTAGGTAGTTCGATTGTAGCAGAGCCCGTTGGCCTGCCTGGAGAGTGTGGCTGACTCATTGCATGCCCTGCTTCCTACCAGAACAACAGCTGTGACCCCCGTGCTATGATATTTGATTGTTGAGCAATATCCAGCCGCCAAGTCGGTTAGGGACCTTCCCACGAATGATAAAGAGTCACGAGTCGTATAGCATGCATAAGTCGAATGCACAAGGTCAGCATGCTGCGCGCCCTGCAAAAATCACGCTCGATAATAAGTCTCGCCCTAATTCCCCAATCCGTTGTGAGGCCTACCAACTCCCCACGACACACACAATGCCGCGCGGCGAGGCAGCCATCTCGGTTGCAGACCTCCGACCGAAAATGGCCCTCAACAGCCCTTGCTCTCAAACTCACACCCCCTCCCCCCCTCTCCAAGATGAATACGGACATACATGTTTCGGTTCTGCTTGCTGGCTCCTGCAGCTAATCGAGTTGCGTGCAGGCAAAGTCAATTGCAGCACCGGCGGTCGCTATGACATCGGCCCATGACCTTCTGATGCGGCAGCGGCGCGAGGGGCGGGTTTTCCCGCGGCGGGTCAGTCACTTGACACATCAATGATAGCTCAGAGCTTGCATGCAGTGTGCAGCGCAGGCAGGCCTCGTTGTATGTATGCAACCAAGCCGGAGAACAGCATAAAGCCACGCCCTCGAACAAAGGAAGGTTGCAGGAGCATGTACCGAGGCAGGACAGAGGCTTGTCTTGTGGTTGAGAAGTGCATTGCTCAGCCTAGAACGAGACCCCGACAAGTCATCAATTGGCTACGTACCTACAGGTAGGTAAGCTCCCAGTCCCAAGACCTGGCATTGGTTGGGCATCCGCATCAAAGGTGTATTTAGAGGTCGTAGCAGGTGCGAATTTCAGCCGAAACGCTTTCCTCACAGTCTTAACAGAGCCAATCGAACGGCGGTGGTCGCATTTTGGTTTCCCTGTCGTCGATCACATCCATCCGACTGACATCTTGACCAGCAATCTTCTGTCCATCTGCACGGGTGTTCTCAAATATTGTAGTTGGGTTGCATTTTCAATTATCATGACGCGCGATTGCAGATTCAATCGCAAGCCTATATCAGAGCTGGCATGTATTTTATCACGTCAAGTTATACCATACCTCCGTATTTTGTGTGTGTGTCAACGGTACTGCCCACAATTATTCGAGGTAGAGCTTCCCGATATATTGCGTGTGCGCTCGATTTGCCCGGTGCTTCTTCCCGGCCTGCGATTGTATCTCGTAAAGCACATCTATGATTACCTGCTAGGTCTTAGTGGGGGTCAACTGGTGGCTGGCAATTGTTTGGATGCCCCCCCTGAGGAAATGTTGTAATTGGAATCGATTTATGGGGTTTTCATTATCAAACGTTAACCAACTGATCCGTCAAGCAAAGAGAAGGCGTCTTTGAGGGCACCGCCACCGCAGACCATGCTTTCCATGGCCTTCAGAGATTGGTAGGTTGCTGATTCATGATAAATGATGGTATCGTGTCGCCCCACCCCATTCAGTCCCAGAAAGGCGCCCAGCCTCTATGTCGCACTCATCCTTCTCCTTGGCGGCACATTATCGGAGGCCAAGCGACCGGCATCCTCGGTTTACGAGGCGATGCGTGCCTAGCTGCCAATTTGGCGAGAACTTTCGCAGATGCAAATGTGTCTCTGTGCAAGTCGGGAATAGGCGCATCTTTTTGGACGCCGCCAAGTTGTCGGATGGGCTGTGGACAACTCGTGTTGGATAGGACATGGTCGGTGTGCGATGTTAGATAGTCATTTGTAGCCTAGCAGGGTGGGAACAACACCTTCACATTGATTCCTTCGTCCCATCCCGTGGAATCGGAGGAAACAGAGGTGAACTTGGCCTAGGCCCCACGTGGTGCGTAATCTGGCAGTTCGAGCCTCCAATCGCTTCGGCGTCTTGGCATAGGGAATGCCCGCGCGGGGTCATCAATTCACACTGACGAAAAAGGGAAAAGAAAGAAAAAAAAAATATTCGAGAAGGCGGCTTGCGTCTCCCGTTGAGCAATGGGCTGCGGTAAGGACCTACCTGCATGAAAAGTTGAGTAATGAGGAATTTGCCCATCGTCTTTGTTCCGACTTCGCTACCGAATGCCACTGCTTGTTTGACATCGGTTAATTAGATGTAGCGAAATTATCCATGACGTCTGTCCCACAAGCGGTTAAGCGCTCCTGATCCGAACAGTCAATAGCCACTCGCACATCGTATTGTTATTCTAAAGCTCTCGTATCCTCAGCGCTGGAATGCCGAGCCTCAAGGGTGTCAAGACGAAACAAAACGGCTGTCTAAGTGGAGAGCTGGGAGGGCTGATCCGTCAATCATCAACTGGTAGCGGCTTTTTGATAAAATCAAGCCCCTGATCATCCAGGCTTGCGAATGGTGATTAATGTTCGCGTGACACGTTCTGATTGCCGTCATTCGTTCCGTGCACCCGTCTCCATACCGAGCACATTGTTTGACACGCCCTGACCGTTGAATAGGAAGACAGCCAACACTCAAGATTGGGTCAGGAGCGCTCAGCATTCCCTATAGACAGCTAGGCGCTTAGGGTGACTGGATGGTAGCCCAGGGCCGCCTGTGTGTGGATAACGTGGCGAAGGGGAGGGAACGCCGACCAGGTACCATCCGACGTCAGCGCCCCCTCAGAAGACAGCGTGCACTGTGGCATCAAGTACCATCCAGAGGAACAATACAGCAGGCGGAAATAGAGACAAGGCCTCATGGGTCTCGAAGCCGGGGGGAACCTCATATCGGCAGCCCTAGCGTTTGATCCGATTGGACCGTTGCTCCAAACGTGGACGTCATTGCACCCATATAGCACAAGAAACAGGGGTATAGAGCCCAGTGGCTTAGAACCGGTCTGGGGGATCCAGGTTATCGGTGCTTTTATGAGCCCTGGCCGCCTTCGAGCGTAATCGCCCAGCGTTACTGGTGCTTTGTTAGGCGCCCTTTTTCGTTTTCGATATCCGTAGGGATCCAGACCGGTCCGTTGACTGGCCTATTAGCGCCTGGAATACGGGTAAATCTTTATGTGCCAAGCACATCACACTTGATTTATATGGTGAGCTGAATTCACATGACGGTACCTCAAAAAGTCGGTGAAACTGCTGGCTGTACTTTTGGTTGGTCTGGATAGGCAACGGCGGTGCCGAATGCCATTCTTTCTGCCCTTTTCTTCATTTCTGTTATACCGTGCAAACCCAAAAGAGGTGGCAGCGCATGTTTCCCGGGAAGCATGCATGCTTATCTGCGTCAGCTGACTCGTTTGATCTGTGTTGGTTAAGCGCGAAATTGTCACAGGGAGCACCAATACCAAGGAAAGAAAGCATTTGTTTCTCAAGCAGGGCTTGGGCGGGCAACATCAGATGAGATAGAACCCAGGCATCGTTTATGATTGTGCATTGCCTGTGTCCCAGAATGGCGAAGAAAAAGTCCCTAGCTGACCGCATAGTCTGCCCGTGCGTAGAGGTTACGGCTGCGGCCATGCCAAGCATTCACATGGCTGGCTGATCAACAGCGTTTTGTGGAAGATCAAACCTCTGGATGGTTCCCTAACAGGTCCTTGGCCCATCAGTCACCCTTTGACAAAGCCCCACCTGGGTATCGTATGTAGGTATTTCACCTGGAAAAGGGCAGGCCGGGGGTTGTCTGGTGACAGAGCCCATCCTCTACCCACGGAGCACAGCAGGGTGCAGATCTGAGACTGTACATATGAGGATGAACCGGATGTTGGCCTTGCTTGTCGGAGGTAGAAGAGCACATCGTGTTTTGCCACGTCACCGATAGGGGCCACTAACCGGGAAGTGCAGTCGCATGAAGGCAGCCTCTTTTTTGGCCATTGTCTTTTCAAAGAAAGGCAAAAACGGGGGTTATCAACAAGGCATTGGCTGGCTAAGTGACTTATTTCTGCCAAAGAATGAGGCGGCAGTTTCGAGAGGCTATCGGGATTTTGACAGCAGAGGTGTGGAGGGGCACAGTGACTCACCCGACCTGTTACGATGCCGGAGGCCAGAGCATGGCGCGGTATGAGGGAAGGTGCTTTCGTGCTGGCAGCGGCACGGGCAACTGCCATAATTTTAGGACCTCGTGCGGTCTGTAAATAGTACGAACGAGCATTCCCGCCCACAGGCATCAGCAAAGTTAGCATGGGCGCGCTCGGCAGGTACTGTGTACTTGCCCCAGAGAGGGGCATTCCTCCTTCCGTCAAGTGTCCGGTTATAGGACACTGTTTCCCAACGCTCAGCTTCCTGTGTCTTCCAATTGCAGGGCTCATCGCCCCCTTACTCGCGATGAGCTGTGCGACATGGCCGTAATAAGTCAAATAAGTGTTAGACTTGTTCTATTGCACTCCCAGTGAAACCCGTTGGTTCAATGGGACAGAGGACGGAGCACTACGTAAGCACCGCGGGGCAGGTACATGGGGTGCGATTCCGAGGCATGTACATACTGAGGCAGGCAACTCAATTCCCAACCTGGCTTACTTGAAACTCCAGACCCTTGGAGGTACTTGGCATACGCAAGATTTCTGGGGGGGAATTTCCATGCCTTAGCCGCTTCTCGAGGTCAGATCCGATGTGTTCCATGGGTCTTGAGGAAACTCTCATGTTGGGAGAGGTACCTGGCACTGCCCAACTGGGAAGTTGGACCCTGTCAAAGAGGGATGGCGCCTTCGCTGGGCACATGGCAATGTACCGTGGGTAGCTTTTTCCTCCGGTCTTCCGTTCCTTCAGATCAATCATACCGCCTGCCTGCCTACCCACTATTTGCTGCGAAGTTGACCTTTTGAACACCCTGCAATCAATCATGTCGCATACAGTAAGCTGACATTGTCAAGTCATGTTATAGCTGTTTCAATGGAGAGGTCGACTTGAAGTGAAGTCCCTGTCTCGGGTGAGAGAAAGTCAAAATTCCACAGCTTCATACCCTAACCAAAACTCAATAATGGCGAATTGGGCTGAAAACAGGTGGTGATGCTTACAAGGTACAACTAGCTGCGGCTTAGGGCCATGTGGTACAGCTTGTTGGCTCGTCCCGTCCAATCTTGCCTAAGCCTTCTTCTTCCCCACTCTCCTAAATCTAGCAGTACGTAGTCGTCCACTGATAATAGCAAGAGGGGGATGACAGTTTAAAAAAAAAAAAAAAAAAAAAAGAGGGAGAGAGAGGGGCGGGAAAAAAAGTATCATACTACGACTGTGCGCCAGTAAGTGGGCAACTGCCTCCTATTGCCTGCTACCTATGCCAGAAAGGAAGAGCTGAACATGATAAGGTTGGAAGTTTTTCAGCAGCTGTCTCATTCGTAAGTACCAGTTTCATGACCGCTTCTTGATTCACGGAAGGAAATGGTCTTGTCTTCATGAATCAACACAGCCCCTCGCCTCATTTACGCGCACTGGTGGATAATTTCGTGATCTGATGGACCTGGTACGTATTGCACGTAACCGCAAACGCTCAGCAGGTACATGCCATGCCCACGATAGAGGGCCTGACACACCAGAGGCAGGTAAGATGAATGGCGCCTGGGGGCTGCATTTCACAGCAGCAGAGAGTTTCGGAAGAAGGGGCCACGTCTGGGTGGACTTCTGGTGCTGGCCTCTGCTGGGCGGTCGGTGTTTGGCCCACCTGGACGGACAGCCAGCCCAGTGCAGCAGAAGCCAGCGCGAGAGGAGGTGGATGGCCGCTGAAGTGTGCTGCTGTTGACGACACCCTCCCTGGAGTGGTGTCCATAGCAAAGGTACCTGGACCTTGTCGGCAGCTACACCACACCCCCAGCCCCACTGGCCAGTCTTCTCCGACTCCATGTCAAAACTCAAACACTGCATGCCACACACCCCCCCATGCCAGCCCTCTAATTGTCCGTTTCACGTATTTCCTGCCTTGCTCGAGTGCCTGGCGCAGCACAGTTGGCATCTGGGCATCACAGGCACAGGGACCTGACAAGAAGGGCCATGCAAGGTGAACGTGCTGCTGCCACTACCCACACACTACACGGCACGGCACCGCCAAGGCACTGGGGATAATTAAAGGTCTACTCTTTCCGTCATAACTTTTCTTCCCATACCCCAGGCCAGCAATTAGACCCTCTTTCCCTCTTTGACTCACCCAGACGACTTCTTTCTCAGCCTCTACTAAAGTTGGCCGCCACCCACACTACCACCACTCACTACCAGCACTACTCCCATTTCCAAATTGACTTCCTCTCCACACTCCCCGTAATTGGCCTGGCTGGACATTCTTCCTCTTCCTCTTCCTCTTCCTCTACTGCTTCCTTGAAGCTCTTGCAACTACGCGCCTTACCGACGCTTCTCTCCGTCTCTTGGGCGGGAGCACCAGCCAGGTTCCCAGGCGCATTGCCCACAACAAGTACTTCGACAACCGAACCCATTGCCCTCTTGACTCAAGACCGCCCGGAACCGTATAATTCGGTCGTGCTCGACTTTGCTTTGCGAAGCTTCACACCTTCCACCTTCAACATACGCGAGAATCAATTCCCTGCAGCAACCCTGATAGCCTCCAAATTCGGCCTAGTACACGGCTTTGTGCTGTGGACAAAGAGGAGAAAGGAAGACCGAGGACTTGGAGAAACAATCGCGGCGTGTTTCTATACGCTTGCCATCAGCTCGCGAACCATCACCAAGGGCCTTGACGGAATACACTGTTGAACCTTGCAGTTTGTCGCCGTCAGCGCATTGCAACCACCACTTGTGCTTGGGACCGCATACCGAAAACAGCGACCTGCATAGCTCCTCTACAATCTACTCCCGTCTTAGTAGCTGCTGCGACCTCGTGCATCCATCGACGCGGACCACCAGCGTTCCCCACGGCCACTCCAGTTGTCGTGCAGAAGCTAGTCGTTTCCGCCTACCAGTTTGATTCGCTGGTGCAGATACTCCTCGCGAAATAGCCAGGCAGCATTGCTTGTCTTACCCTGACCCAATCGTGCTCCCTGCGATCCCCAGGCCGAATCCCTACCCTGATTGCAGTCACCTGCGTTGGATGCTACTTGCTTATCCCCACTCCCAAACCTTTGGACCGGCCCGTTCCATCATGTATGGTGCCCCTGGTCGGGTCTTATAAATGACGACCCTGCCTCCAAAGGCTTACCAGAGAGCTCCAGCTGAAGAATGTCCGACATTTCAGACACAGAAAAAGTTCAAAAGTCGTTGTTGGACTTAATCATGTCCACAATACCCCAGGCTAATAGGCAAATACGGCCTAATCACTTTCAATCAAATCAATCTACGCATACTTTGTCTTGCGGTTCTACTACTGCGATCAGCGGATCGTCTGTTGCCTCCAGTTCCCGCCAGGCATCGCCAGTTATGACCCCAGACACCGCTGTCCTTACCACCGGCTCATCGGTCCAGGCATCACCAGAGCCCTTGCGCGCCTTGGATGAAGATCTGTGCCCTACTCCTTTTCAATTGCCGGAGTCCATTATTTCACGGGAGACGAGCCAGAACTCGCAAGGTCAGAGTGTTACGAGCAATCCAAATGTGATCCCTGAGACCCCCGGAGTGAGCACCAGTCTTCCAAAAACCACCAGCCTGATCCGCAGAATTTCTAGCCGGGCATCAAGAACCATCACAAACAGGAGAAGACAATCGTCCGCGACTCCCCATAGTCGCGATACGAGCGTCGGACCTTGCTTGCTAAGACGGCGCAGTGATAGCAATACAACGGCTCCTCCCGATTTCCCAATTGGCGCAATTGATTCCGAATCTGACGCCGATGAGCGGGACGACCTCCCTTCTCTAAGAATCGCTTTGGGTCATGAGGGAGCCGTTCGAAGCCCTCATACTCCAAGCACCCCTGCTTCAATCGCATGTAGTTCAACAACTAGCCTGGCTGGACCAGTGATTCCCCTTGAGTTACAGCGAGGAACATGGGTGACAAAGGTCTCCAAAAAGAGTCGCCCAAAGCGGGTCTGCCTCGTTTTTGATGCGGATTCAAGCCGTCTCCTTTGGGACAAGAAGCGTCCAAACAAGTTCGTGCATCTGGATGATATTATGGCTGTGCGCAGTGGCTCGGATGTTCAGCAGTACGGTCTTGACCTCAACATGTCGGGCGTTTCAAATTTGTTCACTGTGATTTATTCTGCGCCGAAGAGAGAGAACAAAATCATGCATCTCATTACCGAGAGTCCAGAAACCTGCAATGTCTGGACGGCCTTCCTGGACGCTATGCTCAAGCACCGCCAAGAGCTGATGATCTCGCTCATGTCCTTTGATGATAATGCAATTGCCCAATACTGGCAGTCAGAGATGTCAAGGCAGTTCGGAGACCAACCACGCTCAGGGGAAGTCGAAGAACTGGATATCGCTGCAGTGAAGAGGGTTTGCCAGAAGTTGCATATTCACAGCTCGTCGTTGATAGTGGAGAGAAACTTCCACTTCTCTGATGCTAGACAACGCGGCCGACTGAATTTTGCCGAGTTTCTGACCTTTGTTCGCAGAATCAATCAAAGACCAGACGTCCAACGCATCATCCGCAGCATTGCGAGGGATCCTGAGCTGGGAATTACACTGGAGGAATTCCTTCGCTTTGTGCAGGACGTCCAAGGGGAGGATATTAGCTCCAATCGTCTCTTGTGGGAGAAGAAGTTTGCGCTTCTCTCACGAAGACCCAAAGGCGAAGCGGGCCCGAAGCCGGAAAAGCCAGAGCTTCAGCGGATGTCTGAGGCGGCATTCGTTGGGTTCCTAACCTCGAAGCAAAACAGCCCTCTTTTGGAGGAGCCGCAGCTATTTACTCTGGATCGGCCGATGAATGAATACTTCATTTCCAGTTCGCACAACACCTACCTACTTGGCCGCCAAGTCAAGGGCCGGTCCAGTGTCGAGGGCTACATAGCCGCCCTGGTACAAGGATGCCGGTGTGTGGAGGTTGACTGTTGGGATGGCCCAGATGGGCAGCCACAGGTGGTGCACGGGCGAACCCTCACGACTGCCATCAGCTTCAGAGAGGTTATGACGACCATTAGCAAATATGCCTTTGTTAAAACGCTCTTCCCGCTGTGGATTTCACTGGAAGTTCACTGCAACCCCACCCAGCAAGCCATCATGGCGGAGATTATCAAGGAATCATTCGGATCACGTCTGGTGACAGAGCCACTGGATCCTGAATCGGACAAATTGCCGTCTCCATCCCAGTTGATGGAACGTATTCTCATCAAAGTCAAGAAGCCCCGACCGCGCGAGGAGCCTGTAGATACAGAACCTCGTGGCCGCAGAAGAGGTAACAGTCTTAACTCGACTTTGAACTCGCCTCGATCCCGTTCCATATTCGGCGATAGCTCTGGATTCAGTCCCTCCCAATCACTGCCACAGAGCCCGCTCCTAACTCCTAGCCACTCATCCCGTCGATTAGTGAACAAGGCTCGTGTGAATACCATTACCGAAGGCGAAGTCCCAGTCGAGCTGCTAAATAGCAGCAATAGCGACAACGAGAGTGGTAGTGAAGCCGGCTCTGCGGCACACTCCTCGAATAGCACTGTTCGGGTGCTTGGAGAACTGGGCGTTTACTGTGCCGGAGTCAAGTTCCAAGGATTCGATATGCCTGACGCAAAGAATTATAACCACATATTTTCCTTCATGGAGTCTAGCTTCGCAAAGAACTCGCGCGAGGACAAAATGGCGCTCGACTTGCACAACATGCGATACCTGATGCGAGTATATCCAGATGGGATCAGACTTGGATCAAGCAACTTCGACCCATTGATTTACTGGAGACGGGGAGTACAGATGGTTGCCCTTAATTGGCAAACGAATGACATTGGGATGCAGCTCAATCGTGCCATGTTTGAGGGAGGTACAGACTCGTCAGGTTACGTCCTCAAGCCAAAGGAGCTTCGCGATATTCAGATTCTGCCATTCAACCTGGATATTGCCGAAGGGAAAAAGGAGCGATCTGTGGTCTCATTCAATATCGATGTTCTATCAGCACAGCAGCTGATGCGTCCTGCGAACCTGGCGTCGAACAAGGCAATGAACCCCTACATCGAGATTGAGGTATTTGATGGACGAGCTTTCGGGCGCAAGTCGGAAACTAGGCTCAGCAATATGCTCTCCACACCACTCAAAGTTCAAACTGAGGTCGTTCGCGAGAATGGTTTCAACCCTATGTTCAACAATGGGCAATTCCCATTCAGGGTGGTTACTAAACACCCGGAGTTTGTCTTTGTCAAATTCACCGTGAAACTTTCCGCAAACGGCGAGAGCCATAGCAACAAGGATAGCGGTGTTGCCTCATGGACAGTCAAGGTTTGCAATCTTCGCCAGGGGTACCGCACCCTGCCGCTCGAGAATGACGAGGGCGTTCAGTATCTCTTCTCCTCGCTGTTCTGTAAGATTCGAGTTGATCCGATACAAAAAACGTATGTGGAGGATCTCCCTGCCGGCAGCGAAGGTGGCAAATTCAAGAGCCTGGGCGGCAAGATGTTCAACCGCATCAATACCAGTCCCAGAAGTACTATCGACAAGTCGACTGCGGAAAAATCCAGCTTTGACAGCTAGTCCCGCAGAATCATTCATAATAAACCAGGTTGACCTGGTTTTTATTCATTTCGGAAGTGGAGGGTTTGAAACCCATCAGCCACCTTCTGTTTTTAGCCAGCTTCTTCTTCCCTTTGTTTTAGCGATTTAAAAGATTGCCGCCTGCAGGTTTTGGCACTTGCACTAGGGACAGGACTCCCGTTCTAGCATACAGCATATGATCTTTATTTTTCGCCCCTGTTGTTTTTCGAGGGGCTCATTGATTTATGGGAGCTGTGGTTGAGGATTTGGGCATGCATATACCACACATTGTTTGGAAGTTCTAGGGATGGGCCATTGAGAGATCAATATCAAAATGGAGAAAAGGACAGTCACTTCGAGTTTCATAGATGGGATATTTACGGAAGCCACGATTGCTTTTATTTTATTTCTTTCTCAGTCGTTTCCCTCTGTTTTCCTTTGTTTGCCATGCCTCTTTTCTTGTTCGCCGAGCCTGTCTCTCCACTGCCGTTCCTATCTCTCCACTGCCGTTCCTATCTCTCCACTGCCGTTCCTATCTCTCCACTGCCGTTCCTATCTCATCTTTCACTGATTGGATTGTGACGGACGCCAATGGGAGACCATGATACTAGCGGCAACAATTCGCCGCCAGTTGACAAGTTTTGGACAAATTGAGATCGACTAGTTGAAGTATATTACATTATTGGCTTTGCTCCTTTGGTCAAGGTCTTGTGAAAACACAGGTGCGAGGAGCATGGGAAACTGAACGAATCGGAGACAATCGGAGTCAATTCAAAGGTCAATCAGGGAGTTCGTCGCGCACACGCATACACACACATACATATGCACGCGCATGGGTCATCAGAGTGCATTACTTGGGCGGGTTTGACAGCATGCATGATATATACATCACCGGTGGCTCGCGCTGCAATGCATCAACCTACGGCTGTGCCGAGGCAGGAACAGGTCGGGGTGTAAGAGGAAGAATACCGTGAAGAGAAGATGCCGGTTGGTGCATTGAGGATAAGATGGAATCAGTTTGTAGCATACGCGGAGTTCTCTGAGAGGTGTCTTTATGGAAAGTAACGAAATGAAATGACAAGACATGAACCACACCCTTTCCCTGCTTGCTTGCCTGCCGAGATGTGAAACAGTGTCTGATGGTTGCGAGGTCAAGTGGTCGTGCTTGCGTAGCTCGTGGCGACAACTCCTTGTTTGATCCAGCCCCAACCAAAAGCCTTGCCATTTGATAGGCAGTTCTTTGGAACCCCGTTGTATGTAGATCCTTGGGCCAACCTTGCCAACAACGCATCAGGGGGGAGGGGCAGTTCGGACAGTCGAGTTAGCATACGTCTAGTTACATTACGTCCCGTTCTCACGCTGATCTTCATGACGATCAGGCAGACCGACAAGGAAACTATAGACATGCACAACCACGCAAAACCGATGTCCGGCACTCTCACCCTTGCCCATGTGCGATGCCAATCGCGAGGCGGACGGCGTGCGAGTCCCATTTGGCGTGTTTCGCCAGCCCAGAGTTCTGAACCCCTTCGAGATCCCCTACAACTCTCCCCTCCCACCACACGTTCGCCCTTCCCTCCTCCACCTGCTTCTCTTTTTCCCTTCTCGTCCTGGGATCCTTTTTTATTTTATTTTATTTTATTTTTTTACTGATGGCACCCCCGTGGCCAAGAATTGGGATCAGCGAGGGAGGGATAAAAAGGAGAGAGGGGGGGGCGTGTATAAGAGGATCTTCACGCGTGATAATACACGTAGAAGGCAAGGGGGAAGGGGGGGGGGGAGATTTTGTGGCTCGAGGTGCTCCGTAACACGGCACCGCCAAGCGTTTTTTTCTCTGGGCCATTTCGTCATCGTGGGAGAGACACGTGTGACGTTTCCCAAGGTTCGGTCCGGGGTGCATGCAGCCATTTCCGCGAATGTGCTCGGCCGGCCGGGTTTGGCACGGCTGGGAGGGTGGGCGAGCAGGTGACTGAGGCGGCGGGCTGCCCGTGGGGGATGGATGGTGTTCCTTTGATATTGGTGGTGCCCTCGATGAGAACTAGCTTTGGTGCTTGAATTGGGAAAGGTTGTATTTGTCTCTATCTGCTATTACTGTACGTGTGGGTTGTCTTTGTGTCATGTTTGGAGCACTCTTGATCGCCTTGGTGTATCGTGGCCTGTGGTCCTTGTCACCCGGCTGGGTGGACAAACTCCCAAGACACATACGACTTGGCAATGGCACGTCGCTCGCTCTCTGGCGCTCGGCATACGAGGTTGCACCCCTCTCTGGTCGCTCAGCTGTACCCCAGAAATCATGGTTGGTGAATTTCATGTATTCCGAGAAGAGGAATCTTGATCATACAGGTATACGTAAATCTAGTAGATACATCAGCCCACACCCCCGCCGAGAGCTCTCTCATGGTGGGTGTAGGGACCATGAGGCGGTGACAACAAGGATGAAAGATTAAGATTCAGAAGATGTGTAGAAAATGCCATGCAACAATATAAAATGGCAGGTGAAAGAAGAAACCACCATGCACCTATCCGGGGGGCGGGGGGAGGGGAACCACACAGAACGCCTTGATCAAAATGTTACTCTCTAAAACAAACCAATTCTCCCTCATCCTCTCCTATCCGCTTGAGGATGTCCCTGAGGGAACCTCTGTGGTCCGCCCGAGAATTAATCATGTGACGAGCCTTCCCAGGCAAAGAAAAGTAAAGTTCAAGGTCTCCAGCCTCGGCGCGTACTTCGACCAGGCACTCCCTGGCCTGATGTTTCCGCAAAGGCGAGTTGAAGGATATAATCATCATAAAGACAGAGGCAAGCAAGACATAACAAGAAACTCGTGACGCTGGCGCTTGAACGCTTTCATGGTCTATTGCGAATTTGAATGCATTAGTCGACTCCCTCATCATGGAGGCGTGAGGCGACTGCTTTGCCGTTGGTGAAGCTGTTCTGCTTCCTCAACATGCCGCTGGCACCACCACGACCCCAGCCGCCATTGGTGACAACATCCATGGCACGGTGCTCCGCTTCTTGCCGCTGCTGGCGTTGTTGGACATTGTCGTCTTCGTTATCAATCTCATCCAACTCCTCCTCGATCGTGCGGCCCCGAGTACTTAATCTTTTCAAGGGGACGTCTTGGGGCTTATCGGCATAGAGGCTCGGGTCCCGTCCTAATACACGGTCGGCCTTACTAGGTGTTCGCTTCCCGTTACTGGAGGGAGGACTGGGGGGATAGTGTCTGCCAGCACCGCCGGCGTTGGTCCGAATAATCACGGGAGGCTCCTCATTTCCATCGCCCCAACCGGCATTGACCTCAAGATTGCGTTGATGCTCTCGGTTGCGTCTTAGACGGTCCCTGGCTTCCTCCCACTTAGGGTTAGTTTCCCAGGCCCAGCCGTCCCCAATGGTGTTGGAGACTGGGAAAAACCAGAGCAAAGGCGACGGCCCAAAGAGGTGATGTAAGTTACTTCTCCATCCCATATCAAAGGCATTGGGAAGCTTGTCAGAGTCCTGCTCGTCGAGATAGTCTTCGTAACGCTTCTTTGCGCGTGTGCGCTCCAGTTCCTCGTAGGACATTTGCACAGGTGGGCGCGGTCCGTCGATTGACCTATGCTCCTCGCCCTCTTCAGGGTGAGTGATACCAGGTAGGGCGTTGGTGTGAGCCTGGACAAACTGCTGAGCTGACTGGGGGATGCCGTTTGCTGCGTTCTGGATTTGTTGTATAGATTTTCTCAAAGGGGACAGGTATCGGGTCTTCTCCAGACATTCGATTGTGGTCTGGCCTCTGCTAGCGAGCATGATATGCCACGAGGTGAAGGCACCGACAACGAGCCCTATAATTCCACTGATGACGGCGAGCATGATGAAGTTCAGAGGCATGAAGGTGTCGGTGAAACCCGTAGCGTCGATAATCTCGACATAGACCCATGTCCCACTGGCAGCGAACGAGTAGAAGCAAAAGAGCGTAGTGTAGATCAGGAAAAGGAGGAACGCCTTGTGGTTTCGCAGGCCAACGCAAGTCGCAAGCCAAGGGCAGTGGTGATCCATCTTCAGAACGCAGCGACGACATGTCGAGCAGTGGTGGGCACGATCGGGTTTCCGGGCTTGACACTTCTTGCAGAAACGAAACTCGCCATTGCTCTTGACCGTTAGCGATGTCGCGTTGTTCTGGCTAGTTTGGCTCGTGGGGAGGAGGCCGTATCCGTCATCGTTGGTGGTCGAACCGGGATTGGTAAAGACGGCTGTGGTATAACACCAGTTGAGCATGCCATATAGGATGACACCGAAGACGGACGAGCTGGTTCCTGTATGAACGTGCGCCGGGTCAGCAAGAACACCATAAGTAGGCGGGCAGAGAGCCTGGATAGGCCAGGATAGTAGGCTTTCAGAAATGAGGTTTGGATTGATTGCAGTCATACCTAGCCAGGACTCGTGGGTGCCGAGCCTACCGCAGTTCACGACTACCCAGACGGCCCATGTCGTGATACCGTAGACGAAGGCCAATGGCGTGTACTTGGCGCATGTGCAGCACGCGCGCTCGGCCCTTCGAGCCCAACGGCGATTCATCATGGGAGGAAGTTCGGAGTCGTCGTTGTTGCGGCCGTCAATTCATCGCTTGGGGAGTGTGGTCCAGGGGTCGTCGTCTGGATGGATCGGGGTCGCAGCGGCTCGATGCTCTCTGGTCGATGGTAGGGAAGGATGCGATCAGGGCGACAGGCGCATGACCTAGTGGGAAACCGAGTGTCCTTCTTTCTTGGCCAAGGTTCGTGAATGACGGAGAAGCATGGAAATTGACCAACACACTGGCTGTGAAGATGGAGAGGCGATGCTGACAAAAGTAGGTAATAATTTAGGGGACCAGGGGCCAGACTGACTGACTTCTCAGAAGTCTCCCCTCCTCTCATCTAAGACCCAGCCCACGATCGGATTGACCCCCTACTAGGTGCCCCCTATAATAGACACTAGCAGCGGGAGCAGGCCAATCACACGCTGACGGCCCCGGGCATTTTTATCCCCAGCCAGGACCATGATTCAATAGGAACCTGGATAGACAAGAGCTGTACTATGTACATAGTATGTATTTTCTACTGGTCAAGCATTGGACTCGGTATAGGGAAGCTTTAGTCTCATAAAAAGCCAATTGTATATTGTTCAATCACTCCATTGTTCCCACATATGCTAATGAACTGTGGCTCCGCTGGCCATATTGCTAAGCTGGGGCGCAGTTCCCTGTGCCACATTTAAGATGCATCATCCAGCTAGGAGATTAGACTGGCAAGCTGGCTTGCGTAAACAGTCAATCTGTTCAGTGGCTGCTTGGATGACTAATTAATTAACTTCCTTCAATCCTCATGAAGCATCATCGTCCACCAGCTTTTCATAAGCATACCCCTCGTATATTATTCATCGAAATCCGCAATGCGAGACTGTTCACCTGCGGCGGTGAGTTGTTCCAAGCCGGCATAGCAACGCAAGTGGATTTCATTGCATTGCAGAATATCAGTCCCACCCTGGAACGTGCTTCTTCCCATCTGGACCTTTCTTGGGCCCGAATTTCTCCTTCGCTGACTCTGCCGTCACGTATTGGTTTGTACCGTCCTCGTATCGTTCAAGGGATACATCGACTAATCCAGCGGTGAGTTGATCTACATAAGCCCTAAATGCGTCTGCCTCGCGAATGTTGCAGCGCTGGCTACTGGATTCTGCATGTGCCGTCAAAGCTGTTAAGGAATAGAACTTCTTGAGACAGTTGGGACAGTTGTAAGATATATTTCCATGAACGGAAAGCAGATGTGCGGTGAGTGCCCTGGCATTCTTGAAGCATTTCCTGCAGAGTGATTATAGTTAGCTTAAACTGTGAACTGCCCGTATAAGAAATGTAGTTGACTACTTACGAGCATTCGATTTTGGGGCACGTGTATCTCCCAACAAATTCAGAATAGTACCTGGAAGCATCGAAGTGAGGATGGCTTGGGTGATCTGGATCCATTGCATCGTACACTGTCCGTCCATTTGGTGCTGTAGCCCGCTCATGTTGCCGAGGACTTGGTCTTTGGGGAGCCCATGCATCGGGGAATAGATTCTTTTTCTCGGACCATGCGTCTGCCACGGCCTTGGTCTTGTTGTTGACATTCTCATCGGGGGTTTTATTCGATTTCTTCTTATTCGTGCTTGGTTGGTTTGGCTGTGCTGTTTGATTTAGGGGGGTTGGTAGTAGATTCCAAGTCGACATGAACGCGGACTCTGGATCTGTTGTTGCTGAAACACTCTTCTCTGATTGTGAGGTCTTTGCCTTGGAAGATTCATCTAGATTACTCTTTTCGCGGCTTGAAGGAACTGCGACTGGGATTCCAGCATTCTTCGTTTCCAAAGATAGGGCTTGTTTATCCTTGGACAGAGTCTTTGAAGCCTTGCCCATTCTTTGAAAAACTGCTTCTGAGAGGCGAGGCCACTCCTCGGCCTTCGTCACGAAAGGTTTGGCTGGCTCGGGTTTGGCGGGTTCAGATTCTCTTGTTATCTTTGGCTGACCTAACATCTCAGCCTTGCCTTGAAGGTAGCTGGAGAAATCATGCTTCAGAGGCTCGTTCGTTAGTGCCACCAGCTTTTTGGCAAAATCCATCTTCTTTGCTCGGACATCGTCCAGAGTATCGGCGGAGAGTCTTGGACAATGTCCTTTCTCAATGTGCTCAACAAGCTGAGCGAGGCGGGTGAAAGGTCCTTGATCGCACCCAGGGCACTGGAGATTCTGCTTATGAGGATGATACTGAATGCTGGTTAGATTGGACTGGATTTTAATTGTTCGATGGGAGTGCTCACAAACCTCTTGGATATGGAGTTTCTCTCCTTCCTCGGTAACAAAATCTATCCCACAAAATCGGCAATGAACATGTCCGTACTGATCATTTGCGCGTTTCTCTGCCTTGTGTTTCAACATTGCCTCCAAGGTAGGGAAGAACACTCCGCAAGGTTGGCATTGAAACTCCCCATACCCCTGCGTTATGGCGTTTCCGGGCGCCATGGCTGGTTGAACTGGCGAAATCTGAGAAGAAAGCACACGACGTGAAGAGTATAGAAGACGAGGATACTGAGTCTGCCGGAAGGAAATCCAAAAACAGATAATAAAGGAACCAAATTACCTGAGAATGGTTGAAATGCGGTGTGAAAGGGGAGAAAGTCAGTCACGGACGCAGTTGGCGTTTCTGAAAGATGAGGGAAGGGGCAGAACAATCGCTCCTTCTCTGTTAGGTGGCTGGCGTTTGCCAGTACAGAACGGAACGAGCAGTGCGCCACCCGGCGGTCTTCTCAGAATCACCTGAGATTCGGTGGCCCCAAACGACATCTGCTCATAAATGTGAGATCAACGGATGCTGCCGTGAAATACAGGAAAGGAAATAATGATTCTCTTTTAAACACATATCACTTTAAAGAGAGGGCTTGAGGGATGCTCGCTTTACTTTCGAGTTGATAATATCCTCTTTTGAATAATTCAAGTGTCAATCATCTTTATCGCTACCCGTCATTTCGTCCTCATCCATGCCGTGTTGAATAGGAAATCCCGAATAGTCCTCTGCCACCGACTCGTTCTCGCTCTCGCTTCCATCCTCACTACCAGAGCCTTCTTCATTATCGGATCCCATCTCCTGCAACCAATCGTTGTCATTCCCTGCAGCGGTGCCTTCATCTGCAATAGAGGGTTCCTCAGTGTGGTCCTCGTCTCTAGCTGGTTCACGAAACCTGACGCTATACCCTTTATGCTTTGCCTTTTTGGAAGGAAGACGACCCCGAAGCTGTGTTATCTCCTTGTCTGTCAAGTACAGGTTTGGGAGAGGCACGACATATGTGGAGGGTCCGCCAGACCGAACCGGCGTCTCGTCTCCAGCGCGAAGGGTCAAGGCAAAGTCTCTGTCGGTGAGATGGCGTTTGAATTGGATCGCCACAAGTTTTGTCTTCATTATAGCCTTCACTTTCGCCCACATACCACCATGATACCACCCGCTGTTGCTGTCTCGAGTCGGGCGCACAGCTGCGTTATCCAGAAGTTTGCGGAGTAGAGGGTCTGTAATGTCACAAACTTGCCAGACCTTTCCGTCTGTATGGTAAGTCTCCCCGTCAAAAAGATGAGTTTGGGATGTATCCACATCTCCGGCTTGATTGGCACGTAGGCTATGCCATGACTGAAAGTGCCGTGTGCCTCTGTGTTTAGACAAGAGTTTGAACATGAGAGTCTGATATATCCGATACTTTGGGTCAGTTCGAGGATCCAGTCCGTACGGGACAACCCCGTCTCTCCATGGGCCACCCTTGAACTGGTATGCCACATAGTTGAGATACTTCTTCAGCTCGTTCCAGTTCCGTAGTTTCCCCCCCAGCCGATTCATCAAAGCTCTGCGAGTCCACAACGGTCTTTCTTCAAAGGCGACCTCTAATTCTGCAATCACCTCGACAGTGCGAGGATCTGTCATGTCTGGCGGAACCTGCGGGCCTTGAGGCGTCGGATCTTCAGCGGCTATGAAATATCCAATCTGTTGAGCCGCATATGCATTGAAAGCATTGCCATCCTCTGTGGTCCGAACATATGGGTTTTGAGAATAGAAGTAGTTGAATGGCATGCTCATATGAGTGAAAACAGGCGGTGGAATAACGTCAACATTCGGACCTTGATCAACGCCGGGCTTGAATTTGAATTCCTTCATTTTTTCAACTGCGCCAAATGTGTTAGCGAGACTCGGCTGATCAAAGTACGAGAGAATACTTACCATCACCGGGAAGAACTTGATCAATATATCTCCGAGCAAAGTCTGACCTCGATGACATGTCCCAGTAGAAGTCCGCAAGACCTCTAAAACGATGCGAATGCTCAATTATGCCCGCGATTTCTACCTCGTAGTTGCCCACATTTTCTTGCAGTTTTCTCTTCAGAAGCTTAGGGTCATCCAAACGCGCCTGAGAAGACACCTGTTCAGAGGAGGATGGAGGGTCGGCCAAGTCTACAACATCAACATCCCCTTGCCAAGGCCCCTCACTCCCTCTCTTGCGTTTTCGTCCTGTCCGTTTGGGGACAGTGACTTTGAGAACAACATTGTGAGATTTGGCATTGTGGGACATCAAAGGTTTGCAAAACGGGCTATCTGGATTCATAAATAATGGGATGGAGTGGTTGTCCGGATCCAAGACCTTCGATGCGAGTTAGTTCGTGAAGTCCGGCGAACGGCTGTCAACTCACATGGTTCAAATTGGCGACTCGGCCAAACGCCCTTACTGCACGATCCACATCCTGTACAACGGCGGGGATCTCAACGGCAGCAAGCTTCCTTGCGGGTATAGCATATCGTGGTGCACTTTGCCGTGTCCCTGGTTCATCAGAAGCCAATTCGTTGGGCCCACGTTCAGAGGCTGAACTTTGCTGTTCGGCGTCGGCCTCGACGCTAGATGGTTCCATGACAATCCCTCGGCTACGTAGCACGTATGAGACAAGAAAATTGGAATAGCAAATCAAGTATGAATGGACCCATGGGCCGGCTACCGTGCCGAGGGGAGGTGTTGAGAGCCCTTCTCAATAGAAGAGATATTCGCGACGGTGCTTGCCTCTGGATCTACACTGTGTCCATCAGCAGCTCAAAGCGTTGAGACACAGTGCGAAGTTCACCACAAGTTTTTCACATACATTCCATTTGTCTTGAGAAGAAATCCCTATGATTTGCGTGTTGACACCGAAGGCCTCTTGACATCAATTCAGTCATTCTTCTGATTATATCTCGTGCTTAGATATGGTCTGCGGCCAACCTTCCCCAAGGCCTGCGCCACAGATCGTGATGGAATGTGGCTGGGGGTACAAAGTCACGGGAACAATCTGCACAGGCGCGCCTTAGCAGCTCCGGCTGATGAGGGTGACCTCAGCGTAAATCCTACAAAACAGCTCCAATAGCAATCAATGCGTAGTGAAATAATGTGGTTGGTATAGAGGCAACCAAATGGTCTAATAAACAATGAAAACCCGGAAGTTAGATGTTTGCACCAAGTTGTTTCCAGGAGCAACAGCCACAGCTACAGCAGCAGCTTCAGGAGGTATGCAGTCTCAATTGAGGAGCTGTTCCACGATCAGTCATACCCCAGTCGGCCCTTCAGGCTTCAGAAAGTAATGTAATCATGCAATCTCAAGGATCGGTTCTTAGTGGGTGGCTTCGTAATTCCAAAGTTCTCGGACAATGGCACAATAGAGCCAACAGATATTACTTCACTGCAGACTGCTATATACAGTATTGAAGACAGTGTTTCCGTCATCTAATTTACCAGACCCCGCGTCACTGGATTCCTGGGATGGGTCCTCAAGCTCAGCCACTGATTTCAAGGACGGGCACCACCCGCGCACCCCCTTCCCGCCTCAGGCTTCGAGATACGTGGTTGGAAGGCAGCCATAGGCCAAGGCGTCCAGCTTCTGCTGCCTCTCCAACAAATCGATGTGTAATTTATCCATCATTCCTGGCCGCCTTGCGATTGCGCACTAGCACTTCCCCAAGTACCGTGCCACCTGATCAGCTCTGAAACCGCCAGAGGCAGCTTTATTATTAGGCGGCGCGCTGACCACCAGCCCATGCAAGTCGTAGCTTTCCTCTCCACAGCTGGATCTACAGGCATGTACGAATGATGTACGGCGGCGTGCTACTGCCTCCCAGTTACCTTTGGTAGAGCAGGTACCTGTTAGTGTGCCTCGCGTAGTGGACTCATGCATCCTACGCCAACAGCCTATTCGCTGTCTGATGCCTGACTAAAATCCCGAAGGCCTTAAACAGGAGCTTCCATTCAGCGTACCTACCTCCTGTCCCTTGCCTCTGCACTGTCCGTGCCTACTAATACCTGCTACCTACCAGGTTAGGTACCGTCCCGGTCCCCATCATCCCATCCCTCCAGCCCAGCCCAGCTCAGGCCAGTGCAGTAGCAGCGCACCGCGGAGCACCGCAACCTAACCAGCACCACAATTATCCCCCTTGTGGTTGCTTGCTTCTCATCCACCACCCCCAGTCTACGCCCAACCAGGCCTCTCTGCGCCTCTTCGTCCCTGCTGCCAATTCCCCCAAATCAAAACCCCCTCAGACCAACCGCCCCATCCTGAATCGACCGTTGCGCTTCCACATCTTTAGCATATTCAAGCACGACAGATTTACTCCGGCCTCCTTCGGGAGCCTCAAGCGCTCGCACGTTCACGCCCATTGCTCTCGACTCTACCCCACTGTGAGCGTGCCTAGAAGCAGCAACTCCACTGCGAGATAGGATTGGTGGTGCAACCTGGAGACCAAGATGAAGCGCCTCGGCCAGAGAGTGGTAAGGAGCTCGCCATCCCTCTCTTCGTCGTTTTTTTTTTGGATTATCTCTAAAGCCTTAACTAATCATAGGCCCAACAGCTCTCAAGGAGCAAAGACAACAGCAAATCCTCCAAGAAGAATAGGGAATCGAAGGACGGAGCCGCGTCCCCCTCCTCCCGCGATTCGAATCAGTCGCCTGTTCTCACACCATCGTCGTCGACGTCGACCCTCAACGATGTCCGCAAGTCTATGCCCGCCAACCCTTCGGGAATGGGAGGTGATCATTCTACCTCACAGCCTTCCGGCCTCTCCAATGTTGTGCAACCTGGCAACGTGCCTGACCGGTTCGGTGCATCTGGCGGAGCCTCGAGCCCCAATGGTGGACCTAGTAACGTGAGGTTACCACCTACTGTTGTCATCAGCCCAACGCCTGGAGTAAGTTTAGGAACCTGATTCATCATGGGCTTTCGGGCACCTTTTGGTGCCGAGCACAGGCGAGTAGCTGACCCTCTTCTAGCACATCCCTCCTCCTGGAGCTGCCGAGACCATGCCTCATGACCTGGCTCCCCCCAAAGCTGGCCAAAAGTCATTGCTGATGCATAGAGGAATTGACAATCGAGACGCGATACCCGAGGGTTTGAGGACGCCGAAACGACAGCATTCGTCTCGCTTCGACATCTCGGCTCATCGCGAGTTAGAGAAGCTTCCTGGTTTCCACGAGGTGCCTCCTAACCGCAGACAGGAGCTTTTTATGCAAAAGATCGACCAGTGCAATGTTATCTTCGACTTTAATGATGCGAGCGGTGACATGAAGTCAAAGGAGATCAAGCGCCTGGCACTACACGAGCTTCTAGATTACGTTGCGAATAACAGGCAGGTCATCACAGAACCAATGTACCCCCGAGTCGTCGACATGTTTGCCAAAAACTTGTTCCGTCCGATCCCGCCACCAATGAACCCTCAAGGGGAGGCATTCGATCCAGAGGAGGACGAGCCTGTACTGGAGGTTGCTTGGCCACATATCCAGGTCGTCTACGAGTTCTTCCTGCGCTTCATTGAAAGCCAAGATTTTAATACGAACATGGCTAAGGCATACATCGACCATAGCTTCGTCCTTCAGCTTCTCGAACTCTTCGACTCTGAGGACCCTCGTGAGCGAGATTTCTTGAAGACCACGCTCCATCGAATCTACGGCAAGTTCCTTAATCTCCGATCATTCATCCGCCGTTCGATCAACAACGTATTCTTTCAGTTTACGTATGAAACTGAAAGGTTCAACGGCATTGCAGAGCTACTTGAAATTCTTGGTTCTATCATCAACGGATTCGCTCTCCCATTGAAGGAGGAGCACAAGATCTTTTTGACACGTGTTTTGCTTCCTCTTCACAAGCCTAAGAGCCTGAGCATGTATCACCCTCAGCTCGCGTACTGCATTGTCCAGTTCTTGGAGAAGGATGCTTCTCTCACGGAGGATGTGAGTGTCACTGCATTTTAGTTCTCTTCTTCTCTCTTAGGCCAAGTTACTAACGATTTAGGTTGTTCTTGGCCTTCTGCGATACTGGCCCAAGGTCAATAGCACCAAGGAAGTCATGTTTCTCAACGAAGTCGAGGACATTTTCGAGGTCATGGACCCGGCCGAGTTTGCCAAGGTTCAGGAGCCGCTCTTCCATCAGCTGGCCAAATCCGTGGCCAGCCCACATTTTCAAGTCGCCGAGCGCGCATTGTACTTCTGGAACAACGAATACTTTTGCAACCTGGTTAGCGACAATGTGGAGATTATTCTGCCTATTATGTTTGCACCTCTCTATGAGAACTCCAAGGGTCACTGGAATAGGTATGTTCAGCGATTTATAACCGAAGGATGATGAAATAGCTGACCAAAACGTGTAGAACAATCCATGGCATGGTGTATAATGCTATGAAGCTTTTCATGGAAATTAACCCCCAGCTTTTTGATGATTGCTCGCATGACTACACGGAGCAGCAGAATAGCGCAGCCGAAAGGGAAGCTATCCGTGAGCGGAAATGGGCTGCCCTGGCCGAAAAGGCCGATATACAACGTGAATCAAATGGCACTGCCAATGCGTCTGGGAGGGCCCAGGGAGGCAACCTCGCTCGTGTGGATGAAGTTGATCCCCTCACCGAGGACAACCAGAAGCGCCTCAACTCTTTGAAGCTCCAAGATGCCTCAGCACGCCGCCCAGGGAACCATGAGCGCCAAAGTTCAGTGGGCTCCGCAAAATCCAGGTGACGGGCTGAAGTATCGAGCAGATGAGTTGTCTTCAGAGCCTACCAAATCTGCATATTTAAGTTCACGACACATCAGTGCAACTATGCCCACTACTTCCTGTTCTACATAGCGAGCCAGGTTGTTTTGAGCCCTCCAAAAAAAAAAGTCGGTATTCTCTCGAAGATTTCTGAGATCATCAAATGGCTCCGTTGTTGGCAGGCCACAGCCGAACATAATTCTGGTTTACGCGCCGGCGGCAGTGACCATATTCAATTTTAGTAGATTTCTATATGGCAATGACGTTGCTCGCGAGCGATCAAAAACACTCTTCTTCCCCATGAATAAGGACTTGGGCTACGGTTTGAGATCATAGCACGAATGCATGGATGGTAGAGGGAGGGGGGGGATATGAATGCCTTTGCCGACATGAGCGCAAGAGGCGACTGTTTGCTACCTTTTTCTTTTGAACCCATATCTCTTCTACGTTTTTTCTCTTGTTTCACCGACTCCTTGAACTGTTACTGCTTGGCGCATGGGTAGGGCCCGAATGACGACCTCTCTCGTTTGTGTTTACTATCAATTGCCCTGTCTTTCTTTTAAGAACAAACCCATACTAGCCTATTTCTGGGGGACAAAGTTGGGGGGAAAACGGCAAGGATTACAAGATGGTTCTTATGTCTGGTGGAATTGAATGAATGCTGGCGGAGATTTGGCATGTGGAAAAGGGGATCTTCATGCGCACTGCCCTTTTACTACTGTTCTATTGCTTTTTTGTTCGCTTCTTTCCCCTCCCCTTAGTTTTCTGATGTAGACGACGAATGAGGAAACCATGAAAAGTCGATATCGTATAGACGAGTGCTTAAATGGGAGTCAGGTTATTTTTCACGTTGGTAGATGGAAGCAGTATTCTTAGACCATGAAATGCACCGAGCTCCGTTATTTTAACCCTTGAGAATCCACCATCATAACACTTGTGTCAACAAGACGGGTTCCCTACTCTGCCCACATGTTTTCAATACACTTTTCCCATACAATTCGCTTCCTCGACACTATTCCCAATGCTGCCAAAGCGCGAAGATTTACCTGCCGCGACCTCCACGGTCATAGCCACCCCTCCCTCGTCCCCTGAACCTGTCATTCCCCCTTCCAAAACTGTTTCCCTGATAATGAGGATGATGAGACGGTGGTGGAGGTGGAGGCGGAGCCGAGCCCCATCCGCCAGCCATATTCACAGGTGGTATGGGAGGGAACCAATTCGAAGGTGGTCCTCCCATAGAATTTGGTGGGAGTGGGGGCCAAGGACCTATATATCCTGTTGGTGGAGGGGGAGGGAAAGAAGGGTAGGAGTGTTGGGAAGGAGGGAAGGAGTGTTGGGGTGGAGGGGGTGGGAGGGGTGGTTGAAAACCCATGGAGTTGTTCTCAGCGGGGGGTGGTGGCCGGCTGTGATATGATGATGGTGTCGGGCGGGAGCGAGATCGGGAGCGAGATCTAGATCTGGAAGGCGAGCGACTATATGAGCGTCGACGAAAGCGTCGTGAATCGGGGCTCCGACTTCGACTGCTGGAGCGGCCTCGTCCAGGTGGCGAGTCGGAATATCGACGACCCCGGAACGACGGTCGGCCGGGGCTCAATGAGCGACGTCGCGAATCTTCGTCCGACAGTGACATAGACCTTGATCTTGATCTTGAGCGGCCCTTTGCCTTTCCATTCTTCGCTCTCCGTTTGTGGTCCTTCATCTGCTCGCAGAATTGCCTGGACCAGCCGTAGTAGGTCTCTCCGCCGATGATCTCGCCAGTGACCTCGTCCAGGACGATCCTCTCTCCAAGCTCGTTTATTTCGTCATTATTTTCTTTACTCTCTTTGGAAAAGAGAAAATCCGCATCTGCAAGTAGATCCTGAACAGCCCCTACAAGCTTCTCGCTTGCTGGCCCGGCTTTCAATTGTAAGGGTCTGATCTCCTCTGGCTTCATGGGCTTAGTGGAATTGGCCTCCATGTGCATAAGCCACGTAGATGCAGGTAGGTCAAACCATGGCGTCGAGGGGTCGCCATGTAACGCGGGGAGGATAAACGGCGTGTCTTTGGAAAGCTTGACGCTATTGCCGATAGATTGACTCGGAGGTTGCTGGGGAGAGACGCCATTTGCGAGAGCATCGCGAAGCTTCGCAACAAAGCTCGCGGAGAAGTATGATTTCTCCTCCCATAAATCTAGGAGATTGTCGAGCTTCTTTTTGTGCTTTGGGCACTGTTCGAATCCAGCGGCAGCTGCGAAGAGGGCAGGAAGATGCGCCTCCCAAGCGGACTCTAATTTATTATTGTTAAGCCGAGTGACAAAATGATGAATGACATCGTTAAGAAGGTAAAGAATATGCAGTCTCCATCTCTTGAGACTGATTCTGCGGCCGCGTTCGCTCGGTTTCGACGCGAGAGCTACCAGGTATTTTCCCAACGCTGTGGCTCTCTGGGTGGATGAGAGAGCGATGTTATCGACGATCCAAGATCTACATTTCTGTTTCCGACGGAAGCAAGCATGCAATGTTTAGTGAATCCGCACGAACGTATCTCGAGCAATGAAGCAAACCTGGACGTTGGAACGAGAGCATTGGACAAGAGCTGAGTCGAGCAGTGGAAGGAAGGCTTCGGCATCAGGGCGCGTGAGGGGGGTTGGATCGGCGCGGAAAAGAGCCGCGAACAGCGCTGCGTTGGCGATGGCGAGTTCGTGCTCCATGCCTGGCTGATGGTTGTTCCGGGCTGATGCCTCGAGGGCTGCTGGGAATAATAGCAAGTCGGCGCGTGTGTTGTGGTGGAAACCGCCCTGGTGGTGAAGGTACGGTGGTTTAGTTTGCGAAAATGCGCATTGGAGCTCTAATCCGAGATAAGATAAGCAGGCACCCTTCTGGGCGGTGATGGATATCCAGGCAAGCCTGAATCATGACGCAAGAATATTTCATTTATGGCAGCTGAAGCAAAGAGATATGAATTCCTCTCTTCCTTTGTATATTTGAAAGTCGGTTTGAAATTGTTTGTTTCCTCAGGATACTTGCTCTGTCAAGTTCTGGGGATCAAGCCAGGTCTTAGCAGCCTGCATGCTTTCATACAGTCACTCGATGCACTACATATACCTTACATAGATACATTTTACGAGCTAGTGAGGCACATAGGGTAGAAATCGATTCAAATGTGTTAGTTATACATTGGAAGCCGCAAGGATACTTCCACAGGAGCATATCAAAGTAACTTATGTACCAATATCATACACAAGGCCATTTAATGTAGGTGACCACATGCCAGGGACATCACGCCTTTCTCTTACGAGAATCTGTCTCCCTTGGGACTTCGAAACGGTGTTCTCGACTCGAATTTGCTCTTCTCGTCCACCTGCTGCTGCTCGGTGGTCGGCGCATGCCTCGTGGGTGCTGGGTCACTGGAGCCCTCTTGGCTTGGAGAGCCTGCAATATCGTCCCGTGCTGCAGCTGGTCCATTGTCCTGGAGAACACTCTCCAGAGTCTGGTTCTGGTACTTCTTCAGGCGCTTGGCCTCCTCCTTTGCTTGACGCTCACGGTTGATCTCTCGCTTAGCGAAAACGTAAGCGCCAGCACCGCCTAGGAAGCGAATACGTTAGATTTGTGCAGATAAAATCGAAAAAGGAAATATAAACAGAAGCTTGAAGCATATGGGACGTACCGAGGCAGAGCGAACCCCAGCCGAGCCTGCAACATGGTCTGTCAGTGAGGATTCAAAAAGTGGCATGATCTTTCAAGAACAACGAACCAGAAAGATTTAACCTAAGGAATACTTGTCAGCCAGTGAGAAAAAGCCATTCGGATATGAATCATGCCTTACAGTGTTCATTTTGCCTTGCTAGAGAAACAATTGGACTCGAGAAGAGTATTACTTTTTTTTCGGTAACGGCAGGAGGGATTTTGGTTTCTCAATGCGAATCTTAACAAATCGATGTCGAAGTTATGCGGTCATCGGAAGGAACAAATCGGAGCTTTGCGACAGGAATTAAGGTGCCCACAATTGCGGAGCGCTAAGATTCAGGGTAGCACACCTCCAGCGCCTCCGCCATTGAATGTTATCTCACCGGTGGCTACATGGTTCGCGGTAAGCTGATGAAGGCACGGCCAACGCTGGAGCTCGTAGCTAAGATGCGAGGTGCTTCAACAAGCCCGCGAGACCAAAACCGAGCTACATTTTCTAAGGTAGATTGTGTGGGGCGTCTTTCCTTTCTTCTGCTGTCGCATCTCTGCTAATAATTATGGCTGGGTGTGCCGGCTTGCCTCTAATAGAAAGAGATTGGCACAGGCAGATCCTCATTCGAGCATTGAGGACCCTCTGTTGTTCAATAGCGGTCAGCGTTCGGTTACCACATCAACAATTGACGCAGCCGTCGCAAACCGGCGCGCCTCTGGTTACGTGTGAATTGGCCGAATCAATTAACCTTCCCATCCATGCAGAATTAATGCCCTTGATTCGCTGCAGATGCTGGCCAGTCAGCGGGTCCGGCACATGCGTCAGCCAAGAATTCCCGTGGCTTTGTTGGGGTTTTGGGCTAAGTATCAGGTGCGCACCTGTTGGCCTCGAATTGATTTAGGGGCAATGCGTCGCGTTTTCAGCGGCGGATGGGGGCTTGAGGGCCTAATAAACGCTCTAAACTAGACTCTTGACTGAGCCACACTGACATGTCATGGATGCAAACACGAGACAGGCACAGGGCGATGCCAGGCACCTGCGTATAGAGTACCTTGCTGTATTCCGCATGTCATGCTTCAGGATGTCGGTGGTTGCTGTCCAAGTGTTCCCCCCAGGCTCAGAGGCCAGAGGCACGGCAAACATTGGCTTTTAATAGGCATAACTGCCGTCTTGCCTCTACTACTACTAGGTATTAAAAAGGTACATACCTGCCGTAGCACTGTAGCAGGAGCCTAGGTACCGCCCCACCATGATCGGGCGGCAACCTTGGGAAGCCCCCCAAGTGGCTGAAATAAAACATGGCATACCAAAGCTCCTTTCACGTAAGTTAGGGACCTCGTTTTTTCTTAAACACAATAATAAGGGAATAATAAATCAATCCACGATACTTAGTCTGATTAGATTATATTTATTACGAGTTTGATTATTTTGATATTGTGTTGAAATCCAACACTGGAGTGTCTACGTACGGTAGTAGGTGTGCCATGTTTTGTTTTATGTCAGTCGCTTGCTTCCCAAGTGGGTACTGGTACTTCACTACAGGTACCTGATTTCTTGTTTGGGGGGGCCAGGGAGCCAAATAAAATCTCTTGGCATCAACCTTACCGTTGGTCCATCCTCGACTTGTAACCTGCGACTATCCTATCCAACCAGCAGTGCTCTTAGTTCTAAGTGCTGGCCGACCGGTTTCGAACACAAGGGAATGGTTCCAGGAATACGACGACAAAGATTTGCAAGACTGCCCCTTACGTGCCTAATTACCCGATCCGTGGCGAAGCGTATGCGTTCCAACTAAACGGGGATAATTTCTGGGGTCGTGCTCTGCTTAAACGTCACTGGCGTCGCACCCATCCGTCCATACACCATCGAACCCCCCCCCCTTGGAAATTCCTGCGACTTCTTCAACCGCTGCCATCATATCGCTTCTCGCACCCTGTAGCACATCTGTCCTGCCCGAACAACAATCGGGCTGGTCCCTTTTCTTGTGCCCTGCATGAAAGTTGATGCGTTTACAAGACCCAGTCGAGACATGGGTCTGATGGGGAGATACACCTGGAACCCCGCCGTTTACCTAGCTCACGAGAACCTCATACATACCTTGTACTAATATGGCTTCGGCCGATGGCGATGGGCCTGATGGCTCTTCTTTGGTGTGTAGCTGCTCTCTCTCTCTCTCTTACTTCTAGATTCTTGTGTTAACCTGTCATTCTTCCTCTGCAGAGACCTGTGTCGTCCATTCGAGCTCGGTTCGAGAACTTGGGCAAAGGTACCGACGGCCCAGCTTCAACTCAAGTTGTAGCTCCAGCTCCCGCCCCAGCTCCCGCCCCTACTCTTGCACCTCAGAAGCCTCCCTCTCGACCGATTTCGCCGGCCCCGAAGCCGAACAAGCTCAAGGACTTCAAGCCATCCCAGGAAACCGCTACGTCGGTTCCCTCGACACCAACAATTATTCCGCCTACTCCAACGACACCTGCAGCCCCTCCGCGACCGAAAGAGAAACCCAAGATACCTCCATCACCTTTCATTCGCCAAGATGCTCTTCCATCTGTCGCTGGTGCAAACCACATCAACCTACCCTCACGACCTACTTCGACTAAACCGATTGTGAATGCCAAGGCCGAGCCTCTACCGCCTCAAGCTCCTGCTGTGACCGTACAGCCACCACTCTCGCCGCCAAAAGTTAGGCCGTCCACCATTCCTGTTGGCGAACACCCCAGTCTGTTGAATCCCGAGACTGCGGTATCTATAGCCTCTAGCCCCGGTTCCCCTAGTCGTCCTCTTACTCCATCGCCGGCATCACCGTCTAGGTCACCTCGTTCCAAAGCGCCTTCGCCACCTCCCCCAAGACGATCAGCAGAACTTAGACGAGACAAGGAAACAAAGGTCCCGCCCCCACCACCGAATCCTCGGAGGGAAAAAACAACCGTGGATCAAGCCGGCAACATTCGCAGCTCCTCTCGAGATTCTTCGAGGGCCAAGACGCCGGATGTGGCTCAAGAAACCTCGCCTTTTAGCAGTCCCCCGATTACCCCCCAGGACGGTAATGGCGATGACGAGGTCCCCCCCGAGCTTCCGATCCGGCCAAGACCTAGAAGCACGATCTCGCAAGCCCCTCGACCCAAATCAACTGCCACTAACTTCGAGCCACCTCCAGTCCATCATTCAATTTCAGTGCGCCGGGGTCAAAGAAGTGAAGAAAGGAATGGTTCCGTTAGCCATGGACGTTCATTCGATGAAGCTAGACCTAAGCCTGCAGCAAAAATCACCTCTATGGAGCCGCCTCCCCGTCCTGTTTCCATGATTGCTCCTCCTCGACCGCCTCGGCCTGGCGCTCAAGCTCCAACCCAGATTTCAGCACAAATTCCTGAACGTCGCCAATCCACGGTAGCCAGACGAGCTTCATCGAACCCAACGACGCAGCAGCATCCATTACCCGCGACAAGGACGCATGGTCGGTCTGGTACTGTGGACAGCAGAATAGAACGGCCGCCAATAGAACGGCCGTCAATAGAACGACCGCCAATAGACATACGCAGTCTCGCACCCGCCATAGCTCCTGTTAAGCCTGCACCGTCAGCCACCTCCAACCAGAGTCTAGTTCCAAAGGCGGAGGCTGTCGCACCAGTCGTCACCTATCCTGATTGCTCAAGCACAAATCGCAGGGCACCGTTTGTTAAACGTGGTATTGAGGAGATTGCGACCAAGTATGATCCCAGGATCTTCGATGTGTGTGGCGAAAACGTATGCACAAGTGGACAATTAACGAGAGTTTGGAATGTTCTCGATGGCGAACTCATCATGAGTCTGGCCCATACTGAGGGTATCAAGGCGACGTCAGTTGCGTTCAAGCCAGCTGCTGATCCCCAGAATGAGGGCTGGAAAATCTGGGTTGGTACAACATCTGGTGAAATCATGGAGGTCGACGTTGAGACCCATGAAATTACCAACAGCAAAGGGGGGATACACGGCAGACGTGAAGTGATCAGGATGTATCGCCACTTCAATGAAATGTGGACCCTAGACGAGCTGGGTACTCTTCTTGTTTGGGGTCCTGATGAGACGGGAGTGCCGAATGTCACTGGAAATCCTCATCAAAGCTTCAAAGTGCCCAGAGATCACACATTCTCGATGGTTGTGGGGAGTGAGCTCTGGCATGCCACAGGAAAGGAAGTCCGCATTTTTGCGCCAACTTTGCATGGCCGAGACCAGTTCCAGGTGTTGATCCGGCCGCTCGTAGCTGAAGGTGCTGGTGAGGTCACTGCTGGGACTCAGGTCAAGACGCAACCTGGCAAGGTATATCTGGGGCATAGCGACGGGAAAGTCAGTATCTGGTCAACCATTGACTATTCATGCCTTGCGGTTTTGAGCATTACTACATGGAAAATCAATGCACTTGCTGGAGTTGGCCAACGCATCTGGGTTGGCTATAACAACGGCCGTACCTGCGTGTACGAGATTAGCGAAACCCCTTGGACCATTCTCAAAGAGTGGCAAGCGCATTCCCCTGGCAATCCGGTGCTTGGCGTCAAGGCAGATCCTGCCAGCTGTTATAGACTTGATCGTCTGCAAGTGGTATCGTTGGGGGCTGACAACAAGCTCAAAATATGGGATGGATTGTTGGAGGATGACTGGGTCGAGGATGAGATGAAGTCCAAAGACACGGAATATTGTGAATTTGACGAAATTCGAGCAATGGTCTTCTCCTGGAACGCCGGTGCATCGACACCGTCAAGCTTACGATACTCGCACAATGACGGTGAATTCTTCCCTGACCTGATCAAATCCAGTGGCGCTCCCGATATCCTCATCTTTGGTTTCCAGGAGCTTGTCGATTTGGAAGATAAAACGGCTACTGCAAAGAGATTTCTCAAGGTAAAGAAGAAGAAGGAGGAAGGCACCGATCAAGAGCGCATGAGTCACCAATACCGAGACTGGAGAGACTTCTTGAAGAAGACGCTCGACGATTATACTCCGACGGATGATCTGTATCATCTCCTCCATACGGCGCCTTTAGTAGGCCTCTTCCAATGTGTTTTTGTGAAGTCATCCCTCCGGGATCGAATCCGGAACCTGAACGCTGCTGAAGTGAAGCGCGGCATGGGCGGCTACCACGGAAACAAAGGTGCGGTAGCGGTTCGGTTCCAGATTGACGACAGCTCAGTCTGCTTTGTCAACTGCCATCTTGCTGCTGGGCAATCGCAAGCCAGTGCTCGTCACAACGACATCGCCGAGATTCTGGACTCGGGCCTCTTCCCTGCTGAAAGAGACCCTGGCGTACGCATCGACAGCTTTGCTGGAGGCGGTGATGGCACGCTGGTAGTGGACCACGAGTTGTGCATTCTTAATGGCGATCTTAACTATCGAATTGACACGATGTCCCGCGATACTGTAGTGGGAGCTGTCAAGCAAAACAACCTCAGCAAGCTCTTGGAGCGAGATCAGCTCCTCGTCGCACGGCGTCGCAATCCCACATTCAGACTGCGTGCCTTCGAAGAACTCCCCATCACCTTTGCTCCTACTTACAAATACGATGTCGGGACAGACAACTACGATTCGAGCGAGAAGAAGAGAAGTCCTGCCTGGTGTGATCGGCTACTGTTCAGAGGCCGAGGAAGAGTCCAGCAGCTGGACTACCGAAGACACGAGGTCTATGTGAGTGACCATCGACCAGTCACGGGTAATTTCAGGCTCTGGGTCAAGAGAGTCAACCACAGCGCGAGAGCAAAGGCCTGGATGGAGAGCCAGCAAAGCTTCGAGGTCGTGCGCGAGCGAGAGACGGCAGATGAAAAGTGAGTTTGTTCCCCAGCCACAGAATGCTGTTGAGCATGAAAACAAGCAGTACCGAGAAAGGCTAACACATCGAATTAACACAGACTCCATTATTTGATGACTACATGCGGCTATGATGAGGCGACAAGCAAACAGCTGATCCGAGAAAGGGCAAAGCCTCACCGAGGCCACTAATCTTCCTGTTTCCGGGAGCAAGGTGTTTTAGATGGGCTGGATTAACGACATTTAAAAAAAATTCGGCAGGATTTGAGACCGCCACGGCGAATGATACAAGATATAGAGCTGCTTTCCACAACCTTCCCCTTTAGTTAGCACTTTAGACCTGATGAGCGTGCATAACACTGATTGTTGTTGGGCGTTTTATCATGTCCCTTGACTCCAGCTTCAATGTGCTGTCTAATAAGAGCAAGTGTCAGGTGTTGAAATTCCATAAATGAAATATGCGATATGGCGTGCGTGTACCTCACCCAACTATCCTAACCAGTCGTGTTCCCGTTATTCCAGACGGCGTGACATTAAATCATATCAGATCGGTGCCAGCTCGAACTAACATTTAAAGAAGGCAAGTGATTATCCATCGTTTCATTCGACGTGCAAGACTTCCCCCCCGCCCTCCTCCTAAGGGCCTATCGCCCCGGTCTCCCCAACCGACGGTGGCTCATACCGCACCTCGTGGTACTCCTCCAGGGCCGAAGCCCACCACTCCTGCTCCAGGAGGGCATCGAGATCCAGGGCCATCTTGATCTCGCCAAAGTAGTTCACCTCGCCCTGCTGGCGGAACCCCAGCTTCTGGAACAGGGCCCGGCTGTCCTCGTTGCCCTCCTTGATGCGCACGATGAGCCCCTTGAGGGCCCTCTCGCCCCTGCCGGCCAGGTTCACGTCCAGCCAGTCCGCGTCGGTGGTGGCGGTGGCACTGGAGGCGGAGCTGATGATGCTGCTGCTGGTGCTGCCGCGGCGGGCGTCCCCCTCGGCGAGGAGGCCGCGCACGTGCCGCTGGATGTACACGAGCAGGGCGCAGACGGCCGCCTTGCCCATGCCGCGGCCCCGGCTGGCGCGCTCGGCGATCATGATGTCGACCTCGCCGACGAGCCAGCCGTCCCTCTCCTCGTCGCTGCTGTCGAACCCGTCATCATGCTCGCCGTCGTCGTCGTCGTACTCATACTCGTCGGGGTCATACTCGTGCAGGAAGAAGTTGACGTCGCCGACCATGTGGTCGGCCGAGTCGTGGAGGGTGTCGCCGCGGATGAGGGTGGGCGGCGCGGCGGCGTCGGTGGACAGCGGCAGGCAGACGATGAAGGTCAGCTTGTCGCTCGCCGCGCGCCACGAGATCTGATTGGAGTACTCCTCCTCCAGCGAGAGGGGTTCAGAGGCGGTGGCTTCTTGGATGTCCTGGAAAGTTGGGGAACGGGCGGGCGCACAGAGTAAGCGGGATTGGAAAATGCAACGGCAGGACCGCGGGGAGGGAGGGGAGGGGGGGAGGTTTAAAAAAAATATAAAGGCAAGGGATTGGTGAGTGTTACCGGGTCTTGCATCCATCCGTGGTATTTGAGCACATGATGAGGCTCGTACGGGACGAGGAGCACTCTGGGGGTGGATATGGCTGTGTCGATCTCGCGAGTGAGCAGGTGCCGTGCATGTAAGATGGATGGAGGAGAAGCTTGGCAGGCTCAAGGTAGCTGCAGTTGCAAGGGGACGGGGTGCGAGGATCGTCGCTCACCGGTATTTGAATTGAGCCTCATGGTGGTCTCTCACGCGCGACGGGCGAGACGGGCGGGCGCTGCTGCGGTTCCTGGCTGCGGTGTGTTGTGTGTCTTGTCTTGTCGTGAGCTGTCTTGGGTTTGGGAAGAAGAGACGGGCCAGGCTTTATTGCTCGAGCTTGAGAGATGAAGCATTGGCTGGATGAGCGAGTGAGGACCTGCTCTGCTCACCTACGAACGGGGTTGGCGCATAATTTGGCTCGATACCTCTGCCAAACATACACACTTTTGCCCTGATCCAGCACATCTTGCATGCCATTCCGCAGTGAGCCAGTGCACAAATTAAGTCTCGAGTGGTGCAGCCACTGCCGGGGAAATACAAACGGGGAGTGAAAATCGGTCTTCTGCAGGTGCTTGCTATCCAGATTGCCCTAGATCCATCCGTCTCTTCATACATTTTTATATTACATGCCAGGTGCAGTGTTGTACATGAGTCGTATCTTACAGGCCCGTGTCTCACAAGTCGGGGGGAAACTATTGCGTATGCGTCGGCTTTTTCTTTCGTGACAGCAGCAAATCTCTGACACCCACCTCGCCCAGCCGCGCCTCCATGGCGATCCACTCGCTCATCTTGTTCAACCTGTTTTTCGTTGGATTCTCCACGATGCCCCCGAGGATGTCCAGCACCTCGGGATCTGAATGCGTGGCCGCCGGCGTAGGTGGGAAGATTGTATTCCATGACTGGACCTTCTCCATGACCCCGAGATCTGTCGGCGAGAATCCGTAGCTGTCATCCGTACCCCGCACTGCCCACTGAATTGTTCGTCGTTCAGGTTTGACGTTGAGCTCATCCAGTAGCCTTCCCGCCTTGGTGGGCATGATGGGCTGTAAGAGGATCCCCGCTACGCGGAGCGCCTCGATGGAATTAAATACAACCCAGTTGAGGACAACGCGGAACTCCGGGACGTCTGTCTTCTTCGTGATGTTCCAGGGCTCTGTGTCGGAAACGTAGCGATTGGTCTGTAAGAACTAAATGTTAGCCGAAGTCAACTTGGCCAGCCGCTTATGGGCGCCAAAGTCTAAGGAGCACGAACCTCTCGAAGCAGGCAGAATATCTCGTTGATAGCACCTGCAGGGTTATTGTTGTCCATTTCTCTCTTGTAGACAGCGAGTACACCGTCAATATGTGGTTCCAGCGATGAATAATTACAGCGCGGATCTGACAGATCAACCATGTGCTCGTTCTTCTTAAACTCGCCCGCGAAGTAGCTTTCGATAGCGTCCGTGGTCGACCATTTGGACGAGCTCTTGGGTCGGCAAATTCTGTAGTACAAGTTACCAATATTTGCCTGCAGCTCCTTCAGGTAAACCATCTCAATGAGATCGTTGGAGTAACTCGTATCCTTGCTGAGGGATCCATTGCGCATAAGAAAGTATCGTAGAGGGTCTGTACCCCAACGCTGGATGGCAAAGAATGGATTCACAACGTTTCCAACAGATTTTGACATCTTACGGTTCGACATGGTCCAGTGGTTGTGGCAGAGAATCTTCTTGGGCAAAGGAAGGTCGAGTGCCATGAGAAGAGCTGGCCAGTACACTGCGTGGAAGCGGATGATGTCCTTTCCAACAACCTGCAGGTCAGCAGGCCAGATCCCCATGTTCTCCTCCTTCAGATGCCACTTATCTCCATAACCAGCAACTGTCAAGTAATTGATCAAAGCATCCACCCACACATAAATCGTATGCTTTGGGTCTTCAGGGTCCCTGATTCCCCAGCTTAGTCTGGCGGCAGGTCGTGTTACTGAGAGATCCTCCAGATGGTTCTCAACCCAGATCCTAACCTCCTTCATCTTGCTCTCCGGCTGGATCCAGCCCGGATTTTCGTCGTAGAACTTTAACAATTGCTCCTTGTACTTAGTGAGAGGGAAGAACCATGTCTCCTCCTCGACCCATTCCACCATACTCCCAGTCTCGGAGCTCACCATGATTTTCTTTCCCGTCTGGGGCTCGAGTGAGGGCTCGATCAAGTCCTCAGGGTAGAAACACTCATCACTGACGCTATACCAACCCTTGTGGGTGCTCTTGTAAAGACCCAATCGCTTCGGCAGACCATTCTTCAGCTGCGTCCAGAAGTGGCTGACTGCCGTCTTGTGTTGCTGGTTGGTCGTGCGAATAAACGTGTCTTGCGATATGCCGCCTTCGTGGGCCAGCTTGAGGAATTTTTGCGAGTTATTGTCGACAAGCTCCTTCGGAGTTACGGCTTCCTTTGCAGCTGCTTGTTGGATTTTCATTCCGTGCTCGTCCGTGCCGGTGCTGAGAAAGGCACTCTTGCCCTGGAGTTGTTGATATCGTTTCAGGACATCGCATAAGACCATGGTGTAGAGATGGCCAATGTGGGGTGCTTTAAGACAGTATAAGCCGATGTATAGATTGCTGATGCTACTTCATTTAGGCCATACCAGCATTGACATAGAAAATTGGAGTCGTAATATAGTATGGCTTTTCAGTGTCCGCGAAAGGTTGTGACTCAGGGCTGGTATAGATCGAACGACATTGCCACGGTCTCCGAATTGGCGATCTGGAGGCGAATTTCTGGTAGGAGGCTGGAGAATTGGCGGGTCTAAGCCCCCGAAGGCTTCGCAGCACCGAGGAAACCATTCTTGGTCCCTAAAGAATGAGCTCTCGAGGCTTCTGTTTTTGGTGCCATGAAGCTGATCGTGATGGGTCGGTCCAGAAAATGCGACATGCGATAAGATACAGTGTGAATTGTGAATTTCGATAACTGTGTATACTTCGTCATAGGTGCCTGGAATACTAAAATAACTTTGTCGCAAACTACCAGGACGCTCGCTATCCTTTATTGCAGCACGCAACAGCCAACCAGCCGTGCAGACGTGCAGCGACGACCTCGCAAGACGACGGCTACTCTCCAACATGCCTCTTCCAGACACCGAAAAGGAGGTCCAGGCCTCGAGCGAAGGTAGGATCTGGCTTTCAGCTTCCCTAATCGCGCCCGTGCTAATCAGCTACCCAGCCGCCGAGATCTTTGTTAGCCATTTCTACGATGCGCTCAACCGCCACCACGCGCTTCTTCCCTACTATGTCAATTCAACCACTCGATATACCATCCCAGCTGATATATCAATCAACGGGGCCCAGGTAGCAACACCTGCCGACTACTACAACCTCCTCGAAGCGCAAGGCGCAGGCGTCCACTACGAGGTCGAGTCGTTCGACACCCACGTCCTCAACCCCTCCTTTCAATACAACGCCCCCGAAAATATCTACGACGCCAACAAAGCCGAAAAGAGTGGCGCCCGCATGAGTATCGTCGTGACCGTGATGGGTAGAGTCCAGTACGGAAAGGGAAAGGAAGCACCACAGAAGATGTTCAACGAGACCTTTGTCCTCGTTCCGAACTGGGAGTCCTTGCAGAGAAACCCCCCCAGGGGCGCCAAGCGCTGGCTTATCATGTCCCAAAACTTCAGGGCCTTATAAACATGGCAACACATCACGAATCTGTCAAGGAGGAAGGGCATCTGTTTAAGGGCCTGGAGCTGCTTGAGCACAAGACAAGCCCGTGTGCTTGGAGCACTGAGGGCCAAAATTTCAAAACATTCAGAATTTCGGGGTATTAGGTAAAGGAAACGGATCTCAGCCATCGAGGCAGACGATGGCCTAGACTGCGGCAGTGGTAGGGCCACTAGCTTGAATTAAAGCTGGCATTTCAACTACATTAGGTAGATAGATTTCCTGCAACAAAGAAGAATAAAAAGACAATACTAAGCGAGGGCTTGGATGGCACGGTATCTTGATTGAGGAACAATATAACTAGCGAACGTTCTCCCTGTTTTACCACTGGCCTTGCTACTACATGGAACTATCCATGGTTTGTGCTTTCACCAGCGAGAACAATATCTCTTCCGGTGGACGATCATGGCGGGGCAGCCTCCCGCCAGGCCAAGGACAGACCCATGTGCCAAGCACCAACCCAACACAAGTCTAGCACCGGTCGAGCTCCCCGCCATTGACGGCGGCTGTTCACACTCCGAATTGAGGTCCCCTCTTCCCTGGTAGGGAACTAGGACAACCTCGCATCTGCCCACCAAGAGTAGAATGGCACCCAAGTCAAAAGCCAGCTCTAAGGCGGCCCCCATCCCAGAGTCAAAAGGTTAGACCCCAATGCTCCACCTCGTGCTCGCAAGCCAGCCGTAAACAGACAGTCGAGCAAATAGCAACGCACAGCAAAGGCTCTTGCTTTCTCGTCTGCCTAGCCTCGCATTATCGCTGACTTTTGCCAATCCCGCCTTTGCAGCCGAACCACCCCCCGAAACCATCGGCGAGCGTTCCACCCAGCGCTTCTACAAGACCAATACCCTCCAGAGGCGCTGCGAAGAAGCAGGTCTGGCCGCCCTGACTCCCGCGGAGAAGAAGACCTACAGCCACGCGCAGCTCATCATCCCCGTCTCCCAAGACAGGGTGCCGCTCTCCACCAAGGCCGAACGCGAGTACTGGAAGCAGGTTTCAAAGGAAAACCTCCCCATCCGCCGCCTGCGCCGAAACTACGACTGGGGGCAGGACAGACAGGGGCGCCAGCTCGACACCTACAAGCTTGCCGAGTTTGAGGAGCGGAGCTTGAAGCAGGCCCGCCTCGCAGCGCTAGACATCCTGCACCGCCGGTTCCTCGCCAAGAGAGACAAGGCGCGCAAGGAGGGTTCCGAGCTCCCAGCAGAGGAAGTCGAGGAAGAAAAGAAGACGAGGGCAGCTATGGCGGTTCTACGAAAGGAGCTGTACGGGAAGATCACCGGCCCGCTCGCCCAGGACCCGACGTGGGATGATGTGGTGCCGATTCCTCAGGCTGAGCCTGAAGATGCTCTAGCTCGTATCGCCTACCCAGACGACTATGCCGAGGGTGCGTAACATTTTATTCACATGAATCTTTTTTTATCCTCTGTTTCCGTGTGTCTCTATATCCTATGACTTGGAGGAGCTAACGCGTTTTCACAGCTGTATCCTACCTTCGTGCTGTCATGGCTACCGAAGAGCTATCCGAGCGGTGCCTTCGTCTAACGCAGCTGGTTATTAACATGAACCCAGCCCACTACACCGTTTGGCTGTACCGTTTCAAAATCGTCAAGGCTCTCGAGCTACCCATCCTTGATGAGATAGAATGGCTCAACAGGGTGGCTCTGCAGAACCTCAAGAACTATCAGATCTGGCACCACCGCCAGCTCCTCCTCGACTACTATCTCCCCTCCATCTCGTCAGACCCGGTATCTGTGAAGAAGCTCTCCAAGTCGGAGACCGAGTTCATCTCCCGCATCCTGGAGGAGGACACTAAGAACTACCATGTCTGGTCCTACCGCCAGTACCTCGTGGGCAAGCTCGAGCTCTGGACGCCCGCCGAGCTCGGCGCCGCACAGAACATGATCGAGGACGACGTCCGCAACAACTCGGCGTGGTCCCACCGCTTCTTCGTCGTCTTCTCCAACCCCAAGGAGACCACCCCGGGCTCGCTGCCCACGGCCACGGATCTCAAGCTGTCTGCTGCCACGATCGATCGTGAGCTCGCCTACGCCAAGGAAAAGATCGCCCTCGCACCGCAGAACCAGTCCAGCTGGAACTATCTCCGTGGGGTTTTGGTCAAGAGCGGACGAGACTTTGCCACATTGGCCGAGTTCACTGAGCAGTTCGTGTCAGGGCTAGGCGAGGAGAGCGAGGACGTGAAGAGCTCCCACGCCCTCGATCTATTGGCGGAGATATACAAGGCCAAGGGAGATAAGGAAAAGGCGAAACTCTGCCTGGAGCGGCTGGCAGCGAAGTGGGATCCAGTGCGAGAGGGGTATTGGAAATACCAGATAGCGGAGCTCGAGAAGTAGATCCAGACTAAGCCGTTGCTTTTAACTCCTAGATCTGATAGTTTGAAAAAAAATAGTCAATTAGGTACCGCAAGGTGAATATGTCTACATAGGTAATTAATGTGGATTACTGTATAGCCCAGCCGGTTTATCGCCTTTTTCCCAACCATCCCGTCCCGTCCCGTCATCATCATCATCAGCCACGCCTTCTCGCTATTCTCACAGATACTCACTTGGCACCGTTTGTACATTTGACCAGTTTGGACAACGGTGTCGCTGCTGTTTTGCTTTTTGATTATTTGGGGTGCTTGTTTTCTTTTCTTTTTTTTCTTTCTCAGTAGTTGTCGCTATATGCGACTCTCCACACGCCAGAACTTCCAGCCTTCACGCTCGCCACCATGACCGTGCACGCCGACCAGCCGCTCTACCCCCTCGGTACCTTCGGCATTGAGAAACTTCTCTAAGTCGATCTCCATGCCGCCCTGCTCGTCCTCTTCCGTGCCGTTCTTGAGGACGGCAGGCCAGAGGACGCCCACGCCGTCGCCACCCAGTGTGGTCTCGAACTTTTGGTAGTTCTCCTCCTCGAGCTGGGCCTCGAGCTTGTTGAGCCGCTCGTTCGGCAGCTCCGGTCGCAGCAGGGTGATGGAGCAACCGCCGCCACCGGCGCCAGTCAACTTGGTCCATCCTATGCCCTCGTGGTCGACAAGCTCGCGGATTCTCTCCAGCCTGGGGTGGGATACGCCGAGCGACACCAGGAGCCCGTGATTAATGGTCATCAGCTCGCCCACACGCCTTAGATCGTCCTCATCGGTGGCGTCAAAGTCCTCCTCCTCAATCAGGTCGGCAACGGTGGTCGTCACCTTGCCCATGGCGTCCAGGATGGAGCCAACGAGGTCGGGGTGGGTCTTGTTGAGGGTGCCGACCTTGGCGACCTCGTAGGCCGTCGACTTGGCCTGCTTTGTGTCGACCAGCAGGAGGGGGAGCTCGGGGAAGTCCCAGAGGGGGCGGACGGAGGGGGGCTTGTCGTAGTCTGTGCGCTGGAAGAAGACGGCTTTGCCCTGAGTTGCGACGGTGTTGTCGATGCCAGAAGGGTTGCCGTGAATGCACATCTCAGACACGAAGGCCCAGCGGTTGATGCGCTCGACTTGGAGGCGCGCCTCCTCGGACGGCTGGTCGGGGTGCGGGCCGGCCAGGGTCCTGACCTGGAGCAGGAGGGCGGCGGAGAGGCAGACTGATATGGATGCGCTGCTGCCCAGGCCAGCGCCAATCGGGATCGTCGATCGGAGTGTGTAGAGGCATGCCGGGAAGGACTTGGATCCGAGGGAGAGGAATAGGTAGAGAAAGGCGGAGGCGGAGCGTTCGTGGACTTTCCGGAGTTCTTCAGGGCTGTCGGGGGACACGACGGAGATGTGTGGTTCTAGGGCATCCACGAGGTCGGGGTCTAGCTCGGTGACAAGATCGTAGTAGGACTTCTTCTTGCCGGGTTTCTGAAACATGGCCCATGGCAGGTCGTCAATGGTCCATGTGTGGATGAAGCCAATGTCAGGGAATCGCAGAGTGATTGTTCGCTTCGACTTGGACAAGGTGGTGACATGAAGGTAGGAGCGTAAAGAGATGGCCGCCGCGATTGCTGCCTGATTCACAATGGACGTCCGTGTTAGCCAGAGAGGATCGCGGGGGAACTTGGTGAGAATTCGAAATAGACAGTGGCCGTACGTACCCTGCCATAGACCACAGAATGCTCTCCAAAGACAATGACCTTGCCCGGGGCTGACACCATAAAGGCCGGAGCCATAGGGTTGGAGTCCTTACGCTCCGCCTTGAGCCCGTTGATTCGATTGGAAGTGGGTGCCATGGTGGGTGTAGTTCAGGCGGTGACAGATATATGCGTGTGTTGGGTAAGGTATTCAAATCGGTTCCCGCTGGTACTTAGTGCCCCTGAAATCCGACTTCAGAGGAAATGACCCGAGTTCTCGGGGATGCGTAATTAAGAGGAGAGCCACAGAGCGGAGGAGGAGGGAGAGGGATGGGCGGCGGTCTGGTGCCGCATGCAAATATGATACCGCGTCACCGACAATTGCTGCCAGGCAGTATTATGTAGGTTGGTAGGGATGACAGGTAATATGGTGCTGGCAGTGATAATAGCACACGATCGGAATCCCCCGAGCCAGTGCCTGGTTCGGGATCAATTACTATCACCCTCCAGCGATTGGCGGAACCCAGTGGCCGATCCGGAGATACTACGGGCTAAAATGGGCAGAGGGACAGCGCGAGCGAGCCATGGCGACACTACGAGGAATCAAAGGGCGACACAACGTGTGTGATTTCGGGATACAAAGCATCGACCCGACTTATTTAGTCCAGGGGCGCTGTTCGGATGCAACAGAGTCCCTCTGCATGCAGATTATCGATGGCTTGGGTCCTTGGCCCAATGGCATGCTGGGAACCGGAGAGCGAGCCCACCAACCCTGTGGGTGCATTGTTTGGGAGTGGCGACGGCCATGGATGCCATGCTGGTCAACGGGCTTCTAGGATGCCCAACTAGTGTACCTCGGGGTCGGGACGACAAGAGTGGTTTGGCTGACAGGGGGTGAGAATTGCTGTTTCAACAACCGTCCATTCGCACAGCACTTGGTGTTGCACGGCAGGACACGCCTCCCATCCACTGGTGGTTGGTGGGTGCTCAGCGCTGCACCTTTCGGCCGCTCCACGAATTACCGCCTGGATGGCCGGCCGTAAGCACGGATGACCCCTCCCCTGTTAGGCTATGGCTGCCTACAGCTAGCAGTCAGCTACACGGGCTGCCAGGCTGGCACAGTGCTAGCTGGACCGCGTTACCGACCGTACGTTAATATACAGCCTCCCAGCCGCACACTACGCCCGCGCGTGTTACGCCTGCCTCACGCTGCATTTCTTCCTCCTCCTGCATTCACTTCATCCTGTAATCATCAGGCCAGTTCTCTCTCGTTCTATCCAACATCCCATAGCTCCCAAGTCCCGCGAGGCAAATGGCTTCCGCCATGGATATTGATGATGGAACCCCGCCAAAGTGCTTCATCAAGGAGCTACCTCTTGAGGTGCTCCTGCGCATCACACATTCCCTGAAAACCGAGGAGTTGGGCAATTTCCGTCTGACCTGCCGGGGAATCGAAGGACTGCTTCATAACTCCTTTGCCCGCGAGTACTTCTCTTGCAAGCAGTTCATGATCTCCAACTTCAGCTTACAGGCACTCATCGACATTTCCAAGAGCCGAATGGGCCGTCACCTCACCAAGCTCCAGATTGGCTTTGAGCAGTTCATGCCACCGCATTCAATTTTTGTGCACACTGTCCAGATGCGTGCCCGGGAGTACAGAATGCGAGATGCTGAGGACATTGTTTTTTATCCCAACCGAACGGCAGAGCTCTACGGCAACCAGTGCGCCTTCTGGAGCTCCGGTGCTGCTAATGAGATGCTTACTGAGGCGCTTCGGAACCTAGAAAACCTCCAGGATGTGGTGCTTCGGGACTGTAACTCCAGGAAAAGGAGCCGCGACTGGCCCGCTAACGAATGGAGGAGCTACGGAATAACCACTGCCTTGAGACAAGCCGGTGCGCTGGTCAGCCTCGGCTCGCAGAGCTCCTCTTACCAGTTCGCAAACATCGCAGACCAAATCTTCACCATGGTTCTTCATTGCATGGGCAGAGCCAATGTCAAGCCTAAGGGAATCGAAATCATTTGCAGACATTCATGCCATCTCACCGACTACACCTTTGCACTCCCCAAGTACTCGGTACCAATCGTTGTCCCTGTTGTAGAGAGCTTGGAAAAGCTGCATATCACAGTAGACGGGATTGAGGGCTCCCCAGACAGTATCAAAAACGCCAAGACGCTCTTTGAGGGGTTCATATACAACGCCAGGAATCTACAAGATCTTCGTATCAATGGCCCAACAGGAAGAACAGGTAGTCTTCGTCCATTCCTCAAGTGCCTGGGCAATACGACACCAGACCCGGCGGGTCAAGGCATTATTCAACTACCAAAACTCAAAGCTCTCAGTCTTGGCTTCATGGAATCCGAATCGGAACTTTACCTAGCGGTAGCCGAGAAGTTCGCTCCCACACTCGAAACTCTAGCATTGTGGAAAGTGACGATGCGTCAATCCGCGCAACTCAGAGAATCCAGGATTGATCTCCCGCACGATGATGTTGTTGCTTGTCGACACTTCTGCAAGGAACTTCTGAAAATCCCAAATCTCAACCTACATCATTTGGCTATCGGCTGTTTGGCAGAAGTAGACCACCGAAATGAGGTGACGCCTCTTAGTATTCAATTCGACGGAAAGACTCAGGTGAAGTACATCGGCATTGATTGGCGGCATTTCCTCAAGGCCCTAATTCCGACGATTCGCCTTGCTCCTGGAAACGAACAATCACGGCAACCAGACGACAATTTTGATGACGACGATGACGACGATGACGAGGACGAGGATGATGAAGATGATGATGATAATTACTGAGGGCTGTCGGGTCAGGGAGTTTGCACAAGAATGGAGGTCCAACGAATCGAAGATATTGGTGTCATCGCAATCAGACAGTTTGCTATCTCGTGAGCAAGTAAATTCATACAATCATATTACTTGTGGATGATGGAGGGATCCTTTTGAAGAGTTCCGTCTCTTTCTTTATTAACTAAGTACAATAAATAAATGACTTGATAACCCATCAATTGATTAAGTTTTTGAGCACACAGAGACTAGAAGAGAGTACATGAGGCTTGAAACGTGCAATCCTACCAAGTTCAAGTTGTTTGCAGCTGCAGGACAAGCCCAGGCAACCAATTGGTCTACAAGATCCAGATCGACGTTATCATCAAGAGTTCAATTGAGGTTGGCAGCCTAGAGACGAGCTTCCGGCACCCCCACAGACCAGACGACACCATGCAACAGCACATTGTACTGAGTGTGAGGATATGGTTTGCCCGCCTTTACAATCCTTCACTTCTTAGACTCCATCAATGTATTTCCAGGCAGCAACCACGTCCCAACCTCCCGACTTCGGGAGGGAAGCGACAGAATAAATGAGTTGGCGGATACACGTGATGTCGTGCCACCCTCGCGATATGGTCTGGTCCCACTTGACGTGACGCCAGGCAGGGGCTGGTCGCTTGCAAGCGTGGCTCGCTCCTTCCTTGGTCCTTCCTGGCGTGCGCTGGTGCCTGCGCGCCAAGGCGAGCTAGGCCAAAACGAAGCAGCTCCAATCCCCCCCGAGTCCAGCTCTCTCAGCCCAGCCAGGCCAGTCCCATTTCGTTCATGACTCTCATAGCATGAGGATTATGATTCCCGGCTGGCCTGTGGGCTGACAACCTAAAGTCCCAACAGACATAAATAAAGCTGTCAGCCAGCTTCAGATCAAAAACAATCCTGCCCAGTCCAGCCGTTTCTCCCTCACTGGCCGTGCTACTCTTCTTGTTCTTAGCTATCCATTGGCTCAGGAAGCACCTCTCTTCCCCCAGAGTGTTTGTCCTGCCTCACCTCATTCCTGCGTCCAGCCTTCCGTACCCCGTAGTTCGCTTCGTTTCATCCGAGCTCGCAACAACCGGCAACAAATCAATTGTCCAGAAAACACGTTGCGTATTTCTCGCCAGAAACTGAGCGTGGCCAAAAACGGCAAACCAAAACAAACACTCAATCTTTGGGTCAGGTCATCCATTGTTGTGGCATATTTAACCACCTACATCCCACCTCGGCCCCTTTTCACTTTCCGGCAGCGGCGGACTGCTTACCCAAACCACCCTCCCAATATTTCTCTCTCTCATTATTCATATCAAAGTCCAAATCATGTCCACTCGACGACGAGCTGCGGCGGCGGCTGCTGCTGATTCCACACCCCAGCCGTTGGACGGCTACAAGATTGTTCTCAGTGGCAAGTTCAACCACCTGGGCCACACCCAAGGCTCTCTGGAGAAGCTTGTGCGCGCACTGGGCGGAAGCACCAGCAACTCCGTCACCAGCACCACCACCCACGTTGTCTGTACAGAATTTGACTATAACAGCGGGTCTAAGAAGATCGATGCCGCCAAAAGCAGTGACAAGCCCCTTCTTGACCCTCAATGGGTGATTGATGCTGAGGGCAAGGCCTCCGCGCCTGATGAGGCCACATACTCATGGGCTGCTAGGGCCAATGCGCCCCAGTCCAATGGCACAGATTCCCAGAAGAGAAAGCAGGATGATGTGGATGAGTCTCAGGGCAAGAAAAAGACCAAAGCAAAGGCCAAGGCCAAGGTTGTTGATGACGACGGAGATGAAGAAATTGAGGATGCTCCTCAGCCTGCTAAGACCAATGGAAAGGCGAAGGCTAACGGAAAAGTCAATGGAAAATCCAAGGCGAAAGCCAAGGCTGAGCCTGAGGAGGAAAAGGAGGAAGAGGAGGAAGAGGAAAAGCCCAAGGCAACAACAAAGGCCAAGGGAAGGTCTAAGGCGAAGGCCAAGGCTGAGCCTGAGGAGGAAAAGGAGGAAGAGGAGGAAGAGGAAAAGCCCAAGGCAACAACAAAGGCCAAGGGAAGGTCTAAGGCGAAGGCGAAGGCCAAGCCTGAGGAGGAAGAGGAAGAGGATGTGGAGGAGAAAAAGCCCAAGGCAACAAAAGCTAAAGGAAAGTCTAAGGCCAAGGCCAAGGCTGAACCGGAGGTAAAGGATGATGAGTTTGAGGAGGAGAAGGTAGTCGCTGAAGGCCAGTTCATGAAGAAGAAAGGCATCGAGATCCCAGTCGATAGCCACAGCCCTCATTTCTTCGACCACAAGGTCTATGTGGATCCCGACTCGGGCATGATCTGGGATGCTTCGCTGAACCAAACCAACGCATCACACAATAACAACAAGTTCTACATTATTCAGGCAAGTTCTAAATACCCTCGTCACGATAAATTTCACCCTCGAGCTAACAATGTCTCCAGGTATTGTATAACCCAAAGAAGAAAACCTACAAAACCTGGACCAGATGGGGTCGTGTTGGCGAGACTGGCCAGTCAGCAACACTGCCAGAAGGCACCCTTGAGAACGCCATTAAAGGTTTTGAGAAGAAGTTCAAGGACAAGTCTGGTCTTCCCTGGGAAAAGCGAGGCGAGGACCCCAAGCCAGGCAAGTACGCTTTTGTTGAGCGTAGCTATGATGCCGACTCGGACGATGATGATGATGATGATGCCGATAAGGATGACTCAAAGAAAGTCAAGAAAGAAGAGGAAGATGCTCCCTTAGAGTGTACTCTCGAAAAACCTATCCAAGATCTTGTGAGCCTCATCTTCAACCAAACGTACTTCGCGGCAGCTATGAGCTCGCTGAACTACGATGCAAACAAGTTGCCCCTTGGCAAGCTGAGCAAGGCCACAATTATGCGTGGTTTCCAGCAACTCAAGGATCTTGCGGCTCTGATCGATGACCCCAGTCGCCCCGGTAACAAGGAGCAACTGTCGAACACCTTCTACTCTCTTATCCCTCACGCATTTGGCAGGAATCGCCCCCCGATCATCTCTGACAACACTTTGCTCAAGAAAGAAATTGAACTTCTCGAAAGTCTGTCTGACATGAAGGACGCTGCTGAGATCATGAAGATTGATCGGAAGACCATGGACACAGTACATCCTTTAGACCGCCAATTCCAGGGTCTTAGCCTCAGCGAGATGACCACCCTCGACCACTCCAGCGTAGAATTCAACTCTCTAAAGGAATATCTGTGTGGATCTCGCGGCGCCACACACAGTTACGACTACAAGGTAGACCAAATCTGGCGCATTGAACGTCAAGGAGAAAAGGATCGCTTTGACCAGTCGGAGTACGCAAAGATGGATTCCGATCGTCGTCTGCTTTGGCACGGATCTCGCTGCACAAACTTTGGTGGTATTCTCAGCCAAGGTCTTCGAATTGCCCCGCCTGAAGCGCCCGTGTCTGGATACATGTTCGGCAAGGGTATTTACCTGGCTGACATGTCCTCCAAGTCTGCAGGCTACTGTGCTTCCTATATCTCCAATGGCCACATCCTGCTCCTTCTGTGTGAAGCCGAACTGGGCAACCCAATGCAGACGTTGACACAGGCCAGCTACCAAGCTGGCGAGACCGCCAAGCAGAACGGCATGGTGAGCACATGGGGTCAAGGTAACACCGGTCCAAGCAAGTGGGTTGACGCTGGTACTGTTCACGAAAGTCTCAAGGGCATCAAAATGGTGAGTCGGGCTTTGCCTTTGCTTCTTCCTTCTTCCTTCCTTCTTGCGTTCTCTTTTCCTGGCTTCTGACCAACACCCGTCTACCATATCTTCACATTCTCATATTTGCAATTACTAACACGCCATTCCCTCACAGCCCGACCCAGACGTCAAGGCCGGTCCAACCAACGTCCAGAACGCCAGCCTTTTCTACAACGAGTACATCTGTTATGACGTTGCTCAGGTCCGCCTTCGATATCTCTTCCGCGTCAAGGTTTAAGGTGCATCTGCGATGCTGGCACTCGTCTCGATGTCTTGATGATTGAAGAACATGCCGGGTGAAAAAATAAGTTGTTTTTTACAACCTGGCGTTCGGCGATAATGATGAATTTTGATGCGAAGGAATTACGTTACATTTGGACTCATTTCCACCCATGGAAGGCTCGAGGTTTAATTTCACACTTGATGAACTTGGTACTGGATTTCTACCTTTCCAAGATGCGTGTATTGCCCAGAAAAGAAAATTAAGCCTCGATTTCTATGTTGACGTTGCTTTCGCTCTCATAATACCCAAAAATGAAGTTCCCCGTGAATGTTTTTCCAACCACAGCCGGGGTTGTCGTACAATCGTCGATATATAAATGTATATACAGGAATAGCTGTCATCGCTCTGTTAGTTGATAAAACCTGCAGGCAGTAGTCATCATGCCTCTCAAGTGTGTAAGCCATCTACGTAAACACCAAGCTGCACTTCACAGCTTGCTGCCTGCTATACTCCAACTCCTGAACCACCATTCATGAACTCGTTGGTTCTCCAGTCGCCGTTATTAGCACCCCAGATGCTCACATCAATGCCCAGGGAATGATCCCATCCATGATCCAACCCCAGGCCATCCATTGCACCTTCAAAGGCGTTGTTGAGTTCTGAAGGTCCACCAGGTGCGGCAAGTCCATGAGTGGACGGAGTAGCACCGAGTGTCTCAGAGTGGGCATCATTGAGAGTGATATCTACGTCCCCATCTCCAGTTGGCGGCGTCCAGGCGTCAGTCATGATGGCTTGAGGCACGCTAGGTACATTGGTTTGTACAGGGGGGAAATTATCGCGAGGAGGGTTTGCACGGTTCGCGGGGGCGGATGTGGTTGTTGAAAACCCGTCGTCAGGAACCTCAATATCCTTGAAGAGGGAAGGCCGAGATGAAGGAGTGGCAGTGTTGTTTGCTGGGGGCCTTGGTCGGCTGTTCAGGTTGGCAGTTGTGTTAAGGTCGGGGGGTGTCATGCGAGAAGGCGAAGTTCGGGGCCCAAGTCCCTGTGCAATGACCTTCTCAATGTCGGATCTGATTCCAGCGGCGGCAGTACCCATGCAACAGTCTTTGACAGCTTGCAAGCAGACTTTAAAATGCTCCATGACATTCTCTTGAGTGAGATTGAGATTGCCAGATTTCGCATGGTAAGCATACTTCAGCATCCTCGTACATTGGTACGCGCAAAGAGCGAGATCGAGGTCAGCGACAGGCTTTGCATGAAGTTTCTGCATTGACAGGAAAATATTAGCCATGGCCATGGCGTGGTCGACGCATTGTCGCTGGCAGTGTTCAATGAAGCTCTCATCAAAGTTCTCAAGAACAGACCGCGATAAAGCTTCTCGTAGTCCGACAAGGCCGAGACGATACAAATCGCAATGGCATTGGCGCCACCATATATGTATCATCAAAAATACACAGATTCGGGGGGAGTAAGCGCGGAGTTGTAAAGATTTCTCAGAAAACTGGAAGGATGTAGGTAAGTGGGCAGCAAAATCTTCGAGTTCGCCGTGAAGAGAGAGGACGCTGGTTTGGAGGGTTCTTGGATTCACGTCGCGATTCCCCAGAGCCTCCTTTGTGAATTCGCTGATCTTGTGACGTATATGCTGGATACGTATATGAAGCGCAACACTACCAATGTCCTCAGCCTGTGGTGATCGCTGGTGATCGGGATCCGGGATGAGCTTCTCCGTTTCCTGAGGGAGATCGAACTCGAAGTTTCGTTCGTTGCATGGAAGCCCTAGAAATAGTCTATCGGATCGCCAGAGCGAATAATCCCGGTTGCCGCCTGAGATGCCGGCATCGATACAGTATATTGCCCACATAAGCCGTCTTCTGGATTCCTGGGCAAGAAAACAAACGTTGGGTGAATCGTAGTTTAGCCTCAAAGCTACAGCAAACCGTGATGCAATACCAAGAAGAAAGAAGGCGCTTTGAAACCGGTTGGACAAGATTCGGTATTTGATCATGAGGACAAGAGCCTGGACTTTGATGGTGGAAGGGCGAGCGTAGTCAGAAAGAATTAGAGATTCGGCTTCATCTATGCACCGGGCGCCATACGATCGCAGACCCGGCCCCATGTCTGTCAAATAGGTTGTGACACCAACCAAGGCAAGGAGAAGCGGTCTATCGACCTTGCCTAAGTGATATTGGCCCATGAGGGATGCGCGATGCAAGAAATCGAAGGAGGGGATGTGATGAACATTGCGAAAGAACTTCTCAAACGTCCGACCGATTAGAGAATCAAAAGACTCGTCTAATGAAGGTCTATTCATTCGGATGTTAGCAAAGGGCTCGGGTTATCCAAGGGGGGTTAAAGAGTGTGTAGAGAGTCCAGAGTCTTACCCTTCGTTACTGTTGAACTGGTTTGGTGTCGTCGGGTCCGAAATGTCTGGGAAGCCCGTATCGCTGTTATTATGCCCATCGTCTCGGTGGCTCTCGTCATCGTGACTCTGCGGGCTGTTCCGGCCGGCGCTCATGCTGCTCTTCGTCGACACTCTGGCGCGCTTAGTTGGACGATATACACACTCAATTGCTTGGGCCCGGCACCGATCACAAGCGGGCATGTGACCTGAACAGCGGGCTTTGCGGCTATGACAGCTCAAGCAGGCTTGTTTCACACGACGCCTGGGGAGCGAGACGGACCATGCGGCAGCGGTTGCGGCGGGGTCAGACGACTCATCATCGTAGGAGCAGGGGAAGCCAAGGCGCTGGCAGTTGGAACAGATGGGCCGGATGCCGTTGCATCGGACCTTCCGCGCTCTACAGGTTGTGCACGTGGACGACGATTTTTTCGGCGGACGATTCGGCGATGGGTAGGCACCCGACGTTGTCGGCAAAGGCTGCTGCGACTGGTCCTGCTGTCGATCCGAGGGAGCAGAGTCCTGGGGGCGGGCTATCGTGTCCGAGTTTGTCGGGGGTGTAGTGGTGATGTTGGGTGGTGAAGTCGAAGACAAGTCCATGACCGGTCACGCATGGACACACAAGGCTCGCCAACCAATCGCTCTGAACGGTTGCTCGGAGACAGGTCGTACGATTCGCGCCAGTGGGCAATAGGCTCTGGTTCGCAGGTTGGCTGGAGGGACAGGAATATCTCGAGGTTGAGTTTGAGAGCAACAGAGAAGAAGCCTAGCGCGGGCCCGGTGAGTCGTATGTCGGTCTGGCTGGTCGAAGTGGGTGAGCGGAGGATGGACGTTTTGGGCAGTAGCAAGCAGAGAGAGGCGCAGGTGCTTAGATAACGGGTGGTTCGATTCGCAGGCGATTGAGGGCAGAATTAGAGTTGCGGAGGGATCGCAGAGACGGGAAACAAAACAAGAAGGGTGTGAGTGTGGTGCGTTCCAACCGACGACGCTTTCCCAAGCGATCGGTTGCGATGATTTTAGTTTCAAGTGGGCGACTCCCCGATGGGAAGCGAACTCCACTTTTTACCTAAACGGCCGCCCCGACAGCCCGCTGGCAGATCTTTCATCAGCCTCGAGTCGATGTTACAGCTCTGCGCCTGGCCCTTACCTGGAGGCAATGAGCAGAGGCATTGGGGAGCATGAGGGAGCAGAATGGCCGCGGACAGGAGCGCCGTTCAAGTATTCGACAAACTTTGAAGAGGGCTGGCTCTAGTCCAAGATGCAAGTCCAGACAGCACGTCTGTGTGCCAACGGACCTGCATGTACACAGTACCTGGTCGTTGGAGTGCGCCATCGCACCAAGACGGGGTCGATGCAGGCCGCGGTCGAGCAGGTCCGGATTAAGGTGAGACGAGACAGGCCCAGGCAGGCAATCAGGCGTGTGTTGCACCCGCTATGCCCCCTACAGGCGCTACGGCTGCAGCAACGACCGCCACGGTGCTGCGTCGATGACGATGGGCCCAAGTACCCAGGTACATGAGTGTAGGGCGTCGATTCCGGATCTCGGAATGCCAAGTCGGCAGCCCTCAGTGCAGTCCCCCACAAACGCGGCTTATTTCCCCAGCATGACGCTCCGACAGCCGTCCGACAACCGCTATATTATCATTCTACGCCCCCTGTATGCTCAGTTTTCGCAAACCTCCCTCCCACGAATGAAGGCCCAACATCATCATACCAGCTGCATTGACCGGTCAGCCAAGCAGCGCTGGTCTAGCTGTCTTTGCTCTTCCCTCTCTTCCCCCTTTCTCCTTTGAAACCGAGAACTGGCCTCTTGGCTGTCCCATTGACGCACTCAGAGATACCAGCGACAGGGTTGCGTCTCTGTTGAGCCAATGCGAGCAGCCGCACCAAGGATCGCCGAGCCACAACCAGCAGGTCATTCGGATATCAGATTTCTACCTTTCGCCGAATGCGCAAAGTGTGGTCGTCATATCTCCTGGAGGCGTCGGAAGCTACAGTGTTCTCGAACCGGCTACTGGGACACCATCACTTGGTGAAACTAACTTTTGTCTGCACTGTAGCCAGCACCACAACGACGATAACCAAGTAGACACGCAATAGTCCCCGCATAGATCTAGTATCATACGCTGCATCTGGAGGAGGCAGGTGATCAGCCGTCGCCTAGGCCAATCTCTGTCCCACAAGCTCCAAAAATTAGGTGAATGCGGCTGGCCTAACTTAAAGCTTTCGAGTTTATGTCCACCCTCTGTAAATATTGACCCAATTCTGGTGGGATGTGGATCGGCAAAAGGGAACATCCGGGCCAGGACCCCTGGCCCATTATACCTTCATAAGGCTGAGGTACTTGTGCGTGTTTGGTGCCAGTTGCATTTCGCAGTGTGACGCTGCACCTGTTCCGCCGCCGTTGCAGCGGCTCAACTCGAACTCCTGCTACGACCGCCATGCAACACAATGCCATTCTAAATAGCCGAGTCGGGCGGGTCTTCCGAGCAGAGCCCGGGTCATGGCTCCTAGGAGGCCTTTCCAAGACAGAGGCCATTGAATAAAAGAATCGCGTATAGGTTTCTCTAAGCTATATTTTCTAGAACTTACCCCCACAACCACTTAGATGTTCATCCATATAGCCAGCTCATCATACTTTTGATAGCGATTTCTCGAACAACCAGTTTCCGAACCGCATCATGGCTGATTATGCTGCCGGGATCGTCCGATACCAACGCCAAGAACGCGCAATGTGATATGTCACCTATTTCATTTTCTCAATTCGCAAAACCAATGGATAATAGCTTGGCGAAACGAGCCGGGTAAATTCTCAGCATCATCGCACCCGTGTAGGACGCACTCGCAGAGCGAAAGACACTGCCACACCACAATCGCACCATGCAGACTTTGGTTGAACGGCGAACCCCTCAAGAAGCAGCCCGCTTGCTCTTACTGCTCTTGCTATATCAACACGTAAACCTCCGGCTGGCTCGATTAATTGACCACCAGCCATTTACCAGAAGCATACCTCATGATGTTCAGTAACGATGAGCAAGCCCCTCCAAGATACGACTTCACAGACAAGACCATCACACCCCCAGGAAGGCCATTGGCAGAGTCTCACCAACATCAACTCATATCGAAAAATGTAGCCAGTGTCTCGCCAGCTCTTGCAGCTCCGAACAGCCCCATTCTCCTCGCTCGTCTTTTTGGCAAAGGTCCAAGCACAAAACTAATAGTTACCACTCGAATATCAATAAAGACCTAAAACGCCATATATGGCTCTCTAGCAGATACATGGCCGTGACTCTTCAGTCATGAGCGACGGCATCCCCACATAGTTCATAAGCAAAATCAGCTCCCCATATGACGGGGACCTGGTTAGTGCCTTGGTCGACCAGGACGCGGAGAATCCCAGCTTCATCATCATTGACGGGAACACAGGCGAGCTGGTACACCGATTCAGACTGCACAAGGACTGCGGCGACTTTTCCTACCTATCCCATATGAAATCTATGCTTGGGACATTCTAATGGACGGAGGATGAGGCCAGCTGTATCATCGCGCAGCCCATCAAGCCGGTTGCTGGGGCAGATGGGCAAGAATTCCAAGAAGAGGCACACCGACCCCGGCACGAAGAAAGATGCGAACAGGAAATCTAAGAACACCGACTTTACGATCAGCATCTGCGTCTGCGTCTACAACTTTGCCAAGGGGGTGTGTGTCCGTCGGATCGCCTTCCCGGGCAAATTTCCAGGTCTCATGGGCCCGTTCGACGTATTCCAACGACCTGCATTCACGCCCCAGTTTCACTTCCCCGATCAGTACAGCTGGCTGGTCTCGTTCCCCGACTATGGCTCCGTCAGCAGGGCCAATATGGCGGGATCCAGTTGGTCGCTTCTGGGGCTCGATACCTAGTCAGACAGGTATATGGACAAAGTTAGAGAAGAAGCCCACGGTGCTGACAACCTCGTGCAAAACCCTGATTGTCACCAAGTGGCAGGAGGGTTTTACGGGAGCCGGTCCGATAACAGAAACGTTGACGGCCGGGTCGGGTGATAGTTGGAGTTTGTCTCCGGATGGCACCTACTTGGCAATCCAACGGGCTAGTGGTGTTGTGATTGATATTGTAGCCTTGAGGAGGTGCATTTGACGAGAGACCGCAGCCCTCTCCTCGATCTTTTGTTTCGAACATTGGCATTATACCCCACATGAAACAGAGTATATCGAGAATCTTTTAATAAAGCTGAAAATTGTCAGTGAACTGGATCCCGTTAACACCAAGTAGCCCTCGAGACTCGAAAGCGAAACTAGGACTTGAGCATCGAAAATAAGCGTTGACTCGAACTTTGGGTATGAGCCACAAAGACGAGAGCCCTAGCTACCGATTTGGGCTCGATTAAAGCCCAGAGTTACTCGAGGACTGAACATGTTGGCACAGGCACACAATCAGGGCCAGTGAGAACTGGAAGCAGAAACCAGCGCCGTGTTGAGTCTATTTGAAAATAGCGATTGAAGGGGTGGCATTCAACATGTTTGACGGTCTTCAGCGGAGGGGTAGCCATTTGGCGCAAGTGTCTTGACTCGAAATTTCTTTTCGTCTCTATTCGAGCATGGCTTTTCAAGCACATGAAATGCAAGGTATCCCTAGACGCCCAGTTCGTGCACGTAAACCCCACTACCGCAGCCGAAACACAACATATTCCCTCCAGCCGGATAGCTTTGCTCCCTCCTGTTAATATACCGATTCCATTTTTTTCGTTCGTTTCCCGCTTAAGCCTTCTGGGGCACCTGGGTGATGGTCAGGGCTATGGATGGATCTTTGTTAGCGATATGTCACGGTTCGAGGTGCGGCCAGCCTCTCCCAAGGTCGACGCGAGCCGCGCGAAGGGGGGAGGATGCGTACTAGGAGGAAGGCTCTGCTTGAGCTTCTCGGCCTTCTCAGAGTCCTTGAGCACCAGGGTGTAGAGGTGCTTCTGGCATCGGACCTTGAACTTGACGTTTCCGACCTTCTTGTTCTTCTTGATCCGGGCGGCTGTTGGTCAATTGTTAGGAATTTTGTCCGTCTCTTCTTCTCGATAGGGTTTCATCTCTCGATAGGCTGGTGCGACATACAGGAGGCGTCCTTCCGACGGCAGATCTCGATGAACTAAGAGAACAAATTAATTTTCGGTCTTGAGAGAAACCGGGATAGAAGAGCAGGGAGCAATAAAACAAAAGGCCGGTTGAAGCAATATCCCATTTAACAGCTTACCTTCTTGATATCAGCGACCTCACGAGGCATTTTGGCGGTTTGTTCGGGTTGACGGTTGAACAGGGTCTTGTCAATGAAGCGGATGGCGATTTTCGGTCAATTGTGATTTCGAATAGTTGATTTTGTGCGTCGGCTGCCACTGGGGCTGAACGCACGGGCCATGTACAGGTGTGGCTCGATGTGTGGCTGGAGCGTTTCACTAGCCACAGATGGACAGAACCACGTCGTCACCAATTGGACTGTGGCGTCATCACGGGTGCTTGAACCGACCAACTTATATGGACAGATTTCAGTCTCGATTGACAAGACATAAATAAAGTAGCACCAGTTGCCCATTGTTTTGGACTTGCTTTCTTTTGCTCTCGGACAGAAGTGTCGAATCTACTACCCTCCGAAACACACTTATTTGTGTGTGTTGAAACCTTAGACAAGATGCCCACTCCGCTGGATAACATGATGAGGTCAAAGGTGTGTTTATCAATCTGATGTGACTATACATCCGTAAGACATAAGCTAACTCAACATGGAAGAACATGGTCTTAGGTATATATCACACCAAAGAGCTCCCTCGGAGCGCTGTTCAGGAATGTTCTTGTCGTCATTAACCAAGCACTCTGTAACAGCCTTTGGTGGAGCTGTCGCCGCAGCAGCAGTTTGGAGTATCTGGGGCGGCGATATTTTCCCTGCCGAACCAGACCCCAAGGGGAAGCCTGAAGAATGGACGAGGGAAGAGATGAGACGGTGGTTGGCAGCTGTGAGAAGACTCTGCTCCCTTTCGAGGTCTTGGCTAACACATGATAATTTGACTAGAGAAATCTGTTCCCGGGTGAGAATGACACTAGGGAGGAGCTGCTGGCCCGTGTGTTGGCCAACATGAGGATCCCAAGGTCTTGATTAAGGCCTGCCGGTTGTGAGATACATCAGTTTGGGCAGTGGTAGAGGAGGAAGCATGTTCCTAAAATATAAAAATACCCCAATGCATTGTTGTTCATTCTAGTCACTGGTGCCGAGCTAATTCAGCCTCTATTCTCAAGATTTTAGCAAGTTGACAGAATGACTCGCAGGTCTAGGGAGAGCCAACTTCCCAGGAAGTTAGGCTCATCAGAATTTTGCCGTTGAAATTATACGACAGAGGCAATGCTCCGCTGCTGACCAGGGGTGCTAAAGACGTGGAATTCTTCCAGGTTTATAGGCGCCCAACCGGCTTGGGATGCCTGTTCTGCACCTGCATTAGCCCATCTGGTGACAAAGACCAGGGGCCAGGAAAAGACTACCCGCTACAGCAGAAGTCAAAATGAAGCCAAAGCAAAGACATTATCCGAGCATCGAGTATCTTGGCTCGGACTAAGCTGACCTCATTGGTATTTAGGTGATGCAGGCGGAAAGGTACTGCAAGGGCGAACTCAAGCGGCAGTTATAGGCGGCTGTCAGAAGGCCTCGGAGGCCAGACCCTCAACAAATAATGGAGGTTCCACCCCGCTACCCTTGGCTGATTGCCTGTTTCAGCAGGCACGTGCCTCTTGACGGGGTTGCGGCGCATTGCGCTCTGTCGTGTCCGTGCTGCGAGTGGCTCTGAGGCCAGCCACGGAATTCCTGTCCGTACTTTTAGTGGCACAACTCGACTGGGGACTTGTCGCCTTGCATTTCTTCCCGCTTCTACTTTACGTATCCATCCCTACGTGCTTTTTGCGGGCTGCGCACGCTCAGACCATAGATGTCTGCATCACCACATAACGGCGACACAGATGGAGACACCAGCCTCATTGCCTTTGCCGTTCCACTGACCTAATCTCGGGCCCCTCGATTCTACAGCAGGCGGAAGAGGCCCCGTCGATTAGTATTGGTACCCCCGCGACGTCATCCGTCCACCTTTTGGGGCGCATAGGCGACTGCCGGATTGCCCAACCCGCCGCAGCTGCTACCACCACTGGGACCACGGCCACCACCACCACCCTCACCATGGCCTTTCTCGAGGACCCCCGCTTGCGCCAGCGATGGAATCAAATCGCCCACGACGCCGAGGCCGTCACTGAAAATGCCGCCGCTGGTATCTGGTCCTTCTCGCATCATTACATCAACCCATGCCTCGGCTCCGTCGCGAGCTCCATTGAGCAGTGCACCAGCGTCTGCCTCGGCAACCCGGAGGAGCGCCTTCGCCGACGGCGGGAGCGCGCGCGCGGAGAGGCAGCCGAGTCCAACTTTGACTTCTACGATGACTGGTACGAGGAGGAGGAACAAGGCGGCATCCTCGGCGGATGGGGTACTGAGGATTGGGACCGATTGCTGGCCGGGACGGGAAGCCAGAGGAGGCCGCATGGCAGGCAAGAGACGGCGGAACAACCACGGCGGAAGAGAGGCATGAGTTATGGGACAAGAAGCGGGAGGAGAAAGCCGAGCGGCGCCCAGGACCCGACCATCATCCCCAGTTCGCAGCCCATTGGGTTTCTCAGCAAATTCCCATGGAAACTGGGCGGCACGCTGCGGTACAAACCCAGTGCTGCGGATCTTCAGGAACACCCGGGGAAGCAAGGCGGCGCTGAATCAGAACCATTGCTGGGCTCCGATTCATCATCCGACTACGGTGAGATTGTCGTCCCGCGAAAACGAAGCGGGACGACCGGGTCGGGCGACACATCAGATTCATATCGCTCCAGGGGCGACTTGTTCCCGAGCGATGGTGAAGGGGAGGAGGATGCGATACCTCTAGACGATGAGGTTACATATGATATGGTTCGCAAAGATGACCGGAAAGCCAGAAGGAAGAGTAAGGGAAAGCGGCCTGCTCTAGACGGTTCGCGGACCGTCTCGAGGAGCACGTTAGGTACGCTAGCTTCATCTGCGTCACGAGATTCGCTTCGGCTTGTACGGGCATCCACTGGGTCACTGCCGCATACTGCGGAAGTTGACCATATTCCATCATTGGAAGATTTGGAAGTCGAAGAAGACCAACTGCGCAAGGAGGAGGAAGAGAAGATAATCAAACAGAAAGAGGCTGCAACGGAGCTAGCCTTAGCTCGAGGCCTACACCAATCGAGCCTCGAGGAACAGACAGAAGAAGAGATGAAGCCAGAAGTGACACCCGACGAGGTTGACGAAATCGAAATACCCCCATCGCCGCGATCGGCCGAAAGTGCTGGATTATCCGAACAGCGTTCGACTATAGAAGACGGGACATCTGGACCAGATTCGAGACTTGAAACAGCATCCCCAGTGGGGTCCACTGAAGACCCAAAACGCCCTCCTACGAAAGAATTTGTCCCGGCAAGATTGCCATTTTTCTAATTATGGGACCAACCATTGACCCAGGTGCAGAAGGAACTGTATCAGGTGGGGTTTCAATTGGTTTTAATGAGTTTACTAGATCGACTCACGCATGTTGTAAGATGTAATATGTGGTGTTGTTCTCGGCGGTTAGAAGATACCAAGCTAATGATAACGTTGATGAAATACTGTTGGCTGTAAGGGAGAGGTCGTTCGTGACAAATCCTACTATATATCTCAGCGAGTTCCTTGCCAGTGTAATCATATCTAGGTAGTGGCAAACTCCAACAGTATCAGTACAGACAACAAAGCGAATAAATGAAAAGCGCGAGCATTTGGTCGCTAGAATCCATTGATACTGCGAATAGATCCTAACGCGTCCCATGTCTTACAAGGGCGCTCTGTGAGCAAAATGGTACTACGAGCTGGTGTCCTCAGTAGGAAGTGCCTCGGTCTACCTCCAAACTCCAATTCCCCCGCGTTTTCCTACCCCACAACTAACTATAAGCTCTCCCTGCCGAGGCCGCGGTTGTTCCCCAATATCTAGATATATTCCAGCCAGGCATCCTATTTTTTAAAGACAATAAGATGTAAACAATCCCATTTCTCGATTTCCTACCTCTTTTCTTCAACTATAGGGCTCCGTCTGGTCACCGCTCACTACCACAGCCTTCACCGTCTATTTGGCAGCGACAACACCCCAGACAGCAGAAGTCAGCAGATCGACGAGGGTACTCACACAGCATTCTCACGCCACCTTGAGCAGCCAGCTCATCGCTTCACAATGGCCGGCCCCATCACCACACCGCTGACGACCCTCCTGGGCATCCAGCACCCCATCGTCCTGGCCGGCATGGCCCGGACATCTGGCGGGGCGCTGGCCGCCGCCGTCTCCAACGCGGGCGGCCTCGGCGTCATCGGCGGCTTCATGTACACGCCGGACCAGCTGCGCGAGATCATCGCCGAGATGAAGTCCAAGTTCAAGCGGCCCGGCCTGCCCTTCGGCGTGGACCTGGCGCTGCCCCAGGTCGGCGGCAGCGCCCGCAAGACCAACCACGACTACACCAACGGCAAGCTCGAGGAGCTCATCGACATCACCGTCGAGAGCGGCGCGGTCCTCTTCGTCTCCGCGGTGGGCGTGCCGCCCAAGCACGTCATCGACAGGCTGCACGGGGCGGGCATCCTGGTCATGAACATGGTCGGGCACCCCAAGCACGCCGTCAAGGCGCTGGACCTGGGCGTCGACATCGTGTGCCCGCAGGGCGGAGAGGGCGGCGGCCACACGGGCAACATTGCCAACTCGGTGCTGATCCCCGCCGTGGTGGACGTGGCGCGCAACTACAGGCCCCCGATGCTCAAGGGCTCGACCGCGCTGGTCGTGGCGGCAGGCGGCATCGCCAACGGCCGCGGGCTGGCCAGCTCCCTGATGCAAGGGGCCGTGGGCGTGTGGGTTGGCACGCGGTTCGTCGCGTCGGCCGAGGCCGGGTGCAGCGAGCAGCACAAGGAGGAGGTCGTGTCGTGCGGGTACGACGAGACGGACAGGACGCTCGTGGTCTCCGGCCGGCCGCTGAGGCTGAAGCTGAACGACTACATCCGGGACTGGCACTCGCGGCCGCAGGAGATCAAGGAGCTCTGCGACAAGGGCATCGTGCCCATTGAGAAGGACTTTGACGACGGCAAGGACATTGATCTGCCACACCTCATGGGCCAGGTGGCTGGGTCGATAAAGAAGGTTCAGCCAGCTGGTGAGATTGTGGAGGAGATGGTCCAGGAGGCCGTAGGCATGCTTCAGTTGGGAGGAACATACTTGGGTGGTGGGAAGAGCAGGCTGTGAGGCTGCTGTGAATCTGAATTCTCGGTGGCCGTGCTACCCTATAGACAGCGCCTGTTTATTGCCAGTTGATGTTGTAGGTAGAACCATGTATCATTACAGTCCGCGGATGCCATGTTTGATACTTGAAGGGACCTACTTAATGCCTCGTTTTGAATTTATCCACTCTGGCAATTTTGCAGGGTCTATTTCTGATATCTAAACGACAATACGAGAGGGGACATGAGGCAAGAGAGGACGCATAGCGGACCTCGATCATCCGACGACTTGAGTTATCACTCTGTGATATTATTACATACCGGGCTAACTTGTAATGCTCATTTAGTCCCAACCAAAGGACTTCAGAACAGGTGGGGAACAAAGGGCCGTGGTGATCGGCAGTGAACCTCGTATAAGTTTTGGAGAGCGCGCAAATGGAACTCACCGACCTCGGGACCTCTGCCAGCTTGCAGGGTGTGTACTCTTCAATGACAGGCTCATTTCGTAGCGTCGTATGGATAAGAGGGTCATTCGCGTTCATCCGTCATGAGAGAATACGCCGAGTGTTAGTTCTTATGCATTGCCTGAGTGGATGCGCGGCGCCAGTATTCCCGTCTATGAACGCCATCCAATTCCGGAGCACACGAGGTTCGGAGCGCCCCCGCTGTGAGTAGTTGAGAATACTACGCCATGCTACATAGTTTACTCTCTACTCGGCGGGATTTAGAAGGGTTCTGGATGATTCTGAACGCCCCCAAATGATCTCTACACTACCATAATCCCCAAATTGGCCGAGCCGGCAATGTGGAGCTCGCCGATGCCACCCCCGTCTTGCTCGGCCATGTGTATACGAGACTCTATGCCCAAAGTGCAGCAAGTGTGGGCTCGATTTAGGTCAGGTGGGCGGGAATCCGCGGGATGGACATAACTCTATCCCTTCCGGGCTCAACGGCTCCTCATTTCCGGCTGTTTCTGACGACACGCCTTGTTGAGTGCCGACTGGGGAAACCCTTGGCTGTTCTATCCTGGGCTGTGGTAAAGTGACCTTCGGATGACACCGCGAGATCAACATGCAAGGTCATGCTGCATGGAAGAGAAGCCACAGCCAGCCTTCTTGGCACATATCTGCGCGGACCGAGCAGGTCTCGGCAGCCGTCATAGCCATCGAGATGCCGGGTGAGATTGCTGCTTGACGATGACCATTCGAGTATAAAAGGAGTCTTCTCGGCCTCGTTTCTCAAAGGCTGAACGATATCATCACTCCCATCTTCATCAATCACATACCGACAGCCCTCAGCTTCAAGAAAAACAACTCCACCACTACTTCCAACCACCTACCTCGTTGCCAAACACCAAATCGCAACCATGCAGTTCTCTACCGCCGCCCTCTTCACCACCCTTCTCTCTGCCAGCGCTCTCGCAGCCCCGTCCCAGGTCAAGTCCATGTCTGCCTCTGCCACCTGGACCATCGAGGGCATGAAGCGCACCTGCAACGGCGACGATACGTCCTGCGACTGGTCCTTCGGCATCAACACCGGTGCTGGAACCACTGCCTGTGCCTACTCTGTCGGCAGGGACGGCAACACCATCGCCAGCCGCTCCCCCAACCGCGGAACCAACTGCGGCGCATTCACCATCACCAGCGCCTGGAGCGGTCAGTTCGGCGACGACCATGGCTTCACCACTCTGAGTGTCGTGGACAACGGAGCTCGGCTGATCGCCTGGCCTGCCTACACGGACCAGCAGCTCGTTAACGGCCAGGCGGTCCAGCCTGACCAGAGCTACCCCGTCCAGGCTCTGCCTTGAGAGGTTGCCAAATCTGAACGAGGAATCTGGAGGATTATTGTCTCGTGATAATACCCGAAATGTATACGAGAAGGGACACTACTTGCCAAGTAATATCATAGTTTGTTAATTGAATAATAAAATCATGTATAAAATATTAGAGAAAAAAACACAAGACTTCTTTTCACTACTCCAATTGATAAACATGTTCGTACTAGTGCAGTCATTCTTTAGTTTGCGCAGTTGTTCAGTCGACGTTGATGAAGAAGCAGAATTGAGAATGCAGAAAAAGGTACAGAGGTACAATGCGACTCGGGCCCCACTTCACACCACCCCACTAAATTGCCGAAATGGTCCAATTGAAGCATATCGCTTTTGCTGATAAGCAGAAAAAAAAAGTGCCTGCAACTTTTCTTATCGAGAAAAGTATCAATCCCAGTGTCGGCTCTGCAGTCTAGCGACAATACCAACCCGCCTCAATCCCCCCCAACCGACCCTCTATAGCCGATACAAAATGGGTGCCACTACTCTCAACAAGAAGCGCAAGCTCAAGGATGCCGAGGAGGTTGTCGCTGCACCCAAGAAGACCAAGAAGTCCAAGGTCCCCCCACCGGTAGTCGATCCATCCAGCGACGAGGAAGAGGACGAGGACGAGGAGGACGTTCCTTCGGACGATGAGAACGAGCCTGAAGAGAATGATGCGGAAGAGGACCAAAAGGATGGCAGTGAGGAAGACGGCGACGAAGAGGAGGACGAGGAGGACGACGGCGACGATAAAGACGAAGCCGATGGTGAAGACCTCGCACAGGACAACACACCGCTGCTCCCTCCCAGCACCGACTCAGAGTTGTTCGAGGATATGAACTTGTCAGAAAAGACTATGAAGGCAATCAAAGAGATGGGATTCACCAAGATGACTAGCATTCAGCGCAGTGTAAGTACTGCTCTTAAGCGCTCTCCGCTAGCCACCAAGAGAGATGGAAAACCGACTAATCCTTTATTCAGGCCATCCCGCCCCTTCTCGCCGGCAAGGATGTTCTCGGTGCTGCCAAGACCGGTTCAGGAAAGACGCTGGCCTTCCTGATCCCCGCCATCGAGATGCTCAGCTCCCTCCGCTTCAAACCTCGCAACGGTACCGGTGCCATTGTCGTATCCCCCACCCGAGAGCTTGCTCTTCAGATCTTCGGCGTCGCCCGCGAACTCATGAAGAACCACTCGCAAACATATGGCATTGTTATTGGAGGCGCAAACCGCAGAGCAGAGGCTGAGAAGCTGTCAAAGGGTGTCAACTTGATCATTGCCACCCCTGGTAGGCTTCTGGATCACCTGATGAACACACCCTTCGTCTTCAAGAATCTCAAGTCCCTGATCATTGACGAGGCGGACCGAATTCTGGAGGTTGGTTTCGAAGATGAGATGAGGCAGATCGTCAAGATTCTGAAGAACGAAGACCGTCAAACTATGCTCTTCTCGGCTACACAGACCACCAAAGTTGGTAAGTTATTACTAAATCAGCTTCTTCAGACTTGGAAGCCTAGACATCTAACACTGTATCCATATAGAGGACCTTGCGCGAATCTCTCTGCGCCCCGGGCCGTTATACATCAATGTCGATCAAGAAAAGCAGTACAGTACCGTTGAGGGCCTAGAGCAGGGCTATGTCCTGTGCGAGGCCGATAAGCGCTTCGTCCTGCTGTTCTCTTTCCTGAAGACGATGAAGGACAAGAAGAAGAAGGTCATTGTTTTCTTCAGCAGTTGTAACTCAGTCAAGTACTACGCCGAGCTGCTCAACTACATTGATCTTCCCGTACTGGACCTGCATGGCAAGCAGAAGCAGCAGAAGCGAACAAATACCTTCTTCGAATTCAGCAATGCCCCCCACGGTATCCTAATCTGCACAGATGTTGCTGCTCGTGGATTGGATGTAAGTTGCCCGAAGGGAAATCACCTTTCCTGCCACAGCCGATGCTAATCAAGTTTAACAGATTCCTGCTGTCGATTTCATTGTTCAGTTTGACCCCCCTGACAATGCCACTGATTACATTCACCGCGTCGGTCGAACGGCCCGTGGTACCAACAACAAGGGCCGCAGTCTGATGTTCCTGCAACCCAACGAGGTCGGCTTCCTCACTCACCTCAAGGCCGCCCGTGTCCCCGTCGTCGAGTTCGAGTTCCCCGCCAAGAAGATCAAGCCCGTCCAGTCCCAGCTGGAGAAGCTGATCGGCCAGAACTACTTCCTCTCACAGAGCGCCAAGGAGGCCTTCAAGTCCTATCTGCACGCGTATGCCAGCCACAGCCTGCGCTCCGTGTACGACGTGAACAAGCTCGATCTCACCAAAGTCGCCAAGAGCTTTGGTTTCTCCACGCCTCCACGAGTGGACATCACCCTGGGGCAGAGCATGGGCAGGAACAAGGTGCAGGGCAGGAGGGCGTACGGAAGCCAGCCGAAGCAACATACTGGATTCAAGGGAAGACGGAAGGCTTGATCAAGTCTCACTCAAAAGTAATTTGGGGTTGCGAGGGTAAACAAAAGAGAGTCAGTCATTGTATATAGGCGTTTCTGGTGCCTCATTGTCGGGTGTTTTGCCAAGGCCAGTAAATGAATACTTAGAATATTATTCAGTTGCTTGCATTGAATGTGATTTGTTGATTTCAGTGATGCCGGCGAAGATGAGGAGAATTGTGACAGCGAGGAGAATGTCGAATTAAGCATAATGCACCGAAGCTGCTTGTTCAGTGAGTTTTGCCCCGTCAGTGGACTCAGTGTAGGCGCCGTAGTGATCAAATAGCACCGGGGAGATTAGTAGGTGTTGGGGCCAGCGGCGGCAGGGGCCTGAGCCAAGCTTTAGCTTCGTCAGCTCCTTGAAATTTAGTGAGACGCGGCATTGCACTGCCCAGCGAACGCCCTCGTCATTTTCATGCTTGCACGGCCACTGGCCTGATCAATTGAGCCTCATTCCCATGTGGTAGAGTCGTTCGTTTTGTTTTCATTACACTCTCTTGGTTTCCCTTACCTAAATCCCTAATTTGCAGACCGGCATCACGCTCCTTCCCGTAATATCCTCTGGCTAATAGTAGCTCCGTCCTGCGTCTGTATATTCCAGCAGTAGACACAGCTTCCTTGCTTTCTTTGATATTGAAGCATCACCCGGCTTGAGGTGAAGACAGCCAGCCATGGACGCCCATAATGCCATCGTGACCAGGGTCTCGGAGCGCGTCAAGCACTTCCACTCGCTCCAGCAGCCCTTCCGTATTTACCATGGCTCAACCAACAGCACCCGCCAGTCGCACCGCAACGCAGACAACACCGTGGACACCAGCAAGCTCACAAACATCCTCTCCATCGACAAGGAGCGTTCCACCGCCATCGTAGAGCCCAATGTGCCTCTCGACGCCCTTCTGGATGAGACCTTGAAGGTTGGCCTCATGCCCCCGGTTGTGATGGAGCTGCCCGGCATCACCGTTGGCGGTGGTTTCTCGGGCACCTCTGGAGAGAGCAGTTCGTTCCGCTATGGCGCTTTCGACTGTACCGTGGAGAGCATTGAGATTGTCCTTCCGGACGGCACCATTTCCAAGGCCTCGAGGACCGAGAAGCCCGATCTGTTCTGGGGCGCTGCATCTGCCTTCGGCACCGTGGGAGTGGTCACTCTGGTAGAGGTCAGGTTGAAGCCCGCAAAGAAGTACGTGGCTCTCACCTACAGCCTCTCCAAGAGTGCCAAGGAGTACTGCCAGAAGTTCAGAGAGGAGATTGACAAGGGCGAGGTTGACTTCCTCGATGGCATCTCCTACGCCACTGACTCGACCGTGGTCTGTTCCGGAGTGCTCGTCGACGAGATCCCCGACGGCCAGAAGCAGATAACCTTCTCCCAGCCCAGCGACCCCTGGTTCTACCTCCGCGCACAGGATGTCCAGAAGCCACTGAAAGAGGGCAAGGCCGTCGTCGACTACATCCCCATCAAGGACTACCTCTTCCGCTTCGACCGCGGCGGTTTCTGGACCGCCCGGTACGCCTTCAAGTACTTCATGACCCCCTTCAACAGCGTCACGCGCCGCGCCCTGAACCGCTTCATGCACACCCGCGACATGTTCCGCGCCATGCACAAGAGCGGCATCCAGGACTTCCACGTCATCCAGGACGTCGGCGTCCCGTTCGACCGCGCCCCGGACTTCCACCAGTGGCTCGACGACCAGCTCAGCATGTACCCGATCTGGCTCTGCCCTCTGCGCATCCGCCGGGACGACCCGGACTCCGGGCACGGCCTGCACGCCGAGTTCGCCGACCCCAGCACCACGCCGGAGCTCCTCAACTACGGCGTCTGGGGCCCCGTCGACGGCACCCGCCGCGACGCCATGGAGGCCAACCGCAGGCTGGAGCACAAGGTCCAGGACTTTGGCGGCAAGAAGTGGCTCTACGGCCAGGCCTACTACACCGAGGAGGAGTTCTGGGCGCACTACAACCGCGGGCCCTACGACGCCGTCCGCGAGAAGTACGGCGCCGGCTACCTGCCCAACGTGTACGACAAGGTCAAGGTCGACTTTGAGGCCGAGGAGGCGGCGAGGAACGAGACCGCGGTCAAGTCCAGGCTCTACAAGAGCAAGAGGTTGATGGGGCTGTATGGTGTGTATCACGCCTATAAGGGTGGTGATTACTTAATGAAGAAGGAGAAGCCAGCGAAGAAGCAGCCTGTTGAGGAGAAGAAGGCTGAGGAAAAGGTCGAGGAGAATAAGGCTGAGGAGGCCAAGGCAGAAGAGAACAAGACTGAGGAGAAGAAGACAGAGGAGAAGAAGACAGAGGAGAAGAAGGTCGAGGAGGCCACGCCGGTGGACACCAAGGCAGTAGATACCAAACCAGAGGAGAGCAAGCCCGAGGAGAAGAAGGTAGAGTAATACGCTGGCTGTTATGATTCGAGATGCTATTAGGAGAAGATGGGCATCGATTGATAATCATCGGTGCTATTTCTTAATAGATCGCGTTTGGATTTTTCTTTTTCTTTTTGAATACCTCGGTGCGCAAGCCTTTAGAATAATTGTACAGTAATAAACCCACTAGGATATCTTTCACCCAACACCCTCACATAACTCAAACCACAACTTGCATCACTCCGAGCGGAAACCGCCCATCCCACCGGGTTTCTTGCCGCTCAGCTCGCCGGCAGCGTTCCTGGCGTGCTCCTCCAGCTTCTTCAGCCCACGTTCTCCCTCCCTCGCGACCGGCTCCATCTGCTTGTCGAGAGTATCCTTCTTGGGGCGCCCTCCCATGAAGTAGGCGAGACCTGCCAGCACCGCGAGGCCACCGCCAATCGCACGCCTGTAATGTGACACATCAATCAGCAAAGGTCTTGTTATATCTAAAAGAGATGCGAGGATAATAGAATGTTTCAACGCGGATGAGTTTGAGAACGTACCAGTTCCGCTTTGCGATATCGCTGCCTCCCATCGGCGACGGCGGGATACTTGACTGGCCACCAGGGCCGTTAAAGGCACCCTTTCCCGTCGACTGGTTCCGGGTGTTTCGAAGGGGGAGAGAAAGGCGGCCGCTCATCGGCTGGCGAGTTGCGGCGCGCAGCATTGGGGTTTTCGTAATTGCCACTCTTGGGTACATTGTGAGTATATGTTCGGTAGTATTTTTGTGATTTACTTGAGATGCAGAAACAAGGTTCTCTCATCTGGATTGATTGGGAGCCGACATTGCTATTAAGTTCTTTTCGCAAATCGAGATTCCCCCTCGATGACTTCACCCAGGTCGTGTGTATGATGTGGCGATGACGCTTCGAGATTGTCATGGGAACCACAAAATGCGGCATGTATCTGCGGACACACTCGCCGCTGAGAACCGCAGCTACAGATCTGGATCTGGGATCGGTCCTGGGAAATGAGTACTTTTAGCGAATCTTTACCGATTTTTGGGGAGAAAGAGGCGAACATGGCTGGTATGAAGTCAAGGTTCCTGTTTGGGCCACTCAGCTGATATTCGATACATCAACCACATGTGGTATTTTGAGAAAACAATATATTGCTAGGAAGAGTCCCAAAAGAATAATGAAAACAAAATAACAATTACACAGCAAATGGACTATCTGCAAGTCCAGGTTCTGATCGCTTGAGTCTGTGAGCGAGACTGTCCACCCGCACAAAAGATACAATCTCACATAGGCAAGCTGGCAATCAAAAGAACTGGCTTATGCTCTCAATGGCAGTCATTACAGAGACTCTATTCCATGTCCTTTCTCACTAAAACAGCACTTCCAACAGAACTAGAACGGAGTTTATATTCGTTCCTGGCAAAGAACATCTATACACCAGTTACAGGAAGCACACCACATCCAAACCGCCATAGTGTCGGACCCGAGTATATATTGACAATGTCCAAAAAGAAAAGCCAACGTCTCCAAATTCACCCATCAGCTCTTACAGCTCGTCGCCCATATCCTCGCGGCCCAGGATAGTCACCTTCTCGATCCTGACACCGCCGTCCGAGGACTCGCACGCGGACGAGGAAGGGCTCTGGACCTTGGACGTCAGCAGCCTCCCGCCGACGTACTCGTAGTAGATCTCGTGCTTGCAGGGCCCCCCGTCCAGGCTCACGCCGTCGTCGGTGTAGAGGAACCCGCTCGCCGACCCGTCCAGCCCGGGCGCGACGAGGAGCTCGAACCCCTTCTTGCGGAGCTCCGTCGTCGTGTTGGCGCTCTCGGCCCGCAGAGGGACGACGCAGCCGCCGCGGATGTGCACCGGGATCCGGTCGTAGCCCACGTAGTCGAGGTTCACCCACTCACCCCTGCCGCGGACGGGCTTGCGCGTGTCCCACTCGTAGAAGATGTCGTCGGGGAGGTAGATGTCGACGCTGGTCGAGTCCTGGTCCGTCACGGGCGACACGAGGACGCAGTCCCCGTAGAAGAACTGGTTCTGGTTGGAGAAGGTGTTGCTGTCCTCGGGATAGATGTACCACAGGGGGTTCAGAGAGGGAGTGCCGTCCACCGACTGCCGGGCCAGGGCCGAGTAGATGTAGTCCAGCAGCTTGTATCGAATCTCGATTGCGTACTTTGCCGAGCTGGTGACGAGACCCCAGAGGAAGAACTCCTGGTTCGGCCCCATGGCGTTGTGGTTGCGGTAGAAGGGGTTGAAGGCCCCGAGACTGGCCCATCGTGCGCAGAGCCTCTCGGTCGCTGTACCACCGAAGCCGCAGACCTGAGGAGGAGTTCATGGTTAGATATAGAAATGATTAATCTAGAGGGGGTGAACCTTGTACTTACATCGCTTCCCACCATTGGAATTTGGAAGATGGAGGCAAAGTTCAACATTCCAGCAATCTGGATGCGGCTACAACACCAGAAACGTTAACCCAACAACCTCGAACAAAGATCAGGGAAGAAAGGGGACAAGATGGAGGGGAAGGCGTACTAATGATCCCATCCTGAGCCGTTGTCTCCAAGCCACTTGGACATGAACCGTCCAGTACCGGCAAAGGTGCTTCGAGAGATGATGAGTGGCTTCAGCCCTGGACGTCTGGCGAGCATCGCCTCTCTAGTAGCCATTCCCATCACTAGATGCAGGAGTTAGTGTCAGCGGCAAAACGAGCCAAGCCATCGGTACAGGTTATCACTCACTTGCGCCAAATAGACTGTGCGTATCATATGTCGACAGTCCACCCGAATGGTTCAGATCCGTGCGGAGTGTCAAATCACTAAGCTCTCCGCTTGGAGAACGAGTGTTGATGTGATACGGCGGGTTAAGAAGGTCATCTCCCTCATGGCTAGGCACCTTCTGTTCCACGGAATCCTGCTCCTGGACCTCACCTGTCGATTTCTCTGGGTTGCCGAATAAAATCTGGTCCGCGTCCCTCGATTGAAGGCGTTTCTCGGTCTCTGGGAACCCTGGAATAGGGCGGGGAGGATCCCGCACTGGTGGCGGGTCCGGAGGCAGGCCCTGATCCCTTGCTGCCTGCTCTGGGTCATCGCAGGGGAATCTACAGAAATTGGCCGGCTCATTCATGTCGATCCTGATTTGTGAACAAACAGGTTAGAAAGATTGCAATCGGTGATCATACCCATCAAGGTCGGTACCACTCACCAGACTCCATCGATGTTGACACCGGTATCAGGGTTGAAGAAATCGTGGAACATTTGAACCCAGTACTCGGTGGTATTTGGGTTAAGCCAGTCGGGATACAAAGTAACACCCTGTCCAGCCATGTCAGTTTCAACTCTCATGAGAAACCATACGAATACGGATCCCTTCATACCGGCCACACGACACTGCGATAGAGTGACGACTCGTTAAACTTGAGGAAGGCGTTCATCTCAACTCCTTTGTGGTAAGGATAGTTGTCGTACTGGGCGATGGCTGGGTCGACCATCATGATATAGTGCTGTTGCCGGCTATGTAGATAGTCGACGATATTCCGCACCTTGCTGAGCGGGAATCGCTCACTGTCTAGCGTGAACATGCGTCGGTGATCCATGTAGTCAATATCCGTCCACATAGTTCTGCACAAGCGTTAGCAATCCTGTGTAAACCGAGGCTTGGGGGGGGGATTCAACCTACTCGAGTGGGATGCCTGCAACAGAGTAGTTGTAGACGACTTCAGCCACCTCGAACCAGTCTCGATAGCCCCATTTGCACTGGTGGAACTGAGAACGGGAGTCAGTAAGAACAGCACCATCCAAAGGTTATATCTGATCCAGGACCAGAAGAACTTACACCCAAACTCCAGTATGGGACCATGGCCGGAAGTCCAACCACATCAGAGTACTGCTTCGCCACCTCAACCGGACCCGGACCTGCGAGGAAGTAAAAGTCGAACACGCCCCCGATGACCAAGTACTCGAGATAGCTGTTCCCGTTCTCATCCTGGTCAATCTGGACGTCCATCCCGTTCGAGTTGAGGAGGAAAACGCCGTGCGTGCCGCCAAGGCGATGGTCCACGTAGACGGGGTGCGTCCCGTACAGGTTCTCGCCATAGGGGATCCCGGACGAGTCCCGAGCCCACAGAGTGCGCTTGTACCCCTTGTTCTGGAGGCGGAAGGAGTCGGAGTGCTCCCCCAGGCCGTACAGGTTGGGGTCACTTGGCAGCCATGTCTTCAGGCGCAGGAACTGGCGCTCGAAGATGAAGGCCGACCCTGTGCTGTCAAAGAGGGCCTCGCCGGTGGACTTCCTCACCACCTTGAAGCTGAATGGATTGTGCTTGAACTCAAAGGCGAGCTTAGATTTGGACGCAACCGAGCCAGGGGCGATCCCAGGGCGAGGGATCACCTCTTCTGGGATCTGGAAACGCAGACCCTCACGGTCCTGGATTGCCACCCGAAGTCGTGAGTCTGTCAGGTCCAGGCCAGCGAGTGTCAGCCCTCATCTAATCAAACGAACGCAATCGATTGCTCATAGCCTTGAAAAGCATCTCACCTGTCTGGTATTCCACTAGCAGGGTAAGGTTCGCGACGTCAGGGCCGTATACCTGACACCCATCACCATTGATACTCAGGTCAGCCTGCAGTCCATGCGCCGTCTCGGTGACTTTGGTGACATTATAGCCGAGGCAGGACCCGAACTCGGTATCAACATTCAATGCATAGGCGAAGGTGAAGATGGCCGACAAGGCCAATAATATATGCCGGACGAGCAGCATCCTGCACAGAACCAAAAGGATAGCAGTGTCACAGCAATACAAATAATAGGTGGGTTCGGAAATTGAACCGATTTGGAGATGAGAAGGAGGGCACTGCTCCCTCTAGTCTGTCCCTCTTCTCAAGTATAAAATCAATTCACCCAGTGGCCGATATCTCCGGCATTGGATGGATGGATGGATTTAGACTGATTCAAAATGCAAGACACGGCTCCGATCCGATAGATAAGTAAATAAATACACGGCCAGATGGGCGATGCGGGGAAGCTCGAGCTGCGCCGGAACAAAGCGATCAGCCGCACCTCATTGGGCAGTCCGTCAGACCGTGACTCGACTCATGCCACTTCCCCGCCGGGACCGTTTCATCGGCCGTATCATATGGTTCATGTGTCATGTGTCATGTGCTATTGCCGTTGGTTGCAAATACTAGGTCGTACCGTGAGCGCGTGAAAATGATGATCGTCATCAAGTGCATCATGTAGCATCCGGCTGCCTCCCCAGAGATGCAAATACGACGCGATACTGTGCGTGGAAACAAAACAACGTATGTTATTAGGTATATCATATAGTAGTATCCAATCGCCCCGTCCAAGAGTGCCCACGCACATGAATATATATATATACATACCGGTGCAATGGCATATCACCCGCCCTCCCCTCTCTTCAAATATGATGCTACTGCAAGTCTCATGCTCGGCTACTCGTGATCCGGCCGATCCTTGCAAATGTGTGCTGAGAATACAAAATAGGTAGGCATATGTCCCAGCCGCCCTCCTCGAAGAGAAATCCTATAATAAAAAAAATATAACCGTAAACCAACACGCGCCTCATGAAGCTGTCGTTGTTGCCTGACAAACCCCGTGTCTATAATCAACCCAAGATCTCCATAAATAAACGCATGACTCCAGGACAGCTATCCATCATGGCCAGGGGGTATCACACAGTTTCTCCATCAAGGAAGCACAAACAAGCGCTCGCCAAAAAGAGGGATGTGGCAAAAAGGAAAAGAAGAGGAAACCTGGAGCTTAGCCAAGCCCCATAAACTCATTCTGGCGCAAGAAACTCTTCGCCAGGTCATCACCACCTTGCTCTGCTGCCTCCATCCAGTGGACAGCAACACACATCAGCCCAGGGTCATTCCGGACATCACCTTCGTTGCCACCAGCATCTCCGAGCCCACCACCGCCGGTACCACCTCCTCTTCCTCCAGATCCGGAATGGCCTAGTGAGCCCACACCTCCACCTCCCCCAGAGGCCCTGCCTCTATCATTGCGGCCGTACTTTTCCATGACCGCTTGCTTAAACACCTCTCGCGGTTTTGAAAGTGGAAGCGTGGTCCTTTCCACAAACTCTGGGTTTGACAGATAGAACAGGGCCAGCTCTCTTTGAGCGGTAGGGTAGCCCTCCTTGGCTGTGATGGCGTACATCTTGCCAGCATCTTCAAGCTTGTATGCCGTAGAAGGAGGGGGCGGTGTGCCCGTCGAAGACGGCATAACATCAACCATGGTTTCATTCACCGCCTTGCGGACATTCGTATGTGCAGCCACAATTTCGTCTGCCATTTCCATCATTGTCCTGCACACCTCGGACTTGATCTTTAAAGCAGCCAGGCCGGTGTTCCAGAAAGCCTTTCCGCGGTCCGGCTTATCAAGAACAGACGGAGTCACAAATGAAGCAATAAGCTGTAGGTCGCGGAATAGTGACTGTGGCCGGATAGATGAATCGCGGAACAGAATTTGTAGTTCGCTGGTAATCAAATCTGTGTAACCGGCACCAGTCGATCCAATGGATCTTATGTCAGATCCATTTTGTCGGCCTTGACTACCCAACCCATTCGAAGCCAGGGAAGAATGCTGCAAGGCCTGTGATCGCCGCTCCCTAACATTGCCAATGGTACCTTCGAGCAGCGCTGGTTTGTGGTCTCGCCCGTGCTCCTCCACAACACTGGAGCCAGCATCAGACCTGTTCCACCGAGGCCTCTTGTTGCCATTTGATGACAGTGAAGCGATTATTAGGCTCTCCAGTTCATTCAGGGCATTCAACTTGGCATAGGGGTTTGGGTGGACGGCAAACATATTCAGCAATCGTTGATATGACTTTCGGAACGGGAACTCTCCAGACTCGTCTTTCTGAGAAGAGTTACTGCGGGCGCCCGCTTCACTTGAAGCCGTTGGTGTCTCATTGCCTGGCAGAGAGCGATCATCCGCAATATCAGATGCCCGATCAGAGGACGTATCGCCAACAACGCGGAGGTTGCCAAAGCTCTTTTTCTTCTCAATGACCCTAGGACGTGCTGGGTTCCGGTGTGACTTTTCTTTGTTCCGGCGAGCACGTCGATCCAGGGCATTCTTGCGCTCGATGCATTGCTGTCCTATTTTGTTGAACCACACGTCGGTTTCACAACCATGAGCCAAAACCTGGCTGCCAAGGTCGGATAGTAATAGGCTTATCAACGACTGCTTGAGCTCATTGAGAAACCGAGTCTTCTCATCCTCTGCACGGTGTTGAAAGACTGTCTCATTCGACGAAGCCGAAGTCCCTGGCCTCCCTGTAGAAAAGCTTGAATTTGAAGGAAGCAAGCCATGGTTAGGAGGTCCAGAAAAAGTTGTTGAAATGTTCGTCAGACTTGTAGTTGGCGAATATGCTCGTGATATTCCGGAGCTCGGAGACATGGCTGGTTGAAAGGGGGTCCAGAAAGTACTCGATGAATCCATGTTATTCACCGGAGAGCCTCTGTCAAAATATTCGTGCCCTTCCATCATTTCTGACAATGGTGCACTCCCCCGATGAGAGCCGTGTCTTGAGGAGTCAAAAGAGTGCTGGCTGGGGGCGTGCCCAGATCCGCTGCGAAGATCTCGGTTGATGGAGCCTGGGCGGCTTGTAGATGCCGCGAATCTTCGATCTCCATCACTGATGATGCTTGCGTTGTCATCGGCGGACCAGGACTGCTCACGTTCTCGAGCCCTTAGTCTATCGTAAACGATCTTGTCCCTCTTGTAAAGCTCGCTAGACCATAGAACTGGAGCTTCGCGAATCGTTTCTCCAACAAGCTTGGAAATGCACCGATCCACCTCACAGCAAAAACGATGTATTCTCTCCTCGCCTTGGCAAAAGTTCTCCATACCATATTGCTTTAACCAAGCCGTTGTCAGCTCGGCCTGATCGTCGCTCAACTTATTTGGTCCTCCCTGCTCTTCCGAAGCTGCGAGAAGATCCATGATTTGGGACTCGGTACGATATAAATAAGAAGGACCTTGCCCACGGGCCATCTTCGCTCGTGACCGCAAGAATGAGCTTGAATGTCGAGAAATTCCCATTGTTTTTAACGCTTGACAGATGTCGCGGCTGTGTGCGAATTCTTTGGAGTTGCGCACGTCAGTCACGTACCACATCTTGTCCCGAACTGCTCTGACTCGCTTCATCATCCGCTCGATCAGGCCTTCGTGACGCTCCTGGCTCTGTTTCAGCCAGATGAGCCAAGCGTCGTAGTCCTCGATAGCCGCAGCAGATCTGCGAATCGTGTCACGAGGACCACGAGAGAAGATATTGATAAGAGCAGCGAATCCGTTCTGACGAAGTGAAGGCGACGAGAGAGCCTTGAGCTGCTTCAACGTCTTCCAGTACACATGAGAAGACACGAAGTCGGCCTGTGCTTTGGATTGGGAAGAAGCTGCTTTGAGCATAGTGATGAGGACTGGCTCTGGACCATCATCCGCTTCGCCCACGTCGGACACCTTGGAGTCACGCCTTGCCGATGCGGCGGGAGTTGAGGTCGCAATCTCCGCGTTGGCGTGTCTTCTGTAGGGATTACGGCTGGCCATCGAACTTTCGGTCATAATGACTTTATTCCTTGACCGGTACTTTTTCAAGCCCGATGCGCGGTTGCTCAGCTGTGCGGTTCCTTCAGGCTCAAGGCTCCTCGGGATCTCATAGTCTTGCACCAGGCGAAGAATGGAATCACGGAGTTGGTGGTAATCCTTGTCTAGTGGCGGCCCGCTGTTCACCTCATCCTCGTCAGTGTCGGTGCTGGAGGAGTTCTCCTCCTCGTCAAATTCTTCGTCGGGATCATAAGTCATATGAGTTGACAAGCTTTTACCGTCGGTGGAGATGAAAAGAACCATCCAGCGCTCAGCGCATGGGTGGCAAGAACCCCGCATGACTTCAGGTCCGAGGGTCTGGGTCATTTCGTGCAGAGCAAGACGGAGCCTGTAGCCATCGTCCTCATACTTGCTCAGGCGCCTCTGTGCCTCGGAGTCCATTGGGGGCGAGTAGCGCTGAGGAGTTGTTGACGTTGCGTCGTCCATAAAGCCATCGGGCGACGTCGTTGTGTCGCTCAAAACAGAAGAAGCACTGGTGCTGATGATGGAAACTGTGTCGAAGCTCTTGGGTTGTGAGAAAGGTATTGGCTGCGAGATGGCTGACATTCCTGAGATGGACGCTGGGCCAGATCTGAAAGTGCTGGAGGCAGCAGACAAGGGTCTACGCTCTGGGAACAGTGCGTTCACCAGAGAGAGCAAATCCGCAGGGCTGATGACCAAGTAGGGGTGTACTTCCACGGTCTCCCTCAAGGAGGTGATTGATCTCGCTGGCAGGAGCTTGGCCGCAGGGACCTTGGACCGTGAGCCTTGGAATCTCGCCAAGATGCTTTCCACATGGCCCTTGATTTTTGGAGGGACCTCCACAGGGACACATGTTGCTGAAGGCTTACCACTCCACATACTGGAGACGTATTCATGAGCCTTCAAGGCAACCTTTTTCAAGATCTTCTCCCGGGCATATGGAGTGATGTGATAATCCACCAGCATGCCATACGATTCAGGGTGAATGATGACACCCAGCAGAAAGACGAAAAAGAGGCACCTCCATACCAACCATCTAGAAGTGTTTTCGACCAGTTTGTGGTCCAGCCTTTTGAGGATGGCGTTTCCTAGCTCAAGAAGGCCTTCCGGGATACCGGTGGCGTCGTCGTCGTCGATCATCTCAAACAGATCGTCCACCGCATTGTTGTAGAATTCCTTGGCTGCAACTTCGTCGGAGTGGTTCCAGTCGGAAAGATTGAATCGGGTACCATGCTGATCCTCGGCTCGTTCCAGGAGGAACGCCCCGTCTTTGAGGATCTTCATTAGATACCATTCCATATTTGACTTGCCGGACCAGTCCCGCATGGCAGTCCAAATATTCAAAACAGAAATGATGAAATGCTCGCCGGTGGACTTTGGTTCGGCTATTAGCCTTGCCAATGCTGTCGCCCAAATATCAGTACGTCGTTGGTCCTCAGAACTGTCCGGACCAGCCGAGTTGGCAAAACAAGCATGGATCAGGATGGATAGCGGGTCGTGTCGTTGGAAGGACAAGAGTCGCTCGATGTCGCCATTAGCACTTCCCCTCACAGACGCACTCGCGTGTGATCTTGCTGCTGACCGGCCGTGGAACGGAAGGACAGATTCCACAGGCTCTAAACCTTTGTGGTAAGTAAGAAAGGCGTTCAACTCCGAACTAGTCAGGGCACATATTCTTGTGGCCAAGTAGTCTGGGTTGGTCCGAAGCTGGGTCAGGAAATCAAGGAAGGTTACCCTGGCATCTGCAGAAATGTCGTGCAAAAACGAGTTCACTGAGAGGGAAGGGCCAAATGCGAGTGAGGCGGTGGCTTGGGCTTCGGGAGATCCAAGATCGTGCGAGGCCAGGGACTCCATATCCGACTCCAGAAGGGCATATCGGCGTAGTTCATCACAGCTTTTTCGTACATCATGGATAGCATTATACAGGGCAGCGAAATTGTCCTTTTCGTCTCGGCGAAAAGTATCCACGAGGTTTCGATGGGCAACCTCTCCGGCGCGTGTAAGTCGAGCGCTGAGGGCTGTAGAGATTAGTGTCCTCTGCAATCGAATCCGGTTGTTGGCGCGCTTGCGCTCCTGGTACTTGGAGAGGCGCACAAGATGCGCAAGCTCCTCCAGGCTTGTATTCTCATTATCGGGGATCAGGTGGGAGTTTGTATAGAGGGAGATGTCCTGCAGGAGAGGCTGGGGGAAGGTGGTCGAGGTCTTGTCGTTCGCCATTTGGATACCAGAGGCCGATAGCTTCGCAGAGTTGTGCCGCGAGTGGCCGTGGGTAGGAGGAGTTGGCTGTGCCACAACAGGCTTCCGGGAGGAGGAGGAGGAGGTCATGGTGGGAGGCAGCTGGTGTTGGTTACCCGTCCTGGAGGAAGCATCCTCGCTGCGGCGCACCGGCAGAGTCTGGTTCAGATCCAGCTTGTGGTTCGGGCTACGAGATCGGTATCGACGTGGGAGGGCAATGGCGACATAGTCATCGGGGGACGGGGTGGGAGATCTCGAGTCGTGCGTCGTGGCCACGGTGGGTGATACGGCTGTAAAGGACGGCACAAACCATCAGTATGTTGCCAGTGGTGCGAGATTCGAGAAGACTTCTAAGAAAAACAAACTGGGCAGACGAGGCGACACAACATACGCGGGGATGAGTGAATTCGGACTGGCGAAGAGAGAGAGCGTTGCATGGAGATCATAGTGTACCCATTAAGGTCGTGGGGGTCGCGCGCAGTCGGGCAGCTCGAGCAGACAGCTTCGCGGAAGCTGCCTTGGGAGCTAGTCGACAGCGGCCTAAAGATGCTCTACGGTTGGGCGAAAAAATAAATCTAGAAGAACAGGACAGAAATAGAAGTAGAAGCAGAAGCACAGCTCGCAGGCCCCGGGAGGTTGGTTCCGTTTGGTTTCGCTTCGTGTTGGGCAGAATACAGAAAAGAAAGGATGTCGTCGATCAGGCTGGTATAGCGGAGACGAGGCAGCGCAAGGGCCAGTTCCGGCGGAGAGGTGCGGACCCGGGATGGAGGGGGGGAAGGTCGGTAGGTATAGGCTGATGCGAGGGCGGCCCTAGACTAGAAATAGGAAGAAGAGCAGGAGAGAAAGAAGAAAGCAAGAGAGAAAAGAGGCGAGAGGTGAGGGGAGGGAGAAGGGGAAAAGAAGAAAAGAATCGGGGCGTCACGCAGGTATCAGATCAGAGCAGCGAGACACCGGGGATGGGGATGCAGGTGCAAGCACGTCGGGTGTGTGTGGTGCCAATGCGTCAGTCTGGCTGTCTGTGTGCTGTCTGCCCGTCTGTCTGTCTGCCAAACCGATGGGGCGGCCAGGCCAGGAAGAGCGGGCAGAGCGCTCCTGCCATTGACGTGGTGCTTATACCTGAGTTGGTACTTGACATGACATGGCCGGGCAGGTACGAGTGTACTACGAGCATGCACGAAGTACCCGGGCGAGGTACCACGGCGCATGCGATGAGTCTACATAAAACATGCATAGCTGAATAATGACAGCCCGGCATGGGCCATGCTCGTCAACATTGTGAACAAGTTGTGTCGGAGTTGTGCGATGCGGCGTTGCTGCGCTGTGCTGTGCTTGCTGCGTTGTGCCCTCTCATTTGCTGCGCTGTTGTGCTGAGGTGATGACCGCTAGCCTACTAAGGTAGTGCGAGTTGTGCTGATGAGCGGTGCTGCGCTGTACCTGTGCTCGGTGCAACAAGCTTGGGTCGAGGCGCTGCCGGGCTCCCAGTACCTGCCAGTACATGCGGTGCTGGCGCTGCACTGGCGTTGGACAACTCGTCGACTGGGCTGGTCCCTGCGGGGAGCCGTCGGCAGAGCACGACGATACACTGGGGCGGGCCGCGCTAGTCCCGAGTGGGATCCACGGGCATTGGTCTCGACTTATCGCGGGTGCCAGCTCAACAGCTGTCTTGAGTCTTATGCCCTGAGCTGATTGTTGAGGCCCGGTCCATCTGATCTCTCTGCGAGATGCGTTGGCCACATGAAGCACCCACTCGCAAATGCCACTCCCGCCATTCCCAGACCTACACAGCCTCCGGCCATGTGCAGACCTGCACGCTGTCCTTCCTGGTGCTCGGCGCCGCCGTCCTTGGTTTCGCCATTCGACGGCCTTATGGTTTCCGACCACGTTTCTTCCTACGCGTCTGCTGTGTCGGCCTACGTAAGGATGCAGCGGCTGCCCTGTATATATATGTACGTCCGCCTGTACCTGGACGAGTTTGGCTGGATGTCGGGTCGCTGCAGAACCACCAGCCACTTAAGTGCTTGCTTCCCCTCCCACATCGTTTCCAGCTGCCCTCTGCTCAGCGCAAAGGGCCATTACGAGTCAACTACGTGTGCGGTTAGCCGACTTGGATACGTACACGAATACTAGGTACTCGTGTACGGGACAGTTGTAGGTCAGGTAGATACGGAGCCATGTCTTTCTTTGTCCTCGTCTTTCCTTGCTCGTGTGCCGTACAGACCCATGAAACAGCTATTGCAGGCTGAGTGCTGGACGTCAGTCGTTTGGCCTTCCTATTTGTGCAGGCGGTTTGCTGCCAGCCGCCCAAGGGTCCGATACTCTGGAGCCTATCTAGATTCTCGAGGATCTCACCAACAGTCCCGCATTTGTGTTATTTTAGACATGATCAGACTTTTTTTGCCCATGGACTCTTCCCTCTCCTTTGGTATCACAGCCGCCAGATTAGCCCCATGCACCCAGACCACCCCCTCCTCTTGTGTCCCAAAGACCCAACCCCTTGGCAATGGGTGGTCCACGCTCGTCCAATTCCCAGTCGGCGATGAGTTGGCATTGCGGGTCCACGTCGAGTTTCCTCCGGTCTGCAGGCAAACACCTCCCCTCCCCCTCCCCGTCTGGCCCCCTCCTGGCCGTGGGCATGTCATGTGTGCCGTGCCTTGCCTTCTGTTGAGCCGGTAGGCCTATATGGACACAATGTTAAGCTCCAACCACCACCCATCCACATAATACCTCGTCCAATGCCGGATCACCCTCATGCATCTCCTCGCCCCTCCCTCCCGCCGGCTCGACCAATCTCTGGCGTCCACGCCATGCAATGCACCCGAGGCAAATGTGCCAACTCATAGTCCAATCATTCCTGGCTCCTGCACCTGCACGCAACCGTCCAAACCTCCAGCGCCTCGACACACCGGCCCTGCAGTCCTTGCTAGCCGTCCTGGTCATCTTGCCATTATGACGGATATGCTTGGTTCATGGGAGGTTCATGCTTAATCTGAGCACGCCTTGGTCCAGCTCACACCGTGTTTCTGCCTCTCCTCGCCTCCTCCGATGCTCCCTCACCTACCCTTCCCTGCCATCTCCCCCTCCCCTTACCGTCCCACACCTTGACCCCTACGGTCCCTGCCCCGGCTCCCATACCGTGGCCGCCACTAAACTGAAATGCGGCACACCTGCTGAAGGGGACCTACTGCCCCTTTGGGCCGCCTACAGATCGGCTGGGTCATGCAAGTCAGATGCCGCTCATGCAATCAGGTGTTTGTAACCTCTCGATTCACCTCGGTTTTCCCATCTAGCTTCCCCGGTGAATGGTATGTAGGTACATTCGCCACTGAGCAACTTACGGCATCCAATCGATGCACAATGAGCAGCCTTCCCATCGTACATATAGCAGCTGAGGACCTCCGTAGACGGCCTCTCCTCCATCGATGTTCCCTGCTGAACCCATATCACGAGTCCTGATTCAGCCAGAGCGCGCAACAACACGCTGCGAGTCGCAACTCTTGGTATTGCCGTATACGTCCTCTTGCCTATCAATGCACTGGATGCCCATCCCGGTAGCAGTGACACTCCATGCTTCCCATCATTTCCCCTTTGCGCTGCCATAGGCTAGCGTCGATGCGCCCATTGTTTCTGTTGCCTTGGTCAGAATGATACGTTCAGGCAGTATGGGAGGTATCAGAGCCATGACTCGGCGAACGCGACGGCACGCGTAATGCTGCTTTTCGCCCCTTGCGTATGAGGAGCTGTATTTACCAAACAGCAAGGTATCCTCTTCACGGTGGTAGGACCCATGTCCTCTCCATCCTGTTTTCCTTCCGCAACAGATCTCAAGTTACTGGAAAGGAACCGCAAGGACAACAGACGTGTTACGTAGATACGATTGTCAGATGATGGTTTGATCTGCTTAGACAATGCCCTCCAAGTTTGCCAGTCTGTCCGATTATTCACAAACAAGGTCAAGTAAACCATAGGGCGAAAGTCTTAAAGTCAAATCTCCAAGGTAATTTACCAATAGATTAGTAGAACAGGGAAAATAACTCATTGAAAGGCCAAAGCAAATATGCTGAGAAGTTTTAAAGTACCTAAAGAGTGGTATCAAAGAAATGCAGAAATCCCATGACATTCTGATTCTAGCAACATTTTGACGAATGGCTCACTCGATCCATTTGACACCAACTAAATCCTGAAGGCAAATCGAAGAAAGGTCTAGAAATAAGTTTCAGTCTCACTAGAAACACTATGTTGATGACACAAAGCTTCAGTCGTGCCAGAACTTTCGGACAGTTTCTTGAACATCAAGATCAATCTCCGGTAAGGGGCATCACCTTATTGTCAACTGCAATATTTCCTTTTTAAAATCCCCTCAATGAAACAGTGATATACTGTCCATAGCAAAAACAGAAGCCAAATGGGAAATTGCAGAACGAGGTTGTGACCAGCATCTTCAGAAACATCCCTAACTGTAACGACGGAGACCACATATCGTGGAATATCGTGCCTGTTGAACCAGCAAGTGTCACTCAAAAATATTCAAGAGGGATTAAAAATTACCAAGACGTGCATGTTTCACATTGATCTTCAGATCTACTAGCCATATAGTTTAAGCCACGTGTGTTCGAGCCAGCCGGCAGAACAGAATCAGTTTTTCATCTCGAAGCCTCCCAACCCAAGTACGCCGAAAAGAATCATTCCCAAAAAGAAAAGACGTGCCAGTCTCTCCATCATGCGCCAAATCTAACATCAAAATCCTTCAGCACGCTCATTATGCTGGCAGCCTCAACCTCGACATCCTTCCGCTTGTGCGTCTTCCTATCGTCCATTGCTGTAGTCCTCAACTTGGGGAGCCACGATCCAATGTCATCTGAGGCCTTGTCGAAATGGCGGTGGCTGGACAGGGTTTGGTATGCCTCGGCACAGCTCAAGCCTAGACTCGGCAGACTTGGTAAGGTGATCTTCTCTGGCTGTGGCTGGCTGGGAGGAGCCGACTTGCAGCATCCTCCACCTGCGCCCTTCCCGCCGCAGCAGCCTCCACTGCCGCCCTGCTCACGGCTGAACTTCGCCGACATAAGCCGGCAAAAGAGGCCAGATTTTGGATCAGCTTGGCACTGGGCACATGTGCCGGGCCCGTTGGCTCCACAGCTTCGAGAGGAAGGCTCAGCAGCCTTGAGGCGAGCGTGCGTGTTGTTTCTGCGAGGGAGCTTGACAGCGCCGTCGGCCGTCATCTCCATGACCATCAGGTGGGAAGTAGAATCAGGTTCCGAGGGAGGTGGGGTTTGGGTTTGAGAGAGAATGGGAGGCAGGGTATCAGCGGTTGGCGTCATTGCTGGTGTTGCCATGGCTGCTGTATCGGCACAGACACAGTATGTGCCTTCCTTGCAAAATCCGCAGCCATCCTTGAGATCATTCTCGGGGTGTCGCATATGATCATCCTGCCGGGCAGAAAAGGATGATGTGATTGGGTTGGGTCGATGTCTCTTCTCGCTTGACAGAGAGCCGGAAGGCGAAGCAGCACGCTTCGTCAACCGGCCCTGGCTCAGAGCTGAGTTGACAGAGGCCAAAGCCTCCTCGGCACAAACGCAACCGCTAGGAGAACAGTTCCCGCAGTTGAGCGAATGGTCGGCATCCTCTAGGGATGGTAACACAGACTCTGGATGGTCAACCGGATGGTTTGGCAGACTCCGTCGCTGGCTGATGGGTGGCAAAATGTTAGGTTGGCCTACGGTACTCTCCCGTCTAGAATAACTCTCACTGGGTCGTCTTTTCTGAGCCTCCAACTCCGTCTCTGCACGGATCCTCTCCTTCCTCTCACGCTCAAGCATATTTTCCAGAAGCAAACATCGCGAGCGGAACGACTGCAATTCCAACTCGAGAGTTCGGATCTTTTCCTTCAAAGCAGCCTCATCCTTGTCGTACTCGGCCTTCTGTGCATCCAACTGTTCCTCAAGCTCGCCGACTCGGGCGGCTCGTCGCTCACGGAAAGCGCGCTGAGCCGCTCGGTTCTGTGCTTTTCTCTTGGTGGGTGGTGTGTCCGTCGCAGGCTTCCGGCCCGGCTTTGGGCGGGGAGGAATGACCCATTCCCGTGAGGTCATAGACATGCGCGGTGCATTCTCCGGAGGGGGGAGGGCATTAGGGCTAAGTACCGTAGTCATGTTTGGAGACTCAATGGGTGACAATACAAGGTCTTGCAGTGGCGGCAGTGGGCCTGGCCTTGTGTCTGGGGGGTCGTGCGGAATATGAGGCGGGTAGGAATAAAAGCGGTGCAAATCCAGCGGCTCCCTCAGCGGTACGCTGTAAGCGGACGTCGATGTCGGGGGGCTCGGGGCTGCGGGCTCTAGGGGGGAAGAGGACAGAGACAGCCCTGAGGAGGGTGAGCGGGAGGCAGTGTCTAAATAAATGCCGCCGAGCACCTGGTGAGGAGTTGAAGAAGAAGAGGTTGTTGGGACTGGAACCACCATTGTGGGGGTTTCTCGGTTATGATTCGTCACTGGCGGCTGGGCAGCGCAGTCGGAGGCACGATACCCGTGTTTGGCTAGCGGGCCTGTGGTGGATGGTACCATGGGCTAGCCAAAGGAATAGATCAGCTGTGCCTGTACGCTCAACACTTCCCAGATCACAAGGAGGAATATGTCAAGAGCAGAAATGATTTTAGAATGTTGTATTGTGAAGAAAGCTCGGTGTCCAACGCGTTGCACCTGCTTGGGCGATTGTTCGCGATTGAGCAGGTTTGAGCTGGATACCTTGCCCCGTGAGCTACCCTAACAATCACCGAGTACCTGCACCACCATTGCTCTTTAACTCGAGATCTCTTCACTCTTTCCCCCCACATCCGAAAGAAAGACGGAGAATTCACGGTCAGACGATCAGTAAATTTACACCACAAAACTCAGCTCCCTGAGATGTTTATGAGTCTTTTTTCTCGGCTGTACGGGGATCCGACTGGAACCGGGATGTACTTCTTATGGCATGATCAAACCATGACCACGCGAAGTGGGTACTGATGTGATGAGATTGATTAGATTGATTGATAAAACTTTTCCTGCAGCTAAGAGGGTCTGGTGTCGTAGGTAGCCACCTCGTGTGCCTCCCCCCACGGCAGACATTGGCATGTGCGGGTGCTGTCTTCCCCCCTCTCCTTCGCTCCAAGGAATGGCAAGATGGTATCAGGCTGTATTTGAATTGAAAAAATCCGACTTGGCCAGGAGAGTGAGCCAAGGAAGGCCCTTGTGGAGGATGATAAACATGCATACGTATCGCCGAGCAACAACCTTGAAGCGCCCCGTAGCTGAATATTGGACCCCCTGCCTTTGCCGCCGGTCCCCTCCTGTTTTAAGACAAGCAATGGATCCATCGCTGGTCCTTCAGGGACCTAGTGCGCTGTTACTACTCGCCCCTGCGGAGATACGAGGGGCCAGCGACGAGAAGGCACCTACCACCTGCTCCCAAAACCGAAAGTCGGACTCGTGCCCAGCAATCAGACGATGTCTTTCGACTACGGCCCGAGTCATACCAGTTTGCGCTCCCACACCAGGCCATTCCACAGCAGATCGCCTGACACTCCGAAATCGCAGTGTTCCCCAACGCTCCCATCTAGAGGATGGAGATACACGCTGTAGGCCTCGGGAAAATGATAGATCATTGGTGGCAGCGCACCTAAGCTTTGCACGCATGCAAGGTGTTTCATGCATATAGTGGGGTTATTCGCTTAATGCAGCGGACGACTCTCAGGCCAGCACCAAATGTTTAACCTACCCGCGACTCAGGCCAATTCCGCCCCACCCTCCACCATGCATCTGGCCCTGAACTAAGCACCTACTGCCCAGGCGAGCGTTCGTCTTGCCTCCCAACCGGTGGTATTGGCTCGGACCCCGAATCGAGCGTCCCAGATCTCAGATCCTGGCCTAGATTCTGTCGCCATCGATAATGGCCAATCTCGCGCCCCCGGTGGCATCCCGTTCCATCTCGGCGGCTTTCAGCTTCCCATCCTCAACGAACACATCGCCCGACGGCTCAGATGTCCCGGATGACGACGATGCTCCTCTTCCCTTCCCGGCGGCCCTCCCACGGTCCGACTTCCTTGCCTCCGATTTCCAACCGGCCGCCTACCTCTCCGCTTTGTCACACCGCCACCAAACACTAGAAGATTTGCGCTCCGACCTCCGAGAACGCAGCGCCTCCATCAGCTCTGAGCTGCTGGAGCTTGTCAATTCAAACTATACTGCCTTCCTATCACTGGGGAACGATCTCCGGGGAGGCGATGACAAGGTGGAGGATGTCAAGGTCGCCCTGCTCGGCTTCCGTAGAGCTGTGGAAGAAGTCAAGGAAAAAGTAACGCAGCGGAAAGAGCAGACTGCAGCCCTCAATGGTGAATTGAAGGATGTCCGGGCGGATATAGAAACGGGGCGGGAGCTGCTCGAGCTGTCCGACCGTCTGTCCACCTTGGAAGAAAGGCTTGCCCTCGACAGCCTCCCTTCAGCAGCGCCAAAACAGAACCACATGTGGGATTCCGACATCGAAAGTAGCGAGGACGAGGTGGATGAAGACGGGCATTCCCCTGCGGTGGGCTTGGGAGCAAGCTCTCCAGCGAAGCTCACAATATCTGCTCATCAATGCAGGTACATTATGGACATGGTGGAAACATTAGATCAGAACCACCCATTCGTGGTCAAGGCAGAAGAACGACTGAACAGATGCCGGAATACGTTGCTACTAGACCTTGGAAACGCGCTCAAGGAAGCCAGAGCTGCAGGGCCCAAGGGCAAAGGCAGAATATTGAGATACTTGGGGGTGTATCGAATTATCGATGCACAAAACGAAGCAGTCAAGTCGCTTCGAAAATCATAAGTACTAGCAAAATGTACAAAAAGGAACCAATGATACCCAATTCGTGTTTTGAATCGATCGTTGTGCTGTTATCACATCTTCTATGCCCCTCAAACTTTGGTATTAATGGTATTCCAAAATAGTGTATAGTTGCTTTTTGATATGATACAATAATACAAGCCTGGGAACATGCAATTTACATTTGCCCAGACACAGCCTCTGGCAGAGTCTTATCCTCGAGGTTCTTCAACTTTCCGTTGAGGCTCAGTCCGGGGCCATTCGTCGTGCTAAGAATGACCTCGTGGACATCCTTGGGGACATCCTCTGAAAGCTCGGCACACTGTGTCTTAATCTTCTTCATCACAGCCTCGATATTCGCCTTCAGCTGGACGGGTGTGTGACCCAGCTGTCCGATCGCCATGCGGATGACTCCCATTCTCTCACGGTAATCCGCCGCACCCGCAGAATCACGGATAGACCTCACCACATCGGTCACAATCGTTCCCATCTTCTTATTGGGCATCAGACCCTTGGGACCCAGGATACGCCCCAGGTTGGCCTGCTGCAGTGCCTTCTCACTCGACTCGTGGCAGATGAGCCTGTCGAACTCGATGGTTTCGTTTTTGATGGCCTCAAACAGGGTATTCTCGCCGACGGCCTTGGCACCAGCGTTGATAGCATCGTTCGCTATCGCACTGCCTTCTGGGCAGATGACGGCGATCTGCCAGTCGCTCTGTACGGGGTTGGGCAGACGGATGCTGCTCTTGATCACAGGACCGTTGCGGAAGGTTTTGAGGTTGACGCTGAGCTCGTACTTGACACCACCCGGGGGCTTGCCGACCTCGCACGCACGAAGGACTCTGTGGCCGTGGTTAGTGGGACGTCCCGTGAGATCGCAATGCAAGTTGCCCAACATACCGCATGGCCTCAACCAGAGAAAATTGAGGAAACTCCGTCTTATCCAGTCTGTGTCGCTTGAAATCCTTGGGCACGGCCTTCTTCTTCTTCGTCTTTTGTCTAATTCGAACGACTGAGGCGTAAGTTCGTTTTTGCGTCTGGAGGAGTCCCGGTGCGAGACATCGTGAAGCTGCCGAAAGAGTCGGTCTGGCGGGGTGCGCGAGGCTCAGCCTGGCCATTGAGGCCAAGCATCGGTCCATTGGTGCCATGGTGAGTGGTTGTGTTTTCCGAGCTCCTCGGTAGCTGGCGACCGTATACTTTTCTCACGACATGTACTTTTCCAGGCCGACGCAAAAAATAGTGCTGCCTTAGATTTCAGGATGCCACAGAATTTCGGTGGGCTGATAAGAATCCCGGGTCGATAAGAGTAACTCCACCATGACAGCGCTCCCTTCTGATGAAACAGCTATACAGATCGGCTTCAAACAAATGGCCGATATTTCAGTTTCAGCCCGATTATGCATAATTTAGACTGGTCCTGCTTTCAAAGTTTGTTTCAGTTCTGAGCGAGTTCCTCAGCCCACACATACCATACAATTCTTCTTGTATGCATGCATGTATCTAGGTGCTCGCGCTTGATCATATCACAGCTTGTTAATCTTCCATCCCTCAACAATAAACACATATCAGTTGTTTATTTCTACAGATAACGGATGACAAAATCTCGTGATCATTTTGGCGTCACATATTTACTAACACTCTTTCCCAAATACATTTTCAGCATTTACACCAGAAATATCCACGAGCTTTTATATACCCCAAGTTTAAACATATATATGCTCTAGCCTATTTATACATAGCATCTCTCTAAACTTATCACCATGCTTATTTACAGGCAGGTCAAGATATCCTTCAGCTTCGCAAGAACGGCGTCCTGTCGGTCGTCGTTGGCGGTAGTCTTGTCCTTTGAGTCGCCAATGCTAATGGAGACACGGCACCCTCCGGCGTTGATGACCTCCAGCTCCTGGGGGAGCCGTGTCGAGCCACAGTGCTCAACATCCGGGGGGCTCAGGATCCCAGGGTTGATCCGGCTGAGAACAAACTTGAAGTCCTCGGCGGCGTTGCACTCATCGCTGACCTGGGGGAAGTTCACGTTGAGCCAGATATTCTCGGGCAAGTAAGGTGTTCCGGAGGCGATGATCTTGCTGGTGATGGTGGTGGCCAGTTCGGCGTACACCTCGCCGCTGTGGGGAACAGGCACGGTGTTCCAAGCAACCCGGTCCTCGGTCGCGCCAGAGAATGCGATGGCCGGGATGCCAGCATTGGCAGCATCGCAAGCAGCGCCAACGGTGCCAGAGAAGTGAACAGCAGCGAAGAGGTTGGATCCAACATTAGGGCCGGCAACAGCAAGCTCTGGTGCGGCGCCGTCCCACAGGGCAGGGCAGATCTCGGTCCTACCGTACCGCATCGAGGTAGCAGGGAAGGAGTTGACCCAGTTCAGCTCTGGCTGGGTCGCGTTGCTGCCAGTTGCGCCGCTGTTAGCCGGGCAGCTATCATATTGACAAGCACTGCTGCGAGGCTCGGGGTCAATATCCAGACCACCGGTCTGAACACAGTTAGCTTGCACGTCAAATATATGACGCCAGGGGGTGAGTATTTACTCCTGATTTGTTGTCCGCGGGGGCCGACAAGCAGACAGTGTTGCCAGCGCTGGTCAGGGCAGAGAAAAAGGAGCGGGTATATGATTCAGCCCAGCCATCGTCGTTCGACTGAACAATGCGGATGGCCTGCACAGCCAGAGCCTGCAGAAGAACAGCGGAAACGGCGGTCTTCATGATGATTCTAGATCTTGCTATAGAAAGATGAACTTGGACTAACTGACTGCCAAGGGACCGAGCAGACGGCAGCCAAGTTGACCTTTAAATCCCAAGTCGAGTTTCATGCATACGGTTGCGCTACGCCAGGAAAGTAAGCTCGAGATGTCGCCAGGCCAATGTGGAAGAAATGCCGTCCCGTGCTTAAATGAAATTGGTATCAGGTAACAACATGAGACTGGGGGACCACCAATTGGGAGCTGCGGTTTCAACACGACTTCACAACTGCCGATCTTGACGATCCATTTCCAAATAACACCTGCCTAGGTCGGCAGCCACTTAGCCGCCTACCCTATACAGTCGTCACGGATCATAAGCACCCGGCGGTTGAATAGCACCATGATAAATATTATACTTACGAGAATTTTTCATATGAGTGACATCCTAATTAATACATTAATGGGTTCCGTTCTCTCGAGTCCCCACGTGTTAAAGATACTCAATGAATGAATGTCATTTGGGTGGACCAAAGTGTGAAGAGCCGAGGCTCTCACAACTCACGCTGAAGTTGTACATCCAAAAGACAACATCCACCGATATCCAGTCTACATATTATTTCACCTCCTCCAACTCAAGAGTATTTATAAACATATACCGACTCAGTGTGATCCACCCATACCGAAACCATCTCATCTGGCTGACATGTGCCGCAGTCATGGCTTCTCGTGCAGTACGCCAGCCTCCCTGCCCGAGTCCGTGCATGAAAACAAGACTGGTTGGCGTGACCTGCCCATTGCTTCCCACATCACTCCCCCCAAGCAACGGAGTGAAGAGACGATCGAATACTCCTGCATACTTCCTCGCCACGCCTACTGTGGTTAAAGTATATAGACTGACGGTTTGATCTGCCCCAGCGCCCTGCTGTGTAAGCGACGAGATGAATGCTCGTGCGCCGTGAAACAACGAAATGTGATTAGGATGTGACGATATGCCCTTCGAATCAAATGTGATCAAAACATCAATGGTGGGTTTGGGCGAGCCGGATGATGATTGGCTGGTCATGAACGTAGTGCGAAGAAGAGAGGATATTTCATCGGTATCCCAGTGAGTCGTCATCGAGTCTGGGAACAGGCTATCAAGCAGCAAGAGGTTCCTATCAGTTAGTCCTTACTTGCCAGTGTTGAAGAGTGGTATTATCTCATAAAATGACCACAAGTTGAAGAGACGGGGACTCACGTTGGGTTATCTATCACCATTACGTCCGATTCGCTCTTCAACCCAAGAAGTAATCCGCTTTTCACCAGCTCCTTCTTCCTCGTCTCACCAAGGCCTTCCGCATCGCCGCTGCTCAGGCACAGGATTTTAACACGATTTCCAGTCTCCTTTCTCGACAGGGCGAGTACTGTGGGCGCGAAGAACATGGCCTCGTCATCTGGATGAGCTATCAAGAGTGCAATCGTCTTATTATGAAGTTGGGTGGGCGCAGCTAGGTTGGCCATTCTGAGACAGAGGGCAATCAGGAGGGAAGCGGCGCCGAGTGCCAGCAGAGATGGAGCTATCATAGTGAAAGTCGCATCAGAGCGAAATGGTCTGCCGTGTATAGTTGATAAGTGTAATCTTCAGGCTTGTGAAAGGGAGTAGGTGAATGTTTCGTTTGGTGGGCCAGTAATTTCCAAATATGGGTTGGGCCATTTGCTCACTTGATCCAAAACCCCCAATTCAATCAACCACATAATGATTTCGACAATACCTGGTCATTCTTCCCTGGCTAGGTCGGATATAAAAAGTGATTATAGCTCTAGTGATTAATCAAAGGCAATTAATTCCCATCCGTGATTTTCTTGCCAAACGCCTGGATGCATCCTTGAACCTTCCCTTCCATGCGCCGTGTTTGTCCTTGCTGTAAATGTTCCATCGCTAACCGAGTTCAATAAATCAATCCAAAGGGTATCATGTCCACCACGTCACCTCATTCTCTACTTGAACATCCTCTTTCCCGTCTTTGTTGAGAATCGCTCCACTCCGTCTTGCTTCTGGTGATGCCACAGCTGCTGCATGCCGACGCCACGGCTCTCCCCAGCAAGCTTGTACCGCCTCCAGGCTTCACGTAGATGCTCTGGACGAAGGGGTCCTCTGTGTAGTTCGGCGTCCTCCTCTGCGCCCCCTTCGGCGCCTGAGCGTGGCGGGGTCGGTAGATCGGACTGCGTCTCGCCAGCACGAATATACTCGCCCTGCACCTGTCGGGCCAACTCGATAATGTCTCCGGAAAACAGTTTCGTCACTGCTTTGACCGCAGTGGTAACCATTCCCGGCACTGATTGGGATACCGTAGCGTTGACAACCTAGATACCATTTGTTAACCACATGCCCGCAACCTGATAACGAAACCGGGCAAGTCTGTGCAACAAGAGTGAAACATACCCGCTTGACAACAGATTCCGTGAGCTTCATGGCACGCCAGTGCTCGTACCGACTATACTGCTCGGGGTCAAATGCCTCCACCAGCATAGCCCTCAGCCTGATCTCTTCCTGCTTCTGCTCCTGAGTTCGTGCGCCAACATCCTCCAGGGCCATCTCTGCCTTATCGTCATCTTCATCCTCCTCCTCTGCGTCCTTGTCCTCGCCGCCATGTCCGCTCACGGAAGTCGCCGCCTTCCCACCCACCAAGCTGGGTGTGGCCGACTCACCTCCACCCTTTGCGTTCTTGGCCTTGCGTCCTCGTTTCTTTTTTGGCGCACCGCTTGCCGTAACTCCGCTCACTTGGCTGCCGCTGACATGAGAAGCAGAGTCTACCGAAGGCGATCGCGGGAAGGGAGAACGGGCTTCGGGCGGAAAGGAAGTTTGACGTAGCGGATGGATTAGGTTGTTGGACGTGCTGGAGGCCTTGCGGCGCTTATTGGGGCCGTTGATATCGAATGTGGAACTGCGCTTTTTGACAGGAAGCTGCGGTGCCGAAGGGCCTGGAGGAGACATGGCAGCAGGCGAGCTGGGGTTGGGAGGGGAGGCCATGATGGAAGGTTTGTTCGGAAGCTGGCGACAGCTGGATATATCAGGTTGCAAGATGGGTGAGTAGAGGTATTCGATATGCCAGCGCAGAAGCAATGAAAGAATGCACTCAATAAGCGCCTTAGGAGAAAAGCGTGGATGGCTGTAAGTCCTTGCAGTGACGACTCGCGAAAGGAGTTTCAACAGATAGATGATCGCAAACGCGTTTCACGGCTTGGCTGCAGCTAAACCCGGCCTAAAGCGAGACGGGACATGATGGCATTTGTACCCACTAGCATTTACCCACTATATTTAACCAATAAGACGGCAGAAAAATACTTCATCATTGACCCTACCTGGCTCGCAATGCCTCGTCTGCAAAACTGCCCGACCATGTGTGATGCGACGATACGCTTGACATTGAAAACATATTTATTGAATGGTCGCTGCTCCCCATGGATCGGCCGTTTAGTACCCTGTGGGAACTCTCTCGACGTTTACCCCAAGTAGACCGTCGTACCTATCACATGACCGGTGTCCCTCCCGCTCCCGCTCCCACTTGACGTAGACGATAAGCGATAAGGATCATAGAATCCTGGGACCTGGAATTTTTCTGACCTGCCTTGTCGGTTGAGTCGGGTGATTTACGAACTGGATTGCCAGGGCCCTGAACATTGTAACGCGGGGGCTAATAACGGGCAAGGTCGGCAGTATATACATCTCTCATGGGAACCCGTAAAACGCTTCATTACCTTTATATAGCTCCCAATAGGCCCATCCATCCATGCTCGGATTCTAACCGAGTCAACCTGCACCGAGTCAGCAGAAACGTGCTATATTCTTCTGCCCCGTCCCCGTTTATAGCCGATCTCGCTCCTTCACCATCACCATTCTTCAATTGAGCCCTAGGTATCCTTTGCGCATCACTCCCCTTCTCCCCGCTACGGGCGTTTCTTCCAATCTCTCCCCGCGCCCAGCATGGTGTCCATCGACGAGGCCGAGCGGTCCCTGACCAGGAAGCGACCCCACGATACCGCCAGCATCTCTGGCAGCTCAACGTCGAGCGACGGCTCTGCCCACAAGAAGAAGCGCAAGGAGAAGCGAAACGGCGCCAAGAACACCAATGGGGTTTCCCCGGCGCGCTCCAAGGCTTTCGACAAGAGGCGCAATAGCCTGGGCGCCGCCGCCAGAGACCCCCGCGACGAGCCCGTCGTCACGGTCAAGTCCAAGAAGAAGGCCAAGGCCACGACACAGAGCGATGCGGAATCAGAGACCACCCCGAGTTCAGTCGTGGACTTTGACGGGCTCAGCCGGCCGAGTAGGTTGCCCCGACTCTTGTCTATCTGACCAATTAAGTCCAGATAGGCAAGACCTGAGACATATTGCGCCCTTGTCATTGACTGGATACTAGGCATTGGAACCCTCCAGCGCCGCGAGGAGAGCCCAGAACAAGCCAAGAAGCGTCTTGAGAAGATGCGCGGCGCCGTCCGTACTTTACTCGAATGCGTCGGCGAGGATGCGGACCGTGAGGGGTTACTCGACACCCCGGAGCGCTACGCAAAGGCCCTCCTATTCCTCACCAAGGGCTACCAGGAGAGCATGGAGGATCTTGTGAATGGCGCGCTTTTCCACGAGGGCCACAACGAACTCATTGTAGTCAAAAGTTTGTGTTTGCATTGCCCGCCTTCATTTTGACATTGATGCTAACCGGAGGGGAAAAAAGACATTGAGATCCACTCGCTATGCGAACACCACCTCGTTCCATTCATTGGCAAGGTATGTACTTGGAGCGATCAACTGTTCTTGCAACCCCCCATATCGAAATGGGCTGTGAAACAGACGGCTAACTTCTATCGAAGATGCACATTGGATACATCCCATCCCAGACTGTCATTGGCCTCTCCAAGCTGCCTCGCATTGCTGAAATGTTTGCCCGCCGCCTACAAATCCAAGAGCGTCTCACCAAAGAGGTCGCTCACGCCATCATGGAGATCTTGAAACCTCAGGGCGTCGCAGTTGTCATGGAATCATCTCACCTCTGCATGGTCATGCGCGGCGTTGAGAAGACCTCATCAACAACCATCACGAGCTGCGTCTTGGGCTGTTTCGAGCGCAAGTCGAAGACGCGGAATGAATTTCTCAGCCTCGTCGGTGTGAACCGATAGACATTCCACCACTCCAGCGTGACCAATCCAAACAGTCTCACTCTTTCTTTTGCATGCGTTTCCCTGGGACACCGGGGCTAAGCAGCGAAGCCATGTGGCTATTCCTTTTTCTTGGGTTTGTTTTCTTTCGAGCATATACAGGCGTTAGATTTTGCGAATATGTATTCGCGGAAGGTTTTCTGGAGAAGACCATGTATTCAACAATCGGTCCCGATGACTCTTTTTTTTCCAGGATAAATGTCTTTGTCTCATCTAAGATTATAGACTATCTCCTCTGGGCTCAACGTCCCTTGTCACAAGAGGCAGATTCGATAGCGTTTGCAATTTATCTATTTCCGGATCTACTCACAGAATATACTCCCCCTCCAATACTCTTCATCTTCACCTCTATTTGCCGTAATTTGTTCTGCAGCTTGAAAAGCAAAAGCACACACGCTGCATGTGATATCTTTTGCCCAGCATCCGCAGCTAGGGGACAAACGAGAGAGAACTTGGCTTCACGATCGGTTGGATTCCCAGAGTATGTAATTTGCGAAAAGACATACGGAAGATTTTCCCATAAAATCCTCTTGATATCTATTGTACACGCTTCCGTGTTACTAACTTTAAAGAGTTATGATACTGCGCTCGGGGTGCGATGTGCAAGAAGAATAATGCAACTCCATCGTTGATGTGCCCTGACCCCAAGACAAGGCGGGAAAAATACCAACTAACACCATTCAGCTCCAAATAACAATCGAAATACGGTTGTTCGGTTCAAAGCTTGACCCATATCCTAGTAAACACCTATACCTATGGTCTCCAGTTCCTAACGCCTGCCCATAAATCTTGTCTTTTCTGCCCATCACTTTGCTGACTGGTCCTTGCCTGTTGCTTCATTTGGTTTGTTTCTATTGGCGAGCTCAGTTGCGAGTTTTTTAGGTGTTGTTTCGTCATTATTTGCATCCTTCTTCTTTGGATCTTCGTCATCGTCCTGATTCGTCATTTCCTTGAACATTTGATCCACGTTCCCATCGTCCTGTTTCATCATGGGGTCAATGTCAACTGATGTGATACCTCGTGCCTCATGGCTAAGAGATCGGTGGTGAGAGCCCCAAACGTCTGCGCCCCAGATTTTCTCTGCTTGCTGCCTTCCTTGCTCAGTCCGACTGAGGATCTCCAGAGCCTTAGTCTTTCCTTCCTCAGTATGTAATTCACTTTCATCTACATCGCCTCTTAATAGTCTGTCCTCGAGTGACTTGCTAGAGGCATCCACGTGCAATTGAGGTCCATTAGCTCCAAGGAATGCTGGGTGTAAGCCGTTGTCGATGGCCATCGCTTCTCCTTGAAGCTGATGCTCATTTGGACCTAGTGCAGAGCTCGAAGCTGAGACATCGCCCTGTGGATGACGGCCAAAGAAGGGTTGATTTCCGACCTGACCGTGCGACGAAGGTGGTGGAATTGGAGCGCCAGATGTTTGTGCGGCAGCAGCAGCTTCGGCATTCATAGCTTTGCGGCGTAAACTATTGGCCTTGCCCTTGGCATGCTCGGGTAAGTCGTCTGGATTATCTACCCCATATTCGGCAAGCATCTTTTGAAGCTTCGTAGGGCGGGGTTTCCTCGTACTAAGAGACACCTCTAGGATAGGGGGTGCCTCAGGGGCGACTGGTGACCACTTGTGCAACTCCTGTCGAAAGTAGTTCGTTTCATAAGAGAGCAAGACTTCAGCTCCTTCGATTTTCCTGAGAAAGAACCGTTGGGTTTCGACTTCAGCTTCGGTAGACAGGATTGGACTGCAGTATCGAGCAATGTGATCGCGGAATGACTGTGCGCCATCAATAATTTGGCGCAACAGCCCTTCTTCTTCTGGCTGAAAGGGAAGCGTATTGATCTCGTCAACCAAAGCCACGAGATCTTCGAGTTTGGGCCGAGAGGCATCCCGAGGGATCTTGACCCGCCAATCACAGATGGGGCACGTGTACTTGTCATCTTCCTTCACCTTCCCTCGGGCAATTTTTAGACACTTGTAGTGGTACCTGTCCCTGAAGTTAGTTTTATGCAAGAGACTTTCGAATGTTGGTCGGGGTGGTGTATTTGACCGAGACTCGAAGGAAAACTTTACTCACCACTCGTGACAGAGTTCACATTCAATCATCATGCCGGCTTCGATCTTTCTGCAGATACAGAATACTTGTCTCGAACGGCCATCTTCTAAGCGATTCACTCCATCCTCGGGGCTGGGTTCCCTGGATACTGGTTCACCAGGATGTCGTGGGGTATCATGCTCAATATTAAAACAGTCCGAGTTCCGCTCCAGGACGTATTCGAGATGAGTCTTGAGAATGTGGAGAGGAGCGTTTGACTTTCCGAACAACTTTTTTCCCTTTCTCATCCAGTCCTCGTGTCGTTTTCTTTCGTTTTCGAGGTCGATGGTGCCTTGCGGTTTTGAATTCAGCTCCTCGAGCTTTTTGCAAAGTTCGACAACCTCGCCGTACTTGGGCCTCTCCCGGATGCTGGTATTTTGGCTCCGACTTGTTAAGTCGAGGATTTGTCGATGAGCCTCTCGTTGTTTATGAAGGATTTGGTCGATGGATGCTAGAGTGTCTTGTGATACAGGTAGCGCGTTCGCTGTTACTTGAGCAGACAAAGCTTCGAGTTGAGGATAGTGGACGAACTCGGCATGAATTAGTTCATTTGCCTTCTTCTCCCAAGCCTCACCAGCAAGTAGCTGCTCCCGGTAGTATGTGAAATGGTCATTATAAGCCGGAATCTCAAGTCGTTTGGCATCTTCAATAAGATCTTGGACTTCCTTTAGAGACATGGCGATACCTCTGCTGGATTGGGCCTTCTGGTTCCATCGCCTTTGGTCTAGATCTCGACATAGTGAGTCAAGCTCTGCCATGTCGACATTGAAGCTGCGGCCCTCTTCAATCAATTCCTCGATTGTTTCGATAGAGATAGACCGAGAGTTATCAATAGCGTCGGAGGCAGTCTTTTGAAACTCTCTGACCGCAGCTGCGCGTTCTTGGAGCTGGGCGATCTCAGGGCAATCAAAACCAATGTGTTTTGCTTCATCAAGAAGGCGATATATGTTGGCGACATTTCGGGACTCCTTCTCCTTTTGGTCCATTTGGCTGGAACCTATTGAACGTCGAGACCCAGTCTGCCATACTTTCTCGTTTTTGCGCCGGCTCTGTTGCTTTCGGACGATGTAGGAAGTGGCCTGATCTACCCAATTATTGCACCGCTCAACAAAACGTCGCAACACTTTAAGAGACATCAATTCGTGTGGGATACGATCCCCCTCGTGAAGAAGGGCTCGTAAGGACTTTAATGATGGGTACGTCTCTTCGTCAAGTAATTTCTCATACTTGATTTCCCACAATTCAGGGGTGCGAGCCTTGTCTTCCACTTTGGAATACATCGAATCAATTTCCTGGTCGGATTTGCGATAAATCAAAACATGACCATCGCCTAGAAACCGTTCGTCTTCGCCCGCCTCACAGCAAGGTTGATGGCCTGCATGCAGTATGCAGTACACCTTGCCAGAACGTAGGCATTTGAAGCGGGACAAGTATGCAAAAGCCTTGCAATAATTACAGCACTGTTCCTCCTCGTCATTCACGTCCTCATCAAGAAGACTGAAGTTGAGAGGGCAAACGTCTTCGCCACCGAGTAGTTGACATCGATGAGACGTCAGCTTTGTGTGCCGAGCGACGAAATCATTGCGCTGTGCGAACTCTCGGTCACGTAAACATTTTAGCGCCGGTGATAGCCATTTCGCTGACTGAATGGTTAATCCCGAGGCAGTGCTCCCTTCCGCAGCTGTCCATAGGAGCTCATCATGAGAAAAGCAGGGTTGTCTGCGGAAACGTTGCAGCCTGTCCACCCCGTCTAGGCCAAACGGCTCCCAGTCGCAAGGCGCGAAATTGACAGCTTCGTTGAAATTGAAACCATGATTGAAGCCTGCATGGTAAGCTCGAGGAAATGTGATCACAAATTGGCCAGCACGTTGATCAACCGCATAAACTCGAACGCCTGCTTTTTTCAGCTGCTCAGGAGTGAGGAGAGTGACCAATTGGAACAAGAGATCAGGCTGAGTCTCAAAGAGTTCGGGCACAGCTTCCTTCATGGCCTCTTCAAATTTATCGCTGTCTTCACCCGGGATTCCGTACCAAGTTTTTGTTGCGCCAAGATGCTGATAGTTGGCTGAGTACGCATAGTGGTCCTCATTATGCCAACAGAAAGTGGAGAATATCATACCCACATAGACCCATGGAACAGTCATTCCTGAAATGTCGGATTTGATGTGTCGGAACAAGCTCTCAGGGTGGAACGGCAAGACGTTCAAGTTCCATGGATCTGATGCATATTGGTTATATGGATGCTTTTCCAAAGTTGGAAAACCTGAGCCATGAGTCGTGCAGTGAATATCAGCACCGTATTCAACTTCTACAGTCTCTTCCAGATCAGAAACCAGCCGCCAAAATTCAGCTTCCACATCTTCCTCGGTGACAGGACGGTGACAATTGAGTGTGTTGTCGAAGGGCATCTTCTTCTCGAAATAGCCTTGTTTGAAATCATTAGCCTTTTGCTGGAACTGCTTTAGTGAATAGAGGCCGCCTTCTTCGAAACCAAATTGTCCATCACCCACGAGACAACGGGGACAGTTCCACTCAGATTCGGGCTTGCGCTTCAAAGGCGGATCAAGGCATTGGCCGTGATAAGCATTATCACATGATTCGCAAACAAGAAGTGGATCGACAGAATCTCCCTTGCCACAGGTTGTACATTTCTAGAACTCTGGTTAATCGCTTCTGCATGTTAAGCCAAATATCAATTAGTTCATACCTCCTCGCTTTGCGCGTTGTCATCTTCTCTGGGGATTCGTGGAACAGATGGCCGAAATTGAGACATATGGGAGCCCGCGACGGTGGGAACGGGTTCTATATTGAAGTCAGTCAACTGGGTGACCGTGAATGGTCGGTTGGTAGATGACAAGAATTACCTTTCTTGAGTCGCTTGCTTCGACGATTGCTGAAATCGCCGGCATCGCAGCCAATGTCTTTCTCCTTCTTAGAAAAATCACAAGAGCTCTCCGAGCTTAGCTGGCGTTTAAGCGCAGATGTCGCGATTTGACCCGTTGGTCCTGGTTCTGGAGTATTTTTCGATGACGTGAATGGACTGTCGGACCTTTTGGGGCCATTGTGTAGGCTATTGCTGTTGCCAGCCGAGGGCCGGTCAACACTCGCGAATCCGGAATTAACGGGTGTGAATGCTCTTGCGTTTACGGAGGTGAATGCTGATGCGTTCCCGGGTGTTGATACAGACGCAGCATCAGGCATAGGGCTGTCTGGATCCCCCTCGTTTTTGATACCGTTCATGGTAGACTGAAGAGCATCCGATGCTTGCCTGGCCGGAGAATTGGCGTTCATACTCAATGGCGTGTTCACGGTAGACCGTTTCATCGGAGTGCCTGCTGGGCTCGGTGTTAATGGTCCGCCATATTCAGCCTCTAGCTGCTGGTGCACGCCTGGCTTGGCTAATCGGAGATAATCTTCGTAAGGGCAGAGCCATCGCTGGTAAGAATTTTTCAGCGATGTCGACAAGGACGACATGATTTTGCCACTATATCCTAAGTCACGACCGATTTCGGCCCATTTCTTTCCTTTACAAACTTTATCGAATCCTCCGCGGGACTCGACAGCCTTCTTTAGTCGATATAAGTCTAGAGGTTTTTTATCCACATACGGGAGCCGATGAAGATTGTTTCCCTGTTGCTTATGGAACTTGAAGAGACCATCTTGGTACGTAAGATTTGCTCGGGATCCTAGGCGAGGGTGAGTAATCGAGCTTGTCAGCAGTTTGGTGAGGCAGAATATCCGTGTACGCACTTCCTTCAACTGAATTGAGTTCCTGCTTTCTTGTATGGAAATGAAACCTCTGTTAGGCATTAGCAGCACGTCTCGAGATTGCAAAGGCTTCCCAGCTTCTTGCTTGACAGTTTGAGGGGCCCACGTACTTCTGTATCAATGGCAAAGTCTGGATTCCACTTCTCTGGTGGAATGATCTTGCAAATTCCATATTTGGAGGCTTCGGGCGCAATCTTTTTAATGTACTCCAAGGGATCCTGCCATTCTTCCAGATCAGGGCAGTATGTCGGCGCTTCTTCAATTCCGTGGGGTCGGCTCTTCTTTTTCAGAGGCTCACGGACGGCGGTGGGCTGACCGCGTCGTTCGACCGAACTCAGATCAAGTGGCGGGCTTGTAAGGGAGCTCAAGATTGTCTGTGGATTCGGGGGATGGTAGCCATTGGAATTGATTTTGGGCTTCGGTTTTAATGATGCGCCGCTCGTCGGTCCGGTCCCTACGGCGGGCGAATTCCTCGAGCTGGGGTTGTTGCTATTGGCACCAGGGGCAGCAGCCGCACCACCGCCAACGTTGGGGGTGGACACCATCGCGCAAATGGTCGAAGAATTCGGGAGAGATGACGGCTGGATACTCGATGCCGATCGCGAAATTCGATTACCCTATGATAAAAGTATTACGGCGACCGTGTAATCGAGCGGAGCGAAATTCATGCTCTCGGGGGAGGCTTATGGCTTTTGCACAAATCGCATCATCAGGTCGAAGCGTAATGGGCGATGTATTTCGAGGACTCGTTGGTCGGACCCACGTCTATTGTATATTTCCTCCGGTTTATTCGAGAATGGACCGAGTACTGGAATTTGTCGGGCCAGATTATTTTCGCTGATGCGAAAGAATAGAAAGCTGAGCACAGCCAGCGGGAAAGCTTAAAATGGAGGGTGATCACGAGAGATGCCACTACTAACACGAGACCAATGGGAGGCCTTGGAAAGCAGTGTCGAGAGAAACGGAGTTGACTGCACGAATAAGAGACCACAAGAGAGGGAAGAAGGGAAAATGGACCAATGGCTCCAGGGGGTTGTTGTGCCAAGGAGTGAGAGGGTGGGAGAGGAGCCGAGTATGCGCCAAGTATGTAGATGGTGAGTTTGAAGAGAGACGGCTGGATATGCGGCAGGAGGGAGAGACGTGGTGAGGAAGGGCGGAAGGTGACCGGATCGCAAATGTGGGCGGCACTTTCCTTAATGTGTACGGGGATTATTCTTAGCAGGAAGCCAGTACTGACCACCCATGGCCACTGGTTTTTTCCCTCCTACCTACCTCAGGTACTGCAGTGCACTACCGCACGCTGGATAAAGCTGAAGGGGCAGGCCCGCAGGGGCCACAGGGCTGGGGAAAGGCACTTCCCTGTGGGCGACCCATACGATTTTAGGTAAGATCAAAGTCCAGGGAACGTCTCACAAACTCTAAATTTCGCACCAAGACAAAGTACTGTGTACATAAGCACATGGATTGGCTGGCCGTATCGTGCGGCATGACCGGTGGACTCTCGGAGTCCTCGACGGGGCGGCTTCTATGTCGTGCCTCAGGCTGCAGCCTCCGTCAAACGGGTACCTTGGGGTGCGACATCCCCTGCATTGTGCCATCACTGGCGGAAGACGGGCGTCAGGGAATGAAACCGATATCACAGACATGCTGACTGGCTTGTATAGACTATTGCGGCTGGAAATATCGCTGAGCCATTGCTGATTGCGGGACGAGACACGGCGGACCAGATACCCCAGGTCTGTTTTCATGCAAGGGACCCACTGCAACGACATCCGGCCATAGCTTTGACCTCAGTGCCGAAAGCAAAGAACCTCATTGCTTTGTTTCAGCCGTCTCAAGCCACGCGCTAGGCCATTTTGCAATACAAAAACCCAAAGACGCGGCGGCCAGATACCATGTTGGCTTTTGCATTTGACATTGTGTCAATATCTACCATAGTTTGCACTAATGAGCCCAAGGGCGAGGAAATCTTGGTCTTGTTCTTGCACACACCAACACTGACTTGATGAACAAAGGGTGTATACATCGGTAGGTAGATTAGGAACTTTATGGCCCGGTTTGCTGACGGTCCTTTCTCCCCTCCCATGGGACCAAGAAACTCACCAAAACCTGGTTTGCAGTTTTGCACAATGTGGTCCGGGTCTAGAACGATGCCTTGGCACATTTCACGTGACCTCCTGATTCATAGCACCCATGTGACAGTCAATATCAAGAATGTACCAATCGGAGAACCCAGTAAATGTTGCTTATGGTTGTAAATCTACGTAGATTTTGAAGAGTAGAAATATGATTATATTGGTGATTTCATCGTTATGGAATTCTCACCTTCGGATTTAGAGAACCCTGTAGTATGTAGTGTCCGTACCCCGGCTTTGCCACATATTAGATGTACACAACCCTGTGTGGCAACTCTAGGCCGGATTATTTGCATCTTGCTTCTTCTTTTTCTTAAGCACCTTCTCGATATCTTTCGCTCCTCTGACTCTGAGTGTCAATTCTTTCATCATGTCGCCCCAGCGGAAATCACCACCGCAAGAGGGACATTTGCATTGGTCGGGGACAATCGTTCCATCATTATCTGGACCCAGGGCATATTGGCTCCAACAAGTCAGATGACCCATTGCCCTGCACTCTGGGTTTGGGCACATTGGCAGGAGGTCTTGGGTCGAAGCGATCTCGCCACTGCAATGAACACAATGACCTTCTTGTTCGAACATGACCACATTCTGGGCCTTTTGGACATAATCTGCGATATGTTTGTAGTCAAGAGGTAGGTCATGGATGGTTCGTGGTCCCTCTAATGACCCTGATACGGAAGGCTTATATTCCTCCAACAGCGTCAGGCCCGACCTAGGCGACTCGTTTGATGACGTGAGCCAGTCGTTCCAAGCCAGATGCGCATCCTTGGAGAAAAAGTGCAACTTCAAGGGCCAGCGAGAAAAGCTCTGAACTCCGGTAAGAAGGTGGAGATTTGACATGATGGACTTGAGAGTGTGAATTGGCCTCATGGGCATTCCGTTTCTTTTTCTCCCCCTGGATACTGCAATCCGAGATTCACCAGGGATATGTAAAGATGAGTGGGGATTGGTCAAGGCCCATCTGCTCCATCGTTAGTTTGCTTGGTTGATTGATTCTCATGTGCTTAGCTCTTACTCGAACTTCAGTGCGGCAACCATGCTTGGGAATCCGGAGACGAGGGCAACCATCTCCCATGGTCGTAATTTTTCCCGCGATGTGCGAGCAGCTCCGCCTTTAGCCTCTCCATTGTGCTGCTTCAGCCGCCGTGGAGGGTTTGGTGTTGAGCCAATGTAAACAGAGGCGTGGCGAATTGTTGAGCGTAGTACATAGACCGTGTATAGAGCCGGGATGGGTTTGGAAATATGTGCTGCCATGCCCTATTTAGAGGGGTGATTGTTCATAAATGGGCATTATCATAAGCAGTGACTTTTTTAAACGAGCATGTGTTGTGATGGTATTGTGTTTTGTTTCGACCGTGAAAATACATAGGTACGTTTCAATGTAAGAAAATGATGACTAAGCTCGCAGACCGAGAGCTAACCAACGATGCAAATACATGTTCTGGGTAGAGTACAACAGGATAACTCCATGTCTTTTATAAAAGACCTTGCTTTTGCAAATCATAATACACCTTCTCTGGCATCACATTGCCCTCAGCGTCCTCCATCTGCACAAGACTACCGTCGTCCACTTTGCCCCTCTTTTTGTCGCGCTGAATCTTCTCCCAAAGCCTCGTCGCTTCCTCAATCTTGGTGATGTCTCGGTACAGATTCACTTGTGTAATGCCGAGACACTTAAGGCCATAGACATGCCGTGCTTCGTTGAAATGCTTGTCGAATGCTCGCCTGCCCATGTAGACGAAATTTCCACAGATTTCGCAAGGGAACTCAACACCCAGACCGTGAAGGCGGTAAAGCCAAAAGGGAATAGGCTTGCCATCCCAAGCCAAGGGCAACTTCAGGGGATTGTAGATTTTCTCTTCGCCATCCTCACCATCCTCCTCCCCGCCGTCTGCGGTTTCGTAAGAAGTTTCAGAGACGCGGAGAAGGTTATCGAGCTCCTGCTGGCGTTCTCGTTCTGTCATTCCCTGTTTCCTCTCCACATTGACTCGTGTGTCGCCTCGTTCTGTGCTCATGGCACTCGCCAGTCGCTTGACTCGGAACTCGCGTTCTGCCACAGCCTTCTCCCTTAATCTTGTGGCAGAAATGCCAGGACCCTTGCTTCCGCCAGCAGAACTTTCGGTGTCTCCTTGCCTTTGCTTCCGTGCTTCAGCCGCCTTGATGTGTTTGCGCCCACTCATGTGGTTCTTGTACACGTTTTCGTTGTTGAACTCTTTCTCGCAATCCTCACACCACACAGCGTCAGCTGAGCTCAGGTCCCTCGCAGCGCCAGTTGGATTTGGTTGCTCGAGATTCCAACCGGGGATCTCGTCCTTTTCCCACAGTGATTCAAACTCTTTGTCGAACGAGTCCAGAACTTGATCTGCATCCTCCAGTGGTCGCGTTCGGCGCATGAAGGATACGAGATAGTTTGCGAGGTCGCCAAGGTACTTGAAATACTGGTCGGTAAGCTTCTCGTTTCGCTTGACGCCGCCAAAACCTGGCGTAAAATTGTCAAACGCCTCGAGGTATTGCAGGTAATTAAGTCGCTTGACGTTTGGCAAGTTGAGGAACGCTTCGTGTGCTGTCGTTAGGTCGAAGAATCGTCCGAAAGCTTCCTCGCCGGAAAATAGCATGTCGACCACGGAAGGCCCAGCCTCCCCATCGCCAGTTCTCCGTATCTTGTACCGCTGCTCTGTGTTCTCGGCCTGTTCGTTTGGATATCTGCCGTGATAGTCGCGGACATCTTTGAGCTCCTTGTAGAATTCTGCGAAAGGGTCTTCCTTTCCGATCTGCTGGATTTCGCTGGCTCGCGCTCCGCTCTCGTCTTTATATAAATCAAGTAGCTTTTCTGACTGGCTTTGAAGCTGATCCAGAAGCTGACTGATCTCGTGGTCTCTATTCAAGCGATCGCGTATCTGTTGAGATATCTGGGTTAGCATGGGAACACCTTCGAGCTGGATTGACCACACGGCACTCACTTGTTTAGGTTCATCGCGAATTCGATCAGCGATGCCCTGCTCGATGCGCTCGAGATCTTCGTGTATATATCGCTGCTCCTCAAGCACGAGCATTTTGAATCGATGGCGACCTTGTACTCTAGATTCCGCTCAGAATTTTTCGCGAATGAGATGGAGGACTGGTGTGGAAAATCCTGGCGACCTTCAAGGAATCGAGTGAGCTGGATGAAAATGTTCGGTCAGTGTTCGGAACGCGCCAGAGCTAGAAAAGTGTAAAGTGTCAGACCGCCTTATTGGTTGCCTTCCTGAATAAAAGCGGACACTATCGATTGCCTCTTGACTTTTCCGCCAACCGCATCAGAGCTTCAACCTCATCAACTTTTTTGCACTTGACGGCACCCAAATCGATAACCTTTCAGGCTTCATTCATCCACCAAATCACGCAAACATGGCTGAAGGAGCTGGCGGAATCGACCGTAAGGCCGATGAACGGATGGAATTCTCAACCTCGAAAGAGGTTACTGTTCACCCCACCTTCGAGTCTATGTCATTGAAGGGTATGTTTGACCTTTGAGATGCGCACGTCAAATGCTGACCTCCCTCCCAGAGAACCTGCTCCGTGGAATCTACGCCTACGGATATGAATCTCCCTCCGCTGTGCAGTCCAGAGCCATTGTCCAGGTGTGCAAGGGACGCGACACGATCGCGCAAGCCCAGTCCGGAACTGGCAAGACCGCTACGTTCTCGATCAGCATGCTCCAGGTTATTGACACGGCCGTGCGCGAGACACAAGCTCTTGTCCTGTCCCCGACGCGTGAGCTAGCCACGCAAATCCAGTCCGTGGTCATGGCATTAGGTGACTATATGAACGTCCAGTGCCATGCCTGCATTGGAGGGACCAATGTTGGAGAGGATATTCGCAAACTCGATTACGGACAGCACATTGTATCAGGCACGCCAGGCCGCGTGGCCGACATGATCAGAAGGCGTCACCTGCGAACAAGACATATAAAAATGCTGGTTCTGGACGAGGCCGACGAACTACTAAATAAGGGTTTCCGGGAGCAGATTTACGACGTTTACCGCTACCTGCCACCTGCCACCCAGGTTGTGGTCGTGAGCGCTACGCTGCCTTACGATGTCCTCGACATGACAACGAAGTTTATGACAGACCCTGTCCGTATCCTGGTCAAGCGTGACGAGTTGACCCTTGAGGGTTTGAAGCAGTACTTCATTGCTGTGGAGAAGGAGGACTGGAAATTCGACACCCTTTGCGATCTTTATGATACTCTTACGATTACCCAAGCAGTCATTTTCTGCAACACACGACGCAAGGTCGACTGGCTCACAGACAAGATGCGTGAGGCCAACTTCACCGTCAGCAGCATGCACGGAGACATGCTTCAGAAGGAGCGCGACAGCATTATGCAGGACTTCCGCCAGGGCAACAGCCGTGTCCTGATTTCCACAGATGTTTGGGCCCGAGGTATCGACGTGCAGCAAGTCAGTCTGGTTATCAACTACGACCTTCCTAGCAACCGTGAGAACTATATCCACCGTATTGGACGTAGCGGCCGATTTGGGCGCAAAGGTGTGGCTATCAACTTCGTTACTACCGAAGATGTTCGTATCCTTCGCGACATTGAATGTGAGTTTGGGATCTTCCGTCTTTCTTGTTGTCAACACCACTAACACACTTGAACTTGAAGTGTACTACTCTACCCAGATCGATGAAATGCCCATGAACGTTGCCGACTTGATTGCGTAAACGAACTTTGGCATTCTTCATGTTGCAACCACAGACATCCTGTAAATCATTATGGGCTGGTCATTATCGAATAGAAGCTGCTGGGCCGCAGCTTCAAACCAGATATAAAAAAATTGCAGAGGAGGAAAGGGGCATTATTCCTTATCTGGTAGGTTGCCTATTCATAGATTTTTGTTCTCTTCCACATTTTTAACTGATTTTGTTCCACTAGACTTGAGATAAGAGGAACAGATTGATATTCTCTTCGCGCTAGCTGTCTGCCTTTTAATTACCAGTTGTTGAACCGGAGACAGGGATAGGAAAACCAGACCGGCTCGAATAAAATCAAAAGGAGGTTGATTGGAATATGCACTGAAGAGGTTAATTAGCGTTCGAATAATTCTGCAGTTTCTGTCAAACCTTGGCTTCATATACTCCACACCGGGTGTATCAAAATAAATACTAAACCAACTCTTTGGAGCAACGTAAAAATCTCCGAATTGGACGGTCCCGTGCAGTAAAAGCCGGGTTTGATATAAGCATCAGCGTATCGCCGTCGTGAGGTTGCGATCCGCACCCCTGCTCGTCTTGGAGGTTACATGCGTCCACCGGCGCTTGGAAAACGTCCGCAGACGCGTGTGAAACTGGATTTTTGGTACGTGGTCTTGCGTGAATGGCTCCCATTATCGCTGAGAGCCACTGCTGCCACCGTACATGGGATCTGGCAATCCACGGTCTGCATATAAGAGTGCGGGGCCCATGGATATGGAGATATTATGGCCTGCTTGATAGATGGAGGTATGCGAAACGCCGTCCGGCACACAGTCTGCTCGAGTTGATGCACCTCGCATTAACAGCAGGGATTTCGATACTGTGGCAATCCAGGGTTCTCGTGCGTCTGCGGTCCCACATTCCCAGCCTCGACAAGGTAGTGGGAGTTGAATGCGGTTGCATGATGTGTCTGAGCAATAGACATCTCTTGGCAGCGTGGCTGATATTGGCCTGAGATGCAATGTCACCCATCCTGCAGCAATGGTCAAGATGCTGGCAGGCATGGCACATCAAGTTGAATGGCCCACATCGAGTACTAATGGTACTGATGGCTGTGCCAAGACCAACAAGAACGTAACGTCTTGATATTGACTCACATATTGCAGATTTCAATATTAAGGGAAATAATGGCTGCTTGCACTTTAACCAAAGGGGGACGGACCATTGTGTTAGGAGGATCCCAAGGTTAGGTAGGTAGGTTGTCTAAGCGAAATCAGTAAGATCATTCCGGGCTATAATCGAGGTTACAGTCGTTCGCAATTGAAATTGTAGCTTCTTGAGCGAGCCCCCAGTATGTAGTGAAACAACGATAAGCCTATCAGGATTTAGGGCTGTCATTTGGAAAGGGTCATCTGAATGACTTTGCCAATAACGCCACGATTGTATTAGCGAAGTTATGCATAAGGCCGGGAAATTTTTCTGTCTTGGAAATATTGGCTAGGGACGAGCACAGAGCGTCTCTATTATGTGCTGTCCGGCTCCGGCCGTTCAACTCATGTGAGAAAGGGAACATGATATTGATTTCAAAGCCATGTTTCGGGTTTGGTTATGCCGGTGCAGGCTCTCACAGGACGCTTTGAGAGACCGGCTATGATTCAGGATCGCTCAAATTTCTGGGTCACTCACCTGGGCCATTTGCGATGGTGCTATTCTCTTACCTGAAAAGGGGCCTGGATTGATTGACTCGAGACTGTCGCTCAATATGTCACCTATTTTCAAGATCTCTCATCGCACCATGGCTTGGATTTTAATGCAGGGGCCTATCTCAACAAGCCTGTCCTCTACTCAATCCAAGCACGAGGGCCGCTGATCCAATACTAAAGTCTCGTGAGGAAGAGCATACGGCGCGGTGCATACAGCTGGGGTGTTTCCTCCTCTGGCTCCATTGCCAATGCTGAGAACATGCTCGGAGTTACCGGGTGGATCGCGACATTAGGGATGACAAAGTAACAATCCACTGGATCCAGCATGGGCATACGACTGGACTTCCTTTTGCAGTGCGCAGGAATACAGTTTCATGGGCTCTTGCCGCGCCATGAAGGACAGAAGGAAGGGGCTCAGCCTTGGCTTGAGGAACATACGGCCGTCTCCGAGTTGACCTGGGATCTGAAATATCTCCAAATGTGTCCGCCAAGCCACTCGAAGAATCAACCCTCAGTGGCGGTAAAAAGAAAGTGCTCGACGGGAAAGTCGGCACGGGCCTTGCTTGTCGGATATTGGCTGTGCCCGAACCTGACACATCAAAGCCGTGCCTATCATCGATCCCAATACCAAGTGTGCAAAGAGCTTGAGTGGATCTCGCGACTTATACAGTTATACTTGACCAGGTCCGAGGACCCTGGAACTTCCCGATCAGGCATAGAATAAGGTGAAGAACGTTTGGATCCTGGGGAACCTGCAAAATGGAAATGGCACGGACTTCTAGCAGCCATATGGAAGTGTTAAGAGCCAGGTATAGTAAAAGCAGAATATCCCGTTCATCCGATGCTCCGGGATCCCAGAGTCAGGGCTATGGCCCATGCGAATATGATACGGCCCAGGGTTCCGTGGAAGTTGAGGGAATACCAATGGCTATGAACCGGCGCTGTGGAAGGCCGAGAGCAGGACCAGGCGAGCAGCCCATGGCCGCCCTCATCGTATCAGATCGGATTCAGACGCCACGGAGTAACGGTCGAGGAGCCACCACCGGTGGCGTTCAATGGCATGTACGGCGTGGCCCCATGCATCAGCTACATCTGCAGGCACGGCGATTTTCCATGCAATGGGAGGAGAAGTCCGCCGACCTAAGCGAGCAGAGATTGTCAGATGGAGGTGTCAGCAGAAGAGGGGCATAATATTTAGACGAGAGAATGACCCTGTACACATGTATGTATGTGTATGTATGTACGTACACGTGTACGTACACCACCTGAGATGTGTGCAGCTTGTCGGTTTGCCTCACGTTTTGTGTATCAGGCCTCGGCCGGTCTCTTTGCATGCGACGCACAAACAGCACAAACTTCTATCAACATCCACGCAATGGTACATGGCTCTGCACCTAAAGGGCTCTAAAGCTGCGATCAACAGTGGGAAAACAACACTAGTAGGCTGCGATAAGGCCATTTTTCGTAAGCAGCCCCGGCAACAAATGGCTTGCTTCTTTGAGGTTGATGCCCAGTTTGAGCAAAAGTCTGTATCGCCTCTCTGTCGGCCATTCGCTCTCGCACAAGTAATATATTGCCTGCCAGCTTACAGGATACAGGCCGGCGGCGGACAGTCAAGGCAAGGGATTCGTTCCATCGAGCCCACCTGCCAATATATAGGCTCACAAATATGGGCATCGACGAGGTTGAGGTAGCATCGAGAGGCAGACATTCCCAGAGCCCTCGGGGGCGAAAGGGATCTTTGCTTCCTGATTGCTTCTTCTAGCCATAGAGCCGCTGCGTCGTCCCCCGTAGCAAGCCTGGGATGTCTTGCCTTAGTGCCTGTCTGGGAGGCGAATGCGACATCAGCACTGGACTTTCTTTCCTTCTTCCTTCTGTCGCCCCTTCATTTGTGGACGGTTTGACGGGGTGTCGCACCATGCAAGGTACCCGAGGCCGTATGGTGTGATCACGCCTGTCCCCAGCAGCCTGCCTACACCCAAAGCACATGTATGTATGGGCCTGCTGTCGCTGCTAGCACAGTTATGCACCGCTGGCACTACTGCAGGTCAACCACTTCCTTCGGTCCATCCTACCCCGGAACGGAACCGGTCAGAACAACTGGGACCGTCAGCCAGTCGGTTTTTGCATGTGTGCCAGAGAGTCATTCCGGCAAGGACTTATCGCCGTGGCACCAAGCCAGACATTGCCTCGACGGCTCCTGGTGCGCCGATGGCCCTGGGCCTATCGAGAATCGAGAAAAGCGCGCAAACCTGCCCAGGGCTAAGCACCCCCAACAACCATATCTCTACGACTCGCAATTACGTACTTCATAGAGGTAGTATGCGGTCACTTTCAAACTTCCGGCCCCCAGTTTGGGCAGCTTGTACTCTCCCAAGCCGCTGGCTAGCTGCTAACCTGTTTTAAGGCCGGGCTAGTCAGACAGAACTGTTTTTCAGGGGAGGGGAACGGTCCAAACTCGTGGTTTGGCGCCACAAATACCCTATCGTAATATCATGTTCAGGGGATGTCCCACGGTACCGGCACGTGGTAACTCAACTGCATTCCTTGATGCAATGTGCCCGATGGCCATCGTGACAGCGATGAGAGGAGTGAGAGCGGGGGAGGGAGCGTAATGCATACGATTTGTGATGGATGAGGCACCCCCAGTCGCCCTCCATCTCGTTGCACGAGTCGGTGCAATAATCAGACATGCTCTGATTCATTCGTTGCAGCTACTACTTGCAGTTAAGATGGGACGTTGCCGGGGTGGGTAAGGTCAATAGTAGCAACTATTAGTTAACGGATCGTCGGGAGGAGCCTGGTCAGCCTGGGCAGGCAGGGCGAAAAGTCAATTGAGATGCGAGCGATTTACATCGTACCCATAGCCCAGAACGCAGAGCCAGGAGCCCAGCACAAATCCCAAGTGGCACGTACTATGTCAACTCCATCATGGCATTCGAGGCTAAGCATAACCCCTGCGGCAGCGAGCGGCGGACCTCCCGCCCGCCTGTGCTGTGCGTGTCGCGGAGGCTGCCGTCTCCAATTCCCCTTGCTGCAGGGCGAGCAGAAGAAGCAAAACGGACTGGGTATATGGCCACGGGTTCCTGGCAGGTCCGAGTTGAGAGATTGGGGTCCCCCTGAATCGATGATCGACCACCAGCTGCTTTGGGTACGCACCGTTTTTGGGGTTGTTGGTCGGAAGTGGACAACCGTAAAAACCTGGTGCCTGCGCCTCGCCAGCCAACTGGAACGGATCCCCAACTGGAACGGATCCCCAACTGGAACGGATCCAATGCTAGTCCAAGCCCTGACCCTCGAGAGGACCAGCCCAGAGCCCAGAGCATGGGGAGGGGAGGGGACGGGGACGACTCTCCCTTCGCCGGGGCGCCTGTGATAGAGCTTGAGAGCCAATACCGGCTGCGCAGAGGCTCAAGACGGCTGGGGTTCGCACCCGGGGGATTGATGGATCAATGGGTCTGAGGAAATTAAACACCTCCAAGCGCGGAAGCGTCGAATGGTGTTCTATGGAGCGGGCGGGCATCTAAACTGGCTCTGGGATAGGCGGCCCAGCACACCAACAGGCGGGTCCCAGTGTGCAGGGCACCTTACAGCACACATAGCGCCTTAGCCACTGCGGCCCACCCACCCACGCCGTGCTAACGGGGGCCTCGGCCAGGCGATAGTGTGTGTTGGGAGTTCCACGACCCCTCCAAAAGAAGCGTGAGCCAGCCTCTACGGTACAGTTCCGGGCCAGTATTACTGGATAAGTTGCCTTAGCAGCCCAGCCCAGCCCAGGCTGCCAGGAAGGGGACCTCCAGGGGACAAGAGGGGGTCTTCTATCGTAGCTAAACCGTCTTGGGGCGACATGGTCCTCGCTCTTGTCCTGTCCTGTCTTCTTCGCTCTGCCTCGCCTCGTCTTGACACTCGTTGCTTCCCAATCTGTTTTCCGGGAGCTTCGAGGCCCTTGTCTTTCTGTCTGTTCTTGAATTTGGGGGGCTCATCACTTGCCAGACTCTCGGACAAAGGCCACTGAGCAGCTTGTGACGAATTGGTGAGCATGTCCGATCCTAATGATACCTATCAGCCTTTGCTAATTGGGGGAGAAACTCCAACAGCTTGTCGCCGACTCGCCCCCGTTCCTCTTCTCTGGTTTTCCTGCTGCGCCAGACAGTTCCTCATCTGGTTTTGCTCCTGGGACGCCTGTATCATTCTTTTTGCTTTCGCTTGGGATTCTCGAGATCAGCAGAGGGCATCCGATTTTTCTACTTCTACTTCTTCTTGAGAGCCTCGATCCAGGGTCCGGCGCTGTTACTTTTTCGTCGTATAAGCTGCAATCTGCTTCACACCCCACCAGCATCAATCATCATGGGTCTCTTCACCCGCAAGGAAAAGGCCCCAAAGGCGGAACCTCCCCTCCACAGTACCTATTCTACCCCCAGCGTCAACTCGAACGCCTCGCGAGGGATGATTAACCGCATCTCAGCCAGCAGCGTCGGTCCTATCAGCCCCATGTCCTCCAAGGCGCCCTTCAAGATGCCAAAGATCGATCTTCCCCGACCACCGGACCCCCAACTCGACCCCGCCGGATACCTACGAAGCTTGGGCGCAGTGCGAGAACGAAGCAAGATCGTATTCGAGAAGGCCACCCGGAACAGTTTGTGTCACTTCGATGTGGACATGGGCAAGATGTCGGATGTCGTCACCTTCGTTTCCCAATTGATCAAGGTACGTTGTCACACCTGCATGGTGGCTGGAACTGAATCGGGATTGCTGCACGACTCCGCGATAAGTCTTGCCTGGCTCCTTAGCAAGCGGTGGCTATAAGTTGCCCCGCGCGCGCCTAATTTTCTACTGTGTGGAGGGGCAATGTCTTTCTTCGTTTGTCGCTGAGCTTGAAATGCTTGATTTAACGGTTCCTTGTCATGCTTTTACGGCGAGAATTGAGCTAATGTCTTTGGATCTGATCGCAGAGAGACTACGATGCGCCTTTCACAAGCATCCCCAGTCACGGCCGATACCAGCACTTCTGTGTCGGCGGCCGTGATCGTATTGCTCAGCTTTTGTCCACCTGGCCCGAGGAGGTTGACAACACCGAACGATGCCGTCGCTTAGTTGATCTTTTCGTCATCAGCGTGCTTATCGATGCCGGCGCGGGTACTCAATGGAGCTATAAGAGCGCTGAGAACGGCCGCATGTACAGGCGTTCTGAGGGTATTGCCGTGGCCAGTCTCGAGATGTTCAAGAGTGTGAGTACCTTGGGAATTTTCTAGCGGCGCGCTTGTGGGAAAAGCTTGGTGCTAACTGACTTGCGCAGGGATTGTTTTCTGGAAATTCAAAGAACCGGGCACAAGTCGACAAGGATGGTCTTCGAGGCTTGACTGCCGAGAAACTGGCCGCTGGCCTTCAAGCTCGCCCAGGGAATGCGATGGCTGGTCTCGAGGGTCGCGCTGAGGTTCTCATAAGGCTCGCGGATTGTTTGGCTGAGAAGAGCGACTTCTTTGGCGACGATGGTCGACCTGGAAATATGGTTGGTATGTCAATCGCCGTCCCCATGAATCTGCAAAGATTCAAACTGCATTAGCATGCCTCAAGCTGACAACATTCTAGATCACTTGCTCGGTCACCCGTCCACGCAAGCTTCATCCCAGCTCATCGTCCCTCTTCCCGTCCTCTGGAACGTTCTCATGAATGGCTTGTCACAGGTCTGGCCTCACTCGCGCACATCCATTAACGGCATCTCGCTCGGAGACGCTTGGCCGAGCCAAGTAATGTCTAAGTCGACAGGGGGTTGGGAATCGATTTTGCCATTCCACAAGCTCACGCAGTGGCTGGCATACTCGGTTATGCAGCCCATGCAATCACTACTCAAGATGCACTTTGCTGGAACCGAGTTGCTGACTGGACTTCCCGAGTACCGCAATGGTGGTCTGTTCGTCGACATGGGACTCCTGACACTAAAGAAGGACGATACGGAGCGCGGTCTCCAGAATTATTCCGACCACTGCAGGCGTACTGGCTCCAAGGGTATCGAAGTGGCCCCCATGTTCGAGCCCAGTGACGATGTGATCGTGGAGTGGAGAGGCGTTACCATTGGACTTCTTGACCAGCTTTGCGTCGAAGTCAATAGAGCTTTGAAGAAGGAGTTGGCAGGACAGGAGTTGACGTTGGCACAGTTGTTGGAAGCTGGTAGTTGGAAGGTGCGTATTGAATCCCCCCCCCCCCATTCATGTAGTCTGCTTCATATGGATGACCATGCTAACGATACAATAGGGTGGCCGTGAGTTGGCTGAGATCAACCGACCCAACACCAAGGAGCCACCGATTCTCATCGACACTGATGGGACGGTCTTTTGATCCTAATGAGAACACGAACATGAGTTTCAACAGAAAGGCTTTTAATCGTATCCTTCCGGTCTCTAAAGTAGAGAAAGACCTGTGATAGAGGGACGACCTTTGTTTTTTTATGACGGATACCTGTTTTTTTATTCTATATACGCAGGGAGCAGGCTCTTACATTGGAATGAGTCACGATAATTGAGGAGAGCCCCCTCGATCTCGTATATTACGATTCGGAAGGATTAAAAATTGATCAGTTAGTGGAGTGTTACATTAGCTCTGTATGCCGAGTGGCATGGAGACTAGGCTTTTGTTGCAGTTTTTATATTGTACATATTAAAAATTGATCAGTTATTGGAGTGCTATATTTATCCTGTATGCCGAGTGGCATAGAAATTGTGCTTTTGCTACAGCTTTTATATTGTACATGATCATCTTGCCCCCTTCTTTAGTTCCAGAAGATTGCCGCCTCTATATTTACAATACTTCCACACATGAAACCTAGATCTGTAGAATACAACAGCGCATGCCATGCGGTCTTTCTGGTTCTCTTCTCTCGTCGGCCCTTAGGCCTTGCGCTTGTACTTCTCCTCGAAGAGCCGCCTCTCCTCATCCGCCCGCTTGTCCTCGAGCTTCTGTATCGATTCCTTGCGCTGGCGCTCGGCCCGATCCTTGTCTGTCCCACGGACGCTGCCGGTCATCTTGGTCACGGACTCAGAGAAGCCCTTCTTGACGTCCTCGAGGTTGCCAGTGAGCTTCTCGCGGATGGTTGCCGGCTGCTGGCGGGGGGCTTCGTATGCGGGTTCCACGGGCTTGGGAGCTGGGGGCACGACGGGGGGGATTCCCATCGCGGCGCGGAACTTGTCGTTCAGCAGGATCCGGCCGGTGACCATGGTGAATGCGGCGACTGTGACACCCATGAGGTTAATCGCGGCGGAGAGGAAGGAGGTGGCAATGAGCATGACGGGGACAAGGACGTATGACATCGTCTTGAGCATCTTTTGCTGCTTGGGGGTGCTGTTGACCTGGTTCAACTGGGGACATTGTTAATGCATGTTTCGCACGGATCGTATGGATATGGGGTCCTCGAGCATACCTTCATAGTAAGCAGCATGATGCCAGTGGCCAAGGCGGGAAGGGCGTAGTAAGGGTCAGCGGCGCTCAAGTCTTGGAACCAGAGCCAGCCGGCTGTCTCCAGTGAGGGCACGGGGATGCTGGCCATGCCGTTGAGAATTCGGAAAAGCCCAATACTGAAGGGAATGGGGAGGAACGTCCACAGCAGCCCAGTGACCGGGACGTCGTATTCCTTTCGCAGGAGACTGCTCAGGAACTGAGCCTGTTGTTGGGCTGAGCGATCGCCTTCCCTCGCGGCCTTCTGCATCTTCTCCATGACCTCCTTGTGGCGGGGATCCTCCTGCATCATTTTCATCTTCGAGCTGAACTTGACGGATTGGATCTGGGGGTAGAACATGGCCACACGCATGAGGAGACCGGTGACAATGATGGCGCCGCCCCATCCCACACCACCCCAGACATGGACGTGTTCGAGGACCCATTGCATGGTGGAGGTGAAGCCATAGCCATAGTTGAGACCAAGTGACTTTAGGTATCCAAGGCCCTCGGCACGGCTCAGGATCTCGGCGCCGCTGTTCACGATGTCGGAGATGGCGGACAACTCGGTAGTTTCTGCGACGGCTTGTGCGGTGTTGGTGGCAGCCTCGACGGGAGCTGCGGCCACGGTCTCTACGGCGCTTTTTGCTGCGTCTTTGGCGGCGGAGGCGGTTTCGGCTACTTGTTCGGGGACCACAGATTCAGCCGGAGGGGTTGCTGGCGTGGACTTGTTGCCGGATCCCCAGAGGGAGTATCCCCAGACCGAGAATGCCCTCACTGACGCGGGGCCGCCGAGCGCAATTGGGGCGACATATGGTCTATTATGAGAGAAGGGGCTCGCCCGGACGGCCGAGCCACCCGAAAGGCTGGTCTTCAGAGTCCCGAATTGCCTTCCATTCTTCAAAATTGTCCTGGATGGAATCTGCCGGCCAAATCTTCTGTCAGTCTTCGTCCGTTGATTTCAAAGCCAAAGGCGGCAGGGAGGGAGGAGATGGTATGTACATGTCGACTTGAGGATAGCGTATGTGCGCCCACGGAGGGTAATGATCGCACAATTCCTCGGCTTGGAAGCATGGTGGCGGCCCCTTGCTGAGATTAACTATATGGATGTTTCTCAAAGGGAAGATTGGGGATTTTTTTATTCAGCGCGCGATTGGAACACTGCCCCACTTTTGCCTTAAACCCGTTGAAGAAGGGTCCTTCTGGACTGCGGGCAGTCGGCATAACGGCGAAATCCTATCTGGAGTGCAGGGAAACAATGGCAGTATAGTTAATTGGATATTTGAACACTTTGATAAGTTGGGGATATTGTTTTGGGGGTGCAAATCCACCATCAAGTCTAGATGTGGGCGATATATTATGTACAGATGCTGTGGCCTGTCCCAACTGCTGACCCTACTATTGATCCTTGTAAACATGCTTCTGGCTGGTCTTTTGACATTTCGATGCCTGAAAACGAATTTTGGGGTGACATATTATATGGTGCTGTTGAAGAGAAGGCTGCGCAAACTAGTCTAGGCTAGCAAAATCCTCCAATTTCCGACCGCCTCGCCGTGATTCTTGGATTTCGATGCCGGGGCCGATGGGATGAGCTCTTCTTCTGGACAGGGGGAAAACCTGAGTTCCGAGTTAGCACATCTAGTCACCGGGTGCAATTGTGAAGCTTCATAAGGACCGTACCTTTGTACCACCCCATCCTAGACGGAAAGCAGCCTCATGAGCAAACAGCTCGCCAAACCCAAGCATCATGCCATTAATGAAAGGTAGTACCAGGTTGATGGCAGCGCCTCGTAGTAGCGACCAAACTGTAGGGGGCTGGTAGAGAATAACGGGCGAGCCCGAGGATCCAGGTGACGCAGAGAGCTCTTCGCCATACTGCTCGCTGTCGGAATGCATCGTGACGCCAGACTCGGCAAGGGGATTCGTGGGCTCATCCAATGCCATGGCGGCTATATCACCTTGCAGCTGGGGAAGAATGGAATATAAAACGCAAGCCTGGCTCCTCCCTTGACCGCTCGAGAGCCTATATCGTTGTCGGAAGCTTCGCGATGCTCGTCTCGTCTCGTCCCGTCTCGGATATCCAAACGCACCGACTTGCGGAGGGACCTTGCTATGCACAGGTGAGCGAGCTTCTTCCGCCCATGCGTTATGATTATGTCAGCGGATGGGTCGGTACCGGTGGATCGCTGATCCGAGCTAACGCCTTAGAAATACGTAGGGCTCTCTCAATGCATTGACGTCGGCGACGGTGGATTGCTCTTCCGGTGGGGTATTTTCCGCCCGCCAGGCTTGGGGGCTCCACCGAAGCCTCCAGGCCCTGGCAGCACCTACGTTAGAGCTTGCCAGTGACGTGAATCGGAGTTGCCTGTTGCTGCCTGCCGCTAAGCTTGAGCTTCACGTTTAGGTCGTCTTCCACAGTCTTCACCTCGAATGCAACAAGTATCTCTGCACTGTTGTACCTTTTGAGTTCAACAATCGCTACCACTTTGTCCTGCAATCTCCAACTATATCACCTAGCCTTACGCCATTTCTTGCTCTGTTTTCCTGCTCTCATCATGGCCGACCAAGAGGAGCGCGGGCAGCAAATTGCCCAGTTTGTGGAAATGACTGGCGCAACCCCCGAACAGGTATGTTCTATTAGCACCTTTTCTTCGCACTTCTTATTCTGACATGCAGTTTCATAGGCGATTCAGTATCTTGGAATTCATAGCTGGGACATCATGACTGCCTGCAACTCCTATTACCAGGACGAGGACGAGAGAAGAGCCGAAGGTCAGGGCGAGTCAACATCAGAAGCAGTCAGCGACAACTACACCGGCCCTCGTACCCTCGATGGCCGCCCAGCCCCTCAAGCCGGTAGCAGCCGATCAGCCCAAAAATCCACAGCCCAGCCCAAGAAGAGAGGCATTGCGACCCTCGGTTCTATTGGCAGCTCACACCATCAACATGACGATCACGACGACGATAGCGACGAGGATTTCGATGACGACGACGATGATGATGGGCGTGGCAATTTGTTTGCTGGCGGCGAAAAGTCCGGGTTAGCCGTTCAGGATCCTAACCAAGAAGGAGGATCCAAGAAGCTAATCAACGACATTTTGGCCAAAGCGAAGAAGTACGTTTCCATCATGATACTAGTAGCTTGATTTATATGATAAATTCTAACCCGAAGCAGAAACTCCACTCGCCCAGACCCCTCGTCAGATGCTGGACCTTCGCAAAGCTCATTCTTCCGTGGAACTGGTGTGACGCTTGGAGGTGAGGGAGTCGAGAGCCGAAGCATCCCCGATCCTCTCGGCCCATCACAAGCAGCGAGTGCAGAGCCACAGGAGCGTGTGCTTCATGTTTGGCAGGACGGATTCAGCATTGATGATGGCGAGCTCCGTAGATTTGACGACCCAGCTAACATGGCCGACCTCCAGATGATCAGGCAAGGTAGAGCACCTCTTCATCTGATGAACGTGTCACACAACGCCCCCGTCGACGTGAAGCTCCAACAGCACGAAACCCCCTACCAGGCACCCCCCAAGAAGTATAAGCCATTCGGCGGCTCTGGCCATCGATTGGGCAGCCCAGTTCCTGGTGATGGAAGCGAGGCCTCGAGCTCCATCGCAGAAGTGGTGTCGAGCGAAGCCCCCGCCGCTCCAGCTTCAACGGCACCAACAGCAGATGTCGACAGCTCCCAGCCTACAATCAGCATCCGCATCCAATTGCCAGATGGGACAAGACTACCAGCTCGCTTCAACGCCACCCACACTGTTGGGGACTTGTATCAGTTCATCCAGGGAGCCTCTGCTGATACTCGAAATCGTCCTTGGGTGTTGGCTACCACCTTCCCAAACAAGGAGCACACTGACAAGAGCCTTGTCCTAGGAGACATGGCAGAGTTCAAGAAGGGAGGCACTGCTGTGGTGAAGTGGAAATAGTTGCTTGCTGTGTATAAATCTGATTACAAGAACGTTATTCTACGTCACGTTTACACCATATTCATGGAGTTCTTCAAACGGGGTGATCTGGTACTGGGGTCCGGGCGGGCTAGGAAGTCCTGACAGGCCATGCAAGAGACAATCATTGCGACCATCCTCACTTATTCGAATTAGAATACGCGAAAAGATGTAGAGTCAAATAAGAAGAAGAAGAAAAAAAGAGTAAATCAACAACACCCTACGCCAAACCCCCACAGCGAGGCCCGTTCGTGACGCCAGAATCTCTGCGCAACAACCATATGGTATCTCTAATCCCAAACACATTGCTAAGATACGTCAATATCATCTCATCTTTCCCAGTAAAGTTCTTTTTTTAAAAACAAGAATGAAGAAATGCCGTCTAGACTTAGGCGATAGTCGAAGAGGGCGGTAGTGCGCTTGGTACATCAAGAAACTTGAAGTGCTGGATGGCGATCTGGCAATTCAGCATAGCCGCGTTGAAGCGGGCCTCGCCGGGCGGGAGGACGACCATGAGGTAGGTGTTTGTGGTGAACTTGAGAATGAATAGACTGAAGCGCATCCCGGCCTTGTGTTCCATGCGGATGAACTGCTCGGCGTTGCGCGGGGTGCCCGTGAAGCGGGAGATGCTCTGCTTGAAGTGCTTCATGATGTTGGACATGCGCTCGAGACGGTCCTCGGTGGGGTTGTGCTGGCCCTCGGGCGAGGTCCAGCAGGAGACGGCCAGGAAGGATGTGCGCTCGAAGAGGAGGAGCTCCTCGGCTTCGATGGCCATGCCGAGGTTGGCGAGGTTGCGCTCTATGACGGAGAGGTTGGGGACCAGGTCGTGGATGATGGAGGCCCAGGCCTTGTAGAGGCTCTGGTCCCAGATGCTGGTGGCGAAGGGCATGAGGTCGATGTCGTTGTTGGAATGCTCGGTGGTCTTCTGACGGACGATGCGGACACGCTCTTCGTACATGGCCTCGCGGGCCGTAGGGACCACGAGGTCCATCTTGTGAATGAGGATGTATATTCTGGCACCTGGGGAGTACTGAAGGAGGGCCGAGAGAATGGCCACATAGGTTGCGAGATCTCGTTCGACGTCGCGGGACTCGATATCGAAGACGTATATGAGGACTCCGACATTGGAGAATACGTGGACGCGCTGCTGGGAAAGGTAGTTCTCCATGAATGCTTCCTGCCCGCCGCAGTCCCATAAGTTGAGTGTGAGGTTGCCTAGGAACTTGACATGGGAGAGATCGATATCGATGGTTGCACCTCTATTCTCAGCTGTCAGTACACGCTCGCGTGGGGAGGAGGGGCAGATTCTTGGCAGACAGACAGGCGACGAGTATCTCGGGCAATGTAGTTGCTGAAGATGATGCTACGCATGCTGGACTTTCCGGAACCAGACTTCCCCATGAGGAGAACCTTCTTCTTCTTGGGCTTCTTAACCTCGTTGCGGACTTCGGCGGGCAGGGCCGATGGCTCAGCCAGGTTGTTCTGAGTGTAGGTAGCCATGGTGCCGCGGTCCCAAAGGGCTGGACGGGGCGGGGCAGATCGGGGGGTTGTAGGATCGAGGGTATGCAAGGCGTCCAAAAGCTTTCGGTTGCGTTCTAGTCGTGCTGCTTGGAGACTGAAAGCCAGCTGTGGTGCACCTTACTGAAGCACTGATGTGACGTGAGGTTTGGTTGTGGAAGCTTGGCTCAGCAGGTGTTTGGTAGTAGCCTTCGGCCCTGCAGCCAGTAATAGGTGGGGGTAGCGCTAACTCGGGTGGCCCAAGCTCCCGCCATGCCTGCAGCCAGTAGCGAGGCTGTGGCTGATTCTCAGATACCCGCCACTGATGCTGGTGTCTTCATCGCTGCCAGGGCTTGCCAGGTCAGTTTTCGTGGGGTTTACCGAGACCCCGAGAGAGCACTTGATTGATGTAACTTGGAGTCCAATAGATTTTCAGAGAAATCTGCTCTAACTTAATTGGATTCGAGCAATAACATACACCTGGTGCCAATCATCATCAGGCATATGTAAGTAGCGGACAGCTGCACAATCCCACGTCTAGTGGTTGGGCTGGGTTGGTCAACCCTCTACCTTCCATCGTTCGCCCTCGATCCTATAGTTTGGGGAAATAACCTACAAACCGTCAACTAAAGAGGGAGGTCTCGTCGCACTAGCCGAATATTAACGTTCGGCACTTTCCCGTATTTTCCGAAGTCTTTGCTTGACCATACTTAAGCCTCTGCACAACTCCCGCGCTCGGCAAATTAGTTAAGGTTGGCCACTTCGCTTGGGTCCCAGCCAAGTCTGATCTGCGAATGAGAGGACTGGGGTGATGGACTGCTCGAGTCTCGGCGCCCAATCAACAAGTTCTATGCCACCCGTTAAGGCAAGTCGCTGGCTAATGTGCCAGACAGACATTCGTCCGCCTTGACAGCAATGGATGTTCTTCACCTGCTCTGGATATCGATGAACTCGCAGCCGGCTGCGTTTAAATCTTCCCTCCTCTCCCCTCCCCTTGGTACGTCACCAATTAGCGGGCCTTCATTGTTTAGGCCTCAGGGGACGGCCGCGGGATGGTCATCTCTGCATATCACGGAGTGTGGAGAGTGTGATTGGGATGGAGACAATGCAATAAACTGGGGCTATCTGCCCAAGAAGGATTGGATGCATTGCGCCTCGACTCGCGTGCTGCCTCGAGACGGGTGCTTTCGCTAATTGGCCTCATTGGCCAGTTTTACTACTCTCTCGCTTCTAAGTCATTCTCGAGGTTGGGATTTCTCGCTTGCATGGCTTGCATCTTCTCTCCTGCCCAATCTTCTTGGACTTTATGGAAATATCTTCTAGGTTCGAGGAGGTCTCCTTACTGTGTCTTGCCTGGACCAACTGTGTGTCGAAACGAGGGCCCCATGGTAACGCAGGGTGTCTCCAGACCCCGTAGGGTCCGCCCCTCGCGTGCAAGAGGACTGCGAACTTCCACTGGCTGGTGAGTACTGTGTAGTAAAAGGCTTCCCTAGATCCTTCCCCTTTGCTCTTATGCCATATTGAGAAGCTTGAAATCGTGGAGAAGTGGAACCGCCGTTGACTTATACATGACATTGTGGGGTGAAGCTTGACCTGTCGTAAGAGACGGATTAAGTGCGATGAAAAGTTGCCTCGATGCGGGCAATGTACCAAGTCTGAAAGGGAGTGTCTACGCTCTTCATCCTTGGAGAATGAGAATTCAACCCCTTCGACGGATTCAATAGCATCTCGGCCTAAAACCTCGGTTGAGGTAGACAAGCTTCCCGAGCCAGTGGGAGAGCCAGGGGAAGCCAGAGCAAGCTCAACGGCAAGCCCATCGACTGTTCATTGCATCAGATCTCCACAGGCAGTTATCGGTATACATTCGCCTCCTGTCGTTGCGTTCTCCAAATCTCCGCAAGCAGTTCTCAATACACAATCCCCCTCGGCAGTCACTCATACCGGGCTCTTCGACGCAGTTGGGGCTGAGCCGGTTCTCACACCAGATGCCTCGGCACCATCAATTGCACCACTTCTCTCTCCAGGCGAAGCCCCTACCTGGCCAAACAATACCACAGCGTTTGAGTGGTTTGATCTATTAGCACAGGACGCTCTAACTAACATTCAGCGGCACAATGACGTCGCAAGCCATGCTTACCGCTGGGACTTTGATAAAGCATCCCTGTCCCGAAGGCAGAGCCACGATGGCCTTGCCATGGGAAATGACCTTTACTATGGCATCGTGACGGGGCCAAGCGAGACAACCAACGAAACACTACCGAGTTGGAATACTCCTACTCCTATCCCAATTGAGGGTGATGATCTTTTCTATTTGCGACACTATGTCGAATACATTGGCCCTCTGCTCGACCTCTTTGACACCGCTCGCCACTTTACCAACCTTGTACCTCATCTAGCTACTCGAAATGTTGGTCTCCTCAAGTCAATACTCGCAGTATCTGCTAGGCATATTTCATTAGACATTGAAAATCCACCGGAATCTGAGGGGCATTCTATTTTAAGCAATGACCCAAACGATACCGATCCGAAGTCGTTTCCCCTTTCGAAACCGGCTCGTGTTGCTAAGCAGTATTACTATGAAACATTGCGATATCTATCCCAGACTCTGTCTTACCAGTCGTATGCCGACTCGCACGAGATCCTAGCGACAGCCATCATGATCAGCACCTACGAAATGTTCGAATCCACGGGGCCTGCCAACAACAGCGACTGGGACCGTCACCTAAGGGGAGGCTTTTGGATCCAGCGCTGCCAAGACAATGACGGGGAGTCAACCGATGGGCTGCGCCAGGCGGTCTGGTGGGCGTGGCTCCGGCAGGACATGTGGGCGGCACTGAGGGCCGGGCGTCCTACCATGACCATTTGGTGTCCGAGGAGGAGTCTCCAACAGCTCACACCCGATGAGTACGCAACACGGATAGTCTACATCGCCGCCAAGGTGGTTCAGTATGCCGGAGTAGACCCCGAATCACCTCTAATTGACATCCAGCAGCGAATCGAACAGGGGCACAAGCTGAGGGAGGCCCTCCGGGCGTGGGACTCACTACTCCCGAGATCATTCCGCCCCATTGTGTCACACAAACCGTTTAATGGGTACCAGAATTCCGCGGCCAGCAGCGTTGCCAACATGGCCACTAACACGTCGACCAACGATTCCTCGTCCGGGCCAGCACAAGCAAGCCAGACCATTACCTTCCCCCCGATCTGGATCCATCCTCCTTCCCATGCAGGGGCGGTGCAGATGTATAGTTTAGCTCTCATCATTCTGTTGTTGCATATGCCCAACGCGGGTGGGCTCGAAGTATATAGAGCCCGCCAGAGACAGTTGGATCAGAGCGTCAACACTATATGCGGTATTGCCAGCCAAGAGACGACCGATATGCCGCTCGCCTTTGTAAATATACAAGCACTCTATACCGGTGAGTCCTAAGCGCTTTTGCATCAAACGATGGTTGCTGACTGAAAAAATAGCTGGGCTTTGCATGCAGTCGACTACAAGGCGAGCTGCGTTGGTGCAACTACTCGAGAAAACGATTGAGGTTCACAAATTCCCCGGCCTTTCATTGATTAGCGATCTCAAGAAGCAATGGAAAAGTCCGTAGAGAGTGGGCATGAAGAAAGCATGGCATAAAGAGTCGTAACCTCACCATTCCCACCGCTTTTCTTGGCTCGGGTATGGGGTGATTATCAGGAGCCCGAAAATATAAAAAAAACTGGTCCGGGGATGATATTTTCTGGATATAATGTGGTATCAAGGCGAAGTTATGCAAGATCTTGAACTCGTCCCCAACTTGGCTTTGAATCCCGAAGCGAATCCAGCGTTATTAACGAAGCAGAGCTCGATCTTGCCATGACTCCACCTGGATCGTGTGATGAGATACAGAATCCTCCCTACGAGAGACGCTGTTATTCTAAAGGGAAACGGTCTGGATAGAGAGTTTCTTCCCTCGCAATGATGATAAAGTGGGCAGGGTAGGTAATATAGTGAGGGTGAAATAGGCACTCGTAACAAGATGGGGGCATACCATCTGATTTAAATATTTGTATCTGTTCACCGCCTCTCCAATGATGTTACCTCCCTGCATTAATCTAGTCCTTTTATTGTTAATGGTAGTGTTTGGACGACTGCTCATATCCTACCAATCAGAAAGATTGCTGACAAGATGCTCTCGCGTCGAGACGGCATTCTCGCGTCGAGGCCATCATGATCCCATCTCCTCTTCTCCTCCATAGGAGCATAAGAATACGAGCTTCAAGTGAATCTGCAAGCGGAAGATAAAATGGAAAAAGGGGTTCACATGCACCATCACGTCACAGTATTCGGGCCGATGCATTTGTTGGGTACCAAGTGTCAGTCTTGCCTATGAAGGATACCTACGGCCTTACTAAGAGGACCTCTCTCTCTATAAAGAACCTTGTTTAAATAACCTCCAACGATGCATGTAACTTAACCCTCCCTCTTGGTTTCCGTGGCAGTGGCAGCAGATACCCGCCTGGACGCCATCTCGACGCTTGCCTTCTCCTCGTCGACGACCTTGGCGTTGGAGTCGGAGGAGTCGCTGACCTCGCCGGCGATTCTCTGGTCGAAGACCCTGCCGCACCTCTCGGGGCCGAACATGGCGGTGAAGAAGATGCCCAGCGCGATGATGGCCGTGGCGACGCCCATGGTGGGGCCGTAGGCCTCGACGGACTTGCCGCCGGGCCCCTGGATGAAGGTCTTCTCGGCGATGGCGTTGACGATCTGGGCGGAGGGGGACGAGATCATGTTGCCGATCTGGTAGGTGACGCCGGGGAAGGAGGAGCGGAAGGCCTGGGGGGACAGCTCGTTGAGGTGGATGGGGATGACGCCCCAGGCGCCCTGGACGAAGAACTGCATGAAGAAGCCGCTGGCGCTCAGGGACGCCTCGTCCTTGGGCAGGATCCAGGCGGGGATGAGGATGCCGGAGACGATGGCGGAGGTCATGATGGCGCGGCGGCGGCCGAAGAACTGACTCAGGTATCCGATGATGGTTCCGCCGACACACGCGCCGACCTTCATGATGATGGATGCTCTGGAAGCCGGTGTGTTGCCAAGGGCCTTCTGGGTAAGCATGAAGGTGGTGTACGAGTCCTGGCTAGTGTGGGAGTAGAAGTTGAACCTAGACTAGTTGTTAGTGTTCTGCAGCCAACGAGTCTATTCAAGAACAAAGAAGAACTTACCAAGTCATCAGGATGATGGTGTACACGGCCATCTTCCATTCACGAGCCAGCATAGCCTTGCAGTCTCGCCAGAAAGCAGCAGGAGAAGTTGCCTTCTTGCCATGGGCCTTGGCTTCAAGGAACTGCTTGGACTCGGGGAACACGATTCGGAGCAGACCGACGGCAATGGAGATGCCAGCTGAGCGAGGGGAACGGGTGATATTAGCTTCATGACCACGGAGTGGCTGGCATTGGATAAAAGCTTACCAGCAATCCAGAACACGATCTTCCAACTGTTCTTGTCGCCACCAACGCCGAGATTGGCGCAGGCTGCGAAGACGTAACCGAGAGAGTAACCTTGCTGCAGGATACCGGACATCAAGCCACGAGCCGGGAGACTAAACGGGGAAGGTTAGAAAAGTCAATTGACGTGGTTCTGGCCAGCTGGCTTTCACTCATTGGGGGCCAAACTTACGGGCATTCCTCCAGGGCCATGGCAATGGCGTTGCCGTAGACACCGCCCATGAAGAGACCGAACAGACTGCGGACAGCGAGGAACTGGGAGAAGGTGCCGCTATAAATGGTGGCGATCTGGAGAATACCGAGGACAACCATGTTGAAGACCATGGGCCACTTTCGTCCCCATTTGTCACCGGCAAGACCAAAGAAGGCGGCACCAACTGAACGGAGGAGGAGGGTGAGGGTGATGGCGGTGGTGATGGCGGTCTTTGAGGTCTCGTAGTAATCAGCCAGTTTCTTGGTCTGGATAGAGAGGGCATGGAAATCGAAGGCATCGGCGGTCCAGGCAGCCAGACCGACGAGGAAGAAAGTCCATCCCTTGAGATCCAGCATCATGAAAAGGCTGATGGGGTTCTGGATGCGCTCAGGCTCCTTCCAGTAGCATGACGTCTCGCCATTGTCGTTTGTGACAACGAGACGGTGCTTCCAGACGAAGAGATCCCTGAATGACTGCTTGGCCGTGGGCAGGATGCCCTTTGCCAATGGGTCGGCAGGCTCAAGGCCCGTCGTGTCAATGTTGCCCTCGTGAGCCATTGTTGGAGGAAACAGAGGATGCAAGAAGAGGGGAAAGGCCGGTTTGAAACTTTCCACTTTAGAGTTGGATGGGGAAGGGGGCTTGAGGGAAGAATCAGGCAATAGAAGAGAAGACGTTGGAGCGGGGGAGAGGTATATATAGGTAGACAGGTAGCTGAGGAGCAGGTAGATGATGCGAGGGTGCCAAGCTTCGACTGTCACAGTTTGGTTTTTAAACTCCAGCGTCTCATGTGGTCTGGCAGAAACAGATAGACGGACCCAGTCCAATCTCACGGCGGGCCCGATACAGAGTGATATGCAGCTTCTAGTACCAATACGGCTGAGGGATGGTCCTTTCCCGGCAAGGGTTCAAGAGGGAGTGAGCACATAGGAAGCAAGTGAAGAGGCGAGAAGGTGAGTGAGTGGGTGAGTGGGTGAGACATGGGGTCGAACAACAGCATGTTGTGTCGTGGATTCTCAGTGGGTGCCTGTAAGTGCGGATGAATCGAGTTCAGGGAGGCACCCAGCAAGTCCTCTTTTCCCCCAGACATCCATATTGGACAGAAACAGTCTACTATCAGCATGGGATGGGCGCTCCGTCCCCTCCCCTGTCCCGTCCTGTCCAGTCCTGTCCTGTCCTGTCGGTTTGTGCGCTCTTTTCCCCATCCCATCGGGGTAACGAGGACAGGGAATCAGCCCTCCCTCGTCCATTCTCCCCACCTGGATGGCAAGATTCTCCAGCCGGCGACCGGACGATGGCCGACACTCGGACGCCCACGGTGATTGGATCTGCCGGCCTGTCCCACCTCTTCTGGACGCCGTCGTATTGCTACAAGGTACTCCGTGGCATGATGATGCCATCTCAACGACTCGTGCGCGTCAACGTCACAAAGATCCCTTTCCGGAAGTGGTATCACGGCTGCCCATTGATCACCATCACCCACGCGCCCCTCCCCACCCTTCCGTCTAGCGGGCAGGAAGAGATAGGTAATAGAAAAGACGGACTAAGAAATTGATAAACATGAAATGGATGCTTAATTGCCAGTTACCATAGCTTAGGAGCCAGCAGGGGGAGGTACATGGCTGTCTTAGGTAGGCTTGTTTACCTGCCTAACCGCCGCAGCGCATGTTCTCCCTCCCTTGTCTCAGGTTCCCGCATCGACAGTTGCCGTGCTCTACATACGCACAGAACACCCTCGAATAGATCTAGTACGTTGCAGGTTATAGACTGGCAGCATAATGTAACAGTCCTCACCGGGTTTCTGCACATCAATGGGGTGAATTATGGAGCAGAGGCCGGACCTTCTCGACGCAGTCTAGCCTCGCCGAACCCCCGTAAAGAGGAAAATGCTTCTCTGATGGGGACGAGGCTAAAAGGCAAAGGCAGATAACCTTGCTAGAGTGGGGAGGAACGTGCGCGCGAGCAGACCTCTCCCAATGTCGTAGCCGGTCGACAGGAGGAAATCACTGCCTAGATGAGAATGCCTGCCGGGAGGGAGCAAAGATGGGGAATTTGGGATCCAACGGACACCCTTACAGAGCAGCAGATGGACAGGCAGCGTGCCATCCGGTCCCAGCCCCTGGCGGGCTCCCACGTTGGCCGTGAGCCCAGGATGATACTCATCGTGCCAACCATCCCCTCCTCGAGTTGAGATGGCCTGAATCGACCTCAACCGCGAGGATGCTCTCGATCGTGTCTCGCGGATGGGAGTTCGATGACGGACGTACGTCGACAAGACACCGAGCCCTGCCAAGGTGCTAGCTGCCATCCCATGACAGGGCCCTCCAATCAAGCCAAGTGCGGGGAGTGGCTGTTGCCGATGTGCCGAGAGCCAAGAGAATCTGACAATCTCTTGGTCTTTGAGCCGCGTTGTGGTGGCACGTCAAGTCACCGACAGCCCTTGCTCGGATGTTCGGCGCTCGTCCAGGCCTCATACATGTTTGCATTACACACATTCCTTGCACAGCACAAGAGTCTAATCGACCGGCCGTGGAGACGAGTGAATAACCTTACAAATGAGCTTAATAGAAGGCCAAAACGACCCATGACTGCTTCTCTCGACCCACATTGGCCCCCTGACGAGCGAAAAAGCAAGCTTAATAATTGGAAAGACGACAAAAGACCTCACTGAGTGTCGTCATGACGATAGTGACACAGTCAGCGGGCTGAGGTAGGGGAAGTGAAGAAAAAAAACTCTGCATCTCGGAGAGAATACGGGCAGGTGTCCATCCAGCCTGGCGCTAACTGGCCAACAGGCTGCCATCTGCGACATCCGCCATGGGCAAGGGCAAGGGCCAGGGCATATGCTGTATGGCCGAAGCCAGCCAGGATGGAGGAGGGGATGGATGGGTCCTTGCAGCAGATTCCATCTTGTCCCGCCTGCGTCTGTCTCCAGACTCCAGGCTCCCTCCACCGGATCCGAGACCATCAGCAGCCACATGACCGCCACGATCCTGGTATCACTCCACTGTTCGCTGACTGGGTATTACAATGACAGGCGCTTCCAGTGGCTGCCAACCCCGTGGGGGGGTGCAGCGTTTCTCAACTCCCAGCAAGATACAACCCTCCCAGCTACAACGCATCTACGCCCGCAGACACATACTTACTCGTGGACACATCTCGGCCCCTTGCCTGTCCATATCCAGGCCATCCAGCTCAGTACCAGCATGGTTGGTTACTCGCTCCCTGTCCAGAGGATTGTGGGAAATCCCCAGAGTTTTGATCCTTTTATTTTTGCGGGGTAAAACATAAACACAACGTCAAAATGTGTGGCCGGTTCAATATCGTCACGAAGGTCGAACATGCCATGCCACACACACAAACTTCCTACGGTCATCTTCGCTAGCTATGCGAGGATGCCTTCGAGATGAATCAGCTTCGGAGCATATTGGCCTTGGCCCATCAGTGCATGCATGCAACGACCCCTAGCCAAAAGGGTACACTGACACGATAGTATTGCTCGCCCGGCTTGGCTGGAAGCAAATTGCCGCCGTGGCGCACTTACTAGCTCGTCATATTACTCACGCTCGGATCAACATCATCATCAACCCTGCTCCACCGATCCCACCCGCCATCCTTCTTCCAGGAAGCGAGTTGGAACCGCTCTAGAAGCCCCTTCCGGGCTTCCATGCTGTGCCATGTACCATGCTATGCCGCTATCTAGAGCTAGTACCGTTTAAGGATCGAGAGAAGCATTATGTACCCGTTCTGTTCCGTCTACAGTTCTGACTCCTTCGGTAGTTAGAACGAAATATGTACACTCTCAGGTAGGCGAATGCAGGAGCCACCTGCATACAACATATCCCACTTCCAGGTACGCAAAGTAAGGGCACGCTCAAATTTTCCTCTACTATTTACACAGTCCCCAAAAGAATGTAATTTCCCTTCTAGATAATGCAGGGAACTTGCCATGCCAGTTCCCCTGCGTCGCCCAAGTGATGCTATCAGGAGACAAAACCACATCACTTTACCTCTTTGCAAGCAACCCGACGGTTGTCATTATAGCCTTCGCTCTTTTGTGTGTGAGCCCCACGCCAAGGCCGGCAAATATTCGACCTTGAAGAGATTCATTGTAGAGTACAAAGAGTTGCCGGGAATTCCCGTCTTCATTATCGTCTTCTATCGAGCTTCTCTCCTGCTTCACCCTCAGAAGGAGGCCGCCAGCCCGGTAACTGCTTTCTTTCGCCGGCAGGGGTAGGACACATGGCGAATATGTTGCGCGGCAGCGGCGTAGTCTTGCTTCACACACACTCATGGCCAGCTCCACACCCGTGCATAAGCAAAGAAGAAGTCTCGAATGATAATTAACTCTTGTACATTGCATGAATCCCTGCTTATTATTCCACAGGTGGTCTCTAGCCGCCCGCTTCATGCCACTATTGTCCGCAAGGGCGGCCTCATTACCATCCTGGGCGCCCTACCCAAACCCTGAACCCTGATGAGTGCCAACCTGGAGACATCTACTTCTCCAGCCCTCCCGTAGCTTCTCCTTGTTCGCTTAACGTTGGGGTCAGTCCCGCCCCCATCTACTCGTAGTATCATCGAGTATGGGTCCTTGGCTACATGCATCCTTCCTACAGATGCAGGTCGAGGGGAAAGGGGTGGGGATTCACTCGCTGTTGAGGCAATCTCGGTCTCGGTTCCTATACAGCCACACAGAACCCCAAAATGGGTTTACTCCAACGGAAGACAACGCGAGTCTTACCGGCATGAGGGGCAAAAAACATTTTAGAAAAAAAGAAGACAAAAGGAAAACGAGCATTCACCACAACCACATTCGACAGATCCACTTGTCTCCAACCAGTATTGCCATACTCCCATATTTGCCATTTTTTCTTGGGGTGGACACTGATCTGTAACCCGCACTTCTCATCTGGCATACACAGATGGGTGTAAAAGGAAAAATCAGGCAAGACAGATGGTCCCCATGGGGCATGATCTCAACACGAATCTCCGATTAGGGAGTGGCCCAACACAGATGGCATGTCATTCGGGGCCAGTCTTTTACTAGGAGTGACTCCGCACCTCAATAATCTTGTATCTCCGCAGATGGTTCGATGTTTTCTCGCTCAGTCATGCGGGGAAAGCCCCCTGCCCATGCTACGGTACGTGAGGAGTCACAATATTTGAAACCACCCCTTGTTGAGATTGATCTTGGGGGGGAATGGATACCTGACTGGGGGCAGTGAGGAGAAGCTGCCCACCAACACCACAGACACATGCAGGCCGCCACTCCCCCAACGAGACTCTCCAGCAATAAACCCACCATATATGTGAACTAGTAAGAGATTATTTTATTCACGCATGTACCGTATCTACGAAAAGATGGGTGGGGTACTCGCATGCATTGAAAGAAATTTGGAGAAGGGGGGGGCGGTTGAGGAAACTGATGGGGGGAAACAGGATGCGCAGGGGGGCTGAAGTTCCCCCAACTCATACCCGGTCCTCCAACCGAGGTTACCAACGATAATTCGCAATCACTGATGACATGCCAATCGACGAATAATATGATTCTTTTCTTATCATTCAACAATTCTTGGAGGCGAACAGAAACCCCTTTTTCTTGCCACTTTGTTCCGCGACCGGAGTGATTCTACAGGAGAGAGTGAGCCCGGACGGACGGAGGTGCTCAAGCATTTCACCTGATGATTCTATCGTTGGCGATGACAACCTCAACCATGTTCATCTACATTTTGGAGGCTTTCTCGGACAAAATAAGGCCGAATGAATGATAAATGAGTACAGCGTGCACCTCGAAGTGTCAGGACTCGACCTCGATCCAGCCTCCCTTCGAACCGCGAATACCAGGCATAAATACCCACAGTATAGCATATTTCGTACACGAAGCGTTCCGATTGCTGCCTCTAGACTTCATAATGTACAACAGCTTTCTAGACAGCTTCAAATTGCTACATAGTGCACCAGCGAGTTGTTGAATATTACTGCTAGGGGTGAAGCAGACGCTATGCATCCATCAGGCAATGGCATCTCGCAGTTATTCGAGTCTTGTATAATCACAGCTATACGAAATGATAATCATGGACAATATACCCATCCTTGGTTTCCCATGGGCGACAACGTTCACAGGGAGGTGTTTCCTGTGGCCAACTGGTAGGTGATCCCGTCAAAGATCAGTTTGTCATGTCTATATGTCGCTCTCCAACACAAGGATAGGATTCAAAGTCCACTAGTGAGTAAGGAAGTTGCCTTGTTCATTTGGAAACAGTAGAAATCGACCTGCTTGCAGTGAAGAGCAAGCTGATCGGCTCCTGGTCTGAGTCCGGTCTTGCACACCAGATCCAACTCTCTTGCGACGCTAGATCGAGACAAGCATACCTCGTACCTTTATTAGACGAACTGAACCTGTTTCTCAGCTTTCGCGTCGTCTCCTGTTCATTGCTGCCGATATGCTTTGAATACCAGCACCCCGATGCTCATGGAGGATTAGGTGTATCGTCATAACGCTGAAATACCGTACAGTCGAAAAACTTTTTAAATAAATACCAAATACAAGGAACATTAAAGGCGTTTTGAATCAATATCCAACCCCATTATCCTCTCGTAGCGCTGATGCTGGACTCTCATCAGAGGTCAAGGGTACATGCGATATAGGCCAAACATGCGAGTATAAGGTATCTATATTACGGCTGTTAGCCTTGATTGACACGGAAGCGCTCGCAGAAGACCTTCGTTCGAAGTTCAATAATACCATATATTATGGCACATTACCATACCAAGACTAATATTATACTCGAGACTCATGATGCGAATATATAGTGAGTATACTCTCACCTATCTGAGAGTCCGTTGGGGGAGTATCATAACGTTTTAACATGTCTACCTTCTTCCTGGGAAATAAGAATAAAAGCTACCAAAAATGGTTGTTACTCCTTTATGTCCAACAATCAGATTCATCTGCACAAATTATTTTTAGGCTCTAAAATCTCTTTATAAAGACCAAAATGCCCTTTTAATAACAATAAATAAGATCAAAATATACCTCATCGGAGACAATTCGGCAACTTGATGAGCACAGAGTGAAGTGTTCATGCCTAGAGCTAGATCGTTGGTTTATGAAAGCTGGCTTAGGGTAGCTAGATATGTACTGCCGTTTCACAACACGGCATGGAAATGAACACGCCAAAGCAGCGTCTTACTCAGTTTTAGCTCTCGAATAGTTTTTTTCCCGCTATTGTTCCTAAATATACTCAATTTTAACAGGACGTATTATCATTTCTGGGTTTTTAAGAAGATGATGGTAATTATCATGAATAGGTAGATCAGTCACTTGTGATATTTTCAGCCACAGCGATTTAGAGAATTGAGGGGCCCTACGCCACAGCATTACCGATAAGCAAATTTGATAAGAAATCTATCAATTGCCCATCTTTTTTTTTCTGCCCATGAGCTAGGACTCGGCGCAGCTTCGCCTTGACCGAATTATCTTCATTGTTGTATAGCCATTCGCCAAGATGCGTCCTCTCACAGAAGAAGAGACCCAGACCCTCTTCAAGAAGCTGGCCGAGTACACCGGCCCTTCTCTGAAAAACCTCATCGCCCCCGTCGACAACTCCCCCAAAGCCGACCGCATCGTCTTCCGCCTGTGCCAGGGCCGTGTCTACGCAGTCCTCCTCTCGATCGCCAACATTGCCACCTCGATCGCCCGCGACAAGCTCCTGTCCCTCGGCACCTGCATAGGGAAGTTCACAAAGTCGGGCAAGTTCCGCATGCACATCACCGCCCTGCCCATCATCGCGCCCTACGCCCGCCATAAGATCTGGATCCGACCCAACGGCGTCATGCCCTTCCTCTACGGCGGCAACGTCGTCAAGGCCCACATCGGTCGCTTCTCCGAGGACTGCCCGGAGCATCAGGGCATCGTCGTCTATAGCATGGACGACGTGCCGCTCGGCTTTGGCGTCACTGCCCGCAGCACTGCTGACTCTCGCCGGTTGGATCCCACTGGTGTCGTGTGCTTCCGACAGGCGGATAACGGAGAGTACCTGCGCGACGAAGACAATCTTTTCGCATCTGGATGAGCGATTCTGCGAGTTAGGAAGCGCCGCTGGAAATATGATTCCCACCACATTGGCACGGCTTGAGCTGAGGGGGCCCACGGCTGCGTAATTCGGGGCATTGAGAAAATTTTGGGAGGAAGAGAACTCAAGTTGCGAGTTCCTCATTCCGAGCGTCTGTGATGCTGCACGCTATTTCACCCTCGCCGACCCTCGAATCAGTTCGTATTATCGAATTTAAAACCGAGCGCTGAACTATTCGCTTCGGTCACCCGGGGTTTTGTCTAAGCAATATTGGAGTTACGGCGCTGGGTAGTTCTATAAAAGCATTCTGTGCATAGGAGGAAAAGAGGAATGATGCACTCTTACTTTTTTGTTTTTGGATCCTATCTTCACAAGACAACCAAATATAAATAGTGAAATTCCATAAGATTTGCCATTTCGCTGGTGTGGTTGTTGAATTGCCATCTGGGGACTGTATCACGTAAACTATTTCACGCCAAGCTGGCCTTCAACACTAAACATGAACAAGATGCTTGGAAGAATCCTGGAGATAAGTTTAAAGAAGATGATTAAAGTATTCTTTTAACAGCTAAGAAACACTTGATCTAGATCTAATCTCGTCTATCTTTATTGGGGAGCACCTGTCTCTCTAATTCCGGAGTCCGTGGCTGAGATGGCCTCTGCTGGACTTGAGGGGTGATTTCATGTACGGTGGTGTCGGAATGGACTCTGAAGATCCGACCTCTCCAGTTTACGGTACCTCCGAGAAACACTGCGGTTACCCAGATCGGCATGGCCATCACTTCCCTGCCAATCCACGCGGGCAGCCATTCTAAGAACCGACGCCTAGTTACTCCGGGGATTCTTCTTCCCTTGGCGAAGAAGGGTGTATTTTCGTCAAAAGTAATCGAGCTGCCGGCGTGAAGGCGGCAAACAATGGCCCAGTCAGCCAGCATCCAGGCTGTGACAAAAGCTAACCAGACAATTGCCATGGCTGACCATGTCTGGGGGATACCAAAGACGTCATGAACCCAGGGGACTGTTGTCGCACCGAAACTGAAGTAGAGACCACAGAGGAGAGACTCGACTCCAGGTTCGACCAAGGTAGCCGCCAGGACGGTGTACTTCCGAGCTCGCAGCCAGCGGATACGTCGGCCAATATAAGCGTCAATAGACATGCCCGACATGGGTTGGACGACGAGGTCTCCCCAGACAATGCCATGCTTGCCATAGCCTTCGATCTTGGTCCTCCATAGCAGCTCTCCAATCGAGTGGTCCTCGCAGATGTTGTGGGAGAAGTAGTCAACACCAGTCAGTCGGCCCTGGTTCTTCGGTATGATGGGGTTCTGGGCCGGGTCGGTTGCCTGATCCAGGTGTGCCTTTCTGAACATGTTGCTCTTGCCCACGACGCAGGGTGCAACACCGACGATGTTGATGGCACCGTAGAACTTGGCATGGGTGGTGGCCATGAACAGCTCATCGAGGCGACCACCACCGTTGAGGCGAAGCTTTGTGAAAAGGCCATCGTTTTCTCTCGAGGGCATGGGGTCCACGCTCGAAGATGACGCCTCGGGAGACAGAAGTGCCTGCTCGACGGGAGACCTCTCACCGGAGTAATCGACAAGATCCACCACGATCGGCAGTTGATGAACAAATTTATAGGGGAGTGCTGAGGCGTCCGCCTTGGAGTAGCCCATAAGCTTGTCAATCATCCGGCCTAGGACACCCGGCGCTGCCCAGACATTGCAGTCCATGATCCATATGACCTCACCCTTTGCTTCTCGATACGCCCTACTGATGTTTCGAATCTTGGGGTTTGGCCCAACCTTGCCCATGTAGTCTGTTGAAGCCGTGTCGGACTCGACCAATACTTCAGCATCAAACCCGGGGAAATCATTCACGACCTGCTTCAGGACCGGATAAGCTGGGTCACTGTGGTTATCAACGCAAAGGCGGATTGAAAGTTTCTCTCTGGGATAGTCTTGGCGGAAAGTAGAAGCAATACATTCGTAGAGCTTAGGTTCCAGACCCTTGACGGGCCGGATGATGGTTACAGACGGTGCATTCTGCCCAAGGCCGGGTGAAACCCCTGGCGGAGGTTCTTTTGCATAGTGCTTGAAGCTGTAAGAGCATGTCAGCTACTGTTGTATGATACAGCAAGAAGGGGGTTGTGGTTACATTGCGCGAATGCCAAGGGACTCAACGAGAACGACGATGCAACTCCATATGAGGCAGACCACAGCAACTGTTTCAATGGCTGCGTTCATCGTTACCGGATGATGACCAGCTATAATTCACGGAAATGGCGGTAGAGCTGAGCGGGGCTGGTCATCATATGAGGGAGAGCAGTGCTTGGGCGGAGAGAGGCTGTATAAATTGCGAACCAATGCTGCCAGAAGCTGTAGGACTGGTGAAAGAATGTTTGGCTAGCAAATATGGCGTGTGCCCTCCGGGATTGATGTTTCCAGGAACGGATGTTGCGGAAGAGGAAGAGGTTGGTGAGGTGATTAGTTCATGCGTGGGACGGATCCTCCTTTGCTATCTGTCCAAAGCAGGGCCTGGAATACACAGTTGATTACGCAGATACAGACAAATTTCTTCCAACGGCGGATATTCGTAGGTGTGGCGGATAGGGGCTCAGGACGGAGGATATGAATCTGGGGAGCGAGGAGAATATAAATGAGCCCAACGGAGATCTAGCGACGTCTAATTGATATCTGAACTTCTCTATGGCTGGACGATAGCATGTTCTAGAGCGGCAAAACCACCAACCACAGCACGGTGCCTGGCATTCAGGGGGTCCAATCACCTGCTGTGTTGGGCCTGTGGACAGCGCAGCCAGGGGCCATCCGCCTCCCTTCAGTGAGCCAGCGACTGACATAAAACATGGCGCACTAGAGCCTTTTTCACGTAAGGTAGGGACTTAATTTTCTTATCAATAATACCAAACATAATAATAAGAAAATAACAAATTATTCTACGATATTTATTGTTTTGATATTGTGTTCAAATTCAACGCTGGAGGTTCTGGGCGTGCCATGTTTTATGTCAGTCGCTTGCGGGCCTCAAATCTGTGCGACGGAGCGATCCCCACTTGGGACTGGTACGTACCGCAAGCTAAATAAGCGCGGGAAAAATTCGAAAGCTCCAAGTTTTCTTCCTCCATCATCAATCTGCTTTGCGCTCACACAAACAGAGCTACACAGAGAGGCCTTGAGAGCGTCGTCGTGTTCATCCATTGACGAGCTCACGCAGAGAAAGCCATGAGCTGATACTGCCGAGGCCCTCACTACATCCAGGTAAGGCACTTTTATTATTCTTTCCGTCATCTTGCCAGATGACTCTTCCCTCCATGCCAAGGCAGCAAAGCATGCTGCTCAAGGCCGTCCTGCTGTTATGATGACACTTCGTAACGGTGCTAAGAGGAAACACCATTCACTTGGTCCTCAATGCTTGCCCAAAATTATAGACTACAACGGTATCTGATACCGCAGGAATTTTTCTTTTCTTATCAACGACTCCCCAGAAACCTGATTTGGAGCACTACAGCTAACCTCGGGTCTTTAAGGTCAAGATGACTCAGATGCAGAATGGCTGAAACCTCCAGTCCGAAACCTGCCATGGCCAGTGCCAACAATAATCTAGCGACGAAGCGTCAGCTTCACGAGATCTATGCCCTCCCGGCCCCGATCAAGACATTTCCACTTCCCTCGTTTTATCCGAGCAATCCACTCTCCTTCATCCAACTCGCATATGCCTGGGTTGGCCAGATCCTGTCCCCACCACCTGCCGAGCCCAGTATTATTCACCAGGGCACCTGGTCCGTAGCGACCACATCTGTTCACATCAAAGATGCGCGGTCTATGCGGGCGCTATGGGAGCAAGGATTTTACGGGAAAGGCAGTCTCAGTAGAAGTGAGCCTAATTGGCTGAGGCGAGAAGAAGTTCGTAGAGGCCTACAGGAAGGCCACGTGAGTGAAATTCATACTGTCGAGCGACGCGAGGAGCGAATTCGCGCCAAGTGGGAGCGAGCCAGGCTTGAGCAGGAAATCATCCGTCAGACACGCGAAAGAGAGGCAAGGCAAGCTGAAAGACGTCGTGCCGTTGAGGATGCGGACATCGCTCCAAAAGCACATATTCCCGCAGAACCTCTGGCACCAGTCGGTCCGGCTGAGATTCTTGCTCTTCCCAACTCGGCCGCGAGCTTGCCAAGCAACCTGGTCAACGGGTTCGTCAAGGACGGGCCATCGCATGGTGAAAGTTCCGATGATTATTCCAAGACAAATGGTACATTAGACTCAAGTCTGGAATCTAGTGATGATACCTCGTCGACCGAAGCGCCGAATTCCACACCAGTCATTCCGGGTCTCCATCATTTGAAGCGCCAAAAGAGCGTACGGTTTTCACCTACAGTAGCATCTACAACGTTCGACCATGCCGACCCTCCAAGTCCGGGACACTCACCTAATTCCAAACAAAATGAGTCTCTGGCTCTTGGATCCCGGGCCGGTGCTGGTGTCCTGGTCAACAAGGAGCACCTTCAACTCATGCCAGAGGAAGCATTGTGGCTCAACTTTGCTCTAGGTGTTCTCGTTGTGAACGATGCTCGATCTGGCAATCCATTGTCGACCCGAGAGCTTCTCAACCTGTTCCGCCAGCACTCCGTCTTCCCGCCCTTGACTGGGCCTGATGACCCGTCTCCATTACCGGATGACGATTTCCTTCTACATTATGTTGTGTACCATCATTTTCGCTCACTGGGCTGGGTACCCCGTGCTGGCATTAAGTTTGGTGTTGATTGGCTCCTTTACAATAAGGGGCCTGTATTTGATCACGCAGAGTTTGGGTTGCTGGTCATACCCTCGTACTCGGATCCCTGGTGGCAGTCATCAGGGAAGCGCAAGCCACAGAAGACGTGGCAGTGGTTTCATAGCATCCTTCGGGTTCTGTCGCATGTCATGAAGAGCATGGTACTTGTTTACGTGGACGTACCCCCACCTCACAAGTTCGAACAGGCTCTTGAATCAGGCTTGGCAGATGCCTTGAGATTGTACAAGGTCCGAGAGATAATGGTGAAGCGGTGGTCCAGTAACCGCAACCGGTAGCTGTTCTACGTTACAATCGTTTGGAAGACTCAGCCAGGTGGTTATCACTGAACAAACTGGAGGAGTCGTGTATAGTATATAGTCAGTCGTGGAGGAAGACTCCCCAGAGACGGCACCTCGTGTGAGGTATCGCCTTCACTTGATGAGGAAGTACACTTGTAAAACGCATGAAATAATGGATACCCATGAATACAATGTATGATCACATGAACACATTTTCCCCATCACCGTGCATTGACGTACTGTAGAAATGGAGGGGTTTTGGTGTGTCGGGTGAGCGGGTGGTGCAGGAGAGAGTGAAGATGTGGCGGGGGAGAAAACAGGGCAAGCGAGCGCATCTCCATTGGGCCAAAACCACGCGAGTCTCCATCGCTCATGGAGACGGCTGCATGAGAACGGACAGACTAACAGCAACCTCTGACCACACTGAGCCGAGGTTTCGGGACCGCGGCTACCCCATTGCTCGACTCTTTCTTTCCCTTTGTTCTAACATGTGTATTATATCTACCGAATACTTATTTCTATCGCTACCGGCTTGCTCCTGAAAAACCTTTGCGACTCCCGCAGAAAAGGTGGTAGGCCCATCGCCATGCGCGTCGCAACCCGCAGACTTAGTTGGCTACACCCCAGACCAGCCGCAGCATGTGTTGCGCAGAGTCATCGCGTGTTTTCAAGACCATCAATTGCAGCGGTAGACGCGGTTGCCTTTCAGCCTTGCGCCCGTTTCCATAACTCTGGATCTAGACCCAATAGATCTACCTCCGGATCGTCTCCGGAGCACCAGGAGGACGCGGTCAAGAAGGAGGAGGCCGGCTCTCTCGAGGCTGATGCGCAGCCACCGTCTCCTCGCTATAAATGGCGGGGGCGTCAGCTAGACATCCCCAGGCTTGCGCGGAGTCTGCCCATGCATGTGGACGCCCAGAACGGCGAGGCGCTCCAGGTCTCGTGGCACGACAATAGCCTGTATGTCGTAGACGAGAGCGAGAAGGGGTATGAGTTCGAGGCCACGCAGCTGCGGGATGGGTGCCAGTGCCCCAGGTGCGTCGATCCGAGTTCCGGCCAGAAGTCGTTCGCCACTTCACAGGTGCCTACCTGGATCAAGATACAGCATGTCGAGCAGACGGACGTCGGTGTTGTCGTCAGTACCTTTGGGGATCTCTCCCACAGTACCGAAGACAGCCATGTAATCACCCTCACTTGGGAGTGGATTCGGAACCACTTCTCCCGCGGCACGGAGCCCATTAATCCCAGAATGTTCCAGCTCCAGCGTCGCTTCGGCCTTGAGCACTGGGACGCTGATATCATCTCGAGAAAGGTCCGCAAGATCGATTACCACGAGTACATGAAGGGTGAGGACGCCTTCTGGGACGTCGTCCAGGATCTCGTCCGCCTGGGCATCGTCTTCCTCAAGAACGTGCCCCGCGACGAGAACTCCATTGTCGAGATCACGACCCGCATGGCAAACATCCGCGAGACCTTCTACGGCCGCACCTTTGACGTCCGGGCCAAGCCGAACGCAGAGAACGTCGCCTACACGAGCGGCTACCTCGGCCTGCACCAGGACCTCCTCTATCTCCAACCGCCTCCCAAGATCCAGGTCCTGCACTGCATGGATAACTCCTGCAGCGGCGGCGAGTCTCTGTTCAGCGACGCGGACCGCGTCGGCCGCATGATGTGGGCGCTCCGCGACCAGGCGCCCATCAAGAACCTCACCAAGACCAACGTCCTGTACGGCTACGAGAAGTACGGCCACCGGTACATGCGCGCCCGCCAGGTCCTGAACGCCAACACGTCCTCGACCCAGATCTACGGCGGCGTCTACTGGAGCCCGCCCTTCCAGAAGCCGTTCCGCGGAGCCCGGGACCTGAGCCGCTGGATCGAGGGCGCGCAGATCTTCGAGGCCCTGGTCAACGAGGAGTCGGCCATGTACGAGACCAAGATGGAGCCGGGGGAGGCCGTCTTCTTCGACAACATGCGCGTGCTGCATGGCCGCAAGGCGTTTGACGCCGCGGGCGGCGGCAGCCGATGGCTCCGCGGGGCGTACATCTCGCCCGAGGACTTCATCAGCAGGGCGAGCTACGCGCCCGAGACGCATGCGCAGCCGCTCTGGGCCCGCCGTGCGTTGTGGAATCCCGGCGAGACGGAGGCCGAGCTGGTGGCCACGGACTGGTACACGCGGTTGTTGGATAGGCTCCGCAGGATACAGACGGAAAGCCGGGCAGAAGAGCTCAGGCTGGTTGAAAGAGCGAGGTCGCGGTTGCAGGAGCAAGGTCCTTCTTTCAAATGAGATAGATGGCTGTACTGTCAGAGAAAATCAACACAGACTAGTGATTGGAATAGATAGAGCGCTTGTTCATAATCTCATTTCAATTTGTTCTACTATTTTTCAGTACCAAGTTACACCTCCATACGAGGCCTTTTTTGTAGATACTGGACAGACAGAACCTTCCAGCTCATGAAGAGCATCTTTTGATATCGCACACTTAATTCGTTTCCTTGCAATCCCTTTTGAAAGCCACCATTTAGCTTCCTTGCTCATAGAAGACGACCCAAGTGGTGGGTGAACGAATTTCTCGAACTACCACTTCTTGGCTTCAACTCCATCAGGGGGTAGAGTCTCGACCTTGCGTGCCTTCACATCATTCCAGTCAGTGCTCAGACTGGTGCCGTTGCTTTCCGTGAAACTCTTCATCATCGCCCGCTGCTGCTCGGGGTTAGCGTTCTTGTACAGCTTCTTGAAGAAGATGTTGACGTCCCCCTCCTCCTCATCCGAGTCGACGCCCTCAATGTTGTCCCAGTTCTTGGGGCCGCTCTTGGAAGACGTGGGGTATGATGGCCCGCTTGGGGCAGGTGCCTTCTCGGCCTTCTTTTCTTCGACCGGGGCTGGTGCTGGTGCTGGGGCTTCGGCCTTCTTCTCCTCAGCTGCTTCCTCGTCGGCCTCGTCCATGGCCTTCTTGCGTGATTCCTTAAGGTGGTCGAGACTACATGTTTCGTAGATCAGTATGACGAAAAGGGAGAGATGGTACAGAGCAAACTTACATTTCCTTCTCGCGAGCCTCGGCCATCTTCTCTTCCGCTGAGGGCTCGTCGTCGCTGCCCTCACCCTTGAGCTGAGGCCATTTGCCGGGTGACTTCTTCTTCAAGCTGAGCTCGACCTTGCTGGGGGTGACGGTGTACTTGGAAGCGGCCGTGTCGATCTCGCCCCAGAGATTGAGCTTGAAGGCCTTCTCATCTCCACTGGGGTAGATGATGGGGTCAAGACGGACCGATTTTGGAAGGAACTCGACTTCGAGCTTCTCCTTGTTGACCCCCTTGGAGAATATGGTGACAGACATGGTTGAGTCGTTTTGGAAGTCTTGGAGGCGCACGGGCGTGTTGGTCGGAACCTGGGGCTTCGCCACGGCGGGGGCAGCGACGGATGATCCAGCGGCCTTGGAATCGGCCTTCTTCTTCTCAATCCCGCCCAGCTTGGCGAGGTCCTTCTTGGGCGGCTGCAGAGCCGCCGTGGCGATCCTGGCGGGGTCATCCTCCGGCAGCTTCTCGAGGCGAGATATCGCCTGGATGCGGAACGTGCTGGCCCGGCGCCACTGCTTGACCGACTCCCCGGCCGCCTTGGTCGCCTCGGCGAGGGAGCCGGAGCTGGACTGGTTGAGCTCGTCCTTGGAGATCTCGTCCTTGACCTGCTGGGCGGTCACGGTCCACCGCCCGCTCCCGTCCTTGAGGTCCTTGACGGGATCCTCCTTCTCCACGGCCGACTTTCCCTTAGCGAGGCGCATGGAGTAGACGCAGCAGCAGTCGGCGTTGGCGAACTCGCCCAGGCGGAAGTAGGCGACGGCGCGGCGGTAGTGGGCCTCGATCATGAGGTCGCGCTTGTTGCGCTGGTACGCCGAGTGCCAGGCGAGGTCGGCGTCCTCGAGGGCCTCGCGGAAGCGCGAGACGGCGACGAGGGCCTTGGAGCGGCCGATGAGCCAGCCCGGGTTGGTGGACTGCTCAAGCGCCGTGGAGAGCTTGGTGATGGCTTCATCCCAGGCTTTGTTTTCGACAGCAGCGATGCCCTGCTGGGCGAGCGTGATGTGGGACATGTTGGGCAGGCCCAAACTTCTCGAAGTGATGAGCCTTGGAACTGGGGAATATTATGAGAGGAAGAATGAAATGATCGAAGGTGGAGGAGAGGAAACCTCAAGCAGCCAGAGGGCTTGGGTAGGAGTGAGTTGGGTTGATGGCGGGGTGAGGCTGAGAGAGTGGCTTACGGAGGCTGCCTAACAGGCTGGGCTGGGATTGTTCCTTGTGGAGGGGCAGTAAAAACTCGCCACCTGAGTGGTCAAGTCGAAGCAAAGCTGGCCCAACAAGCAACAAAGGATCCGGATGGAAATTGGCCAACGTAAAAGTCGCTCTATGCAGGGCGATTGCTTAATTATGCTTTCCTGTTCAAGATGACTGGGCAGTTCTTCATTTGATCACGGTAAGGAGCTATGCAGGCAACTTGCTTCATTTTAGAGTGCCTGCAAGCTTCGCATCCCACTGAAGGTAGACTACGGCACAAGACCAGCAAGACTGTAACACTTAAGCTTTGATTAATTATTTCATATGGTTATTTCTAAATTACAAACGCTCGCTACTCGATTTTCTCGTTCGGGTATCTTTTCGCAAACATACCCAAGGCCTTGATGGTGAATGTGAACTTGTAGTTGGGGTACGAGATCATGCACGACTTGTTAAAGACACCCTCAATAGCCTCTTGTTTCCACTCGCCATTAGACTGCTGACGATCCATGATGAGTTTGATGCCCTTCTTGAGAGGCTCCACATGTGGATAGTCGGCTTCCATCAGGCCGATCAAAGCCCAGGCTGTCATGACCACTTGCGACCCAGAAGGATGCTCATGCCATTCCATGGTCTCGCAAGCCTGCATCTTGGTTAATTGTTTGTAGGAAATGACGGCGGAACGGGTTCACATACCTTGTAGCTTTCTGACCAACCTCCATCTTCTCGCTGCTTGGATAGCAGAAACTCGCAACCTTTCTTGGATAAAATGCTGTTTTCATGGGTCTCCCCGACGCTTGCAAGACTCTCCAGGGCGAACATGGTTGCATACGTGAAGCAAATGCCCCAACTGCCGTACCAAGAGCCGTCAGGACGCTGGTTCGATTTGACCCAGTCTGTTGCTCGCTTGATGAACTTCTCAATCTCATCGCCACGGTAGTCTGGCCAATGCTTGTGAAAGAGGGAGAGCGCCGTCACGCACGCCGTGGTGCACTCAGGGTAGTCGTACTCGACCATGATGTTGCCAAACACTTCGGCGGCGTTCAGCATCTCCATGTACGTTCCGCCGCGTCGCCGCTCGTAGGAAGACAGCCCGCCGGTGTCCTGATTCTGGTACAACAGCAACGTGTCGATGGCGTCAAATATACGTTGATCCTCCAGTACCTCTGGGAACCCGCCCACCTTTTGGAGAAGAATGATGGATTTCAAGGCCTCGGAGATACAGTCACTGACACCATAGCCCTGGTCTTTGTTACTGAAAGGCCAGCCGCCCTTTCGTTGCTGTCGGTAGCACTTCTCAGTGTCCGCGCAATCCTCGCGGATCTGCTGTCTCTCCAAGTAATGAAGGGCCTTGAGGAGCATGGGACGGTATCTTTCATCATTTTGGAAGCCCCCCTCGAAGATAGCCTGGATCAAGAACGCCGTGTCCCAGCATTGGACGCCATTCGTTCCGTTACAGAGCATTCCCTCGTCTTTCATCCAGAGGTATTCCGGGAAACGCTCGATATGGCGCTTCACGGTAAATGCGTCAGGCCCGTCACGGATGTAGCATACTACTGTGTTCATTGGGGCATTGACTGGGGCCAGAGCTGCATAGCCAGTATTCGCATCCTCCATGTCGACGAGCTCGCTGACCCAGGCCTCGGCCTTTTCTTTAATGAAGTTGGTTCGTAGATATGGATTCCAGACATTGACCAGTAACCAATTTACCGAGTTCAAGAGCCAGGATTTGGGGTGATAATTGTCACCGGGCGCAATGCTGTTTCTGTGACTTGCCCAATTAATCTCAGCGTGTGGTTGGACGAAGAGCTCCTCCCTCAAGCCACGAATCACGTCGTCCTCCTCACAGCTCCATTTTTTCGAGTAAATGTACCCCATCGGCAGGAAAACCTGGCGGATGTGAATCCACCACCTCCAGGGAGCAATGGGCACCCAGTCCGGGAGGAGCCAGATCTCAGGGGGTACAGGATTGACGAGGTCCCAGGGGACGACTCCCAGTACCGCCATCCAGAATTTCGCCCAGTGTGGTCCGTAGACAGCTCCCCCAAGCTTGTGTAGGGTTCCTCGGGCCTTGACCATTACAGGATCCTCAGGGTCGACACCAACAAGTCGGAGGACGATATAGTTCAGAGTGGTACCGAAGACGGTACTCTCCCCCTCAATATGTAGACCCCATCCACCATCATCGGGGTGCGCTCGTGCAGAAAGGTAGTTCTTGATCTCGGTCGCGTACGCGGATGGAATTGGCGTTTTGGTGACATACCAGGCGATGACAATGCCTGGCAGCAAGAACATCGGGCCGCCATATTCACAGCCCCAGTGGCCAGATGGAAGCTGGAGCTTCTCGAAGAATGTGAGGCCGTTCTCTGCAGATTCTTTGGGCGTAGCGGCCGTGGGAAGATCAGGGAGGCCCTAGAGCAAAGAGAATATGATTAGTCCAATAACTCCCGAGACTTCGGTGGGTAGCATATATGTACCAAAGGCAGATTGAGGTAGTACTTCTCAGCGTAGCTCTGGGGCCATTCGATAGCAGCTTTCTCGTCCTCCAGGTAATGCCAAGTATGGCGGCTGTCGTCGTCCTTCAACCTCCATCTTGTAACGTCGGTCTTAGCTTCGAGCTTGGGCCGCTTTGGAGGGGCGTGCTGGTCGTCGGCACCGCGCTTTCGCAGAAGAGAAGCTTCCTCCTCCCGTCCGGTAGCTTTCGTCATGGTCGTCAGGGCTAGGGTTGTAAGGGAGAAAGCAATTGGAACATGAAGAGGAGGCAAAGGCGAGACTGGCGTGGCGGTCTGGTGAACAATTAAGTAGGTACGCAAGATCAACCACATCCTAGCTGGGTGCTCTGTAAATTACCCACCCACTTCCTGCTGCACGCCCGGAGAAAAACCCACCACTCCACCCCGGATCCGGCCCCCTCCGAGCGCTGCCCAGAACCTGCCCTTGCCGTAGTGCCCAGTGCCCACCAGTGCTACCCTTCATTGTCGAAATCTACACGATTACGACGGCATCTCCAATTTGGGACTGCTATTTGTTGCAACCCCTGAAATGAATGGAAATGATCGGTACAAGAGGGATCTGATTGGTTGCTTCAGCGCGCAAATCTTTTTCCTTTTTCTTTTTCTTTTGGTCATTTGCTTTTTGACGTTGCTGTCTCCCCTCCCATTGACAAGCCAAACAGACGCTATGGCATCTATCACAAATTGGACAGACAGTCAAAATATCAATACCTTGGCGTTCTAACTTTCTGACTGCAGCTGCGAAATTTTTGGTACAAACCTTTTATTAAACTCTCGGGATGGCTCTTATTGTTTATATATATATACCTGGGTACCTAGGTAGTTGATATGCCACATGTGGTCCCTAAATGTTTCCTTTTAAGTTAACCCAGCTTTTTTCCTCCCCACCTCATATACCTGCTAGCAGGTATTTTGAGAAGAAGAAAGAAAAGGAAAGAAAAGAGTCTAGTAGACAAAAAGAACATTCATTGGTTGTATAGCATGATCTTCATGATGCTGAGCTAAAGGGCAAAAAGAAGAATCAGTGGAGTTTGTGTGGATCGAACACACGACCTTCAGATGTCATGGGACTGAAGTCGAACTTCAGTCTGACGCTCTCCCAACTGAGCTAAAACTCCAGCTTGATGATTAGGGGTCAATCTATCCATCTAGAGATCCTTCCGTGCGAAGGGATCACCAACGATGTTTCCACACCAATTATCGCATCGTGCCAATTCTAGATCTCTGCCACTGTCTCGATCTTACAGAGACAGATACCTTGCTCTCCCTGCTGCCACCAGCTGCTTTAGGAAACCGGCAACCAAGGGCTCTATATGTGATTCTTGCCTCAGGTAGTAGGCTCAATACTGGTGGATGTAGGGAGGCACTTCAATCGGCCGAATTGCTGGGAGGAATCTCAGGAGCTCCAGACCCTCAAATTTCCTGTAATTGGGTCCGACAAACCTCGGATGCGGCAGACTTGGTAAAGGCAAACCGATGGTGTTCTTCAAGAGGATTATTGAGTCGACCCTACAGCCTTACTCCTTGAGACAAAGACTGCGAGATGGGGCCATTTGAGTCCTGACCATTCGTTGAGAACAAACCTTCTCTCGTACACCACGCCGTTTCTGAGAGATCTTGCTTCGCTCGTGAGCGTGACGCTTCATCGTTCCCATATTCATCCTGACTTGCCAAAATTCACACAATGGTGTCAATCGGTGACATGGCATTACCAACCAAACTCGTACCTTCCCGACTTTGCGATTACTGCCAACCACGCTACACCCCAACAGCGGCCACAACCTGAGTGCAACTCACTGAGCAGAATGCCTTCTTTACTATAGCTAAATTGCCAAATGGGTGGTTAAGATGACGGAGAGTTGTGTCTACCAAACTTGAGGAGCTTTAGTAAAAACGATTTTGAGGCCCCTTTCAGCCGATTAGCTGAAAAGAAGGCAGTAGTACCTTGGAGAGATATCGGTCTATACATGTGTAGGTACCTCGGGGTTCGGGGAAAGTGCATCCCGCAATTGGCCTGGATGTCTCCTTCCCCTAAAAGACTGATTACAAGCGCCACCTACTTCTCGCTCTTCCAACCCTCATCACTAGTTGTCATAATTTCGCATCCCAAAGCCTTATCCGTATAGATGCCGCAAAGGCGGGCAGTCGTTGCGGGCAGGACCTTCCCTGGGACTGGCCTTGCTCCGAATCCCGGCAGTCTTATTGCACAAATCGAAAGCATCTTTGAATCTATTGTAGAAAGCATCATCAGGAGAGAAGAGTTGGTTATCAACTTCATATGCGACCCTCGACGTGGCACCGGAGAACCTCGCTAGGAGCGACTCTGCTTTCCAGGTCGGAGCCAGAAGGAAGCAACTAAATTTAGTATGACGCCCCAATCCCATTGATGCGTACTGGATCTCACAATTTTCAGCGAGAGTTCTACTCATCCTCCAACTTTCTCATGATGCGTTAGTTTCCAATGAAATTTTAACCAAGAGGTTCGCTCCGTCATCCACACCAGTCGCTTGCGCCTCTAATCCATCGCAAGACACATTTTCTACCAGAACCAGGAGTTGTTTGGCACACAAGCTCGGGTCGATGAGCTTGTGGACTGTTTAGCCTTGACTCTTGGTATTGGTCGTGAAGATTTGAATATTGTAATATGCTACAATTCTTCACTCGATTTAGGAAGTCACTGACCGGAACAGGTCGCTACCTCAAAAGGTCTTGTGGCTGGACAAGCGACAGTTCACTTGAAAGATGGTACTTCGATTGATGCGTCATACAATCGCCTTGTAAGCGTCCACTGAGGGAATCGAATACCCTAGGAATGATCCTGATCAGCTTCAATAGGGATCATCAATTCCATTGTCAACCACGATAGCTAGTGTCAACACTTCAAACATCAAGTGGATACTAGTAATAGAGAAGGACGTAGGTTGAAATCACATGTATATCTACGCTGTATCTTTCTAACTATTACCAGGCCGTGTTTAGATCTCTCGTGTCCACGCAATTCTGGCGAACATCGGCGGCTGGGCTTGGCCTTCTCGTCACGGTAGAGGTGCCAGTCTCGCAAATTGAGAGACAGCGCTAATTAGGATCACAGGGCAAGGGATACCCAGATTTGTTGACTTGGTCATTTCTGCATATCGTTCAGAGGAATAACCCGAATGTTCCAATTTTAGTCCTCGTCGATTACGATCCTGACGGGGTCAACATTTTGAGGTGCTATCGATGGGGGCTTTCTCGACTACCGTCACCGACATATCTTAAAGCGCACTGGATCGGGATCCAGACGAGACATGTCCTCGGGTTCCGTAATTCACAGCCGGTACAATCAGCTCTTGAACGGATAACTCATCAGGAACAAGCATATTCTGCTAGAGGTGGTGATTCTGCAGGCGACTCGATTTCATCCACCTCCTGCAGGGAACCCAGTGCCCAACTCTCGGTCAGAGATCGACAACTGGCACGCGGAACACTCAGAAGGATACAAACAACTATTACGACCGAAGAATCAAGCCAGGAAGTTGCTGAAATGATGTATGAACTCCAAAAAATGCTGATGTTGGGGGTCAAGGCCGAAATTCAGTGGCTCGATGACGGGGGGGATCTCACAAGATGGCTGGAACGAGAGATCATCCTTTGCCTCGGACCGGAATGAAGAGAGGCAATGTTTTCTACTAGATGAGACCCGTAATGATGGTGAATTTCAACAATATACGATTCGGTCGAAATGATAGACCATGAATCCTGCGGAAAGAGTAAATCTGCATACAGTGCGAAGAATGCGGGGTAGTTTGCCCACACAGTCCCCTCATCATCACCCACCAAAAAGTAAAATTTCATCAATACGCCAAAGAAGGCTCTCATCAACATTCGCAGCGATGGCCCCCCAACTTTCGGAAGATGAGATCGATGATCTCATCTATTTCGCGCGAACTGGAGAAACTGGAGATCTTTTTGAGACCGTCGCGAGCTTGGCTGAGCGCGAGAAGGCTACTTCTGCCGAGATCCTGATTGCAGCAAAGGACGAGAGCAACAAATCCACAACGTTGCACATGGCAACAGGAAACGGTCATTTAGGTGGGTTGGGGCACGAAAGCGGCAACAGCAACGGATTAGCTCTTCACGACAGGCCAACTTACTGACTGTGATATCAGAGACGGTGCGCAAGCTTGTTGAGTCATTTGAGGGAAGGCCCAAGGAGGAGAGACAGGCTTTTCTGGATGAGCCCAACGAGCACGGGAATACTGGCCTGCATTGGGCAGCGCTGGGCGGCCACATCGACACAGTCAAGTACCTCGTCGAGCAAGGCGCTTCGCCTGCCCTGGCCAACGAGCGTAACTACGTGCCTCTGGATCTGGCCTACTTCAACCAGCACGAGGATATCGCCAACTACTTCCTCTCGTTCCTGCCAAGCCTTGAAAGCAAGAATGAGGACTCTGGATTGAGTGGGGCGGTCGAGAAGGTTGACCTAGAAGAGAGTGAGAAAGCGAAGGACTCATGATGAGCATGACGGATGCCAAGAGGGCGCGTTGTGATGTTTGAATGGCGCATGCCATTCATGAAGCATAGGCCGTGAGATTGGGTATAGAAGTTCGCCTGGAAAAACTGAGTTGCCAAGACGACCGTGGAGTTTGGGGTTTGCTGTTTTCTATTCATATCTGTAGATGGATGGATATATCGTTTTCATGTCAATTTTGCACATTTCCTGGGGAAAACTGTCCCAAAAACACTATAACTGAGCCCTTGTCTTCAGAGTTTCAGAACGAATGGTGGAAGCTGCCAGTTGCGTCAACTGTGAGGTGGCTGCTTTCCAGCGAAGTGGAAATCGTCGTTTGGTTCTGCACCAACGGGCTTGCAGCATAATCTGGCGTTGCAAAGGAAGTGAACTGACGCCTTGGAAGTCAACGCCATTTGCTTCAAGACCAGAGATAAGGCTTATGAGACTCTCAAGTTATTCAGAAAGGTGTTCATGACTATTCGTGATGGACGAACAGGGAGGGTGGATTAGAATGCCTGGTCCAGATTGAGTAGTCCTTGGCATCGTTTATGTCTTGTTAGACTTGTTCATAATATTCGCGCCGTATACTGCCACCAAACCGCCTTAGATGAAATCTGCGTTGTCGATGGGAAGAGTTGAAATGACTTTTACCTATGTTCCGCCCACCGAAGATCGTGCAAGCATGGTGAACCCTGAATCATTGGGCTGACTCCTGGAGATTCCCGACAATGGAATGTGGTGTTTTATCGAGTTCATTTGACAGCCTGGCTGCCAGGTCCCCGGTTGTGTGATGCTATCACCTTATGACATTTATCGCTTTGGATATAGCTTGCGTATACTGTACCTCGTCTCATCTCGGTAAAAACGCCTCTGGAGATTTCCAGGGACTGTGGATTCAAGCTCGCTATTATTGCTTCCTTCCATGCTATGATGGCATTGGAAATCAGGTAATCGTGGACTTCAGTACCAGAAAGATGACCGGTTTTGTCTGAGAGGTCCTTGACTGAGAGGGATTCTCCTCCTCCTCTCTCTGTCTCAGTGAGATTAGAGGTTTCGATCACCAAATTTTCCAAAAAGAGACGAAAAAAAGGATACGCTTTGAAAGCTTGCTTAAAACCCCAGCTGTTGCGAGTGATGCTCTTTTGACTGCGATGCGTAAACCGTGTGCGTTTTGATTTAGCGAGAACACTACCTGCCACTTCTCACTCAAGCTCTCGCCTCGTCACTTTGCTACTTCTTCCTTGGCTTAATTTGACATCATATCAAGATGAACGGATGGGTCCGTTCGTCGGCAGTCTGCGCTACAGATAGGGAATGGTGCCGGGTTGCATCTGCCCTTGTCGGCTGGGTGCCCTTGTCAATGGGGATTCTACCGGTAGTTAGGTCCATATTTTAGGGAGTATGTATGCGGGGATAAAAATTCCAATCCAAACTGGTTTGGCCTTGTTCCAAAACAGCTGTTTCTTGCCGTGGTCTCGCTCGCGTGGGTGCCGGAAACACGGTGGGTCACCTGCCTGGGGAGCGATTTCGGCCCCTGCCTAAGAAAAAAACCATCAACTCCTCACCCTGGAAGACCCACCACTGATCAGAGTCACTGCTGGTTAAGGGCACTCCAAGGGCGCTTTCCAGCTTTTTCTTCGACGTCACCGCCAGCAATCCTCCCTCCACCGAGTCAATTGGCCTGAGAAGAACCCGCGGCCATGCTGTCTTCCGCCCCCATGGCTATGCGCGCCGCCGCCCGCCGAGCTGTTCGATCGTCGCCGTCAATCACGACTGCTCCGAGCTCGAACCGCTGCGTCGTCGGCCTCACCAACGTCCGATCCCTCTCATCTGCCCGGTCTGCGCGCCCAATCGTCCATCGAGCTGTGTCTGGCATTGCTAGCCAGCAGCGACGAGGCATTGCTGCCACCACAAACCCCAACCCCCCTCTTGGGAAAAAGAATGCCTCGAACGACGTCCCGTCCCGCATTGGTCTGATTGGAGCCCGAGGATACACTGGTCAAGCTTTGGTCGAGCTCCTCAATAACCATCCCTATATGGATCTCCGACATGTGTCTTCACGAGAGCTTGCCGGCCAGGAGCTCCAGGGATATTCGAAGCGCAAGATCACCTACGAAAACCTCGACGCTGAGGCGGTGCTACAATTGGACAGCGAGGTAGACTGTTGGATCATGGCATTGCCTAACGGTAAACAATGATTTGAAGTCTTATTTAGCTTCTTCTCTGACTTTTTACTGCCAGGTGTCTGCAAACCCTTTGTCGATATTCTTAACCAGGGCGAGAAGAAGAGTCTCATTGTAGACTTGTCGGCAGACTATCGTTTTGATGATTCTTGGACGTAAGTGGCTTCCCCCTGAATTCCCTCTCTACAAAGACAAGCAGTGTAGCTCACAAAGGTAATAGCTATGGACTTCCCGAGCTGAAAAAAAGATCCGACATCTGCCAGAGCTCCAGAATTTCGGTAGGTTAAACCTTGTGTCTTCTCGAAGCTGGAGAAGAAAGCTAATTTCTCCACAGAACCCGGGATGTTACAGTACAGGTAGCCAACTTGGTATAGGGGCATTGCTTGATCATATCGACAGGAATAAAACGATCAATGGTAAGTCTTGCCCTCCTAAGCTCGTTGCGAGACGTTCGGCCCCACTTCAAGGGAGGGTTGGAGCCACGGGCACTTGGAAACTCCATCGGCGCCACCAAACGAGCTGTCGCGAATACAACAGGAAAGTTGTTTTGCATGCCGGATGAAATGGCACTGGCGGAGGAGCCCGGTCATAGTTGCCTGGTCCCGAGGCCCCTACGTATCCCCACTATTTCCCAAACTTATGCCTATCGTCGTATCATCTCTTTATTCAGCTTGTTAGAATAAAGTCGACTAACTCAGACCAGTATTTGGAGTGAGCGGCTATTCAGGGGCTGGCACCAAGCCCTCGGTATGTCTTCAGCGCCCTCTCTTTAATTATAGATAGATTGACTAATTATTTGTATAGCCGAAGAATGATGTCAAGCTGCTTCATGACAATCTGATTGCCTACTCTCTTACTGGACACATCCATGAGAGAGAAGTGGCTCATAGTCTTGGTCTTGGGCAAGGCGAAGTTGCGCTGATGCCACATGTCTCTTCTTGGTTCCGGTCAGCTACCTGCCCTGAGCATCTGGGTTCTATGTGTCTAGGCACCTTTGCTAACCAGCTATCTGTAGTGGCATCCATCTGACTATTAGCATCCCTCTTAAAGAGGTAATGGATTCTCGAACAATCCGCCAAATTTACCAAGACCGATATGCTGGCGAGAAGCTCGTCAAGGTTGTCGGCGAGGCTCCGTATGTATTTTGCCCGATAAGATGAAACCCACTTTTTACATACTGACAAGGAATTTATAGCATGGTCAAAGACATCGCTGGGAAACATCACGTTGAAATTGGTGGTTTCGCAGTTGATAGTACAGGAAAGCGGGTCGTTGTCGCCGCTACGATCGACAACCTCAGCAAAGGAGCCGCCACTCAGTGTTTGCGTAAGTGCCTCTCTTGTGTACATATATCCGCTTGCTGACAGACTTTACCAGAAAACATGAACCTGGCGCTTGGATATGCGGAGTATGAAGGCATTCCCGTGGCGTAAAGGCGTTAAGGATATTGCCTGGATAGGCAAACCTTCGGGGATTTGAATTGTTCAGTTGATAAACCATGGTAGAAGTAATGTATGTGCTTCAAATATTGGTTAACATTACCAGTACCCTTGCCACTTATTCTGTTACCATCAATTTTCGCGCATTCCTTCTTGCACGCGTGACATCAAATTCTATTTTAGGCTCTTCCACGGGCGATGGGTGTGTGCTTCTGATGCCTCTGCCTGTGGTGTGTATGTGCCTCCGGTTCTTTTGCTTGTTCTGATACTGGTGTTTTACGGGCTGGTGCTATTTTCTTCGTTTACTAGCCTGCACTAAACTTTCTAAGCACAGTAGTTCTGTGACCTTTATGCTGAGCACATTGTTGAGAGGTGGTTTTGAAAAAGTGCTTGCTAGCGCTACCCCCTCTCACCAACTGCCGCATTTTTGTGTTTATTGGAAGCATATCGGCCCCCTTAGTTCTGATGCAGGGTGTATAATCTTGCCCCAGGTGTCGCTCTCCATAACAATAGGAGGGCTTTTCTCTCATCTTCACAACACAGCCTTTCAGGCATAGCTCAAACATGGGAACACCAAAGTCAGCACAGAGATATTTGCCCCTCGGCTTTTGTCACTCGTGATATACCAGTCTACCAGGGCCTTTTCTCTTCCTGCAAAACGTCTTCCTACGGTCGGAGGAAAAGACCAAGTGCCTCTGTAGTCTGATGCCAGAGCAGTTCTCGCACGTCAGTCATAATCACACTATTATATGTTCATGATGTTAGTTTACTGTATAGCACTTATTACCACACGTGGTCTGGCTAGCCCCTGCTTAGTTTATCCTCCCCCGGAGGGTTTCAAACCGCAGGCTAGCAAGATCCTGGGCCCTTACCCATACCTCATCCCCATCCGAGTTCCGACAAATGCGCATCCCGCGCGCCTACACAGTGGCGGTATCAGACCCCCTACAAAGAATGGCCTTACAAGCAATTTGAGGAAGAGTTTGATTCATCCGGCTCGGCTGACTGCAGTGGGCGGCCCACAACCGGCAGGCGTCGCGACGAATTTCGTACTTCTGAAACAAGCCCTCCACATCTTCTTGAAATTATACTTAAAAGTGAAGGAACTAGGTATTCACCACGCGCGGCACAGCGCATACCGAGACCCCATGGAACTCCGGCAAGTAAGGGACATCCGTTCTTGGCAAGGGGGGTCATGGTGAGTATATATATAGTGATCGCATTCTACTTCTATCAAATGTTGCCGGTGTTTTGATTCCACATATCATTCTCTCACTTAGTTATTGAGCTCAAGTCTGCGACTTTCTAAATTCACTCATTGCTATTTTGCAATGAAGACTACATCTCTTCTTTTCGCGGCTGTGCCTGGTGCACTCGCCCTTGACATCCCTTCCAACGTGAAGACCTTTTACGATAGCCTGAAGGCCAAAGGAAAATGCGACAAGGCCCTCGCCACGGGTTTCTACAACTCCCAGTTCGAGCAGGGAGGTGAGTATCAGTGCCGTTGAAAGATGCCGAAGAAATATGGAACTAACAAGCGGCGGCAAGACATGTCCTACTGTGGCGACCACCTCGATGACTACGGGGTCGTCTACCTCCAAGGCCCGGGGAAATTCAGCAACATGGACGTTGATTGCGATGGCGCCCCCGACATGTCTGACGGCGATACTCGCTGTGAGGGCGGCGCTGGCACCACGGTTTACGCGACTGCCATCCAGCCCATCATCGCGGGCTACAATATCGGCATCAACGACATCAACACCTTTGACCACAGCTTCGTCGTATTTGGAAACACGGGCAAGCCGGAGGAGTGGCCAACCTTTGACCCTCGAACCTACGGTGTCAACAAGGCCAGTGTGATGGCTGTCGTTTGCGGCGACAAAATGGTAAGAGACCTGATCTCGGAGGTAATCCCTTCTCCAACTAACGGGGTCTGTGTTACGATCAGTTCTATGGCGTTTGGGGTGACACCAACGGTCCGGGCGTCCGACCAAGCGTGGGCGAGGTATCCCTCTCTCTGGCCACTGCTTGCTACGGACAGAGTATGAGCGGCGGCAGCGAGACCGGCTCTAGCCACGACGATCCCGACGTTCTCTACATCGCCTTTACAGGAACAGATGCCGTTCCGGGAGCCACCGGCGCCGACTGGACGGCTGACAACTTTGACGACTTCCACAAGAGCATCGTCGGTCTTGGCGACAAGCTCGTCCAGCGAATTGGAGGCAACGATACTGGTGATGGTGGTGACAACACCTGCACTTGGGCTGGCCACTGCCTGGGTGAGTCTTTCCTCTCTTTCCTCTTCCCTCCACCTTTTAACGCTAGTTATCTCGGTGCCATGTCTTTTGGTAGGGATTTCCGGAGACTAATATTGGATAGGGGCATCGTGTGCGACGGCGCAAGACTGTTCCGACGACTTCATTTGCACCGATGGAAAGTGTGCCACCAAGTCAACCTAAACTTCGGTGTTACATGACCCCACTGATCGTCAGTTCATCTCATGTATGCCGCCGAATCGGCAAAACAGGGGCAGCAAAAAGGAAGGTACGGTGATGGCGCAGGGTGAAACCTTTAGAACTTTGTCGTCTCATGTGCATTTGGCTGTGGCACAGGCTGAGGTCAGAGAACGGCAAATCCACTGGATTTATTCTTCGTAAATATCTTCAATAGAAAACTCATGTTTTTTTCCCTCTTTCTAATTTCGGCTTATGCGAACCACCTTCAAGCCAGAAGGTTGGAGGCGGTGGGATTGATGAGCTGGCTCTCGGAAGTCGGGACAGTTCGCCAAGCAGGCATCGCGAAACAGGCACCGCGATGATCCATGCAAAATGCCTGAGAAGGCGCCCTAAGACAGCCGACCAATTTAAACTACTTATATACGGACCTCGCCTTGGATGCTAACTGTTAGAGTGAGACCCCCGATATAAGAGACGGTCATGAAAAGAACATAGCACCGGTAAATGATACAGACTGTGTTTAAGCTTAAGCCCAGCTTTGCTGTCTATGCTCATGGTTCCCCCCTGTACCGGAGTTCGGAAGAGGTTTACATTCATTGCCCCGGTTTCACATTCGATGAGAATAGTAATCTACTCCACCCCCCCTGCCTCCCAAGCATGGCAGTTGGTGACTGAAAATCCTCAATGAGGACAAGAGTACGGGGTAATGGGACTAATAGGACCGAGAGAAAAAAAGGAAACATGAGCGAGCCAGTCCTGCAACGGGAAGGCGGCAGGCGTTTGAGAACAATGCTGTGAAACGAAGCCTTAGCAGATTACGAAGGGGGCTTGTCCCACCAGCCTTGAAAATGTGAGAAACACCAAAGTGTGCTAGGTCGTGGACACGTAAACACATAGATTAGTAACTGAAGTTCAGTCCTATCAACCGCTAGGTAAGGTATATCTGTTACACTATGTAAATTCACCCCAGCATGTTTGTGCAACGGTTCATGAGATGAGTTTCCTGCCGTTCTGCCGGTCCACGACGAATATGGGCCAGATAAGCCGACTTCGTGAGAAGAAAAACGGCGGCAGGAGGCAGCGTAGACCCGCGTGAGGCGTGAGAGTAAGATGTTACCGAGTTAGGCCGAAATCACCGTACCCAACCCCCACGCTGTTACCCTGTCTCAAGTCGTTGACAACAGAGTTGTAGTTGGAGAATGGCGAGGTTGTTGGAAAGTTTCACTTGATTTGGCAAAAGTTGGCCAGTTCTTTCGAAAACTCCAAGCACTGGTTTCGCCTGAATAGCGTCAGAGTTTCACCTCCCAAGGCCAAACATGGATCACAGGTCCCAAAACTCGTCCGTATAGGCAACAACACCACAAGCAGAAAGTGTCCGCCGTATTCCAGATCAAGTGACACTTCCAGATCTAGAAACAGGGACAGTGTTGGGGCTGTGGCCTGACACTTGGACCAAGCCGCTGGTTAGATGTGGCCATTGATAGGGAAAGATGCCAATCAATGGTGTGTGTTCTGGACACATAAACATTCGCAGCGCCTTCTTTTCACTGTCGCTAGGAACCATAATTAATTTTCCAAGGCTCGAAGTTATCAGGCGTCTCCCCCTTCAGCCTCAGCCTCAGCCTTCTTCGCCTCCCATTCCTTCTTCCGTTGCAGCAGTTTCCGTAATCTCGATGCCGTGTTGAAGACCCCATTCGTTGCCGCACCGCAGGAGGCGCAGCTTGGGTCCTTTCTATACCGAGCCAGAGCGCATGACTCGCAGAAGTAGTGGCCGCACCGCGTTACAATCGGATCGCGGTACGACTTTTCGCAGATGATGCAGGCAAAGGGGATGTTTTCCAGGATCGACGCGTCGTCATCGTTCTTAGAGTCGAATTTTCGCGTCCGGTCGGCGCTGGCTACCACCGTGCTCTTGGGCACTTTGTTCTCCTTGACGGCCTTGTCCCAGTCTTGATCCAGCTTCCACCCACCGGTCCAGTCGCCTCGATCGTGAACAAAAATACAAGCGTCGCCGAAACTATTACTTGTCAGTACAGATTCATACTAGTCTGAAGAAAGCTTGCGATCACTTACCCGCAATGCCCAGTCTTCTTGTAGTCTTTGCAGATGCCCAGCGTATACTCGGTGAATGTGGTCATCCGGACGTTGCTGGCCGACTTGGTTGGGCCGATCTTGGCGCCTGGCTTGTTTTCTTCGTGCCAGTTTCGTTGTTTAGTTGCATCGTTGCTGTCTTTGATCGCGACACTGCGGTCGGCTTGGTGGACAGTTGGGAGAATCGCCGCTAAGGATTTATCGGCAGTTGTCGAGGAGTGGACTTCGGTTCCTTTCTTCCTGCGCTTGACCTTGTGCCTCGCATCCTGGAGCCCGTTATCGTCTGAGGAGGAATCGTCGTCGGAAGAATCGTTCTTTTCGGGAGTGGCTGGCCTCTTTATGATGTTTCCCTTTGGTCGAGCTCGCGACTTCTTCTTGAATTGAATGACTGGAGCTGCAGCCGCATCATCGGCAACTTCTGATGTCGAGGCCATTGCTTCTTTGTGTCTTATTCAAATGACGGCCTCGGAGGTTTTGGAAGTTGAAAATTGTATCGTAAAAAAGGAGTTAGAAATTTCAAGAAGTAGATTCAATGATCATCAAGTGTATCGCATGTCCTAAAGCTTCAAGCAAAGTAATGCGACGCCGTCATGCTGACTAAGGCCGTGTCCCATGTGTGGCGCAGCATTCTCCAATGTTCTGTGGCGGCTTTGTCACATCCCTGTGGCGCCCTTTAACCTCCATGCTTATGTAAAGTTAGCTCTGCGCATCAATGCCATCTGGAAACAAGTCCTACCGGTCTCGGTGATCTGCAAAAAGCATATATCACCGTTCATAAGCTTAACCCTAAGTCACACCATGCTTATCTTTTGATCTCCACATGCGAACCCCGAGGGGCTGTGAGTACACCAAACCAGCCAGGGCCCAGCTGTGGATTGTGTTCGTGACCCTCCCCCCACCTTGTATCGGCACTCAAAGTTAAGAGCCGAAGGTGACGGGTCCTATCCTGCTGTTTTAACGGCGATGGCAAGACCACGATCGAGATGGGCCCGGAAATTCCAGCAGGAGATTGATTACTATTGTAATTCAGTAATGGTCTTGAAATAACTTGGTCATGTGTGAGTATGCAGACGAGATGTCGTGCTATGGTTCTCATGAGACAGAGTAGTATTAAGGAGAATAGCCGGCGTCAACAAAAGTGCTTGATAACAAGTCTTCCTAGTCAACGGCCCACTGCAATCTTTTAGGGCAATTCACCCGACTGGTTTAGCAATTAAGCACCTACGTCAAGCATATAGCTTCGCGGCTTGGCAACGAACCTCGAACAGGAAGCTCCCCGTAGCTCAGTGAGGAGAACCATGTAGTGGGTAAAAAAGGTGACGAAGCTTTGATATGATGCCGGTTCGAAGATGGATACGCCCATCGTCAATATGGTCAATCCACTGGACTCTGGAATGTCAATAAAAGAGGGCCATTTCTCCTCTCGATGTAGCTCAAAGAAAACCACCTCAATATCCTCTGGTCACTTCACCAACATCTCATTGTCCCTTCCAGTTTGAAAGGTTAACGGATAATAATGAGGTTGACAAACTCTGCCGGGCTCGCTCTTGGGCTTGTCAAATTAGCCAGCGCAGACAAATATGGCTACAATCAGCGCACCGTCAATCGCGATTCTGAGATTGTGGAGAAGGCCTTTCCAGATGTCGATGTTGAACTTTATTCCCCTGCTTTCTTGACTCCTGAGATTCGTCTTGATGGCTTCAAGAATGGAACCCAGGGCCCTACATCTCACGAGGATGTTGGTAGGTCAATCCCACGATTAGAGCTTACGGCATTGACAGGGTACTAACATCCTGTGCAGATGCCTTCTTGCAGGATCTTGCGGACAAGAACACCTTTATGACCTACAAGACGGCCAACTTTACCTCGGAAGAGGGCCGCCAATTCCCTTACATTTATTTATCAAGCAAGTCCAGCAACTCCACATCTCGTCGCAGAGACTCTACAGGAAAGGTCCGCATCTGGATCCAGGGCTCAGTTCATGGCGACGAGCCTGCTGGGGACGAGTCTACACAGGCCCTTCTTGGAAAATTTGATAACGACCCTGAGTGGGCGGACACCATCCTCAGCAAGGCTGAATTGGTTATCCTGCCACGCTATAACCCAGATGGAGAATACTATTTCCAGCGTACACTGGCAACCAACTTTGATCCCAACCGTGACCACGTCAAGCTAGCTCGTCAGCAGACTCGCAGCATCAAGCAGCTCCAGAATGAGTTCAGCCCTCACGTGGTGGTGGATATGCATGAGTACGGAGCGTCGAGCACATTCGGCAATGGGAAGTACGTCCACGCTTCAGATGGTCTGTTCTCGGCAGCTAAAAATCTCAACATCCACAAGGACATCCGAGCACTCTCTGAGGAACTCTTTGCCGTGAACATCGCGAAGGACATGGAGGCTGCCGGGCTTCGAACGGAGCCTTACGTCACAGGGTCCTCCTCGTCTAGTTCTGAATATGTCGCTACCTTTGCTGAAGCCGGGACCGACGCAAAGATCGGGCGCAATGCCATGGGGCTCACTCAAGCCGTTGTTTTCCTTCTGGAAATGCGCGGTATTGGGCTGGCAGACCAGGAGTTCCAGCGCCGCACTGCCTCAGGATTTACCATGCTCAGCAGCATTGTCCAGACCGCAGCTGACAACGCAGATGAAGTTTTCAGTACCATCGAGGGCGGCATTGAGCAGTTCATCAGCTCATCAGATGAGATCGTTGTGACAGACTCCAGCGAGACGTCTATCCGACAATTCTCCTTCGTCGACAAGAGCACGGGTGAAGTTGTCAAGCAGCCTGTGCGCTTCTCCTCCACGACCCCCAGCCTTGCGAACCTCACACGCTCGCGCCCTGAGGCCTATCTCATCCCTGTCGCCTGGCCCGACCTCGCCGAGCGCCTTCGTGTCTATGGCCTCGAGGTCCAAACCTTGCCCGAGCCCTGGAAGGGAACTGTGGAGGCGCTCACCTTTACGTCGACGAAGCTGGCCACCAGCTATTACGAGGGCGTGGTTCGCGTGACGGCTACTGCTGAAACCAGCCAGCGAGAGATAGAGCTCCCCGCGGGTAGCTTCCTCGTCAGCACGAAGCAGAAGAACGCCGGCCTCGCATTTGTCGCACTGGAGCCTGAAAATATTGATTCATACGTCTCCTTCAATATTGTTCCTGTGGAAGAGGGGGACGAGTACCCCATCTTCAGAGTCCTCGCTTAGAATTAGAGAATATACTGTGCAATTATTTGTCTCCATTGAATCTTCTCGTTTGCTCGTACAGTTGGGGATGGTCTAGATAGAGAAGTGACCTCATCAATATGCGACCGTTAGAGAACCAAGCACTGATGAGTGGTTGTGTGCTAAAAATGGCCTATCTAAGGTACCTAGGCATGGACAAGTTTGATGGTGCAGACAGGCGGCATTATACGAGAAGGCTTACATGCGGCCGATGCTTGCCGCCTTACTGCATGGCAATAAAGCTCGTATTGCCGGAAGGTGGGAGGAGTGATGCTTGGAGAGCCATATGATCGTGACAGACATGGATGGATGGAGGCACTGAAGATTTCCGCTGCTAGCGTTCATTACGGCCGATGTTAGGCTCAGCATTGGATGGTCCCTACACGCAAACGCTAGGGAAGCCCTTGCGACGATAGATCCGATGTCAATGCTAATAATGCCAGATGGTAGCAGAATTATCTGCCTGTACCGGTGTTTTCGCAAGGGCTAGCGACTGCTATTGGACTGTGGCGTGTCCTTGCACTCGGCTGCAGCAATGAAGTAAGACGGGATCCCTGCAGATCCCTCCCTGAGATCCGCTATTTCGTGATGCGACAGCGCCTGTTCCCGCCCATTCCACACAGATAAGCCGCTGCAGCATTCTTTTCTTAGTTGCTCTGGAACAGGGATGTTTCATCCCGTCGTCGCGATTCCGATGTTCCAGCTGGGTTGCCGCCGAGCAGAAGGGGCTGGCGCGTCATCAGCGCCTTGCCCCTGAAATCCATATCGATCACCGCAAACTCAATCACCAACGCACCATCCTACCAAGCAGCCGGTTTCCAAGTTCCCTTTCGGTGCAGAGGTTGCAGTGCGATGGTCAGAATACTTGCTGCCCGGATACAATGGCGCTCTCTCCAGCCAGGCGGTCGACGGTGATCGCTGTCCTTTTTCTGATAGGTGCCATCTGGCTCTGGCTCCCTAAAATCCTGCTGGTCGCACGCATCTTCGGCCCACACAGCGGTGTCTCCCTGACACAGCCAGAGGCCCTCACGTTGCACGAACAAGACAAGAAGGATCCCCGGGTGCAGGTGGTGCCTAGGATCATTCATCAGATTTTCCATAACTGGGCCGATCCAGGCAACGAGACGCTGCCTGCAGACTGGGCCAAGCTGCAAGCGACTATCATTAAATTGAACCCAGAATATGAATACAAGGTGAGTTTGGCACGGGATGGCATCCAAGTATCTCATTTTCTCTCCCTTTCACTCATCTTTTTGCTTGTTCAATTGCAATTGAGGCTCATATACTGACTGCCCATGATGATCAGCTCTGGACTGACGAAACGTCGCGCACCTTCTTCCAGGATGAATATCCATGGTTTCTCCCCGTTTATGACCAGCTTCCAGAGAAGGTCCAAAAGGTTGACATCTTGAAATACTTCTTGATGCGCCACTATGGAGGAATCTACATTGATTTGGACAATGTATGTATGAGATCTACCAATGTAAAAATGAAGGCACTGACATAGGTCATAGGGCTGTCAAACAAGCCTTGACGCACTGCTCTACTACCCCGTCTTCCTCACTGACGGCGGCTCATGTTCGCTGAGCAATAACATCCTCGGTGCTACGCCAAACCACCCCTTCTGGGTCATGTTCACCGACAATTTGGCATACTATTGCCACGACTACTTTTTCCCCTATGTATCGATCAGCGTGGGTGGTGGCCAGTGGTATGAGACCCTCATGTGGGAGATGTATCACGACTTGAAGCCCGCCAACGACCCGCCCCTCACCAGGCTCATGATCGATAACCACCCAGTCCATGATGCCAGTGCGATATTCACCACCGGCAGGGGAGCCTCGTGGCACAGCTGGGACAGCCAGTGGTACAGCTGGATGTGGGCGCACTGCCTCCAGGGATTATTGGGCCTCACCATGTTTGCCTTTGCTGTGGGACTGGTTGTCAACTTTGCGAATTCAGTCCTGGGTCGCTCGAGGCGGAACATCAGGCAAAACGGTGTATATCGTCGGATAGGGTCCGATGTAGAACAAAACGCTGGAGTCAAGGGCGATTGATAAAGGGTTGTACTTATAGACGGTAAAACGGCGCAGGCTAAAATGCATCACACTTGTTTTTGATTCTGTTTACAGAGAATCTTAGTGTTTGACGATCCTCGGGCACTAGATTAAGGCTCAACGGCGGGTTTTCGGGGCCTTTGTGATTGATGGCAACAGCCGAAGCAGGATTGAACCTTCTTTCTGAACGCAAACTGGCTGAGGCACTACGATGATACGCCAAAGCCACACGGGCATTTATTCAATCATCGCGGTTAGTCAGGGCGCAGATATGCAATAAGCTTGACACGCCTTCGCCTGCCTGCATGGCATGAGTCAAGAATGTAGCAGCTGCCGTCGCACTCAAGGAGACATTCATCGGGGACTTTCCGGTGACTTACTCATCTGGTTGCACCAAAAGGCACCAAAGGCACCGACACATCATATTTAAAATCGGTTTCCCCTCTAGCTTCATTCCCTTCTTCTTGGACAGAGCAGCCTTATCAAAGTACAGACACTCCTCCTACGTCCCTAGAGTCCACAACCACAATGAATCACCATCACCATCACCATCATCATCACCACCACCACGGTGAACAGCCTGACCCTTCTCAGATAGGCCAACGGAACGAGGAGCACTTTGAGTAAGTGTTGTATATCCAGATGGAACAAACCATTTCGTCTGCTAACTCGGGGGCACGTCTAGCAAGGTGGCCCCGAACATCTTCTCCCAACCTTGGGTCCGGGAACTCACCAATCAAGTCTCGAATGAACTCCAAGAACAAGTGGCATGGATAAAGGGAGGGAGTTCGTCGCTCAACACTGCCGATAAAGAGACAAAGATGCTGGACTACGCTTGTGGCGATGGCATGGTCTCTCGAGTAAGCCCCTCCGTTCCCCAAACGAGCCCGTGGTAGTAGAAATAAAAGAACCGCCCCAGGCTGACTGCTCTTCTCTTCCCAGGCCCTGGCGAATTATATCTCCAAAGCCCGTGGTATCGACATCTCATCCGGCATGGTCGCCCAGTACAACGCGAGGGCCACGAGCGAGGGTTACTCCGAAGACAAGATGCATGCGGTGCATGGCGACCTCCTCACCGCAGACACGGCAGCATCCGATCACATCGTCAACACACCCGAGTACAACGATTTTGATCTAACAGTCATGTCCCTCGCGCTCCATCATGTCGAAAACCCACAACAGATGGTTTCCAAGCTCGCGGATCGACTTGCCGACGGAGGAGTGCTCTTGATCATCGACTGGGTGAGCCCTTCAGAGAGTGGCTGCCAGCCACTTCTACCACCGCCAGACAGTGACGTGCAGCACACCGTCTCAAGGATGGGCTTCGAGGAGAAGGAGTTGCGCGGATACTTTGAACAAGCCGGACTGGGCTCGGTAGGATGGCGGTGGTGTTCCGAGAAGTCCAAGCTGCCAGAAGAGCTCGGCGGCCAGGCACAGCTGTTCATGGCCCGAGCGGAGAGACCAAAGAAATAAAAGACAAAGGCATTAGTGAATAATTAGATTGGCGTTTTGGTCAATTCGTTGCTTGCATTTTTGGTAAGCCTATCTTTGTCACTCAGGCCTCACAAAACACTTGCGCGTTCTTGGCAAATAATGAGGCATTGTTCCAGCTGAGTTGGGAAACTCAGCACATTGTGAACTGGCTATGGTAGTATGTCCTTCTTCAAATGCAGTGGAATCGGGCAGATAGTCAGACCTTGGTTATTAATATCAACCTATCTCAAATGCTTCCCTTCAAGACTTGATTCTTTTGCTTTGATTCGGCGTTCCATTTTCTGCTCATCATCAACGCAGCTCAGTTGCCATGGTACCATAGTCAACACAGCCCACGCATTCTACGACCGTCGCGTAGCTTCATCCTCTTGATATCCCACGACAAAGACGAAACTACACGACGAGGGCTAAATGTCCGCGGACGAAAATTCACCGAGGCGGAGCATCCCCAGGCAAATATGGACAGACGATGGACGAATGCTGCTTGACCCAGAGGCCATGCAAGGCGATCCTTTTTTCCACGACTTCGTTGTCGGCTTCGCCCGACTGGTCCTCAAAACGTACCGCGAACTGAGCGGGATAGGCTCCAGGCCAATCAAGGAGACCGGCATGTATTACATCTCTGCGCAGCCGAAACACACGAGACGCTGCTGGTGCCCACAGCTCCACGACGAATCTCAAAAGGCACGCTGCCCATTCCTCACGCAACAACCAGGCGCCAAGGCGCACCTATTTAACCCCATAGGGGTAGGATTTAATCGCTCCATACGTGTTTGCCCCGACCCAGAGAGTTGCCATAGCGAGACCCAGGAGAGCCGCCATCAGTGCTTCAACGTGGTATACATGGCGTACAAGTACATGTACTGGTTTATCACGCATCGAGTCCCCCTACACCACGAGCGTGCGATGAAAAAGAACATCCCAGAAGAGATAGACCGCTATCTAGAGGATAGTTTCAGGAAAGGCAGCCGCGCATCGGGTGATGACGATGGGCTGGAGTCCGACCCGTACTGGCTGCACAGGAAGGCTCTCGTCTGGGGGCTGTTCTGGGAACTAGAGAATTCCGAAGGCGCGTGCCCCCAGGGTTCCACGACATTCAGCGTGCCTTGGGAAGAGAACGAGGAATTGATGAGGAGGCCGTTGGGAGTTTTGAAACATTTTGATATGTTGTTGAGGCGGCTCTTCAATGAGTACGCCTCGTCCTGCCATTACAGGGAGAAGAACGGGGTTAATGTGGGAGAGATCGAATTGTGGACGGAGGTTCTGCCTCGCGAGATGTGCTGGATGTCAATCGAGTGTAATAAGAATATCCCAGAAACCAGTGCTCCTGGTCCAAATGACAATTCTGAGGCAGCACGTGCAACCGAGGAGGCACCCCGTGGTAACCTCAAGCGACCCTTTCCCTACGATGACCCAGACAGCCTGTCCCTGGAGCCAAATAGCAAGAAGAGGAATTTGAGTCGTGAGATGCCGATCCCAGAAACCAGTGGTCCTAATCCAAATGACAATTCTGAGACACCACGTGCCAACCTCAAACGAGTCTTTCCTTACAACGACTTAGACGATTACTTCTTAGGACGAACTAGCAAAAAGAGGAAGCGGCCGGAGTAGATATCAGGATCTACATACACTGAATCTTCCCCGAAGAGAATGGGAGACAAACTGAGAGGGCTCATGTTTCAAACTCGCCGAGTTACAGATCAACTCTGTAGGCCCCAACTTCATTCTGACCCGAGGGAAAGGGTCTTAGCCTAGATTTCCAGACAGGAATCGCCATGTTATGGAACAAGATAGTCGGAAATTCAAATTAAAAGCATATTCAGAGTGACGCCAATATTAAAAACTTGGATTCATATCAAAAGTCTTATAAATGCTTGAGCGCAAACGAGAAACAAAAATTCATGTAAATACCAATGTACCTTATCCTAAAACAGGTTTGCCCTAGTATTATCATTGGAACTCGACCTTTGTCGAGTTTCTTAGACCATGCAAGTACTCATAATTTCAAGACAATCCTCGCGCTCTGCATGCTGAGAAACCAAAAGCAGGTGAATCACCTTGGCGTTAATGCCACTGTCCCTTTCAAAATGCCATCATGACCCCTAAGAAACCTGCCATACCAACCACCCCTACCACAGTCAAGCGATGCACGCCCGTAGGCATCGCGATCGCAGCACTCTGGGTGGTCTTCACCTGCGCGCCACTTGCAGAACCGCTCTTAGTGAGGGATCCGGTCTTCAAGGCAGAACCAGTGGTTGAAATAATGTTGTCTTGATGGGAACTGGATAACTTGAATCCAGATGCTGAAGGTACACCGCTGGCTTGGTGGGACAGTTTGGTTCCTATCGCCGTACTTTGGGTTCCCCTTTCGCTTGTTGCGTGGCTAATTTCGGTTCCAGTTGCGTGATCTGAGACGGATGTTTCGAGAGCCCCCAAAGCAGACGATCCAGACCCAGATGGTGCCTCACTTGAAAATCCAGTTTCAGTTGAGGCAGAAGGTTCGGCTTGTTCTGATTCCAGTACTCCGGTAGTTTTCACGTTCGCCGCAGATGTACCATCCAATGCGGCGGCTTTGGTGCTGTCTGAATGTGCGTTATCGGGAATTTCTGACTCCAGTGCAGCAACTTTGACGGAGTCTGAAGGTTGCGAGCTGCCAGTAGCGGTCACAGAAGGGACATCGCTTGCATTGGCGTGGACGGTACCCGAAGTTGCTGCTTCTACATTAGAAGATTTCTCTATTTTAGAATATCCTGAAGCTGTTGCCCCAGAATTATCGGACTTTTGTGGCTTAGAAACCCCAGTCACCGTAGCTGCTGTGTCTGTGGACTCCTGCGGCTTGAACTCCCCTGACGCTGTAGATTTGCTGTCAGAGGGCTGCGCTGGCTTTGGGCCGTTATAAGTCGAGGCCTCGGTGTTGACGGAGGTTACAATAGCCGTCTCAACATCTAAAGAAGATTGTACAGATGTGGCGCTTTCTCCTGGGCTTTCTGGCTTTGATGTAACGAAGGTTTCCTTGTGCTGCACAAATTGCGCAAAGAAACTCTTGACGTCGGGTTTAATTGTCTATTTTGTGATGAGCCTTTGACGACAAGGTTTTGTATTCCTGCAAGTGTTCTGTACTCACTTCGTACCATCCTGGCGTATTTCCTGCGTGGAACTCTGAAGCAACTTGTGTCCGATAGTCGAGGTCTAGAAGAGAGAGCAAGATAGAAGGTTGTACAGCTGTGAGGATATCATTCTGAAGGCTCTTTGGGACCTCGATCGCGACAACACTAGTTGGCCTAGCTCCCAAAGCAGTTATTGATATATCTCCCATAAGGGATGTTCTTCGTTTCAGTCAGCACGATCGCTCTGCAAGACTAGGCGCTTCTAGTTAAGATCAAGGAGCGAGCCATGACTTACACCAAGCTAGATATTTTCGCAGGCCCAATAGACGCTGCTTGAGCAGCTAGATCCTGTGCATCGCGGATCTTGAGCCAATCATCCCGAGTAGCAAGGCATGTGGCAACCGTAGACAAGATAATGGCGGGTCTGAGGAGCATTGTTGAAAGAAGAAGACTTTTGCAGGGATTTTGGTAAATAGAGACAAAGCCCGGCCAAACATTGTGTCCCTGTTTTCTAAGAGGGACTCTAGAATGTTTTGTGTCTAAGAGTCAAGGCAACTTCGTAAATCCAACCACCTGATAGCTCGCTTCGTTCCCCCCAATTCCAGACCCTTTGTCGCTTACTAGGTTCCCGACTTGGTGCCAACAATAGACCACATGTGTCCCTTTACGAATATAAATCGATATTATTACCAATACCGAGGCACACTCCTAGATATTTGTCTTTAATCCCCTGTGACGTTTTCCTGCCGAGGCTTCTACAACCGTGTGCTTGGGAAATAAGAACGTAAATCAGAAATATATCACACTCCCCCTCAAGTGGTATAAACTGAAATATCTGAATTGATTGGATAAAGGAACGTCCATGTAGAGGGAGAGTCGTGACAAGGATCCGAATATTGGCATGTTGCTTACCATTCCCCGATACATGCATTCAGGAGGGGGGAAGGTCGTATTCTGTCATCCATCTTCCCCAGACTTTTACTACCCCAGACGGAGGAATGCCACCACACCTTGTGCCTCACAATCACTTGACCATGGCGAATTAGGGCCGATTCTGGAATAAAGACGTGCTTTGTAGATTTCCTGGTCAATGATGGTGTAATCCGAGGCTCGGCATAAATGCTACAATCCCACCCTCCCTAGAGAGGCCATCACCATCATCGAATCTGGTGATTATTAGCCACCTTGCCTTGTTTTTAGTCGTTTATTTCCATTCGGCCCTTGTAACCCTCCTGCCGGAAGTAAGGAACTCAAGAGCACGGTTTGCGGGGTACTGGGCCTACATAGCTGGAACTGTCGATATTCAATGCAATGCCATAGCCCAGAGAAGGAAACCAGCTCGTTGATCGTGGCAACCAGAATCAAACTTCTCCAGGTAGTAATCAGGGTGTGAAACATATTAAATGATTCTTCATCAGTCTGTAAGGAAGAGCCCAAGAGACACAGGGAAGATACCAGCAAGATCTTCCATCATATCCTTAGGTTAAGCAAGCACGAGCATCAACTTGTGAGAATAATTATATTGTCATTGTTACAGCAAATCTCAGTATGCACGTCTCAAGACTCTTCGCCTCAGCCTTGGCTGTATCTATACCAGTGCTGGCCATGTCCCGGACACCAGGATCCGAAGATACCAAGTTTATCCAGCGCTCTGTGCAACCTCGAGACAACTCCACCAACAGTGCCATCACCGCTCAGGTCGAGCTTACCAGCATCCTTGGTGAGCTTCTGGATCTCATTGATTCCATTGGAAAGCTCTTGACTCCAGGGTTCTTCGATGATGTCAACTCCAGCATCACTAACCTCGCTGACTTGCTGGCGCCACCTTTCGCCAACAACACGCGCACCATCGTTGGCCGCGCGGGGACGTTGCTGGATGATATCCAGCCTCTCATCGATCAATTCAAAGACCTCGATCTCAACTCCCTCATCCAACTCATTGCTCCGATTGTCTTTAAACTCAGCTCCCTCCTTGATAACGCAAGCAAGCTTTTGACGACGGATGTTGTGAACAGACTTATCACGCTCATTACAAAGCTCAGCGATCTTTTGACAGCCGATCTGTTAAGTGATATTTCAACTCTCATTACGCAATTAGCTCCAGTAGGTCTCAAGTTGTTCATTTGGATACACATCAATATCCTTCAAGCTAACCTCAAGTCCAGCTCGTCGATGTTGTTGTTCAACTTATCACTGCCATTATCTCTATAATCATAGGGTAGTCAATTATCATGCAGAGGTTATATACAGAGGTGAAATGGCATATGGATATGACAGTAAATATTATTGACCAAATCTAAGTTGCGGAATCTTGCAACAGTCAGGGGAGCCTGTGTTGATATTTAGCAGATAAAGTCCGGGTAAGTCCTGGCTTCGTTTTCATGTACAGCATACCTCCAATAAATGTTCTTATCCTCCATCTGTCCTTATGAAAATGCGCTCTTAACATCCAATTTCCGAACGACCCAGATATTTCTCGTGGAGCCGAATGCTCCCTACAAGATAAAGTAGCCTCGTAACTAAAAGTAGCACTTATTACAATAACCTAGCCTCTCAACACATGTAATGTATTTGTACTCTATTGTTAGTTGATCCTCTTCTACTTTTAACTCGTAGTCTATATATCCAACAGTCTGATACTTCACTTTAAGTATCCGGCCCCTTGCTTACCGTAGTTCGATATGTATGTTTGCTAGGTATCGAAGAATTTCATGAAAAGAAGAGAGGCCATGATTATAGCATTTTTCTATAAGTAAGGTGTCTAGTTACTGCCAATGAGCTCTTCGTCGCCTAGAATATCCTAAGAATCCGATGATATCGTTTACACTGGTATCCAATGAAGAGCTACTCATATCGTGCGTGGTGTATAACAATCGCATAACTGATATCTCACCGCGTGACCACAATCTTTATTAATATGAACAACGTAATTTGAGACAACTGGAAAACAGAGAACCTTTGATTTTACATCGAGAAAGGGGTTTTTAAACACTCTTGCCGTACTTAATCCAAGGCAAGCTAAAACGGGAAAATATAGGGTAGCCACATCCACGGGAGTAGGCTAAATATCACCGTCAAGATGCAAGACATAGATGTTCAGAACCGTGCCAGGTATTGTAGCTATCACTCTATCATCTTACCAAAGAACATGCAATCACCCTGCTAGTAATTTTAAACAGGATTATTGTCTATCTATTTTCGTAATAATCAGGCAATAGAGGAATGATTCATCGACAGCACTATTATTGCTGACGGCCAATGTCATTACTAACCCGAAACAGGGGCTGTGCCTAGGTAGCTAACGACGTGCACGAGTAAGATCACAGAACAGAGACATGTGGGTGGTGGACACGATGATTCCAAAGAGACAGGATAAAAAAAGCAACAAATCTAATCCAGGAACATTGTCAAAGGGGGTTTAAGGGGTAATAATGTACAGGCATGGCTGAGTGAGCTTCCTCCATACCAAAAATAAACGCCACGTCTTTTCCAACTCCGTCGGTGTGTAGTGTTCTCCACGACAAAAAAATCCCAAGTGTATCATCAAGGCTAGAAAAAAAAGTAAACCAAAAAAAAAAAAAAAAAAGGACGAATAAGCTTCAACCATTGTAGGTCAAGAAATGAAGAAGAGAAAAAAGACAGAAAAAAAGTGCACGCATGCAAGTGGTGATATCGTCGTTCGTGGTTTCATTCATAAATTGGGCAGAGCGGTTCACCCGTCTGCCTAAGCCGCAACAGCAGCGCTCAGCGTTTGCGTGGTCGTAGGTGTAGATGCTTGCTCGTATGGCTCGAGCTGGCCCTTCATTTCTTCCTCCGCTTCTTCGACTTGTTGGGTGACGGTCTTGCCGGTCTCTTCCTCGTTCTTCATGTCACCAAGGCCGATAATGTCGATCCAGTTCCAGCATTCCACGGTATCGTTAGCACTGCGATCAAAGATGGCCTTGTCATTGTGCAGTCCGTCTTCGGTCTCCACGGCATCGCCGTCCTTCTTCTTTGCATCCAGCTTGTCGATGTGGGAGCCATCGATCAAGTCATCGAAGCATGTGCGTGCAATTGGAATTTCATTGGCTCGGAAGAGTTGAAGCTGGGCACGCAGGTTGAGACGAAGGGCCCTCTCGGGCTGTTCGGCAGAGAAGATCTTCTTGGTTAGCCAAGGGAATAGAACACCAAAATCAGATTGGTTTAAATGAGCAGAGTTATTAACGTAGAAGAAGTTGGGCTCCGTCAATTTGATACCGCTAGGCCGCTCGAAGACCGTAGGTACTACCTCCTTTGCACTCGGATTGGGAGAGAGCAGCCGTGCCTTGATGTTTAAATGTTCCTTCCACTTAAAGAATGCCTCAGATTCGACGGCGAGTAGAGCGTTGCCGCCAGCAGCCGAGGGGACATCGTCATAAAGAGGCAGAGGCAGTGAAAACAGAGGTGCGCAATTGGGGCCCAGAAGTGGCATGCACCACATGTCGAGGAGCATTGTGACAGTTTTCTCCGTCACCTGCGTGCGAATTGCACTGCCCTCATCAGGCTGGAACAGTGGCTTCCCCATCTCGGCCAACTCAGGTCGGTCAGCGTAGTATGTGCTCTTCAGCAGCTGGTACATTGTAGCTGCACCGAAGCTGTGGCCAGCAAAAATGATACTGCCGGGCTCGTTTACATTGAGTCGTCCCATGAACTGGTGCAAAGTTGGTGTGGAGGTGTTCAGATTAATGAATCTTGCGCCGGAATCGATGTTTAGAATGGCGTCATGAATCAATGCCGTCTCCCAGAGTCGGATACGCAATTGACCTTCTCGGGCCTCATAGACCTCATCTGTCACCTCATGGGGGATTCTGCGGTAAGAAATAGATCGGCGAGTAGGCACAAAGTATCGGTCCTGAGGTCTTTCGCCGGGAACTCGAATGAACGAAGCCACGGCGCTGCCATCACGATGCTCGGGGCAAAAGACGACAACACCGTGGGAGGCAAGCGAGCCAGCAATATATGAGTACGAGTTTCGGGTGCCACCCAGGCCGTGGGAGAATATCATGGTTGGCCATCGCTTATTCTCCGTCTCGGGCTGTCGGACCGTTGCATTCTTGTGAACGGGGATTGAGGAGTAGTACAGATGTCTGGGGAGAAATCTATACCACGAGTTAGCGACTGGGGAAATGGCGTGTTAGTCTGGGCAGGGAGCGGCACGCACGAGAGAAAGCCAGCGAGCGTCTTGGAAATGCCAATAAACTCAGTGTAGCCTGAAACATGTGGCCTCTGGGGGGTCGGCAGCCACGGGATGGGCTTTCCATTGGAGTCGTCTGTGGCGGGATAAAAGATTCGGAACTGGACTGTTGGAATATCGGCAGCTTCCTCGGGAGTGGGAGCTGGGGAAGTCAATTCAGAGACGGCGATTTCGACGTCCATTGTGCCGACCTTGTAGGGACCAGTGTATTCGGGAAATGTTGGTACAGGGCTGAACCGAGATAGATATGAGGCCATCTTGGGCGATGAATCGAGTTTGGCCGCCATTACGAGCGTATGGATGTGATAATAATGTCTAGATTGCGCTGGAGAGAACGGATGCGCCGGGGTCGACTTGAGATGTTGAGAATGGGTAAAGGGACGACGCTACAAGGAACCGGACGCACAAAAAGAAACTAAAGAATGGAGGGTATTCGATCGCTATGAGATGATGATAATGATGAAGGTGAAGACTGCGATGGAAGAAAGGGAGGGAAGGGACTGCCGAGTCGATAAATTGTTGGCCGCGGCAGGGGTTAATTGCCTGTAGTGGCAGTGTGACGCTACGTAATTCCTCGATCCTCTTGCCATGTTCTATTTTTTTAGCACTTCACATGTGATTGGGTGTCACCAAGCCTCCTGGGCAGCAAGTCTTACGTTAGCCCTGCCGCGAGCTCGAGGCGGTTTAGCGGTAAATCCAGAGCCCTAAAAACGTCTCTAATCATCGCCCAGTCCGGCTCCGTCCACGTCGCGCATCTACGTCATTCACCATTCACTCTGCTCTTCTCTGTCTATGGCATGGCATGACATCTCCATGAAGCGATAGGGATTCGTTGTTTCTTATTTCTCTCTCCTCCCGCGCTGATTCTTCTATTGGTCCTCCGATTTGCTCTGGTGTTCCTCTCTGGCAGGGCCCTAGTTTCATCGTTCGATACTATGCAAACCTGCATTAGTCTTTCCCACGCCACGAAACTACGGGCCTAGAATCTGCACGTAGGCACAGACGCAGAGCCAGTGTTCCCATTCACACATCAAATTCATTACTGCCGACAAATCCAAAGACATATGGATGAGGAAAACGTGCTTTGATTGGGCGTATATGCTCTCAGAAGCAATGCTAATTAGAAGAGTGCAAATAATCGGTACCTCGCTCCTACCCTATTCTCCGATAAGTCACAGCAACTCTTTTCCCTTCCAATTTGCGCGCGTGACCACCGATGTCTTCTGCCTCAATGGGGATTCTTAGCGTCAAATAATGTTGGCCGGATAGTCCCATTTATAGCGGTGTATTCCGTTAACTCGCCTGCACCTCATGGGGATGTGGTGTGCCATTTGTTGCCTGGCCTGCTCAGGTGGGTGGCAGGGGTCCCTTTGCGTAAAGCCACAAGGTTTGCTTGAGGCATACTTGAGTCCTGCGTCAGCCACAGACCCGGTCTAAGAGCCAAGTCGTTGCCTGATGTAACCTCATCTTCAGCTGACGGGTAAGTGTTTGCTTGTGGTGATTCGTTCGCCTTCCATGATTCTCGTGCTGGCATGCCTACGACACTTTAAGCTGGGCCCTGCTCGCACCCGGTGGCCCTCAAAGATAGTTCTGTTGACATGGAGGTGTCGATCTCCCCATTCCCGAACGATGCGTATGAGATAGGATGGATCTCCGCACTGCCTATCGAACTAGCTGCCGCAAGGGGGATGCTGGACGAAGAGCATGGCATCCTGCAGTCGCCTCCACCTTTGCAAGACAGCAACAGCTATGTTCTGGGACGTTTGCACTCCCACAAGGTCGTCATCGCATGCCTACCTAGAGGTGAGGTCGGTGGCAGCTCAGCCGCCGTGTCTGCCAGAGATATGCTCGGTATTTTCCCCAATATCCGCGTTGGATTGATGGTTGGCATCGGAGCTGGAATACCGAGCTGGAAAGGCGACAGTGGGAGTGTCGACGATGAAAACACGGACCAGGAGGACGAGGGCTTGGCTGAGGGCGATGTGCGTCTTGGCGATGTAGTCATCAGCAGCGACAAAAAGACAGGCGGTCTTGTTGCATATGGTTCGGGGAAAAAGCTGCCAGGCGGGTCATTTGAGGTCGCATATCATCTGAACCAGCCTCCAAGAGTCCTGCGTGTTGCGTTGTCTACTATGGAAGCCGACCATGAGCTACGCGAGAATCGCATCACCGAGTATATGAAGCAGATGGTCGAAAAACTCCCGCCGGGGACGCGAGAGAAGTGGTTGCATCCAGGACAGGCCAAGGACATTCTTTTCCCTGTAAACTACGTGCACCAAGGAGGCAGGTCGTGTAAGAACTGCGATCGCCGAAAAGCCATAAGGAGAATCCCAGCCTTTCGATCTGGCACTACTCCCGCCATTCACTATGGCGTTATTGCGACAGGCTCCGAGGTCGTCAAGCATGCACTAACTAGGGATCTTATCGGAGCTACACACAACGCCATCGCTCTGGAGATGGAGGCCGCAGGGCTCATGAACAACTTCCCTTGCGTGGTCATTCGGGGCATCTCGGATTATGCAGATTCGCACAAAAACGACCAATGGCATCGATTCGCAGCAGCAAGCGCAGCAGCTTGTGCAAAAGAGCTACTCTTGTTCATCCGCGCAACCGATGTACAGCAAGCTTCTAGGGCGGCTGACATTCTAGGGCATCTTGAGTCAAGTAAGCTCCCTGCATAGTTCTTCCCGTTTGCTGCAAGCGACATGAGGTTGATTATTGATCAAGTCGAGAGCAGTATCAATGATTTCGGGAACGGAGTGAGAAATCTTCATGCGAAACAGCAGCAAGAACGTCTGCGAAAATGGCTTTCGGCTCCCGACCCATACATCAATCTTGCCAACGCCCTAGAAAAACATCATTGTGGCACTTGCTCATGGTTTCTTGAGGGCGATAAGTTCAGAGAGTGGATGCTAGGAACTCGTCGTATTCTATGGGTACGGGGACTGCCAGGCTCTGGAAAGACTGTCTTAAGCTCTCAAGTGATCTCTGCGCTCCTTGCAGACCGGCGCGGCAGAGACTTATCGCCCATATACTTCTTTTTCGATACGAGGGACCGCGATAAGTCCTCGCTGGATGATCTTCTTCGATCGCTCATCTCGCAGTTGTCTTCAATCTCGAATAAAGCCATGGAAAATCTCAGGACAGTTTTTGCGGAAAAGTATGTAGATGGCGATAAACGGCTGCTCCCTAGGGACCTGAATGCGATCTTCCTGGCAATGCTTCAGAGTACAGACGAGCCCATTCGACTTGTGATTGACGCACTGGACGAGTGTAACACACCGGATGAAGTTCTAACCTGGATGCGAAATCTCACTATGGAGCTCAGAGATGTTTCTGTTCTGGTCACTAGTCGAGACGAAAGCCGAATCGAATCGGCGATGAGAGACTGGCTCGACGAGGAGAGCCAGTTTGCGTCTCTAGACAGTCAAATGGTGAACGTTGACATTGCCACCTACATACAGGAGACGGTGCAGGGCGACCTCAACTTCAATCGATGGAGAAATGTGCCTGGTTTTCTAAGCTCCATGCAGGCTGAGATGATGAAGAGAGCTAATGGAATGTAAGCCACCTACATCTGCCAGCGTTGATTAATATTGGCTAACACTGCCAACTCAGGTTTCGACTTGTAGCGTGTCATTTACAAGTCCTTAGAACGTGCGTTGATATCGGGCAAATAGAGGAGGAACTGAAGCGCCTGCCAACCACGCTAGAAGAAATGTACGACAGGATACTCCAAAGAATCGAAAGTCACCACCATGAGAGGGTAATACGCATGTTACAGTTCATGGTTTACAGCCAAAGGCCGATGCGGGCCGAAGAACTGGTGGATGCGGCTGCTGTGGACCTTCTGAGGCACCCTCCGTTTGAAATAGATCGCAGGATGCCGGATACCCAGGGTGTTCTCGACATTTGCCCGAGTCTTCTTACGCGAGCATCTGGGCTGAGCAAAGACACTGACGACACTTCTACGGATCTCATTGAACTAGCTCACGCGACGGTGAAGGAATACTTGCTCTCGCTCACACCGTCGAACATGTTCTACGACGTGGCGAATTCGACGCTGGCACACGGGGTTATCGCCACTGTATGTGTGGCGTATCTCTCCCACATCAAGGAAGGTCAATCGCCGGAAGCTATTCAGAAGCAATTCCCATTAGCGCAATTTTCCTCCAGATACTGGCTCGAGCATGCTGAGGCCTCAGAAACTCTCCCTGAAGTAAGGAAGGCGTCTATCACATTTTTGACCCGGGACAAGACGAGACGGATATGGAGTCTGCTCTATAACCCCGATCGTCCTTGGCTTAATACTACTCCCGAGTCTTACACGCTGGGATCTCCAATTTATTATGCTGCTCTGGCTGGGCTCACTAATACTGTGGCGACGTTGCTTGAACACGGAGCAGAGCTACCATCGCCGGGCGGAGACTACCACAATGCGCTCCAAGCCGCCTCCATTGGGGGCCATGAGGAGATTGTCCGACTACTAATAAATCACCGTGGAATAAATGTTAATGCCATGGGTGGCCTTTTAGGGAATGCCCTGCAGGCGGCTGCAACAAATGGCAATGTCAAGGCGTTGTCTCTGTTGCTATCGCGTGGTGCGGATGTCGGCGCCGAGTGTGGGAAGTATGGCAACGCACTTCAGGCAGCTTCGGCTCGAGGTAACCATGAAGTTATTCGCCTACTACTCGCCAATGGGGCTCGGGTTAATACACAGGGAGGGAAGTACTCCAACGCGCTCTACGCAGCCTGTTATCGTGGCTATGAGGAAAACGTCCGAATTCTTCTCAGTCACGGGGCAGATTGTAATGTAGAGACTGAACAGCACATTACACCGCTCCAAGCCGCCGTGGGAGATAACCATATCGGGATAGCTAAGCTACTGCTGGAAAAGGGGGCAAAAGTCAACCATATTAGTGGCCTATATGGAACTGCTCTTCAGCTAGCTGCCGTCCGTGGTCACGCTCGCATGATAAGATTGCTGGCTGAGCATGGGGCGGACATCAATGCACAGGGCGGTTGGTTCGGGAATGCCCTCCAGGCAGCCTCTGCTCGAGGCGACGGATCAATCATACAGTTTCTGCTAGAGAGAGGCGGAGATCTCAATTCGCGAGGGGGATACTATAGGAGCGCACTACAGGCTGCCGCTGCACGGGGACATATCGGTATCGTCACAAAACTGCTGGAGGCTGGCGCCCATGATGATCCGGGCGTCGATGAAGACAATGACTACGGAGGCGTTGAGCTCGCACAGGAAGCATTTGAATGCGAGATACCAAGCGATGAAGCTTCTTGGAATTCTGCAAGCCAATCTCTGGCTCGATCAGTTATTTCGCAATCCAGTATTGCGAAAGCTCAACAGCGGCTTCTCCAAGGTGTGGACCAGACACTTGAGGAGGGGATTTTCATTCGAGACAAAAACTTCATGACACAGCTCCTCGGCGAGCGGCCACGGCAAACGGTATATACTAGGAGACACGAGGCATTGTTCATTTCGCCCCATAAAATCGTCGAGGAGCTGGAGTGGGAGCTCATGAGACAGAAATTTCAGCGGACTCTGCACCAAAGACTGCATGCCACCGCGCTTCAGGCTGCCTCTGCCAGCGGGCATAGCGAAATAGCCAAACTCTTGCTGGATACTGGTTCTGATCCTAATGCGACTGGGGGAACTTATCACAACGCTCTTCAAGCTGCAGCGGCCCAGGGACATTTGCTGGTTGTCAAGCTCCTGCTTCAAGCAGGAGCAGACCCGGATATTCGTGGGGGGTTCTACGGAACTGCCATCATGGCTGCTGCTGCACACGGTTATCATCAGCTAGTGCGTCATTTGTTAAAGGACGTGGCGGAGCAGAGCCTATCCAAAGGCGTGTTCTTTGCGTGTCTTCTCACCGCGGCGGCTAGAGGACATGACCTGGTCGTCGAAACGATCCTCGAAAAAACCTTTTGCGTCGACATAAGAGAGTTCTCGTACCAGCAAGCGCTGCATTTTGCAGCCGCCAGAGGTCATTGCAAAGTGTTGAAAGTGTTGTTAATGCGAGCCAAGGATGCAGACATTAAAGGGCGATGGTATACCGCTGCACTGTTTGCTGCAGCAGAGAAGCAGCAGCTTCAAACTACACGCATCCTGCTCCAGGCTGGCGCTGACGTTAACGAAAGTCTTGTGAGGGCGAGAACTTCGGAAACACACAGTAATGGCAGAGTATATGGTAGTGTGCTTGAAGCAGCGGTACTTGGAGGCAGTATCGAGATAACAAAGCTGCTGCTTGAGGCCGGCGCAGATCCCAACCCCAACACTCTACTGCTGGGCACAACGCTGCATATTGCGGCCGAGATGGGCCAGGTTGATACAATGCGTCTATTGATATCCCATGGGGCCGATTGGGAGACAGACCCTCGAAATTGGAGAGAGATGCTGAATCTAGCTTCTGCCATGAATCATCTCGACGTTGTTCGCCTTCTCTTCGATTTAAAGGGCAGTAGCGTGAGCAGCCAAGACATCGATGATGGACTGCGAGCAGCGATCAGTTCCAGCGGTCAAGTACGAGAGTGTGATTTCGAGTGGCCCAACAGGCCAAGCCTTGAGCGACCAAATGGCTGCCCCGAGGTTATCGAGTTTCTCCTTTCAAAAGGAGTGGACGCGGATCGCCAAAAAGCCCTTCAACTCGCCGTGGACAGGCGTGACCTAGATATGATACGCATGTTGCTAAGTCATGGTGCCAAAATGGAAGCCATCGTTTGGTCAGATGATTCCATCTACTGTATCACCCAGGCACAGGGCACTGCGAATAGGCGGTTGGCCAATATGCTACTTGAAGCAAGCGTTGAACGTGACATAGATGAGAAATTGAGGGGTCATATACTCGAAGTAGCCGCCAGTACTGGCCACACGCGGGTCGTGACTAAACTGATTGAGCAAGGACGATTGAACGACGATGCTAGCACTCATGTACACCAGCTAGGCCGCGGACTCCATGCTGCCATCAGAAATGGCCAAAGAGAGGCCGCTGAAATGCTGATTGCCCATGGAGCTGAGGTGAACCTAAAGCTCTCTGGGGGTGAAGGGCCTTTATCGGTGGCTTTTCAGGCAGGTTGCAAGCGGATGGTCACGCTTCTTTTGGATGCTGGGGCTGCTCTACACTTCCCATACGGTCGTCGTCCACTCCAAGCCGCAGCCGAGTGGGGGAATGTTCATATCCTACGGCTAGTTTTGGACCAAGGCTGCGGAAACGACGTCCAAGACGCACTGAACAACATCGGAAGTTCCGAGAAGGCAGAGAAGATGGAGATATTACTAGACTGGGCAAGAGATCGGGGGATTGAATTATGCCTTGATGAAGCTCTAGTGCAAACCTGCCTTAGATGCGACGAAGTGTTAGCCGGGGTTTTATTGCATAAGGGTGCCAACCCCAATGCCGTGGTTCCTGGAACTACTCAAAGCCTGTTTTGTCATATTCTATCGAAACTCGACCCGGACCGTTTTTATCTATCGAACGAGGTATCGAACGAGGTATCGAACGAGGTATCGAACGAGGATGTAGTTGCTGTCGCGGAGCAGCTTCTATCGGCGGGTGTGGATCTTGATGCTCAAGAGGAGGCAGTGCTAAATTTTGCTGCCAATTTATGTTCAACTCAGATTGTCAAGGCCCTGCTATCTCGCCAGAAGCGCTTCTCAGCGAAGGCATGCAGACAGGCTCTCCAGTCAAGTGGGTGGTGCGATCGCGAACATTGGAGAAAGCGCCGCCAGGTTGATCAGCTAATATTCCGATACCTGCTGGCGAATGATATTGAGCAGCTGCAGGGAGGCTTTATCAATTTATTTTGTCGTCGTAGGGAGGACATGGTGAGGATATTGCTTTCTTCGGCCTTTGACTTCGCCAAGATGGCTAACTGGATTGGCTATATTACCAAAGACCTTTTGTCCGATGATAATGCAGGCTTAGCAAAGTTGCTAATTGCGAAGACGACTTCCCGCATTGAAGTAGACCCAGAGGTGAGGAGCCACTTGCTTCAAGAAGCCTCCTCTCATGGATCAGAGCGGATTGTGCGACTTCTTCTTCCATTGCCCAATGACGACTCTAAGCTTCCTATAAAGGGTCTCAATCTCGCTCTCAAAGCCGCGGTCACCTCGGGCCACTCTACAATCGTTAAGCTCCTCCTCGGACAAGAAGGGTTAGACATTTACTCGGTTGATCCGGGACCAGGAAAAAATATCCTCTGGGAGGCGGCTAACCAAGGCAATCCTGAGGTTGTCAGCCAACTCCTACGTACTAATATCCACCTTTCCGATCACACTATTTGGGGAAATGCTCTACTGGCGGCCGTCTCAAAAGGTCACAAGCTCGCACTAGGCGTGCTGCGACAGGCAGGGGCCAAGCTCGGTGGCAGCGGTGATTGCGATGAGTCCCGGGAGGTCTCCGAGTTCATCAAGGCTGCCCTCAAAACTGCCTGTGCTAACGGCTATGTGCAAATAGCAACTGAACTAATCAAGACTGGGGACATTGAGGATCTGAAAACAGTCCTGCGCGAAGGACTTTATCATGCTGCTCGAAGTGGGCATGAACTCATGGTCAAGTTTCTCTTGCAACGACCAGAGGTTGTAGAACAGACGCCTGAGAGGCTCTCCCGTGCTCTTCTAGCCGCCGTAGAACATGGAAGCACTCGAATTGCAAGGCTCTTGATAAACCAGGGCGCCGATGTTAACTATCAGAGCTACGAGGACGGCTGTGCTTTGATGATTTCTGCGCAAGGTTACTTTCGAGGTCTCAAAATGGCAAAATGGCTCCTTGACCAAGGCGCATGTCTCGATCAAAAAGACAAGCGCACTGGACAAACCCCAGTGGAGTGCGCTGTACAGAAGAACTACCCAGATATAGTGCGACTGATGCTCAGATACGCGACTGAGGTTCACATTGACCAGTTCGGAGAAGCGCTTAAAGCAGCCGTGGCACTCGGCCCGGAACACACAATGATACTAGGATTGCTCTTAACTGCCGGCGTCGATCCTAATGCGTATAATAAAATGTATGGGGACGCCCTCCAGGCTGCTTCTGCGCATTGCAACATCGCGGCGGTCAAGATGTTGCTTGAGCATGGAGCAAATGCTAATCTTAGAGGCGGCGTTTATGGCAATGCTCTTCAGGCCGCTGCATTTGGCTATCCCTCGCCTAAAAGCGTGCGTTCGCCGGGCCCATCGACGGATCAGGAGGAGTTGGTCAGTCTCCTGCTTGAGAGAGGCGCTGATACGAATGCCACTGGCGGGTGTTTTGGTACAGCACTGCAAGCAGCGTCATTCGCGGGTAGAGACAATGTGGTTCTAAAATTACTCGATGCCGGGGCTCGAGTTAATTCTCGGACTGATGGACCAGTTAGTACAGTCACAGCAGCGCCAATAATTGCGGATGGTACGCCTCCTCTACAGCTGCGGCGATTTATAGAGAATGGAGATCTCGGAGGGCAAGCCACGCATTTCACCGCACTGTCAGTCGCTTTGATGATGGAATCCCAAGACATAGCCAAGATACTTGTGGAAGAGGGTGCCGGAAGTAAGACGCAACTTGGAGTGGTTAAGACCATGAGTGGCGCTTCTCATCAAGTTACCCGGTCCAACATTCACAATGACTCTTTGATAACCAGTCGAGAAAATAAGACTCTACCGAATGATTCAGGGCAATTGTTCAAGACCGAGCCTTCCACCCCCCAGACGTTTCAGGATCTACTGCAAGAATTGCTCGATGACGGTATCGACATCAACACACCGAATGGACGATTTGGCAATAGCCTACAGGCTGCGATAAGCAGTGGACATGAGAATGTTGCTCAACTCCTGATTGCTCGAGATGCAGACGTGAATGCTCAAGGTGCATATAGAAACGGGCTCCAAGCTGCCATTTGCTGCGGTAGCAGCGACGATCTGGTCCACGCACTGCTTCGCCAAGGCGCTGAAGTCAATGTCAGAGGCGGGCAGTACGGGCACGCCCTTCAGGAGGCTGCAGCTAATGGGAATGCTTCTGTCGTCGAGCTTCTTCTGAGCTATGGTGCGCAGGTGAATGCAGAAGGAGGCGAGTATGGGAATGCTCTTCTGGCTGCAGTTATGACGGGGCACAAGGAAGTGGTGAGATTATTGGTTAATGCAGGGGCTGATATAAACGCACGCATCGTCGTTTGAAGTAGCAAACTATCTCTAACAGTCACAGTGGTTAAAGGAAGAACCCAGGATGTCTTTGCCCCGGCATCAAGCCCAAGATTAGGTTTGCTGCGATCCAGCCTTAGGACCAGTCGCCGCCAGGCTCTCTAGAAGTCTCATAGGAGCCCGCACGCTAACGCACTGAGGCCACCAAGTTCGAAGGTATTACTCACATTGAGCATGTTCCCAAAGACTGTGTTGCCTGTCCTTGAGCCTAACGGCCTTAGCGAGGAAACAATGTAAAAGCAGTTACATTCCTTAGAACTAACTACTGTGGTATGTTACAATATCCACTTAAACATTGTGACTATGTTCAATAGCTATAACAGGCGATCCTATTCTCTATGACTTTAGACGCAGTATCCACCCTTTGTGAAGCACTGGTAACCAGAGCAGCAGTCAGCCTGAGAAGCGCAAGCTCCATAGTTTCCAGAGCACTGTGACGAAGTCAGTGAACTATATTTTCAATCATGGGACATATATCCGCAACGTAGGCAGAACCCTAGGACTAAGGACTCACGCGCTTCTCGATGTTGGCCTCGTCGGCCTCGGGGGCAACTGGGTTGGGAGCAGCGGCAGCAAAGCTGGCCAGGGCAACGACGATGAGGTTGATGAACTGCATGTTGGTTGAGTAGATAGTCTTGTTCGAAGGGATGTACTGAGGAATTGGTTGAGAGTGATGGGATGGGAGAAGGACCAGTTTAGGCGGCTGTACGTCGAGTTTATATATTTCTTTCCATCCAGGGTGTTTACAGTTTATGATTTCGCCGATTTTCTCCTGCATCATCATCTGACTCATGTTGCATGGCTTCCGAGGTTACAAGACCGGGTGCGCGAAAGATCGACACACAAGTTCTCCGTGCTATCCACACGTTCCACAACTATATATTGGTATTCTCGGTTTAAGTCCAATGAAGTAAAGATCCCAGCAAATAATGGATATGGGAGTAAGCTGATTGTGTTGCAGCGGGGACTGACAGCTCAGCGGGAGATCCAGCCTGGCTTTCCGCATAGCTTTCCGCACAGCCAGTGACCGGCCCAAGCTTCGCCGTCCATTGACTCAACTTGGGGAGATGGGAATAGCTTTTCATGCATCTTTCCTATTTGGCTTCTTCTGCCACGAAGCTTTCTCTATCTGACGAAGTCATTTGGAGACGGTGACCTTTCATTGGTCTGGCTTGAGTTGGAGCAACCCAATTACCGCTACGGAAACCTCGGGCCTGGTTTGTCGCTCGAACGGTTTGCTCATTCGCGTACGCACGTCGTCGTATGCGTATAGCCTAGATGAAGATCAATGCCTCAGCTTAGCCTGCTGCGCCTTCTGTCTTCCTGCGCTCGGAACTTGCGGATTTTGCTATTTCGCCGATCCCCACCTATTTCAAGGCAGCGTCAGGATACAGAGCCGCTTGGAACCATTCATGCGTCATGATAGCGGGTTTCCAAAGAGCAAAAGATCCGCGATCCCTGCCTAATATCTGCAGTATTAATCTTTTATTATGCAACAGCTACCCCGAACTCCTCTCCTCCCCCGTCTCTACGCTGCGTTCTTGTTCCGTGCCTTCAACAATACCTCGGTTGGAATTCATCCTGAAAACATATTATGTGATATATGGAGGGCACCAAATTGATTTTCACCAAGACCTCGATCGCGGCTTGAAAGAAGTTTTGGCCTATAACTACTGCTTGAGTACACTTGAGGTTTTTTATACGCCCCGAAGTCACCCTTGGCATAGAGACAGCCCGAAACGGAAATGAACAAAAGGTCCTGGGAAAGTTCCCTTACGCCTCAATATACGTGCATGGTGCACATGAGCAAGAATGGGAGAATTATGCTGCCTTCTGTAATCTGACAAGATCTACAGGGCAGTGCTATGGCATTACGTATCCGTGATACAATCCCTATTCCCATATCCTCCTGACGCCACTCCTGGTAATATTGCGCTGTCTCAGAAACATATTTATATATGTTCGATTAATATCTGGTCGTTGCGCGCGAGAGGTCTATTTATTGTAGATCAAGTGTTTCAAATTGCTGACATTTAAGTATGCGTTAAAGGCCGGTTGTTGCAGCCTCTCATTTCTTAATGCAAGTATGAGGCCGTTGCGACTTGAGGAAAGGCCCTTCTAAGACGAAACGAAGCACTGCGAAGTACCCCATTGAAGGATCGATTGCCTGCTCTTGACTGCCTTCTGTACGGCGGTGTTATGTTGCCTAATCGCTACTTCTATTGTTCATGCATGTGATCAATCCAAGTCCATGAATATGGCACTAGGCTGAATATAAGGAGCCTTACACCAATTCATTACCTGATTAGCATCAGAATATGCTCGACAAATTAAGTTGTAGGCTCAACCAGAGTAGTTTCACAAGCGAATGTATTTGGCATCAATAACGAGAAGTCCATTCTTATTGGAGAATCAGTATCTAGGATGCCCTAAGCGATGGAATTCTGTTTATTGGGGACAATTATACCCTGATATACGCTATCTACGCAGTATGCATCCCCATGATTTGCTCACCAGCGTAAATTCTTGTCCTAGTAATGCCGTTAATCTCCTAGCGTTGCTTGATAGGAGAGAAGGGAAGGACTCTAAGGCAACTGATAGAACTCATGTAGAAGATAAATCTTTGACATGTTTAGTCCGAAATGGTCGTGGCGCTGATGAGGTCTTAATATGTGTGGGTTATTTTGGACTTCCATATCTGGTTGATGACTATCTTCCATTCCTCGAGAGGTTAGAGAACAGTGCGACGATGACGCTAGACATGTCACATCAGATCGTAAAATAAAAATTAGGATGTGAAAGGTAATTTTTGTTTTTTTGCCATTGTCACTTATGTACTTGAGAAGGGATACTTGAGTATCCGGTGGTGTTCCCTCCTAGGAGGACCTCAATGTGTGCAAAATTAATGTTGAACAAATATGCTCTCAAGCGTTAGTTTAAAACAAAGAATTCTGCTGAGAACATTGAAGTGTTTACATGATCCAGCTGGGCTATTTCTGATTAGAACCCACTAGCCAACTTGTACTTCCATCCGGTTCCGTCTCTTATGCCTCATACGCAATGGCTGGGTCGCCGTCGTACCAGGTAGGCTTTACCATCCATTGTTTGATTTTCCAAAGATCGTCTTCTTTAACCAAATCACAGATATAAAATCCTCCCCCAAGAAGTCTGTGTGGCCCCCGGTCGAAGCCTTTGCCGGGCCGGACGTGCTGAGCTACCGAAGTGCACGAGGCTCTGGCAGAAGTGGCGTTCTCAATGCTCACGCGAATGTTGGAAAGGCTGTGAGTCGTCTCGAGTTTGGAAACTCGGCTGAAGATGGCTTCTTTCACCTCCGAAATTCCCTTGCTGTTAGGGAACCCAACTATCTCAGCCACCACATCATCGGTCAAAGCGGACTGGAGAAGGTCCTCGTCGGCGTGGTCGAAGGCAAGAACAAGTCGATATAGAGTGTCAGTGATCTGCTCACGGTCGCTCAGAGCCCCGGAGAGCTTGGCAGGAAGGACGTAGGACACGGCAGCCATTTTGTTATCTCGGCAGTAAGCTAGCGGAAGCTACTAATATTAACAACGTGAAGAACCTATATTTCGTAAATGCTGTTTCTTTATGTATATTTATATTTACCGTGGTCTGCTGAAAGGAATTCAATAAACATGTAGTCCGTATTCATCATCTATTGTTTCAATTCCCCTTAACTCCTATCTCCGCGTGGACATGATGTCGGAGGATGCAGCGAGACTAGCCACCATCTGCACAGCGTTTACACAAACAGAATTCGTGGCATGATTTCCCTTGCTAGATCCATTACTAGCACCCCTGTACGTATGGCCTCAATCCAAAAACGGAAAATCACATAGACCGGATATTTCGGAGATAGTTGGACCTATACAGCTGGGCGCAGGAGTACCATGCTAAGTGGGCTACCGCCTAATGGACTGCCTGGCTGCTAAATTTTCGGGATTTCAAGACATGTTTAAGCAATGAGAGATGGTTATGGTTCAAAGTGGACCATCATTCATTAATACTCCTTTCGACTGAGATACATTCAGACTCGACATCCCTATACTAAGCAGTTGAGTTGCGTTCCGTAGAGGATTCTTACAGTAGGAAGCTAATATTTATAGTTTACCTAGGGGTGATACACGCCGTTGTATTCATATTAAAATCTGAAAACAAATGCCGAGGACTTTTGAGATAGACTGGAACACATCGAGTGGTGTCTATGTGTCAGAAGATAGGTTCTTATTAAGCCTCAAAAACTAGAAATGTGAGCTGGGGTGCTGAGAATCAAGCATTTTTTGGACGCGCAGCACCTCCTGAATAGCTGGGGTAATCCCAGGCCATAATGTAAAATTTTCACAGTTTATGATCATTAAAACAAGATAAGATGTCAGTGAATATTATTAGATGGATGTACTGATTCTCCTGCCTAACCACAGTTTCTCTGTGTTTCGAGATTGAGATGGAAAAACGCAATCGCTTATCCTGATTAAAGTCATGGAATTGAAGCCACGGAGCTGCACCGCCGAAAACATCTCTGTCCGGCCTATACATGAGAACTATAGAGCCTAAGACTATACCTCATGCATGCCCTACACCGCGACATTAAATAATTTCAGCTATTACCAGCCAAAATTATATCTACAAAAAGGGTTTCATTAATGATCTGGAAAAAGCTTTGATTTACGTCAGACTGAAACAGTTATGACATCATGTACGAGGTGAAGCTCTCCAGCTCCCGTATATGAATAAGGTGCCACCTCGATTCATTTTCCGAGTTTCAGAAATTGGTGAATTTTTCTTGAAAAGTTTACAGAAGTCATATCGCCTTTCGAAAGACGCGTGTCAACAGAATCGCCTCGAATATGAAGCCCTTGTCCCTCGTGGCTACGCTTGCCACGCTCCCATCATCAGTCTCAGCAGGACCTATCGCATACGGTGTCTGCCAAGGCGGTTGCGCTGGTGTTGTCATGGCTTGCTACGGCGCCGCCGGTTTCATTTGGGGTGCTACCTTAGGAGCTGCAGCGCCACCAGCAATTATCGCCTGCAATGTCGCGTTTGGGAAATGTTCCGCGGCCTGCGCCGCAACGGCCTTGCTGGCCCCAACACCTTGAGGTAGGTTATGTTGGTAGAAACCAACCAAACCGTCCGCGACAGTGGCCCGCGCTGACCAACTAACCAGGTCGGATCAGGAAAAGTTGGTACTCTGTGGTGCAAGTTCAGTACCAGTCATTTAATTATAGTAATGTGGTCAAAATAGCTCAAAATATCCAAGCATCACCAGCGCATTTTGGGGTATTGGAGGTATGATAACCTCGCAACGACGTCCGGAGCAATGCGTCTAAAAGAATACAAAATGAGAAGTTGGCTTAAAAACCCCTTCATCAGGCAGTGATTAATGAAGGCTTACGTGAAATACCACTAATATGGCTTGAGGTAGAAGATACCATGAGGTACCTATCTAAGTTACATCGCCTATTCTAATCTAATAGAAACCAGCACGTAGATACACCTTTTAAGTCCTTATTCTAGGATCTTTCTGGAACTTGGTTTCAAAAGAAGAGAAGACTCGGCTCCTAGTTGCTCCATGCCAACTAAAAGGCAGATGGATGCTTCTCAAAGTCTCTTAGAAGTCCCAAGGCTGATTGAACGTCAGCGGTGTCCATAACAACCCCAGCACTCGCACGAGACAGAAAACCTTCTTCGGTGGCATTCTTCACCCACGCTACCACGTGGTCCCAGTAGTTGTTAATGTTCAACAACAGAACCCCTTTACTATGTATCTTCATTTGATTCCACGTGGCAATTTCCAGCACCTCCTCGAGAGTGCCGAACCCGCCAGCCAAGGCAATGAAACCCGAGCCTGGGCCGCCTTCAAGGACTTTCTGCGCCATTGCTTTCTTGCGAGTGTGAAGGTCCGGGACTAGCAAGACGCGACCGAACTCGGGATCCATGATCTCCTCATCCACTATGACACGCTCTATTTTGCTAGTCACACTTGAAGCTATGACTTTCTTCCCTTGGCGATCCTTATCCAGCTGCACCATCCCTTGAGGGACGTAGCCGTAAACTGCGTCGGGTCCCGAGAGCGAGACAAGTGTCTTGGCAAGTTCACCCATCAGCCCGAAAGTGCCACCTCCGTAGACAAGCTGGGCGTTGTTTTTGTGAAGTTCGGCAGCTAGGTCTCTTGCTGCCTGTAGGTGAACGGGGTTGGTGCCCGACGAGGATCCGCAGCTATCAAATCCGTGTCAGCGCTCAGTGCTTTTATTCTCACATACTCTTTAAGCATTTCGTTGCGCCTGGAAACATACAAGACGCAGATCACTGGTGGCTTAGTCTCGGAATCGGTCATGGCGGGTACAGCTGTGTTGAATAATAGTTTGGGATGATGGAAGAAGAAGGTTCAATGCCTACGGAATTATTAGTTGATACACATTGACGATTTGATGACCTAATTGTTGGAAGCCTGGCCATTGCTCCACTACCGCGATACATTCAATTATGCTGAAGCTTTAGGCTGCAATGAAACCCAGGGCTTATGAGAAATACGCATAGAATATTGCCTGAGTAGCTAATAAATCAATGATTTAAACTGAATGATGAATAAATCAAAGAATGAGACAAATACTGATGTTGTTACTACACGAGCCCATGTTTTACACCTGCACAAACTCGTTGATCATAGCGTCAAATCAATCCGTATGGTCATTCCATATTGATGGGAGCTATGACTGGCTCATCTCCTTCCACGAAAAATCTCGGCTTATTGGTTTAATCATTCAAGTCAATGACCAGGTTGATTCGACTCTGGCGTCCCTGGTGCCACTTCTTTGTTGATACTCTCAGGCTGGCTCTGGAACTGTCGACCTTACCCACCCCCTGTGAGAGTGTAGATGTCCTCGAACGCCTGATTAACACCGTGCTCAGCAGTTGGGGGGGAAGCATAGGCAGAGTCGCCCACAATCATAAACCGCCTATGCTTCGACCCCGATATCCAAGACTCCAGCTTAGACAAGAGATAGAACGGCTAAGGCTTAATTTTGTTTGCTGAAATCTCAGGTACCGATTTACCGACAGTGGGCGGGAAATACTCGTGGTGCTGGTGGAGAGAGTTAATACACCACGTCTTGTCCGCATGGAGCTTCTGTCATCGCTCCTTATAAGGCTCGGGGCCGGCGAAGCGAAACTGCTTCCCGATCAAGACCTCGAACCCATTAGCTAACTAAGGGGCGATAACCAAAGAGCCGTGAGTGTGGTTCATTAAGGTGGTGGGAATTTGATCGGTCCTGGCAAGCTCGAGTTGCTTGCGGGTACTGCAGCCGTGATGCTACACATCTTAGTGAACTTAGGCTGCATGCTGTGTAAAGATATTGTCTGACACGAAAATGAGTTCTATCGGCCTCAATGGGCATTCGTGCTAAGGCCTCAGAGCCGTCAGCAAACTTCCGTGGCGATTTCTACGGCTCGTTGACAATATGGTCCAACTTCTTGCCGAATTCGATGGTGATGCCGGCTTTGCGCACCAGGTCTAGAAGAAGACTGATAAATTCGTAGCGGTAGACTTTAAAGCAGCGTAACCGAATTTTTTCTCAAAGCCAAACTCTAGAGTGTCAACAAGTCGGTCGTACTCTGACCTAAAGTAGAGGTTCTTAAATTCAAAGCCGAGAGCCTTAATGGCACGTAGACACCCAGGTTGTCTAGATTTTGAGAGAATCTAGCGATAGCATAATAGGGGCCCCAATGTCTAGTAGAGCTGGTCTAGTTCCGTAGAGAATGGAAGGAATGTTCTATTAACGGAGTGTGACCGCTAATCTCAGCCATTAAGGGTGAAACCACTTAACTAACATTGTAACAATTCTGGAGCATAGCCTTGAACACGGAAGCGGCTATGACAGCAGTAAAGTCCTGCCATCGATCATTCTTTTGCTATACTCTAAAAATTACCGCATTTTCTAATTATATCACTGGCTCAGACCTATATGCTCATTTGTCTATATGTAGTCTAGAAATATCCAGGATAACGGTCATTTGTTTCTTCAAAACTACACGTAATAGAATCTGGGAACCTATAACAAAATTTATACTATAGAGTATACACACACACCTACAGACCCTCATAAGCCTTAGTTTTAACGCCGTCACTTCTAGCTTATAGACATTCGTAGTTTTATCTGCCACTCTATCAAATATGTCCAACTCAAAGCGCAGCTATCCTATCGCTACATGGGTAAAAAAAAAAAACCAACATATTTTCCATTCTAGTCGGCCTTTGCTACAGTCCACAGAGCATGTCTAACCTTTTGCGTCCCGTTATTTGGCCGATAAAGATAACGCTGAAGGCATCATCCACAAAGTACAAGTTTTCGCTAGATATACATTGATTTTAGCAAACCCTGAAACCCAGTCTCTTGCTTAAACTTATCCAGGTCCTAATGAAGAGCATGGGTGGAACGCGGTGGTTTTCACCGGAGAAACGATCTCAACATGAGTTTGAACAAGGGTTTCGGCAAACCAAAAAATTCTGTCTCACTCAAATCTATCTGGGTCTCATGCTACGCTAGATCTAGCCACAACCAGGTCGGCGCCGTAATAAGCTATATGAGACCGACTAAGGTATAGCCGGAAACACCGAATACGTAGGTGGAACCCTAGTCACGATACCTACACTTATTTGAGAGGTAGTATGGATGTTAAGGCTTGATTCCCTCTATTTTCTAACTTTCTTTGACCCTTTTATAGCCGGCCTGAGATACCCCCTGCTTGTGGCATGAAATCTCAGCACAGAAGATCGGTGGAACTGGACAAGGTCCGTTGATGACAAGTGCTTGAGCACGCGGGGTGATTCATTAGGAGTATGTCCTCTTCTGTGTGGTTTGCCAGCTTCGTCTGCCATAAGATTTAGATCCTTTTATGGACCGTGCATAGAGTGCTCTTCTGTTAAATCCATGAGGTTCGATCGCATTCTTAGCTCATTTACCTGCTTAAGTTTAACAGGAAAACTGCCTAGGATGCTATTCCTAAAAGCTGTCTTTAAGAGCAAGTGAAGAGTATGCCGGCTGGTTACGAGGCGATTATTAAAACTGGTGGAATATAACTCCACTTCCAGCTAAATATTCAATCAAGACGATGAAATCACTGTAAGCCTGTCTGGTTTTACCGCTGAGAGAAACATTCCAAATTGCGGCTACTGTCCGCTAGTAGCATATGTGCCCACTGCCCTAATACTCATCCGACTATACTAGTACCATTCACTACTATTTTAAAGGGACTTCTAACGGCATTAACCAAATAAAGCTTTAGTGTTACTATTCCAAAAGGATTTCTGTTGATAGTAAAACTCTATAAGAAGGAGCTTAATGATCGATGTAACCCGAGAAAGGGGCCTTGATTGTTCCAAGGAATTAGGAGGGGGACTCCAGCAGTAACATTGATGTACTTGCTGGTGTTTTTAAAAACTAGTTTGATGTGGGATTATCAGTTGTGGTGAAGTTGATCTAGGCAGGCCACAGATCATCGCTACTTCTTGTGTAAGTGGTTATCACACCAATCGCTACCTAGTACTTTGGAAGGGTACAAATTAGTGCCTGGGCTGTTTGCAGGAGATAGAAATCCCAGAAAAAGTGAAGATCAGGTTATGTTTTACGAATAATAGTGGCCATATCTTGACGCCCAATATAAGATAAGTGCTATGGTACATCTACCGGCTGGAGAAGCGGGCGGGAAATGTCATGCAGCTGTGGAGTACCTGGTCAGCTAGTGAACGGCAATTGCCATTTCGAGATATATATACCGGATTTCAGACAACTGCAATCTTAACGGGCCAGTTCTCCCGCGGGATTTGCAATCCTAATTAAACACCCCGGCAGTTAAGTGCTACTCGAAATCTATTCCTGGTCACCTACTACAATCCGCTGAACAAGCTGTGAAACTGGACGGCTAAGATTACAATTTGTTCGAGATAACACAGTATGACCTGAAAAGATGGATCACGCCCATTAAACGAAAATAGAAATATGGTTCTTGGCTAGGCGTGAAGCTTGGAAGTATAAGATAGCGAGGTGTACTGCCCTCATCCAGCAAGTTATTATCAGCAACTCAGAATTCAATCTAGCGACTACTTCTATAAATCTGTGATTACACACTCTCCAGTATATCACTAAGCCGTTTTTGATACTCAATCTCCCCGCTCTTACGTTCTCGCCTTCTTCAACCGTATTCCCCTATTCGATAATATTCCTACCACAACCAAGATGCGTTTCGACAGCCTTCTCCTCCCAGCCACTATCCTAGGCTTTGCGACCTTAGGCGTCACTGCTCAAGAATCTGAGCTTGATGGCCGCGACCTTTCCACGGGCGAACCCGAACTTTTCGCTCGAGGTGGCACCAGCGAGGAGTCTGACCTCTGGACTCGCCATCGCGACGGCGGCAACAGAGGCGATACCAGCAGAGGAGGCAAGGGAAGACGTGACCTTGAAACCCGCCATCGTGATGGCGGCGGTAACAGAGGCGATACTAGCAGAGGAGGCAAGAGAAGACGTGACCTTGAGGCCCGTCATCGTGATGGTGGCGGCAATAGAGGCGATACCAGCAGGGGAGGAAGAAGAAGCAAGGGGGGGCAGTACAGGGGATGAAATAGAAGTTTGTTCTCAACAGCGAAGGGGGAGATAGGTCAGGCCAGGTAACTAGTTAGTAATCTAGCACCGAATGTTTCATCTCTGTTTCTTTTTCTTCCAACCAGTCTCTTTTGTGAATATCCTTTCACTAGCAGGCTAAGAACCTTGGGGTGTGATCAGCTACACCTCAATTATTTTAAGACAAAATTATTGTATAAAAAGATGTGTCATCTATACATGAGTATGTTAGAGCAGGCTAGCCCAACTTCAAGTACTATTTTGCTGTTGCATAGCCCTTATTGTGCGTCTATTCTACGAGATCCATCAACGATCTGAGAGGAGCAATCGCTATAGACATGACTTAGCTATCTGCCCATCATTAGCACTTTAAGAGGTGACCCTTAACTACGGCAATAATCATCGTAAGCAGTATCATCTTGTTGCATCAGGCACCCCGGTCGCTACACCACTTCACCGTCACATCAAAAGTATCGTGCATCAAAAGTATTGTGCATCAGCACAATTGTGAAGTCGTTCTTACTTCTGCCTAGAGGACGATCGCTGCCAATTCGGCAAAGTATTCATGCACGGCGAACCGATATCACAATTGCGTGTCTCTCTACACTTGTATATTTCCTATAAGATGGCCATGTACACCCCATCCAATTTCTTCATTCATCAACGCCACTTCACGAAGAAGCGAATTCCACATACCACAGCAGGAAACAATACATCTTGCACATCAATCATGGGTTTTCGCGACGTCTGGCACAGAGTCACCTCTGGTGACAACGCTCAGCCACTCACACAGTATAACCCGCCGCCTCCAAGAGTTCGCAACAAGCTCCACAAGTCTCCCCCTGCCCCGAAACCGGAAAGGTCTCCAAGGGTTCCGAATAAGCTCAAAAAGAACCCGCCAACCAACCATGGCAGAAACTTTTGAGTGTGAATACCACAGAGCTGTGTCTTGAATTAATCTGAGGTCCGTCTAGCGGTTTGAAACTTAAGAATGTATTTTTATCTTCGCCATGCTAATAATAAGTCTTGTCCAGCTTATTGTGGAACCTTTGTTGATAGGAAATACTGTTAAGCGATATCAAAGAATTCATATTGAGTCCTCATGCTTCGCCAGCTTATAGGATCTCGATGTTTAAGCCAGGCCAGGCAGCGGAAAATTAGCTAGACTTCAATATAATTCACCTCGTTCAGGTCTACTAAGCTTTTTCTCAACCACACTCTGACTGTAGTTTTTGCAATATCCCCTTACAGTCCTCCAAGTCCACCAATCAATGCAGATGCAGCCTTGGCAACGCCAATCCCCCATCACCGGTGGCGGATGTCGTAGAACCCACAAGCCAATCAATATATATGTAGAAACTTGAGGGGAAGCTATCCTGTCCGCCGATTTCGGCAGACAAACTATGCAACATGCATTAAACGTTCATATGAGCCGAGATCGAGCTTGATCGGCAGTGAATTTAGGCTGAAGCACCCGTTGGGCATTACTGCCAGCACCCAAATGTATCAGAGCTACTTTTGTATTCCACGCCTTATCTCTCCAATATTTAATGAAGATGATAGCAAGACCATAAATTAGCTTGCAGTTGAAATATCATCGCGAGTTCACACAACATGGCCTTCTCTATTCAAGGCTCCATCCTCACTTATCGTTACGAAAATGAGACGCTTCGGATTGAGCCCTGGGGGCCCAACGCCATTCGGGTACGAGCCACCCAAGAGCACGTCTTTCCACCAGAAGATTGGGCACTCGAAGAGAGCCCTCCTCCATCACCTGGAAGCAACACATCAATCGGCAGCGACAACACGGGTGCCATAATCAACGGCAAGATCGCGGCCCGAGTCTCCAGCCGCGGCAAGCTCATGGTCTACAACCAAAAGGGAGACCTCATCCTTGAGGAATTCATGCGCAGCCGCATCGACCCGACAGACCCCAAGGCGAGCGCGCTGAGCATCGAAGCCCGCGAGTTTCTCCCCAGACCGGGCTCCGAATCGTGGCGTCTGACGGCGCGTTTCGAGTCCCTCGACCCCAAGGAGAAGATATACGGCATGGGCCAGTACCAGCAGCCGTATCTGGACCTGAAGGGGACGGACATCGAGCTCGCCCAGAGGAACTCGCAGGCCAGCATCCCCTTCTCCATCTCCTCGCTTGGGTACGGGTTCCTGTGGAATAACCCTTCGGTGGGCCGCGCAGTCTTTGGCAAGAACCAAACGACGTTCGAGGCCTTGTCGACACGTGCCCTGGATTACTGGCTCGTGGCGGGCGACACGCCTGCGGAAATCGTTCGGGCCTACACAGACGTGACAGGAAAGACCCCCGAGATGCCCGAGTACGGTCTCGGGTTCTGGCAGTGCAAGCTGCGGTACCAAACCCAGGAGGAGGTCTTGACCGTCGCCCGGAAGCACGTCAAGGAGCTAGGTCTGCCGCTGGATGTCCTCGTGATCGACTTCTTCCACTGGCCCAAGGAGGGCGAGTGGAAGTTCGACCCGACGTTCTGGCCGGACCCGGATGCGATGATTGAGGAGCTCAAGTCGCTCAACATCGAGCCCATGGTGTCTGTCTGGCCCACTGTGGATCGCGAGTCTGAAAATTACCAGGAGATGCTGGAAAAGGGTCTCCTCGTGCGCCAGGATCGCGGCGTCATGGTGGCCATGGAGTGGAACACGCTGTGCCGCCACTTTGATGCTACCAACCCGGAGGCCAGGGCGTATGTCTGGTCCAAAGCCAAAGCCAACTATTACGACAAAGGGATCAGGACATTCTGGCTTGATGAGGCGGAGCCGGAGTATACACAATACCAGTTTGACAACTACCGCTACTTCAAGGGCCCTGATCTGATGATCGGCAATTCGTTCCCCCGCTATTACAGCCAGGGATTCTACGAGGGGATGAAGGAAGCCGGGCAGGAGAAAGTGGTCAATTTGGTTAGGTGTGCCTGGGCAGGTAGTCAAAAGTACGGAGCCCTCCTGTGGTCTGGGGACATTGCTAGCTCCTGGAGCAGCTACCGCAACCAGTTAGCAGCCGGCCTAAATGCCGGCCTGGCTGGCATCTCGTGGTGGACGACGGATATTGGTGGTTTCCATGGCGGAGACCCAGCCGACCCAGCCTTTCGCGAACTGTTCGTGCGCTGGTTCCAATGGGGCGCGTTCTGCCCGGTGTTCCGCCTGCATGGAGACCGCGAGCCGAAGAAGCCCCAGCTCGGCAATTCAGGGGGCAGCTGGTGCCTTTCCGGGGCAGACAATGAGGTCTGGTCGTACGGTGAGGATATCTTCCGCATCTGCAAGGCCTATATCCAGCTACGCGAGAAGCTACGAGACTATATCCGCAGCCTGACAAGTGAGGCTCATACTAAGGGTGATCCTATCATACGACCGCTTTTCTACGACTTTCCGGAAGATAGAAATGCCTGGGAAATCGAGGAGCACTACATGTTTGGTAGCAAATATTTAGTTGCCCCCATTTTCCACAATGGGGAGCGGGAAGCAAATGTGTATCTACCAGCAGGATCAACGTGGAGGCAATTCGGCAGCGATGGAGAAGCCATTGGTGATGCTATCCAGGGCGGCACATCTTTGAAGGTCGCTTGTCCTTTGGAATACATGCCTGTTTTTGAACGGTCAGATCTGTAATCCAGATCTGGTAGCCGCTATAGGGTTAGGTGAGAAACCAAATGAGGCCGGGGCCCTGGCCAGAACAGAAAGCAGGGGCAAGGGGTTGAGAAGTTGAATTACGGCATAGCCCATAGGTCATGTGCTATAGCGGAAACGAGGACGCGTCACGTAAGACATTGGCCACAGTAATATAATCGGCAGAGCTTATTTATCGAACGTTGAAAATAGAAGGCGAAGAATACGGAGTAACCTTGACCGACTCACTTGGAAGCTTACTGAGGCATATTCATTGGGATCGCTGCATCAAGCTTCCTCTTCCAGCATCGCGCCCGACTCACCCCGCACATAACCCGGCATTCAGCTATCCATTCAGGGGTTCGGACGGTGTCAGCTGGTTGCAATTGCGACTGTCACTGTGGTCTAATGGGGGGTGTCTGCCGTGATGGGCACAAGGATCCCGCTCTTACGCTTCCCCATAGAAGGATGAACCAGCCATCTCGAAGATCAAAAGGGTAGTTCGTGGGCAGTCCGGCGGGTCGCTGGCTGGGACCTTCTGCACCCACCAATGCGAACTGAGCGATGCTGAAACGTGCATGTCAGGCTGATTGTGATGGTGCCCAATTGGACCGTGGGACATATCCTCATGGGGCGTTGCTTACCAGATCAAGCAGGTAGCAGCAAGCTGTCGATGAAGCTCTCGCTTTACCTGACACCAGGCCGAATGGGCAGCTTGGCCCATGTAATGAATTGACTGTTGTCGGTGGCCTCCGGAGTCTGCCCTGGAAACGGAATAGGTTTATGTCTTGTTGTTGACATGGAAAGTATAAAGTAGATCAGCATCTCGCTTCCATTTCCTCCCGCCGTCCACAGCAATTAGTGCAAGCTCATCCCAGGCAAGCCAATTCCAGCCATGAAGTTCACTGCCGTCCTCCTTCCTCTCATCTCCGCCGTCGTGGCTCTGCCCACCGGCGAGATCACCGACATGGAAGTCCGGGCCACCACGGCCGTGGTTGATGAGATTCTCTTCTCCATCACCCTGCCCGCCTTCACCACACGCCGCAACGCCAAGAACCCCTCCGACGTGGACTGGTAAGCAATTCGACTTGTCTTTTGCCTTGGATTCGGCTTGCTAACCAGCGATACACAGGTCCTCGGATGGCTGCACCAGCTCCCCTGACAACCCGCTCGGCTTCAAGTACGAGCCTGCCTGCAACCGTCACGACTTTGGCTACCAGAACTACCGCCTCCAGACCCGATTCACCAAGGCCGCCAAGGCTAAGATTGACAGCAACTTCCTGACCGAGTACGTTTTGGTGCCCAATTTCTTTTCCCCTTGTCCAAGACGATTAATACTGGCAAAAATCATACCACCACGGCAAAGAAAACTGTCCGCTGACCAAGTTTTGCCATGTAGTCTTCAGTACCAGTGCAAGTCGGAGACCTTCACCTCCCTGTGCAACGCCCTGGCCCAAGTCTACTACGCTGCTGTCCGAGCTTTCGGTGGTGATGATGCTACCAAGAGAAGCGAGGACCTGATCGCCATCTACGAGGAGAAGCTGGCCATCTGGAACCAGATGTACGAGGAGGCCAAGAAGAATGGCGAGATCCCCGCATAAGGGTTGGATTTGAATGTTTCTTGCACACCCGTGTATATAAATTAGCATAGGAACTGTCTGCCAACAATGATGAGCTCATGAACTCGAGGAGAAATTCCGATTGTGCCTTTAAAGACTAAACCAGAAGAAGAAGAAAAACACCAATACGTCGCAATAAACTACTCAATTTCCAATTCCTGCAGCATGACTACATGGATGCCAAGCTTTCCAGCTTGGCTGTGAGCCTGTGCGTATGCGGGTCCATGGGTAAGGGGAGATTTAATTGCACTTCAAGATATTTTGCATTCTATGTACAACCAGTCCCGATTGTAGACATCTGCTGTTTCATATGCTAAGAGAGATACTCTAGTGAAGAAAGGAGGAGAAGCAAGCAAGCAAAAAAAGAGAAAATGGCGGAAGTGTGTTCTACCCTACACAATAGCGCGCAGATGAAAATCACATGATTTATCCAACTTGAAAGTTCTGGAACAATATTTGAATAATATTTGAACGGAATTTGAGGGAATCCTTCATAACTGACTTTTTTCGTTTGTTTCGATATAGTTATTACTACTTCAGGTAATGTGGAAAAAGCTACGTCTTTATGGATCAGCACTAGAGAGACTATGTCATGACTAGCTGGGGAGATGATAACATTTCTAATGATATTAATTTAGGTGGTTTTAATGCCGCCAAACAATGAATGGCTGATCCATATGTTGTTTTGTTGAACATCGGACGAGAGAGTTCGAGTACAAAATAAAAAACAGCAATGAAGATGTCAGACCCGACTCCTCAACACAATGATTATTGAACATCAAATCCATCTATTACATTCGCTATGGCCTTAACTTGAGCTTATAAGTGATTGTTCGTATACTGAGAGCCTGGTGGATGTCTATTCCTTTGACAGCCTCAGCCGCGGCCCTGACAACTCTATCTCTTCCTTTGACAGACGATCGCTGCAGACCTGGCCTCTCTGTGTCTTTCTCGGACGGTTAGTTGCAGTAGTCATGACCTCTGAGATGTTAGTCGTACACTGTTCAAGGGTCAAGGTATCTCTGCTCCCGCCTGATTTGTTGCAACGAGACTGGCCGCACTATCGTCTGTGAAAGCTGCAATTGCACGATTGAATCCGCATGGGACTTGATCGCTCTGCCATCCAAAACTTGCTTGACAACAGCGCAATCACGACCACAAGACATCATCGACACCTCGTCCCAAGCCCTAGTTACGGAGTCTGGTATGCTGAAATCCCATGTAGCCTTCCATGTAAGACGTGGAAGCCGAGACTGATACTTGAAGAGTGCGGCCAGTCCCTTCCGCCCTTCCCAGATTTCCAGAGTCTGAAGCTGCGGCATCCGCAGAGCTACCACCGCTGCTTCCCGAAGCATTTCTTCCAGCTGATGTCGATCGGCGTCAGGTCGCAGCAGCTGTGACGTGACTGTAAGCAGAGTCAGGTTAGACCACTCCCAGGAGGGGTGGCAGGCATTGAAGAAATAGCTGGCATCAACTGAAAATGCTGCGGAAAGAGACTCGAGGCCGAGGCTAGTTTCAGCCAGGGTCGCGCTCATCCTTGGGCTTGGTGTGCGGAGCCGCGGACAACCAATCATCTCTGGGTAAGTCTCGTTGAAATTTTCAAACAGGATCAATCGTTTCAATGTTTTGAGGCAAGCTTGCGGAAGAAGCTTCTTTAAATCTAAGAACAAGATTAGTCAGTATAAGATGGGTGCTGGTTCAAAGTAGGAGCCGCACTTACAGTTATAGAAATCGGCTCCTCCCTCGCGATCCCAAGTCCTCCATGGCTCGTAATGGATTTCCTGAAGCTCAGGGAGGCATGAGAATAACTTTCGAAGCTGCTCGGGGGGCCAGTATCGGCGGGTTTGTTGACGGAGAAGCATGCGGGTCACCGCTGGCACCGAAGGCATTTGCTCCCAACACTTCACTAATCCGTGATAATCTGGCGTAGACTGCTCTAGTTCGGTCAACATCCGGTTGAATGCTTCATAATCTGACAGTATGTGAGGTCTTCCAGGAAAGTCTGGATCCGTGGCTGCCCGGCCAGTGAACCAATAGACGATATTGTCAAGCTCACGACTATTTCCATCGCCCAACAGAACATCATCGAAGAGTCTGATGAGAGCGAGCTTGTCAATCCGACTTTGTGGAGGGATTCCCGGGGAATCTTCATGTATGTCTTGAGCGTAGGGGCAATCCTTTGGATTCAGATCAGGCTCAAATGTCAGATATCTCGAAAACGGATCTCGCGCATCAGAGGGTGAATAGACACTGAGATCAAGAGTAAGATCACCAAGCGGCTGCCAAGTGCTAAGGCTTGAAAATAAGCTCTCGATTGCCTCTGCAACGAGCCTATTGTCCTCGTCGGCGACACCCCAAGATGCACAAGGCGGATACTGTGAAATTTCGAGGCATAGCCATATGTAACGTACCAGATGCTGGTTACGGTGCGTCATTTCCTGGAAAGTATTAAGCCGTTGCGGCGTTACTTTCAGTCGTTCAAAGTTATGCCGTTCGATGATTGCCTGCCACTCGCGAGAAACAGCGGCAAATGCGGCACAACTGACGCCATCTTTCAGTAGGATTTTCAGTATGTCGTACCGGATCCAGAATGGCAGAGAGTGGTAGGTGACAGGTGTGGTGGCTTTTAAACTCATTCTAAAAATGATGATCTTGTCAACGAGTTACGCCTTTGGATTGACATTTCCTCAGAGAATAGAGAAGGGTATAGGAATATGTGGTCTTGGTGCTGGAAGTACCCTGGCCAAAAGACTACTGGTACTCACTGGGTTGGTTGTCTTGCAAGCCGAAAAGCCTCGAGCTTGATGTGTTGAAGTGTTTGGATTGGTGTAAGACGAACGAAGGAAGCAAGGTGAAAGAGGGTAGGCTTTATAGTTATTCGACGAGCGGCTCGTCCCGACGGTAAGTGAGTCATTAGAGTGAAGGTTTATTTACTTTTCCTTCCGCATGACTGCAGCCTTAAGCTAATAGAGGCTTTTCTTTTAAACTTTAGTATTCATTATGTTGAGATGTTGGTTCTGACATCTTCTATTGTTGTTTAACTTTATACTCGAACTCTCTCCCGATAGATGCCCATTTCATATATCGAAGGGCTTCCCTGTCGGTCAGAGCCAGATCAGTCCCCCATTCAAACAGATAGTCAGCGAGTTGCTGAACTACCTCCCTTGGGAAGGAAGATAGCCAATGGAGACCGTTTTTTTGTTCATGGGTGCCAATTGGTGCATTTGCATCGAGCTCCAAAAGAACTTTTACGGTCTCTATGTGCCCATAGACGAAGGCCAGGTAGACGGGTGTGTCGCCTCGGTCATGTTAAGCATCAATATCTACCTGGGGGAGATTTCCCAGGAAAGAGATCTGATCAGATAATCCGAAAATAGCGGACATGCGTAGAAAAGTGTTACTAGACCTAATGTCTTTTTCGAGAAATCCTTCATCCATTCGGACGCGATCTAAATAATCAAGGATCTCTACCTCTTCAACCTTGACCCCATGCTCAAGTAAATTAACACCTGGTGGCCGGCGAAGAGTTTTCCACGAACCAAGGCTGCCAGGTCTTATGAGATATCCAGGCCTTGTAACGCAATTTAGACTGGAAATTCCTCTCTCGGCGCTCTTTTCAGGACAAATATAGTGTTACCGATGAGAACTCCTGGTGACTGTGGACCACTGAGGTGACGAATCAAAATGTGTATTGCGGCGGACACGCTTCACTGAGTCCCATAGCCATAGAAATCACAGAGGAAAAGTGACCAAGATGATCCTTCAATAAATTCTTATTTCCTTCAAGGGAGGATCCAGAATCGACCGAAGTTTCTTCACATATTCCTTTGCCACAAGTGAAGGCAAGACTTTGAGGACTCAAACGCCCGCTTTGATGCTATTAAGCGACTTCTAGGGCATATCTATACACGGATCTTCTCGCTGGTGTGAGTCGCACTGAGCACTCAAACAACTCTTCCAACATTTTCAGAGATTTGTCATCAAGTTCTCTGACTGTTTGTTGTTTGAAGAATGGGATGTACCGAAATAGATATGCTTGACGAACAATGAACTTCATGCTCCCTTTGCTCGAAGAAGGGTCAATGGGCAAGTCAAACTTGGTGAATGGATTCTGCATCCCGTAGATAAACCATAAAACAAGCCCCAGTGAGAAAATATCAGCCTTTAGGACATTTCCGAGGCATATAGACGTCTCCTTGATCTTTAGGGCGCTCCATGGTGCGGTACCCAAGAGATCCGGAACAGCACATACTTCATATGTGAAATGATGTGAGCTTCCCCGAACCCAGTAAGTTTGGCTGACAGTCCTCTCTGAGGGTGCGGATCAATTAATATGTGAGAAGGGTTGAGATCACCATGAAGAGCTCCGTGGTCATACAGAGCCTTGATTCTGCCGGCAACATCAAAGAGTAGTGACGTCCGACCATTCCATGGAAGAGTCTGTGAGGCGGGCTTACTCTGGAGAGTATCCAGACTTCCGAGCTCTGCCGCCTCCAAAGCCAAAACCGGGCATATCTCAAATGGATCGCCAGAGAAGATGCCAAACTCGACGGCATCTAGGCTGGCGATGTTCTCATGTTTCCGAAACGGGCGGATCAGTTTTACGGGTAGCCGCTTTAGCAGAGTGTCTACCTCATCCAATGTAAGGCTTTCTTGGCCATCCGCCACCAGAAGTTTTTCCCGGTTATTGCGCGCACCTTTCACGCAGGAACCAACTGCAATTATTACGTATCGATCTATGTAGGTCATAAGGGCATAAGAATAAGAATGACTATAAAAACAATGTCTCCGTGCCTCAAATAGCCGGGTGCTCATGTACTGTACTTGATCTCGATCGTCCTAGTAAAACCGATCCCTCTCCCATTATCAAGAACATCTTTGCCGTCCATATTCTGTTCTTGCGAGCCCCCTGCCGCTTCACAGTCGACAGACGTCACATGTCCTGTAACGATACTCTGTCTTTTACCAGTCGCGACAGAGAGCTCCTGGAGCTCCTTGGCTGATAGTGAGTCCGATTCTGCGTCGTCAAACTGTGAGTAGCCTGTGCGATGCTGGCGAGACACCATACTGCCCGACATCTTGTATGTATTTCCTCTCGATGGGTGATTTTGCGATCCGTAACTGCTCCCCAGCCATTTCGGGGCGAACTTCTGGAAGAATTTTCGGAATGTAGGCATGGAGCCGCAGATGATGAACAGGTTCGCTTCAATGAAGACCCAGACGTTGGCAGGCGCAGCCACCCACGGGATGTCGTTTGTGTGTAAGAGCGAAGGCAGGTATGCCATGCGAACAATAGATGTAGCGATAGTGCTATCCGAACTTGTTAGTCCAAGATGTCTTAGTGAATCGGCCAATCCACTTACACCGATCCGATTCCGAACATGAGGCTGGCACCCAGTTTCTGAGCCAAAGGCATCTTGAGGCGCATCACGGTCGGGATGGGAATTATGAAGAGCACGACATCGGAAAAGATGTTGGCAATTGCAATAGCAATATAGACAGCCGCCACGTCAACGCACTTGGCACTGGCCATGACATTGGGATCCCAGGAAGCGGAGATTGGACGACATCCGAACAGGAGCAAGGCAGCAATAACAATCGTGTAGCAGGCCACGATGGTTATGGTCGCCCAAATAGTGATTATGAACGCCCTTTGTGTCGAAATGCGAAGATAAAATGTAAGAAGAGACGTTTTACTAAGGCCATTGCAAAAGATAAATACCGGCGCCGCGATATATGAGGTCTACGTAGAGACTCTGTGAGCAACAGAATGAACAAGATCCAGAACAAACGGTCCGTACTCACAATCATGTGCTTTTCGTAAACTTCAATAGGCATTTCCCAGGCGTGGTGACACAGACCTCCGATCGAGATTGACCCTGGCTCACAGATATGGTAAGTAACGTACACTCATAGCTGGTGAGATCAAGTCTCGCTTACATATTTGAACCGACTCCATTATCAGAGACGCCACCCAGGCACCCGTGATGAGGTCTATACAGATAATTAGTTCTACCTGTTCACTTATCCATTCGCTAAGGTCCTACTCAGGATACTTACAGTCATCCGCCCGGGGACCACCGACAATGTAATGTTTCGTATAAAGTCGTTGCACTAAGCAAATAAATGCTAGTGATCCCAGGAAACCGAATATCATGAAATGTTCCAAGGTATGTTGGGTTTCCGGGTTCTCGAAGTCAACCACATAATTTTCAGGTGGTGGAATGATGGTCGTTACACCGTTAGTTACTGGGAAGCTGGCCATGGTGACGGGTGTTTCATCCACTTAACGATCTTCGATCTCACCGGAGGACGAATGAGGAAAGGGTGTTTTAAAAAAATCAAGGGAGATACGGTCAGTTAAATGCAGTTCGACAGGAACTCACGGGAGTGGTTTGCAGAGCCGATGTGGCGTTTTTGGCAACATGGGATTCGTACATTCTACGTCTTGTCTCCTCCGTGCAGCATTTTCAAGCCAATCCAATCACTCAGATCAGTGTTAGCTGCTGTCTGGCAGCTGCCACGGCTGTCATTCATGCATGTCAGTTCATTTTCCGCACCTTTCTTTTTTTCATAGTCCGGACACCGGGCACTTCCGGCTCAGCCGCAACATTTCATCCCAGAGAACAGACCACATGTTCCTCTTTTTTATCTTGCCATTCTCTAGTTATTTAGTTTTTTAAATAGTGTGATCCGAATATTTTGATAAACCAGAGAATCCAGATATTTAATCCAACTTAGTTGGCGTAGGTGGGGTTGTGCCCATGATTCTTGGCACACTCTGATATCAGGGCACTCCATAAGGGTGTAACCGGGGGCTATGGCGTGGGTACGAGGCAGAAAAATGCTTAAAAATTTGACATCCTCTCCCGTTGCAGTGGAGAACTGCTTAGAGAAAACTACGACATCGGTGTGGAGCTAGAGCACCCCCAACCCCGTTTTCTCACAGTTATACAAGCAACCAGGCGCCACCGTCTGTAAAGATTGCTTTTTTGCATGAAATTTCACTCCAGCCTGTGCTTTACTGGAGACCAGCACAGCCCGGCCTTGTTGCTTCGTCTCTCCGGAATCTCCTTTCAGGGGACCGCGGAGATATAATCCTATATGAGGTGTGGTATTACATGAAGAAGTGGGCATTGCCAGGCACAGGGAGCGGCTACGGGCTGGCCCTTCGGGAAGCCCATTCGCTGAACCCCGAATCTCGTCATCGTCATAGTTACAGAGCTGCATTTGCTATGAACCAATGGAACTGCCTATCTCTGTAATGAGTTGTCCGAATACCACAAGCTGGAATTTTTCAGTCACAAGACAGACATGGCAGATCACACAGAGCGATCATTGGTTCACTTTATCTTAATTGGTTGTCTTATCAATACCAGACAGCTGAGCAAGGGAGTATTCCCGAAGATTAGGATCTTTTGTTGCAACGGCCTTTACATTGTGCATGCTCCGAAACTTGGATTCCATAAATACTACATAGGCGAAACAGAAGGAACATGTTGGTCATATCTCACCTGCGGATACAGACCTAAGAGATTACGCTTTCGTTGTAAGTATGACATATGCCTTTTCCGCCGGATTATCTAGGGGGCCTTCGGGTATCTGTTTGCGTCCAAAAAATCAGCGAGTTGTATTTGCACGCTTCGTCATACCACCTTCCAGCAGGATATGCGTACTGTACGAATTATTAAGATCGAAAGTACGAGTAGGGGGGGGGAGGGGTAGGAGGGGGATTGGAAAAAGAAATGGGAAAAAGAAAGTAAATTTGACGGTATTCCCTGGTCTGATCAACATCACCCACCAATGTTGATCAAATATCAGGTAGCATCGGGCCAATACACAGATCGATCTACGAGCAAAGCATAATCCGTTGTTTGCTCAAATCTTGGCGAGCCGCGATGAGGCCGAGGTTTGACTAACAAGATTTCCACCCAAAGTGACAGGTCGTTTCACCATCCAGTTTGGTGGGATTTCACCACCGAACATTCCCATCCTAGCTCAAGAAGATTCTGCAATAGATATGGCTCTGTGATCTCATACTTGAGTGCGGAAGGACTTTGACATATGCAATCAGTTCCCCTCTTAAAGAGTTGATGTCCAGTAAACCGAGTGTTCGTCTAACACTTACGCTACATGTTACAACCCAGGAGAATCGCCACGGACCAATACTGGAGATTTTCCCATTTTTCCTCGCCTACTCCGGCCTAGGTAAACCGTATACAGTCAAACCGCCGGGTGGAAAATTACCGCACGGAAGAAGCAAAAAAGCCGGCGATAGAGGGGCGTGGGGCGCAAACCTAAGTGGGCGGTGCGGACCGTCTCACCAGGGGGGAATGATGGTATTGCTTCTTTAAGGGAAAAATTCAGCTGCAGGTCCAGCGTTGAGTTTGTGGGTACGTCACATGCTAGAAATTTAATATATGATCAGGAATCAGACAACGAGTGGGTAGTGAGGGCTGTATGTGCTGGCCAGGATGATTTTGTACATGGTATCTCTTCTATGCTCCATGTGTGCACGAAGATGCTGAGCGCTTACACTTGTTGATGCGTCTTAATTTCTAGTGGCAATATTAAGGACCAAGAAAAAAAGTATTTATGGCCACATTTACGTCACACCGTAGGGATCATGCTCTAGAGAACTTGACTTATAATATCATTGATATTATCGCCAAAGGGCACCGGTTAGGTCGCCTACCCTAAACTCAAAGTTTAAAGTATCATCCATTTGCTTCTAACGCCCTTCTAGATTATAATGCAGAAAAATAGTTTCCTTAAGAATAGAAATATTCGAGAAACGCCGCTAAAATTAACGAGAATTCACCTACTCACTTCCTACTTAGGGAGACAAGGACAGCTGATTCCACTAGTATTCAACATAAATGTGAAAGTAGACAAACACAACTATTCCCAGTTAAAGGTATGATGGGGCCTATACTTATTTCTGCTAAACATAGGAGGCAATAGAGTAAACGATACTCCTTCCCATTCCATTCCATTAGGTAAGATTAAACTAATCTGATCTTCAAGACTCGCTCAATGAACCCATCCGAGTAAAACAAGAACGCCCCTTTTTGCTATGTAATAAGCAAATGTACAAACGAGGATATATGAATTTGTAGACACATAACGATAGGAGACAAATCTGTTATATATTTCAACTCTGCTCTAATCTCTGCCTAATTGGTCGAAATTCGACTAAAAAAATGTCCTACTCCTACAAGCTATCCAGCCGAATCGAATCCCTGGACAGGGACAGAGAATAGTATTTCCACCCGGCTGCATTGTTTTACTCCTGGGGCTTGATAATAACCTTGTGACCCGAGACACCCTTTGCAAGCCAACCGTCCTCATCCCCGAGGGCTTTGACCAGCGGCTCACTCAAGTATCGCAGATCCGGGCTGCTTCCCAATCCCAGAACGTTCTTAATAAGCACCTTTGGCTCCTTGGACTGGCCAAGCTTTTGGGCCTCATCCTGGACGGCAGTTACCGTGATCAGCTGAGCATTGCTGACGTTCTTTGCCTGGAGGATTTTCACGCCTAGAATTTGAGTTTCGAGCTCGGAGATGGCATCGAATGCGAACTCGAGCGGGACCTCCCCAATCGCCTCGGCGAAATCCTCCACGGCCGCCTTCGATCGATCCAGGACAACGTGCGCACCCAGCTTCTTCAGGAACTCGTGGTGCGCGGGGCTAGAGTTCGTGACGATGCGGTCGAAGCCCGACAGGCGAGCCAGCTGGATCGCGTACTGCCCAACCGAAGAGCTGCCACCCAGGATGACAACTGCTTTGCCTTTGCCAGCCTTGTCGCCTCCCTCGCCCCAGGGCGCGGGCAGTCCCTGGCCCGTCTTGTCGTAGAAGCCGACAACACCGCAGACAGTGGTCACGGAAATGCCCGCGGCCTCCTCGTCGGTGGTGTTCTTTGGCGTTTTCGACACCAGCGCCTCGGGTATTTTGGCGTACTGCTGGAAGGTGGACGAGTCCAAGTTGCCCAGGATTCCCTGGAAGAAGACGCGGTCGCCAATGGCGAGGCGGGATGTGTCAGGGCCGAGGGCGACAACCTCGCCAGCGCCGTCAGTTCCTAGAATCGTCGGCCATTCCTTGATGAAGAAGCCGTAGTCGCGGATCTTCCAGTCCACGGGGTTAATGGCGGTTGCTGTGATCTTGACGGCAACCTCGCCGGGATTTAAAGGAGCGAGGGATCGCTCTGCGACGTATGGCTCTTCACCTTTATTAGGGATGAGAGCGGCCTTGAAAGCAGACGGGACGGACATGATGAGGCGAGGAGGTTGAAAGAAGTCGAGAACTCGGCAGATATTGTTCTGTGCTTGCCAGACAGAATTTCTTCAAAGGGGAAATTTTTGATATATAAAACCTCACTTGGCCTGGCAAATAATGTTGTATCGGCGAGTGTTCCCCTTACAAATCAGTGCTGTCACTCCGCAACTCCGGAGGGAAACCACTCCACAGGTGGCCGCTTTGCAATATATTGGCATCCCCGCAGATGGCCAGTTCAGTGGCCGATTGCATCATATCGTGTGCTGAACCAAGAGCATGATGCCATCTCCCACTGATTGGTCATCCAAGCCTTCATGGTCCCCTCTATATTGGACCTCGGCAACTTGGCCATGTATGTAGTTCGTATAACGCGATTGGTCCAGTCGGGAACCAGTGATAAATCAATTAGCCACTATTTGAAACTTGCATAGGGTTTGTGCTGAGATTGGGGCCGATCCATGGGTCCAGCTCGTCTGTTGCTGTTACCTCCCAATCTTCTCAAGTTTGACATATCTTACATATGATGTGAGGATTCTGGGCGAAGAACTCAAAAGGGCTAGCCATGTCTCATCTTCAAGCTAATAGGTCAATCTTTCTGACATGGTCTCACGTTGTTCCTGAGTTTAATTCAGGCACTTCAAGGTCCAATGGGCGGCTGATCTAATTCCTTATTCCTGTTTTAGTCTAGTCTAGCAAAATCTTAGCAGTCTACCAGCTCTGGCTTCTAATGATTACATGTGGCACTCTAAGCTCCCTCGCCCCCAAAGAAAGAATCTGGTCCCAATCCCGATTGGAGACCTTGTTTAATCGACGCGGGCACGCTTGTGGCCATTGGCCTCGCCATTGGCCTCGCCGTTACCGTTGGCCTCGCCATTGGCAGCGGCGAAGTACTCCAGGCTGCCCTTGGGGTCGGGCTTCATGGACTGGCTGCCCTTCATCCAGCCGGCAGGGCAGACCTCGCCGTGCTCATCGGTGAACTGGAAGGCGTCGATGAGGCGGATGGTCTCCTCGACGTTGCGGCCGACGGGGAGATCGTTGATGGTGATCTGGCGGAGGATGCCCTTGGGGTCGATGATGAAGAGACCACGGAGGGCAATGCCTTCCTCCTCGATGAGGACGCCGTAGCTGCGGGAGATGGAGTGGGAAGGGTCGGCGACGAGAGGAAGCTCCAGGTCGGGGCCGAGGCCGCCCTGCTTGCGGGGCTGCTGCTGCCAGGCAAAGTGGGAGAAGTGAGAGTCGGTGGAGATGGCGAGAACGGAGGTGTTGATGGCGCGGAAGCGGGCGAGAGCGTCGTTGTACTGGATAATCTCAGTGGGGCAGACGAAGGTGAAGTCCATGGGGTAGAAGAGGAGGACGACCCTGCATAAGACGGGGCGCGTCAGTAAAGGCCCGCCGGATGGATTTGGTTGCTGATCTGAGGTCTGGGGCTGACGAAAGACTCACCATTGGCCGAGATAGTCGGAGAGGGAGATGTCCTTGAACTCGCCGGCAGTAAAGACGGTGGTAGCCTTGAAGGCAGGAGCAGGGCGCTGGACGAAGGCTGAAGACATGGCGGCGGGCTTTGCTTCTTCTTTTGCGTGGATTGGGAGTGAGATGGTCATGGAGATGGATGTGGGAGGTGGAATGGGACGGCAATGGGTGAATTAAGGAGAAGGTCAATTGAGTTGTTGGGGGGACGCCGACGACAGGGAAAACAAAAAGAAGCAAAAAAAGAAACCCGCCATCCAATTTACGCGGTTTGGCGGTCTCGCGTCTCCTTATCGCGTCATTCAGCAGCGGCCTGAGCGATAGTGAGCGATAGCGCCGCATCCACCCGAGACCCCCCACCCAATGTTTCAGTTATGTTCATGCGCTGTAATTTACAGAGGCATTGCCATGGATGGCTCAGTCCCAGTGGACGCGTGGAAATCGCAACACATCCTGTATCCAGAAAAGCAAATCCTCTCCAGCCACAAGCTCAGACGAGGCGACCCAACCTCACGATGTTTGATCAACGGTTCTTGTGGGAGGGTCCTCATAAAGTCAGGAAGTCCAAGCCGACGGCTTCCCGAACCGACCAAGTCCCGATGCCACCCTCCATCACTGGATGAGGCTGCCACTAGCCGCCCTATCTGCCCATGGCAAGGGGGTGGCTGAAGCCGGACCTTGTACAAGTGGCACCCGTTGCTGGGTGACATCAGCTACTGATGGACGCTGGGTTCTTCCGTCCTGGTTCCAGCAAGCTGGGAATCTGGGGCTTAGGGCACTCTGGAAGGCTGAGACGAGAGTCACCGGGAAGCATGGCGCAAACATCTATCAAACACGGCCGCTAGAGTTAAAATAATGACCCAAAGGCTGCTGTTTATTTTATTTTATTTTATTTTCATTCATGACATATCCCGCTTCTAGGCATTTACCTATCTATCTCGATCTGCCGATGTCGCTGGCCGACCAGGTTGGCCTGAGTGCGCTGAGCCTCTGTAGGGGATGTCATCGCGGGCGTGAAAGCCTTGGCTGGTAAGTTGGAGCAGCTCGGTGGGCGACAGTCGGTTGGATATGTAATTGTTTATAAAGATACGAGGTCGCTCCCGCCTTTGCTGCTCACGCCGGTACAGGACGAAAAAGCCAACGGATACGAGGGCAACAGGGATGGCAATCCCTACCGAGATGCCCACGATAGTGCCAGTGGAAATGCTCGTTCCCACCGCTTCGGAGCTCTCGGTGACCTCGGTGCTAGACGAAGCAGCGGTATGCTGCGACGGCACTAATGAGCCTTCTTCCCTCAGAGGAGCACCAGTCGTCTCATGCCGGACCATCTTGGCCATGGATGTCGGGGCGACCTGGGACTGTCAGCTAGAGCCCCCGGGAACAGAGTGGAACCTCTAATAAACTCTCACTGAAACAACCATAACCCCCCGTGTGAGAGCTTTATCCTCTTGTGCCCTGACAGGCGCTCGTGTCACAAGCTGCTCCGTGGACCTCTCACGCTGGCCCAAGTCGGTAGTGAAACCGGTCTCATCATTCCTGAGCGTCATAGCGGCATAGCAGCCGCGCTGATCATTGTTGCACGTGAAAGAGAGCGCCTCGACACTGTCAATCCTTATAAGTCAGGCTCATCCCCCCAATTCTTTTTGGCCAGATGAAGCAGAGAGACGGTTCACAAACCTCGGACAGCAGGTCACAATGCTCACCTGCCTGCCATTCAGCAACGAACCGGCTGTCGCCGCGCAGGCAGCTGTGAAGCCGACAGGGCATCCGGCTTGGGGTGGGAGGCAGTCAGGGTTTGGCGAAATTCCCATGGGGACAGGCGTGGCTGTGCCGTACATCTTGCTGACTTGTTGGCTATCATAGCCCAGATCGGCAAGACATGACACTGGCCCGGCGGCCCATGTCGAGGTAAGAGAAGAAAGTGACATGGTGGGCGCTGCGTGCGGATCAAACTGATCCAGGGTGCAACCACGAGTGACAGCGACATCTGCTAAAAGTACAGGGCTGTTTGAGATGTGAGATCGTATTCATATATTAAGTCGAGCAGGATTCTGATCATGACCCGACTCGAGGAGTCCAGGCCTTTCCTCGAGGGGGAATCATCCCGCGTAATCACTCTTCTTTTCAGCCTTCTCTCCACGTTGCACAGCGTTGAGAAATTGCCTGGCATTAGATGTAGCCATCCCCAAATCGCTCGACTCCGTGCCGTCCCTTGGCATAGTCCAAATACGGGACATGCCCAACCATCGCTTGGCAACTCAGCCCCGGGCCATGTTGCCGTATGGAAGCGCTGGAAATGTGAGGGGCCAGAGGTGTGTCGGTGGAAGCACGTCTCGATTGTAATTTCGACATGCCACAAACCGAGCCCGCTGGCTTCTTCCGCTCCGTCGTCTGTTGGTCGCCGCCTTTTCGTCATTGGATAGCACAGCGCCCGGACCTTGTCAGCTGAAGCCAACACCCGCCCGGATCGTCCTCAGACATGTCTTGATTGGCCACGGCCAAGTTGAGATCAGCGTGAGAGTGTCCTGCGGCCGAAGGAGGCGTTTGGGGCGTCCGCTAGGCTCATGCCGCCGATAAGACAATTCTGAAAGCATCACCAGATAATTTTCGCATCCGGAACCCCTCCCACGCAGGGCTATAGTTTAGGCCGGATTCGACAGCACGGAAAGAGCCTGCTGCTGCCGGATTCGTATAGAATCAGGCCACGGATCAATACTTGATCGATGTGCTACCACGTTACCAACCGTATTGGCAAGTAGCGTCACATTCGCTATGAAGGAACGAGATGCGGGTGGGGATTTTGCTTCAGCTGGGCCACACCCGCGCAAAGAGCTTTTTTAGTGGCGCACACTGGGTTTTGGCTTGCAGAGCACAGTCTCAGTACGTAGACAAAGGATCCTCATCGCCATGTAAGATTTAGGCAATCGGCTGGGGCGACGGCTTATTGCCTGAAATAGATCCGAGTCTATCAGAGGGGCGGGCGACGACTCGGGCTAATGCATGCAAGGCGTGAGCCCGTATATTTCGCCATCGTGTCCCGTCTGCCTCCCACCTCGTCTTCCGGCCGTCATTCATCAATCAGCAATCGATGAGAAGACGGCTCTTGATCTCGGCTGGGCTTGGCAATCATGGCAGTCAGCAGTGAACTCCCGCTGGTGAACCCGGCCTCACCAGCGCAATACGCCCGCGGTTACGCTCGCAGGTACCGCCGCACTGTTATCGCCGCCTTCGTCTTCCTCTCGGTCGCCGCCCTCCTGTTCTTTCTCCATCGATCTGGGCTCGAGTCATTGCGATTCCGGCCATCCGCAGAGTCGCTAAAGCCTGATGTAGCTCACATCCCCGAGACGATATGGCAGATCATGCTTCCGAAGAAACCGACTCCCGACCAACCAACAATCGAGGCGGGGGCACTCGAGAACACCGCTTCCTGGCTTGCGCTGAATCCGAATTATTTCTAGTAAGATAGGTCCCTCTCGCTCATTCCAATAGTTTCTTTGTCTTTACTTCTCTCATTTCACTTTCATCTTCCGCTTTCTCTTTTAACACATGAATGAAATGTAGCCTTCTAGTCGACCAGAAGGGCGGCGATGATTTCATCCACCAGCACTTCTCGCATAGACCAGACATTCTCGAGACATACACCAACATGCCGAATGTGGGCATGAAATCAGACATGTTGCGCTATCTCCTCCTCTCCGTCGAGGGAGGCGTATACACCGACACCGACACTATAGCACTGCAGCCGATCGACAACTGGATTCCCTCTCACATCCGAAACCGAACCCGTGTGATTGTTGGCATTGAGTACGATCGCCGTGAGGGCCCGGCATGGGCCGACATCCCTCACGTCCTCCAGTTCTGCCAGTGGACCATCGCCGCCGCCCCCGGACATCCGGTATTCGACAAGATGGTGAACCGCATCATCAACTCGACCAAGCTGCTGGCGGAAGAGCACAAAGTCCCCCTTAGCGAAGTGAAGCCTGCTAGTATTGAGGTTATGAACTCAACCGGACCTGCCGCATGGACTGATGTCGTCTTTGAGCAACTACAGGAGCTGGAGCCGTGGATCAACCAGCTGACGGATCTTTCCTACATGAAGGAACCGACCCTCTACGGCGACATGCTTGTTCTGCCCATCGATGGGTTCGGCATGGGGCAGCCGCATTCAGATAGTACTAATGATGGTTCCATCCCGCCTGACGCGCTGGCAAGGCATCTATTCAAAGGAACATGGAGGGGGAATTAGATCGATATGATGATTATGACACGTTTAATTTCAAGCCGCTTCGAAGAGATGTCACGGATAGGTGGATAAAAGCAAATATGATATAATTGGGTAAACCGTTCAAGGACTGAAGAGTATTTTTCGACAAAGTACACAAGGATTATACGATCGCAGCAATTGTTTTCATTCCTTGGGATGCCTGGAACATGGATGATGAACGAGCTCAGCTTCCACCCTTGTTTCCAAGGCTTGGCAGACCGGCAAAATTGAAAAAATCCTTGCAGTTTTCTTCCTCTCATATTTCGACTCGTTCCGGCTGCTCGCTAGACGACATTTCTTTGATCTCATGGCTGGCTGCTTTCGACAATTTTCCGCTATGATAGGATGATACCAAATCAAATCTCATGGGCCTCGGTGTTATTGGAGACGGAGTTAATGGCGCCCTTTCAAATCCAAGCTCGTGTACAATTTGGGGAAAAGAATCAATTAACACAATTTCATTCCGTGACCCTGGCTGTGGATCATTCCTTGCGTCTTGTACTTCGCTACTCGTTTACTCTGACTCAGATGTCATGCTACAACTCACATGGCCTCAATAAGATTGGCTCCTCGGGAATGAACCCCTGTTTGTAGGGCTTCTAGGTATGATATCGCTGGGGGGGCTGCGCCTTACAGACAGTTGGATTTATATCCCTGCTCCCCGCCCTATTTGAAACGTCTGTTCCGTAAATTCGTGAGTGGTTGGGTGGGTGTCGGAAGAGGTGTGAGACTGAAAAGTCCCAACACCCGGGAGGATGAAGCTGGATTGAGAAATGAGGGTTTTCGTTGTGGAACAGACCCTTTTGGAATGCCACATGAGGTCGGAGCGGTAGCCAGTTCCCCAAGTCCCCGTGAATTTGGACCCTTGGTGTAAGCTGCGACATATAAGATCCCGATGAGATAGTTAATTCAATACCGGAAACAAGGCATGCCACTCTTAGAAAGAGTTTAGCTTATAGAGATTTTCAAATATCCATTAGGCTTGAATAGGGTCAAACTATAGGTCGAATATAGGGTATCAAAGCAACATCGCATGATGGTGGTGGGGACACCTAGCCATCCTCTTTTGGAGAAATAAGCACAAAGGATTTTAGGAATGAAGACATTATGTGCCTTTAAGTCGTATCAAACCCCTCAGCTGACTACTTCTACGATGTCCGTCGACAATTGGTTCAGAAACGAACATAAATGATCTGGTCAACGCAAATAGGGAAACTCGCTACGAAAGCGGTATGAGCAAGGTTCCTCTGATCAGGGGGATTCATAGAAAATCCGGATTTCACCTTAAAAAATTAGATGTGTGGTGCAGGTTCATCTAGATTTGGGCCTGGACTAGAAACAGAACTTATTGTGGTACATGGCTTGGTGACTATCCCCCACTCATAACTTGGCTCTCGAGACTTCAATATACGCCTGTCAACTCAAAACCAAGAAAATTACTTATGGACCAACCATTAGTAAACATGGAGAAAATTATAAATAACAAACGGCGTGGACCACGATAGTCCCGAACAATGTCTGGGCGGTGTTGTTGTTATTGTCAACAAGTAATAGAAGCTATAGGTTAGGTGTTGAGTCAACATAGCTAGGGACTGGATCAGCAGAACGTAAAAGTTATGATCCTCAACAATCAAGTCATATTCCCCTTCTATTTCTACTTATTTCTATATATCTAACATTTAATCAAACGAATTAAAACCTGCCGTTTAGGGAGGTTGTAACTCTTACCTTTTCGGCCTATTCACCAGACACCAACATACAAAAGGGGCGCTGACAACACAAGTTTCAGTAAGATAAACAGCTCTTAACAGACAAAGGATAAACCAATCCCATAACCATTTTCGTTCAGTTAACCATAAGATACGCAGGGGTCAGTTAGTTAATTGACCGAATTTGGAGATTCATGAATGAAACACGTTGCCCGTCTCAATTTGCGCCACAACAGGCGAGCTCCACAATGAACCGAAATGGACTTATACCGCAATATCTAGCGAGAGCAAGTGAAAAACGTCACTATTCCCAATGGTCATGTTAGTTGGCAAGGACATATTGCAAGTTCGGCTGTTGCTAGCGCTGACGAACGTGGCCAAAGCTGCGGACGATCGTCGAGATCGATGCTGCATGAGAAAATACAGCGGGTCGCACATGCTTCCAGATTGGGAAGCCATCTCCAGTATTCCAGCCAGCGGCGGATTCTAATTGGCTTTTAGCTCCATCATTACATCACTGCTTGATGATCTGGAGATGAGGATTGAGGCCATGCCGAGCCGCCGGCATGGATCCGATGACGATAGGGCATACTTTAAAAATATCTAAGACTATTGGGAATCATGGCCGAGCAGATGTGGAGAATAGAATGTGACGATCATGAAGGCTTGCTTGCTGGAGCAAGGCTGAGTAGACATCGGCGTACGTACTCACGATTCCTCACTTATATAAAGGCATCTTGGAAGGCTTCCTCAACCTGCTCTGGACTATTCCAAACCACCTCTATCAAGGATCAAACAATTTAAGAAACATCACGATGCGGTCGTTTACTTCACAACTTCTGGGCGTGCCACTGCTGATGTGGACTGTCAGTGCAAGTCCTCTGGTATCAATTGGACGCCGTGTGACTTCCCCAAGGCGGCTCTACCCGTGCAATGTGCCAACCTATCAGTACCTCTAGACTACTCAAGCTCGAACTCCTCCGAGACAATGACCTTGCCTGTGTTCCGTGTGCAAGCAGCAGTGGACGAGGCCTCCAAGAAGGGCAGCATTCTCTATAACTGCGGCGGCCCGGGATCCGACTGTGTGAACGACTTGATCTCATTGGGGGACGTTTTACAAGCGTAAGTACCTATCAGGGTGTATTGCAAGTTTCCTTGGCTCTGGCTTACTGACATGACATGCAGCGCGACTGGTGGGTACCACGACATTGTCACATTCACCCCCCGGTGAGTCCAATCAACAGACAGAACTCTTCTCTCTGCTAGAAAAATGCTAATTAGGAATCAGAGGAACCGGGAAAACTCTCCCATTTGAATGCTTCACGGATAATCTCAGTCGAGCTGTCGGGATGCCCGCATTAGTTGGAAACGCATCCGACGTCGTCGTTGGAGATACCTGGGCCAAGAGTACCCTCTACGCTAACACCTGTGCCGCGGTCCAGAACAAGACCGGCAACCTCATTGGAACTGCTTTTGTTGCTAGAGACATGATGCAGATTGTGGACGCACTCAAAGAGGATGGTCTGCTCCGATACTGGGGTGAGTTTTCATCAGCTGCTTCTCCTATCTAGAGGACATGATGTGTTGACAACAGTTATTAATGTAGGTATTTCCTATGGTACCTTGCTTGGTTCAACTGTCTTGGGCATGTTCCCCGATCGTGTCGACAAGATCCTCTTGGACGGTGTAGTCAACCCGTTCCAATACTATGCCAACTTCGAGACGGAGACATTCGTGGATGCCGATGCCACATTCGAGGGATTCTGTAAAGGGTGTGTAGAGAACCCGGATGTTTGCCCCCTGGCAAAGAACCAAACGGCAGAGCAGCTCCAGGATTCCATCTACACCTTCCTTGAGCAGGTCAGACTAAATCCCATCCCTATCCCATCTCCTGGAGGAGGTGGCTCGGTGCTTGACTACAGCACCGTCAAGGGATCATACTTGTACGTCCAGCTCAAGTTCCCATCGGCCTGGCAGTCCATTGCGAAGAGCCTCGACGCCCTCATGAACGGAGGCGAGTCCGCCGGTGACGGCATCGGGGGCGGCGAGTCGTCCGAAGTATCGCCCAGCTCGCCCGATGCGCTGTACGGCATCAAGTGCGGCGACACCTTCACCGAGAACCAGACATTCGAGGACGTGCTCCCCGCCCTGGACACCCGGATCAACGGCAACCGGATCGCGGGCGAGATCACCGCACCCTCTGTTTGCGCGAACTGGAAGCTCCCAGCCAAGGAGCGGTACTCGGGCGATTTCCGCGTCAAGCCCCTGAACCCGGCTCTTGTTATTGGAAACACCTACGATCCAGTGACGCCCCTCGTCTCGGCTCGCAATGTGAGCGAGACCTTGGAGGGAAGCGTTCTCCTCCAGCATGATTCGTACGGAGTAAGTGTCCTTTGATCTAGATATTGCCTTACTGTCTATAGCAGAAGACTGACTTTTGTGTGAAAACCAGCATACCAGCATCATGCAGGCATCGCTTTGCACTGCCAAGGCAATCCGGGCTTACTTTGTCCGCGGTGAGCTCCCTCAGCCAGGTGCCAAATGCCAGATCGATACTTTTCCGTTTTCTGGGACGCACGGGTGGAAAGAAGTCATCCCTCGACTGGCTGCTGAGCCAATCCAGCCCAAGCAGTAGTCGGCTGGGTGTGTAAGACAATGCATTTTGGTGAATTTTGGAATAGAAGGAGTATAGACTTTTGTATGAGATATCTACACTAAATAACTAGCATGATAGATTCAGATTGTATCGTTTTGGACATGAATCATACCTGCCTCGTGCTATAGATGATGACCCAGAGGATTGACTACTCCAAACTCCCAACCCCATCGACCACTATACAAATAATGCCGTAATAAATATCATATGATGTTGGCTGTCTTGCTCTAGCTTTATTGGACGCCTCCTGCGCCCTGCCCGAATGCCCAAGCATCCACTGGATTGGACGCATCAAAGAAATTGTCGAAATTGTTATAAGCATCGACTGACATCGCCCAGTCCATGAACTGGTTAAATTGAACACTATCATCTTGGCGACTTGGATCAAGCCAAGCGAGGTTGTCGTTGGCAGGAACATGGTTGTTACCTGTCTCGGGGATGGGAGCAATCCCCAGGGGAGCAACTGGAGCCTCGATTGCCTTGGTGGGCTCAGCGCCGCCGGCAAGTAAATCAGCCTTGGATACCAGGTTGCGGACAATACGTGCTGCGTCGGCACTGACGGGGAAGTTGGGGGCGAAATTGTCAAAGATAGCAATTGCCTTATCCAAAGCCTGTCGTGCCTTGGGCGTGGCAGGATGGATGGGATAGGCAAGGATGAAGCCCACAATGGTCATGGCAGCACTCCACTGCAAGAAGAAGAATTCATTCCAACCGCACAAGAGGTCTGACTCGAAAACGACCTGGTGCATGATGAGAGTGTAAGAGATGGCATGATCGACAGCGATGTTCGCTAGCTGTTCCGCAGTTGGGGTATAGCAGCTGGAGTGAGAGTAGAACGTGATGAAAGGGCGCGTGAGGTTGAGGGCCGTGGTATGGTACAGCAACTCCAGCCAGACACGCTGGCGCTGCACCCACATCGGCGCCAAAGGATCAATCTCGACGGCAGAGCGGTCCGTAGAGAAGGGCTCTCCCATTGAGCGGCGTCGCATCTTCAGCTGTTCAGGTACATTATCTGCCCAGGCTCTCAAGATGGGCATCCTGGCAGCGAGAACCTTGGCACATGACTCGAGCACGTTGGGATCGGCGTAAATCGAGGTGATGTTGTTTTGGTGGATTGCCTCTCCACACTTGTCGTACAGTACCTCGTAAATGCTGGCCATTGTTAAGAAGAGCTGGATATTATGGCTAGAAAACGAGAGCCAGGTAATGTCGGGACCAGGTCCATACGCTCCTAGACTGGAGTTGTTGTAGGTTGCGGTGGCCAAGTCGTCGGAAGGTCTTGACATACTACTTACTTGGCCCAGTTCAAGTAAAAATGGACGGCCAAGTTTAGTAGAAATCTTGGCTTCCAGTAAAAGAACATGCCACCACACCCGTTTCCGCAACTCACGCTCCCCATGAGGCGTATCCGCGGGAGGCTCCAAATGCAGGCCCAATATTTGGCCAGCTCTGACAGCCTGACCGTGCACAATATGGCACATGTTCTGGAACGAGGCACAGCAGAGATAGCAAATGCTGAAAAGGTAGCACTGCACAGTTGTGAGGGAGGGGCTCTCAAGGTCTGCATTCAGCAAGGCCTGTGATCTGCGGTAATACCACCGCCCTGCGACCGCGGAATCCCCGTACGCCTCATCGTGGTCGGCAAGATGGGTAGCATTCCGGGGAATGAACGCATACCCATATTGCAAGGATAACGCGAGAATGATGTCTACAAGGGGCGACTGTTTTCTCGTTGTGCGGGACGGCTCCCACAGAGAAGCATAATGCTGCCGGAATTCAGTCTCATCAACAATGGGCATAAAGCAGTGGTAGCCTTCCCAGAAGAGCTTGAGCAAGGCTTCCTCATGAACACGTCTAAGCGCACCCCAGCGTGCGTCAGTGCCGGACACAATTTCCGTTGGGTCTTGTCTCGCATTGTCATCCGGCGAGTCAGTCTCGTGCATGTTCTTGCTCCCACCTCTGGTCTGGAAGCTTTTGTCTGCGTGAGGCTGTTGCAAGGCCTTGCCAAGATAGCACCCAATGCGACTTACGAAGTAGTAGATGGACGAGGGGCCATAGTAGGAGGGTTGGTCTGACCGTGCTGTGGCGACATATATACCTTCCCAGCGGGGCTTCACCACAGCCGTATGCTGCACCTGTGACTTGACAGACTGGACTGGAGAGGACTGGTCAGAGGGTGACACAGGTGTAATGGCAGCAACCGTCCTTGGCTGGGACTTGTAGGCAGCCAGCTCCGACTCCAATTCCCTGACGCGGGCCTTCAATTTGTCGATTTCCCTGGAAGCAAAGCGTGTCAACACGATGGGGACATCACCATCAAGCGTGATTCTCATACCTCAGAGCCTGGGGGAGAGTTCTTGGGCCATCGCCACCATTCTGAGTGCACTGTGCACCTCTCTGGCGGCAGGCTTTGCAGGGCTGCTCATTATCGCAACGAATCCTTCTTACACGGCACCAATCGCACGCACGCGATACCTGTTTACGGCTTCGCCCATAAGGCAGTTGACTTTCTGCACCGGTAGAGGCTGTGGAAGGTGCGGCAGGCACTGTGCTCGTCGCAGGGCTCATGGTGTTGGCTTTAGAAACCGGGCTGGCTGGTTCGAGCAGGTCCGGCATGTGCTTGCAGGCCGGGACAATTCATGAGATGCAGAACCAAAAGTTGTGCAACAATGTTCCGAGCTAGCCAAGCAAAGAAGAGTGCAGAAGGGAGACTCGCCTCGGGCTTCTTCTTGTGGGGGATTTGCTCACTCACCGCGCAAAACCGTCGATGCGGGCTGACTAATTGGTCATCACCGGCCGGTGCAATGGACATTAGGCTGCTGTCAATTGAAGTGCATTGACTTTGGCACTGCATCATGGCGGCTCTGCGCGGCCTGTGAGGCTAAAAAGTGTCAGAAGAATTGGGAGACGAAGCAGAATAATGAGACAAGTCAATTTTGGATGCGTCCAACTGTATATCGGACCTGCCAAGTGGGTGACATTGAAATTGAGACACCTAATGGAAGAGTTAGCTAGAAACAGACTACTTTCTATAATAAATAGAGAAATTTAGTAGTATAAAATGAGATAAAGTGATGATATACACTATATTATCTCTGAAATATATATTATTAGTACTTAATAGTCTGATAATACCAGTCGCAGACTCGAAGATAAGCAGCTTAATGTTTGAGTGTCTCAATTTCAATGTCACCCACTTGCCTGCATAATGGAACTTGACCCTCTCCCAGGCATATCGAGACAGCCAATGACGGGTTCGTGATGCGAATCGCGTGCTTACGTAACCTTCCAGGGTCATTTCTGCGTTGCTGCTGCTAAGCTGTAGATGCTTGAAAAACATTCACACCAAGCTCTCGGGGTAAACGCACTGCCCAACCTCGTGTAATATCGCCGAATTGATCCCCATCTCTATCCTACCGCATTACTTGGATACTGAGACTTGGGCACTCCCAAGAAGCACCACCTCAAGATGGCGAATGTAAGCTCAACACCTGCGACCGCTACACCTCCGACGAACGCGACGTCTCGATGCTAATTGGATGATTTGTGTAGCCCGTGATGACCGTCTCCGATTCCAAGGACATTCGTGGCCTGAACCTCATCGCTGCCCACTCCCACATTCGCGGCCTCGGTGTCGATGCGACTTCTCTCGAGCCCCGAGCTGCTTCGCAAGGTCTGGTTGGCCAGGAGAAGGCGCGTAAGGCTGCCGCTGTCATCCTCCAGATGATCAAGGATGGCAAGATTGCTGGACGCGCCGTCCTCATTGCTGGTCCTCCAAGGTACGGAAATATGAAGGAGATCGCCCTGCGCAATGCTCTGATGGCATCCTCCATCAGACACATGCGGTACCAACTGTTGGCTAACTCGTCACTCTAGCACTGGAAAGACGGCCATCGCCATGGGTATGGCACAGTCGCTCGGCCCTGACGTCCCCTTCACATCCGTCGCATCATCCGAAATCTTCTCTCTCGAAATGTCCAAGACCGAAGCCCTGACGCAGGCCTTCCGAAAGTCCATTGGCGTACGCATCAAGGAGGAGAGTGAGATTATGGAGGGAGAGGTTGTCGAGATCCAGATTGACCGCAGTGTCACCGGTGCCACCAAGCAGGGCAAGTTGACCATCAAAACGACCGACATGGAGGCCGTATACGATATGGGAAGCAAGATGATTGACGCGATGACCAAGGAGCGTGTCATGGCAGGAGACATCATCTCGATCGACAAGTCCTCCGGCAAGATCACCAAGCTCGGCCGATCCTACGCTCGTTCTCGCGACTACGATGCAATGGGTGTCGATACCAAGTTCCTACAGTGCCCTGACGGCGAGCTGCAGAAGCGCAAGGAGGTCGTCCACACAGTTACTCTCCACGAGATTGATGTCATCAACTCGAGAACACAGGGATTCCTCGCCCTCTTCTCTGGCGACACGGGAGAAATCCGCAGCGAGATCCGAGACCAGATCAACACCAAGGTGGCCGAATGGAAGGAGGAGGGCAAGGCCGAGATTGTCCCCGGTGTTCTCTTCATCGACGAGGTCCACATGCTCGACATTGAGTCATTTGCCTATATCAATCGAGCCCTCGAGGACGACCTGGCCCCCATTGTCATCATGGCCAGCAACCGCGGGATCTCCCGTATCCGTGGTACCGACTACCGCAGCCCCCACGGTCTGCCTCTCGATTTCCTCGATCGCATTGTCATCATCAACACTCACCCTTACTCTCCCGAGAACATTAAACAAATTCTGAACATCCGAGCCCAGGAAGAGGAGGTCGACCTGTCCGCCGACGCCCTTGCCCTTCTCGCCAAGATTGGCCAGGAGACTGGTCTGCGATACGCAAGCAACCTGATCACCACTTCGCAGCTCCTCGCTGCCAAGCGCAAAGCCAAGCAGGTCAGCGTTGAGGATGTGCAGCGAAGCTTCAACCTCTTCTACGACCCTGCTCGCAGTGTCAAGTTCGTGGCAGAGTCCGAGAAGCGCCTGATTGGCAATGACGGCGCTGTGGACTTCACCGTCACTAACGGCAGCGGCGAGACCATGGATTTGAGCTAGAGCATGGAATTGAAGCAAGACGGCGATGGCGGATGCAGAGCTTGGAGATGATTCAACTGTCTTAGTACTTTACTTGTCTGGCGTTTATGGGGGGGTTCTTTCAAAAATGGAGGTAATTTTTACAGGACGGATCTGTAGCAGAGGCGGGGAGAAGCAGGAGAGTGAGATGCAGTGATCGGGGCAACATATAAAACATACATCCATGTTTGGCGTACTCTAGACTCGGGATTCATGAATAGCCCTTGAAGAAATGCTATTGAGTTTTGTACCCTCGCGGCCGCATTACGAGACTTTTGGAAACCAGATATCGAGCCAAGGTAAGTATATTACATTGAACACTGAATTGAATGGCAGCGACCACCGAGATAAAAGGGGAAATCTGGCACCCCTTCTCTCACGCTTCTGGCCCAGACTCACACCACCACAGGCTTCTGCCAGGTCTTATCATCCTGTGCACTGACGACCAACTCGCCATCCTGAAAGTAATACAGGCCGACCTGGTCAGACCAGCCAACTCCGGCAAAGCCACCCTCTACACGCCCCCAGCAGTCGTCGTGAGTGCCGATCCACCTCGAATCGTCGCGCCAGTACGAGTAGATATCGCCGTTGTTGGGGTGAGACCAGTAACATCTGAAGGATCCATCACCGGCCACGTGGATGCCGGCGAGAGTGTTCGTCGGTCGCCAGTCGGAGCTGGGGGTGCCGTCGACCTCAGCGCTGAATCCATGCCCTGTTAGTTCTCTACTTGATTCCGAGGAAAGGACGCCGAGAAAGTAAATGCTGGGGGACCTTACCTAGCCACTTTGGGACCGAGCCGGTCGTCGTAGATGGAAACTCGCAGCGTCATGCTGTTCAGGCCGACGTAGAACAGATGGACGGCCTTTCGCTCGGCGGCCACGGCGGCGATGGCCGTCCCTGGGTGCGCGTTCTGCCTGACACGGTTGTCATGCCATCCTGATTCATCGTCCCTACCAAAGGCGTGTATGCTGCCGTCTATCTTCTGGTAGAAGACTCGGAGAAGGTCACTTCCCAGCCGGAGGGCAGAGAGCTTGGTTTCCGGGTGGACAAGCCGGTCGACTTTGTCAGATATCACGGTGTTTGACACGGTGGAAAACGATCCAGAGTCGCCCTGGCACTCGAACGTGGCCTCGACAATCCTGGTCCTGTTGCTGCTGTCGACGGATAAGTAGAACAGCTGCGTCCTGAGGGGGTCGGATCCATTGATCGCCACGGCGGCCATGGGTGTGCCCCAGGCGGGTTCGATACTCAGGCTTGCCTCCTGCTCCGCCTTGGACTTGTCGTTGACGATGCGTCGGTACGAGATGGCTGTTGTGTTGAGCGCCTGGTAGAATACCTGCACATCGGAGCCCTCGGCACCAGAGGAGATGGACGCCGCTACGCTGCGCTGGGTTTTGTGAATAGGCCCGGATCGCTGCGGCGAGTTGGCTATGCTTGATGGGATCGAAGATAAGACCTCGAAGCTATTTCCCAGCCGTCCGGTTGCTGCAAGTCCGCCAAGGACACCTCCAAGGACGGCTCCGATGACAATTACCACGGTGACGAGGATGATCTTTTTTCTTCTGAAGCCATACACTCTCTTCACTTCCGGCAAACCGGATTCATCAGATGGCGGATGCGTATCCTTTTCAGGTGCAGACAGTTTATCGTGTCCCTGGATATCCGGGCCAGGGAAAGCTATCACTGGTATGGGATATGCATCTGGTTCCACGACCGTAGGGTATCTCTCGTCATCTCTCTGGCATCGAGTGTCAGCCAGACTTGTTCTATGGGTGGAAAGATTAGGGATAGGCAATACCATGTTATTCAAGACCTCGATCGTCAGTGGAGGAATTCTATTGAAGCAAGAACAAAAGAAGAGGAAACAAAGTTCAGTACAAGTCAATCTTCATGATCGACATGCAGAGCCTTACGAGAGAGAGATCCGGGAAACGTAGCACGGCATAAAGATAGCCACAGCTAGCCGAGTAAGGGCGAGACCGAGGAACTTTGTCATGGGAGGACAGATGGTTCATCAGTCTCAGCCTGAGACCAAAGTCGCTACTATGCCATCCACATATCTGAGGGGCTGCTTCAAGAAGGGTCAACAGAAAAAACTGAAGGAACCCAGGTCCTGGACATATCATTCAAGGTCACTGCTCGTATCAAGGAGTCTAAATCACGGATCGAATTACTCCAAAGTGGTTTCCTCTCTTTGGTGACAGCTGGAATTCGGGCATTGCATCCAGACGTTGTGAGGATTATCATAACAAACAACCATACCATATACAATCAACTCATATTTGAGAGTTTTCTCATCGCCTATGTACTCCATATAGGTTAAGTAAGAGCCGAGTAGGAAGCTCCATGAGGTGAGGGTGTCACATATTTTCCCTGTTGTATTGATCTCACGAATTGAGCAAGATGAAAATGAGACAACACCAGTAGTAGTCTGCCTACTTGAGTCTTCTTCATTAGTCTTGTCACATGGAGCTGTCCTGATATCGAAAGGATGATTGATTTCAAGCTCTTCGTTTATCATGAGTGTTATTTTATTAGCGTATCAGGATGTCCATCTTCATGAAAAGTCCTTCGCTTTGGTATTCGTTTCTCACGTCTACGGCGCCCAACGCTTCTGCTGTTCCCAAGTACACGAATCCCAAACACCAGATTCACCCCTAATCCAAGCACGGCTGGGCATCTGTCCTCGGAATGCCGTAGTGGGCAGAGAAGGGATCATCGTCCCACTCCCGGGTCACATGCTCGACCATCCCAGCGATCCGGTCATGCTCCTCCTCGCCCCAGTACGTCTTGATAAAGTTGAAGATGAGGTCCAATCCAGAGGTTACCTATTCACCTTGTGTCAGTTTCTTTTCCCCTACGCCATCACAAAGTTAAAAAATTTCTTCAAAAACTCACCCCAGAAGAAGACCAGATGTCGCCATCCCTGATATACCGAGCAGGCGACACCCACTTCACATCAGGCCCGTTCGCCGTCGTCGAGTCCCACGAGTTCTTGTTCGTCGTCGCCAAGCGGCCATCCATTACCCCCGACCTCGCAGCCAGCCGCGCACCCGTACAAATCGTAATCAGCAGCTTGACCTTGGGATAGACCTTCTTGATGTACTCCTCGATGGCGTCCAGCCCCGGCGCGCGCACGCCCAGCCCCCCGGAGACGATGAGCACGTCCAGGTCCAGGTCCTCGTCAAAGGTGTTGGTGACGGCAATGTCCGGGAAGAAGCTCGAGTTGAAGTTGTTCATGCTCGCCGGCCGCGTGGAGATGGGGTCCAGCGTCTCGGCGATGAAGTGCAGGTTCAGCTGCTGCGTGCCGACAGCCACGAGCTGCAGCGGCTCGAGGGGCCCGAACACGTCGAGCATGTCGAGCGCGCGGAACAGCACCACGCCGAAGTTCCTGAAGTCGCCGCCCTTGAGGTCCGGGATCGGGCGCGGGGTGACGCACTCGGTGCTGTCGTTGCGGGCGGCCATGAGGGTCGAGGCCGAGGCCGCGCTGGTCGCCATGCTCATGGAGAGCGCCGTGAGGAGGGAGAACTTCATGGCGATGGCGGCAAAGGAGGATGATACTGTCACTCAGGAAGGCGGAGAGGATGAGGTGCAGTGTGAGGAAGAGAGCTCAAGTTGGCAGCGCTCACTTTCCTCTCAACCTGAAATATAGCTGCGAGATGGCGGCGGCTATGAGCGGTTCCGAAGCCACCGCCCATGCCTGCCCCTTTCATTAATACCATGTATCATGTTGCGACATGTGCAATAATGGAGACACGTATTGTGCCCACCTCTCTTTCTCCCGGTAGGCGACCAGGTTCAAGATGGGCTAGACATGATACTGAATCAGGTCTTCTCGCTCCAGGTTCCGATCGATACCCTTCTCAGCTAGCTGCCCACGGGAGGGTAACATAGTTCCCGTCGCGGCTAAACAGAACCTCAATCGAGTCGTTCACGCCTCTTCTGCCGTTCTGGGTCTCTCGAAAAGAGAGATTGTGCGTGTCTCCACGAAAATTATAGCCAAGGGTCTCATCCTGAATCCTACGACCCGGTGGGACGACGGTGACAGCCACCTGATGAGGAATCAAAGTTCCCGGGGTATTGACGAGTTAAAATTCAACCTCCAGGAATGCCAGAGATCTACGAGTTCAAGGATGAGATGAAACGCAAGGGGTCTCGGAGATATAAAGGCCGAATGCCACCGTACCATGTGTTTCCACACACATCGTGAACAAGGTGATATCGATAGACTAGTCCAGTCCCAGTATTCACTCAGACCAGGGTATGATATGATGCAACACAAGTAATGTATAGTAAACACAATTGGGGGGATTCATATGTTGTAAGTTTAAACGCTATCAATACAAAGACATAGATGGGGTCTGAAACTTTATCGACAAAGTCCTCATCGTTTCCAATCTATTAACATCCTCCATCCGTCACCATCTCTTTAGTAGCCGTCCCGAAAAGCCGAGATAGTCGTTGCTAAACTGCACTCATGAGTAATGCTAGGTGTGTGGGCCAAGTCTCAAGAGCCTCCGTCGTCCCACAATGGCGTGCAAAAAAAGCTTTGTTTCGCCGAAGCCCGCGGACTGGAAGATCAAATACCCTCGCATTCTCCCCTCTGCATTATTCGCCAATCTTCCCAATGTCATCTATGGGCTGGCGTCTATGCTGAGCTTGACCCGCCCAGTTATCTGGTGAACCGTACCGTGCGTCAACCACTGAGTCACGGGAGCGATGTGCTTTGTTCCCATGTTTCAGTGACTGCCATAGCTGGGCAGCTATTTGGTCTTGCAGTTTGAAGCCGACTAGGCCTTGGCCTCTGATGGGTAGGCCGAGAGGCCGTGTGCTACCGAATGGCGGCCGTTGTCGGCAGATTTGCTTCAGTGCCACAGGCCAACCAAAAGACACGGTAAAATTCGGTGTGGAAACGATATTGGTTTTCCACGGACAAGCTCGAACAGAGCATAGATGGTGTCGAAAGTTTTATTACCTAGTGCCTCGTCGTTGGCAAACAAGGTTCCGCCGCAAAGCTGTGCTTCAAAAAAACGACCCAACGCAAGTCGCTTGCTTGTTAAGAAGCAATGCTGTCAATAATTATTTTCCCTCTTCAGAATATCCACGTATAGCCCCTAGGGTATTGCCGTTGCTGCTGGGAATCATAAATAAAAGAGAACACACCAAACGGCGCTCATTGTGAACCGCTAAAATATCAATACCAAAATTGCAAATGCGAAACAAGTATCGAAGAGCTTTCTCCTGCACACCTTTTTTTCATCCTCGTTCAATCGTTGCCAACTGGCTTGCCAGGGCTTCGTTTCCCTGCAATAGCTCTTCTAGCCATTCCGCTGCGATCGTCAACATGGTGCTCTTACTAAAGCCCCCACCCCTGAGCCCGGGCACCAGCTCGCACAGGTCGTCGAAGCCTTCCTTAATGAGGGTGCGGCGCTTTTGCTCGCTTCGGATGTGGTTCTCCCTCTTCTGCTCCTCCGACAGGTTCTCCCGTGGCGCTTTGGACCCGTTTACCGATGGCTTGCGTCTCCCACCTCCTGACGACCCTGCCTCTGACGAAGGCCCTTCACCAAACACAGGTGCTGTGACGGATGTCGCTGAAGGTGGTGGTGAGTTATCACTGGTTGAGCGTTCTGCCTTCGGTTTCCTCCGCCTCGGCTTCGTCGCGGATGCAGTAGCGCCAGGGGCTGGGGCCGGGGTATCATCGCCTTCGACCGGTTCCGTCCCTTCCCGAGCGTTCTTGCTTTTCCTTCGTTTCCGCGGGGGGGCCTCGGGATCTTCTTTTACCTTGGGCAGCGATTGTGTCTGTCCCGAAGCCTTTTGGCCGTGGTGTGTATTGGTTGGGCTGCTTGGTCGCGTGCTTGCTGCACTTTTGGAGACTTCCAGGGATTCTAGAATCTTCATTTGCTCCCTATGCATCGAGTCAATTGTCGTTGGGCCCTTGTTCAGCCTAGGAGTGTAACCTTGCACCGGGCTGAAATTGGCATCCGACCCCCATTGAAAATCATTTGCACGGTCGCTCTCAAGTGCGGGTGGTATTCGTCCTTGCTGCTGCTGAGCACCGTACATCCAGTCTCCATATTCAGCTTCCTGAGACTGTGGACCTGATCGACGCCCATCTGTGGGGAACTCGTCCATTGGTTGGTGTCGCAGGTGGCTGGCAGGGGGGGCAACGGGCCGTCTTGGGAAGTTGTATTCGTGATTACCCGAGGCACTTCTTGAGCCCGCCCCATTCTGGAGCAAGGTCGCGGCAGCATTTAAGACGTCATCAGAGTGATATTGATGTTGCTGTGCATGCCGCTGTGGATGCTGTGGTAAGTGGTGTTGCGTATTATGTTGTTGGGGCTGAGGCTGTTGTTGTTGCTGCTGATGTTGCGGCTGCTGCTGCTGCTGTTGTTGATGCTGCTGTTGCTGCTGTTGTATTGATTGATGTGGCTGAATCTGATTATGATTGTGTGGTAAAGGGGGAGGCGGCATGAGACTTGCTTCTGGCCCTGAGCGAAAATCTATTGTTTCTCCTGCAATCCCCTGACCGTTGGTAGATGCCAATGACGTTCCAAACTGTGGCCCAAAAGAAGTCGCCGTTCCCATAAACTGCGGGGGCAGATCGAGCCACGAATCACTAAAGTTGAGACCTTCGCCGAATGAAGGCATATTGTACTGGTCGGCGGTCATGTCCTCGAAGAACGAGCTGAGGAACTTGCTATCCGAGTCTGTGAGTAGAGGATCGCCAGGAGGAGGCTCTGGGGGGTCCTGAGGTTCCTGATTCGGATCGATCGCATCTAAGCAGAGTAAACACGTCAGTGGCCTTGGTCGATCAGGTTGCCCTTCCCACACAGCGCCCCCATGTGTCGTGAGGAGTCGAGCGAGTTGGTGGTAAGCCGAGAGAGTGCGGGGAGGTTCAGACTTACAGCCAAAAGGCAGGTACGGATCCGACGGCGACTTATCTGAAGCCATCCTGACAGACTGCTGCACAGCAAGCATGGGTGCGTCTTCACAGGGAGTAAGGTGACTTTCTTTCGAATTGGCGTGGTATTCTTGCCTCGTAGATCGCTCGGTCTGGGCGAAACGCGAGGTATGACGGCGCTGTCGACCTCGCGTGACAAACTGGCAGTCGGCCGAGCCGGGTTACAAACGGCAGGATGGATTATCAAGGCAAAGTTACAGGTTGAGAACCTTGGAAGACAACAAGAAATCGACCAGTCTACCCCCACATGTCTGTCGAGGACGGGGAAAATATGGGGTTCGTCAACGGGGAGGCAGCAAGCCTTCGGTAGAGCGGCTCGACGACGGAACGCAACAGTGATCGCGGTAGGTAGTCCCAGGGCCCGTGTATCTGCGCAGTTGTCTGGGTTGGATTGACATGTGCGCCCGCCAGGGAATCGAGGCCGGCGCACGCTCTGGTTGTGGGGTGAGAGGCGGCGCGCACGAGAGTCTGGGGGGGTGTGGCAGTCCTTGCTATTCTCTCGGCTGGTCTAGCTGCAGTTCGGGATGGGAATGACTGCTAGTGGGCAGGGCTGGCGATCGATCTCTCCTGTGCCGTTTCACAAGCTTCACAGGTACGGTACGGGTCCTTCGGTCGGTTGGGAGCGGAGGGGGGGGGGTGCGTGTGTGCGTGTGTGCAGCTCCTCGAGGCTGTCACGGAAGACCAGGAACAGGGAAGGAAAGCTTCAGACTCTTAGGTTAGCCACTCGGCGTCGCGCAATCGAAAGAGCAGCGGAGGGTGGTTGGCAGGAACAGCCGTCGTTGGAGCTCAGTTCGTGGACTCACATGCCACAGGCCCAAGGCTGGAAAGAGCCCAACGAGCCGGGGGGGAGGGTAGAAGCGGATGTGTGTGGCCGCCCCAAACCCAAACAAGCGTCCAGACCCAAAGCGATTCGATTCGGAGGTGCAGCTCGAGGTGACAGCCCAGCGTGCCTGCGTTCGAGCTGGCAGACGGCGGGCAAGGGATGCAGAGCAGCAGTGAATTGCACGACAATGGAGAGAATCCCTGCCACAACCCCATCGGTCACCTGCATCAGTGCCCTCCACGGCGAAATCCTTGTCTGCGAGCTTCGCGGTGCATTCATTCGCCGTATGCACTTAACCGACGGTGCTACTGTCAGCTGCGGGACGCTTCTACGGGCGGGTGCCACAGGTATATGCGTTATCCGGGGGAGGCTCAGGTTCTCGCCTTCCCTTTCCAGAAGGCGGAGCACGGTCTTGATTCGCCAGAACGGCTCCTGATCCCCGTTAAGCCGCAGCATACCGCCTACCGAATAACGCCGTGCCGCATTCAATTAAACAATCATCACATGCTTTCCCGTTGCCAATTACACTTTGGCAGGGAACCGCACCGAACTGCAAATGAAAGCCTCCCAACCCACCTATAACGTCAATACTACTCACTACTGCGACCCGACACTATATTCCTGGGTGACATACGGTCATCCCCTTGCTCTGTCGCTCCCCTTGAGCAGGATTCAAAGAAACGAGACAGTTCTCAGTATATGGCAGGGTCAGCGGGGCAAGTCCATGTCTTAGGCTCATGTGTAGGATGAGTGAGAGCATCACGCGGAGCAGCGCCCGCCCTTCTGGTTGGCCCGCATGGTCCTTCACAAGTACATACAATATGCCTATATATCCGAGATTTGGGTCCCAGACGCCATCGTTCATTGGGCAGATAAGACCCCTATTGACCCATGCCCTAACTCATGTAAGTCGCCCGAATAGATGATACTTGCGAACGCAAACTGCGACGCATTGCCAAGTAAATACATTGAAAAAAAAAACTCGCTGGCTCCCTCCATGCTGCAATGTGGTGTGGGCAATATATACAACATATGATATATGACTTGATTAGTAGTTTTAGGCCGTCAGCGTCGTGGTGGCTGTTACCTCCCGTGTCCATAATTGATAGCCATTACATATCATGAAACGAACCCACAAACTCCAAAGTCAAAACGCCGTGACACCAATAAGTCACATGATGCTGATGTGGCCTGCTCCTCCGTCCTAAGACGCCCCCAGGATACGAGAATAAGCATCTTCGACCTCGCCAGCCAACTCCAGCAGTGACACGATGAGGATCTGATGGGTCAGATTAGGAAGCCTGTCTCTGTGCAACCCAATCCATTCGAGCGGCGGTGTCGCCTCTCCCATATCTCGTAGCTGTGGTGTCTCGATAATCGGCGGCTCGAGGGCCTGGTATGTGTACTTGGATTGGGGCACATTGACCTCTGCCGTAATCTTCAGTTGCTCTCCATCCTTATCCTCCCCTTCGCCTTCCGGCACTCCCGTAATCTTAACGGCCGCCATGGGAAGCTCCCGGCCCCATGTCTGCTCTAGAGCTTTCGAGTGCTTCGCCCACATTCCTCGGATGTAGCTGACACGCGAGTAGTTCCATCCGACCTCCACCTTTCCTTCAAATGCACTCTTAAATACGTAGTCGATCGAGTTGCTGTTTGGCTTCTGCCATGTTTCCATCACCGCCGAAACTTGTGGGACTTTCAGAATTGTGCCACCACGTGAGCCCGTCGCGCGCTGAACCACGTCATTGACTGAGAGCTCATTCAAGGTTTTGGGTGCTTCTGAACTACGCACACCTGCAAGACCAATCCGTAGCTGACCAAGAGTGAGTTTGAGCAGACTGTGGATGCGTCTGTCTTCAAAGCTGGCTGCGAACCGAGCGGAGGCGTTTAGTGCTTCAATCTTAAACAACTGGTTATCAGAAAAGGTGCTGGGGAACAGCCCCAAGTTCAATGCCTTCAAAGCAACCACGACGTCGGTGTCGAGAGAGATTGGAGACTTTGACAACGTGTCTTCCTTGGGCACCTTTGGCGGCGGCTCTCGGTCAGAGGTCTGTGACGTGAACCGTCCCACACTGGTTTTTCGCTTCATGAATTTCTCGATCTCCTCCAGGGATGATTCGAAGTTGGCTTTCCGTTCCTGAACGAACCTCTTAAACGCTCGGTAAAGTGAGACAAATTGCGCGGAGGATGTTGTTGTGCCGAAAACCTGCACAGCATCGCCTTCGAGCATAGCCACAAGGCGATCTCCACCGTTCTCGCGAACATTGTACATCAAGAACTCTAGGGAGGTGATATCTGCAACCAGGAATGCTTGATAGTCAAAGGCAACCTTAAGCCGTAACGTATTGAATCCCAGCGATGCCTGTACCAGCGGGGTACTGTTCAGAGCCTCGGCTCTGTTTGGCCAATGAATAAGAGTCCGTAGTTTAAAGTCTTGGAGTGTAATGAAGCCACTTAGTCGGCCAGTGCAGTCAATCCCAATCTTTCTGAAGCCTAGACAGAGGTTCTGCTCCCAGTCAGATGTCTTCTTCGAAGACACCCAGAAATCTTTAATTTCAAAGACCGACTTTCCGATCGACTGCCCCATGTCGACGCTGACATCCAATGCCGCGATTGAGATGGTTGCAGTCCATGGGAACGCAGCCGTTGCAGCGACTTGCTGGTACCGCTGCACCAAATGCCCTTGCGACGTTTCGGTGGCGAGTTTAGCAACTTCCAGGCCGTCTCCCTTGCGTAGGTCCTCTGGATACCAAATCTCGCGGAAGAGAAGGAAGTCTTGAACCTGCCTTGCGTTGACAGATATCCTCATCGGGCTCACGTTGAGAATTGCCGAGACACCGCTTGTGCCACTCACGTGTTTGCTATTCATAAAGGAAAGCGTAATGGTTTCGAGATCGAAACTGCCAGTCGACTCCCGTGAATAAACATGCTGCACTGATGCCTGTAGGTTGGTAAAGGTGCCTGAGATTGCGAAGAAATTGCCCTGTTCCAGTGAATTGACTGTATTTGCGGTGAAATAAATGTTGTCAAAGCACGCCATTGCAGCCACGCGAGCAATAGGCTGGCAACTCAGCGAGAACTCTTGCCTACAGATTCGGAGACCTAGGTTGAGCTGGACTCGGCCTAGCACTGCACTTGGATCAGTTGTGAGAATATTCTCCTCGTCGCCCGATTTCTGTGATTTGGGCGTTACGGTATTGGGGGTGGACGGAGCGGAATCATCTCCATCATTTGCAACAACCTCCTTCACACTTGATACCATGTCCATGATGAGTGGTACGACTGATGGATAGAGGATATTGCTCGACGCGTTGATCTTGATTTCTCCAGATAAAATAGGGTCATCATGGCCATTGTCTCGGAGCTCAATCTTCCAGGCAAGTCCGGGTGTTCGAAGCTCAGCGCCGCTGCCAGTATCGTCAGCATTGAATTGGCCATATTTCCCAGCCAGAGATGGTCTGCTGAGCTTTGACGACCGCGCTGTGTTACTGAAACTGCGTTTGCTGGATACCTGTACGACAGCACCAGCGAAATCTGCGTCGATGAGGAGACTCTCTAATCTCTTCTTTCCAAACAGGTTCCATGTCTGTTGGGCTGCAGGTTGCTCGTCCGTCTTTTTGATCTCGACTGGAGTTTCGCCCCAGTCGGAATACGCTTCCTGAACATTCTTGGCGGATAGCAGGATGGAGTCTATTAGATTGGCTGCAGGTACAATGAATCCAGGGGTCAGTCGGAGGTCAAGAGACTGGCCAACGGCTTGGAACGCCATTCGTCTCGCGTTAGCAGTGGAAACGTAGGCAATATTGAAGATAACTTCTGGGAGCAGAGCTGAATGAAGAGACCTCAGTTGCTTGTCCTGGCCTGGAGGAACAGTTTGGAGCTGAAACCCTTCAATCGCCAAGCGGGCAGACTTTTTCGTTCTTGTTCCAAACTCAATCATCTTAATCAGGAGAACAAGATCTTCCTCGTCCTTAGAATTGCTATTGTTCTCACCAGTAGCAAGCCAGTAAGCCCGGATGTTTTGTAATTCAAAGTTGTAGACAAATACCCCAAGAACGGATTCGATTATATCTGTTTCGTTATCATCGTCCTCCAGTGGGCGGTCCTCAATTGTGATCTTCGGCTTTGATTGTCGTAATTTTCGCAGATAGTCCAATTCACGCGAAGTATCAAGATCCTTGATCTTCTCTCTAAGGTAGCCGACGACTGCCACTACAGTCGAAACAGTTTCAGGAGATAGGGAGATTCCCAGCTCGGGGCTCTTGAAATTGAAAGCCCAATCCTCCTCGCCATCTTCGCCATGGCGAGAGCTGGCCGAGATTGTAATACCCGCACCGAAACTTCCACACGATCGCATGGCATCTTTCCGGCCTCGGGCGATGTCGAGACCGATCTGTTTGAGATTAATATGAAGTTCAGGATACTTCAAGATTGGCCCGTTGGCTTCATGCCGGTTGGATGCTTGGAGGTGGACCCTGTCCAAGAAGAATAAAACCTGAGCTGAAGGTTCGATTGCGGAGTTGAGCGGCGTTATTGTATATACCTGCAAGCCTTCGAAAGTGAGATGTACATTATACACCATTTTGTAGCTTGATTCCTTTTCAACTTCAGAATTCTCAGTTCCGCTTGAGTCTGAGCCAAAAGTATCAGTAATCTGCCTTTGTATGACTTTCACTTGCGCCTGAATGTCGTGAATCGCGCTTGATATCTGTGGCCTGTTTAAGGCAGTAAGCAGGCTATAAACTGCAGAGGCGTCCAGATGCATGAGCTGGACGGAAGATAGGACTGTGAGCACATGGTCAGATTGCTGGAACTGGCTCGTTATGCGACCATTGGTAGGCGGAATCTGGAGAAGAGATATGCTTTTTGGCTTGTTGCGGACATCAATCTGCATCTCATGGGAGTTTTCTTTGATGTCGAAATCAAAAACAAGATCTCGACCGACATTGGCCGCAACCGTGGCTCGTGCCACGGCGCCAGATATTTTGTAGGTTAGAGACTGCAAGAGGGATACGCTGAGGCTATACTTGTCTAGGAACATGGCAACATTGATTTTCGCGTTTGAGAATCGATCGGCCATTTTGACGTCCTCCTTCGAATCTTGCTTTGGCTTCGGCTGGCTGGGAGCCTGTGCCTGGACACGCAACAGGTGCGAGATCTCGTCTCGTAATAGCAGATCGATGACCTCCATGAGCCCAATTGGGTCCTGCTTGATTGCAAGCTGAAGACCTTGGCAGCTTGCCATGGATTTGACGGTGAGAATCGGTATATCCTCTGTCGGTAGCATCTCATGTGAGATAAACACACTAGGGTCCCATAGGTGGAAGAATCCCAATAGCTGTAGCCGATTGTGCAGCTCTGATCTCAAAGTCTCACAATGAATCATAGCACTGATAGATCTTGACTCTTCGTTGTTGTCGTAAAACAGAGCTGAGGTTCTGAACCCCGTCATGACCGACTTAGCATTGAGATTGATTGTCTCTATGTGGGTCGATGCCTTGGTAACCTCGAATACAACATGTACGCCGATAGGGCTGCTCTGTTTCGGTTGGGTTTCCTTCTTTGTGACTTCCATCTTGGGCATTTCCCTTGCCTGGTTGCGATTGTACAGTCGCAGAATATCCTCAGCCAACTCACAAAGCTCCCAGTTTAAGTGGATTGATGCATCCTGGCAGCACAGATTCAGTATGATGAGGGGTCCATCAGGGCAATCGACTTCCGGAAGTAGCTCACTGGACCCAGCTATCTTCTTGTCTAGGCGGGCAGCAAGATCCATTAGTGCGATCTTGTTCTCCTTTGGGCCAGGGTCAAGAACGAGTTGCATCTCAGCAAGCCTGAAGGCTCCAAGGACGGGGTACTCGATGTGAGGTACCTCCGCATCCCCCTTTTCCAAGGCCGGGAAGATGTGCCGAAGGAAAAGTGCTTCAGAAACGTTACCCAAGTCCCAGCTACGCCAACGCTGAAATGCCGTGATAACTAAATCAACAGCATCGGATGGCACAGCGGGAACATCTCTACACATGCCATCGACAACTTGAAATCTCGCGTCCTCGTCCATTGTGTCCCAAATTTGCCGAAGCCGCATAGAAAGCTTCCAGGAGTCGAAAGTTCGCAAATGACCCTTAGCAGATCTAAGGACGGCTGAAGGACGGACAAGAAACGACGGGTCATTCGTCAAATGGCCTTCCTCGAGCAGACGGTATGTGAAGTATTTGAGTCGGCTTTCGTGTCGTGTTATTGTACTCTGAACCAACTTCCCCAGATCTACAGCTAGGCTTCCCGTTCTGTGAATCAAAGAAGCAAGGTATTCGATCTTCCCAGACGATGTGCTACCAACCACTGATCCAATATCAGCGTCAAAATATGTCAAATCTTTCGCACCAACAGAAACAAGTACTTTGTCAATCCGCACCCTCATCGCCGCTTGAGGTTCTTGGAGAGTTGACATCCGCTCTGCTGCAGAAACCTCTGCAAGACCAATCTCAAGGCGAAGAGATGTTCTTGAACTCTCATCTTCCTTGTGGGTGAGCAGTCCCCAATCCTTAACAGTACGGGTGACTAGGGCAACGCTTGCAATTGAAATGTCGTACTGGTCTTGTTCCTCCTGTGGTAGTTCTGACGAGTCAAGGGTGGACGAATGCAGGAATCGAATATCGGCCTTGGGAAGCCGAAGAAGAATATCATTAATGGAACCTCTTGCGTCTTGTCGCTCTAACAAGTCGGAAATTTTCCCCATAGGTGCCGACTGAAGACTATCGAGTATATCTTCCGGGTCAGTGGGCAATATGGCGTCCAGAAGGGAGGTTGCAAATTTAATAGCATCGGGGTTGAAAAATCCCGAAAGGCCTGCAGGAAACTCAACCAGTATGCTGTCATAGAAGTGGTCTTCATCTAACCTGTTCGGGTCGATGTCTCCCAACTCTGCTACTGTGTTGCTGAGGAAGTCTTCTTGCTCCCCTTTACCACTATCATTTTGCGAAGGAGTCTCCCGAGTATCTGGACGAATTCCTTTAAGACCAAAATGGGGCTCGAGGTACTGGCTTGAGAACGCCACTGCGGAACTGTGCTGATAATCTTCAAACACAGAGTCCCCTCCTCCAGGTGAGAAAATTGAATTGAAACTACTAGATGGGGAGTCGGCTCTGTTGCCAGGTTCTAGCCATGGCCGTTTAGCTGATGAGTCCCCTATTTTAGTCTGAGACGCATATTTAGGGCTTGCTGCTCTCTCGTTTCGACTTCGTGACCGCCGCACACTCGAGTCAGAAAGCGACAGGAATGAACTCTTGCGCGCAAGATTAGGAGTCGTTCGACTTATAGAGGCTTTCCAGGATGAACCGGAACCCAACTCCGATTCCAACAACGGCGCCGGAGGCATGGGCACACATTGTGCAGGTGGATCGGTAGGTTCTGGCAAGTATTCGCTCAAATGCTCTGGAATAAAAAGAAACGGGGTTCGATTTGTGCGCTGATCTTCCTTTCTAAGGAGCTCTTGTTGCAATCTCCGTTTTTCGAAGAAATCAAGATGCCGTTTGATTGAACCTAGACGGATATCAGTTTGGAAATAGGCATCCGTCTCCACCGGGTGATGATGCCGCGATTTATGTCTCGCAGCAGATTCGGCATCAACACAAGATATTCGAAGATTCGGAACCAAGACTTCGAGTTTCTTTGAATAGTGTGATCGAGCCCAGTCATTAAACGCCACATCAATATCATCAGTCGAGACAAGAAAGGCAGCCTCATCAACGTGGAGCCACAGGTTAACTGTTTCGACGCTGACCCGGGCAAAGGTGACATCGTCGAACACGATTGACGAATAAGGAATCAGTGCATTTTCAACGTCATCGAAGGTCAATGCTAGAGCGGAAGCTCCGTGTGCAAGGGCTGATAGAAAATCTGCGGTTAACTCCCCTGAAACAGCGCCCACATTAACGTCCCAATTGCAAAGATAGGTTGGTTCCGCAGGAGGAAGACCCATTAGGCGATGCCCAAAGACGCGGGCACCATCAATGAACATCTGCGTATTCGAATATGAAACGTTCGGGGAGTCTAGCGCAATCTCTGGGCTACCCAGGGATAAGCTCACAGGACTTAGAGAGAGCTCCATATCCATAATGTAGTTTGTAATCCGCAAATCCAGTGATACAGTTGCTAGTTCTGCTTGAACATAACGACTGGAGGAGTAAATGTTTGTCGGAATCATGACATGAGGGTTGTCTGTCTTAATGCTAAGAATGATATCGGTATCATTGGACTTTTTAACCGGGGCCTGGTCGATGGTAGAATTGAGCTCTTTCCGTTGTAATTGATCTTGGTATTCGTCCAACGTATGAAAATGAACATAGTCGCCAAAATAATTGTCCTTCAATAAGAGGATATACCTAATGACAAACCCATAAATATAGGCATGCGGTTCACGACCATAGATGTTCAGCGTAAGGGTGTCGGTATTTGATGGAGATGTCGTCGTGTAATAATGGTATTTGCCACCAAGCTCGAGACCATGTACACGACCCAACTCATTTGACTTGACAAAAGTGGCCTGGGTGTTCCATTGAGGAGTGTGGAACATTAGATCAAGAATATCTGCTTTCACATCGAACGGTATCACGTTCTTTTCAGGACGGTATTTGTCGATCGGTATTGATGTTTCCGCTGTCAGCAGAGGGCTTGACAAAATAATATATCCATTGTCATCATGGTTGGTTGGATTGTCAATAATATTGCAGTCGTTGACGTTGAGATAGAATTTTGGTTTGGCGAGCTTCAAGTTAATACGGTATATAAATGGTGTAAAGGTGAGATAATCAGCAGGTGGGCCTGCCGCCCAGTCATTGATCAAGTCTGTGAGGAGGAAAACATGATCCCGGAGAATATACAGTCTAAGGTCGTCGAAGTTTATGTCAAACTGCCAGGTTCTCAGGGTATTCCAAGATAGAGGGTTGGAAAGGTCGCATGATACTTTGAGCGGACCGGACTGCCAGAGGATGTCATTGTTCACAGTGCTACGGAGTTCGGTGGATCGCAGGTCTAGGTCCAGGCTGTTGGAATAGCCAGACGTGGAAGCGACCATATCCATGAGGTACGATACCGTTGAGTCCTTTGGAACGGTAATTTCCAGGTATGCCGCCTGGCGCGCTGGTGCCGCTTCAGCCTTGTTGTCCTTCTTCGGTTTGCTTCTTGTCTTAGCCTTGTTTGGCTGCTTCGGCTGCGGCTCTTGTCCACGCCATCGCCAATTCTTTGACTCTTCTCGGAACGGTACCCTCATAACGATTGTGTCCTCAAGGTCGACAAAGAGCTCAAATTGAGTCGGTACCCTCCAAGCACCAACTTCCAGAGGAAGGGTTGGAGATGCATCCTTACAAAGACCGGGGAAAAAGACTCGTTGCAGGTCAGCTCTCAGTCGATCTGTCCAGGGTCCATAACTGATGGCACCTCCCTGTATAGAAAAATGCATCCCCCAAGCCGGAGGATCGACACCATTGATGTACGGCGAGAGCTTAGATGCGTTGCGTTGCTGAACCGCCTGGGCGGTCACCTTCCCAACCGAGTCCCAGTATATGGTCATGGTGGCAGCTGGGGAATCAAGAACCGTGGTGTCTGCAGCATACTCGATAGATGACCATCGGGTCATGCCATCTTCATCTTGATCATCCAGGTACCTCGATAGGCCCTGCCATTGCTTAGCCCCGGGTACTCTCGTTCGACCCCTTCCGATCATCTCATGCTCCTCGGATGATGGTTCGAGAACAGCAGGGCGGAAACAGGAAGTGATTCTCCTAAATATATGGACGAAAATAAATGCTTTGCGGAAGAAAACATCTATTATATGAGGCTCTTGGATCTCGCCTGCGTTTGGATGTGTGGCTCGGGACGCCTGATCCTCTTGATAGTCTTCGTTATCCTTCATTTCAATGACGGGATGTTCAAATTGAACTTTAAAAGTCTGGCGATAGGGATCAACCGTTTTGGTCTCGGATGCGTCAATATCGGCGTTCACTGCATCCGCCTTGACAATGAGCACACCCTTGGTATTCTGGTTGCCTATAACAGCCGCTGCCTTTCGGCAATTAACATGTATTGGAAACAGCTGTAATAAGAAGGGAAGATCTGACGCTTTCTTGGGTTTAGTTTCTTGAGCATCAGAGCTCCCAGAAACTGAGGTGGAGTGTTCCCTGGTTGGCCTTGTGCCTTCTGACGATTTCCCGTTCTCTGCCCGAGCCCCTCCATCCAACGATGTAATATGGTTCCCTGGTATCAGCAAGGGATCTTGGCCGCCGTTGGAGCCTCGCCTTGGGACACGCGAACGAACACCAGACCTGTCCTGGTCGCCATTATGCTCGCTTGAGGAAGAGCGTCCTTCTGGGTCAGGAGGCGCAGAGTTCGTGAGCCCAGAAAGTATAGAGTCATACGCAGGTCCGCGGTTGTAGACGAACCATTCCACACCAATAAGATCGACATTGATTCGGCAGGGCAGTTTCGAGTTCTTATCCACGCTCGAGGTCGAAAGGTCCGCAGGCTGTCCGTCGCTAAGGATATCGACTTCGCGCACGTGTCGAAACCAATATCGCCATGTCACATAGCCGCTCTGAACGAGGAATGTCTCGTTGGGCCCATGATAGCGCAGGCCGGTGAAGAAGATTCGACCGCCCAAAAGGGATATTTGCAAGGCGCTCACATCGAAGTAGACTCGGTATTGGTGCCATGTCCACGTGCGAATGCCGTATGAGGCGATCGAGGCGAAGAGTCGGTTAAAGTAGTTGAGGAAGAAGATGGCCAGTATGGAACAAATTAGGAGGAAGATGACGAATTCACTACGATGAATCGATAGTCAGCACAGATCAGCCTCCCAGCATCGACTATACAAACTAATTAAAGGGAGGTATTGGATCATCTCGAACAGATATGGCCGCTTCCGCCACGACCGACATCTTGCTAAGCTCCAGGTATAGCTCCCGCGAATCGCGAAGCAGGAGTCACAGTTACGCCCGGGTCATTGGCAGCTGCATAGCCCCATGTCTTGTCGAAAATGACCAGTCGAGGTGAAGCGAGGGCTGCGGGTGTTGTAAATGGCAGAGAGAAAGCCAGCACGAGGTCGACGAATTGCCTTTCGACCATATTAATCGTACCAGGTCGTGGTAGTAAACAATCTCCTGAGCTTCCCAGATTACCCACTGTCTTGGATGTATGCCCACTGGGTTAGTAGACAGCCCTGCACTACACGACAGTGCTTTAGGCATGGTGGCTGCTGAAAACTGGGGAAAGCACCCACTAGACGAGCTTCTTTTCAGGGGCCTCCAGGCTAATCACTGTGCAGACGTGCAGACCTTAGACTGGCCGCTAGCGCATCTGCAAGCACGAGCTCCGCCGGGTACTTCTGCCCGGGATCGCCAAACGCACATGCAAGCTCCATGAAATTACGTATGGCACATCATTCACTGACGCCTGAGAAAAAGTGGCGGACTCATTGGGCTTAGCAGCAGGAGCAGCACAACACCTGCCTGCCAACTCAAACTAACATAACCTCCGGACCGTCTTTCCATTATTCATGACTTGTCGTCCGGTCACACGCTCTCCCCGCGACGCCCTCCAAAAAGACCACACAGCTTTGCGCCCCTTTCTTCACGGAAAGTGACGCTGCTGCTGTTGAGCTCCGACCAGGGCCACCATCTCAACGCCCACATCGTACAGGGAATACTCTTCTCCGGCATGCTTGTATAGGCCACCGCAGGCGCAACGCGGAACTGTACTCTCGCTCCTATCACTGCCGCCGCGCTGCTGCCGACAAGATGGTCGAAAATGGAGGAACTGGCGGAAAGTTCGCGGCCGCTATCACCGTGGTAGCAGGTGTCGCGTCGCTGGTTGCTACTCTAATGAGTTTTGTGTAAGAAGCCCCGGCCCCAAAGCTGAAGACCGCAAATGCTGAGAACCCGACAGTTCTATCCTCCTCCAGGTCAAAAACTACCGAAAGCCGTTGCTGCAGCGATATGTCGTCCGAATCCTTCTTATGGTGCCCATATACTCAATTGCTTCATGGTCGAGCATGGTGTCCACCGCGGCCGCACAATTTCTTGATCCAATTCGCGACATCTACGAAGCCTTTACGATATACACCTTCTTCCAATTACTGATCAACTACCTCGATGGGGAGCGAGCTCTCATCATCATGACACATGGCCGAGCACCTGTTCAGCACCTGTGGCCCATGGACCATGTTCTATCGAAAGTCGACATCTCAGATCCACATACGTTTCTCTCCATCAAACGCGGTATCTTGCAGTATGCCTGGCTCAAACCGATTCTGGCTTTGGCTGCCATCATAATGAAGGCAACCAACACATATCAGGAAGGATATTTAGGGCTCAACTCGGGGTACATGTGGAGTGGCATCATCTACAATCTTAGTGTCACCGTCAGTCTTTACTCGCTTGGGCTCTTTTGGGTCTGTATGCATAACGACCTCAAGCCGTTTCGCCCGGTTCCCAAGTTTCTATGCGTCAAGCTCATTATCTTTGCATCCTATTGGCAAGGCTTTTTTCTGTCTATTCTCGTGTTCTTGGGCGCTATTCCAGATGTGCCTGAATACACACCAGACAACCTTGCTGCTGCCATCCAAGATGCCCTCATCTGCATTGAGATGCCGATCTTCGCAATGGCACACTGGTATGCTTTCTCATGGCAGGACTTTGCCGATAACAGCATACAATCTGCCAGGATGCCACTCCGACATGCACTTCGAGATGCGTTCGGCCCTCGAGATTTGATTGAGGATTCGAAACAGACTTTTGGAGGTGAAAATTATGGCTACCGTGCTTTCGATTCAGGGGATAAGGTTATAGCCCATGAAGACTCCAAATCCAGGCTTGCCAGGCTACGGGATGGTATGCGATATGAAAGGGGAGGCAAAGGGAAGTATTGGATCCCTAAACCCGGTGAGATCAACTCAACCACCCCTCTTCTAGGGTCGGATGGCGCTGGCTCCAGCAGCCGCCCGGACCAAATCAACGAGAACACACATGGTACCTTCGAAGAACCACATATCGATGAGGAAGACGAAGAACTGTACGACGCCGCTCGAGAACTAGAATACGGTGATTGGAATGTAAGTGATTGTAGAACTTGACTATTGTTGCGCCTATATGCTGATGCAGTGGCAGTATCCTGTTATCACAGCCAGCCAACCCCTAGGAGACAGATATTACGCCTCGAGAGGGTATTATAACAACCGGTCACCGGTTCATCTCCCACCTGCAAGATCGCCCTCTTTCTCCCCTCCCTACTCCCAACAGCAAGACGTCGTTCCAGAGACAGTTATTCCTGTGAAGAAGAAGAAGAAGAAGATGGTAAAGCACAAGGCTCCTGATACCTCGAAACTGCATTTGGACGAGGAAAGAACTCGATCGCCGCCTGTCAGTGGAATAAACAATGACGGCATCGCTGAAACCTCCAGGCCTGCCGATCCTGAGCCCCAAGCTATTACCCCGACTGTTGATGACGAAGGATCACCCGAGGATGATTACACTTCGAGATATGGCGTTTCTCAGACGGAAGAGTTTCGCAATGTCTGGGGTGGCGATGAAGAATCTAGATAGAAAAGACCGTATCTGTCTGCATTATTTTCGTGTTTTGCTTATGGTGTATATATGATACAGATGAGATACCCTTTCGTCGGCTATCAGAAGTTTTCTCTGACATAGCGTGGAGTTTGGGCCAGAATTACTACACAAACCTGGTCTATCGCGTGGCTGCTGGCTTTGACCGGCCATACTTGTTATTTTGAATACTGAAATATATGTTCATTGTTATTGTCCATCTACTCTAGGGCTATGTCCGCTGCTACTCTTTTTTTCCTATTCGTCCCCCTCATCAACCCATTCCCTTATTATAATTGCCGCCTCTTCAACCCCGAGACTGGCGGGGGTTGGAGGGGTTGGGCCTGTAGTCCAATTGCTTGGTGTATCGCCCAGCTTGAACTCCAGTGTGCCGCCCTTGGCAAAAATATCATACCAGCTCAACCAGCTCTTGTTCCACTGCTTACCGTTCACCTTGAGAGACTGGACATAGAATTTGTCCTCACTGCCACCCTCACTCGTGATCTTGAGTGTCTTGCCTCCGCCAAGATCGATGGTCAGATCGGAAAACCAGGGCGATCCGATGAAGAAAACGGGCTGGCCTGTCATGGGGAAGAGGCCGATCATGCTCCAGAGAAGCCACGACTCCATGGCGCCGGCGTCACTGTTTCCGGGAAGCCCAGCAGGCGTCGGCTTGTAGTACGATTTGGCGATGAAGCGGCTGCGCTTGACGTTGAGGTCCTGGCGGTTGACGTAGCTGTAGAGGTAGGGGGTCACGAAACTGGGTTCGTTACCGGGGTTGAAGAGGGTGTTGCCAAAGGCACCGTTGCCGCTGTAGACGCCCGGGGTAAAGGTCATCTCAAGGCGCTCGGTGAATCTCTGCTCGCCATCGCAGTAGTCAATGATGGTCCCCAGATCGTGGTGAGCGTTGAAAGAGTACTCCCAGGGTAAGCCCTGGTAGTAGTAGTCGCCCCAATAGCAACCGCCACAGCTGATGGGGCTTTGGCTGATGAAACCACCAACATCTCGGGGGCCAACAAAGCCAGAGAAGCCCAGGGCTGAAAGATTTGGGTTCCAGTGGTTTCGCCAGTTCAGCGACCGGTTGAAGTATTTCTTGTATTTGTCTGTGTCTTCCAGACCAAGCGCTACTGAGGCGAGAGAAAAGTCATTGACCGAGCTAAGTAACCCCTGGTGAGTAATACTTCAGAATCACGAGGCACGGGGGTCTTCTAGGCTTACTACTCAACGGCACGACTGACAGACCTGCCGAATTTCGGTGTGATGAACCCATGCTCGTGCCAGTCAGGGAGAGCACTTCGACCTTCCTGGGTTGCACCAGTGGGATCACGCGGGTCATTATTGGTCACGGGAACTACTTCGGCGTTCTTAACCATAGCCGACAGGGCATCGTACCAGTTGACCTTGCCTCGGACGCCCTTCAGAAAGGCATCCGCGAAAACATTGTCGCCGTTGGTACCACCCTGGACAGCGCCGTTGGAGAAAGACGACCGGGCATCCGAGACCCAACCCTGGTGCCTCCAGATGTCGATCATGGAGCGAAGGAACTCCTCATAGTAAACGGGCTGCAGGATATGGAGAAGGGGGGTGAGGGACCGATACTGATGGTTTGGGTTAGCGACTTGATACCTCACGTTACACATCGCTGATTAGCTGGTACTCACAATGTCCCAGAATGTGAAGATATCATCATAGTAGGGCTCTGAAGATTCCCAGAGAGGATTCTCTCCAGTCTTATTTGTTGGAAGAAGGTGCATAAAGTATAATGCCGTGTAAAGCTGGTTTAGCTTTGTCACATTGGTTTCACTTGTTGTGACTTTGCTGAACACCTCGGAGTTCCATGCTTCTCTGGTGCCGTTACGGACTGTGTCAATCGATGTCCCGTCTGGAATTTCAGAATTCACGTTGGAACAGGCCTGGTCCGCGGATATAAAAGATACGCCAACACGAGAAACAACCGATGTCTGGTTGAAACTGAACACAGCACCCAGCCTTGCGGTTTTCGATTCGTGAGATGATTTTTCGGAGAACTCTTCAAGGTTGGCAGTTTTGAAATCTTTCCCAAGGAATGTCTTGTATCGCGACTCTGTGTCAAAGTAACCACAGAAGTACACCGTCCACGGCCCAGCCCTGTTCCAGCCCTGTCTGAAATGAGCTAGGTTTCATAAAAGCGTCGTCTCAGTCAAGGTCAGTCAACTCACATTGTCATATGTTCCGAAACCGGTGTAGGAATACTTGTCGGATCCCTCCTCAAGATGAACGCTGATATTTCCTCCCAGGAAGTGTTGCTCCAAGCCCTGTCCTCGGTACGAGGATAGAACGTGGGACACATCCACAAGCACATGATAATTCTCCTTTTCTTCGGGAAAGGTGTACTTGAAAATCCCGGCCTTCTTAGAAGCACTCATCTCTAGAACAGTTCCAGATCCCAACGAAGCCTTGTAGTATCCAACCTCCGTTTTGTCAGCGCTTGCCCGAGTGTCGTTCATCTTGTCACTCAGGGGGTTCTCAATAGTGCCCACGACAGGCATTTGTGACACAACTCCATACTTGGGAGCGCCGCCAGTCCCGCTCTCGTGAAGCATTGTGAACCCGGTAAAGTTACCAGTCGCTTGGTATCCCGAGTAGGAGTCCGATCCGGTGTACAAATCAGGGCCAAGCTTCACCATCCCCAGCGGTCTTGCCACACCCGGAAATGTGTTCCCGCCATTGACGGAACCGGTCTGCACGATATCATTGATTAACTGGTTGGCCTTACCTGCAACAGAGGTCCGGACGTTGAAGTAGAGGCCTATGGACACATATAACAACAATCAACTTACATCAGTCAGTGCATAGGAAGAGAGGTCATCATTCGCCGCTGTCAGACCAGCAACACTAGCCAATACGAACTGTTTGGCACGCATGGCTTAACGCTAAACAATTATTGGAGACTTATCAATGTTTGAAGGTATCTACACTAAAGACATGGGGTCAATCTATTTGCCCTACGTCCTCTTTATATATCCGGATCCTCCCCGAAGGAGACGCCTTACGCTGGTTCCTGACTAGCGAGAGGAAACTGGGGTATAGGAAGTGTAGTGGAGGCTGCCAGAATGGTGTAAGACCTTAGCGCAGCTTGCCATACTGACTCGAGGGAAGATGGAGGGAGCCCAGGTGGATCAAACGTGCTAGATCCCGCCAGTGTGAGTGGCGGAAGTCAGACACGGTCAGGGTTCAGCCTTGGGGAAAATAAGGAAAACCCAGAAGTTGCCGTAGAAGTAGGTATGTTAATCCTGGAAACATGTAGCTGGCAGGTCCCATCTGCTGTGGGACAGATGACTAGCAACTCGGCCAGACGTTCTTCTAGAGGCAGCTGATGCGGACCTGTTCACGAGCACAGGGTTTTTGCCTTTCACAGTCAGAAGAATAGGGAAGGAGGGCCATTTCTACTAAATTGAGAGACTTAAAAGCGCAGGCAAGTAGCGAGGTGTCTTGGTTGCGAGTCATGCCGTAGCACTATCATATCTCGCTCAGTCATGACACGGCATAGCCATTGATCTAGAACACTGGATTATTGAGTTGAACTTAATTCTTTGACAGGAGCCAGAAGTGGGAAGCTAGAGGCCATTTGACGATCCTCTAACTAGGTGTCGCCCAGTTCCTATTGATCGAGCCCTCCCTGGGTTCTCGGCTGATCGCGCGACGAACGTCCAATCAGCCAGAAACAGTAGGTGTCATTGCGATGGGATCCCTGTGTATTCAGTCAGCGACGAGATGGTCGTCGCGAATAGCGTCATGCAGAAGCAGCGCGTGTGATTCCTCCTGACCTCGAGTGGTTCACGGTACCTGTAGACTGCGACCCACCTGTATGGCGATCCCACTCTCTCCATTTCCCAGTGCAGGTGGAGGGTAGGTAATAAGAAGGCGCATTATTTGTGCTTGAAAAGCGATCTGCACGCCCATCTCGGAGAACTGCTCGAACCCCACCGAATCCCTGCAGTGCATCCCTCTACCCAGAACAATGGAACTGGACGTCGTGCGCTCCGACAGCACGGGAGAAGACTGCGTACATTCTCCTTCCTGATCAACGGACGAGAGTGGGAGGCAGTTAGGCAGGAGGGAAATAGCGCATGCCAAGCTCAGGCCTCCTAACTCATTGTGTCGTGAGCACGTGCAGTATACTTGCAGGTCCCTTTTCAAATGAACATCCAACGTGCCCTTGACCCCCGGTGCCTGACGAGAATGAGGGCGAGCTGCTGCGGTGGTCACGCGATGCCGGAGACGCAAACTAGAAGTCGCCGGTGCGCGCTTTAACGAGTCGTGGGTGTGGATAGCTCTTGGCCAGCAGACTGTTGTTGTCTTCCGTCTGGTGTGTCCGCATGCAAGTGCTTCCTGTTAATTACCTATCAGTGATGGGATGAAAAAAGAGCAGGTCAATTGTAAATGATATTTGCTAACCGTCAATACAATGAGTTATGCCACGAGTAATTAGACTATTCGGCTCCCCACGTTCCTACTCCAAATCTGTCACATTTGGACACTTCAGTAACAATGATTCATCCGTCATCTTCAGGTACGCCAAAGCTTGTTTCCAGGGCTCAAGCGCATCTAAGTTAGATCTCAGCCACATGCGGTAAGACGCCGCAGATCCAAACATGAAGCGTTCGTCGAGAGTGGAGCGGCAAATCTTTAATCCGCCAAGCACACCTACTAATCTAGGCGGTGTGAAGAATTTCGTCGGTGAGAGCGGGCAGAATCCAGAAGTCCATCACCCCAAAATCAATTCCACACGGCATAATAGAGGGGCTTGTTTCCCTGCGATCTTGCCGTACTTGAGATCAGACACTGGGATTACCGAGGCATTGACTTGCCTTGCGTATTCTATAGCGAGGCTGCAAGCCGGGCGCTTGCATCCTTGCTCTACCTGTCGCAATGGGTCGCAAGCCAAACCCTCTGATTCTGGAGTACTTCGTGCGCGGGCCGAAGCTCAACGACAACAGCAACCGCTATCCTCACACATGCAAACAATGCGGCGAGAACTTCCCGAAGGGTCGCATTGACAGTCTGACAACGCACATTACTAAAAAATGCCCGGCCATATCCGAACCCGACCGTATGCGAGCTTGCCTGGAGCTCCATGGCATTACGAATGCCAGGACCTTGCCAGATCGAAACCTTCTACAGGGAAACGGTCACCAAGAAAACGGACAGCCTGCCCATCTCCCAGAGTTACCGCAGGGATGGAGCGCATTGGAGACTCTTGCCGAGGCGTCGCGCCAGGTCGATCTGAACGAGAACAGTCGTGTGCAAAAAAGTCCAGACGCAGCCTCCGCCGCCAATCCCCCCGCCGTCGCCAACACCGCCACCATGAACAACGAATATTGCACCGAGCGCTTCGAAGTTCAAGAGCAGTTCACCCTCGACAACCCCCCGGTGAGCTATGATACTAGGCCTCAGAGCACTAAGAGAGGTAAGCCAGCAATATCGTCTTTTCTTCCCCTACCAGCTTCGCAGGCTAACAGAAGCAGCTGATCTAGCTACCCCGCCACCGACCGAATTATCGCCAGAGGAGCGGCTGCAAGCGTTATTACCAGGCGGCTCCATTTCACCAGACGCTGCAAATATCTCCGTCGCTGTTGCAGCCACTGCCCGGCTCAACCCGTCGTTTTTAGACCCTCAACTTGTCAACGGAGATCCTGTCCCTGTGGCCTCACCCTCGACCACCGAAGATATCCAACCCCAAGAGGTGCTGCCTATAACAACACCCGAACCGAGTGCAACACAGCCTTGGGGCGAGATGACCTATCTTGCGAACACACCTTCTGTCCCGATTATCAACGAAATTCCCATAGCACCACATCCTCTTAACCGGGGTGGTGTTCGCATGGATACGAGCGACGGATCTTTGAATGGCAAGCCCCGCCACGCTCGCGCAAGATTTACGCCTGCGAGACGGAAGGAGGTTCAAGAGGTTCGAAAGATCGGTGCCTGTATTCGATGTCGGATTTTGCGCAAGAATTGTGGCAAAGGTACCCCTTGCGATACCTGCCGCAAGGTGCTGGCTCCACGCGTATGGAGGACCGGGTGTGTTCGCACACGCCTCCACGAACAACTGGACTTATATTCCGCAGGCGTACAAGTCGTTCTTTCTCAGAATAGGATCAATCTTCTCAAAGAACAACTCCATCCCATTAACAACGGGACGATCATCGAAATGTCGCATTATCCCGAAACCGATATAAACATCAGTGCGCCAACTTTAGTGGCGCTGCTTGAACCGAGCGAGAACCAAGCCGAGAGTAGAGGAAACAAGGACGCTTATCATCAGGTCATTATGATCGATCAAGATGCCGAGGATCTACCTGAGAAGGTAGAGCGATACATGCGCGCTGTGCTCAATATTTTTATTGAACGGGAACCATCTAAGTTCATGCGTATCACTCTAGAAACTGCCCAGCAGCTTCTGTCGGACGAGAATGACGATCTCCTCAAAAAGGCTTTGGAGCTTTGGGGTCTTGTGGAGACCATTGATCGAGAGAGGCAGTGGACGATTTTGGAGAAACCTGGTGCGGAGGGCGAACAGCCGCGATGGATCAAAGAGTCTCAGAGCGGTAATGATGCTGATATCTATACTATGATATGCATGCAGCTGAATGCGGCAGCGGAGCGAAGAGCTAACAACACCTCGAAGAGTCTGCTCAGCCTCATGCACCGGCTTCTACAAGATAGCAAGATCAAGATTGGGTTCAAGATGTTCCTGACTGCCCTGATTTTCCTCAACTGTGTTGAAAAATCAACATGGGCCTTCAAGGCGTGGGAACAAGATCATTTGCGACCTGGATGGCCCCTTGAGCGCGACCCAAGCGCATTCACTCAACAGGGTGGCAATTTAGCGGGACTTCTGAAGATGCTGTTGGCCATCCGCAAAGCTTTGCCTCAGACGATCCGCAACGAGGAGGGGAAGTTGGCAACAAAAGATCAAGACCCTATCGTGTCAGGCTACTTTGAAAAGCTTGATTTAGACTGTATGTGACCATGCCAATTCGCCCACTCCCCCTTTTCCACTACCTCCTTTACTGACCCATTATACCAGATGATACCATTGCAGCCAGGCAGAAAGACTTGCAATTCTCGCCTGCTGATTCCCGTTCCTTGGAGTTGACATTCTGCTCACACCTCCTTCTGCCAAATGTTCCAGTCTGAGCTGTGTGGCCTGGCACACACGTTCAAGTATGAACCCATTGGTCGACTTAGCCAGGAATAATGATGCGAGCGAGTTTCTATTGAGGCCCAATATAGGGCTTGAGTTCCGACGACGAAACAACAACAAAAATATACATACCCTAACGTTTGATGAATGCACGGACACGCATAACACGACGGTTCACGACTTGTTCTTTATCTTGATTCCCTTTTTTTTTGCTCCTGGACTTTTTCAGTCCTGCTCTTATTACAATATTCTCTTCTATCCTGCCCCTTTTCACCTCGTGATTCGTCTCTGGCCGGGCCCATTACGAAGGACGAATTCACGAAATTTTTTTAAGACCAAAAGCCGAAGAAAGACGGAGGTGGAACTTAATTAGAGATCGAATCATTTTTTCCCTCTGGCGTTTACACGGTAGATTTTTTGTTTTTCTCAAAAAAAAAGGCAAGATACCTCACGGTGCGTGATGCGAGCAAGCTGTTTGCTTGATGTCATACTCAAGAAAAGAAAAGACGGGCAAGGTGAAAGGGGGCGCGTTCCCCCCAAACATTAATTACCAAGGATTTGATTTAATAATTTTCTCCCGTCTCCATATATAATGCGAACGGTCGGGCTTTTGGCGCCATGTTTATGTGTCTAGCCTAGGTAGAAGAAAAGATGGTTCACGTTGATGATGATAACCCGCTGTCCGTCCTGCTGATGTTCTGACCAGGCCTCTTTGGTCTCTTGAAGCACGCAAATTCGTTCTTACTGGCATCTCTGAGCTTCTTGAGAACAAGTCGCATCTCGGGCAGCTCGCTCTGCAGTTTTGCCCTCGCGTCATTGTCCGTCCTGCTGTCGAGCTCCTGGTAAATCTGGCCCTGGAGCTCGGACGTCCGGTCGGTTGTGTAGTGGCTCAATGTCTGGGCGATAAACTCGACGTCAAGGGTGGCCTGCATAAGAGCTTCTAGCGGGTAGCGAGGCCGCTTGCGGAAAGCCTCGAGCAGCTGAGTTGATGTTTGCTCGAGGAGGAAGGACAGGACCTGGGGTGTGAGAGGTGCCGCGGCGGTGGAGACCTCTGAATGGATCAGGACGAGTGTCAGGAGCACTTCGTAAACGTAAGGCTTGGCCGTTGCCGGCTTAGTAGATGGGGGCGGGGCCCAGTCGGGCTCGGCCAGGCCAGCTTGGATGACCTCCCGGAGTCTCTCGATGGCCTTTTTCGTATATGACTGGAACAAACGGGCATCGATCTGGCCGAGAACATCCTTGATCGTTTTGGACTCGTCGGTCAGTTTGACGGAGAAAGCATTTTCAAATTGCGAGTTAAGACCAGGGACAACCTGCGAGCGAAGGGCTTGGAGGTTGCTCAAGGTCAGTAGCATGCGAATATTCTGTTTCAAGTCAGCAAATTGGACTACCCAAGCAAGTAGAAGGTGACTTACCCTGTCGCTTGAGTCAAGTGTGCTTCTGCTAGTAATTTCCGTATTGGCCTTTGTAGGCGCCCAGTAGTCGTCAGTGAGCCACTCATCATCTGTCTTTGCCAGAGACCTTTCTGCATTCTCTACCATGCCGCTTAAGGCTTTATACAATGTGGTGACATACTGGCCTCGCACCATCTGAAGAAGCTTAGTTGGCGGAGGGGATATAATATTTCCAGCACCGGGTTTCGACATGGCCTCGGACACGTATAATATCTTTTGCATCCCCATGAGTAAGGTCCCTTCGAAGGTTGAGAAGCTTGAAGGCATCCGAGTCACGTCACCAAGCTCGGCAGTACGTTGCCAGTCTTCGACGTATTTGATGTTCTCGGCGTCACGATTCCATGCAGCACAAAGCGCCGCCACGCATCGTTCTCGTGAGCCTCCTACCAGAGCTTTAAGTCTCTCGGTCACTTGACCATCTCCAGAAGCTACAGGGCCAATGCTAGCCATATCGGACGCTCCAGAGCCGACCAACGCAAGCATCTTTGACAAGTACCATGAGCCACTCAGGGAATTAGACCAGGGGGGCCAGAATGCAAGCTTCTCCCAGGATTCGCCTCGCTTTGGGGAAGGGGGTGGTAGGTTGTTAGGGTCTACTTTGAACCGGGGATCGTGGACACTGGGGCTCAGAGCGCCCGGGCTAAGAGCTCCCGGGGTCAATGCGTTTGGACTTAATGCTGATTTGGGAGTAGGAGGCAGATTTGGCGTTGTTGCACTCGAGGGCGAGAACAACAGTGTCAGATCCTCTGGTGGTGGCCCCATGAAGAAAGCAGCTAAAAGCTCCCGTATCATCTCAACTAACTCCACTGCACCCTTTTGCAAATCTTGAATGACTGAAGACGATAGTTTATGATGCACCCGGGACTCGCCATTGTAGCCAGTCGGGAGGTTCTTCTGGGCCCTTCCACTGATAAAGCCCTCAACTGTCTGCCAGAATTCGACTACTTCTCCAAGAACGCCTTGAGGCGAGACCAAGTTGGTTAAGAACGCCAGCATCTTGTCCCATAACTCGATTACATCGACAGAATCGCTGGACTTTGGCTTGTCATCAGTTGTCTGGCGGCCCAAAGACCTGAGGTGAGCTGCCACAGCCTGCGGGGTAGGCTTTTCCGCAGCGCCCAGTCTCCTTCGAAGGACCTCAATCTCGATCTTGGATCGCTCAGTTGTAACTTGAATCTTCCCTTTGAGATAATCATAAAGACTTAATAACCAAACCCAAACAGGATTATCGGACACGCCCAGCTCGAGGAGAAGTGAGATGAGGTCCATATGCTGCTCATGGAATCGGCCAGAGATACCTTCCGATTTAGCAGTTGTATGTAATGAAGTCAATTTCTTCCACACATCTCTCTTCAGCAACTGAATTTGATGATCAACATCGTGCCACATTCTGGCAGCGAGTATGACTTGATATAGTTGTTTGTCTTCAAGTTTAGCGCCCGGGTTGTCTGCGATCTTGCGAGCAGTATCGGCAAACTTCCTGGCCTTGTTGTATTCCTCCACTAAAGACTCATAGTCTTTTCGCTTAATGCTGTCAGAAATTGCCGAACTTAGCTCAACATACTCCTTAAATTCTTCAAGCTGAGAGGATATGGTCTTGAGGGTTTCCTCCTGTTCTCTGCCCCCCAACGCAGGACCCCATACGTCCTCAGCCTTTGCGGATACATCAAGCAGTGGGGTTTTGATACCCAAGAGTCCGTATTCACTCTCTTTCGTCAAAGCATTCTTTTTCCGAGAAGCAATATTGGTAGGTGAAAGCAGGGGACTGCTGGGATAAACTGCGCTATTCCGGCTGGCACGTCGAGAATGCCGCCCTTGAGCTTGGGGCGGTTCGGTACCCCGATATTTCATTTCTTTATAGACGTTATCAATGGTGGCCTTGGCTTTGACGAATCGCTCGAAATTAGATTCAACGAGGACCTTCAGAGATGCAGACTTTTGGTCGATGGAGTGCGAAAGAAAGTCCAAGCCTCGAAGAAGCGACTGCGTGTCAGCGGTGGAATGCATCTGCGACAGGAAAAGCGCAGGCGAAAATGTCGTCGAAGACAACAGGAATCGGTTCCCTGGGACCTCGTTAACAATCATCCGATAGACTCCCTTGTGGCCAAATCTACCTACGCAACCGGGGGTCATCCTGCATCGGTAATCCCATGTGCTTCAACGTCCTGACCACACTGTCTGTGGATCCAAGAGGGTCTGGCTCATCTTTCTGGACAAGATTGCTCACCCCTCCGGTACTTTCAGACCCAGGAATAAAGCTGATTCTGCTCATACGATCATTGACAGCTTTCTCCAGCGCCTGGTATCGCGACTTGCGCCGCCGGGGCTTCTTGTAGTCCTTCTTGTTGTCATCCTCCTCCTTCTCGTTGTCTGAATCTTCCTTGTTCTTTTCGTCGGGCCACTCTGAAGGATATGGCGTAGAAATCTGATAGAAATCCAAGATCGTGCGGTCGTACTCGGTCGCCATCGCTGCGGAGGAGGAGCGGGATGCGGAGGCCTTGAATCGAGTTATGTGCGACACATACTATGATGGGCGGAATCGACGCATCAGCGAGCTAGACGGAGGCTGCCACAGGAGCTCGGGAGTGGGATGGTAAGTAATCACCGACCACGCACGTAGATCGCAAGGAGGTTGCTGCAAGTTGTTTCCATTAACCTCGAATGCAACTCGATGGAGCATTCCCGATTTAGAACTAGTTTCCAAGCTGCCGTCGTGCCTGATGAGGTTGGGCCAGCTAATGTCTAACCACTAAATCAGTGGGCCCAGGGAGGAGTGGCGCATTGCGTCGAAACAATTGAAACAGAAACTTGCCCCGCACAGCCACAGGGAAAGCCACAGTTCATGACGCAGTGGGTGCAGGGCTCGGTTTTTCTGGTAGTCGGCGCAATGGAACGGATTACGACGGCTCCGAGGCCAAGGGCGAGCTTCCAGAAGGAAAGCCCCACACGGTTACACTGCAGCTTCCCTGTGCAGCAGTAGCTTTACTGCGACAATCCCTACGTGCCTACACAATCTTGCCTAGCATATCGCTTGGCCCAGTGTCACCCGCGCCGTACCGAACAGGCTGTTGTCCGACCTCCAAAACTTTTTTTGAGTTCCTGGGTCCACGCTTGAATCCCTCCTCCTCTTGCTTCCTCTCTACTCTTGTGTCTATTTTGCTTGCGTTCGAGGTTCGGTTCTTTCTGTTGGTGTTGCATCTCTTCTCATCATTAGACAAACCTCACCTAGCCACCATGCTCTCCCTCCGCGCATTCTCCAGCCCTCTCCCCAGGCAGTGCCTGCGTGCGGCTCCTCGCGCTGCCGCCACCTGGTCCATCTCCGTGAGCCAGACAATCACCTCTCGGCTCGAATGCCTCTTTTGCTAACCAATGCGAAGAACCAGCGATTCTACTCTAGCGCCAGCGACCGTGTCGCCAAGTACGAGGGCACCAAGGATTCCAAGGTTGGTCTCATCTTCACATGCCCGCCATCGCCCTTATCGATTGGCATCCCTACCACAGGCATAGCCGAGCGAAAATCACTCAGGCGATGATGCTCCCTCAACAGATAAATCCCAGCATCAGATTGCCATTGGAGTATATACTAACACAGCGCGCAATTAGGGTAACTACCTGGTGAGCTTCATTGAGGGTGATGGCATTGGCCCCGAAATCGCCGTTTCCGTCAAGGACATCTTCGCCGCCGCTAAGGTTCGTCATCGCGCACCACAACCACCCACTGCCATGGTGCTAATTTTCAACCATAGACCCCCATTACTTGGGAATCCGTCGATGTCACCCCAATCCTCAAGGATGGCAAGACTGCTATCCCCGATGCCGCCATTGAGAACATCAACAAGAACAAGATTGCCCTCAAGGGTCCCCTCGCTGTAGGCAGCCTAGCATGTGAAAGTTAGCTTTTGGGAATCACTTCTAACTAGGCGTTGTAGACTCCCATCGGCAAGGGCCACGTCTCCCTGAACCTTACTCTTCGTCGTACCTTCAACCTCTTCGCCAACCTCCGACCTTGCCGCTCGGTCGCTGGCTTCAAGACTCCCTACGACAACGTCAACACCGTCCTGATCCGTGAGAACACCGAGGGCGAGTACTCTGGTATCGAGCACATTGTCGTCGATGGTGTCGTCCAGAGCATCAAGCTCATCACCCGCGAGGCCAGTGAGCGTGTCCTCCGTTTCGCTTTCCAGCACGCCGAGTCCATCGGCCGCAAGAAGGTCCGCGTCGTCCACAAGGCCACCATCATGAAGATGTCCGACGGTCTCTTCCTCAAGGTCGCCAACGATGTTGCCAAGGACTTCCCCAACATTGAGTTCGATGCTGAGCTTCTCGACAACACCTGCCTCAAGATGGTCACTGACCCTCTCCCCTACAATGACAAGGTCCTTGTCATGCCTAACCTCTACGGTGACATTCTCTCCGACATGTGCGCCGGTCTCATCGGTGGTCTTGGTCTCACCCCCTCCGGCAACATTGGTGACGAGTGCTCCATCTTCGAGGCCGTCCACGGTTCCGCCCCTGATATCCAGGGCAAGGCTCTCGCCAACCCTACCGCCCTGCTCCTCTCTTCCATCATGATGCTCCGTCACATGAGCCTCAACCAGCACGCCGACAAGATTGAGAAGGCCATCTTCGACACTCTTGCCGAGGGCAAGGCTCTCACCGGCGACCTGGGTGGCAAGGCCAAGACCCACGAGTACGCCCAGGCTATCATCGACAAGCTGTAAATTAATCAAAATGGCTTTTTAAATCATAACAACCCCCCCAAAAAACGATACCAGATTTAGGACCATGCCACCACGATTCCTTGGCCCCTCTATCAACCTCCCGGATGTTCCCTCCAATTACCGTCTCAGTTTATATCATATCATCATCGTTTAGATCTCATTATTCACTCGGGAGGCCAGGTGGTGTGTGGCTGCAGTAACAATGGATGGTAATTCTGGAGTTGGCATACAGATCAATAAGAAGTTTTTTTTTTTTTTTACGTCTGCTGCGGCCACACTGCTGGTAGGCTGGAGAGCTGGGCTGGAGAGCTGGGCATTCTTGACGTGAGGTGGCTGGCAGTGGAGACAACTGGGCCAAAACTCAGGACTAATGTTTCACGGATCGGATGATAGACTGTACACATTAGTGGATGGATGTAGAAAAGAATTTGGACACGAGTCACATGCATTGCGGAATTTCAATATGAAGAGATCGGAGTGATGAAATTTGAGAAGAATAAATTGCTAGATTGAACCCCTAAATCTAGCGCCGAATATGCCGTTTCCTTTGTTGTCCCATGCAAAATCATTCGATATAGAGTTCGGTATGCGTTGAGAGCCCGAACCTGATGGGGTATAAATCCGTTTCTCCCGTCGTAATCATCAAAATATCATATCGTCATGTACCGTCCCCATCATGGGCCTAGTCTTGCCGGTCCGGCTCATTGCCGCGACCTGCCGAAATGCTCATCCTTTCGGCGTTTCCGGCTGAGTGGTGAAATACAGAAGAGAAGAGAATAGAGAAACAAAAAGAACTCCGGCCGGTACCTTGTCCCAGTGATAAAATGATACAAACTTGAGCTAAAACTCGCTAGAAATGCAAATGCCGGTAACTCTGATAGCGCTTCCAATTCCAAGCGTCGTGTGTGTACATCTTGGGGAAGAAACAAAAACGAGAGGGATAAGTATACAAGTAGTGGTAGTTGAGAGATGTCTCGGCCTAGGCTGTGCTTCGTTCCCCGCTGAGCCAAGCACTCATTATGACGCCTGGACTGAAGCTGCTGCCTCGTCGGTTGGGCCGGTTTGGTCCAAACAGGCGGGGTCTGCTCCTCTCTGTGAAACGTGCCCATTTCCAGTCATCAGGCGACCGGCAGCTGCCCAGCTGGTGGAAAGCCTGGATGATAATGTTCCAAGCGTTGTCGTTTGATGAGTGTTGAATTGTGATGTCATAATCAAGCAGACAGATTCCGCATGATCCCGGGCTGTTCCTGCATGGCTGGAATGCTTCGTCGGCAAGCGCCGTCCTAGATCTGCATTGCAGCTGGGTGACGGTTTGGTGGTACACCGGGGGGCTGCGGAGGAAAGGCATATGCGCGCATAGGCTGAAGTCTCGAAAACCATGGGTGTTGAAGAACTCGCCAACGTCATTTTCGGGGACTGTGAATTTGTAGGTGCGGCGTATATAGAGCTCGTCCTGAAGGATCTGAGCAGCGGTTGAGCAATCAATGGCTATCCCACGACGGGATGTGATCTGCTTGATGCAGATTGCGTCCAAGGGTATTCCGAACTGCGGCCCGTAAAAGTGGTTGTTCATCGCGAGTCGAGCATGGTGATAGCCCAAATCAAAGGGATTTCCTGCGGGCGAGAATGCATCCTTCATCCCGCAGAGGGTTCCCCTTGTGTTTTGGAACTTTTCAGACTCGGATTGTGGGCCCCAGGTCCGATCATAACTATGCAGTTTGTTGCACCTTGGGCAGTAAGAAAAGCCATCACCAAGCGGGTCACGCTCCAATGTAGTGAGTAGGTCGTGTTGATCCTCCGGACTAAGAGGCCTCTGCGTCGCCGGGAATCTGGAAGCATAAAAGCTTCGGCAGGTGAGAGACAGAGAATGAACGGACGGGGTGTCGAGATGATCGGTAATGGAGAATAGAACGTCAGAGGGGAGGTCAATTAGCCTCAGCTTTGGCGGATAATCCTCTTGCGATCCTTTGAAGAGCTCGAGGGTATTTGGAAGGGGCGGTGTATTGCAAAACCATTGCCCCAGTAAGGACTTGGTAAGAAGCTGAAAATTCCGCACCATCTTTGAATATTCAATCACTGGCACTCGGCGAAAGAAGATTGAGTAAAAGTGATCTGTGATGTGGACTACCGGGATGGCTGTTCAAAGGGTCAGAAGGAGGAATTACAATTGGAGGGGCTATTCTGAAAACGAGGGCGTTGACGAGCAGCGTTAACAAACCTACCTGTGTGCATCCTCAGTGGCCGGAGACGTAAGAACGTTGATTGCGAAAAAGAAACGGTTGGTATCGATGTTGCATGAATTATTTTCGTCAAGTCCTTCAAGATTGGCTTATATGAACAGGTCAAGTCGACTTAGATAGATGTATAAATGGGTGATAATAAGTAGAGTGCTTTGCCCAGTTGGTCGGTAGACCGAAACAACCAGGGTCAAATGGCGGAGGTGGATCTCAGTTTTAGATGTAGGCAAACAATCTCAATATTTCAGCAAAGGTGGAGGCGGAGACGGAGATGGTTGAATCGGTGTGGGTGGGTGTTGTGCGAAGGTGTCCGTGTTCTTTGTGATACGGGTGTGTGTGGGATGGCAGGATACGACAACTTCAAGATGAGTTGACCAACCAGTGATCAAAATGAAGCGGAGAAAAAGCAAAGAAACGAAAAAGAGGCCCAGCGGACTTTAGGCTCAAATAACCAAGCAGAAGGAATCCCTCGCGTTCGGGTCAACGGTCTGGACCCTAGAAGGCGAAGCCAAGAACTGCTAGTTTCCTAGCATAATCTCCGATACAGCAACGGTTTGCGGCTCGCCTGCGTTTGGCGTACCGAGACCACGAGCTGAACCAGCGATCAGACGCTACCACAGCCTGCCGGCACAGCGGTCCCACATGAACTGGCCTAGGCGGCGGGTGTTGCGGGGGCGGGGGCCAGCTCCAAGCCACAGCATGCCCAAGACACCGTCTATTTGAAGCCGTTGCCTTTTGGGGTGTCGTCCTATCTCTTGTCCTGCACAAGCGATTGCGCAGTGCAACACAACGTGCTTGCTTGAGGGGGGTGTCACATGAGACGTGTCCCGCGAATCAAAGTTTGCGATGCAATGGCTGTGCCGGTGAGGGCTGAACCACCTGATTGTCGACAACCCGATGATAAGGCAAGTTCCGTGATTTCTTAGCTTTGGCGCTTCTCTCCCGCTCAGCTGAAAATCTACCCAACGCAGGTCTCAATTAATTCGCAGTAGCGTGGAGGTTGGTGAAGGCAGTTACGCAGGCAAATTCCTGCAGATACTTCGTGTATGCCAAGTGTACGCCAAGGTGCAAACTGAGATGGAATGGGTACAGAGCAATTCAAGAAGAAAAGTAAAGATTAATGAGAGAGAGGGGATGGGCAGTGTCGAGCACCTATGTAAGTACTGATAACAAGGTAGGAGGTAGTCACAAGCAGAATGGCAATTGGGGGCAGGAGCGGGACAGGAGCGGGACAGGAGGTCCTTCCTTTTAATTCTCATGATCATGAGGCCATGGCCAGATCTGGCACTCCAGATAAGCCCCGATGATGCGTCGGCGCCGACCGGTTGGATCGTTGTCGCTGTAACATCCTCACCACTGCCAACCAGAGGGCAGGCAATCAACCTCAATTGTCGCTCAGGAGCAACTCGGTGCTGCGGGCCCAAGACAGTCCTCGAACTTGACGTCACGGACGCCTTCTGATAACACGGCGGTGCTGGCAGTGTTGCACTATGCGACAGTCCAGGCGTGGCCTCAAGGGCCCATCCACTCGTCACACATCACAGCGCGCGTACGATGCCTCGACAAGATACAGGTTGCAAGCTTATCCGGTGCCCATTTGTCTAACCATAAGGCTTGGCCTATTCTGGCGTCTCCTGCATCACGCACCCTTGCCCCTTTCCATGGTGCATTGTACTTCTACCGTGTCTCACGCGCGTTCTAGTGAGACGAGAAGGTTTCCCATTGATGACAATGGAGGAGTACCTCCATATCCATCATGATCTCGACTTCCGCGGGGGTTGAACTAGATCATCTCCCATGTACAGGGTAGGCAGGACCTCCCAGTCTAGAACATTTTACTTGCTCATTTACGAGCATCTCCCAGTACACCAACCTACCAAACCAACCAGTGCTTATCGTCCATCCCTTTTCTCAGAACACTTTATGAAGCTGTGGCATTTGCATCACATCACACTTTCTTGTACCTACCCAAGGTAAATAGGTACATGCTTCTCTTACCGACACGCGTCCGCCTTCTCCATTCGAAACGCACTTGCACCAACACCCCGATTGATCAGCACCGCCAACATTCCTGTGTCTCTTGCATTCGTCATCTGTCACTACAGACCAATGTGCCCAGCCATGCAACTACCTCGTGCATGGTTGTTCATTGTCTTTCCTGGCGCTTGGAAGCGTGGCCTGTGCGAAATTATGTAACCTGACCCAATTGATGAGCCACACGACACGCAACACCTGGGCCTCGAACCAATGTCCGCTTAGGTGCATGAGCAGGATGCTGCATGTCGCAGATATTTGATGCGGTCAGAGCACGCTGCTGCGCCACCGTTTCCCGGCCGAGGGATGATGATGCCGCCTAACCACCAAGCTTGTCCAGCCTTCTTTGTGAGGTACCAATGGCTACTCCTTCGGCGCACTCTCTACCTCACCACCAATCATGGCATTATCTTGCATCACCTTACGCGAACATTCCCAAGCCAGTTTCTATGCAGATAATATGCCAACTCCGCTATCCGGCTGTGACTTTGGACTTTGGTCAACCAGATGGTCGGGTGATGGGAAATGCCATGGTCTTGCTATCGTGGAAAGGGCAAAATCATGCACATCGCAGTAATATGACCGGATGGAACGCCATCTCACTTCCGTCCTGGCTAAAGATCAACATCATTCCTACTTTTTGCATGCACTTCTTGCGATTCATATCTCAGGCAACAAGGCAAGGGGGTGTGTGAGGACTCACCCATCAGATCTTGACTGCCGAACCAACCCCCGAGTCATCCAGCAAGCTTTCCGCATGGTGGCTGGCTTTTATTGGCCTCTGACAAACAGACTGACCCGAGTGAAGTGGCCTCTATTCAAGTAGTTGGGATCTTCGTGATGACGATTTCTGTTCCACTCTTCGGTGGTTTGTGCGATGTACTTTGACGAGCAAGCAACCAGCTAACGCGGCTGATCAATCATAGGTTTATGTGCCATAGGAGAGTGCTACGCTCTGTCAACTCTTTCCACGGCCTGCCGGCTGCCTCTAATACTACTGTACTAGTCATTCCTGAGAATTTCTGCGAACTACAATATGGCCAAGTTCAGTCAATCATACAATGCCATTTAATGATTCATCACGTGCATTTGCGTCTCAGCCACTCATCTGCAGTCGATGCTACACCGTCTCACAATATACTCAAGAAAATCTCCGTTGGCCCGTTACTCTTTGCATCATCTTTTCCTCCTTGCCAGTGCCTTCGCCGCATCGGTGGTATTGCTGTAGGTGCCCGATCTTATATGCCCCATGCATTTCGCCGACAAAAAAGGACCTTGGAACATTGATTGCCAACTCAAGATACTAGTGCTACTGCATCAATGCGTTTCATGTGGCTTGGCTCAAACCCGATTTGCAACGAGCGTTCCTATATTGCCCACTTCTATTGTAACAACGGCACTACGGCATGCTTTACCCGCAAGTGCAGTGCCGTACTACATCCTCTTATTTGCCATTGCAGATTATTGTTGAACACCTTGTTACATGCGGAGAGAGACATCAACCATTGCCCAACACGTATGGAGAGTTGTGACAAGTGGCTCTGCAAGGCCACCAAGATCATCGGGAAGTGATAGTACCTAGCTATCTTAGCGTTCTCTTGTAAGAAGTACTCTTATGGTAGGTCGCTTTCCGATTTATCAAATATGCCCATGTGCCCTGATGGGTTTACTTCAAATTAGGAAAAAGTATTTACCTTCCGGATCACTCCAAGTAGGTCGCTTGGGCTCCTGTAATGTGGTTGACAGATTAAAATTACATCTAAGTTGCAAAAGGTATATGTGTTGCTTTGGAATATGATTTACCCTAAGCATGTCAAAAACCTCTTACCCTCATTCGCTCTCTTTTACACGTAGATACATGTAAGGCATCCGGGATATTGCATACTTGCAAGTAGATATATATTCTGTCTTCTGGTAGTGTTAACCACTTCTTGTCTCTATGATATCATGTTATTTATTATGCCAGGATGTCAATATCTCTTGAAATATGTCTTGAAGCTTGATCCAAACATATTCACCGCCTACTTCATAGGTGGTGTGGCTTGCTGACATAATTTCAACTTATCCAGAATATTGATTATTGAACATTGCGAAATGAACGCGTTGCCATACAGACCCCTTCGCTAAGCTAGCCAATATTGGGCCGTCGCTAGTCCTAAAGGTAATGCACCAACATTCAGCTCCGACACACACCCGGTCGAGGTCGCGGGGTGCGTACGTACGTTGCGTTGGGATGATGATTTTTAATTACTGATCTTGAGCCGATACGAATAACGAGAGCATCTGGCCCTATCAAAGGCGCTCTAGCAGGCAACATGGTGGTGATGTGTTGCGTAGTCGTTGCCAGTGCTCAGGAAGATGGCTGTTAGGCAACACAGAGGCTACAGGAACTCTACCCGGATTCGTGCTTGTAGATGGTTGATGGGTGCTCTAGCAGGCGTTCATCATGAGTATAAAATCCACCATGTCTCGTTGAAATAATGCATGTTCACCAAGCTTAGCAGAGGCATTCTCCGAGTTACTCAACCGAAGAGACTCAACCTTTCGTAGATCTATATTTCCCATACCGCAGCCTCGCTGGCAAATTCTACATCACCATGTCTTCCCCTAAAGTCATCGCCGTTTTTGGAGCCACCGGTGCTCAAGGCGGGAGTGTCGTGCAGTCTCTTCTCAAGAACCGGTCTGGTGCTTTTGCCATTCGCGGAATCACCCGCAACACCAGCTCAGACAAGGCCAAAGCCCTGTCAGAACAGGATGTCGAGATGGTGCAGGCGGACGGTCTGGTGAAGGACCAGATTTCCAAAGCACTTCGGGGCGCTTGGGGTGTCTTCGTGAACACCAACTCTGATGATCCTGTACGTGCTCACTCCAAGTCCACTGATCAAGTAATAGCTTCTAATATTAGTTCTTATTATGCAGGCTATCGGGCAGCCTAACGGACCCTCCGAGACCGATCTGGGTAAAATCATCATCGATGCTGCTGCTGAGGCTGGTGTCCAACACTTTGTTTACAGTGGTATGGCTTCGGCGTCCGAAACAACCAAGGGGGCCGTCCCAAATAAAGGTTTTGATGGTGAGTTGAACTAAGAAACCCCCTTCTCTTAACTTTAGTTCCCGGATCTCTTCTAACGTTGGTGAAGAGAAACATGCCGTCGGAGGGTATGCAAAGACCAAGTCATTTACTTCAGTCGCCATCGTTAGCCCTGGGTGGTACCTGGAGAATCATCTCGCGGAACAGCTCGCACCCCTTTTCGGGGGCTTCCCTTTCTCGCCGGACGAGGAGGGCTATCTCACCTTGAAGTGCCCTCGCTGGGGAGGGAACGAGGAGATTCCCTTCGTTTCTATTGGTGATGACTACGGCGACATCGTGCATGGGGTTTTCCTCTCCCCGGAGGTCTACAACGGGCAGCTCATCCAGGCCATTAGCCAGAGTGCCACTGCAACCCAGCTTGTTGAGGCTTTCCAGAAGAGTGAGTATCCGTGCCTCTCCCCCTTCTCCCCTGTGATGTAGGAAATCAAAGCTGACCGCACCGTTAGTCACTGGGAAGAAATCTCGCTTTACCCCGCTTGAAGACTGGCGATCCTTTGAGACATATGGCGACAGGGGCCTGGAGCTTGTGAAGTACATGTTTGGGTTCTGCCAGTATTCTGGCGGTCTTTATTACGGCGTGCCCAACAGCACGGCTTTAGCTAGTCAGCTCAAGAGTCGGGCTCAGGAGGCCCAGGGCAAGGATGGGGGCCTCATGACGCTTGACGGTTTTTTTGCCCAGCATTTCTCTACTTGAACCTAAAGTGGGCTTCTGTTTTCTATGTTTTTTTTTTGCTGGGCTCGCTTTTTGCGGTGAAGTGGCTGCATTTTTTGACCATCTGGTTTGATTTGTCCACCTCTGGCTCAGTCGTCTCAACTTGACTTGCGGAACTTTGGATTTTGGTCAATACGTGCAGCTTCACTTTAATCACAAACAAGCAAATTTCTTTATATTGTGCCAGACAGCATTGTTTTATTCAAATTTTTTTATTGTTTTTATTTCATAGTTATGTACCTACAGGGAGGAGTATGCATTGAGAGCAAGTTGACCTCCGAGATGGGCATATAGTACGTTTCCACTAGCAATCTTGCCCGTCTTGATCAGATCGATCAGTCCTGCCAGGCTCTTGCCCTCGTAGACCGGGTCCGTGATGAACGCCTCCGTCTGGGCACCAAACCTCATAGCGGCAAGGGTTGTCTCGTCAGGGATGCCGTAGATCTTGGCGTTGTAGTTGGGGTCGAGGATGATGTCCTCCTCGGTGATGTCCTCGGCGCTCAGGCCAATCTTCTCGCCGGTGAAGCGGGCGATGCGCAGGACCTGGTCAAAGGTCTGCTGGACCTTGCCGGAGGCGTCGATCCCGATGACCTTCCTGGCCGGGGAGCCGAGCTTCTGGGCGAGCTTGAAGCCGGCGACCATGCCGCCAAAGGTCGAGCCGGTGACGGCGCAGACGATGACGGTGTCGAAGAAGACGCCCAGCTCCTTCTCCTGCGCCTCCACCTCGAACGCCCACCGGGCGAACCCCAGCCCGCCCAGGGGGTGGTCGGAGGCGCCGGCGGGGATGTAGTAAGGCTTGCGGCCGTCGGCCTTGATGTCGTCTGTGAGCTTGGCGAGGGCCTGCTTGTGCTCGATGCCGAACGTCTCCGTGTTGAGGTGGACGGCGCCGCCCATCAGCCGGGAGAGCTGGATGTTTCCGACCTTCTCGTAGCCCGGGTCTTCCCAGTCAACCCAGTGCTCTTGGAGGGTGGCCGCCTTGAGACCGAGCTTGGCTGCCACGGCCGTGACGGCACGGGTGTGGTTTGACTGGACGCCGCCGATTGAGACTAGAGTGTCGGCACCCTCTGATAGAGCCTCTGAGGCGAGGTATCTGTGTACATGTAGTTAGCATCAGAGAACTAATTCCGAGCTCTGGAAGAACGGCGTGAACTCGTGGGGAGCAGACGAGGGTTTGCCTTACTCTAACTTTCGTACTTTGTTACCGCCATAGGCAAGGCCGGAGTTGCAGTCCTCGCGCTTGGCATAGACGTTTACTTTACCTCCGAGTGCAGCCGAGATTCGGGGTAGTGATTGGATTGGAGAAGGGCCAAAGAGAAAGGATTCTCTAGGGATGGCAGCGAATTTCTCTGGGAGGTTGAGTGAAGCCATTATATATGAGTGTTATAGAAGCAAGTGTGGGTATATATCTATATAGGTATGGATGTGATTCTTTCTGAGAGGTGGTTTCTGATACTACAGAGACTCCAAAATCCAGGGATTCACCCAGGAAAGACGGCCATATAAATACAACGACCGAAGGGCAGGGTGGAACCGACCTGGTGATGTTGATGAACTTGCTGGGCGCGCCCTACATTTAGCTTATGGGTCCGAGGCCCCATCCAACAGAGATAATATACCGTAGTAGGAAAGTAAGTGGAATGTCAGTGACGGAGGCGATAACGGCCGCGCCAAAGGTGGAGATGGAGAGAACGGAAGAAGCGGGGATATGACCATTCTGCAACATCTCATCATGAATGTGCGTGCTATATGCGGATGGGTAGACCTACATGTTGCATCATGCACGGGCACTTCGCTTCTGGCGGCTCCCCCTGCCCCGTCCCAATGCCGCAGTATGTATGTAGATGTCTGGCTTACGCTTCCAAATGCCCGAAAGGCTTGAATTTCCCCCGTGTCGCATGACTAGGGCTGAACCTATCATGTCGTGACACTCGCGAGTCATGGAGTGACATTCAAACCATTGCCAATTGCGACATTTTCTGGTGCCGCATGGGAAGCACGGATATCATTATCAAGCGCCTTACTCCCCTGATGGTCGCCGTACGGGAGAAACATATCCCCAATATCACCCACCTTGGTGTTGTTGTCTCGGCGCAAGGGGATGTGATTGAGCCTCCAGTCCCAGACGGAGGCATATACCATCCTGTAGGAACATACTGCCATCGTCGTACCGATCACTGCTCCAGCGATAACATCGTACCAGTTATGAGAGAAGTCTATAGTGAGACTTCCACCAACAAGGATCGCACCCAGAATTGGGAGATGGAACAAAATCAATTTCCACATAGCAGAATGCTGGTTCAAAGTAGTAAGCCAAGGCACGGGACAAAGAGACTCCGAGATGGGTGGACGAGAGTTCATGCCTCGTTTTCAACTTACATGGTCAGCAAATAGTTTCAACTTGCCGTTCAAATAAAGGGACAGGAAGACAAATCCAGCAAAAGCTGCCGTGGTGTGGCCAGACGGAAAGGACTCGAAAGAGTCAGAGACATCCCATGAAGTTCCCGTGCAAATGTCCCTCGTGAAGTAAAGATTACCAAATCCGTCTCCATGGTGACTCTCCTTGTTGCTATCCAGATCCCAGGCACGTTCGATTTTCTCAGCATATGCAGCCGCTACTAACCGCATATCCGGCTTACAGGCGGCAAGGAAATGGGGCCGGAGACCGCCAATGAGCCACTTGAGGAGCGCCTGGAAAGCCGCGGCCGTAAGGAGAGAATAAAGGAGCCCCGTTATGGCATTGTTGGCATCCCAGAAGGACCGGTACCGGATCTGCATAGCTAGGATACATGCGGTGGGTATGCCTGCGGCAAGCAAAGTGGCGAGCCAGATGGGGACAATCACCTTGCGCACTGGGTAGGCGAGTTCAGGGAAGACAACCTGGTTGTCTGTGGAAGTAACAGCAAAGTAGCGGGTTGGCACTGGAGGCAATAGATATGCCTAGGGACGCATTGTTAGTTCTATCGGGCCCATCTGATGGAAAGCTGTGGCGATTGGCGGCATGGCTGCTTGGACTTACCATTTGTCCAACTGTACCGGTCACAAGCATTGTAACTATATCAACCCAGGACTGCTTGATCCATTGACCAAAGGTAGGACGAGTGGTCATCGAGGGAGCCTCTCTGATCTGATGGTCTCGGCTGTGATGAGTTTGCCTGCCCAAGAGGGCCTCTCTTTCCCCGACATTGCGACTGATACGACTTCCAAAGTCGTCCATGTCTCTGTACTAACAGTGTCCAGAAAAGGACAGTCGGGTGCTCAATGGAGGCAAGATTGTTGTAAGGGGAAGAAGAAGCGTAACGTTGTAAATTCAAGGGAGACCACATGATGCTGAGGGCCATTCGATAGGGTCAGTGACGTCATGGGGCTGCCACCTCTGAGCCGCCCCTCAAAGTCCAACACTGAGTCTTGCGACGTCCAGGAGAATCCTCTACCGCCGAGAAAGCTATCATGGCTGTTTCCGGTGTCTCAGTACACACCCAAAATGAAAAGAAGCATATGGGCCGGCCCCAGAAGAAGCATGTGGGATCTCAATCAGATCGTGTGGGCCTCCCATCTTAAGATGTTGTCCAATTACCAACACGTGCGTTCAACACCCCATCTTGCTATCAGGGCATCTACCTAGGATCTACCTGGCTGCGTACTGTGGAGGCTATTCTAGAGCATGCTTCCACTGGCTTGTAAGCTAGAGAAATGCATCTCAAACGCAGACCTACACCCTAGTGAAACCCTTCGGAACCTCCACGACGAGATAAAATAAACGCTCGCAATCCAATCATTAGTTGGATGATATTCAGAGATTGCATCTCGACTGGTGGCTCCTTTGTGTTCCAGCTTTCCCAAACCCAATCTTGGGCTCTTACCCAAGTGTTGAGCAGCGTGGATGACAAGCTACTCACCCAAAGCGAGTGCAGCAAAGCGAGCGGGCTGGGCTGGCAATCTGCTACTCCCCAAAAGTCATGGCTGCTTTCGACTGTTGGTCGCCTGTGAGCACGGACCTTGATAACACACCAACAGGTTCCGGACCTGAAAAGCACGTAGGCATGTTTTCTTTTCCCCGGAGTTTTGGAGGCAATCCTTTAATCATGGACTGTCACATCTCACGCCAAAGTGGGTATCATGGTCATGGATCAGTTGCCCAAAAGCGGCCCTCTCTTGTTAGACAATGGGCTCAAGGCGGATTGCCACTGCGTAAGCTCATCTGATCCATGAAATCTCAGACAAGCCAGGCAGCAAACCCTGGTTATTCCACAGGTGACTTTGGCTCTCAGGCGCAACTTAGGCTAACCATTCAAGAGCCCCCGCAAGGAAAGATAAGAAGAAAAGATGTGGGAACAATTCCAGCTGACGGTTTCACCTATCTGGTAGAAATTTTGAAAGTCTTGATTTCCACCACGTTAATAGGTTGGGTCATTACTAGGGAGGAACTGGGGTATTATTCTTATCCGCGGCTCGCCGTGAAGCTTGGTTAGATGTCGTTATTCCAATGTGCAGATTCACCGACTCAAAGGCACCCTCGTAAATCCCTGCAGCTGAACCAACGGCATTGAGGTGGAGTTTCTCAACAATAGCGTAGCAGGCGAGAATTGCCGTTTGTGTAACCAGTGGGGGTTGATGGCTGTTGGTTTCGTCGACGATGCTTGCAGCCCTGAACGGTCTGGTGGCTTTCCCAATTCACATATCTGTGCAGGAAAACATTGCTTGTGGTACGTAGGACATGGCGGACGAATTAGTTCGCTTCGATTCCATTTGCTTCCGCTTGTTGCAGGGTTCCCCGACACAAGAAGCTGGTTGAATACTCCCAAAAGCAAATTGTGGTCAACTACCTATACATACATAGTACCTAACCTTACCTTACTCTTGGGATGGTGTGGCGAGCAGCAGGGGGGCGGATGTAGGAAAGGAAACGCACGGTGGACGGCACTATCCCCTGCTGACGCTATAAAAGTGGCAATGGATAAGAAATGAATAGCAAAAAGAGATCCATGCATTGTGCATTGACTCCTAAGGCGGGTAGGTAGGTAGTTATTGATGTCAGGTCTAGCCTCTGGAGTCCTCAGCCCAAGCGCCAACGTTTAGCTGCATGTGCGGCACTAGCGGCCTGGTCACCGCCTTTCCCATTTGAGCGCGTTAATGCCCGGTGAGAGAACAGTCTCGCGCCGAAAACACAGGCGATTTCTAGTGGCAGCATCACGCTCTTGTCCCGTCCCATTCGCTGCCATTCCAGCTCCAGCTCCCGCGTCTCATTTCTGCTGAACCCAGGTTTGAGTGTGCTGGGCGGCAGAATTCCACGCAGCTGATCGCTCGTTGCTCCTCTCCCTCCCTCCATCCCAAACTTGGCACTTTGCCTGCAACCTTCGCAGCTTGCATATTCCGCTTCGCGCGTTGACGGTCTTTCTTTCCGGATTTTGTCAGCTTCTCTCTCCACCGCTTTGCAGCCGTGCCCAAACACCACATCTGCCCCGCACATCTTTTGACCTGAAGTGCCGAGCTGGGCTTCCAACAAAAGGACCAGACCATATCCAGGAGGAACGCCTCGTGCGCTGTTGTTTTATCTCTGCGTAACTTGTAGTGCTGTTTGCTAAACAAGGTCACCCCTCCTCCCGTCGACGATTCGCACCGCCTACATGACCCTCCACTTTCTTGGTGGGAAACTTGGGCGAGTCTCCTTCCAGGCGCCATGAACTCGTTCCGAGACAAATTCCATCGCTTGGACCGCGACCGTGATAGGGACCGCGATAGGGACCGTGATCGGGAACGGAGTCGCGACCGTGACCGAGATAGAGATCACGACTGGGACAGAGACAGGGACAGGGACAGAGATAATGACAGACGCCGTGATCGATTCGACACGAGACCACATTTTATTCGCAAAGATTCAGGGTTTTCCGATCGTGATAACAGGGGCAAGGACGATCGTCCTCTACCATCCCGTCGTCAAGATGGTGGTATTCGAGTATCTACTTCTTCCCTCGCCGGACATCAGAGTGCAGCGTCGAGTCCAAAAGACCAAACGGTCCCAGAAAAAGGTACAGCCATCGAGAGATCCCGCTATCATCCCATGTCCATCCGCTAACCCACCACGAAGCAGGCCATTCAGTAGTCACCTCCTCGCCGATTACAAAACAACCTTCCAAGCTGAACTCACCCCAGCCCAAGGATAAAGAGAGCACTCAAATTCTCAACTTAATATCCGAGCGAACAGCAGCCTACAAGGAGTTCCAAGATGCTCATGCTCGGGAGAAAAAGTGCCGTGAATCAATCGAAACTGTGGCTCGCTCAGAGTTCTCATCCGAATTCAACTTGTTAAAGCAGTCGTTCAATCAATCTAAGGAGGCCAGGTCGAAAGCTCAACGCAAAGTCGAGGATTATGACCAGAATTTCCCTGCCCTCCTTATGACTATAATTAGTAGGTCCCAGAAAACTACTCCTACACCTACTTCTGCCGCTCCGCCCGCATCTACATCGGCGTCAACGTCGGCGTCTACGACTACAACTACGTCTACACCTACGCCAACGACGACAAACATAACTCAACTTGAAAATCGGCTCAATTTATTACCAAAGTCGATAGAGTTTTCTATAACGAAGAAGATGGACGACAAGATTGATGCCTTCACAAAAAAAATGGATGAAAAGATCGACGCGATAAACTTGGAAAAGTCAACGCTCGCCCGTCGCTTAGACGAGGAGACTTCCAAGAATAAAGCGCTAGAGGAGAAGCTCCGCAATGTCTCAGAACAGCTGGATCAATCCAATAAAGCCAACTCGGAGCTTGCCTCTGAGTTTGGTCGTTTCAAAGTGGAACTTAAAATCCCTGAACTTGATGAACTTCGAGACACCTCTAAGAAGCAAGACCAACGCATATTCACGATGGAATCAAAAATCCCTGAACTTGATGAACTTCGGCACACCTCAAAAAAGCAAGACCAACGCATAACCACGATAGAATCAAAGCGAGAAAGGGGAGAGAATGCGGCAGGTCCAGGACACCATGAATTACTCAAAGTGCACTCCCAACAGTCGGAGGCCCAAATGAGGTGGGTCGAGGCACAGGGCCGTCGAATCACGGAGTTGAAATCTGAGCAGGATTCAAACAAAAATTGGATGAAAAAACAGATCGAAATGCAAGAGACTCACGTTAGCCAGTTGAAGACTGACGTTAGCCAGTTGAAAACACAACAGGAGAAAGATCAAGCATGGGCGAAACAGACGGTCGAAATGCAAGGGACTCGCGTTAGCCAGTTAGAAAAAAAACAGGAGAAAGATCAATCATGGGCGAAACGGAAGATCGACATGCAAGAGACTCACGTTAGCCAGTTGAAGACTGACGTTAGCCAGTTGGAAACGCGACAGGGGAATGATCAATCATGGGCGAAAGAGGAGCTCAAAATCCAAGAGGCTCGCGTTAGCCAGTTGGAAAAACAACAGGAGAAAGATCAAGCATGGGCGAAACAGACGGTCGAAATGCAAGAGACTCGCGTTAGCCAGTTGGAAACGCAACAGGAGACTGTTCCACAGGAGTTCAAAATGCAAGAGACTCTCTTCGACGAGTTGAGAGCGCAACAGAAGAATGGCCAATCATGGGCGAAACAGAAGTTCGAAATGCAAGAGTCTCTCATTAACGGGTTGAGAGCACGACAAGAAACGGCTGGATCACAGATCAAAGATAACCAGCAGCAGCTGACCAGGCTCGAGGCAGAGGTTGGGTCCCATGCTCAGCAATTAGCGACGCAGGCGCTCATGCCAAAAAGGGACCCTACCGTGGATTCATCAGTCAACGAGGACCTACGAAACAAATACAAAGTCATGCAGGATCTTTATAAAGACACTGCAGGGGATCTCCGAAACTTGGAAAAGAAGATTGATGAGCTCGGCAGCAATTTTGAGCAACTGAAGCGTGATCCTCGACCCAAGTCGCTGACTCCAGCGGCGTCAAATGATGGAAACAATTCTCGGGGCTTCTCTCCTCGTATGAATGGCGACAACTACAGCCACAACCCGGACCTGAACGCAACTGTTATCGGTATCTTAGAACCCAAGATGAAGGAATATGACAGGAAGTCCAAGGTCAAATTTTCAGATATCGCTACAAAGCTTGGTGCCTTTATTGATCAACAACGCCAGCGAATGGAAGAGAACGATAAGAAGTACAATTCCACATTCGATGAGCATCGGAGATCCATTGACGAATTGGTTATCGAACTTTTGCCACTAAAGGACAAGTCATTGGTCAACGAACTTGAGACTCTCCGGCAGGGCGTCGATTCTCATCAGAAAAAGATCGATGAGCATAGGAAAGAGATCAATGAGCATCGGAAAGAGATTGATGCACAGAACTCCGGTCTCAACTTGACGCAGCATCAATTTCGCACCAAGTCCTCTGAAGACGGGGGCCGTCTTGATGACTTCGAGATGCAGATCTCCGACCTCAAGATGTGGCAGGACAACTTCCGATCAACGGAAATGGTCAGAACCATAACGAATCATATTAGCAACACGATGCCTAATAGTTCCCATGCACATATTAAGTCCTTGTTCGATCGGTTGGGTAGAGTGGAGAAGATGGTAATGGCTTCCAGTGACGGTGATTCGTACAAGAAGCGTAAGGTGTCCAGCGGCGCAGCCCTGGTGGTCAATGGCACCCAAGAGCAGGCCGCCCATGGCTAAGATGAGCCAACCGCTGGGCTGGGGAACAAAAAACCAGAGGTCCGTCGGAACTTTTTTTTCCTTTTCCTCTCAAGCCTTAATTTGCGGGTGTTGATGAGAGAAGTCATCGAACATGCCCTTTCCCTGTCGCTCGTGCTTGCGACCCTCAAATGGAAATTTGAGAACGTCTCTTTTAATTTTCTTAATTTTTCGCGAGTTGCATTTTCACAAGCCCAGGAGTCTTGGTCCTTTCAGTCTTGCATGGCCGGCTTTGTTTCGACGGCCCAGGTTACGGAAATGCGTATGGATCATCTGTTTTGTCTTTTGAGGTTTCCCGGGGGCCTCCTTGTTTTTCACCTGCCCTCTCATCATGCCTGGAGTTATTTGGAGTCGACAAAGAAAGTTGGCGCATACGGGTACTCGGACGATATGTCGGTATCCAAGGTTCATGATTCCCCCCCTCTTCCCATTCCGCCCCTTTCCCGCTTGCCCTCTATTCCCCTCCCCCCCTTGTTCCATCTCTTGTACGAGTTGTGTCCGGCGGTTCTCACTTTAAACGATCGAGGAGATGCATGCCCTCTTGAAAAGTTTTTCTCTCGAATATTGGTCGCATGGGGCGGGCATCTCCCTTTTTTATGCTTGTCGGAAAACCTGGAAGGTAGACAGGATGGATCAGTTTATGAATACAAGGGAAAGTGAATATAAAGAGCTTCTTGATAATAAAACAAAATGTCTCGAATTTGTTTATTGCCTGCTCGTGAGATGCATCATTAAGAAGTTTTCCCTGTCGTGATTGAACAAGCTGATGCAGGTGAGAATTTTGTTGGTTGTTTTACACATGGGCCCAAGTACACAGTCACGGGTGCAGACAAACCCAATGATGGGCAAACGAGCACTGCGGGAAATTGGCTACGGCAATCCTCCTGATCCACTGGGCTCATTTATTTACTTTTCTAATTGTTTGTGTATTGTGCCCAGCCTAGGTGGGCTGAGAATGGGAGAATCCATTCCTATATCAAATCAATGAGCAATCTTCCTTTTTTCTTTTCCTTTTACATCCTATAACAGTCTGTCAGTATGCATTCCAAAAGAGTGCGGGGGGTTGGATTACTAACCTCTCCAGAGGAGTGAGACCAAGCAGGCGCATGCCATTGTTAAGCACGATCCGGGCAGAGTTGTACAGTGCCATACGAGCCTTCATGAGCTCCGGCTCGCTGCCGACGACCTTGAGGTGATCATAGCTACTGCTCACAACGTGGGTCATACGGAAGAGGTATGTGAGAACGGTGGTTGGCTCAAGGGTCTTCAGGGTATTCTGGAAGACGTCGGGCCACTGAGCAAGGAGACGGACAATATTTGAGGCGTGATCCTCCGTTAGAAGAGACAGGTCAGCCTTAGCCAAGTCCTCGTCCGAGATATTAGCTCGTCGATAGATCGAGCAAAGGCGAGCGTGGGCGTATTGAAGGTATGGGCCGGTATCACCTTCAAAAGATGTCATGGCATCCATGTTGAAAGTGTAGTTGTTGATAATCTTGCCTGTCAAATCTTGAACCATAACACTGCTGATGCCAAGAATGTCGGCGGTAGCTTCAGGGTCTGCCACCTGAGCATACTTCTCCTCATTCTTCTTCATCACCTCGTGCATGTGCTCGCCGACATCCCTGAGGATATCGTTCAAACTGGAATCATGTGAGAATCTGACTCCAGGAGAAGGAAATGGCAAAGAGTTAAGTGGGCAAGGGGGTGTCGGTTAAAGACATGGGTAGAACTTACAATTTGACTGTGCCCCTTCGGGTGCTCATACCCAAGACCAAGCCAAAGCTGATATGCTGGCACAATTTAGCAGTGGCCTCGTTACCCATCAGCTCCGTGATCTTGAAGAGTTGGCGCAGGTGAAGTTCTTGCTGACTAGCAACGACGTAGAACATTTTGTCAAAGTTGTATTTGTCACGCTGAAACGGCTCTGTCAGTTTTACCCATTATCCATCAACAGGCTTTGGTGCCCACTTACACGGTGAAGCAACTCGCTGACATCTCGGGTCAGGTAAAGAGCAGTCCCATCCTTCTTTCTACGCATAGTAGGTTAGCATAGCTGTATGAATCGAGGAGCCGGCGAAATATATCGCCAAAGTTAAGTTCAGGAAATTAAGGCTTGAGAGGCATACCGCAAAACTGTCTTTCCAAGTCGCTTGCCCTCCTTGCCTGGGACAAGTGATGTGAAGTCGATCAACACGGCGCCTTGGTCTTCGTGAGAGATTTTGCGCTCATCCATGATCTTGGCAGTCTTCTCCATAGCTGCCTCGGACACCTGACTTTCACCTTTTCGTTGTCAATAGAGGCCACAAACAACAAAAATAGTGCGACTGTACATACCACTGTACTCGTCGAAATGAATGTTGAGGCGCCCATATGTCTCTAATTATCACAAAGTCAGATCACAAATTTCATCACTACGTGATGACAGTAGGCTTGGCAACATACCCTTGTATCGGACGATACTCAAGTCACGGAATCGGCGCCACTGGGCAAGGGCTGATTCATCTCCCTCAGTCTGTTGATCGTTAGCAATCTTGGTGGGGTATCCCAACGGAAGATTCCAAACGGATGGGTGCCACATATCGAACTCACCATCATTTTGAAATACCCACGAGCTTGCTCATCCAGGCTGTTTGCCTCCAGCTCAGTAACATCGATGCCCTCGGCCTTCTTGGCCTCGAATCCCTTCTTCTCTTCGTCCATTTCGGAGTTGATTCGGACATAGAGCTTGAAGAGATGATTGATAGGGTCCTTCTTGAGCTCTTCTTCATCTCCATACATCTTAAAAGCAAGAGCCAGCAGACCATACTGCTTGCCCCAATCACCGAGGTCTATGTTGGGTCAGCCAAGTGTTGCGTGAGCAATTGTGCCAGAGTGTGGGACAAATGGCACCAATCAAGAATGAATATTATGAAGCTTGAGCCCGCGGCACATACAGTTGATTCGAACAACATCCCACCCTGCACTCTCGTGGAGGTTGGCAAGGAAACCACCAATGATCGTGGATCGAAGGTGGCCAGCATGGAAAGGCTTGGCCACATTAGGAGATGAGAATTCAACGATCTATTTCCCAACAAGAAGGCACCATGTCAGCGTATCAATCTTTCAGCGGGCCCCGTAAGGACGGCCACAGTCACTCGAATTTTTCAATTGACTCAGGATATCTCACTTACAATTCGCTTTTGACCCTTGCTTGGGTCGTTGGGGTCCTTCAAACCATTAGACCGGGCACGGCCTTTGCGAAATTAGCCAAAACTACATGATAGGTTACAGTGTCATCCATACCGTATTCAGAGCCTTGCTGCTGGATGATGGGAAGGATGGTGTTTCGAAGTGGCTCAGCCTTAATGAAAAAAGACATGAAATGGGCGTTGATGACAGGCTTTGATACCAGGGGGTCATCTCCTGGCCACTACGATAAAATGGTCAGCGGTCTGTCTTTCGTTACGCACATGCTGTTGGTATCGACGGGAAAATTCTATTTCTACCTTAGCACCCCACTCAGCTGCCAATACGTCAGGCTTCTGGCCCTTGACTCTGAGGGCAGGGACTGCGAGGGTGAAGTCTCCCTTGTCTAAGCCCTGGGTCCATTGGATGGCGCGATAGACTATGTCCGTTGAGACACCAGAGATGCCGTGAAGAACATTGCTGATGTGGGCCCTCCACAGGTCAAGAGGGTTGATTTTGGGGGAGGTGCCGGGATATGTCTGCTTGACAGAGTCCAGAGAAAGTCCCTGGACTTTGCTGGCGAGCTGCTCGATGGCAGCTGAGTCGGCCATGGCGGTTGTTGAGGTCGTCAGTGTACGCGACTGGGGCGGATGCAGCAGAGTTGATAAGGAGGGCTGTGGTTGTGACTGTGACTGTGACTGTGTCGGCGATGAGGATGGAGGGGCAACTGAATTGGGCTTTGGAGGGGCAGCATGAGTCGCAGCTGTACACCAAAGGCCCTGCACAAATATTTTGCCAGGGTACTTGTGCTTGCATGCGAAAAATGGAGCCACTCGTCGCGTTCCAGCTGCCGCAGGAGCGCCCAAGCTGGCGGCTAGTGCTCCATTGCTGGGCAGAGCGCGAGGACGGGAAGTAGCAAGTCGCAGGCAGAGAAACCGAGGTGCAGTCATTTGGGACTGCAATGGCGAAGGCAGGGCGCAGTACTAAGTCGGGGAGAAACTATATACAACCGACAAATATTGTACAGAGGTCTAGATGGGTGCACCCCAAGCAATTGGCGCTGCAGTATGGTGGTGGATAGGTATGAGCCGAGTCTCAGGTACATTCACCGAACACCACCGTTGAAGCCTTCGGGAAGAGAAGAAAAAAAACCTCCGTCATGGCTTGTCACGTGCGACGACGTACCACATCCTTCATCTCCTACCTACCTCACCTAAGTAAAAATCACAGTGGCAATGGTCGAAGAGATCCAGCAGTACAAAGCTTATGATAACGTGTATTCATCTTCACTTCTTTATATATTTGAGCCCTTGTTTATGTGTTTCTGGTAATCTGTGTCAGAGCCCGTTGCAATCCGCGGTGGTCATGCTCAGTAACACTTTTCAAATCAGAATATAAGACAGTTCAAGAGTTTAGAATTTTTTTCTTGAAGACCCGGCCAGGGACTTCCACAAAGGAAGGGCAGTACAAATCAGAAGACGAAAAAAGGACAGCCGGATAACATTCTTCTACTAATATAGAACCTTCTGATCATATACGCCCATGAACTCAACTCAAAGTAGCGTTGTTGATGTAGGGTAGCAAGTAAGTGGGAGGAAATGGCCCCCCAAATGAAAAACCCAAATAAATACCTACTTCTACCTAAATGTCTAAAAAGTAGACATTGGCGATTACTAATACTAACACCTATTCTTCATTCTTATTTTAGTAATTCATATTTAACTACGAAAGATAACAGATCCATCATGTCTTCAAAGGTGCCTGAGGGAGTGCTTAGGTGTGCGATTTCCTCTGTCACCCACTTGGGTAGTAAGTAACCACTAACGGCGTGGCTTGTCCAGCGTGTCGGGAGAGACGAGCTTGGAACAAAGGGCACTGGCCTCGGGTCCCACCCATAGCTGGAAATGGGTCTCGGTAACATTATTTCGTGAGTCGATCATTGAGAGCGAGTGGAGTGACGCGAACTTGTATGAAGCGCAGGACTTGAGTTGCTCATACAGCGATACCCACAATCAATTGGACAGGCGGGAAGCTTTTGATTCTGTGCAAACACGAAGAGTAGTCGGTCATTGTAGCGCACATGACTGACTCATTACGGGGCCACCAGCCAATCGTCGGGTGCTCATCTTCATTCGAGCGAGCTTGGCCCCAGTTGATCGACCGATGCAAGTAACTTAAGTTGACGGGAAAATACCTACCTACCTGTAGGGGATGAAGCAGTGCTGTGCCACCCATCGCCCACAGGCCCGTTGACCTCTGGCGAGACGATTCACTGCTCTTCACGCGTGCGTAGAGCCAGCCGAGTGCTGTGACTGCTTGCTTGGTGAGGCGTCGACGGAGGTCAGCTTGTCGGCCCGTGTTTAGGTGCAAGGTAGCACTGAAGTAGCACTGCATGTACTTGGCGCTGGCAAACGGTAGGGGCGGTACTTGGCTGCCCGCCCTGGACCCAAACCAGCCTAACGCACCCATTGGCAACTTAGAAAGAAAGTGCTGCCCACTGATAGCCACCACCCCCAAACACAAACTCTCCGTCACATTATCCACTCTTTTTCCACATCCCGCTACAACAACAACCCAGCCAGCATCGTCGCGCGCTAATCGCCGCCGGCCGACCCAACCCCCAAGACAAGGTCGACGGCTCTCCCATCAAAGGATACTTTCCACGACGGCGCTGGTCGCGACATTGATTCACTTTGACCTTTTGCTGGCCTGGGACAGAGAGCGCGGGCTCTTCCCTAGCGCCCTCCCCTCGGAAACAGCCGATTGTTCTCCATCCTCTCCAAAACGCCCACCCTATGCGTATGCGTGTCAGGCTTGCCATCCGGTCGCGAACAAAGCAACAACGTTCATGAATCCCCCTCTTCGAATCCAATCAACCGGTCATTCGCTACAACCATCTCCATTCTCTTCACACCCCCCTTTGGCCCGCCTCATCTCTCTCTCGTGTGCTCCTTGGCTCTAGTTCGCGCCGTCGTCCTTCTCCACGCGGTACGCTCACCCATCGGCCCACGACGTGCTTTCTCACCCACGACTTCGCTGCGGCGCATTTTATCGCCCTATACAAACCCCGAGGTGCTCTTCGAAGCTCCATACGGCATGCGCATGGTCACCAGCAACTATGGAAGCTGCGGCGGAGAAGGTCAGGCAGCTGACCCGATCCATCTTGCCTGAACTACCACACCAGTTGGCCAAATCTCCAGATTGGAAGTGCCGCCACACACCCGACGACAAGAAACGCATTGAGGAACAATACAATTCCAGGCTCCAATACATGACCATGGTGAATGAAGGCGACCGCGGTGTGCTCTTCACCAGAGGCTACTACGATATTAGACCCGAACCCCCCACGACGAAGCCTGTGCCGAGAGAGGTCGATGTCCTTGCACGAGGTGGCGCGAAAAAGTTGTCGCTAAGCGATTATGCTAAGAAGAAGTCGGGAGCAGCAGCATCGGCCTCGTCGTCTGACCCCCCGACGCCATCAAGTCAGAAGAAGTCTTCCGATAAGCCACTATCTACAACAGAACCTAGAAATCTCGATGAGCCCAAGAGCTCGAGGGACCCCAAACGGTCTGATATATCTAGACCCATGAATTCGGAATCACACAGTTCAGCAAGATCATCCAAAACTGCGACGAACGAAGTGGTCGTCGTCGACACAAGGTAGGTTATACGTGTATTAGGAGAGACTCTTTGCGCAATGCTGATCTATTCTAGCCTTCCGCCTAGGCCTTCATCTTTACCTGCTCGGCCACCTGATCCGGATAGACGAAAACGCCCTGCCGAGACTGATGACGGTGCCCGGCCTCTCAAGAGGCAGCGCCCATCTGATGCCAGCAGAGCACCGGAAGAACCATCACGAGAAGACCCCCTGCGACGCAAGGCCCAAGATTATTCTTCATCGCGTAATCATACACCTGTTAAGGACAGTAGACTATCCAGTTCCAACTCGCTTCTCAACGGCCGTGGCACTGTAAAAGTGGCAACATCACAACCTCGCAATACATCATCACCGCCTCCCCGATCGCGTGGAAACTCGATGAATGGTGTTCGTCCTCCTACGACAGGGGCTAACCGAACATCATCTAGCAAATTCGATGGAGGATTAAAAACTTATGTCCCGCCCTTACTTTCACCGCTGCATCTCGATATAAACGATGGCGCGGAAGACGCAGGAAGAGGAACTCAGAAGAAGCGCGCGAGCGGTGTAGAATCTGTGAAGGTCCCCAAGTCTAGGAATATCGATGTTCACATCGGCTCTAGACCACCCAGGTCTCCAGTAAAAATCCCGCCGCTGCTTTCTCCAACTTTACCACCTGAGGTCGAGGCCGAACTAGAACGAAGAAAAAAGTTGTCACCCCGGCCCTCCGAGAGCCGATCAAGAGAAGAGCCAGAGATTGAAAAGAGAATCCGGGTGGATCCTGATGACGAGGGGAGAGGTCGCAGGACGCACATGGTCACTCTCAGAGTGCCCAGAACGCTCCGAACTAGGTTTGCAGGGCTGATGAGGCTCCCTCCATCTCGGAAAGAACCTCGCTTGCTGGGCCCAACAAGTGGTAGCCACGGTGAGAAGCGGCCAGTGGGTTTGACTGAGGTACCCGTCGAGTCTATCGCTATGAAGAAACCACGAGCATCAGACATGCCCAACACGTCGAAACCGTCTATTCCCCCGTCTACACCGTCTTATCGGAAAGGTGGAGCTACAAACATGTCTCGTGTTAGCTCGAGCAACTCACTTGTTAATACACCTGGCGACGCGATTACCGGGACACCTTCAGTTCCTGGTTCTTCCGAGCGAACTACTAACGGCCCAGAACCGCTATCCAAATCAATGATGTCCAAGATCGCATTATTAAGAGACAAAGAGGTATTCCTCCGTTCTCTAGGGAAGAGACTCAAGCACAACGGAGATCTTGCTCTTAATGGACGCCAGGATACGCAAGCCGCAGTCACTAATGGGAATACACGAGCGGGAGAGCCTAATACTAAGGTTGGATATGTTCTTCATCTGGAAGGCACACTTGCCTTCATGATGAGCTTCTATGTCCAAGACCTTCACCGGTCCCTGGCTAGCAAGGCAGCTGACCCCGGCAGCTGGGGAAGTCTACTTCCCTTGCTTGATTTCTTACGGAGGAAAGAGGGCAGGGCGTTGCGGCCGCTGCACGCCGTGACTATGCTGCTCCAGGTTATCGCGTATGATGAGATGACGAAGGCCTATACGACGCAGGACAACCCTAAGGATGTGACTTTGCAGGAATTGCTTAAGCATAGGCGGAATCGTGAGAAGATTATCCCCCAGCTACGCGAGTATAATGCGTCCATCGACAGCTCTTTCCGCGCCAATATCACGCTTCTGACCACCCTCGAAGATATCGCCGAAGTTGTCCTGGGTATCCTTCGCCGCTGGTGTGCTGACGAGGGAATCGATTACAATGCGCAACTCAATCTTCGTGACGTGGGAGTAAAGAACATCATGGCTCGGGCGCACCACTGATGGGATATACCGTTTTGGGGCAATGTCCTCTTTCGCTGTGTCTTTGATTGACATTACGTGCATTCAACTGGCTACAAGTCTCCTCACACCCGGCCGTATTGTTCGGCAGAAGCCTAAACCAATGGCGAGGTTGCTTCGTGCCACGTTAGATTTGATACGTTGATTTTCGTGGGGCTATAATTGTCTTTCCTGTGATTCCTTGTCACCTAATCTCATGGCTCTTTTATTTAATCAACGAAAACGCCTCGTCCTACAGGCTAAAGATAACGACGACGTTGAGCGTCTCACCAGACAAAAAGCGCACACCACACATATACATACACTTATACTCTCCTGAGAAGATCTGCATCTGCAGGACATGGTTTACTTTTGGTATCGGGACGGCAAGGCGAATCTTATGGCATGCGATGATGGTTTCATTGCTTGCGCTGCTGTTTTTCTTTTTAATCGACGTCGGCTTGCGCCATGGATGCTTTTTTTTGCTTCTTCTTCTCAGCTTTCTCGAGAGGAATTTGGGGGAACGGAGACGGGGGCAGGCCGGCGAAGGGAGCGAATAGCAGGAGGGAAGGGGTAAGGAAAGAGAGAGTTGAGAGGAAAAGGACACCATGCCCCCCCCGCGTTGTTGATTTATTGCGGCTCTTTTTGTTTTGATCGTTTGGCACTTGGTCGTGTGTATGTACGGCTCAAATGTGCTCTCTCATGTATTATGATATCCCCCCAAGATGACGGAAGTCCGCACCGGACTTCCCTGCGTACGTCATAGCCGAGTCTATGGAAAGAATTACTCTTGCTTATCTCATGTCCCTCATTACGCTGGTGAATTACGATCTGGTGACTGCATACCTACCTACCTTTCTTTGTTGTCTTGAATTGCCTAATGGGGTTCGCCGAGAGTTCCCCGCCGCGCCGAGGGGGGTCGGCCACAACCACCCCCGTGGATGAATTTTCACAATACTGTGACTAAGATATCAACGGTGTGTTAGAGATAATTACATCAGATTACGCCAGCTTGAGCGCCTTTTGCTAGAGCAAGGTATGCTTAAATGTCTCATTTCAAAGCAGGTTGGATTTCAAAGCAAGTTCGTATCTCGGTGACACACAGGAAGGACGGCACGCCAGGACTAGCGATATCATGGACTGTAGTCATTATTGCTAATTTGAGAAGTCCACAGGTACAACAATTGACACGGGCTGATTTGGGTTCGCTCTACAGGTTGTTCTGCTACCTGGCTATCTGACCGCATGTTGGTGCTCTTGGTGTCAAACCTAGCCGAGCCCGCACGACCAGACTAATTTATGGGAAATGGCCATCTACAGTTGGCAACCTTGAAAGGTCAAAGACCATTTATACACAACATAGAATGCCATTTTCACGTAGTAAACTATCACATCATGGGTCTTGATCATTGTACCCTAATTTTTTTATATTATTATTCTTTGAGCAGTTTCATGACTTTTGTAGGTAGCCGATCAACACCAGGTTTGGTAATTTACTGGTTGTCGACCTTGGAGATGTAGGAAATGAGGTCAAGAACACGACGGGAGTAGCCCCACTCGTTGTCATACCAGCTGACAAGCTTGAGGAAGTTCTCGTTGAGGGCGATACCGGCCTTAGCATCGAAGATGGAGGAGTGGGTGTTGCCGTTCAAGTCGGTGGAGACGAGGTCATCCTCGGAGTAGTCGAGGATGCCTAGAGGATATTTGTTAGTCACTGTTATCTAAGACGGATGTAGCGGAATCAACTTACCCTTGAGAGGGCCAGCAGCGGCATCCTTGATGGTCTGCTTGATGGCGTCGTAAGAAGCAGCCTTCTCAATGCGGACAGTCAAGTCAACAACGGAGACGTTGGCGGTGGGCACACGCATGGACATGCCGGTGAGCTTGCCGTTGAGGTCGGGGATGACCTTGCCGACGGCCTTGGCGGCACCAGTGCTGCTGGGGATGATGTTGGTAGCAGCGGTACGGCCACCTCGCCAGTCCTTAGCGGAAGGACCATCGACGGTCTTCTGGGTGGCAGTGTAAGAGTGAACAGTGGTCATGAGACCCTCGACGATGGTGTAGTTGTCGTGGATGACCTTGGCGAGAGGAGCCAAGCAGTTGGTGGTGCAAGAAGCGTTGGAGATAACGTCGGCCTTGCCGTCGTAGGTCTCGTTGTTGACACCCATCACGTACATGGGGGCATCGGCAGAGGGGGCCGAGATGATGACCTTCTTGGCACCACCAGCCAAGTGAGCCTTGGCCTTCTCGGTGGTGGTGAAGACACCAGTGGACTCAACAACATAGGTGGCACCAGTGTCCTTCCAGGGGATGGCAGCGGGGTCGCGCTCGCCGTAGAACTTGATGGTCTTGCCGTTGACAACGAGATCGTTGCCAGAGACCTCAATGTCGCCCTTGAAGACACCGTGGGAGGAGTCATACTTGAGCATGTAGGCCTAGAAATTGGGACTTCAATTAGCCATCTTGTCCAGGACGGAAGGTTCGGAAGCTCCCTATCACATCCAGGAGCTGGTTGTAATTAGGGTTGGTTGGTTGGTGGGGGAGGGGTAGGGGGATTCCAGTGGTTTGCATGCAGCCACAGTAACGCGTGCGTGGGGTGACCTCATGGAGGGGCAAAGCTTGGAAGAGCTCATAGAGGGGCAAACACGGTCGCCCCTCACCCCTCCCAGTCACGACCAGCAGCCAGTAGCTCCCAACCCCCGATCGTGTTGCAAGTATAATGTTCGAAATAGCTTGGATAGCTTGGGCGTTACTCACAGCGTACTTGGCCTCAATGAAGGGATCGTTGACGGCAACAACCTCGATGTCGGGGTGCTCGACAGAGTTGCGGAAGACAATGCGACCGATGCGGCCGAAACCGTTGATACCGACCTTGACAGCCATGTTGAGAGTATCTATTTCGAGTTTGTCGAGTTAGAAAAGAGGATTTTGCTTTCAATTGGAAGAAGACGAGTGACAATGATGGAAATGAGAGGAGGTGTGGGAGAGGGGAGTGAGAAATATATATATGTTTGAGAAAAAATTGCTGGCGGGGTTGGCAAAAAATTGATGAGGAGATGCTAGCTCCCAATGACAGGAGCTGGATAGTGTTATGATTTGCTCTGGTGGTTTGTCATATCGAGCTGTCCTGCGAGATACGCCGCGTGCGGTGTGGCCAAGGCAGAAGGAGGGGGAGGGGCAATTCCAAGGGTTGGTCGATCTCTTTTCAGTTTAGATTCTTCACATACCTGAGTGATGTAGGGTAATGGGTTTGGTTGGGGGGATGGTAAGTCGAGAGGACTGTGGATGAAGAAGAAGAAGAAGAAAAGAAAGGGAAGAGGAGGGGGAGGTTGAGAAGAAATAGGGAGGGAGGAGGAGAAGTACTCTGCCGTTGGGGAGAGGATCTGTTTACAGTCTGGTACCTGCGTTTTGGGCAAAGTATAAGCCGGCAGAGGTACCGTCGCTACGCAATTTGGCAGGCAGAGTACATGGAAACTGATGAAGGACCAGGTAATGGCGACTACGGGCAGCCGCATTGGCGTGAGAGAAGGTTGCGCGCCTGATGGAGGGGCAGCTCAGCAAGTAACGACCCCTCCCCAGCAATTGGGTGGTGGGGTCGTGGCGGGCTGCGGTTCATGTTCACGGGCAGCTCCCCACCCGAGCGCCAGGTGCTAGTGGGCGCACCTGTGCTGAGAGTGGCCGCTAACTGGGCAGACTTGCTAATGCGCCGAGAACTGATACAGGCCAGACAGGTTCTGGGCCGATTACTCAGGGCCGTCGCCTAATGACTGGGTAGGTGAGAAGGTGAGGCGGGCGGCGGTGCCCCTCCATACGAAGCTCGTCTAGGTGCGTGTAACGCTACGTCGACGCAGACCGCGTTGTCGAGGGTGGCATGAATGCAGCTTGGAGGCAAGCAGGCCATGGCCGGCATGGGTCTGATTGGGAGGGAGGGAACAACGTGTTTGAAGACCACAAATCAGGTCGTTGGATCGATTGGATCAGGCGGCTATTGCCTGGTTGAGGTGGCAACTGGAACTACTCATTTAGATCGCAGGTGGCTATCTTGTTGCATCTGCCCACCGCATGGGCTGATGTGTTGTTAAGGCGGGCGCCATCTGATGATGAACCACACTCCGGCAGGCCGGTCCTAGCCCAAGAGGCTCCAGGCCTGTCCTGCCTGTAGCTTGGGGCCTGTGGCCTGTAGTGGCAACGCTGGGCCAGCTCCAGGGCTGCTGTGCTCTGCCAATGCTAGGGCGTAGGTGCACTGTAAAGCCTCTATCCCTGGGGAGCCGGGGACCCCATCCGTCCCGCCCGACCCCGGCCACCGATTGGAGAGGGCCAACACGTACAGCCATGGCCGTTGCCATCTGCCCATCATCCCTCACGATGCAGCCAAATCCTGGGCGCATCGGGCCTCCCATCCATGATGCGCACGGTAATCTCTCGGTTCCCATGTCTGGATTGTTCTGGCGGTCGGCTTGTCGGGGCATCACGGCTTCATCGGTTGGCTCCTCGCCTATGCAAATGCATAAATATCCCGTGACGCCCCGAGACACCGGAATCCTCAGGAGCAACGCATCCCGCTGGCCGTAGATCAACCTAGATAGCCGTGACTACAGCCGCACTACCGTGGCTGCACGCATTAATTATTACCCCATACAAACGTTTAGTTCCCATAGCTCGCGTGAGACACACCGCAACACGCACGACCATCCATCCTCATGCTGCTGGTGGATTGTGATGTTTGCCTGCTGCCTCCCGGTCTGCATGCATGCGTGTATGCATCGCCAACCTCACCATCAGTCAAGGAGAGCCTAGCAATGGTCCTTTACCGCCTACACGACGCTCACGAGAACGCAGCTACCTTGGACCATTCAGCGCCCTCACCAACCGGCCGGAACTCAACCCCCTCCGTGAAATATCCAGCGTCTTGCCAAGTCTTCATCGTTGGTCCATCAAACGGACCTTGTAATGCCCCTCCATCCCTGCCATCGAGCCATCTGAATTCCCATTGCCTAGATGGGTTAGAGGTCGCGTTTTCGTGACCCCGCGCCTCCTCAGGCCGTGGCTCGACCCAGTCTTCTCCGGTCTCCCGGCGGTACTCACGAATGAGCAGCTCCCGCTCCTGGTCGTATACCTCCTCGTAATCCCGGTTCAGTAGCTTGTCCGCGGCGTCGGTGATGGTGGTAATGGCCTCCCTGATGCGGACCTGCTCAGGATCCTCTGCCCCGGACTGGTCAACCTCCATCCCCTCACCATCCTTCTTTAGTTTTTTTAGCTTCCACTGGGGTATCTTTTTGGGCTTCGTCTGCCTTTTCCCCAGGCGGGCAAGTGCTTCTAGAGGAGTCTCGGTCTTCTCCAACTGCAAAATCAGAGACTTGAGGAGGTCAGACACAAGCACGTTATCTGCCTCTAGTCGTTGCTGGCGTGCTTGTTGCTCTCGCTTCATGTGAGCCTCAGCCGCCTTCTTCATGTCTTTCTTGCCAAGCCCCTGGAGCCAATTATCGTGCTCGGCATCAGGGTCACCTGCCCTGCGGATGTAGTTGCCACTTTGATCGAATTGCCCTTCTTCCATTTCCTCTCTGAGGTTGAATGCCTCCAATTTTGGGGCGTTCTTCTTCAAACCACCGGCACCAACCTCTTCGTCCACTCCTTCCTCCTGTATGGCAAGATCCGCATCTTCCTCGTCGTCACTGCTTTGGTTCTCCGTATCATCCAGGCGAACGTGCCCCCCAGACCGACTCTTGGTGTCCTGACCAGCGATTTTTTTAGAGTCGAGGAATTCTCCACCATTTTTCTTGTGTCCCGTGAACTTGAAATCGTCATCATCATCACCATCATCATCATCCTGTTCATTGTCCTTTTCATCGTCCTTCTGCTCTTCGTTTTCCTCAGGATCTGCGGCGAACATATCGTCGTCGTCGTCATCATCTGTAGGGCCCTGATTTTTGCCGGGCGCAGGGGATTCCTCCGTATCTACTCTTCGGGCATCGTAGTTGTCGAGCTGGTCTAGAATGTCTACCTTGCCTCGTTTGCGCGTTTCCGCCTGCGCATTAAAAGTGTCGTTGTCTGAATCACTGTCGTAGCCATCAATGTTGACTGCGCCGCGTTTTGTCGAGCTCTTCCCGCCGATGACATCGTGATCGAGGATGTCATCCTCTTCGCGCGCGTCTGGCGCAAGTTTAGAAGGATCTCTGACGTCAAAAACGACTTTTTTGGAATCAGCTCCCTCCTTGTTGTGATGCGTCCTGGCGTAAACGTCTCCGCCGTGCTTTGGTCGCGCTGCCGAGTGTCTTGATGCCATGATAGCAGTGTTAATGGAGGTCGCGGCTGGCTGAGGAATTGAGTCGAGGAAATGATATCTCGGAGCGCGACAGGGAGGGAAAGTTTGGCGAGCCGTCGAAAAATGTATAGTATCAACTCTGCCACAGTCAGCCTTGGAGCTCTGACTTTGGCGCCACAGATGGTCCCCTGTAGCCACACCAGCAATATAGCTCCGATGTGCGTCATGGCCACTCCACCCATCCACCCACGTCTTCTGCCTTCTGCCTGCACCAAATCACAGGTGTTTGGGCACATCAACACTCGACCTTTGTTCCAGCTGCACCGTTGATTCCTGCACCACTACACTTCGACTACCGGACGCGACCGACGGGGGATTTTCTTCCTATACCAAGAGATAACACATAACTTGGTTCTGTGCTTCTCTATTCGCTGAACTCGTGTGCACATCCTCGACGCTTTGTGCGGTGACAACCTCGAACGACTTCCTCGCTCCGATTCCTCAACGACTTAGCACAGGCTCTGCCCGGAAAAGTTAACCATGGTAATATCTCATTCTTCGCCTATCTATACATTACCAGGCTCTAACCACGGCAACACAGTATTCCGCTGGGTTTGGCGGCGGACGACGGCCGATCGTCCAGCGTTTCGATGAATACTACCGATGCTACCCTGTCATCATGGCTCCAGGCGCGGAGCGTCCGGAACTCAACTTTGGCTCCAAGATTATCCTGCCTCCGTCAGCGCTGGACAAGGTGTCGAAGCTCCACGTCCAGTGGCCGCTGTTAATGGAGTTGATCAACGGCGAGAGAGGAAAGCACTCGCACGCGGGTGTGCTGGAGTTTATCGCCGAGGAGGGAAGGGCTTACATTCCCCAGTGGGTATGTTAACCTCGTGGGGAATCTATTCCGAGGTTTCATAAGCTAACAGGGCCCCCAGATGATGGTCACACTGGGTATGGATGTTGGGGATATGATTCAGATTCGAACGACATCCTTGGAGCTCGCAAAGCTGGTCAAACTGCAGCCCCAGTCTACCAACTTTCTTGATATCAGCGATCCCAAGGCCGTATTGGAAAGGGCATTCCGAAACTTCGCTACACTGACAAAGGGCGACGTCTTTAGCTTCGAGTATAACGACACAATCTACGACGTGGCCGTCCTGGACGTCAAGCCCGAAACAGAGAAGATGGGTGTTAGTATGATCGAGACCGATGTGTCAGTCGACTTTGCGCCCCCTGTTGGCTACGTAGAGCCTGAGAGGCAGAGCGGCACCAGCACACCACGGAGTGGAAAAGCCGGATTGCCAGCCGGAGGAGTCGTTCACAGCCAGGGAACCATGGCGCAGGCCATCAACTACGATGCCATCGCCCCTAGAGTTACAAGCACGCCAACAAACTTTCTGGGAGAAGGTCAGCGCCTAGCCAAGAAGGGAAGCAAGAATCCAACACCGAAGCCAGCAACTCCAGTGCCCGTTGACTTGTCAGCGGCACCGCCCAGACGGCGTGATGGAGCACCGGCACCACTTCGACTGCCCCCTAACAAACTCTTCTTTGGCTACGAGGTGGTCCCGGTCAAGACCAAGGACGAGAAGGAGGAGGAGGCAAACAACGCTACCAAGCCCCATTTCGCGGGTGCTGGCCAGTCGCTACGTGGGACTGTGAAGAGAAAGGGCGACACAGACGATAAGTCGAAGCCCTCAGAAAAGAAAGGCCCAAGCGATGGAAATAGGCTCGATGATCGACGACCTCGATAAGGGAGAGAAATTTTCACAAGTTCCATTTCGCGGGCGTTTGGATGTTTGGATCGTGGTTTTCGAGAGTTGCGGGTATGCATAGGTATATAATATATTCCCAAGGCACTTCTGTTTCAACGTCGAGGAGCTGGCGCAGAGATCTTCTCAAACTCGTTTTAACAACATGGGATAGGTAGAAGAAGACATGACTAGCCAAACCAATTTATTAACTTGAACTAGGCAAACTTTAAGAGACGAGCATTGAGTTTTGATTAGTTGGGCACCTGTTACAGGTATCTGAATGTGCTAAGCTAGAAGGAAAAGTAATGAATGAGAACGGTGAAGGCATCTAAACGGAAGCAAGCCGCCGGCTTCTAGCCTTTGTGCCTAGCCGCGATTCTTAGAGCAAATCATTCTGGGCAGACCTTGAAAGAAAGTCCAAAAAAAAGAAGGATGCACATAACAAGCGACCAGAAGCGTCATAGAAAGATCCTTTTATTCTCTCCGGATCTGCACCCTTGGACCGCGTTGCCAGGCTGGTTTTCCATGTTGTTTAAACACCAGAGTCAAAATCCATGTCTCCAGGAGCGGCCCTGAGGAATGAAATCGTTAGCCAAATGCCAGAGAGGGCCGAGAACCACAGATCCCATGGCACACTGCAGCCTACTTTTGAATCTCGCGATCGGAATCATCATCGGACTCCTTGGAGAGCTTTCGCTTCTTGGCCGAGAGGGGCTTGACCTTCTTCTCCGAGTCGGAGTCATCCTCGTCCTTGACAACCTTGGGCTTGGCGGCTCTCTTACGGGGGGTTGGCTTCTGAGGGGTGGAAGCCGCAGAGTTGGACGGGCCGCTCTTGACCGCGTCGGCGCCGTGGCGCTCCTTGAAGTCCTTCATGATCTTCTTGCTCCAGCGTTGCCTGTTTTATTTTGATGTTAGTGACAGGCTGAAGGAATTCACTCGCTCGTGGTCCCCTTTATTCAGGGCGAAGGGAGACAACTCGACTTACGTGATGGCATCGCGGCTGAAGGTGTAGCCCCAGGCCTCCATCATTTCCTGGATTCTAACCCAGTCATACTTGGGGCGCTCGCCGTGCTGAGTGAGGATGACTGCCATGGCAAGGTCTCGCTCCTCGAGGGGACCCCATTTCTTCTCGGCGCCGGGCATGATGAAGTTGCCTGTTTGGTTTCTGTTTTAGTCTGATGTTTCAGTCAGGGCAGGCTTGGAGCGAGGAGGGGGCGAGAAAATGTAGAATGGTAGTGTTAAGGGAAAGGGATCAAGTTGGCGAAGATGATACATACAGTGTGCAGACTGATGTCTGAACAACGGTTGCTCTGTATGATATTGGAACTGTGGGATCCAAAGGGAGTAATATTGGGACGGAAGCGAGGGATCTTCTTTTTTCCAAGTGGTTTGAGTGAGGTTGTAGAAAGGGAAGATGTGATGGTTGTGTGGGTGGGTGTAGGATGAAAGGTGAGGAGGCAAAAACCGGAGGTGGGGGATTCAGGGAGATTAAGTAGAGTAGGGAGGGAGGCCAAACTGAGCAGGCAGCGAGCTCACTTTCCTCTCACCGTGCTGTCTGAGCCTGCAGCACCCTTTCCAGAACGGAAAGCAAGTGGCTTGGGGGTAACAGGCTGGTGGGTAGCAACAGCGTGATTCACGACCAGTTCACCCGGCGACTGAGATACCTGCTCACCCTCCACGGACAAGGCGATCTCGCACCACATCCTGAGAGAATGTTAGCTAAAATGATCACCATATCTTTCTATAATACCCAACGCTGTGATATGTGTATGTAGTATTAATAACAGGGCTGATATCAATAGCTACACCGAAGTAAGTTACTGTTATCATACCTGCTTCTCTTGGTACGGAAGCAAACAGGGACAATCCACAGCTATCCTCTTTGTTTATGTAGTTTGGCAGCCGGACAGTCGGCACTATGACATTCTCTCTGTTCACACAATCTGATGATGTGTCACTATTTAGAAACTCCACCAGACGACTGGAATAGCCATCAACATAAATCCAGAGCAACGAGATTAATACTAAGAAACAGCAACTATAGAGTTTCGCTTTCTAGCATTCAATATTCTCCATCACGGGAGTGTTGAGGGTTTATCGACGTCATGCCAACATCGACCTGCCCGCTGCAAAATACAGGCCTTGGATGACACTCTACTCTTTGGAACATCTCACATCAAGAGGGGACTACAAGTATATGTGGGAATTGCTTTGCATTGATTTTTTGTCTGTTCCGTATGGTTGTCATGTGAAGAGCAAAGCAGACTAATCTAGGCACAAGCCCTGAATGTCGTGAGCTCTTCAACATAATGTCCCCTTCCATCGCGATTCTTCAAGCCATTTCTTCCAATCATGTCACTCATCATATTGAAGCCAATTCCCAAGATCTTGAAATCATAACCAGTGTACCATTAGGGGCGACCAAAAAGTACAGCTCTGTAGAAATTTTCCAGAGCGAACATCGTAGATGTTTCTAGGCCTGGTATTCATCGAGATCAGGTCTGCAGTTTGAAGATTTGACAGTTAGTGACAGAGCTGACCGTCATGGCATATTGAGAGAAACTTACGAAGGCTCCTTCTTCACGCGCTTCACCGGCTTCTTGGAGGGACTCTTTTCGACATCGGAGAGGCCCTCCTCCTTCTTGAAGTCATCGTCGTCGATGTCAGAATCATCGCTGTTGACGCGCTTGCGAGAACTTTTGCCCGCCGCCTTCTTGGCAGAGGCCCCCTTGCGAGGGGTAGCCTTGGATGGTGTGCCCTTGGTTGGGGTGTCGACGCCTCCAGCATTTTGAATGCTCGAGATGTCCTTTGTCTTACGTAGCTTCTGGACATGCTGGCTATAGATAGATAGAAAGATTAGAAATTTGGACTGTAACGGATAAAAAAGAACGAGACGAAAAAAAGAAGAAGAAAAAGAAAAGACAAGAAAAGAAAAAGCGAGTGAGTACTTGATGGCATCGAAGGAATAAGTATGGCCCATGCCCTTCATTATTTCGGTGATATTGGTAATGACAGCCTTGGTAGCTTTGGTCTCATAGATGAAGGCAAGCAAAAGATCAAGATGGGAGTTTTCATCCCATCCACGAGCTTTCTTGGATGGAGTATTCGACATCTTGAAGAGAGGGAGGATTTGATGAATGTGTGAAGATGAAATTTGTGCGGCAGTGTTGAGGGTCAAGTATTGAACGACCAGAAGGTATGAGCGGGAGAGATTGTGGAGTGGATGGAAAGAGTGAGAGTTGGGCGTTTTAGGAGAGGAGATGAAAGGGAGGTGAGGAGAGTGCAGGTGCCAAGGTGCAAAGTGAGAAGCAGGCAAACAAATAACAAACAAAAACCGGAGAGGTTGTTGTACCGAAGCGCGTTTTCAGTGAAAGTGTATCCCTTGGCTCTGAGTTCACCCATCACCTTCTGGATATCAGAAGTAGCTATCTTGACGTGCTGAAAAAGTGCAAGCAAGATGTCTTCATGGGTATGAGCATCCCATCTCTGGGTAGATCTTGGCCCTGGAGAAGCCATGCCGGGAAACGTGGTAGATGGAACGAATGAATGAAAGGCGTGGAAAGTTTTGAAAAGATTGAATGCTTGTTGTGAATGAAGAAGTGGGAGAACGAGGACGGAGTTGCTAAGGAAGGAGATGTAGGTGGGGGATTTGTAGGCGGGTGATGCTTAGGAGTTGCTTTGTTTTGAAAATTTTGACGGAGTGGCAGCAGCCGTCCACGGCCGACAACAAATACACCCAAAGAAGAGACGAGGGTAGAAGACCCAAAAGAGAATTCATTGCGAGGACTCAAGAAAACAAGAAATAAAGCTTACCGAATGCCCTCCCAGGTGACAGTGTGACCGCAGTTGTTGAGGTACTGGACAAGGCCATCTCTCATCTTGGGGGAGAGGCCTTTGGATATGGTCCCAGCCTCGTAAAGACCAATGATGACATCGCTGAGGAACTCGGCGTTGTCCCACAGAGACGATCCCTTCTGAGGAGGCATGGTTGTTCGACTGTCGACTGTTGTTGATGAACTACCTGGAGATTGGAACGAGGTTGGCGTCACAGAACCGTGAACGAATAAAGAGGCGAGTCGTAGATCGGGGACGAAAGCTGGAGAAAGACAAGTGAGGGTTGGGTGAGGGTTGTGGTGAGGGAAAGGTGCGTCGGTGTTTTGGCGTGAGAGGGAGGCATGCGATCACAACTCACAGGTCCCGTGCAGGGTAATCCAGTACATGCGCTTTGTGACCATGAAGGCTGCAAGGCCTCCTGCAACTGCACTCAAACAAGTACCTTGGTAAACTAATTTGTCCCATTTCCTATCGCTACCATTTCTAAAGCAAACAATATAAAACATGATACTCCATTGATTTACGTTGACCCAGCCCATCATCATCAAAAACACATTAGTCACTATCTGCCAACTATTGGCCACTCTTGATAAAGAAACATAATAGACCACATGATACGTTACCCCTGGAACATTATGCTTCCGCGTAGCTGAAGCTGTTGCCGGGTTCGGTTAGCGTAAGGTATTGTCTGTAGTTTGAATATGGGATGGGATCTTACTCTGGAGGATATGGGTCGTTGGGCCCGGCATTGTTGGCAGTCGCAAGAGCCAGAACTGGATCATCTTCCAGGGAGTCGGATGGCATTGCGCCGTCAGAATCTATCCTCTGCCGCTTTATTGGGGGCTCGTCGTCGCCCTCGCCTTCAGCGTCGACATCATTCTCAGGTTCGAGATGAAGGGCATCGACAGATGAGCCTTCTAGGCCGGCCCTAGCAGTGTGCTGCATAGGAAGGTCCCCAACGTTATGACTTGCCGCCCCCCCTGCTTTGCTATCAGAAAGGGACTGGTTTGGCTGACTGTCCTGTAGGTGAGGCTCTGTGACATGAGGCTGCGGTTGAGAGATTCCGGGATGCGGCTGCTGCCCATGGAGCGCAGCGTGTGGTAGTGGAGGCGAAGGATAGTGTATAGGCTGTTGGCTTGGCTCATAGGCCTGACCAACTGGAACCTGAGGCGGAAGTCCAGGGATTGCTACGGGTGCAGGATTTGGCTGCCCAGAGGCTACGCCATCAGGGACCGACGGCTCGGTGGCTGAGGCGTCTGAGGATATAGACTTTTTTGGCCTCCCCCTTCCAGGACCAGGCCTCCTGGTAATCGGATTCCACGTGGGATCAACACGTCTGCTGCTAGATCCTGGGCTTCCACCATCACCTGGCTTGTTTTGGGCTCTCCTCAGGCCTTGAAAATGTTGCCTGTGAGGAAATTAACGGAATTAGTAGCTATTTTGGATAGGCGTAGGCATCAAGTAAACAAAATGAAGGCAAAAGACGATAAAGCATCAAGGAGGACGTAGTTATGAAGATGTTGGTGATAGAATAGTGAATGATATTGCTCGTAAACAAGAAAAGATACATATATGGATGAGTGGTGTTGATGATATCCCTGCCCGACATGGAGCAGGACTCTGAACACGAACATCACAATTGTCAAATGCGAATGAAAGGGCGGCCATTCTAAAAAATTTCCCTGACGAGGCAGGGTGGTGCGATGCATCTGGGGCGTCTCAATTGAGACCAGGACACTTACCGACAACCCTCATTTGTGAACCCATACCCGAGGGTTCTCATGTGGTTACCGATGGTGGTCCATTCTGAGCCGCTGATAACCCCAATGTTCTTCACGGATAGTATGGTGAAGAACAAATCTTTATCGGCGCGATCATTCCAATTCTTGTTATTCATGATTGGAGAGTCAATGGCTAGCTATTCCCATGGAGCGCCCAGGGACTTTGACGGCTGGTGGGATGGGCTGGTTGTGACTTCGTGCTGTGGATAAATATTGTTAAGTGTATTGGTGGAGCAACACAAAAATTGGTAGTGAAAGATCATTCCGCACCGAGATAGAGGGGTCGGGGGACGCTTCAGGTGCCGTCGGACTCTGGAAGATAGATGTTCCGGCCATCTCGATCATCTCGCGTCGGCAAAACCTGCATGTGAAGAGGAGAAAGAGGTCATAGCTGAGGATGCGAGGCAATCTTTGTCTTCTGGATATAAACCTACTTATCAACTATGCCAAAGCTCTCAAAAAAATCAACAGACAAGCATCCTGCAATGGCTGGAAACGGCCCTGTGTTGGCCAAGATGAAATGTCATAGCCGAGACTGAGCCCCTGTTTAGCCGACGGATAGGGCCATCAGTGTTGGAGAAGGGGATCGAAAAGCAGCAGTCTCGACACGGAGGGAGGCGCCTAGGGATTCAGGCAACAGCGCTGGGGTGGGGAGCTGGCCGGCATGGGTGGCTGGAACCCCCTCCCTTGGAGCAATTAAACGAACTCACGTGCTTTCGCGAATACCTGGCGTAAACGGAGTAGCGCACTGCCCCCCAAAAGTTCGCGCCCGTCGCGTCTCCCTCCCACCTCACCCCATCCCCCCCATGACGACGATTGCGAATTGGCTCGTCTACGCAACCATATATGCTCCTGAAAGTAGTTCCAAACAGAAATTCACATAGTTTTACTGCGTACGCAAACTTTCCTGGTCTTCTGAGCATGCGTGGTTGTTGCGTACGCAATTGCCCAGCTGGCGGCTTGCATCACCACTGACCCGGCGACGTCAGCGCCTTCTATCACTACACCCACAAACGGCAGCTGCGCTTTTGGCCGGCCTGCAAAAATCGGTGAAAAAGACATGGGAAGGCCCATCAGTGTGACAACATCCCCACAATATGATCCCATCAAAAATGAGGCTACATTTCTGGCTGAACTTAACGCAAGGGACAGGACGGCTAGCAGCGATTTACGAATGAGATGGTTGCCACACATCTGGGGATTTGGGAAGTAAAGGCGTTGGCACACAGTGCAGTCAGGCTCGCTACGGATTGTCAAATGTTTAAAGTGCAATTGAATGACATATACGACAGCTAAAGTGCCGCTATTCGGTTTGAATTTGGCCACTGACATGCCAGGTAAATGCGGACGGATAGCTGACAGCTGGTTCCGGTTTACCTAGTCCATGTACTGGTATAAATGTTGGGCTTGGATCTATAGCTTACCCCGGCGCTTTTTGCTTATTTTACCAAAGAAGGTGCAGGAATGAGTCACAAGCCAAGTTAGGGTAGCGTTTCACTCGTTGCTGGAGCTATTGAGGATCCTCGGCGAAGGGGAGGGGGTGAGGGGATGACCGCAATTGAACGAGTAAGCGGCTGCATATTATTTTTAATTCGCCAACGGACGGGGCATGCGGAAGAGGCATCGGATACAGCCACCCCTTGGGAAGCTTCGCTTAGGTCCTGGGAGTTTCACAGAATGGCACAGGAAGCTGATTCAGGGTGCTTGTCGAGCAAAGGCGATTTGCGCTGGCTCGATCCAATTGCCAATTGCTTGCGATGGAAGCGCCTCGCAGCCGATTGTCGCATTCTGAGACGGTGGAAGATAAAATTTAGCGGGCTGCAGCGGGGGTTAGGGGGGAGCACTCTGCGCCATGGTGCGCCCCAAACGCCCAAGCAGGGCCGAGCTAGCACTGTAGAGCAGCATCACAGCGCTGCAGCACTACCGCGGGCTAGGCCAGAAGCGGACGTCCCCCCACCATACCCACCATCTCGCCATGCACGATCTTGAGGTGGCTCGAGCCCTGTCCGGCGTCCGACCCAATCCCATGCCAGCTCCCCGTCTCGCCAGGCAACAATGGCCTCAGAGAGCTGCTTCTCATCTCGTACTCAGACATCTTTCCCTTGCCACTGTATGAGTTCCGAGTAGAGCTTCTGCATCACTAGGGAGACCCCAGTTTCTGCTCTTAAGTGTTTCCCACGGTTCCTGGACAGGGGCCGGAACAGTCCCACACCATCTCCCGCTCGATATAAGTGCGCCTGGTGTCCTCGACCTGTCGTTCCGTTCACTCTCCTCTCTGCTTTGCATGAGCTCGTCTGTCTCTTGGCTTGACCTTTGTCGTTTAATCTTACGTAGCCACATCGCCCAACCGGACCTTTACGCCTCATCGCCAACGCAACCTGACACGCCTTCACTTCACCCACACTTGTTCTCTTAATACATGCTCTTTCGTCACCCAGCCCACCTGATCTGTCTGCCTACCCCCAAAGCCTCCGGTTGCACGCCGTGAATTTCTTCAGCCTTCCATCCGACCTCATATATATTGTGAGTCTTGAGTCACCTGCCCATCCTTCGGCCCACCCCTCTGCTGCCTTGTGTCCTCTGCCTGAGAACGTGAATTTCTGCCTCGGGGTATATATACACTTCGAAGTCTTCGGTCCACACTTCCCTCGATAGTCCTTGGCGAACCTGCTGGGCGAACCTGTGTTGGAGTCAGCAAGGCTAATTGTATCTTTTGGTGTCTCCAGATAATTCACGCCAACATTTACCAGCCTTGTAACATGTCTCCTAACAGCGACAACGCCATGGCTCGATTTCTGTTCGCCATCTTAAAACAGAAGAACCTCAAAGATGTGGGTTTATCGAGCTGACATCCTGCTGAGATTGGCACTCCTGACACAATGCCTAGATCGATTGGAACCAAGTTGCCAACGACCCAGTGCTACTCCAACCCATCACCAACGGCCATGCCGCTAGAATGCGATACTCTCGCTTCCGGGCAACTGTCTCCGGCACCGGCACTCAGAAGAGAAACCGAATCGACTCCAAAGCTCGAGTAACGAAGCCTAAAGGGGGAAGAAGTGGCTCGGTCAAGAGCGAGTCTTGTGATGGCGACATCAAGCAAGAGCGCTCGCCTCCTCACCATGCACCAATGAGCCACTACTCGCCAACACCGACCACATCCCCTTATCTGGCAGATAATCTCAGCACTCGCTTCTTGACCCCTTGCAGCGACGACATGGCCAATGGCTTTCTGGTCAACCCTGCTGCGATGGAGAGCATCAACCACCAGCCTGCTCCCAAGTACGCTTCTCCTCTCGACTTCATCAACTGCCCGCCTCACCCATACTCGCCTGAAATGTCGGTGCTTGATGATGCTTTTGATATGAGCAGCCTCAGCGCAGACAGCGCTCGCCAATCTCTCGGCGATCACAGCCCTCTCTGGAACGACAACCTTCCATTTTGATACCCAGCAAAGAACTTTTCTTTTTCTATTTATGAAGGATCGATTCGGAATCTGGGGAGGGTTCGTTTTCTGCCTTGTACCAAATGATGTGAAACAAGAAAGAAAGAAAAAAAGGACGGAAGACAACGGCGTGGATCATGATTAGACATTTCCTTGTGTTTTTCTTTACTCTACATGTTCTGATTTTGACATTTATGACTTAATGACTACGAACAAGGGACATCATTGCTTACCTGTTACCAGATTGATGAGCTTTCCTCCCTGTGGTGTTTGGTAAAAGGGCATGGCAGATCTCATTAGCTTATGCGCATCCTGCAATGATCATAATAAAGGATGGGCCAACTCGGCCATTCAGACCATTTTCTACATTCCCTGATCTCCCATGTGAAGTGAACTTCGGTCATGAGCATAATCGCTCTTGTTGTGCACGAGTGGCTTCTGTAATTTCATGGTAGGGGCCAGCCCAGATTCTGGATGAGGAAGTCGAATTATTGAATGTCACATTCTCTCTGCTTGGCACTAACAAACGAAAGTTGGGGTAAACGCAAAGCTAGAAAAGATACATAGTACGGTACCTCGCGGGACCATGAAACCCGGCTAGGTTCCCAAGAATTCTCAGGCATGGCTGCCCAGGAGCAGGTTTGGCCGTTGTGGTGATTTGCCCCCCACCCTCTCACTTCAGCTTCAGATCAGCAAATTCTCGCGTGACAAACAATAACATGCAGAAAGCCCGCCCTCTGCACACCCATTCACCCGTTTCTTACTCAACTTGCCTGGGAAACAGCAGTCTGCTCCTCCCCTAACACTCCTTCCACAACACGCCTTCCACTCATTTGTCCTCTTTACCTCCAAACCTTCATTCTGAGAAGATTCTTTCTCCTCGACTAAATTCAAAGACTCTGATCCGCAAGTCAGACTCTCACACATACCACTTCTTGTTCAACAAAACAAATAAACTTTCAGTCTCGACCAAAAAACTCACCATTTTCGACCAAGCAGCTAATACAATGGCTGATGAAAGTAAGCAACCTCAACCCACGGCTTCAGAAGCCATGTTCTTTTTCTCCATCGTCAAGAACATGAAAACCCAGGCGGATATCGACTGGGTCAATGTTGCGGAGGATCGCGGTTTCAAGAACGCTGAAGTTGCCAAGGTATGCTCAAGTCCCAAGACGACCAAGTTCTCTGCTCCTCCCACATGAACGCTTCATTAACAGGTGAATTCACCAACAGGTCCGCTTCGGCCAGGTCAAGCGCAAGCTTGGAATCTGGTCAGACAACGGCGGAGCAAAGTCCTCTCCTAAGAAGGCCAGAACCCCTTTGTCCACTCCTACCAAGGTGACCAAGACACCTACCAAGCGAGGAAGTGCCAAGGCTCGCATGTCCAAAATGAAGAAGGAAGACGACTACGACGATGAGGACAACAAGGGAGATGCCTCCAAGAACGAGTCTGACACCGATGGTGGCTCTGTCACCAAGCAGGAGGAGCCCGATGCCGGCCTCAACGATCCCTTCTAATTGGGCAGTGAGCACTGGAAACTTGTCACTCTCCTGAGGATGGTGAACGGAAGTTGCAAAATGTGATTGCTAGGAATTCTGGGTTGATGAAATATTCCGATCATTAGCTATGGTTTGTGGTAGTAAACACGGAGAGGGACAGTGAGAGAGCTAGACAAGGCGACTGGCAGAACGCAGAGAGCCAGATTATGATACCGCAGACTTCGCAATACAGAGAAACTTGACTTGATACTCTTCTTTTCAGACGTAGAATTTGGTGCTTAAGCTCATTGACTTATACCATGTATATTGGCGGGAAAAGATGACATTAATAGCACTGAGGAGTACCAGAGTGTAATCAAATGAGCCTTGGGCAGTGCCCTCTGGTTTGTGTTTCTGGCATTTCCTCAGTATTGTTTATTTGGGGGGCCGGTTTGTTTTCTATTGGCACTTTCTCACCCTACATAAATGAGAGTTGCCTTAGCTCCAGCACATTTCCCTGATCCCTCCTTCTTCCACACCAAGCTGCCACACTCCCTTCTCCTCTCAACACTCCTCCACACCCATCCCAAGATCAAATCATTTCCAAAAGCCATCTGCCAGCACCGCCTACAGTCTGCTCAACAGCTAAAAGCAAAAGACTCTAAATCTACGCCATATTTCACATTTTAAGCTACTTTCTCCAACAAAACAGTGAGTTGCACTTTTTCATCCCATCTCTAACCAGATCCCACCCAACTTGACAACGATCTAACAGGTATTCATAGCCATCATCATGCCAGCCAAGAAGGTCACCTCTGGAGATGGAGATGCTCCTCAGGGACTGAACTCCAACGAGATGAAGTTCATCAAGGCAGTTTTCGACAACATGACCCAGAAGCCTGACGCCAACTGGGACAACGTCGCTGTCGACCTCGGTCTCAAGGACGCCAAGTGCGCAAAGGAGAGATTCCGCCAGCTCTCTGTCCGCCACGGATGGCGCGAGCAGGCCGGTGCCACCTCTGGCGCCCGCAAGGCCAGGCCTGCCGCTGCCAACGGTGACAGCAAGGTCACCAAGAAGCCTCGCACCCCACGCAAGAAGAAGGCCATGAAGGAGGAGAGCGACGAAGACGACGACAAGAACGATGTCAAGTCTGAGGAGGACTCCGACAAGAGCGCCCGTGCCTCCATTGACGGATCTATCTAGACCTTTCGTTTGGTCTCATTGGTGTACACCTGTATATGCAACGGGGGTTCTGCTCTTGGAGACTCTGGGGTAATCATGGGACACATGAGTTTTAGACGGCCTTTTCAAGGCTACATGGAGATTTGGGTTTAAAGGAACTACATTAGAGACACATTTGAACTACTATTTGTTTGATCAGGATAGCTTCATCTAAAGTGGCCTGAATGATGACGGCAGTAGCTAGTAAACAGAGATCAATACTCATCTTTTCACAAGGGCGGCACGTCTGCTGAGTGATGAATTAGGCCTGTCTGCTCCTTCAAAAATGCAAAATCGACTGTCACTTGTCTTCTGAGTAGGGCCGCAAGGGGTGGCCTCTGTGTTGAGTCTAGCATGGCTGCCTGCTGAGCCGAGTAGCAAACAAACACGGGGTCAATACAAAAACAATGCATTCTGAAATGTCAACAATAGGGCAGTGATGCTGGGCTTGTGGTCCTCCCATTGTGCGGATGAGCCAATAAAACGGAGTGCAGCGGACCGCCGACTGATCACCTGCGGCCGAACTGACCGTATTGTGAGCAGAAGGTCAGATCCAAGCACTCAGAGAGGCTCCCCGAACCCCTTTACGACCAAGAGAACTCATTGACTCCCAGCCCAACTGCCTGCCCAGCCCCTTCCCGCCGCAGCCCTCCTCCCCTTTAAGACCTAGCCTCCTCCTCCTCCTTCTCCTCCTTCTTCACCTCACAACTCACTCTTCTACATACCTGAACAGGCTTCATACACACACAAAGAACAAGAATCTGCACCTTCCTCCTTGCCCTCACTCCGCTTCAAAGCTTTTGTGCAACACGTTTGTTGTCTCTTTACTTCTAAAGATCTGATCGTCTACATATTCTTGCCTCGAAGTTGACAATCCATCTTCACTCCCATTTTCTCCTCACTTCAAAAACCCTTCTTCAGCAACCACGACAGCCAAGATGTCAGTCAAGGCAGACGCTACTGAGCAGGTGCGATTCCTGGTGCACTGCATCGGAAACGCCCAGAATGGACGAGTGAGTGCTTCTTCCATCCCAACTACTACTCCGTGCCCAGCTTTTTTCCATCCGGTCACTAATAAATCTCATAGCCTGATTTCAACGCCGTAGCTACTGAGATGGGCATCGTCTCCAAGGCCGCAGCGTGAGTATCTCCCTTCCTTTTCCACATGTCTTCATAAGTTCGTATCCAGCTGACCCAAAACACGCAGCCAAAAACGCTATGAGAGACTGCTCAAGCAGTACAACATCACCCGCAAGCCAAACCAGGCATCTGCTACCACTAATGGTGACAGCGAGTCTACTCCCAAGAAGACCAGTCCCAAGAAGCGAGCTGCTCCCGCTGCGGTCAACGGCAGCCCTACCAAGAAGCGCGCCGGCCGCGGTGTCAAGAAGGAGGAGACTGACGAGGACGAGGACAAGCCTCCCAAGACTCGATCTCCCCGCGCCGCCGCCGCCCAAAAGGCCGAGGCTGCTTCTGGTGACTCCTCCGAGGAGAAGCCCGTCAAGGACGAGCGTGAGGAATCTCCCCTCTCTGGTAAGTTCACCACATCACAAGCAGACCAACGAAACTGGCTAACTGTGTGACACTGCGCCAGATCCACCCACTGACAATGAGTGAGGTCTGATGGTTTCTTCAAAAAGAAAACTTTCGTTGAGCCACGGAACCCGTCTGTTTGGGGAATTTGGTTGAGATTGATTACAGGAGAGACGGGAATCTGGAAGTTACGATATGTGTTGGCTGGCTGCGAACATTGGAGACTCTCTCTCATGACATTTTGCCCAACTAGAAATCTGGTCTGCTTTTTTTTGCTCTTTATTTACGAAATAGTCATGCAGACACGTAACTGCCCAGTAGAAAATGGAATCGCAAGTTCATCATATCTCATCGGAATCTGTGGCATAATATGGGGTGACTTGCTCTTGGTTCTATGAGCGACACTCCTCCAGCTCCCAGATTCTGGTCAGGACAGATCAGTGACTGTTTTTTGAGCGCTATTACACTGGTCCCAAAAAACCTGCAGCTCTACCTCTAGCGAACAATAGGAATAAGGTGAGAGTGAGCACAGCGGCTATTGAGACAGGCTCGAGCACACCGGCCGGTCACGTAACACCGCCTTCCCCTCTTTCACTTCGATTCACCCCTCTTCTGCTGCTATTGTCGATGCCTGCGCATTGCATTCAATGTAAAACAGCACGTAAATGCGCAATTGAGCATTCAATATCCCGCCCCCTCTTCGCCCCTAATGACAAGTAGAACCCCCTTTTCAATGCATCCGTAGATTTGATCCTAGATAGAATTCCAAACCTACTTCCTGATATCACTGCATCTTCCACCTTCACTCGAATCCAACTTCAAGATATTCGTGAGGATATCATCCAACAATTCGTGTTTCCAAACCAATCCCCAGCTTCAGTCAGCCAGATCACTCAAGCCGCTTCATCATGTCGCCTCCAGCTTCTCCTCTTCTTCACGCTGTCAGTTACCAGCAGGCTCCTGAAACAGGCAATCGCCGCAAACCTCCTATACTGCATATCCGAAACAAGAAGCCGCTCTCTGGAATTGAACTTGTGCACGTCCGCACGTCGTCTTCAAGTACGACATTGGACGCCAACTCATCACCATACTGCATCTCCCCTTCGTCTTCAGAAAGGAGTCTCAAGAGCGAGATCTCGTACACCCACAGCGACATCGAGACGATGAACCACGTCCTCGCCCAGGCCAGGCAGAGAGGAGATCTCCCTATTACAACCTCGTCCCCTACGGATGTCCAAGCAGTGATCCAAGACTACGGCTATCTCACCCGGCTCAGAGAAGCCCGCGGTGACGTTAGACGGCCTCCTCCCACCACTTACACGGAGCTTCGCGTCGAGGTCGCCCGCCGCATCAAAGACCGTGATTCTTCTCGCGACGATGAAGAGAGCCTCCAGGAAGCGAAACGTAGGGTGCACCATTATTTGAATACTGTCGGAACGGAAAAGCGATTCTTTGATGCAAACTCGCATACTGCCGAACGCCCGTCATCAGCGCGGAGCAATATCGAGAGTTTTGGTGAGAGCATTCTCTCTATTGTTGGTCAAGCAGCAGACCAGACTATGGTTGATGCCGCGGAGCCTCTTCGATTCAACGTCCAGCAACTTAGAGCTCACACTTCTGAATGCGACAAACTTCTAAACCACCAGCAAGACTTGGTCAGAGCCCTCAGTGCAATGATCAACCCCCAGGCTAGGGCGATCCAGACTTCCGGAGAGAACCTTGCCCTCCTTACTGGCATCGTCACCCATCTTTCTCACTTCGCCATGAATCTCCCATACGTCGTCGAACAAGCTGTGCAGAGAGCTGTCCATGAGCACACAGAGGCAGCAATCCAGCATGTTCTCCAGGCCCAACAAGAAGCAGTTCTTTCTCTCTTACAGCAGCGTCAAGAGCACAATCAAAGCAACCAAGTTATAAACTATGATCTACTTTCAACGTCGATTGTCTCAAAGCTCCAGACATCCGGCTGCTTGAGTCCTGAGCAAAGTTTCGCAAAAGAAGAAAAGGGCACCCGGGAAGGGCTAAGGAAATTTTGGCATCGCGTGAGGCCGTCCATCATGACTCTATGAAAAGATCGGGGAGAGCTTTGACAAAGTGGCTTCAAGACAGATCTAGGGGGAAAAGTGTCTTTATTGCGTTCAACCTGGTATCCAAGACTCCTGAATTGTGAATCTCTATTTGTACATATATATTTAGTAAACTCAGAGTCCGATCAGCCATGGAGGATACATTACGAAAAAAGCAAGTCCCGTTTAGCAAAGCGCGATCACCTATGCCCGCTGCTATGAAATTCAGATCAAGTGCACTTTAGTCCATGCGATAGCTAGGAAAAAACAGCAGAAATCTGAGGTGCGGACTAACGGGGCAAGCAAAGGGGTGTGTGGTGGGTATGCCCATGGCGAATCCCTACATACAATGAACAGTCAGCCGGATTGTCTCGCAAGATTCAGTCAATGGATATTCTCGTACCTCTGGTGGATTTTGTTGAGCAATTGGGTGGGTGGGTGGCTGGGAGCCAGCCCATCCCAAGGCTCAACAGTTCGTAAGTCCTGAGGGAGGGAAGTAAGTACCCAGCTATTGCAAAGGTCAAGGCAGCGTGGGGAGTTACGACGGATACTTGGTCGAGTTCTGTGGGGGAATAGTACCTGAAAATCATGAGGGGGCGTAGGAAATCCGGCCCATGTGGTATTGGAAGGGTCTCAGGTTGGTCTCCCACCTTTCGTCTGCTCCAGCGAGGGGAAGGGAAGCAAGATGAAAGGGAAGAAGAGGTGGAATTTATAAGCGGAAAGAGTTGGAGACGAGCCCAGCCCCCCGATCCATCCGGGTTCCTTTTCGTTATCATTGTCTCCGAGCCTCAATGTTGAAAAAGACTCTACGCCTAGTAGAGCTACAATGACGAGACGCTACCTCAACATCGAATGAATCGACCTTGACTAATGGGATTCCGTTTGTCTTTTAATAATGACTCCATCGAATTACTCAGTCTATTAAGCGTTCGTTTTGTTCACTCAAGTATTTAAATCATTGAATGAACAATACGGTTGACCTGGGCCTTCTATGCTGGGGAAGTTTACAGTGAAAAGTACCTACCTAGATACATTCTAAAGAATCGCCATACAATAGGTTTCCTTATGGTATTCAAAAGCTTTTGACACAAGCCCAACAATCGAAATTCTCCCCCGCCCACCTAATGTTGGATTCTCGTTTTCTGCGTGAGAAATCAGCGAGTGCGCACATCCCCACGGCTGCGGCTGGTCCCGGGTTCCCACTACCTACAAAATGTTGAAGTACTCCCAGGCAAGATGGAAGTCATAAAAACGGAAGGCACAACTGTCCTTCTTAAGACTTGTATAAAGCTACCACCATGTGCTGTTCTTTCCGTTTTCCGACTTCATCCTCCTTGCCTCCTCTCCTGCTTGCCATAGTTTCTCATATTTGCAGTATAACATTCATTTCAGGTCGGGTGTCACCATCGCCCTCGAAAGCCAAGCTAAGAATGGTTGCTTCTCTCTGGCGAGAGGAAACTTCGCAAGCCCAGCCAAATGCTCAATGTAGGGCCCAGGTTTCAACAATGCACCGGGCAGTGGCGTTGCCCAGCAGACGGTCCCTAAGGCACACTGATGAATACCTACAGACAGCTATTGACGTAAGTGATTGAACAATTGGTGAATACGATTATCCAATAGGCTGCTTCACCCGCCGGTACATGTTATTCTTTCGCCTTAGCGCGGTTGAGTCCGCATTCTGGCGACTGCTGCCAACTGCCCGTCTGTTAGGTCCCAGCCCCCCACGCCGCTGTGCAAACAGTCTCCCACAATGGAAACCAGAGTGACTTCGTGTAGATGTTGAGCGGTCGCCTCCGACCAGCCTCTTTCTCTTTCCCGTGTCCTTCACCTTCTCTCATTAATTTCTTCCTCCGCAGAGTTGTACCATCCGTTCTCTGCGGCTGTTTCATCCTCAACACCATCAGACATTCATCCCAACTTGAGTTTACTCTCCCAGCAATCATCCTCTCTTTGGTTTCACTCGACTTTGACACGATTCTCTGTATTGCTGGCAATATAGAGATCAGAGAAGTAATAGCGAACCATCATCACTCCCATCCGCCTGGAAAGACTTTTTTTCCGCCTCGTTTTGATAAGTTTCAGAGGTCAGTGAGACTCAACTCCCAATTTCTCGTGTTTATCTTTCAAATTCGGCATGAATCTCTAACACATTCATAAGCAGCCTTACGAGAACTACACGAACCTACTCTCATCAAGATGGGTTCTAAAACAGCGAAGCGAACACCGGCCAAGGAAGGTCGCTCGCCAATTGCGACTCGCCGCTCAGCCTCAAAGAACATCAAGGCTGAGCAGACGCCTTCACCATCCCCAGCCAAATCAGCATCGTCCAGAAACCGAACACCACGAACTGGGTTCACCCATCGCCTTCCCACTGCGGAAGAACGAAAGTCCAACGGCCGTGTTGCAGGTCGGAACTTGATCGTTTGGGGACGTAAGTGAAATTTTATCTTGATAACCATCTCTTCTCCTTCTTCTTTTCTCTCTTTTCCTTCACTTAACGGGCTTTACTAACATGTTTCACAGGTCCACGCATGGCGGAGAAACTTCTCTTGCACATGCAGTATGAATGTGCACGCCATAAGATTCAGGTTCCCTGGGACACTGTGGCTCATCGTCTCCACCCTGGATCCTCCGGCGCAGCCATCGTCCAGCATCTTAACAGGATCCGGCGGGAACTGGTCGCTAAGGGCCACCTCGTTCCGCCAGCTACTTCACGCAATGGTGCTGTCCCTCCTGAGTCCACCGACCCAACTGTCCGAGGCTACGTCCGCAAGGACATGGACGGTGAAGACAAGGAGTCTGTTCGGCCTGTGCGCTACGATGAAATCATGGATGACCGCAAGTTCAATCTTCCCAGTATGGACAACCTCGATGTCATTGCCGAGAATACCGAGCGTGAGCTCAACGACAGTGAAGACAGTGGCAATGAGGATGACACACCTCAACTGAACTCGAATAGCCCTTCGGACGATTCTGTCAAGTCCATGAACTCATTCTACCATGCCCAGCCTAACTCCAATGCATACGCTCCGCTCCAGGCGCCTGTCTCTTTTGCTGATTCCGAGCCAAGCTATCCTGCTCTGGGTGCAATGCCACCTCCAGTTGATCAGGTAAGTTCAAGCGCCCAAACAGGTATATTGATTCAGAGTTGCTAACCATATCTCAGAAGTTCTTACCCGGCAATGGCAACTCGCCTCTCAAATACCACGGAGAGAATGATGGCCAGTATCCTGGATTTCATTTCCCAGGCGGTTCTTTCCCGAACCCGATGATGTACAACCAGGCCATGCCAAGTGACCCTTTCTCGTATGCTCAGCCGCAAGGGCACGATGAATCATCATCAGAGCAACAAGCAAATCACTCTGCCAAAAATGGAACAGCTGACCCAAAGGGCCCATATCCTGGCCCTATGCCTATGTTCCCCCATCCTAACTACCCTTACGCTTACCCCTGGATGCCGTTTCCAATGAACCCATACCTTGCCTACGGGCCCCCAATGGAGGGAGCTCGCCAGGAAACGTCAGTGGAACCCAATGGAGAGTCGCCTCGCGGTGATGACTCTTTTGTTGTTCAAGATGTGCAGTCGGAGCAGCCCAACGTGGATGACCTTTTTGTGAGTGGCACCCATCGGGCAGAGCAGGCGACACAGAATCAGCATTCTGACCGCCAGTGAACAGACCGCCAGTGAACAGGATGCCGACCTCGGCGAAGAGGGCTCCCTTCACACTTTACTAGAGGACGATGATTCCCTTGAAACGGTACTGGAGAACGAAAACCTCCTTCAAAATTTCCCCGAAGAGAATGAAGACTGTCTTCACAATTTACTGGATGATGATGAAGAGTCCCTTCAGAATTTTCCCGAGGAGAATGGAGATTCTTTCCAGACTTTACTCGAGGAGAGTGAAGGCTCTTTTCAGACTTTCCTTGAGGAGGATGAAGAGTGATCAGAACACGGAAAGTGACCCTGGTACACACACTCACTTCACGGTTTCACCATTTGGTGATTCCTTTCGGTTTGTCAGTTGCGCACTTCGTTCCTCATCAACAAACAAACAAAAAGACAAAAAAAGAAAAAGAAAAGAAAAAAAAAGAGTAAGAGAGAAAAGAGAGATCGGATTACATTTGCGGTGCTTACAGATTTTCCTTCATTTACAAACAAGACAAAAGGCATCGGCTCATTTATACATTGTATTTCATGAAGTCAGTGGCCGTCTTCTAGACAGCCGACTTCATTATTGTTTCGTCTGCGTACAGCGATTGGACCAGGTTACAGCTTGGATCCTCTGTTACAAAGTGGTAAAACAAAAAGGAAACGGTTAGAAAAAAGCCAGACAGACAGAAAAAAGGTCGATGGGTGAGCGCTTCTAAGGCACATGGTCTTAGAAGTTTCTGGTACTGGATTTTATCTCTCATTATTTGCGCCGAAAAGAACGGCCAACTAGATTTGCTGACAGGGGAAAGATTGCCATCACATGGCATATTTAAGGAGTTTCATTTGCTTTTTAACTACAGATATACAGAAGTTCCAAGTAGGGTGCAACATGAAATGTACCTAGTTTTCATTCAAGCAGAACTTCACATCAATATGAACAGCGATAAGTGCTCGTGTTCTGAACTGAGAGCGGTGAATTGAATTGGCACTTTGGTGGGTCCAATCAGGGCACAGACGTTTCTAATGCCGAGCGAAACCTAGCCTCGGGTATGGGCGGATTTAACCATGCACACGCTGTTGAAGCAAGTGGTCAAAAAAAAAATCCAGAACAGAGCCACCCCAGACAGGCACAGGATCGCATTGCATATGTAGGCTTCATGCCGGCAATATGCATCGTGAATGGGCATTGGAAAGGGGTGGAATCTGAAAGTGCTGCATGGTGGGGTTACAGCCAGTTTGGTTCTAGCGGCGTTACTGGGTGGAGGTTTAGCCGATCTCCGTGACAATTTTTTTTGGGGCGAGAGCTTCAAGATGCTTCCGCTCAAGCCAGACCGAATTCTTCTTCTTTCTCCCCTCCTATCCCCGGATCCTGCGTCCTCTCCCCCAATCATCGGTTGGAGCTCTTGTCTTTTGTTATAGCGAAAGCAGCGCTCTCTTTGTAACAACTGTATATTCTCCTCACAATTCTCCCTCACACACACACATACACCAAGATGCAGCGCGCATTGTCTTCCCGGACCCGAGCTTCGGCTCTCTCTGCCGCTTCCAGATACCGAGCTGGAGCTGGCCTTGGCCAGCAGCTGCGCTTCGCCCACAAGGTATGGCAATCAGCGGTTACGACAGATGGACTATCCAACTAACAATGGAATCAGGAGCTCAAGTTCGGTGTCGAGGGCCGTGCTGCCCTCCTCGCTGGTGTTGACACCCTCGCCAAGGCTGTTGCCACCACTCTGGGACCCAAGGGCCGAAATGTCTTGATTGAGTCAAGCTTCGGCTCCCCCAAGATCACCAAGGGTAAGCACCCCATCAGATGAAGTGCCCGTGCGAGTATGCAGCTTTCTAATTATGATTGTAGACGGTGTTACCGTTGCCAAGTCCATCGTTCTCAAGGACAAGTTCGAGAACCTCGGTGCTCGTCTCCTCCAGGACGTCGCCTCCAAGACCAACGAAGTTGCCGGTGACGGTACCACCACTGCCACCGTCCTCGGCCGTGCCATTTTCTCCGAGACTGTAAAGAACGTTGCCGCCGGTTGCAACCCTATGGACCTGCGCCGTGGTATCCAGGCTGCTGTCGACGCTGTCGTCGAGTTCCTCCAGACCAACAAGCGTGACATCACCACCAGCGAGGAGATCGCTCAGGTTGCCACCATCAGTGCCAACGGCGACCACTACCTCGGCAAGATGATTGCCAATGCCATGGAGAAGGTTGGCAAGGAGGGTGTCATCACCGTCAAGGAGGGCAAGACCATGCAGGATGAGCTCGAGGTCACTGAGGGTATGCGATTCGACCGTGGATTCGTCTCTCCCTACTTCATCACCGACACCAAGTCCCAGAAGGTCGAGTTTGAGAACCCTCTGATTCTCCTCTCTGAGAAGAAGATCTCTGCTGTCCAGGACATCATTCCTGCCCTCGAGGCCTCTACCCAGCAGCGACGCCCTCTTGTCATCATTGCTGAGGACATTGACGGTGAGGCTCTTGCCGTCTGCATTCTCAACAAGCTCCGTGGTCAGCTCCAGGTTGCTGCCGTCAAGGCCCCCGGCTTCGGTGACAACCGCAAGTCCATCCTCGGTGATCTTGCTGTCCTGACCAACGGTACCGTCTTCTCCGATGAGCTCGATATCAAGCTCGAGAAGGCTACCCCTGATCTGCTCGGTACCACTGGTTCCATCACCATCACCAAGGAGGACACCATCCTCCTCAACGGTGAGGGCAGCAAGGACTCCATTGCTCAGCGATGCGAGCAGATCCGCGGTGTCATCGCCGATCCTACCACCTCCGAGTACGAGAAGGAGAAGCTCCAGGAGCGTCTGGCCAAGCTCTCCGGTGGTGTTGCCGTCATCAAGGTCGGTGGTTCCTCCGAGGTCGAGGTTGGTGAGAAGAAGGATCGCTTCGTCGATGCTCTGAACGCTACCCGCGCCGCTGTTGAGGAGGGTATCCTGCCCGGTGGTGGTACTGCTTTCCTCAAGGCCTCCGCCCAGGCTCTGAACGGCCTCAAGCCCGCCAACTTCGACCAGCAGCTTGGTATCGGTATTATCAAGAGCGCCATTACCCGCCCTGCTCGTGCCATCATCGAGAACGCTGGCCTCGAGAGCTCTGTCATCGTTGGCAAGCTGACTGACGAGCACGCCAGCGACTTCAACAAGGGTTTCGACGCCTCCAAGGGCGAGTACGTTGACATGATCTCCGCCGGTATCCTGGATCCCTTCAAGGTCGTCCGCACTGGTCTCATTGATGCCAGTGGCGTCGCCTCTCTCCTCGGAACTACTGAGGTTGCCATCGTCGAGGCCGCCGAAGACAAGCCTGCTGGTCCTCCTATGGGCGGCATGGGAGGCATGGGTGGCATGGGCGGCATGGGCGGTATGATGTAAACGGCAAAACGCGAATCATGAGAAAAGAAGAAAAGAACGGCCCTGTGTTTGTAGCATTAAAAAGGTACCAGGCATGATGGTGCATGGCTTCGGTGTTTACCAAGGAAGGTCGGTTGGATCAAGTGGCCCTGCAAATCTCCCCTCTCCTTGTCTACGTTGGTGTAGACGTGTTTTCATACCCTCTGGATGATTTTCAGGCAACTTGTTGGGACCCTGTATAATACATAGCATGTACACTTGCCAGTTATGAATCAATATATTGTATTAATGCCAATTGCGAAGAACCGTCGAAAACGTGAAGAAGAAGCTAAGATACATATGACGCTGCCTAGGTAATTAGTTGATAGCTGAGACACGGGTGTCGGGAAGCTATGGAGCTCTCTGGAGACGAAGAATGAATGCCCTGCTGCCTTGAGATAGATCCGTTCGACAACGTGCACAGCAAGGAGATTGCTGATGCCTGCCCGACGACGTGATACCAGTGTGCCCGATACTTACTTTGGTGCCTGGGGCCGTGAGACTGTCGTCATCAGCCACCCACGCCCCAATGCCCTGCTCTCAGTTCAGTTCCTTGTTGTCGAAATCAGCTCACAGAGCAAGCTCAGGATCACGTGCTGCCATCTCACAGGCAACCCCCCACCATGGCCAGCCACTGTGGAGTGTTTTTCTCGTCTGTGACACCGGGTCCCACCGCAGCTGATTACCCTACTGCCTGCCTACCACCTTGCCTGCCTCATCAATCTAGTTCCCCCTCCATCTACGATACCTGTCTTTCCTGTCCACGCAACGCCTACTAAGGATTGCCCCCGAATATATACGCAAGCCTTCTGTACCCTCCCCTCGGTGAGTTTTCATTCTCTCCTCCCTTCCCTCCTCCTCCACCATTATTTAATCTTGCCTCGTGCGCACCTATTCTCTTAATTCGTCTTGCAGCACCTGAACTGACCCAGCTGTTAGTCCCGCCCCCCTCATTCCGGTTCTCACAGCCCACCATGGTAAGTCGTCATGTCCTTATGTACCCAAGCATTTGATTCTCTAACGTCTCTTCGCAGTCTCAATCCGGGTTCGTCTCATCTCCTCCCCCCTCGTTTTCGCCGCTCCCTTTCTACTGCTACCCCGCTTCCGGACTGTCTGGCGCGCGGCGACAATGACGGAGCCGCGGGGTACAGAGGAGCTCATCGAGACGTCTGCATGACCACACCACGGCGCTAACCTTTCACCTAACAGAGCGACCGTCTCGCAGGAGTGCATCACTGCCTACAATGAGCTGAAGCTTAACAAGAAGTACAAGTTCATCATCTTCAAGCTGTCAGACAATTACAAGGAGATTGTTGTCGAGGAAGCCTCTGACAGCAAGGACTGGGAGGCTTTCCGGGAGAAGCTCATCAATGCCACCTCCAAGAGCAAATCTGTATGTCTCGCCTCGGCGTCCCTCGGGCGTTTCTCCTACACCGGCCACTACTGGATCTATTGGCTAATTCGCGATTCCTCAGGGTGCTATCGGCAAGGGTCCCCGTTACGCCATCTACGACTTCGAGTACAGCCTTGCCTCTGGCGACGGTCTCCGGTACGCCGCAACCCAAAATTTTAGATCCTGGTGGTTCGAGCACTGTGACTGACAGACTTTGCAGCAACAAGCTTACCTTCCTCGCCTGGTCCCCTGATGATGCCGGTGTTCAGGTGCGTCAATAACAGCCACCCCGCATAGTGAAGCGGCCATGATGCTGACCGCCAATTCCATAGCCCAAGATGATTTACGCTTCCTCCAAGGAGGCCCTCAAGCGATCTCTGACTGGTATCGCCACAGAGTTGCAGGCCAACGACCCCGATGACATCGAATATGACTCCATCATCAAGACCGTCAGCAAGGGTCTTGCTGGTTAAACGATTTCATTTACCCCGCCATTCCCCGGCGCTGTCCTTGAGAGCGAATACATTAATGTGCTTCCTGGAGGCTCTTCGTCTTGGAGCAATCAGTTATGACATACGATGATGAAACGTCGAAGAGAGATAGAGTAGCTGTAGGGCGACCTCCTAGGATGGTCTCGTCTAAGGGCTTCCCGTGGACCAGGTGCATACATTCTCAGATTTGGCCAGCCCCATCATGATGATATACCGTATTATGGAAATAAAAATCACAGGCAGCATGCCAAATTTTTCCTTGGTTCTGTCATTCTGCTTTATTACTTTTGATCTTTTTTTTTTCTTCTTCTTCTGTACTATGCTGGATATCTGCCCACCATACGCACTCTATGGCTCAGCTTTGCTGCTTTCCCAGCTCGACTTGAACAACGTAGACAGCTTCTCGGCCTCTGCGTCGTCCTTGAGGCGTTGTGATAGGAACCCCTTTAAATCCGCCCAGAAAAGGCTCGTCTCCAGCGCATCCGCGCCGGTGGGCGCCACCACCAGGGGCCTGCTGCTCTCCTCGGGCGGGATGGCAGCCGCGCCGCCCATCACCATGAGCGTGAACTCCACCGACGTGTCCGCGTCCCCGAGCAGCTCCTTGAGCACCTTGCTGTCCGGCACGGGCTTCTTGTTGTGGAGGATCTTGAGCTTCTCGACGGGGGCCCTCGTCTGGGCGTGGACCTGGCTCTTGAGGTCGAGGATGGACGTGTCGAGGGGCTGGGAGGTGAGCTTGATGTCGAGCGGGGGGTTGCGGGGCGACTTGAGGGAGACCTTGACGCTGCGCTCCTGGCCGGGGGCGAGGGTTGTGGGCTTGCTCATGGGCTTGGGCATCCGGGGGAGGATGTACTGGAATACATGATGTTAGAGTGACTGGCTCGACGATCTATAGCAATGGACAGGGATGTAACGTACGGGCTGGCGCCCTGGATACTTCCTCGCATCCTCGACATAGTCGGCCGGTAGCTTGATCGGTCGCGCATCGAGCGTCGTGAGGAAGGTGGAAGCAAATGATACTTCAGCCATCTTATCTAGAAATTGAAGCCCACGTTCGAGTTGCAATGTGGGGAAGGTGGATGGTTGAGCTGCCCAGGCAAGCCAGGAAACCAGGGAATGGGCTGGCGTTTGGATTCCGAGTAATTGAGCGATCGAGCGTGTTCCCCAATAAGTTAACTGCCGCCGTATGTCAAGGTTGAAACGTTTAAGCTAGGCTTGCCTAGTGTCCTGAAAAGCCATGTTGTCCTGGTCCTGCGCTCGATGGAGCTGCGAGTGATGATGTCCAGCATCGGCGGCTGGTGGGGCAGCGGCGGTACGTATCACGTGGGGCAGCTGCTCATCAATTGCATGACATTAAACATAGGCACCGAGCTCGCTGGCATTGGCATTGGACTATTAATAGTTTACATAGCAGTATACAGTATCAACTAGTTCTTCATTGCTTCTAATATTGCCATTGTGGTCAGCCAAGTAATTATAGGTCTATAAGTTCCAATTTCCCAATCAGATGCTGTCTCGGGTGTGCCATGTTTTTTGTCACCCGTCTGCCCCATCGCATCCCGATACGAAGATTCTCCGATCTTATCGGACCCTGCCCAAACCTTCTGAAGAAAAAAAAGTTTCAGTGGGGCCTCGTTGGCCTCGTACTTAGCCATCAAACAGAGGTTCCTGGTGAAGACGACGGAAAACATCAATTCTCCGGCCTACATTGTTTCCTCCTTTTCGCTTCTGCACGAACTGTCGATCAGGCAGCAGCGCGTCTACAAGATGGGTGTCGGAAGACGAATGAAGAAGCAGGGCCCTCCTCAGCCGCTGTCCGAGGAGCATTTCGCAAAGCTCAAGCGCAAGGCTGGCCTGCCCGTCGATGCGCCGACCGAAGCCCCAGAGAAGAAGAGAAGAAGGACGGCGAAGAAGCCTGAACCCAAGAGCAACGGGTCTGCGTCCAAGAAGTCCGGATCGACATCAAAAGGGTCAAAGCCCGCGAAGGGAGCCAAGGAGTTGCCTACGACCAACGGCAGGTCGTCAAAGTCAAAGGCACCCAAGAAGCCTCTGCTTGAGGAATCAGATGAGGAGGATGAGTTCGACATGGAAGACCTAGAGGCCGGCGGCTCCTCGGATGACGAGGTTCAGAAGATTGGCGACGATTTCCTGGGATCTGATTCCTCCGTCTTTGACTCCGACGACGAGGGCGGCCAAACCAAAGCCATGTGGTCCGAAGATGAAGATGAATCAGATGCCGAAGAGAAGCTCACAGCCGCCAACATTGTCGGTCTGTCGAGAAAATTGGACCAGCAGCTCGAGGAGGAAGCCGCCGCAAACGAGGAAGAAATGCTTCAAAGTGCCTTGCAGACCAACATCAGCGGCGATAAGCCCAAGGTGCTGGCAGATGAGGACGACGATCTTGAAGCCGAGAAGAACGAGTTCCTGGCTCCTGATCTGCAGTTATTACGGACAAGAATCACTGAAAACATTCGAGTCTTGGATGATTTCAGCAACCTCCGCCAGGAGGGCCGCTCGCGTGCCGAGTACACTGCGCAGTTGCTCAAGGACGTCTGCGCCTACTACGGCTACTCTGAATACCTTGCCGAGAAGCTCTACAACCTCTTCACCCCCCGTGAAGCCTTTGCCTTTTTCGAGGCCAACGAAACCGCACGTCCCGTTGTTATCCGTACAAACACTCTTCGCGCCAACCGACGAGAGCTTGCTCAGGCGCTCATCAACCGCGGTGTTACCCTCGAGCCTGTGGGCAAGTGGTCCAAGGTCGGCCTGCAAGTCTTCGAGAGCTCAGTACCCCTGGGTGCTACACCCGAGTACCTCGCGGGTCACTATATTCTCCAAGCCGCATCCTCTTTCCTGCCCTGCATGGCTCTCGACCCCCAGGAGAACGAGAGGGTTCTGGATATGGCCGCTGCCCCCGGTGGTAAAACAACCTACATGGCCGCAATGATGAAGAATACTGGAATCGTCATTGCCAACGATCCCAACAAGGCTCGTTCCAAGGGTCTCATTGGTAACATTCACCGTCTCGGTGCCACCAACGCCATTGTCTCGAACTACGACGCTCGAGAGTTCCCCAAGCCCATGGGTGGCTTCGACCGAGTCCTGCTCGATGCCCCTTGCTCCGGCACTGGCGTCATCGCCAAGGATCCCAGTGTGAAGACCAACAAGACAGAGCTTGATTTCATGCAGCTGCCGCACATCCAGAAGCAGCTGATCCTCGCCGCAATCGACTCCGTCGCCCACAACTCCAAGACCGGCGGCTACATCGTGTACTCCACCTGCTCCGTCACGATTGAGGAGAATGAGGCCGTCGTGCAGTACGCCCTCAAGCGCCGACCCAACGTCAAGCTCGTCGAGACCAACCTCGCCTTTGGAAAGGAGGGCTTCACCAGCTTCCGCGGCAAGTCCTTCGACCCCAGCATGAGCCTCACCCGCCGCTACTACCCCCACAGCTACAACGTGGACGGCTTCTTCGTCGCCAAGTTCCAGAAGATTGGCCCCACGCCGGCCAAGGCCAACGCGCCCCGCGAGAGGTCCTCGGGAGGCGACTCCTCCGAGGTCATTGACAGGACCCCCATCGCTCTTGACGATGACGAGGATGATAAGGCCAAGAACGACGACTTTGGCGGGTGGGATGAGGACGAGGACGAGCAGTACATTGAGAAGGGAAGGAGGAATGCCATGAGGAGACGCGGTCTGGATCCCCACAGCGCTGGTAAAAAGTCGAAAAAGTCGAGCAAGTAATTAGACAGCATGCAGATAGAGGTACTCAAAAATGTTAATTTACGCGAATCATTTCACACAAACATCACACTTCACTCATTCTCAATGCGACTGCTCTGCAAAAGATATTCTTTTCAATGTTTACACCGTGAGGTGACGAGTATTAAAAGAACTATAGAAAAGGTGTGAAGCCGTGAACAAAAGAGAATAGTGTGAATTGTAGGTGACAATTCGTCATGAGCACATCGTTCGTATCGTCATTACCCCCCCCGCATCGTGCAAAATAAGGCTAAAAGAAGAAGAAAACACACATAAGCCTGCTCCCTCCCCTTTGGTTTCTCGTCCGAGAGTGTCTAGCCGCCCAATGTCATCATCATTTCATAAAATACAAGATGGATATAAGAAAGATATAGGTGTCGAGCAGAGGTCCTCCTCAAGCTCCTCTTCAAATGAGTGTCGGTGATTTTGGTATTCTGACTGGTTCGAACCAGCCAGGTAAGAAGCAAAACGCTGTCGTTAAATGTCTTGTCTATTCGGTGTAGGATTCTTGTCCGGTTGAATGTTCCGTAGTCATTCCGATTCGTGTCGGTGTCTTGTTGTTCATCAATCATAAGAGTATCAATATTACAAAAGGTCGTAGAATAGTCGTTAATAGGAAGAGATCCAGGAAGCGGTTCAAAAAGTTGCCGTAGGGCCTCACATGGGCAGTTCGTCGAACTGAGAGACGAGCTCACGAATAGTCCATCGCCAGCTCTCGCGGTCTCGAGTTCCACGACCAGCCCACTTGCCACACTTCTTGCGCCATCTATCCTCCTCCTCACGTTGTCGTCTGATAAACTCAGGACCAACGTCAAACTCTTCGCCAACTAGCCAGTCATCGTTGACATCGCTGACACGGCCTTGGCCCTCTTCGTCCCCAGTCATTTCTTCAAGGTCAGGAATATCCTTGAATACGTCTTCTTCATCATCAAGCGCGTTGAAGTTCTCCAGCGGGTCGGATTTGTCCGACTTTGGACCCTCTTGCTGTGCTCCCAGCTTGAGCCAGCACATACTTGAGGGATCAAACACCATTCCGTTGACCACCTGCACGCCTTTGGTCGTGCTGATGTTGGTAATGAGTGCCGGGCGGGGTGTCGTGGTCTCCCTCTCGCGCAAGGGGGCCAATGGAGCTGCAATCGGTGTGACAATCCCAGCGTCAAACGCGCTCAGGGCATTCTCATTGCCCTCCCAGCGATATGTGTCCGCATTATAAAACATCCCATTCACCGCTACATACGTTGTTAGCATCGACTTCTTGCTGGAGCTGAGAGCAACCTCCAAAAACTCACTCTTCGATTCCTTGCCGGCATTCAAGTTTGAGATGAGATGCGGCTTTTGCTGGACCGGACGTTTCGACTTCTTGGATCGAACTGTAGAAGATTGGATGTTTGGCGTAGTCCGTATGGAAAGCGCCGGTGCCTGTGCTGGTGATGATTGCACAGCACGCTGAGCATTAACAGGTGCCAACGGCCCAGATATCGAGTTGCGGTTGGCTAGCGATGTCTCACGCGCAATACGACTTGCGGTAGTATCCCGAGCAAAGCGAGGTGTCGACAAAGACTTGGTACTCATGTGTGGACTAGGAGTGTTCATCCTGTCGGTTATACTAGGACCGGCCCGACGAAGTAAAGGCTTGTTGCTGCCATTCGTTCCAACTGGCTGACGCAAATATCTAGTCTCCGTCTCTTTGGAAGTTGGCAGGTCATCAAACGCATCCAGCTCATGGCCGTCTCCAAACTGCTTCTTCGTTTTGGGCTTGCTCAGGCGTTCCCAGGTGTCGGCAGCAACCCTAAGCCTCTGTTGAGGACTTGGGCTTCGCATAGTTGACCGTGAAAAGGCCCGAGAGTGAGGTCGAAGGTCGAGCGCATTGTCCGAATCGTGGCGACGGAGTTGGCGTACAGATTTGGCGTTGACATGCTGTGATTGGGACGATGAGGCTCCAGCAGGCAAAAATGGCTGCGACTTCTTTCTTGTTGGTTGAGCGGAGCCATCCATTGATGTTCGCGCCGTTGACTCAACAGGAGTTTTGGGTCGCACCCCAGTTTGAGGCCGATGGTCCAGCCTTGATGTTGAAGAGTCAAAACGATTAAACTTGGAAGCCAGGGCTCTGATGGCTGGGAGGGATCGCTTCTGCTTCAAAAGCTGGGCACTTGTCGTGGTAGGTTCCACCCGCATAGAGGGGGTTGACACTTTGCTCGTCAGCTCCCGTCTACTAGGTGTAGATGGGGGGAATCGTTGGTTAGGTGAGGGTGTCGTGGGAGTAGGGATGCTCGTCACAGATGATTGGGAGCTGTGGCCCAGACGAGATTGTGGTCGGCGAGTGCGTGGCGGGATGGGACCGCCGCTCTCGGATACGGGTTCTAGGGAGGTTGAGTGAGCCCGCTCATGGCTGAGGCGAGGAATTCGTGTGTTGACTGGTTTGTTTGTGAAGGTTAAGGATACTGCCGTTTTAGGGCGGGCAGGGCTAATAGGGCGAGTCTCCTTCACTTTGATATTTTTGTGGAGTGTGAGTTTTCCAGCATTGAAAGGGTCTCCATCGCCAAAGTCGAGTCCGTCTAAAAAGTCGGGTTTATCGGCCTCTGCTGTAGAGGTCCTCTTTGGGGGTGAGGGTCCCTCTTCGGGAATACGTTGGGGGGAACGGCTTTTCTTGCGTTGTTGAAGTCTCTCTTGGAAGTTGACTGGGCCGGCAGGGAGGACAAGTCCATCAAATGTCTCGTCCTCGCTTTCCATAGTAATTGAACTCGACACACTTGGACTGAGTGCAGATGCGGAGGAGCTCCTGTTAGATCGCCCATCGCGCCGTGTGCCTCCGAATCTTGTACCAAGGCTGCCTTCGCCCCAGTCAAGATCATCGGAATACGCCGATGGAGTCTTCGGTATATGTCTTCTAGTTGATAGCTGAAGCTTACCATGCGAAGGCAGCTCGAGATCCTTCTCAAAATCATCCTCAAGGAGACCCTCACTCTTTGAAGGTGTTGGAGGAGTGATGAGGGATACTGCTTTAGGTGCAGGTCTTTGCTTGGAAATCTTGATGGTTTCACATCCGTCTCCAAAGAAGTCATCATCTTCGTTATCCTTGAACTTGTCCAGGAGGTTTATCATGGCGGGCCTAGGTACAAGAGCTTGGCCAAGAGCCCGTGGGCTTATTTGACCCATCTTGACGGGACTTGAATGTACAGAGCCAGTGCTGACCTGGCGCAGTGTCTCAGGAAAGTCGCTGTGCCTCTGGAACTTGATCTTGAGCCCTTGGGTTGTGTCGGGGAGCTCTAGATCGTTTTCCCAGTCTTCTTGGATGATTTTACGGATCTTCTTGCCTCCAAGTCTCTTAATAGTGCCACCCATCAAGGCCGAAGAAGGAATATTCTTTGGTAGAGGGATACCAGCACTTTGGGCGGCAAAGATTGCATCCGAAGTTGACTTCTCATCATCTCCAGGGATGTGTACCTGCCTCTCATCCTCACCGGTCCATGACTCGAGATCTGATCGCAAAGACAAATGCGATGAGCCGGAGTCGCGGCGGCGGGAAGGCGGTCTGCTTGCGCCTGAGTTATTTCGGAGAGCGAAATCGTCCCCATCCATCATGAAGTCGCCGTCATCCCAGTTCTCAACAGGGTCCTCGGCTGGCTGCCGGACCTTTAATCGTAGCGTCTCCATAGTGTTGTAATGTGAATATACTGAATCTGTAGCGCAAATAGGGTCTAGTGAAGCGCAAAGCTTTTCTCAGACACGAGGAGTTGGCAGAGTGTCAATTAGATGAGACGATTATCATCGCGCGATGATTCGCCAAACACTCTCGCATTTCCCCGGGTCGAAACGGCGCGCAAGGAAGTCGGCTGAATGGTCTCTAGGGCAGAGATCGCATCCAAAATCAGGGTCGGTCGTCGTAGGAGTTTGTGTTTCGCGGGGCGGAGGATCAGGAAAACCTGGCCCGTAAGATACCCAGTTGGAAATGTCGGGCTCAGCCAGCAAACGCGATCGAGATCGAGAGCGTCAGCGGGTGAGAGTAAAACCAAAATGCTTAGAAAAAGATCACCTTCTGATAGGCGAAAGAATATGAATCGTCGATTGGATGATGAAGGAGGTGCAAAATTTTGCAAAAGAATTCAAGGTGTGCGAATGGAGGTGTTCGCAGGTGGTTCGGATGAGGGAGGTCGGTGGACGGTGGACGGTGGTTGGTGGGTAGGTGGGAAGGAAGAACCTGTAAGAATGGCTGGTGCCCAAGCCCAGGGTGGCTGGTAAAGTGGGTCCGAAACCTTTAGGATCACCCCAAACGCTCAACTTCTGCGGGCCGAATCCCACATTCCACGTGACCTGGACTTGTTGGCCCCGCCTGTTCCAGGGCCATCTGACGATTGGCCAGATCGCCTGACCAGCATTCACGAACTGACTCTGCACGCGTCGAGGTCGCGTCAGTTTGCCACACCATCAATCAACAATGAGTCCATGGAGGATTCATTTCCGGCGCATTGTGTCAATTTCTTCATCGTCGCAGGTCCATCATGCAGATAGTTTGGTATGGAACTGACTCGTGCCTCAGTATTACAAAGGAGCCACCCTCGTGCTGTCCTACTTGTTTAAGGGCAATTTTCTAGAATTTATGCAAGCTATTATAGAGCTGACAGGTACAGATGCGTACCTGCTGGCCAATCAAATGAGTCAAGTACAGTTGTCAGGTCCAGCCCTCAGGCACCGCAAATCTTCGGTGTGTGAGATAGTGGTTGGAATCAAATGGCATGGTTCCTACCGAGGTATGTAAGGGCTCGATAAATCGGTTCTTCCGACAATAATTATCACTGGCATCAAATACATTGTTGAAATAGGAATGGGCAAAAATACTAGATAGTTTCAAGTATTTACCGAAGATTGGAGAGCATTGCCGAGCCAAAGCTAGGGCGTCGTTAATCGCTACACCGATCTTGGAGCTATCCCATGGAGGGGACGTGTACCTGGGTTAGGTACCTCATGCACCCTGCCCGCTGACATCGGTGGCTGCCTCCGCAGCTGCAGCGTGCGCTCGCTGAGATCCAGAGTCAAAACCACTTCCCAGGCTAGGGCTGCAGCCTGGCGCAAATCCCCTCCAGTGGGCATGACTGCCTGGAGTGAGAATCAACATAAAAATAGCATCGCCCAGTTGGCAGGTTTGCGAAGTGGAATTAATTACCTGAAGGTCTTTTCCCTCCTCCTGCTTATTTTGCTTTGTTTGTTTTGTTTCGGTAGCACAACAAGTAAATATTGTCGCTCCCGGAACCCTGCAACCAAGAGAGCACTGACAACAATCACTCCAGCTCACTCAGCTCAGCTGCCAGTGGCGCCAACTCACCACCCTCTATCCGGCAGCCTCGTTGTGCGCCTCAGCTCGGCCACTCTCTCAGTCTCATATCATACATAGTCTTACGAATTACAAATCCACTCCCGATCTAGCCTCGGTCCATCTGATAATCTCTCATCATTCCTCGCTTCGCCTTGAGGATTCTCAGCGGGCCGTGAATGCGGAGCAAGATCAAGACATGGCACCAGCATCCCGGGTACTCAAATTCGACCGCACGGACGACGAATCCCGGTATGTTCTTCTCAACGTGACCTCGCGGGGTTCAAAACCCTTGGATCTCAGAATCGAGGCTACCGAGGGTGATGAGGAGTACGCTCAGAATTGTGAGTATTTATGGGACCAACGGAGGGTCGTGCGCCGTTGTTTTGATGATCGTTCATGCTCTTACCATGTGGACTCATTATAGTAAGGCACGATAAGGTCGTGTCACACATGGTCAAGAATTGCCCTGTGACAGAATCAGAGTGGCAGGCTATCCTAGAACGACTGTTCACCCAGGAGCCCCAGCCTGATATCCAGGTCACTGCCACGGTTGAGACAGGGACTTCCATCACAGTCACCATCCGCAAATCTGTGCAGGGAATCACGGTAAGCTCCACCGATTTTCAAATGATTTCCACCTAGTAATATGATGTTCGTCAAAGCAACGGCTCGGTGCCATCACGATCGGCGTAGCCCCAGGGTCAGAGTTCAATGTCCTTGACTGGTGTGCCACTGCTGTGGATGCAGCCGCTGAAAGCAAGGCTCTGACGGCCAGTACCGCAACCAAGATCCAAGATTTTGAGTCCACCATTGCAGACCTAAAACACCAGCTTGACGAGCTGATCAAAGCCAAGGATGAGGATGAGACGGCGCTACTCTTCAAGTTCAGGGATCTCTTAAATGAGAAGAAGGTCAAGATCCGGGAACAGCAAAAAGTCATTGAGAGTGCACCTATTACAAGAGTTGATGACCCTCCCGAAGAGGCAGAACCGGTAGAAGCAGAACCCCCCAAGAAAGGGCGTAAAGCTGCTACTTCGCGAGCGTCGAAGAGAAAGGCACCACCAACAAAAGTCGAAGAGGAGTCCGACCAGGAGGAGTTTGAGCCAATGGATGTGGACAGGGTCAAGTCTGAGCCAGAAGAGACGGAGCGTGAAGATGACTCCGAGGCCACGGCTTCAACAACAAGTGATGCTGAGGGGGACGATGTGCCTATCAAGGAGACCACGAGCAAAGGTAAAAGTAGTGCCCCAGCAACAAAGCCTCCAACTACAGCTTCGCAGCCTCCGGCTCCTCGAACCTTACCTTTTGGAAAACAGAGAGCAACGGCCCCGGCAAAAGCCCCTGCTCCTACAGAAAGTGAGACAGATTCGGACGATGAATTATAACCATCCTGAAACCCAGTTCATGCATCACGTCAAATAATGTTTATACCAAAAAAAGAATTCCGTTCGTTGTTCCACTGTTCCCTTGCAATTATTGCTACCCATCTGGGATGGGGTGAAGTATTTGTTTCCATTCCAATAGGCGATGAAAGGTGACTATTTGGTTCTTCATCGGAAATCATCGCTGGCAAACTTATCATGCCAGAACGCGCGGAAATTCTTCTGTTTACCCAACTTAGAGATCTCCTCAACTTCCTCCGTGGTCAGCTTGAACTTGAATACATTGGACCAGTACCCCTCCAGCCTTGCCCTGTTGGAGCTCGTAGTGAGTGCGACTATTCCCTGGTCTAGGACCCAGCGAAGGCCAATATCAGACTCAGACACTCCATACTTAGCAGCAAGCTTCGTCCACAAGTCATCCACAGGTCCGCCCTTGGCTCGAGTCAGGGGAGTCAGAGGCCCGTAACTCGCAACAGCAATGTCGTTCTTGCGATGGAAGTCGATAAGATTTCCGTGCTGCAGGTAGGGATGATACTCGATTTGGTTGATTGCAGGAACAATCTTGGCGGTCTTGAGGAGTTTCTCCAGGTCCTCCTGAAGGAAGTTGGATACACCAATCGACTTGGCTCGGCCAGACTCCTTGAGCTTCTCCACGTCCGCCCATCTCGCCTGGAGCTCCTCTTCAGTTTTGGCGTACCATGGGCCATGGAGAAGGTAGAGGTCAACGTATTCCACGCCGAGTTTCGTCAACGAAGTATTGAATGCATCTTGGACGGTCTGCGGCTTGGTAGCATGCATCTTGGTCGTGACGAAGAGCTGCTCTCTGGGGACTCCGGACTGTTTGATAGCCCTGCCCAGCTCTTCTTCATTTCCATAGGCTAGCAGAAGTTAGCCAGTGTTTGCTTATTTTTAGCCATATGACTTTTCCCTTGAATTGTTAATGTACGTAGGTATGGGCGTATTGCATACCTTCTGCGCCATCTAGATGTCGAAAGCCTACATCAATAGCGATTTTGGCTACCTCCAAGACCTTGTCATCAAAATCCGTGGTGCCTCTTTTAAAGTGAGCGGTGCCCACACCAAACCCGAGCTATATTCAATCATGTGTTAATCGAAACTATAATAATCGAGAGCAGGAACCAGATTTAATTCCCCATTCGTTTATCACGCAGTATATCAGCCAGATTGGAGTCACGTACCACCGGAACTACATTGCCGTCGTTGAGCCTTAGGGTAGGGATGGAAGCCCCTGCGGTTGCCGATTGAGAAGCCATTGAGGAGATGAGGAGGTTCTGATATGTCTTCTATGGCTTGGGCAATTGAAAATTAGGATACGAAACGAAAGATGCTAGGAAAATGAATATGAGGTGCGACAGGAATTATTAATACATGTCACAACTGTTCCTCTTGAATCCCCACTCTCGTCTTGATATGCTTTACTCTACTCCGTCCACAGGCACAAAGTGTGGAGGTTCCGAAGGCGTCATCGACCTATCGGTTCCGTGAGTCACCTTTGGTATGGCGAATCGACTAGATGCCTGGCTAATTGCTGCTTCTGGCCCTCGTCGACAGTCGCACTGAGCTGTGCTGCTTGCCGCTCGGGGGATATCTGGATTTATGTATGGCCTGGAGGCTGACACTTCACATGCTGCTGGGCACCGGAACCCTCCAGAGGCATTCCGCACTCTCCCCGATCGGCTGTTTCCCCTCATTCGGATATATCCGCTTGCCCAGCGCCCTGGATCTTGGTTGGGCCTGCACGGTCTCGGCGTTATCGGACGCCCACCGGGGTTCGGGGAGAGGAGGCGATTGAGCTGTGTCACCCATCCATCACTCCCATATTCCATTGTCTCATATGCCTTGATGTTGATCCCACGACGAGTTGCCAGCCCTCGTTATTACTAATTGAAGTGTAAATTACCTGCCCGCTCCTGGAGTGCCTTACCTAAGTAGGGCTATACTGGAAGGGTCATAAACCGTAGCTCCGATAGCTGCCGAGGTGATGTCAGTAGCTTGTTTTTACATACACCACATGCCACGGACGACTGGAACATAGTAGAAGACAATCGCTCAACTTATAAGAAAGAAAATCCCTGCCCTGCTCTTTCGGCGAGAGATTTCATCAAACACCATACCCGCGCATTTTATTGCGCCCCCATCGACAGTCTGCACCAGGGTAGATGCTTCGTTGCGCAGTCTCTAGGATACACCAGACAGCGCGCGCTCTGCATCCGGTGGCCACTAGGCTGAGTCAACCCGCAACTCCACCAATATCTAGAAGCATGTCTACTCGGGGTGTTTCGCTGGAGGAGCTGCCCAAGTCATGGCGTTTCACTGAGGCTCTTCCCCCGGATCCCCAGTTCCCGACTCCTGCTGATTCGCACAAGACGCCCAGAGATAAGATCGGACCCAGACAAGTTCGTGGCGCCCTGTTTTCGTGGGTGCGCCCCGAGGAGCAGAAGGACCCGGAGCTTCTTGCAATCAGCCCTGCTGCGCTGCGCGATTTAGGACTCAAAGCTGAAGAGGCAGGTTCGGAGGAATTCAAGCAGTTGGTGGCGGGGAACCGGCTCTATGGATGGGACTATGAGAAGCTGCAAGGAGGCTATCCTTGGTCTCAGTGCTATGGAGGCTTCCAGTTTGGGCAGTGGGCCGGTCAGTTGGGAGACGGGAGAGTTATTTCGTTGTTCGAGGCCACAAACCCTGCCACAAAACAAAGATTCGAGTTGCAGCTCAAGGGTGCTGGAATGACACCCTACTCTCGCTTTGCGGATGGCAAAGCTGTCTTGAGATCCAGCATTCGAGAGTTTGTTGTCTCAGAAGCTCTCAACGCACTCAAGATCCCGACTACCAGAGCGCTTTCTCTTACATTATTGCCACATTCAAAGGTTGCCCGGGAGAGGATCGAGCCTGGAGCGATTGTGCTACGTTATGCCCCTTCATGGTTACGGCTGGGAAGCTTCGATCTCCTCCGAGCCCGGGGTGATCGTGCCCTAATCCGAAAGTTATCGACTTACATCGCAGAGGATGTTTTCGGCGGCTGGGAAGCTTTGCCTGGCCGATTGGACAACCCAGACAACCCCACGGAATCACCACCACCGACGAGAGGAGTCCCAGCGTCTGAGAATCAAGGTCTTAATGATGGAACTGAGAATAGATTCGCCAGGCTTTACAGAGAGATTGTAAGACGGAATGCCGTGACGGTCGCAAACTGGCAAGCCTATGGCTTTATGAATGGAGTATTGGTATGTATAGCCTCAAGGATGATAAAAAGAGAAACCGAAGCTCATGCGTTGCCAGAACACCGACAATACTTCTGTGTACGGATTATCCATTGACTACGGTCCATTTGCATTTATGGACAATTTCGATCCTTCGTACACTCCTAACCATGACGACTACAATCTCCGGTACAGTTACAAGAACCAGCCCACCATTATCTGGTGGAACCTCGTCAGACTTGGTGAAGCTTTAGGCGAGCTCCTCGGGGCCGGATCTCTCGTCGACGACCCAACTTTCGAGGCGAAAGGCGTCAAGGAGGACCAGGAGAAGGAAATAGTTGCCCGCGCAGAAAAGCTCATCACACAAGCTGGCGAAGAGTTCAAATCTGTCTTCTTAGCCGAGTACAAGAGGCTCATGTCAGCCCGACTTGGACTTCGCCAACACAAGGAATCGGACTTTGACAATCTGTTCAGCGAGGCCCTCGATACTATGGAGGGTCTGGAATTGGACTTCACTCATTTCTTCCGCCGCTTGAGCAATATCAGACTTGATGAGATTGCGACCCCAGACGCCAGGAAGGCAAAGGCCTCGGTATTTTTCCACAGCGAAGGCCCACCCAAGCTTGTTAGCGAAAACGAGGCCCGGGAGAAGGTAGCCGCTTGGCTGGATTCATGGAGAAGCCGTATTATTGAGGATTGGGTAACGGACACTACTGATGCGGAAGCCCAAGATGCCAAGAGAATCGAAGCGATGAGGCAGGTTAATCCCAATTTTATTCCCCGTGGATGGATTCTCGACGAATTGATTCGACGGGTTGAGAGCGATGGAGAGAGAGATGTGCTCAATCGTATTATGCACATGGCATTGCACCCATTTGAGGATAAATGGGATGGAGAGTCATTCGACGGAACACAATGGAAGGGCGATCTGGAGGAGGAAAAGAGATGGACGGGTGATGTGCCCAGATTTGAGCGAGCGATGCAGTGTAGCTGTAGCTCCTAGGGAGCTTTCCAGCCAGGACAACTGAATGTAGTATAAGGTAGCCATCATTGAAAAGATTCCGCCACGATTCAGTTCATCACATCACATCACATTCACAGCGTTAGATATCCAGGAGATGTCACGACCGACTGTTACGAGCATCGCTCATAGAGCAATTAAATCTCTCCCATGCTTTAAAATAAATCGGCGCAAATTACTCTGGAGCACAAGATAGAGGAAGACTCGACTGAGACGACCGGTCAAGACCGGTGTTCAAGCTCACCTACAATAAAGTGTGCCCGTGTACAATATGGAGAGAAAGAGGAAAAGGGAAAAAGCTAGCGACAAATTCCGGAGTAAGTATTTGCATCGGTAAGGCCTGAGGCACCAACGCTTCCGAGCTCTGGCCAATCACAGGTCATGTAAATTAATCGAGCAGCCAAAAGTTACTAAGCACCACCAAATCCCATCACCCGAGAGCCAAACTGCTCGAAGATCCCTCGTTTGATACGTCAACGAACCCATCCCTTCACCCCGCGTCCAGCGTCGTCTTGCACCTACATCTCCGTCAAGACGACACGATGCTCCGACAGTCTCTGGCACGTTCGGCTTGGCGGACCGGCCGGCGGGCCGCCACCGTGTCCCGTACATTTGCGACCACATCCCAGCGCCCTGCCGAGGTGGAGTTAACAATTGGTGAGCATTCATTGTCCATTGAGCCATTGGATGATAGATATTGACTAATTGACTCGCAGATGGAAAGAAGGTATCAATCGAAGGTACGGAGTACTGCTTGCGTGGGCGCTTTAGGCCTCACTGACTGACGCGATTTAGCTGGTGCCGCCCTCATCCAGGCTTGCGAAAAAGCCGGTGCCACAGTTCCTCGGTATGTCGAGAAAGATATATTCCAATTCAAATCTCTAGCTAACAGGCATATCACAGATACTGCTACCATGAGTATGCCCTCCCTGCTTCCGCCGTACCCATCGAACCGAACTGACAAATCCGAAGGAAATTAGCAATTGCCGGTAACTGCCGCATGTGCTTGGTTGAGGTCGAACGTGCTCCCAAGCCTGTTGCTTCTTGTGCCTGGCCTGTGCAGCCTGGCATGGTCGTCAAGACCAACTCTCCTCTCACTCACAAAGCCCGTGAAGGTGTCATGGAGTTCCTCCTCGCCAACCACCCTCTCGACTGCCCCATCTGCGACCAGGGTGGTGAGTGCGATCTCCAGGAGCAGTCATTACGATACGGTGCCGACCGAGGACGATTCCACGAGACCGGCGGAAAGCGTGCTGTTGAAGACAAGAACATTGGCCCTCTGATCAAGACATCCATGAACCGATGCATCCACTGCACCCGGTGTATTCGATTTGCAAACGATATTGCTGGCGCCCCTGAGCTTGGTTCAACTGGCCGTGGCAATGACATCCAGATTGGCACCTACCTCGAGAAGAACCTTGACAGTGAGCTTTCCGGAAACGTCATTGACCTCTGCCCTGTTGGTGCCCTCACCTCCAAGCCCTACGCATTCCGCGCTCGCCCCTGGGAGCTGAAGCACACCGAATCTATCGATGTTCTGGACGGTCTTGGCTCAAACATCCGTGTGGACTCTCGTGGCCTTGAGGTCATGCGTGTTCTTCCCCGCCTCAATGACGATGTTAACGAGGAATGGATTAACGACAAGACCCGGTTTGCTTGTGATGGTCTCAAGACACAACGACTTACCATGCCTCTGGTTCGACGTGATGGCAAGTTTGAGCCTGCTGACTGGGAGGAGGCCCTGACTATAGTCTCTCGGGTCTTCCAAGAAAAGAAGCCACAGGGCAACGAGTTCAAAGTCATCGCCGGTGCCCTGACCGAGGTCGAGTCTCTGGTTGTGGCCAAGGACTTGGCCAACAAGCTTGGATCTGAGAATCTTGCTCTTGATACCCCCACTGGCAGCCAGCCCCTCGCTCACGGTGTCGACATTCGCTCAAACTACCTGTTCAACTCCAAAATCGCCGGTATTGAAGAGGCTGATGCCATCCTCCTGGTTGGTACCAACCCTCGTCATGAGGCCGCTGTTCTTAACGCTCGTATCCGCAAGCAATGGCTCCGATCTGATCTCGAGATTGGTGTTGTCGGCGAGTCGTGGGAGTCCACCTTCGACTTTGAGCATCTCGGTACCGACCACGCCGCTCTGAAGAAGGCTCTTGCTGGACCCTTCGGCAAGAAGCTCCAGGCTGCTAAGCGACCCATGATCGTTCTTGGATCTGGTGTGACCGACCACGTTGACGCCAAGGCCTTTTACGAGACCGTTGGTACCTTCGCGGACAAGCACGCTGCCAACTTCAGGACTGAGGAGTGGGACGGTTTCAACATCCTCCAGCGCGAGGCTTCTCGTGCCGGTGCTTTCGAGGTCGGTTTCGTGACTCCTTCTGCTGCCGTTGCTGAGACCACCCCTAAGTTTGTCTGGCTCCTCGGTGCCGATGAGATCAACGAGGCCGACATTCCCAAGGATGCTTTCGTTGTTTACCAGGGTCACCACGGTGACCGCGGTGCTCAAATCGCCGACATCGTCCTCCCTGGTGCTGCCTACACTGAGAAGGCTGGTACCTACATTAACACGGAAGGCCGCGTCCAGATGACCCGTGCTGCTACTTCCCTACCCGGTGCTGCCCGCACTGACTGGAAGATCCTCCGAGCCGCCGGTGAATTCCTCGGCGTCAAGCTACCTTACGACGATGTGGCTGCTGTCCGTGACCGCATGGCGGAGATCAGCCCGGCTCTGGCTGCCTACGATATCGTTGAGCCCGTCGCCCTGAGGAACTTGAGCAAGGTCCAACTCGTTGACCAGAACAAGGGAGCCAAGGCTACGGGAGAGCCCCTCAAGAAGACCATTGAGTCATTCTTTTTCACAGACGTCATTTCCAGAAGGTCAGTTAATAACTCCACTTCCTCTATTTCTTCCAACGATTAATTACTAACTATGAGAATAGCTCGCCGACGATGGCACGGTGTGCGGCAGCAAAGGAGACCGGAGACCCCAGGACGAACCTGATGGCTCCTGGTATCGAGGAGGATAGGCCTCAAGGCCAGGTTGAGTATGGAGCATGAGGTTGAGGCACAAAAACTGTTATAAGAAGAATATTACTTTCCTTGTCGATTCTGGGCTGTTCGTCTCGCTTGTACATATAGGATGTCGGGCTAGAGGTATAGGTGCATTAAAGAAATTTTCCATAATATGTCTACGAGCCGATCAGGCGTGCCATTCCAAATTCCAAATTCTCTTTGCGTGAAAAAGGTCATTACTAGTTGCGCCACCCCCCCCTTCAAAAATCTAAATCCATCCGATCCGTGTCCTGCCGCCGTGTCCCCCTGCCCATCTCGTCCTTGATCTGTTGCTTGACCTCCTCCACCTTGGCCTTGTACGATTCAATATCGCATAGCCCCTGGCTGATGACGGACTGGATCTGCGCCACGGCCGTCTCCCTCGCGTTCCTCTTGGGCAGCACGTTCATGTTGGGCTGCTCGAAGATGTCGTTCTGCATGAGCACCCGGTCCCGGGACCTGGCGCGGTCCTCGCCGGCGTCCCGCCTCATGTTGGCGATCATGTCGTCGACCTCCTGCTGGGACACGAGGGGCGCCAGGTGCAGCGTGTCCTCCCCCTCGGCGGCGTCCTGCGCCCCCGCCTCCTGGATGATGCGGAGGCACTCGCGCCGGAAGAGGCTGAGGAGGTTGGCGCGGACCTCGTCGGCGTGGGCCTCGACCTCCCGGAGCCTGGCCTTGAGCAGGTCGGTGGGGTCGGTGGGTGGTGCGAATGGGGCGAGGAGGTCCTCGTCTATCCGGGTGAAGATGGCTGGTGCGATGCTGTGGAGGATGGGGATCGTTGAGACTTGTTGTTGCTGGGCCTGGGGCTGTGGCTGTTGAGTTTGTGGTTGTGGTGGTGCCTTGCCTTGGTGAGCCATGTTGGTAGGTGGTATCTTGGCTATGTTTTTTTTTTAATACCTTGGATGTCCCTGTCTTTTGCACTTAGGGAACTGTGAAGTGAAGGAAAGTTCAATTGGCGTATCTTGTTTAGTGGGGATATCACTGGTATGTCTAGAAGTTGATTGTTGCGAAGGATGATGTTGCTTTTTTGCCTTCAGTTGAGGTTGTACTGTTGTTACCTACCTTGTTAGAACGGTACGGCTGGTGGTCGTTCTACGGCACCACTTCACCTCATGTACCGATGCATAGGGTTCCCAGTTTCATTCTGGCAAATAACTCATGCCATGATTTTTTTTATCACAATGAGTACAGTGAGCATCTATATTAATTTAGATTCATTGAGTTCGCTATGTAATGTTTATATACGTTGATGTAACATGCCTATTGACATTGCCCCCTCTTAAGATGCAATAAAAATGCTGGTTGGGCTTGATACATAGTGATATTATCGGCCACCCTCGGACGTATGGCATAAACCCTTTCCAAAAAGTGGCAGACAAAATCGAATACAGGTTGAGTAATGATTAATGAGTGATAAAAACCGTGTCGTTAATTCTGACACCCGTCTCGAGCGCCAGATTGTTGATCATAAATATATGGCGTCATTATTGCTAGATGACAGGATCATCTACGGTTGAAACGGGCGGATGGCTGGTACTGGAATCCGGAAGTGTTGGCCATCTCCGATGTTGTCGGACTGCTCTGAATCTTCCAGAAAGCTCTCGTGCGGGTTCCAATGTGAGAAACACACAATGAACTCTTGCCCTGGCTGTCGAGAGGTGGCAAATTGTTCAAAATCACATCAAATCTGCAGGCAAGGTTTTGTTCCAGTACCAAGGGCTTCATCGTCACCTCGAAGGGAGGATGTTTCGCACATACTCCCGGATGAGTGTTAATGCTGCTCTGACCAAATCCTCAAGTCGTCTGTCCTTGCGTTTCCGCATCCATAGTAAAACCAACCCAAGGACGAAGCAATCGATGACAAGGTGCTTCAATACTGCCCAGGACAGCCATTCTATCCACGCCGGAAAGCTGCGTTGTTTCTTGGACCTCCATTCCCTTCCTGCGGTAATCTGCTCTCGTAATGCAGCAACCTCTGCGGACAGATTCGTAATCGCTCGCTCGACAGTTCGCTGCCACCGGTTGCTACTTCTGGCAATGGCGTGTCCTGCATCCTCATCGTCCTCGTCGTCCATCTCCATGAGCTTTTGTGATCGCCTCTCGGCCTCATCCAGTTCGCTCATGGGGTTCAAGACCCTCATGGGCGCGTCACCATCGTTTAGCGGTTCCTCGAATCGTCGCGACGTGCTGCTGCCTTTGGGGGACCCATCAGATGCAGTGGGAGAGTTGTGTTTGATCTGGTTCCAGACGAATTCCAGCTCCGTTACGAGTTCCCTGGCGTCCCTGTACACCCAATGCCTAGTTAGCCATCGACCAATCCGAGCTCAGGGGGGCAAGGGGAAGTGTCGTACGGTGTAGTTGCGTAGCGATGCATAGTGTCAATCAGCGCCTCCACATATCTGCGTTTCGACTCTGTCCGGCTTAAGCCTCTTTGTGAATTCCACGCATCCCATTTATCTTTCTCTTTTTGCAAATCTTCCATCGAGGCGCCGGGCATTGACCAGGGTCGCTCCATCACACCATCAACATCGCCCTCCATAGCTTGTTTGTAGAGGCCATAGAGGCGAAGGCGGTCGGCAGGCGGTGGACGTGACGCGCCTGTTTTGGGAATCTTTTTGACGGTGTTTAACGCATGGACGAAGACCCGATCTAAGCAATTGTTAGCAAACTGATAAGGAAGGACACTCCTTATTCTAGGATGCACTTACCTACGGAGTCCGCCATCGTGATTGTGAGCTGGATCTGAAGATAACCGAGGGGAGGAATATGATGCTATTGTGCCAAGGCTGGCTCAGAGGAAGGGTGCTTGGGTTGGAGAGACGACAGGGACCGAGTTCGGGCAACGCCCCGCGGGTCAATGATGGAGATAACGACAGGCTAGTATATGCTCGGCAAGCAATCCAGAGCAGGCAGCTTGGCTGGTTGGAATACCGGCATTTGCTGTCGAGGCTCCTTGAGATCGATTGGATCGAGACAGTTCCGACTCTAGGTCTGTAGAAAATCAGGATAATTATGCTGAGAAAAACATGGGCAATCAGATGGGATGGGATGGGTGGTAAACTGCAACCAGGCAGGCGATGTGCCTCGGCGCAAATAAGAGATGCGACACAACTCGGATAAAGGGCCAGGAGCAAGGCACCCGCACACACATCGAACTACAGGCGGTGGGGGCCCACACTCCCGCCCTGTCGGACCCCACCAAGTGGGCGTCAGAATAACAGGGACTGCAAATGTGTGTTAATCCCAACTTTCCAATACAGGCCACGATCTTGATAGACAACAGTTAATAATAATAGTACTTGATTATTGAGCACTGATTAGGCAATATTATCTGCTTACTATTACACAATAGGAAACATCATTTTGCGACTGACTGCCACAATAATTCTGCAGAAGTGACTTTGCTGTCCCTGTTTTTCTGACAGCCACTTGCCCACGTCATCTGCGGGCAGCTTCTGTAACGATCGTCCTGTAGCGACGCTTCAGCAGGCCGGTACCTTTTCTCGGGCGCCACCACTTCCAGCCGTTTCCTTCCTGGATTCCGATGGTATGCTGGAAACTGGTACCTGGAAACTGGTACCTCTGGATCCATCTTCCCACACCCATCCACTATCTATCAATTCTGTCTTGCTCTCGGTGTCAGTCGCCTCTTCATGGCCAAGCACAGAGGCTAAAATGAGGTTCATGCATCAAATTTCGCACACTACGGCTGCCATTATGCAGGTCAGCGCCTCATGCAGTCTTTTATTTAACTATATCCTGCATGTCCTCCCACTCCTGACCTTCTTTCTCGGTGACACGTGAAGGGATTCGCCCCTTCTGAGTAGGTAGACACCTGCTACTAATTTGGTGAATGTCTGACCTATGTTTGGCCTGACGCCTTGTAGCAAATAGCTACCATCTTCCAGCGTGAATTGCTAAAACCGTACTGACCAACCACCCAAATGAGCCAGGCAATATCTTTCACAAACTGTGGGCAGGTATCCCAAGTCGTTTACTAAATTTATCCCACACACGCTCTCCCCTGTATAAGGAGTATGGTTGAAATCTGGGGTGCATTGCCGAGGCCCACCTCACTCCTTCTCTAGCCGTCTATGACAAAGTGCCCAAATGATAGATCACAGACATGGGAGAGGGGCTTCATCGGATTGAAGCAGAAACTAACAGTGTAGCAGGCCAATAAAGAAAATAGGGCCAAATTAGTCGAAGATGAAAAGTATTACTTATACAAATAAGATATAGGTCTGATATCCTTATCACGAAGGAGGGTCTGGTTGCGCCTGCGCTTGAGCCTCCATAAATGCCTTCCTCTTCTGCTCGTACACCTTCATGAGTTTTTTGTTCTCCAGTGCCACTATGGCGGCTTTGTTGCCAGCTTCCTTCTTTCCTGTGGCGGTCCCTATTCCCAGCAGCTTGTGCTGTTCCCCCCAGCCAGTTAGATAAACGCCAATAGCAAATATCGGAATGTTCAACTGCTTATGTTTCTTATGGGTTGGCATGTCTTCATAGCGGATCTCTACACCCTTAGCGCCTAGCAGCTGGGCCAACTTTTGTTTTGGTTCCGTAGTTATCGGTGGTGCTGTGACTTCTGATTTGGCTATTTGGTCCTTAATCGTCCTCGAGAACAGTCCTCTCAGCCAGCTGGACGCTTGCATCACACCATCCTGAGGATTTGTGATAATGATCGCAGCAACATAAGCCTCAAACATATCGGCCTGAACTTTCACCAAGTCTTTGTCCGCAGATCTACCTTTGCCAGGCTGCAGGTTGGACTGGACGGAGTGTGGTATTTGAGCTCGTTGCATTAGGTTGTAGCTTCTGAAGTATTCGGCAAGAGTCATATTGCGGATCAGCTGCTCTCGTATTTGAGAGCACTTTCCCACCGACAAATTTGGAAAGCTTTGATAGATGAGGTTTGAGGCGATGGCTTCGAGGTAGGCATCGCCAAGCCACTCTAATCGCTCATAACTTAACTCGCCCCTGGAGATATTTACCATTCCAGGGTGTCGGAATGACTGACTCTCAATTCGGTAATCATTAATTCTGGGGAGTGGTGGCAGCTGGGACGGTATCTCAGAGGCGTGCCAGGCTGCTAGAAGTGGAGGGGGACAGGCCACCACGCTTCCTGCCTCTGCTTGAGACTTTTTGACCGAGCTTTCAGCATCAGAAACAGTCTAGGATGAGGAAGTTTAATAATACGCAATATCATCTGGTTGGATATTGCACATACCTTTACTTCGCTATGGTGAGCATCTTCTGAAGGGTCCAGCTGTTGAAAAACAGGGCTTAACTTTCTGCTAAGCTCAGCAAGTTGGTCTCTCACTCGAATGAAAGAGGGATTTGCTTTAATTTGACCAGTTTTCTGAGAAATGTCGTCTTTCCACTCCGCTAAGGACTGTAGGCAATGTGTAAGCTCCTCGGAATTTTCAATTAGCTGGAGGAGCGCTCCAGTGTCATCGACAGAGGTTCGAAGTCGTTTGCTTGATTGGATGCGAGACTCTGGCAAATTTCGTTTGGTCATATTGACCATGTGTTACAGAATGGAAATTCAAGATATGAAAAATAATAAGCAAAACAAGATTAGGAGATTCGGCCGTGAATTATTATCATGTTTCTTCACTGCTTGATGGAAAAACCAAGTCCAAGTTGGCAACGATAAGCAGAGATACGCCACATGCGGCTTGGCCACCAACTCCCCACTTTTCGCGCTTTCCCGCCAACCAGGCGCCGGACCAACGCCGTGATCTCAATTTTGAGCTTCAAGCTCCATTGTCCAGCATATATTCAAAATATATGTGCTGTCCAAGATCTCACCATGAGCGTCCCGCGGGCCAGACTATTAGATTTGATGAAGGCATGGCTTCTATTTCCCCTACAGAATTGTCCTCCAGCTAACCAATTGCAGGCTCAATGCCAGGTCTTCGCAACGAACTTCAACCCTAATGGCGTTCGCATGGGCAACAAGGTCCTGCGCCAGCGACTCCGAGGACCTGCACTTGCCGCATACTACCCGAGGAGAGTGGCTACAATCAAGGATGTGAGGGAAGAGTTTGGCCCTGGCTTGGATACATGGGAGGACGCCGAGGAGGATCGATTTGAGTACATTGATGAGTATGACAATTCCAGTCCTGAGGCGACTTGGCTGCGGGCTGACACTGAGACCCCAGATTGAAGGAGCGTGGAAAGGGTGCCCCCAAAAAGAAGTCGGCTCCTCCTACGAGTACGAACCATGACCCCATTCACCGATTCTTGTTGGATACACAGGCTAACAATACATAGCGAAACCGGGCGCTGGAGGCAAGAGGCGATAAGCCAGGATTTCCTGTCACGAATTGGGAAAAAATTAGAGGTCATCATGCAACATGCGATGATACCCGATATGTACGATATGGGAATGTATTTCTGGGCGTTGGGAAGACTCGATCGCCAGGAGGCACACATTGCATGCGATTATATATGCACGTTATGGCATTGCTGTATCAATATTTGTTATACCAACCACCACTACCTAGGGCCCCAAAAAGCAGTGATTCATGGAGAGTTGATGGCCTTGCATCCAGTGACTAACCGCGTTCAAGTCGAACGAGAGCTGGATCCTTAACTCCCTTTGTTCATATCTGTAACAAAGACTAGTACCGGGAACAGGTACCATTAGTGGCTCGCTTGAGGCAGAAAAGATCAATGAGATACGTTGAACGATGTAGCTGGGGCGTTACTGGGCTAGGTGCCTGAGGTGAGTGGTGTTGGCCTGAGCGGTGACCTTGCGGTGACCTCGAGGTGAGTGGCATGCTTCCATACCTGCCGCGTGAAAGACTTAGAGAGTATGGCAAGAAGGTGCAATTTTGGAGATTGACCTAAAGATAAAAATCGAGTCCATGATGCAGTGAGCACGGGATGAGGATACCAAGGCCCATTGTGCTGCTGGTCATGCCTATTGGCACCGCTGGCTTCGCCTACAGCAATAAACCTTCCTGGGTTATTGTGCGCACGCAGGCGTATTCCACACCGTTTTCTCAGGTGCCTTTCTCTAAAACCTCCGCCTGACCTTCCCTCCAAAACTTTCCTTCAACTTCCAAACTCACCAAGCCTGTTTCTTCCCTCCCACAGCACCGCCACTCTCTCTTTCTCCCCTCTACCTTGCACAACGATCCTCATTCAAGCCTTTCCTTTCATCTTGCCTTTTCCAGCTTCTGCTGTAGTAACCTGTCGATATTCTCCTAATTCCAGGATCTTGCTTTCCCTTTCTTGTCAACTCACTCTCTTCATCTGGTCCTGCTTGCTCTGTTCCAGCTCTGGCCCAAGACTTCGAGTTTGTATTTTCTTCCGAGCCATTTTCCTCTTCTATTTCACACCCGCTTTCTGGCCCAATTCTAATCAACCACTTTCGTTTGATCTAATAGACTGTTGTGTACGATCTCGAACATCTAATCACCTTCCTCGCCATCTCGTCCTGGTACAGTTGGCGCTTCGTCACTTCGTTTTCTCCTCGACCGGATGTCGACCCTGAATTCTTCGTTAGGTTCAGCCTCCATGTCGCTGAGATCTTTCTCCGGCTCATCGCAGCGCCACGAGCAAGATCCAACAAATGCTGGAGATGCTCCCCAAATGTCAACTTCGAATGTGGTAAGCCCCTTTGACCTTCGATTCTTCTAGCATCCCTTCACTAGATCGCCCTGCTCTCTAAATATCTGCTGCATTAAAACAGTTAACACTGTCTCTCTGAATTTTCAAAACGTTGACACCCATTTCTAGAAGAGTAGTGATCCAGCTCCCGATGTCGCAAAGAAGGGCATATCGCCACTGACCACAGGAAAGCTCGTCAACAAAAACCCTATCAAGGCAAGTGACACAAAGCCCCGTCCATTTGCATATATATTCTAATCTTCTCTAGATGAAACACTCGCCCTCAGTCTCAGACGAATCATACCCCATGGACAAGCTTATCGCTAAGTTGTCTGAACAGCAAGCGGTTTTGAACAAGCAAAATGAAGCCCTTCGATCTGGGGAGGATGATCCGTACAACTCGAGGGTGCAGGGCCATACCTCGTCGAGCACGCCCCTCCCCATCACACCAGCAACGGATGCCTTTTCGTCCACTGCACCTACCACTAGACCTGCAAGTGCTACATTCGAGGATAACCGTCAAGACACTGATGAAATCCTTCGTCTGAAGTTGCAACTCGCTCAAGCACAGACTAAAATCTCCCGGCTCGACCAGGAGTTAGTTCAAACCCGGACGGGCAAGCCAGGCACCTCCCCTACGGGCGAGTTTCCTTCGCGGAGCTACATACCAACTGTCCGAGAGAGCATTTGGGCATCGCCTGATGACACGCAGTCAGATACCAGTGAATGCCTTCCAGTTGGTCCGTTCAGCCGACAGAGAGCTATTTGGAATAATCCAAGGGCTCCTCCTGCCGTTGCCAATGCAGCTCAACCATCGGCTATTGAGCCTTCCCCAGGAAACTGGTTCGGGGGTCGAGGGTTTCAAACCAGTTTTGCAGATTCTGCTGGCCCATATTCCCAGACAGAGAGCTGCAATGGTGATCGCCTCACACCGGATTCAGATGTTCATGGTCGCCCACCAGCAGGCCGCCGAGGAAATCGATATGAAGGCAGGATCAACTCACCTCATCATTTCAATAGCTCCTACGGTGGTGCTTTTAATGGGCTAGCAAACCAGCAGGATGCCATGATGGGGGGCCACATCCAAAACACCATTATTCCGGGGCCTCACCTTGGGCCTGGCCAAGTGATGAGCCCAGTTGGAATTCCACCTTATGCTCAACAGCCCCAGCAGCCCGTGGGTACTCCCCTCTCCCCCTTTGCTTCCGAGTTTACCTCTAAAGGAGCATGGAAGGCAGAGGTGAGAGAAACTGGCAGTGAAATTTTTGGTTACAGAGCTGATGCCCTTCAGGAGATGCCCTCTGAAGGCCCAACATACCTGCCTCCTACTGAGCCCCTCAACTACCGACGTTTGCTTGATCGGAATGTGAACTGTAACTGGAAATATATCGTTGACAAGATCGTGTGCAACAACGACCAACAGGCTTCCATCTTTTTGCAGCAAAAGCTCAAGGTCGGAACTCCTGAGCAGAAGTATGAGATCGTGGAGGCGATTGTGGCTCAAGCATACCCTTTGATGGTTAATCGATTCGGAAACTTCCTTGTGCAGCGTTGTTTCGAGCACGGGACCCCCGAGCAGGTAATCAAGATTGCTGAAGCGATCCGCGGAAACACGCTGAATCTGTCGATGGACCCTTTTGGATGTCATGTGGTTCAAAAAGCGTTTGATTCTGTCCCAGAGGACTACAAAGCAATAATGGTTCATGAGCTGCTCCGACGCATCCCCGAAACAGTGATTCATCGATACGCGTGCCACGTTTGGCAGAAGCTTTTCGAGCTTCGATGGACCGAGTCTCCTCCTCAAATCATGAAGTATGTCAACGAGGCCCTTCGGGGAATGTGGCACGAGGTTGCTCTAGGCGAGACTGGAAGTTTAGTGGTTCAAAATATCTTCGAGAATTGCCTTGAAGAGGATAAGGTACTACTGCAAGACGCCATCTATCCTCTATTGAAGCATGCACTAACATTCGTGTGATATAGCGGCCATGCATCGAAGAGGTCCTCGCGAACATCGATATTGTTGCGCATGGGCAATTCGGCAATTGGTGCATTCAGCATATTTGCGAGCATGGAGGACCACCTGATCGAAGCCGTGCCATTGACCACGTCATTCGGTATGCTGCCGAGTACAGTACAGACCAATTTGCCTCCAAGGTTGTCGAGAAATGCCTGAAGATTGGAGGTACTGAGTTCCTTGGACGCTACCTTGACCGAGTTTGTGAAGGCCGTCGTGATAGGACTAGGATCCCACTGATTGATATCGCCAGCGATCAGTATGGCAACTACCTGATTCAATGGATTCTCAACAACGCAACACCTCAGCATCGGGAAATGGTAGCAGCTCATATTCGAAAACACATGGTCTCTCTGAGAGGGTCCAAGTTCGGCTCTCGTGTTGGGATGCTTTGCACCAATCACGCTGTCACCACCCGACCTGGTCCTGGCGTTGGGCCGGGCATCAATGGTCGAATGGGACCGGGACCTCGCTTTGGTAATGGAACTTATCGATGATCTAGAGCCAACAGTCGTTTTTGGGGAAACACCATTTCTCTCTCTTTAATCAGCAGAACTTCTTGGTATTCTTACGGACATGTTTTTCTGGCTCGAATGCCATGTCCGACGCGTTTAACTCACTATTTCATATTGCCTTCCGCTTTTCCGTCGAAGTACAAAGCCGGAGAGGATTTGTTGGCCTTTTCTTATTAACATCTTCTCATGAAGTAATTTACAAATCACTCGTCATCCTACGCTCAACAGGCTACTGCCTGATCAGGGCGCATTGGACACATCATGGTTATGGATTTTGCAATATGAGAGGACATTGCAGGCATTATTAATAGTCCTGGTGGAAAGGGAGGCATTCAAGCGCCCTGGCCCCAGGAGGGTTCGAAAATCAATGGACAAGATCGGAGAGGAGAGGACTAGGGAAAAGAAGAAAAGCATAAAAAAAAGAAGAAGAAAGCAAGTTTGGGGGCTAGTACAGTTCCTATGACCCAAATAGCTGGAATGACTCTGGCTGGGGTTGTCAGAGACGAGAATCCCAAGGTAATATTGAGCGAGTCTCGTGGAGGATCGCCTATTGTTGTTTTAAACTTAGGGCTGCAACTTGAGCACAAAAAAGCAAGCAAGTATTGAGAGTTAGAGGAAGCCTCGATTGTAGTTATCTGCGAGGCTATTAATACATATTTTTGGACTTTACCTTGTATCTGCGGGTATGACATGCACTACCTTCTCCATCAGTCATCCATACTTCAAGCTATCATGATGGCTCTATGCACGCCACAAGGCTGTGCCTACCCTCAGCTTCCATCACAGGTTTTAATGTCCTACCATATACGGCGCTCTGCGGAATGATCTTGATTTGTATGCGAAAAGAAAAGAAAAAAGAGCGAAAATTCGAATTACGGTCATGAAGTAGTGCTCTGTTGTTGATTCAAAGATTCGGCTTCAGCCTCAACAGGAGGGAACTCAACATCAAGAGCCTTGGGAATAACAGGGTTATCCGTCAATGAAGAGTTGTTGTCTCTCTCCCAGGGCTTCCGGGGCACCGTTCTTGAGCCAACTGGCTTAATTGACTAGATAGGTAGCTGGTGTGAGAGACTCACGTCTTGGCTTGCATGCTGCATGTGGATAGGATAATCGGCAAAGAGGCACTTACCGGATCTCGCACGACTGTGTTGGGTATCTGCCTGATGCCCGGGACGGGCTTTCCCTCCTGGAGGAGCTTGAGCATCTCGGCGAAGGCCATGGGATAAGAGGGCTGGTCTTCCTGGGACTGGCTCGCGGCGGCCTTCTTATCGATGAAGAGGTCGTCCTTGGGCGCGGCCTGCTGCCAGGGGAGGGAGGCGCTCTCTGCGACAGCATCCTGAGACCTGCTGTTTCTAGCGAGGTACGAGTCAGGCAGGATGTCAGGAGGCTGGTGGTCCGGGTGCTGTGAGAGCCAGGCCTGGTAGGCTGTGAAGTCGATGGTGACGCCTAGTCTCTGGGCGTAGTAGAATATGCGGGCGTGGGTTGCCATGTCCCGTGGCGATGAGCCTTGTGCGGGCTGGCCGTTGGGGTCGCCGAGCAGGGCGAAGAGCCCGGACTGGGGATCACATGGAAGGTGGTTAGCGGGATGTGGGAATCCTCACAAGCTGTGGCGGAAAGATGTGTGTCTTTTTATTGTACCATGAATGTCTTGTCTTTGGCCCATGGGTAGGAATCAAAGGCGTGGAAGATGGCATTCTGCTCTGTGAGGGAGCGGATCCGCTCAACGGCTTGAGGCGGGAGAGACATGATGTAAGGTAGGTACTCAAAGGTGAGAATGTCCTCCTGGCCGTGTAGATCGAGATGAACGGAGATATCGATATTAAGCAAGTAATATGTATGAGCTGGTGGTGTATGTAGGTGCTATTAAGGTATGGATGTGCTCTGCGGGGCTGTTGTAGTACACCGAGGCTTTGGTTCAGGTACTGTCTCTTATTCCATTTGGAAGCCAATGAATGGGGCGTGGAGCTTGAGTCCAGTTACAGCTGCTATGGCCTTGTGGAACGCTCAAAAGCCACCAGAATTCAATAGCACAAGTTCTGCAGGGGGGAGAAGGCTTCGCGCTGTCTTATGTGACCTCGGCCCTCTGCGTGCGAAGCCGACCTGGCACTTTGCATCGGTCAATGCTCGTCACAAGCCAGCAATCGGAGAGTGCTAAGTTAATGCTTGCATGCCGAAGAGCGACTCACAAGCCACAAATCCACGCCACTGGAGATTGTGGTGGGGCTATCTGCTTGGCTGAGGTTCAACTGCTAGAATAGAATGATAAAGTTCCATGGAATCACGTTGTTTCCTTTGTTTACACAAAAATCAAGCGATACCCAGGTTTGCACATTCGAAACTGTAAGAATAACGCCCTCTGGAGGGTTTCACTAGAGTAAGAAATCAGCTTGGAACAAATACTACATATCCGTACCAAAAGTCCAGGTACTTGTCCCAAAAGGGTGGCAGCCAGCTCCTACATACAACTTCCTTCAAGCTTCCCTGTCCCCATTTCCTTCTTCGCTCATTTCGACGCCACGGCCAACTCCCGATCCGACTACCTTATAAATTGTTCAACCATACAGAGGAGTTGCCGCCGTCACCGTCGTTTCAATGCAACGTGCGGCCATCATAGCGTCTCGCGTGACTCTTAGATCCGCCCTGCGAACTCGACTGCCTCTGGTCTCGCCCAAGCAGCTAGCAACAGCGCGAACGCTCTCGGCGGGATCCCGCCGCCTCTTGAGCAACTCGGCACCGAGTTCATTCAAAGCTGCGCCCAATGCACCATTGAGGTCCCCCATGTACATTCGTCGATTACCCGTCGTGCTGGGATCCGCCCTGGTTGCGGGATACGGTGCCTGGTACTCGTACAACTCGACGACGATCCCCGGCGCCGCCTCGCTCTATCGCAGCTTCTCCTTCGCCGCTACCAACCCCTCGACCGCCGCCGCTTCGCCCGTACCGACGAGGACTGTGCTGGTTGTGGGTGCGGATGAGCTAAGACAGGGCACCATCGTGGGCGACGGGCCCATCTCCAAGGAAACGAGCGGCGACGGCAGGAGAATCGTGGAGATGTTGACCCCGGAGCAAGCCTCGCAGAAACTGCGTCACCTAGAGCAGTCTTTCTCGGTCAACAGGGGCCACGGTGTTACGCGGTACGACCTCGTCCAGCTCCCCAGCAACGATCCCATTGAAGACGACCACGCCGAGAAGATTGTCCAGGTCCCTAGCCGGTCGTCGGCTGCCGATGCCGGAGATCAGAATGAATGGATGTTCTGGGGGGTCTTTGATGGCCATTCGTAAGTCTACCTTGCAGTGTCTGATATGTAGGCATGGGCGGCGCTGATTTTGAGGTTCATCATAGTGGTTGGACTACTTCTGCGACGCTTCGCCAGAACCTCATCTCATACGTTGCGACAGAACTCAACAATACGTACAAGGCTGTGGCCGAGGGCACCCCCTCGTCTGATGCCATCGAGCTCGCTATCAAGACTGGCTTCAACCGCCTAGATACCGAGATTGTCCACAACAGCGTCGAGAAGGTCTTCAAGGCCAGCTCCAAGACCGTGGCTGCAGAGCTGCTGCAGCCTGCCCTGTCCGGCTCGTGTGCGCTGCTGTCTTTCTATGATAGCCGAACCAACCTTCTGCGGGTAGCTTGCACCGGTGATTCAAGAGCGGTTCTAGGACGTCGATCCGATTCCGGGAAGTGGACCGCAACTGCTCTGTCCGAGGACCAGACCGGCAGCAACCCAAATGAGGCGAACCGCATGCGAAAGGAGCATCCTGGTGAGGAGCACGTTGTGCGCAACGGCCGTGTTCTCGGTGGCCTGGAGCCCACCCGCGCCTTTGGCGACGCTGTCTACAAGTGGAGCCGCGAGACATCCTTCAAGCTCAAGGAGAAGTTCTTTGGGCGTACGCCTTCTCAACTCCTCAAGTCCCCCCCGTACGTGACAGCCGAGCCCGTGGTTACCACGACCAAGGTCACGCCTGAGAAGGGTGACTTCCTTGTCCTGGCCACCGATGGCTTGTGGGAGATGCTGACAAACGACGAGGTCGTCGGGCTCGTCGGCCAGTGGATCGAGAGCCAGGCCGCCGGGCGACAGACAAAGTCCCAGTTCGAGATAGCATGGTCCAAGATCATGGGCACTCAGGGGAACGGCCCCCTTCCTGTTGAGAAGGGTGCTGACACTGGGGTCGAGGGTCAGAAGACTCCCATCCGCCTTCATCAGTGGGGCGTTGACCCCGAGGCGAAGAACAGGTTTGTCGTGAAGGACCAGAATGTGGCAACCCACCTCGTCCGTAATGCCCTTGGAGGTACCAACGACGAGCAAGTGTGCGCTCTGCTCACCCTACCGGCCCCCTTTTCCAGAAGATATCGGTATGTCAACCCCTCTCGCATTCTCACTGCATAGATTCTTTGTATGCTAACGAATCGATGTTTTAGCGACGATCTCACAGTCCAGGTAATCTTCTTTGGCAATGGAGAGAAGACGGGTGAGGTCTTGGTAAACCCCGAGGCTACCTCTCCAGACGAGAACCCCAAGGCCAAGCTGTAACGGGCAATACAATCTGCCATTCACGGCGTTCACTGGATATTATCGGAAAGGGCGTGTCATCTTTACTCAACCAGGTTCTAGAAACATGTATATAGATAGTTGCCAGCAGCTAGAATCAATGCTCAACATTTACGTTCTCGATTTTGTGTTTCTCTCTGTGGGGTGTATAATTCAAATCAATTGATCCGCAATGTGAATGCGTGTGGGAAATAAGACACGCTGCGAATAGTGTGCTCTATGCTATAAATGGCGTGAGCCATGTATGGGCATCGCTTGAGTCTAGTGACATCTCTCTAGTGGGAATATACATATATCCTGCTTGATCTCATGTCTCTTCCAGGACATGATAGGATAGCCGTGCCATTGCCTAGTGATAACCTCTCCGCCCCGGTCATTCAAGGCCTGTTCCCAAGCAACCATTTCTTGAACGCTAGCGGGGGAAGCCAATGCCGTGTCTGCTAAGTGTGAGCGAGATACCGCATCAGGGGGGTTGCAGATTCTCAAAACCAAGGCGTGGACATCGTACTTATTCAAGGCCCTCCGTACTTAATATCTCACTCAAGGGAGATCTCCAGGGAGGTCCAGAGCGTGTGGTTCGGAACCGTCGGTTCTCGGCGCGTTCCCCTCAACCGAGCAATACCAATCCATCGGAGGGGCTTTCCAAAACGAAGGTTTCATCCATGTGAGTAACAAGGGGCTCATGGGCCATCAAAGCCATCTGGGCGAGCGAGGCGGCCAAGCGGTTTCCTGGTCGAAATCCTCGCCGCGTTGGCCGAGCACCTTGACGAGGCAGTAGAGAACGAAGAGCGCGCTAGGCTCGACATGGGTGAATGCGATGGTGCAGTAGACGATGTGGATGAGGAAGACGGCATGGCTTATGAAGAGTGACCCGAGGTTGTCCAGTGGCATCTTTGTAGCGGATATCTACTATTCTGGGTGGTGGGGTGAGATTCGAGTCCGCAGTATTATTGACGCGCGGGATGGAGTGAGGGCGTTCAATCCATTGAGGGCGGTCCCCCTTCTCGTTTTCGTGAACGGGGAAGTCTCGCCTTGCTCGTCTGTTCTGAGGTTGCGGGTGCCAATGAGGGAAGGAAGGAAGGTGTGAGAATGGGATGACTGAGAAGGAGGCACGTGCCGGTGTGTTCACCTCACAACGCCGTGTATGCGATCATAAATTAATGAGAGGGTAATGTCGACGAGAGATTAGAGGTCACCGCAACAGATGCAAGCGAAATAATAATCGCCTCTTCAGCGCCAAGGGTCAGCAAACGCACGTTGAGCGGCGCATGGCCCTTGAGACTTTTAAAAGTGATTTGGAACCGGGATGGGTCTAAGATGAATTGGCGGGAAACGGGGTGCAATAGGTAATTAAAGGCTAGTAATTAATATGCATCTTAGCAAGGCTAAAGAGTCCTCGAACTTTTTGGTCAAACACACAATTATTCCCGAACAGGCGGGGGCGATCAGCCAGGGGAGAGAGGGGAAAGAATGGAGAGCATTGTTCGGATGAATCAATTCAATTGCAAGCTTCGAGATAAACAAAGACAGTGCAGAGTACATGCTTGAAGATTCGATACGCTAATAACTCCACAGCGGATGCAAGGTACGCCGGTGGAAGGACACAGACGGACGCCGACACGCCTCACGGAGCTTCAACTGATCTCCACGTGACTGCGGGATGCTCATGCTTAGCTGTCCATTTGCATGTTCAACAGACATGCCCAACCAGGTACTTGCAGTCTCGGTCAAGCTACCTACCTTTCGCAAAGCATCCCGTCGGGCCGGATCCAGCGCTTTATTCAAGCAGACGCAATTGCTGGAGCTTTGCTTAAGGCAATAAATTCTTGAGTTGCGCCCTGCCCGTTGCTTTTGGTGACATCACAAGCAGCTTCCAGCGCAGTCTTGCGACAAGTGGCTTCCTGCCCCAAGGCATGCTCCAAATCAAGCTGCAGCCCATTGCACCCGGCGTTCACACAGCAGCGACATTGATTCTCTAGTCAGGGTTCCCTAGACTTCTAGCTATCATGTCGTTCACCAACACTCCTGTCACTCGGCTGATCCTGCTAGGCATCGTATCAGCATCAACCCTGGCGAGCCTGCTCGACATCAAGCATTACTTTTACATACTGGTCGATACACACGTATGGCGCTACCGCCAACTCTGGCGCTTTCTCATATATCAATTATGCTACACCAATTCCACGGAGGTCCTGTTTGGCGTCATCACTCTTTACCAATTACGAATCGTTGAGCGCATGTGGGGGTCGAGGAAATATGCCGTGAGTTGCACCCATCCCTCCGTAGCCCTGCTGGAACATGAGTATGTTGATTCCAGACCACTAACGGCTTTCTCATCTGCATAGTCCTTTCTCGTCGTTTCCTACCTCCTCACCTCCATCGTTCCGCCATCACTCACCGTTGTTCTGCGCCCTCTTACTGCGGGATGGTTCAACTACATCCCCGCGGGACCAACCCCCATCATATTCGCCGTGCTTGCTCAGTACCACGCCATGATCCCACACCTATACAAGTACCGCATCGCCACTTCCCAGGCGCCACCCACCGACGAGGCCTTCTCCGGGGTCACCTTCTCCGACAAGTCGCTAAAGTACGCCATTGCGGTACACCTGGCGCTACTCCAGTGGCCGGGCTCCCTTCTCGGTGCAATCGTTGGCTGGGTGGTCGGCTACTCGTGGAGGGAGGGCTTGCTACCCTCATCGTTTGTACGGTGGCGAATGCCCGGCTGGATGTTGGGGCTGAGGTCGCAACGGCGCAGGAGCGAGTTCGAGGGGTTGCGCAGAATGTTGGAGGACGAGGGCTCAGCTTCCTCTACCGGCGCAGCAACCGGCGCAGCCCAGGGCCAGCCGACGAACCAACCGGAGAGGCGGCGGACGATGGGCCAGCAGATTATGGACCAGTTCCGAGACGTATTATAGACAAAAAAGCTGTGCTCATGTAGGTAGTAGTATTCTATAATATCATAGACGAGCGTGAGATATGAGATGATGCATGTGGCCCAGCCTGCATACACGGTTACATCTTACCACATGGTAGCATTGTATTAGTTAGGTACCTAGTTCTTAGTTTTTAAACGTCTCCGAGTTCCTCTTGTAGATAACCAACAGCATCTTTGGAGTGACGTTCCAGGTCTGCTCTTGATCTGTAATCAGAGAGAGGAGAGGAGGAATCAACCGCCCTCCCCCTGTAAGAATGGACCCATTCCAAGCGTGGCAGAAGAAAAAACCGCCCGAAGTCTTCGATTACAAGCCCCTGTCGAGCGGCTCAAGCCACCTCCCCAGTGGTTCAGCTGCGGCGAGTGCCCCCCAAGGTACTTGCCCCCGGGGTACCCAGCAAGTGCTTTTGCCCCTAAGCTCCAGCGCCAATGCGGGCAAAGGTCTCTCGAGCCCAAGTACCGAGTGCAGGCCTTTAATTGGCAAGTACTCCACAGATGACAAGATGAACCTGGTCGATCCCCTTTCCCCCTGCACGGCGCTGCGTTGCGCGCCTATAATTCCAACCACCCGCGTTAAATGCGAGAGCCTCGAGCTGAACAGTTCGTCCTTTCTCCCTGGGCCCGGCTCGCTTCGCAGCTTTCTTTTGTTGTTCTCTCCTCGAGGCCGCTTCCTCGAGAGCGAAACGTCTCTGGATTCCGCACTCATTGATCTGCAACTCCTTTTCCCCACCCCAAGGCAGATAGATTCAGGGGCAATCCATTCGCACTATCGTTTATACAGGGGGCACGGGGCGCATGGCGATATCCTCTTTATGACCGCACGCACACTGGTTCGATGGAATAGATTAATTCTTCATTCAACGATACAGCTACTACGACGAGGTTGAGTCCTCAATCGGCTGCCACCTACCACAACACCTTGTGTGTTTTTCGCACAGCATGGCGTTCCCTCTGGACATGGCCACCGACGACTTCAGCCCGCCTCCACGGACGGGCATCGAGCCCAACGGAAATGTCGTGGTGGATTCGTACCGACAGGACATCATGAATGGGTTTGAGCAGGCTGCGCCGGCATATAATTCGGTATGGCGCACAATATCATCTTTAGATTTTCGAATGGCGATCAGGGCCCCCAAGACTGACCTCAATTCGATGCTTTTTAGATGAACCCGGGGCGGCCGCAGAGCTCTGTCATGGTCGACCTGAAAGACCCGATTCAAATTCACCTCCTCACCGAGACGGCCCTTTCGGACAGCAAGGAATTCGAGATTCTATCCCAGGAGGAGATTGATGGACTGAAGAAACTAGTACAAACCTTGACCAAGCGGATAGAGTCGACCAGGTCGAACCTCTTGATCCAAGCCAAGTACCGAGATGCGGCAAACTCGATGGCCAAGCTCTATAACCCTTCGAATGGCGAGGACCCGGATCAAGCTCACAGCATGCGCGAGGCTGAGGAGGAGCGGAGGGTGACCCAGCAGAGATGCGAGGACCTCGCCGCGGAGCTCTTCTACCTCGAAAAGCAGCTTATGGAGCCCAAGAGCCGGTTGCTGGAGCACACTGCAGGTATTCTTCAATTGACGCACAAGGCATCCAAGAAGAAAGCGACGGCAAACGGCCAGCCTCTGAACGGTGTTCCAGGCAGCCCAGAGAGCCTTTATACCTATACCCAGGGTCGGGATAGCCTGTATGGGCCAGACGGTTTTTACACCGATGATACCAGCTTCGAGGAATTCGAGCGTGGGAATGCCAAGGGCCTCAACAACCCTCTTGAGATTCCCATGAAGTCACCGATCCGCGAGCAACAGAGCCAGCTCAAGGAGGATCTTGATCGCTCTCGGGAAGAAAACACATATCTCATGGGCTCCATCTCCGACATGGAAAAGAGGCTGGAGGATCTCAATAGCTCACTCAGGGACACCATCATTCGATTCAACCCGGAGCACAATGCCGAATTTCTCCCCCCTCCCAGATCAGCCGCGCCGAACGGATCTGATCCTTCCGAGTTTCTCAGGGAGCAGTTTGACTATCTCGAAACTGCTTTGGAAGCAATTGAAGCAGAGCAGCAGACTCTTCTGGATGAGTTGCATGGAAATGAGAATATAGGCAGCAGCAATGTTGATGCAACTCTGACGGAGCTATGGGACATGATTCATAATGGATACACCGACATTCGAAAGCGACAGGAGGATCGACGAAGAGCGAGGGCGGACAAGGGCTTAGAGGATGACGAGGAAATCTCAGATGACGAAGGCATCGATTTATCGGAGTCATACACGCTATTTGGCTTCTCCTCCAGGGTGCGCTGGCTCTACCGACAGGCGACTGTGCTTAAGGATCAGAAGTCGGTGCTCAAGAGACAGATCAAGCAGCAACGCGAGCTCAACAACAAGTCCGATGCTGAGAAGGATGCCGAGCTTGCCCAGAAGCAGGAGGAGCTTGATCAAAGCCATATCATCATTTCCCGGGCCGAGAAGGACGCCATGGATGCTCAGCAAATGCTTTCGGAGGCTTTGGAAGACCTCGAGCAGGCTCGGGATGCATCACGCGGCGCTGGGGATGCGCACGCTGAGCTCCATGAGCGGGCTGCAAGAACTGAAGCGTTGGAAGCCAAACTCAAAGAGTTGCAGCAGATTCTTGCCGAATCCGAGGCTGACAGCCAGGCTACTCAGCAGCGGTTGGCACAGGTTGACTCGTCCATCACCACGCTAAGCGAAGCCCTGGATGATGCTACAGAAACAGCTGCGCAGTCCCACGCCAAGTCTGAGCACTTGCAGGAGGAGCTGAGACAGAAGCAGGAGGAGATCGCAAAGGCACAGCAGATGGTTGCCCAAGCACAGCAGGAAATTGCCCAAGCCCAAGAGGAAGCTCGACAAGCACAGGAAGAGGCCGAGGAAGCCCAGGAAGAGGCAGAGAGGGTACAGGAAGAGGCGGAGAAGGCACATGAAGAGGTGGAGAAGGCTCAAAAGGAGGCGGAGCAAGCATACAACGAAGCGAAACAAGCACAGGAAGAAGTGAAGCACAAGGAAGAGGAGATCAAGCAAAAAAATAAGGCTCTCAAGGAGAAGGAGGAAGAATTCGATACGCTTAATATGTCGTATGTGGAGTTGAAGACCGAGGTCACGATTGCACGCGCTGAGCTAGACGGCGCTTACGGAACGCGAGCTGAGCGAGCAGCTGATGTGGCAGCCATCAGGGTGAACGGCGAGATCAATAAGCTCGAAAACCAAGTCCAGAAGCTCAAATCGGAACTGGCAGAGACCGTCAAGGAACTAGAGGAGGTCACCAAGGAGACCATTGGATCCGAAAGAGAGAAGACGGAATTAGAAGGCAAGTTGGACGAAGCCATCTCTGCCAAGATGTCTCTGGAAACAGACCTATCCAATCTGCGTGAGAGGCTAGATGTCGAGGTTCAGAAATCTACCGACAAGCTTGCTCAGCTTCAGGATGAACTTGATGGCGAGAGACTGAAAGCCAGCCGGGGAGACGCATCTGCCCGACCAGGTATTGGTGCGTCGATGCTCAGTGAGAAGTTCCGAGCCACAATGCGTGAGGAAAGGAAGAAGTTCCAGGAAGATATCAAGGTAAGATTCAATTGGAGATGTCAGACTCACATAGCTCGCCATTGGCTAACTTGATTTGATGCAACAGGATGAGCGCGCAAAGAATCGCAAGCTGGAAGAGGAGTTGTCAAAATTAAAACGAGCTCAAGGCCCAGGCAAGAGTCCGCTCAGTCCTCAATGACGAACTGAGATGAGATGAGCCCTGTACTCGGGCCATCTTTTTCACTTTTTGACTCAGTCATGATTTCCCATACGACTTATCGCGAGAATATACGCAGAATCCGGCGCAACGAAGATATAAAAACGGTGGGAGTTATATATTATTGCTTTTACTTTCTTCTCTTGTCTCATCTATATTGGTTTTGCCCATTATTATATACATCAAGCAGTGGTTCCTTAAGCACTTCGGCGTCATCTCTCTACTTAGCTCCGGTCTAAGGATCAAGCGATGCGACTGGGCGGTGTTCAACAGGCCGGATTGCATATGTACTTCTACCATCATGTTTCTTCTATTACCTTCTTCTGACGACATTTGGGGGCATAGTGTACCTATTCATTTTTCTTGCATCTTGAATGATGCCGCGTGGTATGAACGAGCATTATTTAGCACTTCTTGGTTTCGTCTTCCTTTTTTCTTCTAGATTTTGTTCAACAAGCGTCCATTTTCTCTATGCAATGGGATTTAGACAAGCTCTTGGTATCGGCCAACAAGAAGCTAGGCACACACTGGCGAAGATAGAGCGAGCATAACGACTGGAATGCAAAATATAAATAGACAGAACGATACCAGACGGCAGAGCATGAGAACGTGACATGGCGATTGAAGGCAGCACAACACCAATAACCGCATACAGCCGGATGAAGGACGCATTCCCTCTTTATCACCGCATATTTTCGGCCCCTCGGCCAGGCTCGACCTTCCCTAGCTGAAGTGGCGGCCGGCAATTGGGCGACATAAATACGACACTCAGCCCTCAGCCTCACATGAAAGTTAAAAACCTTATATGATTAGGCTTCATGAAGCCCTTCCCAGATTGGGAAACAATAACCGCCGGAAGGGGTAAATAATCAACAGTCATAAACGCACATGACCCCCCTTCTTTATACTCAAATCACATCATGCGGAAGTACAACATCAGCCATTCTCAGCGTATCCATGTTCCACGTCAGACAAGGGCTAACGTAAGGACCTCCATAGTCTGAGTAAGGGCGATGATATCACCCGACATGTCATCCGCGGAGCTCTCATGAACTTGAGACTTTCCTTTTCCCGGTAAGATTGTTCGCTGAGGGGACTATCGGAGGAACATTCGCGAACGGAGGCTAAGCAGCCGCCACGGCACGATATGTTGGCAGCGCTAGATCGGCTGCGTGATGATGGAGAAGGGTCTGTTGTCTTTTTGAAAACAGACGCGGTGGCATCCAACCTCTGGAAAGAACGCCTCTGTCAATGATACAGACACACATTGGTTCTTCTGGCCCGCAGGAGAAAAGCTTCAAGGGGGGTGAGCATGAGTATGCGGATCAACGGAGTCGCTTGTGGTGCTGAGTGAGAAAACTGGTCCATTCCAGCCCAGGACTTCATGTTGGAAGTTAAACAGCCTGCCTGCCGGGTTGCTCGCAAACCCAGTTGTCACACCGCTTTGCTGTGTTTTAATGGAAGAGAGTAAGAAAGTTTCACATGAGAGGAAGCTTGTTGTTGTGTTATCGCTACATATGTGGCAGTAATTCGTGGCTTGAGTCTCAAGCTGCAAGCAAACTCAAATCACAGGCACGACATGAATCATTCTTTCATTGAAAATACGTCAATTGAGCAAATCGAAAACTTTGTCTGATCATGCAAGTACTTCTTCTCTCTTCCTTCTCTCACCAAGATATTATGTACAGCGACGCGCACTTCTTTCTCTATGTAGTTGGTTCGCTTCAAATTTCCACCCAGCTTGAAGCCAGTTCAAGAACCATAAAAAAACACGTGATGCTCTTCTTCCAAAATGCCAAGCTCGCGCCACGCCGTATTATAGAAAACGAAAGACAGAAAACAAAAAGCCGGGTCATGAAATGCAATGTGTGCGAGAAATGCAGGTACAACCAACTCCGCTTGCATTGCGCAGTAAATGCAGTATAGCCACCTTGTGCAGGTGAGCAACGAATGACGGACACCCCGAAAATAGAAGAAAATGCAATTATGGCTGTTGAACAAAAACGAGAAATGGGGGAATGAACAGTGTTCAGCCAGATGCAAGTACCGGATATCTCCCTTCCCAGTTCAGCCAGTCTAGTGGTAGAAGTCCTCTTTGAAACGCCAACCGTGTGAGTGTAAATGCAATATGAGTGATCGAGATTATCAAGAAAATGGCGCCCACCGGATCCGTGGTATCCAGGCTAGAATCCTGAGGATTTGGTGGTAAGAAATTGGTCTGCAAAGACCGGGAAATAGTAAGTGTTAAAAACCGAAGGCTTCATGTCGAGTCCAGACGACCAATCAAGATGTCAACATCCCCAGGCCTCGGTTTCAGGCTTCTCCAACAGCGCCTGCGTTGTTTTATATCCATCCATTGCTTCTTGGGTAGGATTAGATCATTGGCACGTCGACGTCCTCGACATAGACTAGGGGAGCCCACACTCTCCAGTGGAGAATGCCAACATGTGCGAGACGAGTGGCCATGTCCTCGACTCCACTTTCATCTTCATGATCAGACATTCGGTTGTTGTTGGGCATGATGCGAGCTTCTGTTGCGGCCGAGTACAGGCTGACACCAGACAGTCCCTTGAACTCACGCACTCTGTTGCTGAGCTCAGCTAGAAGCTTCTGTTGGAATTTCTGCTCCATCTCACAGTACAGGTGCGAGTCTGGTCGGCACAAGTTGTTCATCAACTTCTCCTCAAACACGGGGAGCATACCAGACGGGGCATTGGTGTAGCGGAAGATTTGGAGAGCCATTGATGGAGCAATGGCCTGCCATCTTGCCGCCTGGTTTGCTGCATGTGGTGCTTGGTGAAGGAGAGCGAGCAAAGACTGGTAGAGATTCTGCGTCCTTGCTCTAGACTCGTGTTGGTCCGGGGCAACATAGGAAGGCATGGCGAGGGAAGATCGGGGCGATGATGTTGCAGACCCGGCGGAACTGAAGGCAAGGCTTGAAGGGCGTGATCCAGGTAGAGAGGCAGTGAAGCTGAACTCACCGCTCGGAACCCGCGATGACGCTTTCGACGAGGCATCGTTGTAGGATAGGAACTGAACAGATGCGGTCAGGCGACCAAGCTTTTCCAGGTCATCGTACAATCGCATGCAGATATCCAAGTTAATCGCATCCAGGATATCGGCTCGGAGTTTGAGAATCCTCTCATGGTCATGTTGGAAAGTCTCCGGGATCTTTTGTCGAGAAGCAGAGGGTAGTACCAGTCGAGATAGAGCTTCAAAAAGAACATGCATCTCGCCGAATCCTTGATTTAAATCAGATGGACCATTCGAGTAAAGTCTCTGCGCGTTCCTATACCACAGAATCGATTCTCGAGTGTCGAGTTTTCCGGACTGAAGTCTCTTGCAAAAGTACTTTTGCTCGAAGTGGATGGTGTCATCGATCAAGGCTGGCCGCAGGCAGCGAATCTGGTGGTTGGCCACGTCGAGCTTCATGTGCTCTAGCACACTCAAAAGCTCCCTCATACCCAGAACCAACTGGTCCAAATCGCCGGCCTGATTGCCCGTCTTAATATAGTTGTACATCGTGTCGACTTCCTCATCACGCATTGGGGCGCAGTGAGACTTCAGAACACCGGACAACCACAAAGCCAACTGATCCAAGTCCAGAACACCTTTGTGGAACTGCTGCATCTTCAGGCTCACATTGAGTCCTTCGTCCAGGAACTGGCGATCTCGCTGAGGCACCAGTGTGTGCAGAATATCCCTGATAGTCTTCAGTAACACGGGCAGGCACCACCCATCGCCATTGCCGAACTGTGCATAAAACTTCTCCCGGTCCACAACAAAGTCGGAGAGCTGGTCCCTCAGTGTTCGCCAGAAACAGTCGGATCGCTCTTGCTTCTTCCTGCCCTTCTCGCCTTCAACATTGGGTCGGAAATGCAGGTCAGGATCGAAGTTGATGTCGTGTCGCAACTTGGGGTTGTGGAAAATTTTCTGCACATCCAGTTCGCTCAGTGTGTTCTTCGTTATGGGCGGGTCAATGGATCCCTGCGGAGGTGTACTCGTGATATTCCTGTTGATCAGGGCTTCGCCCATTGACACAACAACTGGTGTGGACACATTTGAGCTTGGAATGGGAGCTAGTGGTATAGATGAGGACGTGCTCTGCGGTGATGCATGGCATCCCCGTGGTGAATCTTGCGAGGATCCGGTGTTGGTGCCTTCCTGGTCCTTTTGAGGTGGTGCGTTCCTCTGCGCTTCAGGATCTTGTCTTGGTTCAGGTTCACCACTTATCGAAGGGTTTCTCCTTGACCGCTCAGCAGCTCCTTGCCCGAGTCCCATATTCAACCTAGAATTTATTTTGGCGGCCTCCTCAGCACTGTGGTTTCCTTTTCCTCCAATGAGACGCCGGTCCTGGAACTTGCTCGAATCCAGTCCGGTACTTCTGGTTTGTCTGGTCGGTCTGGGAAATATCCTAGTCGAGAAAGATGGGATGGGATGGTCCAGATATCGTCCTCAGGATCAAATACTGGAAAAACTGAGTGGTTAGCGATTCCCGGCAACTCAATGTGTAACAGCACAGCAAAATGATAGTGAATAATGATCATTCGAGCAGCAAAGCTTTTACGAAGTATGAAGGGATAGTCACTGTCCAGTGGGATAAGAAACCCAATGTGAAATCCATCATACGGTGAGGCCGAAATCGGTGAGAGCACGGTAGGTCATACACCCGCAGGCTCACGACCTTGACTCACAGGCCTTTGCCGAGATACCTGGTCTTGGGTCTTATAGCAACCATCCACGCTCTTAAATCCTCGGCTGCTTCGTATCGATCATGAGGCAAGTATCATCTGCTCAGGGGAGACTTACTACTGTGAGTATAAGCAAGTCCAGGCTTGCAAGGCAGCGTTGGCAGTCGTGAAAGGGCTTTAGCCTTGGTAATAAGAGAATATGGGGCGTGATGAATGATGGAAAGTAGCGGGTTTATGTGAGTCCTCCAAGTTCGATCAGAGATAGTTGTGACAAGGTGGAGGAGATTGAAAGTTGAGAAGTAAGGGGGAAGGGGACGGAGGGAGTAGATGAGTGAGGTTTTGATTTGAGGGCAGATCGAAAGGGAAGGAAGGGGAAGCAAAATCAAGAATGGGAGAGAAGAGACTGGGGGGGACTAAAAGAGTGGAAGTGAAACGAGGTTTCAGAAGGGAAGGCCTGCGTTAAAGGAGGGACGCAATAACAGGTTAAAGTTGCAGGAAAGGAATGATGGGTTGACTCGAGTGGGAACACTGCTGCGAGGTAAGGAAAGGGAAAAGTGTCAGGCCCCCGAGCTAACACTTGGACTAGCACTGCATGGCATTGACGAGAGATGGATGGATGAGATTCATGGGTGGTGTGTGGTGTGGTCCACTGGTCCCGGGGGTGGGCTGGCCGGGCCTGGCCTGGGCGCAGGCGTGGGCGTGGGCGAGGGCGTGGATTTGGATGATGTGGATGGGGATGTGTGAGGTGAGGTGAGGTGAGAACGGGCCAGACGCTGCAGACGCTGCAGCGGGCGACGCTACCGCCCAGGGCAGCGCAGCCCGTCAAAGCTGCGCGGGTCGGAGTGAGCTAGGCACGGGGCCCAGCACGGATAGGACATGAATCAAGCTGCCAGCTGAGAAGGCGGCCGGTGGTACCGGCAGGTACCTGGGCTTCGCTGGTACCTGAATCCTCAGTACACCAGTTCAGGTAGGCAGGCCAAGCAGCTCCGCAAATGTGGGTGCCTCCTTACTTGCCAAAGCAAAGAGTACGTACCATTGCCCGTCTGGGATGGGTGGATGCGATCCAATACCTCAGATGGGTACTTACCTACCTCCTGGATCAGCTTGCGGGTGGGTGCGTGCCTTCCTCACCTGTCTCCCACTGTGCTCTGTAAGCTCTGCCTGTGGATGGATGACTGCTGGGAAACCTACCTATGGGGAGCACATGCCTGCAGCGCTGTGGATGCCGAGGGGTGGCCAGGTCAGGAGCGCCCTTGTTGGCGAAGGCAGCCGGGAGGCTCGCGTGGACGATATGTTAGCACCTTATGACGGCACCGCCTCTGCGACTGAGCTGTGGTGCTGCGTTGTTGCAGCTGCTGGCAGTACCCTACACCGCACCGTACCGCTTCCAGCTGGATGCCGGGCCTAGGCGTGTGTGCCTGCCCGCATGTTGGAGGCAGGTCCAGCCGTGCATTATTTCCTTTTTATTGAAATTCTCCCCTTTCCGCCCCGAGCGCTGAGCGTCTAGGGTTTCCGCTCTAGGCATGGTGAGAGGCGTTTGAGGCGCACAACGACTCGCACAGAGCGAGAGCGAGAGAACCCAAGAGAACTGACCGTGCGATGGATCCCATAATATGCACGACTAGTGAATCAACGTCATGTACCTAGGTTAGGGAGGTGGTAATTAAAACCAAGTGCTGCACCAGGTGAGGATGGCTACCTCAGCAATGCAACAATACTAGCGCCTTACGTTCCATAGCATATGCGCGTGGGCAAGGTGGGATGCGTCCGATGGTGCGCGACCACGTGAACCGCTCAAATCGATCCGCCCTGTCTGGCTCTGCATGTTGGGAGGCAATTAATGATTCGGGTTGGGTAGAGAAAGAGGGCCTACCTATCTAATGTCCCGTCCACGAACAAGTGGATTCGAAGTGGGCTTCCGGTACTTACTAGGTGCTTCTTAAGATAGCACCAAGAGAGCTTTGGGGGGCGTCATCGTACAAGCCGTGATTAGACCCGTTCGCGATATTCCAATGTCTTCTCCATCCATGCTGTTACCCAGCTAAGCAATTAGCCAGCCACTGACTGGCCGGGACCATGCCGCTGCCACGGCAAGAAAGACACAGGACATCTGGCCATCGTTGCCGCACAGCCCGTAATTTCACAGGTCTTTCAATATTTCACTAACACTCTCCGCACCGAGGCCTATCGCACCGGGCTGGATCTGGGCACACGGGACGCGTGGGCTCATGATTATCAGATGATTCAGAGCATTGACTTGGGAAAAAAAAACCTGGGGGCCTTTGAGTGAGGCGGTCCCTTGCATCCACTTAACTGATCAGTGTCGCCCCTACCCCTGCTAGCGACAGGGGTTTAGAAGGGAAGGGGCATTTCTTTTCATGGATAATCGCCGGGCCAGACCACCAGCACGCTGGGTACAAAGCGAACAAAGCAATTACTGGGTGACATCCTGGGAGCGTACGAGGCTGACAATGGCACATCTGGCAGCCTTTGCCTGCCATGCACAGAGTTTCTGCCGGACTGGCAAGGTTTATTATTAATCGTCTCCGCGGCTTCTGAGTTGCCAAGGTGTGTTTCCCGTTCCGGAAAATCATTTGGCAGCCCATAAACGATTATCTTTGCGTCGGCCGGAGGTAAAATCTTCTTTTGACTTTGGCATAGGCGACCTTGGCGACTTCGCATGCATTCTTTGGGGGTGTGGTGACTGAGTCAAGCAAGCCCATTCACTCTAGGGTTTCTTGTGGCTGTATGCTTTCGATGCGCCCAGGATCACATCAGATCAGCCCCTACCTGAGCGATCGCCTTCAACTTTTCTTCTTTTCCCCCAAGGAGGGTCATCTCTGATCCATGATTGGGTTTGCTCTTCCGTCCTCCTAGTCTCACGGGTGAGCGAGGAAAAAGCAAAAGGACAGACGGCGTAGGTGCAACCAGAACCCGACCATACATCCGTCCCATGCATATGCAGACATGGCTACATACAGCACAGTACATACAACATACGAGACAGGACTGAGAAAAACACGGCACATCATCCTGGCGGGCTTACCTGGTGGTGGTGAATATGTCGCTACTCTCTCGCCTCGCATGTCGAGGATAGGAAGGCTACGCTCTTGGCGGCGGCAAGGCCCCATACATTAGGAAAAGGTCCATACCAATTTTAATACGTTTGATTGGCCTTGTCAGGTGAGCATGCCGCCCACCTCACCCCCCGGTGATTTGCTACTCCCCTGACGTCGCCGCGAGCGCCCCCGTGGGCCACAAACCAGACCATTGGTGCCGGGACTTTGTCCCACTTCCTCACCATACAGTCGCATCCGATGGGGTGCCAGGTGTTGGGGTCCGCGAGAAGCAGGCATCGTAGGCCAGCACACTGAGGAGTCATGAAGCAACCAGAGTGTGGGAAGCAGGACCCGGGCTCGAGCAAGCACATTGCGCACCGACTTTCATCGCCGACGGCCGTGTGAGGAGCACATTGGCTGAGCAGACTCTCCCAGCAGGGAAACCGATGTGCGACGCAACAGCGCAGGGTAAGCAGGTGAGCGCAGTCGCTGAGTGTCAGAAGGCCGCATGTACATTAGTCGCACTGCGCCACCGACCGCTTCTTTGTCTTTCTTTCCTTATTTCCCACGCTGGTTGGTCATGGTTGTGCTGTCGGCCGCGGGCCAACATTAATAGCAACCACCACAGTGTGTTATAGGCCCAAACAAAACAGACTTGCGTCGTATCATACCGCACTACTGCACGCAGTAAACCCCTAACGTAAGGGAATCCCGACTCTGCTTCACTCCGGCCCTCAATTGCAACAACGTTGTCCGTGGTGAGAACCACCACCTCGGAACAGGCTGTCACACCACACCCACCTTGCGCATGCGGTCTACACAGCCTGCACTCCATACCCTTGGGCGAGCCAACGAGCGGCCAGCCCTCGCCCTCTGAGCACTTGGCTGGTTTTTGCCCTCGCTCGTACATAGGCTGCAGGGCTTGGCTGGACGGCCATGACTGAACCGCGGCTGTCTATACGGATGGTCAGGCCTGCACTTGCCCCATCTGGACGTCACTGCAGATGCTGCCCAACACTTCCAGCTCACCATGCCGCACGCACGCACCCGTGAGAGCCGTATAAGATGTCACCACGAAAACTCTCGCCGCCTTCCAAGGGCTGGGGAGGGGGGCGTATACTATTAGATTTTACTGAGTCAACGGGCTGAAGCGCCCCTAGCGAATACCAAGCAGAGACACGTAGTGATTAATGTCGGTATGGTATTAGACAGAGGGATGGCGCATGAGTTCAAAAGGGAGCGTCCAAACTCACACCACCCCCTCCGACACATCAATAGTCGCAGGAGGAAGGGAATGGCGGACCACGTACTCACTGTGTGAGAAAGGGCAAAAAAAGAAATAATACAACAGGCCAAGGCAAAAGCGCCATTTCCGGAGGTGGTGCCCCAGATTGGCGGTTGCTCGTTGGTGGAAACGGTGCGGTTCGTGTTCAGCCACACCTCAGCAGCAGGGCGACAGCTCATCCAGTTCCTTCATTGTGCTCAGCGGCGCCTCAGACAGGGACCTTGCCACCACCTCAGCAGCGGGCTTCTGAAACCCCTGGCCCGTCGCAATGGCAAGACGCGGCCCTAATCAGAACTCCACCCTGTGCATTAGCTGATGGCAAATCGGAAACCAACTGCCTCGAGATGCAGTTCCAAGAGATGTATTGGCATGTATCGATGCCAGACCTGCTGTCCTTGTCCTTGCCGCTGCTTGCGCCCAGCTGCCTGCGTGTCGCCTGACGCCCTGCTGTGCTCTGAGCTATGACGCTGGGATTCTCCGCAAAAACGACCACCCTCCGGCAGAACACCACCGGCGCCGGGGCCCCGATAAGTCGGTGTTCCATCACCGCGCCGCTCACCGTAAGAAGAACTTGCGTATAATACCTACCGATACACTTGTCGGATTGTGATTCCCTACTTACAGCATACCGCCATTCGAACCAGATTCCAATTCCGGCGGTATAGGATCATCACGGCACGCATGGACCGACTTGGATCTGGGTACCTCTCAGAAATAAGAGAGAAATGACGCCCAGGCGAACTTGGCGGTTTGACTGCAGCCACCAATATGATATGCCACTTGTTACATGTCTGCTGTGTGTGTGGTAAGTACTTGCACACTAACACATATGACTCTCACCTACATCTGCATATGCAGCTCTGATTGATATTCGCCAAATGTGACATGATGCGCCCCTCCTCCTCTGTCGTGTTTTTGTCCTACCTTATGCCTTGCCACAGGGCCTCTGCCTTGGAGGCTGGGCGTCCTTATACTCGTACCGACCCCGTCTGCTCAATGTCGAATGTCGGGGATTTCATGCCTTCTTGCCCAATATTACACAAACGGGCGGACGCCTTGCTTGCTCGTGTTGCCGCAAATGCTCTCCGTCGCACCGGCCTGTAGGGCCGACCGAGTAATGTTTCCCTCCGCTGAAACGAAACAGTCCCGTTGGCATTCCTAGACCTACTAGCGAGCACACAAACGCACGCACCCACGGCCAAGCCAGCCCATTACGATACCTCCTGGGTCTAGATGACCGACCGACCGTCGCTCATAGACGGTGAGTGTGCATAGCACCACCACGATGCCAACACCCGCCTCCCATTGCTTGGGCAGGTAGTAGTTTCAACCGCTGGGGGAGGCTAATGCTACACTCTCTTTTCCCCCCATGCACCTTGCCAGTCCCTCGTCCCCGACTCCTCATGCCCTCCCTCAGCCTCCGCGCGCGGACACATACACACTCGTCACACATCAACGCATGCACAGCACGGACTTGGCTGAAGTCAAACCTATCACTTGGCCGGACATTGCCTGACTGAACTTTGACTCATACTCTTGCCAATGCTGTCCCTTTGCGTCACCACTGGCGCATGCATGCATTGTCACCCCCAGCCCTGGTTTAGGGAGTATTTGGGTGCAGCACCTTTGCCTATTCTCGGTGAGGCTGTGAATGCAAAGCTACCTTCTGATTAAACAAGTCCCCTCCTCCCGCCGCTTCGCTCACACTGTCCGCTTGTATCACCCACTTTATGCCACACATGCGCACTACGAACATGCGTACCTACCCAGCTCCTGCAAGCACACCCGAGAATGAAAAATTCTACCAGGCCATATGACCAGGAAAAAAAACCCATATTGCATGGCACGCCGCTTCCCTTCCTCGTTGATCCTTTACCAAACGTGGTGCATGGGAGAAAATGCAATACCATACAATAAAAATCCCCCAACAGATATTGGCATGGCTGGCCGCCCACCGTAAATGTCAGGGGTCCTATTCCTTACATCTTCGTTTCTGCTTCTCTAAATTGCCACGGTGAGATCTCACCGAGAATGGAAAATGCCCAGCAGGAGTGAGCACGTTTCCTCCGCTGCTAGTCCTACATAGTCGTCCCCCCTGCCAGAGTTTGCTATATTAAGACACCGGCCAACAAGGCCGATCCATGCGCGCTAAGCCGGTACGCTTCTCAACCGCCTGCATGGGGGCGTCGTCGTCGTCTTTCGACCGGGTTTTCCTGTTAATTTCACATGTCTATGAGGGCCTGGGGCAGCACGGGGGACCCAGCCAGCCAGGCAGCGTCTCGTGCGACGGGGCCAAGTCGCCAATCCTCGCATGAATCGCTGTCGGGATATACAATTGGCTGCCGTAACGTGGTAGTAGTAGTGGTGATGGGTTTGCCCGGTCAGCGAATCGCGGAGCAAGGCAAGGAATAGTAGCATTCTAGAAATCCTTACGCCTCTTTTCGGGGCGCCGCCAGCCAGCGAAATGGAATATTTCGTCGGGAGGGGTCCGTCCCCTTCGACGTGCCTGGATAAATGGCAGAGTAGCATCGTAGCCTATGGTGAAACTGGTGCTGCAACTCTGACGCCACGCCTAGCGACCGCACCGCCCAAGAGACCATGGATGCATAGTCGTCAATATCAGACCGCCGGCCACAAATTAGGGAAAACCTATATGTATCACCTATGAGGAAAAGGGCGCGAGCGTGCCTTTATTCACGCAGGCGCAAGCTTCCCAAGCGCAGGTGCGTGAGGCGCATTGTATGTTGCGCACAGCTATAATGCTACAGCCCTCCGGCAAGGGGAAGATCGCAATTTGGGTCCAGAACCCCTGCCCGGCCTTCTTTCTTGGCGATGAACACCACCAGCCAGCGTCGCGGGCTAGAGCGTGCCCCTCAACCAGATCCTTTGGTAATTTACCGTGATACCGCTCGGTCGCTTGATCTTGCCCACGGTGACCGTTTGGGGGAGTTCGTGCAGGAGGGTCCGGGTTTCACCTGGGCTGTAGGTCATCGCATCTGGTGGCCAGTATTGGCCACAAAACTCGGCCCTGCTTGGTTTGTCTAATGCACGCGGAGACGGTTTGGGGGCTTCTCTCTACCTTATGCTACCCAAGATAGTACCTACTATGTACTAATGGGCAAACAGCTGCCCGTTCATCTCCCACCTTTGGTTAAGAGCCCCTACCGAAAATAAGGGCCCCCGACACCAGTGCGACGAGCAGGGCCAGCCTTTTCCCCCCTCCCACCTTAATCTCTGGCCCCATCTCACCACGAAGCCGGGTGCGAAAATCCGATAGTGATCCCAGAACTACCAGGGTTGAGGTGTAACCGGGGTGGGGGGGGGAGAGGGAGGGCGGCACCATTGGACTCGGACCTTGTGTGATTCGCATGCACGCACAGGTACTACATGCCATTGTAGGGAATCATGTGAGAAAAGTGATGCGGCTGACCCAGCATCTGACGATGGGAGAGACGACGGGACACAATGGAACCTCGTCCAATGTGGGAAAGTAATAAAGAGCGCAAGCATAGCGAGGCGATCTTTGTTTCGGCTCGTGTGTCAGGACCACACACATCGTTCTATAGATAACTCGCATTGCATGGCCTACATGAATAAGGGAAATAGCCACACACACACGAGGCCGGACCACGATTCTGGGCCCAAGGAAGCAAGGCTGGCACACAAACCAATTTTTTTTTTCTTTCCTTCTCTCCCTCTCTTGTGCTAACCGGTGCCGAGTGCCCGAGTCGAGTTCGCTCGAGAGCCGCAAATTCGGCGCCAGCCACGGACAAGGGGGGGGGGGGGGGGGGGAGCCATTCCCTGCGGAGATTGCCACGTTTTTTCTCTTCCTTCTACGCTGGCTACTGGTTGGGCTCTGGCCCGGTTTTAATCGCGTGGCCTCAGAGATTCCGGTGGTGACTTGTGTGGCTATAAGCATTGGCAGGTAAGGGCACTTTGGTCATTATTCATCGCCTTCGGGTAGGATTGCGCTCCTATTCGATCAAATTGTGGGAGGGCTGCTACGGACGGGATGCGCTGCACAAATGATCACCACGGTGGCTGACTGGGTCCGCTATTTCGTCTCTGCATTGCATGGATTGGAGTCAAACAAGCGGGAGAATGAGGTAGGTGGTGGTGGTGGTGGTGGTGTGGTGCAGCTCGAATCAGCGCCCTCGCAAAGAGATTGATGCTAGTCGTAATGCGCGCTCGCTCGTGACGCTGAGTCTTGCCTTTCTGCTAATAAGCTTCGCATCTTCAGTCAATCAGCGATGACTCGTGCTCGGAAGTGCCCAAGGAGGCAAACTGACCGTGAGCCCGACTGCGCATTTCTGCCCTCTCTTGACACGCGCTTAAGCGTAATTTCCGGCGCATTTCCCGGGGATGCCGATCTCCAAATTTAGTGCCTTCTGGAAGGCTTCCTTGAGGCTCCAAGGGCCCCTTGCCAGGCTCTTGCAAGTTCCCCCATGTATCTGCCTGTAGGGACTGACCTACCTGCCGGACTCTGGCCTGGCTCATTACTAGAGCCACTGCATGCCGGTCCAGGGACCTAATTACCGTGGCACGGTAGGGGCACTTGGGGTCGTAGGGGGGGCAGGTACATAAGGTTGCAGTGCTAACTCAGTAGCCCTCTATCAAGTGTGCGGTTCCGTCCTCGGGGCGCAGGGCCACTGTCACCAATACAGCAGCCACCGCAGGCTGAGGTTCAGAAAGGCGAAGGGGTCAGACTTTAGGTCTTGGCGAACTCTGCTTGCGCGAGCTGGAATTCCTCAGCGAGTCTCAAATGCTATTCTCAGAAATGCTGCCCGCCGCGGGCTTGAAACCTAACCCCCCGCGGATCGATCGTTGCTGGGTCTCTCTCTTCCCTCTCGTCGGTGGTTGGTCACCCTACAAATTGCCAGGTACCGTCAGCCAATGCGCCGTGACAAGTATCATGCCTTCGAATCCATGCGTCCATTCATCTTAACCCCAGCCCGGACCAACCTTCCGGGATTCCTGACTCGAGAATAGTTCCCCAAAATGACGTGAAGGAGGACCCGGGTTATTGGGAATGGATTGCCCCTAGAAGCACGCCGGTACTGATTGGGCCTGGTCTCGAATGGTTATGTGATCTCTAGAACGAAGCTCCGGTCCGGGTGTATCCACCGAGTCTAGGCAGGCCACCGCTCATACCATCGACGAGGCCGGAGCCAGTTCCAACATCAAGGGGGGGCCTAAGCCAATAGTCTTTCACTCTACCACTCTTCGCATTGCAATGCCAATGCCAATGCCAATGCCTACTATCGATTAGCAAGGGAGAGTTGGGGTTTCTCCCCTGCCCTAGACGTAGCTGTAGCTACCCATGAAACCCAGGACTCTCTGGGGGTTCGTCGCAAGGGGTTGAGCGACGATGAATGTCACTCCCTTGCATTAGATCGAAATGTTGGTTCTTGGGGAACAATAAGCCATCTCGATGTCTTCCAAATATGCCATATCTCCCGAGATTAATATGTCTTGGAATTGGGCTAGCAAGGGACTCCCATTCATAAACAGCTGTCCATTCCGTAATCGGAGATAGTAAACATGGGCCAACAACGACATATTCCAATGTCTATAAAACAAGAGTTACAAGAAACGACAGACATATCCAATTGACACGTATAGCAAGGGCTACAGTTTCCTAATTGGTGTGTTTATCATCGTCAATCGTACGCTATTGTTTTCCAGGGTCTGGGCGCGACGTTTGATATTTGATGCTAAGTTTATACACCCATCTGCAGGGTGTAAGTAGCCAGTCCGTCTCCAATGAAGGAATGCTCCAGGCAGAGGAGAGGTCTAAACTGCCTGCCTGCCAGTCAGCAACATTGGGCATAGTTCTACGGGTAGGCCCGTCTGTTCCCGTCTTCTGATCTTAGATGGTTCAGGAAAGCCGATGACTTCAATCGGAACGATCCCAGACACAACAGCAGCAGCCATTGCAAATCAGTCATCGACGGACGATTTGGGCCGAGACAGTACAAGAATGCAGATGTTTGCCTTTCCAATCCGGAGTATCGGCTGCCTTCGAGGGTGCATGCCATCTTCATTCCAGTTGATATTGCCTGATTGCCAGTTTCGGTATCGCCATAGCCACTAGTCGAGGGAGTGCAAAGCATGATTCTCAGACATCACGAACCCCAGAGCAGACATAAGCCTCGGCTCCGTGGCTGTGATATTGATCTCGTCGAAAGCTAAAGCCAAATTCGAAGAACAGACACAAGAACTCGGAGCCAATCTTTCCGGATCATGTACGCACGCCATGTCGGAGTGACAGCGGCTGGCAGATTCGCAGCCCCGTTCTGTATTTTTTTTCTTTTTCAGTTTGCGTCCATGCTTACGTTAATGTCGGGGCAAACTTCAGTACGTTAGGCACATATTGCCACGCGGAGTAGCCCAAATCCAATAATTATAATAAGCGAACAAACGTGGCTAGGACTTGGATTTGAGTTGAGTCCCCGTGCTATATCTCCAGGGCATGTGATTCACCTGTGTATTACGCCTCGGGACTGCATCGGTAAGCTCTCGACCTCGGAATGTGATAAGGGTTGAGGTTCAGACTGTCCAAAGCTTCGGGCATACGACACAACTGGTAAGCTAATGCCTTCCAGCCTCGCGATCACGAGGTGAATATCTCGGCTCGGCGACCGTGTTCAGCCACTCTTATATGGCATTGGCAGCTGACGGCGAAGACGAATACGATTGTGGCTGAAAATTCCGAACCTGATTGTTGATTGTTAAGCAGTTATGATGTTAGATGTTAGATTTAGATTATACTTTGTCGGGACTTCCGCTGAGATACGTAGACCTAGGAGCCTAGACGCATCACTTGTGGCGGGTGGTTGAATCGCTTCAGGGTAGTTCAGATTACTTGAATCTAGAGAGGTGCCTAATCAGAGTTGCTGAGCTGAGCTGGTCCAGGGTATGTACCTTGAGTTGGTGGGGCCTCAACTTGGACCGCGTGCCAGGCATAGGAGAGCAGCTACGTGCTTCTTTCATCAACACGAACGCAGGTTGCCCGACAACCAAAGCAAATCATCGATTTCAAGAACACCAGTATCCATTCGCTTATTCAAGAAACAAATAATCCCGTCCTATCGAGGAGGCGACGGTGCCTCACCCAGAACCCTCCTTCAAGATGGAGCCCCGAGCACGCGCCGGCAAGAATGTCGGCAAGATGAACTTCTCCCACAATGAGCGTGCGTCGCCTCTCTTCTCTTTTCTTGCCTCCGACGATCAGAAATAATGTGGCTAATCATATACTACAGTTGCTCAGCTGCTCTATGCCCACGGCGATGTCAAAAACCCACTCCCAGAGACAGTCCGTGTCCTGGACGAGATCTTGACCGACTTCATGCAATCCATCGCCTTCGAAGCCTCGCGTGCTGCTCATTACTCTGGCCGGCAGAAGATAAAGTATGAAGATTTCGAGTTCGCGTTCCGCAAGAATCCGGCATTCTTGGGCAAGGTGCAGGAGGTCTTCGAGAAACAAAAAGAGATTACCAAGGCCCGTCACCTTCTCAGAGACGGCGAGGATGAGGTCATGAAGGACGCGGCCGATGAAGAGAAGAAGCGGGGAAAGACGTCTACGAAACCCGCCAAGGAGGAGGAAGAGTTGGGCGAGGCGGACGATGATGCCGATGCGGAAATGGATGCCCTCGGAAAGAAGCGAGGTTAAGCACCGACATGTCTGAAGATGGAGAGATCGGAGGCCGCCATACGACAGGGCCAGCTGTCCCTCCTCTGCTTCATGAATACGAAATGACTATACACAGCACCGGCGTTCAATTTGGGTCTGTTTGAATTCAGGGTTTCACGGAAACGCGGCACACGCGTTTGACTTGAGAGAGGAATCGGGCGTTTTGACGGAAATAGAGGAATGAAAAATTATCTGGCTTAAGCCTTCCTTCACACATATTGGGGTTCTCATGATCGATATTGGGGAAGTGGTCAGCCGCTGCCCTACATCAAGTAGGTTCCTAGCTATTGTTCCAGGCCCGCCGAGCAGGATCTCTATGGTGTATCAACGGCCCCCATCGCAGGATATATCTCTTCACGATGCTAATTAATCAATCGAGATGAAACCCAGAACTATAAGCAGCACAAATCTGCAAGGTTATCTGACCATGAGGTTACACGGCATCGTTGGATTTAAGTAGTGATGGCGGCTGGTGGCTGACCTAGGCTGGGGAAGCTCTGCCACATCTGGGGATTGGTTTATTTATGACATCTATCGCCAGCGAAGAGATTGGTGGGTTCAGACTTCGGTTCTGAATGCCCAATATTTACTAACTCATTGCGGGCACATCCAGAGAGAAGAAACTGACCGAGAAACAGCGTCAGCCAACCGTAAGACGCAACCTGCGCCTACTGGTGCTCATCCAAGAAGTGGTTGGCTGACGTCGTTTGGGAATAGCACGTCTAGATGATACAATCAATCGCCACACTATGGCTAGCGCCCGGTAGCCCAGCGCAGCCACACCGTTGTCCAACCACGACGACGCCTACCAGTCAAAAGAAGCAGGGTTCCTGCGATATCGGGCCTGGGCAGACCTGCAGATGCCCAGCACCGAGATTCCAGGTGACGGATTCACTTCGTCTGCATCTCCTCCCCAGTTTTCTACTTAGTAAGGCACCTCGCAAAATCGCCGAATGGCTGGCGATGGTCACCTGGCTAGTAATAAAAATCCTCTTACCAACAAAGGCAGCGACTCCACACATCTAGAATCGCTTGTGCTGGGGAGGGACCCAAGGATTCCCGTCGGGTGGTAGCTGGTCTTGGCCCTGGATGGACGGTAAGATCGGCTCCAGTTGGGGTCTGCAAAGCCAAAGCCTTTTCTTCCGCGGTTCCCTTTGCCACCATTTAAAGCATCTTTACCTCTTCCTGTGTACTCTAGAGCTGCTGGCCTCTCTGAAATATCATTCCTGGCTGTAGTCACCTGTCTCTTCTGTGCTTGATCGATCTATCCACCATTCCGATACAATCCTCGTAAAATTCGGAGCAGCGCAATGAGTGAGGAATTTGCGGCCCCGCCTCACGGCAGTGCGGAGAGCCCGCACTCGCCTGATTCAACGACGAGTAGAACATTGACTGGCGATGACTCGCAACGCCAATCCCGCAGAGATCTTCTCTCTCCCAAGAAAGGCGGAAGCACTCATGTCTATCCAGTTAGACATTTGTCGCCCAGCCCTGCACCAAGTTCCCGCCTGTCAATAGATTCACAGCTCTCGACTCACCACAATAATGGTCCGGTCTCACCATCTTCCGAGGGGTCTCCCCTCCAGACATTTTGGATACGAAACAAGGGTGCTATCCTAGTTGCTGCGTCTCAGCTGTTTGGAGCGCTGATGAACTTGAGCGCTAGGCTTCTTGAGCTGGACGGCGAAGGAATGCATCCGGTACAAGCGCTGTTGATCAGGCAGGCGCTGACTTCTATCCTGTGTCTGCTTTACATGTGGTGGATGAAGACACCAGACGGTCCCTTCGGCCACAAAAGCCTCAAATGGCTGCTCCTTCTCCGCGGGTTTGGTGGGTTCTTCGGTATATATGGGTGAGTGATCGCAGTCTTTTCAGCCCACCTCACCTTACTAGGCAAGCTAACTCGGAGTTCAGAATGTGGTATTCGATGATGTACCTACCCCTGGCAGACGCGACGGTCATTACCTTCCTGGCTCCCGGGATCGCAGGTTTCATCTGCTATTTCGTTCTCAAGGAACCATTTACCCGCATTGAGCAACTCGCCTCCCTGGTTGCTTTGGCGGGCGTTGTGTTGATCGCCCAGCCGACGACATTCTTCGCGACCTCCAACGGCGTAGATCCCACGACGGCCGAGGCAGCGGAAAATGCGGGCCTTCCGGGGCTGGACCACGAGGCAACACCACGGGAGAGACTGTTGGCTATCGGCATGGCGCTCGTGGGAGCTCTCGGGGCTGCGACCGCCTTCACCACTCTGCGTGTTATTGGGAAGCGAGCCAGCCCCATCATCTCCGTGAACATGTTCGGTCTCATCTGTACCGGTATCTGCAGTGTCATCTTGTTGAGTGCGCCCTACCTCAACATCGACCAGCCAGCGCTGAGGTGGGTTTGGCCTCATGCGTTCAAGGGCTGGGCCCTCCTCCTGTCGCTCGGGGTGTTGGGTTTCGCGCTGCAGTACCTGTTGACTGCGGGCCTAGCGGCGGACAAGTCGAACAGGGCCAATGCCATGGTTTACACGCATATGCTGTTCGCAGCCAGCTTTGACCGGTGGATCTTCCATCACGAGATGGACCTGATGAGTTTCGGCGGGTGCGCCCTCATCCTCTGCAGCGCGATCGGCGTGGTATTGATGCGCAAGCCTCCGCCGCCCAAGGTGGACGATGTTGAGCGGCAGGGAAATATTGTCGGCAATGGCGAGATGTCGCCCATGCTTGTGGGTGTGGGTGGGAATGGCGATGACCTGATCCTTGATCGACTGAGATAGACGGAGGAGTCAATCTTTTCTTTCTTTGTCTTGTGCATGAGGTACGATTAGAATGATACATGCTGAGATTTAGACTATGTGATAGCGTATGCATATATAATGAATGGTTTTGGTTCTACTTGATAGGATACGTTGACGAAGTTGCGTTGTTAGGCATGGTGGTGTAACAGTGGCTGTTTCATTGTGGCTGCGGCTCTGTACCTCCTTGGTAGTACCTAACGTAAGCGGCTCCATGAAGACTCCAACAACATCAAGAACTACCCAGTAGATATATAGATATGCAGTGTAAGCTACCAACGAATGACTATCAACCAGCCGGGTTGTAGGATTATTTCAAAGAGCTAATGCCAAAGTTCCCATCTTCGCGTTCCTCTTGCTTCAGATAATGCATGCAATTAAACTCGAATTTCAAGTAAATTCAAGAGAGAACAGGAACCACAACCAGTCATACCTATAACTACCTATCAATTCAGTACAAACCAACATCAAGAAAGTTGATGTCCGTCAGAGTACTGAGGAACCAAGTATAGGGTAGGGGATGAGATGTGCATCACGTGACCAGAAAAGGCACGTTGGAGCTAAGCAGTCGCGTCTCTAATCTCAGATAACGTCTCGTTGGAAGAAAGTAATATACGAGCAAGCTAGCTCCAGGGCTGCGACATCCAATTGCAAATCTTGCCGAATCTCCCAACCCCGAAATTCCATCACCGACCGAAGAGCGGTTAATACCGTTGGCGATAGAATCTATCAACAATCACGATTGCGATCAAGTCAAAAAAATCTTTTTATACTGCTGCTTTGAGGCGACGAGCAGAGCGCAAAGATGGTGCAAATTAGCGAAGTGAAAGGCAACAAGCGTGACAACCGCACAGCTGCCCACACCCATATCAAAGGCCTGGGCTTGAAGTCAGATGGCTATGCTGATAAGCAAGCTGCTGGCTTCGTTGGCCAGGTTGGCGCACGAGAGGTACGTGTACGTGAAGATGCAGGGCTGGGCTATCGCTAACTGGTCGCGTTTCGCAGTCATGCGGTGTCGTGGTAGATCTGATCCGAGCTCACAAGATGGCTGGCCGTGGCGTGCTGCTGGCAGGAGGACCCGGAACTGGAAAGACGGCGCTCGCACTCGCGATCAGCCAGGAATTGGGTACCAAGATCCCCTTCTGCCCCATCGTCGGCAGCGAAATTTACTCCACCGAAGTGAAGAAGACCGAGGTCCTCATGGAGAACTTCCGAAGAGCGATTGGCCTCAAGGTTCGCGAGACAAAGGAGGTGTACGAGGGCGAAGTTACCGAGCTGACCCCGGAGGAGGCCGAGAACCCCCTGGGCGGATACGGCAAGACCATCAGCACACTTCTCATCGGACTCAAGAGCGCCAAGGGCCAAAAGAAGCTCAGGCTAGACCCCAGCATCTACGAAGCAATCCAGAAGGAGAGAGTCACAGTGGGCGATGTCATTTACATCGAGGCAAACACGGGAGCTTGCAAGCGGGTTGGACGTTCAGATGCCTATGCCACCGAATTTGATCTTGAAGCCGAGGAATACGTACCCATTCCCAAAGGCGAAGTCCATAAGAAGAAGGAAATTGTCCAAGACGTTACCCTTCACGATCTTGATGTCGCCAACGCCAGGCCACAGGGTGGTCAGGATATCATGAGCATGATGGGCCAGCTCATGAAGCCCAAGATGACTGAAATCACAGAGAAGCTTCGTGGAGAGATTAACAAGGTTGTCAGCAAATACATCGACCAGGGCGTAGCTGAGCTTGTTCCTGGCGTTCTTTTCATCGACGAGGTAAGTACACGATAACTGAGGTTGGGGCACATCATACTGACTCGTTCCAGGCGCACATGCTCGATGTGGAATGTTTCACCTACCTCAACCGTGCGCTGGAATCTCCCATTTCACCCATCGTTGTTCTGGCCTCGAACAGAGGCATGACGACGATACGAGGCACTACCGATATTGTGGCTGCCCATGGGGTCCCTACTGACTTCCTTGCCCGGCTTTTGATCATCCCGACAACCGCCTATGATGCCGATGAGATCAAGAGGATTGTGCGCATACGTTCAACGACGGAGGGAGTAGCGCTCACCGACGCTGCCCTCGATAAGATTGCCGAACACGGCGTTCGCATCAGCTTACGATACTGTCTACAACTATTGACGCCTGCTAGGTATGTCTTGCTTGGCCTCTGAAACATGTAGTTGAGCGTCAGTGCTTTTGCTAACCCTTTTCGTGATAGTATTCTGGCCAAGGCCAATGGCCGCACGCAAATTGATGTTCAGGATGTTGCCGAGTGTGAGGATCTTTTCATTGATGCCCGACGCAGCGCCTCGCTCCTCAGCAGCGAGGCCGGCAGCGGCTACATCTCGTAACTTTGGGGAGCAACTGGGGGTCTATCACTGTGGAATTCAGATGGGATTTGGCGTAGGGAGATTTGTCTAAAAATTACAGTTTTTTTTCTTCTCTTTCAAACAAGCACAAAGGTAATTCAGGTACGACGCAGAATATAGCGAAATGTATCAATCAATCAAATCAATCAACCCACGAATCAGCAAGCGGGTCTCGGACAACGAGACGAGCGAGCTGAGCTATTCCTAGACAGGTTCTGGTTCTGGACCGTGATTGTATGTGGGAGAAAGACGGCCTTTGTTGGGGGGGGGTGGCACGGCTTCGTCATTAGGTTGATGGCTGGCGGGCCCAGACGGCGTTAGGAGGGAGACAGCCTCGTGCGCGTCCATGAATCACGGTGACAAGCCTTGCCAACAATGGAGCTGGTGGATTCCCAGAGCGAGCAGAGACGCGAGTCAAAATCCGAGACCCGACTCTGCTAAAACGTACCTCATACCAGGGCATGGCCTTCTGGGCTCCCACATGACCGTGGAATTACCACATCACGATGGCCAGCGGCTGAAAAAAAATTGCACATGGGGATCGGACAAGGCATGCTTTGTTTCCGTCGATTCGGGTACGTGAGGGTGGTCATGATACGATGATGCCTGCTTGCGGTTGGCGCCATTGTCTTTGTCTGAGTCGACACCATTTCACATTCCAGTCACGACGCCTCTCCGCATTCCGGCAGGCAGAGAGACACATACGCACATTGTCGCTTTCGCCCCTCTGAGCGAGGCTGATGAGGGGAGACTAAGCCAACAATGGGGGGAGGGTCGGAAAGGGGGGGAAGAGATCTGTCTCTCGGCATTTTTTGTGCGTGCATGTAATACGTGTTGGACTTGGACTGATGGGAACCTGGATGTGTCCCATGCGTAGAATAGAGAAAGCGAGACAGAACAAAGTAATGCCCGGGCTGACCCCATCCCATCCCATCCCGTACCCTCCTCTTTGGCCCCTTCACCCTAGCTGAAGCACGGCCGCCGCAAACGCAGACAAAGAACGGCTGGGCGCAGCAGAGCCAACCAACGGGCTCCCGAGACATGTAAGGAGGACCCGCCCTACCGTTCCGGCGCTTTCATCCTCTGTCAAAGAAGCGACGAGGCCGATCCCCTCTGATGCCTCTTTGTTTTCGTGCATTGAGTCGAGCTATTTTGGCTCTGCCTGACGGGGTGGTCTTGGCTTGCATGTGAATGGTTGGATGAATGAATCAATGAATCGTGGGCCAACGAACGAACGCGGCAGCCCGATAGAATCGGAGAGTTTCTTGGTGGCAACTCAGATATCCTCCTCGTTTGCAAAGGCCGACCCGACTTACCGATTCCTCCCAGCCCAGTAAGAAGCCTTCTTTCTCTCTCGTTATTGTTCCCACAAGCCTGCCTGGGCCCGTTCAAAGAGATCGGCGCGCCGACAAAGACGTCCTCGAGCAGATGCTTTGCCAGGCCGCCTTTTTGTGTTCGTTTTTTGTCCTCGAACCTTGGCCTCGTCCGGCTCTTCCTTGTCTTCAGCCTCAAGCGCCCCCCCCTCGCTCCTCTCAGCCCTCCCCATCTTATACACGCCCCCTTCCTTTTCTTTCTACTTATCTACCCGTCGTCTGTTTCTGAACACTTTCCTTTTATCCATCCTCGGACGCCGGTCTTTCCTGCTCTACTACTTTGTTCCTCACTACCAAGTGGCCTGCCGGAAGCGCTCCTGGAACTAGCACCGAGCCTTGCGAACATAGCAGAAAGCTCTACGAGAACAGTGCTGTATCGTTGCATGATCGCCAATGTCGCAGGTCGCCACCGCGACTGTTCAGGAGGAGACCGTCATGGTCCGCTCGCCGTTGTATACTACCATCGACGGGCACGACGAGGGCAGTAGCGCCCGTTCGACTGCACCGACTACGCCCGAGCACCAGAGCAGCAGCGCCGCCGTTGAGGGCGTTGGCCGGGGCCAACGCTCGTCCGAGGAGTCACATGCGAAGCAGAAGGCGGGCAACCTCAAGATCAACACCGACGCCGGCCTGGAGGAGGATGCCTCCGACAACGCCATCTGCGTCTGTACACCGGCCCAGAAGGTTCCCAGGCCGCCCAACTGTAAGTGGGAGCGCTGCCCCCCTCCCCATCTCCAATCAAGCTGAATTTGGTCCGAGAAGCACTGTGTTTTTGTGCCCATGCTTTGTTTATTACGTTGCTTTGTCTTTGTCTTTGTTAGAGTGCTCCGTGCTCTTGCCAAGCGCTAACTGGCCACTCTTCCCTTGTAGCTTTCATGCTTTACCGTGCCCAGATGCAAGCCCAGATTTCCGCAGAGAATAGAGGGCTCTCCAACCCCCAGATCTCCCGGATCCTTGGCGACCGCTGGGCGAACGAGCCAGAGGAGGAAAAGGCAAAGTGGAGATCTCTGGCTCACGAAGAAAACAGACGACACCGGCTGCAGTATCCTGGATACAAGTACCAGCCGCGACGCCGGGGCAGCAAGGCAGTAAACAGTGCCGGGGAAGACGAGAGCGGACGATGCCCGAAGTGCAACGGCCGGTTCTTGAGCCGGACGCCGCAAACGCCGGCCTTGCCAGGTACGCCGGGCAGGGACAAGGCTGACCTCCAGTCTTCCCATGCCACTCAGCAGCCCAGCCCCGGCTCGGACGATTCCCAGCACCCCAGATCTGGCGGCTCGTTGTCGGGGGGCTCTGCTCCCATGTCCCTGAAGCGCCTCGGAGACCATCATTTGGGGTCGCCCGAGACAAAGCGACCTCGTCTGGGGGTCTCAACAGCCTCCCGGATCATGCCATCTCCCGAGGGAAGCGCATACGGCCCGATGCCGCATGGGCATTGTGCCCATTCGGCCGCGGGGGAACCCTATAACCCCAACCGGCATCATGTCAACAGCCCCTATCCGCACTATGGAGGAGCGTACGGGAGACATCACCCTGGACCGATGCCACCCCCTCCCCGCCCTCCGATGGGTAGCACTTGGGCCGCGATGCCGCATTACCATGGGGGACGGGATAGCATTGCCGACGAGTCTTTGCGGTTGCCTCCGCTGCAGACCGCCATCCCGCCCTCGATCTCTCCGGCACGAGACTATGACATGAGATATGGCCCCACGCCGGTAACGGCTGGCGGGTATCTGCCCAGTGCGAGAGATTCGCCGGGCAAGAACACTGTAGAACGTATATTGTCCATCCCATATGACAAGAAGTTGGCGGTGCTTGGGAAGATCTGCCCAAGACTCCCGCGCCACGAGGGCGGGACCCCAGGTCCCGACTCGCGTGGGCCGATCATTGTTGTTGAGGGCCTGGAAGATGACCTTCTGAGTTATGTCGGGAAGATTGTCGAGGAGGCGCTCCTGGTGTCCCCGGAGGAAATCGCCCTGAAAGCGTGGGTGAATGAAGTGCCGAGCGACGTCCCGCCCATCCCGAGAGAAGGCGAGAGAGGTGAAGACATGAAGCCGCCAGTCGAGCTTCAGGATCTCCTGCCCTCCATCTTTGGGGCAATTCTCAAGTGGCATGAGAACTCCAAGGAGATGGTCAAACATGTCCAGAGCAGTAGCCATCCAGACCAAAAGGTGGAAGAGGTGGAGGAGGAGAAGAGCGACAAGAAGGACCGGGAGAGTGGTGACGGAAGCTCGGGGCCACCGGCACCGTTGAAAACATCATCGCCCACTCCCGTGGCCCTTGTGAGAGGAGGGTTCAGTCTCACCACGTCTGAGAGGTTCGCCTGCTCGACAAGCCAGTCGCTATCCAATTACAATGCTCGCGATCACTGGCAATGGATGGCGACACTCTGGCGTGGCATCCCAGGGCCGGACTTGATCATCTACATCAAGTCCAGCTCGGAGAGCGATGCAGGGGATTCGAGAAACATCGACTACCTCAAGCAGCTGGGTGTGATAGTCGTGACGATCTCAAAGGACAGGCGCCTCGGCGAGGGGGATGAGCGGCGGTTGGCCTTTGAGGTGATTGAGTGGATGAGATCGGGATGGATTCGGGACAGCAAACCTCGAATCAGATGAAGATGTTGGCGCACTGGCCGCTTAAGTATCTTGTTTTGGAATGGGAAGAAAAGCAATGGATACCAAGGTATCTTGGATTTGCTATCGGGTTTCCGCGCATCTCTTTCTCTATTTCTTTGTTTCTTTTCTTCTGTTGTCTTTTCCCTACCTGGTTATTATCACAAAAAACTCACAGAACTTTACCTATACATAAGGAAAAATGATGATCACATATGGAGCTTGGCGTTTGGTTGTCGGCTGTTGAAACTTTTAATCGAGGGCAATGCGAACTCCATAGCTGGTTCCATGTAATTAATACACATAGCATATAGGTTGGATTGAAATGAAGTCAGTCATGGGGAAGCATTGGTAGAATGGCCTTTGGTTTTGTTGTTCTATTTTGAACCGTGATTTAAACACCCGCCAATAGACTACGTGCTATTCTTGACTAGGTACATTACTGACTGGCCTTATTGACCTGCTAGCCAATGTAGTAAGTATCTTATGTAGTTGGGTTCGTTAATTAGCACCTGGTAGATAGTACCTGAGGCTATATTGTGTGCTAGAGGGTATGGAGGTTAGCATCATCAGCTATAGGTAGCTGCTAGCATTATATGGCAAGAGGACATAGAGATACTCTGCATTGATGGCCAAGCCTCTGCTGCACATCTCACTGGTGCACATTCTGGCACTTTTGGTTTTATTTTCCTTGGACGGAGAAAGTATACAAGTACCACACCTTTCACTAAGCGTACCTGTCTGTCTGACTGCAGAAGCGTGTGAGGGGAAAAGGGGCAGCTGCAGCTCTGGTGGATGGATGGACCCCTGTTGCTTTCGGCTGCATTATTGTCGCGCTCCCGGACGCGTTGCCAGCGAATGACCACAACGTCAATGGCGCATACCAACAGCAGCATGAAATAACACTCCCTACCTATACTATATATTAATGTCCATGTATATACGCATCCAACATACAGCTCTGCCCACGCACCCACGCCCGTCCGCACGCACGGGGCCAGTCTATCATTAACGTCGTCCACCACACATAGTGCATCCGTGCACCTTCGTCGCCTCCAGTCTCCGTCTCTGCCCCCATCCACCACGCACAACGATTGACACGAGCACGACGTCACGATGCTCCCTCGGCTCGACGCCGACCCTCTACCGTTATAATGCCAGATTTCAAGATAGGGCAGAAGGTCAAGCTCCAGGATGACCGCAGGGCCACTGTCCGTTTCGTGGGCCAGACCAGCTTCCAGGTCGGAGAATGGATCGGTGTCCAGCTCGAGGAGAAGACGGGGAAGAACGACGGCAGCGTCCAGGGCCAGAGGTACTTTGACTGCCCCATGGGCTACGGCATGTTCGTCAAGCCCATGATGGCCACCATCATCGAGCCTCAGCCCGCTGCCGCCGCCGCGAAGCCTGCAGCTCGGAAGCCTGGTCGGCCCAGCAGCTTCAACCCGGCCGCGGGGAGGATTTCCACGAGTGGCGATACTGCTTTGACTAGAAGGAGAAGCTTGAATGCCCCGAGTCCGAGCCCGGTACCTAAGACGTCCCGGCCGTCGAGCATGGTCAGGGTGAGTTGGTTGGTGGAAGCATTGCGTGTGATTCTGGCACATTGATGCAGTTTGTCCTGGTGTTTGTGCGACTCTACGATGCTAACGTTGTTTCTTTCCCAGTCTCCTACGAAATCCCCGACGAAGCAGCTCAGCGGTCCGCCGAGCGCATCCACATCTCGCACCGGCACCCCATCGAATGCCCGCACGACCTCGGCTGCATCGAGATCTCGCCCCTCCGTAGGAGCAACGAGGACGTCTATGGGACCCCCCGCTGTACCGGCGTCTCGCACTGCTCGCCAAGTATCGTCTGGAGCCCCCGCTCGCACAACCACCGGCCTGACCAGAACCGCCAGCGGACGTACCTCTCTCGCAGGGCAACGTACGACATCGAGGACGGAGCAGAACAGGAGACCCTCTGGCGATTCGCAAGCTGGGAGAGACAGTGGGCGGGAAGATGAGACGGGGGCCATGTCCCCTCTTAAGACGGAGATTCTTTCGCCCCAGCCCAGAAGCCCCGTGGCTGCCAGATCCAATGCCGTCGAGCGGCTTACTGCTGCCACGGCAGGCCCATCGGCGGCCTCAGGAGCAAGGAGAGTGAGCTCAACGGTAGGCGCCCCGCGTGCCACTGGGAGCGTCGCAGCGGCAAACAGAGAAATAGAGGATTTGAAATCCAAGATCAAGGTGTTGGAAAGGAAACGGATCGAGGACCGGGACAAGTTAAAACAGCTTGAGCAGATTCAGGGCGAGAGAGACAAGTACGAGAGCGTGGTGCAGAAACTGCAGCAAAAGTACCAGCCTCTGCAAGAGGAGAACAATGAGCTACGGAAAATGATGAAGGAGGCAGAGGCAAAATTTGAGTCAGTGGAAGAGATGCAGGCCGAGCACGAGTCCCAGCTCGAACTTGCTGCCCTCGACCGGGAAATGGCAGAGGAAATTGCCGAAGTGCTCAAGGGCGATCTAGAGGCCCTCAAGCTGAAGACGGAAGAATTAGAGCTCGAAGTCGACGTGCTCCGCGAGGAGAACGAGGAATTCCAGAACGGAATGACCCCCGAAGAACGTGCCGGCGCCGGATGGCTTCAGATGGAACGAACCAATGATCGATTACGCGAGGCCCTTCTCAGGCTCAGAGACATTACGCAGGAGTCAGAGGAGCAGCTCAAGCAGCAGATTGCCGGGCTCGAGGATGAGCTGAGGGAATTGACGTCGATAAAGGAGATCCACGAGGCAACCGCCGAGAAATTGACTAACAGCGAGGCGGTTGTTGAGGACCTTCGCCAACAGCTCGACAATGCCCTTGGGGCCGAGGATATCATCGAGGACCTCAGTGAGCGAAACATGAGTCTCTCGGAGCAAGTGAAGGAGCTTCAGGCAGTGGTGGACGACCTTGAAAGCCTCAAGGAGATAAGCGACGAGCTCGAAGCGAACCATGTTCAGAATGAGAAGGAGCTTCAGGAGGAAGTTGATTTCCGAGACGCCATTATTGCAGAGCAAGCCCGTCGGTCTGCCGACCAGGACCAGAATCTTGGCGATCTCGAATATACCTTGTCTCGATTCCGTGAGCTCGTCACAAACCTGCAAACCGACCTTGCAGATATGCGCGCATCCCAGGCGGTCACAGAGGGCGAATCCGAAAAGCTCAACGATCGCTCTCGCGCAATGATGGATCTCAACATGAAGCTCCAGATATCTGCCGCCAAGGCGCAGGCCAAGACTATTGACCTGGAGTTGCGACGGCTCGAGGCACAGGAGGCAGAGCAGCACCTTGAAATTGTCAAGCTCTTCTTGCCAGATACCTACAAGGAAGACAAGGACTCCGTACTGGCTCTTCTCCGATTCAAGCGGTTGGCCTTCAAGGCGAGCCTCCTCAACGGCTTTATCAAGGAGCGTGTCAACGGCAAGCCCGACCCCGGCCACGAAGACGACACCATTGCTGGCTGCGATGCTCTTGATAAGCTGGTCTGGGTATCTTCTACATGTGATCGCTTTGTCAACAACATCAGCCATTGCTCCATTGAGCAATTCACCAGGTACCAGAATGCTCTTCATGAGCTGGAGCCAGTAGAGCGGGCTCTCAACTCATGGATTGATGGCCTTCGTCGCGATGAGCTCAAGGTGCAGAAGTGTGCCGATGAGCTTCACCGCACCATGGCTCTCATGACGCACTTGGCTGAGGTCCACATCGTTGACGAGCTGCCAAGCTTTGCGGACGAATTACATACCAAGTCTCTTGTCATCCAGAGCCACCTCGAGTCCGCGGCTGTGGTATTCACTACCGTGAGGGACATGGCGCAGAGGGCTGTGCCTTCAGAAGGAGAGGAGGACGAGCTGGCACAGCACTTTGCTAAGAGGACAGACCTGGCGATCACACAGACCAGAGGCACCAAGGTCATCGCTGGCAAGATTGTGAGAGCTCTTGAGGAACTCAAGGATCGATCACTTTCGCTGCTGCCAGAGACCAGAGAGGCGTTTGAGCAGTGTGAGTCGATGACTGAGGAGCTTGCAGGCCTCGCCCGCCAGATTGGTGTTGGTGTCCATGGCCTCATCACCAAGGACGAGTCGCGGTCCGAACCATTTACCTACATCGAGATCCAAGAAGCCATCCAGAAGACAGTCCTGGCGGCAGTGTCGTCAAACGACTCCGATACCTTCTCGGAGTACCTCAACAAGCTCCGCATTGCGGGCAGCCAGATCTCGGACTTGGCAGCCGTCGCGACGGATCTTGACCAGGCACAAGAGTTCGACGTCAGCCCCGCTCCTTGGCGCTTGCGATCCGAGGAGCTCAAGAACCTCAGGACGGTGCCCGTCGATGCCGAAGAGGAGCTCAGGAAAGTTAAGGAGGAGCACCAGGAGGCTCGACGCGCCATCGCCCTGCGTGATGAGCATCTCAGCACGGCCAGCGTCAAGATCGAGACGCTCGAAGCCAGGATGCGCGATGCCCAGGCCAACATTGACCGCATCAGCAACCTGCAAGTCGAGCTCGAGGCCTCGGGAGAGCAGGTCTCGAGCCTCAAGGAGGACATCGAGAAGCAAGATAGAGAGCTCAGAAGCCTCGAGACCGAGCGCGACAAGTGGAAGAAGATTGCCAGCGACAGCCAGGCTTTTGCAGACGGCGCCGACGCGGCAGGGGCCAAGGCAGGCCAGGAGCGTGCCCACGCCAATGCCAAGGAGGTGGACACCCTCAAGAAGAACATTGAGAGCTTGCAATCTGCTATCAGGTATCTGCGCGAGGATAGCCGCCGTGCCCGCATGACGGAGCAGCCCAAGCTCGACTGGCTGGCAGAGCCTCTGGTGAAGCCAGCCCGGGTGGCAGACCAGCGCAAGGCCCTGGTCGCCTCGGAGGGCAAGGATGTCCTCGGCGAGCTGGTCAAGATGACCTCCACGGCCACGCTGTTCGACTTCAAGTCCCTGCCCAAGGACAAGATGGTGTGGAGGCCGGCGAGATCGACGCCCCAGTACCACGCGGCCAAGCAATTGGAAGACTACGAGGCCTGGAAGGGCTGGCAGGATGCCGTGGTGAGGAAGGCGGGGATGCTCAAGCCCGGGAGCGAGAGGAAGGCCGATTCCGCCCACCGCAAGCCCGCGGCACTCTTGCAGGTCAGGCTGCCGGATTCAGACGGCAGGAAGATGGCGAACGGCGCTCGAGGCGGGGTGCACATTGTAGGATCACGGAAGTGGGAGGCTTTACAGAGTCGAGTCACAGTTGTATGATGATTACGAAGAAGAAGAAGAAGACCACCTCATTACACATTTGGTTCCATTGGGAGCGAGGAAAGGGATAGTTAGTATATACCCCCCCACCTTAGACTTTTACCTCCTGCTTGCGATCTGTATTTAATTCTCTACATCCCATTCTTTCGTTTCTCATGATTCATTTCTGCTGCTGACCTCTGTCCAGTATGTTTTATTTTCTACCTAGACTAGGCAATTATCAAGCGAGTAGCTTTCTTCTTCTTCTATCAAAACCGAATATCTCTCTCATCTATGCAATTCTGTGAAAGCTGTATATGGTCCGCATATCGGCTGATTGGATGAAAGTTCACTAGGACGGCCCATGGCTCCCCAATGGGCTGGCCTCAGGTCTGGTTCTTGGGGATTTCGTCCCATCCCACACCAAGAGCCTGGTTTTGTCGTTCGGAGGCTGATAACGATATCGTCATTCCCCCCCTCTCCCCATTTCCGTCCCAAAGAAAACAAGTAGGTCCTAGCTTCGTTCAAGCCCTGCCCTTCTTCTTGTCCTTCTTCTTCTTCCCGCTCCCGCTGCTCTCCTCCGCCCCGCTGCCAGCCCCGCTACCACCACCGCCACCGCCCATGCCGCCCATCAGAGCAGACATGGGGTCGCCGCCGCCCTGCATCTCCTTCATCATGTCCTTGAACAGGTTCTCCGACACCCCGCCGCCCGTCATGGCGGCGCTGGTGTAGGGCAGCAGGTCGCCGAGCTTCCACCCCCGCGGGACCGCCGGCCGCGGGTACGGCTTGCCCAGCTCGGGCTCCAGCTTGCCGCCGATGCGGACGCGCAGGCCCAGGCTGTCGTCGACGGTGGGGTTGTCGCGCAGGTGGCGCGCGACGAGGATGAAGAGGTGGTGCTTGTTGTGCAGGGGCACGTTGGCGCCCGAGCCGGCGGCCTTGAGCCCGACCTTGATGCGGCCCGGGTTGGCCCAGTCCTGGGGGTGGATCTTGTCGGGCTCGAGGAGGGTGGGCAGGCGGAGGCGGGAGCAGGCGTTGGCGATCTCGCGGGCGAGGGGGTTGGACACGGCGAGGGAGGCGGGGACGCGGCGGCCCTCGGAGCGGGAGCGCGAGGCGTCGAAGTAGATGGGGTAGAGGCACTGGTAGTCGGCGTAGTGGGCGCGGTCGGTCGAGGGGTGGAGGGAGTCGGTGGCCAGCTGCAGTTGCTGGGCCTGGACGGGGGGAGCTGCTGCTCGCGGGGCGGGCGAGGGCTGTTTGGCGGCTGGCTCCACGCGGCGCATGATGTCGGCGTCGTCGAAGTCGTCGATGTCGACCTCCTCGGGATCCGAGGAGGGGTCGCTGTCGGAGACTTCTTCCACGCGTGGGTGCGACATTGCGGGCGCTGGTTGGGTTTGGCTGAGGTGGAAGTGGTGGGTTTGTAAAGAAAAGGTGTCGATGTCTAATGGTGGGGAATGTATATTTCTAGGGTAGGAAATGCTGTGGTGGGGTCCAAGCTAAGTTCCGTGTGGGGAGAGTCCAGCCAACGTTGATATATCCTTTCTGACTGCACAATCTACACCATCTTACACCAAGGTTGATGTTAGATCCGCCGTTTACTAGCATCCCCGTTTCGAAAAATAAAAGCAAGCACAAAGGAAGCTAATTGGAGTAGCTAAGTGCGCGAGCAGTATGCGTATTACCACTATTATATGGAACCTTGAACAGCCGTCCACGCAAAGTCAAATGAAGGGCAACCAAAGAGCAAGATCTCCCAGGATCGAGCCCCCAACCAATGATCCGAAATCGGCTATCCATCCCATAGAAGCAAGGAAAAGGACACCGGCATACCAGCCCGCCGTGTCCCAAGAAAATGCACTCGTCCGTTCCCTAGTGTGTTTCTCGCAGAGCAATCTGACCCAGTCTTGATACCCGTCTCCCCAGCTCTGGCTCAGCGGTACTTCCCAGAATACCTCGCCGCCATCTTTATAATCGTACAGTTCCTTATTATTTTTCGCCAGACCCCATGCTCTCTCCCCACTTGTGGTGGTGGTTTGTATTGTATATGAGTCCAGCAGGTGCCTTCGGCTTTCCCCGAATCTCTAATTCTTGTCAATGTGTGCGTTCTTAAATTTGGTACCGGGGGGATGACAAGAAATTGGAAATTTGCAAAACGGATGCGTGCATGTGTTGTCCTTAACGCTTGGGCACTGGAGGAGATATTACTGTCAGTGATTGAAGACTCTTTCATCCACCGTCGGCAGGGCGACAGGAGGAGCGAAACTTGATGGAACTCACGTGATGTCCGTAAATGCACTCTTCGGCTTCACAACTCTGACCCAAGGTACAAGGGTTCAGGCGAGTTAAGAAGGCAATTGCATCAATTTCATCCGGGGTTGGCCTGTACTTGTGAACAAAGGTGCAGCCGTCCCCCTTCGTGCAGGGGCCGCGGAGGAAGTGGTTATTGCAGAGCTTGCTGCTGTCCTTTCGCTTCTTCACAGTCTCCAAAACAACGGGATTAACGTCGATTGGCTCGTCATAGCCACGAGGTCCCGGGTTCCATTTTGGCTGCTGCGGAGTTTGCGGCCGCTGCGACGCCTGTTTCGAGCGAGGATTGACACTTGCGGATCGCGGCGCCAATGGCAATGTGATTTGGGGTGGTGGGCTGGCCGGTTTCACTTTTTGAGCCATGTCCGCATATGATGAGAATGGTGAAGCTGTGGAAGCCGACGCAGGAGGTGTCAGCGCAGGAGGCACCGCCCTTGACAGGTCAGGTGAAGATTCGACGGGGGAAGCTGCGTTGATGTCGGGCAGCCTGTCACTGCGGAAAATATCATTCTTCATGCGGAAGACATTGACCCGAGTAGCAACCAGTTCTTTGACGGTAGGAACACCTTCCAGCACGGTGACGCGCTGGCGAGCAAGCTCGTTTTGGAGGATGTCGTTGAGGAACGGAGCATATGAGGCCTCGTGGGATATACCGAGGAGAACTTGCTGGCAATTGAGATTGTGTAGATGCCATTTCGTAGTTTCTGCCGGCCATGGGTCAGTGATCTGAACCTGAGGACAAAGCTGGGTGTTGAACGAGCCGAGACGACTTACCCTTGATCTTAATCTCTGCGCTCTCACGATCACAGCCCATGTCGATGAATTCAAACGAGGGTTGCGACTGTGTGAAGCCCAGGGTGAAATCCTTCAGCTCTGCCCAGTGTTCGATGACTCCATCTTGAATTAGGGCTTTGGACAGGGTTCTAATACTGGTCACGATCTTGGCCGAGATTTCCATCTCATTGCACTGCTCAGCAACGGCATCTCGTAGAGCCTGCGCAGCTTTCTTGCCCCCTTCGACGCCTCCTTTCACGAACTTTTCTTGAAACTGCGCAGAGGCTATGTTAGCTGACCGCCAATTCCAGCAAAGGAGCCCCTAGGACGTGTGGGAGAAACCAATTGACGTACAACGAGGCCGTCTCCATCAATGAGGATTGCAATATAAGGATTGGAAATCTGCGGATGGGCCAAGTCAGTAATGCGTATAAAGGGAAAACCGCCCTATAAGCATCAGACAAGGAGGAAACCCACGTGACCCTGTCTAAGTCTAAAATATTCATTCTCATAAACCTGCGCTCTCTGTTGGAGCTGTCTCCTCGATTCCGCGGCACCGGCAAGGTCGGTATTCAGACCGTCATTCTCTTTGGAGAGGCGCAGGTTCTCGCTCGTGAGTGTCTCAACGTGCTTGCAATATGCGATCAGGTCCTTGAGAAGGTGAGCTTCCGAGACGTTCTGAAATAAAATAAAATAACGACCATGGCGTTCTGCGAGGCTGAGATGGCCCTTACTTTGATTAATTTGTTTGAGGCATCCTGGTTGAACTGAATGTCGTGAAACCGTTGGATAAATTCTGTGGACTCCGTTTCTGGTGCCATTTTTCGATTAATGGAGGACGGCCGAAAAAAAAAAGACTTTTTTTTTTTTTTTTTTTTTTTTTCGCTTTTGCCCTTTATCCTTAAAATCACGCTATTTTCCAACGTATCCTGTACCCGCCAAACAGAATTGACTTTGGAAAGGGTAAATATTTAGCAGGCTGGATGCAGGCTCAGATGTGAGAAAGAAAAACGGTAGGTGGTCGGCATACGACTGTGAAGGGTCGGTGGTCAGGGCAAACGCAACCACAATTCAATGGTGAATGCAGCAGCAAATGCGATGTGGATTGTGAGCAAAAAAAGGCGGATCGGCTGCAATCGCGTGAACAGTAGATGTCGGCGGGTGAGAAGTGGTACTTAACGGTTTATAAAAAGGCTTCTGGTGCTTCCAGGCAGTTATTACATTTACAAAGAGAATGGGAGAAGTGAAGAGCAAAAAAAATGATAAAAAATCCTGGTTGTTAGAATGTGGTTATTCAAAGCGCAAAGTGTATGTTAATTCAAGATCTCGTCTCCACAATTTTATTGGATAGCAGAGCTTATCGACACCGGCCAAGGAACCTTGAAACCTCCCCAGGACCACCTGCTAACTGTGTACCGGTGCTATTGTGCTTTTTTCTTTATTCTAATGGCTTGGGACGTCTTCAGCCAGCAACCCAAGACGTTACCTCCGTCCTGGGAAGTACCTGCAGGCGCTGGCCAGCCGCTGGATGCAAGTGCGGTGGGGCCATGTCCATGAGCTGAGGCACCTATAATTAAATTGACAATGTCAATCGACAGGGAGCTGACCTGATGGCCTCTCCTGCGGCCACCCTCTACACGCGCAGGCAGCAGAATTGTCAATACACTGCTTCCCGTTCGCGACAATGTGGAGATTTGGTGTGCCACTGCGCACCGCTAGGGCGAACGCCTCATTGACTGGCGTCCTTGTTCTGATGCAACCTGTTTTCAGGCACAGATACACACATGTAGGTGAGGACTGGCCTGGAGGTTGTGAGGTAGCAGCAGAGCTCTCGGACTGCAGTGCAAACTTGCCATGATTGACAATCTATGACAAGGCCAAGCATGAGATTCTCGTCTGCATACATACCTCCTAAGTAGGTAGTATAGTATATGCTATGTATGTATACGGCATTGCTGCCGTAGATGCCCCATTCCATCTGTCGCCTGACAGTGGCTTGACTAGCTGCGTTTGTGCTACTCCGGATTCACACGGCGACGCACACGGCCTGCAAGTTGGTTCCCCCGATTGCATTGCACTGTGATTAATATTAATCATGTACTGTAGTTGCTATGTATATATTCTTGGATGTGATGGCCCCCTGAATTACGTATGTCTATACCTGCAAAGTACCTCCCTTCCGCTTCATCTCTCAGAGGCCGGCACGTTTCACAAAGCGCCTCCACGCCAGAGATGGGCGGTTCCGTTGACCCAATTGGCTCCCGCCGGACCAGCCTCAGCTTTTTTGTCTCAAGTGATTGGGCGACGCCTTTTCAGCAAGTCTAGCTAAAGCTGAGCTGCTCAGGCGGGCTATGCATCGTCCATCAGCCGCTCTCCAGTCACCAATGACAACCAATCCAAAGCTGACGTGCCGTGTTTGAATTGGCCCAAGGAGGGGCCGTGAAAATCAATCAGCATGCGTTTGCCACTATGCGCGTATACCCGAGTGTGACTAGCTAGCAAATAACTTATGCAGAAATCGCACCATTTCCTTCGTTGCAAAAAGCGTCTTGAAATTTCAGGCCTCCGATGACTACTTCATTGATGCGTCCCGCGCGTTCAATTGCTTAGCCAAAACTATCGACAGGTACTTCAACCGCAATTTCGCCTGAGCGACGTCTCTCACGGTACTCCTTGAAGAGCTAGCAAGTGGCTGTGGAACTTGACCAGGGTTGTACACACGCTTTATATTTTCCCCTGTAAATCGAACGAGGTATCATGTACATAACTCCCTACCGTGATCAAGAAACTGTGATCCCTATATATTATTTCCAACCTGGATCGAACACCTGCCATCCCAATACATGACCAAAAAGGGCTTATAGCGCCATAGTCTGAAGAAGTAAAACAACAAGACTGAACTACCTGAAGGGGGGATATCGTATTTAACTTTCATTTGATTTCTGGACTGCTGTTCTCGGTTCTCGCGGCACTGGTAGAAGAATAGGCCGCGGCTGGAGATTTTCTTCTTCTCATCGAACTCGCTCAGTGTATGCCTTCCAAGCTGCAGAGCGATACCTCTCAGCCTCCTCTTGAGGGTCGCCAGCTTTGAGAATTCCACGTCCAACAATGACGATATCAGTCCCGGCGATCCCAACAAGTTTCTGGGGGGTGTTATATTGCTGTCCCTTTCCATCTCCTTTAACTTCAGTGCCCTCTTCTTCCTCCTCGGGGGGAAGTTGACATCCTGGGGTCATGTGGATAAAATCATCTTCGGGCAGGGTGTTGAGGCTTTGCTGTGAAACAAAACCCATGACGAAATCCTTATGCTCCCTTGCTGCCTCCACGCAGGCATTTGTATACCTTTCATCCATGAAGTTGCCTTGACTTGACATTTGGGCGAGAATCAAAAGACCTCGGTCCGACGGTGGCTCCTCGAAGCTAGAGACTGACTCTCCTGAGTCTTCCTCCATGATAGTCTTGTCTAACCGTGGGGAGACGGCGGGCTCATACTGGTGGGTAACCGTGGTGACAGAAACAATGCTGCCCTTCCGTCCCTCGCTGGTTGTTTGCACGTCAGCTTCGTCGTCGCTTTCTTCGTCATCCTCGTCATCCTCGTTGCTGCCTCGGCTCCTTCCTCCCACAGACACCAAAGTCTTCACGGAATAATGAGATCTTTCCTCCCATTTTTTGGCAGCATTGGCGAGTGATGTGACTGATGCTTTCCCTGGAACCATGTTGACATTGACGATATGAGCCCATTCGATAATCTTGGCCGCGCCGCTAGTATATTGAAGCTCTACCGTGTTCCCGATATCACCAAATTTGCGGTCTTCAAAAATGAGGAATCCGTGTTTTCGGGCTAGGGCGGTGAGCTTTCTCCCAGTACCAAATTCGGCATCAAAATCCCATCCCGACACCATATCGTGGTGCGTTTTTAGAACCACAATGTACGGTCCCACTCTGTCAGCAATTGAGAGAAGTTCACGTGCAGTTGCCACATCTGCGCTCAAACAAAGATTGGAGGCCTTTAGATCCATCAACCTGAACAGATAGGCGGACAGGGGATGTGTTACTGTCTTGGACCGTTGGGCAAAGGTGCCCTTCAAAGTGCTGTGGGTACCCGGTGCCATCTTTGCTGTGATATACGTCCTGTGCAGCTTTCGATTGCAGCCAGGGGGGGTTGGGGGCCAGCTCCAAGAAGACTGCTAAGACCAAAAAAAAAGGCTTCAGAGTTCAGAGAACGAGAGGACGATTCGTAAATCGAGGTCTGGAACGAGAGCTAGAACTGCGCAGGCAGGAAAAAGGCAGGACGATGATGCTAGCAAAATGACGTTGGCAGCAAAATCAAGCCCGGTGCAGGAATTGGCAAGTCGAGGCCAGTGAGACAAAGTCAAAGAGGAGAATGGAGGCGGGAAAAAAAGTTCGAGGACGAGTTCTAATAGCTCTTTAAGAGAGTACGGGGAGAGCTAGATGTTGTGGTGGTGGGTCCGCTAAGTGGGTGAAGCCGTTGTCGTCGTTTCTGAGTGGTGACGCTGTCTCCCGCAAAAATATGGATCACCAGACAGGGTAAAAGACCTATTGGCAAGAAGAGACGGGTTAGTTCGGCTAGCTAGGCCAGCGGCCACATCATGCTGGGTTGCAGGTTGGGAGGAAGGGATTTCTGAAGCAAGGGTTCAAAAGCCTACCTAGTGCGATGTGATGGCATCCACACTGGGGGCTTGCGGCAGTCGCTAAGCCGAATGAGCTAAGATGAAGGGGAACTCTAAGTACGTCGTAGGCCCGGGGAGATAACTGGCCGTCTCATCTAAAAGTTGGCCTGTGGTGGAGAGCAAAGGATTGCGGGAGGGGAGAAAAGAGAAAAGGCCGGTCGGTCGAACGGGGCGAGGAGAAAAAGAAACGTCAGAGGCTGTGAACTGGCCCGCGAGAAAAGAAGACGCATACACCGACTGCCTGGGGGGATCAGTCACGAGCCACAGCCAGCGCAAGTGCAGGACTCTTGTTGGATGTAGAGGAACTAGTACCGATCTTGGAGGCAGCACTTGCAGGATGCACGGGATTCCCAGTCGCGCTTGTTGATGCAGACAGAATCCAGTCCAGTCCAGCCCAGTCCAGCGGAATTCTAGGCCTGGGAGGGGATTATATGATCGCGTCTGGTCCCTTCACCCACGGAGGTACCGATAGACTATGTACCCAACTGCCGACTCCTCCTTCAGGTTGAAACCTACGTACCTACACTGACTACCTGTAAGGGGGCAGGAAGGATGGCACCTGCCTCACACGTAGCCTCAGACAGCTGGGTGGGTGTAAAGCGTTGGCTGCATCGCTTCGAGGTGGTATTTTGGTGTACTATCTCGCACATCGCCCAGCGCAGCACTACGGGCAGGTACCAAGCTGAGAGATGTGCCCTTGTCCAGCGCGCACTTGCCGCTTTGCTGCAGGAGAGATCTACCTGGAACCTGCCTGCGCGCGCTGCTCCCCTCCTTCCTCGCTCCTCCTGAGTGGGCTTTCTTTTGCTGCTTTTTCTTTTTTCTTGCTCTTCCGGTAGGCCCTTGCGATGCTCCGGCCCGCTTGCTGACCTCCACCCCACCTAAGCTGCCATCCAGGAGGGAATCTCGGGATCTTGGCGGTACTCTGCCAGCACTGAAACGACGCCGCTCCTTGATTGGCGCCTTCGGAAGACGCACTGCAATGAGGGGCTCCCCAAAGGACCTGGGAGGGGCGAGAAACTTTTGCAAGTCGTCAAGTTGAACGCCACTAATGCTTGTGTACGAGCCATCCTTCCTGGCGTGGCCCTGTCCCGCCACTTGCAGGCCGGAAAAGCCCTAGCAAAGCGCCTAGACTGGCTTGCCGCTATGCAGATGCGCAGACATGCAGTAGCAGCGGCAGGGCCGGCCAGCTCATATGTGATGGGATGAAAAGCTGGGAAGCGAGATGCCACACTCTTGCATGGAGGGTTTCATTCCACACCAGCGTCGAGCAACGAAAACGGCCATTGTTGCTCAGGCCTGATTTCGACTTGCATCTGGGGCCAACCTCAGCCCTGCATACGACCTGCTATGTTGGTACATAGGTACGCAGCGCCGTCTACGTAACTCGGGCACTAATACCTACAGGTAGCGGCGCTATTTCTGTGTCCTGCCCGGCTCAACGGGGACCGAGAGCACCTGTCTCATCTTATGGGAAATAGTCTGTGAGATCGAGGTTTCAATGTCTGCTTTTGATGTCACAAACGGCACACTCTCTCGGCCCGGACGCTGCTCGTGAGCATAGAGTAGTGCACCCTGGACGCCTAGCCTGGAAACCCTGTATATCCCGATCTTCCCACCTATGCAGGCTAAACTTGGAGATTGGGTCGAGGGTGCAGGATTTGGGTCTCTGCCAGCTCCTTTGGCAAGGATCTATTGGATAACACAGTTCATCCGCGTGCAGATAGTCCCCTCAATGGAACCCAATTCACAACACCTCGCCACTCGGACGGTCAACACGAACTTTTGACACGAAAGGCACTTTGTTGAATACCAGCCTCTCTTCGCTTATCAATTCAGGACAAAAGTAGACTGGCGAGTCCTCAGATTTGGGCGATTTTGTCGGGGGTGGTTCCGATTGGGGTGATGATCTAAACCTGCCAAGTGCACCAGAGTAGACTAGGAGAAACCCGTCGACTGCTCTATCAAGGACACCCTGGTCACGTCTGTCGAGCATTAGCCCACACCACACTAAGAAGGTTACAACACATCAAGGTTGACTTGCGTGGAACCCGACTCACTCAATCGCCGGGAATGAGAGCTGAGGCCGGGGGTCCAAGCTTGAGTACCTGGACCCCGTCTTCGGGATCAACGTCGCATTGCCGGCCTAAGCGACCTGGCTTGTTCCCTCCTCTCCGCCATTTTAGCTGGAGTAGTGTTTTCCTAATTGGCTTAGATTTGTACGAGTGGTTGAAACGGTTGACTCCAAACAACCAGAGAGCGAGCTAACGTTGGCCTGTCTGACGGACCCTGGCGATGGCTGCTAGTAACCCACCTATTCATTGACTGGTTTGATTAAATGTCCCGGCGGCAGGCTTACAGCCTGCGATGGAGGGTATCATAGTGTGCTTTGATCCCTAGGTCAAGGACTAATGAGCACTACTTTCTTGCCCCCTGCTGTATTACTTATAATCGTACGATTTACTTATACCCTACATTAGATCCCAAACACGGATATTGACGGCGATTAGCGAAGTCAGTTGCTTATCATCCAGGGAGTTTTATGGTAAGGCTGAGAAACACGAGCGTCTTGCGTGCCCGCAACATGTCTGATCAACTTGTTCTGCCAAGGATCAAGGAGCAAGTATGATTAGTACGCTGGAACGATTTGCGTAGTAAGCTGTGTTGCGTTCTATGGCGAGGTCTCGCGCTACGAGCGTTGGGCATCGCGCAGCACATTCTGGCTAGAAATCAGACGCGGCTATGTTGACAGTAACTACCCCGTCAGGTATATATCCTTGCGGGTTGCAGACTGTCTTTGTCCACGGCCAACCAGAGGGACTGTTATATGAACACAGCCAATTCCCTCGACCCGCCTCCAAGTTAACCCCACATCCCGGGTCCTTGATGTGATAAATAGGTTCAAAGTGCCTTCCCTTGAGCCAACCGGATGGTCTTCATCATTTAGTACGTTCGCGAGGCTAAAGAGTTTACCCGACAACCAATTTGCAGACTATCTCACAGAAGCCACTATGGGGTAACAACTTGTTGAGAGATGATCCACTTCCCCAACACTCACAACGAATGCTCCGGAAGCGACCCTTCGCTTTCCCAGAAAATCTTACAAGTCGAATTATTCAAGTGGCCGTTCTCTGCCCACAAGATCATGTTGCATGAATGAATGTTATCACACTCTCTGCGCGCCTGAGCGTGTGTCAAAGCAGGGAAATGAGCTTGCACGAGCGGCGACCAGCGGCTGAGCCGGGTGGCAGAAAACAAACATGAGCGTTGTGCGCCTATGCCAGCTAAGCATCGCTAAGGGCCAAGGTCATGGTGTTCATCCGAACCTGCCGTGCTGACCGTTGAGGTTGGTACCTATTGACTAATGTTTTTGAAGGGACGGTCACACTATGCTAGATGAGCCACGCGGCGGATACTCTCCAGGCTTGTGAGATATTGAGTTACAGCTGGAGGGTAAGTGTTACAAAAATGGACCAGAATGCCATTATCTGGCAACACTTAGCCTGCTGTCACTCGTACTGGCCTCTGATGCCAGACTAGCGAGAGAGAGAAACTGACGTGAAAGTGGCGGGAAGATGTGGGAAGATTCTCGACACGAGACAGCTCTTGGTCGCTGCTGGTGCCAAAGGCCTGCTCTAGGCCATTGATTGTCGGTCATGGAGCTTCTCTGAATGCAACCAGCTGCTCTGAGGTCGTGTCGCGTGACTGTTGGCAGTACGGTTCGTGTATCGTCCGTTTTTGCTGCGAGTTGATCTGTCAATGGCCGACGAACTGCGCCTTGATTGGTGCTCGGCGCTGCTGTCCCTGTCCACCAAGACGCCAAATGGAGACTCCACCCCATAAACCATCTCCATCAGCTTGGCGTGCTACTGGCAAATTGATACCAAATTGCTGCGGGCTGGCCGGATCTTGTCCGCTCCGCAGCTCCAGCGGTTAACTTGCCTGCAGGTCTGGCGTGTTGGCTGATCAGGAACTTCGGTGTGCAACGGCACCAGCGTCTTGTATTCTGGGAGTGCTTTTCCACAGGGAGAATCGTGAGAGGAAGCCCCAGTTAGGCTGACATTTTCCAAAATGCCTTCAATCGCAACAGCCGATCTCTCAGGTCTCGCTAGGCACCGACAAATCCGGGACCCCTGTCGCGGGCTTGTCGGTGCGGAGGCTTAAATTATAGAGCGGGTTTGCAGCCACAGACCTGCAAAGGGGGGCGACTTAGTGGAGGCACACGCTATTTGCTAACCTTGCCACTATCTAACCTACCTGCCAGACTTGCGTACCACCTAACAGATAATTACGTCGTCGTCCGTCCAGAGATTGTTCGATGGGATGGTGGACGCTGTCACAGGCCGCGACAGTCCCTCGAGAAAACCTTCTGCCCCCCTGCCAAGATCTTCGCCTTCTCATTCCATTCATTCCCTCTCCTATAATCCCAATCCAAGCTTGCTTCTCATACGTTTCATTTGTTCTGTTTCTTCCGACCACCTGCGGCCGTACCGCCATCTGACGTCAAAGGTTCAAGGGCCCTTTTTTCTGCCACGTCGCCAGTGCCAGAAGGTTCACTGACCAGCTCCACGCTGGCTGACCTACCTTACTTATCGACAATTTTGCTCGTCTGACAGATTCCTCGAACCGATTCTCCTCCCAACTACCACACCCATATTTTTATACTCGCAAACGTCTAAACATGTCAACGCGCCAGACCAGGCAGAGCGCCGCTAAGGCAGCCGCTGCCCAATCCTCGCCTGATGACCTTGATGTCCAGGCCTCGTTGACGATGAACGGCAACGGGTCTGCCCATCCCGTCGCGCCGGAAACCTCGGAGACGACTGATGGCGAGAACATTTTCCTCTTCTGGCCCAACATCATCGGTACGACAATCATTGAGCCCATTTTACAGGAGCCTTGGCTGGGTTGCTAACTCTCTGGCGTTATCTTGTAGGCTACACGCGCATTGTCCTCGCCTTCGCTTCGCTCTACTACATGCCCTTGCACCCACGCACATGCTCCGTTCTTTACAGCATTTCCTGCCTCCTCGATGCCCTAGATGGCTACGCTGCGCGTCACTTTAACCAATCAACTCGATTCGGCGCTGTCCTCGACATGGTCACCGATCGCTGCACGACCTCTTGTCTCCTAGTTTTCCTTTCCTCTGCCTTCCCACGATGGGCTATTGTCTTCCAGGGCCTCATCGCCCTCGACTTTGCCAGCCACTACATGCATATGTATGCCACTCTTGTTGTTGGTGGTGTTGATTCGAGTCACAAGAACATCGACAAGTCTCAGAGCTGGTTGCTCAACTTGTACTACACCAACAAGGTTTGTTACCCCCTCCGAAAATGTATGCCAGCCCTGTCTAACAGTATATTTCCTTGAATAGAACGTTCTGTTTACCGTTTGCGCCCTGAACGAGCTCTTTTTCATCGCCCTCTACTTGCTTTCCTTCTCTTCGCCTCTTCTCTCTCCCCACCTGATCCAATCTGTGGAGGACAGTGGCGGTCGCATCGAGCCTGGTGCCCCTGTCAACAGCTCTCTTCTTCGCCAAATCTTCCCCGACCCTTTCAGCGCAGCAGCTCTTGAGCTTGCCCGTGCAAACAAGATGGATTCGTCTGTCCCCTGGGCTCTGGCCGGCATCAGCTTCCCTATCATGGCCATCAAGCAGTTCCTCAATGTTATTCAACTTGTCAAAGCAAGCAAGTGGCTTGCCGAGGTCGATGTGAAGACTCGCAAGGCCAAGGGCCTTCCTGCGAAGAAGAACGCTTAATTCTGCATGGAAGCACCCACCTCGATCGGTCTGAACTGAAGTTTGGAACCCACCGATCAAAGACAAACGAGAACAACGTACGATATACGGCCGAATCCAAGCTCCGGAATCTGAGGAATTCCGACAGTGAGCGTACTTGACGCATTATCAGTCGCCTATTCCTCCACCTACGACTGGTCTAGGCTGCGATGTTGCGACTTCCCTCACCAAGCTCTTTCCTTGTTTCTTTTTTTATTGTCTTTTTTGTCATCGTTTATTGTAATAAAACAGCCCTGGTTTATGCGCCAGAACTGATAGCATTTTTTTAAGTGGCCATGTGCTGCGCTTCTCAGCATGGGTTGGCGCAATAGGTGTAAATGGGGAACTTGGATCGGGTTCTGGGGTGAAAGGATAGTGTAGGTCACTGTCCAGCGTGAACCCGTAGCTTGCATCTTCTACAGACAGCAAGTGTTTTTCGTTTTGTAAATGGTTGAAATATATACTGTTTCTTGGGTTTTTGGATTTGATCATAATAGTCCTTTTTTCATTCTATGCCCAATGTCCGATGGGTGCACTTCAGCCAGCTCTGAATTCCAAACACTTAGATTTATCAAATATGTTGGCTATTTCTTCCTCTATGATCCCGTCATCGTGCAATGTATACTCTATAAACTTGATGAGATGTGGAAACTATATAAGCAACTGAGTTGTAAGTTTGCAACAATGTTTACCTAGACTCAGACTCAAATACCCTTAAATCTCCGGCGTCCAATCCCAGGACTCGGCCAAGAAAAGCTTCTTTGCCATGGAACCGGCGTACATGGTATTCTCGTACCGCAGCCGCGGGTCGTTGGCCAACGCCCTGGTGAACGCGAAAGCGCGACCGGGCCTCTCCTCCGCCCGGCTGTCGCCGTCGGCCTCCTTGGCAGATGCCCAGGATATGGCGGCCCTGTTCCTCGACCAGTCCGAGGGGGAGATGAAGACGGCGTCGGACGACAGCATGGCGCGGATGTAGTCGATGATGGGCTCGATCCGGATGCGCAGCCCGCAGTTGGTGTGGTGCTTGTCGATCTGGTAGTTGGGGCACTGCTTGAGGATGGAGAGGAGGTCTTCAATGTCCAGCATGGAGGCGTCGGGGAGGGAGTCGAGCGAGGAGGGGCTGAAGTCGACCAGGAAGGCGAGGTTCTTGGAGAGGAGGAACTTGAGCATTTGCCCGAGCTGGAACGAGTCGCATGCTGCGCTGGAGTCGTATCCTAGCTTGCACTGTCGTTCACGGGAGGAATATAGATCCAGGAAGTGTCTCTGCACCGAGGCGATGGTGTTTAGGATGCACTCTCTGCGATACTGCAGTTCGTCTTGGTTTGGTAGGTTGGGTCAGTTGGGAAGAAGAGAATATATGATGAGCATTGTTCTGGGTGACGCTTACATTCTAAGCCATCGGACAGATTCCACCAGGATGCTCCGGCGTCCGCATCGGCCTCGGCGTCATTGAAGGCGCACCAGATCCTCGAGCCTCGCAGAATAAGCTCCTTTGTCGAGGCTTGCAACACCGGCCTGTTTAGGAGCCACGATGCGAGGATCTTCTGGCGGAGTGTCTGCTCGACATCGGTCAACCGGCCGGCATCATCACGATATGGCCTGGTACGGGTGTTGGGCCACTTGAACTTCAGCTCGTCCTTCAACCCGTGAGAAATCACGGGGGCGCAGTCGAAACGATCTGCAGTTATGGCCAGGGTGGTCACGTAGGCCATGGTTGCGTGGGTGGCCTTTGGCGATTTGCCATGGAGGATGAGGAGCAAGTCCTCGAAGATGGACTCACGCCCCGCCATCCCGGTAGCCTCGTCATCGTCCGCGATTGGGATCCAGGGAAGCTCGCTCGCTTCAACGTCCTTGGGCTCACGGTCCTGGGAGGCAATCCGAGCATGCGCATCCGTGATGAGCTTCGACTCTTGAAAGTGAGGGTTGGAGAGCAGGTTGGCAAAGTATTTGGAGTGCTTCATCAGGGCACCGAGGCTGGCCCGATATGCCACCCTGACTTTTGCATGGAAGGCGGGCTGTGCCACGATCAGCGACTCGGGACGATTGCTGGGGCCCCTCTTCTTGGCGGCCGCCTGTGCTGCTTTGCGACACTTCTTGAGTGTCTCTGGGGATGTTCCAAAGGTCACGTCGAGAACGATGTCCCCCCGTGGGGCGACTTGGACAAGTCTCGGGTCACCATCTTTGGCAGCAGGGCCTTCTGACACTTCTGCTTCTGCGCCCATGCTACTGAGAGTGTCATCAGCTCGGACATGGATATTTATACAAGGCGAGTCAGGTAGCCTATTTGTTGTCGGAAGAGCTGGTTGGGCTGTTGGCTGCCGTGCTCACTCCAGAGCTAAAGCAGGTGAACCAGGACATCCACGAGTTAACGTTATCAGTCCTATCGGAACACTGCGTTGATCCACTTCTACCATGTTTCCTCCCAACTTCCATCCCAATATTCGGTAGCATAGACTCTGTACGCTCGTAACTACCTACCAAGTGAGGTAAGGCATTTTCAGTAGGTATGAATGTATGAAATAAATTGCACCTGTCTGCTGTCCTCTACCTGGACGTATTGGTGCTGCCCGTAACGGCCGGATTGATGCATTTTACCCTTTGAGGTCCGCTGTCGGAGCCCGTAGATACCTCCCTAAAGCTACAGGCCCAAGGATACATATATGGATCAAATGCGTGCTCTTGGATGGTGGAGGGGTTCTGTGCAGCCCCTGTTCCCCATTCAGTGAACTGCACAACTGGAAAGACTGCCCGGACTTTCCATGTACGTCACCTGCGCGTGCAGTGGATCCACCTGCGGAAATAGTTGTCCTAGCCCTGAGAGCTCAACCAACGGAGCCTAGGCCAGGGCCAACCAGCGTAGAACCTCGCTTTAAGTGCCAGCTCCTCCTCTGTCCATCATCCCCAACTGCCTCCTCATCGAATTTCTGCCACCAAAACCCCCGCGGACCGCACTCGGATGGGAACCCGACCCCTGTCTAGAACCGACAGCGTCTCTCTACCCTATCGCATCTCTTTGATTGGGGGAAACAGGCTGGTGCTTGGCTGTGGTGTAACTTCCAGGCCGCCCGCTAGTGCTAAAGCCTCCCGTTCTTCTCCTTTCCTGCTACATGCCTGGAATCCTTAGCCACGAGCCGGTCGCCAACATCATTTGGCTGAAGGTGATGCTAGAGAGCTCAAAGTTTGGGCCGCTGGGATAACAAAGTCCCAATGGCTTCTTTGGCGCACCGGGCGCACCGGGCAGAGAGCCGTCTCTACGACACCTTCGCCAGCACCACCGCACAAGCCTCTATCCGATCACGAACCCTGAACACCTTTCCGGCCCATTGTCGCGCCTCTGCGCTGAAATCGAGTCATGGAATTGGAAGCGCACGGTACACAACGCTGGTTAGCGAATCGATACGACACACAGCCTGCCGAGGTTTACAATCCTCCGCACCATCAGAGCCTTGCGAGCTCTCCAAGAACTCTCATGGAGCAGTTAGACTAAAACGCCCTGGGGAATCGCGACGTGGATTCCATACATATTTTGTTACCCATCTCCCTTCGTCGTCGCTCCATCCCGACTCTTCAAGAATCGGAGGCCCTGGTCACAAACTACCCCGCGATGCCTCAATGCCTCATACGCAGAAACCTGGCTCGTCGCCTGCGATTGCCCCGCCATATATGCCCAGTCGAGATACAACGGTAGTTAGGATACCATTGCGTCGTGCAAAGCATCATCTTGGGACAGCCAGCTCCCGGGGTAGCCGGCCTTACAACGAGGACACTGACCAGGCTGGAACCATTGATATCCCTGCATTTGCTAAGAGAGCGCCGCAAAGTGTCAGACAGAAGCCGGGGGAGGCAAAACCTGCCGACAGCATTCTTGGTGATCCTCAGGTTTTCTACTTTGCCGTGTTCGACGGGCACGGCGGCACCCAATGCTCCCACTTCTTGCGGGATGAATTGCATGGATACATCGAGCAGGCCTCAGTTGAATTCGGGCTCCAGAGTAGTCTCAGGAAAAGGAAACCTGGACGAGAAAATCGCTCTATTCCTGCTGAGGGCAAACCTCTTACTACAAAGGAAGCATTGGACGCTGTGCAAATGAAGAGCCCGGAAGATGCCAGACGAGAGATGAAGATCCCTGGACGCGACCAGGAGGGCCACACACATTTTCCACACCACGGAAAATCCATGGAGGGTGCCTCATCTCCTCCACTTGATGTCCGGGATTCGGCAAAGGCACTCAAATTACAGCGAGATCTGGTGGCACAATACAAGCGTACGATTGGCGGATATTTTCGACGGTTTAGCCCCGAGTATTTCAATCAAGCTGCTGACGCTGACGAGACTGCCGCTGTGCCTATCGAGACCGTCCTCTCGTATGCGTTTCTCAGAGCCGATCTTGACTTCGTGGCAGCACAGGCACAGAAGCCAGATCCCGACGACCTCCGAGTGAGCGATGTTCCCTTGAACGATGACGAGATACTTGGATCTCCTCATGCCACCCCATCGGGCCATGGAATTGGCGGAAACACGCGTTTCAAGGGTGGCTCGACGGCATCGATAGCCCTCATCTCAACTTCTACAGCAGCTCCATTCTGGCATCCCGGCGCCCACTCGACGCTCATGGTGGCCCACGTTGGTGACACGAGGGTGCTTCTCTGCGACACCTCCACTGGCCTTCCTCATCCATTAACATCAGACCACCACCCCGGCACTCCCTTGGAAAACCGCCGGCTCCGCCGATACTCTTCCATGGTATCTAACGATAGTTTCGGAGAGGAGCGTATTGCCGGCCTTGCCAACAGCCGCGCCTTTGGCGATATGAAGAGCAAGCGCATTGGCGTCTCCGCCGAGCCCGAAATCACTCGCGTCGAGATGGCACCGGCGCAGTACTCGTTCCTGGTGCTCGTCAGCGACGGTGTCTCTGGCACCCTAAGCGACCAGGAAATTGTAGACGTCATCAAGGAGGCCAGGACGCCGGAGCAAGGAGCTCAGAGTGTCGTTGACTATGCCACCGAGGTGTCCCATGACGGTGACAATGCTACGTGCCAGGTTGTTCGCCTTGGTGGCTGGGAGCGACGCTCAGAAGGCGGAGTGGGAAGCTTGGGGACAAAGGAGATTCGCGACGTTAGGCGGGCTGAGGCGGGAGATCCGAGACGAGTTCAGCGATGATAAATCCCTTTTGTTTTGTCTTTTTCACGAGCGGAATTGCATAATAGAAGAGAACAGCCTTGTCAGCTTCAGTCATTCAGCCCATCTAGCTGGGCTAGCAAGGCCAGATGGGACAGCTTGAGCGTTCGCTCCTGAGATTCCCTTGCGCCTGCATTTCTGTGTGTATTCTTGGTTATATAGCATGGCATTTGGAGTTTGCACTTTCTTCCTTCTCTCATAACTCGGGGTTAGCCCTGTTATGATTTTGGGGGCGGCCACGGGTAAAGTTTCACTCGTGGGCTGTCAATTCTCATGTATATCTTATCTTTTTGTACCTTTTTTTTGTATGTGCAGCTGACTGGCATGAAGACAATAAAATAAAGCGCGGATCCCCCTCTTCTCAAAACCATCCCTCCCAGCAGACATTGGCAACCGTGATTTTGTATCGTAAACACACCCACCATTCTAAGCGAACACGGCTCAATGGCGCTGGTATTGCCCAGGATATTGGCCCCAGTTGGATCCGGATTGTGACTGACCGCTTGCTGCAGCATAGTAATCCTGAGCAGAGCCGTAACCCTGAGGCGGGGGAGGACCAGGAGGCGGTGCATGGCCGTATCCAGAGTTGTACATCCCAGACTGTGGAGGGGGAGCGTTGTAGCCACCGGACTGATACTGGGCGTTCTGCCCGTAGCTGAAAGACGGGCCTGGTGGCGCTGAGGCGTGAGACTGGTAGCTATGGGTCGGGTCGCCGTCTCTGCCCTCCATCGCATTGAGGTCGCGGGTGCGGACCTGGCTCCAGAGGGAGCCGGCAACCTTGCCATGGCCGCCGAGCCCTTCGAAAGCGCCATGGGAGTGGGAGTGGCCGCCATCCCTGGAGCCATGCTGGCTCTGTTCTAGGACGTGGTTCTTACCTTTCTTGACAGATTCGGAGGAGAGGATGGAATCGAGCTGGTGGCGCTTTGGGTGTTCGTCAGCCCACTTCTTGACTGTCGCGAACATGTCTCGGTGAAGCTGGATATTGTCGTCGCGAAGGCTAGGATGGTGGAAAGCCCGTAGGATATCATTAGCAACTTCGTCGACAGGCACTCCCGGATTCTCCCATGCGTAGAGGATACGGCTGTGAATGTGAGAGTTAGTAAATACTGTTCCGGATGGTGAATTTTGTGCATGATGGAATTCTTACGGAACGGCGTATTGAAGAATGGTGACAGCAACCCGGCCGCCACATGAGTTCAGAATGTTGGTGAAGTGGTCTTTGGCCAGCATACTGTGTGTGGGATCAGAGCAATGAGGGTTTTCCCAGGGCTCGAGTTGAGACCTGGCACTGGCGCTGATGACCCCGGATGAGCCATCCTTCAGCGCTTTGGAGACAGCCTTGATGATGGGGCGGATAAAGGGAGCAAGGAGACCCATGATGAATGCCGTCAGGGTTTCGCTGATGTGTTCAAGAAGACTCTCGAGGCCTGGAACTTTGGCGATACCTCGGCTGATGGCCTTCACAATCTTGTCGCGGAACTGCAAAATGGGATAGATTCGTCCGGCAGTCTTAACGGGATCAAAGTCGGGACTCATTCCTGGAATCTGGTTTGGGTTGGTATGAGCGGCCGCAGGGGCATCAGCACGAACCCGGTTCTCGCGCTCCTGGGCCTCTGATTGAGCCTTGAGATCTCTAGCCTGAGCGGCGAAACCATCACCGACACCAGGAAGCTTGCCAACCAGAGAGATGAAATCACCACCTCCTGAGCCTCCAAGCCCAAACAGGCCTCGTGAGTTATCTTCTCCTCGCTTGCCGCTGGTATTGTTCTCGGCATTCTTAAGCGCAATGTCAACTTCTTCGACCTCGGATTGGGTAAAATGATCGGTTGCTTCGCCGATCACACTGTGAAGGAAGTCCACAGCTCCAAACTAGTAAATATGAGTATATGACAATTCAGGGTAAGCGAGACATATGAACTCACGGTGCCGGTGACAAGAGGATAAACTCTCTTGCCACGGACATTGATCTCGGCAGCAGTTCCACAATGGGGGAAAACATTGCGATATCCCATCTCTCGTAATGCGAGCTCGCAGTAATTGCTGTGGGCACCGAAATCTTCCAGACAATGCAATGCCTGTCCGAGACATCGCAGGGCTTCACACAGGTCGTCCTCGTTACCATGTCTTTGCGAACCGCTAGTATAGAGACGCCCATAGTGAATACTCCGGGCAAAGCTGTATCGAATATATCCAGAGCTGGTGGGCCATTGTCCAGTCTCGTTGGCAATGTAATTCTTCATTCCGGTGCGCATGTCAATTTCAGTCTCAGCCTTGATCACAGGCCCACGGAGGCGGGGGTCGAATGTTCGGGCGTCTACTCCCTCCCCATATCCAAGAGGATTGTCAATGTGCTCTTCAGCACGGTAAACTCCAAGTCTGTCACTTGTGACCTCAAACTCCTCTGTGGCGTAGCCAAATGCCATGAATGAAAGAACCCATACCAGGATACGAATCGTCTCCGCATTGACGGATTTCAGAGTACCAAGGTCCAATGCCTGGGAGTAGTCGCGAAGGAAGTTGCCAAAGTAAACACGCTTGATGTTCATGGAAGACCACTTTTTGCCATGCAAGAAAGCGATGGTGGCCAGCATATCTTCAATATCTGCATAAGATGTCGTAATATCAGCACCCAATTTGACATATTTTTTACTTCCACTATCGAAGTATCACAAGGCAAAATTCTCAATAACACGGGGACCGGGAAAGCGGCTGAGATGGAAATCTTGCTGCCGAGCAAATAACAGACATTGGCGAGCGCTTACCTCCATGACGCCAATTGTGACCCTCAACCTAGTAGCAAGGAGGGGAATGTCAGCTCCCAACGAGTAGCAATGAGGGTAACGCCAAAGAGGCAAAAAGAGAAGGTGTCGGGTTTCGTACTTGTGCAATTGACGGAATGTTTCCAGCTCCAAAGGCAGCAGCTCGGCCTGGGAGCACGAGCAAGCAAATCGCCAGGGCCAAGATCAGGCTGCTACCCCGCGACCAACCGAACGAGCCCATGACGCAAATCAACGACAATCAGAATTGTGTACAGCAGAGAGAGATGTTGGAGGGCAAGCCGCTCTAGTTGTGGTGTTTAGAAGATAAGGTGAGAGAAAGAGTAAGAGAGGCGCGATAAAGACAGACTTGGACTGGGTGATTAACGGGTGGCGCCGGGAAACCACGAGGGTTAGCTGATGACCGTCCCAATTCTACCTACATTAGATCCTGATTTCCAGCAGCGCATAATCACTGATGCGACTACGTCAGGCGTGTTGCTGCCGAATGTGGCGACATCCGGCGGGGTTACGGTGGCCCTGCGCCTGGTCCTGCGCCACACTTACATAGCTGAGCCAGCCTGAGCCACAGTTGCTGTAGGCGGCTTGGTGGGATGGAAGGGTAGGGTTGCTTGCATGATTGGCCATATCGAGGCCTAAGATTCGAGTGATTGAAATTGCATTGCATTTCGTTGAGGTTACCTGCTCGGCTCCTACTACTCTGTGTGGTTGATTCTTTCCCCCATCTCGCATCTTGGCGCTGATGTCTGTTTGCTCTAGGCGTTTGAGTTCCGAGGTAGCCGCACGAATCTAGACACATGATTGGTTGGAAGGTCTGGTCAATTGTCAGAGAAAGTGATGCGTTCTTGTAGTGCAGATTTTGGTCGATCAACGACTATCGGTGTCGTAAAGAACAATAATAGTATCATTGGAAGATGCAATTCGAGGACGTAATGGCCTGTCACTCAATGCTCGGTGTGGCAGCCTAGCACCTCGGGCCATTTTCCCGGGCGTTGCGTATTATATCCAGCTTGACTCACTCAGTTGGCATTCATAAGGTTAGGCACCGAAATTAAGGGACCTAGCTAGGTAGCTTGAGTTGATGGCAGCCTACAGCACCTCGGGGGGTTGCGTATTATATCCAACCCAACTCAGTCAGTTGGCATTTCATAAGGTTAGGCACCGAAATTAAGGGACAGCTTGGTGGCTTGAGCTAATGGCGGCAATGATGATACACGTAAAGTACAACCAGGCATCTCTACTCCAGACACGCTGCATGGGAGATCTTATCAATCTTGCTCCATGGCTGCATGGGATATCTGATCGGATCTGATCGTGACGGAAAATAATTCAATTCTCAGGCCACGTCCAGCTTCAGAAGGAGCAATTATAGTGGTGTCATCCGGAGATCCAGGTCGCCGTGGTGGGGACCCATCGCCGTTGGATGTTCCCCCTGGCCACTGATTCAGCCAGTAAGGGTGCAGATCTGCGGCGAGCCCTGCCTACTAAGATAATCTGGAGCCCATTTAATTATTTTCTGCCTCCTATTATCAATCGACATTCATTTCACCGTAGGTTCTTAATTGGGACAAGCTGTCGTGTCCTGTTTTTATTATTTGATTCTCGTTCCCTCCCGCTTCTCTGTATTATAACAACTCGATTACGGACCAGCATTCACCTATTTTGTCCAGCGAGATCCTATCCAGTGAATCGGCCTGGCCGCGCTGTCGTCTCCCTCTGATCTCTAATCCTGACCCTACCCGCGCGATCCGGACACCCCAATTCGAGCCCCCAGATCGCAACCCAACCATGCCTGGCCGAACACTTCCAACCTTCACTCGTGCTGAGGTTGAATCGCACAACTCAGATAAATCTTGCTACGTGACCATCGGGTCCAAGGTCTACGATTTGACCGAGTTTGCCGACGACCACCCTGGCGGTGCCGACCTTGTCCTCGACTATGCCGGCAAAGATGTTGAGGAGATCCTCAAGGATCCCACCTCTCACACCCATTCCGAAGCCGCGTATGACGTTCTAGACGAAGTTCTGGTGGGGTTCGTCATCTCTGAGAAGACCAATGGAACTGCTACGAACGGCCATGCCGGCACAAATGGCAAGGCGGCCAGCGAGACCGTCTACGTTCACCCTCGAACTGGTATGTCGTGCGAAGAGGATCTGAGCAAGGACACCAACTTTGGTGAAGACTATAAAAAGCACAAGTTTCTTGATCTGGGCCGACCACTGCTGCCTCAGATGTGGTTCGGTGGCTTCAGTAAGGAATTCTACCTAGACCAGGTTCATCGCCCACGTCACTACAAGGGCGGAAAGTCTGCCCCTCTATTTGGCAATTTTCTTGAGCCTTTGTCCTTGACACCCTGGTGGGTTATCCCTACGCTTTGGCTCCCAAACGTTGCCTACGGTACCTTTCTTGCCAGTCAAGGCCTGCATCCTTTTGCGTTGGCTGTTTGTTGGGTTTCTGGCATTTGCCTTTGGACTTTGATCGAATATATCTTGCATCGATTTCTCTTCCACCTTGACTAGTAGGTTCCCTCCTTTTATTCTTGACCTTTGCGAGCAATGCTGATCAGATTCCAAAGCTACCTGCCAGACAATCGAGCTGCCCTAACCTTGCACTTTCTTCTCCATGGCGTCCACCACTATCTCCCCATGGACAAGTATCGGCTGGTCATGCCCCCGGCTATGTTTTTAGTGCTTGCGCTGCCATTCTGGAAATTGGCCCATACCCTCTTCTCTTTCAACTGGTACGTGGGCACCGCAGTATACTGCGGCGGTGTCTTCGGTTATATTTGCTACGACTTGACGCACTACTTTCTTCATCACCAAAATCTACCTGGCTGGTATAAGGAGCTCAAGAAATACCATCTTCAGCACCATTACTTCGAATACGACCTTGGCTTCGGCGTTACTAGCAGGTTCTGGGATGAGATCTTTGGCACTACATTAAGCGCTGAGCCTAAGACCAAATAAGAAATCCCATCATCCCCAGTCCTGATTATCTGCAAGGCGAACGGCCATGACATTCACATCGGTGGATTTAGAAATTTTACAACTTATAATACCTCTCAAGGTACGCATGATGAGCTGGAGTCACTGTTAGGAGTTGGAGTTTAGATTACCTCAGAGCCTTACATTGGGGAGTTCTGAGTTTGGTTTACTATGGAGGCTGTTGCCAGTTTTATAAAATAGAAAAGGTGGACATGAGTGTCGCAGGCGAGAGGAGGCTTTGAATATCGGCGGATGTAATATTGTAATGCAACGAAAGAGCAGGGGTGCTCTCCTAATGACGATTTAATAGGTAGTTTCAATCGAGACAGGGACAAGTACGTTGGTCAATGGGTCTCGCTAACCAATCACTCCTATTTTCCCCCGTACACTTGAAAGATCGTTGAAGAAAGAAGATCTCATTGATGTATGTCTGTCCCTGTTCGTGAATCAATAGGCTGAGAATTACCATTCATGAATGTGTTCCCATTGTCGCATATGAATCGCACTTACCATGAGCACGACTCAGTGCAGCATGCTTTCCATGTCGAGGGAGTCACGTGAGCGTGCTGCCTGGAGCCGCTAGCAAAAACATTGAAATTCCCCACAGCACTTCCCGTGCCCACCTGGCTTCTCCCTCACACATCACCTGCTATTTTTGCTACACCACATCGTCATCACGCAATTAACAAGGGTTTCAAGGGAGACTCCATTCTTTGCCTTTGTAACTGGCTTTCTTCTCTCACAAGTTGACACAGTCATTAGGACAGCATGGCTAGCTTGGATGTAGAAGCACTGCTTGATGCTACCGCTGAGCAAAAGAGCCCAACCACTCACGCTGACGACCAGGCGAAGCAGGAGTCATCGAATCGGAATGGTCGAGACCAGGATCGCGATCGAGGTCGGAATCGCGATGATAGTCGCACGCGTTTCAGAGACAGAGATCATGACAGACGTCGTCGGGACCGGCGGGATGTGAGCCCAAATCGAAGCAGACGAGGTTCGCCTGACGAGGGCACTCCCCGAAGCGACACCGGTAGCCACAAGAGTAGGCGGAGAAGCAGAAGTCGAGATGATGATCGACGTCACTCACGCCGTCACAGAGACGGTGACTACTACCGAGGCGGTCGAGGCCGCTCTCGTTCCCGATCCCGTTCACCTTACGGTCGCTACCGCCCTCGTGATAACCGCGATCGCCGAGAACGTCGCGATCGCAACAACGACCGTGACAGACCTGAGGACCGCGTTAAGACGGAGGACCGCCAACGTGATGGAACCCCGCAACCATCCAAGGACGAACAAGACTCCCGTACTGTGTTTGTTCAGCAACTTGCAGCTCGCCTGCGCACCCGTGAGCTGAAGGAATTTTTCGAGAAAGTTGGCCCTGTCAACGAAGCGCAGATTGTTAAAGATCGAGTGAGCCTTCGCTCCAAGGGGTACGTTTATTTCATGGTTCTGCTCCAACATCCCATTTATTTGCTAACATGTTTTATAGAGTCGGCTACGTTGAATTCAAAAATGAAGAGTCTGTTGCCCAGGCACTGCAGCTCACGGGCCAAAAGCTCCTAGGTATTCCCATCATCGTCCAGGTTACCGAGGCTGAGAAGAATCGCCAAGCCCGAAACTCGGAGTCTGGAGGCGGACACCCCAACTCGATCCCATTCCACCGGCTTTACGTGGGCAATATTCACTTCAACGTTACCGAGCAGGATCTACAGGCTGTATTCGAACCCTTCGGAGAGCTGGAATTCGCACAACTCCAGAAGGACGAAAATAACCGCAGCCGTGGCTATGGCTTCGTCCAGTACGTTACCCCCCATCTCTATCCAAGCTTTGAGTCGTCTGCTAATACACCGCCTAGGTTTCGTGATGCTGGCCAGGCCCGAGAAGCCCTGGAGAAAATGAACGGCTTTGATCTAGCAGGTCGTCCTATTCGTGTTGGCCTTGGTAACGATAAGTTTACCCCTGAAAGTACAGCGAACTTGTTACAGAAGTTTTCAGGCCGCGAGAACAATGGCAACTTCCAAGGCTCGGCCTTTTCCGGTGCTGGAGGTCGAGGCTCCCAGAACAATGGGTTCGACCGTGCTGGAGGCCGCGACACTGAGAAGGCAGGCGGTGCTAGCGCCCTCGACGACACCGATGTCGCTGGAGTTAACTTTAGCAACTACAGTCGCGATGCATTAATGAGAAAACTTGCCAGAACCGACGAAAGTGCCACCAATGGCAACGAAGAGCGTCATACGCTGAAACCGAAGGCAGAGGTGAAGCCATTACCCGTTAACGTAAACAAAGCCAGCCGATGTGTGGTTCTACATAATGTGTTTGACCCGGAAGAGTGTGTTTCTGTCCACCAACCAACCCCCTCAGCTAAGAACTGCGATACTAATGCATGGTGCAGGGAGACAGGTGAAGACTGGGTGAAAGAGCTAGAAGATGATGTGCGACAGGAAGCAGAAACCAGCTATGGACATGTTGTCCACATATCAGTCGACCCGAACTCGAAGGGCGACATCTACCTGAAGTTCGACAAAGTTCAGGGCGGTGAAAATGCCATCAAGGGTCTGAACGGCAGATATTTTGGTGGGCGAAGGATCGACGCGTCGCCTGTTGTAGATGCCGTCTACAGCAGTTTGTTCTCCCGCTCTCGGGCATTCTGAGGCTAATAATGTTTGCCTATCAACTTGCGGCTTTCTAGGACTCGCGCAGGTTAGCAAGAGTCCTCGGCATGTCCTCAGTATTTGAGCCCCTCTCGCTAAGACTACATACCGCAGAATACCATCGCGTTATGGCTTCTCGGGACGGCACTCTCCACATTCGGCTATCGCAGCCAAATAACCGTCGTTATCACCTACGAATTCACGCTTTAGATCGGACTAAGCACTTGTCATGCCGAACGGCTGTCAGTGCAGCAGATTGAACTTGCACGCCTCGCCTCGACTATCGAATCTTAAGACAACGACCACACTGGGAACCGTAATTAGAACTCAAACGCCAATAGTTTTACGGTTTGACCCGTTGCACCTGTCTACTACTGATTCTTGTATGCTTAGGAATCTCCAACTTGATCGAGCACCGTCTTCTTTTTCCCCTTTCCTTTTCTGTACTTTTCGTTTTTATAGTTCCCGGTGTTGGGGTGATATTTGCAGCTTAATCGCATGGCGTAAGGTACTTTTCTGGGACCTGTCCCATAGCTAAAAGATGAAAAATGCAACCTTGAAAGTTTTGATCGCTCCTTCCTCTTTGCTTGGTGTACGCACAGTGAACTTTGTCCCCAATCCCACGGTCAATTCTCAAGAACGTTTGATTCTCCAATCACGTTATAACTAGCCCCCGGCATGGCGCTGCCAGGAGTCTTGTCTGCCCGCTTAGCACCGAGTCAAGTGTCACGTTCTCGATCGTTCCAGAGATTTACTGTTATGCAGGTAGCCGGGCGTCGATGCTGGCTTCCGCTGGGGCGAGTAACCAGGCAGAAAATTGAACCGCCCAGAGCTCTGCGGTGGTCTCATGGTGAGAAATGCGAGCCGACCCATCTGCCTTGCCACAGATGCTGCTAATTTGTAGGCAATTCGCTGCCCAAGTGGCAGTAAGCAGCCGGCCGTCTCACTTTTTCCTCAAGGCGAAATTGGTGCCTGGCAAGCCGCCCAGCCAGGCAGTGGTGGTTGCTGCACACCGCAGAGGGCCGCGTTTTGTGCAACTCGAGTTCGCGCAACAGTTCGACACGGCCCCGTGGGTGGTGAACGGACATCCCTACTTTTCCTTCTGACTTCTTTTCTCCCCTCCTTGCCTCTTTCTTCAGTCCTATTCCAGGCTTCCCCCTGCTCTCTCTTGCCTCGAATTAGGGGAGTATTGCAAGTTTACAGCCAAGTACCCATCATCCTTTGGCAACTGTCAACAGGCGTCGCGTCCATATTTTGCCTCCAGGCCAGCAGGAAATCTCAGGTCACTTCTCACCATTTTCTCACTTCTCGGAGAAGGGTTTGTTAGACCGTGCCCTGTTCGTTCTCTCACTTCTCTTCTCACCTTGACCTCCCTTTCCCACCCACATTCTTCTCCTTACTTCTTTCTCACTCCCTTGTTCTCCCACCATTACTTTTTCCTCTTTAATCCATCTCGGAATACAATCTCCATCATATTTCAAGACATAGGTTTTCATATGCTGGGTGCGAAGAACCAGGCTCTCTCGTGTTCTGATCTTCGGGTCTAGTCTACTCGCGCTGTGTAGGCACGCATAGCTTCATCCTGGGCAGTTGGTCGTTTCTATTATCCTGGGAACTCGTGTGATAGCAAATCCCGAACACGGATCATTTATTTTCAGCTTTTCGAAGTAAGTGAGCATTTACCCCGCTGCTGTTTCTACCATTCACTTCCCCTTCCGTGGGGGTCTTCCTATTGTCGCTTAGACAACAATATATTCTTTCAATATCTACAATCTAACCCCCCTCTTGCTTTTTGTTTTTATTTTTTCATGGTCGTGGCCTGATCACACTTACTCGAAGTCATTTTCTGCTTGCCCGGATTTCACTAACTAATAGTGTACAGAGACCAAAAAGTCTCGGTTTCAGGAGATCCGCGAACTCGATCGGCTGCAAGTCTACAGATTTAACTCCTGCCTGTACTAACAGGCGAGAAAAGATAACTTTAATCTCTCGAGAGGTGTTTTCTTTGAACTGCTATGAACGGCAAGCAGGTCTACTCCCCAAGGAGTTCCACGGATCAGTCCGGTGGTGGGACTCTCGGAACTCGCTCGACAAGAACCGACTACGATTTGGAGCGATCCAATCTAGGCCCGATGCTTTCTGTCGACTTCTCTGCTCCCCTGGCAGGGGATCAGCGACAGGAGAGGATCAAACAGATGACAAAGAATCATGTAAGTGACAAGACGGCCACCTAGTGGGAGAAGTCATTGGAAGCAAGACTAACCATCTTTTTAAAAACAGCCCTCTATTGAAAGATCTCGCAGCATCCAGGAGGTTTTGGTTAATGTGCAGACAGCTTTGCGACGCATGCCCGGAGTTTCAACCGGTGAATCTAAAGAGATTAATGACCAGCTCAAGGAGGCGGGACAGATCATCAGTCAAGATACTAATCAACTTGTGCGCGACCTGATGAGCTCGTCCCTGGAGCTCCAGGAAAATAATCAGGCTGTTATCAGAATGAGCATTGAGTCCAATCTTCTCAAGGCCACCGTGGACCAGAAGGACCAGGAGGTCAACCACCTCCGCCAACAGCTTACCGAAGCGCATGAGAGACGCGAAGAGACAGATGTTTACGTCAAGCAGATACTGGACGATCTTAATAGCGTGACTGACGAGGCGAAGACTTTGAAGGAGTCGGCCCAGAACTGCGACGCTTCTCACGAAGGATGCGGGAAGCTGATTAAGGTAATACAACAACTCGAGGCATGTTTTCGTCCTACTAACGAGGCCCAATCCCCACCACAGGGTCTTGAAGAAACCGTTCAGCATCTGGAGGAACAGGTGAACAATCGGCGATCCCTTTGGGTGATGAAGCATCCCAGCCCCGATTCTCTCGCCCGCGCGATTGAAACTTTGGCTGATGCGGTGCCCGAGAAGGATAAGGATGCCATTGCCAGGAGCTTCAAGACGCTCCGCATGAAGACTTCAAAGGAGAACCTCCTCGCCACCAGTGATCCGATTCCTGCCGCGACCCAAGAGCCTCGGCAGAAGTACCGCAACTTCGCTGCCATGACCCGGGCACCATCTGCCTTCCAGCCCATGGAGCGCACTTCTACCGTGATGCCAACCAAGTTCTCACCATTGCAGGCCGGTCCGCCACGAGCACCCACCGTCAACCAACATCGAAGCGGTGCCCAAACCCCTTGGTTTCACACCAACGGAGGTAGTGTACCTCGTCATGTCAACACTCCGCTTGCGAGTGCGCCGCCAGCCTTTGGTGGCGGCCACCGGAATGGCGTTGCCCGCCGAGGCAGCCAGCTTCAGCTCCCAACCTCATATCGGGGTGGTGCCCCAGACTTTTACCCAACTTCTATCTTTTCGCCTGCTGTGAGTAGTCCGCCGAAGAGGCCAGTGACACCCCTGGACGATGTGAACCAAGACCCTTGGTATCCTAGATATCATCTTCCAAGTCCACAGCGACTGACTGAGGGTGACGAGCCCCGTGTTTTCCAGGACCCCTTCAATGTGAACAATACCAACAGCTCTGCGCTCGTGGGCCGCAACGGCCGGCACACCCCGTCCCTGATCCACATGACTGAGCGCACCGTCATCGAATGGTCCAGGCAGATGTCCGACTTCTATGCCACCATCCGGACCTTTGTCGACAAGCACGCGGGCTGCCCCCTCGCCCAGCACCCGGCTTCTCTGCACGACACGGCCATCTGGCCGGTTCTCCTGCGCACATACCTCCCGCTCTCCCAGGACGAGGCCCAGGCCTACCTCGACTTCCATCTTAGGGACGGCACGTCAAAGCTTTGCCTCGTGACCCGGGTCATTGTCGACTATGTCGTCAACATTGTTTGGGTGGCTAGTGCCTGGAAGGGCAGCGAAGATGAGTCTTCGCGCCTTCTGGACAACTTGATCATAGACCTTGCAACAACCCAAGGTAGGTTTTCCCTCCTATCTTTCTTCCCAACCTTCGGTCGAAAAGTATTGAAGTGAACATGCTAACGTTTCGTTTCCTCCGCCAGGCCAGGCATCCGCCGTCCGCCAGCCCCTCCTGGACCGCCAGGCATCAATCATCTGCGCCATCATGGACAAGCAGGAGCCGGGCTCCGTCTTCTACAAGTCCAAGATCGAGCAGATCGCGGGCTCGCTGCTCACGAACCTGCAGCCGCTCCTGAACGAGTACACGTCCGCGTACGACGCCTTCAAGGACCTCATCGCCGTCGCGGAGAACGCGTGGGAGCTCTCCTCGAGGATCCTCATAAGCAGACTGACCTTTGACTTCCGCTTCCCCGAGATCGGCAGCCGCTTCTCGAGCCAGAGCATGACGCCCATCTGGCCCGTGCAGGTCGACCCGACCGAGCTGCAGGCCAAGCACTGGCGCGTCGCGCTCGTCACCACGCCCGTCATCACCTGCCGCAACGACACGGGGACCAACATCTCGGCGCACTCGGTGGCGCACGCGGATGTCATCTGCATGCAGTGATGTGTGTACCCGCAAGCCTGGACCCGTGGGCAAGAATTGTCGCCAGTTCTTCCGGTCGGTAAAGGGGAAGGCCACATTAGGGGCACAAGATTATAACAGAACAGAGAGCCCCAGAATGGGTTCGAGTACGATGCGTTACGGTGAGGACAGAAATGAATCTACGGAGTTCGTCCCCCCTCCAAACCCCATCTCTTTCTTTTATTTTGATCAGTGGCTAACATGTCTTCAGGTTAGTTTACACATCGATGCATTAGATGGGAAGCAAGTATTGGCGTGGTCGCGTTGCTCCGCTTCAAAGGAGAGATATTCAGAGAATACGTCGGTTTTCACTCATTTTTTTTTTCGTTTTCCTTATCTGACTGAGGACTGTTGCCTTTTGGTTTTGCCGCTGCTTCTTAGGGTCTGTACTTGCGTCGCCTAGATTCCGAAGCGAGTTCGACTCAGGGGAAGTCATGCACGGTGGAAAATACTGGGATGGGTTATAGTTTTTTGCGATTTACAAGAGGCCGAAAAGAAAGAAAAACAGAAATAGGATATCGTTCGTGGTTGGGAAAGGGGGTAAGGGAGCTTCTGATCTCTGTCAGCCTTTTCTCACACTTGCTTGGCGTTTTGTTTGTTTTGGACGGTACAGTCAAAAGGAAAGGGATGCGGGTTTTATGCTTCCCGTCAATTAGGTCCCGATATCAAAGAGCATTCTTATTGCTACAGCTGGGGGTTTATAGTGCAATTAGTCACGAGATTCAACAAAGATAAGTCTGCGCATGGAAAGGTTTATTGCTTTGGAAAACTGTGTACTACTCCGTAGATTCTGGTCCATCCGAGTGCCGTTTTCCCACCTGTTTGTAATAGCATCTTTACCGTAAACTCCAACCGGGACCATGAAAGCCTCTTAAGGAACTTGTTCCTGGGCTTTGATATCCTCTTTGTAATGTCAGATTGCTCTGAGTTCGATCTATCAAGGCAAAAAGAAAGAAAAAAAAGTGATAGCAAAACAATACACGAGAAAAGAAGACGACATGAGAAAAGCGTCCAGTCCTGGAAAGAGACCAAGTTCAACGGAATTTCCTTGCTATGGGGTAGAAGCCCGGTCAATCTTGCGCACCACGGCTCCAAGGACGGCCTTGAGAATCTGCGATGCGGTGAGTTCTCCCCTGGCCGCCCCCTTTCCGCCGTTGGGGTTCCATGAGCAGGTGTCCACCATGTCGCGGACGCCCTGCTTGACAAGATCATCGTCAAGCTCCCTGAGGGACTTGCTGGCGGAGGGTTCGCTGCCGACCTGGAAGAATTGGATGCCGGCCTGGTACAGAGGGGCGTCGAGGTCGTCGAGCTTTCTGGCGGCCTGCACAATGACGCTCTCCGGGTCGTCCGTGGGCACTCCGTCGGTGATGACGATGATGTTGATGGGCTTCACAGCCTCTGGGTCCCCGGCCGCATCGAGCTGGGCAAGGTAAGGCTTCAGGATGCTCCTCAGGCGCTGGCCGGTGGGGGTGCATCCGGCGGGGCGGGTGCCGTTGAAGATCTTGGTGACGGCGTCCGGGTTGGTGATGTTGTAGTAGCCACCATCAGCCTTGCCCTCGCCGGCGTCTCCCCTATTCTTGGACATGTGGTTGATGAAGTAGAGGTCGATGCCATCCTTGTCCCGCTTGGTGCAGATCGGGACGATTGTTTTGAGAACTTGCCGGACCTGCTCCCACCTTGAACCCGTCATAGAATACGAGTCATCGATAAGGAAGATGGTATCGAAGGTGGTAAGGAAAGCATACGGGTCATCGTCATTCGTGACCATGTCCCTGCTAATCCTGCTCGCCCTACTAGAGGCTGCAGAAGGGGCACGGGGAATGTCGAGAGCGGAAGATGCCTCAGAGGCAGGTGGAGCATCTTGGGTGTATGCTGGAGGCGGATCCGAAGCTACTGTCGGAGATCAAAGTTAGGAACAGGCGGGTTGAGAGAGCAAGGTATCACGAATCCAGGAGGGGTATACTTACGAGCATCCTTAGAATCGTTGAAGAAGGGGTTGTTGGAGGTCTTCTTCGAGAACTTTCCTTTGATGGATCCGAAAAACGACATCTTGGTGTTTTCTCGCGGAGTTCTGAAAGGGTTGCTGCTCAGGTATCGACACTCAGAAGGCGGTGTTGCTGGGGGAGTATACACTTGGTAGTGACACTGCGAGTGAGAATAGCCGGGGTAGACGGAGGCCATCGTGGAAATTTATGGAAAGTAGAGATGGAGTTAGACTTTGGCTAGTTGCCCGGTTTAATTGGCCTTTGTTTGGTGGCTTTGTGCTAATGGAGAGTTCCTACGCCGAGTGATTCAGATACGATGTTTGCGTGTGTGTTTTGCTTCTTTCTTTTGATCGGCTTGCTTTGTTCTGTGCATCTACCCGGCCGTCCAGCGGTTCTTTATATTATCTCATTTCATTTACTGCTAGATCATGTATGGAGTTGCCAATTCCCAACTGTAACAGCCTTGCGAGGCTCAGATAACAAGGCACGCCTCGGGGAGTGTCTTGCACGGCTGCAATTGAGCCTCAACTTGCCTTAGGCTTTCATCGCACAGCCCATGGAGGAACAATTGGAGCTCTCCAGGGGCTGAGTGTGGCCGTGCTGCCGCGCTAAGCCCTGTAGGTTCCCGCCGTCTTTGTGCGGTACTTGCCACACCACGGAAACTGGCGCTAATGGACAGGTACCAGTCCATCATGCGGGTTCCCCAAGGCAGTCTTGGCGGCTGACTGCCATTGTCATCGGAGAGCCGCCTACTCTCAATTACTCCCAACATACTCAGCCAACTTTGTGAACGCTGACCGTAGTGATTGTCAGGTGTAACAGTTAGTTTTTTATGCTTAGCCATGCACAATTGTAAACAGTGTTGGTGGCCACAAAAGCCTCCATACCGCTCACCGATGGGCATATCACGCCTGGCATGGATTGCACGTGGATGCATAGATGGTGTCCTGACATCGCCATCTACACATGCAGACCTTTTGAAGCGGGCTCCTGGGGTTCTAGAATAACGGCAGCCTGGCTTCTGCATCCACAACGGGGAAATTCCCTGACGCTGGGTCCAGAAAATCGCGTGGTGTCAGGGTCCAAAGTCACCAGTCCGTGGGCGCATACATCTGATATCGAACATCTGATATCGAACTCGAACATCCATGCTACGGAACGCTGCCTCGCCTGCAAATACGAGATGGGGATACTCTCCGTTTGTTTCGGCCGTGTACCGGGGCAATGTTCTTGATTACTTGCAGCCAAAGATAAGCAGGCTCACGTATGCAGGTAAGCCAATTGAGAAACTTGCCATCCCTCGGCGCGGGGGGCGATGGTCGAGGCTCCAAGAAATCAGGAGACTGTCAGAGTGCGGGTGTGTGTTGGTTCCGTCGGTCGAGTCAGTAGGGGGTATCATTGCGAGGCGCATACATTTGTGTATGTGTAAACACGCGCAACCACGATGCTGCCGGAGGCGACGGGCTGGAAGCATCGGGCCGTGCATGGTATGAATGCTGCCATCGTGTTGATGCAATAGACAAACGTCAAGCAAATCACCAGACTGTATCCATAGCCTTGCCTGTTTGGGAGTAGGTGATGGGCGACTGGGCCGGGCCATCCCGGAGCGTGGTCCTTTAAAGGGAGGGTTTTCCATTGAACAAGGATCCGTCTCCATGATATGGAGGGAGGATGGCCAAGTTTTTATACCTCCAGCGACCGGGCTGTGCAATCCCTTGGGCATCGAGGCAGGTTGGAAGGTATACGGTACCTGGGCTGCAGGCAAAGTCTGGAGAAGATCAAGGGAGCAGAGGCAGAAGCAAGCAATTTCAAGGCAGACAAGCAGTGTAACAGCAGATTGGCTCTGCAGGGAAAGGGGCCGGGCGAGATGGAGCCAGTCCCCGGAACTTGACCGCGGCCCACAGCCATGGCTCCAGTTGCTTTAAATGATTGGGCCCTGAATTCAAAGTAAATGGCTGCCCGGTGTCATTCCAGCACCGGAAACTTTGCTATTGAGGGTGAGAGAATTAAAAAGAAGAAAAAAAAAAAGACTCAAGTGAGAGCAGCCTTGCCCCCTGAAGAGTGAGATTGCTAGCATGTACATACGCCCTGACTTATGAGGGCCCAGCAATGGTGAGGCTGCTGCTGCTGCTGAGCTGACCGACTATGGCGATCAGGGCCCCGTTTCAGTCGCTGATGAGGCGCATAACTAGCGGCGGGAGCCATTTCGCTGGCCGAGCTGGGTGTAAGTAGAGAGCAGGTCTTATTGATGTACCCGAGCACGGCATGGTGAAATGAGACATTGCAAACGGGAGCGGCACGCTGGTAGATGCCCAACCGCTGGGCGTGTAGATGGACAAGTGAAGCTGCTGCCGATCCCTGGACCATGGCCAGTATCTTTTACTATCAGAGGCCGCCAAACAGGAACGTTGCTTTTGTCAGCCACACCGTGGCTTGCAGGTTACGAGCTTCTGGTTCCGGAGTCGCTCGAATGTAGTGTTTCAATTCATGCCTGATGCTAAGAGACTATTGAGCAAATGGCTGGCTCCTGTTCAGTCTCAATGCACGGGAAAGTATCGCGGGTAGTATTATCAGGGACATGCAGGTACAGGCGATCCGTACTGGGAACCTGCATGCCGTTTATCGGCCATCCTGGTACAGAGACGCCCGACGGCTGTGTGTAGCAGCCAGAATTCTCCTCGCAGACGGGCCCTGGACGGCCGCTTCTCGTTTCTACAGAGATTCCCTCCAGAGACACACGGCGGTCCCATCGAGCCCAATCGAGGTGATGTGAGCGTCGATGGAGCCGGGCAGGCCTGGATGCATTGCATGGGGGGACACACCCTGCATTGCCATTGCATATAATCGAGCCAAGCAGGCTTCCCGTTTCGGGTAGCTCTGATGTAGCTCACCCTCATCCCCCAGACAGACGTCTCAAAGGCTGTGCGTGTGCACCAGAGCAAGCCACGGAGCTGCCGACACTCGACGTCGTCGTTGTTTGGACCCTGGTCCGTGCCGGAATCCCGAGCTGAGTTGATAGTCAAGAATTGTGCGAGGATCCTTTGGACAGCAGCATCCCGCCCTCTGGTTTTGTCCTAGTAGCAGACAGGGACCCAGCACCACCTCACTTGTTCGCTCTCGTGCATGCGAGGTAGAGCTACCTCGCGAGATGCTCTAAGATGGCCCATTGCTACTATTGTTACAGTCGTCCGCCGAGTCCAGAGTACTTCTGGTCCAGCGGTAGGGCCCCGTGCAGGGCTGCAGCTCGCAATCCTGCTATCTACCTGGGCTGTGCGAGTCTTTGCTTTTTGTGTTGTTCTGGGCCTCGATCTGGCTGACGTCGCTGCTGTGCGTGTCTGCCATTCGACGAGGCCAGATTCCGCCCCAGGGTTAATTGCCTCTGGCCATCTCCCATCTCACGAATACTTGCCTGAAAAGCCTCTCGGGATCTTTGTACCCATGAATGTACCTGTGCTGTAGCTCGATGACCTAGCTCCAGACCCAGTCTTCCCCATTGTACGTACTTCCTTCGGTAGGGCCTCAGAGGATGGCCATCTTTAAATATTCCATGTTCCTCCACCAACCCAACCCAGCCCAACTCAATCCAGATAAAAAACCTCCTTGCCCGTTGGCTTTTTCCCCTCCACTCTTCTTTGCATCTGCCCTCCCCCGTCCTTCCCCATAGCCAACCCGCTGGTGAATGAGACACTCGCCGGCCCAGTCCTTATTCCAAGCTACTATACGTATACCACAACCCACCGTCTGTCGTCATGGCGTTCAACGGACGCAAATTCTCCATCAACCGCCATACTGGCGTGCCCAAGCCTGTCATTCGACGGGGCAGCATGACTGCTGAGCCTGGTCTGAATGGTGAGTTTCAAGCTCTGGATTGCCTCCCTGCATCTGCACTTGCATCATAGCTACTGCGCCCACCTGGTCGCGGAGCTCTCTGGGGTGGCGCTTGCCGAGAAAAAAAATTCCCCCCGTCTTGCTGGGCTCTGCAATAGCGATTCAAGACATTTTCAAGTCGTCTCGACTTGACTTCAATCGCAAGCAAATGCCCAGCTCAGACACCTTCACCGACTTCTTCTATCCCCTTGCCCCCCCACCAACTCTGACGTCCCCCCTCCTCTTTCCGCCCCCCACCAAATCCTGCCCATGCAGCACGGATCTATCTACCTAAGCATGCAAGCCACTGAAGCAAGCGCCGACTGACGGAATTCGGCACCTACAGAAATCCAGTCCAAGGTTCATCGACAGTTCCGCAATGCCCACGAGGGTCATATGCCCCACGCCGGTCTCGATGCCAGCCGATCCTCGACCGGTGTCGTCTGGTGCACGGAGCGCGCCTCCGAGTATGGCTTCCTCGAGGACCCCGACAGCTGGGCCAACCTGGGTCAGGGTGCCCCTGAAGTCGAGGATGAGATTGCCGGCTGCTTCGAGCGCCCCAAGACCATCGACATCTCCATGGCCGGTCGAGAGTACGGTCCTACCGCCGGTATCAAGCCTCTCCGAGAAGCTGTCGCCAAGCTCTACAATGAGCACCATCGCCAGGGCAAGGACAGCTTGTACACCTGGGAGAACGTGGCCATCGTCCCCGGTGGTCGCGCCGGTCTGATCCGTATCGCTGCTGTTCTGGGCAACTCGTACTTGAGTTTCTTCTTGCCCGACTACACTGCCTACAATGAAATGCTGAGTCTCTTCAAGAACGTGAGCTTGCTCTTTGCCCCCAACTGAATACGCGGCGCGTTCGATTAGATTCTAACCCAGCCGCATCTCTAGTTTGCCGCCATTCCTGTGCCTCTCTCCGAGGAGGATGGCTACCATATTCACCCCGACAAGATCGCCGAAGAAATTGCCCGTGGTACTTCAGTCATCCTGACCTCCAACCCCCGTAACCCTACCGGCCGAGTCGTTGCCAACCCCGAACTGGCTGAGATCCAGGATATCTGCCGTGGCCGTGCCACCCTGATCAGCGATGAGTTCTACTCTGGTTACAACTACACAAGCAACTGCGACGGAACCACCATCTCCGCTGCTGAGAACGTTGAGGATGTCAACGAGGATGATGTTCTCATCATTGATGGTCTCACCAAGCGATTCCGTCTTCCTGGATGGAGAATTGCATGGATCGTTGGTCCCAAGGGTAAGTTCGAAGAAAATCATCATCCCTTGAGGCCTAACGCTATTTACGAGGATGAAACCGCTAATATGATGCTCATTAGAATACATTTCCGCGTATGTTACATCTAGTGTTCCCAATTGTAGAATTTCCCCCTAGTTACTAACATTCCCTTCAGTATCGGTTCCTGTGGTAGTTATCTGGATGGTGGTGCCGCCCATCCCTTCCAGGAGGCTGCTGTCCCCATGCTCCAGCCCGACCTCGTCAAGGAGGAGATGATTGCTCTCCAGACTCACTTCCGCGTAATTAATCCAACCCCAGCAAGGCCTGCGCAGCTGATTGGCTAACAATCCGATAGGACAAGCGTGATCTCGTCGTCCGACGTCTCCGTGAGATGGGTTTCGTTATCAAATACGTCCCCGACTCCACTTTCTACCTCTGGCTGAACCTCGAGGGCCTCCCCGGCCCCATCTCTGACGGCCTAAACTTCTTCCAGGCATGCTTGGAGGAGAAGGTCATTGTCGTCCCTGGTATCTTCTTCGATCTCAACCCCTCGCGCCGTCGTGATCTCTTCGACAGTCCCTGCCACCACTTCGTGCGCTTCTCGTACGGTCCCAGAATCGAGGTCCTCAAGATGGGACTTGACGGCATCGAGCGCGTTGTGAACAAGTATGCATTGAGAGATACAGTCCCACACGTTAATTGTTCCTCCTAGCTAACGGGTATGCCCAGGCACCGCCGAACCGTCTAAACCAACGCACAGTCAGGCCATACAAATGGATTTCTTTATTAGGCTAAGGTCATCACGGAAACATTTTAGATTTGGCAATCTTTGGTTACGAATTTTGGGCAGATCAAATCGCCACCGTGCGAAGTACAACCGGTTGGATGGTATGCTAAAGACAAAAGAGGGGGTGTGGTATCCTACCATAGGGTGCCCAACCAGGCGGACCAGAACTTTTGAGTCTGGGGAATCTTAATGACCAATGTAGTTACATTAGAACGAGCTCAACGATGTTATTGCTTTATGGGGATTTGATGATCGCTTCTCCGCTATCTAAGTGGGATGCTGCAACCCACCACCATTTCGTGAGATAAGACTTGACAGGGTCAAGGAGATGATATGTGAGGAATCCATTTTGGCATGCCGGGTCTCGCGCCCTGTGTGCTTACAACACCCACCGCACCCTGTCTTTGTGCCCCCATGCGAGACTGACTCCATGCCCTCCGATGCCGCCCCCGATGCACCTCGGAGGGAGAATCAATGTGGGGTGAACGAGGTGACGCAGCAACCCCGCAACAGGGCCAAGCGGTTTGTGGCCTATTGAAGCCTCACGTGCGTGACACGACTGTGATATATGACAAGGAGCTGCAACTGGCCGAGGAGGAGGCCAGGGCAAGGGAGGAAGAACAGCACATCAGCACTAACTGGAAGGAGACAGCCTTATCAGATTTGGAACCCGCCGGATCGGGGCGCGCGGGTTGAGATGGTGGAGGCCGGGACTCAGGAGCACGCCTTTCTGCTGACTGGAGGTCCTCCGGGACTTTTGAGGCCCGAAGCTGAGGAGCATGTTCGCTCCTGCAGCAGTCAGCCGGCACTTCCAGGGGCGGGCGGGTTCCTAGAAGCGGGGGACCGCGGGCGGACCGTAGGTAGCCTGCAATGGCGCAATGCGAGGCTTCGCTTCAATCCTTAGTATAAGAGGATAATATTCGTATGTCGTGAATTCGGGGGCCAGTGTCGTGCTTGATCGATCTTATCAACCCATCTGGGGTTTTCCGGGCCAAATCTGGGAAACCGGACCTCTTCCCCAGGCTTCAAGCTCCACTTCCGTTCCCCAGAAAACAAACCTCCAACGACCGGAAAAAATTCTACAAGGGAGGGGGACAACCAAAATTTCGACTTCATCCGAACACCAACCCAATCCACCCCACCAAGCAAGCAAAAACCTCCAAATATGGCGTCGTCGCTCCTCCGCCTACGCCCGGTACTGCGGCGACCCCTCCTCCTCCCCCGCGCGACCCTGCTGCCCTCCTGGACGGCCACCCGAGCCACCCACGACGGCGGCAAGCCCTCCGCGACGGCGATGGACGTCAACACGGCGCTGAGCTCGCCGGCGTCGCTGCCCGCCCCGGGCGAGGGGGAGCCCATCACGCTCGACGTGTCGGGGGACGGGACGACGGTGAAGCTGGACCAGATGGGCCCGCTCGTCGTCAACCACGACGGGAGCGTGGGCCGGCTGACCAACTGGGCCGAGATGACCAAGGCGGAGCAGAAGAACACGCTCAGGATCCTGGGCAGGAGGAATAAGCAGCGGCTCGAGGAGCTTCAGAAGAGGCGGCAGAGGGAGGAGAAGGAGCAGGAGAAGGCGGGAGAGCAGGGCTCGAGCTCCACCTCCAATTAATAATCACGGCATGGCGGTGAAATAATGTGTGTGTGAGTGAGGTATGTAATTGTATGAATAGAAATCAGAACATATATAAAGCATTTATCATTTATAAGCGTAAAAACTGCAAATGGGATATCCCCTCCAACCCCCGCCAACCCTCATTCGAAGCTTAATAGCCGTGTATATCCAATCGTGCCGCCCAAACCATCCTGGGGTCCGCCAAGGTCACTGGCAGAGCAGGCTGTCAGACTGCCTGCAGAGCCGGCCTTTTCGGACCGAAACAAATTCACATTAAACAAACGCCACTTGCACGGAACGCCCCTCTCCATTATCTCCTAAATGCAGAATCATGGTCAGGGAACTCTGCTTGAGAACAAGAGAGCTCAAGTTTTTGTGGCCGGATATTACCGCTCCTCTCTAGAGGCGTCGGGCTTTGACAACTTGCTGGCGTGTTTTGTGAATTCCTTCCATAGACTGGAGATGTCCTCGCCCCCTCCGTTCTTGTCAACGAGGAGGTTCTTTAACCACTTGTTCTCAGTCTCGAGCTGGGAAACCTTGCTCTCCAGAGAAGTGACCTTGTCAGTCATCTCCTTGGCTGATTTCTCAAGGGCTTGCTCTCGCTGCTTCTTCTTGATGCGGAATCGCGCGCTGGCGGCTGTGTTGCGCCTTCGCTTGTCTTCCTCAGCAGCTACCCTCGAGGCCTCCTCAAGGGAAACGGGCCGGCTAGGGGCACTGGCGGCCTCATCCTTTCGCTTCTCCGTCGCCCGAGGAGCAGACGCATGCGAATATGAGCCGTGCTGGGCGGTGGGAACTTGGTTACGGTAGACCGAGCCGTGGTTGGGCTGGAGGGGTGGGAAATTGTGGGAACTCTCTGGGGCGAAGTTGTTCATGGATGGCGCCTGGTAGCTGCCGTTGAAATCCGCAAAGTTGAAGTCTCCTAAACAAAACGATATCAGCGGCTGCAACGCGATGGCTGGAATTGAAAGACGAGAATTGAACGACAAGGCAGGCGGTGAATTGAGTAGTAGATCATGATGGGGAATAAAAGCCTCCCCCACCGAGGCCAAGCGGGAAACCGTGTGCTGAACCTCATGTTCAACTGCCTTTCGGGCGATTAGGAGAGATCACGAGAAATTGCGCCATAGTACGCAATTTGTAAGCCCACATTGATGCACCAGTGAGAGCGCAGATGTGGCCCCACCCAGGTACAACCACCAAAAGTGCCCAGAGGCGATGGTCCATGTGATTTGGCACACCGTTTGCCCGGATTGGCTTGCCGCCAAAAAAAGGGAGCAGGGTTGTGAAAGGAGCGTATCAAGTGATGGGGGCAGGTCTCAAATCCTGCCTGTTTGTGGTAGTGATTTTGCAGCCTTGCTAGCACCCTAGAGCCGATGGCGCAATAGAGGGGTGAAGCGAAATAAAGCCGTTTGCAAAATGCAACCAAACGTAAGGAAAAATCAAATAGGAAATTGGGAAACGCTTCGCAAATGGTAGAGGAATGAAAATGAAATATCACGTACCGTGCACGAAATCAATGGAAGACATGTCGCCCGTAACTGAGGCAGAGGTTGGGTCCTCCGCAACCGAGGGAGCGGAGCTGCTCGCGACGGTGGTGTCGACCTTGACGGGAGGTGCTTGGAAGTCGGTGTGCTGGCCAGAATCGAAATCGTAGAATTCAGTGTTGGTGAAGAGCGTGAGCTCCTCGCCGCCCATGCTGAAGTTGTCGTCGCCGTTGGACTCTTGAGGGCTGATGGTGTTGAGGTCCCGCAGGTACTGCGAGATGTTCACGCCCCTTCGGCCGCCGCCGCCGTTGTAGTTCGACATTGTGAATCGATCGGAAGAGTCAAATTGAGTATTTCAGACGGCAGAATGGCGATCAAATTTTTGGCACTTGAAGGGCCAGCGGTGGTGGTTGTTGTTGTTGGTATGGGGAAGGATTTGATTGCAACCAATCCGATGTAATAATGAGCGACCGGCGTAGCTTTCGGTGCGGTGCGGGCTGCTTGCAGTCCTCGACGCCGCAAAGCCGATGGTTTGTCAGGACTCGTTCTTCTGAATGCTGAGATGTCGTGGCCGCAGAACTGGTGGTAAATCGGCGCTCGAATCAATCGTGGGTTCGCCGGGCGTGAAGTCGATGATGAAGGACAAGCGAGAGGTAGGTCGGTTGGTCTACTGCGGGTTTTCTTTAGACCAGGTCGTGGCTGCTGCACTGGACGTGGATGGATGGAGAGGGCAATTAGTGAGCACAGTGGGGCGGCAGGTATGTTAGGTTGATATGGCCGAGGGACACCGAGAAAATGGCGCAGCTGCAGCTCCAGGATATAGTGGCAGTTTTGGGGGGCTTTAGGCGCTCGATGGTCGAGGGTCAGTCCCAGCGTAGCAGAAACCCAGCGGGGTGGGTGGGGGTTCACACAAGCCCTGCTGCTGCTGCATGGCTGCAGGCTTTCATGGTTCTGTCCCAGAGCCTGCAACTGCCTTAGTCTGGCCCGCAAGCGTCCCAATGTAAGCGAGAGGCCCACGCTCATTGGCCACGCCTTGCTGGACTCGTTGCTATTTGTAATGGACATGCTTCAATCTGCTGGTTATCCCCTACCACGTCGTAGCCTTTGCAACGCAAATTGTATCCATGGGTGTCTGATCGAGAACCATTGACCTGAGCAATGCAGCCGCACGCATTCAGGGTCCATGCCAGTGCGACCCGGCACTGTACTGAATCATTACGCGATACTTCTCTGACTGGCCATCTCCGTCCTCTTCCTGCATGTGGCCGCTGTCAAAGATGGCTGTCTCCATCGTCGCATCCAAAGTGTAACCAGGGCACGTCAAACCGGTGCCCATCCAACGGCGATGGACCAGCCAGATTTATGGCTGCCCCGAGTCGTTCCAAGTCTTTCCGAAGCTAATCGGCGCGCCAGGGCACTACGGGCGAACATCGTTTTCGTCACCTTGTTTGCGTCCGCTCAGGGCTGGCTCAGCTGGTTCCTACCAATGTCGCCACTCACACGCACTAGAAAAAGTTTTTTTTATACTAATTTGATCGTCCGCCATTCTGGTACAGAGACAGACTCTTCAGGGCACCCTTCATCTCCATTTCCGTCTCGCCAGTGACCTCTGATCACCAGATAAACCTTGCAGGGGCGACAAAATGATGGTCCACATCTCCTGTTTCTTCAAACATGCAGCTGGACCCCTCAGGTGACATCAATATCACAGCGTGGCGGCAGTGTGCAGCTGTCGTATTGTGTGCTGGGGTACATGGTGGGCTGCAAGTCGTTGACGTGACCGACCTCATGGGTGGTAATTGTGGGTCGCCACTGTGCACGCTGAACCTCCTTTGGCCCTTCCGCGTAGGAACGTACGAATGTGTACATCCGAACCGTTGCGCCTCCGATTCGCGGTGCCGTTCCAGGTGGTGGCTTAGTCATCTCTGGCCTGCAATTGAACGCTAACCCTTTTTGGATTTTGAGATGGAGCCTCAGCTTCACGGACAGCGACGCGTCTCAATGCAGTATTGATATTGATTTTCAGGCTGCGTATGTCTGATGGTGTTGTCGCACTGGTCTCAAGCCCAATGAACCCAACCCCAGGGCACTGATCCTGTGATGAAAAGATTGAAGCTCCGAGCTGACGGGTTTGATTTCGTTTCATGGTTCACAGAACATCAACATGGCACGGTTATCAGTGCCAAACACAGCGAGACTACCATCGTCTGTCCGCGTTGATGCCTCAACATCGGCTGTTGCGAAGAGCCTGAATAGGCTGACACGAGAGTCTCTCATTTCACTTGCTCTGGATTGGCTAGACGAGTCTGCATTTCCAAACTCAACACCGTTTCTCCGAGCTAGGATGAGTGAGGAGGAGGATGATGAGGAAGACGACGATGAAGATTCCGAGGATATTTACCCTCCAGCACGGACAATCGAAGACTTGCGTCAGTTGTATGAGGATATGCGCCAGCAGAAAGGGTCCAAACGGGATGTCGTCAGCCGGATCTTGGAGGGAGATTGGCGTCACGGTTTAACATTGTATCAACTTGCAATGGCAGATTTCGCTTATCTTGATGAGCATCCTACGTCGCAAAAATGGAATGCCTATCAGATATTACCGCTTCAAAAGCCTAGCCACACCGAGGATGAGCAGCTTCTTAAGGTGGACAAAGAGAGCTTACAGGCACCTCGATTTCATCCTTCAACTTTTCTACAGAACCTCCAGGATCAAGTACTACCGGACGTCAAGGCACACTACCATTTCCATCGGCTTCAGGAGTTTCCCCTACTACTACTGAGGATATTCGTCATTGATTCGCCATACAACAGTGCCTTGGCCCTCTCAAGTCTAGATCAGTCAGGAACCGTTACCAATTTCGATGCATCTCGCACGATTTATCTAGCTTTCCCGGATGGGTCACCGTCGCTATATACTACCAAATCGCAAGGGACAGGCTCAGCCGGTATGGGGGAATCGAAGAGCCTGCAGAACCTCATCATCGACGGAGTACCCAAAGCACTTTCCCGTCCAATGGAGCGGTACACGGTGAAATCGACCAGCATAACGACTCGTAACCTAATTGCATTACTGGATATGAAGGGCCCAGGGCGCGGAAATGCTGCAGGTGGAGGCTGGTCAATATATGCCGATGAGAAGAATAAGCATTCACCTTTGGACGCCATTCTTCCCACACCACCAGGGTCAAGAGAACAGTCCGCGTCGACCTCTGGTCGGAAAAGGGGCGCCCCGCTTACTCAATCCCAGAGGGACCGAAAACGAGCGAGGGCAACAGCCCAGTCTAGATTTGGCGAGTCGGCTTCTATATCAGATGGAAAGGGCATTGAGCGATTCGAGGTCGTTCTACAAGATCCATTTCCTGTCACCTCCCGCAACCTACCTGCCCTGGAAGAAAACCAGGAAGAAGTTTCGGAAGATGGTGAATCTCAGAGCCGAACAAACCGTCAGCGAAGCAAGGTAGAATCTGTTTTGCAACAAGCAGTCCAAGATATTGATGACGTGGACGACGTGAATGAAGTGGACACCAGCCCTTCGCATTGGACGCCAATGTTAAAGGTCACATTTAGTGGACCTCATGTTTTCGCAGGGATTCGACAACTCGTTGAGGCCGGAATCGTCGACGGCAAACGAATGCCGGGGTGGATGACCGGAGAGGAGACGGTGACCAAAGGAGCCGTGCATCGGGGTCGAATAAGAGGCCAAAAAGGCTCAGGAATATGATCTTCAATATCTTCTATTTATGCGCTTAATGATACCCCACTTGTATATCTATGTCCGTCTACCTGTCGCTTTCTAACCCAAACACCTGGGCAGTGTTTTTCCACGCGGCTTCACAGACTTCCTCGATAGAAACCTGCTTAATCCCTGCAACAATCTTCGCAACCCGTTCGATGCTGCAAGGTTCATTCCGGCCCTTGACCATAGCCCCCTCGACCCATTTCTCCTTCTTCACGACCTTCCACCTCTCAGGGACTTCGGGTTCCTTCTTTTGGTTCTTCTTCTTCGCTGGCTGCTGCTTCTGTGGATGAGCTTGCGCTTCTGGCGGGGCCCCATTTTGTGTCTCCTTCTTCTCGATGAGATACTTGTAGCCTTCGTGGCTAGGGCGAACCTCGCACCATGGCCCGTCAGTCTCGAGCATCAGCCTGTCCAGGCGGACCTCCTTGACGACCGCACAGTTCTCGACGGTCTTGAAGCTGCATCCGTTGATTCCAATGTAAAGACCAAGGTCCATCAGCTCTCGCATTTCCTCGATGGTACCGGTGAAGCTGTGCACCACGCCACCTTTCTCCAGTTTTTCCAGGTTCTGGCCATAGGCCTCCTTCAGACACGAAACAAAGTCCCGGTGGGCGGCCCGCGAATGCAAAAACAGGGGAAGCTGGGGTTTGAGCGACGCGGAAACCTTGAGCTGCTCCGCGAAAGAGTGGAGCTGGATCCTCTTGGAACAATAATGCAGTCTGTCGTAGTCGAGGCCAAACTCGCCAAAGGCAACCAGATGCTGTTTGCCAGATGACCTCGCCTTGGATATCAGGGTGGTCAAGTCGGTGATGATCTCACCCGACTTGACCAGGTCGGGTTCGTGGTCATCCGGGATCGGTGCCTCAGGGTCGGGATCACATGGTGCTGTGTGTTCAGCCTCTTCAGAGACCGCTTTAGAGCTAAAGATGGCGCTGCTACATGGATGGATACCAGCGGTAGCATAGGCCGTTCCAGCTGATATAGATTAGCTGGAGAACCTTGTTTAGCAAGCTGACGTTACTTACGGAACTCTTCAGTCAGAAGCAGTGCGTCCCGACAGCTCGCAAAGTCGGATCCCGTTATGATCATCTTCGTGCAACCTACTTCCTTGGCTCGCTCAATGACAGCGTTGAGGTCATCAGGATGAGACTGTTTTCCACGGTGCTTGCCGCGGAAAATGGGGTCGGCCAGGTTGATTCCGATCTACTAGACATCAAAAGAGGGAGTCAGATCCATATGCGTTCACAGCAGTGAAGTTTAACAGTTCTTACATCAATATATCTGGGCTTATACTCTGGGTCGGAGAACCCATTGGTGGTCGCGGGTAACGCCATGCTTGTAAAAGGAGAAAAGCGACTAAAGTGATTGATGCGGGAGAAGGAATTCCTAAAAAACAAAACTGGCCGCCTTGCGAACATATAGGATGAAGGGGAAGGGGTCTGGAGTTGAGAGTTCTCTGAATGAGTCACTACGGGGGCTGAACCAGTTTCCAAATTGTAACCCAAGGCCAACTGCGATTGGGCTAGTTAATCTGACCTGCAGGGCATCCTCAGCTATTACTGATTGAGAACACATCAGATCAAGCATTGGCTGGTGTTGCTGCCTGTGGACATAAGCGTTCGATTTTCCATATCACGTGATTAGGCCCACCTCTCGGGCTCATTGCAGGACACAGCCAGCTAGGTAAGTGGGCGACATAAAACGTCCAGTAGAATGAATTCCAACAAACACATTGGAATAAAAATATCATCCCCTATAATAAAAGTTATTGTCCCAAGTTTATTATTTTGTTGTGACAGCTTACTGATTTTTTATCTACTACTTTCTAACAGAGAATTCTAGGCTCATATTTTACGTATCAGTGGCTGAGAGCCTTGTTACGGTGTGCCATGTTTTATGTCACCCACCTGCGATGGGCGCTGTTTCCACTTCAGAGCTCTCACCTGCATTCTCGGATACTGACACTTCAGACTCCCTTAGTAGTCTTATTAGAACTGAACCTAGGAGTGATCTCAATCTCGTAGAACACAGCATTACAACCTAGGTAGGTTGTGATATGAACTCTACTAACTATAAACCCGATGATATTTACATCGAAAAAACATGGAGGAAGTTTCAAATAAATGGCAACATCGAACCTAAAGAATACTTTACTTGTCCCCCAATCTTCCTTCGGCGACACAATCTAGTTGAGAACGATGTAGTCGTAGGTTGTGTCTAAGTCAACAACCAACGAAAATACATAGTCAACTGAGGTGTGATTCCCGAAATTGCCGTGGGCATCATCTCAGTAGAACTGCCTGTTTACAAAATACCCGACTCACAACCCCTCGAAACCAATACTTTCCGGCTCCGGTTCTGTCAGGGCTGGAACGTGGCTTCGCCCACGCGTGCAGTGAGCCAAATGCCCTCGCGGGGCGAATGTCTGGTAGATGCATATCATGCAAGGGGCGTATATGGCACGTGCAAAAATACAAACATCAATGTCCCATTAAGCCAGAGAAGGGAATCGTGACAATGCAAAGTATCTCTCCACTTTCTATGGTGGCAGGAACAGCAGCCCCGTCGAGGCGTGGTGCTGCTTTATCAGCTTCTATGGAGACCGGTGCAAATCAATTAATAATCTGTCACGTGAGCGCGCGACGGCGTCGTCTCCACACTCATTAAGTGTCTGCATATCCAGAACGCGTTACCTTGAGATTCTCGGTATGCAGGTTAAAGTGAATTTAAAGTGCAACGTTTGGAAATATGCGAACGGTTTCAAATGAAGAGACCAGGCGGACCTGCGTCAATTCTAGTCCCTCCATATCGACCAACACGTAGCATCAGGCCGCATTTCACCTCAACCAACAGCATCACCATTCGGTATTACGAGTCCAGCGAGCCGAGACGTGGGGCACAGCACAACCAGCCCGGCTTGATGCTAGAGTGATTCCGGGTCGCCCCATTGCCGTTGCCCTGCTGTTGTCGCGCTAAAAATTGGCGTCGCGCGTCGTGGACGCGACTTTTACCATAAGAACTCTCCCACCGTGGAATTGGGGCATTTTCTCCTTCCCATCCTCCATCAACCACCGCCACCACCAAACACGCCCACGCAGACTGCAAATTGACTACGCAGTTGTAACTCATCTCACTGTCTCTGCTGCATTGAGATATACAGAGCGTTGATTGTTTGCACCTTGTCTATCCTCCAGTCTACCGCTTCTCCCGGCCGCCTCCCTACATACACGTCGCCATCATGTATGTACGTAAGCGTGGTATGTTCCATCTCCCATTCCCTCTCCCTATCCTACCATCGATTATCTAATCTCGAGACAACAGATGGACGCCAGGAGCGTGTCCAGTTCGACAAGATCACTGCCCGCGTTTCAAGACTGTGTTACGGCCTCGATACCGAGCATGTTGATCCTGTTGCTATCACCCAGAAAGTCATCTCTGGCGTTTACGGAGGTGTGACGACTATTCAGCTCGATGATCTTGTAAGTCTTGCCACCTGACTCAATGGCATTACCATCATCTAATTCTTCGCAACCAGGCTGCCGAGACTGCTGCATACATGACCGTCACCCACCCCGACTACGCAATTCTGGCTGCCCGCATTGCCGTCTCAAATCTTCACAAGCAGACCAAGAAGCAGTGGTCTTCTGTTGTCAGCGACCTTTACCACTATGTCAACCCCAGAAACAGAAAGGCATCTCCCATGATTGCCCAAGAAACATACGAGTGCGTCATGCGTCACAAGGACGAGCTGGACTCTGCCATTGTCTATGACCGAGATTTCAACTATCAGTACTTCGGTTTCAAGACATTGGAGCGTTCCTATCTCCTCAAGCTCAACGGCAAGATTGTTGAGCGTCCACAACACATGATCATGCGTGTTTCTGTGGGTATTTGGGGTGATAACATTGAACGTGTCATCGAGACCTACAACTACATGTCCAACAAGTTCTTTACCCATGCTTCTCCCACTCTCTTCAATGCCGGCACCCCCCAGGCTCAGCTCTCATCCTGCTTCCTTGTCGATATGAAGGATGACAGCATTGAGGGTATCTACGATACGCTCAAGACCTGTGCCATGATCTCAAAGATGGCAGGAGGTATTGGTCTCAACGTTCACCGCATTCGTGCTACAGGCTCGTACATTGCCGGTACCAACGGCACATCCAATGGAATCATCCCCATGCTGCGAGTGTTCAACAACACCGCCAGATATGTTGATCAGGGTGGCAACAAGCGCCCTGGTGCCTTTGCTATCTACCTCGAGCCTTGGCATTCTGATGTCTTCGAGTTCCTGGATCTCCGAAAGAATCACGGAAAGGAAGAGATCCGTGCACGAGACCTGTTCTTGGCCCTGTGGATCCCCGATCTCTTCATGAAGCGCGTTGAGAAGAACGCGAACTGGACTCTCATGTGCCCTAATGAGTGCCCTGGCCTGGCTGACTGCTACGGTGAGGAGTTCGAGGCCCTGTACGAGAAGTATGAGAAGGAGGGTCGTGGCCGTCAGACAATCCGCGCCCAGAAGCTGTGGTACTCGATCCTCGAAGCCCAAACCGAGACCGGTAACCCCTTCATGCTTTACAAGGATGCTTGCAACCGTAAGAGCAACCAGAAGAACCTGGGTACTATCCGCAGCTCCAATCTTTGCACTGAGATTATTGAATACTGCGCTCCCGATGAGGTTGCTGTTTGCAACCTTGCATCGCTGGCTCTGCCCGCCTACGTTGATTACGACGAGGGCTGCTACAACTTCAAGAAGCTCCACGAAGTTACCCGGGTCATCGTGCGTAACCTCAACCGTATCATCGATGTCAACTACTACCCCGTTCAGGAGGCACGCAACAGCAACATGCGTCATCGACCCATTGGCCTTGGTGTTCAGGGTCTCGCAGATGCATTCTTGGCTCTGCGCATGCCTTTCGAGTCGCCAGAGGCTCGTCAGCTGAACAAGCAGATCTTTGAGACTATTTATCATGCTGCCCTTACTGAGTCCATGGAACTCGCCAAGGAGCAGGGTCCCTACCAGACTTTCAAAGGATCCCCAGCTTCAGAGGGCATCCTTCAGTTCGACATGTGGAACGTCACCCCCTCCGACCTTTGGGAGTGGGAGACTCTTCGAGAGCAGATCAAGGAGCACGGTATCCGCAACAGTCTGCTCGTTGCCCCTATGCCCACAGCCAGCACCTCTCAGATCTTGGGCAACAATGAATGCTTCGAGCCCTACACCTCTAATATCTACTCCCGACGTGTTCTCGCTGGAGAGTTCCAGGTCGTCAACCCCTGGCTCTTAAAGGACCTTGTTGAGTTGGGCTTGTGGTCCGATGCCATGAAGAACCGAATCATTGCTGAGCATGGTTCGATCCAGAACATTCCCAACATCCCTGATGACATCAAGGCTCTCTACAAGACCGTCTGGGAGATTTCTCAACGTCAAGTTGTGCAGATGGCCGCCGATCGAGGTGCTTTCATTGACCAATCTCAGTCTCTCAACATCCATATGAAGGATCCCACAATGGGCAAGATTACCAGTATGCACTTTGCTGGCTGGAAGCTGGGACTCAAGACTGGCATGTACTATCTTCGTACCCAGGCTGCTGCGGCCCCTATTCAGTTCACTGTCGATCAGCAAGCTCTTAAGGTGGACGACAGCGCTGTCGCCAGGGAGCGTCCTGTCAAGAAGCGAGGACCAGCCACCGGCGCCAGCTACATGTCTTCTCCATCTGCCGTTCCACGTGCAAACGTGCTCAAGGATGCTCCCAACGGCAACTCTATTTCAAATGGTGTGCCAACTCCTACCACCACGCCACCACCGGCCCTGACAGCTGGAAGCCAATCTCTACCCATTTCGTCCCCAAACAAGGCGGCTCCAATTAAAGCCGACGTTGATGAGGGTGACAGCCCAAGGGCCCTGCCAACCGAGCCAGCCGGCAAAATTCAAGAAGAGGATCTCGCAAACAAAGCCAATCAGGACGAGGACAAGGGTGATGACAGTGAAGAACGTGAGCGTGACATTTACTCAGAGGCTGTCGTTGCTTGTAAGTGACTTCCAATCGATCCTTTTTAATGTAACATTTCTAACTTTTCCAATAGGCAGCATTGAGAACCCTGAGTCCTGCATCATGTGCAGTGGTTAAACTTGACCACCGCAATTGAGGACGATAAGTTTACATGTTAATGGCTGACGAGATGTGGATGATATTGGGTTAGGTCTTGGGGAGCTTGGCATGTTTACAATGCTATCCACGGCCTGGCCATTTTCCTTTGTTATTGTTGCACGAAATCATGTTGCCTGCCAGATGGCGCAAGGTCTATTAATGTCACTTGACCTTGGACACGCTGAAGAAATGGCAAGGTGGGCTTCATATGGGATGAATCATTTTCGGGTTTAAGCTGCGGTTTTTATGATTTAAAACAAATGTTGACATTCGCATGTCGGCAAAATACCACATCGCATTAGAATTTACGAGTTGTATATTTAATAAAAAGCCAAAGCAGCATGGTATCACGCTGCGACGTTGCTACATATCACAAGGTTTCGCCCAGGACTTTTCCTTTTCGCTTGTTCGGCTTTTCAAGTTGCACATTATCCCTTCGCGTAGTGAATTGCGAACATGGTCCCTCACACATGATGAGCTACGGTGAGACGTTCAAATCGTTCATTTTTCTCCCACCAAAGGAGTGAGAAGAAAGATAGCTGGTCGGTTCATATGAGTGATAAGACAGCATAATCCCTTGTCTAGAAACTCTTCCAAGGAGTGAGGGAACTTGCGCTGGGTGACCGCTCCTCCGACATAGGAGACAATAGTAGCAACTGTAAGTAGTGGTGTTCGATTGGCGTAACAAAACCCAACGCCATTTACTCATTGTAGAACATGGAGGCTCGGCAGGTACATGGATGTTTCGTATTCGAGTGAGAAGGATCTACAACTGTACACATCACAAGCCTCGTCCACGCATTCGAGATATCCCTTGCTTCCCGACCGCTTCGAACTACACACTGCTCTCAGTAACGATTCCATCCTTTCACGTTATCGAACTCGCTAGAGGGGAGCTGATACAATTTTCGTTACCACTGACAAAGTTTACATGTCAGCCGAATTCGGATACCTCGTCCAAATAGTTGCGTCACCAGTCTGCGTGGTTCAATCGAAAGCACATCCCCAATGCAGATATATGTCATGTTCAGGTGTGGCGACCTAATTTTCAAAATAGACGGTGACGCCGGCTGGACAATCCCAGTTGTGTGTACATCAACCACGCAGAGACTGTGGCAGGCCAAGTCGATGGCCTAGCGGCATTTGAACTGATGGGGATTTAAAGACAGCCAAGCATGGGGACAGGGTTAACACAGCAGGGAGGACAGACTGGTTCTCGTGGCGAGGGCAGCACACGGCCGCACACTATATCGTCCAGATGGCTAGACATCGGCCCGTGGCCTCTCCCGACAGATTAATAGGTCAAGCCGAAAGCACAAATCTTGCTACTTGAAACAACCCAATGGGGGCCAAGCGTCCCTGTAATCTTCTCTGTAAGCAGCCCGGGTTCTTTTGTAGTTCGTGTAACTGTATCCGTGGCCTAGGTACAGAGAGGGTATTGCCCATGTGTGCAGGGGCGAAATGATGTTGAAAACTAGTCAAGGTCGCGGGCTCCTTTCCTCAAGGCTTGTCATAGACTCTCGTTTTTTGACGAATCCATCGCTGGAACTGACCAAATAAGGATTATTTTCCCATATTAACGCGAACCCGGTGATTTTGATGTTTCCCCTTCTCTTCTAGTCTCGTATTTAACAAGTCTGTTAGGAAAGAAATTGGCTCCAAAACGGAATATGGTCCGCTCGGAAGCTTATGAGGCTGTTCCAAATTCTGATTGCCTTTGCATATCATCATAATCACACACAGTCGGATGAAGGCTGGCGTGGCTAGCGACCGTGAACCCACGATTCCAGACTAATGACGTTGACTCCATGTTGTTGCTCTAGCAGAGAAGCGGCAAAAGAACTATTATTTCATCATCAAAGTTCAGAGATCTTCTAATAAGATTCGAGGCCAATCTGAAGCTCCCTGTAAAGCCCGTCAGTAAGATTTGGAATGGCATTCCTTTATAAGAATCTAAATTGAGGGAGATGAGATCTGGAACACCTATTGAAGCATTCCAGAAGCCTGGGCACATTTTCTCTTGTCGCTCAACTAGGTACTTCGCATACAACAGGTGAAAGGACCGGAGCAGCCGAGTTAGTCCCAGGAAGAAAAACCTTGACCAACGGAGTATCACTGTTCAGACTCGAGCGGCTCCGGCCCCTGGTAGCCTAACTCCTTTACTTCCAGGGCAGATCGAAAATGGATGGCCTCGTAAGACTTGAAAGCCTGTCGGCCAACCCCTAGCTTCTCTTTTTAGGCATGAATTTCCTTTATCCGGCCGGCTGTAGCGATACTCAATCGAATGCCATCAGTAACCCCACGGCTTTTAGCCTAACAGGCTCAGGAGGGTGTCAAATCCATCGGCGACTTTGGAGTTAGTATCGTCCTATTCCTAGTCTCATGAACGAGTAACTGTGCTTCGGTCTGGGCCTACATGTTATTGTTCACCTAGACACTGGAGGACACAGTAGGACTAGCAAATTTGATTTTAGAACGATGTTGTATACTTAGTCCTTCTTGTGATGCTAGGGAAATGCATCCTTGTTTCGCATGGCTTACCCTAGATCTCTATTGATATTTCATGGTAAACCACCAGCGATAATGAGGACGTGCAGCGGTTGGTAATTTATCGGCATCGCCGTGATAGTTAGATAAATTTAGTGGTCTCACAAATGGATATTTGATCGGATCCAAGTCGGAGGCCTCAATATTCCCACCAACAGTTCAACGTACAAGAGGAGGAAGCCAAAATCTTATCCACGTCAATCCGGAGGGTTTCGTTCTCGGCACCCAACTTTGTCGACCTTGATTAATGGTCCAAAGTACAAGAAGCTCCCCTTTTCAATACGCTGCAGCGCCTATTGGAGGCTGGGTTGTTTATGCCTCAGCCATTTCCATCCTTGCGCATGCCCAAGGAAACGTGGCTGTGAAGCTTGACATTTCACTGGGCACCAAGGCGGCGTTGGCTGTATGGCAAGATATCCGGAGAATCAAGCTGTCAAAGGGACATAAACCTGCTTCTGACCAAAAAAGGGAAGAAATCGCAGTAAAGATCGTCCGTCTGGATGAGCACGGTTGGCCAATAAGCGGTCGGCTACTCAGACCATCCTGACCTCATCATTGTGTTTTTCTCGGCAAGCAGCGTCTGGCAATGCGTGTGCGCCCCCTGCTTAGTATCCCCAACCACAAGCTCATGCAGAACCCACCTCGTGCAGAATGGGCACCTCGTAGGCGACCAAGCTTGATGGGGGCTGGCCGTGGGATCGTCCCCCATTGGCATTCCCGTAATCCAAATCTCCTCTTAATTCATTAATGCTTTCTTCATCTTTCTTGATGATTATATCCCTTTCGCATCTCTCCTTGGTGTAGATCATCATCATTTGAGTGTTGTTTTAGTGTCCACCCAGCCACGAGGAGAGAAGGTTCCATGTCCCTGGTACCCTGCACATCGACATGTCATGTCAGAGCGCATCGATCTCTGGATCGGCGGTTGCCAGCTGGACAGGCATGGCAGGCGAGGCTAAGTGCCGACGCTAGGCCTTGTTCTAGCCATTCACGCAGCGCACCCCTGCCAAGCTGACTTGGAGATTGGAGAGGTATCGACCTCATCATCCCCCAGCGAAGTTTGAATGTCACTCCAGTGCTGCTTCAACAAGAATCTTCGCCTGGTTGCCAGATGAACACAAGAAAAGAAAACAAACAACCTTCTCCAAAACAATTGACTTCATCTAGTTCCCCTTTAAGCTTCGGGTACCTTGTGCACTGGATGATTTGGTTAAAGCGAGTAACAGAAAACGGACTAGCATATCTCTGTTTCACTGAAAATGGTGTGTGATGGGCGCCACCCCGACCCGAAAAGGCAGGAATCCACTTAGATTGGGAAGATCATGGAGAGAGGCTAAGGCAGGTGCGGATCACACCTCAACTGTCGTCATGTACTGCGTACCTGCCTTGAAGTCGCTGGCTGGGGCTGAGGGCCTTCCTCACTTTCTTCTCACAATGGGTGACAGTGAGGGAAGGCACTGAGGGAGCTAGTTCGGCAGGTGAGAGGTAGGTGAGGTGGACCGCGTAGGCATAAACAGGCAGGCAGAATCCCCCAAGCAACGCGCACCGCCTTCCGTTTCACCTTAAAACCAAACCTCTACCAACAACCGCCTCCCACTCACAATCTTCTCTCCTTCCAACCAACTTCGTGTTCACAAACACCTACCAACTTACCTGCTACTTCCCTCCCTGCAACACCCCATCCCTCATCCTTCGTGCACTCACGCCTTCAGTGTTCACTTCCTTCAATTTGTAAGTCGTCTTCGTTCTGTGATTATTCAAACTCCCCAATGAGAGCTGTCATCGCACGCGCGGAGCAACATGTCCCCCAGGCTTGTGTTCTCCGGGAAGCCCAGGCGAGACTTGGAGAACCCAAAGCACCAAGGGAGATGTGCCTGTTTCCGTTGATACACAATTGTACTCTCACATCCGCATCCACCCATCTTCACTTCGGCCATTCTCATTTCTCGTGGTTGGACAAGCTGTGGCGATTGCCTGACACGAGAATTGTTGATTGTCCGAGGCAAAGGAGCGGCCGCACCTTTACTTATTCTTTCAAGACCCTCCCTGCCCAACCACGGTTTTCAATCCCGGACCGTAAACTCTCTCATCCTTGTTCACGAATTGTTTGCAGCTCAGGTCATCACCTTCTTTCCTACCCTTCCCCCATTACATTTGCTCACTCATTGCCGCTGCTTCCCTCCACTTCCCGACCTGATTGTCTAACTAACCTTTGCTGTAGCAATCAACATGAAGGCCATTCTTGCCACCATCGGCGCCTTCGCCACGTTGGCCATTGCCCAGGACATCTCAGGCCTTCCCCAATGCGGAGTAAGTCGCCATTAAAATACTTATTTGACATTGCGGTCGGCTAAATCGTTCAAAATAGCAAATCTGCGCTACTTCTATGTGGGGAGCAGCAAAGGCCGAGGAATTGGGCTGCAGCGCCAATGATCTTGTATGCCTTTGCAAGAACAAGAATTTCCTCTTCGGAATTCGTGACTGCTCTGCTGCTACTTGCAGCTCAGACGATGCCCGAAAAATGGTTGAGTTCGGTCTGCAAGCCTGTCGAGGTAAGTCTCACCTGGGAGTGTTTCCAAACTGAAGCTAACCCGTGGCGAAGATGTCGGAGTTCAAATCACAGATGGTGGTAACCAGAGCGGCACTTCCGCTGCCAACCCCTCTGCTTCTTCGGTGCGTAATGAGTCCTCATCAAATGCGATTTATGACAAATACTAACCCGAGATTGTCCACCTCAAGGGTATCAATCAATCTGGAGCTTCCGTAAGTGCCAAACTCAAGAAAGCATGCTATAAAACAAGGCTAATAGAAGTTTGACAGGCCTCGACTATCTTTTCTACCGTTACCTCTGGCTCTGGAACCGTCGTCGCTCCAGTTTCCACCACGACTTTCGGCAACTCTGCTTCCAACACTGCAGTTTCCCAAGGAACCAATGGTGGTCTCGTGAGTACCGTTACGAGTGGTGAGAGTACCTTTGTCGTCACACTCTCCACCGGCTCAACTGCCCCGGCTTCTGAAACCGAGAGCGGTTCTGGGTCTTCACAGGCTACTGACGGAACCACCGCCACTGAGGGTGCTGCTTCAACCACGAATTCTGGTGGCGCTGTATGAACCCTGTTTCTGATCTGTAATAGCTTTCAGCTAACATCTTCAATAGGCAATGCCCCAGCAAACACTGGCCCCTGCGGCAATTCTGGGTGCAGGTCTTGTCGCCCTTCTTCTCTAAACAAGCGAAGTTGGTCGCCCGGGAAGTGTACTTGATGATCTCTTGCACATTTTTTCTTCTCTTCTTCAGACTTGACCGATAAAATCCTCGTGGCCGCAATCTTTTGGCAATGAATCAACATTTACTGTTAGCGGCACATTGGCCGGCAGAAAATGATATTGACCAAGGAAAAAAAGTAACGATCTAATAAGAGCGGCAACTTGGAATGGACAAGACTGGTATTTTTGGGTGCTCAGGCGACTTCTTTCAATTAGTCGCTCATGGCAGTCACTCATTCATCAATGGATTTGGAGCTTAGTGTTTTTAATGTTTTGACATGTGCACAAGAGGTTTAATGAGCTGGTGGAAATTCATGAAATCAAAGCACGAAGCAATGGTATTAGGGTAGAGGACCTTTTATAGGTTCCGACAGGAGGAACTGTACCTACCTAGACCATGCTTAGGCTAGCATAGAAGGAATTCTCACAGTAATGACACAGCACTTTCTACGATTTCATTCGGAATCACTCTTCGGTTGTGCGAAACATGACACTGGCCAGTCCATCCATATGATACCTTTTAGTAGGCAGACCTCTGGCTAGGTACACCCCAAACACTGCTAGTCATCACGGCAATTACGCACACTGGGCGAGGAAAACGAATTTGAAACCAAAAGGACATGTATTTCTCAATAGCTGCTAAACAAACTGATTGACCACTCATAAAACTAAGTAGGTCTGAACCAAATTCCAACATTATCCATCATGATATTCACCGTGTAACGCCGGCATTGTGCTATACTCTATGCAAAAAAAGAAAATCCACTGAGAGGAGGAGGAAGAACGCTCAGTGCATCATTGACTTTCCAATCTCGCTCCTCCAGTCCTTGGCTCGTTCGAAACCGTTGGCGTGTGACTGGTAGTCGGAGAGAGCTTGGTAAACCTGGTCCTTGCTGGTGAGGACGAAGGGACCGTACTGGACCACTGGCTGGTCAAGGGGGGTCCCGGCAATGATCACTGTTCCGAAAAGAGTCAGCATGTGTCTAAATAAAAGATCAAGAAAAGGAAACATTGGGGGAATACGTACCCAACCGGGAAGGCTTGGTTGCGCTGGCGTCAGCCTCGACGTGGACGACGTCGCCCTCTGAGCCAAAGACGGTGAGGTTGTACTGCTCCACCTTCCTGCGGTCGTCGCCCTTGCCGTAGTAGACGTCGCCCTCGAGGACGTAGGAGAAGGCGCTCCAGTTCTGGGGTAGGGGCTGGGTGACCTTCGCGCCCGGGCGGAGCTCGATGTCGATGATCCAGACGGGGGTGTAGGCGAGGTCCTTGACCGAGTCGATGCCGTGGCTCTGGCCGGAGATGACCTTGATGGTGGCCTTGCCGTCGTCGACCTCGACCTGGGGGATCTCGGCGGCGCGGAGGTCGCGGTAGCGCGGCTCGCAGGCCTTGAGGTCGGCGGGGAGGTCGACCCAGAGCTGGAGGCCGACGTTGGCGCTGCCGTCTGGGTTCTGGCGGGGCATCTCGGCGTGGACGATGCCGCGGCCGGCGGTCATGAACTGCAGGTCGCCGGGGCCCAGGGTCCCCTTGTTCCCGGCGAAGTCCTCGTGGTCGACGCCGCCCTGGAGGAGGTAGGTGATGGTCTCTTGTCCACGGTGAGGGCTGCGTTTTCAAAATGTTAGCTGGCTGTGGGCAAAAAGGGAATGAAGGGGTTTCGGGGAAGCATACTGGTCGGGGAATCCAGCGCCGGGCTTGATTGAGAAGTGGTCGAGCATCAGGAAAGGAGAGAAGTTGCGCAGGTTCGGGGTGCCGATGGATCGGCGCACACGGGCACCGGCGCCCTCGGCCTGCTCAATGGCCAGGAAGACCTTCTTGATAGCACGAGACACGGACATTTCGGTGACGATGAGGTGTTCTTGGGGTCCTTGTGGAATATCTGGGTGAAGCGAAGCTTGCACGGGCTGCGGTTGCTGGCTGGCTGGGGAAGTTACTGCAGTGTTGGTCTGCCTGAGGACTAGCTCGATTGCTGTATTGGCAAAGTCAAGTAGTCGGTGCTGGAAGAGGAATATCGATGCGATGCCGATGAAGATGGTAGTGAGCCCGAAAAAGGTTCTCATCGAGGGCTTTGGGGACCAGCTGTTGATACTTATACTCGAATGTCTGCTGAATGGAATCAAAAGGAAGCTCCTGGAGGGACATCACAGCTTCTTGTAGTTTCAAGTCAGCCCTTCAATACATCCAGCTCCGTACCCGACGGAACGGGGCCACGGGTGGTGGGTGTATTAGCAAATGACGAGAGGGGCATTTGATTTTGCGCTTCAACGTTGGCGGGGGATTTGTCAAAGTTACATCAGCATTCCCGGCTGGGGAATTGGCCAATCAGCGGGGAGAACCAACCCCAGCTTGGGGATTTCCTCAGCATGACTGATCGTCTTCGCGCGCAACGAGCTCGGGCGTTTATACTGATTATGAGGAAATGAATGAGCATCGGTTATCCGTATTTCCAGATCCTTTTCAGGAACCAATCATGTAATCACAATTTTTGCTGTCGCACTGAGTTTTCAGATCTGTAGATTCAACTTGCGCGTCGCCAAGGACGTCTAAGTGACGTCATTTTAGAGTATACTTTCGCTCATGGTACCTCTCCACATTATAAACACTGAAAGGTACCAATTTGATTTGTTCCGATCTTTTGATCCTTCAATAGAAGTCGGTGATCCAGCCTTTGCATCTTAAGAAAGCAGCGCGCAAATTGACTAAGCTCCTCATGATTGACTAGACCCTCAACTCTCAATTCACGCAGTTATCTCGAAGTAGTCAGCAAGTTAAAGAATGGTTTTTTCCTCATCAAACATATCTAGAAAAGGGATCTATGTGAAAAAGCCTAGTCAATCATGCGCCCCTCAAGGCGATAACGACATCGTAAGAGGGTAATATCAGATAACCCCAGAACCACTTGCCAATCAAGCAAGATTCTTCCTGTGCTCCTCGGCAATGCTTCCCTTAGAGACACAGAGAATAAAAGGCAGAGTTATGTGCAAAGAACCATATGCTATTCGCACCACTGCACGGGCTTGTTTGGTGTCATGTTGAGCCGCCGCTCGGATCAATCCACAGATCCGTCGGGGTTCCGCTTAAGTTATACCCTTGACAAAACGTAGCTTGGAGATCTGGATGTTGTGGCTGTTCATGTCGATGCCAAGCTGTTTGCAGCACGAACTGGGCAGAGCAAGCCGGCCATCACGAGCTCAGACTCCATAGGAATAAAGGTTGCAAAAAGCATATTTGCAAACACAAAAAGAAAATTCAACCTAGTATTTCCCAGCGCCTGATCAAGGCTCTGCTTTCTAATCTACACATTACCGATCGACCTCATTTCTTTTCTAACCTCAATAAGTCGACCAGCGGGGCAAAGAAGGGAGCAGGCCATGACAGCGTGTTGCATACATGAATAAGGCCGCGCAGAGAAAACACGATAACAATAAAGACCAACAATAATACCGGCATGAGATGGATGATAAAGAAAAAGAGTCAAGGATGGCAAGGGTATATACATGTACCGGGAGAAGAAGTCATTTTGAAAAACCGTCGGGGTCGTTTAGAGCAGTCAAGGCTCCAAGTTGTAGTAAAATTATCCAATCGATTCTCGCCTTACTGGTTGACTTTTTCGTTCACGGCTTGGGAGGTCTCGGCCTTCTTAGCAGTGATGAAGCTGCTGATCCAGCCGAGGGTCTCGTTGCTCACCACCAGAGCAGTGGTGACAGCCGCTTTGCCCTGTGCAATGAGGCCCTTCTGCTCAATCTTCTTGATCTCGCTCGAATAAACCTGGAGGACGTGGTCCTTGCCTTCGAGACCCTTGTTGTAGGGAAAGAGGATCAGAGACTTGGTCTCATTGTAGAGATCGGCGGTAGGCTTCTTGACAACGGGGAATCGCTCGTCAATCTTGTCGAGGGTCTTGTCGCCAAAGGTATCGGCCTGCGCGAAGTATGGCGAGACGTACTGATAGGGACGGGCAAACCAAGGAAGGACAGGAGCGGCGAAAGTCTTGTAGGCTGAGTCGCCGAGCTTGATAGATCGCTGGCCGTACTCGTTGGCCTGGAAGGTATGAACGCCGTCGCTAATAAGAGGATATTCCAATAGATGCTATGCCCTGTTAGTCCCAAAGTATGGTCAGTACGAGGGTTCCTAGGACATACCTGAATGAAAGCAGAGGCAGAGGAGGCGTTGGGGATGTCGCCGTTGACTTGTGCGTTGGACATATTGGATAGTGGGTGACAGGTTCGTCGTATTGGGGAGCGGAGAGGGCTAATATTGCTAGTGGTGTGCTGGTCACACAGATAGAACAGGCAGTGTGAGAAGACGTAGAGGGGTGGTGTCGCGCAAACCCAAAGACAGACAGACGGCAGGCCAAGAGGCGATAGTAAGAGAGATGGAGATGGTGAGGGTGAGGGAGAACGACGGTGGGAGAGATGGCCAAGTGAATCGATGTGTAGAGATAGGGTGGTAGTGGAATGGCAGCAGTCCAAGAGGAGATATTAAGTTCGATAGAGACGAAAGAGAAGAAGGAGGGGAGGGACGAAGCAGGTGTATGTGGACGCGACAAGGCTAAAAAAGGGACAGGGACGGGAATGGCAGCCGGGGGGTGAGCAGGGCGATGTGTAGGAGGTGGCTCGAGGGGTGTGCGCCACGAGATCGATTTGCATATGATTGTACCTACCGTACGTAGAGGATGGAAAGGTTTACCCTCCTTGTCGTTTTCCTACCCGCCAACTAATGGGCAGAGCTGCCTACGTAACATTTGCCTCCTTCTTCTCCCGTACATTACGCCGGTTGGCGCAGAATGATGAATAGCTAGGAACCTTGCACGTAGGTGGGAAGATGGAGTCACGATTTGGAAGAAGTTGGCGATGAACGGAAGGGAGAAAAGCATGTGCTTGTGCTGGGGGGGTAGAACAGGGCGATACATACCTACCCACTACCGCTCCCGGGTGGGGGCAGGTACAGGATTAGCTACCTTAGCTTCAGAAGCTGTTGCAACCAGCTATCGGGGCAAGCTTGTGATGATGGACGGAGCAGGTCGGTTGGGCCGGAATTGCCAGCGGAGAGGCGCCATGTTCTGTCCATCCGACGGGTTACAAGGCAGCTAGTAGGCATAGCCTGAGGAGCCTTGCGTTGCATCCCATTGAATTATCCATCACGTCGCGGGTCTCTAGAGCGCCCACCCTCGTAGTTTTTTCTCTGTGATTGTCGCAGGGTCCCTGTGGAATGTGTCTTGCTTGTTTGACATGTGAAAGTCGATGCGATGTCACGCCACAGGAAAAATGGGGCTGCCAAGAGCGCAAGAACGGCCTGAGCTTGCACCATACCATTCCATTAGGCATTGAGTTCGATTGATAGGTCTATTGCTCTGGGAACTGGTCGCTTTGCTGTCAACATAGGTGCTGTCCTCAAGCTACGATAAGAAAGGAATGCCATCCCGCGAGTGTATGCAGATGGGCAAGAGGATAAGAGAGGAAGCGAGCTGGTTAGCAGCGTGCACATCTAGCATCCATTCTGCTATCAGAAGAATTGGGTGCCCGATGACGATCTCACACAGCGCTATCTCAGCAGACAGGAGCTTCCCTTCCAGGTCCCAGGGCTCCAGGCGCCAGGCTCGGGTGCAGGCAGGCGCATGTGCAGGACCAGGAAGGTACGTACTCAGGTACATCGACACTAGCAGAGACCCACCTGATAGCACCGCAGGAGCCATCTGAAGCTTATCTTTCCATGGAATTGAGCAGTTGCGTAAGCATTGGGCAATCGTGAGCAGCCGATGATAGAAACACTGTTTAATTATGGACATGAGACCGAGTGCATTGCGTTCAATGAAAGCACATGCCTCCTGTTACTGTTAGTGGCCTACCTAGGCACTCAGTCGACACGGAGGCCCGCCAGACACGATACGATACCGCTGATTCATTTCCAGCAGCCGCCGGTTACGCCCAGGGAGGGGCCACTGTGTTTCATCATCCACACATCATCAATCCTTGCGACGCAGTGCAATCCCAACTCGAACAGTCCATATCACCTGTTTAAAGCGCAGCACTATCGACACCTCGCTTGTCTGCCTATCCAGCATGCATCTGGTCTGCATGCACAGCATCGTATTAGGCGCATCTGCCTGTAGCCCACAGCATAGCACCTCGTTAGCGTCAATCTTGGAGAACCAAGTGGTGTGGTGACATTGATTTATGTGCCAATCCGCCGTTGTTGAGGACCTCCCCTATCATCGGTGCAGATAAACCCCCGGCATTCCTATGCATTCAACAAACTCTATTCGTCGCCAAGTAGCCGACCAAAGCTCGGTTCAAATCCCCCGTGGCAACAAATGGCCTCGGAGCTGCCAACTGCCTGGCCAAGAAATTCGCCCTTGCCGACCAAATAAATTATCAATGTAAGCTCGAATTTAAGCCTCATGATCATCCAGGGTTTTTTTTTTTAATTGGGACCCTCAAAACCTGGAAGAAAATGCTTGGCCTGATCCGTTCTTGAGGATCCTAGCGCTATCAACCGGACCGGGCACTCGGATCACAGAAGCATGGGTCGAGGTTCGGGGAAAACCACCCGTGCATAGCCTTACTCACTAGCCACCTTCACATGTCAAACGCAGCATACAACACATTTCGCTCAAGCCTGCACATCATGCACCCAAAGGAAGCATTGCAGAAGGGGCACGACAAGGCACAAGTCCAAGCTGGGATCTCTACCTGTTTGCCTACCAAACCAGGCCACAAACCAGTTGTACTGTGACCGCGCGGCCCTTCTTCCGGAACTCTTCATCCAAGGAGGGAATGCCTGCCTCATGCACGACCATGTTGTCCAACACCTTCTTCTCATTCGCCAATGGCCTAGTGGTGCGAGCCTCCGCTCCAGCTTTAGTGCTGATCACACCATCCATCGTTCTAGATGATAGCAGATCGGGCGAGGGAAGTGTGGCATGTGCTTGCCTCAAGCTGCCCTCTTGGTGGTTAGCCGAAGTGACATTTCGGCCGAGTAAAATATCCTCCGCTTAGACGTACGGGGTAGTTATTTTTTGTCAGTCTTTCCAATGGTGTCGAGGGCAAACACTCCTATAGTGATGGCAGACGCAAAGCTTCATCTTTGCCTTCTTTGGGTAACCAACCATCACATGCGGCAGGATTATCGACAGCCCAAAAGAAATCACAACTGTGCAGATGCAACGTGCCTACGTGGGCGCCTGAGTGGATATGAATGGTGTGTTTGCTCTTGTGTGCTCTCAATGCTGGCTTATTGTCTCCCCCGTCCATTCTATCACCATCCTTTCCATGGTACCCACCCCTCCCTGACCACATCATTCTCGTCCACAACGAAATACACATGAGCTGCAGCTGCCGTCATACAGGTATGATTGACATACAATGTGATTTTCTTCCCGACCTCAAGAACTTCTCCCACCGATTCAGTGACCCCGCCTTTACCCTCCGGTATGCCCAAGATACCATGCTCCTGTGATAGGCGGACAACAGACCAGGAGGGGTGCTCAACAACCCTTCCGAACCCCGGATAGGCACTAGTCTCGCGGGAAAGAGCAATCACGCCTGCATTGATGAGCGCTTCGTTCCGGTCCGGGTAGATACTGCAGACCTCAGCGGCTAGACGAACTGCTTGGTCCGTCTCCGACACAAGTCCCGTTGATACTTGCTGAAGGTCGTTGCAGGGGAAGTTGCCTATTACATTGGAACATGCCTTTGTCAGCCACATTGAAGCATAGTTCCCTTGTTTCACTCGCTAAGAATAAATGTCTTGATTTGTCCTCTCGGCTGGGTTGATAAGGTTATAGGTCAGGGTGGGCGATGACACTCACCTGCATGTAATTCCAACTTGACGTTGGCAGGAGCCAGGGCTTTCAGGCTCTGGACCACATGAGCCGTGGGGGTTGAACCGATAGATACAATGAGCTCGCGGTCATCTGGTAGAAGCTTCGCTGCGTCGAGTGCACTGCTGAGCTCGAGCCCAAGGGCGTCCTCGGCCTGGCTGCGCGAGCGGCCGCCGTATGAGTGGCCGGCATGACAGTAGAATCCATGTATCCTCACCGCCGAAGACGCCTCAGCTCTCTCTACCAGGCGATTCAGTAATGAGCTGTTATACATGACACCCGCGCGGTGCGTGCCAACGTCCAACTTGATGAAGACGTCCCAGGGGTTGTCAACCCCGGCTTTCTCCAGAGCCGTAATTTGCTGCTCGCAGTCTACCATCAGGAGAATTCGGATTGACGCCCGCAGCTCCGCAAGTCGTGGGATGATGCCAGGATAAACCGGCAACCCATAGATGCACTGTCACCAAGTCAGGGGTTGGGGGATATTCTCGTGAGTTGCAGTATGGGGACTGCATCCCGGAACTTTTGTTCTCCATTTCAAACTTACCTCATCGAGTATACCCTCTTTAACCAACGGCAGGGCTCCGTGGATCTCACACAGTGTTGAGGCAACAATCGATCTATACTTACCCCCTGCAAGCATCATTCTTGTCAATTCCAATGACTGTTTCCCAGACGACCATCTCATTAGCCAAGCCCATTATTCCATTCAATGCTGGTATTCACACGTGTGTCAAGCTCCTTTACCGCGGGGGAATCTCTCACCTTTAATGTTTTGATATGAGGCCTGAAGCCAATTCCGAGTTTCTCAACATCATCGTGTAATGCCTGAATATTGCGTTTAATCAGAGGCAAGCTAACAACAAGCGCCGGAGTGGGAAGTTCAGAGATGTGCCGTCCAATGTAGGCCTTGTAGTTTCCTTGTGCGTAATCCATGATATCTGGCCTTCTCTTTCAAACAGCAGTCGTGATGAAATAAGGAAAGGATATCAACCAGAGGATCAGGACTGGGTAACTTTCTCTCGTCAAGAATGATGTTTCTGGGTTCCCCCTACAGGTAGCCCTTTGTTTGTCTCGTTTCCTGATTCTCGGGTTGAAAAGCCAGGTTTTGTACGAAGATAGCTCGTGGCCCGCATCTGTGTCCGGAAACACCGAGACCGGAAGACCCCACCGCTTTGGCACCACGGCATGCGAGATAATTGGCTGGAAGACAGTTTTGGGTGCCGAGAATAGCTTTACATAAGAGGGGAGATAAACAACACCAGTTCATGATATCATATACCTAAGTCATATCAACCAGAGCTCCAATGGAGTCATGCGGACTATGAGAGATATCTCGCATCGTATCTCATACGGTGAGAACTTGACTCATCCGCCTCTCAATCACAAAAGTAGAAACTACGAAATAAAGTACGGCCTTTCCTTGCCAGGGAATAGCATCAACTGCTAGTACCTCCTCATGCCGCCCTTCGAGAAGCAGATGTGAGAATATATGGACGTCAAAGCGGCAATGCTAGTTGCAATAGGGTTCGATTACTGCCATACGGCAACCCAGAGGGCGCCTGTGAACACTGAGAACTAGCAAAAGCCTCATCGCCGCTGCCGACGGCGACTGGAATGCAGTTCCATCTCCGAAGCCCAGAACCCCGCAGACTCCTCCCCATTGCCAGTCGCCTTCGCCCATCTGATTGATCGGCCGATCGATCCTCAGTTGGCCTTTGTTCGCCGCTCTTGGACCCGCCATCGGAGAGATACTTCGGCACCACCGTGGGTCCTTCTCCCCCGTGAAGACTCGAACCCGCCGCAGCATCTCTACCTAGAAACGGGTCCTGCGGGCCAGCCGTCCCTACCGTGCGTAGCGGCTGGTGCACAGCCAAGTCCAGTCTCACGCGTAAGGCCCTCAGCTCGATAACCACTAACCAAAGGTTCGGCCTTTACCGGGACGGCTGTGAGAGCATTGGGGTGGCCAGAGGGTGGTTCTGAACATTTAAGCAGCACGCACACTTCGTAGTTCGAGAGTAAGATCGTAATTCACAAGACTCGTATCCCATCTTCTTTTCTTAAAGCTCCGTGTCGTCAATCACTTTCGTTTCTTCTCCCTTTGGATTACGTCTCTCCAACTAACGACGACTTGATATCCGCTCTTTCACCATCGAACCGACCTCAACTTGCTGGGAAGACACAACAACACCACATCTTTATCCTCATCACGGCGAGGAAATTGTGAACCTCGACACCTATTGTTACCAGCAGAAGCTATAATTGTTGGTAGCACTGCCGAATTGCTGTGTATTTGCACGTATACTGCTGTGAAGATGGTTGTCGTACGGAGATACAGAGTTTTGATCCTCGAGTGCGATGCCACTCCCCAACCTATTATGAGAGTACGGGGCACCTGGGGCGATATTTTCGAACGGTTTATACGTGATGGTCTCGACCGATACCGCCAGCAAAACCCCACGGGTTCGAAAATCCGCCTCGAGGTCACCCGGTCCAACGTGCTAGAGATGGAACCGTTACCCGAAAAGGACGAGATCGATTGTGTCTTAGTTTCCGGCAGCAGTAAGGATCTGACATTTACCTTTTGGCCGTTGTGGATATTTTCTAACATGTACTTTCGCAGCAGAACATGACGCTTCTAGAGACTCGGCGTGGATTCTCCGGGTGGTTGAATACCTCCGTTACCTATACTCGAACTCGAACGTCGCACTGGTCGGCTTCTGCTTCGGCCATCAGATCATCGGCCGCGCCCTTGGCATGCAGCCCCGGAGAAACCCAAATGGCTGGGAGCTCTCCCTCTGCGATGTCAGCCTTGGAGAGGTCGGGAGCAGGCTGTTCGGCCGCGACACTCTGGTAAGCTTGATTCTCCCCTCCAGCCCCTTTTCTGTGTATCACTGGCTAATCATGAAACTCGTCTCGCAGCCATTGCACTTCTTACACCGGGACATGCTCCCCGCGTCCGCACCCCCGGGCGTCGAGCTGCTGGGCGGCAGCGACCTCTGCCCGAACCAGGGGTTGTACGTGCCGGGACGCCTCCTGACGCTCCAGGCGCACCCCGAGTTCGACGCCTTCGTCATGAACTACTCGCTCAACAGGCGGTGTGAGCAGGACGTCATCGGGAGGGACCAGTGGATGAGGGCGCTCGACGTCTGCGGGCTCGAGCACGCCGGCGGGCTTGTCTCGGAAGTGGTTTGGAGGGTCCTCCTCGGGGGCGACTGCTGAGCCGCGACATTCATCCCTTGGCTTCGGAGGACGCGCAGCCTCATTCTTTCTTTCTTTTCGTGTTCCATTGTACCATAGTGTATTATAAAATGCATAGCGGTTTGGAGGGGCGTACCAATATAGCATATTGAGTTGGATATCAGGGTGTGTAATACAGAGTGAATCAAGATTATTTATTACACCGACTGAAGAGTCTAAATACAACACACCCGAAAACCACAAAAAATAAAAACCCGAAGGATCTGAAACATTCAGCTGCCCCTCGGCAAAAAAAAAAAGGCTTATGGTAGTTCCGTGAATTGGCCTTTGTCTTATATCAAATAGCCGAACATCACTGGCAGGGACTCAACTCCCGGGTAGGCGGCAACAGGACAAGCACCAGACCATCGATGGACCTGTCACTTCTGTTAGAAGCAGTAGGGTCTGTTATGCAAGCAAGTATGCGGTCGTATTATTAGACCAAACAAGGGGCCATGAGGGGATCAGCTTTCAAGAGACCGAGTGATCAACGAGAAGAGAACATCTACAACGCGTAATCTAAGCAGTGGCTCAGTGCGGGTCGATTGGCTGAGACATGATGCAGGTCAAACATTTCGATTCGAGCAGAGAAACATTCAGCGGGATTGAGTTGACAGGGTTCTGCTTAGTTTACAAGCGTGGTCTGCACGTAACCGATGAACAGCGCAGCCTCAACCAGGCGCCCTGTCAGCACAGCGTATTACTTACATGTAATCAAGATTTTAACCTAATCATGTCTCCACGGGCCAAGGCAAGTGATCTTATGGCCCTGGTTCACCGAACATCCCCAGCGAGAAATGTAGAACACTCACCGCAGCTGGTTCCGAGTTTCATACTCGCTACCAGGAAAAGATAGCTGTCTGTAAATTTGAGTGATCAGGAACCAGTGGGGCCAGGATAGACCGGTCCCACGCGGAAATCGCGATTGGTAAATCCTCTCCCAAGGAATTGGCCTGTTGACATCCGCACGAGCTGAGAAACTGGGGTGATTTCTCTTGCCTTCAGTCCAGGCTGTAAGAGAGTTTGGTTGAAGATCAAACAGCCGGCCCAAGTGGTGGATCACTCGGCGCCGCTCGGTAGAGACAAAGACAAGCAATTTGCGTCTCTTGGTTTCTCCAATGTCCTAGCTGCCGCTTCTCGCTCTTGTCAGGTTTGACAGAGAAACGATAATGCCAGGCAGGGAAGCGGATGTGGCTGGCTACAGTGGCGCTGCGCGATCCGGATCCTTCTCCTATTTCCTCACCTAATCCTGGTTATTGCCGCACCGCACAGAGGCGATAGAGCCAGGGGCGGATTGAGTCCACAATTGAACACCAGGCTGTTGGGTCAAAGAACGGCTTGGGGAGCAGGTGTGGTAGCCAGGATCCGTTTAATTAATACGGTTTGATGACCAGGGCTCGACGAACCAACCGGGGTCGAGGATATTGGCTCGAGAATAAATTTTTATCCAAATCCTTGACTTCAAATACCAATTCTTGTTCCAGTTATTGATGTCGGCATGGGGAGTGAAGGCAAATGGCTGGCTTGCTGCATGCTTTGCTTCATTAAGTGCAACAGGATCGCGCGCGTATAATACGAAGCATTCCTCAAGCCACCAGCCACTATGCATCTGGAATCATGCGTTAGTACGAGATAGGCGCGATTTGCGTGACACGGGGTATTGAGGAAGGCCACAATGTATGTAGGTGTTGGTGACGAGAGGCAGAAAACAGGGCAGCACCATGTTCCGGCAGGCTGCGTGTTTGAGCAACTGAGCTGAGCGATTGGATTGGGAGGGCGATGTGATATGTAAGTCAGCACCCAGTATGCAGCATGCAGCATGCAGTATGTAGGGGAAATGTGAAACACCCGCGTGATGGTGTCCGGGCTGCAGATGTACATACCAGGAGAAGACGTCGTGCTACCTACTAATGCTACGGAGTGCGTAGCCTTGCACATTGTTGGCAAGGCACCACACCATGTAGCCCGAGTCAGAATATCTCTCACCCATTTTGGGCGAAGGGCCGGCCATGGTATTATTAGGTAGGATGAATAGTGCTCGCTCGAGACTTGTGCGAATGTTGATAGCAATAAGGTTCGCGTCCGGATGGAGCAAGGGCTCAAAGCACTAGAAGCAAACCGGACTGGGCTGGGGATGAAGATGAGGTTTGGTGGAGTCGCAAAAAATACACGGACAGGGAGTTGAGCTGGATGGCGACGGCCAGGTCCAGGGTGGCTCATGTCCTCCCGAAGGAAGTCCCGCCGTGGTCATGGGGAGCAAACTCAGGTCAGTCCACAAGTGGCTGGCAGATATTATTATCGTTATAATTCGTGATTGTTATTACGGCAAGGCCTTGGTGCTTCGGTGGACAGGCATTGAGCGCTCGTAGTCGTGTAATGCGCGTGGCAAACAGTTGAGCCCAGTACCTTGGGTAGTGGCGATGACGGTAGCGGGGAGAAGCTCTGATTAGGTGACAGGGCTATGAGATGACACTCCGTAGTGATCTGCCATCACTATTCCACACTGAGGCTTCACTAGGCCAATGCACAATTGATTAGCACGGTACCCATCTCGGTCCTCTTTGCTTTTCGTCGGCATGCGAGCATGTCGTTTGCCTATTCGTCCTAGAGCCATACATCCATAAGCAAGCCCAGACCAGGACAGGCAGAGGACCGACAGTGACCAACCCACACCACACTTGGGCTGGCATAATTATCATGGTGAGCGAGGCAATATTTGCCGGGCTTGGATGGGTCCGTCTGTACCGTGCGCGGTGGGAGTCACAGAGGAGAATCAATCGCATCGGCAGGTGGGTGCAGAAGCAACCGTTGGAGCACTACAGATACTAGCCTCAACGAATCCGCATCTTGCATGTTGCTTTTTCTTGCCCATCCTTCCACTAATGCAACGCAGTGGTGGTGAAAAGGCAACACAACCCTCGGTCTCGCCATCACACGCCAGGGATTGCGTCGTAGCCGTGGACCGGGGCTTGGGCAGACAATACCGTCGTCGCTGGATGGTTGCTCCTCGCCCAAGGCCATTGTCAGCAGAGACCTGGCAGCAAATTTCTTGGGCTGGGGCCACCAGTTTGTCAGTGGACGATCAGACAAGTAGACCCAACGGCGTATTCCTGTATTGCGCCAGGACTCGGGCACTGGACCGCTCACGGAAAGGCTCAGCGACCATCATACATGTAGGAGAACACCATCCCGAGAGGCATCCTCCTTCTAGACTGTAAGGGGCTTAAGCCATATTCCTTAGAGAGAGAGTATTCGAGATAGTGAGGACTTGCTGAAACAATGGTGCACACGGCGGGGGCTCGGGTACCTAAGTACTGGAATGGCCTAGTGCCAATGGGGATGGCTGATTTCCTTTGCTCACTGGGATTGGGTCGTTCAGCGGAGGCCCATGCTTCCTGCAACAGGGGTAGCACCAGGACAAGCACCGGGGCCACCAGGGTGGGTGGCCTTGGTGCACGCTTGTACCTGCCTAGCGTACCATTGGCACCCAGAAGAGCAGCTTACAGCTTCTGTCCCCCGTCGCCCGACCAGCTCCAGCGTAGCTTTGGGGTACAGGCACAGTCCAGCCCCCTGCTTGGCCCGCCCACGACCACGCGCGGTACATCCGTTTTGCCCCCAGCACCGCGGGCATCCGTGTACCTGACCTGGGATTACTGTGGTGGTCCATGGGTTGATCTTCCATCAATTTTCCACAGCTTCGGCTCGGTGACACACTGTAGGGCGCATTGATGCGAGACCTCCTCTCCTGGCCTGGCCTGCACCATCCCCTTTCTTGGGTGTTGGGTATCTGTATTCGTACATCCTATCATACGTGGAAACTCTGCTCTTCTTCCGTGTCTGTGCTTGGCCATCCGTCTGTGCATCGCTACCCTACCCTCCGGCAGGCTCTCCCGACTCCTACGCCTCTTATCCCTTCCCCCTCCCCATTTTCTCTTACACACTACTAGTACTCAATCCTACCCAAGCCCGGTGCCAGACCTCCTCCTTCTTTCCTCCTCTATCCTTCGAGGCACCCTCCCACTCGAGGTTCGACTTTCGTTACCGAATGGCTTGTTGAGTTAATACTCGTGCGAGAGCAGAGAGCAATTGTCGGAGAGCACTTCTATCTTCCGCATCAAGTCTCAACGCCGTTATTACACCCATACAGCACCTAATAAGCGTGGCCGCGACGCCATCGCGCAACGTCTATCCGCCATGGCTCCCTCTCTGAGCACACACCCTTCTTTCACCAGACCTCGAACCAGCGATCGTGATGGCCGGCCCAGCACCCGCGACCAAGGCCCCGACCTGTTAATTCCCAGCCGCACCTCGTCGCTCCATTCTCGCATCACCCAGCCAGCTCCAGCGACCCTCTCCCAAAAGGGGCAGCAACGTACCCCGAAAACGCTCACACATGCCTACATGGTGTGTGGTGTTGGCCGTGAGCCCTCTCAATGGGTCAAGGCCCCAGCTCCCGTCCAGGGCAAGATTGGACACATGAAGGGTGCTGTCGGCCAGTTCTGGCTCCCGGAGATCCTGGGCAGCAGCCCCAGACTGGAACAGGACAACGAGATTGCTCGTGCTCTCCACGCAGCTATGAAGGTGTGTTTCGATTCACTCGACATCCTGAAAGAGTCATGACTCCGTGCTAACCAAATCCCTAGGCATGCTTCCCCCACGACGTTGAGATCTGCACTGGTCGAAGCCAGCCTCACTGCGTCCACCATGCCTTTGTTCTCCAGCAAGACTCCTCTCACACCCTCTACGGAATTTCCCTTCGCGTCTGGTCCCGGGCTGATGAAAAGAGGGCCGAGACTATCCGCGACTTGCGAAAGAGGACCGAAACAGATTTCTACGATAACGTCGACGAGACCTACTGGATCCCCTACTGTCTTTCGTTCCTTTCTAGGTATCCTCTGTACAATCTTCTCGGCGATTATCTCCGTGGCATGTGGATTCATTGGAACAAGGCCACAAACCTTTTCCACGCCGAGGAGGTTTCCCGAATTCTGAGCTTCCCGGCTCCTCGCTTGAACGACCTCGTCCGCATCGACATGAAGGATTATGCCTTGTGCTACCAATTTCCCTCTTCGCCTACTGGCTTCCAGAACTTCGCCATGTGGCCCCTCTTCACCTGCTTGTCCATCCCTAACATTGTTGGCGTGATTGAGGCCGCCATTTCGCCAACTCGCCGCATCATCTTCGTCAGCCACTACCCGGCAATGCTTACCATGGCTGCCGAGACAGTTCGGTACTGTTCTCGCGTCTATGAGTGGAGTGGATTGTACGTCCCAGTCGTTCATGCCCGCCATGCCCAGGAACTGGCTCAGGAGCCTGGCCCATACATCTTGGGTATCACTGCTGAGTGCCGGTCTCTATTCACTGCCCCAACAGACGCGCTCGTGGTAGACCTCGATCGTAACTTCGTTCTCACCTCGAACCCACCCACTGCTCTTTCGCCGGGACAGCGTAACAAGTTTGTCTCGCGACTGACGCAAGCCCTCAATGGTGATGTTAGCCCCACGGGTGTGCCTCAGCACCTTCGCTCCGCCTACGGAGGTGGTAAGCTTATCCCTGCCGGCCAGATTATCGTCATGCGTGGCGAGGTTGAGTCTATCCAAGATCCTGAGTGGTGGAACCAAGACGCTGTTATGGCTGTCATGGATCACGTGTGTGAGAAGATTGGCCGCAACACTGGTATCAAGGCCGTGTTTGGCGGTGCGCAGAAGAAGCCTCTGATGACCAAGGTCTCCATGCGCCACCTTAATGAGATTGTACGAGAGCGAAACCAATACTCACGTGATGCCTTGGAGGCTTGGCAGGACTTCATCAACCTCAAGGGTCGTATGGATACTGAGTTGAACAAGGTCAACAAGCGTAACAACTACCTCGTCGAGGAGCTCGAGAGCTGGAAGCAGCAGTTCCTCAAGTTCCAGGCATTTGCTGAGCAGCTCACCAAGGAGACCCAAGATCTCAAGGTCAAGATCGAGACCCATAAGAAGGAGAACCGACGCCTTGCTGGGCTCATTGATCAACAGAAGGATGACAATGCGCGACTTTCGGTCCGTCTCACTGGCACCGAGAAGCAGCGAGACGACGCACTCGAGGCTTTGGTTCTGCAGCAGGAGATTGCCGAGGAATTGGAGCGTGAGCGCAAGAGAAACAAGAAGGAGCTTTCCCAGCTTCAGCACACCAATGCTACTATTCTCCGGCAGCGAGATGAGGCCCGCCGCGTGGTGCTCCACCTACGCAGCCTTGTTGGCGGCCAGAGCCACCATCTGGAGCATCTCATCCAGACTCTTACGAGGCCCGAGGATCTCCTCCAAGAAATCGAACAGTACATGGACGACGAGGAGGCCTTCGCCGCCCAGGAGGCGGAGCAGAACAGAGAGGTTGATGATGAGAAGCGAACTATCAAGTCCGCCGTCCCTCATGATCGACGACTTTCGGCCTCGAGCTTCATTGATGTTGCCGACAGACATCTCAAGGATAAGACAGACGCTATTGCCCACATTGTGCGTAACATTGCAGAGCAGTGCCAGGCTGCTGTGGAGAGCCTTCAGCTCGCCCAGGACGCCGAGATTCGCTCACGTCGTCGTGGCAGCAACCTCTCCACTGGACACAGCGAGGACTCTCATGACGTCCACTCCGCTGCTACCTCGGAGACTGGTGACGACAGCCTGCTCCACCCATCTGGACGAGCTTCCAGCATTCCTCCCACACCGGATCTGATCCCAAACCGAAGCAGCACTGCGATGTCGTACGCATCAACAGCGGTGACCACACCGGAGCGTGGCAGTCAGCAGTTCACTGTTCGGGACGATATCCCTACAAAGATTGTAGAGGATGAAGAGGGAGAATACGAAGAGTCACGAAGTGAGTCTCACGAGAATGGGGTTGTGTCGAAGCACGCCAACAATCTCATGCAGCGCCCAGCGGGCGCCAGAATCAGTGCTCTGGGAGCCACTCGATAAATATCAATGTTTAAAAGATCTTGATACTACATTGGTAGCATACCCCATCGATGGTCACTGCTTGCCGACGTTCAAAATTAAGGCGGTTTTGTCGCTTGACAGGTTGCACCTATTTCCCATGTAATTTTTTTTATTGACTTCCCTGGCGGTTGAAATCAAACCTTGCAGGCTTTGGCGTTTAATGTCTTTTTTTAGCTTTTCAATTTTCCATCTCTTTTACACTCCCAGGGAAGAAGGGGGCTCATTTCGCACCAACTACCACCTTGATTATTGCGAGCGGGATTTGGATTTCTCAGTCATGTCATGTTACATCTTGTCTTAGTTTCTAGATCTGGGGGGTGGTATTAATTCCATTCATGTCCCTCCTTTATATGGTATGTTGAGCCACCTTGAATGATAAAATAAAGTTTTGAATTTGAACATTACCTGCCTAAGTACGTTGCACGAACCAAAACGTCTTTTTCATCTTCTGTCGTTGTTCTGTGCTGTAGTTCGTAGGGGCTTGTAAGCCTGAGGCACTAATAAGGGGCCCGAGATGGCTAAGTTCATGTATCGATAAGATAAGATAGTGTAAGTATTTGGAAAAGTTGAGGTCACTTCCGTCTTGCCAGTCTGTTTTACCAATCATCACAAGCTATAACGATGTCGGACCCTTTACTTACGTCGCTATGTTCAATTTGCCATATATCACCCCCTAAATACAAATGCCCGCGATGCGGCACGCGCACATGCTCCCTGCCATGTACGAAAAAGCACAAGGCTTGGGCCGAGTGCCAGGGCACCCGCGATGCAACCGTCTACAAGGCGCGCAAGGACCTGCGGACGGCGGCCGGCATCGACCATGACTACAACTTCCTCCACGCGATGGAGGTCTCGATGCAGCGGACGGAAAAGCACCTGGTCGAGGACAGAGGGCTCGTCCAGACGGAGGAGCTCCGCCCGCTGACCATGCAAGAGGTCAAGTGGAAGGTTGGCCGCGACGGCAGGAAGCGCAAGGTGTTGGTGACGAGGGTGCTGAGGGAGGCCAAGGGCAGAGTGTTTGAGCGGTTCCTGGCGTACGGACTGAGGAAGCTGAACATCCGCATCCTCTGCGCGCCGAGGGGGATGTCCCGAGAGCAGGAGAACAAGACGACGCTGAACAGGAGGTCGGGACGGATCAACTGGCAGGTGGAGTGGCTCACCTTCGACGCCGACGAGGAGGACTCGATGGGGAAACGGGCGACGACGCGGATATTATCCAAATCTATGGACGACGTGCCGCTATACCGAGCCTACAAGGATATGCTGGACGGGCAAAAGAGGCTGGCGAACAAGCTGGCGGGCATATCGGTCAGCGGACGCACCGGCATTCAGCACATGTCTGCTGCTACTTGGTTCCCGGCCCCGAGCACGCTGCAAGAGCCTGGAACTGGCTCTTGGGTTCCCGCCGAGTCTGTGCTCGCGACGGGAAGCTGGCCTTCCGACGAGGAGGGTGAGTTGCAGCGGCTGCACTGCTTCTATCTGGCGAACCCGCGGCAGCGACCAGATCAGATTCAAGTGGTTACGAAGATCGAGTCGGGCGACTGCTTACGAGAAATTCTACGAAACACGAATGTGTTCGAATTCCCTACCGTGTATGTCCTCCCGCAGGGACAGGCACTCCCAGCAGGCTTTGTCTTGGGGCCCAAGGATATGAATGAAGAATCAACATTGCCCTTGCGCGCGGGGAACAAGCGGAAAGGCGTGCCTGACAGAAACAACAATACGTTGCGCTCTGCTAAGAAGAGGAAGCAAGGTGCGGAGGCAGGCGAGATTGGTAGCGACGAAGATGAGGCGGAAGACGATGCAGAGGATGACGCCGGCCCGAACAATCAATCAGTTGGTCTTGAGCTAGGGGAGGTGCTTGAGGAGCAGAGCTTTGGGGAGGAGGATGACAATGATGATGATTCGCCTACGAGTAGCTCTGGGTCAGACAGCGAAGACGATTGAGGCGGTTCGACAGCTGTGAAGGTGAAACCATGCAGTAGATAATTAATTGTTATTGGCCTAGCGAAGATACCCATGGTAAAATAGAAGAACCGCCAGTGGCCTTGGTGTACTCTGCCAGCGATAAGTAATAAAAGAAACCCATTCATGTAGCAATTGATTAGGCGGTGTTTCGAATTGGCATTTTGATGGTGGTGTTTTGGAACAAGGGGCTGGTTCTGATACGCCTGAGCTGAGGCTGTGCTGGAGTGGCCACAGCGATTGAAACCACCACCAAGTCTCCGGCGCTCTTGGACATCCACCACGTACCCTTTCGTACCTTTCGAAAAGGCAGTAGGTAGCAACCAGAATCGCGGCCACCACCGAACCTTCAAGCCGCGGACCAGGCGACTGATTGCCAGGAGACGATACTCGGACCTGCGTCACACAATGGTCTGACTGACCTTGCGCCCGCTCGCCTCTGTCGCATAGTTCACAGCCGAGCACCCCCAACCCCCACCGCCGTACTACTATCATGGACCACACTCCAGCTCCCAAGCTGTCCGAGCTTCTACGACACCCCGACGACCTCGACAAGATCCCATCGCTCAAAGATGAGCTGCTGCGTAAGAAGGCGGCCGTCGACGGCCAGCTCCGCACCGGTCTGCGGGAGCAGCTCGAGCTGTCCCAGTCGGGCATGAACGGCCTGAGCGACGGCCAGAAGACGGTCCAGATGATCAAGGACGAGATGATAAAGATCGACAAGCTCTGCTCCGAGTCACAAAACATGATCAAGGACTTTGCCAGCATCAACCTGGTGTCGCAGGCCCACCGCAACTTCAACGCCGTCGAGACCATGCGCCACGACCTCGAGACCTTTAGCAGCAGGCTGGGAGTTGTGCAGGGGATGCTGCAAGAGGACGACGACGACAAGGAGAACATGCCCAACTTTCTAGCCTGCCACTACGAGCTGACACTGCTGAGGAATATCCGCGACAATGCCATGGAACAGATCAAGCGAGCCGACGACCCGAGTCTCGAATCGACCTTGGAGGATTACTTCACCAGGCTAGACGACACCATTGAGTGGTTCGACGAGCACGTGGGCCTCATCGCCCTCAACCTGGTCAATCTGGTGGTCAACGAGAATAACGGGCTCGTGGTGCGCTTCGCCGTGGTGATCGACGCCGAGGAGAAGAGCGACCAGCGTGTCCTGGCCGTGCAGGAGGCGCTCAAGGACCACAGGGAGATGGCCATGCGCTTCCAGGGGATCACGGACGGCGCGAGGAACGTCCGCGGGTACAAGGACAAGTTCATGCAGGCCATCAAGTTCAGCGCGCAGCAGAACTTTGAGCAGGCCGGGGAGGAGTTCCTCGAAGACCCGACCATGCTCGAGAAGATCATGAAGTGGTTCTTCAATGATCTCAACGTGGTCAAGATCGGAATGACGCCGCTGGTGCCGAAGAGGTGGAAGATTTCCAAGACATATGCCGATATCTACCATGGACTCATGCACGACTTCCTAATTGGCATCGTGGATGACCCGGACACCAGCTCTGCACACACACTTGAAATTATTGGCTTCCCGGAGAAGTACTACAAGAAGATGGCTAAACTGGGATTCTGGCAGGAGGAGCTGGTGCCCCATCTCATCGACAACCGTGAGGCCGAGCTTGTCCGTGACTTCCGACAGCTCATCATCAAGTTCCTCGACGAGTGGATCGAGCGTATCTTCGCCCAGGAGCAGCGCGACTTCACTGAGCGGAGCGCGGGAGGCCCCGAGGGCGGCTCCAACCTCGACCAGGACGAGTACGGATATTTCAGGACGAAGAACCTGGTGGCACTGTGGCGTATGTTGAAGGAGCAGGTGGACGCGGCAGCCAACTCGCAGCGAGGCGACGTCGTCGAAGGTGTTATTGACGCCATGCTGGTACGTCTGCACAACAGGCAGCAGGCCTGGCAGAACATGCTCGAGACCGAGGCCGCGCGCTACGAGGCCATCGCCGCCAGCGGCAACACCGAGGAACTCGAGGGCTTCCAGGCCCTGCAGGACTGGCTCGTGGCCACGGCCAACGACCAGATCGCCTGCATCGACGACAACGAGGACGAGGGCCGCCTCGCCTACCTGTCCAACTGGCGCCAGACCTTCGAGCCTCACATCTCCCCCGCCTACTCGGAGCGCGCCGAGACCGAGATGAACAGCCTCCGCGACGGCTACGTCGACTTCAGCACCTGGTGCATCACCCGCTTCGCCCAGGTCATCTTCGCCGTCGACTTCGCCCAGGTCATGCCCGACTTCTTCACCCCCAAGTGGTACACCAGCACCGCCATGAAGCAGATGGTCGTCACCTTCGAGGAGTACGTCTCCGACTACCGCCAGGTCCTCCACCACTCCCTCGTCGACATCTTCATCGAGATCTTCGCCGACGAGCTCCTCATCCGCTACCTCTCCTCCGTCCGCAACAAGGGCGCCCGCTTCCGCCGCGCCGACCCCTTCGTCGACAAGCTCATCGACGACATCCGCGTCGCCTTCGACTTCTTCGAGTCCCTCCCCAGCCCGGACGTCGGCGCCTCCATCAAGGAGACGTGGCGCGCCACCGAGCTCTTCCACCAGCTCCTCACCGCCGACCGCGACAGCGTCCCCGACGCCTTCGAGGCCTTCAAGGCCAAGTACTGGGACCTGCAGATCACCTGGGTCGAGGCCGTCCTGCGCTCCCGCGACGACTTCGAGAGGAGCATGCTCAACGCCGTCAAGGCCAGGGCCGCGCAGATGAATGTGGAGCGGGGGCCCGAGACGCTCATGAGCAAGGTCAAGTAGGACGGGGTGAGGATTGTATCGCATCTACATTCACCGAATCGAAGCAAGGAATGGCAGAAAAGGAAGTAGAAAAATCATGTAAGAGAGTGAGGGTTCATGTCACACACGCAGTGTTCATTATTTTTATCTGGAGACGGTGGACAGGTTATGTTGGGATCATTAGTTAGCGGATAGTACTCATGTTAGACAACCTTGAATTATCACGAGATGCAAAAATACGTCGACCGACGCTGAGGCTCAACTGGCAGCCAATGTTCAGGGGATATTCAATTATATTCGTCCAAGAGTTTGTAACAGTTACAATCTTGAGTGGACAGACCACATATGTTACATGCAGTATAGACAAGAAACAAAGAAACTGACAATGGATTAGTAGACATCTTCCTCCGACATGTCCTGTGTGCCCTCCGCCTCTCTTCTTCTTCTACTTCCCCCTCCTACCATTTCATCCCAAGTAAACACTAGACGGAAAACTACGCTGCCCAATGCAATCTGGCGCTCAAGTATTGAATAATCAGCTGTCTGCCCTCCCATATCGAACATATCCTACCCTTCAAAAGATAGGAATTGGTGTGAAAATGAGAAAAATCGTGAGGACAAAAGAAAAGTATCAAGGCAAATTAAGATGAAAGAATGGTGAGTTCTTGGAAACGTGAAGAACTTCGTTGCTACGTCTACACCGTCTATGACTGGCTGGCGAGATGGTTTGCGGCCTACACATAAGACACGTTGCGTCAGTACACGTCACTTGATCCATCTGCACCGAGGAGCATTAGCTTACCTTTTCAAGGTTATAGTTGTACTTCTCCAAGGCATTGACGGCATCCTTTCGGGCATACCCCATTCCGACTAGGTCTTTGACGATAGGGTCATCGTGCTCGCCCCCTTCTGTCAGTGCCCGTCCGACACCAGGACGCTCAGGGATGGCGAGACCGTCTGCTTTGTCCGAGAGAAGGTCGTTTGCTGCAGGCGCAGCAGCTGGCTCGCTATCCAGTCCAGCGAAAATAGCATCCCAATCATGAGAATCTGCAGTCTTCTGCTGAGCCGTGGCACTTGGGACTGCAGTGGGAGCAGTAACACCAGGAGCGGAACTAGTAGAGATGAAATCGAAGCTGCTTCCATTGCCGAAAGACTCGCTCTTGGCCTGGCTACCGGGAGGACTGCTGTCGAAAACGGGATTGAAGTCTTCCAGCCCAGATCGAGAAACATCAGCGAAGTCTTCGTATCCTGAACCTTCCTTGGCCTCCTCCAGGCCCTCGAAGTCATCTTCAGACTCGTCAAAGGCTCCCTTTCCGGAAGGGTTCGAAGGGGTGGGTTGCTTTGCTGCCGCTGGAGGAGCTGGCTCTGCCTTGCCAAAAATATCATCAATCGAAGAGTGTTGCTGTGTGGTACCAGTGGCGGCTGGTGCCGTAGGTGTAGTTGGGGAGGAAGGCTGTTCATGTGTCTCCTTTGCCTGGCCTGCAGCTGAGACTGCACCGTCCACCTTTGTGCCCTCGGATGTGGGTGCCGAGCTGGTATCAGCAGCCTTGAGCTTTTGGGGCGGTGATCTAGGGGCGAAGTCGTCATCGAAACCACCCTCATCACTCTCGGAATCGGACTCATCGTCTTTCTCAAGCGATGAAATAGGGGGGAACTCGGTGTTGAATACAGATTTGGTCTTTGCTGGTTCAAAAGCGGTGGTGTCCGGGCTGGTGCTCTTGGCGGACGCAAAGGCAGCAAATGCGTTATCAAACTCCGCTTTTGCCTTGGCCTGATCTGTGTTGGCAAAAACATCAGATGATTTCGGGGCATCCGAGGGTTCGTCAGAAGCTTTGTTGCCAGCTTCCTCGGAGGTAGCAGCAGGAGGTCCTCCAGGGATATCAGCCTTATCCGAATCATCCGCGGGGAATGCTCCAGGGAGGGCCGCCGAGCTAGCTGTATCAGTCGGGAACGAAATGTCATTCAAGGAACCTTCAGCGCGAGAGGCAGGAGGTGACACCTGGCGAGAGGACGTCAGAGATTCAGAATGTTGTGGGAGAGGCAGGTTGCTGGAAGTGATTTGTCTCGACTCGGGCGGCGCAGGGGGTTCTGCCAGGGTGGCCTGGCGGCTCATGGTCGGCGATCCATTGGGGGCAGAGCTGAAGCTAACAGCCGAGTTGCCCGTGTGCTGTCGCTTAAACGAAGTAGGAGGAGGAGGAGTGGCACTGGATCCGACAGGAGCTGATGGTCCAAAGACATCATCGAAAGCGGTGTCGCTGAAAGTCCTTGAAGGGGGAGCAAATGCTCCCATGATATCCGTGCTTGCAGTTCGGTTGAAGAAAGGATTGTTTCCGCTAGCTGTCGAAAGCGCCGGGCTGGCAACCTTGGCAGTTGTTGAGGCTGGTGACCCAGTGTTGATCTGTCGCGAGAGCTCTTCGTTGCTCTTTGTCAGCTCTTCAGCCTCGGCCTTGAGTTTATCACGCTCATTTTCGTTCGTGGAGAGCTGCTTCTTATTAATGGCCACTAGACCCTTTTGTTGCCTCGCCTCGGACTTGAGCTTCTCGATCTGGGGTTTGAGCTGAGCAATCTCTCCGTTTACAGCCCTGATTCGCTCTCTCAGGTTGGCGTTTTCCTGCTGGTCTACCTGGAGAGACGAGAGAGTTTCCTGGTGTTGAGTTTGTACGTCTTTATATGTTCCTTCTAGGATCATACACTCGCTCTGAAGCTTCTGGGTATCGGCACGAGCAGTCCTCAATTGCTCCTCCAATGCGCGTGCATCTTGGACCTCCTTCTCATAGAGTGTACGGAGCTGGCTCAAACGCTGTTCAAAGTTTTGCTTCTGAGAATTGGCTTGGTTCAACTCATTCTGGGTGTTTGTTCTCTTAGCCTGGGTGTCCTGCATCTGCTTGGAGAGGGATCCGATCTGGTTAGAGAGATTGGCCAACTCGGTCGTCTCGCCTGTCAGTTTCTTGCTAATATCGGGGTCGGTATCACCAAGCAAATCATCCCCGAACTGCGTGGCTTGCTGTGAGGATGAGGGCGTGGAGTCGCCTGTTGGTTGCTTGGTCAGACCCCTACCAAACGACGATGAGGGGACAAAAGGCTTGAACGACACCCCGGATGATACCGTTTTCGACGTAGGTGACGAGGGCACTCCACCAGCAAACGGATCAGATGCAGTTGATCCCGCAGCAGACTGGTCTGGCACGGGACTTGGCGACGACTCCAACCCGAACAAGTCATCAAGAGCGGATTTGGGCGCTGGTGGCGGCGGTTGCGGGGGGGTAGGAGCTTGAAATGCCGATTGAGCCTGCGCCGGCTGTCGGTTACGCAAGCTGGGGGGGATGAGATTGGGAGGCAGAGAAGAAGGGAGAGGGGCCGAGCGGTTGCCTCTTTGCTGCCTGATCAAAAACATTGCGACAGCAAATTCATCACGAATCAATTGGCCATGAGAGTTGATGTCTGCCAGATCCCAGATCTGAGCCAGGGCATCCTCTGCCAAGCCCGACTGTTTCAGGAAAGGGACGGCCTCTTCTCCAGTGATGAAGCCTTTATTGGTCTTGTCCAGGTCAGTAAATATGTGGTCGAACTTGACCTTGTCTCCGGGCGTAACTGCCCAGTTGTTTCCTGTGCCCTGGGGACCGATCGGGGGTCGGCCAAGCGGACTTCCAACACGAGCTTGTGTCCCACTTAATTGGCGTGGGATCACAGAAGCAGAAACTCCCGTGCTCTGAGGTGACTGGCGGGGGGCAACTGGAGAACCGCGGCGAGTAGCAGCTTCATAGAGCGCGGCTGGGAGAACAGTGGGAAGAGCACGAAGAGAGCCGGTCTTCAAGGATGTAAGCAGGTGCATGGCAATGATGAATTCAGCCTGAACAAGAGCGCCTCGCTGCTCAGTATCGGCCAGCATCCATATCCTGCCGAGAATCTCGTTGGGGAGGCCGCTCTTTTCGAAAATCTGTTTGGCTTGGTCGCCTGGGAGCGTGCCGCCCTGCAAAGGTTGGCGCTCGAAGAGGCCAGTGTATTGCGCAACCTTTTCAGGGGTCAACGGAGGAATTCGAACACCTCCGGATCCTTGGGGCTGGATGGCGGCCGGTGGGGGTGGTGATCCAACAGTCGGAACAACAATGCCATCGAATCGAGGAAGCTGGCCGGGCTCGAGGGCCAGCGTCGGGGTTGGTTCCCTGCCGGCTTGGGCATGGCCTATGAGTCGCAGGACAATGCTGAAGCCTGCGGGTGTAAGAAAACCACGGTTCTCCTTGTCGGCGATCTGCCAGATCTGTATGCGAAATAAATCAGTTGGCGAGGGCTAAAAGAGGCAGGAGGAAGCCCGGCAGCTGGGAAACAAACCTCGCCGAGGACACGAGAGTCCAGTCTTGTCTTCTCGAAGAAGGTCACGGCGACATCTCCGGTGACGACGCCGGCACCACCAGTATCAGCCTGACGGAATAGCTGACCATAGAATTGCTTCTCGTCGTGGGTGAGGTTCAGCTGGAGCGCAGCTACACAAACGTGCTGTTAGAGATGAGGGTTTCCTGATGGACGGGAGCCGGGGGCGCCGTTGACTTACAAGCCTCAACACTCGAGTCGGCGGCCATGGTCGCAAACGAGCTCCAGGAAGCTCCTACCAAGCACGGACGTTGTGTTGGGTGTCGTCTCAGCCGGCTTGGGCGTCGAGGGGGGGAAGAATGCGGCGGTGCAGTGGGAGGAGCTGCAGCACAAATACAGACAGGTTCTGAGCGCTGCAGGCGTAGTGCGCGGTGACGGGGAGTGCAGGTACCGTCGACCAGCTGGTCATGCAGAGTCCACGATGCCAGGCGTCGACGTGGTGTGGATAAACGTATGTACGAGCAGGTGGTTGGCGTTGCTGCCCGGAGCGGCTGGAGGCAGCAACAGCACCAAGCAACAACAGCAGCCAGTGCAGTGACCGGCCAGCAACAGCCAACCAGGCCCACCGGTGGTCCGCCGTAGTTTACCCTTGCGCTGCGAAAACGCCTTGGCCTGCTAACGACGCCCAATGGGACGGCGGCCGGGTGGGCACGAGCCAACTGCTGTACGCAAGTCTCCGTGCGCCACATTTGGGCCGTCCAGGGTAGGTATGTAGCTCTGCGCTGCGCGGGACATTGGTGCTACCCGCTGTCGATGTCATAGGCTGATAGGCAACTGCACCCTGCCTGCATACCCGGCATACCCTAGACACCGGTCCATCCGTGGTCCAATCGAGATTCTAGGACGAGTCTCTCTCTCTTGAAAGTCATCCTGGTGGTTCATATCCTGGCTGGCAGCTCAGGCGATGGTAAAATAACGTTGACAGGAATTGACTTTCAGCTGATCCCGATGGCAGATGCAACTACCCAAGTGGGTTCCTGGGCCGGGCCTCGGTGCCTCCGAACTATGGATTAGCCTATTCATTGCGCGACCCATGCCGCAATCTTTTACTGCTCTGTAATCATCACGTCTAGCTATCCGAATCGGCCTTGATTTCTAATAATTTCACTCATTGAACCAGCTGCAACCGCGCGCACGATCCCTCGCTGCCTCTATAAATCACTGCAAGCCTCCCACCTCGGCGGCTAGATCAAATCCCCGCGGCGAAGAAGAAACTAGAGCAGAGAGTTACAAATCAACTCTGGCCCTATAATTGCCCTAGAGAGACCGGTTTTCGATTGTAGGAAAAGCACTGAATACCGCAATCGAGTCTGACAAAGACGTCACCCGCTATCTGACACCCCGCGATAGTACCCCGCCATCGCGCCGCACTCGCCGTCGCCGACCTCCGTCCTTTCATATAAATTGTCCATGAACCGCCTCGTTCGCCTTCCAGCTTCAGCTATATCCAGGATTCAACCCAGAGGTGCAGCCGCTGCTTCTCTTCGCATTAACTCGCTGACTCGCCACCTCTCTACTTCTGCGCCCACCATGGCCCCTGTCACTCAAGAGGCCGACTATGTCGTCCTTGGAGGCGGTAGCGGAGGTTTGGGTTCTGGCCGCGCTGCGGCGAGCCGATTTGGCCAGAAGTCGGTCATTATCGAGAACAAGCGCCTAGGAGGAACTTGCGTCAACGTTGGGTATGTGACTGCATAGAATTATACCCCCATCTCGTCTAACTGCGTGTTAAGCCCCTCGCTAACCATTTGCCGTTGTTGAATGTAGCTGTGTCCCCAAGAAGGTTTCCTGGTATGCTGCCACCCTGGCCGAGTCCATCCGCGAGTCCAAGGCATACGGCTTCAACGTCGAGCACACTGCGCCCTTTGACTGGCCCACATTCAAGAACAAGCGCGATGCCTATATCAAACGCCTGAACGGCATCTATGAGCGCAACCTGGCAAACGACAAGGTCGAATACCTTCACGGAACAGGCAAGCTCCTGTCCAAGAACCAGATCGAGGTGACCAAGGATGATGGCTCCAAGGTCATCGTCAACACCAAGAAGATTCTCGTCGCTGTCGGAGGCAAGCCTCACATCCCACCTGAGATCCCCGGTGCCGAGCTTGGCACCAACAGCGATGGCTTCTTCGAGATCGCCACGCAACCAAAGAAGGTTGCCGTAATTGGCGCCGGCTACATTGCCGTTGAGCTTGCTGGTGTATTCAACGCTCTTGGAACCGAGACTCACCTCCTTATCCGCCACGATACCTTCCTGCGTACATTTGACCCCATCATCCAGGAAGGCCTGACCAAGGAGTACGAGAGAGTGGGCGTGAAGCTGCACAAGCGAAGCCAAGCAAGCAAGATCGAGAAGGATGCGAATGGCAAGCTTACGGTTACCTACAAGGACGACCAAGGAAATGAGACCGTCCTCACGGATGTCGACCATCTCATCTGGGCCATTGGACGTGTTCCGGAGACCAAGAATATTGGTCTGGAGGAGGCTGGCGTCAAGCTCGACAGCAAGGGCTTCGTCGTTGTGGACGAGTACCAAAACACCAGCGTGGACAACATCTACGCCCTCGGTGATGTTACAGGCCAGCTCGAGCTGACACCCGTGGCCATCGCTGCCGGTCGACGACTGTCAGAGCGCCTCTTTGGCGGTGCCGAGTTTGCCACGCGCAAGCTGGATTACACCAACGTTCCATCAGTTGTCTTTTCCCATCCCGAGGTCGGCGCAGTTGGTCTTACCGAGCCACAGGCCATTGAGCAGTACGGCAAGGAGAACGTCAAGGTCTACACCACCAACTTCACGGCCATGTACTACGCGATGATGGAGCCGGAGCACAAGGCCCCGACCAAGTACAAGCTCGTCACCGTCGGACCCGAGGAGAAGGTTGTCGGTCTTCACATTTTGGGCCTGGGAAGTGGCGAGATGCTCCAGGGATTCGGCGTGGCCATCAAGATGGGTGCCACCAAGGCCGACTTTGACAACACTGTTGCCATCCACCCAACCAGTTCTGAGGAGATTGTTACCCTGAAATAGAGACGACATAGACTTAAAATAACGCCATATAAAGATCGATGATATAAAATACCACTCAAACACCTATTCGGAGAGATTCATCCTTGTGATTCACACCTGACATGCTATGCTAGGACTACAATACATCTTGGCAAACCAAGACTTTCACTTTCTCTCAACTTTGCGCCCAGGTAGTATTCATCATGCGGGATAAAATCTCAAAGAGCCATTAAGAGGACACAGCTCTTGTGTATCGGCTACAGATACTTGCGGCTCAGACTTGTTCTGCCGAATGACGTTCATAGTAATCGAATGCTTATTGATTATAGCTGGAGTACGAATGATACACTTCGCTATCTCAAAGGCCCATCGATAAGGTAACTGTAGCATCCCGATTTCAATACACAGGTCCTAACCTACGGTAACCTTTATACTCTTTACTATCGTGATATTATGAATGAATAGCGAAGAATTGTCCTCCCCTTAAACGATATATCCATTGATAACTAGCTGATCGAGTATAGAGAAGATAATTAATCCAGCTTATTGGACATTAGAACATACATCAATTCGCAATCACGAGCGGGAAGAAATATGAAAGAGCCTTTGGCGGGAAATGGCATAGATACTAGGTACTCTGATGGCAATCATTGAAGACAATGACGGAGGGACATTGAGTCCCGTAGAATTTGCACGTATGTCAAGAAGAATACGTTGCTCGCCAGTTATCTTACGACATTTAGAATGAGGAATTGTGGTTTTACATCTCTCATGTTGGCATAATGTTTAACTTTTGGCTTCTCCTATAAGACACCTGCTAAGGCTACTGGCTACTCACCATCGAAGTACACGATGGGCATCTTCATCCATCAGATTCTATCCCAAGCACATTATTATTCCCATGTAAATTCCCATGGTTGGTAAAGCAAGCTCCCCTGGACGCATTGCAGGAATCCATCGACCCGACGACCAATTGGACACCGCAGAGAAGCTCGCTTTGGGGACAGCACATGCGAACGGAGGAGCCATCAGGAGTGGACCATCCCGATAAGTTGACGACTCAAGCAAATCCTCCCCCTCAACGACGAAACTGCTTATCAAGCGTGGCGTTGGCACAAGCGTATCGGGCAGGGCCATGAGTCTCGGCTGGAGCTACGAAACGACACATGCACGTTATGACCTATCGTTTAGTTTTTTCAAGCACGGCCAGCACACTCGAGGCTCTTCCGCATGCATGATTCGTCCCTAAAGTCATCTGATGCCAGACGTGGGTTATGGGCCCATCCCTTTTGGGTCTTGGAATGGATATACACACGATCCAGCCGTGGGGGACAGACGTCCCATCGTGCGACCAGGACAAACCTTCTGCTGCATATTGGAAGCACAGATGACGTAGGAGGGTGCCAATAACAGAACATATTATGCTTCCTGATGGCTCGGGTACTGCGTTGTTAATTGTCTGCTCGTGCGAGCCGTACATGATGCAGTCGCGGAAGAAACCGACATATCAGATATGTGTACACGCAGCAGGCCAGCTGTGGAGAGGGACGAGGACCAAACAGCCACGCATGATGCCGTCTCCGGCACTCACACTGCACATCCTGCATGCCCAGGGCGCACTTGGGGCACCCTCTGCGCAGCCCGAAGAGGGCTTGGGAGCAATTCTCCGACGCTGGCCGAGGAATATGACATGAAACCCATCTTTCTCACCAACCTCTCCCCTCCGTTCGGAGGGGAGGCAGTCGCCGCCATTGGGCCATGCAGTCATGCTGGGCCGGCGCTCGGTGTTTCATGGGTCAGAGGCAAACCTCCAAGAGCCAGACCACCGAGCCGATTGACCAATACATCGCCCTCCCACTCTCACCATCGTCGAAATCCCATCAGGTTTCGGCGCTTAGGCACGGCGCGCTGCCAATTCGCTAGCTTGGGGGTTTTGCGCAACCCAACGCCCGGCCTAGACCAAGACCATCCCACGGACCTCCTCCCGGGATGCCCTTTCAAGGCGAATGATAAGGCATTGTAAGTAGGAGGTCGCGGCGACCAGCACCGATTGTACGGTTACGGGCCTAGCACGACAGGACTCCCTGTCAATGAGCAATGCAACGTCCTTGAGCCGAGCAAGAGAAGCACCAACTATGCCTCTTGCGCCACACTCATCAAAGGGTCCAGAGACTAAGGGAGGGGGAAGCCAGGTGAGAAGTCGCTCGCAACGGCACAACAGTTCCAGGCCAAGGGTCTCTGTGAGATGCCCTGCCAGCAAGGGCAATGCAACTTGGGGTTGCTAGCGTGCTGGGCTCCAAGGAGTCGGGGCCAGAAGGAGCATAGCATAACGCGCGCTGTAACAGCTCGCTCACATCTCATATATGATATTTGGCCTCAGGGTGTGAGGAGGAGGCAGGCGAGAGGGCGACGGGTTGTCACACACACACATAGTCTGGTTTGTGCCACACGCAAGAATAGCCCGGTCTTGGGCCGGATTGAGCTTCTTGCAGTCACGTCCAGGTGCCACAAACACAACACCACCTCTTGGCAGCGAATACAGCCCTCGCACCGATCATTTGGGACGCCACCTCCGCATCGCAGAGGAGGTGACCCTAGGTGCCTTGCCTAGGGATCACGCTAGAGCCAAACCAAGACGAGTCAGCTGGTCAGCAGAACGGACATGCTGATGAACGGCTGGTCTGTTGCAACCCAGGTTCGATACGGCACACAACCCTGCACGGCGCTCCCCGCACTCTGTCTGCTCGTCCAACCCAGCAAACCACGAACCACCACCAGGGCCAGGTTCCAGGCCCACAGACAGCGACTGCGCTATACCTCCCGCCGCGTCGGTAGGAACCATGATCAGCTCTGGAACCTGTCTTAGGGGGACGTTATCGGTAGCCATGCTCTAGCCACGCTCTGCGTGCATGGTGAGTCGCTGGCGGCCGCTGCTATCTTCGGTGGCGCTGCCCTGCAAAGGGGTCCCAACTCCCCACGGAAGCTGCACGTTGGTCGTCGTTCCCGGGGGGTTGGTTGGCTGGTTGGTGGCTGTCCCGACCTGACGAGTTGACTTACAATGAGACCAGCCAAGAGCTGAGGGAGGCGGCCATGCGCAGCAAGCTGGGTCTGATCGCAGGCACGGAGAATCCCAAGAGCTCGGTCACACACTCCCAGGCTCTGGAACTTGGGCCCTTGCGTCGACTGGGAGAGAGAGAAACAAGACATTGGGAAAACCCACGTGGCTGAGCTGGATCAATATTCTAGCTTGGAGAGGCCATGAAGGTTTCTGGATTCTGAATACGACTTCTGGATTGGGACCAGACGTGTACGGATTGGGGTGGTGGACTCAATAATGTGTTCCCTTTCGTCCAAGAGCCATGTCGTGATAAGGTAGCAGACTGTGATATTGAATTTTAGGGGTCGCTCTCACCGTCGCCTTCGGTGCTAGGCCCACACCTGCCAGAGCGACTCTAAACCGAATTGACACACACTCGCATACATACACACAATCGCGCAGGCTGGAATGCGGAGATGTAGGTACCGTCGTCGTAGGCAGGCTGTGCTAACCGAGACGGACCAGGCCATGTCCGAGGATCCGACTACTCATCGGAATGGAATAGCGTGATGGTAGCTGGTTGCCTTCTGTTGCACATTATGCAGCCCTCGTTTGCCTTGAAGGCAGCTGAGACATGTCGCAGGGCCGGCGCTGTTCCCTGCCTGATTCAGCCTTGAACAGCATTTGGTAATTTGGCATCTAAGGAAGTGAGGGGAGGGAGAAAAAAAGGCGAGTGCGAGGAGAGCACCGATTGCTGCCGAGTTGTTGCCTTCCAATTGAAATTGGCGACTGTAGAAATGGCGAGATGCTTCCTGGTCGGCATGTTCGAGAACCGCCATCGGAACTCGCCGGTTGATGGATAGTGATGAAAAAGTTTATTCATCGTCTTCTCCAGGAATCAGGCCACGGGCGGGCCACCGCGATACAGGCACGGCTAATTGTGGCTCTGGGATAGTTTTTCGTGGAGCTCTCCGCACGCGCTCTGCCATCCATCGTACCGCCCGTCTTCTAAGTTCTAACAGTTCCACAACCTAGTGCAAAGCCTCGACATCTCGTCTCCACATCGGTGGTTGGAATCGCCGACTTCAAACTTCAAACTTCACACACCTCAAGTGGCTGACAGTCTAGGCGTACGGGGTGGAATTAGGGCAATTGGTGGCCAGAGGCGTTTCTGGACTGCCTCGTCAGCTACCTACCCTGATGGCTTGTGAGGGGAAGCTAGTGATGATTTGCCGCCCGAGTACGTATGCAAAGATTGAACCGACTATAATGAGGCGCCGATAGACGCCGATGTCGAGGGACAGTAGCTGCCGCACCTACCAACTAGCGCTCCTCAGCTAGGATCCGAGAAACGGATGGCTATGTAGCTACACCAAATAGGTTTCCTCTACGGAAATGAGCGGCAGGATTTCAAGATCGCCCAGCACGACTGGACGGCAGTGGCCGTGGCACGCACATAGATCGCGATGAGGGAGAATCAGCGTCAAACAACCTGCCACTCCTGCTGCATAAATCATCCGATGGCTCCAGCAACCAATCAAAGACTGCAGGCCTTTCGACCGAAAGCTACGTCACCAGCAGAACCGGAATGCGTCGGCGTAAGCTCAGTGAAATGTGCCGATAGGCAGGGACTCGATGCAACGCGAGGACAACGGCCCAATGCATGCATCTGTCTGAGCAAGGATGGCCAAATCTCCTCGACTCCCCCCTTGGCCCCTGCTGTTTACGGGGTATTTTGCAATTGGTGATCAGAACCTACCCAGAGGTCTCGGAGAAAACACAATCGCTAGAGACCGGCCAGCTGCCGCCCAGGATGGAAGCCGGATGGGATTTTCTCAGGGCGGAACCCTGCAACCCCCTTCGTATAATACACGTACCGTACTCGAGTGGTTACTGCTACGTAGACAAGGAATGCACTGGAAGCACGGACAACGACGAGGGCCCTCAACCACCGTCGGTAGGAACGTCGGTAGGTGGTCGTTAGTGGTGTAACGGTGTATGTAGGAACGGCCTGCCTGCCTGCTTGTGCACCACGATCCAGCGCTTGATGGTGTGTTCCAATCACAACTCAGTGCTTGAGCCACAGACCAACCAACAGCACCTTTGCTGTGCCTACCTACCGAGGCATGTGGTTGCAGGCGTCTGTCTCTCCCAATGCCTTCGTTGTCTCGGGCGGGCGCTCACCGAAACAGCATCTGGACGAAAAGGGCTGTTTGTGCTGGGCTAGGCTATGCCACTGATTCACCCCGTATCCGACACAGCTGGATCCGAACTAGAGACTGAGGCGTTTCGCTGGCCTGGAATCCACGGAACCGGTGACTTCCGGAGACGCCTAGTCTATTGTTTACCAACTATATGCCCATATGGCCAGATGAGACAGCGGACCTGACCTGGCTCGAAATTGAGTCGGACGCACGCATATTCAGGAGGCTCATGTCCCATTCCAGCAAGTGGTATTAATAGGGCTGTTGAGGACTTGGAGAGTTGTGAAAAAATTGCAATGTGGTACCTGCCTTAGTCAAGCGGCGCGGTAGCATGTAGGCCTGTCCAAGGGATGATCGATGCAATGTAACTCAGAAGCCCGTAGATATCAGTCGGCGTCTAAGTGAACTGATTTGCAGACCGGTGGTATGTGCTGTTATTAGCCACCACCAACGCAGGCTAAGCCATGGCACCATTCCTCCAGGGACGCAGATTCAGGGGAGAAAAATTTTTCGCTCCTCGATGCTGCCTTGTAAGACGATGCATTAGATGCCACTAGCAAATAACACGATCAACGATCGACGGTAACACACACGGCAGTCGATGCCTACTAGCTAGTCCCTTAATTAGTATGCGCGTCTGCTGGCTGCACTGCACTTTCGCCTGGGAGCCAGGCCGGCGGAACTATTGTGGACTGGCACTTTCGCAACAGCCTGACGCCTTCTAAGCTTAGTGCAGTAGTACGTGCTAGCCCGTCGTTGCCCAGGGGTGTGGCTGTGGTGTGCTGTGGTGTACTGCGTTGCGTTGTGCAAATCACATAATTCACGGCTGGGGTTGCACAAATCTCCAACTGGACGACTTAGGTAAGCCAGAGAGGGGTGGGCCTAGCTGGCTTCCCTGTGGCTTTCAGGACATGCACAATCTGCCAAGGGCGGTACGTACTCTTGGTAAGATCATCTCCCGAGCGCCTCACCAAAATGGTCCAAAGTGGCTCTACAAACTGGCCTGGACCATGCCTGTTCGCAGCAGCTCCCTACGCTAACATTTTTTCCTGGCGCAAGGCTTGGGAATGTCTCAATCTCGGAGCCCCCAAGGTGTGACGGCGTGACTGTGATGTTGAGTTTGCTTTCCTGTCTCAAGCATCCAAGACAACCCCCACGACATACCCTGGCCAGTGGATTCCTGGAAGGGACAGGGAAGGGAAAGGGAAAAAAAAAATTCTTGCAGCTAACGATCTGGCCACGGCCGCAGGCAACCATTGGCTCCTGGAATTGATGGAGGCGCCCAGAGGAGAGCTGATAGGTGGTAGCCGAGATTGACGGGCCACACCTCAGCTACAACGGCTCACATAATGGCCTATTGATCAGATTCGGATGCTGCACTCAGGCCAGAGGGGCGCTGATACATGCGTTTCCGGTAACGCATCGTGGCCAAGGTGGTCCAATGGGCCTATCACGGCTCATGCCAGCTGCGCAGGCCACCAAAGGGTGCCACGTTGTTCCGTAGACCAGCGTCACCGAGGCACATCCCACAAAGTTAGTTCCAGCCTGCAGCCTAGCTCGACGATGACCACGTAACCCGGGTCGCCTAGTTCGGTTTGGCACCTGTCATCTGTGCCTGGAGCAGCCAGCTGAATGGCTGGATGTCTCACGCCTCTGCTCTACTTGCTCAAAAGGGTATCAGGACTCGGGCATCTAGAAGCTATTGGGCTCTGGTTTGGGTAGGGATGTGTACTTCCATTACTGGATCGGTAAGTTGGCGGAACCAAAGATCAATCATCTCTGATCCAATGGCTGTCAGCCCATGTTGCCTAATGGTTTGATAAGTGCATAGCACTTGTTGAGGCAAAAAGGCAATTCGGCGGCTGGCTGAACAAAGGCCCACCAGCAAGTTGGTCGCCAGGCAGTCATCATCATCCGAGGCAAAACGCCATCCGTCTCGAAGTGGATTGATATGTGACCATGATGCTTCGCAAGTCCAATTGACGGAATCGTGGCACACCCTCAACACTCCACCACAGGATCCTGTCCGGCTGACAGAAGGAGAGGTACAGGGAGGGGAAAAAAAACTTTTCTCGCCTGTCAACCGCTCAGTTGGTGAATGATCGTCACCATCCATTGTTTTCGCCTGCAATAAGGCTTTGGGAGCGAGGAAGACGAACCCTTGCCGTACCTGCCGACATACAGCCTTCGATTGTGTGTGACCATGATGGTAAGCCGATTGGCCTTTTGGGAGACGATAAAAATTGATGAAATTTCTGTATAAGCATACATGGTGAGGTGGCGAGGGCACCGTAACACGAGGATTCTTGACATGCAACTGCTCATCCACCGGGAAGCAGAGGTTGGTATCCGGCTGCCCAACCCACCATGAAAGAAAAATTTCGTCCAGTGTAGTAGACATCCTTGGCAGCTAGCAATTGGATCAACTCAGCGACAAGAAAAATGAGCAATTAGAGACTCAGCTGTGGCAAAATCAGTATTTTCCCCGATTGAGATCTGGTGGGGTTTGCGGCTGTAGTTCTTGTCAGTTGATGATGGTGGTTAAATTTAGTTGAGTGGGAATCCTGGCCTGTGGGTAAATAATTACGATGAACCAACACTGGAAGAGACTCAAACTGCGGGGTACCCGTTGTTGCTTCCTTCCTTCCTTCCATCTCAGCAGCAGCTATAATTCACTTATTATATAAATAAGCAGTGTTATATGCCGATCGTTGCCCAGGACCAGCAATTAGATCGCCTTATTCCCGTCTTCTGTCCTCTTTTCTTTGTTTTCTCAGTTTCTCATTCTCTTCGGGTGGAGAATATTGCTCTCAGGGCTCTATCCTGGCCAGCAAAAGGCACGGATTGTGGGGGTCCTTGCTATGTTGACCAGGTCAAGACGGTGTTCACTTCCAGATGTGGCCACACGACCTTGGCTGCATTCCTATTATACCACAGCTCGGGGGGAGTTTGATTGATGAGCGGTGCAAGATGACATAGTCCCAGCCCGTCCACCATTCATTCTCCTTGCTCTGCCTCCACCCCAACCCAGCCCAGGGCGCCATGTGACTCCATTTAAAAGTCCGAACAGTAGAGCCATATGACGGCGACCCGGCCGAGTGTGTGTAGAGTGATATATCATGAGCGTTCGTAATGGTGGAGGCGGAGGCAGCCGCCCCTCTCCCACCAGCAATCAAATGTCTCCCAGTGTGTCTCACTGGGAACGAACGCTACCTCTTTGAACCAGCGATCCGGTGACTGCCCTGCCCCGGTGGTCAGAAGGTGCCACGCGGCCAAGCCGGTTTCTGGAGAACAGATGCACTCATGGGGGTTCGTCTCCCTCACTTACACTTACACCACCCCCTGGGCGCTTCTTGCGGCATCGTGCCTAACTACAATTCACATTGTCACTCTACTGCTGTTGGTTTGGGGACCGTATATATCTCATGGGCAGCTTGCCATGCTACCTGCCCTGGCTCACGCGGATTGGTCCAGAACGCCCATTACCACCCACCCACCAGCTCGTCCTTCGATGTCCTACATGATGGTTTGAAGGGGTGTGGACTCGGCTCCTCTGCCACAGCGCCAATCTAGATTAGCAGCCCATCGCTCTGTTCTACCCTACCAAAGTCCCAAAGGTAGACCCTTTCCCTTTCGCCAATATTTCACCCCAGCCAAACTACGTAATGCAAAGTAGCAGCTGCTTGGGCTCGCACAGGCGCAAAATAGCCTGGCGGGGCGAACGCCCACAATTGGCTGGTTATCTGCCTTGGGTCGACGGAAGGCCCTTTCGCTTGCTCGCAACAGCGCCACCCCAGATTATGCATGTTGGCGAGCCCGGCCTGGCCAAGCGAAACCCAAACGCTCAACGCGGTAGGGTAGGCATGTAACTCAACTTGTAGGCATGGCCTGGGGAGAGCGCCCGGGAATAACGCAACGAGGAGAATGTGTGAGGTCATGGCCATGTATGTCCCTTGTTGGCCTGCCCTTGCAGATTTCAGTGAAGCAGGTTGAAGGGGGCGGGGGGGCCACCAGTGGGACACCATCATGCCCGTGTCCAATGACTCCAAAGGCAGCTGCTGGTCTCACTACATGCGCAATCGTGTTGTTCCTGTTTTCGAAGGGGTGGCCACCCTATAGATGAACCGGCGTGGGGATGGTTTCAGCACCATCTGCCAACGGGCGAGCGCCTTGATATCGAGTGCGATGCATTTTGGAGAGATCTCCGAGGTCCCACCAACTATGCCCCTACCATCCTACCATACATGGAGCGGATGACGATAAGAGAGGCGCTATGAGAAATATCAGGTGAGGCTCATTTCAGGAGAGCTAGCGGCCGTCGACGCTGATCTGGGACCGTATCGCCCCAGAAATAGTGCACTCAGGGCAGCTTCTTGACGATGCCAGTAAGGGTTCAGCCGTCTACGAGGTGGATCTGTCCTCAGGTTGAGGTCGTAGAGGTTCCACAGATCCCGTGGACCGCACCGCACCACCCACAGTCGTAGTGTAGCAAGGCAGTCGCAGTGGTTTGGACATGTGTGTGAGTGGGCGACTGCTCCTTATCTCTACGGGCTACATTGGCCCAGGGCCGGCTCTGATTCGTCCATCCACACACCAAGTTCGAGATATTGGAGATGATAACCTACCCAGCGACTGATCGCTTAGCTTTGGGGTAGTGGCGGCGTGCTCCACCACCTGCCAAAACAACACCAGGGTCATCGCCCTCGGCCGTGACGGTCCAATCCTCGACGATCATTCTGCGTCGTCCACGCAGCCATCAACCTCGTGATTGGCCCCCTGACTCTAGCTCCACCTCTCAGTAGCCGGAGATGGTGGATGGATGCTAAGCACCCGTCCCTCGAACCTCCATGCTCGAGCATGGGCATCATGGCTGGTGGTGTGAAGATGTCCCCCATCTGAGTGGTCGATGATAGGCAAAAAAAATGAAATTTGCCATCTCCAAGCCTTGGGGAAAAAACAACCCTGGCACATTCTCGATAACCGCGCCAGCCCTGTCTGGTTAAACCACCCTCGTCCCTGGATTTAAACCACCGATTCGTCATTCGGCCGCCACATTATCTCGCGAACGGGCGCTGGACGGCTCATGACCTGGATGGAAATTCGCTCCTTATGAGACATCCTGCACCAAAGGAGAGTCCCAGCTCTCTTGAGACGCTGCTCAACTTTAGGGAGGCCGGGGTTCGACAGCCTGGTAGCCTGCTGCATCTTCATGCAGCTCTCATGCAGAACCAGAGAAGCCGCCAGGGTGCCTAAGCCCAGCCGAGCCAAGCCGCTCGCGTCCATGCAGCCAGTGGCAGCTTGCCGTAGTGGAATGGCCATCTCCATTTTAGCGAATGTCACCAGAATTCCCCCGATGGCCCTCGGCCGAGCTGAAGTTGATGGCCCCCCTCAAAACACTCCTGCATGCAATGGAGAAGTGTGCCAGATGGTGATAGTGTTAGTGTTAGTATTTCGTCCGCAACACGTAGCACATGGTCCTTGCGGACCAGACACGATGGAATTTTGATAGCGCAGGCGAGGTAATTTTGGGAAGACCATCATCACGAACCAATCAACTAGGGCTCTCTGCCACACACACACATTGGCACTGCTTTCTGACTTCATCTAACATAGCAGGCAGGTAGACGTGGGGACGATCCCCTCTGCGACTGGGGTTGTTTCTCCCTGCTACGGTTGGGAGGCACACACTGCACACACACACACACGACGAGGAGGCCTTGCCTTGGTCAGGTGGCAAGGATGTTGTATCATGCCTACCTACAGCATGCACTTCTCAGAGGACGCAGTCTCAAAGCTGCGCTGTAACGCAAAGCAGGCAGTCCTCCGTACCCATCAGCCTGCTCCCTGCCTAGCGGGACGCAGGTCTGGACGTAAGGAGAATGGTGTCCCCCTCCCTCATTGGCAGGCGGCTGGGCTGACAGGGATGCCTCTCGCGAGGAGATGCAGCTTATCATCGGCAAAGATTGGAGACCTGGGGTAAATCCTGCGGCTCGACAGCCTAGGCAAAGAGGCGAAGGACTGAGGTGCCAGCCAGCATCCTGCAGAGTCGAGAATGGAGGCATACAATGCAATTCAATCCTCGCTAGTGTTTTATTTGGTGTTCTGGACCCCACAGACTGATGAGGTGCTGTGCAGCCCAAATGACCGAGGAGGCCAAGGAGCGATAACGTAACTGATTCGCTTGAAGAGTCTGGGGAAAGATCAGCCTTAACTGTCTTGGGACACTGGGAGGGCCTTCGGATCTGGCCACAGCAGAACTAAATCTCGAACTAAAGCTCGGTTCGTTTAAGCAATTGCTGCTGTGGATGGGTCTGTTAGTACTTCTGTCTTTGCGTGCTTGGTTTCGAGAATCTCGAAAGGGGTTTCATCATTTGTGGTTCACTGTTGGACGGCCTCAGGGTCGATTTGCGACAATGACGGAATACAGGTCACGATGAGGAATCCAATCTGCATTGGCGCGTATTGATCGCCTAAGGTCTGATGTCAGACAAGCCAAACTCGCTCCTGCTGCTAGCGACACCCGGGCAGCCAGTCTTGCTGCCAATCATCTCCAGGCCTGGACAGCCCAGACACTCTTTTGGGGGTGGGAAGGGCTGAGTAGCCAATGATCAGTCAAGGAGGCGAAAAGTTGTAATAAGCAGGCACACATATTGAATGATGAGTAGAATGCTGTAGGTAGGTACGTGTATTACTCTGACAGTGGCCAGCATAGCGCTCCCCTCACTCGCTGGCCCGGCTGGCTCGCTTGGTGCGTTCCTGGAAGAAGCTGCACGGAAGACAAACACCCAAGCCACATGATCACACGACTGGAGCCATGTCTCTTGTTCCTGGGTTGCAATGGCCGCATCCAGATATCGTATGGCGAGGGAAATATTACCACTTGCACGATAAATGGCGACCCCCCGTCCACTGAATGATAGATCAAATTGACAGACGACAAGTGGAGGCGTCCCCAACCGTCTTTTCCCTTGGCTGCTGCTTTATGGTAGCATTGCACCATTCCCAGCGTGACAGCCAGTGGGGAAGGATACATGCACTGCTTGCACGGGAGACGCCGCTGCCCCAGCGCGTCCACTCCGTTGATCACCCCCAACTAGCGCTGAATGATCCAAGACAAACTCGGAGGGACTAGGAGCAGCAATGGCCCGAGTAGTTACCGTGAGCGCTGAGGTCTGGTGTGGTTTGGTTACCAGCGCTTCACGCCTTGGTGGGCCGCCACGGCGCCCACGGTGGCTCGTCACACCTTCACAGGCGAAACAGGCCGGTACGTAAGCACAACAGAACGCTCCCACATGACGACAGTCGCTGAGGATCTGAGGCAGTGGGGAGAGCATGGGGCGAGGAATGCTCGCCTAGAGGCGATGAGAGGGAGGGCTAAGAGAACTAGCTCCAGCACTCAGTTCCTAGCGGGTATCACGAGATCGATGCCAAGGAGGAGAAAGAATCTTGCAACAGGCCACTACGGCCAGGCGCTGCACGGCACCTGAGGCCGCCATTGGCGCGGTGGGTTTTCTGCTACTCACTGCGAGATTGGCCTGTAACAAGCCAGGAAGGTAGCAGGTGGTGCACTGCACCCGCCGCAAAGCTTTGGCCTTCTCACCACGGCCCTGAGCCTGCCTGGCAGAAAAGAGTCAATCCGCATTATTAGTCTATCTTCAGCATGACAGTGCCCAGGGGTAATTGTCTGCATTGTTGTACAGAGGTTTGTCTTTATTGTGAAATGCTTGTGCTGGTCTATGATATCCATAACATCGATCAGTTGTAGGGAGCCCCCCGTGCAAGAGAGAGATCACCAGCAGGCCTCCCGCTAAAAAGTGAGAGCGCATCTTGAAGGCAGCGTTTCATACACTACTGCTGGTGCAGGCGCTGTAGGTGGGTATCGTGCTCTAACTCCCTCTACTAAATTTTTTTTTGGGTGAGGTGGGCGCTGCAAAGTCAGGAGAGGGATTGACGAAAGATGGTGCAATGTGTGCAGAATCATCCTATTGTGGAGGCAAGAAAGCTGCCCACAACCCACACCCTCCCCGATACCTCCCACGCTCATCCAACCCCCATAGAAAATGTTTTCGCGGATTGCTCGCTCATTTTCGTAGTATCGGGTTGCCCCTCACGGGATCTCTACAGAGATGTTACAATTCCGTCTTCAAGTCGGAGTCACCTCAGCCTCGACCCGATCCGTGGTAGTCAGACGAAGAAAATTTTTCGTCTGAGAGGTCTCATCTTGCACTGCGCTGTGCTGTGCCTAGGCCAGGCCTCCAAAATCTTGGGCTTGGCTCAGGCGGTAGTTCTAGACCTGGACTGCGCCATCCAATCGGCCGCCGCGGTGCTCGCAAGACACTGCACGCCTCCTGATGAATAAAAAAAAATGCTGCTTGCACAAAAAAGTTAAGCCACATAAGATACACACCCCTCCCCCTCCACCCAGGCCACTTATCATTGCCTCATTCAGACGACTGTGGGGGGGTGCACACCTCCCTGTAGACCCACCGAGTGCGCAATTGCAGTGCTGCAGGGCATGTGGAGAACTTTTCCTGAGAGAGGCCCACTTTCTCCCCATCCTTGCCGCTTCGACCCAAGTGGTGACTGGCTCATGCAACCTGGACTTGGGCTCATGTACCTCTGGCTGCCAGTTGCGTGCAAGTGTACATCTGGCACCCATGCTTCCAAGTCTCCAAGCACTCATGGCTCTCTCTTCCCTCCACCTCCCGCCTACCCATCTTCATACATACATATTCAACCCGCTGCCCGCTCAAACCTGGCTCTTGATCTCTTCTACTCCATGATAATCTCTTCTCTGCTTCCAACATTCTCTTCACATTAAGCCTTTGCTCATATATTTTACTTGTGTCGTACCTTAGAGACCCAACACTACTACCACATCGCACTTGGCTCTCCATTGTCCGCACAGCTAATACTCACACATCTACCTTCGATCTGCCGCCCATTCTCAACAGAGCGGTTCATCGAACCTCATTGCCGAACATCGTCGATTGATCCGACGATTCGTTTCCAGCAGCTTCATCCTCACTCACAATGGCACTCGATCTCTGGTCCCACCAGTTCTGCCTCGCCTGTGACAAGCAGGTCGAGAGCGACTCCGCAGCGTACTGCTCCGAAGCATGCAGGCTCACCGAACTCGAGAGGACATCCACCCCGAATTCGCAGCCCAGCTCGCCCGGTATGACTCCTCCATCATACCCATGGACTGCTTCCCGCCAGCGACCCAGCTCCGGACTCTTCCTCTCTCCTGCCTACGACTTCACCAACGCACAGCCTTACGGCACCACACCTCCACAGCAATCCATGCTAGGCAACTACACAATGGAGTCTCACCACAGCCGAAGCTCATCGTCCGGACGAGTGTTGACACCATCGAGTTCCTACACAAGCCTCTGCTCAATGCACAGCGCTAACTCCGCGACCGAGCCGGGTCAGCTTTCCGATGGTGCGAAGAAGGAGCTACGAGCATACGCCGTCTCCTTCGAGCACGTCAGGACGCAACGACGACGCTCGTATTAAGCAACACAAACTACAACCTGCTCTCAAACACACTACACAACTCTCATGAATCAACCTTACGAAACACGCAACTCATTTAAACGACCTGGGTGGCACGTCCCTTATCCCACTCCACCAAAAAAACACTCTTCACATGCTCACATATAAACACATTTCCTTGGGTTCTACTGTTGTAACAAAAATATAAGCATCTGTATTGGCGGGGTGCATCATCAAAAGAAAAGAATGGCGATTTGATTTGATTTTTTACAATTTGGAAGGCCAGCCTTCACCGACGGCATTGGCAAGCCCTGCACTGGCAGGGCAGTACGACAAGCATCATTGGATACAATACCCCCTACGGGGAACTCGTATCAACTAGAGATGGGCATTGGGCACCATGGCTTCTACGAAGCCACTTGCTCCAGGCGGGCCATCATGATTATCTGGTGTTGTCAGGCGATTTGATTAGCCTTTTAAGATTGGCGTATATGGAATTTTGAACGATAAGGGACAAAGGCGCAAAGAAACAACCACAACCACGATTGGGCTGGTTGGAGGGAACATTGAATTTTGAAATGATATCTATATCCTGTACTGGTTGATTTGAAGGACTGTGAAGCATAGCATGGCATAGCATTTGATGGGCGAGATTGAATCATTTGGTTAAACAGCACACACAATGAATCAAAGTCGTTAAATACAAGCACATGATACCCATCAACATACTCGTCCTGTTCCTTGATGTCCTCTGCATACTACTCCCCAGTTTTTGCTTCTTCTGACTCTCACCGCAGGCAACTGGGGGTAACACACGAGGCAGATCTCCTGCAAACCTGGATGGTCGCACGGCAGAGTCCTGGAAGCATACAGTCAGAAAGGCTTTCGGCAGCCTTGCTGATTGGTGCCAAGGGTATGTCCCGTCCCCAACGAATTCGTATGTACATGCGTACATAAATGCACCCACACCACCACAACCTTGTCACCCCAGACATTGGTAGGGAGAAGGGCGGGAGGCAAAATGCAAGGCGCCACGGATGCACAATTGGAAAGTTTCTTTTCTCGTCAAGGGGGCCATGTATATTGGTGTCATGCTATTACAACGGTCTCCCCCCTTTCCCCCTCCATAGGAAACAAACAGGATGATTATTATTAGACGCTGCCTGCCGCGTGTGTCAAAATTCGACGACCGCTTGGGCATGTAAAATTTTTCTCTTCTCATACCATGTGTTCTACATAGCACGTAAGATGCCTAGCCCCGGAGGCCGATCGTTAGTCTTAGCACGCGTTTCGGGCACTCCCTTTCGTGATGTGGAGAGAGCGGTATCGGCGACGTTAGGATCATGATCGGTCACGGCGGGCACCATAAATAAGATTTCACAACTTGGACGGCGATTGCTGCCCGCTAGCCAGATCAGACCTGCCGGGCGGGTTCCTGCGAGGGAGCGCCCAGGTTTTCACCGGGGCTCTGCTTTGTTAGACGAAAGGGAAAGGCTGCGCTAGGCATCGAAGGTTTGAGGATGGCCCCAGAAAAATTTTCCCGGTTGCTTCAAGCACGCCTCTCTCGCTCTCGACCGGTGAGTTCCGTCCGGTCACCTTGGTCTCTCACCTTGGGCGGGAAGAAACGTCATATCCGCCAGTCCAGAGCTGCAACATTTGTGTTGTGCCCGGAGGAGGTCTTCCCGTCCAATCGCGATGTGCCCGGACTTCTTTTTCCCATTCCTGCCCCGTGGATCGTCAGCCTTGTGAATGCACAGGCAACCTCACACACACCACCCCTTTTGTCGTGAACCGTGCACCGCCGTGAAAATTTGCACCTTCTTGATGATGATGCTGTATGGAGCAAAACAATACACGTGTGCCAGCCAGAGCCGTTGTCGCGCTGAGTTGAGTCACTGGTCGTTACAGCCTACTGGCTCTGTACCCACTGCCAAACCCGGGAGACGGGCCTCAAGGCAGCAGGGCTAGACCCGGCTGCTACGGATTAGCGATGGATAGGGAGCTGCTAGTGGTGATATTTAGTGGATGCTTGGGCATGGGCGAGTACAATCTGCACTACGCCTTGGTGGATTAGTGCAAGGCAAGACGAGATCAAGCAGCTCTGCCGGCTTGCTGGCATTGACGAGGAAATCTAATCTAAATGGATCTTAGTAATACCTAGGTACTTCTTTCTTGCTCCCCTTCCAACTTCTGAGGCAGCAGACTCTGGAAATAGCACCGCAAGGGCCAGGGGCCCATCTTTGCCCTACAATTGTGCAGAGCTCAGCGGCTCGGTCTCTCAGGGCGTCCAACGTGAGCAAGCTGCTTCTTTGCTGTCTCCAGTGGAAGCAACATGTGGTTTCAGGCACTGCGACGTCATTCGTCATTCCCCCCGTCTTCTGGCCAAGCGACGGGAGAAAACACAGCATTTCTCGGGGAAATAACTCAACTGCCATCCAATGACACCCTGTTACCTTCCTATTCTCTCCCTCCCATGCAAGCGGTAATTGGGGGAACGGCTCCCATCCATCCGTCATGATGCAGCTTGCCGACATCTCAGCCCACTTGGGGCCCGTCTCGGAACCCGGAAACTGACGCCGGACAGCTCCGAAAGACGTACGAGCCCAGGCGTCTGCTCGTACGTGTTTGCTCTGCCAATGCTAGCGTTGCTGTTACATTCTGCTGTACGTTTCACGGCCACCCTCTTCGCTGGGAAGGGTCATTGTTTAGGCTGGTTGCCAGAGCTGTCCTGCTACGGTCTTTTTTGTCCGGCTGATCTGCAAGATACTTTCATCCATGTGCAAATCTCGATGAGTGTGGCAATTCTCCCCAGCCGCCGCATCATGGAGAACTAAAGTCTGATTTGTTTATCTTGCTTTTAATATTTTCTGACATGATTGTTGTTGGCCCTTTGGCCGCTGGCTTGCCTTCCTCTTGATGACGTTCATTCATTTTGATACTCCTTTTGGTGAAAGTTTCTAAACATATGGCTCACACAGCCCGTCTTCATCAAGGTGCACAACTCGGAGTCTCCCTGGCGTGCATCTATCTATGCTACGCACTGCCGGCCCTTTTCTATTCGCTAGACACCGTCCAAGCTTACGTACTGTACGGGGAGGGCCCCACGCATAATTGATGCAGGCCGAGAGTTTGCAAAGGCAGACAGACAGCGATTCCCTTTGTGCAACAATGTATCCTCTGCCGAATTGAGCAAAGCTTGCATGCTTTGAGGATTTTGCCTTGATGCAATTGGAATGTCTATTGCACTATTGTTAATGCTTTACTGGGGGAGCGGATCTGGTCAGCCTGCTTCATGCATCACTACCTGAGATGGAGAGGACCTGTCTGTGAGCGTGAGCCGCAAGGGCCACATACGGATCTGCATCCACGTTTTAATGCGTGTTGATGCGTGCTCTGGATCAATAGGAAGCTGCCAGCTGTCTCACCCAGTTCGTCCTTTTGCTTCTGCGTCTTCTCCAAGTGGATGGAATCTCACACGCCCCCCCTTCCACCCTTCCATCGCCTTCTATCATGGCCGTGCCAAGTGGCAGGAAACTGGGGCAAGGTTGGGCTATGGTGGCTGCCGGCAAAGAAGCCCATTCGCTGCCTCCTACAGCATGGCTGTTTCGCAATATTTCTGGGACCCTCTTCGTCGGCTCAGGCTGTTTTCCCAATGGGATGGTGCCTGGTGCAGCCAGTGTGCGGAACAAGGCCCCCTCACTTCAAAAAGCTACTAGACAGGCATCTTGCTGGCAATATCCTAGCCAAGCTTTCTGTCAAGCTTCTCGACGTGGAGAATGTTTAATGCGTTGTGGTTTCATGTGATGAAGAACTCCCTCCATTGTAAATCTCTCTGGGACTACAATTTTGATGCATAACTCGCCTGCCATTGGGATGTTGGGATCTCGCAAGCTTCTCAGGAACTTGCCGTCTGACGACTGGCTTTTTTCCCCTGTACAACAGTGACATGTGCACTTTATGCCAAGTGCAAATGTCTCGGACTCGATGCAAGGGTCCCCAAAGACGCCCAAGTGCCGCTAAGCTGCGACGGGTGCCTAGTTTTTGTGCTCAGACAATGAAGGAACCTGGCTACATTCCTCTGCTGACTTACTTGGGATCAATCCTTCTGCTGAAGTGCACATCATGTCTCACTAGGTTGAGACTTGGGCACGTTGGAAATGTGAGAGCTCCTCTCAGCAAGGCCTGGACGGTCGTTTGAAACTTGGATCTTGGATCGGCCGATGGCCATGCGGTATTCTTTGGCCAATTTTCGTCTTTTGCCTTTGCATGCAAACCAATTAGGATGTTGTGAATATTTGGTAAGCATCCATCGATGATGGCATTGGAGTCCCATTGAAACATTGTCCTTGGTCTGTGTCAATGTGTGTTTTTGTGCATATCTTACAAATAGACCGTTCCCTTGATGGACGAAAAATTTTCTCCAAATGCTCCTAGTCGTCATGATTCACAATGATGACAGGCGTTTTCCGGAAAGGAAGCATCTCATGTTGAAACCCCCTCCCCGATGCTAATTGGGGATGTTTGTTTGGGAAAAGTAAGACAGTCCCCTTTCCCTCCACATTTGTGTCTCTGAGCTCTCAGTCACGTCGGAAGCCGCTCGTTCCAGACCTCGGCAAGCGGGTGACGGAGGAAATAGCACAGCTAAACGCCCCCTTGAACAAATATGATCTACTATCTTTCATAGCTAGCTATGGAATCATTGAGAGAGGATTGAACGAGAAAAATACAAAGATATAAATATCTGTATCATCTTTGCTTAGAATTGGCTACTTGTTTGGATATTTAGGTATTTATTTGGGTCTTCATTTAAATATGCCATTTACTATGTCACCCACTTGCTCGGGTATGGAAAAGGCAGAAATCTGGAGTCCTGTCCACCGAGTTTCATGAGCACGGGGGCTGCGCTTCTGGATACCAAGACACGCCACACTGACCTTGTCTCTTTTTTGTGCAACATGGCATATCAGTTGTGTGGCTTTGCAGAAATCGATCTCGACCTGCTCCCTATTTGGGATTTTTGAGGCTGTAGCCTAGTCTGAGTACCTTGTTCCGCTCACCAGCTGGCTGTCTCGGTCTCAGGACTTGATCCCGAGCCCAGGGGGGATAAGGGAGCAGTTCCGCGGGACGTTGACTGGCGGATCCTTTCTGTGGTGGTCTAGGGCGTATAGACAAACTGAGGTAGACCTGCATTCCGAGTCCTGCGAGGGCAGCGGATGGTTCATCTCGTTGGGTTTTTCAAACAGTACGTAGTCTGACTCTGTCGAGGGGAAATACTAGCCTTGGGTTTACTTACGCTTGGTTCATTAAGAATCTGCGAGCTGATTCACCACGGCCATCTGTTTTGGTTAGGGAACCCGTTGGTTATGTATTGTTTGAGAGGTTACCACCGCAAACCTCTGTCTATGCACCTTGTTTGGGTGTCTGAATCTACGTGAGCGTAGAAGGGGGAAGAATTCTGAGGGTGATGGTTTTGATGGCTTTCACAATGTGTTTGTCTGTTTCTCCTCTCTCAAAACAGCTAAGCATTGTCGTAGCGAGTCTGAAAAGATGAATTACTGGGGGCATTGTCTGATTGAGCGAGAGGGCGATTGTTGTTGCGCCATTGAGCAGTTCTTGATGGGAAGTCGAAATTGGAGGCGTTGCGGCGAAAACCCCAGTGAATTATTGTTTTCAATCGCCCGATCATAGCTTCATAAGTCACAGACCAGGCGGATCGACTGCAGAGTAAGAAATCTGTTAGGCGGATTATGAGCTGAGCTCTCATTTATGCTGAAGGCAAGTTGCTCGCTCTCTGCTCCTGCCTTCTTAGAATTGTTGTTTCTTCAACCAAAATCACGTTCTAGGCAAAGATTGATTGATCGATCTCTTGCCGGCTCATAACCTTTTTCGGCTTTCTCAGTATTCGAAAAAGAGCCAGGCCACGGTGAGGAGGAGGGCATTCACAAGTCGCTTGCCTTTCTGCCTGTTCACCGGGCTAGCGCCAAGTGGCTAGGAATCGGCAGGCATTCACCACCCTCGAACAATAGGAGAGATTTGCACAATAGAGCTTTGTTCTCGGGTTAGAAGGGCTGAGAACCAGGTGAACTTGGCTGGGTATACCAAGCGATAATTTCTTCAATAGAAATATCTTTATATTTTATCGGCGTAGTGCTTTATCACCTTTTAACCACATTCAACAACTACAACCACTGTTCTTTGCTCCAGATACTCTCGTTCACTCCGCGCAGGATGCAACACACCAAGAGGAAAAGGCACGCCGACAAAATCTCAGATGAACGCATTCAAGATGGTTTCATGATGGGAGCTAAGAAACGCAGAGTCGAGGGCGATTCGGGGAAATCGTCTTGTCGGGCACCCAAAGACCAACACTCCAACACGGATCTTTTTTTTTACTCGAACATGAAGCTGTCTGTGTGGGAGAAGCTACAACTGGGCATAGCAATCGGGGTATCTCGAGAGAACAGGAAGGGAGATGCGATTTACTCATCCTTCGTGGAGACCATCTCCCATCCCGGCTTTGGGTCTTATAGGAGAAGCCCCTCCAAGCCATTCGAGTCCCTTTCCGACGCCCAAGAGGCGATAGGCGATCAATTTGGGTTTACCCATTTTGAGGGTCCTCCAACACCCGTCGAAGGCGACGAGCCGTATCCTGTGTAAGTGCGCAGCTCTCAAGGGGAGACAGGCCAAGCTGACCAACTGATTACAGACACATCGCAAGCCAAAGACTCCAAGCCGTGACAGGCGCTCGCAATCCCCGCCGGTTCATGCCTTTCTGGGACGATATGAAGTATTCCTACAATGGCCTGATAGCTGAAGAGCCCAGGGCTGTAGGCGATGACTTTAGGCTAACGGATGTGCGCCGTCAACTCGAGTTAGCCTGCCGCACGAATGGATATCGTAAACTGGAGGTTGAATCTCTCGCTTTCAGTAGAAATGGCTGCGAACTCTGCAAGGAGATGCTCCAACTGAGTCCGTCTGAGCAGACGTGGGAGCAAATGGAGCTTGGTGACTTGGTGATTGATGACGAGGTGGGCACAATTACGCTGTATGAGGCCGACGTGTATGTCTCTGTGTCTTCCCTTTTCAAAATGGACTTGGACTTGCTAACGTCGCCCCCAGGACTTCCATTTCAGGAGCTACACGGACATGGACATGGTTCAGGATTGAAAAGCCGCTGGCTGTAGGAGATGGCCGATTTCCCTCAGAAATTCGAAACCTACCAAATTCATGGGTGATCATCGCCATGCCTAAGCGGCAAGTCATGCAACTGAGTGCCAGTTACTCAAATTCAACGCAGCAGCTCACTATGTCGCTTCAGCTAACGAAAGATGGTGTCCCGAGCATGATCTGCAGTGATGCGCCCAAGGTGGTCGCCTCGAATCTCACTGGTCCCAAGAATTTCCTTGGGGTGTCGAAAATGCCGGGCATTCGCAGAAATAGGCGACAGCGGTGGTGGAAGCAGTTTCGGAATCTCGCGACCCTCGATGCGCTGTCTTGGGAAGCGGTGCAGGCGGACATGGAGCGATTCGAATGCCTAGTCGAAGTGGTTTCCAAACCCGGCGCTGACTTTGTGGAAGTTGGGCCTGCTGAGAAAAAGGCAGGTAAAAGATAAACACTACAGTGTGGGGGGGAGAGCCAGCATCTAGAGCGACCACGGCGTTTTATTCCTCTATTCCCTTTCCACCACTATCTCGAGGTGGTTGATCAATGGCATTCTTGACTAGACAAGCGAGGAAAGCGGGTCTTTCATTACTGATTTGACCGCCCTGGAGGTGGTTTCTGCGATTTAGAGAGAGCACATTTGAAAGAAGGGGCGTATTTTGCACAGGCTGGGAGTTAAAATTGCCATTCTTAGCATTGGGTTGTTCTGGGTTGGCATATTCGTTAGCAGGTAGGTAGCACAAGACTGTTGATGGGCAAATCCAACATTCTGATTATCAAAGCAAATAATGTAGACATGTCTGTCCTCTGCCGTTGATATCGTGATAGATGGCGGTGGAAGATTGGGGCGGGACGGGTTAACTTGCATCCTCAATCTATTGGCTGCAGAGGTGGAAAATCAAAGGCTCCCCGCCAAAGAGTCCCCACTCTAGACTCAGGGAACATTTTCCTGGTGTGCGCCCCTCCAAACCCACGTCCAGACCAGGCTCCAGACCAAATTCACCAAGCTTCCGGCAACAACCACCACAACTCTTGCGGCCGACTCTTGGGGAATTTCTCTTTGCTTCCAATCACCCGTGGTATTTTCCCCTAGGTTTTCTCTGTTGCGTTGAGCGAACAAAAGTTGCCCACCATGCAGGCTCCGGTGTTGGTTATGAGTAAGTAGAAACTTCCAGGCCTCGAAGCTTCCATAGCTTCCCCTGATGGCATCGCGGGCTCGGAGTGCTGACAAGATGCTGCAGACACCAATAGTGGTGAGAGGCAGGTTGGAAGACAAGCTCAGATGTCCAACATTGCTGCCGCTAAAACGTATGTCCTGTTCCCCCCCGCCGAATCCCCATATCCGCTTTCCACAGCCTCTACATCGCCATGATATAGAAGCCCGCTAACGTCGGGCCAGTGTCGCCGACATCATTCGATCATGTCTTGGACCCAAGGCCATGCTGAAGATGCTGCTCGACCCCATGGGAGGTATCGTGCTCACGAACGACGGCCATGCTATTCTACGAGAGATCGAGGTGTCACATCCCGCCGCCAAGAGCATGATCGAGCTCAGCCGGACACAGGACGAGGAGGTTGGCGATGGCACGACTACTGTCATCATCCTGGGTGAGTTTCGGGATAATTTACAGCCCGCCCGAAAGTTGGATTACTGACATGGGTTATCTAGCCGGTGAAATCCTGGCCCACGCTCTCCCCCAGCTCGAACGCAACATCCACCCCGTGGTGATCATCTCCGCCTTCAAGCGTGCGCTGAAGGACGCTCTTGAAATCATCGACGAAATCTCCAAGCCTATTGATATCAACGACGACAAGGCCATGGGCCAGCTCATCTCATCCTCTATTGGCACAAAGTTTGTCTCTAGGTGGATGGACCAGATGTGCTATCTGGCACTCACGGCCGTCCGCACAGTCACTTGGGAGGCTGGCAACGGAAAGACCGAGGTCGATATCAAGCGATACGCCCGAATCGAAAAGGTTCCTGGAGGTCAGATCGAGGACAGCCAGGTGTTGGACGGAGTAATGGTGAACAAGGATATCACACACCCCAAGATGCGAAGGCGCATAGAGAACCCCAGAATCGTTCTCTTGGACTGCCCGCTCGAGTACAAGAAGGGAGAATCACAGACCAACATTGAGATCACGAAGGAGGAGGACTGGAACCGTATCCTACAAATCGAGGAGGAGCAGGTCAAGGCCATGTGCGAGGCCATTATCGCTGTCAAGCCTGATCTCGTCATCACCGAGAAGGGCGTCTCAGGTGAGTTTACCCTTTTGCCCTGGAATTACTTGACAACCAACATGGGGCCACCGCTAACACCGTGACCTGTTAGATCTCGCACAGCATTTCTTTGTTAAAGCCAACATCACAGCTCTTCGCCGAGTCCGAAAGACCGACAACAACAGAATAGCCCGCGCTACAGGCGCCACTATTGTCAACCGAGTCGATGATCTCCAGGAGGCTGACGTGGGCACCCGATGTGGTTTGTTCGAGATTGAGAAGATTGGCGACGAGTACTTTACTTTCCTTACTAAGTGCCAGGACCCCAAGGCCTGCACAGTCCTCCTCCGCGGTCCCTCGAAAGATGTACTCAACGAGATTGAGCGCAATTTGCATGATGCCATGGGCGTTGCTCGCAACGTTATGTTCCACCCTCGCCTGTCGCCTGGTGGTGGTGCCACTGAGATGGCCGTGTCCGTGCGCCTGAACGAGCTGGCCAGGAGCATCGAGGGAGTTCAACAGTGGCCATACAAAGCCGTCGCAGACGCCCTCGAGGTTATTCCCCGGACGCTGGTTCAGAACGCCGGCAAGAGCCCCGTGCGTGTCCTGACAGACCTACGTGCCAAGCAGGCCGAGGGCAACAGCTCGTGGGGCGTGAACGGTGACACTGGTACCATTGTGGACATGAAGGAGTACAACGTCTGGGAGCCCGAGGCTATCAAGCTTCAGAGTATCAAGACCGCTATCGAGGTATGCACCATTTTTTTCCACATCAGCTCTTGATAAGAATGACTCAACTAACATTCACATAGGCTGCATGCTTGCTGCTTCGTGTAGATGACATTTGCAGCGCCCGAAAAGGCCACCAAGGCAGAGCCCCCGGGGCTGGTGGCGAAGAATAAGATGCAGCCTCCAGGGGAAGTATGCGGATCTGGTTAAAGTCTGTGGGATACTAATAGGGATCTGGGTGGTGGATGTATGAAATACTGATGCTTGCACATACTTGAGCTGGTCATACCCAGGCCCCAAACTGTTTGAACAACCTTAAAAAGATAGACCCTTATAGGCGAAAAGAGAACCGAAACAAAACACAAACTAGATGCTTTTGGGCGGCAGTAGTACATACATAAAAGCTGTGATGCTCAGCTGAAGAGTCATGGGTATCATCTATAATTACAATGCTGTGAAATAAACGCCGTTTTCTAAGCCACTTCAGTCCAACGTCTCAGTCGTCATCATGAATGACCAGACCAACCGCTTGCGCAGACGAAACGGCCGTTTCGTCGCCTTCTTCACCATCCTTTCCCTCAGCACCACCCGCTTTGACCTGCCGAGGCTGTACTTTAGCAGCCTTGCCGTCAACCCCCGTACCGACTGCCGCAGGCGCCTTCGCATCCCCGTTGATATTTCCCTTTCCCTTCTTCGCCTTCCTCGCCTTCATCTTCTCCCTCTTCTCCCTATTCTTCCTGGTCCTCTCATCGTCCTTCCGACTCTGCTCGTCCTTGTGCTTCTCAAACTCCTCCTGCTGCTTCTCCCGCGCGAGCTCCTGGTCCATCTCCCGCAGGCGCTCGTACTCGCGCCGCCGCGAGGCCTTGTACACATGGAACTCGCCGCTGCCCGCGCCGGCGCTGCTCCCCTGGACGTTGGCGACGATCTCCGGGGGCGCCGCGCGCTTGAGCGACGAGGACGCGCCGCCGGGGGGGGGCGGGAGGTTGATCTCCTGGCTGGGGCGGGCGAAGAGGGCGTCGACGCCGGCGGCCTGGGCGGACACCGGGGTGAGGGCGCGCTTCTTGGTGGGACGCCGGGACTTGGGGTCTGCGGACGTTGGGATGGACTCGGGGCCTTCTCCGGACATGGCGCGCGGTTGGGAACGGTCGCAGCGGGACGAGGAGGCGGGCGGATCGAGGATTGTGTGTGTGCTTGCTTGAATGGGGATCCGGGGGGAGCCTCGGGCGTAGGAGAGGTTGCGCGAAGGTGAGGATTAGAGGGAGGGTGTGCCTATTCAAAGGGTTGGTTGGTGGGTTAAACGAAGGTCGCGTGCGTCGAACGAAGGTGGATATGGAATACTGAGGTTTAGGCTGGAGAAAAAAAAAAGCCGGTCTCGGGTAGGTCACACGGGATGGATGGACATGGGTGCCGATAAGATAAAGGGAGAGTATGAAAATGTTCCTGGTGGGATATATCAGTAACACCATGGTGTGTTGTTATGCGAGTCTCGGTGGCATCATGTACTCAATTCACCGGGGGAATGCTGCTTGGAATCACGTCTCCCCGGTGACCTGGTAACGGACCAAGAGCCCTTGGGCAGCGTGCAGGCATCTTGCCCTGCTTCACTGTCACTGTCCCGCAATACGTAATGGCTCTGGCTGGAGTTTCACTGCCGGCCAGCCAGCCAATGGCCGGGCTCGACCTGTCCCTACTCAGGCGAAAGGCGAGACACTATAGGCGCTGACACATGCTTCCCTCCCCGTTGGCCAAACTTCTGTCCAACGTTAATAATTGGGTTGCCTCCTTCTCTGCATAACCACCGCCTTCTCTGCTACGGCTCCCTACGCCCGAGCCCTTCCTTTTCCCCCGTCCGCCACCGTCGTGACTTGACTGAGATACCTTCGCTTCATTGAGCGCCTGAGCTTCGATGCCGACATCCTTCATTGACAAGCATCTTTCTACCCCACTAGCAGTTTGATTCATCCCGTATATGCTATAGATACAAATTATCCAGCCATCCATATTCGCGACGAACACAAACAGCTTCACAGTTGCCTTCTTCCTGTAGCAACACCCAGTCTATTCAATCGCGATGGCGAAACCACGTCTTATAATCTTGATTCGGCATGCCCAATCTGAAGGAAACAGTACGTTCCCACCCCTCCCCCATGGCCCTTCACACCCCGGTAGCTGACCCCTCCACCCCTCGTGCTAGAGAGCCGCGAGATTCACCAGACCACGCCCGACCACCGAGTCAAACTGACCTCCGACGGCTGGGCCCAGGCTCACGAGGCAGGCCGCCGCCTTCGCAAGCTCCTCCGCCCCGACGACACCCTGCACTTCTTCACCTCGCCCTACCGCCGCACTCGCGAGACCACCGAGGGCATCCTCACCACGCTGACCTCGGACGAAGACGAGGCCTCGCCCTTCCGCCGCTCCGACATCAAGGTGTACGAGGAACCCCGGCTTCGCGAGCAGGACTTTGGCAACTTCCAGCCATGCAGCGCCGAGATGGAGCGCATGTGGCAGGAGCGTGCCGACTACGGCCACTTCTTCTACCGCATCCCCAACGGCGAAAGCGCCGCCGATGCATACGACCGCATCAGCGGCTTCAACGAGAGCCTGTGGCGCCAGTTCGGCGAGGACGACTTCGCCAGCGTCTGTGTCCTCGTCACCCACGGGCTCATGTCCCGCGTCTTCCTCATGAAGTGGTACCACTTCACCGTCGAGGAGTTCGAGGACCTTCGCAATGTCAACCACTGCGAGTTCCTCATCATGCGCAAGGAGGACAGCGGCAAGTACATCCTGGAGAACAAGCTACGGACCTGGTCCGACCTGCGCCGCGAGCGCGCTCTTAAGGAGGGCAAGGACCACGACGACTTCAAGCTGGAGCGGAACAAGACGTTCGTCGTCACCCGCCGCTGGGGCGGGTGCCCCGACGGCTGCAACCACAGCAGTCACTATAAGAAACGTGAGGACTTGGAGCTTTTGAGGCAGCGAGATGTGGAACACTCCGTTCGCGGTACGAACGGCGCTCCCGCAGACGCTGTCCATACTATTACGACTACCAGCACCACCATAACCACCGCGACACCCCGGAAGCATCACGTGCATCACGTAGTTAGCTCCGATGGCGATGACGAGGATGAGCAAGATCATGAAGAGAGTGGGGACACCAAGGACCACATCCTGGAAATGAACAGTTCTCAGAATAACGCCAACAAAGAGAACCAGGCTCGGCTTCACCCAAAAAGCGTTCGCTATCACGACCATCTTCATGTAGGCCGTGACTTTGGCGGCACGTACTCGGGCCACGCCTCGACGGCAGGCAGCGACACAGATGCGTCCGAGGAAGAACATCAGCGACACCGCCGTCTAGCGTCTCTCGATGCACGCCTCCAGCGCGTCACTACGGCCTCCGCTCTACGGAGGCAAACGAACGGGTCAGATGACAGCTCCGACAGCGAGCATGATGCTGTGCGGCCTGCCTATATGAATCGGCTCGGCGATAGTGCTGCGGACGACGATGATCTGGACAGAGCGGAAAAGGAAGATAGGAGCATACAAGGAAGCGTGTACTGAGCAGGTGGTTGGTTGGTTTTGCGATAAAATAGTTAACCTTATGTGCCCATGAATCTACGAATGTTACGAGCAGCAATCAAGCACAGCACATGTGGCCCATTTATGTGAGCCGCATCTTCAAACAGGAACCGATCTTGCATGCATTTCGTGTATCATGACATCAACCCCTCCTAAAACAGGAGAGAATTTAGTTTAAATCTATCTCATGGATTCGTCCGACTCCAAGCCCTTACAAAGAGTATCAAAGAAAAGAAAAGGAGGATGAGAGTGAAATACACGATGAAACCTGGGTGCCTGTAGTTGTCCTCCTGTATCCCATTTCCTCGATGGCGAATGCACCTATCCCGCCGGAATGTAAGAAGAAAAGAAAAGAAAAGAAAAAAAGCAAACCAATACTGCCTTAAAATGCGAAACCAATCTCCCAGCGAGCTCGTCACATTACTGTCTCTAGACCAGGGGGTGGCCATCAGATGAGAGAACCGATTGCTGAATGGAAGTAATGTATGAATAAACAGAGGCCGGATGAAATGCAAGAACAAAAAGTAATAACAAATGCCAAAACTCCAATAACCCCTTTCCATCCTTAACCGACTTCTACTTGACCTTTGCCCGGCAAAAGACGAAGCAGGAGCGAGTATGACAAAAAAAAAGACATAGAACAAACATTAATACCCGGAATAATGTGAACGCAAGGCTAATGCTACAATAGAAGAGTTGGAAGGCGAAAGAGCAAGCTCATACCACCAACATGCAACTGTGACCCAAATGACAGCCATTCTGCCACATGCTTTTCTCTATAGATCGATCGTTTGCCGTCTGACATTGAGACGAAGTTGTATAAAAAGGAGAGTGAAGAGTATTAGAAGAGGTAAGGCGAATAGAGAACCTGAGACTCTACTGGATGCAAGCATCTCAGCATCCCACGGCTAGTCTCTTAGAAGAACTTGGCCATGGCTCGGCTCAGATCAATGAAATCAACAGGCTTCGTCACGTAGTCGCTGAAACCGGCCGCTATACACTTGTCCTGCACATCGGACATGACATTGGCAGAGAGTGCAATGATGGGCATACTGGGGGCATCGGCTTGTTTCTCCCAGTGTCGAATCTCGCGACAAGCCTGGTACCCATCTTTACGCGGCATATGTAAATCACACTATTGAAATATATCTGTTAGTTACCATCAAGGGCCGTCGTGCTTAGGAGTTAGACATACCAAAATTAGGGAGTAGTGTCTCTGAGGGCGAGACATGACCATTTCGATGCACTCGACGCCATCTACTGCAACGTCCACGTCGACTCCGATCTTTTTCAGGTACTTCATCAGTACCTTCTGGTTAACAGGGTTATCTTCCACCAAAAGGACCCTATAACCCTTGTTACCCATTCTCTTTTCAATCTCCAAATAGCTTGCCTTCTGGCTCTCGACCATCTTCTGTGCTGTTGAGCGGTTTCGATCAATACTGACATCCCGCATTTTTTCAGGATCGAATATAACAGCAAATCGGGATGGCTTAACCGGCTTATATATAAAGGTCACGAGATTCTTCGTAAGAAGCCGTTCGAATGGTGTATTGGCGGCGAGCTTCGTGACAGCCTGTCTCTGGACGGAATCAGACAAAATGAGAATCGTGGTTTTCTCAATCTTCTGAGACCTAGTCACCTGGCCGAGGAGGTTCACAACTGCTTCTGCCGAACCCAGATTAATGACAATGTGTGTGAAGTTTATGGGATCTTCACCCCCAATAAGCTCACAGGCTTCCTCTGCAGACCCCAGCCCCGTGATTTGATGGGGTACGTCCTTTGGCAGTGTCATCTCTATATGCCGCGTGGTTGCCTCGCGGCTATAAACCTGCGGGCAGATGATGAGAATAGAATACATTGGTGGGCGGAAGTCTTCCAATAAGCCTTGATTAGGGTTATCAGGAGTTGCCGTTCGAGCCGGAGAACTATTTCCAGAGGGCATCTCCAGCTTCATCTGAGATAGATCTTGCCCGCTCGCTTTGGCCGCTTCGCTGAAACGGACTAGACCTGTGTTGATGGATGTAGCAGAGGACCGGTCTGTGTGGCGGGACCTGGCCGACTCCATAGACAGGTTGGAACTACCATTCGATCCTAGCTCTGGGGATATGGGATCCAGGTCTCCGCGGACTGCACTTGTTGCTTCGGCGGCAGATTCTTGCTTTGGGGGTGGCAACGATGGCAGATTACCAGGCACGCCGCTCGAGGATGGTGGGCGAGTAGCTACCGAGTATGTTGAAGGACTTCCTAGAAGATCGGGATGATCCTTGGCAGTAGGAAGCCCAAAACATGCCGTGAAAATAAACGTTGACCCTTTTCCGGGGACGGCGGTTCCCGCCATATTGCCTCCGTGAAGTTCAACCAGTTGCTTGGATATGACAAGACCAAGACCACTTCCTCCGTGTTGTCTGGTACTACTGCCATCAATCTGGCTGAAAGGTTTGAATATCAGTTCGGCTTCCTTCTCGGTGAACCCTTGGCCAGTGTCAATGATGGAATACTCGAGCATGATGTGATCCTCATCTGAAGACGTATCTTCTTGGTGGTAGACCTTGCATCTACTGAACACTTCGCCCTCCGAAGTGAATTTGATTGCGTTGCCAATGACATTGAGAAGGACTTGTCGTATCCGGACTTTGTCTCCCTTGACCCATGCTGGAACATCCGCCTCAACAAGGTAATTGAGCTCCAAGCCCTTGGCAATGGCCATTGTTGACACCAGTTCATTAACATCCTCGATGAGCGAGCGAGTGTGGAACCACTCAAACTTCAATTTCATCATGCCAGCGTCAACTTTAGACAGATCCAAGATGTCGTTAATAATCATAATAAGACTATTTGCACTTGTTTGAATAGTGTTGGTGTAGTCGCGCTGCTCTTCATTCAACACGGTATCTTGAAGGAAGCTGACCATGCCTGAAATCCCGATCAGAGGAGTACGGATTTCGTGAGACATGTTGCTCAGGAATCTGCCCTTGGCTTCCATGGCTTCTTTCAATTTGGCTTCCAAGAGTTTGTGGTCATTGATATCTGTTGCAGAACCAAAGTATGAACTTGCGCCGCCAGCCGAATCCATGGTGCCGATTTCGACACATCGGATCAGATGCCATCTGTACTCCCCACTCCTGGACCGAAGTCGTACTTCCGTCGTATAGGACAATCTACCATTGCTGTCGGTGGTGACTTTGATAATGCCCTTTCTAGCGAGCTCTGTCAGGTCTGCGGATGGCAGCTCATAAATCGAGCTGTTGCCTGAGCTGTTGTGGCGTGACAGTGCCTTGTGGACGCCCCTCAAACTTATATCTGTGGAGTCTTGAGCCTTGGAGTGCCCCCCTCCTTGTGATGGCTGAACCGTTTTAGATGACGGGGTGTCAGGAGAGGGAGGGACTTTATTGGAGTCTTTTCTCCCTTCATGGCGGTTCTTGACGGGAGTCGGAGGCGTGTCTGTCGGAATACGGCACTTGGCAAGATCCTCTGGATGCACGAAATCTAGAAATCCTAGGCCTAAGGAGTCGTCGAAGCTTTGCCCTGTGTATGAAAGCCACTGCTCGTTGGCGAATGTGATTCCATCCTCTTCGGTAGCAGTGAATATTATTTGTGGTATCAGATTGGCGAGAAGGCGATGCTTGGCTTCTGAAGCCTCGATTTCCTCTTGGCGCGCAGCCTTCAATTCAGCAATATGCTGATCATGGATGTCCATATACGAACCCAGGAATTGCATTATGACGCCTCTCTTGTCTTTGGATGCAACGGCTCTAGCATAGAACCATCGATAAGTCCCATCGAAGCGCTTGATCCTCACCGTCCTCGAGAATTGCTCGCCGGTCCGGAGTGAATGGCTCCAAGCCCTCAAGTATTCCCCGCAATCGTCAGGATGAATACTGCTCCACGGGTCTTCTGCCAGGTCCGCAACCGTCTGTCCTCGATAGGATAGGTAGCGGCTGTTTACCCACACAATTTCACCGGTTTGGGGGAGGGCGACAAAGACATGGGCTGGGAGGGAGTCTAACATGAGCCCCTTCAATCGATCCGATGGGGGCGGCATATCCACAACCGCCGAAGTATACGACATACCCCTAGGAGGCGCAGACACTGTTGGCGGTGGCTTGCTTAACAAGCTAGAGCTGGGAGGTAACGATTGGAAAGTTGAGGCGAAATCGGCACCATAGCTGTGAAGCATGGTGTGGCTGTGAGGTATATTAGAACCCGACTTCTGCTCATCAACGGGAAGCTCCGACGAAATTGTTATCCCATCCAGTTGGTTCTCTTTTATGGGCACATCGTTCCCTTCTGTCACAGACACGGGGTCAGGGTCTGATCCTGCTCTATCGAGTGGGTCGGCACTGTCTAACAGATCCTGCAGTGGCTTTGTTGTCAATATGCGGGATTGCCGTTTCTCGCTGGGTGAATTATCTTTTGAGGGGATCTTGCTATAGACACCAGAGCTCAAAATCTCCTGGCGCGAGGAGGTGATCTGATGTATGCTGCCAAAATAACTCTCGCCTCCAAGGGAAGTTGCAACAGGGCTGGCGACCGGTGGGCGCTTATCGGCCAAAAAGCTCAAGGAGCTGGAATCCCAGCCAGGGGTACCAGCAGGCGATCCGGTGATACTCTTTGAAACGGCAGAATAATCACTGGGGCTAGTCATACTACCCGGGACTGACTGCTGTCGAGCGAGCTCCCCCGCCATGAATACATTGCTTGTCAACGGCCGGCCGTTGGGAGCAACAGCACCAAATCCAGCTGTCGATGGCCGTCTTCGATGCAGACCAGTCATTTCTGTCTCCAGGTTACTATAGTGACGGCAGAGGGAAAACGAATTGGCCATGTGAGGTGCCAGGTGCTGAAGGGAATGACGTAGGTTGGAGGGATAAGGTATTATCGGACTCAGAATCGACAAAATAGCAATTGGTGCCGTACGACTCTTGTGGTGGCTGTCGGGGGATAAGCCAGTGGAATCTTTGCTATTGGCATCCGTATCATCCTTTGGACCATCATGAGATCGTTGATCTATAGCAGCGCTGTTGAGCTTGAATGGGCGTGGGGACTGTGACAGGAGCACATGAGTGAGTGGAATGTGTAAAACGGTCCATGAATTATCGATTCCAATTGCTTCCGGTGGAGGAAGGCCTGAATAGTCTTGAGGAGTTGTTCCGGGGTTAAAAGAATCCTCATCAACTGTAGCGTCCGTAAAGAAGGGATTCTCTTTGGGATCTGAACGAACAGCCGGGGATGGTGCAGGGGATTGGGACCAAGGAGAAGGCGGAGCTTGTTCAAACTCTTCGTATTTGGGGGTCCTTGGTCTTGGGACCTCATCGTTATCAAAGCGAGCAGAAACTCCCATGAACTTGTCCCCCGGTGTCATCCTCGGTCGTCCCGGGCCGCGGCTGCTACTAGACTGTCCAAACATGGATGTGAGCTTAGCTGCAGAGTCCGACTTCTGTTTTGTGTATTTCTTGGGTGGGTCTTGGCCAAGTTGGGGCTTTGGGTTTGCATCGAGGGGTGGGTTGATCTCGAGATATGGATATGTTCTCGTCAGTGCCACAACCTTGCCACGTTCCAAAACCCGCATTACGCCGCTGTGGTCGATGAGTGGATCGGCTTCGTAGTCTAACGCCTGCAACACAGGCAAGACCCTGCCCCCGTTCCCGTCTTGGGCCATGAAAGGGGCTTCCCATGGAGGAAGTTCTCTCTGCTCCTCTAAAAGATCGTGCTCGTGAAGAGCGTGCTTGTTCAGTTTTGTATCCTTGCCTGGCTCCTGGGGGGGAACGTCGCCACGGCTCAGGTAACTTTGGCTGCGAAGTACTGAAGGGCGCTTTGAGGACCCTGTTGATCTCTCTGGAGAATTCTCCTTACTCTCTTCAAAGCTGGTGAAAGAGTGGTGGGATCGAAAGTCGGGACGGCGGGGAGTAGCCGTTTTAGGCTGCTCCTCGCGCCCAGTACTGGGATCTTGGAGATCAAACCCAGTGCTTGGCACAGCACTGCTGCCCCTTGCCATGTACCCGAGACTAAGGTCGTCCTCTTGGTGTTCGTTATATGTAGCTTTCTGGCCCCATGGAACATTTTCGATATCAGTTGAATCGGCAGGAACTGCCAGCGTTACCCTTTCAGCCTTATAAACATCTCTCATGATTTGGACGACAGTATTCCACCAAGCGTCAAGACCGGGTTCAGCCGAGAGCATCAAGGAAAGATCGTAGAGATTTGGGCTGGGAAAATCCATGTCTTCGGTCTTCTGCTGGGAGCCTGAAGGATGGAACGTATAAGTTGATGCCGGTGTGGATGTATTGGACAAGACGCGATCGTGTGCTCCCATCGATGGATCAAAGTTGGGTGTATATGAGGGTCGGAAGGGTGCTCCAGGTGAAGGAGTATTGAAAGATCTGTACAGATTGAACGCCCCTCCTGCCATCCTAGGGAAGGGATACGAAGGCGTGCTAGCAGTCATGGCCGGTGTCATGCCGCCTCGAACAGTATTGTTGGATTCGGTCGATGATGCCGTAGCCGTCGAGCTGGACGTGAGCTGTGGCAAGCTCATTGCCAGTTCCTCTTGTATCGGCGATACACGAGCCTTTTCCACCGGACTCACTAGAAGCCCCCGAGCAGACAGCTCCCTTCGTTCCAGGTCCCGTGCAAGCTTCTCTCGGTATTCATTCAACTGTTTCTGTGATGCTGTTCGGGTTGGGGGCTCAACCCGCGCTGCAGCACCAGCATGATGGATTCTCTCAAGCAAAACGCCTCCCCTACCGAGTCCACTGTCGCTCAACGTTGCCCTATCTTTCGTCGACGATTCACTCGACAGGGGGGGGTCCTGTACTGCGTTGTCACCTGCATCCATTGCGCGGTGCCCCTGTCCAGTCAATGGTTCACTTAATGCCTCTAAAATTCCATCTCCTTGGGCTTCTCCAGACGTCGAATCGTCGGGGTGGTGGGTGACTGGGTCGATTGGCGAGAGGCTACTCGGCGGGTTCAGTTGTCGCGTGGCCACGGGCGAGGCTCTCTGGTCGACCGATGAGACGTCGGGACCAGGCATACCTCAATCGAAAACGACCGGGAGTTGGTGACAAGAGGCGAGGTGGATGTGACAGTATCGATATCTCAGGACCAACTATGTGGCTGCTGCGTGGGCAGTTGTAGGAGGGGGCCACATCCCCAAGCACAGGGTCAAGAGCGGGAGAAAGCCGGTGGGTGATATCAGGGCAAGTCTAAGTGGTATCCTCGGACAGCAGCGGCGGCATGTACTCTGCTCGAGCAAGATCTGGAATTGTAGAAAGGCCAGGCGAGTTCAGAACAAACCGGTTTGGGGCCAGTGCTTGCATGGGAAATGGAGCGGAGTCGCAAGATGGGGGATGGTGGGCGAAGGTGGTTTAGGTCTCAGGTAGGGTGGTAGGTTAGCAGGCAGGTAGTCGGTGGTGCTGGGTTTGCCCCCCAAAATGCGCGCCGAAGGGAGGTGGTGGATTAGCGTCGTCCTACCGCACACAGTACCTTGCCTATGACGTAGCCACGATCGACAGCGTTCCGCTCAGAGAAAGCGCACTCCATGCTAAAACAAAAATCTGACAGGCAGACAGCTCCCGCCTGGCTCCTGCCATGGGGCTACCGTAGGTCTACTACTAGTCGCTGCCCCCCCGGGGCCACACATCCATCCATTGCCGCCCATCTTGACCTGCCGGCATGCGACAATGCAACTGCCAAAGGAGCACGAAGCCATTTCAAAGTCGAGCGAATGCGAAATCCCCTGGGTCCGGAGGCTGATCAACACCCTCGCCAGGCACTGCAACCCAGAGGGGGGGCTAGCCTGCCACCATGCAGACGCACATTCTAGGCTGTACGCTGCTGAGAATCGGGTACGACGTGACAAACCGGCATGCACTTCAATCGCCATCCTACCAACCTGCACCTACCTACCTCCATAGTCGACCTGGACAGATCTCGGCTTCCCAATCCATTTTTAGAGCTAAGCTTGAGTTGTCGCTGCTTTAGCCTGAGCAGAGGTGATCAGGTGGGTGATCAATACCTGAGCTGGCCCTGTTTCAGGCCCCTATACACAGTTGCTAGCACGGATTACATCACTGTGCGCCAGGACCCGGGCACAGTCCAGCTTCAGGACTCTTAGCATTCGTAGTAGGTGTCACCGTGTCATTGACACTATTTGTGTCCGGCGAGGTTAGTCAGCTACCTAAAATTGTTACACGACTGGTGATGCCTTAAATCCTATATGAGGAGAAGCATACATTCGATGATTCCGTGGACAATTCGAATTAAAGACGCCTTTCAGCTATGGACGAAGGCATCTTCACCTCGATTATCTCCCCTCATGTCCAGTTCGTCTACAGATGTTTTGTTCGAGTGTCTTGAAGCAGGGATCTTGTCGTGTTCTGTTCTTTGATCTGCCCAGCCTCTCAGAATATATCACTTTCCATAGAATGAAGCGTAATTCGTGATATCTATCCCCGATTCCCTTACTCCACCATCATCCTCTAATCTAAGGTAGTATGGAGTTCCTGAATCTGCTGCAGTACAGCTGATCGACTAGTACCGCCCTTGGCCGATTTCGCCTCAACACTTGACTCATATGCCTTTATAATATCCGCTGTGAATCGAGAATCGATAGCTTGCAGTTGCTCTAGGGTTAGCTTGTCCATCGGGGTTTCTGTATTTTCTGACAATGCAACAACGCGTCCAGAAATATGATGAGCTTCCCTAAAAGGACATCCATTTCGCACCAGCCACTCCGCGACATCAGTGGCAAGCATCGTCTTATCCAGGGCAGCTGCTCTTGATCCGCTCCTGATCACTCATGAGCTGATATGTCTGTATTTGAACTCACCATCATCAGCCCAGCCAGTTGACCGAAAGCACGGCCTGACTTGCCGCGCAAGAGTTCCAGACTATCGGCGTTCTTCTTATTCGGCATTAAACTGGACGTGGATTAGAGTCTTGTGGGATTGTCTGGGAGTCGCGATGGATACAACGAACCTACTGCCGGTACTGTAAGTAGGTGTAGCCGGGCATGAGGTAGTCGCTAGGGATATTATTCAGTAAGGGGCTTCATCTGGATGCAGTGCTAAGCTTATATTTCAGCCTTGGCGCGTTTGGTGAGGACTTGAAGGAAAGCAACGAGTTAGCTGTCGATTTCATGGATGTGGTCACGTAGCCACATGCGCATATCACAGACGACCTGCTCATTGCGGCTGCAACCTGTGTGCAGCTTACCAGCAATATCCTTTCCAATAACCTCTCCCAATCAACGCTTATTTGCAGTATGAATCTGATTTATTATATTAGCCTCAGAAGGTTAAGTAGCGTAGGCTAACGTCTCACATCTTCATCATTCGGCATAATAGCGAAGGTTCCTTGCTTCCATTCTTCCATCACTTCAAGTAGACCACGCTCAATTGTCTTAAATTCGCCTTCAGTAATAATTCCGACCTTAAAGTTAGCCCTAGCGAAAGCAATCGATCCAATAATATCCTCTCTATAGAGAGCCTTATCCTATCCAATCGAGGCATTATACTTATACATAAGCGGATCAATCCCACCGAGGCATCACAAGGTTAGTATACTAGATTAGTTTAAGCAGGTAGAAAGTAGGACGGGGTCAAGAATAAGCAATCGCAGCCTCATATATGCCTTTCATCAGCGCGCCCAGCGCCATTGCAAGCGTAACATGGAGTACAGTGTAAATTCACAGTTGTGAGGATGGGAGTGAGCAGGGGTGATTAAAGCGGCAGTGTTGACTAACCAGGCTGGGTTTCGTCGTAGACCTGAGTAGGCAACCTGGTACCGCCCAGTACCTGCCTATCCGCCTCATCTACCGTCTGCCCTCCAGCCTGACCTGCTCAGATTTGGTGGTAGTGGAGGCACCTGAGTCAGGTACCTCCATGCCTCTTCTTCTGCTTTTTAATGCTAACATTGTTGGCGAGCATAGTTTCGACATGTTGTCAACAAGAAGATAACAAAAGAAGCTTCAAAATAACTACCATGACATAGGTTAACGCTTCTTCATTGTTGTGGTGCTGTCTGTCAATCACGGAACACCAAGTCCTCACCTCATCTTCTACAACAAGTTGAGAGGCGTTTTGGTGTGTGCCACCTGTGCTTTCCACGCTTGGTAGGTACATGCCTGCATTAGTAGCCAAGATTGGGTCCGTGCCGGCCTTGCCCACCATCTTGCCTCGATCACCATCCATAGGATCGTACTCAGCATCGTGGAAAGAAAACACGGACTCGGCGCGCATCCACATCCACCTCGTTGGCCGTGACTACGGTCCCTCACCGCGCCAGCCCAGGCAAAATGGGGGAAATGACGGGAAATGGCAGAGTCGCGCACCCACTCCGCGGATGCGAGAGGTAGGCCTAGTTGCGAGGAACCGCCCGGCTGGTCTAGTGCCACACCTTGGCGACGACATCGCGTCCTCCCACCTGCATGGGAAGTGGATTGTGTCCAGTTTAGGTGTAGCCTCGATTGCCTCGATGCCACGCGATGTCGAAGAGGCAGAGGAGCCAGGAATCAGGTCAATTCGACAGGTAGCCTAACCAGATCTCCTGGATGCTCTCTCGGCAATGATGGCACTAACAACTACTCATCTACCTCAGCACCCGCTCTCCAGACGCTCCCTCCTCTCCTATTCCAACGATGGAGGCACGCATGAGCGCCACACCTTGACTTGGGACTTGGGAACAATGGGACATGCCCTCGTGCCGCGCTCCCGCCCTTGCGATGCCCGTGAAGACGGTCAGCAAAGCGTGAGACTCTGCTTCCTACATGCGATCAGTTGGGTGACATCAACGCTCGCTGCCAAGGCACTTATCCATTCGTCCACGCATCCACACACACATGCCAGCCTCAACCTGCACCGGGGCAGGCAAGGAACCCCAGCAAGAGAAATAAACGGCCCTGAGAGCGGCTCGACCCATACCGCCTCGACAATCCAGGTGCCAGGCGCTTGCGTGTGTTGATTATTTCTTTCCTCTCTCCCCTTCTCCGCCATCCTTCCTGCGGCCACTCCCCGACAATAAGATATTGGCATCAGCTAGGTAATGCGTAGCCGCAAATCATGACGTCGTATCCAAGCGGAACAATTACATCAGATGCAGGACCGTGCGTTTTTGTGGCTTTTGTGTGCCTCAATCCAGCAAAAACCGGCAAACTCCGTCATGGCAAAAAGGAGGGAGTGGAACAGGCCTGATGAGCTTCTGCACTACGCAGCACAAAAGGTGCCTGTGTGAAATCTCTTCCAAAGTACCTACCAAATCATTTGATGTATCCATACAGAATTTCCCACTCTCTTAGCCGGTGCTCCCTAGTTTGTGTCGGTGAGCGCTTGGCACATCTCCCGTGCACACCGGTGTAAGGTACCCCCATCAGCTGTTATTAGTTTTATTAACTGTCCATATTTATTTCTTTTAGTTTAGGCGGTCAGTAGCAAAGCAAGCCTCCATCCTACTCACTAACTTCACATGCAGCAGATCAACATGGAGTTCGCATGCTCTCTGTTCTGCTATCATTGTTCCCCTCCAGACAACCACATATGTAATGAACTGTAAATTCTATGCACAGCTGCTTTCTAGCTTAGCAAGCCTCCCCAGCCAGACGCTCCTCTCTTTATGGGGGGATCAGGTCCGCCATTCCGCAAGCTGACTGATGTTCGATGCCACAACATTTTGTATCCGTTCCGCCCTCGCCTATTCGCCCTATGGTTCATCCGTGCCCATCATCATGACAGGTTGACTGGCAACGGCATTAAAAATGGCATTAAAAATGGCATTAAAAATGGCATTAAAAACGGTGTGAGCGGTTAGCGACCCGACCCTGGAGAGCGTCTCCGCCTGCTCGATTCGCGTTGGCGATCACCCAGAGCCCAAAGTACGTGCCGGCCAAATATCCTTGTCGCCAACCGTCCACATGCCATGCATCGATCAATGCCTGCCTCAACCATCCAAGTGACGTAATGGTAAATAACACATTTGATGAAGATGGCCGTTCAATTTTCCATGTCCCAATCGCATATCAAGCATTTCCAGAGAGCCCTGAGAGTTCGCGATTTGGCCCAACGTCGCATAGAGACGTGAGCTATGTTATTTTGGACTCTTTGCCGAACCTGTCCTAGTGAAGAAGTTTCCGTTAAATTGCGGTTTGGCTACACAGAGTCAAGCAGAGCGTCATGCGATCAGCCTTGGTGCTTCTTCATGGGGATCTGACACATCATGTCCATGACACGTCCATAACAGTCCGGATGGATTACCTGTGGTTTCTTACCGATAGGAGCAAAAAAAAAACTTGATTTCCTCCGTTTCCTCTTGACGGAGATATTAGCAAATATGATTCGAACAAGCAGTGAACGGCATGAACGGAGCTTCAGATCAAACAAGTCATTCGAAATGCGCAGAACGTTTATAGTATCTGTCCCAAGGCTGTATCCTATGTCATTCTGAATCAGCCCGCCAAGACAACTTGACAGGAAAGGCACGAACCAAGATCATTACGACTCCCGAAGCATTTTGCCAAGCTTCTCTCTCTCTCCCCAAAACAGACTGTGTTCCTCAGCTTTTAATGACCCAATCAGAAATAGATTCTCCACCCATGACTTTCGTGAAAAGATTGCGCAAGGAAAGAGAGGCAAAGAGAGCTCATGTTTGTAGTATACTCGCTCTACATTCAGGCAACCACTGCAGTCTTGAAACCAAGCTTTTGTTTTTGGATACGCGGATAAACACCGACGAGGATCAGAATAGCCAGAAGCAAGACAGCCCAGAGAGGGATCTTAAGCACGTTGTAGTTGTATGGCGTGTCTATAGCGGTCACGACGGTTGCGAGCAGCAAGGTGAGGATCAGATACCCGCTCCAGCGGTGATACTTGTAAATCGACTTGGCATTGTCCACCGAGCCGTAGAGGCGCGGCGTAGCCCATATCGTAAACCCGACAAAGTACTGGGCGAGGAGGACGAAGGACGAGATGACGCCCATATAACCATGGACGGAGTGGAAGTGGGCTCCGTTGCTGATGAGCTTGTTGTACTCGATAATGGTCACGCCCGTGACGAGAAAGAGGAAGGCGGCCAGGTTGAGCGACGCGTGGAACCGCTGCCCCAGCCTCTTCTGCTCTGCGGTATGGGTAGGCTGGAGCAGCAATATGGACTGGACGAGGGTCAGGATAGCGAGGGACTGCGCCAGGGGGTGGCCGGAGAAGAGAATCAGAGGTTTGGTGAGCACGCTGGCCCAGATGAGGGCTACGAGCAGGAGGATTGAAATCTGTGCGATAGCACCAGTGCCTAGGCAGGTTAGGTGTCAGTGTTCGCGAGCCACAGCTGGATGGACTCACCAATATAAAGGTTCTTGATGAACGAGCCACCGTCAGCCTGGGCAACATCTCCTGGACGTCCAAGCAATGGCTCCGTCTCGGCATGATGGTGGGCTGCGCTACCATTGCCCACGACCCGTTCCGGTACACCTGTAGCGCTCGCCATGATGAGTGTAGAGGCTAAATATCAGCGATGTAGCGAATATCAAAGGACTGCAATTGAATGGAAGAGATTCAACCGGGCTTGGGCGTCGCAGGTGGCTGGTTGATTGAGATTCAATAAAGAAAGACCTGGTCAATCTGCGAAATCAGCAGGAAGGCGGGGAGAAACCCAGTCGGATGACAGCTGCATGCAAGAGGTGTGATGCTGGGAGTCTCGGGGAGCCATGACGAGACATCCGTAGAGCAATTGCGTTATTGATCCCGAGAGGTGTAGCCAATGACGTTTACGTATTTTCAAATGCACGAAGCTCCCGATAAAGTACTAACCTAGTGCGATCTAGGCAATACTGAATTGCCTGCCGTGTACCATGGAAGCGAACTCATAGTCCGATAGCGGGGTAATCAGATAGCCGACTGCGGGTTGAGCTAACCTAAACATGCTGTTGGGCAGGGACCTGCCTATATAGGGACGTCTCGAAAACTCAATTGGTGCTGTTCGATGCGCTACGAGCTGCCATCTCACGGCGCCATGCACAAGTCGGCATGTATCGCACAAGGGAGAGGTGCTCGAAACTCGTGGTACGCTGGTGTGCCCAGGCTCACGAGCAGTCGCGCAAGTATCGGCACTTGATCACACAGGACGGTACCCCTGTTGGCTATACGCAACTACGGTACCGGTAGACAGCGCTGTTAACTTACAAGTTCTACCTACCTACTGGCTCAATAAGACTTCCCAATAAAATGAGAGCATGCAGCCAGCAGAATGATGGCAGTTGCTTGGAAGCAGCCTCGTTTGCGCACTGGTAAATATGCCTGACTGTTATCAACATGTCACAATCGCCGGGGCCGGCACTATCTCACCCCTCTGCGGGGACCGCGAGGGCTACATCGGAGCCGGCCGATGCAGCTGTCACTGGCAGGTAACCATTGACGCATTTAACTTCATCTTTCGTTCCCACGCCCACAAAACCGACACTGAGGCCTTTTTCAATGAGCACCGTCCTTCAAACCGCCACAACTGATACCTAATTACACAGCCACCCTCATAATGGCTTCGTTCGTAGACAGCATCGAGTACAAGCTCGAGAACATCCCAGCGACAGCCGTTGCTTCGGATGAGATCGACAAGACATTCCGCTCCAGTAGCATTGGTGCGCCTCATCCTCACGACCTTCCCGGCTCAAAACCCTCACTAATACGTGCTAGACCTGATTTCCGGGACATTGGGCGGTAAGATACTTGCCTTCTCTGATCAATGGTTCGCCGAAGCCGCCAACCTGCTGACCCCCACTGCCCCCATCCGGCAGCCGGGCAAGATGGTCTTCACGGGCGCTTGGTACGACGGTTGGGAGACCAGGCGGCACAATCAGGACCCCTTCGACTGGGTCATTGTCCGCCTCGGCGTCGCTTCCGGTACCGTTGAGGGTGTTGAGGTCGACACTGCCTTCTTCTCCGGCAACCACGCCCCGGCCATCTCCGTTGAGGGCTGCTTCAGCGACAACGACGAAGAGGTTATTTCGTGGAAGGACGGGCGGGGGAAGTGGGAGACGGTCCTCGGGATCCAAGAGTGTGGCCCGTCGCAACGTTTTGGGTGGAGGCTTGCTGAGCCTACCAAGAAGCGGTACACTCACGTGAGGCTCAACATGTACCCAGACGGCGGCATCGCCAGATTCCGGCTCTTTGGCCACGCAGTCCCCGTCTTCCCAGAAGACAAGGAGGCCATCTTCGACCTGGCGGCCGCCCAGAACGGCGGAGTTGCCATCTCCTGTAGTGACCAACATTTTGGTACCAAGGACAACTTGCTCCTGCCTGGACGTGGCAAGGATATGGGCGACGGATGGGAGACGGCTCGGTCACGGAGCCCTGGCCATATTGACTGGACCATTATTAAGCTCGGCGCACCTGGGTATATCCAAGACTTTGTCGTCGACACTGCACATTTCAGGGGCAACTTCCCTCAAAAAGTGGCCATCCAGGGCATTGAGTGGAAGGGAGAGGGAGAGCCGGACGATAAGTCATCAGGATGGGTAGATTTGGTGGCTCCAAGCAAGACGGGTCCCGACCAGGAACACAAATTTGCGAGCAGCTCCAAGGAAGCTCCCTTGACACATATTAAGCTCATCATGATTCCCGATGGCGGTGTCAAGCGGATTAGAGCCTTTGGAAAGAGAGTGGCATAGGCTGTGTTCGATAGTGTGTAAATCTAGTTGTTTAACTTGACGTATTTACACAACTGATGTAATCAATAACCAGTTCCAGCTCAGATGTTGGCGATGTCGGCTCTCGTATGGCAGCTCAACTGTCTTATTACATCCTAAGTTGGTACTGCATTGGCTTCCTGGCTTACAATTGGACAACGGGTTAGTAGAGCACCAAAGATTTGGGCCCTGTGGAACAAGCTTCTTACTCCTCTGAACTCTCACAGTTCCAGAAGGAATAGCAGAAAACCATGGCAATGGGGAAGACGGGAAAGTTGAGGCGGGCCGGCCTAATGGCTTGACACCCTCCCGAGCTCCAGCCTTACGAGCACCCGGCCAGTGAACTTCACACCTCGATCGAGTTTTGAATGCGTTACAAGCGAGTCTCTAAAGGAGCTCAACCGACAAGATCTTCGACCCCCTCTGCCGCTTCTTTCCGCTTCTGTCACCAACCGCGTGGTTCACTTGGCAAAACTTGGGGGCCCTGATTTATCTGATCTTCGCGGAGTATGTTCATCCGACCAGACCCGTGTCGACTGTTCTTTTTAGCCAACTACTCTTTAGTATCAATTACCTCGCAATCTCCGCGCCATGGCAACTGATCTGCGGAGTTATGTTCCTCCCACCGATGCAGTCTTGGCTCCAAAACCACCTCCTTTGGGTCCATTATTAAAGAAGTTCAACATATAATCGACTTTTGATTCGAAACAGCTAGATATACAGCCGCGGCGAGACACACTGGCTGTTCGAAGGCCTTCGGTCTCTCTCAACAATCTCCGACGACGCATATAAGAAATTCCTGAAAAATATGGATGCAGCAGAAACTGGCATGGAACTTGGTCTTTACCTTGTTCCTGCCCTCCTGGGTAGTGAATACCCAAGAAACCTTTTCGCCCTTCATGCACCATTCGTGACGATGGATCCTTTTGGAGAAAACATACCAGCAGCCCAGCCGGATCTATACTGCGGAGAGTTTCCGCCTGAGAGCCTTGACAAGTCAGTTCGTGAAGCTCTCGCTAAGCACATAGACCCATCACTGTCGGAAAAGATGCCGATAATCCCAAACTTCTTTTTGGAGTACCAAGACCTGGCTATTACTGAGAGAGATGTGAAATCCCAAGCTCAGTATGATGGTGCTATTGGATCTCGTGCCACCCACAGTCTATAGAATTATGGAAACGAAGAGTTGCAATACGGTAATCAGCCATATACATTCTCTGCTACATATCATCGAGGCCTGCTTGTGCTCTACGCTCATCATGTCACGAAACCTTGTAACGAGGGCGAATTGCCCGGGTTTCATATGAATCCAATCCGGAATATTCCCATATTAGACAGTCGCGAATCATTCATCGAAGGCATAACAGCCTTGAGGAATGCAAGGGATGAGGCTGTAAAACATCGAGACCGTTTCATCGCGGCTACAAACCGTACAAGGTCCAGCCAGCAGGAACAGGGGGATCGCCAGGCTGACCAGTTTCTAAACACCCTTCAACATCACAATGTCAGCAATGATACTATTCGTCAGATGATGGGGATCGTTCAGCAGGCACTCCAACAACCTGCTGCCGTCAGCGCTGCTCCTTTCCATCAGACGGCCCAGGCTTTTCACACCATGCTTCAACCACCTGCTGCAATTAGCGGCGACACTCTCCACCCTGAACCAGAAAACGAACAGGGCTTGAACGAAGGGCCGACAACCATGACACCGGTTCTTCCTTCAGCAACGAGCGCGCCCCAGAGCGCTGCACCAAGCCAAATTGCTACACAGCATAAACGTCCAGGTCCTTCCCAGGATGCATCCTCTCGACCGTCTGTTAAAAAGACGCGTACAGGTCGAACGTATTAATACCACCCAATGAGATAACCGAGTGTAGAGCGAATGTATTCATGGGAACAGGTTCTTTCTCTCTCTTTCTTTTGTCGTGGTATGCTGTTGTGCCTTGCTAGTGTGAATAGGTGAATAAACGCCACGTCATTACTTTCCAAATAGATCCCATTGCTCTGGTTCTCTAATAAAGGCTTCTACACTAGGCAAAATCTACCGATTAGGGTGTGAGCCGAACGCCATTTTGTTTGCTTTACTCCCGGGCCTGTAGGAACAGGTGGCTTTTTCGCCAGCTTTATTTTCGACGACCTAGGTAGGCAGATATGCAGAGCTGTGGCCCAGGCCAAGGAAAATACCTAGTTGCACTTCCAAACAGTGTGAATCTAGAGCCAACAAGGATATTGGCCATGCGCGAAATGATGTCAGCGATCGCATTAGCCAAAAATATAAGCAGCTGTTTCACGACTGTTTTAACAAAATAAGTAACCGCTTTTAGAGCCGGTTGCACATGTGGCATTGCGGGAGAGATCAAGGCCTTGTTTCTGTCTGAATTGGGTTGACTGACGTAAGCATCCACATCCATGGCGGGAGCGGCGTATCTATTATCTGGCGCAGAGTGTCCCTGCCTGTTTCGCCGGGGCAGCTGTCACCTACTAACCGCTAACTTCGAGGTGCTAGCCCAGGCACTACGTGCTAAAGAAAGAATGACGACCATCTCGTCTCCGGGCAACTCCATCTTCCAGGCTCCGCATCACGCGACAACGACGAACGAAACATCTATCTGCGACTGGGTATTTTCCCGATACTGAAGAGCAGAGCCCTCCAACTCTTTGGCTCCGGCCGCGACTCTTCCGACCGCTCTGCGCGACTCATCTCGCATGAGCTGGGGAGCCCGGCACCTGCCCCTCCTCCCATCATGGACGCCGAAGACTCCAATAACGACTTTGGCAGACCTCAGCGGAAGTCTGTGATACTGCCTCCGGATCTTCCCAAATCCCTAGACGACAGGCGGCATGCTCCAATCGATACTCTAATCCCCGAGACTGAGATGTACGATGGCTGGCAAGGTTGGTCTCCCCGCCTCCGAGCTTGCCCCAGGTTCAAAGAGCCCGGCTAACATGCGCACCCAGGCGAGTCTCAATTCCTCACAACCCCGGCCGTAGCGAAGCCGCTCAACTTCGCAAGCCTATCCCTTGACGAGCCGGCATTCGACAACGATGGGCCCAAAGACAGCGACACCCGGCTCATGGAGATGCTGGCTGCCCAAGCCGCCCACTCGTCGGGGCCGGATCTTCAGGATGAGCAAGCCATCGCCAACGATGACAAGATGTCGGACGAGCAGAAACGGGCCACGCTGCAAAAACTGCTAAACATGGCCGCCAGCAATGGCGACGTCGAGAAGGTGCAGAAACTCCTTGGTGGCAGTGCGAAGCCGTACATTGACGTCAACGCCCCGGACGAGGATGGCACCCCGCCGCTGATCTATGCTAGCTGTTTTGTCAGTCTCTATCATTCCCCCGATCAAAGAACTCGAGATACTGACCCATTCCTTAGGGCCACGAGCCAGTCGTCCAAACTCTCGTTCGAGGCGGCGCAGACGTCAATAAACAGGATCGCAACCAGTGGAGCCCTCTCATGTGGGCAATGACGAATCGCCATAAAGGAATTGCAAAGCTGCTTTTGGATAACGGCGCATCTTCTGACCAAAAAACATCATCTGGGAGGACAGCTGCCGACTTCGTCCCTCCCGATAGCGAGATGTCCACCTATCTACACACAAACGGCTACGCGATTGGTACCGCCGGCGTGGTGGATGATTTCTACAGCCCAGGTCTCTCTCAGGACCGGTTCGAGGAAGAATTAATGGAAAATGAAATGCGAAGAAGGCTGATGATGGAGAGCGCCAGGGATCTAGAGGTCGATCTTGGTAACGTCGGAATGGACGATCAACCAGAGGTATGCGACAGCCGAACGAGCAGAAATATCACAGCAGCTGGATGTGCGTTGGCTAACAGGTTTTAGTCTGCCGATGAGTTCGAGGAGGAACAACAAGAGTTCGATTGGAGCCGATGTTTACACGACCAGATGTTCGTCTTCCAAGAACACGAGCTGGACCGGATATTGGATATTGTTATCACACACATGACGCCACAACGATCGCCCACTCAGAAGCCCGTACCCGCCAATATGGTTTTTCTTAGCGCTCGATATGCACATTACCACTCAAGTGCAGAGCTCCTGGAGCGGCTCCTCATATCGGCCATGGACCGTATTAATGATGTGGTCGAAAGATATCAGTGGGATATGACGATACTCGCATTCTGGTTATCCAACGCCACGCTGCTTTTACATTATTTGAAGAAGGATGCCGGACTTGTTGAGGCTACATCCGAGTTCCAAGCCCACTTGGCTGAATTGATTAACGAAATATTTATTCTCATTGTTCGAGATGCAGAGAGACGACTGGACAAGGTCCTAGATGTGGCAATGCTCGACCACGAAATCATCCCTGGTTTCGAGGATATCCAATTTCAGAACGAGTGGAAAATTTTCAAGCGAAAACCTACTGTGAAAGAGGAACCGCTAGAGAAACGGTTTCGACCGCCGTCCCCGAAGCAAAGAGCAAAGCCCGCTCCTCGAAACGTCACATCGCTCCTCTCATCCACGTTGTTTGTCCTAGATCTCTACGATGTCCACTCCGTGATTACGTCGCAAATCATTTCTCAGCTCATCTATTGGATTGGGGCCGAACTTTTCAACAGGATCATGTCAAACAGAAAGTATCTAGCGAGGACAAAGGCGATGCAAATTCGGATGAACATCTCCATTCTGGAAGACTGGGCCCGGACAAACAACCGGCAAGCTGAGCATTACGAAACCGGTGAAATGAAGTCTTCAGGGGAGACAACTGCAGATGCCGCCAGGCACCACCTCGCTCCTGTTATTCAGATGCTCCAGTGGATTCAATGTTTCTCTTCCCTGGCGTCAAACGATTTGGAGGCTCTCGTGGGCACACTCCAGCAACTCAAGCGGCTTACCCCACAGCAACTCATACATGCAGCTTCGCATTACAGACTCGAAGTTGGCGAAAAGGGTCTGACAAAGAGCGCACTGAAGTATTTACAGGCCATTCAGAAGGAGGCGGCTCTCAAGCGGGACCGAAGGCGTAGCAGAGCTACATCGTTAGTATCAGTACCGGACAGCAGCCCGGCAACTCCTGTGAAGAGGAATCAGGCACAAGGAAACGGGGCAGATACGCCAAGCGTGCAAGGCACGCCCAATGCCAAGGGCACAGATGGGGCGGACGAGGATTACGATGATGCGCCGGAAAATCTACTGCTGGACCCTGCGCTCATGCTCCCGTTCTCGCTACCCTCGGTAACAGACATGCTGATTTCCTATGGCGCGGGTTTTGGAGGAGTGAACCGAGAACGGGAGCGCAAGTACATCCCAACAGTGCCACCTGAGTTTCTCGAGAAGCTAGAATTGAACGGCGGTCGGAAAGGGCCCATGTTTGGAGAAAAGGATTGGGAGAACGAGGAAGTATGATAGACATGAATGAAAGGCATTGATGAAATGACTCTCACACACTCTCCTTCCCTCCCGTGGTCCCCACACTGTCAATGTGCATTCCCACACGGCAACGGGGCAGGTTGGACCCTTGGCGTCGAGGGAAATCACAGCATTGAGCGCATGCCATCATCGTAATCAATCGGCGCTGAGCACGATCCATGCAAACCGAACGAACCCGCATTTCGCAGAGCCGTTGGCGAGGGGGCCCGTGTAATGCCGTTACCAAATACCCTACCCATCTTGCCCACACGCACTAGCTGGCGGTCCTCTCCATGAATGAGAGTCCATGCGGGTGAGCGGGTTGGCTGATGAAATCAGCCATGCAAGCTGCAAGGGGACGCCCCTTCATAATTGCCGTGGTAGCGATGCTGGGGCATTCCGTCTCGGCTGTAACGTCCATGTTGTATTCTGGTCTCTCGTATTGCTTTGTCCATGAACCTTAAGCGCAGAGCTGTTTTTTTTTTGGATAGAGTGTGAACAGCATTTTGGATGGCAGTGTTACGGTAGCGAGAGTTTAATTTCCCCAATTATCGAATCGCCTGTTCGATTACTGTAGAGGGCACAATTGCGTGTTTAGGTGGTGGGAGTCCTGCTCTGTGTGAGATTGGGAATTCTACATATTGGAGGGAGCTCAATGTATGGGCGATCTGTTTAGCATTATGCTGGCGTCTAGGTTAAGCATACGCCAGCGCTTAGTCCAAGTACCTCTATGGGATGGCTTATCCTAGGGTCAATTCAATTCACCCAACCCATCAGCCCTCCAGAAATAGTTCTCCCGTGCTAGATTTGAGAAACTACGTTGGTAGGATGTAGCAACGACGCGAGACCAAAGCAAAAGAAAATGAAAGGGGCACATGCCGTGTCAATTAACGCTCCTACGCCGCTTCCAGTGTTGTATTTGGGGGCAGCTGTATGTACAGGGTAGGGAATCACATCGCGAGAGGTAGCAATTGGATGGTCAATTTTGCATCGCGATTGGGCAATGACACAAGCAGGTGGTATTGGTTAATTCCTGGCCACGGGAGCGTTTCGCCACGCGGAGGCGGGAGATTGGGGGAAGATGAGCCGACATTGCCAGTAGCATTTTTTTTTTTTTTTTTTTTTTTTTTCACTTTCATATGTCAATCGCTATTAATTAATAATCATCTTAACGAGCCCGTGAATCTCAGGCCCGTGGTGTCATTTCGTCAATGGCAGCGGCCCAGCGTCGAGGACGTGGGCTGTATGAGGAAGCTGGGGCGTGGCAGCTGAAAGTGAGTCGACTGCGAGATTTGAGTCACTCGGAAGAGCATCGGATGGGCAGACAAATTGAGAGATTTTTTCCCCATCAATCAATCATTCAACCTGTCGTCGCGTGCAATTATAGCTTGGATACCTACTGCAGACTTTTTCTCGACGTGGCAAGCTGGCCGCCGTTTTGTCCCAGCACCGTGATTTGGTGTGGCCCAATTGGTGCGGTGCCGCTCACGAAAGAGGCATTTGTGCTCCAGCCCGACGAGAAGCATGCATCGGAGCTAACTTGAGTTGTCAATGACCAGGCAGCTTGGTGTGCACATGCATGCATGAAGGGCCAGTTCAGTTCTCCAGGTATCTCATCCAGCTGGTGGTTCGTGTGATGGGGCGAGAGAGAAGACTGGGCACCACATGTACAACTTGACCGCGAGTGTGTGGGAAGCAAGCGTGAGCTGGCTAGTGCCACGTCAATGAGCAGGGCCCAACGAGAGACCATGGGAGAAGGGAGAAAAAAAAAACAGAGAAAGAGGCGGAAGCTCTCCCTACAGGTCGGTGTGTGGTAGGCCGACGCATCCTGACTTTTCCTCGTCTGGAAAGGTAGCAGCGAGAGCAGGCCAAGTCAGGCCCGACCTTATCAGGCCGCAATGCAATGGAGGGTATGAAGGGCACAATGGATCACACAGAATGATGCACAAAAGAACAAAAGGAAAAATGCAAAGGAAAGGGACGAAATGTGTCGGCTGTGTCTAGCTTTTCATGCATCGAGATGATGTACATGCGGATCAAACACTTACAGTAGCAGTCGCATCTGTCATCATCTCGTCTTCCCCATTGACCTTTTTTTTATTTTATTTTAGGGACGGTCGATGAGATGCGCGGCGGGCATGTGCGCCCCCAACCAGAAACAGGACATGGACCCGTTGCATGAGGCTGCATAGACTGGCAACACAAGGATGGCCTATCAAGCTGGAACACATCTGGGGCTGGCGGAGGAGCAGATCGCTGGCCGCTCCAGCAACCTCTGCTGGTGTTTGTTATTTACCAGTTCGAATGGAACTATAACGGACGGCGTGGGTCAGGGGCGACCTTGCCAGTCGTGCATGTTAGCATGAGCTCTCAGCCGTGCAGTGCATCAGCACAGAAGCACAGGGGTTCACGCAGATTGTATCTCGCAATCAGCATGGAGTTGGCAGGCAGGACCTGGCGATTGGAGACACGGGGAAGAGAAATGACAGGCATTGATCGGGCAGGGCGAGCGGGTTGATTGTCCCATTACAATGGTCCATGGTCCGATTCTATTATCGTCCGCCCTCCCCGTGCTGAGAGGCAGGTTCCCAAACACGAGCGAGTCAGTGAACTTTTTGGGGAGATTGACACTGGGGTCAGGACCAGAAAGCACCGGGTTTGTGAAGCAAGGCCACAGGGGTGTGAGGGAAAAGGAAGAATAGGGGAGTTTCGTCCAACATAGATACTCAATGCCATGAATAGTGAACCAGGCAAAAACAGGGTACCCGGGTTTTACATTGTTGATGGGATCTTGTGGTAAGACGAGAAGCGAGGCGAAGCGAGGTGATGCGGTTTGAAGCGAAGAAAGGGGACGAGAAGACGGGGCGAGGTGGAATTGGAAATGCAAATGGGGGTGAAGGGGATCCCTTGTTCGCCCGAGCAAGGGGAATGCGGATGGACAACGTGGCGGGCCGGGTGGAAGAACGGGCAGAAGAGAAGGGGAAGGATGGATGACAATTCACATTAATTGGGTGGTGGCGGGGGGTACATATCGTCAGATTAACAACTTGACAAGTGCCAGCCATCGGAGTTTGTTTGGTGTGTGTGTGTGAGTGAAGCGGGTACCTTGCAGGTGTGCTGAGGCGGTCATTTGGTCCAAAGGTCCAAAGCAGACATGCTCCCTGATTCCGCTCGGTCCAAGAGCGGTGATCGGGCCACCGACTTGGGCCACCGCCTTGGAAACGATTTGTGCACGCGGGAAGAGGCTGCCCTACGTAGCACTAGCGGCCGTTTTGGAGGGGACCTGAGGGGTCGGTCTCTTGGTCGGTGTGCAGAGACCAGCGGCCTGGCCCTAGTGTGAGCTGGAGGTCGGAGTTAGCAGTCCCCACGAGGGCATGTCATTTGATGTTGTGGTTGTGCGGTGAGGAGACTGGTCCGAGGCTCGCTGCAGAGGCAAACTCAGATGTAATGTGATGCTCGTCTCGTCTGGGTGGTATTGGATTGTTTGCCGTGAGTAGATGGCCTGGTAGGTCGGTGGGGGGGCCACGCTGCCAGAGGCAAAGGGCCCAGCAAGCGAAGCAAGCAAGCGAGGAGTGATGTGGCAGATGGTGGGTGGCAGCCCGGCTGGTGGGACACCCAATATTATGCATTCACTTTACATGCAAGTACCTCTTCCCATTTCCCAATCTGGCGGGTGAGCCAGCGTGAAGGGCTCGGGGAAGGGAGTCCCTCTTTTTTTTTTTGCCCTTTCCCATGTGTTTGGCGCCATGCCAGGCATTGTGTTGCAAGGGTGATGGGTTGGGCTGGGCTGCTGCGCTGGGCTGGATTGGCCGGATGGCTTGACCGTCCGACGGGGAGGGACGTGGACAGGCAGGAAGAAAAAAAAAGACAGCGAAAAGTACATGCCCTGTGTCTGTGCTGGATAGATGCTGTCATTGTATATTAAAGCATTGTGGTCCCATCGGCTCCTTGCTGCGACTGGCCTTGTTCCGTAACTAACTAACCTAGCATCACAGCTTTGTTGATTGATTGATTTCATTGTTGCTTTTTCTCGTCTTCTTTTTCTTTTGATTAGTAGATACCCCGGCGTCTCCTTGCTGCCCTCTGTCTCATCTCAGCTGCTGCAAGCTGCAGGATAGAAGAAGAAAAGACGACACAGCGTCGAAAAAAGGAAACAGGCTCAGCTCTTTTTGACTGCTGGTACGTGCCCTTGCGATCTGGACGAGCCGCGAGCGAAAAAATCTCAATCTTGACCTGCAATACAAATTGGGACCAGGCAATAACGATTTGTTAGGATTGGATTGTGGAAACAGCGACCACGACACCGCCCATTTATCCAGCCCACTTACATGAAGACGACGGCGACGGTATTGAACACTCTGTTTCAGTCGGAACCCAGCGTGAGCTCTCAGCCATTGAGTGTCTCTCAGTCGGTCCCCCGAGATACCCATTCACGTCGTCGAGATTTCAGATCTTGCACAACACACTTTCACACAACACATCATGGCTTCTGCCAGTACAAGCGAGCGGAGCCGGAGCCGGAGCAGGAGTAGGAGCAAGCCTCGCTCTGTGGCGAGGAAACCTTCATTTCGAGATGAACTGCAGCTGGTAGCTGTTCGCTACGAGAAGACGACCCAGGGCGACCTACCCATCCCCATTTCGAGCCGCAATTCACGCCCAAGCTCATCGTCACGACCAGCCTCTGCCTCTCGCCCTACTTCTGCATCCTCCTCCGTCTCCTACGGCGGCCCCATCGTGGTGATCCCCCCTCTCCCCCCCATCGCACCACCTACAGAGGAGCACCCGGCCTTGCGTGCCGGCCCTGTTCTGACCCAGAGGATAACCCCCGTGGAACGCAAGCGAGACTCGGGTCATGCTACTTCCAGCGCATCCTCGTCGACGCCTACAATCAACGAGGAGGACATCGAGAATGACTGTCGGGCCGAGTACCTGTCAACGACGCCGCCTCTCAGGACAATGTCTCCAGCGATGCTCTCCATCCAGGAGAGCGTCGAGGAGGACGATGAAGACGAGCTCTGCACACCGACAGCGTCATTCGAGATGCGACTCTCGGAGGAGGTCAACATCCGCCCCAGGGCCCCGGTGGCACGCTCAAGCTTCAGTGGATCTGAATGCACCGAGAGGATGAATGCTCCAGCCAGCCCTCGTCGCCCTCACACTCGCTGCGCCGAGGTTCCTGTGATGCCCAAGCCGGAAGCCTTTGTGGTCCGCCCCAAGACATCCACCGCTGCCGACAAGTCATTGGCGCCGCCAAAGACAAAGAAGGCACCCAAGAGGAAGCAGATGGGCCGGAGCTTCAGCTTCCTCTCCACGGCCTCCTCGTGGCTGCACCAAGACCAGGACCAAGAGGGCTTAGTCAGCGAACCCGAGCAGGCCCAAAAGCCCCATCCGGTACGGGAAATGAGGCCGGCCCATGCCTGGGGGACCACTGCAAAGGGCACTGGCACAGGCTCAGGCCCCGGCTCAGGCAAACCAGCCCACCCACCCCTGCGCCGGTGCCCTGCGTCCCCTGAAGCACCTGGTAGCATGAACAGTCAGCCACCGTCGGTGCCACTCCAGCTAGCACAACCCACCCGCCACCCTGCTACTAGTGCTGTCACCTCCCTCTTCAAACGGGCCGCATTTTCCTCGAAACCAAAAGCGCACTCCAAACGCGGGCCCGACCCTGACTTGGAAAGCTTCACGCCTCTCACCGTTGCCATTCCGTCGTCTAGCTTGCTCGATGATGGATTCATAACCAGCTTGACCTTCTCAAACCGTGGCAGTGTCATGTTTGGAGGCCATCGCGCGCTTGGCTTCGACGGTTTAATCATGGACCATCACGACAGCTACCCAGATGCCAGCACCGAGTCTGGCACTGGTGTGGACAATGGCAAACGCGCAACTCCTCCTCCCTCCCTCACCGCCGCACCGAAACCAATCACCATCTCAATTGACCGCCCCACGAGCGCTGCGACCGACGCGACGCCCGAAACCGGCTACATTACGCCTGATGCTGCTTCCAAGTCGCAACCGACGCACGAGTCCTTGGATGTGCCGAGTTCCACTCCCAACATCCAAGTCCTCGATGCCGAAGTCGAGTTGGAATCGCGCAAGGTGAGGTCGCTCTATGCCAACGGTGGTGCTCCCGGCCAAGAGTCCCTGGACGACCGCCGATCCCCTCTTATCGAGGAGCATTCGGCCGAGGATAGCGACCGTGATTCGTATGGTTTCCTAGGCATGATTGGAAAGTCGCGTAATTTACTAACCCGCATCTTCACGCCAAAGTCTCGCTCAGCTACCGAGCACACCAAGACGCGCCGATTCTTTGCTTAAGCCCGATGGATCTAAGAGTGATGGAAGGCGAGCAGGCGCGCTCGAGGATTGGGATGACCTCGAAGGCGCCCACATCGACAGATACGGTTTTATCAGCATCCCACGGCCCGAATCATCGAGGCATTCATCCACAGAACTAAAAGCGGCACACCTATCGCCCCGGCGGCGAACCCTACTCCATAGAAAGGATGGCGGCAGTTTATCGTCGTCCGGCGGGAGACCCTTCCCCAGCCGGAAGATGTCTGCGCGATCCCTCAACACTTACCATTCAGGCCTGTCGGCTACGTCTCTTCGATCATCACGGTCGGTAATACGACAGGCGAGCAACATGCTACCCCAAAATCGCGACCGGCGCGTGGTAGATGGGGCCAGCGAAATGTTGACACCAGGTTTACATGATATCGCTGATGAAGTGCGGGCCGAGAAGATATCCGAAGCACTGAAGCGAAAGGAATGGGAGAGGTCGGAGAAGTGGCGGAAAATGGCGAAATACGTCAGGAAGGGTGCCCGGGGTGAGGGCACGGAATTTGAATTTGATGTCAAAAACCCAAAACTAATTGAAAGAACGTGGAAGGGAATCCCCGATCGGTGGCGCGCAGCTGCTTGGTGGTCGTTTTTGGATTCGAGTGCCCAGAACGACACCGAATCGCCGTCGGAAGAGGATATCATCAAAGCATTCCACGAGCTTCAGGACAAAAGTTCACCGGACGATGTCCAGATCGATCTAGATGTGCCCAGGACGGTCAGTCTGCACATCATGTTTCGACGAAGATACGAAGGTGGCCAGCGTTTATTATTCCGCGTACTGCACGCCCTATCGATATACTTCCCCGAAACTGGGTATGTGCAAGGAATGGCATCGCTGGGTGCGACATTACTCTGTTATTTCGACGAGGAGAAGTCTTTCGTTATGCTGGTGCGAATGTGGCAGCTACGCGGACTGGAACGACTCTATCGTCATGGCTTCGAAGGCCTAATGACAGCGTTGAATGAGTTTGAGACTATTTGGCTCCATAAGGATGTCGCCAAAAAGCTCGTAAGTGTTCCATCTTTTCGTCCATTGCGCCTTGGATGCCTTCTGCCCTATCAACGAAACGATGCTAACGGGCAATCTGATTATAGTCTGAACTCGGAATTGAGGCTACCGCTTATGGGACGCGGTGGTATCTGACTCTTTTCAACCTCTCACTTCCTTTCCCAGCACAGCTTCGTGTCTGGGATGTCTTCTTACTCCTCGGTGACAGCGGATCTAACCCAGTTGACGCCAAGCCGCAAAACAAGAAGTCTGCGGCGACGCCAATTGGTCCGCCGACGGGGCTCGGCATCCTACATGCCACAAGCGCAGCCATTGTGCAAGCATTGAGAGAGGTTCTTCTCGACTCTGATTTTGAGAACGCCATGAAGTCCCTCACGTCCTTCGTATCTATACAAGACGAGGATCTTCTCATGAAAGTCTCAAAAGCAGAGTGGAAGTCCCATAAAGGCAAACGGAAGGCATAGCAAGGCCTTCTGCCACCCAGACCACCTGACGCCATACTGTCATGATGCAGTATACGTTGGTTGTGATCGTCCACTCCTTACTTTTCCTTTGTCTATAAACACCGGCACGCCCGACCCAAGTTTTCTTTGTCTCATTATTGGATGAGCGGGAGCTTTCCAACAGCACCCACTCTCCCCCAATTAACCACTTAGTTGCGGGCTTGCCCACAACAGAACCTTACCACCTATCCAGGCATTATTTTTCCTTTGTCAGTCCGTTGAATCATACCAGTATTCAGTGGGCAGCCTTGTTTATGGTTGGATGATGTAGATATGGGGCTTTTCTTTGTTGGAGGCAATATGCTACTGGGATTTTGTTTTGGGCTTTCAGCGATATACCCTTCCAGCGAATAATGCTGGCTTTGATTTATTTGCCGCGGGAGGAGGAAGAGATTGGAGAGATGGGGCTGTGGTGGGGTTCCGGAGGTCCTGGTAATGAAATAATACGAGGTTGCGCGCGCAGGGAGAGCAGTTGGTATACTACCAAGGTACTTTGTGAGCTTGGTCGCGTGTGCCTTGAAAGCTCGATAGACACAGATGCAGATCAATGCTACTAGTAATGAACCTTTGATTACACTCAAGTTTCCTCGTTCCAGTAAAGCCCTCGTAGGCAAATGAACCTGCCAGCCGAGGCCAGACTTATAAGAAGAGCTGCCATACCTGGATCGCGTAGGCACCCTTGAACTGCAGGAAGAACTTTCCATCGGCTGCTTTGTCACCTCGAGCAGAACATTGCTCTCTCCCACCAAGAGTCTCGACTCGAGTCCCCGAGTTTTGGTTGGCCGTCGCTGGTCTGTGCGGTGCCCGGGATCCAGGTGGGGCCTATGCCGGCTCCGGCTCCGGAGACTTTCCAAAGAAGAGCAAAACGCTGTCTGAGCTTTGGGGGGGACCCGTCTGATTGGCCACGCGCGGGCTGCCAACGAGGCGGGCTCTCAGACATGGCGAGCCTTCCCTCTCTCTCTCTCCCCGGAACGTACATGTAGATCAAATAGATGCTTTTTTTCTTCTTTCTTTTCTTTCTTTTCTTTCTCAGGCTCTAGATTTGAGAAGGGGGGGAGTTTTCTGCGGGGATAATCTACGAGATGGCCTAACCCGGGTGACCCCTGGTAAGAAGAAGATGGGGGTATAATGGGGGAACTATCAACAAAAAAAAGACACACACGCACACGCACACACACTTTTTGGAGGGGACAGCGCGGTTACCGTAACTGGGGGACCAGGGGGCGTGTGGGAGGGGCGGAGGGCGAAACACAGAGAGGGAAATCATGCGACTCCGACATTTCGCCCCTACGAGGAGAGAGAGAGAGAGAGGTGCCAGCTGAGATCGGGGAACGGCTTGGATCCCAATTGACACACGTATGCAGTCATTCGTCCAAAGGGGAAGAGTCGTCTGCCCTCCCTCCCCTCTTCTCCCCAAGGCCCCTCCCCCCACCTATTCCTCAGCCCTCCCCCCGGGCTCTGTTCCAAGTTTCCCGTCCACGTCCAGGCTGGTTTGGGAAGTAGAATGGCGACCGCCAGGGATCACGGGGGTGAGGTGTGTGGGAAGCTGAGACGCAGTGGTAAGAGTCGGGTAGAGGAGACGGCTCTTTTGGCAGCAAAGCAGCCAAATAACGTCATACACGTGAGACGGAGGGGATAAGAGTAAACAGAAACCCCCTCCCCGCGATCCCCTGGAGACTCTTATTGCTTACCATCGAGTCGTCGGGAGGGGAGAGGGTTGGCAGAAAGGCAGAGGAAAGGGAAAAAACCAAGCCCCAACGTCCAGCCATCCATCCAGCCAACCGGTTTGAGTGTGCCCTTCCCTTGACCCAGTTTCGCGAAACCACGCGGCCGGTGTCGAAATGGGACAACGACCATGGAGGGAGTGGACGGGGAGTGCAGGCTGGGCATTTCTTAGTCCCAGCAGACGGGGCCAAACCGACACCCAACAACCAGCCAGGACGGACCTACATATAGACGCCTGCAAAAAAAAAAAACCTGCTCAGCTCCCGACGTAGCACCGGCCTCTGCTCGAATAAGGGGGCAGGCTCTTCTGCAACCTTCCAGCCGCGTCGATGGACACACGGGTTTCATCCTAAAGGTAAATAAGGTTTTGGTGGAATTTCACAGGCTGAGGATTCCCTCGCACACCGAAACCGCGACACTCCTGATAATTACTACTGCCTCTCTTCGAAGGATAGTCATAGAGAGAACGATAGGTAGGGGGGGGGGAGGGAGATGGCAGGGAGGGGAAGTGGTGCTCAGATCCAGTCTAGCCTTTCCAACTCCCCAGTGATTTGCTAGACGAAAACATCGCATCTGCTACACGATTCAACATGGCGACTAACGCGCCTGTCTAAAATATGCTGGTCATCCTGAAAACCAGCTAGAGGCACTCTCGGATAAGCTTTGGATCGAAACAGGTGGAAGACAGTTCACCAGATGTCCATGCCAAGTGATACATGATCCTGTTGAAGAACCCAAATCGCTCGTTCTGAGGCAGTAAGCAAGAAAAATACAGCTGAATCCAAAACCTCAAGGTAGCATTGCTGGTAGAGATACGGTTAGCCCGAGGCCCCATCATGCCCCCCGTCCCGACAAACTATAGTACGCAGCAATATAATGGCTTCCAGCTGGCCCAGGCCCAAATCCCTGGAGGCCCAGCCGTCATCCTGTGCACTGGGGAACCGGCGACAGGCCTTGTTGCATTGTCTCTTTGTGTCTAGGCAGGCACCACAGTCATTCACAAGTTCATCGCTAGCGAGCTCTTCACCACCACCAAATAACAAATCAAGTCTTATGCACATACTCTTATCATTTCCCATCCAACCCAGTTCCAGCAAGTAAACTATGTCGCCCATAGACCCTCAGGGCGCATGCGGGCTCATGCAATGCAGGGAGAAAATATCTAAGAAAAAAACGGCTTCCTCTCCCCATCACTAATACAGTTGTAGAAAGAAAATTGAAAATGCTAAACCAGCCTTATCCGAACCTAGAAGCTCACAAATTTGTCCTTTCTAAATATATAAACCGTACCCGTGTACCATCCGTAACTTTTATGAGCTCGCTCGTCTTAAACGTGAAATTCCAATCCAACAAATAGGATAAAAGATGCAACATCCAACAACGCCATAAATTTGAGTTTGTAAATAGTTGGCAGTCCGAGAATCAACCTCGGCTGCCAAGTCGGTGATGGTACTCAGTACCACTGAAGGAGAAAAGAGAGGTGCGGTTTCTATGAGCTACTGATGAGCTCCCGGGGACCTCGGTTCAACGGGTTCGGTTGATAAGAGAGACGATACCGAAGGTTTTCCAGCTTCGCTTCGAGATCTTCCCCTTGAACTACTTGGCCTCGAGGCAGGTCCAGATGCAGGTCCTAGTGAATCTCCCCTGGAACGCTCTGCTTCCTCGGCTCGCTCTTGCATAGGCAATGAAGAGCTGTACCAAGACATGTCGCTTTTCTGACGCTTGTGATGTTTCCGGCTAGGCGGAGGATTTGCAGAGGTCGCTTGGGAAAACGGAGGGGGAGATCGTAACCGCTGTTCGTTTGAGAAGCTCGAGCCGACTGGTTGAGGCCCCGTAGCCTTACGCTTTCTGGGAGGGTCCCCTATGTTCAGAGAGACCCAGGTTAGCTTATGGAGACTCTTCTTTCTCGCGCTTCCTCTTTGTTTTAGACGAACCAGATGGACTTCCTGGTCGAGTCGTGCCACCCCCTGCATACGATTGAGGCGGTTGCCAATGGTGAAAGGAGATACCAGGACTCGCCTCCTGACCAGGCTGAGGTTGTAGCTGGGCGGATGGTGGCACTACTCCTCCAGACGCAGGTAGGGACGAGGCCGTTCCCATGGGGTGGCCGACTGGAGGCCCGGTTGCCTGAACCCTTGCTCTGCTGGGAGACGCTGGGTAAGGGCCGTATGATGCTGCCGTACTGGGAGTTCCAGAGGGATATTGCCCAGGTGGTGGGGGTTGCTGGTCTCGTTGATGGCGCGGTGACACCGGTACCTGAGCTGGCAGTAATTGAGGGTATTGACCACCTTGTGCAGAAGACATAAACTGCTGCGCCCATTCCAATGCTGTTTGAGGCAGAGTACCGCCACCACCCATACCAGCGAACACGATTGGGATCATTGCTGGAGGAATCCCCCCGCCAATGGATTGACGTAGCATTTCGGCCTCGATTTTTCTCTGCTCCAAACGCAGTGTTTCCTGCCTGGTTTTCTCTTCCTCCTGCCTAGTCTTTTCTTCCTCGGATCTCGCCTGGAGCCAATTTCTCAAAGATTCTTCCTGCCACGAACTGGTTGGCGTGGGCAGTGTCGTCCAAGATTGTCCCGACAAATGCGGGGTCCCCGTTGGCTGTGGTGGATTCACGGAGAGCTGGGTAGGATGAGGATGAGGAAGGCTAGATGAAGTAGGTTGCTGTGGAGGAAGTGCCATTGCTGCCGGTGGCGGCAGTCCACGGTGTGAGGTCGGCATTGGATGGTTTACCGGGCTTGAGCTCCGCCGGAGGGCTGGGAGGTGCCTGTTGATTTGATCTTGGTGTGCGAGAGGAGGGGAAGGTCGGGAGGTAGAAGGCGGCGTCGGTAGGTCATGGACGGACTTGTAGCCGTAGGTTGAAGGCTGCTTGGCGGTAAGCATCGTAATATATACACTGCCAAAACAAAATTTCTTGATGGGATAGCAGGCAAAGCAATCAAGGCGGCTCAAAGCAAGATTGGTGCTTGGGTAGTTGAATGCAATGAATGAATGAATGAATGAAATAGGGTAAAAGAACTGGCGATGAAAAGGAAGAAGCAGAAGAACCCGAATGTGTCGAAGCTTCTATCAACAAGACAATTTACACATGTTAGGGCTGAGAAAAGACAGTCACGGACTGGAGAAAGAAAGGCATGTGACGAATCTCCTGCGTGCCTGTGTGCGCAGTTATGGGTGAAGTAGAAACGAAGAGGGAGTAACAAGCAAGCGATCGCGACGAGGTGGAGCCAACCTTTGTATAAGAGTAGAAGTAAGAGCTGGAGGTGACGGCCAGCTCAGTATGGGTAGTAGTTGAGACGACCAGGGCCAAGAGGACTCGGAGGCAAGCAAGACCAAGCTCATTTGCCAATCATGGATGCCGTTGCCATAAGTGGCAGTAGTGAAAGCGGAGGAAGATGACTTAAGAGTTAGTAGCAAGTATGAGGGAGGTGAGAGGTACCTCCAACTAAACGTCTCCCTGCAGGTCGGGAAGGTAATAAGCTAAGGCCTCTGGAGATGTTCGTTAGAGGGCCTATTACCGCATTTCCCAGAATGGGACGGCACCGGGCTGCTCAACGGAATGGGGGGGTGGTAAGGGAGGACTGGCTCGTTTGAGAGAAAGTGGAGGGGGGAGGGGGGGGACGGAGGAAGGCGAATGAATAACAAATGTGGGTAGTTTACGATAGAGCGAGCAGAGGAGGAGCTGCTATCTTGTTTGAACCATGAGACACGCCCAAGCAAGGTCAAGGGCGGGAAGAAGAGGCCAGACCCAAACTAAGAAAGCACGCACGCACGGCACGGAGGAAGAGCAGGGGCCGTAAGGCATGCAGAGATGCGCAACGGCGTGTGGATATAGGCGCCCCGGGGGCAGAAGAGACACACGGGCGGGAGCGAGTGTCAAGGTGCTAACTCAAAAGAAGTCGTCAGTCTGGCTGGTGCAGGATCTGCAGGTCAATGCTCTATGCAGAGCAAGGTGTAAGGCAGGTACCAGGTATCCTGTCTACCGCGGTCTGCGAGTTGCCCATGTACCAGGATTATGCAACCCCAAAGGCAAATCAGCACAGAAAGGATGGATGGATGAGGGATGCCCGGCGGCCAAAACCTACCTCCGCAGGTATAGTGCCAATCGAGAAAAGGTGACGACACTAACAGTGGACTCGACGGCAGTGCTATGTGCTAGTCGTCTGAGCTAGGAGGAGAGGGACCAGCCAGCCGGTGTGTCCGTTGCTGTTAGAGTCGCGTTGGTAGCTGGCCGGGGGCACTAGTTGAGACAGTAGGTATCTGACCAGAACTGGGAAGAAAAGACTGATAGTAGGTAATGAAGGAGAAGAAGAAGGAGAAAAAGGAGATGAGAGGGCAACAACAAGGTGAGTGAGTGGCTGAGGTCCCAAGCTCGACAGATCGAGAACGTTGACCCAGGCGAAGCCACAAAAAGAGTGTGGAGAAAGCAGGTTGATGAGATGGAGAAGCTGCGAGAGAGAGGCGAGACCCGTCCCGTCCTGGGCTGATGTTGATCCAAATGCTTGCTGTCAAAGCAACAACACAGCACAGCAGGGGGTAGATAAAATTGCAACAGAGCGAGTTGCACCAGCCGAAGTCGAAGCCCAAGCAGATGTTGGCCTGGGAGTGGAAGAAAGAAATTGGTCAGGAGGGCACAATGACATACGGGAGAGCGAGTGGGCGGAGGCTATGTGGGCAATTGGTCAAGATGACGACCATTGCATCTGAGTCTCGTTTTCTCTCTCGCTCTGCTTCTCTCTCTTCCTGCCTCCCTCACGAGACAAGCAGGCTGCTGGGACCAACTGGGTCCAGCTCTGGGGTGGGAGTTGGATCGGAGGCTCCTCGACACAGACCAAGGCAGTACTAAACCCGCCCGCTAATGGCGACCGACCCCCAGGTGCCCCCAACTTCAGCTCCCGACTGCTCGCTGTGTGCGGACCTCCAGAGGCGTCAGGTCCCTCCCTACTAGGCCTAGTCGTAGCAGTACATATCCATGAACCATGAGGCAGGAGCGTGGCTTGGGATGGTTCCAGGTCAGTACATGCAGTACCCACCTGAGGTAGGTACCACCCGTTTCGGGTGGCCTAGGCCCAGCCCAGCACCTGCAGCCCAGCTGTTTGGGTTGGCCTGCGTAGGGCCTGACCGTGGTCTAGGTCCCGGCCAGCACCGTGCTCTGCTGTAGTGCCCTGTGCTGCGCTGGCGGTGCCCTCCATCGCCCTACATGTATGTACCTAAATGTCCGTCTGGCTGTGCTCTGCTGAGTCGTGCCGAGCCGTGGGGTCCAATTCTCACCGGGCTGTGTCTTTGCTCCAAAAAGTCTATTTTTCTATCCAAATCCAGATGCTCGAGGGACAACTTGGAACCAAATAATGCCACCAGGTATATCGCTTCAAAATGGAAAGGAGCGGGTTATTCCAGGTTCTAGCCTGGGATCTAAGGAAGGGCCCCGTTTCCCAAGACAAGGGTATGGGTATATGCAGCACCTCGATCCGCACAATTACCCATGTAGGATTGGCCAGCCCTGACCAGAAGACGAGCGGTTTGGGCCTTCGCTTTTGCAAAATGAGCTCCCCTCCCTACTCATCCATAGGGTGGTGGTAGATGTTCGATGCTGTTGCAAATGCTACCATACAACCTTTAATTTCTAAGTTCAGGGCGAACCTTGAGAGCGGCCAACAGCCTAGCACGCAGGTACATCGGCACTCGCCAGGTTCAATATCGGGTAGCTGGCAGGCAGATGCCGAAGTCTAATAACGAAATGCATTCAGCAACTTGGGAACTATTCACAATCACACCCTGATAGTTTTAATTAATATCACATAGCTACATCGACTAGTATGTAGTCGCACACAACAACCTGCAGGGCCAATTGTATGTTCGCATAGAGGTAGGTGCACACGTACTACCTTCCAACTATCATGGTCAATAGCTGCCGCTTTGTCGCAAAAGGAAAAAGACTTCACGCAGAAAAAGACCCCAAAAAGAAAATAAATGTATCAGCTGTGCAAATATAAGCACGTTTTCCCAAACCTGACAGCCTACTCCACCTTGCTGATCCATTTCGAGTCTCCAACACATGTTCTCATAATAGGCGCGCTGGAGATTCAGCAAGGTAAGAGAGCTGCGATGTACCTATCTGACTGACGTGGCCTGCGAGCGAAAAGACCCATTGCTGATTCCACTCGGGTTGTCATTCGGTCCGTTCTTTGTTTTTCTTCTTCCCTCCCTCCCCTCTTCCCCTTCCGCAGACACCATAATTACATGGAAAAGTACAATCATTTTAGTCTGCCTCCGCAAACGCAGCTCTGCCTCCCACACGCCAGGGTTGGTGTTAGTTAGCTAGGCCGGCGAGATCCTCCCTGTTCCAGAGTGAGGGGCTAGTCGCGAGCTGTATTATATCAGCAATTACCCGATCCGCTACTCGTCAAGCCCACCCTCAGATCGATCCAGGTAATCTTCTTTGAAACTAACCCCCCACCCATTTCATCCCATTTCAGAGTTGAGCTTACCGGCTCCGTCTCGGTTGCTCAACTAGTCAACGGCGTCTGCACATCACCTCGGGCCCGGAAACTTCCTCCCAGTAGGAAGGGCAGCGCACGGTCTGTCAATTGGCTTGGTTGAGAAGAGCGGCAAGCTCTTCTTTTTTTAGTTGGCCTTCCCGTTCTGTCTTCATTGTTCAAACTCCAAGGGGGGGCTCAGCCCAGACGGAACCAACGCCAGCCAAAATAACCTTCGGCGGGGCCATTGTGGCGCCCTGCAATGCCTCGGCGCAGTCACGCTTTTAGCGCTGCGCTGCCACTTGACAAAGAGCCTGTCAAAAACCTGTCCATGCCATGGTGGCAAGGGAGGGGGTCACTGCCAGCCACGAGTCAAGCCACCACCACGAGATGAGTGCGGAGGCCGTCGCTGCATGGCCGTAACAGGATGTTTTGATCACTTGTCGCCATACCGAGGCAGGCTGTATGGCGGGAGCACTGGGCGGGTCGGAACTACAGGGTTCATCATGAGGCACCCATTGTAGACAGCTGCTTGCTCGCTGTTGGTTCCTGGGGCGCTTGAAGCGTGGAGGTTACGTGCTGTACCATTGACCATCAATCGCATGGCCCAAAGTAGCAACGGTAAGTCCAGATACCGGCAGTCAGCCAGTGCTACTATTATTGTTCCATCGTCGGCAGATCTTTGCTGTGTTTGAACCTAACCATTGTCAACCGATGGGGATTTTACTTTCCGACGGCTCCAAGCTTTATCCTACAAGGGCAAGATAACCCTGGCTCATGACAGACAGGGTAAGGCAGGTCCTGGCCCCACCAGGATTCCCAATGAAGGGCCTCCTCACTAGAAGCAGCGCCTACCTTATGTACCTTACCTAGGTGATGGGGTGGGATTCTTCTTCCGAAACCTGGCCGCTGTGGTGGTGCAACCTTCACCGGCTCCCGGAAGAGATTGGTCAAGTGAAACTTGGGTGTGGCTAATAGACCCTCTCAAATCGCTAAATCTTAACCTCAAGGCTTCGGCGCACATTATCATCACATGTTTTAAGCGCCCGTCCAGCTGCAACTGGTTTGTTCTCGGCTGTCAACCCGCATAATAGATTACCATATACGTCTATAGGTTCATTAATGTGACTCTTCTCCCTATATCGGCAAGGTCTTTGGCCGCACACGCCACTCATTGCATCCTAGCTCTAGAAGCTGTTGTGCAGCTAGATGCACTAAAGTAGCAACATCCTTTCTCGGCAACCAACTCCCACAAAGAGGGGGGAAGCAGCCACACCCCAAAAGAAAAGAAAGAAGAATCTAGACCAGCAAGCTCGGAACTGCCTCATACTCATACCGGGCATGGTAGGAAGCCTAGATACCATGACATGCAGATGTTTCTCGTGGTACCTATTTCAGGCGAACTGCGGCAGTGCCAACGTCCACGCCGAAGGCATGCCAAAGGCGCACGCGACATCCAGCGCCCTAGGGTAGAGGCGGCTCGATGGGCGGCGTAGCCAGCCTACTAACCTAGCTCAGCTTAGCTGGGTAGGTACTGTAGCCTAGCTGACTGCTGTCCTGCATTTCCTAAACACCAAGGGGTTGCTCCTGCCTTGAGAATGGATGCGCCCGCGAATCACGAATCACGAGGATTGGGCAGGCAGGTACCAGCTGGGATGGCAGGAAGGGACTCGAGCCACTATTGTTTCGATGAGTCATCACGACCACACTCTTCCTCTGTCTGACCAACGGATTCCCAGCCTGTTTGCGATCTCGACATGGGTCCTCATTCCGCGTGTGACCCGATAGCTGTCTAGCATCTGCAGTGCGAAAACCCTTTAACTTTATCCGCATGCCCCATCAGCTCAGGCTTGGCCCCGTGCTCGACCCGACGGCGTCCCAACAAACCCGCGGGTACGTCGAGGCATCCGAGGACACGCATCTGCACTTGAAGCTGTCCTGCATGGCACGGCGTGGCGTGGCATCGAAAGACAGACCCAGGAACCCTCGCGCTAATGCCTGTCTGGGACATCTCCTAGCTTGAAACCGGGGCCATCTGAAACACGGCCTCTTGAGTTAATAACCCCCGTCCCATCGAACCGATTAGTCTTGGTATTATCTTACATGTTATTACCACCCACAATATGAGTGGTTCCTTGGCTATTCACAGCATCCCATCTTATGAGCAGGCATTGCGCATATCAGCCAAACATGTGCTTGCACTACCTGGGACTTTCTCGTGCAACAGTGACACCTGGCACACGGCCAGCCACTGCATGTGTCGTTCGCTCTACTCAATCCGGAAGGGCTCTTGCTGACGCTTGGTTTCTTAGCTGAGCAGCATGTGTATTATAGCGGATACTGCCGTCATATGAGCAGGTGGTATCCAGCTAGCTGGTATTGTTATGCACCAAGCGCTGCGTCTATGCCAGGTCTGATATTGTGCAGGATTAGAGGCTGAGACTTCTAATAACCAACCCTACAGATGGAGCCAGTTCCGCTTCATTAGAAACAAGAAGGAAAAAGAAAAACCCAGGCTAGTAGCACATGCAAATGACCAGGCCCCCATCAGCCAATAGCAGAAATGGGAATCCCAGGAGTAGGTGTGAGAGCTCCTCCGCCTACCCCTCCCCCTCATATCGTTACAAACAACGACCTTGATAATACTACTTGGTTTCACGGCCAGATTTCTCCACCTGCTGGGAGTAGTTCATCCAAAATGGACGGCTGGTTCCCGTTGCATCATCCTCGAGTGATTGGCGCTTGTCGACGCGAACCGGACCCCCCTCGCTGGTACGGGTAGCATCGCTCTGCCCCTACCATGTCGTACGGATATCGCTGCCCCTCATCTCATCGCAAATGATCTCTCTACTGTGGGTACCATGGTCCAGCTAATTCACTTGGGAGGGGAAGGTATCATGATAATTACAGGATTTACCGAATCCGGCAAGCTCGGATAACCCTATACGCTCAACAATACATACTCTAACGTCCGGCCTGGAGCTATCAAAATTTACACGAGGCTTGGCAAACAATTCTGCAAGCTCTGCAAGCATGGCCACAATAAGTCGCATTGTGGCGGTCTCGAATCATCGCTTCCCCAGCATTTGAGGGGCTCGGCCGGCCCCAATTGGCAACGATCGCTGAAGATCACTCCCATTTTGAACATGTCTTGGTTTTTAGTATATCCAATCGTGGGTAATCGGATGACCAACAATCGAAGCTTTTCCAGCACCATCAGAAGGCATCGAGTAGAATTGTGAGTCGAACGAACGAATGCCGTACGACCTGTAATGCAAGGTAGTACACCGGGTGAAGGCTGTCTCTGTGTTATTCGAGACGCACTGCTTTTGGGCCACGAAAGAGCAAGATGATTCGATACGTCCACTTCCGAGGGAGTCACCCGCGCGCATCTCGTGCACCGTCAAGCGTAGGGCGGTTATATTTGGATGTCAACTCATACTCTTTTGGCGGGATAAAAGCCCACCGGTTTCCAATTTTGGCAGTTGGCGCGGTGGAAGAGCAGCTAACAAGCGAAGCGACCGATCCTCCAGGTTTGCCAGCTTGAGATCTTTTCGGAACTACCGAACGAGCAATTGTGACACGGACCACACACCACACTCACTCTTTGCATTGACCATGGCAAGTCCAACCGACATACGTACCTTGTTACTGTGAGGGACCTCATTGAGAGACGGAAGGGCGAAAAGTCTATCACAATCAGAAAAGCCAATATCGGATGACCAAGGATTTTGGGGCTGGCGCCCAGCCGAGATTGAGAAGGACCACGCCTTCCGCATGCACCCAAAATGACACTTTCAGGGCACATGCATGATAAATGACCAGAGCATCATAATCATATCATGAGGCTCGATTGATTCTCTGCACGCCTATCAGCCGCAAATTTGATGCCACATCACTCTTCTACTCCCTTGAGCTACCCAGACCCGGTTCGAAGAATGCGAAGCTCCGAATCAAGCAGCCCATCCAACTCTTTGGGCAAATGCCGAATGTAGGGGCATCTTGTTGATTACGCAAGAGGATCAGTGCAAGTCGTAAGCCCTTAAGACATCGACGATCACGGGGCAACAGATCGAGTAGCTTTATCTCCGAATCTTTCTTCTCTGCTGCCAGCAGCGTAAGACTCAACAATTCGAGACCTGGCGGAATCTACCACACCATCATTTTGACCCAAGTGCCATTCCCTGCCCATACAACACAGGGATTAAAGAGCCAAGGGGATCCATGCCTTTGCCTTTCCCTTTTGACCTTTGGATGCTGAGATACATGCGTCATTCACCATCAAGCCAACTCGTCGGCGGAAATGTCACAGGTCCTTTTGGGCCGACGGGCTCCTCACTGTAGCAATTTTGGGACGACATTCCGGGCCCAGACAAGTCAAGGCCGCCCCTCACATCCGAGCTCACCCCCCTGTTACTTCTCCCACTGAGGGCTATGGTGGTATTGCAGTACGCACACGCATGCAGCGATATGCGAGTCAGAGAAGACCCGACTTTTAGGCCAATTGGTAAGTCAACAAGGGTACACCCCCGGCACACTCGCACTTGCTGCGGAGTGCTGCAATGCACAAGACGCAGCTGGTTTATATAGCTTTTGGACAGAACCCTGGCCTCAGCAGGCTGGAACAAGCATAGGCCTGTGGCGCACAGCAAAGGAATACATCTGCTAATGTCGTTGATGTGCGAATCAGCATCCAACGAGCATTGTAACATATTATGTAATTGCTGGCGTTATTCATTGCAATGCCACTGCGGAGGGAATCGGACGGTTCAGACCCCAGAGCCGCGTTCATGGCACACGGACTTGGCTCGAGACCGGGATCCAGCATTGTACCAGAATGGCCTCACCTCCCATATCCGGAACGAGTTTTTTCCTTCGTTGTTTGATATTTCTCTTTCTGTTCCCGGCTTGATTTGCAGAGCTCTCTCTCTCTTTCTGTGTATTCTCCACATACAAGGTGCGTACAAACAGCCACTGGCACGGTGAACCTCGAGAATCGCCCCGGGTTCGTTGGATTGGATGGCCAGAAAGTGGCCAAGTATCCTGCCAGCCAACACTGCCCATACAGAGGCGCAATGCAAGAACCCTCCCTACACGCCCAGTTGCTGCACGGCTTACCAGCCCGCATACGGTAATAATAATAACAATAACAACAACAATATCTACAGCGGTACGCGATTGTTTTTGGCTGTGATCTAATCAGCACAAATCACATACGCCCTTACTGAGCATGCAAGCCTCTTCGCCACCACCGACCCCTCACCAGGAGCATATGTGAATGGCCCGGGACATAATAACATGCCGGTATTGTGACGAGCCAGGCGGTGTGGATGGCATGTGTCTTTCATGTGATCATTTACTCAATCGGTGGCTGAACTGGTCCAGACCACCGTTCTCTATGTAGACTCTCTGCATAACATCTCGTGCCGTCAGCAAACGCCCATTTCGTTTGCTCACCAAGACACTGGTTTAACCGTCCTTTAATCCAGCACGTGAAGAAGAAAAAATTGAGGCGTACACCGTACACGATGCATGAGAGCACCCCGGTCTGGAGCTGCCGCCTATGCTAATATGCCTGCCCATATACCCAGGAACGAATTTATCAGATCGATAGAAGAAGAAAAAAAGGGAACCAGTTTTGAAAAGAAAGAGCTGGGAAGGAGACAGAGCACCGCCCAACCACCGAAGCCGGACGCACGGTGCTCGCCCACGAATCAACGAAGCGCCTCGACACCCGGAATGTTTGCCGCTCAGATGAACCAATAGACACAAAGGGGAAGAAAAAAGGTTTAGAAAAATGCAAGGAGACGGAATGGGGAAGTTGGCAAGCACACATCGGGAAAGGGGGTAGGTAGGGGGATAAGCTGAAGAGGTAGCCGGGGAGGGAAAAAGTGTATGGGAAAAAGTTTAGGGGTGATAGATCAGGTGTTATACGTCGTATATGCTCCTCTTTCTGCATTATAGTTGCATTTCTTTTGCTCTAATAAAACCACCCCGTTTGGTCGCTTTCTAGCAACCATTCTTGATGGGGTCCAACCAAGCGCATTCGAGAATGGCAACGCTGCGCGGACTTTATGATAGGTAGGCTATATCTAGTATTGCCAAATTTGGGACCGAGACTCGCCTGCTTAGTTCGGTGGCGGCAACGGGTTATTCAACGGCTTTCTGGCTATGAGGTGTTTCGGTTGCTCTGACGTTGAGTCCGGAGCACGAGTGTGGGGTTGATTAGGTTCGGCTGCGTTGGAATTTGACTTGGGTCTAGTATCGACCTCATCAGGTATACCGTTGCTGGCGTGGGGTTTAATCAGCTTAGAAGGCTGAGGCGGAGGGGGCTGTGAGTTCGGAGTAAGACTCATGTGAGGGGGAGACGGCAGGCTTTCCGACGAAGTCCGCGTTCGATCGGCGATGGCAGTGGCTGACGCGCCATTGTTCTGTGAATGAGCTGCATTGGGACCGGTGTCGAGGGGTACAGCGCTGGCGAGCACGGGACTCTCTCTCGATTCCAAGGCGTCGGAATCGACAGGCTGGTTGAAGACGGCACCGTCCCTCATTGGGTCTGACACTGTCAATGCAGGACTAGCCGAAGATGATGTTTGGGTGTTTGAGGCGGGGCTGGAAACCTTCCTCGTGGGCGCACGAGGAGGATCGGCGACTAGGTCACTTGCTGGATTCTGCTTCGAGCTCAGATACGCGTTCAGCTTCTTTTTCAGCACCTCGGACCGGACGGGCTTGGCTAGGTAATCATTCATGCCTGCGGCTATGCATTTCTCCCGGTCTCCCTGAATGGCGGATGCCGTCATGGCGATGATGAGCACATTTCTCACCGCCTCATTCGAGTCCTTCCGGATGAGCTTGGTTGCTTCGTAGCCATCGAGAACGGGCATGTGGACATCCATCAGTACGATGTGGTAAGGGTCGCCTTCCTTGGCTTTCTTCCGCAGCCCCTCAACTGCCTTCATTCCGTTCTCATATGCGCTGACGTTATGGTATCCTAGACGCTGGACGTACTGTATTGCAATCTTCTGGTTGATAGGATTGTCCTCGGCAACGCATATTCGGAGTTCCTCTTTGGAAATATTAGAGAGGCTGAAGTACGGTTCGGGGGGTGAGAGCTGCTCAGAGGGCGGGAATGAGATGGTACGTTCGATGTGCGGCGTAGACTTTGATTGAACGTCCCCTGCAGCCACATCCGATTTGGCCTTGTCGAATGAGACTGTAAACCAAGCTGTAGTGCCCACTGTCTCCTCACTCTCCAGCTGAATCTTGCCCTTCATCATAGTCTGGATGAGCGACTTGCAAATACTCAGACCGAGGCCACTCCCGCCATACTTTCTTGCGGTGCTGGCATCGGCCTGGCTGAAGGGCTGGAAGAGTTTTGCGAGCTGTCGAGGGGGGATACCGATGCCGGTGTCGCGCACCCAGAACGTCAACGTTGCTTTCTCCTTGGTTTCCGAGTCGAGTCTGGCACCGATTGTAATGGAGCCATCCTCTGTGAACTTCAAGCTGTTACCAATAAGATTTCCCAGAACTTGGTGAAGCCGTATGGGATCTCCGTATATCAGCATGGGCGGCAGATTGATGTCTTGGATAATCCTGACATTCTTCTTGGAAGTTTTCTCTCTGTTGCTATATGACACGGCACGAACAACTTCTCGGACCATCTCCTCAGGGTTGAAGGCGATGACGTAGAGCTTCATTTTATCAGCTTCCATCTTGGAGAAGTCAAGGATATCATTGATGACCGTCAATAAAAGATCGGCTGATACACGGATCGAATCTGCCATCTCGAGCTGATCCTTGTTCAGGTCACTGTCACGAAGAAGCTCCGAATTGCCAATGACACCGTTCAGAGGTGTGCGGAGTTCGTGGGAAACATTGGCTAAGAAGATTGACTTGGCCTTGGCGGCTTCTTCGGCAAGCTTGACGTTACGCTTAGCCTCTGCCTCGGCATTCTTGGCCTTGGTCTCTGCCTCGATGGCCTTGTCCAGTGCCCGTTTCTGGATAGAAATCATAGACCGGTTCTCTGCCGAGATCTTCTCAACATTCTTCATGGCGATGGCATTTGCGTAGCTAATCCCGATCTGGTTGACCAGAAGCTCTAGAACCGTGACGTTGCGGTCCGTGAAAGACCCGGGCTCACCCTCCAGGTACAGGACACCGAGCAGAGGTTTGTTGCCATGAGTAATGGGGATTGCAATAATGGCTTTCCCCTGTGGGTTCCTATGTGTCCAAGAGTTGGATACGTTGCCGAATCTCTCATCGCTGCTGGGGTCTCGAATGAAGACCGACTCGAAGAAACGCGTACAGTAGAGCACAACGTCTTCAGCAACGAGCGATGTTTCTGAAAGGGGCAGACCGGGCCTATGTGCCGATGCACCTCCCTCTGGGTTTCCACTAGCAGCGACACACCAATCCTCACTATCGTTTTCTTGGACAACGATAGCAACTAGGGTGGCAGAGCTTCCACAAGTCTGTAGGATGACATCGCACATGGTCTTGAGCAGCTCTTCTATCTGTAACATGGAAGAAATGACTTGGGACGATTTCAAAATCGCATGGAGATCGATCATATCGAGGGCAGGCAGGCCGGCGCCAGCTTCCGGTTCCACATTCATGGATCCTCTCCATGCCCCTATTCTTTCGCCCTTCAGCTGGGTCATTTGATGGGGGGCAACCTGCGATAGCGCTTCGTCCATTTGAGCATCGCCTGGACGGTATGAATCCGGTACCGAGTCAGCGACAAAGTCTGTCTGGACACCCACGTCCATAGTTCGATAGTTGCGTGTAGGTCCGTGTAAAAGCAGGCTATGTTCCTCTTCGATGGCTGTGGCAACGCCACTGGCCCCCAGCTGCCGGTATAGTCCAACTGCCTCAAGTAGTGCCGAGCGAGCACTTCTCCGAGCTTTGCGTCGGAGAAAGAAACCGGCCATGAGGAAGTTTGCAAGTGCTTCTTCGAAAACAAAGTCGTGCTCAGCGGCATGATCAAGGGTCTCCTCATAATGCTGGATAGAGACGCCATGTTCATGTTTCAGCTCTGCTATTTGAGCGTCCAGTATCTTCCACCAAGCAAAATAGTTCACATCGTAATTGCCCGCCCAATCCTTGATCATTTGCGAAAACTTCTGTAGATCTTGAATCACTTGCTCTACTTCCGCCCGATGAGCATCGGGAGATGAGCGAGGATCATGCATCCGGCGGAGTAGGCGGCCAGTGAGCGCCAGACCGTAAACGAATACCACAAGCCTGCTGTTTCGCAATGACCAGAAGAGCTCCAGGTTCTCGAAACATCGTCGGCCAATCTCCACGGCACGATCGTAGTGGCCATAAATGAACAAGGGTACCAACTCCAGGCTTTCGTACAACAGTATCGATCTGTTGCTGTGTTGGTTGCGGCCAGACAGCCAATTCTTGTAAGCAACAGTGTTATGGTGCTCATCGCTGATCACGTCTATGGGATCTTTGGTCCTCGTCTTTCCCTGCAAAGCACGAGATACTTGGCGGACTGCCAAAAGCAGGACACCGCCCCTGGCGTCGAAATACCAATCGGGTATTTCCTCGCACCCGTACTTGCAGAAAGCCTCCAGATCAGCTAAGTTTCCTACGGAGAATAACCGAATCAGTGCGAGGAGGCCGTAGCTCAAAATTGTAGACATCCGGTCGCCTGCACTTGATGCAAGCTCGACTGCATCCTCAACCTGCGCGACTAGCAAGGGCATGGGTGTGCAAGTGTGGCCGATGAGGATCGGAGAGAGCATCAGACCGCGCGACATTGAGAAGGCGTCATTGGCACGGGAAAGCAGTTCAGCTGCAATAGATCCCAACTCAGCTGCAAAGCCAGTCATGTTGAATCTTGCTATTGCAATCACCCCTACATACAGAAACGCCATGCCTGACTGCGGGAACGCTCCCCGGCTGAGGTGGGCTTCCAGCATGACCAAAGACAAATGGTAGAAGCGGAGGCAGTCCGTCCACCAGGCAGCCGCAACGGTCTCTGAAAGAACCGCACCGACAGACTCGAGGGTTGGATCAGTGACTCGGCTAGCGTGCGTGAGAGTTGTGCGGTCCATTGTCTGAAATTGCTGCCGGAACCTCTCGAACCTTTCATCGCATTTCTCATACGTAGGACTATCATCCAGTGTCACACCCAGAGCCCCCAAGCATTCCTTGAGTGCCACGACAGAAGCCTGTGTGTTTCCAGTCTGTGCGAAAATTCTAGACTGGAGCACAAATGCTGGGGCCTTGTCAATTGCCGTCTGAGCATTTTGGAAGATATGACCTAGAAGCTCTTGGGCTAGTAGGTGTTGGCCCATGAAAACATAGCATTCTGCCAGGCGAAGATGGAGTTGGAGGGTCTCCTGGTAAGAAACATCACTGGCTCCTAATGTCCAAGCATCAGTCTGCAGTAGCTTTACTGCAGCGGAATAATACTTGGCGGCGGTTGGCCTCGCCCCATTCTCAATGGACGATTGGGCGCAGGTAATAAGAAGCTCACGAAACTTGGCGCGGTCAGGGACTTCCTGTTGGATTATATCGACAGCTTCACAGACGTGGAAGGCTGTGTTGTCCCTCCATCTGCGTTCCGTTGAGTAATATTTGAGCAGTGTTTGGGCAATGATAAAATGCATTCGGCGAGCGCTGCATTCCTCTAGCTGCCCAGCAGCGGTTATATAACGATCGTGAGCGAATCGGAAGCGGTCATCTTCTTCGCTTGGTACAATGATATAAGCCTGGATAGCTGCTTGTAGGCCGGCGATGGCATCATGCTGAGAATAGCCTCTGCAGTGAGAGTTTCCGCAACACCTTGCCAAGTTTTGGACGTGGTTGTCAAACTCGCCACCCATAAGGCGGCATATGAGTTCGAAGGAAAATGAGTTACCAAGCAGCGCTGCCCATGCCAGTAATGCTCTTGCGGTCGATGGAAGTTCGGCAAGCCGCTGTGTGACAAAAGCCGTATCAAGAACGTCATAGTCTTTTTCAGCACGGAATTGCTCAAATAGTTTATCCAGATCAAAGTGCCAAACACTGTCTCGATAATCATACCAAACACACTTCTTACGGAAACAAGCACTGAGCATCTCTCGGATGTAGAACGGATTTCCAGCCGTCTTGGACTGAATGACGAGCGCAAGAGAGAGGACTTGGTCTTTGGGGCGGCGGAGGGTCTTGGCAACGTACTCGACGATGTCCTCTTCATCTAAAGGTGAGAGGGGAATTCTTGTAACGGCCGGGCCTCCAGAACGAGGGAATTCTGCCCTGGTGTTAGCTCACAAGAATTCACGTATAAGTGGTTAAGAACGGCATACCTTCGGATTCGGGAGGGTGGAGAATTCTTTGCACCCTCTCTGGCGACAGCTCATCAGGGCGATACGTCACAATCACCACCATTTTCATGCCGGCACCTATAATCTGGCTAATGAGCTCAAGAGACTCATCATCTGCATAGTGAAGATCCTCCAGGCAGAAACACACGAGCTTATGAGCCGTGAACACTCTCAGCACGTCTAGGAACGTCTGCATCAAACGAATGGTCTTGGTTGATGCCCCCGCACGGAGAAAATCCTGAGATGACTGAGATGTTATACTTGGATTCACGGCCAGCGGGCCAGGAGAACAACCAGGCGACGAACCGCGGCGTCTAGCCCAACTAGCCCCTCGGGAGAGTGAGCCCGTGGATGAAAGAGGCCGCGATGGCGAGGAGTCGGGGGGGCCGAACAAGAACTCTGGGAGCCCCAGAACCCTATGGAGCATCGGCCAAACTGGACGAAGGTATTGCTTGAGACCTTGGTGGAAAGGGGTCTCGGTGTTCCTCTCACCCCATACCTGTTTGAACAAGGCCGAGAGCAATTTGAGCAGCGGCCCAAATGCTTTTCTTCTTGTGGTGTCAAACTTTGCTGTCGCGCAATATCCAAGCCGCCGAGCATCCACCAGCACGCTTTGAACCAGACAGCTCTTTCCTAGGCCGCCTACACCTTCCACCGTGACAACTTCGCAATGGCCACGCCGCCTAAATTTGGCACTACCAAGCTGTCTAGACAGGCTCGAAACAGGCGAGTCAACTATCCCGGCGCGGTTGCCCTCGGTTCCAATACTATCAACAAGACTCCGGGTTTCAACTGAAATAGACTGGTGTCGTTCCCAAAGGCGAACTGTCCTAGGCTGTGTGCCAGACTGAGAGGACGAACCATTATCTGTTGACAGAGTCTGGGAGTCTGACAAAAATGATTGCTGGAAACTGATGCGTTGTTTTGCTGGGTCCGAAGAAGCCGTGTGTGTGAATGAACCGCTTCGGCGAGTGGTTCCATCAGCTGAACTGGCCCCCTCACTGGAAAGATCGTCCATATTACCGACATCATTCGAGAGCATCGATCCATCAGAAAAGCGAGACGATGGTCCTTTACGGTCCAGGGGGTGGGATTTCGAGACGCGGTCGATTGCTTTGATCAGTTCGTTTCGCTCTCGTTGCCGGCCAATCATGATTGTAGGAAGCATGAAGAAGGATGAGACATCTTTGCTCGCAATCTTCAGCTCTTTCAATGCAGCCCAGTTCCCATCTGCCAAGTAGTTCTGGACCATTTCCAGATCGTGGCGAAGACCACTTGCCGAGTGGTATCGATCTGTGACATTCTTGGCAGTACACTTCTGAATTATCCTTCCAACCACATCAGGGATGTCGATCCGAATATCAGAAACGTTTGGGATCCTACGGCCGAGAACGCCTTGCACAATGTCCAATGCCGTGTCCCCGTCAAAGACCTGCTGTTGAGTCAAGAGCATCCAGAACAGAACTCCGAGCGAGTATATATCCGTGCGGCTGTCAGGTTCAGCGGGCATCCGGCCTGTTTGCTCAGGGCTGATGTACAACAACTTGGTTTTGGCGCCGAGCTCTTTGGAAAGGCTCGACCAGCCTGTGCTGGTCAGTCCATTCTCGAAGGACCGGGTGCCGGACCCAAACGAAGCTATCCTGACCTTGTTTTCCTCCTTATTGAAATGGAATGCGTCGCCACGAATCTCGCCATGGATGATTCCTTGCCCGTGGTGAAGAATTTCCAGACACTTTGACGCACCAATGGCAAAATCGAGGAAAAGCTGAAGGGTGATGGGCTGGTGAAGCTTGAAGAATGGATCATGGAAAGCCTTGTAGGATTCACCCTCTTTCTTTGCCTTATAATACGCCGGGCCGAGATCCAATACAGCGGGGAGATAGTTGTCGCCAAGGTTATGATAGATCGCGACAATGACGGCGGCACGGTCTCCGGGGGCGGTGTTTAGCCGGAATAAATCGATGGGCTTCGCAATGTGTTCTCCGGTCGGGTCGACGGTAGCTGTCAGGCTCTTGGCGATATGGAACGCCCTCTCCTCTCGTAGACCATGATATGATATCCGTGCTACGACTGGCTCCTCGACATAGCTGCTTTCCGAAGGCAACGCTTGTGAGAAGAACGACGTTATATGTGGGAAGTTTGGCTGGGAGGGGGACACCTGCTGGCCCGGGGGAGTATACTGCGCAGCGAAGTGGTTTTCGTCGAAGTGATAACCTGGGTGCTCAGCGGGTGAGGGGTTCCCAGATGATAACCTTGAGACGGAACCAGGACTGGAGATGTTGTGCGACTGGGAGGTAGATGGAGTTATCGGCGAGACGCACCGGGTGCCGAAGACGTGCCTGGTGAAAAGAGGTCAGCTGCGTATGGCATGGCTGATAGAGCCATCGCCCCGTATATAGGAACCCACTCACCAAAAGTCATATGTCGAGCGGAAGGGCAGTCTTGATTCATCCCATGTGTAACCTGCAATTTGATGGAGGCGCTCATAGAGCCGAGGCGGCGGATCAAGGACGTCTTCGGGCATGAGGGCAGCGCCGTCCATTTTCGCTGCACCACGCAGCGAGGCTACCGATAACTGGCTGATAGATGTGAGGGCGGTCGTGATCTAGCATTCAGTTGGGAGTCATCGAATCTGCGGCCTGTCCGACGCGCCCATTCTCGAGCGCGGGTTTTATCGAGGGACTTAGGGTATGGGCACGCTCGTAGGTGGTTCACAGTGTCGCTGCTGGTCGTGGTGCGCTGTTTGGTCGGGATCGCGCAGGCGAGCGTCGGAGGATGCGGTATGGGTTGAAGATCTTAGATGTGGCTCCAGGTCTCGTTCAAGCTAAGCCAGCCACTGCATGTATGGTGTATGCTCCTAGCAATTGGGTGGCTTGGTGCTGGCTGGTGACAAAAAAGAGAGAGAGACAGCCTCCTAGCAATGTCCTGCTCAAATTCTGAAAATCGAGCGTCTACAAGAAAAATGCCCAGGTAATAAACCGCTACGGCATTGATCAATACATGCAAATCATTCGAATATACACAAATATCCCAAGAGCAAGCTTCAGGAACGAGCAGGCATAGCATGAATGAAGATTGCGAGCACACTGAAGCATACGGAGGACTGGCGGCTCTTTTTTGTCAACTAGCCGGTGTCCTGGTGCTAGCGTGCAGCCAGCGGTGGTCAGTGCCTCGTATGTTGTGGAACCCACCACTGAGTCGGGTCGCTAAAGTTGACCTGTCAGTGTTGTATGAATCAGTCAGCAGCAGCCTTCACCCTGTCTCATGCAGGCCACTTTCACCATCAATATATTGGCGATAAGACGGATTGCTGCATCCATGCAGGCTTGATTTTACCCTCGGGTTGCATCGCAAACTATACATATCAGACAACAGATGATTTGATCATTGCAAGCCAACCAGTACCAGTCCTGAACTCAATTGCAAGGCTCTTCAAGTCCCACAGTGGAAGCTCAAGAGCAGGCTCCCCACACACCGGGAACCCACCCCTGGTGATGATGGCATGGATATTGTCCCTCAGTAGCACAAGCTCGGCTGAAGACAAGGACTATAATCTCTCACTATCTCTTGATGGGTACAAAGGAAGACACCCATCCGCCATAGATGATCTACCCAGTTGATTTAGCAGTCTCACGCTAGAATGGTTTCCGGTCTTTCCAATGCACGAAGCGACAATCAGTATGGCTACTGAGATGAGAGACAAATATTTTGCTTAACGAAATGGCAAACACCTACTTGACGATCATCACAGTTGCCCACAAAGACGGCACGGTAATTACGTGTTCATACACCAACACTTGGGTATCTTTTTCTAGTCTCTTTTGCCCATTTCTAATCTATTGGGATGGTTGAGTCTATACCAAAATTAAGCCTAATGCGTGATACATGGTAGAAGCCTTGAAGGTATATCCGGTTATTGCTGGTCCAAGTCCACACGCCTCACAGACGGCGACGAGTAGTCCTCCCAACGCTCGTATGCTCCCTCATATCCATGTCTCGGGTAAACATTGCAATTCGTGACAATAAAAAGTCTATTACGGCCCACCACCTCACCAAAACAAATCACGTAATGGGGGGCCGGTTATATGGCGAAACCAAATGCGCTTACTTCTCACGAGTAGGGAGCTCCTGAGTGTTGAAAGCAAAGGACTGCTCCAACCGCCTCTCGGTGTTCTGGCGAGTGTTGACAAAGTCGGGGTAGTTGAGGGTCAGCTCAACAGCACCCTGGGTGATGGCATCGACGGCCTCAACACCGAGCATGAAGGAGTGGTCCTGGTTGCCAACCTCGTACCTCCAGCTGCCGAATCGGCCACGGGAGTAGATGCCCAGATCCTGGAGCTTGGGGAGGAGCTGCTTGAGGACACCCTCACGCTCAAGGGTAGGGGTGGGGTAACCGTGGTCGAAGGCACGGTGGTACGTGGAGATAATCTCATCCTCGGGCTTGAGGAGGTTGGTGTTGACGAGTCCCTGAATGCTGTCCTTCAAGATGTTCTCGACATCAACAGGCTTCAGCTCAGACTGAGAAATCTCCAACATGACGGACCAGTAAGGACCCTCCTTAGGCTCGGTAGAGTCAGCAGCACTGCCGTCAGCCTTGTACAGGGTAGGGAGCTTGACGTCCTTCTGAGGCTGGTTGTAAGGGGAGTAGTTGGAGAAGATGGTGGCACGGTAGAAGTTGCAGTTGTCCTCGGGGAAGTACAACCAGCACTTGTCACCAATGCGCTCAGGGCGCTCACCACGAACACCAACACCAATAACGTGAGTGGTGGAGTAGAAGAGACCCTTGGTGAGGCTGACGAGCTCCTGGTTGCCAATCTTCTCAGCGAGGTGGTCAACAGCCATGGTGCTGACGAGCTTGCCGTATCCGATGGTGGTACCGTCAGCAAGGTGGACGACCTTGTTCTCGGCGTCAACCTTGGTGACCTCACCCGCCTTGCCGAAGCGCTTCTTCTCCTTGGGGATGGTGTTGGCAACGGCAGTCCAGATACCACCAGTACCGTCACGGGCAGGGAATCTGAAGGTGGCGTTGGGGCCCCAGTTACCAGCAACCTTGTTCAGGATGAGGTTCTTAAGAGCGTTCTTGACATCGGGGGCAGCAACACGCTCACCGAGCCACTGGCATTGCATCTGGAGGTCGATTATTAGCGCACATTCGTAGAAAAGCGGTGATAATGGGGAACTATACCTTAGTGGTGGGAACAGCCCAGACCTTGTAGTTGTAAGGGCGCATGAAGATATCAGCGATACCAGTACCCATCATGCGGACGATCCACTCGTCGAAGTCCTTGGGCTTGTCGCCAGCGACACGAGCGCTGACGGCAGCATCGATGAGGCCATCAACACACTTGACCTGGTCCTCCTTGGGGAGGATGGAGATGTTGTTCTGGAAGGGGTAGGGAACCCAGAGCTCCTTGTAGCGGACGTAGGAGATACGCTGGTGGGTGTACCAATCATCCTCCTTGGGGAGAGCCTCGTCGAGACAGTCGTCGAAGTACTTGTAGTGGGAGAAGATAACGTGGCCACCGACGTCGTAGAGCTGTCGAGGTCACAGGTCAGCTGCTAATCAAGGTGTTGGGGAGCTCAGAAAATAACTTACGAAACCCTCGGGGGTGGTGTCAGTGCCGGCAAGACCACCGGCCTTGTCAGAGGAGTCGAGAATCAGCCATGAAGGGCCGTTCTGAAGCTTTGTTAGATTTGAATATCAGTCGAGTTCTGGCGGTGAAGAACATACGATGTGGTTGAGACGCTTGGCAGCACCGAGACCAGTAGGTCCCATGCCAATGACGAGGACGTCGACGTTACTAGCATTAAAACCGTCAGCTTCAGAAGCTCAATGGCAAGCAAAACGATGGTTGCTGGCGAAGAATTGAGGACGACTCACATATCGGCACCCATGGTGGGGGATTGTGTTGGAACTTGAAGAAGGTGGGGGTGTGTGGTGATGGAAGAATAGAGAGCTCAAGGCGCAGTGTCCTAGAGGCTGAGAGGTCCAATTGAAGCCAGAAAGAGAAAGGGACAGGAGTCAAGAGGAGGAGGCGGTTGGGGATAGATGTAATCAGCGGCGAGAGCTTGATTGCATGGAGTAGATAACAATTGTCCTGGTCGTGGCGGGCAACTAAGAAAAGGAGAACAGCCAAGTCGGTGATGGAGGGGCTGAAATTATTCTGGGTCCAGGGGGGGCAACACGCAAATTGCCCCACCCCCCTGGTGGTGATGGATTAGCCTCTACCTAGCAGCTATTTCCTACCTGCTCCTACCTGCCTGCCCAAGCACCAAGTCCATCCATCCCACTAGAAACGGGGCGACAGCAAGCGGTAGACTCTATAGCGTGCGACTGGTCCAGATGTTTCTCGCCCCAGGGGTTGAGTAAGTAGGTAGCCAGAAAGGGGGGTTGCGGACCCTTTGCGACTACCGATTTTCATGGCTGGTTTTTCATCTGCTCTTCGCTTGTGACAGTGGCTGCAGTCTGGCTGCTTAGTAGTAGGTACTAGTTTGCTTTTTCCGTCCCGGGCGACTGCACATCATATCACCGTGGCCTGTACCGTACTGTCTCCTGGTGCCTATCTCCCGGTACGCCGTGCTGCCTTGCAACGCGAGTCGTGTGAAACATTTTGAAGATTCTCGAGCCTCGCCCGTCGGTGAAACGTGTTCCCAACCGGCACAAACACTGGGGCAGGCAGAGCTTAGCACACGCAGCCCGTTGTTAGCGCCTTATCTGCTCGAGGGCGACAAATCACCTGGAGCACGTATTAATCACTGCATGAGTAGTTCGTAAAATGAACAGGGTGAGGAACTTCTTTCATCTGGTATGTTTGTTGGCTGCTAGTCTCTGGGACGGTACATAGGACGTGGGTTCAGGTCGATGCCGGGCCAGGGAGATAGGCGGATACTTGAACTGGCATGCACCGTGTGCGGCCAGAAGTGGTACCTGCTTATTACAGCCATCGGAGGAGGCCTACAACATTTGCGGTAGGTCTGGAGGAAATATCCTTCTTCCCACGCACATCATTGCTTTTTTGATGCGCCCCTTGCAAAATCCGCGGGCGTGAGGCTGGGGGGGGCCTCCAAAAGCCTCTTATTGCGGCCAATTCGATAGTGTGGTAAGATTAATTGCCGTCCACTTTCATCACATCTAGAGACGTTGTTAGTACCTTTTTGTAATCTTCAGCCGGATCCGTACCTAATCTGCAAATCAACGTCGGACTAAAAACGACGACTATTAACTTTGGTCTCCTTCCACGGCCCTTAGCTCCCGAGCTCAAAATCTTGGCGGCTAAAGTATGCATTGTCAGATATGTTTATTGTTTTTCAGCAGCCCTGGTTGCTATGTGTGAGGTCTCATCCAATAAACAAGGCGGGCAATATTGAAATGATGGCTTATTTCCTGGGTCCCGCTGACCGCCGTATGTGCTCGATCCTGCATTGTCCAGCAATGGTGTTAAGTAGCGCATCACGTAGTTTGGGGTTCGCAATTTCCTGAGATGACGACCAGCTCGGCGTTGCAAGGGCTATCTGCATGTCATGTCCATCGTAGATTGCAGCCTGTAGCAAGAGACTCGTGTGAAGGGGATCTGGCTTCGTTGTGGAACGTGCTCCGTGGCATCTCCTGGAACATCCTGAGCAACATCTGCAACAGTCTCTGCAACAAGGCTATTACAAAACCCTCCGCAGGACTCCCTCCACCGTCACCGGTGGCAGCGTTCGGAAGTGGACATAGTAGACCACTCGGAGCTTAGAAATAAGGTGCTCTTACCAATGGGCATGTGGCTGCTCCTTGCCCACATGCAATTAAGCATTATCGTTACATAGCATGGTACATGGATGTTGTACGCACCAAAAGTGCCTACAGAGGTTTCATGCCGTCTAATGCGATATTTACATGGTGGCCTGTTTCAACGCTGAAACTCGTCATCGAGGCTTTCAGTTGCTTGCGTCACAGTCCTTTCAACGACGCGTGTTGATCAGTTGATTTAGCCAACGAAGGTCCGGTAAGGATATCGCGGCCTGAAGAAAGAGGGAAGTGCTATTGCGTATCCCTTGTGTCGAGGGTGAGGGATACATACGAGCATCAACGGTTGCTGTGATGGGTGTGACTACAGATCAGTCGAACCCCCTACCATTCTAAAAACCCGCATTCTATTATCAAATGCCTTGTTACTTGATGGACACTCAGCTAGGTACGTAAATGGTATCTGGCGCTTGAATACCAGCCTCGGAAGGACAGAACTAGAGTGTGTGATCGACTTGTCCACTCCCTTGATGCAGCCTAGTCGGCGCAGCTGGCTGGCATGAGTCTGAAACAACGGCAGATCGCAGATCGGCTGGCAGCTCGCACGCTTAGAGTACTAAAAGGGATGTGCACACTGCACACAGTGGCTGTTTCTTAGGGTGAGAAAGATAGATCCCTGGCTTGACGAAATTGCCGCCGTGATTATCCACAAGATAAAAAGCTTGTGTGGGAGCAGCGCAATTCGCCCTCCAACAATACCACTGGAGCCCGTACGCAAGGCCTGCTAGCCGTGATGATCCCCTCCAGGATATGCCCTAGTCAAGAGGGAGAGAAGAGACGAGGACGAGGAAAAACTGTACGCTCTCACGGTGCATCCAGTCAATGCCACAGCTACGTATTGAATGAATACCAACCTTGCCAGACTACCTAAGAATAGTAGTCAACCAAGTCCACAATTATGAGCGACTGTCTCTGAGGGTGACGAAAGACGCCTTCATCAAGTGGAAAGAACTGACTGCACTTGGGAAAGCCTGTGCTGTATACGCCAGACGCTATGGTCGAACCGGCCATATCATCAATCATAACGGAACTCGGATATAGATACATCTGCACTTGCATACATGAATATCGCAGGTATAAGAACCTGCTTGGCCCCGGCAGTCCACCATCTCAGCGCCAGATCTGACCCCAAGTGCTGGTTGCGTGCCAAGCTTCTTGACAAGCTCTGCGGAACGTAGCGCATCTGCCCGCGACATGATGGCACGCGGCGTGGTAGATTGCTTGGCATGTCTGTCTCGACCAGGGTATGGGGTTCTCAGCGTAAAGACCTCCCTCTCTCACTGCCATCAGTGCCTATCTTAACTTGCATGAGGAGGTGTGGTGGGCTATCAAGCTATGTTTCTGTGGGCGGGAGGGTCTGGTGCGGCTGGGGGCTAGACCCAATCACGAACTTGGACTCACCCCCCTTTCCTCGAATGTGTTCGTGTTTAGACAACTGCATTCTCATCGTTATACGAGCAAGGTGAGGTGAGCCTCGGGCATAGCTGGCGCTGTAGGTACCAACCCCAAATAGACACACTATGGATGATGCGTATATACCCCGTTTAATCCCATTTACACCGTTTTACTTTCGTCACACGGCCCCAGCCTCTCGCACCAGACCAGGCCAGATGGCAACAAGCAACAGACCTGGGAAAAAAGGGAACGGGAAAGCAGGGTGTGTGCCACATATTCAACGTGGGCGATGTGATTCGCCAGCAGGTCTGGTATCGCCAGTCGAGCCCACTCCTTGTGAAGGAGGAACCACTGGCCAGGCTGCTCTGGATCTATTGATGGATGGGCAGGCTGGCTGCTCCCCACTGTCTCCAGGGGGTCAAGGGCACCACCGCAGGTTGCTTTCAATGATTCAACCCCTGAGATCCGTGAGTGGCGTCCGGCCTGGCAGGGGACCCGTGCAGAGAATGCCGCCTTTACGGTGTACTCCACCGCTACCTGCCTTGCCTTGGTACTATCTGCAAACGTACAGCCAATAGTAGGTATCCTGCATGTACCCCCCATAGGATATCCCCTAATCTGGCCTTTTCCCCCTACGTTGCCCACTAACTGACAATTTCCATTCTTCCCAGGGGCCAGCTTTAATTGCCTCCTTGCCTCTCCCGTCCGTCAACCAGACCGATTTGCTCTTTTTCTCTTCTTTTCTCTCTTCTTCAAGAAGAGTTCTCCCCAAGGCCTCTCTGTCTTCGTGTTTTCATCACTTCTCCCGCTCTTGTGTGTCTCAAGCCTGTCTTGGTCGCAAGCAGCCTTCTTTTTCTTCTAGCCCCTTACCTGGCCAAAGCTAAACGGCTCCCCGCCAATTGCATATTCGCGCCCCTCCTTCTTTTACCCCCTTGACTCTCGTTCCAGGACTCTTGGCTGTCCGTCCGCTCGTTTGCGCGTCACCCTAAAATCTGTCTCCAGCGAACCGTTGATCTCACCACGCTCAACCTCGCTCTTTGTTCTTTCCATCGGCATCGAATTTGTACACCCGAATCTTGTAAATCACAACTAATTCATCATGTCCGGCGAAGAGAAGAGTCGCGTCTCTGGCGAGACCTCCCGCTCTGGGAACTCGCCCGTTCTTCCTACCGTCAACCCTCAAGCTGAGAAGGGCCAGCATCAGGCTGGCTTCTCCGTCCACCCAGCTTTCTATGTCGTGTAAGTTCACCAATCAGTCACGCAAGACTGCGTCCATCTGCTTGGAATCTCTGGGATTGACCGTCTTTTTTATAGTGTCTGGATTTGTTGCAGCTCCTCCGTTATCCTGTTCAACAAATGGCTGCTCGACACCCTCAACTTCCGTACGTGCAAACACCTTCAATATCATCCACGATCTCTCGTTCCTCGACTAACCGGATGCTAGGCTACCCTGTCATCCTCACCACGTACCATCAGGTCTTCGCCACTGTCATGACCCAGGCCATGGCTCGCTTTACCACGCTCCTTGATGGTCGTAAGAATGTCAAGATGACCGGCCGCGTATACCTCCGAGCTGTTGTTCCTATCGGTCTCTTCTTCAGTCTGAGCTTGATTTGCGGCAACTTGACATACTTGTACCTGTCCGTCGCTTTCATTCAGATGCTCAAGGCCACCACCCCCGTTGCCGTGTTGATTTCTGGCTGGTGCCTTGGTGTCACAAAGCCAAACCTCAGGCAGTTCCTCAATGTCTCTGCCATTGTCGTCGGTGTCATCATCGCCTCCTTCGGCGAGATTCACTTCGTTCTCGTCGGTGTTCTGTACCAGATTGCTGGTGTCATTTTCGAGGCCCTCCGTCTTACCATGGTTCAGAGACTTCTCAGCTCTGCCGATTTCAAGATGGACCCCCTCGTTTCTGTGTACTATTTCGCCCCTGTCTGTGCCCTGATGAACGGACTTGTTGCCCTCATCTGGGAAGTCCCCAAGGTCACCATGGACGAGGTTTACCACGTTGGTCTTTTCACTTTCTTCCTCAACGGCTGCTGCGCCTTCATGCTTAATGTCTCCGTCGTTCTTCTGGTAAGCACTTGCCCCCCTTGAGTAACAGTCATATTCCAGACGGTTGCTAACTGTCCAATGTAGATCGGCAAGACCTCCGCTGTCGTCCTCACCCTCTGCGGTGTCCTGAAGGATATTCTCCTGGTCATTGCCTCCATGATGATCTGGGGAACCCAAGTCACCGCTCTCCAGTTCTTCGGTTACTCCATTGCTCTGGGTGGCATGGTCTACTACAAGCTTGGCTTTGAGCAGCTCAAGGGTTACATTGGTGAGGGCAACCGCCAGTGGGCCGAGTTCGGTGCTCGCAAGCCTGTTCTCCGCAAGCTTACGATCATCATCGCATCTGCCTTTGTTCTGTTCACCCTCTTTGGTGGATTGGCACCTACCTACGCTCCTGAGTATGACCCACGCAAGCTTAGCCTTAGCAACAACCCCTGGGCCAAGCCCGGAGTGAAGAACTAGATACCTTCATGCCTGCTTGGCATAGTGGTGAAATGAATTGCCCACGCCAACTTACCCGCGGAAGGCGAGGAAGGCAATCATTTCCCGTCATGGCGTTGGGCCGGTATGAGGTCAATTTCAGTTTGTGGCAGATGATTTATTCTATCTGATCATTTTGTGGACTGGAAATGTGTTCAAGTAAATATTTCCATTTGCATGGGAAACCTTTCTTAATTTGGAGACTTTGCTTTATCTTGGCAGATGGTGGGATTTCATTTATTTTTTCGAGGGATTTTTAACGAGTGTATAGCTATAGAGCTGGGCGCAGAGCGCAAAGTCGAGGTCGTCTGACCTGCATTATGAAGGGTCTAATCCGTTTTACTTAGACGGCGTTAAACTCCATCTGTTATAGAAATGTAGACATGAAAAGAAAACTCATTAAACATATCATTTGCCTCTCATAACCTGTCTGCGTGTCTATCGTGTCTGGGCCAGGTATTTACTTTTGCATCTTGCCATGCCGTTACGCCCTAACCAAGACTTCATCTTCAATTTCTACATGGTTTTTTTCTACGTGTTCTGGATTCAGTGTGGAAGTGTGTCAAGGCAATTTTTTTTTCTATTACCAATGGGTAAACTTTGCACTTTGACATTCAGCCGTAGGGCGAGAAAAGCCCGGGCGCTGGGCTGGGGGAAATTTTGTCCTTCTCAGGTCCTCAATCAATTCGAAGAACCCTTTTACCGCGCCATGTCATTCAACACGAGTCACCGAGAAACCAATTGTAATTCAACTGAACATCATGTTGAGTCCGTAAAACCAGGGATCCATATGTGACATTCAATGCTCTATACATCCCACAAACTCCCTAACCGTGATGGACGAAACCCAACTTTTTAGAAACCTGTCGCCAGAAATGTTAGCTTTACCCCGTTCTTCTTCCGTGGCAGCGCCGATAGGAGAGTACTCACGCAGAGGGGTGAAGAACCAGCGGTTCTTGCCGCTAGTGTATCGGTCCTCCAGAACCTTCTTGACTGTCTTCTTGGCATCCTCACGCTGGGTGACCTCCTTGAAGGTGTCGCCGGTGATGGTGCCCTTGAGACCCTCGAGCTCGAGAGTGTAGCGGGTGGGCATGAGGTGGTTGTAGTTGATCACCTTGATGAAGGGCTTGATCTTGGAGCGCTTCTCCTGTCGGCTCTTGGACATGCGGCGGGTGATCTTTGAGGGGGAGCGCTCGATGCCGGCGACGACAGCGTGGCCGAAGGGGTGAGGCTTGTTGCCGTTGTCAACAGGCTGGATAATGACAACCTAGAGAGGGAGACTTGGTCAGTAACTGCTTCGCCAAATCTTCATATCAACCCATCCCTCGATCCCACCACTACCCCCCAAAATCCCACACACAAAACTTTCGCTAGGCACGAGGGGGGGATGCGGCGACGATTGGGGTGGTTTGGAGGCATTCGTACCTTCTTTCCGGCGTATCTGCCGCGGGTGATGATGGCGACTCGGCCGACCTTGAGAAACTTCATCTTGCCCTGGCTGTGTGTGGTCGCGATTGATCTGGGAAGAAAAGCGTCGTCTTGAACCGTGAGCCGGATTTTGGTGTAAATTTCGGGGTTGTGGGCTTTGCAAATTGGGGCAAGCGAATTGCAGGTGGAATGTCACGTGATTATATTTCCGCCCTCGTTTGTGTTGTGCGGTGTGCGTTGCTGATGATGGGCGGTCCGTGCGCGCCGGTCTGGACTATCGACCATGGTCTAGCTCGGAAATATGGTAAACGCGCCTAGCCGAAGGAGACGAAGGCCGTGGCTTCACTTCTTGTGATTCAGGGAACAAAGCTGTGTCACAGTTCATCATTCTACTCGTACATTCGCAGTCATGCCGGCTCCAGCGTACATCATCTCGAGGGTAGCGGACCCTATCTTCGCTGTCTTCATTGGGGTATCGGCTGCTGTGACGCGGATCAATCGCGAGGAAAAGGCCAAGGGGAAAACGACGAATGAGACCATCCAGGCCGGCCTTCGGTAGGTTCCAGCAAAGGAAGAATGCATACATCATTCAATGGGTTTCTGACACGCCATTATCTAGACGGGTTGGGCTCGCTGCAGAGAAATCTACATCATAAAGACCATAGTATTACAACCAATCACACAGCACCTCATCAACATGTTGTGAATTGCGCTGGGTCGTCAAAGATTATATTTTCTCTCTATTACAAGACTCATTGTTCTTTATTCGCCAAATGATGGACCGTACTCCTTCTTCATCGCTTCGCGCACAATCTGCCCACAGAGCTTTGCCGTGGGGTTGACACTCACGGCCAATCCTTTCGCAATCTGGTTACCATATCTCCCGCCAAGCGCCAGGTCTCGTGATGCAGCCTCTTCAAAATTTATCTTCTTCCAGTGGGCCTCTCTCCGATTCTCATCGATGTCCAAAGATCGGAATGGCAATAACTTAGCAGTCTTCAAGTAGATGGCTGCTCTCTGAGTGTGTGCCATAGATAACGTCCGTGCCGCTTGTGGTGATAGTGGCGTTGACAGAGATGATGGTGAGAGGAGGAGGATGGACTGCTCGAGGTCGGCCAAGGCGCTTGCAGAAGCTGTGCGTTTCTCGCCTCCATCTGGTTGCTCAACCAGCGGCATCGGCATACCGGTAATCTCGGACATCAGCATTGCATCTCCATAGAGCCGCCGGACGACCTGCGCTCGGTTATTTCTGGCACTAGCGTAGTCGGGATATTCAGATATTAAATTGTCCAGTTCAGAAGCACAATCTTTATAGCCTTGGATTGCAGTTTCGGTTCCATTCTCAACCATCGACTGGCTCAACTGAATTTCAAGCTTCTGGAGAGATTGGATGATTTGGCGTTCCTTCTCTACTACTCGGTCGTAGACTGTGGAATCAATGATATGAGGATCCCGTGGTAGAGTGTCATCGATGATGATGCCCGCAGTTGGGTTTGACTCTGGATCTTTGATTTTCTCAAGCACGTTGATATCGTGCCGGCTCAGTTCGATAGCAGTCATTGTGGCTCGGATAATGTTTATTGCCTGGTAGGTTCCAGAACAGGAGAAATTTGCGTTCAAAGAGAGCTTCTCAAAAGTTCACTACAAGCGTTTGGTATATCCAGAGGTGGTTGAGCATGGGGATCTCGGGAAGTGTGGCTTTTAGTATACCTCCCCCATACTACCTCCTCGCCTGGCACTGCTTCGGCATACCAACAAAGCGGCGGAACAACGCCAGCGAAAAGAGTCAATACAACCCAGCCCCAGAGCAAGCGGCACAGAGATTAGCCCACATCAAATCGATATGATTCCCAGGGCGATCGATCAGATGCGGTCGCGTGCCGTGATGCTGACCAATGAGCTACGAGGCAGAGGCCGGGCCACTCTCGGCTTGCGACGGTTAGCACCGCCACGGTAGCTTTCCGCATACCACCCCCTTCATAAATAGCCTTCCGCTCGGGTGTTGAGGGTTTCCAATCTGACCCTGTCCCTCGTCATAGGGCCGCCTGATTTTATCGCCTTTGGTCTGGTTGGTCAGATGCGGCTCAGGAATGGACGGCCCACGTCCGTGGACAAACAAGTACTGCAACACAACATAGAGCTCAATCCCACCACCAAGTGGAAGCAGGAACAAAGGAGAAGGCTGACACAATGCGGTGTAAGCTGATTTGATATGCTCTATTTGTCCAATTCGATTGAGATCCTAGAAAGGCTTCTCTCGGAGCAATCAGCGGCATGATCCAGCTCCAGGCCTGGGGCATGTGGATGGACAGCTCGTCGATCTGGCCTATGCCTTCAAGCAAGGCATGCCGCCACTCCGCCGTTTCCGCACCGTGAGTAGCCGTGATGCAGCTGGCCGAGCCCTCTTGGGCGGGCGGCGGCATTAGTCAAACATCAAACAATGCTTACTACACCTTACTACACCTTACAAACTAGGCTCAGTGCTATCACGGCCACGGGATCAGGACAACGGTGCGGACCTATTCCGGGGAGCGTTATGCCGCCCCGGTACCTTTCATTTCCATGATCCAGGCGTATCACCCCGCAAGCGCCCTGGTCTGAGAGATCCTACGTCCGTAGATTGAAATGTATATACATGGCCTCAGATCTCGTCCATTCCGCTCTGAGATGGACAATCTCTTCAATCAGATCACCTCGATTACTCATAACTCCATTCTTCTGTCATTCACCAAACAACATAGTGTTAGTGATAACATACCATATCTGCCTGCCTTGAAATCCCCTTGCCACTCTCATCCCTCTCCAAATAATCAGAAATGGCACCCTCGGCCATCACTCACTCACCCCCTACTCGGGCTGTGAACCCTTCAACCACAACTGACAGCACTTTTGCCGTTCAGCCACCAGCCAACTTTGTCGGATATGACCATATCACTTGGTGGGTAGGAAACGCTAAGCAAGCTGCTTCATATTACACAACCCTCTTCGACTTTAAGCACATTGCCTACCGTGGCCTGGAGACTGGCAGCCGCTACTTTGCTTCATATGTCATCGCCAACGATGAGGTCCGCTTCGTCTTCACATCCCCCGTCCGCTCAGCGGAGCATCTTCCCGAAGACGAGCCCATCTCAGATGCCGACAGGAAGCTGTTGAAGGAGATGCATGCTCACTTGGAAAGACACGGTGATGCTGTCAAGGATGTGGCCTTTGAAGTAGAAAATGTCGAGGCCGTCTATCACAAGGCCGTTGAGCAGGGCGCCAATGCGGTCGAAGCTCCCCGTACCCTGAAAGACCCAGAACACGGCTCTGTCACCCTCGCGTCGATCTGCACGTACGGTGACACCACACATACTCTCATCAACCGCAGCTCATACACCGGGCCCTTCCTCCCCGGGTTCCGTGAGGGCAAGAAGTCCACCGCCGCCGTCTCACTACCAAAGGTCCCCCTCGCACGCATTGATCACTGCGTGGGCAACCAGTCATGGCACGAGATGGTGTCGGCCTGCGCCTTCTACGAGCAGTGCCTCTCCTTCCACCGCTTCTGGTCGGTCGACGACTCCCAGATCAGCACCGAGTTCTCCGCCCTCAACTCCATCGTCATGGCCTCGCCCAACAACCTCGTCAAGATGCCCATCAACGAGCCCGCCCCGGGCAAGAAGAAGTCCCAGATCGAGGAGTACGTCACCTTCAACTCGGGCCCCGGCGTCCAGCACATCGCCCTCCTCACCAAGGACATCATCACCTCCGTGTCCGCCCTGCGCGCCCGCGGCGTCGAGTTCATCAACGTCCCGCCCTCGTACTACGACACCATGCGCCAGCGCCTCAAGACCGAGAAGCGCAACTGGGAGCTCATGGAGGACTTCGACACCATCCAGAGCCTCAACATCCTCATCGACTACGACGAGGGCGGCTACCTGCTCCAGCTCTTCACCAAGCCCCTCATGGACCGCCCCACCGTCTTCATCGAGATCATCCAGCGCAACGAGTTCGAGGGCTTCGGCGCCGGCAACTTCAAGAGCCTGTTCGAGGCCATTGAGCGTGAACAGGCTGAGCGCGGGAACCTGTAAAGCGCCATTAGGGGTATTCATGACAGAACAAAATAAAATTATTTCATAGTTAGTTAAGAAGATGTGTGTCGAGGGGGTTGTTCGTCACCTGGAAAGTATATTCCCACCAAGCAGTGGAAGATTATGAGATATGGACACATTTGGCAGGCATAGTTAGATTGCATGCAGGATTTCACAAATACAAAACTTATTCACTTCCAACACGGTAGTTTTCTTATTCAAACCATTGATCCAACTCCACATCCATGCTTTGCTCTCCTCGATCTGGCCTTGCCAGTATATATTATACAAACAGTTTTTGCTGTTTCGTCGATCCAACACACCCGAGATAATTTTGTTACTCGCCAGTCCATCGGCATGTGATATTCGTAAATTCGTCAGGAACGCTCTTCTTCCCGGTTTAATCCTTCAAGCGCTCTAATTCCAAGGAAAGGGGGAACCAGAAAGGAAGAAAAAGCAAGGGTAAAGCGATAAAAAAGCAAAAGACACCAAACAAAAATCGGCCCCAGAATGGGCCAATGTATTCGTAGCTGTACGCAGAAACAAAGGCTGGTCTAGCCAATTAGGAGAGCCACTTCCCTGTTTCTTTTTTGTTTTCGATACATGAAAGGAGATGAGCCTAGCCATCTGCCATGACCGTGTCTCCATGGGCGGCCGTGCCATTCCCATTCGTCACTGACCTTTGGGGCTGCCTGTGCACATTGCTCTGGCATCCGGGGCAGTTGTGGACCACCTCGTGGGCGTAGACATCGCAATCGATGCAGAAGTGGTTCTTGCAGACCTGGCACTCGTATCGGCCACTCTCACTGACACCTTTGTGCTTCCCCGACTGGGCTTCTCCAGCGCCAGCGGCAGTATTCCTACCATCAGGCTGTGCAGAAGCCTTGGGTTCCTGGAAAGGGCACATGCAGGAGAAACACGCGGTTGATGCGGCAGCGTCAGCCCAGGACACCTCCACCCAGTTCCGGAGCGGGAAGAGGTGGTGGTAGCTGCGAGCGAGATGGGTCGACAGGATAAGGGTGAGGCCACAGGAAGGGCACTCGGTGGGGAGACGGCAGACACGAGCGCCGCAGCGGGTGCAGGCGTACCCTTCACGGTAGGGCTTGCTGTGGCACGCGCAGTAGCTTATACTGCCGCTCGGGGCCAGAGTCCGTGAGGGGAAGCCCATCATGAGCAGGCTGGCGACGTTCTGCTCGGCGGTACGTGTGACGGGAGGCGTGGTGGCGGCGAGGAAGAGCTCGCGGAAGTGGACCTCGTCCATGGCGATGTTGTACTGGGACTCATCACCAGCGTTTGTTCGGGAGCAGAGCTCTGCACAGACGGCGAGATGCGCAGAAAGGCCGACAATCGATACTCGAATGCGGTCGGCAATTAGATTACCTATGGTCTCATGAATGTCACCGGGATCACTGGAGAGTAATGCTCCGTAGATGATAAGGACCTCCCGAGTTCCATGTGACGGTGCATGACTGGGAAACCCAACGAGTTAGCACCACGATTTCACGGCAACCAACTGTGCATGAATTCATGTGAAAGTGGCAACCGAACACCACCGTCACTTGAACGAGGAAGACAACTCACAACAAAGCACCACGGCACATTTCCAACGCATTCTGCAGACTTGGGTTGCCTTGAGGATCTTGACTCGGGAGGTCTTTCAACTTCTCCAGATGTTCAGCGGGATTCCCGCTCAAGTCGCTGATCCTAACAGCCACGCCGTCCCGCATCCCCACGATCCCCAGCTGCGAAATAGGGTTCTGCTCGAAGAACTCCTTGACGAAGGCGGCCGTGTAGTTGATCGTGAGCCGAAACCGCGTCGGCAGCAGGTCCTTCTCGGCCATGGCAAAGGACATGTCCAGCACGACAATCAGGTGGCGGATGATGCCTCGCTGCAGCGGCGTCGTGTCCCTCAGCAGCTTCCTGCGCTTCTCCGCCTCCAGCGCCGTCATGTTCAGCATCCCGTCCTCCTCCTCGGGGAGGTCAGTCTCCCACGTGCGCTTCGACTTCTCCCATGCCTGCGCGCCGTTCCTATCGCCCTTCCGCCGGCCCTTGGAGCGCGATCCGTTACCGCTGCGGGCCCCCGATCCGTTCGCGTCGTTGCCGTCGTCGGAGACGTTGTGGTCGTGGAGATCGTCGTCCGACATGTCGTCCGCGACGAACTCACCGTCCGAGTCCGCCATGGCGAAAGAGGTCGTACGGCAGGTCCGTTAAAAGAGCGAGGTGGGAGCTTCGCGGAGGAAGGAGTGAGAAAACTTGACGAGAAATTATGTCCCGGTAGATGCACCGCGGAAGTGGGACAATGGGGAGCCGGCCAGATGGTGAGCTTGAAAGAAGGTGATTGTGCAGGGAAAAGCGAACAAGGCTGCCTGTTTGCTTCTGACGTTCACGCAGCCTCGTGCTTGTTTCCCCACAGCGGATTTAGTAGCTGAAGCCAATGAGAGCAGCTCTAAAGGGCAACCCAGATAGCCCAAATTTCTGGGCCACATCCCGGGTGCATAATTGATCGGCATTCTATCTTGAGATAAAGATGTCTGAATACTTAACATTCCTTCTTTCTTTTTCGCAGATACGACTTTTGGTTGCCTAATTGGGCCAGTATTTCTCTCCACTACGTACCTACAACCAAGGCGTAGGTAACCCCGGCATGACATTCACAAGAGTGATTCACCATCAGATCAAACTATATATACCGTATTTTCACTATTCATTTCAAAAAAGATCTTGGCAAAAGCTGCGGTCATTATCTTGATCTTTAAAGTCGGCCATCCGAAGGCTCAATCTCTGTCTAGGATCCCCCAAATTTTCAATCACTCTTATCCATTACATTATACGATCGAATCTCAATGGCCCAGGTAGCCAATATCCAGGCGTGAGCGCTATCTAACCAAATTAACCGTCTCACCCAGGCCGTCGGATCTATAATGCCCATTACAAACTAGAAATGCGTCAAAGAATACTGCTTCTCTGTGACTCTCTTGTCGAAGATCTTGTCAGATACAAATGGAAGCTGCGGCGCCAACATACCGATCTCGGAATGTCCAGAGAATTGCACCCCTTATTTCAAACTGCCCCAAAATATCCAGATCATGATGACCGAGAGCAAGGTAAAGAAGGTCTGGAACAGGGCCCCGTCGACTTTCCCGCCTGTCCCGTCGCAGATATACCCGCTCGCGATGTAGTTGAAGACCTGGCCGATCGCAAAGAGAGCGGCGGCAATTGACAAGTACAGCATCGGGCGGATCTCGCCGAGAACACGTATCACCAAGATTCCCTCCAATACGTAGAAGACAACAAGGAAGACGAGCGGGACAAGCTGATACAGAGTGTAGAGGAAAATATGGCGGTTCGGGGCTTCGTAGCTGGATGCCCAGTGCGGTGTGAACTGGAAGCCAGTATCAAGAGCGATATAGCCAGTGCCGACGAAGAGGATGGCTGATACAAGGAGGGTCGCCGCCAGAGTGATCCATGCGCTGTCGTCGGTCAACTGAAAGCCAACGAGGGCATTCATCACCAGGACCCATGTTGTGGCCGTGATCGCTCCGATGTGAATCGCTGAGAATGCCTGTATAGAAGATTTCTCAGCCTCAATAATAAGAATCAAAGGGGGGAGCAGGGCAAGCTGAACATACCATCCGAACATTCTTGCTGATGGGCAACCCGCCAACTGAGAATATTTCGCAAACGCTTATCAGGATGTAGCCGAGGAGAAAGATTTGCATTTCCCTTGCGAATGACCCCGTGTTAGCCAGATGAGATCAAATAAAGGAGACGCGCCCATGTGAAATGCTTACCCTCTCCCAATAAACCTCTTCTTTCCAGAATAGCTTAGTATCAAGGTCGTGACAATGACAGCAATGCTGGCCAATATGATGGAGCCAACATTGGTCAAGTTCCTGCCACCCTCAAGGCGAATTCCCACGAGCTGGCAACCTCCCCAATCCCCTCCATCCTGGTCGTTGGTGGGCGGTGATAGGAGCTATATTGTCCCAGGTCAGTCATTGTTCTCCCCCGCTGGCTCCCACGCGAATGAAAGGAAGCAGATATACCACGTACATTGCAGACTGGCAGTGTCGAGTGTGCGCAGAATTTCTATGTTGGCCAATCAAGTCAGCAATTCAGCCCCAAACCTTTGATCCGATGTGGGCAAACCAACGTTGAAATTGCCGAACTCTGTTGACCCCATTGCAACGGCCGAGACCAACCGGGAGGGTTGACCGATTCACCGCCAAGCCGGGGCAGAATTCCGTATTCTTATACTGTCAATTGGAAGGGCCCGGGTACGGCCAACGCGTTCTCGCAACGCAGACAACGATTGGGCCGGGCTGTGGCTCTCTTCTTTGTCGGATGGCTGGGTTGGTGATGGCGTCCAGCCCCCTTCTCCAGGAACTCAATTGTCGATCCGCAAGACTGGCAACAGGACAGGAAACCGCCTGAAACAGATTATGAATGATCGTTCTACCAATTCGAATATGGAGGCGCCCCTTGACTTTGCAGCAGACGGATGGGTGGGCTGATCATGAGGTTGAATACGAGCTCCGCGGAAGACGAGGACCGACAAGCATAAGATGGCTACCTACAACACCGGGGGCGCAGTCTCTCCTCTGCGCATCGTCTTTGGGCAGATAGGGGCGAGGATCTCCAGAACTCAAATATCACACACACATACGAGGGCAGGCAAGGAGGGAGAAGAGGCGAGCGAGAAACAGGCGGCGATAAGCTGCACACATGTTCGCCCTAGCTGACGGGACGGACTGACGCACGCTGATGCGCCTTGGCACAAGCCGCCAGGCAACTAGCCAACCAGCCCTCACCGATGTGATCCAGCCGCACGGGATAGCGTGCATGAGAGACGAGCATCGACTGATCACGGTACCTGCTTAGGTGCCGTGTTCTAGCTCTGCCTGGAAGCCTCGAGCTAGGACCAGTCGCCCGTGTCGCAGAAGATAGGCCCTAGCTCGTGCAAGGAACGGTGCTTGGAGTGAGACAGGGCCCTCCCCAAAGGGCAGAGTAGGTGGAAAAAGAAAAGGTAAAACAGGGGATCTTAAGACCCTCATCGCTTGCACGATCTTCCCCTGTGAGTTCTCCTTGCTGATGGGACTCTAAGGGAGGGCGGATGGGCGATCACAGATGATGTGTGTGTGTGGGAGGGTCGGATGCAGGGCCTTCATGCATGGTGCGCTGGTCTGGTAATACGTGGTTTGGGCGAGAATCTCGTGTTTGCTGGCCATAAGCCCATCCCATGTTAGTGAGTCCGTCCAGTCTATCGTCACTACATATTCAATGCACGGGCAGGCACTGACATTCCGTTCAGGACGAGCCAGTGTCTGTCTTACCAGCAGACATCCCTGCATAGGAGCCCAAGCTCAATATTATTCAACAAGTCATATGTATATGGATCGTAGTACAAACTTGCCTCTGGAATCAACGAATCTCACATTGGGCGAACCAACTGATAGTTTCTCCCCCAAGGCGAATTAGTGACATGCCTGGCCCCTGTTCTCAGCCCAACATTAACACTAGGTAGTAGAGCAATTGATAGAATGTGGCTGACCAGTCTAGACCCGACAACTCAACGAAAATTGCTTGCGAGGTAACAATTGTATGTATTATTCAACGAGACGCTATTTACCCGAAATGCCTTCACCAATTTTCACATCCTCTATTTCGTCTTCCGTCTTGCCTTGAAGGTCTTCAGAGGATCGGCCCTTCTGCCCCCAACCTTCACTCCTCGCTTCCCCTTCTTATGGTGTCGCGACCTATCCTTCTTTCTCATCGGCACAAACCCAATTTCTTCCGAGGTAAGACCCTTCTTCCCGTCTTTGGGGAGAAGATAGTCCGGCACGTGCTTAAGATGGGGTTGAGACCTTGCCGTTCGCAACTCTCCGTCGTGCCGTACGTGATGCAGCTCTGCTGGGTTTTCCTCGAAATAACTGTACAACTGTCAGAATACTCCCCATTGAACAAGGTGGGGTAAATCACATACCGTTTGAGCTTCTCGCTCTTCAAGAGCTCTTGTCTCAGCTCTCTCGTCCTAGCCTCTCGGACCGCAACCTTGGTGACAGCTCTGAGGGCATCATTCATTCGATACCGGAACGCCTCCACCTGCTCCTTGTTGAAGTTGTAGTCATTGACTTCTTTACCAATCTTCTTTTGCTGGCGTATAATCCTTGCCAGCACCTTCTCGTCCTTCTCCGCAGTATCAACCGTGGTGGGCATATGTTTACGGTACAACGCCTCAGGAACCACAAACGATAGCGCCATGCCGTTCTTCCCAGCGCGAGCAGTTCTTCCTATTCTGTGAGTATAGGAGGAGGCTGTGGTGGGGAGGTCGAAATTTATGACGGTTCCGACGTTCTTGAAGTCAATGCCTAGTTACCCGTATTAGATTTTCATAAACAAATGCGTCCGGGCCAAAGGGGTTGAAGAACTTACCTCGCGAAACTCCGTATTCCGAGTCTCTCTTTGCGACCTTGCGCCTCTTCTTGGGGTGCTTAGACTGCTCCTCCTTCTCCTCGCCCTTCTTGTCATCCTCAGCCTCATCTTCTGGGTCGACGTTGAGCATCTCGCTCTTCTCGTCAGAGGCAATGATGATATCATACACGTTGCGGTTGAATTCCTCCACCACATGTATCCTCGAATTGACCGGCAGCTCCGAGTTTAGAATACAGCTTCGAATTCCGAACTGCTCAAAGAATAGTTTAAGCCTGTAGGATCGGTCGATGTCGGCGACGAAAATAATGCATTTCCCCTTGATCAATTGGAGCTTGAAGATAACGTATGCAAGAAGGAACTTCTCGTCTTCACCGCACCTGAAAGTAAATTTATTAGCACATTCTGTGGGGAAACATTCAAGGTCCTAGAGGGTCTTACTTGACCACGAAATGGCTGATACCCTCACCGTCTGCCTCAGGTTCCTCAAGATCCAGGAGAGTAGGGTCGCGGTAAAAGATTTCCTTGAGGGCATCAACTTCAGCGGAGAGTGTAGCGCTCATCATGATCGTCTGGACGCCCTTGGGTACCAGTTTTGCAAGGTTCTTCATGTCCTCATCATAACCGTAAGAGAGCATGAGATCTGCCTCGTCCAACACCAGACAAATAAGATTATCCAGCGACAATGCGGATGAGTTGACATTGTGCCAGGCTCTCGCAGGTGTAGAAATAACGATATCCGGGGAGTTGGACAGGAGACTTCTCTGAACGGCGTCGGTGAGCTTGTCGGTAAGTTTCACTGCTTGGATATCCTTGGCGCAGAAGGAAGCGAATTGTTCGATGGCCTTGAATATCTGGTCGGCAAGTTCACGTGTCGGGACAAGGACAAGCGCCGAAGTTGATGCCGTTGTTGTAGTCTAGAGGCTAAGTCAGTTATTTGTTGCGCGAGGCTGGTTGGCGAGCGACCTGTACCTGTTTTTTCTTCAGGATGGAGGCGAGAAGAGGCAGCACGTAGGCCGCGGTCTTTCCAGATCCCGTCTTGGCCTTGCACAGGACATCTTGGCCGGAGAGTGCTAATGGAATGGCTTTGCGTTGCACGAGCGTGGGCTTCTCAAATTTCTGCTTCGCGATGGCTTGGAGCAATCGAGGATCGAGGCCTAGGTCAGTAAAGGAAAACTCTGCCTCGGGCTTCTCGGTTGCTGGCTTCTGCTCCGAGTCGGCCCCAGAGGACGGCCTGTCGTTCTTATCGAGCTTGCGCTTCATTGTGGCTGCGGAAAATCAGGTATCTGGATATTGCTGGCGTTACGATTGATCTACTTTTCTCGAAGTTTGCAGAGATCAATGGATATCGATACAGATAAAAAAAAAATCGGGCGATAAGGAGCTACCCCACTTATCGGTCCAAACACTCTTATAGGTAGTCTGCATCAGCTCTAAGTTGGCTAATTTAGTTTACATGTTGCCCTAAGGGTTATTGAGTATTCGATTCGTCAGAGTTATGGCATTGGCTACTATGCAATCGAATACCGGTCCGGTTTGTTCTCTCATCTATTTCGCCGTTGAGCGAGACTTGTAACAGGGGTTGGGGTGCACTATCTTAATGGATGGTCTGTACTACCCTATAGCGTCACCCCTTCCTTCATGTCCACAACGGCATATTTGTTTTTCGGTTGTTTCTCTCTCGACTGTTGTTCGGGTCGGTCTTTTGTTGACTAGGGTCTGTTTTATTTCTCATGTTTAGTCGGTGGATAGTTTGAGAAAGTAGGTCTGTTTTGCATTGGCTGCACTGGTAGTATATGAGCAGCTCTTGGGAGGATCATGCCTACCCTCTCCGAGAACACGCAACAATGACACGTCGGCGGCAGCAGATGAATAGACAGCGCACGTTAAATATCCATGACCAGCACCGGAAATTTTGCATATCCTGCTCACTACACAATGTTATCCGTCGTCGTCGGTGGGCTTCCGGAGACCTATATCACGGCGCCGGCTTGAGACTCCACCACGCCGAATTCCGGCGCGGGGGACGATGAACCACGATAACTAGTTGCAAAACCGTTTTGATACCTCTAGCATCGGTAATTTATAAGACCGAAGTCCTAGAAGAGAGCAAATCTGGCGCTACGTTCTTACATTTTTTTTTTTCAATGGAACCCTACCGTCCTTCCCAAGATGTTGCATAGATCTGCCCCACGAACCCCAGCGCTGACCGTTAAGACGTCATCAGGAGCATGGCCGTAGCATACATAGACCATGCGCCGTATCAAACGGTCGGTGATGGCTAAAGCACCTAGACTCAAATCAAGTTTTCATAGTCGGATTGATGACCAGCAGCTCACACTAAACACAATAGATTGGCCATCATGCCCCGATGAGATATGTTGCTCCCGAACCATGGAGAAGCGATGAGTCGGGGCACCTGCTGGTTGACGTCGTTGCTCCACTTAAACACTCGCCAAGGAACCCTCGCAAGGGTTTGTCGCACATGAAGACACATTGTTCAGTTGTAGGTAGTACTTCCTCCCACATCAGGTTCGTTCAGAAGTAGGAGCGTGGGATGATGTGGACCGACGTGTGCGGCGCTAGGTGGTTTGTTGCTGAGAAGGACTCGCTGATCTTTCATGTACACGGCATAGCATCTACTCATACTGGGCCTGCAAGGGATTCACCGGACCCAAAGAGAAGCGGAGGAATCACGTCCCAGAGATAGCGAGGTACCAGGTACCTGGTATCTAGTCCCGCCACAAGTTGTACTAAAGTTCTCCCCTGTGTCTCTGGCGGCGGTACCCAGATCATGTCTGATGCTAATAAGGCCTTGAGCATAGTCCTTTTCGCGACAGGCGTTCGGGTTGCTTTGGATGTCCGCTACATCCAGAGCAAGGCTGGCGCGGCTGCAATAGAGGGTAGCGCATTCAGCTGACAGCGCCACGGCGCTGTACATCTGGACGGGCAGACTGGTGGAGTGGGTGCTAATTTGAGCAGCAGCAGCAGGGCTGGAAAAACCAAGATCCCGTCTCCTGAGTCCTGCTTGCTGTCAGAGGGCCTCTAATCAACCATCATAATAATATGGATGCGTGTCCTGAAAGCCTATCCCATCTCAGCCCGTCATCTTTCAGGTCCCAGGACAGTGATCTCGTGCTTCCCCCATCCCACTCGACCTCATCACGTTCGCCTACTACCTCCGAGGACCGCCTGTCTTTCTCCTGCTTCCCCATTCCAACCCCAGGCTCTGAGCCAGACCAGCCCAAACCCCAGTCGGTCTCCTGACCCTTCCGCGGCTTCTCCAGCCTAGGCACTGCAGCTTCTCCGCCTAGAGCATCATCGTGCGTCTTGGCCCACTCGTCCGGGGCGCCTTTCGCGCAGAAAACTCGTGGCAGCTCGCTAGTCATCTGCCTCTCGCAGTTGGGGAAGTGCCATCTCACTCTGCCGTCGGCGTGACATTCGTTGCCTTCGTGACAGTTCCCCACGGGTGTCTCTCATGCCCAGCTGGACTTGCCTCTGGGCACTGGTTCTGACCGTACAGGGGCGCAAGTACCGGGTACATTGCTAAGCGGCCAATTGACCATACCGCTCTATCTTATCTGCCGCCCGTGCATGCACCACATGCGAGCCAACTCCTAGGCATTGGGGGCAGTGAAGCCAATCAAGACAGGCAAAGCCGACTGCATCATCCTAAGCCGCTGAGGTCTCACAAATGGGAGGCTACTCGGACCCGGCCACACCTATCTGTACCTAACTGATTCACGCTGTGTGTCCTGTCACCCGACCCATAATTGTCTCCGCAGACAGCCCCGAACGACTTCGTTCCGTTGCTCTTTCCCACCTCTTTCGTTATCGGCACGTACCCAGGTACAATCGGTCTTGCCCTCTTTCTTCCTCCCTTCCTTCCCTTTCTTTTCCTTCTCTTTCCTCAATTGGTCACAGGTGGGCGCTGCTGCTTTCCAGCCCCAAAACCACCCAACATTCCTTCGTCAACGTCATCCCGTCTTCCCTCCAACATTCCCCTCCGGACCCTACGACCCGGCCGTGACAACGACTCGGCTTCGGCATCTCTGCTGTCTCGTCCAGGACGCCGCGACTACCGCCCCGGCGGTTCAAATTCCCATCATCCTGAGCGTTCTTCCTCCTCCTCAGAGTCGGAATCGTCGTGGACCGATACGGGCGATATTGGCGAGCACAAAGACGAGAGCGACCCTCTGCGACTGCAACTGGGCCAAGCTGTCGAGGACGAGTTGTTAGCCGGTGTCCAGCGACGACAACGTCGGCAGAAAAGAGTTCGAATCCAAAACCCATCACCAGACCGACGTCGTCGATCTCCTTCACCTTATGGTCTTATTGAGAAGGCCTCGATCCAGGTCCCTGTGGTAGACATTCCGCCTCCATCTAGAACCTCCCGCTGCATCGGATTCATCATGTCGGGAAGTTTGGGCGCGGCCCATGGCCTGACGGGCAAGGCCCTTCTGTATGACACCCCCCGAATGATAGCCTTGTGAATCTGATGTGAACTAACATTTTGCAGGTATTTTACAAGTATTTTCGTGTCATTAGGCGTGTTCTTGTTCGGTTATGATCAAGGCGTGATGTCTGGTGTTATTGTGTACGTCTCTTATCAGCAAGGTTCAGCATGCTGCGAGATGGGAAACTAATTTGACTGTTGTAGTGGCCCGTACTTTATTGATTACTTTAATCAACCTTCGATGGCAACTGTAGGAACTATGGTCGCTATTCTAGAGATTGGTGCTTTCATCTCCTCTCTGGCCGTTGGCCGAATTGGAGACATCATCGGCAGACGGAAGACTATCTTTTACGGCTCATGCATTTTCCTGGTTGGTGGTGCACTGCAGACGTTTACTCCGAATATGCCTATTATGATGCTGGGCCGTCTCGTGGCTGGTTTCGGCGTCGGTGCCCTTTCGACAATCGTCCCTGTGTACCAATCCGAAATTTCCCCTCCACACAATCGAGGCAAGCTGGCATGTATTGAATTCTCCGGGAACATTATAGGCTATGCTTCTTCAGTTTGGGTGGATTATGGATGCGGGTTTATCAAAAGCGATCTCTCGTGGCGCATTCCTCTTCTGATGCAATGCGTTATGGGAGGGCTTCTCGCTCTCGGTAGTTTGATCATTGTGGAATCTCCCAGGTATGTACGACTTGTTCCGACTGGAAATAAATCATACTAATGCACTTAGATGGCTCCTCGACAACGACCATGACGAAGAGGGCATGGTGGTCATCGCAAACCTCTATGGCGGAGGTGATATCCATAACAACAAGGCCCGCGAAGAGTACCGTGACATCAAGATGAATGTACTGCTTCAGCGCCAAGAGGGCGAGCGAACCTATACCGAAATGTTCCGAAAGTACAGAACGAGAGTTTTTATTGCAATGTCTGCCCAGGCCCTCGCTCAACTCAACGGTATCAATGTTATTTCCTACTACGCACCGTATGTCTTTGCACAGGCTGGGTGGAAAGGACATGATGCTATCTTGATGACTGGCTTGAACTCAATCACGTACTTCCTGTCAACAATCCCACCCTGGTATATCGTTGATAAATGGGGCCGTCGCATCATTTTACTGACAGGTGCTATCGCTATGGCTGTCTCGCTCTCGATGATATCATACTTCATCTTCCTGGATATTCCATGGACTCCCAACCTGGTTGTTTTGTTCGTCATGATTTACAATGCCGCATTTGGTTACTCATGGGGACCTATTCCCTGGTTATACCCCCCAGAGATTCTGCCTCTCAGCATTCGTTCCAAGGGCGCGAGCTTGTCCACTGCCACCAACTGGGCGTGCAACTGGCTCGTGGGTCAGATGACGCCAATTCTGAAAGACTGGATCCAATGGAGACTTTATCTCATTCACGCATTTTTCTGCGTTCTCAGTTTTGTGATCGGTAGGATACCCCACATACCCTTGACGCTCAGATCTTCGGGATGTGCTAACATGATGTTTCAGTCTACTTCATTTACCCAGAGACCTGTGGTGTTCGCCTGGAAGACATGAACTCTCTTTTTGGAGATGCCACCACTATAGGTACACCATCTATCCATGGAACTGAGACTGGCTCTCTGATGCGACCGGGCTCCCCAATCGGATCTGCCCGTGGGATAGGCTCATCTGCGATTCCTGGACTCCAATTAGACCCCGAAATGGATATCGACGCCAAATCCCAGGGCCCCAATGGCGAAGGCGACGATAGAACTGTTACTGGCTGGCTGTCGCGCGTTGTTAACCGAGGCCGAGCCGGCAGCTCAGCAAGTGGTCAAGGCCGATATGCACCACTGGGTCAACAAGACGAGGCGTATCGCAATTAAGGCAACTAAATTCATCGCGCGCGCGATGAAACCGGACGATCAATTTCCTTTCATCCTTATCTTCCTCATTTTGGCAACCGATAGAGTTTTGCATATAGAAAGCGACATGGGATTTATTAGGGCCTCTCCGAATTGTTAGGCAAGTGCTGCCGTGAACTAGAGAAGCATCCCCATTCGAAATGAGTTATGGACCGGCGAAGCTTTCTTGGATGAAGTAGAAACATCAGAGTAGAGAACGTTTGTGCAATACATGGGTAAATTATATAACTGGATCATAGAAACTGGCTCCCTAAATTTGCAATCATGACTTGGTCAGTGACGATCATCGTATCTCAGGTTGGGCTGTGCTTCGAGAAATTGGTGTATGCAAACTACGAACCCAGGTAGCCATATGTTGAGTGTATTATTCAATGCTACGAATATCTAGTGAACAAGAAGAATAGCTAGATATGAACACAATAGAGCGACATTTCATGTGTGTATAAACAGATATACCTCCGATCCATATTGTCTTTCGTCTCCAATACCTCGATCATCTTGACGGTAGGGACATCTATGTAGACGATCTTCCAATGCGATACATATCTTGAGATATAATGATGAATAGATGGGATTATTAAGCCTCTAGCTAAGTTCAAGGTGGAGTTTGTTTCACGACTTGGTGTCTAAGATCCCCGTGTACGAACCCGGGGAAACGGCGTTCGGCTGACGCGGTTCTAGAGCCTCCCTACATTACCTACTTTCAATTGAGATATGCCATTTGATGCGCGATAGAGTCAGCCTATAGCCAAAAGCAGCTAGGTTATCCTAATGTTCAAGCAATACCTCCATGCACAAGAGACTTGCAGTCGTTCAGCTATGGATCGATTTACTATCGACCTGTTGTCCATGATTGATCTTTTCAGGGCTACCTCTCGGAGGAATCGAATCCTTTTCGGAGCCTGTCATATTATGTTGGCAGTTGAATTAGTCCTGCGTCGTTGTTAGAGTTCCTACTTGTGTAAAAGGTGCAAGATATGACAGACTCCCAGCGCCTATACTACTAGGCGCATTTTTCAGACCATTTGTTCTTGTATTAAGAAAAGAAATACTCTTAGCTTTCCGCTTTGGAGAGCTTGAAATTCTCATATTCGAATCGTCACCGACAAATAATTTGAAATTAGGCTGACTGTCGATGGACGGTATGCCTCGGTCGGATCGTTGTGAAGCGCTCTACTGGTACTGTGCAGATATTTGTGGTCCGCACCGTACAATTCAATATCTTCCCACCACACTTTCGGAGCGCAGCCTTTGAGGAATATCTTCCAATCGCCAAGTATCAATCGTTCCAAACGTGGAAAGGGCAGTTGAAAAGGAGAGCAGTATCATATCTACGAACATCTCTCCGGCCGCGATGGCGAGTCTGGACGTCATCCACGCGTACCGGCACCTCTACCGGGGACTGCTGCAGGCCGTGCAGTTCGCCAAACCTGCACGCTACGTGGTAAGAACCCAGATGCGGCAGGCATTTCGCGAGAAGGGCGCGACACTGGACAAGGAGGCCGTGAAACGCACGGTGTGGTTCCTGCAGGCGGCCGCGCGGGAGAGGGGGATCGAGCACCAGATTGTGAAGAACCTCATTGGGGTGAGAGGGCGGAATTATATTGGAAGAGAAACATGGAGGAGTGCCTACGTCCGTGAAATCCAGGGGTGAGTACATGTCCTTTTGAACACCACAAGGCCCATATCAGAGTTTTCTTGTTCTTTTGTCTTTATTATTGTTCTTTTTACATACTGACCGTGTTTTCAGTACTCCGTTTGAGGAGCAGAGGGCGAAGGCTTTTGATCACTACAACATGACAATAGCGATGCTCAACAAGACTATGGGACTTTGCCTTCGATAAAGTCAGCTTGCGGGAAACTGGGCAGTCACTAGCTGGTTCACATGGAGCATGAGCATGAGAGTCACATCAGCCGCGAAGACCCATCTCTGATATTGCGCTTTACCGCAATTTCAACCCGTATGGATGGCTCACAATTCACCGGGTACCTATGCTTCCTCCATATTGCAAGGAGACTGGGGCTCTACGGGGTCTCCCCCCAAATTCAGCACCATCAACACGATAAGTCATGTACAACAGCAAAAGAATGTATCAATAGTGATAAAGGGCCAGGTTTACAACAACAAAAAAGCAAGGAGAAATTTTTATTACGGCTTTTCAAACCAGACGAGGGAGGAGCATATTGATTTATTTTTACATAACGAATAGCAAACCTTGATATTTGCCACTTGAGATTACCTAGAGTATAACGCCTGTCCTGACCCTTTGAACTCCTCATGAACCTGGGTGTGCAGGTAGTGTACAACAGAGCAGCTTTTCGAACCCAACACCCCGGCTGCCTCTATAATTCGCCCGACGCCTCAAGGTCAACCTCCAGCTCCTCCAGGATAAGTTGGTCTAACGTCGAGTTGTCTCGAGCATAGACCCAGCTGCCGGTCTGCCCGTCGCCGCTGACACACCAGTCGTACCGCTTGGGACCCGATATCGGCGAGGAAAGCCATATTTGCTTGTTCGGGGGCTGCTTGTTGAGGACGTAGGTCCCCTTTCCTGTTACGCCGATAGTCATTACTCCCGACTATACGCATGCAAATGGTCAGCGCTGGTGTCATCAATTGGCTGGATGGCGTGTGGGGGGAGTGTGATCGGGTAACATACCGAGAACTCGACGTCGATTTCCTCGCCCTGGTCTTGGAGGTCTTCAAACTTGGCGAGGGCATTGTCCAGCCAGATGTCTGCTATTCTGTGGTACTCGTCGATGTCCAGCTCTACTACCGTATTTGTAGTTTCTGTAGGCGAAGCCTTGGAGGGCGTGATTGTGTCTGGTGTGGGTGCCTTGAATCGGGCGCTGCATGTTGAGAACGTATTGCAGCGCAATCGTGCAGGCGCAGTGGCTGGATTTGGATTCGATACGGCCGAACGGCAGATTATTCTGGAACAAGTGCGATTCAACGGCCGAGCAGCTCGCATGAGCAGCCGGGAGGTTTGGAGAGCCTGCGTTCGGGGCATCGTGGAAATCTAGCCGAGGCGGGCGGGAGGAGTCGGTAAAAGGATGAATGAGCGCCAATCTTTTCGGATAGTGTACTACACAGATATTATCATGTGCTATCGGTCGAGTTGGGAGTGATTGTCGAGAGCATAGTATTGCGTCTTCACGTCTCAAATCTGCAAATAAGAGCTTCCTTCAATTGGGTGCTCTTTACGCCGGCTCCGAATAGCAGTAGTGGGCCCAAGCGTCACCGATCTTGTCCTGCCTTGCAGCACCACCTTGCTGAACTAAAGCCCCACCAAGCAACTCATAGTCAGTCGTGGACAATCAGAAAACACCTACCAGACCTGCCTTTGGTTGCTACGGATTATTCTTCGTAGGGGGTTCTAAATCACGCAGCCATGATCAATGCATTCCTAGTCTTCAACGGCCAGGGCCAACCCCGCCTAACCAAGTTCTATACCCAGCTAGTAAGCCCAATCCAAGCCCGCGCATTACAGAACAGCAGCTGACATATCCCACAGGAGACCAGCATCCAGCAGCGATTGATATCGGAGATCTTCACACTTGTGTCAAACCGACCGTCCGGATCCTGCAACTTCCTACCTCTCCCGCCTCTCCTGGCCGCCTCGGGCACCTCCCGCACCTCCTCCGAGGAGCAACACGACGTCCCCTCCCTCGTCACATACCGCCATTACGCGACCCTCTTCTTCATCATAATCTCTACGTCGACCGAGTCGCCGCTGGCCCTCATCGACCTGATACAAGTCTACGTCGAGGCCCTGGACAGGCTGTTCGAGAACGTGTGCGAGCTGGACCTCATCTTCAACTTCGAGTCCCTGCACGCCACGCTCTCCGAGATGATCATCGGGGGGGTCGTCGTGGAAACGAACCTCGACCGGATCGTGGCCGGCGTCAAGGCGCAGGGCACCGTAGCGAAGCGGCCGGTCAACGAGGGCCGCGGGGCTGGGATCGGCGCGGGGCTCGGCATGGGGACGAACTTCGCATGGACGGGCAGGTGATTTTTTTTTAGCAAGAGTGAGGAGTTTTTCCATTTTAATTGAAACCTTTTTTCGGGGTGTGTGTAGAAAAAAGCAAGAAGGATATTCAGACAACAGGAAGGCCCCCCCCCTCTCTGTGGTATGGCATACGACACCGGAACGCCTATGGATGCATATATATGTTACTTGGGGTGTATGGAGTATTACTTTGATTCGTCCACCTCTTTTCGCGGGTTTACTGGGGGTGCGTCTTTTCTTCGTTCGTAGCGTTTATCGGGGTCCATGATGCCGAAGAGATGGGCGGCCTTCGCTACAATCTATGATCGCAGAGCGCTGTTAGTGAAGTCTCGGTCAACGGGCGACGTCTAGCAGTAGGGTGTACCTCTTCAGATGGCTTGTACGGCTTGCCCCAAAACTCGAATTCGGCGAAGAATAGGGCGTATATGAGGGCACCTATGGTGGTCGTCCAGTTAACTTGGCAGTCCAAGGTCATATGCAAAGGTTTTCCCCTCCAAACGGAGACGTGAGGTTTGCGAACCTGTAACCAGTACAAACCGGACCATCCGCGTTCCCTTGTCCCATGTCGGGGAATAATGCGCAAGGAAGAGGCGGCGCTTGTACTTCTTCTCGAACCGGAGCTGCTGCTGGGCTGTGAGGTCCTTGAAGTCGGGCGGCCATACTTTTTTGGTCCGGTATGGGTTGTTGTCGACGGTGAGCTTGCCCAGAGGCCCCCTCGCCGACTGCGCGAGGCGTCGTAGCGTCGTGGAAAACATGATGCCCTGCGAGTTCCAGGATCTGGCCGGGGATCAATTGTCCTGCGGGCTGTGAATTGGGCTTCCAACAATTCCCGGTTGGACGATAAGATATCGTCCGGTTGGTGGTGGTGTCGCGAATTGGATCGCCGTGCACCGCCACATGGCAGCCACACACGCCACATCTGGCTTATTTGTGGGTCACTTTAACATCAGATGCCAAGTTTCGGTTGCCGATTGACAAGGCTTGGCATCAGCTCGCCCAGAACCGCTAATCTAGACATCAAACTGCGAAATAGCTATCGTGATCTCGATATTCATCAATCCCTTTGTCCGGAGTAGCCACCGTGGCAAAGAGTGGCTAGTTCCTTTATTGTCAACATGCCGTCGCATTCGGAGTTGATCCAAGAGTCTCCCCTTGCTGGAGCCCACACACCGTAAACGGCACTTGAATTCTACCAAATCGAGTAGACCAAATGTCAGGTGCCGCAGATATACGATATATTGAATCGCTGCGGACGGGCAACAAATGCCACACCCAGTCACCCCAAGAGAGTCATCATACGATTTATTATTTTTGGAAGCTTCGTCGATATACACGCGACACCAAAGCCCGAGGGCGTGTATAGGTTAGCATCACGATATTGCCCACGTGCCATGCTCCATCACACGGAAACACAGGGCGGGCGGTTTCCCAGGCTCTACCGGAGCTGACAACAAGGGGCTGGGCGACAGGGAAGGCGCCCTAATTTGGCTATTTGATATTATGCTTGATTATTAGATTTGGCTCTCCGACTCCAAAAGGGGCGTTGACGGGGTGAGTGGTACGTGGAAAGAAAATTATCTGATACGTGCCAGTCGTTAGCTTGTGACACGACAGGAACAAACGTCGTCCAGGATGCGATTGCTGCTGGCCAACATGGAGAATGCGTGCCCCAATGGTGCCAGGTAGCAATTGCTGTCATATTGACGTGAAGATCGTCTGATTCGCTGATCGACAAATGGGCCTGGCGAACGATTGACCTCGAGTCAGCTCCAAGCCAATCGGGTACTTTTAGTTGCGCATCTTCGCCCAGCAACACGAGCTCTGGCAGTGGTGAGCTGCAGCTGTGGTTGCAGAGGTACTGGAAGTGGGCCAGCGCCGGTCAATACTCCTTTCCTTACATGGTGGAAATACGTCACTACTTTTCAAGTTTTCGGAGTCGAGGACAGGGGGAGAGGTCAAGGAGTGGAGGTGCGTGCGAAATACCCACACGCTGCTACGGAGTCCGTCTGTCTGACTTACAAAGCTAGCACATAGACCAGATGCTAGGCAGTGCTCCTCCCAATTTCTAGACTTCGCCAGGGGGTAGCCAGTGAGAGCTGCGAAAGGATTCCGCCCGATATGCGGGACTTGGGAAGCTGTGTTTCACCCCCATGGAGACCTGTCGACTCGTGAACAGCTTGGTGGACTTAAGGCGGACTGAAGGCAAATGTTCCCTCTACCTCCGAGTTTCAGAGGTATTATCAGAAGCTGCAGTAATATCCATCCATCCATTGACTTGGGTCCATCCTTTGATCCATCCGCCGGGAAGTGATGGACACGCCGTGATCAAGAATAACAACACCGACCAGGCGATGAAGCGGAGAAGGACACACCATTTGGTCACACCTGTGCCGACCGAGCTCGACACGATATGGGACGGTGTTGAGTTGCATCCAATGTCACACGAGCCCACCCCTTAGACGGCGGCCTCGTCTGCGGGCGGGAAGAGCCTGGATAAGGAATTGGACGGCCCACTGGAAGGCCTGCAGAGGGAAAACCTAGCAGCCAGGCCACGAAATTACCTAGATCTAGGCCAGGCCACTCACAGGAGCGCGCTGGCTGCGCGTGCGTGGACAGTGGACCCTCTGGCTACAGCCGAACAATCTCAGAGGGCTGCGGGAAAATAATAAAATTCAGAGATGACACTAGGCGGCCGGGTCATGGTCTGCTCTGGTGGTCGTACTTCCGTGAGTAACCCACCCCAATTTTTGTCTGGAGCCGTCGATGGTACCAAGCTTTTTGGCCCGGTGTAGGCATAATGCCATGCTGCAAGATCGGCTGCCGGGGTGAAGCAAATATTTCCTAATTGCAACAGAGGGTGCTAGTTTCCCCTCTGCTCCCAAGCGAAGATGTGTACCATTTTATGGGCGCATGATGCAATCTGCACAGTCAGTCACCGCGTTATCACCTCGTACGAGGCTGCCTGGGTACTTGCCCAAAGGGAGACGCGACAGGCGCGGCGCCCGACGGCAGCGGCCTGTCTGGATGTGGCCAAACTTTGGGTGGGCTGCGTTTGTGCGGTTTCTGCGCATCCCGCCGTTTGCGTTATCGCGGCGTCCGTGCAAAAAAAAAAAGAAGGATGCGTCCATAAAAATTCTGATGCCTTCGGTGGGGATTTGCACTAGAGTTTATGAACAAGGCCACTGTGCCATGGGATCGGCGATACAAAACACGACTAGTGTAGTATACTGGCTGGTAGTGCAGAGTGTAGTGCCTGGCTGTACGCGCATCATTACATCTTGATGCTCAAACGGTCTCGACGTTTGTGGGCGCATACGTAATGCTCCCGTGTGCATGCATATCGAAAAAAGACAGAATGCGGCTAGGTACAGCGTTGCCTATGGTGAAAGCATGTACATGTCGAGTACCGGCTCTCTTATGCACGATGACCGGTAGCTACTGCAAGCCCGGTGCAGGTGCTCGTATCAGCGCTGTACACACGTTTTATCTGGTCGCAGACAGGTCTGCCGTCCTATCGCGTCACAGCGCAATCTGGCTCGCATTAGTACCTCTACCGGCCGACGCTGGCTCTGGCCCTGGACGTTGCGTACTGGCCATCCACCCACCCTCCAGGCTTGTCTGCCCTGGGATTAGGTCACTGGCAGCGAGCGCTACTGTCAATCTGGGCAGCTGGAGCCATTTGCAGCACAGGCGAAGTGCCCCATAACGGGCCTAGATGGCCAGGAGCAAATGTCGAGCCACCAACTCCCAGCCCATGTTCGCAGCCATGTCAGCAGGGATTCGCGATAATGCGTGTGGGTTCCGACCAGGGTAGAGATACTCCCCCCCATTCCCAAATCACCGAAACCTGGGCCGTCTTGCAGTTCACTCTGGTCCGGTTGAGCAACGTAGATATGTATTAGAGTCCATGGCCGGTACATCATCCTGTTTTCCGCCTTTCTCGCCTCCTTTGATTGCCCCCGACTACTAATTACCTATACCGGGAGATCTCTCCATCTACGCTGGCTCGATTCGATGGCTGTTTAGTTTCTCCTGACTATTTCCTGCTAGCCCGCCTGTCCTCCTTTCGCAGCGAGCGCCGCGCCCCGTCCTCCTCCAGCCAGCTTCTGCCACTGTCTCTAAATTGCGAGCAATTAAGGAAGCGCCTTGCCCGTCCTACAAGCTCGCCAAGACGGCAATTACTTGATACATAAGCAAATAGACGCAAACGTTCAGACGGGGCCCTTATCAAGCACAGTTCCTCCCGCAGCTTGGCTCAGTGCACCCCCTGCCTCGCCAAGACCTGCAATACGAAGAGCCTCGCGATGCGCCTCGCCCAAGTGCTCGCAGTCTGCAGCGCTGTCGCAATCCAAGCTGTTGCTGCCGGCCCAGACAATGCCGTCACGGTCCATGTCATGACGACCTCTGGGTCATTGGACAATGTCTTATGGCCCGCGCCCGAGTCGTCGAGTACCCCCGGGCACAGCGTCAATTCGACAACTACAGCTCAATGGGCCTCTTCAAATACAACAAGTGAGTGGTGCTCTCGTCTTCTCGAGCTGCCGGCAACCCTACCCACTGCTTTGGCATTGTGTGTGCGGTCATGCTCGTCGCAATTGAGGAGTTTCTTTTTTTTCCTTTCTTGGTTCATTCGGGCTAATCAATCTCAATGTCTAGGATCTGCCACAGTCACCAAGACCAGCGCAACGCAGGCCAGCCAATCGACCTCGCAGCCCCCAGACACGACGGCGGGGGCCACAATTCCCCAGCATGCCGAGAGCTCCATGGTTGGCCTCCTCGGCTTCTTCATCGTCGGACTGTTAGTCTTATAGCCCCAGGCCAAACGGGCGCGATGATGTGGTTGGGGATCGTGTATCCCCGCGGGTTGCCTAAGCTGGCGCAATCGTAATACACATGGGCCAAAAAGAGTCGGGCGTTAATGTTTACCATGAGGATTTTCATCATCACATTCGGTGTGGGTTTTGGGCCAATTGTCTTTCATCGACCAACATAGATACCTCGGAGCGGTTTTTGAATTGGCGTTCAGTTATCATCACAGGCATAGTCCGCCACGGACCAGGATTGTCATGGCGTTGGGAACATTTATTTTTTTGCATTGCCCGATGGCTGCATATTATCTTTTTTTATTACATATTCATTCTTCTTTGGATCCCACATAAACCAGGGGGCGACAATCTGTCGACATTCGAGATGTAGTGGGGGGATATTGGTGCGCATGTGAGGAATACAGTGCCAGATTCACTGTTCCTCGAAATTATCCTCTGCGAGGAGAATCTGCCTAATCGTGTCTAATGCTAGTTACAAAGCCATAATGCAAAACAGAGTTGTTGACTTTGGTTTCAGACTTGAGGATATGGATTATGCGGACTGCGTGGCTGTGCGACAACAAAAATACCAATCGTGAAACATGATCCGGGAGCCATCCGCCTCTTCGTAGATATCCAACAATGCAAGCTGTATATTTAGAAGCGATTATTCCTGGTGCCGTGATGAAGGATCGACGGAAATATGATTTCCACGGATTGACGGGTTTCCACGCTTTTTTGCTGGAGCCACTGGCGTGTGCTTTGACACGGCCTTGCAGGAGCCAGGGTTGTTCGCATCCTTCTTTTTTAATAGATGGGTTCCAGGGCCAGTTCAAGACTTCATATTGGCATGCGCATAGGATATAGCATATAGCACCGCAGCTCTTGGCTTGGCGACTTATCCTATGCGGCCTCCGCATGTTAACTACGGGGAGATGTTGTTCGAGGCAGCAAGCGATCTAGGCTGGCCATGTCGCAAATGACCAAGACCATGTACCAAGACTATGCGTGAGGCTGTTCCGGACGGGCCGCGGGCTCTGACACTCCAACTGCACACTTGGCATGCAGCGGCATGTAGATCGAATCGCAGAGCACGGCCGGCTCCCGGCTGCGTTGAAGCGCGAAACCGAGTAGCTCATGCGGCGATGGCGATCTGGGTGTTGGAATCGCTTGCGGGTGGGGGTGGTTTCGGCAGGTCATCCTTCGAAACAAATTTAGCCACACAGGGTTCACATCGAATGACGGGAGGGAGATGAGTAAGTTTTACCATGTCAAATATAACTCGGATCATGAGGCTGCAGCTGGGACAGACGGCAATGTCCTGCTCGTCGCGAAGGTCGTCCAGGGCGATCTGGAACTGATCGCCGCATGGGCAAGGATAGAAGTAGGACTGTTGGGCTTCGTCGAAGGTCATGTCCTCGATCTCGATCTCATCGTAGATGGAGATGTTCTCGTCGTCCGACATGATTTTTGGGAGGTTGGGTTTGTTATTTGTTTAGTGCTTGGTATTGCGCTCGCAAATAGTGTGACTCTGGCTGGGATGGAAACTTCTTGGACCCCGCGAACTTGGAGAAAATAAATCTCCTGCCCAAACCCCACTTACTCATCTAGGCCCAGATGCGGGAGCATTAAGACGCCCTTACTATACTAAGGCATATTGTAGACATGAAAGTAATCTACCCATCTCCTTAAATATATACTATCCTAACTCCTGAAACATCGTCTTTATTCCAATTACTGGGCATAGAAGTCAAAAGAGTTATTATGTGATAACAACCCACCAGTTTATCTACCACCTTTTGCACTAATGCCATATCCCAAGACTCGACTAAAGACCTACCGAAACTCATCTTACTCTTTCTAGGGAGATGCGGTATGTAATCAAGACCACAAAATCAGTCGACTGGATACCTTCTGTCCAGGTAGTCACCAACGAGTTTGGATGGGACGAATTGCTGAGGCATCTGACACGGACGATTGGCAAAGGGAGGCTGCTTAGTAAGCATACACATGGCGGTACGTACCTCGTCGCTTTGCGGGTGGCTCAATCACATGCTGTGCCAAGCCAAATGCCCGTGGGGAAGCCCGTGACAGATGACGATTTGGCCGAGGAGCAGTAATTAGAGGCTCTAGCTCGTGCTTGCCGTGTCCGTCTGGGGTGGCATCCATGGCCGACAGGCACACAGGCCCCGATTGACCGCATCTCCAAGACATCCATCTCTAGATGCCATGTCGCCGCGGGGTTTGCGCCGTCTTATTCGATTTTGGATGACCCTGTAGCACCTGAAGCCAGCACGCGACTCAGACCGCGCTGTCTCGAGTTTACTCTACCTCTACCTCTTCCTCTCCACCCCGTCCTCCTCCCGTCCTCCTCCCGCGCTGCAAAGCAGGCGCACCAAGACGAGCCATGGCAGCGCAATCGAAACTTCCTTTTCTCAGGGACCGCACCATCCGCAGTATACTTACCGACCTCACCCATTGGTATCTGTCTCACCGAACGCGCATTTCGCGAGCCGTCTGGATCACCCTCTTCGTCGCCCTTGCCAACCGAATTCGCCATGCCATCTCGGAGCAAAAGGCCGCTTCGCAACGTGGCGCCGAGCAGAGGGCCGCCAGGAGAGGCACTACTTCGACCAGCGATGGCCCCGACAAGCCAAAGAAGCGAGTCGAGTTGAATCGCGAGTTCTTCCGATCGCTGCTGCGGCTGCTCAAGATTGTTGTACCAGATTGGCGAAGCAAGGAGGCCCGCCTGTTGATCAGCCACAGCTTCTTCCTCGTGCTACGAACCCTCATCAGCGTTCGTGTAGCCGAAATGGATGGTGCGATCGTCAAGGCGCTGGTCAAGGGGCGAGGAAAGGAGTTCCTCCAGCGCATTGTATGGTGGATGCTCATCGCCATCCCTGCCACATTCACCAATTCCATGGTATGTCCTTCCTCCTCCATATATATTTCTTCTCCGTAGCCTCTGACATCGTGACCAGTTATCATACCACCAAGCAGAGCTATCATTAGCCTACCGGGCGAGACTAACACACTACATCCACGACAAATACCTATCCAAGCTAACATTCTACGGCATATCTGCCTTGGATGACCGTATAAAGAACGCCGATCAACTCATTGCAGTCGATGTGTCAAAGTTCTCAAATAGTCTGGCCGAGTTATATAGCAACCTGGCCAAGCCAATGCTCGATATGGTTTGTACCTACCTCATAATACCCATCGCAATGTATACGCTGACACCAAGCAGAGTATTTACACCTACTCCCTTTCCAAGAGCGTTGGTGGCGAAGGCGTCGTATTCATGGCAAGCCTTGTCCAATTATCAGCTAACGTGATGAGGGCCCTGACGCCTCCGTTTGGAAAATATGTTGCTGATGAGGCGAGACTGGAGGGTGAGTTTAGATACCAACACTCTAGACTCATCGACTACAGCGAAGAAGTGGCCTTGTATGCTGGCCACAATGCCGAGAAGGACACACTGGACAAGGGGTACTTTACACTCATCAAGCACGTCAACTACATCCTCCGTCGCCGGTTTTACCACGGATTTATGGAGGACTTCACCATTAAGTACTTTTGGGGTGCCCTCGGTCTTATCCTGTGCAGCATCCCCGTCTTCGTCAAGATCCCTGGACAAGTTGTCATGACCATGGGCGACAGGACGGAATCTTTCGTCACCAACAGGCGCATGCTGCTGTCAGCATCTGATGCGTTTGGACGTATCATGTTCTCATACCGTGAAATAATGGAATTGGCAGGCTACACTTCGCGTGTGGCTTCCTTGTTGGATGTGATGGATGATATCCAAGCTGGCCATTTTGAGAAAAAGCTTGTTTCATCCTCTAGCATTGAGGACAATGAGAATGTTTTGAAAGGCCGAGGGACCATTCATGAGAGCAAAGACATAACCTTCATCGATGTGTAAGTTTTCTTACCTTTCCGCTGCACTTCCATGTGCAAGACTGACCATTCTCGCAGGCCAATCATCTCGCCCAATGGAGATGTCTTGATCAAGGCTCTGTCTTTCCAGCTGAAGCATGGAGAACATTTACTCATTGTTGGCCCCAATGGCTGCGGAAAATCTTCTCTATTCCGCATCCTTGGTGGACTCTGGCCAGTGTATGGCGGCACAGTATATAAGCCCCAGTTCAGCGCCATCTTCTACATTCCCCAGCGACCATATCTATCGCGCGGGTCCCTGCGGCAGCAAATCATATACCCCGACTCTTTACGCCAGATGCGCTCTCGTGGCGTGACCGATGCCGACCTTCTCTCTGTTCTTAAGATTCTGGGTCTTGAGCACCTCGTTGATCTTTACGACGAGGGATGGGATGCCGAGGCCGAGTGGCGAGACGTGCTCTCTGGTGGACTTCAGCAGAGGGTCGCCATGGCTCGACTTTTCTACCACCGACCAAAGTACGCCATCTTGGATGAGTGCACTAGCAGCGTGACTCTGGAGATAGAAAAGACCATGTACGACAACGCCAAGGCTCTGGGCATCACCCTCATGACTGTGAGCCACCGACGTAGTCTGTGGAAGTACCATACGCACATTCTCCAGTTTGACGGCCAGGGCAACTATGTCTTCACCAAGTTGGATGCCGACAAGAGGCTGAAGCTTGAGGACGAGAAGGAGGAGCTTGACGTCAAGCTGAGGCAAGTGCCAGAGTTGGAGAAGAGGATTGCCGAGTTGACTGCTGCTTAGACTGGGAGTTTTGAGTAAGAGAATGTGTTGTAGGATATCTTGACAGGAGCGATATATTTATGATGGCTTAGGGATCATTCGTTCATCATTTGGCAAATTAGGGAGTTGATTATTCTACAGCTATTGATCACACATGTGGCAGCAGTCTGGTTGGTCCTGCATGCCCTTAGATAGAGGTTGCGGGCTCATAGACGATCGGTAAGCCTGTGTTGGATGAGGAACACAGGCACTCAATACATCTGTTAAACTCAAGACGACGTGTACACATGTTCGATTACGAAAGAGAAGCGTGGCGAAAGAACGCAGTGGTATTGAAATTATTATCCCCTGTCCATATCCAGTCCTGCTACAATTACAAAAAACATTTTCTTCCAAACCGTGCCGCCACCCGTCTCTGTACAATTCGCTACATGGTCGCTGTGTGTGAATCATCCATCGCCCTCTTCCTCGGGCCTATCGAATCGAACATTGTATCTCCCAAAGTAGGCTCGAAAATAGTCGTCCTACCCCTCATTCAAGCTTCCCATGACGTTGCCCTTGGCGTTACTCTGGGCGGCGCTCTTCTTGCTGCCGCCTAGCCTGAGCATGCTCAGCCTCTTCCTTACGCTGCCCGGGCCCTTCTTGAGCGTCGGGACCTCGGGGCCGGACCCTGCGGGGGTGCCGTTTTCTCCCTTCCCGGCGGCCCTGCGGCTGTCCTGTATTCCAAGCCCGGCGCCGCCACCGCCGCTGTGGTTGGACCCGTGCCCGGCGGACTGGACGCGGAAGAAGCTGTTCCGGCGCATCGCGTCCCTGCTCACAGTCCGGGAGTGTGGGCTGGTCGGGGAGTCGAGGTCGCCGCCGTTTGTGACGGGGCTTATTGCGGTGCTCACTTCGGTGTGTGCCTCGGACGGTTTCTTCTTGTGGAGGAAGCTGAGCCGGTTGCTCCGCTGCTGTGAGTTCACTGGCTTTCCAAATGACATTTCTTCTGTGTGAACCCCGTTGATCACTGCGGCAATCGTGGCTGTTGGTGTGCTGGGATCTGGAGATGGAGACGATTTCCTGCACGTGGGAGATGAAGGCGTCGCGATCTCCAATTGAGGCTGTATAGGCGAAAAGATCGAAATCTCCGTATGGTAGGTACTTTCGAAGTCTAGGTAGTCAACTGTTAGAGTCTTCATTCGTACGTCCATGATTTTAGGGGGGGATATTTCTTACTGCTCTTGAGCTCCCCATGCCGTAGGGCGAGGATGCCGCCAGAATATCGTGATAGTAGCGTAAGTGACTTCTTGATCATGATGGCATGATCGATGAGAGACATCTTGATCGCTATCTCACGGGGAGTTAGAGCTTCTTCTTGTTCCTCTCTCTCTTCCGACTCATTATCAGCGTCGCTATCGTCATCCTCAAGCTCGAGCTCATCACGTGGGGTTGGCAACAGTTGCCTGTACCAAACGATGCTGGTGTTGGATACCGGGTCGACCGAAACATCGATCGCATCTGCAAGAGGTTTCACAGCGTCGGTATCTTCGTCTGCTACTCGCCGCTCAAGGACTGCTATCTCTTGCGTCTTGCGCACAATGCGTTCCAGAGCGGTATGGTGAGCATCAAGCTGCACTCTAGCCACCTCGATGACTTCGCTGCGGCGTAGAATGGTGGGGAAAGGCTCTGCCGTAGTGAAGACCACTTTCTCAGAACTGTGTTCTTGGACAGGCCCGCTTATGGAACGCTTTGTTGATATCGAGAATGACTGAGGATGAGATACGAGCAAGAACTCGCGAATTGCTTGAGAGACTCTTGTCCGTTGGAAGACCGGATGCGTTAGATCTCTGTTCGCCGAGACGTTCGAGATGAGCAGATATTGGCCTTCGACTTCATCCACATCCCCGCTTGTGACAATCTGAGCATTTGGATACTGCTCCTGCATACGGTCTGCGAATGCCGAGCCCCGTTCGTTTGGTGTCCCCTCGTAGACAAACTCCTTGTCGCGCACGCTGGGAGGGAAGCCTGAGCCCTTGAAGACAACCCTGAAGTATTTCGCTGTTACTCTCTCCCCCTTCGAAATACTGTCGTACACGGTTGCTATGGCGCGCTGTGTTCGTCCTAGCTTTGCGAAATCGAAAGTGTTGCTTTCGTACTGGGCCTGTAGTTCCTTGTACGCCGTGATGGCGTTGCTCCAGGACTTTCCTTCTTCGAAATGTCTGATCATGTCAAAGTAGATCCTCTCCTTGCGCTCAAAGGCCGTCTGCGCGGGCATCGAAGGTTCTGTGAGCGCAGGTAGTTGTGCTACAGGATCCCACTCGTACAAGTCTGCATGAAGGCGCAAGGCTAGACCGGCTTCCGCATAGTTTCTCGATTCAGCCTGGAAATCCGCCAGCTGATGAACGTAGCGAACAAAGATCTCTTCCTTTTGCATATCGCGGAGAAATTCCATTAGGCGCAGCTGGCTGATGAGATGGGAGGCTTCATTCCTGGCATCACCGCTATGTACGGCTGTCAAGAGATCAAGGAATTCGTCCACGGTAGCAACCAAGTCACGTACTGCAGCGTGGAAAGGATCATCCGGCTGGTCGGCAAGATGCTCGAAGCGACCGAGAAGCTCATTCACAAAGAGTTTTTGAATGGTACTCTCGGTCAAGGACTTGGACTTGAAAAAGTAATCCAGGCAGTCAATCATTTCCGTCTGGATGGCTGACAAGTCTTCACCGAGTGTCCATTCACTGACAATCATGGTGTATAAGACTTCGACTGCCACCCTCCGAAGCCCTTCATGCACACTTAGGCACAGCTCGGCAATAGGACCGACAAGTGTGGGAACGTACTGAACCTGGTAACCACCCATACGAAGCAGATTATACCTTGCATGCTCCTCAGAGCTTGCCTCCCAGCCAATCGCCTCCCATGACGAAGCGAGAAGCTCAGCACCGTGTTCCCTCACATCGCCAGCGATCTTCCACACCGCCCTTCGCTTTTGCTCTGGGAAGGTTTCAAGGGCTAGGGAAGTGCTGCCAACTAGTTTCAGCAGCGTGGTGAAGAATAGCTTCCACAGGTCTGTGTTGAAATCTTCGGCTTCTTCAGGGTCGGGAACAAACGACTCCAGCATGATGGCAGCTACGTTCTGCAAGACACGCATGGTTGACTTGTGGTGGTACACCCGCACACTTAGCCAGTCCTCTGGGAAGGCCTCGCCGTTGAGGATACTCAGGTTGACCTGAAGAAGGTTCTCAAGGACTGTTGAGATATCATCGTCGGTCATCTCGAGCTGCATTCCTGCCGGAGCATTCGAGATTGCAGCCAACACCGCTGACAGTTCTGCAAGGGCCTCATCGTGGAAGAACTCCGTAGCCACAGGCTTCGTCGGGAATGGATACGATGTTGGGAACAGGAGCGAGAGTCGGCTTCTGGTCTTACGCGGGAGAGACGACAAAGCCAGATATGAGTCGATAATCTTCGGAACATGTTCAGGTATTTCGATCGTCAAATGGTCCATTTGACTAGCAAGGACTGAGCAACACAGGCGAATCTGTTCTCGCCACTGATCGTTGATCTCTTCCGTGTGCCCCCAGTGAGGGGCAATCCATCGGGCAGTATTGGTACTCAAAGCAGACTTCTGCTCTGGATGAGCAAACAAGTCTAGTTTGGAGTAGTTGATGGTGAGCACTAGTTTGTACAGAATGAGTTTGCCCTTGACGTTGGTGCAAGAGTCCATAAAGTCAATAGCAATATGGAGTATTTCTTCTGTCGTCAGGAGACCGGAGAGCTCGGGCAACCACGTGTGGAAGTGCTGGACAGCCAAGGTCTGGCTGCCGACTAATGCAGGTGCTGAATTGCGCATCATGGCATCGAGAGCCTTGAAAATTGATCGCAAATCGCGGCTAAACCCTTGGGTGGACGATTTGATGCCAATCCCCGCCTCCTTCTCTTTCTGCTGACCTCGCGACCGGGTAATGAACTTCAAGATGTGGTTAACAACCTTAAACGTAGACCGAAGCTTTCGAGCAGTTTCCGGCTCGGTGGGATGTTCTAGCAGCCGCGTGAATGAGCGGATGAGGCACGATGTTGCAAAGGGATAGTTGAACTGCTGTTCGGCATAACTGTCAACAAGTGGCTCCAGGTTGAATCTCCTGTCGTGAATGATGCCGAGCACCCTGACTAGTGCAGTAAACACCAGGTCCTCGTACTCATCATTTCCAGAGTGTTCGACCAGGATCCCGAACAACCCGTCAAGTACGTTGTTGAGAAGCTTGACAACTTCAATTTCGGGCACAAAGATGAGCTGGTTCAATATAGCCGGGATGTCATCGCGAGGAATTTCTTTCCACTTTGTGAGGCCTAGGATAACTCTGTCTTGTGAAAATTTCGTACTACAGAGATAGGTTTCCAGGAGAATTGAGGCCAAGGGACCAGTGACCTCCGCAGAGCGTTCATCTTTACCCTTGGAGCTCCAGGGAAGCGAGAGATATCCACCCTTGCCCACTGGTCCGGCCAATGCTGATGCGGTGTACTCGTCGATCTTGTATAGCAAGAGATCATGTGGACCGTCTCTGATAAAGGCTTCCCGTTCCCAAAGTGGCATGTATGCAACAGCAAATGGAGGACTTGGTACGTCGGATAGGTACATGGCCACATGAGAGACCGGTACATCCTCGGGAGCAAGCGATAACCGCAGTGTTTGACCCCATATCTCGTTCCTCTCTATAGCAATCGATTTGAATGTCGTCAAAGGCTCAGTGTTTGATGATGTGTATATGCAGTTTTCTATCCGTTGACCAGACGATTTCCGAATCTCGATTGTAAGCTGAAAGTTTGTGCCTGAAGTTGCCGACGGGAGCGAGGTTGCACTGCCTCCATATCTCGAGAGCAGATTGTGCTTTGCCAGCGTACCGTAATCCAAGGTGATGTATATGTCTGACCGAGGCTTGGAAGGTGCCCCCGAGAAGCCTAACCGGTTTGTCTTAGACACTCCGGATAGTATAGTGGGTGTGGATTTAATGAGGGTGTTAGCATCGGGATGTGTCATGCCTTTGAGGTAGACTTGTAGGCGTTCGCCCCGGTTAGATTTCTCATAGTGACCGGCAGGGTTGTCCATGATCTCCTTAATAATTGGATCCCACTCATCAACCGGTAATTTCTCATTGCCGAGTCTTGATGAAGGGCCCCATATCCCCATCAACTGCTCCATCTCTTCTTGTTGCTTCACGATGGAATTCAGTTTCATCACACCAATTCCAATCAGACGCTGAACATTTTCGGTATCGTTCATCGAGGCTCCCCGTAATGAGCCAGCTGTGCTTGGTGGGCCGAAGCTCTCTTTCGGATCTGTCCCATCGGTAGAAGGTCGATCTTCAGACTGCTCCGAGACAGCTTCCATCTTAGCGCTGCTGGACGCCCCCCTCGAGAAAGCAGACCGAGCCGGCTTGTTGCCCCACATGAAACTTCGCCTAGAAGAGTGTTTCGGACCGCTTGAAGAGAGGGGCTTGTTCGCATCTTTGATGTAGCCCGTCTGGTGGACTGTACCCGTTCTCGACAGGGGCTTAACGACCTGAACTCGTTGGGAAGCGATCACCTTCACAACGAGATATAACTCAGACTCGCCGGATCCTCCGTCGTTTATGTCCTGGGGAGTGAGGTCTGTGAACAGAGTCTTGGTCTGGCCATGCTGAGTAATGTTCCCAATCGCCCCTTCTGATGCAATGTCGACGCTGAAGCACTCGGATACCTTTTGCAACTTCTTATGGGGCGTTTTGCACACTAGATAGCACATAAGCTGGGTGTCCTCGGTGGATGATCCGGCAAAGCCCTTGACATCTAAAAGGAGGTGATATAAAGTTGCCGAGTCCACAGCCGCCTCGGGAGGTTCATTCAGCAGACTCATAACCGACTGAAGCCTGGTGACTTCCACAGCCGAGTCATCACCCGTCGAAACTCTGCCCTGAGCCTTGGGGTCTCTGACAATCACCTCCCCACCGCATAGCTTATTGATTGCGACAAGATCCCATACAGCCTTCTCTCGTACTTGCTCGAATTCGTGGAGAGTGAGAACATTGTATAAAAGCTGTTGACGGTGTAGATTAAGCCCGGAGATGAGTTGCGCTAATTGGTCAAGTCGTTTGTACTCTCGAGATAGCAATAATTCGTGCAGGTTGGTCGAATGCCACTCTCTCAGGCAAGATGCGATCTCGTCCACCAAGGGCTCCGAGGCGGATGTGGGTGTTTCGTCTCCAACTTTGAGCATGGGGACCGGCGCGGGAGGTCGAGGCTGGGTTGGGTCCCTTTGGACAGGTATGGAAAGATTGCCATTCAATCCGTCCGGGAACGTTCGTAGTAGCCTGGGGGACTTGATAGACTTGGCTGATTTGCGCCCGTCCCCAGATCCATTGCGGCTCGCGACCCTGACCTCGCCATCTTTTCCGTGGGTATTTGCCGAGTTTCGGCCATTCGTACTGGTCCCGTCACCCTCCTCGCCCTCGATATCTTCGTCGTCAATGTCGTCGGCATCGCCCAGCATCTCCCTCACCTCCACGCAGCTTCTTGGGAAGATGCCGCTGAAGACGCGTGCCTCCAGCGTCTGGCCCTTGACAGAAGTCAAGCCAGCCAGCAGGCTGGGAGGGGCCACAAGATAGCCACGTAGCCATTCGCCGTTGGGCGTCTCCTCGATCACGTAGAGCTCATCGCCAATCTCGAGGGGGAGGTCGGCAGGTTCCGAGGCAGGAAAAGGGTAGGTCGCAACAGCGAAGGCAATGCGAGGAAGAGGCTGCCAGGGCATTGAAAATTCGACGCTTTCTGGAGCAAAAGAGCTTGCAATTCCGAAGTGGCGCGTGAAAGCTGTCTCACAAAGCAGCGGGAAGCGTTGTGATATTCAATGGTTGGAGCAGCGCGCGCGGGTTTCCTCGGTGGTACATTCGATCGAACAATTTCTTGGCGAAGGCATGCAGGGTTTCTTAGGCACGAGATGAGAGACGAATCGTCGGAAGAGCGACAGCGAGCCAGCTAGATGACATGGACGGGATTTGGCATGGAAGCCGTTACAGATTCATATCTCTGGAATGGATGCTGCATGCGTTCGCTCAAATGCTCTAGAAGTCCATGTCTCAATGGCTTGATGAGGGCCCCTGAACCATCAGGGACGCTTCTGTAAATAATTAATTTAGTAGTGACGTACCGAGGTACCTGCAGGTACCTCCAAGTCTGGGTGACCTGGCCCAGGTGCTTACCTTAGTCAGCCACGCCGCTCTTGCTCAGGCGTTCATGACCCTTGCTCAGTGCCCTGAGCTTCACCTTGGATTTCCCCAACCTCCACTCTCCGACGGGCTGGATGTTGTAATTACCTACCTACCTTAGGTAAAGCGGCGAGGTTATTCATCCTGCATTTGCATCTTTTGCGTGGATGTCAAGCTCACCGCCGAAGGCATCTCAAATGCTGGCCCTTTCGTATTCGATCACACTTGAGATACAATTCCAAGGCCACACGAAGCCTTCTGGCCGTGCAAGCCTGACTCCTGGAGTTTGAATGGTTTTAATGGAATCAGAGTCCGCTGTATCACTGGGCACGCTGATAGTTGGCTCCTAAGAGTTGTGAGGCCCAAACGGGAGACTTGAGTCCTCCATTGGTCATAAACCCATATAGAAAGAGGCTCTAGATGAGCTCAGTGGTACAAAGTCTTCTTGTTATTGTGCCATACTGAGGCCAACTGCCAATGATCTCTGAGCAGAATACGATGAGTCGGATAGCCACCAGCTCTCAAAGTAGCTTGTACTTCATGCCAAATCTTTAATAAGATTGACTAAGGCATTTTTGGTATGTCGTTATCAGAGAAGAAGGTATAGCGGCCAGGCTTGTCATGGGAAGCTCCCTGTTCAATCCTTCGAAAATTCCTCGAGGGATATGAGGTGGCCTCAATCATAGCTCAAAATCTTCCGCTGACTTAGAGCTCGGAATGTATGAATGCAGGAGGATTGTGTCGATACTTTCCGCGAATGCAAGCAGATACGGGCATAACGCCGACACCTGGAAGGCCGATGCCTGGGAGCTGAGGGGAAACAGATAACACGGCAAGTCGTGTATCCTCAAAGTCTGTGTGTGAGAGGCGCCAATGAGCCCATTGGACAATTCTTGACTGATCTCCCCTAGTACCTGATCTGATGATGGTTCATTGCATCACACTGCGATTCCGGAGAACCCTTGCTTCCAAATCGGGGAGTTATTGTTGGTGGGGTTATCCTGGTATCCACACTGGCCACAGAGCTGCATTGTCAAAGTGTGTAACGATGGCAGAGTCAATATCCAGCGATTGGAGCAGACTAAATGGCCGCGGCCTGGAGCTTGCCGTTTATCTGACTAACGAGATGCTAAGCTAGTATCCATGCCAAGGCAATACTCAACTCTCCGTCCACTTATGCGACCCTCAAGCCTGAGGATTTCGGTTAACCAAGGCAAGTTATACTATTTGTCCCTCGCATATTCAGAACTAACAGCTATGCAGATAGTAAGCTATAAACCGGCTAATACTACAGCCTTGATACTGATAAAAATATCGTAGTGTGCACTTCACATCGAGAGTTACTGGCTGGAATGCTATCAAGAGTCGGGTTGACCTTGGTCTGAAGATGACCGATGCCTAGGTCAAGCAATGGTAAGCTTTGGCCACCTGTTCTAGGATTCCAATTACTAAGTAATATGTCCTCTTCAGTATGGCCAAGCTCAAGGAGATGGCAGATCTCAAGTTAATGACCCTTGACGAGAGCGATGCCCTGATAAGAAGCTTTCATCTTGAACTGCAAGATGGACAGTAGGTGTTTAGCTACGGGGTTCACCATCGCCGTTCTGTGCTCATCCCTGCCGTTGGCGCTGGCGACTGCAACCTAAACTATGGCATGGCCGCGCAGAGTCAATAAGACCCAGTGCAAAGTAAGAGCGAAGCAATGTCGCCATGGTTGATAAGTTCGCATTCATCTGTTGAAGGAGGAGGCAACAGGCAAAAATTAAGAGGTTGGTTTAGGTGATTTAGGTACTAAGGTAGTGGTAGTAGGTGGGCGGGTAGCACCATTTAGTGTATGCTTATTCCATATTCTCTGTGGCCGGCCAGCCGTTTTCCAGGGGAACCGTTTGATTGTTTGCGCTGGGTTCCGGATCCGAATGGATGCTTTTGGGCAGGCCGCCTCTGGCCGTTAAGCCGTTGGCTGGTGGAATGAGCCTCCTGGAAGCATCGCACGGATGGGTTCAGTTCAGTATGGAGCCATTCTACGCATTCACTCATCTCGCTCAGGCAGTATTAGATTGGCATCCAATACTGCTCTCCGCAGATTATCAGCCGCGTTTATTTGTGCCCTGAGCGTCGACACCCTCTCATGATCAGATGGGGGCGGGTGGAGTGAGGGGCAGCTAAGTCGCATGGTTGGCTAAGGTCATGTACCTTCAGGTACCTGCCCACCTCAAGTACATGGGCCTGAATCCGCCCCTCTATTTCGGCGCAACCTGCCCTGGTTTTCTGACTCGGTGCCTGTCCTCCCCTTGGTCTGAAGATTATTAGGGGAGGCAACCAGGTAGTACTTTCCAATTTCCTCTGCCAACCAGCACACAATGGGGCGATGGCGTTTGGTTTTCGGGGTGCCTGTGGAGGGTATTCGAGGGGTCGGTTAGGACGCATTTGCGTGATGGTCTGTGCAACCGGCAGGATCCCAGCAATCTGCACCTCAACGAGCGCACGGGGAGAGTTGCTCACGGCAAGGCACGCGAGTGGCTGCCACCTACCTACCCGCTGTCCGGCATGCAAGCAATTTACGCCAGAGTGATGAGAACTTTAGATCAATACCCGGCCTTCCGCCACTGATTCAATGACGGCAGGCAGGTAGTCTCTGTCACTTTCCAGTGCAAAGTTGAGCATCTGTTATAGAGCGCTGCTACCTGGTGACTGCCCAAAATGTGACCCCTCGGTCTCGGTGTACAGTGTACATGCCCACTCTGTGTGCGGGGAGTCAGACTCACCACAATGCCCATTGCTCATAGTGCATCCACTGGATGGAAATTGGTATTTGGAAGCCATTGCATTATTGTCCAGGCAGTTTTCGCCATCTTCATACGTGACTTCGGTTTCAGCTGAGGCCATCATCCCGCACCATCCTTCCCAAGTAACACGGCGTGCCCCTGCAGCATCCACTGGACTTTGTTACTTTGCTCCTCCCTGTCTGTGCATATCTACTTTGTCGAGAGGTGAGGCTCACAGCTTGCCTCGTCAACCTACCCGTTTTATCCTCACATCTGTTGGCTCGCTGTTGCGCACACGGCTAGTAAATCCAAGGGGCATTCTCTACCTATACCAATTCAGCAATCGAATACTACCGCTTGAATTCGCAACCATGGGCACACCTTTCATAACCTTTCTCGAGCCAAGCAAGCTTGAGGGCTATAAGCCAGGTGCCCCCCGCGAAGACCAGCCCTCAACCATCGCTTCTGCCTTCCTCGATGCCATGGAGGTGCGAGAGGAGGTGTTCGTAAAGGAGCAGAAGGTCCCCGCGGAAAATGAATTCGACTTAGATGACTCAAGGTCATGCCACTGGATTGTCTATGCCAGCATCAACAAAACCGAGGAGCTCGAGATTCGAGATGAGAGGGGCAACGTCATCCAGCCACGCAAGAGCTCGACTCGATCAACGCCCATTGGCACCATACGACTTGTCCCCTTCCCGCATGATCCGCACCCTATGAGTGGAGGAAAGTATTGGAACGGCGTTCTGGAGGGGGAGGATGATACTCCGGCCCCGATCCAGGCTGGGGGCAAGCGCTACATAACCGACCGCCCTACCTCTTTTCATGATGGAAAGGAGCCGTATGTGAAGCTGGGAAGGCTGGCAGTCATCAAGGAGTTTCGCGGTCATCGCATCGCGGGTCTGCTGGTGCAGACAGTCCTCGCGTGGCTGAAGGCAAACCCAACCTTTTTCAACCCCAGTATCAAAGAGCTGGGGCTCGAAAGTATAGGGGCCTTGAGTGAGCGCGACGTTCCCAAGTGGAAAGGACTTGTTTGCGTCCATGCGCAGGAGCAGGTGGTCGGCGTCTGGGCAAAATGGGGATTCCAAGTCGATGAGGAAATGGGGAAGTGGGAGGAGGAGGGCATATCACATGTGGGTATGTTCCAACGCTTGAGCGTCGACACAGATCAAATTCGCATCTGAAGAGCACGCTTCACGTTAGTATCTTTGTCATATTGTCATTTTTTGGGCCAGCATGAGATGAGAAAAGCATAACGGCAGTAGTAGGGGCAACCCTCAAGCTGATGATACGAATTTTTTTCAGATTAGACTAATATACCAGTCTCTCTCTTTTATGATCCCAAGACCAAACAGACACATGTATACCATAGAAGAGGCATCGTTCAATTGTTACTCCAAAGGAAGCCCGAATTTTTTATTTAGGCACTAGAGCCAACTGTGACAATCCGTAGCCGCGTCCCTAGTCCCGAACGCAAAATGCATATCTGAATGATGCCATAACCACGCCATAGCCGCAACCCAAGGTAACCCATGACAACCAAGACATTTATCGGTTGCTCTTTGCCACACGCTCCAGCTCGTCCTTCTTCTTGATAGCGTATGAGTTGCTGCTACCCTTGGCAGCGTTGATCAGCTCCTCAGCCAGGCACTCGGCAATTGACTTGACGTTGCGGAAGGAGGCCTCGCGAGCACCGGTGGTGAGGAGAGCGATGGCCTGGTTGACCCTGCGGAGAGGAGACACATCGACGGCTTGACGGCGGACAGTACCAGCTGAACCGATACGGGTAGAGTCTTCGCGGGGACCGCAGTTGACAATGGCGTCAACGGCGACCTGGATGGGGTTCTGGTCGGTCATCAGGTGGATCTATTAGGGCAAAAAAGAATTGGTTAGTTGGATGTTTTTTTTCACGTGCGTATCACATATTGAGGGCCCCTTCTCGTCGGAGCTGGTGGTGGTACGTACGATCTCGAAAGCGTGGGCAACGATGCGGACGGCCATGAGCTTCTTTCCGTTGTTGCGGCCGTGCATCATCAGAGAGTTGGTCAGACGCTCAATGATGGGGCAGTTAGCCTTGCGGAATCGCTTGACAGCGTATCGGCCAGCAGAGTGCGTGACGTAGACGGGGTTGCGGAGGGAGATGTAGTCACTGTTCCAATGATTCCGGTTAGCAGACAATTCTCATCATCTCCAGGAGAAATCTCGTCGAGAGAAGGCTTCCCCAAATCCAGGGCAATCGAACGTACGTGAGGGAGATGTCGCGGACCTCGACATCGTAGTCCCACTTGTTGAAGAGCTTGACATTGCCGACCTCCTTGACGACATCCTTGGGGAGGACGTCGGAGAGAACAGTGTTCTCGACCTCAATATCACCGCCGTCAGACATTTTGGCTGTTGCAGTCGAAGGTATCCGAATTGATTGGGCTGCGGGTTAGTGTTCCTGGAAGGGATCGCGGATGTAATTTTTTTTGGTCGTCGGCGTTGAGGTGGGCTTGGTTGAGGTGGTTCGAAATTTGGTGGTGTGAGCCCTCGACGAATCACAGCACGGGAACATTTCGGTACGTACCACCACAACCCAAAATCTTAGGGCTCGGCTGCCCTGGGTGAACTGCGGGCTTCTGATGGGGGTCAAGTGGGAGGGCTGATTGACTACAACACCAAAAATTCCTGTCTTCCACACTCCCGTCGACGACATCCACATACAGACAAAATGGTTCGTGACCGCCCAGACACCGCGCCGCCCTCACGAGAGGCGCGATGATTTAACCAATACGGCATGCTAATTTTTCCGCATCGCAGGCGCCCGCAGCTGGAGGAAAGAAGCAAAAGAAGAAGTGGTCCAAGGGCAAGGTCAAGGACAAGGCCCAGCACGCCGTCATCCTCGACAAGACCACCTCTGAGAAGCTCTACAAGGATGTCCAGTCCTACCGCCTGGTCACCGTTGCCACACTCGTCGACCGCATGAAGATCAACGGCTCCCTGGCCCGCCAGGCCCTTGCCGACCTCGAGGAGAAGGGCATCATCAAGCCCGTTGTCACCCACAGCAAGATGAAGGTTTACAGTACGTGCACGCACACAAATTAAAGGTCCTGCGAAAAATTCCCGATGCTAACAAGTTCCGCAGCTCGCGCCGTTGGCTCCTCTTAAGTGAAAGCAAATGGGTAAAAAAACGAGTTAAAACTTTGGGATATGGCGTCGGTATGGTCTGCATGATAGAACCGCCTCAGGGATGATGGGCGGCGCAAGGCGGAAATCGCCTGCTTGGAACACTTTTTCATGTTCGGTGTAGCATTTGGACCGGAACTATCTCCGTAAAAGACGACGGCAATGAAAGAACTTCGTTACAGTTAAAATCAGCCCACATCTAACGTGACTTTTTCGCATCCAATGCTCCTGAAGATCGATTGTCCATTGTTGCGTAGAACATGCAACTATCACTCGGCATGCTCATCATATGTTCTCTTGGCTTGTTAGAAGCCTTTAGTTCTAGAGTAGTGTGTTTGATGCTAACCTTCCGACCCCATGAGGGCTCTTCAATGTCGTCATACTGCTATAGCGAACTGTAATGCAAGACTTGTACATATCGCCAATTGACACACACACAATGCCATTTGCTTCAGTTCGAAAATGGTGAAATGACGGTATCAATGAACCGGACTGGAACCATGACAAGTGGCTGGAGAGGAGATGGCACACCAACCCACCGCTCCGGCATTTCATGGAAGCCAAGGAGCTGGGATCTTTTGATGATCACACAAATCCCAATAATAAGTGAAACATCAACCATTTTTATAACAATAACTTCCTTGATGATTCGTTCATTATTTGTCTAATTGTCGGTGATAATATGTCGAAATTTGTGCATGGTTTTGGGTGTGATCTGTTTCATCATCCATTTGCATCTAGGTAGTACCTAGCATACTAGGTGTGCAAAGTTTATAGCTGGCTGTTTGGGATTATTTCATGGCGCTGAGCACTTGAACAAGCCAATTAGCGTCCTATTTATTGAACGAGCAATAATGATTTATTTTTCCTTTTCCCCTCCTTCTGTTTTTAGTTACCGATGGTAAGAGATAAATTGTCTTGGATTTGGGCTGGTGGCACCAATCAAGTTCAGCCAGCTCAGACACTCGTATACAGGGGCATTCCATCCCACATCAAGTCAACGCAGCGTGTATTGTGTATGTGCAAACCTAGTTTTCAGAAGACTGAAAAGCAATAGCAGTGACACTTAATTTTAATAAGGGGATAGTTCGAGTTCTGACACACGAGATTCACTACCTACCTCAGCTTTAGTCCCTGTAATGATGCATATCTTGCTACGAACAACTTTAAAAATTGCAGCCCAGCATATAAATTCTGCCAATATACGCAGTTGAACTGACATGCGAAAATGATATTAGTTGAGGATAGTGATTGGGGTGGATAGCAATATATTTCGCTATTTCTAATGGGCTCGATAGAGAAGCCTCATTAATCTGATGAGTCCCAAGTGAATTGCTGGAATTTGAGCGAACCTAGCAGATATCGCGCACTGGGGGTTTGCGGCGATCACAGAGCTTATCAGCATTTTAGGTATGGAGTATAGCCCCGTCAAGACCAAGATAACAAACAGCAGAAGGGCATCGGAGTAGTATCAGGCAGTGCAACCAAGGTTATTATTTACCGAGCACACTGTGTCTTTCTTTGTGCCGCATGACTCGGGAGTAGTACCGACGGCGAAATGGATAAGCTAGAGCCGTTGGTTATCGGGCAACATATCAAGATCGGAAATGCTACACGGTGATTAATCCGACTTGGCAAGCACTCATAGTCTCGTACGGACAGGTTGGGGAGGGCCAGACGGAATCTTGGTTGGTCAAGTACTTTCTTGAGAGCTCGGCTTAAAGGGAGCGAGCAGACAAAGGCCTGAGTCGTACAAAGTCCAGTGAAAGCTTTTAGGATATTACTAATGGGCTGCTAGATAGGCTCGCCTTTGACCCTAGCAGACGGCGGGGCCGGGGCATAGGATTAAGGTGAGCACCAAGTTTGCTCTGACAGGGAGAGTCGGCTATTGCTGTGGTCGTATGCACCGTGCTGGGCAGAGGCCATTGGGCCCGAGGTCGTAGACTGCCCATCCTCCAATATTCCAGAAGCAGACGATGCACAAGCAAGGAAATCTGGCCAGGCGTATTTTCCCTTCTCCGCATATCAGGACGGCACCTGAAAGGCCAGATCTGCTGTAGGGGCTAGGAAAAGATGGGACAATCTGGCTCGGTGAGATCTGACGCTGCAAAGGGGGAAAGGGGGTCTCGGCTTCCTAGCAAATCTCGGGGTGAACCGGCATCGAACTGATACAGCGCATGTGGCGGCCTGGCGTCTTTGGTTGCCACTGGTAAGAAAATTAGTCGCTCACATTGCGACATGCAGGCGTTTGCGCCTGAGGAGTGAGGCCTCAATCTGGGTTGCCGTGGCAAAGGGCCTGGCGGACCCAGAAAAAATCCGTGTTTGAGTCCTGAGGCTTCGACCAGCTGCAGCGGCCCCAGCTCCCTTTCCATTTTAGCGCGGTTCCGGGAAGATTCGCTATCAAAAACTGTCCCCTTCCTTACCAGGCCGCAATTTTTTTTTCCCTCCCCCCAGTAGGCCTGTCGGTGCAGAATTTATTTCGCTCGACTACTCCCGACCTAGTTCCTTTTCTCTTCCTTTCATCATCCTCACATCTCCTCTCATCCCTTTTGTCACCTTACAGAAGCAGTCGTCAAGATGTCTGCCGATAACAAGGTTCTGGGCATGCCGGTAAGTTTTTTTCACTCTCTCGCTGCTGTCGCTGTCAATTGCAAATGCCGCGCCCTGGAGTGCCAGATCTAGCTATCAAACCGATCCCGCCCTGTTCACAATGCACATGCATCAATTGAATCACAATGGTTTCATTTCGATGCAGACTGCAATTGGAACCGAGGGGACGGTTTGATATGCCTCTGGACCCGGGCGTCAGCTGCGCGAAAAAGACGCTCACAGTCCATTCTCACATCATCATGACCATTGGCTAACTCCCTTGATAGCCCTTCGTGGCCGACTTCCTGAGTACGTATTGATCGATCCGTATAACGACATCAATATTCAACAGCTTGATGGCGATTAAATCTGGCCGTCACGGCGTTGAGGAATATATGTTCTAACTCGTTATCAACAGTGGGTGGTATCTCCGCCGCCGTCTCGAAGACCGCTGCTGCTCCTATTGAGCGTGTCAAGCTTCTCATCCAGAACCAGGTAGGTTTTCCAAGCCATTAGTGCCTTTCTTGTTCCCCATATCCTGACAACATTTGCGCTATAGGATGAGATGATCAAGTCTGGCCGTCTCTCCCACCGCTACGCCGGTATTGGTGACTGCTTCAAGCGCACCATGGCCGACGAGGGTGCCCTCGCCTTGTGGCGTGGTAACACCGCCAACGTCATCCGTTACTTCCCTACCCAGGCTCTTAACTTTGCCTTCAAGGACAAGTTCAAGAAGCTCTTCGGTTTCAAGAAGGAGCGTGACGGTTACGCTTGGTGGATGGTCGGTAACCTGGCCTCCGGTGGTGCTGCTGGAGCCACTTCCATGCTTTTCGTCTACTCCCTGGACTACGCCCGTACTCGTCTTGCCAACGATGCCAAGAACGCCAAGTCCGGTGGTGCCCGCCAGTTCAACGGTCTCATTGACGTCTACCGCAAGACCCTCGCCTCCGACGGTCTTGCCGGTCTCTACCGTGGTTTCATGCCTTCCGTTGCCGGTATCATCGTCTACCGTGGTCTCTACTTCGGAATGTACGACTCCATCAAGCCCCTCCTCCCCAAGAACCTTGAGGGTAACTTCCTTGCCAACTTCGCTCTTGGTTGGGCCGTCACCACCGGTGCCGGTATTGCTGCCTACCCTCTCGACACCATCCGTCGTCGTATGATGATGACCTCCGGTGAGGCCGTCAAGTACAAGAACTCCTTCGATGCTGCCCGCCAGATTGTTGCCAAGAACGGTGTCAAGTCCCTCTTCAACGGTGCTGGTGCCAACATTCTCCGTGGTGTTGCCGGTGCTGGTGTCCTGTCCATCTACGATCAGCTCCAGCTCCTCCTCTTCGGAAAGGCCTTCAAGGGTGGCTCTGGTTAAATACCCTAATCATTGCTCCTGTGTAGATTTTACTACTTCGTGTGACGAGGTGGAATGGGAATGGCGTGAATAACTGGAAGGTATGGCTCGATATCAACTGGTTTTTAAAAATGGGAGAGCTGGAAGACCTGGGGAAGTTGTCACAGATACCAGAGCGCGGTTGTCTGTCAGCTGCTCTATGCGAGATAGATAGGCATCGGCATGGCGTTCGTCTTTTTTGGCTCTGCCGTGCTTTCTACGTCGCTGTAATTTATACAATTTGCAATTTCCCTTACATCTTGTCTCCCTCCGTGAATGAATATACCGAAAGTAGAGTAGCGATTCGACTGGTGTTCTTTGATCTATGGGGTAATCACCATGCCGCCAGCGCCAATCATGTGATGGTGTTTTGCCCCACCACATCAGCACTTGGGTTCTTCACCAAGACGTGTTACCGTGAAGCCATATCCCGATCGGAGATCGATTGTTGTCACTTAACACCTGACGAATTTATCTTTCTTCCTTCTTTCAACATGCCTCCAAAGAAAACCTCCAAGGATAGTGCTTCAAAAACCTCCAAGCCTCGGAAGAAACCCCAGTCAAGTGACCCATTTGCTTCTGACAATGAGGTTGAAGAAGTGGCCGCAAGACAAAATGATGATAAAGAGGAAGATGAGCCCGCGGCTGAAAAGACGATCCCCAAAGAGCTCCTCACGCGCCTCCTGCATGAGTTCTTCGCCAAAGACGCGACGAGGATATCGCGAGACGCGAACGCCGCCGTGGGCAAATACGTGGATGTCTTTGTGAGGGAGGCGATTGCCAGGACGGCTGTGGAGAAGCAAAGCGGGTTCCTGGAGGCAAGTCGCCGCTCTCATTATCATTATCTACTGTTTTCGTATAAAGCGTGGAATCTGTATGCTGACTAGAAAAGCATAGGTCGAGGATTTGGAGAAGGCGACGCCTCAGCTGCTTTTGGATCTGTGAAGGACGGCTCACTTATATGGAGCCGTGATGTTCTGAGCAGCGTGGTGATGTAATCACTTCGAAAATTGCTGGCATGTGTCACCTACACTATAAGTATTTCGCTGCTTTACTGTGGCTAAAAAAGGCCATGGAACGACTATTCGTGTACGGGACTGAGGGTCCAACGCCATCATACAGAACCATACTCTCCCATACCCGGAACCTCACACCAGATGACGGCTACGGCTTTCAGCGTCTGGGAAGGACAAGAAATATTGTGTCCCAAGATCGAGGTCAAGTTACGAGGCATCAACTTGCCTTGTGGGGTGAGTTTATGCAATAAAGGAACCTTAGTCCAACGTCAGCCCAGGGACCAGTATTGCTACTGTTTGTGGTCTTGAGGAACGTATTTAGATGAGATTCAGTCTTCTATATCATTGCCTTCGAAGAGCTCAATAAATCACAAATAAGCAGATAAGTGGATAAGTCAAGTATATGGCAGCTTATATTACCATTTTCCACGTTGTAGTTGTCCACCACTTTCAACAAGCTAATCAACTCAAACAATGTCACACCCGTATACAGTCCTTTACAGTCTGGAGAGAGGGGAGATGGTGGGAGACCAATGACAATCATGTGCATTATATACAAACCGCATATTTACTCTTATTTCTTGGGGACCTTTCTCTTCGATCTTCCCTTGGCAGCTTGTTTGCACAGCTCCCGGGGCTCCAATGCTTCCAGCCATCCCTCAGGTCTCTTAACGTAGCCAACCTTTGTGTACTTGGTGCTCTTACCAAAGAACTGCACCCAATGGTCTAGCGCGGCGTGCGCCTTCTGATGGGCATCTTCAAGCTCCTTGGCCTTCAGTTCCTCCAACTCCGCCGCCGTCCAGTGTGAATCGACCTCCGGGTCGTCGAGAGGTAGGTACATCAGCTCCACGCCGCGCATATCGGGTGTGCGGTCCTCGGCGAAACAGCCAGTAACGAATGCTCGCGCAGCATCGACACCAGCGAACCAGTTGTAGGAACCTCCGGGGCCATAGATGCGGCGGCCATTGGACACATCAAAGATGGTGCCGTTGAGGGCGATGTAGAGGGGCTTCTCGGGGTCTTGGCCATCGAATGCGGTCAGCTCCTCGGGGGTGAGGTAGATGGGTCCTTTCTGTTCATAGGCGCATACTGCGTTAGCCAAGTCGGATTGCAACATGCAAGAACATGGAGGTGGGCTTTACCAGCTGTGCTTTCCAGTAATCAACGGTCAGATAGTACGGTCTCTTCCCCCACATCAAGGTGTTGCCGCTTGATATCATATAACTGAGTGCGCATGAGGCGAGCAGCAGGAAGGTCAGGCCTCGGAGGGCATCAAGCCACTTGTTCGACGTCGGTTCATCGTCGACTTGGCTGGTCTTGTAGACTTTGGGTTTCTTCTCGGATTCTCCGGTCTTAGTTTTGCGCTTGCGCACTTCGGAATCTGCCATGATGGAACTGAGGGCGAACGAATGTGTTGTATTGCAGTTGAGGATATGAAGACGCAACGTGGCAAGCAGATGGGAGTTGGCGGAGCGTCCGGGTCCGCCAAGATCAATTAAGACGGCTTTGAAGTAAAGCTACCAGTGATTAGCTAATACGGGATCAATTTAATTGCCAGGTTCGATGCAAGAAATGTCACAAATGGCTTTTTGCTGTCGTATTAGTGGCCTGACCGTTGACGTAGCAGGAAAGTGCACTGGGTGGTGGCGTCGCTGCAGCAACGGCAGCGCACACCACTGTAAACACTGATTAGCTTGTACATTATCCAACGGCTGCTCTCCACCACTTTCTTATCCACAACCCACCACCCAACTGTCTACCATACAGACTCAAACTGTTATTGCCTCCCCCATAGTTGGTCGGCATCGTTGCCAGACATCAAGCAAGAGCTACCCACCAGGCGGATTACATCTCATAGGCCATACATGCCTTCCTGGATCCTCGACAACACCCGAAACCCCTTCACCAGTAACTCGATGGATGCCGACACGAGCTTGCCGGGCTCACCGGTGGGTGGCCCTCTCAGGGCATTGACGCCAGATCGCGTCAATCAGAGGGACTCTGTTAGTTCTGTACACGATAAGATCAGCCAGTTCAATAGTATGAGCATTGCGATGCAATCTAAACAAATGGAACGCAAGACTGCCGACGCCGCCCTCAAACGAGCTATCATCGGGCGCGAGGAGGCTGAGGTCGAAGCCAAACGGTGCAAGGAAGAAGTCAATGCTCTGAGAAGAGCCGTGGACGAAGGGAAAGAACGCGAACGCCGGGTCGGAGAGCGATTGGAAACGGTCATGGTTTGTCGTCCCCCCCAATTGCCTTCATGGGCTCTCGGAGTAGAGTAACTAACCAAGAGAATAATAGGAAAACTATGGCCGCGCGAAGGAAACACATGCCCACACACAAACTCTCTGGGAAAAGGAGATTAGGCGAGCAAGAAAAGAAACGTTCAAGACGCAGTCCTCTTTTGTGAAGATCCAAGAGGAGCTCAAAGCAGCTCGAGGATCCGTCAAAACTCTAGAGGAGAGCGTGGAACGCGAGAAGGAACGAAGTCGGATTCGCGAGCAAGAGGCTTTCTCTGCCAGATATGAGCTGGTAGGGATCCAAGAACAGCTCGAGCAGGTTCTGGCGCAAATGAAGGTGGTCGAACAAGAACGCGATGCCATCCGGACAGTGGCCAAGAACGAGGAAATTGCCCGGATTGCTGCTGAGGGCCGTATTCCTCTGCCGCCATGCAACGACCCGAACGACGAGTTTGCCTCACCACCAAAGAAGACCCAAAAGAAGCGCAAAATTAGCCGAGTCGAGCCTCGATACTCACTTTCGACCATGGAGATTGAATCATCTGCTGCATCAGAGCTCGAGATAGAGGATCTCACAATGCAGGTTCAATGGGAACGGCAGCGGGCTGATCGTGCCGAAGAGATGGTGGAGTTCTTGAAAGCGGAGTGTAAGATGCATTGCTGCCAATGTTCAAAGTCAAAGTCAAAGTCAAGGAGCAGCATCAAGTCTAGACAAGGATCTGTGCATGGCACACCCGAAGTCGCCTTGATCCAGCCGATCCCTGAAGAGCAAGCAGAAATGCAAGTTGAAGCACCTTCAGAGGAGCCACAAGACCAGGAGCCTGAACCAGAGCAGGTCGAGGCTGAAGCTGTAGACGTAGCGCCCGAGTCTCAACTCGAGTTAGCCACGCCCAAAGCTAAGAAGGGTCCTAGATTGAGCACAATCTTTTGTCCAAGAGAGGGCATCTTTCGAACAGTCTCTGAGCAGGAGGCTGAAGCGATGCAGGCACAGGAAGCGCAACAAGACGCCGAGATGGAGACCGAACCAGTATCCGCCTCTGCTTCAGATCATGATGAGGAGCCACACATGGCGGAGGAAGAGGAGCATGAGTCAGATCCTCGCATGTACGCACGAACTCCCTCCGTCGAGCCCCCTTCTTTCGCCCTGTTGACCCAGGAACGGGAACGGGCCTCGCTCATGTCACTCCTCAATGCTCCTCATACCGACGCTCACCATGCTGTCCCAAGTATCCCTACTGTCCCAGACTTAGCAGATATCGAAGAAGCCCGTCACAGCAGCAACCAAGACGAGACGAGGGTCAACGACGAGAGTGATAATGTTGTAGAGCCTCTAGAGCCTCTAGAGTCTCCCGAACCCCGACCTCATACTTCGGCAACCTTGTATACTGTGACCACAACGACTACCGTCCCTGTCCGCGATGAGACAGCTCAACGAGAGTCTTCCTCTTCATTCAATGAAAAGCTTCGAACGCCGTCTAGTGGAAGCCATGCCAGCTTCGATTCGACCAATCCTGCTCTTACACCTACCATGACGAGAGAGCAGGCACTAGCCAAAATTCGCGAGCGACGAGGCAGGGCAAGAAGTGCGGCACAAGGAGCTGCTACGCCACACAAGAAGATGCTCCAAGGCAAAGACCGCAGGGACATGAGCGCCCCAACAGGCAGAGTTGGCAGCAAGTCGAGGGTATAGGATGCCCTCTACTAGAGCATGCCTCTCTCCCCCGAGGCCCACCAGAATATGGGGTTCCAGTTATGTTTCTTTCTTCCCAACTTGTTTTCTTTTCTTTTTTTTCCACTTGGCGCCTCAAGCATTTTCTTCGGACGAAGGACGGATTATTATCATGGCCTCAGATTGCGTGCATTTTCTTCTTGAACAATGGGTGGTGTTGGCGTTGGTTTTCACCTTGTCTTCTCTTCTTTCCCTTTCCTAGCCCTTGCTTTGTTTTCATCTCCCATTTTCATCTGTTCATGCGATACGTGTTTGATGTATTAATTACTGCGTTCCGATCGGACTGGGCTTTGCACGATGCACGGCGCCGTCCTCTGAGTTCTGCATGAGGAACATGAAGAATTCTCTGCTCGTTCACGAATTGATGATATAGTCTGGTTGTATATTTATATATCTACTGCAGACTGTCGCAAAAACTATGAATATAGAAAAGCCTTGATCATTCCGTTCGTTGATTCTCCAACCAAATTCTCCGGCATAAATTCTAAAAACCCTTTGTACTATCGAAAATTCCCCAGACGCCCTCTCATTCGTCTGCTCTCGAGTACCTGTCAGAGGTAATAACCAAGATGGCATTATTTTCAAGTGTGCATATAAAAAAGGGGAGTGGATAGAGACAACTAAGCAACCAATCCGTTTCTACCTAACTCTGGTATAGAACTATAGCAGGAAACTCCTCGAAGAGTTGCGCTCCAGTTCCGAGCTGAACGCATCAATCTTGACGGCCTCGAGGACACACTCGTAAGGTGCCTTGGCTGTCTTTGTTGGCCGGATCCGGAGCCGCCACTGGCCGGTCCTGACAACCCACTCCTTCGGGCCGCCGTCCTCTGTCCGCCGACGTTTCCGGGACTGGGCGACGTCGCCGTCAACTTTCCCGTCAGCATTGTTCAGGAGCGCGCCGCCGGCGTACTCCTTCCCGTCCAGCATGATGGACGCGTCGTCGTCGAGGGACACGAGGACGAGGTCCTGGCTGAGGGGCGTGTTGCCGGGGGTGGAGAGCTGGTGCGCGCCGGTGCTGGGGGAGGCGGACGCGGTGCGGAAGTGAGGGCTCTGGTTGGCGGGGGAGGGGAGGTTGAGCTTGGCGGCGAGGACCTCGAAGAGCCTCGCGACGCGGGCCTTGGTGTCCCTGAAGAACTCGGCGCGCGAGGGGGCGTCCGGGTCGCTGGGGAAGTGGATCTTGGTGGCCTCGCCGCCAATCTCGAGGACGAGCTCGGCGGGCTGGCTGTCGACGAACGGGCGGGCGTAGCTGACGTACGCGCCGGCGGTGTCGTCGTCGGCGGCCCGCGCGACGCTCACGCCGCTCTTCTGGACGTTCTCGAGTCGCAGCGTGATCTCGTCCTTGCCCCTGGCTTGGTTGAAGCTGAGGGAGCAGGGTATCAAGCGTTGTTCGAGGCCGCGGAAGTGGAAGTACCTCGCATCACGTAGGAGCTCTGCGCGGTGGTTCTCGTCCCGGATAGAGACTGGGTAGCCGCGCAGCAGACGAAGGAGCTCGGCGAAGGTATCGGCGCTTCGGTTGGGAACTGAGGGGGGCAGGATGGATGGAGGTCGGATGAGGCCCTCCCGGTCGAGGCCTGGGAAGAGGTCGTCTGGCCGGGAGAAGAAGGCGGCGAAGCCCAGGGAGAAGTAATTGGGCGTGTTGCCCGGATCTGTGAAGATGTCGCGGGGTATCTGGAACTCGCGATGTCCGATGGAAATAAATATGCTCTCGTCGTAGAGCTGTGAAATTAGCCTTGGTACTATAAAGATGAAGAGCCCATGTTAGCATATATGTTAGAACTTGCGCCCTCCAGGGAGCGCGGAGGGGATGTATCCAGTACAGCTGTAGAATTGGGCGTCTGCGAACAGACGAACAAAGTGTGTACCGTCGCGCGGCGTAACGTGGTAGCCCTGAAGATGCAGTGCGATGTCGTGGAAGGTGGTCGGGTCTCGATCTATGTAGAGGGTCCTGATGGCAGAACCCACGTCGTCGCCGCTCTCTTCGGCGGCCTTGATCTGGCACAGGAAATACTGCGAGAAGTACGAGGGCGCTGGTTCCAACGATTGATTAGCCTGTGGTTCTCGAATTGAATTGGCACTGCTTTTGGGGAAGCTACCGTCAGAGGAGAGGGATGCGCCCGAGAGCTTGAAGAGCTCCCCGCCGATCTGTACGGGGAAGACGCGCTCGTGGGGGAGAATGTGCGGGATCTTGGTGGCGTTCTGCTCTTGAGGAGCCTCGTTGGATCCAGGGCCATTGCTGGCGGCCTGGCTCGAGCCTCTGGATGCCATTGCCAGTCGGGTTCGTTTCTGTGCGCCTCGTATTTGCGACGCCTATCAGGGCTGGGCTTGGCTCAATAACCTGGGAGTCGATGGTAGCTGGCAAGGTTCAGCTGCTTTGAAGGGCTACTGCAGTTCATCGAATGCCATAGCGCGTCGGTCCGGAAAACGAATCCAAAGCTCAATTGAAGATGGTGCTGGCGCGAGTAATGGGGAGGCTTGAAGGGAACCCAGCCATTCTATAACGTGCCTGCGCCTAGCCCCAGAGAGTGAGAGGCAATCGTGATAGTACATATGGAGATACCAATGGATCGATGTCCCTTAATTGTTCCAATTACCGCCCGTATCAGAGCACCTCCTAGAACGTACTACAGGCCCCGCCAGAGCTTCTAGCTCCCTGGCTGTTACCACTTGGGGACTCTGGCTGGTGGCTTGGCTGTCCATTTAGCTAACTTGTAATAAGCGATGACGCTGATTGATAATTGATAACTAAGGCAACGCCATATACAGACAACGTTTTTCCGCCATTTGTACTACATGCCGTACACCCTTACCAAGCTGTTCCAAGTGGGATATGTATTTCCGCTATTGGGTTATTGGTTTTTTTTTTCCATGGGCTTTGAATATAGCAACAATCCGTGTCAGCTCTCGCACGAACCACGATAAGATGAGCATGTCCACGATATGTGGCAGGGTGCTTGATGTGAAATTGTAGATGAAGATGCCTTGTGTTTGTTTTCTACAGACAGAAATTCATAATGTAAATGCCTTTGTAATCCTCTCTACCATTGGACTGTATCGTCGTTCATTAATTCATCAACTCAACACCACCCCTTACAACGCCAACCACTGCCCCGGTCTGGATAGCTTCACTGCCACCTCCAGAGACCCTGTGCTCGATCTCTGCCAATCCGTCTAGCCACGTGATCATGACCTCTGGCTTCACCTCGAGTTTCACCAATTCCTCGGAAAGTGCTGTGATGATGTCTGCCAAAGCCAATCCCCGCGACACCTTGAGAGAGTTGATCGTGTTGAGACAGCTTGTGACATCCGACGTCTTCAGCAGCGTCGACATAATCTCCTTGATGGCATCGGGCGGAGGCGCCGCGATACAATTGTAAATGGTCTCCGTGGTGATGTTCTCCCGCTTTATCTCGCTGTCCGGTATTTTAGGGGCACCCTTCGCCCTCAGCGGCGTACCTAGATATCCAACAGTCAGCCATCACGGAACCGCAACTTAGTCGGCGCCCCAAGCTCTGGCACAAACTCACTGGAAGCATGACATGCTTGTAACACATTCAGCGCCCGGCGCATGTCTCCTTTGCTCAGCCTCACCAGCGCATCCACAGCCTCCGACCCAATCTTGACCGACTCCTCCTCCACGACCTTGTCCACCAGCACCCGAATATCGCCCTCCTTGAGGGGGCTGAATCTGAACCGCGTGCATCGACTCAGGAGCGCAGGGCTCAGCTTGTGTGCGTAGTTTGCGATGATGCAGAACCGCGTGTTGACCGTGTACTTCTCCATGATCCGCCGGAGAGCCATCTGCGCCGTGTTGGTCATGGCGTCCGCCTCGTCCAGGATGATGAGCTTGTATCCCGCCGTGGAGCCGCCCCCCTTAGCCGGGCCCCCCATCGAGAAGATCTGCTTCGTGCTCGCAAACGTCTTGATCTGCTCCCGCACCACATCGATGCCTCTGTCGTCCGAGGCGTTCAGCTCCAGCACCATCTGCCTCATGTTGGCGGCGCCGTAGATGCGGCGGGCGAGCGCCAGGATCGTGGATGTCTTTCCCGTCCCCGGGGGTCCATAGAGCAGTAGGTGGGGGAGCCGGTTCGTGTCGACGAATTTGTTTATCGTGGCCAGGATGTCCTGGTGGCCAGAGACGTCGTCGAGCGTCGTGGGTCGGTACTTTTCAACCCTGTGCAGTGTAATGTCAGCGTTCGCTTGCGTCAAGCGCACGAGATGGCACATATACATACCATGGGAGACTGTCCTCTGCCTCGACCGGCAGGTTGGCCGTCGTTCGCTTGCCCTTTGTGGCTTCTGAGGAAAATAGGATGTCCTTGGATGGTGCGGGCGCGTCCACATCCATCTCATTCTCGATGTCAGACATGGCCGGCGTTGGGCAATAGCCAATGAAGATCTCCAGGCGACTCTTTTTCTCGGTTTGGTAGACCTTGCAGCAGGGAAGACCAAGGTGATTCCGGAGCTTTACACGTTATGCAATGCTTGATGCTTCAGTTCTGCTGAGGTCACCAAAGCTCCATTTCTGTGCTAGCAGGCAACGCGCCCCAACGCGTCTCGCCGTGTCTTGCCCATTTAAACCCCTGTCACCGCCCTGGCTTAAATGGAGCTAAGCCGGTGACATAAAAAGTGAAGCACTCAAACCGCAACTTGGTACTCTAATATCAAGGTGATGGGTATAGCATGCTTTGGTTTGTCAATAAGTATCACTCATAATAGGCATATTTCGTATAATCTCTATTTTCTGCTGATTTATGTGTCAAATCATCTTGTCAATGGCTTTAGCCCAAGTGCTACCTTTAAGTCACCAATTTGAGAGACGTGAATAAAAAGCCACTTCATTACTTCGTAACCACAATCGAATAAAAAAAAAAATGTAATTGTGATCCCAGTCCATCATTATCCAATCGACCGATAATATCAGCAAATGCTTCATCAAATGAAAAAGCACTATCGCCATCAAATCTATCCATGATCATGTACTTATGCCATCATCTCACTTTAAAAACGCCTCGCCAACCCTACAAATATGTACAGCATGAAATTCTAATGAGGACGTGCGTATTTACCAGAGCCTGTGACGATTATGCCTCTTCAATTCACCTGTTGTAGGTGGTTTGTGCCCAGGCCAACAAGCTCAAAAATGATTGGGTTCAAAGCAACAGCGAACCATGCAATACCTATCCCGCCGGGTTAGCTAATTTACATTCTTTTAAATCACATCACATGTTGCACATCTACCACTCGTGGAGACGTGGGAGCAGAACAAGGAGGTCCGAAGATCAAAAGGGGAGGAGAAAACTGAGAGCAAACATACCAGCATAAACAACCAGCTTAGTAACAACTTCCACATCGTACCTCACACGGGGCCTTACAATGCGAGAAAACACCAAGTTCTCGTCAATTTCATTCTCATTCTCCTCAAGCACAGTTGGGGACGTAGGTGAGGTAGGCAACGCCGGGGACGTTGGTGAGGTGGGTGAGATGGGAGAAAAGGGTGAGTCCAATTCACCCATCATTCTCTCATAGTCGCGAATGGAAGAGTGATGTGTACCAGACGCGTGTGCGGCTTTTCCATCCTCGTTCTTGGACCCCAGGTCGGTAATGCTCGACTTGTTGCGCAAGCTGGCATTGCTGCTTATGCTCTCCCGACGTCGACGCTCTCTATATGCCAGCGTCTCGTACGCATCAGCCGCACTCTGGGGCCCAATCGACACCGACCGTCCCCTTGTCGTCGGGTGGCGGATACTCTCCACCATCCGAGGAATATCATATGGGGAAGGGAACAGCGTGTCAATCCTCGAGCCTGTGGGCACTGACTTGTACTTGCTCGCAGGGGTGAAGAATCGTCGAGGCAGCGTCCAGCCCGTACTCTCAATGGCTCGGTAGAAGTGAGGGAGCGTCTTAAGCAATGTCGGCTTCATGGTCTCTCGCCAGGCAAAGACAATCAGCACACCGAGCACGATCCGAGCAACATTAATGACCAAGCCAAGAGGAGCAACATTAACAGTGTTGTCAGCATGGGCATGTGTCTCCCACGGGTCTCCAGGGATGCGGCCATACGTCCAAGTGCCGAATTCGAGCCCAATTAAAACGCCAGCAAACGAGACACTGTCATCGAAGCAAGGACAGTCATCAGCAGGTTCTGGGTGGATTCGTACCATGACGAGAATGATGATTGCAGCAACGAAGGGGGCAGCCCATGAGCTTGTGTACATGTATTCATCCAATCCAGGGCCATAGTAGAATTCAACCAAGGAGATCGCCACACCCATGAGTGACCCAATAATCACATCCAGGAATCCGTGCATGCCACAGTACAAACGGCCGAATACAATCGAAACAGCGTAGAAGTAGGACAGGAGCTCCAGGACAATCTTCGTGGTGGGGTGAAGTGTATTTTCGGGGCTTCGTAGGAGTAGCACGCCATATACCACAACGGATACAGCATTGGTACTATGCGTCGAAGGGAAACCGTATTCCAGAGCCGCAGAACCAGACATTGTGATGCGATGGAGGGGTGGTGACAGAGGCCGAGGCAGCGAGAGGAAGTCTTTGAGGAAGCCCGTCCAAAAGACGCCGAGCGCAAGGATATGCACCAGTCTACGTATCATCGTTTGCGATTAGCCTTGGTCTCCTCACCGAGAATGAGGATCCTGTTCTTTCTCCCGCCGACGGGGTGCAAGTTTCGGTGGTAGCCACACGAGCTGGCAGTCGAGGATGCAACTTACCCTTTGCCAAAAGCTGGGTAACCACACCAGAACAGAATCGGCAGACCAATCATGAAGAAGGTGTGTGTACCCAGGTTCGCAGTGATGGCGAAATAGCTGTCGAGCGCCGGCGTGCGCAGCTTGTCCTGCATCCAAGCAAGGTACGGGGTCTCCCAGCGTATCAAAGGGAGCATCTGCTGTCGCAAGGAGTACCGCCATTTGGGAAGCGCCCTCTTGTCTGTAACATCACATCAGATCAGATGGAACTGTGTAGCAGAATACGTATTCAGGCGCATACAGTGGTCATGGCTCCTCAGTCCCGCATCCGGGACATCGTTCGGTGGCGAAGCATTGGACTGGGTTTTCGCAGTATCGGCCATGGCGACGGCGTGGTTGTGTGTAACCGATAGGAGAAGCAGCCGTCTTTGGTGTGTGTACCTAGGACGCGGGACTCAATCGGCGACAGAAAGCCGGCATTGAGCCACCTTGCCAGACGTAAGAGGTCGGGAATGCGAAAGGTGTTGGTGCCGCTGCGGTCGAGATGCGAAAATGGGTATCGGAAGAGATTTCTGAGTTCCTTGGAACATTAAAAGCCCGTCCGAAGCCAAAGCTGTGTATGCAGGCGACAGCGTCTACCACAGACAGGTGGGTGGGTGGGTGAGTGGTGGTGTTTTAGCTTGTGCAATGGTGGAGGGGAGGGCACTTTTGGTGGAGGAACTACCAAGGTAGGAAGGATCCCAAGCATGTGTGGTCACCCCACTGACATCTCAACAAAAGGTCTATGATGTGCAATCTCAGGTCAACGGCAAACTGATTGCTGTCATCCTTGGCTTCTTTTCTCGTCACTCTGACTCCTAGATTATTTACTGAGTCTCTGTGATACCATTAGCCTTACTACCTAACACCTACCCACTAGTTTTCTACATTTCAGGTACGCTGAAGCCCAGTGTAGCTTCCTTCTGTGCCAAAGACAGCACCCCCAGAAGTGCACATGTAGATAAGGGACCCTTGGAGGGCGATAGGTCTATACATTGCTAAATTGTACATCAACTGGTCTTCTCGTACGTGAAATTTGAGATAACGCGTGCCCAGCACTATTGCATGGTCGTGTTTTACCGTTTGGGTTCCCCGAGCTCTATAGGGTAGAGCAAAACAAACTACGATAGTCCAACCACTTTCTGACGCAACAAACCTAAAGCCCATTGCTCAAACTCAAACACCTTGACAGCCACTACACATGTACTAATTTATTATTACTAGGTACCCTACTGGGAGCAACCTCTATCACAACAATTCAGGGGCCACTTGGCTAAAATTGAAAACACCTAGGGGCTTCCAAAGAAGAAAGTTTGTGTTGCGACGTAACGCCAGCTCAGGATCCCAGACTCCCAAACTTCAACATCCTTTGCGAAGCATCCGGTAGAACCAATTTGTTTTCGCCGGGGCTATTGGTCCAGACTACCGATAAATCACAAACTTTGTATCAGTGAGCCAGTAACAGACCTGCGGATCGGCTTCATGGCGCTGTCTTTAGCAGGGAAGCATTGTGCCATTGTTGGTGCCACCGGCATCATTGGCACCAGCATCGCAAAGGCTTTTGCGAGTCATGGCGCAGTCCTCACCTTGCTCAGCCGCTCCATCCCAGAAGCCCAGCCGTCGTTTGAGAAGGAGTTGCGCAAACCACCAACCAGCACGGCAAACAAAGCACCTACCAGCCACAGGTACATCAAGCTTGATGTACGCCAGCCCGACAATGTCGCAGCAACTTTTCGCGGCCTGGAGAACAAGGTAGGTCGGACAATCGATTTGCTATGACGGGTTCGAATTGACGGCTTATTTCGTTTACGGTAGGACCAGGCGGTTGGACCAGTCGATATCCTGATTAACTGCGCTGGCATATCACAAACCACACTATTCAAGAGGACACCAGATGAAGAGATTCGTAGTGTTTTAGACACAAATTTGCTGGCTACCATGTTGGCATGCAAGCATGCCAAAGTCCAGCCGAATGGTAACACTCTTGGCAACCCCCCCGCTGCCAGATGGAATCTTACAAGTTTCTGAACAGGTTGTATAATCAATGTATCAAGCCTCATGGCTTTGAAGGGAGCAGTTGGAGCCACAGTATATGCTGCTTCTAAAGCAGGTGTTGTAGGTAAGTGTGTGTTTCTTCATCATTGACGTGTATTCGTCTTTTCACTATCAGAGGTTCCTATGAACCAGCCAAGCAAGGTACAGCAAATGCTAACGATTTGGCTCAAGGCTTTACAAGAGCCTTATGTCTCGAAATGTCTGCGCGCTCTATTCGCGTCAATGCCCTTCTCCCCGGATGGGTCGACAGCCCTATGTGGAACAGTGAGTATAGTTCCACAAACGCCCCCTTACCCCATCTTTGATCCCTATATTCCATGAAATGCCATACCCTTTGCGTAAAAACGTGCTAATGTACAAAAAACCCTTGTAGACTTAAAACCAGATGTAAAGAAAGAATACCTCCAGGCAACTCCTCTGAAGCGGATAGCAAGCCCCGAGGAGGTGGCTGATGCCGCAGTGTTCCTAGCAACTAATCAGTTTGCAAACAACTGTGTGCTGAATCTCGACGGCGGCTTGAGCGCATCGTAGCGCCAATACAGAAGTTGCATTCTGCCGTGAAGAGGAATTGGCAACGCGGTTCAGTCATCGCCAATAATGATGGCTCCACCTGCATCTTCGATGACAACAACATCGTCTGAAGAAGCACCTCCCGTCTTGGCTTTCTTCAAGGGCTGGCCCCCATCTTCTGTGTGCTGCCGTTTAACACCCTTTGACTGGGAATCGATCTCAACAATTCCGTTAGACTCGCCAGCGGAATGGCCATTTGCCTCTACCTGTGGTGCTTTCTTCGGTTTCTGGGGAATCGCAGGTTGCGCAGCGGTCGACGACTTGAATTTAATAGCATCGTTGGATAGAGCACTGTAATCAGTTAGTTCCGTAAGCTAAAGCGCGAGATTGGGAAATCAAACAAACCCTTCTTCTATATTGAGAACAACGTTGACCAGAGGGTGTTCGTCATCTTCGTCGACCACAGTAAGGAAGCTACCGTCCTTGATGCCTACGTCTGGTTAGTTTCAAATGATAAGCACGGTCCAATGAATTTCTTACCAAGATCTACCAACTTCTTCGGTAGGTTTTCTGTCTCATCTGGGTCATATAAAACTCCGATCTCGTTATTCAAAACAAACTCTTTTTCGCCGAACCCCAAGTGGGTTCTTAGCAAGCCCTCCACGATATCGTTCAACGTCGTCTGTGCAGGATCAACCGTAACGGTAGCATTGAACACCCCACACACAGGACAGTCAGCGTTTGGCTCACGAGCCCGATCAGGGGCCATCAGTCTAGCAGAGCCAAAAGGAGTGAGGAATACCTTGAGCCAGTGTTAGTGAGAGACCTCATCTGGGATAGTTTTGGCGCTGTTACCTCTTTTGCCTGTGAATAATCTCCCTTGAGAACTTTGTAAGATTGCAACACACATAGACCAGCGACGATGGCGTTAGTGGTAGCAATTGCCGGGATGATATTTCCAGCCATCTGTTTGATATCGAATCTAGACTTCCGTTCGATACCAAAGATTGTGGACCGTATATTAGCGCTTGAGGCTACAAAGTCAAGCGTATCGTCATCATCCTTGTCGAAAACAATGACGGGGTCCGGAGCGGCAGCATCTTTAGTCTTCTTCAGTTCAATGATACGTTTGCTTAGCCTCTCGAGGCTATCTTTGAACACGACTAAGTTTTCCTCTAGAGACCAAACTTTTTGGCCATCAGCAAGAATGGAATCCTTCGACCCGTCCAACTCATTCGTTTTAATCAGAAGCTTCTCGTATCTAAGAGGCTCAGGGGCGCGCTTTGATTTCCACATATCTTCGACTGAGCGCAGTCGCTCAATATCGGCATCAAAAACCTTTTCGAATAGTAATTTCGGGAAGTCGGGCGCACCAACAGCATTGCGGATTTTCTTTAGAGCATCTGATTCTTTCTTGAGTTCCTCAATTTCATGCGCTATAAATCAGTTAGTCCTTGTAAGGTTTCCCGCTCTAGAGATCAACATAGACTTGCCATTTTCTTGGTCTTGTGAGTGGTCGAGAACCGATTGGTCCTCACTCGTACCAAACATTTCACTGGGAATCTATTAGCCGGGGCGGAATGACAACAAGTTCCTCTTCAACACGTACTTCAGTAGGTAGCTTTTGCCCCATACGATGCAATGGATGGGCTGGCTGGGGGTACTCCGAATCGTACAAACAGGGAATGACTTGGGCGTTTCTTTTGGTGTGCAATCATAGCAGGCAGTAACGCCCTTCTTGATCACTTGGACCTGGCCATTGAATCCTGTGGTGCCACTCTCAATTAAAGGAATATCCGCCGCCAGACACATTTTATTGACATGTCTTCTCGCTTCAAGATTGTCCAGGGCGTTGAAGACTAATTTGAAATCCCGAAACCAAGAGACTGTGAATTGCGCATCCTTGATATTCGCATGGTGCGCGACAATCTGAACATTGGGGTTGAACTTTTGCGCTGCGTCCTTGGCAACCTATATATTGTTAGAACATAGTCTCGCATAGGGAAAAGCGCAGGTTTCGATTTACCAAGGCCTTAGACTTCTTTATATGCTCTTGCCTGAACAAGAACTGTCGGTTCAGGTTCGAAAGATCGATTGTATCTAGGTCGACGATGTGGATTTCGCCAAAGCCGCTAAGGACGAGGTTTTTCAGAAGTTCGCATCCAATTCCGCCAGCACCAACCATGAGCACGCGCGCCTATAATTTTTTAGTTGTCAGTAACAGCTTCGACCATTCTGCCTTTCTCTGGGTGTTGTTTTATCGGCGGGCCCAATCTGTTCGGCAAGGCTTGCGCGCATTTACGCCGGTGGTTGTTGGTTGGTAGGGGGAGTGCAGCACTTGGTGACGTACCTGCTTCACGGTAGAGTTCAACGAGGGCCCCAAAGACTGATGGTTGAATCTATCGCGCCGGGGAATCTGTGATCGGGCACTGGGGGTGGCATTGGGATTCGGTTTTTGCGGGTTTTCGTGATTCTCTTGTTGCTCCGGCTGTTGTTGCTTGGAAGGATCGGAAGGTCCATTCTCAGTGACAGGCGCGGTTTGCGCAGCTGAGCTTGGTGACTCCTCCATCGCGGTCATAGCCGCTCAAAATAAACTTTCAAGCGAGTCGGGGGTTTTATCTTTGGGTTTGGGAGTATATTTTCGTGGGTCGACCATGTGATGACGAGATGGAATGCCGGGTGAGAAGCAGCTGATTTATGCCTGCTCTTGCGAGGATGGTTTGTTGCTTGGGTGAAGTTGCGACGAGGTGCAAGAGCTCAGGTACCACCTTTCGGCGCCCTGGCCAATGACGGAAGGCGGGCTCTAGCAGGGGCTTTCGCCGGGGGCATTAGCGTCCAGATGAGCCCGTGGTGATTGGCCGCCGCACTTGGTCTGGGGCACCAACATGCACTGATGGGGGGCGCTTCTCAGCTGCTGTTCAGTCCTGGAGCCTTCTGTGATGCGCCAAGCTGGGTGCTGTGGGCGCTGACTGAGGTTCCTTGCCTGATAAACAAACATGTTTGCTTAGGGGGCAGTCCCACATGGACGAAGACAAAGAAAAACAGAACCAAACGAAGATTCAAATGGCAATGTCTGCCTATTCTCTTTCCTCAATGTTCAGTTCTTTAGTTAGGGAATAGTGGATGGATGCAACCCTCAAGCCAAGATTCCCCCATTTTATTAAGAATGCTACCCTACAGGTGTATCCTGCGTGACCCGTATGTGGATTCCAGGACACTCCCCTGGAAAGCACCGGTAGCAATCAGTTACTTGAATTGAGACATGCTGAAAAAAAGAAAAAGATAAGGAAAGAAATAAGACTTGGGAAATGATCGTGGCGCCCAATCAAGCCAATCTCCATTGTTGAAGACATGAATTATGAGAAGGGACGTGCTGACTCGCAAAACAGCGTATCCTAATAAATTACTTTCAGAAATCTCTTTCCCCCTGTGTGACTCTTCCAAGTTTCAACTACCAAGCCGACAACCTGGTATTCCCCAAGCCACCCCTTTGGCTTATTTGCAGCTGGACTAACCAAGACAAGGAAAAAGCTTACTTTTCCCACTAAAATCTAGCATCTGGCAGACAGTACAGTCCAACAAGGGGTGTGAAAGATAGCCCAAAGCCTCCAACACAAGCAGGGGAGAGGAACAGACAGGGAAAACAAGATTCGACAAAATGTCGGATGATGAGGCAGACCCTGAGCTCGTGGAGCTTTTGCGCCAGCATTTTCAGGGAAAACTCGACATAAAGCAAGAATCCGAGACTGGCGTTCTCGAAGATTGCGAGTATGTTTTCGACAGCAGCATTGATATTGCCATTGACATGCGACATTGCAAGAAGGCCGCGGAAGAGATTTATACCCAGATGCAGAAAAGGCACTACTCGACAAGCACCTGGTCGGAGCATGAACTTCATCCCAAAGCCAAGGATGAAACAACGGTAAACTTTATCTTCACCATGGACCTGTTGAACTTCTCCTTTTGGTCTGAATTGCCTGACAAAGAGAGGTTCGCCATTGAATACAAGGGAAAACGCTGGACAGGTTATTGGAGCCTTGTGGCCGCTCTTCAGAGAGCTTTAGACGAGGGTTCGTTGAGATGAACAAATTACTCTCGCATCACGGGATTTGTCTAACATGAGCTTCTAGGGATTCCGATCACCAGCCCCCAGTACTGGCAAGACGAGGAAAATTGCAACCTGGAATCATTACAGCATGTATTCCGCTCGTGTACCGAGGAGGAAATGCCGCTGCTCAAAGAACGTTTGGACTGTCTCAGAGAGGCTGCCCAAGTTCTTGAAGAGGTATGAAGATGCACAAATCCATTCTCAGTTGTCTAATGGGTTCTATACTCACCGCAACCCCTCTAGTATTACGATTCATCAGTCGTCAACCTGATTGACGCAGCAGATGGTTCTGCCGCAAGTCTCGTTAATATTCTCGCCAAGGATTTCGACTGTTTCCGTGACGAGCATCCGTTCAAGGACCGGGAGAAGCCGATTCGTTTCCTCAAACGCGCGCAGATCCTTGTAGCTGACCTATGGGCTTGTTTTGATGGCAAGTCCTACGGAGACTTTGACGACATTGATAAAATTACCATGTTCGCGGACTATCGGATCCCTCAAGTTCTCATCTCCATGAACGCCCTGTATTGCAGCCCAGTTGTTGCAGCAGCCATCCGAGACAAGCAGATGCTACTAAATGGGAGCTCGTGGGAGATGCAGTTACGAGGTAAGTTTGATTCCATCCCATACAGTGACGAGCTCATCAATTCTCACATCATAATAGCCTGCAGCATCTGGTGTGTTGAGCTGATCCGGAGAGAGATCAAGAGAAACCACCCGAAAGCACACATTAATGCTATTTTGATCGACTTCTTTTTGTATGACAAGATGAAAGAGTTGGAAGAAGCCGGGGAAGAGGCGATTCCGCATCATCGGACTAGAAGCATTTGGTACTAGATAAGAGCATTGAGAAGGGCGACCTTCATGCTGTCAACAGCAATAGATTAACTAGACACCTAGAAAAATAGAGCGTCATCCCACAACGTGTATTCTCGAGAAATTGCGCCTTGTAGGTATTGACCAATGACTAAATAGGACTTCAAATACCTGCCAAAATAAATAGAAAGAAATTCAAACAGTTACTCCATCCCAATCATTCCCAGATAAAAGAAAACGAGCTCATGATTCTGCAGTTTGATTTAAGATCACATCCAGTTGGGCAGTCATAACGTCACCGCCATCTCGACTCTCTCCGACGAGCACAGCTAAGACCTCAACGGGAGGATTCAGACCCAGCCTCTCAGCACGGTCCCATCGCTTACGGCGAGCAATGCCAATGCAAGGCTAGACTATATGTTAGCTTTGGAATTCCCACTGATGATCTATTGTCATTTCTTACCCCATACTGTGAGCTCACATCAAAATACCGGAGTACCTTTTCATCGGTGCTCAAATCTTTCTGATGTACTCTAGGTGCGATGCGTTTTGCCTCAATTCCCTTCCAGTAAGCTTCAATCTGCTTCTTGGTGATCTTCTCAGCCTTGAGTTCGACCTCGGACTTTTCTGGGACTTCAATCTCTGGTTCCTCCTCAACCTCGGCCTCAAGTTCAGGTTCAACCGCCAGGACATCCTCAATTGGCTTTTCAGTTACATTGCTCTTCCCCGGCGACTCAATCTTTGCAACGGGCGGTGAGATGATGGCCTTCTTTGTGTCGTTGACTACATTCTTGGTGATCCTGTTGGCGAAGCTGATGGTGGATTGCCCTTTGATCGGCACCGTGCGGCCTCTATTGCTGCTCGTTGACCTTTTTGTGGTTGGCATGATGATTGATTTGAAGAATTGCTGCTATGAATAATTGAGCGATCAGGACCAAGTGCTTGGATTAGATGGTGGACACCGAGAGCGCTGTTGCCAAAGTTGATGTAACTCACGGGGTCCCCTGGTTGTGGATGACATCTGGGGCATGACGACAAGGAGGTTTGGCTGGGCAACGCGAGCCGGGAGCGGCATCACGTGATCACCAAACTAGCAGCCTGGTGCACCACCGTTCATCAGGGGCTCTGAGACTGCCGAAACGTTCGTTACATGTATTATATTTTCTAGGTAGTCGCCTGTGCTAGTTTTGAGGTCTATCGTCTCTGCGTAGGTAATGGAATATCTAGCCTCCTGTGGCTTCGCGATAAAACGAGAGGCTTCTGTTGGCCCCTGCGGTGCAGAACATCTCGCTCTTGCCCGTTTTCGGGAGCCACTTCGCTGTCCAGAGTGCCTTGTCTGTTTCGCTATGAGTAGCGACGCATGCACTTCGTTCGATCGACCACACTTTGACCTTGCCATCCATCGATCCACTGAGCAAGAACTCGCCAGAGTCACTCCAGTCCACAGAGGTAATCCATGAGGTGTGGCCTGTCAGGTTTGCCACATGCTCTCCGTGCTTCATATCGTAAAGGGCGATGATTCCTGAATCACCTGCCGCAGCAAGCCTGGTATTGCCGGGCGAGAAGGCAACTGAGCGCACTGGTTTGGCAAGACCTAGAGATTGGTTAGTCAATACAGAAGGTTGGTCGGGGAGCAGTTTGCTTAACAGACTCACCAGAAAGGGAGAAAAGAATCCGGCCTGTCTCATTGTTGAAAATATAGACGGATCCGTTTTGATGCCCACTGGCAGTAAACTTCCCATCTCGGCTGAGATCAACGCTCAATCCAAAGCTGCCAGAGCCTGGGCTTCCAGTTTCGTACTCCTGTACCTTGGCCTTTGACTCGCCCGACAGGTTCCAAACGTTGACTCGCCCATCGTAGGTAGTAGTGGCAAGATATGTGCCGTCATCACTAAGGGCCAAGGCCCAGACTTCGCCAGGCTTATTTGATGATTCTTGAATTTCACCTCCTGAAGACCATTCGCCAGTTTCCTGGGTGAGATTCCATATCTTCACTTCTCCACCAAAGCCAGCGCTGGCTGCAACGCGGCCATTTCGAGAGGTACAGATGTGGTGGCAGCCTAGCTTGTGGGCATCTGAGATGGATTGCTTGAGAGGGAATGCGGGGTCAGTGGTATCATGAATATGAATAGTTGACGACCCGCTGACAGACAGCACAGCACGCGGTGTTGACGCGATAGAGAAAATGTCGGTTATATGTGCTGAAATCGTCAGCTTACTGGTGGTTGCGATGCCACAGAATGATGCCGCGGGGTAGTGTTGACTCACCATTATCCACGGAATGCGTGGTGAGATATTGTTTAGACTAATGATGGAATTAGTAAGACGGTCGTCTGAATTTCCAGATGTGGTTTACTTTACCATGGTTTATTCCCCCATCTCTCGGTCTTGGTTGATCCTTTGGTTGTTTGGGAGAGGAAACTGTGAGGTGAAGCGGGGCGTGCGGGAGCCTCATTGTTGATCCTATTCATGCTTGCCACTTAGCGGCACCGACTCTGGTGTCTCAACACCACCCAACTCTCTCGAGACTACTAATTTTTCTAGATGGATAAGAAAGTCGTTCGTTCTTAAGCCACTGCGAATTTATCTAGTCTTTTTTACTTCTATTAGGTACGGAAAGGCGAACAACAGCAAGCGATTGCCTGTAGCCACACAACTCTTTCATCCGTCAAGAAAATAGAGCACAGAAATCAAGCGAGAAGAGCACGATGCGTTGTATATGCGTTTATATTTGACAATATTGTTACAATTAAATTGATTTTGAGCCCCTAACGCCAGCTGCATGCATACTCCCAAGACTTGTACAAGGTTTCAGTACAGAGGGGGCAATCATGATATAGTACAACATCATCTCATGGTCCATTCTCTAGATCGATTTGTCGTTGGGGTAGTCCTCGCGCCATATCCTTCTCATCTCTGTGCAATTGTTAGTGGCCGTGCATCCAGATAGGTATTCCTAGGCTCTGCTTACCTTGCAGGCAGTTTTCACACAGGCGGTGCGTTCTCTTGACGGCGCCACATCCCGGGCACTTGCACAAGTGATTCACATCCTTCAATGCCTTTCCAGCCATCTGCCTGTGCCTCTTTCGCGAGTGGGACGTCTTGTTTTTGGGTACAGCCTTCAGAATTCCTCCCCAGATATCTTGCAGCAGTCCGGGAATGCTGATGCTGAGACCTGGTATTGCGATCGCGAGCGAGTTCAGGAAGCGCGGAGCAGCCTGGCTGCTGGAAAAGAGTGACCAGCCAATCACCGAGGACATGGTGGGAAGTGCATGTCGGGGGAGTAGAGCGGCAGCCATTTGGACGAGCCGGAGAGGTGAGAGAAGAGATGATATCGAGGTTTTGCGATTCGGGTTCGTGGTCGGCTCTCCGTCGGTACAGGGACCGGGGTCTGGTACAGATTCTGGGTCGTCCTGATCTGTATGCGGTGAATCCGGCCCAGGGGCTGTGCTTCCAAGTGGTCGTATAATTAATTGATGTCAATGAAGGGCTTCTTCCTGAAGCTCCAAAGCATAGACAGACCTCTGGTGTGACGCTGCCTCAAAAAATGTTCTGAGCTGCAGCCCACCAACGAGCCAATCATGCGGCGCCGGCGGATGGACCCGTCCTGGCCAATAGCCACGCCCCAACGGTCGAGCTAACCCCTGGGCCTCCCTTTCCCCCTTTCTTGGTCCCTGCACCTGCCACCCAGCATTGAAATTATTGCTGGAGGGAGGTAGGAGACCAATAGCGAGCGACAGCTGGGCAGCCAGGAAACTTCCCGTCCTCTCCTTTGGTGCGCCCAAGGAATCTGTCACCTTGCTCCCCATTCAATCCTTCAGTCCTCGACCACAGCTTGCCCTCACCACGGCACCGCAGAAGCAGGAATACGAGCGTGTATCTTTGATCTGAGATACTCCCTCCGCACATATTTTTTCTTGGAATAGAAAAAGATCCAGTCCCGTTTCCCGTCTCATCACCGCCACAAGCTTTCGCACCACTACCTGCAAAGATGGCGACTGTTCCTCCTACCACTATTTACCCCAATGGCCATGTCGGGTTCGACAGCATTACCTCCCAGATTGAGCGCAAGCTCTTGAAGCGCGGTTTCCAGTTCAATGTCATCTGCGTTGGTATGTTTGACGCGTCCTATGAGCTCCTATTGAATTCCCAGTTGGAGCTTCTTACCACTTTTGAGTAATCTGCTGATCTCGTTTCCCATATCCAGGCCAGACCGGTCTCGGTAAATCGACCTTGATCAACACTATCTTCGCCTCTCACCTCATCGACTCCAAGGGTCGCATGCAGCCCGAGGAGCCCATTCGTCAGACCACCGAGATCCAGGCTGTTTCCCACATCATTGAGGAGAACGGAGTTCGCCTGAGGCTCAACATTGTCGATACCCCTGGCTATGGAGACCTCGTCAACAACGATCGTTGCTGGGACCCTATTGTCAAGTATATCAAGGATCAGCACTCCGCGTACTTGCGAAAGGAACTCACGGCGCAACGAGAGAAGTACATCCAGGACACCCGTATCCACTGCTGCCTCTTCTTCATCCAGGCTTCCGGCCACTCACTCAAGCCCATCGATATTGTCGTATTGAAGAAGCTTTCCGACGTCGTCAATGTCGTTCCCGTCATCGCCAAGGCCGATACCCTGACTGTTCAGGAGCGTCTGGAGTTCAAGGAGCGCATCAAGGAGGAGTTCGCTTTCCACAACCTCAAGATGTTCCCTTATGATAGCGATGAGTTCGACGACGAGGAGCGAGCCACAAACGAGAAGATCAAGGTAGGTCAATGGGATCGCACCTAATTCGGAGACGCAATTACTAATGTTTTAGCAGAGCCACGTTCCCTTCGCCGTTGTCGGATCTGAGAAGAGCATCATTGTCGATGGCAAGCAAGTTCGCGGTCGCCAGAACCGATGGGGTGTGATCAACGTCGAGGACGAGAACCACTGCGAATTCGTCTACCTCCGCAACTTCCTCCTCCGCACACATCTCCAGGACCTCATCGAGACGACCTCGCAGACTCATTACGAGACTTTCCGTGCCAAGCAGCTTCTGGCCCTCAAGGAAAGCAACACACATCCCGGTGGAGCCAGCAGCCGACCTATCAGCCCTTCCGCTGATCGGGAACTGAGCCGCAACTCCCACAGAATGACCATGAACGGTTATTAAGCCAGGTATGGCATCTAATGTTGTGTGTAGTGGGGAAGGACCGGAAGGGGTCAATTGATAGCGAAGCGATCCATGACATTCACGGCCCCAAACTATTTATAGATCGTTGCTGCATTTTTTGTCCAGCTTTGATCAGTGCAATGCGAAGGAGTTGCTACGCCCTTACTACGAAATAGGAGGTGGGCAGGGTAGCGCTGACGCAGGCCACGAGAGAAAATTCTATTGAAGAGAAAGGAGAACGGGATGTGGTTTGACAGATGCGTGTATCTCGTCGGCCCGTGCTTCTTCGGTTTTGGCGTTCCATGTTTCTTTATTCGAAAGATTTATTCACCTGGACGCCTCCGAACAGGAGTTCTTTGCTTTGTCTTTAGTATCACCCCTAGTCATTTTTTGTTGTTTCTTACGCTTAATCTCATCAACTTCCATGGTCTAATATAGTGTCATATTATCATGAAATTCACAACCTCCACCATGATGTGCATGACTGTGAGCCATACCTATAGCTTGCTTTAAGTTTACTTGGGATATAGAATCACTGTTGAAGGGACAAATTTCTCATATCTGGGAAAGTCATCTCACATCTTGGTACCTAAGATTGCATCAGAATTGCAAGAGGTTCTGAGTGCGAAACAGAATTGATATCGCCATTTGATGTGCACTGTCGGGAAATTAGTACGTGGGGTCGCATGATTGCATTCTAACGCCGGCCGCTGATAAAAGACGGGGCCTCTTCATTCTTTATAACTCTCTAGTACCGCGAAGATGTCCATGAGCCCAGTCTGAGCTGCATGACCGCCGGTTTCATAGGTAGGCAAAAGGCGTCCATCACAGTGTGTAAAAATTTACATGCAAATCACTAGATCAGCCAGTCCTGTTTGAAGGTATGTTAGACATCGCTACGGAGAGTTTAGAGTTCCATGGTTCGTCGGCAGGGGGGTTTTGGGGATTCTGATAAAGAACATGGCTGGGATGCCTTCTCAGCTGGCTGGACTCGACGAAAGGGGATGAAGAGACAATCGGGAAAAGGGCCGCCCTTTGCGATAAAACCCGGCCAATAGCTACGGCCCGGCCAAAGAAATAAATCCCCAGCGGTGAGTCTGTGTGTCCCGCAAGGCTGTTGAGGTTCAACAGTGGAGCACCGGCGGGTGTGGCAGTGCGTTCCGAGCCACGGGGTGACTTCGAGCTTAATCGTGCTAGGGCGCCGACTTCCAATGTGGCTTGCCTGGGATTCAAGAAGTCGGCTTTTGAGAGCCGTTTCGAGAGTGCAGATGCAATGCACAGACAATGGAAATGCCGATGGCAAAGACAATGTAACACCCCTGAGTTGGAAAGTCTTGGCAGGAGGCCGCCGCGCCGAGCTAGACGGTCATTGTGGCCGGGAAGACCACACCAGACAGACCCTCGCGGTCCCTGGCGGCGAAAAGCGTCAGGGCAGCTTGCTACACCGAGATTAAACCATATGCTATCATGACTATCTTCATTTCGGTGTACCAAGGTGATGGCCCTCTGTCTGATCTGGTCGATGCGGCACTGGGCAATGGCATTGTTCCCGCAGTGGGAGCCGCTCCGGTGCCAAACAGGAAGTCAGCAAGAATAATTGCGATGTGCCTGCGTTAGATGGATTATGCATGGGTCGTCCCACGGCAGCCCCGTCAATTCCAAAAGACAGTGGAACGGTCTTGGCGGCGGCATTGACAGCAGAGAGATACGAGCTTCCTCACAGGCTTCAAATTGCTTCTCTGCTCTGAGGGCCACCGGAAACAAGTGCAGGATCCAGCCTGGTCCCGTGATGCGACTCGTTATTTCCTCGGTGCCCAAATTGCTGTGGTGGGCTACCGCATCTTGGTTTGCTAAGGGCCCGGGCTATGATTCGCAAGGCTGGCCAGCTGCTTAATTATAAGCAAATAGTCAAGATTGAAGGCCAAGTGGGCCGTGGCCGTTGTAATGAAGGGTTGTCTTGGTGCCAATCAGGGACTCATTCAGAGACACGGCCGGCTCAGTGCCTGCTCCGCTCCCACACACAAGGCTCCCCTCCCCGTGCTGTGGTGCATTCCCTGCGGGCAGCGGCAGCAAAGAGGATTGGAACATTGAAGGGCATGAATGGCGGCAGGCTCTAGAGTATCAGCGCAGTCTCATCATGCTTATTGCCTCGGACAGGCACCCACCTCGACTAGAAACAGACCAACAGGGGCGCTACAGGGATGGCCGTTGCGCTTGCCCAGGAACCAATCCCCCAATCCCCACACCTCTGGCCAATCCGCTGGCCGGCTGAGTTCGTTATGCCCTGAAGAGGTAACACCCCCTGCAGACTTTCTGTGCAACTTAATCCAGCCCAGTACGTACCTGGCCCCGGATGGGTGTCTGGAGAAGATCCTGCCAGGTCTGAACCGCCAGAAGTTGCCCCCCATCCGCTGTATCGTAGCATCCTTCTATAGCACGCGCCCATTTTCTCCCTCTTCCTCTTCTCCCCCCTTCTTTCCTTTCCTCCCATCCAAACTCCTCACACTCATTCTAGCTGTCGCGGTCATTCACTCTTTCGACCAGCGGCGAAGCTCCCTTCGTTTTCACTCACTTACATGCTTGGGAATTTGGCACTGCTTTGTTCTTCTTCTTCTTGGCCGCAAATTGACACCGATTCCGACCTGACATCACCGTGTTATCTATTCGACTAGTTAATTAACCATGCTTGTAAGTCAGGCAGACCAGAGTCGTCGTTTCCGAGACGACTCACACCCAATTAGCCCATCACCTGCTCACAAACTCCATGCAGCTCTCAGCCGCCCTCGTGGCGCTTACCGCCACAATCGTCGGCGCTGTCCCGACTCTCGAGATCAAGGGCTCCGACTTTGTCGTTCCTGGCGATGGCACCAAGTTCGAGATTGTCGGTATGGCATACCAGCCAGGTGGCAGCTCTGGGTATGATCCTGCCCACGGCAAAGATCCTCTCAGCAATGCTGACGTCTGCCTGCGCGATGCCGCCCTCATGCAAGTTCTCGGTGTCAACGCCATCCGTGTCTACAACGTGAACCCAGATATCAACCACGATGAGTGTGCCAGTATCTTCAATGCTGTAGGATTCTCCACTTTCTTCCACGGTGACGCCTGTTTACACCGTTCCACACTGCCAGGCAACTAACGAGAATGGACTCTTAGGCCGGCATGTACATGATGATTGACGTCAACTCCCCAAGAGTCGGAGAGGCTATCAGCAGCTTCGAGCCCTGGACCACCTACTACGCCGCGTACCTGAACCGCACCTTCGCTGTTGTTGAGGCTTTCGCCAACTACCCCAACACTCTGCTCTTCTTCTCTGGCAACGAGATTATCAATGACATTGAATCCGCCAAGGAGGTTCCCCCTTACATGCGTGCCGTCACCCGCGATCTCAAGAACTACATCAAGAACAACATCAAGCGTCAGATCCCCGTTGGCTACTCGGCTGCCGATGTTCGTGAGGTTCTCTGGGACACTTACAACTACGTGACCTGCGCCATCGACGGCAAGGAGGATGACGCGAGCCGCGCTGACCTTTTCGCCCTCAACAGCTACAGCTGGTGCGGTAAGGATGCCACCTTCAAGTCATCAACATTTGACAAGCTGGTCGACGGCCTTAAGGAATCTCCCGTGCCCACCTTCTTCAGCGAGTACGGCTGCATCGAGACTAAGGAGCGATGGTGGAACGAGACCAAGTCCATCTATGGCCCCGACATGTATGACACCTTCTCTGGTGGTGTTGTCTACGAATGGACTCTTGAGGAAAACGGCTACGGTCTCGTCAAGATTGAGGACTCCCAGACCACCCTCCAGGCTGACTACAACCGACTCAAGGACAAGTACTCCGACTTGGACTGGGAGTCTATCTTCAAGAGGAAGGCAGGCGACAGCTCTAACAAGCCGGTCAAGTGCAGCTCCAGTCTCATCACCGAGGAGGGTTTCAAGAGCAACTTCACTCTTCCTGCCGTCCCCCCCGGTGCCTCTGAGCTTATCAAGGACGGAATCAAGAAGAAGCCTTCCGGCAAGATCGTTGAAATCAAGAACTACAAGACCAGCCTCAAGGTCGTCGATAACCAAGGCAACACTATCAGTGATCTCAAGGTTGTTCCTCTGGGTGATGACGAGTTCAACTACTATGGCAAGAACAAGGTTACAACTGGCACCACCACTGGAAACTCAAGCTCCACATCAACAGCCGACGCTAGCTCCCAGACCGACAAGGGCAACAGCGCTGCCGGCTTTACCATGCCTATGGTCTGGTCTGTGGCTGTTCCTCTTCTGGCAATGCTTCTCATCTAAGAACCACATTTGGTGTTAGCGGACTTGATAGTCATAAAACGAGGATTCAGAGAACCACTCTGATTGTACATATTGGCTTAGTGCAATACATACTGAAATGTTTAGTTTCTTCGATTCGTTGAATGGGTAGTTTTAATAATGGGCCAGAGACCAGGTATTACCCTGGAGGTAGAATACCGAGGCCATAGAGAAGACCAATGACTTTAAAGAGAATATGAACATGAAAACTGAGCCGCCGCTTATACTTTGTGAGAGACGATGTACGAGGGATTGGCGCACGGTATTTACCTTAGCATACCGGAACCCAATTTAATCTTTTCATCAGTAAAATGTTCAGTTGGGTTAGGCACAGCAGTGTATTAGCTTGGTTGGAACGACACAACCGGAATTACAGAGTCGCCTTTCTCGTCTAATCACAATTTTATATATATGGCCTCGATGGATATCGGGATAGTTGCATCACCACAACGAGAGAAACAATATAGCTTAGGTTGTTAGGTCATTTATTAATGGTAGAATCTCTTCCGTCGTCATCCGCTCTAAGTCTCATACCCGTACACGGCCCTCGCGTTGTATTTCCAGATATTTATGATAAGTCAAGGCTCGAATAGGAGATTCCTGTGACTCCCGTTTTACATGGCAATCCACATCTTCTACTGTCCCCTTCAAGTCGTAAAATTTTTTTTCCTTTTAACCAGAGAACTCCTGAGCATTGCTCTCTTCCCACTTTCCGGGGATGAGGGCCAGGGGCACGATACCAGAGACGTGCATTTCGGGGCCGAAGATCTTGGCGTTGAGCCCAAGCTCCTGGGTGGCGGCCTTCATGTTCTTAAGACCCTCCTGGTAGTTGGGACCGGCACGACGGACCCAGATCTGTGTGTTCTGCTCCTTGAGCTGGGAGGAGAAGTCGCGCAGGGCCCGGATGACACCCTTGAAAGTGCTAGCAACGTTGGTGAAGTTGGCGATACCACCACCGATGAAGAGGACCTTGCCCTTGTCGGAGACGGGCGACCTGAGGAGAAGGTCCAGGACTGTGCGAGCGTAGTGGTAGGTCTGAGACTCGGTGGGGGCACCAGAGTACTCACCATAGTTGGCAAGCTCATCGGCGAAACCAGCCGAGGCGATAGCGTCAGCGTAGACAACTGAAGCACCACCACCAGCGACCAGAGTCCAGATACGGCCGTTAGGGTTCAGGACAGTGAGCTTGAGGGAAGCACCAGTCTTGGCGTCCAGGTCGGCAATGTAGGCTTCCTCCTTGGTGAGCTCACGACCGAACGGAGCAGGGAACTCGATGGGAGGTCCAGCATCAATGTTGACCTTGTTGCCGCTGGCGACATTGGTAAGACCCAGAGCAGCGGGGGATCGGGCAATAGCCCACTTCACACCACACTCAAAGTCGGCAGTCTGGTCCAGCTTAGCCGCAAGATCCAGGAAATGGACCTCCGCAGAGGTCTTGTCCTCATTGGGGATGACGACGAGAGGGTTGATCTCGAGGTAGGTGAACTGGCACTCGACGTAGACAGCGTACAGGCGGGTGATGAAGTCAACAAGGACGTTGTGAACACCCTGGGGAACCTTTTTCAGGAGGGTGGAAGCAATCTCTTCGTTTGAAGGGTACTCGCTGAGATCCACGGGGATCAAGAGCTTCTCGGCCTTAGCATCGACATCACCAACATCAACACCACCCTCGTGGGTGAACAGGATCCAGTCACCCTAGATAAGAAGATACCAGTTAGCGCAAGTGTAAATAACATTTTTGAGAACGCCCTCATGAGGTTTAGAGTGTAGGGTAGACTGAAAATGAGCGACAGGGCAATTTGAGCGTAGTGGATTTTGAAGGTGCATCTCATGAACCTCCGTTCGTCCGCCCGCCAGTCGGTCCAGTCGAACCGGCCGTTGTCCCGGAACCCACAAAACGGGCCACAACCGCACCTTCATTATAAAAGTGAGTATAGCCCAGAGGATCGTCCCTCGTTCATTTCATGCTCACCAACAAGACGCTCGCTCAGTTGAGTAGGTGTCTGATCGTATGCCCCGCCCCATACGAGTCTCAGATCGAGTACCCCCATGACAAACCATGGAAATGGAGAAAGAAAGAGAAAATGGTAGGTAACTTACATCACGGACCGAGTTGATGTTGATGTAATACTCGGTATCTTGAGGATGGGGCACAAAAGGCTCGACGAGGAACTGGGTCAACAGGCCGGAGACGTGCTCGACCTGCTGCTCCTTGCGAGCTCGCTCAGCAACCCAAGCCTTGGCCTCGGGCCAAGTCTTATTCAGAGCCAACAGGCCACTCTTTCCTCGACGCTTGATGAGCTGATCGGGCTTTGCGACAAACTTGGCACCGGAGTGAAGAAGCCAAGGGTATGTGACCTCAGCCTGGTTCAGCACATCATTCACATCAGCGTCCTCAGGGAAAGCCAGCGATGCCAGCCTGGGAGGAGCGTTGTGCTTGGTTGGGGGAGGAAGAGTGCTGGGCTTGATGACGGCGGCGCGAGTGAGGTGGTAGTTGAGGATGGCCTTGCCATCGGCCTCGAGAATCGACTTGGCGGACATGGTGGGATGTGTCTGATGAAAGGTAGGTTAAGGTAAGTCGAGCCGCTGGTTTCTTGGTCGCTAGATCTTCAGCTTCGGCGATCAGCATACGAAGACTGAGGTGAGAGGAAAAGCGCAAGGCCAAATCGAGGATTTGCGACCGAGGAACCGGGCAGAGAGCAGCTCTTCTCGTGCAATTGGTGGTCGCACGAGTGATGACTCCAGCCCAATCCCAAGGTGCACGGATCCTACGATGGAGGGGCAATGCTTGGATGCTCAAACTTACCGATTCTACAAGCCCGAAGATGTTGGATACGACAAGATGAGGATTGGAATCGCAAGGAATCAGGTTCTTGATCCTAGGACAAGAAGATTGGAGTAATGGAGGTGAGAAAGCTGGCGGAGGCGGCAGAAAATCACCCTCCCACAAAACCGGGTTGGCCAGGAGCCCAGAGCTCCCCTCCGACCCAGGTGGGAGCGACATCAGGGGATCGACCGCCCACCCACTGCCAGTGCAGTGAGGGGCTAGCGCACAGGTACCTACCTGTCTTCGGATTCCACCCGGGCGGTGAGGGTCCAGCCAAAGCGAAAAAATTAGCTCCAAAAACCTTTGGGGGGGAAGTGCAAGCTTCTTCCGCATGTACCGGTACATGAGCTCAGCTGTTGAGCGTGTTCAAGTGGGTCCACACGCAACCAGCTCTGCGACAGCTCGCCCAACACGGATTTCTGCATCCTGTGCTCTGTCTTAGAGATACGATGGCTACGGGTGCACAAGAGCAGCCATGAAGGGTGTCACACTGGCTGACGGCATTCTACGGAATTCCTTGCATCCCTCGCAGCTGCCCCAAGATTTGAGGTTGCATTATCAAGATGGATAGAGGCCGAGCCAGATCGATTATCGATGGCGGACACAGCTGCTGGCCGGCTCGTATCCGGGAAGGTGCGAGAAAAGGAAACAAAGCATAAAGTCAATTGCTTTTGCCACATGCATGGCTTTCCTATGATTTCCTCGCATTTCACTCTGCAGCTATTGGACCCAGGCTGCACAGCAGTCGTAGCAGCCACTCAGCTTCAACGGCGGGTCGGAGGGTTGGCACGCAATACGACCTTGGGGATCAATCTTACTGTATCAGAGTTTTGTCAACTCGTGCAGGTATCACTCTTGAGGTATCCCACCAAAGGTACCTCGCAACGGGTCGTCGTCAGCCTCCGGTCAATTGATACCGATGCTCGCGAGACACACCGACCTTGCCAACAAAAACACAATCCTGTCTGGCCACGCCACGGCACAGAGTGAGACTGGGGTTTCTGCTGGCCAGTTCAACGTTTTCGTTTGCGCCTTCCCTGCACCGATTTGCGCTACGCACCCTGGGCCGATTTTGCGGTCAGATCCAGCGGCAAGGGAGCTGCACGCAGGTTTGAGTGTACCTATGTAGGCATGTGCCGGCTTTGGTCCGTGTTTTAGTGGCAGAGCTGGGTGACAAGGGCTGGCGATAGGTGCTATAGCTGCTATCCACCTCACCTCATCACCCCGCCACAACCTGAATGCGGTACTTGACACGGGGACAGAATGTACCTTGTGTTAGATTCAACAGATCAACCAGAACTCGACCAATGCGAAAATCAGGTCCCCAAAAAAAAAAAATCAGGGGCTGCCCCAACTTCGCTAGCAGACCGCGCCCTTGACATCGAGGTACTGGCCTGTCAACCCCTCCTCACACTTGGATTTCCAAGCATCCCGCCCCTGCGCAGAATTATTGTTTTCCAAGTGCCCAATTGGCCGTGTGCACTGAAGACCAATCGAGAGTCCAAAACAGCCAGGTGAGTACATCGGGGCTGTCTGCGTTGTGTCCCTGGGAATTATCTTGGTACCGCAATAGAGGAGACCAGGACCCCGTCGAAAGCGGGGTCCGCGTTCCGGGCTAGCTACATGTGCCTGCAAGTGCAGGCGGTATCGGTACCTCAGACTGCTGGATACCCTGCCCCGCTAAATTTTTGGCTGGCTCAGCAGCAGCTCAGCAAGCAAACAGCCTCGTGTGCCTGTACCTCGAACTATGATCCAGGCTATGAGCAGGCCCTCCCCATCCAGTCGTTTTGCCCTCCGATCTCCTGAGTATTACCTCGCCCCTCCCCGCAGCCCTTACTTTCTCTCCCTCTCCAAAGACCGTATCTCGAATACTTGGTCTCCGTTCTAGTTTCCGCTTCAAACTTCTTTCCATCACTTTCTCTGACGTGGGCTGCGCTCGCAGTGTCTCTCTAATCCATTGTCCTCGCTGACCTCGATTGCCATCGTCGACGCAGCTTGTTAATTTTCTCCGACACACGTGAAGCGATCGACTACGAATCACACAAAATGGCATCCTCCGCCAATTTGTCGGCCAACGACAAGATCCAGCGTTTCGCTGCTCCCAGTCGGCCTCTGAGCCCTCTGCCCTCCCATGCTCTCTTCAATGAGAAGACCCGATGCTTCGTCTACGGTCTGCAGCCCCGTGCTGTGCAGGGCATGCTCGACTTTGACTTCATCTGCAAGCGCAAGACTCCCTCGGTGGCCGGTATCATCTACACCTTTGGCGGTCAATTCGTCAGCAAGATGTACTGGGGCACCAGCGAGACCTTATTGCCTGTCTACCAGCAAGTCGACAAGGCTATGAGCAAGCACCCTGACGTTGATGTTGTGGTCAACTTTGCCTCTTCCCGCAGTGTCTACAGCTCTACCATGGAGCTCATGGAGAACCCCCAGATCAAGACCATCGCCATTATTGCCGAGGGTGTCCCCGAGCGAGTAAGTTGTTTCTGAAGACGTTGAAGACGGCTGAGCACAGCCGCGACGAAGGGGGACCAAAAAAGCGGTGTCTAATTGTTTTCACAGCGAGCACGAGAGATTGCCCATGTCGCCAAGAAGAAGGGCGTCACCATCATCGGTCCCGCTACCGTTGGTGGTATCAAGCCTGGTAGCTTCAAGATCGGTAACACCGGAGGTATGATGGACAACATCGTCGCCTCTAAGCTCTACCGCAAGGGTTCCGTCGGTTACGTCTCCAAGTCCGGAGGTATGTCCAACGAGTTGAACAACATCATTTCCAACAACACCGATGGTGTCTACGAGGGTATCGCTATTGGTGGTGACCGTTATCCCGGCACCACCTTCATTGACCACCTGCTCCGCTACCAAGCCGACCCCGACTGCAAGATTCTGGTGCTGCTTGGTGAAGTTGGTGGTGTTGAGGAATACAAGGTTATCGAGGCCGTCAAGCAGGGTGTCATTAACAAGCCCATCGTGGCCTGGGCCATTGGTACCTGCGCCAGCATGTTCAAGACAGAGGTCCAGTTCGGTCACGCCGGTTCTTTTGCCAACTCGCAGCTTGAGACCGCTACCAACAAGAACAAGGCCATGAAGGAGGCTGGTTTCTACGTCCCAGAGACCTTCGAGGATATGCCTGCTGTGCTGAAGCAGGTGTACGACAAGCTCGTCAAGGAGGGCACCATCAAGCCCCAGGCCGAACCCCCCGTTCCCAAGATCCCTCTCGACTACTCTTGGGCCCAGGAGCTGGGTCTTATCCGAAAGCCTGCTGCTTTCATCTCCACCATCTCAGACGACCGTGGCCAAGAGCTGCTTTACGCCGGTATCCCCATCTCCGACGTTTTCAAGGAGGATATTGGTATCGGTGGTGTCATGTCTCTGCTGTGGTTCCGTCGTAGACTCCCTGACTACGCCTCCAAGTTCTTGGAGATGGTTCTTATGCTTACTGCTGACCATGGTCCCGCCGTTTCCGGTGCCATGAACACCATCATCACCACCCGTGCTGGCAAGGATCTGATCAGCGCCCTGGTATCTGGTCTGCTGACCATTGGTTCTCGATTCGGTGGTGCTCTTGACGGTGCTGCCGACGAGTTCACCCGTGCATTCGACAAGAACCTCAGCCCCAGAGAGTTTGTTGACAGCATGCGTAAGGCCAACAAGCTCATTCCCGGTATCGGCCACCGTGTCAAGTCCCGCAACAACCCCGATCTCCGTGTCGAGCTTGTCAAGGAGTACGTCCTGGCCAAATTCCCCACCCACAAGCTGCTGGACTACGCTCTGGCAGTCGAGACCGTCACAACCTCCAAGAAGGATAACCTGATCCTGAACGTCGACGGCTGTATTGCCGTCTGCTTCGTCGATCTCCTCCGCAACTGCGGTGCTTTCTCCGCTGAGGAGGCTGAGGACTACCTGAAGATGGGTGTTCTCAACGGTCTCTTCGTTCTGGGCCGAAGCATCGGTCTGATTGCTCACTTCCTCGACCAGAAGCGTCTGCGCACTGGTCTGTACCGTCATCCTTGGGATGATATCACTTATCTCCTCCCCAACTTGTCTCAGGGTGCGCCTGGCGCCGAGGGAAGAGTTGAGGTCCAAATGTAAGCGAGGAATCTGGGCGTCAGTCGTATTATTGTGATGTTGATCCTTCGATTGAGAAAATCCGGGGGCTGTATGAAACCTAGATATGTGTAGTGCGGAAGTTACCGGCAGCGCTTCTATATAACACTTTAAACGCCGGAGAAAATATAATGACGAATTTTCATACCTTAAATTCCACGCGTTGTAGTTGTATCTTAACTGAAGGAAACGCGAAGTGTTGGTTGAATACCCTCATGCGATTTCACACCGAACAGCAATACATGGTGAGTGAATGACATGAGAAATGAGGCACCGGAGTAGTATGCCGCTGGTTTTTCCTTTTTTTCCTTCTTTTCTTTTCTAAGGCTCATTTACAAATGCTATTGTCCCCGGAATCAATCATAATCCAAGCCACAATCTCATTTCATGACTGTGGGTGGCGGGATTACTTATGTTCCTTGGCTAAGTTGAGCTGTCTTGCGACCACCAAATTGCCACCTCATGTGGACCCCGATCTCTCTTTCGACTTGACAAATACAAAGTATAGAGACGAACGACGGTTAATATAATCTACCAAAAGGCATACCTCAGCCATTTAAAATGACACCCTAATAATTGTTTGACTGCCCGTAAAGTGCATCGACATGTTGGTTCCCATAGGACCCCACCAAAATGTGTAGGGTAGCCCACGAGCCACTGCGGGGCACGTGACATCGTGAATCCCCATCCGCCTCTGAAGCGAATCAGTATCGCAGAGTGCAGAGTAATACCTAAACTTGGAAGGCGAGGAGTCGTTCCGCCTGCACGACCGTCAATTGGAAGCTGCCAGGTACGCAATCGAGCCCGGACCATCGCCCTAACACCTAGCTGACAATCCAGTGCACAGATTAAGAACAGTTGTCCCCCGGGTCCCTGTTGGAAAAAAACCCATATTTTCGAACCAAGATTCCGCAAGCATAGAGCCTTGTCCCACCGCCCTCTACAAGCTTCTTACACCACCGCAACAAAACACAGACACGAAAAAATGTCCTTCTTCCGAATAACCCTCCACCGGTCGAGCATCGGCCTGCCCGAGCGCACCCGTGGCGTCCTCAACGCCCTGGGCCTGCGCCGCCGCGGCCGGACTGTCTTCCACCCCGTCAGCCCCCAGTTCGCCGGCATGATCTTCAAGGTCAAGGAGCTCGTGCGCGTCGAGGAGGTGGACAAGGCCTTGACGAAGAGGGAGTTCAAGGCGTCCCGGACGCCTGACCCCGGGTTCTATGTCGAGAAGGCGAGGACGAGGGTGGACATGGGCGCTGGCAGACAGACATGATGGGGGGAATCCTCCCATGTCAATAAACAAAATAACTGAGTGGGGGAGAAGCCTCACCGGAGCGGGGGATAATTCACGACAGAAAAGCAAGAACACGAAAGCGAGGGGGGGCTGTATCACTACTGTAACGATACCTTGGCACATATGTGCCCTGTATATTGATTGGATTCTAGAACAATGGCATAACAAATCAATTCTGCATAAAATTTCGCCGATGAGCGGTCATGTGCTGACTCGACGGCGTTGCTTTATTAGGAGGAGCAGTACCTGGCTGGGTCTAGGTCGAGCAAACTATTGCTGTTTGAGAAGATCAAGACCTTGTTTAGCCTTACAGGTGGAAAGAGCGTGGACTCTGAGTGAGACGAATAATGAAACCTCATCCATTCAATAAATTACCAATAAATATGCCTTTTCCGCCAAAAGAGAGCGCCACGTACCAACCGAGTTTAAGAGAAAGTGGTGATTCAGCAAGTTGCTAGGTAAAAGGAGTCCCCTTGACGGGTGCCGTCATATGAGCACTCCATATTCATGACCTGGTAAGATCAAAAGCTCCTGGCCTTATCGATGTATTCTTGTGTTGGGTTCTCATACTCGCTGACGAAGTAATCCTCGCAGTTCTTGGATAACCAATTGGTGAACTTTCCGATCTCCTCCCTCAGGCGTGATACGGACTGTTGATCCATATTCGTCTGGGCCAGGAGCTCAGGAAGGGTGACTGGCAAAGAAAGTTAGGGGTTGCAACCATCTTCAAGGGTGGGAAGAGCGTACCAATCAGGCGAGCAAGATGCTCTGCACCATACACATCACAAACGTTTCTGATCGGAGCATTCTCGTCCGCGTTTTCCCATAACTTGCGAACTTCCATGTACTGGTGACGCTCAAAGCTGACAGGGGTGTCAATGTCTGATAGATGAATCGAGAGGCGGGAAGTAACTCACCGATAGAGCAGAATTCTACTCAATCCCTTCTCGAAGTACTCGCTGAAGCCTGCTATGACTTCTTCGAGAATATCGAGGCTTGCCGAACCTTCTGGTCGGTTTGGTCGTTCAGTGTCGAGGTAATCATCAAAAATTCTGCTGACAGGTTTGGTATGAGGGAGAGGAACAAGTTGGTTGTTCTTGGTGATGTTCTCCCAGTCGTCAACCAACATCGCCTGGATATGATCTGGAACAGGAAGGTTGATCATGGGCTTGTTGTGGAAAGCGTCCTCCTATTTGCATGTTAGCCTCCCTTCGTGGTAAGTCATGATTTGTAAATCAAACAACGAGTTAAAACAGGCGACCACTTGGCGTTAATAAAGGCGGAAATCGAAAAAAACCAGCAGCCTGCTACCTCTAGTATATTATCCTTGCAAGATGCTGGTTGATTCGAGCCAGAAAGTCGTGGGCCTGATGTTGGCTGAGGCTTCATTTTTAAGCTCCGCCTCTGTGGAAGTTGGCGCTTAAGCTGGTCCTCTCCTCCTGGGTACCCATCTTTCTTCCGACTTTGTTCTCTAGTTTGTCGAGTGTCCGTGTTGAGATCCTTCCGCGTAAGACGGGGAAGATGAGCTTTCTCTGGTGATTTGGGTGCAGGATGTGCGTAGCGATTATCCCACCTGGGCTGACCAGTCCGAGAGATGTAAGAGTGCCCCTTGGTGGGATGAATGGTCAAGTGATCCTTTGGGCCCTTTTTTCTCTTCAACGACTGTGCTCTTTCCCTTTGCCCTAACGAACAAGGAACCGACGAAATAGCGGGATCGTCTATGGCGCCTCGAGTGTTTGAAAGGGGAAATTCGTGCTGCGTTGGATGGAGACCTGGCATTGTAACCCTGGTAGAGAAGTTGATTGAAGTAAGGCCCGGGGGACGCGCTGGAAGCGTGCGAAGATTAAGGGGGATCACTCCGGGTTGAGGTTTAAATGCTCGGGCAGAAATGACAACTGTAGAGAGACAGCCTGATCCAAACGACGACAAGATGGTGGAAGATGCAGCGGGTAGGAAGATGGTTTTGATGGCTCTCTGCATGGTACGACAGTGCAGAGGTAGGGTCGGTTCGGTTATGCAGCATGACCACTACTTGATAACCTCGCCCGTAAGAGTCACCGGCCACTCCAACTGTGCGTTTCCAGGCAGCAAAAAGTGACTTTGAATCAGTCGAAAGTCAAATTGCTGACAGTGATGCAAAGACACTGCAAATGGGCCTTTTACTGTTCCAGAGCACCCTGCTCACTCTCATAGTGGTAAATCCGGTGCAAGGGAAACTTTTCGTCGAGTCGTCAAGCACATACGGCTGGACGCACGCGAAGCATAAAGAGGGCCAGGTTTGAAGATCAAGAAAACATCAACAAAAAAGAAAAAGAAAAAAGTCCCTACCTGTTCAAGTTCCCAATCCTTCCCTCTGCGGGCGCCTCGACCTGCCTGGGCGGCGGCAGACCCCCTCTCTTCACTACCTCGGGCGGAATCCGCTGCCCCTCGTACGTTCTTCTTGGGCTGCTTGGTGGTTTTCTGAATGTTATTCTTCAACTGTGCGTGGAGCTGGGCTGCCAGCTCCTTGTGCTCCTGATCCAGAGGTCGGATCCGGTCAGCGAGCACCCAGTCATCCCAGGTGTTCTTCCAGCCCTTGTAGTGGACTTTGTAGCGGAAGCCCTCGCCTGCCTTCTCGCCTGGCTGGACATCCATAACCTTGGCCTCGTAGAGCATGTCCATGTGGAAGCAAAGAACCTTCTCATCTTTGTGAAAGAGAGGCTGTTGCTGACGTGCGGGAGGCATGGTTGCTTAGTTTTCAGGGTGAGGGCCACGTATTCTCTGCTTGGCTTCTGCCTCTTGGATGAGCACCACCTCTAGCCCTCCGGTACTAGTACAAAAACAAAGATGAAGCTTCTGGTTGATAAGCCGAGAGAGAGTGTCTAGTCTGAGTGCTGAGCGAGTATTCGACTATCTTCTGCTCTGATGAATGCGACAGCACGACGGGGAAAAGGGGAGAACTCTGACACCGAGAGAAGAAGAGAGAAGAAAAAAAGCCGCGTCCCTGCGCTTAAAAGAGATGGAAGCGATAATCCGCGGTGGGAAACAGGACTCTTGTTGTGAAGCAAAGAAAAGGCTTTACTTTTCAAGGAATCTGCGGATAGTTGGCAGCAGGAGGCAGGTACAAGTCGAGTACATATTGGGCCAGGGTGAGCGAGCACGCGACGCGACTGAATTAAAGTGGCTGCACCACCGAGCCGTAAATTGAGTGGATGCGGCAGGGCTGTGGCCAAATGCTCAGCACGATGAACCGCCTGTATCTTCTACTGCTTTTACTGCCTGTAGGTACATGGCGGGTATCCTCTTCAAGAACAAGTGGCCGATTTGTTCAATTCATGATTCTATTGTTCTTGAAAAACCAAGTCTAGCCCCAAGTTGCACTGCTGTAGACATTTGATGATTGCGAGGTTCCTGAGATACATCCCGCCTTGATCAGAGATCCATCCATCCCACTCACTTCCTTTCAAGACCTAGTCAGCGAATCACGCACGCGCCAGCACACACACCTTGCGCAACCGCGGCGTGTGCTTTTAACTTAGTACTCTGCTCTGAACTCCTTCCCATATCGTCCATTGACCAGATTTTGCGACCGAACACTGTACCCCGGCCATGGCTCCGACGGAATCCGAGGTCTTGGAGAACTACCTCCTGCGACCCTCCAGCCTGAATGCCATCATGACGTTCGAGCACTTCGCCGAGCGGTTCCCCCCCGCCCAGCGCGACAATCCCCAAATCCGGTTATTGTGGCAGGATCTCGTGGCGCAACGCGACAAAGCACTTGAAGAAGTCCAATCCAACATCGAGGCCGAGGCGACCCTGGGCCAGGCAATGAAGAAGGAGCTGCTGAGGGTAAAGAGAGAAGCTGCCAAAGGCGAAGTAGATGGCGAAGTAGAGCTGGAGCGAGCAGTGAGCACCCCACACAATCAAGGACACTTCGGGCGCCCCGATCACGAACCCTATGATTTGAGTGGCTAACAGAAATCTTGTTTCATCAACAGCTATTCGGCAGCCTCTCCGGAGCAAAACCTGCGAAGCATTCCCTCACCTCGATCATCCCCGAAGTGGACGGAGCCGTCAAAGCCCTCGACGCCGAGATTGAACGACTAAAGAGCGAGGAGGCGGAACTGCTTGAGTCGACCAGGCAAATTATCGGCGGCCTGAGCGATCTCCGCTACGGCAAATTCGCCAATGCGCAGATCAAAGACGAAGTCCTGGATAGTTTAACAGCGCTGCAGGACGTCTGCAATCGCCCCTCGTGAGCGCGCGCCACTCCGAGACCTTGGCAATATCTACGAAATTTCTAGTCGCGCACTGCGACTTGTTGGTGGAACGGAAAAGATGTGAATTTGATACCATTCCTTTCAGGAAACCGCGTAGTTTCCAGTTACGAGCACCCATGAAGCGACATATTTAATGCAGTTCTACCCACCCCATGACAACCTATTACAACATCTACCGAGCCACAACCACTACTTCCGTCACCTGAGTTCGTTGAAGCTGAGCGCACTTATTGGCGGGGAGGGCCATTGTGGTTTTCCATACGGCGCGACCTGATTCAGATGTGTTAGCAACGGAAACCACTAGGCAGTCATCAGATCGCAGAATACTCACATCATGCTTCGGCTGAAGAAGGAAATGACGAGCATGAAGAGCCAGCTGGGGATGAGCGCGAAAGCCCAGGTGAAGTAGCCAAAGGGAACAGTGAGACCCAGCTTGGCACCCTGGCCGTTGTAGGGGTGGAACCAAGACTCATGGACGGGCAGGCTGGAGTGGTCGCCCTTGAGAGCAAGGAAGTCCTCGGGGGAGGCGGTGGTCAAGTTGACCCTCTTCTTGTAAATGTTGATCTCTGCGGGAGGAGGGAGCATATCGAAGATCCAGAGGCTGCCTGGGCCGGTGGACCAGCTGTTGCAGAGAATGGGCTGGTCATCGCAGTTGACCAGGCCTACGTGAGGCGCATCAGGGAGAGGAGCCAATTGTCGGGCAGACTCGTTGAAAGCAGTCTCGAGCTTGTTGCAGTGGCCTGGTCATCTGTTAGCATCGCCATCAAAAAGGCATTGTGCGCTCGCCGCGCGCAACTGTTAGGAAGCATACCGAAGCAGGTCTTGTTTCGGCCGGTGACCAGCACCCACCACTCCTCAGGGACGGTGGCAGTTGGGGCCACGGGGGCGTAGAGGGTGTCGTTCCAGTTCTCAAGGGTGAGGGTGTGCAGCTTCAAGGGGCCGTTCTTGGCCTCTTGCGCAGAAGCATGGTCGTATTTTCCAGGATTGGGCACATACGAGCTGATCTGTCCGAGCAGGTCCTGGAACTGAGCCTGGTACTGCTGGAAGTCTTGCGCAGAGGCCAGGGCGGGCAGGGCCGCGACTGCGGTGGAGAGGGAGAATCGCATCTTGGGGGGGATTAAGCGTAGGAGCAAGGATCTAGGATAATGTCAAGAAGACGATGCGGCCAAGATCTAAGAAGCTTCTCTGATCAATACCGATACCAGTCAAGTGAAGAATGGAATAAGCGACAGATGGACTCAAGAGATCTGGGTGGAGGAAGAGGAGAAGCTTGCTGGATGTGGAAGGACAGATAGGAAGTTTATTAGGCTGCTGGTGTAGGGAATTGCATCAGGGCCCCGGCTGTCCGCATTTGCGCAAACCCACCAAGTAGTGGCTGTTAGCCAACAAATCTTCCCTCTTTTTGGGGAGGGGAGGGGTCTATTGGCGCCAGTAACGGTTGGCCAGCAACCAGCAAACAACCTTTGTGCTGGGGCGCATTCTTAGCGGACCCCGAGCTGCCAAACCATTGCACGATCCCCATACTAATTCCGCGGTCGCTGCAGAACAGCGCCGACCCTTGTACCACTCCGACGGGAGCGCCAAGATCCCGGCCGTTGGTTGTAGGTATTCGGAACCAGCCAAATCCACCCTCATATACTTTCTGCTTCATGAACCGGACTTGAGCAGACTTAGTAGATATGGTGAGTCATCTCCCGCTCGCATCGAGTTTTATCATCACATCCAGTAACACGCACTCATTGTTACCACAGGCTCCCGGACAAGCAGGTACCAAGCGCAAACGCGGTCGGCCACCCACCGGCGCGTCTCACGCGTCTCAGAGAGACGCTCCCAACCCCGATGCCACTGGCGATGCCAACGCCGGCGACGAGGAGGTAGCCCGCCCCCGGAAGCGTGGGCGGCCGTCCAAAACCCAATTACAACAAGAAGAGGCACCTGCCAGCCCCCCGAGGGCCACCAACTCGAAACAGCAGACCAAGGAAAAGGCACCACGGAGAAGAGGGGCAAAGGCAGCACCAATCGAGGAGGATGTCCCTGAGGAACAAGCACAGGAAAGCGGTCGCCGAGGCAGGAGGAAGGGTCGAAATGAGCCAGATCCCACAGCACAGGAAGAGGCCGTGGACGAGTCAACCGCGCGTGCTGTTCCTCCACCGGGCAAGAGGCGGCGAGGGAGACCTTCAGGGCAGCGTGAATCGCTGGATGCACAAGATGAGCCTGCAACGAAGAGAAAACGCGGGCGTGCCCGAAAACAAAACACCCCACCACCAGAAGGCGAAGGAGAGGAAGAGGAAGCGGAGGAATCACGGCACGAAGAGCAGGAAAGGCCGCCGTCCAGACGCAGTCCCTCTCGAGAGAGCTCCCCATCAGAATCCGACAGCGAGCTCCCCACCAAACCATACCTCCACGTCGCCTCGTTCGTCCGCGGCATCCGACAGTCGACGATAGACGCCAAGTGGACTGCCCTCGCCGGCCCCTCCATCGCAGCGGCAACAGAGACGCTGGAACTGGCCCACCGGCCCATCCTCCAGCGCCTCTCCAACTCCGAGCAGCGTCGCCAGCACACCTCCTCGGCCCTCGCCGTCCTCTACAGGCGGATCACGCGCAAGCTCCACAAGGGCCTCCCGTTCCCCCCCGCCGCCGCCAGCGCAGGCTCGCTGGTGGCCCGCCGACGCCGAGGCGGCGACGGGGGCCGCGAGCTCGAGCTGGATTTCGAGCGGGTCCTGGACGCCTCGCAGTCCCTGGAGAGGCAGCTCGACCCGGCCCTCCACGCCGTCGGGCTGCTGAGGAAAGAGAAGGAGCGCCTGGAGCGGGAGCTCGAGCGCGACTACAAGACGCTCCAGAACCTCGAGGCCGGCGCGAGGGGCCAGTCGAGGCAGCAGCGGGAACAGCTCAAGAGAGCGCACGCTCTGACCCCCCACGCGACCACATCCCGTGCGGGCGACGATGTGGAGTTGGCCTTTGACGACGAGGGGCCCATCCCCCCTGGTGCGTTGTTCAAGGTAAGTTGCCACTGTTCCATGAAGCTGCAAGCAAAGACGTGTGGAATCTAACGAGCCCTTCAGGATTTGCAGGACGAAGAGGAGATCAAAGAATTGGCGCTTCAGCTTGGGGGCCACGTAGAGAGCATCAAGGCAAACTTGCAGCAGACCGAGGGCCTACTCCCTCAGCTGAGTCTAAGTAAAGCTGCGGTGAGAGGAGTATTGTATCAACATCTCACGCAGGCACAGTATGAGAAAGTGCTGTTTGGCTAGGATTATCAACATATTGAGTTACGACGTATCAAGACCTAGTAGTTTAAGATCAACGAATTACAGAAGAATACCAGAGATGGGGTAGTCTATACCACCATGGGCCAAGGCTAGGTACGTTCTTCTAACAACGGGAGCACACAGGGAAAGGAACAGAGAAACATTATGAATTTACGATCTTCATGGAGCAGGTCACGACACAGGTAATTAACAAGGAATCTAGAATCTTCTACCCTTTCCATTTTATATGACAACTTTGTACACGCTAAGAAGTAAAGACACATATCCACAGCCGAGTGTGAACCCTGTGCTAGCCAGAAAGGAAAAATGGACGGAATGACAAAGAAATCTCCTAAACCTATCCAATGGTTTATCTGCAAAAACTCAAGAACAAGGCGCCATAAATGTTGGGGTGGATTTTCGGGTGTTCATGAGCCATGGTCACATTGAATCAAGCAGCCGATGGGGGACCACCCGCCCATCGAGTGACGTCCGCTGTCAGGACCACATGCCCCGTCATGCGGAACATCCTATCCTTTCCATAGGAAGGTAGCTTAATTGCTTAGCGACGGAGCTTGGCAAAGCCGCCAGTAGGGAAGATACCGGTGGGGGTGGGCTGAGTGCCGTTGCCAGTGGGGAAGGGGACGGTGACAGTGGCAGAGAGGGTGGTGGTGCTCTCAGGGGGGCACTCATCGTCATCACCCTCGTCGTCGTCGCACTCATCGTCATCCTGAGTGTCGTCGTCATCACACTCATCATCATCGCTACCGTTGTTGCCGCCGTTACCACCGTTGTTTCCTCCGTTGTTGCTGTTTCCACCAGTAGGGGAAGCAGTAGGAGCAGAAGAAGCCTGGGTTCCAGTAGGAACGGAGCCGGCACCGGTGGAGGTCTGGCCAGCACCAGCACCAGTAGAGGTCTTGTCGCCGCCAATGGTGACATAGACGGTAGAAGCAGGGGCAGTGACGGTGACAGTAGAGGCAACGCAGTCGCCGCTGCCGCTGTTGTTGCCGTTACCACCGTTGTTACCACCATTGCCGCTGTTGTTACCACCGTTGCTAGGGCTGTTGTTGCTCTCAGTGCCACCAGGGGCAGAGACGGTCAGAGTGGTGGTGCCAGTAGTGGTAGAGGTGCTGGTGGAGGTGATGTCATTATCGCCGTTGCCATTGCCGTTACCGGTGCCAGGAGCAGAGGTGATGCCGGAGGCGCTGGAGCAAGGGACAGTGACGGTGGAGTAGAAGGTGGACTGGACAGTGGTGGTCCTGGTGAGGCCGCTCTCGATGATGGTAGTAGGAACATCGGTGACAATGGGGATGAGCGAAGTGGTCAAGCTGGGCTGGTTGGGAGAACCAGAGGTGATGGGAGCGCCAGTGGGGGCGGGAGCGGAAGAGTTGGACCAGGGGAAAGTGCTGCTGGGGAGGACCGGGGCATTGCTGGAGATGTGCTCGTTGATCAGAGACGAGGCAATGCTGGAGGCATCAGAGACAGGGCAGACTGTGGTGTACAGGGGAACAGTCTGGGTGACAACAGCAGTGGTCTTGGCGGACTCGGGAAGGTTGGCGATATCAGTCTGCTTGGCGGGGCAGTTGGTAACAGTGGGAGCACAGCTGATGATGGTCGAGACCTGGGTGACGCTGACGGTCAGAGTGGTCTCGGAGGCTGTTTCGTTGAGAGCACGGCGGTTCCAGTGGAAGTGACGGGGAGAGTGGGCACTGGCAACGGCGGCGAAGACGCCAACAGCAGCAACGGAAGCCTTCATTTTGACTGTTTCTTTGGGAAAGAGACGGAGTTGTGGGTGGTGATGGTGATCGAGTTAGAATCTCGAATAGTTCTCTCCAGGAGACGTTTTGATTGCGAGCTGAGCGGAATTCGAATACGCTAGTCCTTGGACAAATGCAGGTTTGATCTCGAGCGAGTGAAATCAAGTTTTTACTTTGTTGGCGAGTTTTGAAGCCGGAGCTTGAAGCGAAAGTACGTTTCTTGGGATGGGTGGCACAGCCAGGCGAGAATAGAAACCAAATGAAGGAATGGCAAGCAAGTCGCGAAGACGTTGCAAGAGAGCGAGAGACCTGGAGAGTGAACTGAGGGTCAACGGTGGAGAGAAAAAGAGAGAAGAAACGAAAGAGGAGGGGGGATGGGAGTAATAATAGTAGTTGCCAGAAAGGAGGCTCGGCATGCAGTCCCATGTTCCTTTCCCAGGTGCGACTTTTCGGGCGAAACAGCCATATTCCCTGCCTCCATGCTTCAGACTAATGGGTCCGGTTCTATGAGATGGGGAGAGGACAGGAAAGGTGTGTGTGATCTGTTTGGCCGAACGGGGACAGCGGTTACAGGGGCCAGGTTCCCAGCTGTTTCGCCATCCTCAGTGCCATAATGGGCTCAATTTCGCTTGCTGGGAATGGCAGGCGGCCTATTCTCATCCGATCCTATAATATTATTATGTTGTGCAACGCCATGTCCCGTGTTCCTGGCGGGACATTTATCCACGAGATGGTAGGCCTTTGGCGCCCGGCGTGCATTCTGGAGGGTGTGAGTGATGGCACCCAGCGCAGCGTCGAGGAGGAGGCAGCCCAGCCATCCATGGAGCCAGCTTGGTGTTAGTCAGAGCAGGCACAGGATAGGATTCGCCACTGCGCTGAGACTCGGTTGCATTCGCAGTTCTGCTGGCGGTCTATAGCAGGACAGGGATCCCAGGAAGGGGAAAGTTGAAGGCACGTTGAGGAGCAGGGAGGGTTCGTCTGCAGGTACGGAGTTGACCTGAGACAGAGCCACCAGGGCGCGGGCCAATGACAGCGCCCTAATTTCTGGGCAGGCACCACCTCAATGCCCCTCCCCCCTGAGGCCAAGCCCGTGGTACCTGAGCCTATCTGCTTGGGTACTAGCTGTGGCTGCTGTCCGGTGCACTTCTGGAAGGTATCTGCACCCGTCGTGAGGTATCTGCTAATTGGAGCTACCATCCTAGTCGATGGCTGATCAGTCCTTCCCGTTTATTTTATGTGCGTGTTTCAACCAGATCATCTCCAACAACGGTCCCCTCTAGCGCGCCCAGGGCCCCTCCCCTCCTCATTCTTGCTCGAGCCCAAGGTCGACGTCGAGCGGTATTCGAATCATCGAATGATCCAGCATCCATCGCTCTAGCTCACGCCATGTCCCGCCTGGAGCAGGATCGCGACCTACCTACATTGTACGACTCGACCTCAGTTAAGTTGGGGCTACACCAACAAAATTTATTGTCCTTCATTTCGGCGTCCAACAACGCCATCTCTTCCTCAGGTCGTTATACTCATCGCCGCTGCACGCGGGTCCTTCGGGCATTGTCAGCGGGGGAAGCCCCCGATGCCAGGTAATCATAATTACTGGTTACATTATGTGATGGGTAGGTAAGAGACTCAGCCCCCGTCAGCCCGCCGCCTGAGGTACGTAGGTCAGACCGTCACAGCCAGATTCCATGATTAATTACCTGATGGTTGGAGACCGAGGGCTTCTTCCCTGTTCTGTGGGCGGCAGCGAAGTTGCATGAATGAGTGAATACGCAGGACGTAGCACTACATTGCTAGATCGAGGGTCGGTCAACTGTTATAACATCTCCTGTTTGAGCAGACTCTCAGAGTGTGTTGCAGCTTCAGGACTGCCATCTCTGGGTCGTATTCCACGTGCTTGGCAGGCTTCAGCACATCGTATAGTCGCCCACCGCTCCAACAGTCCAACGCCGATTGATCTACGGATCGTATACGTGTCACGCCCAGCGATGCGATACGAATTGTGCGGATCCACCGGCTTCATGGTCCTGTCCGCCTGCTCGGATGGCGAGGAGACAGAAACCCTAATTCTCACTCCCAAGGAATGGCGATAATCCAGCTGGATCTGCCCCTTAATTACTAGCTACCTGACTAGCGCTGTCATGCCCTAGGAATCCGCCAGGAGCTTACCGAGCACCCTGGTCCATGAAGCGCCGCTACTGCAAGAGCATTGGGCACGGTGATGCGTCTGCGTGCTGTCGTGTTGGGGCCTATGATGACCTGAGCAGATTCCAAGCTGAAAGACATCAACTGAGCGAGATTTTTTCATCTTCCTCTTCTTATTTGCCCCGCTTTTCTTTTATGACAAACAAGGCCTCGGCGCTTTCGCCAAGATGACAGGACCGAGACCTTGCCACGTAATTATATCAAACCCTCTCCTCATTAAAGAACTAATTACCGTTGAAGATTGACGACGAGAAAAAGAAAGAAAAAAGAGGCGCCTTAGCTTCGGGATTAAAGATGTGTTTTAGTGTAACAGCCCCTCCGACACCGTCGTTTTGCCCTTGTATTTCTCAGCCACCATCTGGCCCCAGTTTGCGCCATTTCTGATTCCACATACTCTAATTACACGGGTGGCTAGACTTGTTTCGAGACTTGAGGCAACTAATTAGAACACTCTTCTGTACCTGACACGGCTTAGCAGTAGACTTAGCAGAAGCTTCCGCCGATGCAAGAGGCCATCAGCGTTAATGTGCTGCGCTGCATGATCCTCTGGTGCCCGCTTTCAATTTCACTTCTACTACACATGAGACGAATAATGACATTTGCGCAATATACTTCTTATTCATTGATTACTCAATCTCCTCGATACGCGGCCGTGGCCTGCCAGATGGTGTGCCTAGCCCAGCCGTATCAGCATTCACTCTGAGACCCTCCAGCTGCCCAACCCTCGATGTTTCATAGTCAACCTGAGAAGGCACTAGGCTTGCCATGTGCCAGTTCTCCAGGCTCTCAATCACATCCCGTGCGTGCTGTTGCACCAGCCCATCGTTATCAGTACCTGCGACATACTGCAGAGTTCGCGAGATGTCAGACCGACTCTCCTCCTGAAGCCCAAACCCGAGGGTAACGCCGGATTCTCGGGCAGACTCCAATGCTCGGATGAACCCTAGAACAACCATGATGGCGGCCCTTCGAAGAATAGCCTTCTCCATTTCCGGTTCCAGGGCAAGCACGCTGACGCACAGGTCAACTGTCGTTGATACGAGAAACGACCCGACCCCTCTGATGTTCGTTTCCAACGCCGTCCCCAGAATCGACAACGCAGAGGCACGCATCCTGATGTCCTCGGAACCCCTCTTGCTCTCCCAGCCCTGCAAGATCTGCGCGAGGACATCATCTCTTGCCCTTTCATCCGCTGTGCGTTCCTCCTCCTCGTCCTGCTCGTCAACCCCGTCCTCCTCCTCCTTCTTGATCTTCTGCTTCCTCTCCTCCCGTGTCTGCTTCCGCATTGCCTTGGGGCGGTATCCGCGACGGCCGGCAATGGAAAGTAACGTCTCGGTCACCTGCAGGGCTACCTCGCCGGCAAACGTCTCGCCTAGCCGCTCAATGACTTGTACCAAGGCCTCGCCGAACCGTAGTCTAATATCCGTGCTGAGCTTTTCTTGGGGGTCCAGGAAGTGGTCCAGTAGTTCTTTGACGGTTGATCGCGGGTGCTTGTTGGCCATCTGCGTGAAGAGCTTTACTACACGTAGATTGACGTAGTCCTCGCCGTTTTCGAGCAGATTCGACAGCAGGACATTCACGGCAGTGATATCCAAGATCGAACTCCCGCCCTGGATGAGCCCCGACAAGAGATTCAACCCTTCTGATATGACTGGTGGGGGGCTGTCAACTCCAGTGATGTAATTCATGGCCAGGTCGTATGTTCTCCGGTCTTCCACTTGGCGTTTCGAGGGGTGAGATGTCGGCTCCTCCTGTTGATTGAGCTCATCCTTGTATCTCAGAAGCAGAGAGAGATTTGACGCCGTCTGCGATATCTGGGGGCGAGACTCACCACCCAGCCTTTCCAGAGACCGCTCGATCACATTGAGCTCTGTTTGATTAATGTCTGATTTACTAAAGGTCGGCGCTGTGATGACGAGATTGAGTAAACTCAAGGTGACGCCTACGAGATCATCCGCAAGTCGGGACGTATCATCAACCCTCAGAACTTGGCAAATCACCTCAAGCAACCTGTCAAACTGGTTGATAAGCTTCTCAGGGTTCTTTTCAAGTAGTTTCTGCAACACTGTAACGTCGAATAGGGTCTCCATTGCCGCCTGCGGCCCGTCATCTTGATTGTCTGGTGAAGAGATGATGGTATCTGGTGTCCCTGCAGTCTTGATCCATCGCTGGAAGAGCTCGATAAATATAGACGAGACGTTTTCGGGAGAGCAGCTGTCCATGAGGAGGTCGGCGAGGATTTCTGCCCGGGACTGTAGCTCAGCCCATTGAATCTCGCTTGTTGACATGTCTACGCCAAAACTTTGAGAGACGATTTCGAATCCTTGGTTAGTCTTGCGGTATTGCCATGGCTGTTCGGATGCAGGGAGGGAACCTTCGCAAAGTAGATTCCTGATGAGTATCGAGGCGGTCTCGATGTTGCCTGATAATTTAAGGTATGCCTGTAGTAAGTTTCGAGCCGCTTTCGAAATACCACGAGCTGCCCCCTCGTCCATGGGTAATGAGGCCAAAGCCCACAGCTGGGGGAGCACCGGCTTCAGCACTCTGCTGCAAAGGCCAGGGGACGGGTTTGAGAAGACTAGAACGCTAAGAAGCCGGACTGATCGCCCTAGTACCTCACTTTTTACTAAAACCTGGCCCTTGGTGAGGTCGACGACCTCGTCGTCCTCTTCAACTCCGACCATTCTCGTTGTCAGGCCAAGTCTTGTGGATGGGTTTATGCTTTCTATCAAGGGCTGGACAAATACCTGCCAGCCTGGAGAGCCTGTCGAGATAGGTTAGTTGTTGGACTGAGGTTTTACCCATGAAGATGTTCCCTAACCTGGAGCCCCGTACATCTTCTTCCCCAAAATCCCGAACCCAACAATTTGAGCAGCAGCTTTGCTCAGGTCTGGGCCATCTTTCCCATCCATTAGGTGGAATAATTGAGCAGATATACCTCCGAACCAAGACTCGGGTGTCATGGAAGCAGGGACGGAAGAAAGAAGCTTCGTGGCTATGGCCAGAGCCTCATGGGTTATGCTCGCACCCTCCTTCTGGGGTTGGTTTGTAGCTGGTGCTCGGCTAGTGTTACTAGGATGGACGGAAAACACGAATTCCATGGTTGCGCGAACACCACCCTCCCTCAGAGGGAGAAGGGTGAGAGTATCCACGAAAGGGCCACGAAGCCACTCGGGGAGCACATTGGGCTTGATCAAAGCGTTGAGAGCTGGTAGAAGGGCCCATGTTTCTGTTCTATGGGAGTTAGGTCACCTTCAAGATGGCGAAATCGCAGCGACTTACTTGTTCACGATAGAATCGTATTCTATGCGCCCATTCTCTCGAGTAGGATTATCATTAGATGGATTGAAAGCCTTCTTGCCTGCTTCTACAATGTTCTCGAGGAGCTTAGACCTCGATTGCTGGGATGTAGCAGCTTCGGCCATGACGGGTGATTGCAGTCTATTAGATTTAGAGGTTACTGCTGAATGAGAAATCACAGCACGACCTCATAATATGGAAAACTCCCTCTCGATAAAAGCCTGTATTTGAAAACTGGCCAGGAAGTCTTGCGAGACAGTTGTGAATAATTACTAATAAAATCATGGATGCGAAGTTACTTGGGTATCGATGTTCTAGCGCCCACTTACAACGTCGGTAGCAGTGGATCGGTACGTACCTCGACGGCCAGTGAATCACGTGCTGGCGCGTCAACATAATCCCCACCCGACGCGTCTAAGCGAGAGCTCCTTCCTCCCCATCTTCAACAGCTCCCGCAATGCAAAGTCTTTCTCTATATTTACATGCATCAATCATTTTATGTGCACATTTTTCTGCAAAACCAGCTTGAAATCACCTCAGTCTCTGGAAATTGAAATCGCTCTTTTGTCAATGACATTCTCTACGCGTGTCGCCTCCTCTACAGTTCTCCGACTCTCATTTTCCGCAAGGAATGCCCATATTGGGCCCCCTCCAAGGTTGGATGTTCGCGATATGCCGCTCTCGAGCCTGTAACAGGACCTCGCTGTTTGCCGCAATGGGATCTATCGTGAAACTCAGGCTGTCGGTTTCAGACGGCCCAACCCGAAGAGGTGGAATGAGTTTCGGAACTTAACCCTAAGTATACTTCTGGTTCAAAGTTTTGCGTTCTGTCGTTCGAAACCATCTTTTAAGTCACACTGGCTATCAGTGGAAGTTATACCCGCTGAAAAGTTGGATAACTGAACCTGATGCTGGACATGGCGGACCGATGGGGGAGAACAGCCCAGTCACCTTTACGGTGCGCGAGAGGGAGGATGCCATGAGTCATTTGGTAAGAGCCTCTGGCCTGAGGACGCTCGTCAGCTCTCCCCCTGGGACCAGCACAATGGTCGCAAATAGGCTATCAAGGAACGCTGTTGGCTTCTTCTCGAGAAAACTGCCCATGACAAGGGTCAAACCTGATCACATATTGATCATGCCGGAATGAGGATTTTGGACACAGGAAAGGCAACACACAGCCAGCCACGACATTTCCACAACGCTTCTGGGATGTTGTCTCGCCGGCCGCACCATGGTTCTTGGTGTTGTGAGAGTCTCTAGAAATCACACAGAAATGTCGTGGCTGACAAAAAATGAACTACCTGTGAAGTCCTCGGTACTCCTTTTCCTGGCCTTATGGATGACCTTCGTCCCCTATGGGTATCTCCAACTTGCCACAGGCGCCCTTGACCGTGCAGCAGCAGCAGCGGCCAGCACGTGGCGATTATTCGCCTAGCCTGACCAAACGCATTAATCCGAACCCGTGGGTTTCGTCCCCCGGGAAGAGGTTCGCCAGTCCCAAGCTTGAGGTCTATACTGGCCTCAAGCAACATTCCTGAAGGTGTTCCGAAAGGAGCTTCCCTTGCAGATGATAGCACGGTTTTTGTGGATGTATTTTGACCGAGCGTAACCGCCCTCCTAAACCGATTGGAGAGGAATCAAAAACAAGTCCTCGTTGGCAACGCTATACAAACAAAAAGAGGCTGATGATACCGGAGACAATTGAGGTGATTTTTCTCTGGAAAGGCTTACTATGTGCGATGATGCTGCTTCGCATTTGCGGAATCCATTTCGTAATTCCATACAGATTTGCAGCTCTGGAACACAGTCGATATCTCAAGCAAGGTCGGGACCTATCGCAAGATAGCGTCAAAGTTTCGTACTTGTCCGCCATGTGGTTGATTCGCTGCGAAACCAGTCTGTAGATCCCTACCTGATTATGAAACGGCGCAATATTGGAATGTATGGGACAGGCCGCAGTGGAAGAGGCAGTCTCGGTTGCCCTCGTGCCAGAAATGGTAGGAGGGCGGCCCCCCAGACGGACAGGGGATAAGTCATCACCTTTCCCTAAATATTTGATTTTGAATGCTAATTTGAGAGCAGGTGTCAAAGTATCCCGGGCCGCTTTTGGTGCCCGTTCCCGGCTTGGTGGAACGACATGTCAAGATCCGCTGGGGGTACTGGGGTCTGCTACTACACACAATCTCGAAGTCTTCGAAACTAACGACAATACTGGAAGAGAACGCGGTAGTACCTTCTGTACAGTGGGTCATCGCCCAATTCCCCAGTATCAGCGCCACAGGATATGAAATATGGCTATACGTTCTCTAGATGGCAAAGCCAAACGTTTGCGTACCTAAGAACCAGAAGATTTCCACAAACCTAAACCCAGCATTATCTACTCGGGTTATGGCCGAGCTTGATACTTGGCTTCGGCCTTAGGGGTACCCGTTATGATAGTTGCAAGGTGAGTGGTGGTAATGTAGGACCCAGCTTTCGCCTCAGAATTATTCTCGAATGCATGGCCAATAGCATCTGTGATGTGTGAGTTTCGTACCTTCCCAAATAATAGGAAAAGAGGGGACAGAATTATCTCAACCCCGTAGATATTGACGTGCCGTCTGCCATGATCCTATTTCGAGAGTTGTATACTAAATTAGTCTTGGTTTCCTGTCAGTTCAGGGGTGGGAGGACCTACCTAACTCGATAGCTCGATATTCCGACCCCGGGGTGTTTCCCCCCTCATGGTTCATCGTGGAAATATGCTACGTTAGGTAGTTTGAGAATCGGTCGGATCGCCCGTCCTATAGTGGAAAAGTATACTACTAGTATGAGAAGTGTTCCGGGCATTCTCGGGGGAGGGATATCCCAGTTGAAAACGTGGATTGGCTTCCAGGCTGTGGCAAGGATTGTGTGGCCTGGGGCTGCGCATCTTGCTGCCCGGTACCGGGACCGCGGGTTTGGGCGAATCCTTCTAGAAGTCAACCAGACCTAGCTTGCCTTCTTGTCTGAGAGAACAGATAGTAGTTGCAGCACTGGTAGAAATTGCATGAAAAGATGGTCTTTATGTCACTCGTAGCGGGCGCTCGTTGTTGCGAAGGAGGGCATCTTTCCGGACAGATCCATATGGAATGGTGCGCGGAGACACGGGAACTAAGGCATGTTGGCCTCTGACAGGTACCAAGGCTATCCGTCCATGGCGCAATGTCGTTTAATAGGATGTTTGTTGTCTTCGTATGTTTTCTCGGTGTTTTATTGATGTATGGCCGAGACGTTGGTGCCATAGCTCCGCTATGCGAGGCCTCAGTGCATCCTGACAAGTAAAATCTCGCCAGCATGACCCTCGGAAGGTCTCCGGTTCTCGTCTATTTCCCTGCACAAATTCGGCCAACACGAGACAGGATATGCGCGTGGGCAGTGCGTCAAATGAATGCACATTGGTTGAAGATTATGTACAATGCGCCCTCGACATACAGGGACGTGGGTGGTGCTTACGCAGAACCTTACCGTTGTCGAGTGCCAAGTGCGGCTACCGGCTCTCGTACAACACTAGCGAAGCGATTGGTTCTAAGGCTTTGTGCATAAGTTCAGATTGTATGCATGGAGGTATATATGAATGTGTGCATTCTTCCAGAAGAGCTTTGCGGCAGCCCGAGGCCGCCGGGCTGAGTATGTACACGACACCACTTGCCTGGATTGTAGACTGTCGAGGGTGGGGAGGTGGGGCCAAGCTGTCGGGATCATGCCGTTAGCAAGGTCGCAGCGATGCCAGCACTTTCGCATAGCTGCCTGTGCCCGCAGCCGGGCCAAGGGAGCTGTGGAAGCTAAACAGAAGCGTCGGTTGACAGGGGATTGAGTCAAAGGAGACGTATGTAGGGGCCTGAGGGCGTCATGGCGGCAGCATTGACTTACACCATCCGCACTACGTAATCGGCCGGCAACACTGCCACAGTTCTGTAACAGCTACCTAAGTTAGCAGGTACTGTGGTGCCTGGCTAGGGAGGATGGTTGTGTGGCTGCCCGGAGCTGTTGGCGCGTCGCAATGGAGGAACGGCTTGGCCTGGGGAAAGATGAAGGAGTGACATGCCACAGCCGGATCATTGGGCTGGCGATACGCGACGAACGAGGCGTTGGGCATGACAGCTTCGGCGAGGCAGAGTGTCACCGGCCTGGCCAAGCCGAGGCAAAGCCCATGCTGGGTACCTCCTACCTCATGTTGGCTCTCGTCTGTCCAAAGCGAGAAGGAGCGCCTGCCAACCTAATCGGAATTATCCATGCTGGGGAGGAGCGAGCTGGCAAGCATGCACGCACCTGCATATTACATCCGGGCGGACATTTGCTGACAGGCATGGATGGTCCATCTGCTGGGACCATCGTTGATGGATGCATGCAATTAATAATGGGCTTTGTGTAGCCCCGAAAATTTATCCCTCCAAGCCATGGCCCATGGGTTGGCCGTACGCCGTCAATGTCAATCATGTCCGTTTGCCGATTGCGCCAGGCCTGTCAAAAGTTCTGCGACACGATGGTACCAAGCCGAGCAACCCAAGTTCTGGTCCGGTCCCTGATGAGGTCAGAATTAGATGACATGCTACCACAAAACGTGGCTTTGGGCAGGGGTTCACGGGTACCTACATTCCATTCGCTCTGTTTTCATCCATTTTCCCCTACCCACCTTCCAGTCTATCGCCGTCGGACAAGCAGTTGTGTTTCGTCTTAGCATGGAAACAATTTCCACTGCAGTGAGTGGTGACATCTCACCTCTAGCGAGGGCAACCAGTGCCCCGGGCCTTTGGCTGCCTTGCCTCCCCACCATCGAGTGCTGCGATTGGGGCATGATTGGCTGCTACGAGTACCTTCTGTTGACTTTGTGGGCTAGCATAGCCTTGGCTCCAAAGCGCGCGCAAACGGGCTTGATTTGCCGCCGGTCGCTTGCGTTCTTTCACTTGGACGACTCCATAATGCCAAAACGTTCGGGCGTGGAGTGATCCTCAACGTTCGGGTGCCGGTAGTCTACAGTAACTCCACAGAGGGGTGTCAGGCACGCAGTAGGTGATTCGGGCAGGACGATGATCCACTCCACGCCATTTCTGGACAGGCAAGGGTATGATACTGCCTATTTGCTGAGTTTCGTGCAAGTGGATCTTGCAGGGACCCCGGAATTTCCAACGCGGATGGGCAACTTGGAACCCGGGGCCACACAATCAGCCATCCTCTCAAACCTTCTGGCGAATGTTCTCCCGTGCCGCGGAACGATCCGCCGCCAGTCTTCTAACACACAATATTGTTTTGTGCCTTACTCTTTTCATTCGTGCCGTTATTATACATCCTTGCTGGCAGCGGCTGTCGAGCCATCCTCGGGTTTCGGAAGCGACAACTAGCTCGGAACCCAACGGAGAAAGGAGTCAGTAAGAAAGGCACTTGAGGGATGAGAAGCAATCAAGGTTGAACGGAGAGAACAGCAGTGTATGTACCAATTGATTTTGAGCATTGCTAACACCTAACGCAATTTCGAAAGCACAGCCCTTTAACTTTTCCTTTTCTAACGCCTAGATTCTTGCGAGGTATAACTAACATAGGGAGCCGAACCGCCAGGGCCCTTGCTTGTGTCCCTTGGGGTGGGTGGTGATTGGGTCAGAATGAGAAACATGATGAAATTGCCGGTCTTGACAGCCCTTATCCCCTCTCAAAAAGAGTCTATAGCCGTCTTTGAGATTTCGAACCTGCCTGCCGCCCTCCCAACAGGCTCTGAGACAGAACTGGTCACGGGCACCGCCGGAGGTGCTGGTTTAGCCTTGTCCTGCAAGGTCCAGTCGTGGCCTGGTTCTGTCGGGGCCACCAGCTCCATCAGCATATACTGTAAGATTCCATCACGGACACGGGGTGCCGCAATATCTCTGCAGAGTGGCCATGATGATGACTGCTTGTGTTCCTCGTCCCTTCCTTCGGCCTGTTGGAGAGTCAGTACTTGCTTTCTTGCTCGAGCTGGCAAATGCGGACTCACGAGACACGAAGCGCATGGCGCATTGTTTACCCAAACCCAATTGGTGCAGTTGTGGGAATAAAAGTACTTGCACCGGTACTTGTAGAAACCGCCGCTGCCACTCATTGTGCCGGTGTAAATGTGGTCAAAGGTAGGAAATTAGGTCGATCGTGGCTGGCTGTCTTCAAAGAGAGTTGGTAACAGAAAGGAACTTATTCAAGACTGCTGCAATATAGGAACCGGCAGGCCGAGGAAGAAGATGTAGGAAGAGTGGTGAGCATGATGCTCGAGGCCATTGGAGGTGCCATGATTCTTATAAGAAGTCGAAAGCAAAACAAGGTCATTAAACCTTGATCCTTCCATTGGAGTATCTTTGTGGAGGGCAAAAAAAGCAACGCGGGAGCTACGTCCCTCCATTTGGCACACGCAGAAATGGCAATCGGCGCGGAAATACCCTGCGCACTCCCTGTACCGCCATGGACAGGCCGAATTCTCCAAAACGACGTTCGCTAAAAACAGTCTGGTGTCCAAATGTGCCTTGGGATTCAAGGCCGGTGGGTCAGAGGTTTAGGGGTGGGGTGTGTTGTCTTGACATGCTCGAATCCCTGTGGGACACCCAGGATGTGAAGCACAGGCAATTTTCTCAGCCATCAGCCCTAGAAACGCGACGGAATCATGATGGGATGGTTCGTCAGTCAATTGATTGCGTGGCCGCCGCCATGGACCTGTCGGGATCGTCGCAGAAGCCGCGCGACAAGGAACGCCCAAGTTCACCTCCCGCACCCTGAAGCCTGTTCTTCAGGATTTGGCAGAAGACGCTTGCCACCTCCCTGGCCTGCCAGCGGCACTTGGGGTACGGCGATAGCGCTCGTGGCGGGACTGCACTTTGATGCGTGAGACAAGCTTGTGCCTAGGCTCGGATCGCTCACGAAAATGCCTAGACCTGCAGGAGTAGCTTGCATGGGTGAGCGGGCGGGCGGGCACAGACGACGGTGACCTGCCTGCTCAAACAATGGCTCCCGGTGACGACGGAGACCTGGCCCCAACTGATGGAAGCTCTCCTGGAGGGCATCATCTATGCATGCAACATCTTGCATCCAACGGCGCCATGCTTCCCTTATACCGGCTGCCTACTATTCACTAGTAGTAATTGCCTAGCGGGCATACTGAGACTACACACGGTTCGGGTGATCTACCCGCAGCTCCTTACTGGGTACGTAGCTCAGAGAGACCGGCAGCCAGACTCCCTTCCTCACCATCGACAACCAACAACACCCGACTGTACCTTGGCATCGACCCGACGATGGGGCAGCTGCATGTTGGCGGTGGTGACGAAAGCGTGCCTGCAGCACGCTTAATCCCATCACATCCAGCCCAGATCAGACGGAGGAGGGGCTTCGCTAGGGTTGTGACGAGATCTCTCCTATTTTACCCGCTTTGTCTGGACGGTGCCCCCTCGAGCCATGTATGAATATGTAGGCAAGGTTGGTAGCTGGCGGCGATGAGAGCATTATTCAGCCGTCTTGCATGCATGCCTACCCACCCCTATACCTACCTAACCCAAGGGATGCACATGATATCTACACGTATTCAGGGTGCTGATCCTAGGTACATGCAGCGAGGAAGGTGCAGACGCGGCCGCATCATGTTACATAGACGACAATCCATCCTGCTTAGAGTCCTTGATCAGACAGGGCAACGATGTGTGTCGAGACACGGTCGCATCCACCTGCTCATTCATGTAAGTGTGGGGGGCGGGGCAGTATCAACTTGCGGAAATAGATATACCACCTGCCTGATAACCTCCTCGGATACCAGAGCATTGGAACTCACCGAACACAAGGTGGCATTGGATCATGCTGTTCTTCGACCTAGGAGGGTTCAAGAGCGTCTCTACGGCTTGGTTTTCGCTCTGCTAGGCTCTTCACTACCTCACCTACGGGTGACCAACATGCCAGGTCGGGCAACTTAACTCGTATCCTTGCATGTCAGCTGAAGAGCTGCAGACTAGAGTTGCTATTCTCCGAACCCGATGTCCATTCAGCTTTGATCCATTCCCCATCTATTCTCCATCCATCTTCTCGACTATCGCCAGTCTAGATGGCCAATCATCATGTTAGCAACCCTGCAGCCCCCACGGAAGCAACTCCCTTATGCATGAGTGCTTTCGTTAGGTCTTAATCCGGTTACGGCTTTGGGTTGCAAAGCCCACTCCAAACCACCCACTTTATCGTTCTGGGGCCGACCAGCTGCTTTTATACTTGCAGAAGGGCCCTGAGAGTCTTTGTCGTCCCTACATCTGAGACGAGACTTTTTTGCCCTCATCCCAACTGGCCGGGGCTTGCGTCAGCTTGCGTGTGGGTTTCAGATACTTGTAATTTGGCTCCCGCTACCTGCAACGCATATATAGTTATTTTAAGACTTATTTTTAAAGGGAATAAGGGTTGCGGAAAACTAGTACGTGTAGGTGTTTAAACTAGTCATGGACCACTGCGACTACCACCAAACTCTCGCCAGTCTCCCTTTTACCGGTGGAGGAGCGTCCAGACCGGTTGTAGGTGCACGACTCGAGATGGTTTGTGACATGGTGGTGTTTCGTCAGATTAGCCCTGCACATACATGCCAGCTTCCGAGAAAACGACGAGTCAGTTTGGAGCCCTGGAATACACACACATATAGACCGGTAAAGCTCAAGGATGCCAGCATTTCGCCACGACTGGCCGTTGGTTTGAGTACTATGTAGGAATATGCCCTGCTGCCCCCACACCACACAGCTTTATGTCTCTTCGCCGACTTCTCCCCAAGCACCACCGGCCCGGAACCTGGGCTTCGACACCGCCTTGTCGTATTCACTGACTCTCTCCCCTTGCTTTTTTTCTTCTTCTGACTCGAGGTCGCGTTACCATCCTTTCTCCCGCCGCTAGGACGCTCAAGGCGGTTCTCGCTCGGCGTTCAACCCCACACACCGCGCATGACGCAGTAGCTGAATGCACCGTCTTCGAGGATGAGACGATATGTGCGGCCCCGAGGGGAGCCCGGGGGGGCAACGCTTTATATAGATAGCACGATACGGCGCACACATACACATGAGGAACAACGGGGACTGATCAAGTTGGTCTGTAGTTGGTCTGGCATTATGGGAGTGACAAGCTGTAGCCCGCTCGTCCTCTCTATGGGATTTAAAAAGCAATATGTATCAAAGCGTATTAGGTACATAAGCCGAACGGGGCTGCGAGACCCGAGCGGAACCGAATCGAGCCAGGGACAGCAACCGCACATGCATCTCTCCCCTCCCACTCTGCCGCTGAATGGATCAGCGCTACCAAAGTAGGCCGAGACGAAAGAAGAAGAAGGGGACAGAAAAGGGGAAAGGGCACCCTGCAATGGGGTTTGTGGTGGTCCTGGCATACGACCTACCCGTGGTATCGTGTAGTTACAGTAGTAGACCCTGATGGTTGTCGACACACACGCCCCTCCCAAACTCTGGTTCCTCCCCGCACCCTCTGGTTACTTCTGCTTCCTGCTTCTGAAGCTTGTCCAGCCCATCTATATTTCTTTCCTCTTTTACCCATTGTTCTATAGTTGCTCTGTAGGAGTTTTGCTGAAAAAAAAATGCATCTCTGACGGTGGCGGGGATCACCTGCCAGCCTTCATGGCTTCCTTTCTCCGCTTCTTCTCTGCCGCCCGCTGCAAGGAACGCTTGACTTCACCATCCTCGAAACCTTCTAGGTCATAGTACGTCGGAGCAATTTCCTATATTTGATAAGTTAGCATCGACTGGTCTGTGTGGTGTGGAGTGGGGAATAGAGAAAAGCAAGGGTCGGCGTATAGAAAGATGGAAAAAGCAAAGACAAGGAAACTAAGAAAAAGAAACTTCAGGGCTGAGATAGACGGGAATATGGCGGAGATGCTGAAAACAGAAGCGAAAAAAGCAAAGAAAAAGCACAGTGACGAACGGGAGTGGGGTCTGTGCACTCACCAGTAGCCACTCAGGTCGGATGCCGGTGCAGGTCCTGATGTATTGTTTCGAAGTCAAGACGAATTCGTTGTACAGAACCCAATCGAACTCAGCGCGGAGGACGGTGGATGGGTGTATTAGGACAGCTTGGTGATCCTTGACTGTGCGGTACACCTTGCCGGAGGATTCCTTCATGCCAACTTGCATGAAGAAGCCGGCCAGCAGGGCTCGCCGGATGTTGGTGTAGTAGTTCTTGTCCTCGAACGGGGTTGACAAAAGATCCAAACTGTGCGTCTCCATGATCCGCTTTAACTGGGCACGAACGTTATCTGCACTCGACAAGTGCCGGAAAGACAAGAAGTGTTCGTGGCACCACTGCTTGAGCATGTTTGAATCCGAACCTTGACCTCTGAACGCATGGTACGCGTTGAGAAGGGTCAAATGATCGCCGTCTGGGTGGCTGAAGTGGGCCTTCATCTCATCTGCCCTCTTTCGGTTGTTGGCGGGCCGCACCCAGATCTGAGGGACAGAGAGGAGCGAGGTGATTGATAGGATCTCATTGGAGCAATAGAACTCAGGAGACGAAATAAGCATGACGGCCAGAGCAGGATCCAGCGGGAACTCCGAAGCCAACCCACCGAGGGTAGTCAGCTCGCCGTCATCGTCAAGACAGGCGAGATAGTTGAGCTCCTCAAGTGCCCGCATCATGGTCTCGGGCGCTGGGGGGTCCATGAGATCAAAATGGACGAGGTCCTCCACGCCCAGTTTCTTGAGCTCAAGCACGGTATTGGCCAGGTTGGACCGGAGAATCTCTGGGTAGGTCTGCTCGATCAGTTCCTTCTTGAAGGCCTTCTCGGTGTATAGTCTGAAGCACTTTCCAGGTTTCGTACGACCAGCACGACCGGCTCTCTGCTGGGCCGAAGCCTTGGAGATGGGTGATACCAAAAGCGACTCGACACGGATACGCGGATTGTAGATCTTTTGCTTGCTGAAACCAGGATCCACCACGTAGACAATACCATCAATGGTCAAACTAGTTTCGGCAATGTTTGTGGAGATGATGCATTTCCTTCCCACTCGTCCGCCCTTCCTAAGAGCAGGAGGGGCCTTGTCGAAGATGCGCTGTTGCTGTTGAGGGGGGAGACTGCCATACAGAGGGTATACGGCAAGCGGGCCAGCGTCAACCTCACGCGTCAGCTCTTCGGCCTCAAGACTGATTTTTCTGCAAGCGTCTTCAATTTCGTCCTCTCCAGTAAGGAACAGCAGGATATCGCCATCGGGTTCTGAGGCATGGATCTGAAGGACGGTACGGATGGCTGCCTCCACGTAGTCTCGTTCCGGTTCAGGAGTATAGAAGATCTCAACTGGGTGGGTTCGTCCGGGGACCGCAAGGAGAGGCGCATCGTTGAAGTATCTCTGGAACTTTTGTGCGTCGAGGGTAGCGGACATGATGATGATTTTGAGATCGGATCGGCGGCTGGCAATTTGCTTGAGCAATGCCATGAGAATATCGGTGGCAAGAGTTCTCTCGTGAGCCTCATCGAGAATGATGCAGCTGTAGCGCGACATGTCGTGATCGTGCATGGCTTCGCGCAGAAGCATACCGTCTGTCATGTATTTGAGCATCGTTTTGGGACCAGTCTTGTCCTCGAAACGAATGCTGTAACCCACTTCCTCGCCAAGCTTCACATCCATCTCGTCTGCGACACGCTGCGCTACTGACATGGCAGCCACTCGGCGGGGCTGGGTACACGCGATGAGTTTGCCGGTGATATTTGGCAGTTCATCGAAGACGACATATTGGGGAATCTGTGTCGTTTTTCCGGAACCAGTCTCACCAACGAAGACGAGGATCTGAGTCGAATGGTATTTATCAAGGAACTCTTGTCTGCGAAACCAGTCAGAAAAAATCGCAAAAACGAGATAGGCAAGGTCATAAGGCTGATGAGGCTGACCACATACCTTTGTTTGTGTACCGGCAGCTCTCTTCGTGTCTGGAGAATTTGAAAGTATTTCTGCGTGTGCTCAACGCCCGTGAATGCGTTTGCGCTGAGATCTTCTACCTTGGAGATTTGCTCGGCCGTGACTTGTCTCCGTGTCATGCCAGAGAAAGGCGAGTCTGGGGAAGGGTCCATATGGGCGAGATATGGGTTGTATACATCACCGTCGCTGTCCCCCTTCTTGGCTTTCTTCCTTGATGATTCGTCGGATTCGGCGCTGGTGCGTTTTCCTGCCATGTCTGACATGATTGCCTCGCTGGACAGTCCGAATTGCGACAACACGGGGCGAAAACTGCTGGGTTGGTAAAGATGATTAGGCGGGAAGGCGGGATTGTTGACTTTCCAGAAAATTTTGGCCAAGGACAGACTTGCGACGGCTTATCGATAAGCGCAATCAGGAGGGTCACAGTGCGAGTTGCGAACTTGGCACTAGGGCCTGTAACGATGAGATATTCGTTATCAAGTATTGCCACTGAAAGTGATGTTCATTTCACTCTTTCAAGTCTTTAGGCTTTGGGATTTGGCACAAATCTGCCCCAGCATGCATAGCATGATACGAAGTGAACCTGCGGCCTTCGGCGCTCGATCATCACTAGCTCTTGATCAGCACTGTGCGGCTCTGCCGTTGAGCACTTTCACACTCGCCCAGAGGAGAAAATATGAGAGCAACAACAACAAAATACCTACATGCATACGTACTAGGTTGAGCTGTTCCACGGATTCCAACTCTGACCGTCGCGCTCCCGCACTGAAGAGGATTCGGAATTGGATCATTCCTCGCTCTCTTTTGGGGTCTGTGCTTTCTTGTCTTCCTCACTTTCATTCGCTGTTCCTCTCACATTTGCTACCTAGAATATGATTGATCCTTGAAAGGGTATTGAGTATTCATAACGTACGGCGAATTTCTGTTAGAAATCACTTGCAGTTTGAAGAGAAAGTAGAACTGAAAGAGCAGGAGCATCAGAAGAAATGGCGCCTGGAGAGTCGGATGTCTTTATTCCTGGGGAATTTGCCCCTCACCGGCCAATTTTTCATATCGGCTACCACAATTCGGAGAGAAATGCGCCCCCCACTGATATCCAGTACGGCAATCTGCTCAATCAGGGTGTAAGTTCGCGTGAAGAAAGATTAGCTATGAACGATTGGCTTGACTAACACGGTTTACTTCCTGCCTTAGTTCAACTTTGTGACGACCCCTCTGACCAATGACCATTTCCGTGAGAGAGTGTTCCGTCTCGTTCAAGACCATCTCGCTATACTCAAGGACTCCGGAGATGATGGGTCAAGCAATTTCACAACTCCAGGGGCAGATCCTATTCTGCCTCCCCTCACACCCCAGGATACCAGCGTCTTCCCCAGTGCTGCAGTCAACACTTATACAGGCTACATCAGCCCCTGGATCGACCCGTGCTCACCGAACCGGATCATCTCCAGCATCTCTCGCCAGGTTTTGAACCTTGAGATCAACTACGCCAACTTTTGTGGAATCCGAAGCTTGATTCTTCCGGGCCCGACAAGAGATGCGTCAAAGGATGGTGGTATACAAGGCCTAGCGCAGTACTCTCGGGCTGTTCAGGAAGCTCTAACTATTGGCAGCCGACTCACCTTCTTGGTTCACATGCCCATGTATCGCGAACCACTCGCAGGCCTAGAAGTCCGTACACTATCGTCGGTTTTGGGGGCAACCCCGCCTCGGGAAGCCGGCAAGGAGATTGATCTCTATACCGCCTGGGATTCCTGGAACCACATTCGTAGTGTTTGCGATTATGACATGCGGCTCTTTGTGGGTATGGAAATCTCCTAAAACCCCTTTCAACTTTCTTAGGTCTAACATATGACATAGCACTACGCATTCCCAAGGTCATGCCCGAGATGGCTCTTCAAAACCGCTGGTTTGCTGAACCTTTGCACTATCTGACCATCGGACCTGAATCGTTCCAATTCAACAAACCTGGGTATCCGAGCTTGTCGAAACATCACCAGAACATGATTTTCACTTACATGAGACTCAAGAACACGCCATGGCTACTACTTTCTGACCTGGGCTCTGATGGTCAAGGAACGTCTGAACAGCCAGATACCAAGTCCCATGACCAGTTCCCAAGCCTCGCTGAGGCTGGCGACAAGGTTGTTAAGCGTTCTGCGTCTACAAATGATTACCTATCATATGTAAGATGGCTTGAAATGCAGCAAACCCCACTTCCGGCGCTCGAGTCAAACACATTGACTAGCTTCCAAGACTGGCTACAATCACCATTGCAGCCCCTAGCCGACAATCTAGAGTCCGCAACTTATGAGGTTTTTGAGGGTGACCCTGTAAAATACAACCAGTACGAAGCCGCGTGTATCGAAGCTTTGTCAGAGTGGAAGGAACTTGGAAAGCCGACATCCAAGGAAGGAGTTGTGGTTATCGCTGTGGCTGGTTCCGGGCGAGGGCCACTGGTAACCCGCGCCCTGACAGCTGCTGAGTTTACGGGAGTCCCCGTGGAAGTCTGGGCCGTGGAGAAGAACCCGAATGCCTATGTCTACCTTCTACGCCAAAATGAAGCCATCTGGGGCGGGCGGGTGAAAGTTGTCAAGACGGACATGCGAGCTTGGAAAGGCCCTGTCCTCTCAGAGTCTCCGGAGACCGGGCCAGTCTACGGAAAGGTCGATATTCTTATTTCGGAGCTTTTGGGTTCCTTTGCCGACAACGAGCTGTCTCCCGAATGCCTGGATGGAATCCAGCATGTGATGGCTAAGCCTCATGGCATTTCTATCCCTAGCTCATACACCGCTCACCTGAGCCCAATTGCGACACCTAAACTCTATGCTGACATCTTGTCTCGATACCCCACCGAGTCTACAGCATTCGATACGCCTTGGGTTGTCCGACTTTTCGCCATCGACTTTGTCTCCCAGAGAGTCCCGGGGCACGAGCAAATCCAACAAGCGTGGGAGTTCGTACACCCTATCCCGGAGTCAACTTTGAAGGGGATTGAGGCAAGACGATCTGGTGGGGTCGTTGGCGGGGGCGGTGGCAGTATGGCTGGCGCAGCGGGAGCCAACGACCATAACTCACGATTCTGCCACCTCACCTTTGTCTGCCGCACCCGTGGCGTAGTGCATGGGCTGGCAGGTTACTTTGAGTCCACCTTATATGAATCTCAACTAGCGTCTGCCAAGGGGCAGAAGGTTGAGATCAGTACACACCCTGAGCGAATCGATGACAAGAGCAAGGACATGATTTCATGGTTCCCTATTTTCTTCCCACTGAAGGTAAGAAGTGACAATCGGCCCCGTTCCCGAGTCTTGAACAGGAAATGAGGATGCATAAGCTAACAAAAGGGTTTCTAGCAACCTCTTTATTTCCCAGCCGATTCGGAACTTGAAGTAAGCATGTGGAGACAGACGGATGATACAAAAGTGTGGTACGAATGGCTTGTGGAAGCCTGGATGTGGGTTGGGGAATCAAACCGAATTAAGGTTGGCTCGTCGGCCCTGTGCACCAGTCGCAAAGTTGCATGCTTGATGTAGACGAACGCACGGTATATTAGACGTTAGATATCACTCTGGAGGTCAATACAATACCACGGCGGATCTCATACCGAAGCACGCGGAGCCGTACCGGAGGCTCGGCAGCTCTGACCAGGGATGGCCATGGTATTGATCTCGGTACAAAGCCGAGCGAGACAAATGTTTCCATGCATGCTTGTTTATCCACATGGCACACGCATGTAATGCATATATTGGCCAATGATGGTATCTGATCATGTCCTTGCCTTTGAGGTCAGTATAGAGCGTACTACGAAGTGAAAGACTACAGAAACGGGATTCGTGAAACCCCGCCAAAAGATGCAATGCGAATGACAGGACCCCGGCTTGGATGTTTGGGGTCTGCCTCCGATATCGTTGACCCAGGCCCACTCACCCAGGGGTCAAGCGACTCAGTCCAGCCGTTCCCAGTCAGAGCACTCTGGGCACGGAAGTTTTGCGATTTCCTGGAGCAGAAATCGGCCGGGTCGACTTGCCTATTCCTTCTCCATCGCAGTCTGGGACAGCTTATTATTAATAGGAACCTGGTGATTGTCGGTGAAAAAAACAGCAAGCAAATTGCTTGATATCCACTCTGGCTTCCACAAGAACGGTAGACCTCCCGCCCTTCGCGTTCCAGCAGCCTCGCAGCGCACATGCATTGCTTCGTCCTCGGTACAGCCGGGCGGAGGGTAGCTGTTAATCGCGTTGTGCAGCGCCTATCCCCCCATTCGCTCGGATCTTGGTCCGCTGGTGCGACGGCACTCCGTCTCTCCAGATCGGCATCCTTAAAGGCAATGCCCCGCCATCCAGCTCCCAACGACCCCTCCATCACCAACTCTCCATCCTCTTCATCTTCAGTCGGCAGCAACAGGATTTCTCAAGTCGCCCGGCACCTCAGCTCTTCTGCAACCTCCCCCAAAGGCCAATCGACACCACCCACAATGTCTTCCCAGCCTCCCCACCCGGCCCTGCTCATCCCCGGGCCAATTGAGTTCGATGACGCTGTTCTCCAGTCCATGAGCCACTACAGGTACGTCGGATAGTAGCCGAGTCTGGCGTAGGCACCACTGCAGCCATATCAACACACTGCCATTGGTCCCCCACCGTGAGTATGTTTCACTGACCTTGCTCGTGGATTAGTGAGAGCCACGTCGGCCCAGGCTTTGTCGCGACCTTCGGAGAGACATTGACTCAGCTGCGTCAGTTGTTCCAATCCACCGACTCTGCCGCTCAACCCTTTATCATCTCCGGCTCAGGCACCTTGGGCTGGGATCTCGTCGCTGCCAACCTTGTCGAGGCTGGCGAGAGCGCTCTTGTCCTGAGCACAGGCTATTTCGGCGATGGATTCGCCGACTGCCTTCGAACATACGGCGCAGACGTTACCAAGATCGATGGCCCTGTCGGAGGACGCCCTTCATTAGAAGAGGTTGAGGCCGCTCTTTCAAAGAAGAAGTACAAGATCCTGACTGTTACGCACGTCGACACCTCCACTGGCGTTCTCAGTGAGCTCAAGAACCTCACTGCAACCGTCAAGCGAGTCTCCCCCGAGACCCTGGTCATTGTCGATGGAGTGTGCAGTGTAGCGTGCGAGGAGATCGCATTCGACGCCTGGGGCCTGGATGGTGTTGTCACAGCCAGTCAAAAGGCTATCGGCTGCCCCGCCGGTCTGTCTATCTCCTTCTTCAGCGCAAAGGCCATCGAGGCCTTCAACAGCCGCAAAACCCCTCCTGCCTCTTACTTTGCTTCTTTCAAGAACTGGGCACCAAGTAAGTTTTGGATCCCCTTGGCTCTGATTATTTTGCGCTTTGAACACTAACGGTATTACGTGCAGTCATGAAGAACTACGAGGCTAAGAAGCCATCCTACTTCGCCACGCCCTCGCCCCAGCTCATCCACGCCCTCAACACCGCACTGTCACAGATCTTGACCAGGCCGTTGGCCGAGCGTTTCCAAAAGCATGCCGAGGTTTCGGATCGAGTCAAGAAGGCTGTCAAGGATCTCGGTCTCGAGGTCGTGGCTACCAGGCCCGAGGACCAGGCTCACGCCATGACAGCTATTTACCTGCCCGAGAATGTGACGATCCCCGACATTCTGCCGAAGCTGTCCACAAAGGGCGTCATCTTTGCAGGTGGTATTCACAAGGCTATTGCTACCAAGTACATCCGCTTTGGGCACATGGGTGTCAGCGCCCTGGACCCGAACCGCAAGGACATCGACCTGGCGCTCGAGGCGCTGCGATCGGGCCTGTCAGAGTGTGGATATCAGAAGGCATAATTACTAGATAAAGAAAAAAATGCCCAAAAACCAAAAGGAGAGTAAATATAATACTAGATAGCTAGAAACAGGATATGGAATAGATACTATCTGAACTCCCCAAATAGGTACCTCACATAGAAGGCCTTTTTCATGGCTACACTGCCTAGACGCCCAACCTTTGAGCATGGTGACTCGTGCCCCTTGTGCCCTCCCAAGCACCGCGTAGTCCTTGCCGGGGGAGGGATAATGACAATAGCTGCTAGCCTCGGATTCTTAGACCTTTATCTTAGCTACAAGAAAGCCGAAGCTTGTGGTCCTCCTCTCTCAAGCCGGCGCAACCCCCGCCACAACATGTAGATATCCATGAACTAATTGCCATGAATGGCCCAGGCTGGCAATAGCCGCCCGCAGAAATAAGCGCGTCGGTTTTCGTAGAGATAATTCCAAGGTAACACCACATTCGAGGTCAAGGTGGGGTTGGGTCCAGACGGGGAGGCTGGCAGCTGGCCCAGCTCAGACGTGCCGCATCACAAGTACCGGTACTGAGACGACGGCGTCATGGCTGCCCGTTTGGGTCGGGTCCCCTGGGGACTGACAGGCACTCCCGCTCACAGCGGTTGGCTCTAGCGGCCTGGCAGCCGTGCCCCAAGCCCAGCACAAGTACAGTGACCTCTAGTGCTAGGCCGTAGCTGACAAAACCAGCACCGCGGCCCCAGCGCCCATTCGCTCCATAGCACCTTGCACTGCTTAAGCATTTGCTTCCCTCCACCCCAACTCTTCTTCCGATCTCAGCCTTTTCGACCTCTCCCAGCCTTTGCTCTCTGCCCAGATTTCCGTTTCTCCCTTTCACCCCCTCCCCTCGCGCCCGACGAGGTTCCTCATCCTGCGACGCGCCGCACAGCTTCTTCTAGTCAAGCCTTTACGTGCGTTGCGTCGTCTAAAGCTTGCTGCCGACCGAGCAATCGTCATTCTAATCTCTGTGCCTTCACCCCACTTTGGTTGCCATAACCACCCGCCCCGTTTTGAGCCATGGCTCCCACCATCGAAGAGCTCGACACGACCGTCCGGGCCTTTTACGAAGGCAGGGGAGAACAAGTATGGCTTCTACTGTTGTCTCTATTTTTGCTTAAACTGATATTTCTTTGCTATAGCAAAAAGCCGCCCAGAATGCGCTGAACCAGGTGGGCAACCCCACTTCCAATAGCTACGCCGCCAAGCGTGAAGAGGAGGGACAACGACCGAGAGGGCGAACATGATAGAACAGGGTGTCACGACGGAAGAACACGAATGGCAGCGTAGATGTCTCGAGGATGGTTTTTGCTGACTTTTTGGTATAGTTCAAAGAGGACCCTGACGCCTGGTTAATGGTGGACAAGATCCTCTCAAGCGCACAGTATCCCCAAACAAAGTGTATGCTTCTACAAGGTTCCCCCGCCCTCCGTGCTCAGCTCGGTAGCTAACATGGTCACAGACTTGGGTCTTCAGGTTCTCGACAATGTCATCTTGACGAGATGGAAGGTTCTGCCACGAGACCAATGCCAAGGTTCGTTGCAGAAGCTTGTCTCCCGCTTTCCAGACCGACTACTAACCCCGCGGCCCGCAGGTATTCGTAACTTCATTGTGCAGTTCATCATTCAATCGTCGAGCACCGAAGAGTCTTTGAAGACGAACAAGACTCTCCTGAACAAGCTGAATCTTGTTCTCATTTCCGTCTTGAAGCAGGAATGGCCCCATAACTGGCCTACATTCATAAACGAAATCATCTCTTCCTGCCACTCCAACCTCTCCATCTGCGAAAACAACATGATTATCTTGCGATTATTGTCCGAGGAGGTTTTCGATTACTCGGCTGAGCAGATGACATCGGCCAAAACGAGGAGCCTCAAGCAGACCATGTGCGCTGAGTTTTCGCAAATTTTCCAGCTTTGCCAGGAGGTACTCAACACTGCTACCCAGCCCAGTCTCATCAACGCCACTCTAGAGACCTTACTGCGCTTTTGCAACTGGATTCCTCTCGGCTATATCTTCGAGACCCCTCTGATCGATACCCTGCGCACACGTTTCCTATCGGTCCCCGAGTTCAGGAACATCACCCTGCAGTGCTTGACAGAAATCGGAGGTCTACAGACCGGAGGACCTGGCCAGCCCAACTCCTATGAGGAGCAGCTTGTCAAAATGTTCACCGAGGTTCTTACAACGATTGCGGAGATCATTCCAGTCTCTCTCGACCTGAAGTCGACCTACCCCAGCAGTAACTCGAAGGATCAAGAATTCATCCAGAACCTGGCACTCTTTCTCTGCAACTTTTTTGGAATGCACCTTCACGTAAGTTGAGCCTTTTCTTCTTTTAAACTCCCCAGCTCGATTTGGATTTTGTCGATGAGATGGGAAACTAACCAAGTGCAGCTTATCGAAAACCTGCCAAATAGAGATTTCCTCATGCATGGCCACTACTACTTGATCCGGATATCCCAAATCGACGACCGCGAAATTTTCAAGATCACCCTCGATTACTGGCTCAAGATGGTCCAAGAGCTGTATGAGGAGATGCAGTCTCTTCCATTGACCGACGTAAACCCATTGATGGGTGTTACCGGCAACATGTCTGGCAGTGGAGCCCCGAATCCCAACACCTTAATGAACTACCCTCTCCGAAAACACAAGTACAACGAGATCCTCACAAATCTACGAGTCGTCATGATTGAGAAGATGGTCCGTCCTGAGGAAGTTCTGATTGTGGAGAACGATGAGGGTGAGATTGTCCGAGAGTTTGTCAAGGAAAGCGACACTGTTCAGCTGTATAAAACTATCCGAGAGTGTCTTGTCTATCTCACGCATCTTGATGTTGTTGACACAGAGAACATCATGACGGAGAAGCTAGCGCGACAGGTGGATGGCTCAGAGTGGTCGTGGCATAACTGCAACGTTCTCTGCTGGGCCATTGGCTCCATTTCCCTCTCCATGAACGAAGAGACTGAGAAGAGATTCTTGGTGACCGTTATCAAGGATCTCCTGGGTCTTACCGAAATGAAGCGCGGCAAGGACAACAAAGCTGTGGTTGCAAGCAACATCATGTACATCGTGGGGCAATATCCCCGCTTCTTGAAGGCACACTGGAAATTCCTTAAGACTGTGGTCAATAAGCTGTTTGAATTCATGCACGAATCTCACGAAGGTAATGACAACCCCCCCCCCCCCCCCCCCCAAAACGGACAAGACACGGAAATAGCAACGACGGATGGCTAACCGAGACAAACAGGTGTCCAAGACATGGCTTGCGATACATTTATCAAGATCGCTCGACAGTGCCGTCGCCATTTCGTGGCGCTTCAGCCTAGCGAACAAGAACCCTTTATTGAGGAGATTGTGAGGAACATGGGTAAGATTACATGTGACCTCACCCCTCAACAAGTCCATACATTCTATGAGGCATGCGGTTACATGGTTGCAGCCCAAGGCAATCAACATCAGCAGGAGAGGCTACTGGCCGATTTAATGAATATCCCCAACACCGCATGGGATGAGATTATCAAGCAGGCCACTATGAACCCTTCAATCCTTCAAGACTCTGAGACGATCAAGGTCATTGGCAACATCATGAAGACGAACGTGTCCGCCTGCTCATCGATCGGTCCTTACTTCTACCCTCAGATCGGGCGCATTTATCACGATATGCTTCAGATGTACCGTGCTACCAGTGGCCTCATCTCGGAAGCTGTGGCCAGGGATGGCGACTTGGCCCCCAAGATGCCCAAGGTCCGAGGACTGCGAACCATCAAGAAGGAAATCCTCAAGCTTATTGAAACATACGTGGACAAAGCCGAAGATTTGCAAGCCGTTGCTAACCAGATGGTTCCTCCCTTACTGGAATCGGTGTTGGTTGATTACAACCGCAATGTGCCAGGAGCTCGCGATGCCGAAGTTCTCAAGGCCATGTCCACTATCATCACAAAGCTGGGTGTAAGGTTCCCCAGTTCAATCATTTTTCCAGGAAACATGCTGACATGCTATACAGCCTTTGATGGAGGACCAGGTCCCTATCATCATGCAAAATGTGTTTGAATGCACACTGGAGATGATCAACAAAGACTTCTCGGAATTCCCCGAGCACCGTGTTGAGTTTTTCAATCTCCTCCGAGCCATTAATCTTTACTGCTTCCCTGGTACGTCATCATACGAGATATCTCCTTGAATGTTTCAACAACGCACCCAATGCTGACTGGCCGTGACATTAGCTCTTCTGAAACTTGATAACAATCAGTTCAAGTTTGTTATTGACTCTTGCTCCTGGGCTTTCAAGCACGACAACCGTGATGTCGAGGCCGCTGGACTGAATATGTGCCTGGAGCTCATCAACAACATCGCAGAGAAGACGGATGTTGCAACAGCAAACGCCTTCTTCCAGCGATTCTTTGTCAACATTCTCCAAGACGTGTTCTTCGTTGTCACCGATCCAGACCACAAGGCTGGTTTTAAGACGCAGTCGATGGTTTTGATGAAGCTGTTCTACTTTGTCCATCCTGCTGATGGCACAAGCCCCAAGATCCAGGGGCCTATTTACAACGCGGAGCAAGCCCCTGGTGGAACAAGCAACCGTGATTTCCTGAGCAGTTTTGTCGTGAATCTATTGCGAAATGCATTCCCCAACCTCCAACAGTGAGTCTTGCGAAAAAATGCAACATTCAAGACGCAACCTTAGCTAACAAGAACCCAGGGCCCAAATCGCTAACTTCGTGGAGGGACTGTTTACGCACAACACCCAGTATGACAAGTTCCGCCTGAACCTGCGAGACTTCCTCATCTCCCTCAAGGAGTTTGCCGACGACAACGCGGAGCTATTCGCGGTTGAGAAGGAACAAGCCGAGCGGGACACAAAGGCGGCTGATATGGAGCGACGACAAAAGGTCGGTGGACTGCTGAAGCCGTCCGAGCTGGATGACGAAGAGCTGTGACTGAAAGAGGAACTGCGAAACGAGTTCGCACCCAAGCAGGAGTGGGAACATGGACCGAACACAAATAGCGAAGCTGAAGAGATCAGCGGTGATGGGTGGGAGTTTTATGGACTATAGGCTCAGGTCCGACGCCGGCGTTTGAGAAGAAGATGCGAGGGTCTCGATTTCCTTGTAATGTAGTGATACCCAGCTAAAAGGAAGATTTTCTTGCATGGACTCAAGAGATCTCCACACAGCGGGCTATGAACAGAAGGGCCAGAGCCAGAGCCAGAGCCAGAGACGAGGAGCAGCATTACCTCTACCTGTCTTCAAATTTACTTGGTTGCCTAGGAACGGTAACACCGAATACCACAGCCGGGCGGGAGTACCGACGAGCTCAGCCTGGAGCTCGGCAAGACGTTGCACAGTGCCTTAGACAACCAGAAAAGGATAAAATTAAACAGAACGGAAGAAACAGCAACTAGGGCTGAGATTGATGAATGAGGAAGAGAAGAAGAAAAAGGGGTGACGAGACACGAGGTTCGCGGTTGTTTTCGATACACCAAGAGCTGAAGGAGATAGAAAACAGAGAGACAGAGAGGTGGTGGTTGGCACAGACATTGTGTAGAAAGAACTATTCAAGTTTAGCAGGTTTCATTCCAATGTCAAACGTACTCCCTTCTGCCAGATGAGGATGCTGCTGTGATGGAGTGTGATTGCAGGGATATGTGGGAGTGGTGCATTGCGTTGTGTAACGGCGGGTGGAGAGCGAATCTCGAGTGCAAGCCAGGCGATTATCCCCAGGCACTTGATCTGCAGCTTAAATTGACCGTAGGGATGAGTGCAGGCTCGTCTCGTACTAATCTGCTTGTCTGGGTCAAGGGGGAATTCAGAGAGAGAGGAGAAATGAGAAAACGCAGCACCAGAAAAGTCAGCCTCAGACAGGGTTGTTGTATTATTGTCTTATTGCTGCTGCCAGTTGTGGTTGGTGTTCTAGCGCTGATGTGGTAAGTAATTATGGTAGGTGAGATCAGAAAACGTGAGCGGGCATTGACCTCCCTTGGTAACAATAAGTAAGGCTGCCTCGCATCGCCTCTCGGCCTCAGCACCCGCACCCGCGTGCTCAAATCATCTCTATCCAAACTAATTACCTGATCATCTATCCTCACACCGGGCTCCTCTCGCCTGGGCTTGCGGTACCCCCTTCCACGGCTCTGTCGCTTGATGCTCCACTGGACCAGGAAAATACTGCACCCCGGCAACGAAGGCAATGTGACAGGGGGGAACGGGCCTCGGCCAGACAGTTGACACTCAGAAAAAAAGACCAGCTCTATTCCAACATCTCCAGTAGAGATCGGATAGAGGGGCCGTTCCAAGATGGCAGAGCGAGACTCTGGAGGGGGGACGCCTGATGGGGGAGACAAGTCAACGCCAAAGTCGGGCGGCAGTAGCACCACGAAACAACGGCGCTCCCACCGAAAGTCGCGTAATGGATGCGCTGAATGCAAAAGGAGACATATGCGCTGCGATGAAGCTCGCCCAGCCTGTAGAAACTGCTCCATGGCCGAGCGAGCATGCTCCTATCCCGCTCCCGCCAGATCAGGGCCGTCTCCAGTGCCTGTCCCAGAGAAGCGGCCTCAGCCTCCTCTCCCCCCTCAGCAGATGCGTCCACCGGCGCAATGGCCGCCCCAGTCTCTGCCGTCCTTCAACGAGTCCTTTGCCGATACGCCCACCTCTCCCTCCATCCCCGTCTCTGCCTTTACACCCCAGCACCTGATGCTTCTCCATCACGTCGAAACGTCCATGGAGAACGAGGTGCTGGGCGATGGCCAGACAACACGCGTCGTCGACATCTCCATACGCCATACCGTGGAGTGCCCCTATCTGATTGACCAACTTCTCGCGTTTGCGGCCATACACAAGGCCCATCAGCAACCAGGGTCAGCAGCCAAGTACCGGCACCAGGCGACCGAGCTCCAAACGAGAGCCCTGGCCTACTTCACCAAGGACACTGAGAGTCGTTCTTCCGACGACATGCTGTATGCTGCACCGCGGTTTCTCTTCGCCGCACTGCTTGGTTTGCACGTATTGGCCGAGACCTTGGCGTACAACCGCTCAGACTTCCAGGAGTTCATAGACCGCTTCATTGATTGCATCCATCTCCACAAGGGGATTCGTACGGTGATTCTGCCCACGTGGGAAATGCTTCTTCAATCGGAGCTGCTGCCAATCCTGAGTCTCACAACCCTTCAATATCCCCAGGAGCCTTGCCACGGGAAAGAGTGCGAGCCCTTGAGAGCACTCCTCGATGCCTCGGATCTAGATACCCAGAGCATCGACGCCTGTCAGAGGGCGGTGCAGACTCTGCAGTGGGCATTCGATCTCAGTGGGAGGCTGCCCCGTCCCGACCTACCCCACGCCGTCACTGGCTTCAGTGTAGTGGTATCCGTCGAGTTTGGCGACGTTCTGAGGAGGCACAGAGCAGAGGCTCTCATCATTCTAGCTTATTATGGCGTTCTAGTGCACCGAGCGAGGAAGTATTGGATGTTCGGCGACACAGGCGTCTTCTTGATCCGGGATATCAACAAGCGACTGGGCACCTACTGGCAGGAGCCTATGAAGTGGCCACTCCAGGTACTCGAAGAGGAACATGACTGATCCGGCATTCATAACCGAGCACATATACGACAGCGAAATAATCATTCCAGGGAAATTTTCTTTTTTTTGTTCAAGTATAATATAGGTCTATTACAAACGGAGCTGGGCATATACATTTCGTCATATTGGATACAAATGAGATGAAAAAAAAAAGAGAATGACTGCCGACCTCCAACCTCGCACACCTTGTCTACATCAACGCCGCTCCTAGAACCGGTGAATCTGATCCTTTCGGTATCCGAGCTCTGCCAGGATCCCCAGCGGCGACCCCCACTTGAACTGTCCGGCGAGGGCCGTCTCCATGGCGGGCGGTCCGCACAGGTACACGTGCGAGCTCCCCGACGCGGGAGCGACCTCCTGCAGCAGCTCCTTGGTCACGCGGCCCTTCCTGTAGGGGCTGTTGTCGCCCGGCCGGCTGATGGTGTAGACGGCCCTGAAGCGGCCGGGGAACTCCCTCTCGAAGGCGTCGAGCTCCTTCTTCAGGAGCACGTCCCGGTCGGTGTTGGCGCCGTACACGAGCGTGATGGCGGTCCTGTCGTCCGGGTTGCGGAGGATCCCCTGCGCCAGCTGGAAGACGGGCGTGATGCCCGCGCCGCCGGCGATGAGGGTGACGTGGGTGCCGGCGTCGGCGCTGGGCGTCCACTTGGGGCCGGGGATGGGGAGGGCGAAGAGGAGCCTGTCGCCGGGGCTGAGGGAGTGCAGGTGGGTGCTGGCCCTGCCGTTGGGGTACTGCTTGACGACGAGGTCGAGGTGGCCGGGGTCGTCCGAGGGTGTGACGGGTGTGTAGGGGCGGGGGACGGGGCGCCAGCTGCCCTTGGGCCACGATACCGTCAGGACGGCGGCTGTTCCACCAGATTAGCCCGGTTCTTTCACATCTTGGGTATTGCTTGGTTTTGGTTATTAGACTGGAGGGAGACTTACAAGTCAGAGGGAGGCCGCTCACATCCTCCTCCTTGGGCAGCTTGAAGCGGAGGCGCTTCGTGTCGCCGCTCACCATCTCGGAGCTCTCGAGGGGGAGGGAGAGGAAGGCCGGGCCGCCGCCGAGGACCTTCTTCGGCTTTGGCCCCGAGTCCGCGTGTACCTTTCTAATGAAGAACTTGGAGTATATGCCGGTGGCGATGCCGCCCGCCAGGACCGTTGTGAGGACCGTGACCGGCCGGACGCGAGGTAATAGGGATGAAGACATTGTGGTAATCTGTGGTGGATGGTACGGCGTGATTTTGGATCAATAATGAGTGAAATATCTGGTAAATGGAAGGAGATGCCTTATAATAAATAGCCACCTTTATAAGGACACCAGAAAAGATGATTGTTGGGTTAGAAGTGAGTACCGGTATGTGCTGTGCTATACGTGCTATGCAATTCGAGGGGGAGCGTGAGAGAACCTTTGCTTGAAATTGTTGAATTGAAATACATGGCATAACTTAGCTCTCCCTCCGAGCTGAGATCGCCGCATTATATATTTCTTCCTTCTCATCTGGAGCTGACGGGCGGTGATCTCGGTCAAGTTGAGATTGTCCGGAACCGACCCGGCCGCTGCGTCCCACCGATTTATTTGCCGATGGCCGACTGGAACCCCTGTTTCGCACATTCTAACCAACGAGAAGGCTGTCCCACCCGGACTTTTTCAGCGTGCTCACTGCTGCCAGTATTCCCCGATTCTGTTCTATTCTCGTTGGACCCAAGGATTCGGGATATTCCGCTCCTCGAGGTGTTCGTGTCACGCCATTCATTCATTCTCTCCGCGATAATCACTTGGTACAATTATATCGGTGTTTTCAGTCAGTCTTGTGTTGTATATATATTTTCTGTAATATTATTTGGTGCATGCACCTGGTAGCTAATCGTCGAAGCCCTCAAACTCATCGTCTTTAGCGGCGGGTTTGGCAGCGTTCTGCATCCTGACCTGGCGGATCAAATCATTCAACTCGGCCTGTTTCACCTTCTCGTCGTCCGTCATAGTCGCCGTCTTCTCGGCCTCGCGCCTCTTGCGCCGCTTCTCCCGCCGCTCCACCCGCACATCCTCCTGGTCGTGCTTGTTGCTCCACGCCTCGTTCGCCTTCATCTTCCGCTTCCGCTTGCCGGCCTCCTCGTCCCGGGCGAGCTTGGCCGCGCCCGAGCGCTCTGCCTCGAGAGCCTCCTGCCGTGCGCTCTCCCGTGATTTCTCTAGGTATGCGAAGTTGTCCCAGTCCACCTCGACTCCGAGGAACTTGTCACCCTGCCACGCCTTGAGCTCCGGCATCTTGGGCATCCGGAGGAGACCCCACCCCTGGCCCAGGTCCGCCCAGTCAAGCGCGCTCGTCCGGAAGATGGATGTGGCCTGGTGGCCGCCGTAGCTGCGTACCCAGCTGACGAACGCGCGCTGCGCTTTGTCGTGGAGTGCGCGATCAGCGCGCAGCAAGCCCCGGATCTTCTCCGTGGCTTGTTCTGCATCCTCCTGCGTAGTTGAGACCTCTGGTTTTTCTAGTAGTGCGATTGGTGTCTTGCGGATCTCGAGGAATCGAACGTAGTCCTCCTCGGGGCCGGGATGGAGCATGAGGACGGCCAAGCCCTTGCGACCCGCGCGTCCTGCTCTGCCGCTCCGGTGGATGAAGACTTTTGGGTCTGACGGCGCGTCGATCTGAACGACCAGATCAACCTGGGGGATATCCAGGCCACGGGCGGCCAAGTCCGTGGTGAGGAGCACCGTAGGAGATACCGCGGTGAGGAAGCGGTTGAAATTCTTCTCTCGTACTTTGGGCTGGTGCTTCCCGTGGAGAGGGATCAGTGCGAACCCTTCGGGAAGGAGCTGGGGAAGGACGTGCTGAAAATAATCGACGGCGGCGCAGGTCGACAGGAAGACAATTGTTCTCTGGGGCCTGATGGGTAGGCGCTCCAGGATCTGGGCGAGAGCGGGGAGCTTCTGACTCGCAGGCTTTACCAAATAGGCCATTTGTAGACTGGCTGGCGTTTTTCTATCCTCCAGAACTCCGCCGTCCTTCATCTTGACTCTGACTTCGATCTTGACTGGGTTGCGCAAGCCAACTCGGATAATCTCGCCAACAGCTTCGCTCACACTTGCGCTGAATAGGCCGGTGCGTCGCTGTTTGGGAAGGTGGGAGATGATCTTTTGCAGGTCCTGCTTGAAACCCAGATCAAGCAATCGGTCCGCCTCGTCCAGAACCAGCATCTGGAAGCTGGACTGTGGGCAATGAACGTAGGGCGATGACAGCAATTCCACCAATCTTCCCGGGGAGGAGATGAGAATATTAGGGCTGTGTCGCAGAAAGAAGCTGAGATCCTGCGCCACGGTTGTGATGCCACCGACGAGGAGCTGGGGCACAATGACAGGGACCGATGTCGTAGGTCGCTTGTCTTCCTCCTCCTTGAGATATGGCAGCAATTCGGCAGAAGGGGGATGGTATTCGAGCAACGACAGGAGGACAGAGTGGATTTGAGCGGCGAGCTCTCGAGTTGGGGACACAATGATGGCGGCGACATGGTGCCGTGTCGTTGGTTCCTCCAGGCGCAGGATTCTTTGTACAGCAGGAATAAGAAACGACAAGGTCTTTCCACTTCCAGTGACGGCCTGCATTGCAATTAGTTACGTGAAGTCTGAATAAATAATGGCGCGTGCTAGTCAAACCTCTACAACGACATCTTTGTTGCCCATGAAGTGAGGAACGGTTGCCGCTTGGACGGGTGTCATCTGCTTGAAGCCCATCGTCGACACAGCATCGAGAATCCATTCGGCCAGGGGAGGAGTGAGCGCATCCCAAGCCCTTGGACTGCGCCCGCCAGGGGCACTTTTACTGGGAGCCATTACAATAAAGAAGTGCAGAAGCAAAGCTTAGCACCGTTCGAGTACTTCTATCGAGGGGCTGTCAAGTCGCATGTCGCATCCACCCAACTTTTTTTTTCGCTTCAAAGCTCTGTTATCTTATCAGAGTCATTATCGATAAGAAAAGCAAGTGGGGCGAGAGCACACGAGTCAGTTTCTAGTCTAAGCTCTCTAGGGTAGTATTACGTCGTGGGCGGCCAAGGCACACGAGCAAGAAACATGTCTGAGATGTGCTGTAACTTAAAATCAGGACAGATCTGCCGTTGAAGCTCACGGAAACCTCGGACAGGGTTGATGATAATTTGACTGTCCGAACGGGTTTTCACATGCTTCCGGGTTTATTTTCGTGAAAATGGAGCGAAATCCTGCTCAATGCCGCGATTCGGGCTGTCACATGCTCCGACGCCCCAAAAGCCGTGAGTTAGTATGTAGTCTAAGACACTGAGCGGTTACCTAAGGGTCGCACATTAGGCTGGTGGACTCCATAATCCATGGTGAAAATCTGGCTTGCCCAACGAGGCGGATCCCGTCATCCCGGACATCATCCACCACCCGAAAACAGGTCACTTGCCCACGTATCCCAAATTTGTCCCTAACCCCCGTCGCTACCCTAATTTCCAAAGCCCTGTTCTCAAAGGCGTAGCTGGCGACAGAGTACGTATGCCGGTGTCCTCTGTTTCAAGCCCTCGTTGTCAAGATACTCTCCGAGCGACATGCAGTGGGGGAAATCACCTCCGCTGCATCACCACCAAGTATCAACCTGGCGCCGATAGAACCTCGAGACCCTGCATCACACCCTTCACCGACGTCGCATCATAGTTGGATCCTTTTTTCACTCTTCGGAACCACCAACACATCATCGGCGCGTGCTTCGCGCCGTGATAATTATCTGCTGGAAACGCAGCAGCAGTGCCACCAGTATTTCGGCTCTTGGCCTTCAGCCTTCGAGTCGCTGCAACGCATTTTTATCGGCGCTATCCACTGCCCGTCCCTGCCGCCCTTCTCGTTCGCCATGCCCAAGTCTGCCGTGCCAGCCAGTCCGCGGGTCATCTCGCCCAGTCCAACCCCAGATGACCGAGATCAAGACTCATCTTCTCGTCGTGGCCCGGTGACACGTTCAGCGACTAGGAACCGCTCGTCGCGGAAAGAGCCCGAAGACGATATTGAAGAAGATGTTGAGAAACCAGGCCTCCGGCAGTCCCGGACACGCAGCCGCTCGCCGATCGATAACGCTACCGTTCAACGATTGACAACAAGAAGATTGAGTAGGACAGCAGCATCAAAGGATGTGGGCGACCTCACACTCGCCAACGGGAAGACCTCTAAAACCAACGGCCACCTGGCTCCTCCCGAGCCAATAGTCCCGGTTGGTTGGAATTGGCGTGATTTCAGTCGAAGCCCGAGCCCTCTCGGTCTCATCCCGATCCACAGACATTGGCGGACATTTATCCACAAGCACGAGGTCCCGCGAAAGGCCCTCCATGTTTCGATCGGTTTCTTCGTCCTATGGCTCTATGTTGGCGGCACACAGACCAGCGCAGTGCCGCCATATCTCATGTCGGCACTGCTTCCCATTGCGGCGACTGACTGGCTGCGACACCGATATGCCTCCTTCAACAGGCTCTATGTCCGACTGCTCGGTGCGCTGATGCGCGAGAGCGAGTACGCTGGCTGGAACGGCGTCATCTTTTACCTTGTCGGCGCGTGGTTCGTGCTGTTCTTCTTCCCCAAGGACGTTGGCGTCATGGCCGTCCTGCTCCTCAGCTGGTGCGACACCGCCGCCAGCACCTTTGGCCGCCTTTGGGGCCGATACACCCCCCGACTTCGCCGCGGCAAGTCATTGGCCGGCTCCCTCGCTGCCGCCATAACTGGTGTGGCCACCTCGTACATGTTCTACGGATGGCTCACCAAGACCATTGGCCCAATGCCCGGGGACGAGACCTTCATGTTCCAGGATTCCTTGTCCCTGCCAGCTGTTGCTGCCAACGCCCTAGGGATCACCAAAAGCCAGGCTACCATTACCGGGCCCCTCGCCCTGGGCGTGATGAGCATCTGGGCTGGATTCATTGCCTCGGCCAGTGAGGTGGTCGACATCTTCGGATGGGACGACAACCTGACGATCCCAGTACTGAGTGGAATTGGCATGTGGGGTTTCCTCAAGATCTTCACTTAGAGCCAATGCATCCGGTACCTCCAGGGTTGCGCAACATACTGTGCACACTTGTATAACATGCGGATGCCATGCATATCTCTGTGGAACTCTCCCCACAACCACTTACCCTGGTTTACTGCTATTTTGGCAACCATGTGGGAACTGCCACACGGGCTTATGGATATCAAACGACTTTTGGACGCACTTTGAAGATGATGATTTTGGGCCTGGCTGCGGTTGTAATCGATAAACCTACCAGAGGTTTCTTATTAGGAAGCTCCCCTGTAGTATGCTTTCCTTACCCTCCTCTCTCTCTTTACTCATGCACGCTTTATGTCCCGGCATGATTCGACAGGCAGCTCTATACTCTGCCGATAGACCTTTTCTTCTCTCGGTTTGCTTTTACAACAGAATACAAGGTATGGATTGGAGGTCGGATATTACAAGATTCAGAAAAAAAGGAAGATAGATAGGGACCATACTCGATTCTTGCAAGGCGCCTGTTTCCCCCCCCTTGGTGGTACCGGCAAGAAGGGCCATAGCATAGCATAATTAGAACATAAAAAAGGGATCTTTCAGCAACTGGGAAACAAACAAACAAACAAACCTACCGCTTGCACATGTGCCCGCCCGCGTTTAAACGAACGGGACCCTGCGTAGCTGAGTGAAACCCGGGCCCGCATGTACGTTGCAAAGAAGAAGTTTCCAGGGATGGCTTCGCATACCCCCTCCCTCTGGAGTCTGGAGCTCCGGGTTGAGCTTTGGGGATGGTTCTTCCGGGGGCAGCCTGTAGGAAGGAATGCCGTGCAGGTACTACGGTACGTCGTATGCCTGGGCTCTGGCTCCCTCAAACGTTGGAGTAGCCCGGGCTGGACGTTACGGAGAACGGGGTCAGGGCCTACCCTGTCACGCGGAGAACATGTCCGTCACCGCAAGGGTTTGGGTCGGTGAGATGGGAGGGGCGGGCCAGCAGGGCAGCACAGCACAGCGGAAGGTTGCGGCTATTGCGCGCGAGAGGTGCCTTCCAAGTGGGTGACACTGAAATTGAGACACTGAAGCATTAAGCTGCGTATTTTCAAGTCTATGGCTAGTATGATCAGATCATTGAGTGCTAATAATACGTAATTCAGAGATAAGACAGTATATATTATCACTTTTTATCGTTTTATATTGCTAAAATTCTCTATTTATTGTAGAGAGTAGTCTGTTTGTAGCCAACTCTTCCATTGGGTGTCTCATTTCTCCTGTCACTCACTTGCCTAGGTACGTATGCGGGACATGTATGTAAGTAAGACAAACATGTAATCTGCCAAGTCACCGCTGGAGAGGGGGCAAGCGCTGCAGCAGGAAATGTGGAAATGCCGACGAGGCAGGCGTTGTGCAGGCCGTTATCACTGCTCGGTCTCGAAAGCAGCTTCCCGATCCCGGGCTGGATGGAGGTGAGCAGAGGCGATGGGGTTGCGTCAAAGGATCTGCCAGCTGTGCAGACGGTGCAGAACGGTTCATATCTGGCAGGAAGAATCAGTCGAGATAGGTTCGTGCCAGCAAAACTACCTTGCCCCGGCTTGACGCACGTACGATTATACATGGTGCTCAACCGTAAATGATTGCACAAGCGGGGACGGGATGTGTGTCCAAATGGAAGAGCCAGCAAAGCGGTTGTTTGCCAACACGCACGACAGCACCACACACACACACCTTCTCTCGTCCACACCAACCAACGTGTTGGTGCACACACGCGGGCGCGGGGAACACGGAGAGGGGCCACTTGCCAAGTGGATGGATGGCCGAAGGGTCTTGACATGGATGACACCCAGGCCGTGAACTGTTCCTGTCCCCAATTCAACCATAAAATTCCACTGCAACTGTAAATAAAACACACGATAGAATTGTTGGGGCATCAGACCGTATTGGGGTAAGATTTGGGGTCACAATGTACCTGTAGAGTGTCGTGTTTTTGAGCTGGAAAGGTGGGAGGTTACAGTACCATTTCGTAGTACAATGTCTCCTCTCCAGTCACCGCTGAACTAACCAACCTGTTGCTCGGTACGCTTTCTCCTGCTAGTTCTCGGCGGTGACACACAGGTAGCCACGCGCTGGACTGTTCTCGAATGCGTCTCTCCTGAAGGAGGGGGGCCATGGAATCTTCTGTCCAGTCCACCACGACTCGCCCAGCCTATGAGACGGTGCCCCATCATCAGTGCTTCGTGCACCGCGAACATCATCTTTGGTTCCGCCAGGGCCCTTGCAAGAAGCAACGTTGACAGCAAACTAAAAAAAACTTAATCAATAGGACCAAAAAAATCTTGACCGGGGGGGGTGGTGCGTTCGCCAGTGAGTTGTCCCTGCTTTTTGGAGGAGGCGTGTGCTATGAAGTGGACAAACGTCCTCTTCTAACATTGTTCGCCTCCTCACGGGCAGAGGTGGTGGTGATGATGTATTCCATTCTCCGTCTCCCAGTTTGCCAGTGCCACGACTCGCCTTTTGCCCTCGTTGCATTCTAGGCCCCCCTCCTCTGTCTGCTGGGCAGCGGAGTCCGGATGGGAAGGGTATGGGGATTGGCCCAATCCGAGGCCCGTCAGATCTCAGGTTCGTTCTCCCGATCTACAACACATTGGGGGAGTCGAATGAGATGGAGAGACGTGTCAAGTACCTCTGTAACGCATAATGGCGTTCGCGCATTCGAATCTTGATCCCTCTGCCCTTGCTGATTCGCTCCCCCGTGTGGGCAGGGATTCCTCGCAGGACACGCATGCGCTGCAACCGGTACACAGGAATCCGTGTCGTGCGCGGCTCACTCAAACGGCTGCCAAGAAAACGCCAGCGTATCGTATCTGTGAGATGGATGTACGTGTATGTAGGTCTGTATGTATGTGCGTACGTCTGTGTGTCTGTATGTATGTACATACGTACATGCGGTACGTGATGCTAGCATGCTGCAGAGCCATTGACAGGGGCAAGATTTTTCTTCGTGTCAATCTAGAGCCGTCCAATAGGGAACACTGTTAGTTTCTTTTTCCCTTCCATCTCAACGGTGCAGAGGCGAGGCGGAAAAAGCAAGACGGTCGCAATGGCTGTGTCAACGGTCTTCCTTCCCCCCGTCCCTCCGCTTTCCACATTCTTTGCATGACTAGTCCATCATGTGGCACCCATTGAAGAAAAGGGGCGAGGAAAAAGAAAAAACAATCAATCAATTTAATTAATCCAGCTCTCATTCTCTGCCTGCCCCACGGCCAGCGGTGAGGATGAGCTGTTGCGGGCCATGATCGCCTCGCCTATCTGGCAAATTCCTGCCCTTGGAGCGTGTTCGTCCGTACTTCCTTCCGCATCCACCGTCTACCCTCTTTCCTGCTTTGCGAATTTCCACATCCGCACGTACCCGGGCGGACGAGGTTGATGCTTGTGCATTCGCGCTAGGAGAGGGCGCCAAGTTGAGCAAGGAGAATTCTTGCACTTGTCCAACCATGCAGCTGACTTGTATATCATTCAAACTGTTGAGTGGCAGGCAGCAGAAGCGTCAGCGATGATCTCGCTACAACCTCGGGGCCGTAATAGCGGGCAAGCACATCCTCGGGTTACATACAGCTTGCTCTGTTATCCTGCGACAAACATCCCGACCAAGAGCCGGCATTATGTCATTCACGGAGGTCCGGCGCGCAGAGAAACTTTTTTTTTAATTCACGCTCATTGTCGTCCTCAATGGGAAACCCTGCTCGACCGGACCGGGCTAAGGCCCCTCGATCAACTCCGCTGCAACCTTGATACGTCGATGCCACGCCTATGCCACATCCTGCGAGGACTGGGATTCGACTTGCTGGAGCTAAGGCACAATGGTGGCATTGCTGGGATGCCTGGGTGTGGATGGTTGGGCATGCAAGAGTGATCCGCTCCCCCTCTCCAAGATGATGGCTCACAAGATGGGGCCGACACTAAACCGGACATGCTGTGAGACATTACAACGCTTGCCTGCATGGCCAGTAATCAGAGATGGTCGGTCAATCGAATGATGGAGGGCGACACGGGAATATCGGTGAAGCTGGACGCCTATGTTCTTCGTCGGCTATGGAAGGGGCGAGGAAGGGCGCAGAGCTCTCCCCAGGATTTCGCTGCATAGGCAGGCTAGCATGGTGCAGGGAAGAGGAAGCTGACTGAGGCTGAGAAATACGGGGACCCAGTGTCGCTGGTATGCTCTGTAGTTCCCAGGATGGCACAGGATACCAGCAGCGCGTGTTATTGCATTGCTGCAATAGCGGAGGTAATAACAGCAACGAGATGCGATGCTATCACTAGAGCCAAGCTCAAGGCCAGCCCAGTGTGGTGAAGTGGGGGAGGGGCAAATCGTCAGCGATCATCCACTAATCAGCCCCATGCCAGATTGGTGAGATGGGTACTGACAGCTGTTAGATAGCATGCACCTGCTCTGACTGCCGGATATGAATGGAGAGGAGGTATCTTGCTATCGTAACCGAGCGAGCTGGACCCTTCGCGAGATCCATCCATTGAGATCCACGAGCATTGTCACCCCCCAGCACATTATTGGTATTTTAAGCCAATCGCCAGCCCAAGAAATCCCAAGTGACTGGCCCTCGGCCAATGGCAAGCTCACAAGTTGGTCGAAAAAAAGGCCAGTCAAGCCGTCTCCAGTTCAATGGGAAGGATATCCCCGGAGCAAGACTGCAGTCTTGTTCCATTGCTTTTTCCCTCCCAAGCCCTCATCCATGTACCTAGGTAATCAATAATTGTATCACCTGCCGGGTCGTGCTCTTCCCCCGTCTGGTGCTTCGGCTCTCCCAAACAAAAAAAAATTATTCCATTCTCCCCCACTGGGCTGGACTCAGGTAGTATTAGTAGACTCATAGTACACACTAATTACCATCTGCCTGTGACAACGCATCAACACGCCTCGTTTTGCCCCATGCATCCCTGCCTGACCTGCAGGTTCCTCCCGCCGTGACTTTCGCCATAGAAGTCAGCACACACGCACGGAGGTCTCAGAGCCACGCAGTTGGCCGAGGTGGCATATGATGTACTCGGGATACTCCCAACGAACCTGCCTTATCTGGATCGCACCCAGCCTTTTGGATGGCCAAGTGAAATGGATGGGCGTCTTTTTCTAGAAGTGGGACCCTATGCAATAATCCAATGCCACTTTTAGGGCCTTGCGTCAGAGCTTCCTGTGTCCCTTGTCGATGGTAGGACGGCGGCCGGCCAGGGAGGGCGAAGACGTGTTCTTCGTTGTCATCTGGTTGTTTGATTTACCCATGGTGTGTCTTCATCCAGAAACGCCCGGCGGTACCTGGCTGGGTACTTGCTTGACGCCGTTTTATTCTTTCCCTGCCTTGCCTGGCCTCACGGTAGAGTTAGGCGTCATAACTTGGCTTTCAGTGTTAGCACTCGGCGACTCAAGCAGCAAGCAACAGGCTGGTGCACAAAATTTTCTGCCTCAGATTATCGGGCTTGGAAACAGGCATTGCATAGACCCGGCTATTAATTCACTGCATATGAGATGCATTGTCCTCATCCATTCCCGGGACCGCTGCTGAGGAGAGTCCACCTCGCCCCGGGTACTTGCCTTAATAATCCAATCTACGGGCGGCAGGAGCAGCAGCAACAAGCAGGAGCGCAGGTGCTCCATTTCCCCACCTCGCAAGGTCTTCCACTATGTACCACCAACGTAGCGGCTCTCCATTCCATCTCGCCCATCTGCCTGGCCATTTGACCAAATGCTGGAGACATTGTTAGCACCCTTTCCCTCCATTGGCTCGCCGCTGGTCCCAATGTTGGTTTAGCAGCCACCCTCTTCATGTCAATTGTCTCTTCGTTCCAGCAGTATGCCTGCTGCCATGTCACCGGTTGATTTAGCAACCCCCTCAAGGTTTCTTTTCCTTCGTCGGGATGTCTCGAGTCGCCGGCAATGCACCTGCTATGTACCTCCCATGTCGATTTGCGTTACAAACCCCTACCCTTGTACCCGGTTCCGATCTTCATCTTCATCCAACAGAGGTCCCCGTCCACTAACTGCAGTTCCCACCAATTCCAGACCCAAGATCTAGGTTTTTCTTTATTTGCTTGGGCGGCATTCACGCGGATCTCCCCCATCTGTCTATGCTCTGAGGGGGGGGCGCTTATTTGGTTACGTTTTAGCATGCAAACAAATGTCTTTTTTTTTCTTTGCTCTTTCTGGTTATTTGATCCATGGATATACGCACGCCCTTCCTCCTGCCCACCTTTCTCCCTCCGTCTCCAGTCTGGAGCCCCGGCGGATCTCCAAGTTCCCTGGTTCGAGTTGCGTTAGTTATCTACACATGTTTTCCTACCACCTTACCAGAGATAGTTGCTAGCTAGCTTGTGTATGATTCAATGTTCGTCCACCCCCCCTCCCTCATTGAGAACTTGATGAGAGCTAGGATGCACCTGGACTCCATCGGGCGGACGACCAAGCCCATTCTATGGATACACCTACACCTACATGGACTTCAACACTTTGGGGGGAGTGTCTTTTGACAACCTCTCTCCTAGCCATCGTCGGTTCGCTTCCACTTCAATGGACTCGAGCGGGGTCTCGGATCCATCATCGTTGACGAATAGAGTCAAGATGATCTTTCTCACAAGTCTGGGGAATGCCATTGAGCCATCTCTGAGCATTGAGAAAACTATAAAAGGGGCCAAGATGGACAAGGTTGACCCAGGTTTCTCCTTCTTCCTTTTTATATTTTCTTTACTCAGACTTGCTTCCCAGATCCTACTTCCAACTAGTCTATCACCACCTACCTGCCTACCTCTCTTCACCTTCTTGAACTTTGAAGAATTCTTGACAAGATCTTGGCAACCCCAACTTGTCTCATCAATCCACGGCACCTGAACCTACTAAGGTCTTCCTGTCTCACTTCATCTTGCCCTGTGTTTAGAACGCACCGGGTCAACCTGCCAGGCAGTCTTCAACTAGGCAGCCAAAGAATCAACCCCTACCCAAGGCAATTGGTTCTCCAGATCTCTCCCTGGTCGTTCCCACAAGTGATAAGCAACCGCTTAAGGACCATACACTCTTACACAACACAACACAACATAATGTCGGGCCCCTACCACCACACCGCCTATTCCATGCCAGTGGGCAACCAGTACCCTACCTACAGCCAATACTCAGCCTCGCCCATGGACTGCGACGAAACCATGAGCCATGCATCCGGTGTTCCCTCGGGATACTCCGGTACCTCCGTTGGCTACATGGGTAGCTCCACCGGCGACTACGACAGCACCCGCTCGGCCAGTGGAGTCGATTTCCAGGAGTACATGCAGGAGCGCTTCTCGCACTCCTTCAACCCCATCCCCCTGGACCGCAGCATGGCTGTTCAGGCGCAGACGTAAGTTTCACCTCATCTCGTTTCTTTTTCCTCAATGCCTTTATTATTCCACCCTCGAGCCAGCTTCTCCACTGTGAGGAAATCTCGGCAAGCGGGAATTATGTATAAGCCACGGCACTATAAAAAGGAAAGCACAGCGCTTCCATGAGAATGGGCCGCCTTATTATCACCACCTGCTTCATTTCCACTTAATCAAAATAACAAAAGAGAAATAATCATGAAGCTAACATCGAGTGCGTCATTTGCTGAAACCAGATCCGGAAAGCTGAACGCCAAGCACCGGGAGCTCGTGGATCTCCAGAAGCAGGCCCAGGCCCGTCTCGCGAAAACCCGCGAGCGCTTCCAAGAGGGCATGCGCGATGCTCGTGAAGTCCGCGGCGACCTTGAGTGGACACAGAAGAAAGTCTCGTAAGTCTCTCCCTTGTCGCCTTTGTTGCACAGCCCCAACTCTGTCCTTTTCTCTCTTTTTTTACAGAGAGGAAAGAAAGATGCAATGAGTAATTCTGCTTTCTCTCCCTTGACCGCTCGAGTGGAGATGCGAAAAAAGCAGATTCGGGATCCATCCACCATAATAATAAGCCGTGAGACTGACAGACAACCCCACAGATCGCTCCAGACCAAGGCCTCGCGAAAGCACCCCAAGGAGTACGCCAAGGCCCGCGCCAGATATCCTTCTCCTGAGTGTTAAAATCTCTAAAAAATGAGTGTGCGAAAAATCAACGGCCAATTTGCACATATTACTGCTTCTCTTCTCTTTGGTCTTTTTCTTATATCCGGCCGTTGAAGCACAAATATGGGGGCCACCACAGCCCCCTAAAAATGCATGCTTGGCATGTCTCTCAATTTTCAATATCAATGCAGGAACCGGCAAACCTACCGTTCCTGGATTGAACACGGACTTTTTTCTATCTCCTTTGTTGAGGCGATTGGCTTTTGTTGCCGTGGTGGCTTGTTGTGCCTTCTGGGTAGCAGCTACACACCACCACCACTACGGCACGATCCGACGGGGGAAGCTTATTCCCACGTGGAGAGCCCCAACGCCATCGCGGGAATCTTGCAGGCACTGGCAGCATCACCTGCCTGCCTCGATCTCTCGCTGCTTTTAATGACAAGCGTTCAGCCTAGCTCTCCCATCTCCCACACCGATACATTCGGTGCGGGAGGGCGTGTGAGAAAGGCGCTACAGCTGAATTGCGACACACTGTGTATGGCTAATGATTGGGTATGATTGGATGATATTTTTGGTATTTTAAGCGTACACCACCTCCCTGACCTCCAGACCATCTGTCGAGCGTTTATAGGTGGCACGGGGAATTTTGGGTATGATCTCTGAGCGGCAGGGGCGTAATGGTTTGGGTATATCACAGATTGATCATCACCTCCTACTTTAGGGAGGGGGGTGTCCTACCTCCCCGGCAAGGCGGACCAATGAGTAGGAACAATGGCAAACGGGACAAAAACCACTAGGGTTCGGAGGTTTTCTTGGTCTGAGATCAGCTCGGAGCGCTTTTCCCTTTCGGAAGATGTTCTGCTTTATTGGGAAACGGGGGCGTATGAAATGGTAGCAAACAGGTTCCAGTTCTCCTTCTTCCTCCATCTCCTTAGTAAACATCTCGCACTAGGATAATTCAGGCTGAAGTCTCGGCTTCTAATTCGTGAAGCTATCAATAGACGGCTCTCTTTTCGTGGATACACCCCCACGCCGTGGATAGAGAGCTGCTGAGCTGCCCGCTCTTGTGCCTCGTGGTCTGATGCCAGTGACGTGTGCTCGCCCCCAGCCTAGCCCTCCGTAGCAGGTCAGGAGGGTCCGAGCTAGTCTCAGCAGTTCCCCAATCGTGTACCTTGGATGGTACCCAGGCCATGTGGTAGCAGCTCATAAAGTCTGAGGTTGGTGTTGGTCACGTGACGTGACATTGATAGATATACCAAAGCCATCACGGAACAGGCCATAATTGACACAAGACGGAGGGCAAGATATTGTGAACTGGGTCATATGGTTGCCCATATTGTCCTCTGGAAGTGGATAATGTAGCATCTCGGCATGTTTCACCGGCTGTTCATTTCCAAACGCCGCCGATGGGTTGCAAATCCATGGCCTTTTCCAGCTTCTCCCATGGGTTTTCATTGGAGATGCTGTCGTAGTATCCATCGTACCACGGCTTGCCTCCGTGGCTGTCATGACCTGCGCCGCGGTTGTGATGTGTCCGCGATCCGTGACCCGAGCGAGCCCCGTTGGAAGGACCACCATCCTCGCCCACACCTACGGCTGGGCGCCGGGGTAAGCTGTTCATGCCTGGTTTGGGAATGCTTCCTCCGCCAGGCACAGTCTCTTTCACAGCCGGTGAGCTGTCCTCGTCATCCTCGAGATCAATCTCATCCGCGTTGGTGGATGGCTTGGTCACGGGCGGCGGGCCCAGGGGGATTGAGTTGGAGCTCGTGGTGGCCTGGGGAGGTTGACGCTCGACGAAGGAGTCGGCGTTTGGGTTGTACTTGCGCTTCTTCTGCGGGCGGTCCTGGGAGCCGAAGGCGGCGAACCCCATCATTTGGGCCATGTCAAGGCCTTCATCCTGCTCCATTTTTTTTCACTGGGGGATTGAATGAGTCGCTATGAAATCTGTGGTAGGGTGTGACGATAATACCCGTGAATCGGTTTCTGCCTGGGGCCGGAAGTATTAAAATGGGACGTTCTGGCAACAGCGGTTCCGATGGTTGAGGAATTACTTTGGATGAGATGTGGTGGACTGAAGATGGTGGGTTGGGCCGTGGCGACCTGGGCGCTGCGTGAGGCTGACTAATCCCGTGATATCAACCTGCGTCACGCTTTTTACCGGACCTTGATATAGAGAACTCAAGAGTCGAAGTCGAAGAGTTTGCTTGTAAACTGTTGATACACTGTCAGTACAGCCCTCCAGGTGCGTTTAGTTGGCATGAGTATTCAGGAGGTCCGTCGGATTTTTTCTTTCTCTGTGAGAACTTTGCCTTAACTAGGTATGTTATGATGGTGTGGGCTCTACGTCCCTTATTTAAACAAGGAGTCAAGTTAGGTAGGCAATGTTTATATTGTATCACTCTGTGGCCAGTTACTATTCTTTGGTGGGTGGTTCGGTTGGCTCTAGCAGAGTGTTTACTGAACCGGATACTGAAGTTTCATCATTCCAACATTGACATTCGTCTCATGGCGGCCACTAGTGTAATCATCCTTAAAAATCAAAAGCCCTTAAAGAATTTCAGACCTTCAAGCATTGCAAAAGGTCAAACAGTTTCGCGCGTGATAGAAAATCTGGAAACTTGGTAATACGAATACAAGGTAGCGAAGAACGATTCAACGGATTGATGGGCGTTCTCGGGAGAAACGCCTTAGCCTCCTCGCCGCTTTATCTCCACTTACACCAGAAATGAGCAGCTCTAGGTACAACCTCTGAGTCTCACAAAAGCGGCATGGCTATGACGCGCTTCCTCATTCTCCCTCCAGGTCCAGCATCGCATCGCGCTGCTTGCCCAAGCGTGTGTCGATCGTTTCGACCACGACACCAGCTCCTCCCAACACAGTTCTCATTTCAGACGAATAAACAGAGAGGGCTTAGAAGATGGCGGAAATTGAGCCAATCACCCTCCGCCTGCCCTCAAAATACGCCAATGGAAAAGTGCAAGACAGCGAGGCTCACCCACCGCCTCCCGTGGATTGGTTAGAAACATCATGGAGCGTCACGCATTCAACGCTTTCAATGTGGCGGTCGGCGCGTAACGTGCGCATCAGCTACGCGAAGATGGCCCCCGCAGGTGATGGAACCACCCGCATCGACGACTTGGTCGAATACGAGCCGCTGGACAAGACGGGCGTGCTCAAAAACGTCACGGGCGTGGATACGCAGGATCCAGCGTCTGGGTGGAACTGGCGAGGCAAAGGGTGGCTGTTTTTCGTCACGTCCCACTGGGAGGTTATAGGCTGGGGCGAGGCAAAAACCCCAGATGGGACCGTGGAGAAGTGGGCGGTGACGTGGTTTGCCCCAACTGTCTTTACGAAAGAGGGTTTGGATATTTACTGCGATCAAAGGCAAGGCATCAGCGAATCTACCCTTGGTAAGATCATGGAGGGCTTGAAAGGGCTCGAGGCGAGCGCGTTGGTCAGCATGGTTGAAAAGGATATGCGCCCAGTTGAGATCAAACTTCCTTGGGTTGAAAGCTCGAAGAAGTAGCATTTCTGTGCCAGAGGCCTCGGCCGGTGGATTCAATTTCAATATTATCATTTGCTAATATAATAATTCTTCTAAAACAATGGATATCATGCTGGTTCCTTCACATACCGATGACGACTCCGACCATGTTCTGGTGAATGCGATCTGTGTCGCCTCCTCCGCATCTCTGGGCTTCTATCTCGGCGACTCTCTCTTCTTCGGTCGCCATGTCTTTCCCCATCTTGTCTTCTCTCAGATGATCGATCCCTGTGCCTTCGGTGATCTCTAGACGATTGAGGTTTTGGCGACCGGTCATCTCTCCTCTCCCTCCTCTCTTTATACCGTTGTTCTCTGCGCAGTTGCCTCAGTTCCTCCTCCCTCTCAGCCTGGAGTTTCTTCCTTTCGGCCTTCAGTTCCCTGACTTTGGATGCGCCACTTCTCATCGCTGCTAAGGGGTCGTTGGCTACTAGGCGCCGGTCGTTTCTGTCCTTCCGCTTCGGGTCATCATTCCCCCAAACGTCCTTTGTCGGCTGTGAAGGTGCTGACATGTCGGATTTAGAGTACCAAGGACTCTGTGCCAATCCCTCCCTCCCAGCGGCATTCGAAAAGCGCATGGTATATTGATCCTCAAACTCCCGCTTCTTTTTCTTGGCCTCCTTTTCCGCTTCCTCGTTCTTCTCACCGTGGGCTCTGGCGCGTTCATCGCCAAAGAGATCAATGTGCCCAGAGCGATCCATGATAGGAGCTGAGCTGGATGGCTTCTTGCTAACCTCAAGATTGCCATACTGAGCTTCATTCCTCTCATGCGCAAGACGGAGTTCAAATTCGGTGTCATCCTCGCCGGCGCGCTTTCTCTTCTTCTTAGGCCTATCTGCAAAAGATGAGGGATCCCGGCTGTGGCTCAAATCAACCTCCTTTGGCTGCTCATCCTCAAGAGGAGGCGGCTCCTCGCCGCGCAGAATCGCTAGGCGTCTCGCGGCATCAACCTCCTGCATGCGCTGCTCCTCAGCCTCCTCAGCGGCCTCTGCGGCAGCCTCATCGCGACGAACACGGGCGATGTTCTTTTCATTGTAGACGTTCCAGGACTTCTTCCCCAGAAGATGGCTAAATTAAAAGTAAGCGTCGGTTCTATACATTCGATTGAAAGGCGTCCTCTGTGGATGACTTACAGTGGCATCTTGTTGAGCTGCCCGCAAGGCCGGGAAAAGCTCACCTCCGTAGGGATGTTCAAGCGATGTGCCGAGATGAGACTTGAACGTTTGCAGCCATACACCCTGTGGCTGACGTCAGCGGGGAGAGCTCCGACTAGACAGTTCCAGCATCTAAGTCGCAAACACAGCAGCTCGTTCCCATCAAAAGACAGATATCGCCAAGATATGTCGAAATCTAGAAGCCTGGGCTAGGCAACGGCTTAATATTCATTTGCCACATGCCATGGGAAGATGTAACATCCGGGGTTTGGTCCCTGCCTAAGGAGTGGGGCCCTATGCATCAAGTGTGGCTGAAGCATACTTCCAGCTCAGTCCAGCGGTGGGTAGCGTGGGGCTTCGATGTGACCTGGAGGTGTCGACCTCCGTCATCTTGAACTTGAACACCTACATCAAACGAATAGGCTATCCTGCCATTTAACAACTGCGCCTTTCCCTATCATACCGCCGCCCAAGCGACTTCTTTCCCTACTTCACCTAATTCCCCATCTCTCAACGGTGGGCTCGACTCTTCCTACCGTACGTCACAATGTCAAGACAGCCCCCATCAGGCGGCTCGGGCTGGAGTCCATTTGGCGGTGGACGCAGCGCACCCCAAGGATACGGTAGCGCTCCCCAGGGATACGGCAATTCGCCCCAAGGATACGGTAACGCTCCCCAGGGATATGGCAATCCTCCCCAAGGACATAGTAATCCTCCTATGAGGCCCAGCCAGCCTAGCCAAGGCGCTCCCAGATACAACGAGAAGGCCCCTACCGGTGGCGGCAGACAGGTCCCTCTCCGAATCGAGAAGATCAGCAATGACAAGACTCTCCAATCCCGTATCATCTACGGTAATCTGTAAGCTTTATACGCATCCCATTTAGTCAGTCTACGATGGTCTTGTCCTAACACTTGCGATTCCTTAGCTGTGCCGTATCTCCCCAAGACTTTCCTCGAAACCGCGATGGCACGAACCCATATGTCCTTATCCGAGGCGGAAAACCCGAAGGCGAATATGTGGTCACGGCGGAACCCGTACAGGGCTTTCCTCAGGGCTGCATAAGTCTGTCCGATCCCCAGCGTTCGTGGGCGGGTATTACATTGCGAGACACCTTCACCGGAGAAATCTACGACCCATTTTCGGCTGGCGCCAAGGTATATCTTGGAACGTTGGACTTGGAGATTGGCTTTGCTTCGCCGAACAAGGTTACCGATGCCCCATACGATGAGGAGGAGTTGAGCGATGTATTCATCAACACATACGGGAACCAAATACTGGCCCCTGGACAACGAATTCTCATGGATGTCCGAAATATCCCAATGCTGATAGTTGTCAAGACTATCGGGCTCATCGATCTTTCCATGTCTTCAGACGACCCCAACAAGAAAGTCCACAGAGAGCCGTATGCTCGAGGTATCTTGACAGAGCAGACCAGGATCAACTTCCACAGAGACGGAAAGGGCAGCTTCAACTTGAAACCCTCTATGAACAAGGCCAACTCCAACGCCATTCTTGCTCCAGATTTCAAGTTTGAGGACATGGGTATTGGTGGCTTGGGCAATGAATTCTCTACTATTTTCCGTCGTGCCTTTGCTTCCCGAGTCTTCCCCCCAGGACTCATTGCAAAGATGGGCATTCCCCACGTCAAGGGTATGCTCCTCTACGGACCTCCAGGTACCGGAAAAACCTTGATCGCCAGACAGATTGGCAAGGCCCTGAACGCTCGGCCACCCAAGGTTATCAACGGTCCTGAGGTTCTGAACAAGTATGTTGGTCAGTCTGAGGAGAACATCCGAAAGCTCTTTGCGGATGCAGAGAAGGAGTACAAGGAGAAGGGCGACGAGAGTAGTCTCCACATCATCATTTTCGATGAATTGGATGCTGTATGCAAACAGAGAGGTTCTGGTGCTGGTGGCGGCACGGGAGTTGGCGACAGCGTGGTCAACCAGCTGCTATCGAAGCTGGACGGTGTTGACCAATTGAACAACATCCTGCTCATCGGAATGACCAACCGAAAGGATATGATCGATGATGCCCTGCTGCGACCAGGTCGGTTGGAGGTCCATCTTGAAATCTCGCTCCCAGATGAGAATGGTAGGCAAGAAATCCTCACGATCCACACCTCCAAGATCGCCCAAAACGGGCTCTTGGATGGAGACGTGGATATCAAGGAGTTGGCCAGCTTGACCAAGAACTACTCGGGTGCAGAGCTGAACGGTCTGGTCAAGGCTGCAGCATCCTTTGCTTTCTCCCGCCATACTGAAGTCGGCCAACTGGCAGCGGTCAAGTCCGACGTTGCCAGTATGAAGGTAAACCGCAGCGACTTTATGAACGCCCTGACAGAGGTGCGCCCAGCGTATGGTGTCTCCGAGGCAGAACTCGAGGAGGCTGTGGGACTCAAGATTATCCCATACAACAACACTGTTGATTTGACCATCAACAGCATGATGCGTGTTGTGAGCATGATCCAGAACGACTCGGACAAGTACAGCACCTCAGTTTTGTTCCACGGACCCAGAGGTGCTGGAAAGACTGCACTTGCTGCCCATATCGCAATGCAGTCCGGCTTCCCATTCGTCAAGCTAATCAGGCCGTTGGATCTGGTGGGCTACCGGGACGATTTTGCGAAGAAGGACTATATCCACAAGATTTTCACCGATGCCTACAAATCTCCCCACAGTATTCTCATTCTCGACGATTTCGAACGTCTCATTGGGTGGAACCCAATCGGCCAGCGCTTCTCCAACGTCATGCTGGAAGCACTTACTACCCTCCTCGTCTCCAAGCCTCCCAAGGTAAGATAACATCAATCTCTCGATCAAAGTGTCCATTTGCTTACTTTCGAAATAGGGCCACCGTCTATTGATCTTCGTAACAACCTCTAAGAAGTCAACGCTAGACATGCTCGAGATCGACGGCGACTTTGCCAAGAAGGTTGCCGTACCTTCGTTGTCCGGGCTGGAGGAGATCAGAATCGTACTACAGGAATCCGGGCGCCTTGGCCAGGACGACGTGCAGACAGTGCTCCGCATCCTCCACGAGAACACCCAGGGCCGTGTGAACATTGCTGTCAAGAACGTGCTTGACTGCATTTTCGAAGCTCGGGCTGATGGCGATGGCCCCGGCTTCCCAGAAACACTGGCCGACTTGCTGCTTGAGAGGATTCAGATTGAATCTCCCCAGGTCGGCTACTAAGATGAGCGTTTGTAGATAGAGAACTCGTTTTACAGAAATGAGCATATACCATAGAATACAGTCACAAATTAGGATCGCCGCGCAATTTGATCATATCAATGTATCTTCTATTGAAATGCATGCGCAAAAATAAGGCCCCTGTCCGATTTACGAGTTGCGCACCAACATGAATACTAGGTAATACTAAGTAACTCCATCTTACAGTCACGAACATGCCGTACGCCAAATTAGGAAAATCAAAAGGAAGAAAGAAAAAGAAAGAAAGGGAAACCGAAAATAGTGAGGTATATCTTCTCACAACCTGAAAAAGAAAATCCTTTTGAGAAAACTGCAAACTACGACATGTGATGAGAGAACACTAAGCGAGGTGAGGAGAACAGGGCATACGGAAAAAGAACTAAACAATGGGGGGACCAGCTGAGAGCGGATAGCTGCAAATAGAAAGCAGCCCCAATACTGGATTGTTTACTCCGTACAAGAAAAAGTGTTGGTTCATTGGGGTTACATCGTGCAGATACAAGCAGCTATCAGTCACGATCTTCACTCTCCCCAAGCTGGAAATGGCCAGCCATCACGAAAGGTACATACGCTACTATGCGCATTGGAGGGCCAGGGGGACGTTGGGAGGGGCAACAAGAGTTTTTTTCGTCCCATAATGCGATGGTGGAATACGCACTATCCCGTCACGCGCTTTGATACCTGCATGCAGAGGTGCATATGGGGTTGCGCCAATCCAACCACCGACATGCAGCTTAGGAAGCGGGGGTTCCGTATGAGGAATGAGTGTGTGCGCTGGGGAAGCGGTGGCCAGCCCAAATGCATATGCATGTAGGCTTGATGGGATGATGGGATGATCTCGCCGTGAGATTGCTAAGCTCCGATGTGATATCCCAGTAAACGGGTGCATCACAGGAAAACTCCTGAAAACGCACCGGGGTTAGAGGGTCAGGGAGGGATTGTCGCCCTGACTCGTGTGAGGCCATCCGGGCGGCTATCTTGAGATATGCATATCGTGTACTAAGAAGTACATGGACGTGAAATGTAGTGCAGAAACTAAACTAGGTGAGAGCTGTATGCATAAGTACGTCGTAGATTCGGTAGGTTGTCGAGCCCAGGTTCCACCAAGGGCACAACTCGCTATCGTCGACGTCACGCTACTATATAGTAGTATTGTGATATTATTGCGGACTTCCCTGGTACTTGAGTACTTAGCTTGGAGATCATCACCGTTGCCATTACATCCCGATCAATCCACCACAGTGCCCGAAGCCAGGGCGGCCGCAGCGCTGTCTAGTATATCGGACCGGCGCCATCGTCCACGTTTTTGCCTACTGCACGGTGCAGGCATCTGCGCACCATCGACACATCCTTGGTGTGGCGGCGGCGGTTGGTAACGGTTGAGATTGGTGAGGCCCAGCGGCCAGTCGTCGTCGAAAGCTTGCATATTCGCATCATCCCACTGCACATGCCTTTCTGGGCATGGCACGCACCACACCCGTTCGCAGGCGGTAATTCCAACTCCGGGATACGCACAACATGACATGCGAAATGCGAGAGCCCAATCGAACCTAGGCCTAGCATTGATACCCAGTCGATTGCGTGGGGATGGGGAGGGGCAGGCGTCCAGAAACAAAGCCTCCCACCCTAGTCGATCCAGTTCTGAACCAGTTGGCTGCAGGTCAAGGTGGTCCGCGACCTGTTTCTGTTTCACCAAGAGCCAGATGCTAGGGGTTGGGAGAAAATTCTCACTGGCTTCAAGGAACCGGAGGCACGACTCCGTTGATGAAGGAGAAAGTGCTCGGAGTCACGGAGGAGCCACTTGACGACCTCCTGGTGTAGGTTAGGGACAGAGCACTTCTGAAAGTGGAGGAGGGAGCTAGCAAGTATTGCGTTGCTGTTAGCGCTGGTACTATACTGCTTAGGTGGTACATAGGTAGTAGCAGCTGGACGAGGAGAATATCTAGTACCGATCAGCTGGTGCTAGCATTTGGTGGCTGCTTATCACCCAGCAGCCCTCAAGGCTCCCACGGGAGAGCGGATATGCACCAGCCAGCCGGGTCGCTGATTAGCGCACAGTGCACTGGGAGCTGGTCCTTGCCTTTTGATCCCACCTAGCCCAATGGAGACCGAGAAGCCTGCGCCGGGTCCTGACCCGCATGTGAACTGCTGCAGCACTACCATACCTTACCCTTTCCACCAGCAATGTCCGTCGAGCGCGGCCATCGCACCATCATCTGGCGGATGCGTGCAGATGCGGTACGCTTCGTCTAGTTGGAGATGCGCATGCGTCTCATATGCCTGGGTAGATGCTCGCTGACCGACTGGCCTGGCCCCCCCAGAGGTGGTAGACGTAGACGAGATGACAGGAGGTCGGCTGCCGCTGCTGTTGTCGGCCAACTTTTGCCTTCTGTCATGGCTCCAGGCCGCCCTGTGCATTCAGGTTAGTGGGGCCGTGCGCCTTCCCACCGCTACCATTGGCAGGCGCTCTCGACATCCCCCTAGGCAAGTGCTAAGGTACATACATATTTGCTGCTGCCAGGCCAATGCCACCTACCCACTGAGCATAACTATAGTAGACGCTGCGTGCCCTGTGCTTGCTCTCGCCGTCGTTGTCATCGCATAATGCAGGAATCGCAGGCGTCGTTGTTGTCCGTGCTCTGCTATGACTACTAACTTAGCCTCCCAGCCTGTAATGACAACCTACCAGGGCTCGGAAGAGACCCGGTCAAGGTCCACATGGGAAACGCCCAGGAGTAAATTCATCTCTCCCCCGTCTCTTAGTCCCGTGGTGGTGATTTACGGTGCGTCTCACACTGTCCATCCCCTGCCCATCCATACTAATCATTTGTAAATTGTGGGCCGCGCACTGCCAATACTTGCAATATCCAGCTTCGTGCGTTTCCTCCGGACGGACTAGATTGACAGAGCTCTGCTGTGGCCGGGCGTGTGTGCTGGGTTGAGTCCAAGTCCGGCGCCTCGCGCTTGCGCAGCCAGCCATCTACCCATTTACCATCCTTCCTTGCGCGCCTGGTCAGCATGAGGCTAAGTACCTTGCCCACCCTTGAATTAGTACCTTGATTGTTGATTTCCGCTCCTGTGCATTTCGCCAATTGCCTGCCTCTCCTATTACGCCTCCTTTGTGGAGGATCTTGACCACCATAGATGCCACTGTCACCACTACTGTGCCCGAGTATGGCTTCGCAAAGAAGGGGCTCGTAGGTGTGTGTATGTATGTCTCGCTATTGCATCTCCCCTCAGACGGACCCCCTCCCCCCTTTGCGACCCAAAGGACCTCCAGCCACTTGGGGAAAGACGTCACTTGTCTCTCTCAGCCTGCGCACGGTGCATCGCCTTGTTTTGTCTCTACCTTCGAGCGGCACATGATCCACTGTCTTATGCTCAAATACTGATCCGATGCTGTCGCCAGACCTGATCGTGACGAGAAGTGCGCCAGTGGACGACGCCAAGCGAGGTTGTCATGGAGGCCATTGACCAGTCCACGTCCGTCCTGCAGCCCGAGACGGCTCTGAGGCCCCGGCCTCGGCCCAGTCAGCGAAAGGCTGTGGCTTCTCCTAAGAGATCGAAATCAACGCGGGAGGTTAGAACGAGGAGGATATCACCAAGATCTGCCTTTGCGATGGGGAGCGACACATACGCCGGCAAACCCACACCTAAACCCCCTAGAACGAACACCAGCCCAGGAAGACCCATTGTACCTGCCACCGAGCGAGTGTCTTACGGAGAAAAGTTGGGCAAGAGGGGCAAAAAAGAAAAAGATGGCGAGAAGTGGGAGATTGCGCCGGACGGAAGTTCTGCTGGTAGGGAGGGCCGTCAGTTCACAGTCGCCAACGTGGGGAATAATGGCAGGATCTATCTGAGGTATGTTTGCGATTGTCTTGAAGATCACAGTCTATTTCGAGGAGCTGGATAAATGGCATGCGGTTGGATCATTATGTCTCAACCGCCCCCCCATCCCGCATGCCACTAAAGTCGGCACCTCTAGGCCAAGACAACTAATATTGATATGCCTCTTTTCCCTTTTTTGGTTATATTTTTGTGATGATCTAACTAACACATGTCAGGCCTTCTGTACGCCCAGCACACCAACGATTTCCACAACCAGATTTCATTTTCCCAGCGACACCACCAGGTACCTCCGGTTTGGATTATCTAGGTCAACCGACTCCTGAATTTGATGATGGGGGATTATCTCCGGGGCAATGGACCCCCATACCCAGACCATCGCCCCGACTGGAAGCCAAACGAGGCCCTGCCGATAAACATACCTGGGCGCCTCCGACAAGACATCGACGAGCGATGTCTGACAGCACGATTCAGGACACTAATGCTGCCCATGATGAGGCAGGTGCGCTCAAGATCGTAATATCGAAGCCTGGCCCGGAACATCGACCAAAGACCACCGAGGACGCCGATGCCGATGTTATGTTAGATATTAGTATACCGTCATGGCGCCTAGGAGTCCCTCACTTCACATCTACCGGGACACCACACTTGGGACGCTCCTCGTATTCTCCCAGCGAGGAGTATCACACCATGAGAGGATCCCTGATCGATCACTCGCAAAAAGATCTGAACACATCCTTGCCTAGGCTGGGTTCGAGGCGACCCAGCACGCTCAAGGTGCCTCGATCTCGACTCTCACGATATACACAACCTCGGACCCCCACCATCACCACCGCAAAGGCAAACGGTACGCCTTTACGACCAACTTTTGTCACTTCCCACCTTGTCATTGAACCTGCCATGTTCGATGGTTTGACATTTAGGCCAGCCTGCGATGATGTATCAATTGTTCGATATACATCGTCGACCGGAGTCGTCTCAGCAGCCACGCCAGCTCGGTTGGTCGCCGAAATCACCTCGCCGAGCTTCTTGGATTATGAACTGATATCCGATTTCTTTCTGACATTCCGTGCCTTCCTCGAGCCAGAGAGTTTGCTGCAGATGCTGGTGGCTCGATTACGCTGGGCAATTGGACGTCGTGATGAGATCGGCATGATTGTTCATGTGAGGTCGTTTGTGGCTTTGCGACACTGGATTTTGAACTACTTCGTGGACGACTTTTTCACCGACTACAACCTTCGTATCAAGTTCTGCGAGTATATCAACGATTTCATCCGGGATCTTGTTGAGGGCCACGAGCACGATTACAGGCCACAACTGAGAATCATCTATGAGCTGAAGAAGTGTTGGCGTCGCGTTTGTGCCCAGTATTGGGAGAGCTCGGAACCTGAGGAATTTGTTGACGACGGTACACCTATCTTTCCTGGAGGGTTTGCTGAGCTTACAGATTCGAACCCTGACCTGGAAGCATCGAATAGCACACCACGCCAATCCGATTCGCTATGTCCATTGCCAGAAGCTACCGCGACGAGTTTCTACAGCCAAGCGCCAGGTCGCGTGCAGACCGAAAACACGGCACCCCGGGGGGTTCATCCACCATCGCCGGATAGCCCGCCCGCCGCCGATGTAAATAAGGATTTTGGGCCTGGCTCCCCGACCAGCATGTCCAGTATGGATGTGATATCCTGTTCCTTTCCATCTAAGATCAACCGACCAGTAGCAACAGACCTTCCACAGCCCCTTCGTGCCCATCCTGTGACACCGACAATGCTTCACGATCAGTCTGGCCCAATAGCGACGACACCACGAGCCCTAGTAGGTAAGAGGGTCAGAGCGAATCAACCGCATCGAAGAAACGACAGCCTTCCCGACTCTCTTCGAAGCCAGTACGCGGATCCGTCATTCAGGGACCAGGAGTTTCTGATGACTGTACCTCAAGCGGGAAGCCTAGTCAGAGGAAACATCCTGCCACCATCACAATCATTTGTTGATTATGAGTTGCCACCCCAGGTTCGACCCGGCCGGAGAGCAACTACTGTTGTTCGCTCTCAAGACTCCAACTTCAACTACCTTGAGGCACCCTCGGCCGATGGCATGTCTGGTAGGGGAATGAAGCGCCTTATTGGTAGCGTCCGGCGAGCCTTGAGTACCCGAGGGGGGCATACATCAACGGCTTCATTTAGCAGTTATACAAGAACTTCGGATGGAACTATGACTGTTCCAGGGGTGAATGGTGCTCCTGGCACTGCTGTTGTGCCGCAAGCTTCAGGGGCCCTGGACGGGAACGTACCTCGAATCAGGGTCGACCTTCTTGGTGCTGCAGTTGCAGAAGATTTCCATCGTGTTGTCCGTGAAGATGCTGCGGCAGCCGAGACTGAGATTTTGGAACACGAGAGAGAATCCTCGCACTCGGATTTGCCTGGTGGCGTCAATTTGGAATACTCGGCGGCTTATATGGATTCAACTACGTTCGAGCTATTACCGCCACATGAGCATGGGAGAGCCCCCAGTGAAGCAGGACTTACGGTTGGGAGCAAATCCATCCTTATCGTGGATGGCACCGTGACGAGCGAAGTACCGAAGTCACGAGACGGGGCTGCAACCGCAAACTCGTCTGTTGAGGCCTTCGGTGACACTTTGATGCCTCGAACAGATAACCTCACGCCTCCTATCACACCCCCAGCTCGGTTTGAAGAAGCAGCAAGAAGGTCATCTCATTTACTCAACGAGAAAGTCCAGAACTATGACAGAGAATCTTTCCCGCCACTTGGATCTGACTCGGCTATTCTGAGAGACAATGCAGCCTCCTCCCAATCAAGTATTTACCAGCATCAGCGTGCCGCAGCATCGCTAAGTCGCAGTCGTCAACGCCCGCCGATCAGCGCTGGTATAACAAGGATGCACATGAGGAGTCGATCATCAAGAACACAGCAGTCCCTAGACTCAGTTTTGCAAGGGAGAAAGCTCTCAATCAGCAGCGATGTCGCCCCACCTTCGACAGCAATGAGTTTGGATGAGACGACTTGCTCTGAGGATTCTGTTGATCTGGATGAGTCTGAAATGTCTCAACCAACCCCTAAACGCGTATTGCGCAGAAGACCAGGTGGAGATTTAAAAGCTTTCACAAACGTCAGCGAGATCGATAAACTTGCTCTCAGAAGGTCTCAATCTTTGGGCTCCCTTTACACAGACTCCGTTCGGACTTCGCGCTATCGTAGCCTGCGGCGCAATTCGACTGAGCGTATAGATTCTATCGTCAGTCGCGATTATCAACGACGTTCGCATGCTTTCTCTGTAGGGCAGCTTGCTGACAAACCTCAACGCCGTGAGCTGTCGTTCTGCAGCACACATTCGTCGAAGCCAGCCATGCGCCGGTCTTTTGAAGCAGAAGCCAAAAAGCTAGCGCGTATCCCAGACGATGATGACGATGGTGGTGTTGAGTCTGCTCTACTGAAACTCGAGGGGAAGTACCACAAGACCCCCAAAAGGTTGCCTTCCCTTCCCGATGCCCTGCTGGCATTCATGGAGCAGGAAGACGAGTCTCGTGTATGCAGTTTCGGGGCTGTTGCCCAGCAAGCACTGGAAGACCATGGCCACCCTCTCGTTATGGAGGATTCAAATGACACTCCCACTGATGTGATAGATCAACAAGCAAGATTCGCTGATGCCGAGGATCAACTGAAAACCCCAAGACCAGCAAACAAGGTCCAATCATTCCTATCAGACGCCTCCAGAGAATCTTGTATGTCGATTCCCTTACTTCAAGGAGATCCACTTGTTCCGGAGCTGCAGCGCGCGACGAAAGACTGGGCAGACAAGTCAATTCTCCAGGATTCTGATGATGACCTTCCTCCCAACCAGGCGGGTACTGGCGCTGGCCTAGTCGACGCAACTCATGTCCAATATCTGCCATTTGACTTTGATGATGGAAGACTCGACAGGTCAGAGGCTAATGTGACAGTTCAAGAGGTTTCGTCACCATTGGAGGACCAGTCTTTCCTGGACAGCGATTTATCCTCGGAAATTTCCAACGATGAAGACGTTGATTATGTTGGTGGAGTGCGACTGGACACAACTCTCCCAGCTCATCCTCTGGGCAGTCCCATCACCACCTCACACTTTTCGCCAAAGCCCTTTGTCAATTTGCTGGATACGAGTGTGGGGGTTCGCGCTGTTGCAGGCTCAGGGGAGATTGTGACTTCTCAACATCAACTTCCTCCAACACCAGTGACTACCCCAGCTGGGGCCTCGAGACAACCATTCGCCAACAAAGCTAATGCTGCTGAGGAGAGTAGGAAATTCTCAGTTCACCTTCCATTTATCTTGGCATTCGATTCTGAAACACTGGCCCAACAGTTTACACTCATCGAGAAAGACGCCTTGAATGAAATCGACTGGAAAGAGCTGGTAGATATGGATTGGAAGAATGCCACCAATCACGATTCGCGCTCATGGGTCGAATTCTTGCGTAATAATGATGCATATGGTGTCGAAGTCGTTATTGCACGGTTCAACTTGGTCGTCAAGTGGGCTATTTCCGAAATTGTGCTGACCCAACACATTGAAGAGAGAGCTCGTTGCCTCATCAAATTCATTCATACCGCTTCGCACTGTCGTCGGTATCGCAATTTCGCAACACTCGCTCAACTCACTATTGCACTCTCCAGCAGTGAGATATCGCGACTTGCCCGAACCTGGGAGCTGGTCCCAGCCCAGGACATGAAAACGCTGAAGGATCTTGAGGCTCTGGTTACTCCAATGCGCAACTTTTTCAATCTTCGAGCCGAGATGGAATCAAGCCCGGATACACGATGCATTCCTTTTGTTGGAATTTACACTCATGACCTACTATACAATGCTCAGAGGCCTTCGGAGATCGCTAGCTCCCCCACGACAATCCCACTCGTTAATTTTGAACGATGCCGTATTGGAGCATCTGTGATCAAAACGCTCCTACGTCTGCTGGAGGCCAGCACACAGTATACATTCATACCCATCGAAGGCGTCACTGAGAGGTGTCTTTGGATCGGAGCTTTGAGTGATGACGAGATCAGACGCCATTCTGGAAATTTGGAATAAGTCTGACTCTTTCGGCGTTGATTAATATAGCAAAATCGGGGCTCTCGACCGGCTATTCTTATGCCTTGGATTTATTCTGGGGGAGTTCCCATTCTGGCATGATGGGCGAATTGAATATTTTTGCCCTTCGCACACCTTTGGCATATATCTATCCCATGAGTACGGACGAATTTTGAATTTGAGGGATCTTTTTTATCACGAACAGCTACGATGTAGCAATATGGCTACAACTAGAAGAGAAGAAGCAGCAGCAGATGGTCGAATTCTTTTTTTTATACTTGGCATGATATTATCATCCGTTTGACTTGAGGATGAAAACGACTGATGGTTCTAGTACGAACTGTAATCTTCTAATCCCATCGCTGAGGGAGCATTTGGCGTTTTTCGAAACACTGCAAGACATACATAGAGAAGATGGCATGCGTTGAACTATTGGAGCGACAGGGTTATTGTGGAAGAAGTTGTTCTCGCTCATTACGTCTTTTTCCTCTTGTTTTCGTTTCCTATCTGTCTCTCTCTCGATTTTTCTTTGTCTTTTCAAGAGCGCACACGAACCTCTTATAGAGGATGATGGTTACGGATAGCACGCAAGACAATACCCAGAATCACGAGCATATTCAAGTTTTTATGCGCCCTACTCCGACAATGTAGGGACTGCGAGATAATTCATAAATTCAGAAATCATTCTAATTAGGCATGGGGAGCAATGGTGATACATTTGAGTGATAGAGAAGCTGACGATCTGACCTGTCTTTGTGTGAATTTCTCACCAGTCAGAGATCTACTAACATTGGCAGGCAGAAGTCACATTGTACACGAATGTTCTGGCCAATCTCAGTCAGGTAAACGAACAACTCATTGTTCTCTTTTCTTTTTTTGTGGCTACGAGGTTTCTTTTTATTTTTCCTTTTGCTAGTGTGCTTCTGCATATGAATCTCCGGAACATGGGTGGGACAACGATTAAGTCCATCCCCACTGGCCGCACAGGGCTTTCCCTCACCTCTTTACACCATGGAAGATATTAAGAAAGTGAGTATCTTTCCCTCATAAGTGCCACCAAGTTTGGCCCCAAGTCCCCCAAAGATAACGACGATGCATATCTTGCAAGCCTTGAAAACGCCCCTTTTGTGCAAATATGTGACCAAGAAGCACCCCGTTCACCAGGAACCCATGACATCGGCGTCACGGCCGGTTTCAATGTTGAGCACAACACCATCGGCCTCGGCACAAGGTTGCCCAATGTCCTACCACTGAGACTCCTTGGGGGCCTCGGCGCCGGCGGCAGCCCACTCGGTGGTGGTGCCAGTAGCGGCCCAGTCCTCAGTGGCGGCGGGGGCGGCAGCAGCGTCCCAGTTGGCGGGGGCAGGGGCACCGGTGAAGCCGGCGGCGGGTGTCTCCCAGTCACCGGCCTGCTGGAAGCCAGAGTCGACGGCGGGGGCCTCCTCCTCGGGGGCCTTCTCTTCCTCGACCTTCTCCTCAGCCTCGGCCTCAGGGTCGCGGTCTGGTGCATTGTTAGCTTATTCGTTTTTTTTTTTTTTCAAGGAAATTGTGGCAGGGGGAAGACATACAGAAGTAAAGATCGGGCATGACGTCCCAGGGGGTCTCGCGGCTGTAGATGGTACCACGGAGGCGGAGGACCTCACGGGCGAGGAGCCACCAGACGGTACCGATGGCGTTGCGGGCCTTGTTGTTGGTGGGGATGGCAACGTCGACGTACTCGGTGGGAGAGTCGGTGTCGCAGAGGGCAATGACGGGGATGTTGACGTAGCTGGCCTCCTTGATAGCCTGGGCGTCGGTGCGGGGGTCGGTCACGACAATCAGGCGGGGCTCCTTGAAGGAACGGGTGATGTAGTTGGTGAAGCTACCGGGGGTGAAGCGACCGGCGATGGGGGAGGCGCCGGTGTGGGCGGCGAACTTGAGGACGGCACGCTGACCGTAGGGACGGGCAGAGATGACACAGACGTCGGCGGGGTTGTCGATGGCGACGATGATACGGGCAGCCAGGACAATCTTCTCCCTGTTATGCGATTGTTAGAGCGCCCAATTCAATTTTTTTTGGCCATTTATTTCGCCGCGCGCTGCGTGCGCGGAGAGGCTGGAGCTTCATACCAGGTCTTGCCGATGTTGATAACGTTCACACCGTCGGCACGAGTCTTCCAGAGGTAAGGCTCCATGTGAACCTGGAGGTTCTTGCTGCCGAGGTGAGCCTGCGAGGCCAGGAGCAGCTCAATGTCATTGCTCGTGGCGTTGAGAGCGGTGGGGAGGTTGGAGGAGACCATCTTGCTAGCTGTCCTGGGTGACGTGCTTGCGGAAGTGTGAGGTTGATGGGGAGAGAGAATGTGGTGGTCTTGACGAGGATCACAAAAAAGTTCGCGATGCCAAAATTCCCCAAAATGTGTGTGGGAAGAGCCCTGATTGTACTAGACCTATTAGAGACTAGTCACATTGATAGATGCGCGGTGCTTTATCTGCACGTGATGAGGTAAGCTAGCTCGGAATAGGCTAGAGCGCGGATGGGTCAGCGTGCGACCAGCCAGACTGGACCATATGGAAATTTTGAGACGGACGATAGGCGGTCCGCGGCTTCAGCTCCATTAACACGGTTCAACGAATTGATGGGCCCACGATGCCTCCCAGAATACAAACACTGCAGGGCCTAAATGGCTTGAGCCGTACGCATATCCATTTCCCATGTTTGTGCCGTTATTTTGCTAACATAGGTTATCCCAGTGTGCCTACGGCCAGCTACGAAACAGACTCCCAAATTCCTCCCCGCCATTCAAACAGCGAATCTGTCTATGCGAGAGAAGAAGAAGAAGCAGAAGAAGGATCCCTATGCGTGGGCGCAGGCACAACAGCGCAAGAATGCCAACCTGCAGCGAAAGGGCGAGATTGCTAAAGAGAAGGAGGGAGAATGGGGCAACCCTGTTGTTGGCAAGGTGACTCCTTTCATTGAGTCCCTCGACTCTGCGGGCCAGGCTCCGACCAGCAACGTTCGCAGGGACGCAGATGGGAACCCCCTTGAGGAAGTGCGTGAGCTTCCCCAGGCAATTGGTCTCCGGAACCACTACCTTACCGAGGAGGAGCTCGAGGATGTCGCAAAGCACGCTTTCAACCTGACGAAGCCCTCGATGGGTGTCGTGGAGTCGCAGATGGAGGACACTTCTCTGGAGGAACTGAACGAGGCCCATCTCGAAAAGCACGCCCGGGCAACTGAAGCCTTGAGGAGAATCACCTCCATGGAGAATGCCAGCGGCAAGGACCGACATCACGCCAATGTTCGACGCCTTGTCTCGGAATTTGGAAGGCACAACACCGATAAATTCCTCCAGCCAAAGGCCCCGTCTATCAACCCTGATACTGAGGAACGTCCTGATCGTGCCGGACCTGATACCGGCAGCTCTGAAGTCCAGATTGCTATCCTGACGTCTAAGATTCGGGCACTCTCACAGGCACTCGAAACAAACCGAGGATACAAAGACAAGCACAACCAAAGGAATCTAAGACTTCTTGTCCACCGTCGACAGAAACTTCTGAAGTACATGGAGAGAAAAGAGAGGGGCAGTGAGAGGTGGACGCATATGTTGGAGAAGCTTGGACTGACTCCAGCATCATGGAAAGGCGAAATCACTGTGTAGCATAATACTCCTTTTTGTACAATACCTGTTTTACTGTAAAAATATCAGTACATTGGCAGATGAGGGACGATGTCCTCCAACACGCCTTTCTATCTACCACCATTGCGCCGAAAGAACTGCTTGTAAAATAAAGAAGATGAAGAAAGAACCATTCCGATCAGCTATCAGCTAGCGATACTTCGTGACAGAACGAAGGGCAGTGAAAAGAAGCAAAACTAAGAAAACACGCTAATAAAGTTTCCAATGCGCTCCTTTTGGTTCTGAGCAATGCACTCGGCAATCCATGTGATGTTTCGAATTTCCTGTTTGTCAGTTAGCAACTTGCTTTCACCTCCGGGGACGTAAAAGAGTCAACCCACCTGTTCCCTCAGTTTCACCCAGGCATAGACGATGGCGTAGGTGAATTGCCTTGTGAAGGCGCCCTTTGATATTTCCATCTCCTTTTGGTAGAAAAGATCCTCAAGAGACTTGCCATCGGCAGTACCACCACCCATATTTCCGGGTCCGGATGAGCCTCCTCCGATCGACACGGTGTCGAAGAAGGACTTGTAATCATGAACGCCATCTACGGCAAGGCGCACACCTTCTGCATCATCTGCCCGGGAGAGCATCAGGGTTCCCTCGGGATACAGCTTGCCAAAGTTGGGGTACAGCTTGTTTCGGTCACCCTTGGTCAGTTCGGTGCCAAAGGAGTTCAGGGTAATGTTAATGGCGCGGCGGTCAGCTTCAAATTCGAGGATCTCAGTCATGACTTCAGCGGTCGGGGTTCCGGCCATGTCGGGGTGTGTGTTGACGAAGTTGTGAAAGTCCTCCAGGTAGTTCTTGTAGAGGGTGTTTCGGACAATCTCAATGTTCAGCTCATCGAGATCTTGGTGGCTAAGGCTGCCCTTGAAGTACTGCGCCAAGGGGGTCTCGACCAGAACGCTGTTGTAAAGCTCTTCGATGTTGGTAGCGACACAGAGGACTGGCATCGTCTCAAACCAACCAAGAGGATGGCATCGTTCAAGGAGCTCGCGGGTGTCTCGCTCGTGAAGGGTACCAGTAATGAGAAGAGCGACGTTGTCAATCATGTAGCCGTAGGTAAGGTAGTCCATGAAAGTGGCCAGGGATCCGACAGCGTTGGAACGGACATAACGGAATTCTGAGATGAGTTTGTCGGTAGTCTTAGCGGCCAGGCTGGATGTTGATGGGTTTGGGGGGAGCGACGCGAGGAAGTCGCCGTATGCGGGCCCCAGTTGGAGCTTAAGGTCTACACAAAGGTCAGTACCAGAACCACATGCTGCGCCAGAAGATAACCAACCATCGATGGTTTCGCATTGGATGAGGTTGTTGTAAGCCGAGCTGGTGAGGAGGCTGTTGCGATAGCCACGGACGATGCCCTCCACGTAACTAATTTCAGTCAGACAATATACCCTCGGCCGGTCTGGGAAGAAACCCACCCGTTGTTGACGTTGAAAAACAGACCCTCCATTGTATGAAAATGAGGGCTTGTACTGCGTTGTAGGGCGTGATTAGGTATAGTAGAACGAAATGCGAGATACAACGGAGCTCTGAGCTTTCGAGGTTTGAGATGAGTGACGCTGGTCTGGATCCACCTGCGAACAGGTTAGCCACTGAAGATGCGGCGCTGCTACAGTAGCCTGTAGGCCACGCTGACCCGTGCCAGGCAGGAGGCATAGAGACGCTGCACCAATTAGGCTTAGTGCTGCATGATTGAGTAGCCAGAACAATCAGTAGATTCTTGGTAGTCTATTGTGCACAGTCTTAAATTGCGAATAATGCCGTTGAATCATGATAAAAGATGTCTATTTCCATTCGTTTTCTCCAACCCTTCTTGCACCCATAGGTTGTGTAGAACTATAGGCTGCATCAACCAGGCTAGCAAACAGTGCAGCAGCAGCAATGTCAATGCTGCCAAGACAAAAGCCACGTGATTGGCTGGCTGGTCCGGAATATCTGTACAGCCGCAACGCCGAAAGAAAACCCCACTTACGTGCACTAGGACAGCACCAAAAAACTTTGAGTGGGGACGGAAGAGAGCTTGTCTATGGGCTGGAAAAAAAAAGTTTCGAAAATTTCTGTTTTGCGTCCATCCTCGAGCCTTCTTGATTTACACCCTCACGCGCGCACAGGAACGGCAACGGCGCCCACTACCAATTTTGAAGGAGGACCCTCATTGAGACTATACCATTCAAGATGTCTCTGTTCGTTCTCGCAGAGACGCCGGCAGGGTGCGTAGCTCCTGGAATTGTTTGACAGATTCTGCCTGCAAATTCCTACCTTTTGGACGTGGTCAATTGAAACTAACAATTGGTAGCTATGGCCTGTTCAAGGCTGCCGACAAGAAGTTGTTGAAGAATAATGACCTCGCCGAAGAGTTCGCACACCCAGAGAAGCTGGTTGAGATGTAGGTATTCTCCTGAGACAGCCAATTCGAGCACCGTCTAACATGCTTGTTCCTTTAGGTTGAAGCTCAAAAAGTTCGTCAAGTTCGAAAGCGCGGCTGTCGCACTCGAAGAGGCTGCCTCTCTTAAGGAAGGAAAGGTTCCTGAGCTACTCTCGTCGCTCCTCGAGGATCTCAAGGCCGAAAAGAAGGCTTCCCTCGCTGTCGCCGACATGAAGCTGGGTAGTTCCATCTCGAACCTCGCCGACTCAAAGCTCACGGCTGTCTCTGGAAGCGACACGATGGATCTCTTCCGTGGTATCCGTGAACATCTTTCATCTCTGATTCCTGGACTTGTGCCCGAGAATGTCGACCGCATGGCTCTCGGTCTCTCCCACTCCATGTCTCGTCACAAGCTCAAGTTCTCCGCAGACAAGGTCGATTCGATGATTATCCAAGCCATCAAAATGCTCGACGACCTTGATAAGGAACTCAATGTGTACGCCATGCGAACCAAGGAATGGTACGGCTGGCACTTCCCAGAACTGGCCAAGACTTTGAATGACAACGTCGCTTACGCCCGTGTCGTCCTGGCCGCCGGCATGAGGACCAACATCGTCGATACTGATCTGTCCGAGATCCTTCCTGAAGAACTTGAGGAGGCTGTCAAAGCCAGAGCTGAGATGAGCATGGGTACAGATATCACCGAGAAGGATCTCGACAACATCAAGTCCCTCGCCAACCAGGTTATTCTCTACACCAACTACCGTTCCGAGCTTTCTTCTTACCTCGAGAGTCGCATGCGGGCTATTGCCCCCAACCTGACAGCGCTTGTCGGCGTCCTCGTCGGCGCCCGTCTGATCGCCCATGCCGGTTCTCTTATCAGCCTTGCCAAGTCCCCCGGTTCTACCATCCAGATTCTCGGTGCCGAGAAGGCCCTGTTCCGTGCCCTCAAGACCAAGCATGACACACCCAAGTATGGTATCATCTACCACTCATCTCTTATCGGTCAGGCCACCGGCCGTAACAAGGGAAAGATTGCCCGTATGCTTTCTGCCAAGGCTGCCCTTGGATTGCGTGTCGACGCTCTTGATGAGGAGCTGGACGAGAAGGATGACGAAGAGAAGGCCATTCTCGGTCTCACAAGCCGTATCAAGCTTGAGAACCACCTTCGCAAATTGGAGGGCAAGGCACCTTTGCCCAAGGGTACCAACGTTGCCCCTACCGGCGAGATCATCACCGCTGGCCAGTTCACGCTCAAGGAGACTCGCCGATACAACGCCGATGCTGATGGTGTTGCCGATGATGAGGAAGTCAACGGGGAGACCATTAAGAAGAGCAAGAAGTCCAAGGTCGAGGAGAAGGAAGATGAGGAGATGGAAGATGCCGAAGACAGTGATGATGAGGCCGCAAAGACCCCTGCCAAGGGCAAGAAGCTGTCCGAGGCCGACTATGAGCGTCTTGCCGAAGCCGCCGGACTTTCTGTGAAGAAGTTCAAGCGCAAGTACGAGCGAGGTGATGTCGAACTGAACGAAGATGGAACCCCCAAGGTTTTCAGCAAAAAGGAGCTGAAGAAGCTCCGCAAGGCAGAGGAGAGCACACCATCCAAGGCCCAGCCTACCCCCGATGGCAAGAAGAAGCGCAAGCACGACGAGGAGGCAGAGGAGGAAGCAGATTCCAAGAAGGAGAAGAAGCAGAAGAAGAAGAAGCGTCACTCTACCGAGGCATAGGAGCCTTTATGGAACAAGAACAAGCGCGGGCGTCGCCAGAAGACTTCAGTCGTTAAGAAGTTCGCCGCTTGATGGCTTCAAACATTGCTGAGTGTGGGCTAAGCCGCTTCTGAGCTGTCTGTAAAATTACGTGATCACTGATGGGGATCTGTGGAATCTTGAAGTGCAGCTGGCTATTCTCGCCGTTCATCGGTTGGCGTTTAGGGATTTAATCTGTCTTTCACCTGGGGTTTGGCAATGGCGTGGATGGCATATACTTATCTGTTTGGTTGAACTTCATGCAGCCTATATCGAAATAGCAGCGATAGAGACTTGTCTATTTTGAATCGATATTTTTTCATACACATGAACATGATCCCACTTATTTCGAAGTAACGCCAAGTACGTCGTGTAACACCTCAATCCCATCATCGCCCGGTCTGAAACGAACCTTGGTAATACTCCCTCAGTCATCATTAACCGAATAAAAGTTTATTCGGTATCACAATCGTATTAGACACTCGGCCTGAATAAACTTTGTGCTTTTCAATTCGTGCATTCAGGCCGCCGAGGCCCCACCAATTGGCCTCGTCATCCTTGACGTCGAGTAGCCTTTGCTAGCATTGTGTGTCTGCCTAAGCACTATCCTAAAGATCGTCGCCCTACTTTATCGACTTACTCACTCTTCGAGCTACTAAATACGAGAACACCCCCTATGGCCACACGACGATAATAGAGGAGTCACCAATACGTTAAAGAAAAAAATTGAGCATAAAAAAAGGTTGCAAACTGAATCCAGTGTCATTATAAAAGTATCATACAGGGGTATCCTGGTGCAAAGAACGAAGGACGAGAGGAGCTCCCTCCATCAACGTTGTGAAGCCGGGTATCAAAAAGTATCCATCATCTCATCTCCCCATTCAACTTGTGTTTCCGTCCAAATCTGGGGAATAACAATATTCGGCCGTCACACTAATCATTACCAATCATCCACCCACCACTACCAAGAAAGCCATGCGCTTCCATTGGATTTTTTTTTCTTTTCCTTTTGTATTCTTAAATTCCATTGCTGTCCTCTCCAATTAAAGCGAAGGTTGGGGATATCGTATAAATCAAGGCGCAGGAAGCAAAACGAGCGAGGAGAAAGCCAAGACGGGAATAACGGTTATCGCGTACTCGAAGGCAAGAAAAAACACTGGCTGGAGCAAGCGGGGAGAAGCAGACTCGCGGGCGATCGTAAGGAAATAGGCAAAGTGCTGCTGAAGACGATCATGACATGAAGGCGTAGATCTCGAAATCAGGTAGACCAAGCTAAATTCACCAACGAAAGCCCACGAGTCAGCAAAATCTATGTCCTTTTCGCTTCGGATAGCCCTTAAAAGCTCACGGAGATCATTTAGATGTTCTCAATGACACGAGCGTTAATGGCCTGCTGGAGACCAGGGTCCTGACCTCCAAAATCGTCGCTGGCGGACGTGGCGTGCGTGCCACTTCCCTCACCAGTCTCTTGAGCGTAAGCCTGGCTGACAGCCTTGCTCATGGCCATGGTCTGGTTGGCAGCAGGGAGGAAGATGACCTTGCTGTTGGCGGACTTGGCCATGGCTTGCATAGCCTCGAGGTATCTGATTTGCATGGCAGGGGCGGAGCTGAGGATATCGGCGGCCTGGCGCATCAGCTTGGCGGATTCGACCTGTGGAATATGTTAGCGATTTCAGCTCTCTCTTGGCGCATTTCCTGTTTGACACTTACCTCTGCCTTGGCGGCAATGACCTTACTCTCACCAATACGCTTGCTCTGGGCAGCCATTGACAAGGATTCCTGGAGTTCCTGACTGAAAATAATATCCTTGATGAGCATGCTCTCGACCTGAACACCCCATCCAGCGGCAACCTCCTCAATGATCTCCCCAATCGACTGGGCAACCTCCTCTCGGCGCTCGATGACGTCCTGGAGGATGCGAGCACCAATAACGTGGCGCAGAGTGGTCTGGGTACGCTCAACGAGAGCCTGGCGGACGTTGGTGATGCCGAAGGCGGCGATGTGGGGAGAGATGATGTGGTAGTAGATAACGGAGGTGAGGTGAAGGGTGACATTGTCCTTGGTCATGCAGATTTGCTGGGGAACCTCGGCGATCTGAATCTTGACGTCGACCTGGATGAGATCCTCACTGAGAGGGTTGATCTGGACCAGACCGGGATCGACGGCCCGGTAGAACTTGCCGAACTTGGTGACAAGCCCAACATTACCTTGCTGGACTCTCTTGAAGGGGTTGGGGCAGCAGATGCAGCAGGGGACGGCTCCCATGGTTCCCATGCAGGATCCAAGAGCATTGACTAGGGTACGTTAGACATATTGGAAGACGAGATAGATGGAGGCGAGGCCGCATTGGTGGCGAACTTACTCATGGTGCCATACCAGCCCTTGGGGTTGGCATCAGTGCTCACGACGGTAGCGTAGCTTCGCTGAAGGTCCTCCTGCTTTGGGGGTACGACGGCCATCCTGTTCTGGGGCTGGAAGCCGACCTCAGACTCGGGAGCCTTGGAGGATGCGCCGGCGCCGGCTCCATTGACAGTTGTAGACATATTGGCGGAGCTGTCAAAGTGGTGTGATGGTTGGTGAGGTGGGATCTGGTGATAGGACTGAGACCTTGGATGTCGGGGACGGCGAGTGTTATCAGAATCAATGGGCGAAGATGTCATCTATCGACCTGGGGGTGTGGGAGACTGGATCGGACGAGGAGAAGGGCGGCCGGACACTTAAGTAGACTGGAGATTCGGAGCCAAGAGAAATTAAAGCAAACCCGTGCTCTGCTCTGGTTGTGAAGGGCGAGTGAGCTGACGTCGCCGCATTGTGAGAGCTTGGGCTTGGGCATGGGTAGCAGGAGTGGGGCATCGTGAGACTCCACCTGCTTGTTAGCGGGTGGAAATGTACCCTCCGGCCTGTCCAGTGTGGAGGGTACAAGCACGGTGGATGTGGTAATGATTCGCACAAGGCACATCAGCCCCGCACCCCCCAGGCTACAGCTGCTGCTAGGGGCTCCATGGTGCTATGGGCCCCTACCTAATCACTGCGCCAGGCAGAGCTCAGTGCCCGTTCAGTGATGCTGCCCACGAGTTCAATTTGATACGATCAACGCGAAGGGGATTTCAATCGTGGTTCCAGTTTTCGAATTTCCGGGGCGTCATGCGATTGGCGGATGGGGCGGATCAATAGGCACCTCAGGGAACAGCTGTGCCGTGCTTGCCAAGCCCTGGGCATATTTCGCTTTGGCCAGCGTCGCCTCCATTCTCCTCGTCCATAGGCGAAGATCGGACTCGTCACACACACGCACCTTGGCCAAGCTTCAATGTGTCATCACATGCACCCCTCCGCACATATGCACAGTCTGCATCCAATGTAACTCCCCATTCACACACTGGCATCTCGGCATCGAGCTGCTGCCATGTACATACCACCGCCTGCATTCAATGGCAATCGCCCACCAGAGCTAATTGGCATCGTTTCGCCTCGTCCATAGCGCAACTGAAGTTCCTTTCTACATTAACATGACTTCAATTGCATCTACTTCGCCCACGACCCGCCTCATCTCACAAGGGAAAAAAGAGTAACAAAAAATTCAATTTCAGAGCAACACCCCCCACACCAAAGATCCGTGCTGCCCAGAGATAGCAGAAGGCTGTGCAACAACCTAACTCGACCCAAAGTGCAAATAACAGATTAATCCCCGGCCAGCACCACGACTAGTTCGAACAACGTGACTTGCACAGCCCCCCCGTCCCTCTACTCCGGCTTGGCGTACTGAGATGCGTACAGCGTGTTAATAAGGCCTAAGGTAGGTGCAAGCTTGCATGCATGCAAAAACCTTCGGCCCCGGGGAGACTGGGGCCGAGCCGGCGATCAGCAGAGAGCGCGAGAGGCCGAACGAAATCGATATTATCGCCCGGTTTGTCGCCTGCGAAACATGGTTCGCCTTTCTGACAGGCTCCATTCCTGGCCATGCCTAACATGATGTGATGCGTGTGATCTCATGTCAGCAGAAAGGCCGGGCGAGGGTCCACAGAACAGGCCTTCTAGAAGCTCTCCAGGCGGCATCGCGAAGATCACACCTCCGTTCTTCACGTCATGATGGGGAGCTAGTCGCGGTGAGGAAAGGGGGGGCTGTGCTACACCACCATGCGTCCGGCCGGTCGATTGTCATACCACTATGCCCAGCCAAAGGGTTACATAGGCAAGCATGATTGGTGTGATGCGGGAATTGGCACCCCGCGAAACTTTCTTGGCCAATGTTTTGGACGGGAGTCTGAGGAGGGGTCCGGCAGGTTTTCCGGAGAGCATAGAGCAGGAAATGAGATGTAGAACTAAGCGACGGGAAAGGACATCAATTCAGGGCTGGTAGACATCCCCACGTGTTGCATACAACAACACCACATCGGTGGGTTTCGTTCAGATCTATGTAGTATTGGTCCCACGACATCGTCTATCTCGTTGCTCGTAGCTCGTACCTCATCGCCCGCCAGCGTCCTTCCGTCTCCCAGAATGAGACTCCCATTATTGGGATTTTTGCTATTCCTACAAGGGCCATCTTGCTCAGCCTCGCCCTAGATGCCCGGTGCGCTCTACCCTGCCACCTCTCGGTCAAGATCGCCACCCCCAAGACTGTTTGCCTCTGGGGCTCGTTGCCTTCTCAACCAGTCCAGTCAGCCATGCGCTGGATACCGAATAAGGAAAAATATGAAGTTATCTAATTTCAGGGTCCCGCATGAAGTCAGGAATGGACAGTCCCGCCTCGCCGCTCTCTATCCTCGTATCAGCCAACCTTCTCGCGAGGCCGCTCAGCCGTTGACTTGTGTCATCCTGCCCGGCAGAGGGCGTAACCGAAGCGGCCGCAGGGCCGCCAACGTCCAGAAACTCCACCATGTCGGCTATGGGGTTGTTCTCTCGCCCCTGCGCCTGCCCCGAATCCATATCAAAGGCGTATATCTTGATGCCTCTCAGGTGCGTATCCTTGCCGTTCTGGTGGTTCTCGAGAATCTGCATCTGGAGCACATATGACACCAGGGTATTGCCATCCGGGTCGCCGCCGGCTCCGTTGAGTGAAACCTGCTGCCAGCCCACCGGGGTCTCCAGCGTCATCTGCGCAAACTCTATCAGGTTGTTTTCGCTGGTCCCGGACTTGAAGATAATCTTAGTAGGAGTATACGACTCGTCCTCGTTGTAGTTCACGTAGAAGCGAAGATCGCGGATCCCCACCCTCTTCACGAAATAGACTGTAAGCTTATGAGGCTGCGGCCCATCAGACCTAAACAACACGTTTGTGAGTATTCGACGTAGCATTCGGGCAACCTTCTGGAAACACTTACTGCCAATATTGACCCAGATCATCGCTGCGCAGCTCGTCGACCCCGTTCCCTTGCTTGTGACTGCTAACGGTGAATTTGCCAAGGTTGGAGATCTCCTTGAGGCCAAGCGTGGCAGGGTCAACCAAAGGAACGTAATCCTCGTCCTCTTCCTCTTCCTCGTCTCCTTCCTCGTCCTCTACGTCTTCTTCTCCCCCCTCAGCCCCTTCCAAGTCTTCTGTGTGGTCCCCACCCTCCATGTCGTCAATATCTCCCTCCACTAGGCTTGTGTCATCCTCCTGCAAGTGATCATGAGAGATATCATATGGCGGCAAATGAAGCCGTTCCAGTCCAGGGGGGCCTGGCCGGGTCATGGCAAGAACACTAAGGTCTGGCTCGGAGCCCGAGTCGTCGGAGAGCTCTGGCATGCTCAATCTAGACTGAGGCATGGCTGGGGAGTCGTTAGCAGGGATCTGGGACTGTGAAATGCGAATCGATGATCGGAGAATCCGGTGCGTGTGCCTGTATTGCCGCTGCAACTGCTCGATGCCACGAGCCAGCTCCTGGAGCTGGAATAGGTAGTACTGCTGCTGGCTCTCAAGTGCCTCCCGCAGAGCCTGTTGGTTCTCCTTGTCTGCCGAAGGAAGCGGGCGATGGGTTGGGGTGCGGCAACCTATCAAGGCACCGCCTGGAGACATTGGGAGCTCTCGCAAGGGCGCTCGAGGAGTCGGGGGGCAGCTGAGAGCCATGGGATGGTGTGGCATTGCGGAAACCCAGCAGACAGCATATCCAAACTCGGTCACTGGTGTACGAGACGTTGCTGATTGCGGAACCTATGCGGCAGCGGGAGAATCGGGCATGATCATCGACAGGCTTGGTGAATGAGGCGCGGATGGGAAGAAGAGAAGCAGGCTCAAGCAGGCTCCCCAGCATCCATGTGGCAGATGATTCTCCCCAAGGGAAAAGAGTGAAGGTAATGTGAGTGGATGTGTGATGACCGGATGAAGGGGAAACCAGAGCAAGCCGCAGATATCACACAAACAACGGCAGCGTGCAGATGAAGTGGAGTGGAGGGGGGCCAGCGGACAGCATGGTCGAGAACAATGAAAGGCAAGTTACACGGGACCAGGAAACCAACCGATGGGAGAGGAGGATGAAGGCGGAGAAGGCAATGAAATGATGAACACTTACCTCTGTGTAGGCGGAAGGGATGGACGGGCGGTAATGAAGGACCACTCGACAGTGGATTGCTGTGGCCTGCGCCGATGCCGAGTCCATCACCGGCGCCCAGAGCCCCGATGGCTTCAGGCGTGCGGTGCAGAGCGTTCGGGGTGACATGTATCTGGCCACGCGCCGGTTGGCTGGCATCTGGGCCAGTGGCAGCTGCGTCCTCGGGCGGCTGCAGAGCATCACTGCCAGCGTTGGATGCCGCTGCGTGGGCTGCCACTTGACGAGCCCGCCTGGGACCTCGCGTCAGGTCCATTATAGTAGGCAACCAACGACGCGTTCAGGCAACTTGGCCCCGGGAGACGCCCTACAGCGTTGGCCCTCGCTGCCTAGAAGTCAATGCTCTGTCTGCCGTGCTGGTGTCAATGCAGCATGAAACAAACCCACGTATACATCTAGATGCCGCCAGTCCATGCAGATATGTGAGAGTTACACTGCAAATGTCTTCCTCCAAGTACCGTACCCAGTATTATAAGCCTACCCTAGAGAAGAGCCACCCAGGTTTTCATATCTCGAGTCACGTGCATTCTCAGCCTGCTTTAAAAAAGATCCAGCTCATTTGAATATATTTAAACTGTTTTATTTTAGCTCCTGTTGCTTTCTTGTGTTATTATCATCAGGCAATGTTGTGTTTGTGGGCAGGTGAGTTTCCTTCTCAACGTTCATTTTACGGTTTAATTGAGAAGTTAGTCAACCTCAGATCCACCATGCAATTTAGCACTTAACCATGTTCCAGTAAGAAACGTGATACTAGTCCTGCAAGTGATTACAGATGTTTCCGAACATGTCCTTGATAAAGGAGGAGGAAAGGTGCCTGCATGAGTGACTGAGCGTCCAATTCCTTGAGCAATTGCTGCTCGTACTGCTCGAGGGTATGTAGTTTATGCTCAACGTCCTTCTACAGAGCTCAAAATTACAGCGAAAGTGGGCCGAACTATGTTTCCTTCATCTATGCCTGACCACCCCTCTGAGTGGCAGAAAACTGCTGTGAAGGGTCCTGATTTTTCTATTGGGCATTGGTTTGTCTGACCAGCCTTCCAGAGAGGTTAAAATTGCTGTGAAGGTACCGCCTCCAGACCGCTAGTTTATTTCCTCAAGGGGGTAGGTAAGCTTACAAGCCCCCGAAAAAGGTGGGATGGGCATGAGTAAATGGATCCGTATCCTATCTTGCTTTGGACGCTTCACATCATTTTATTGCACTCAAATCCAAGGGATCAAAGCCGGTGATGAAGATATGCGATTGTTCCCAAGAGAGAATATAAAATCACCAAGATCACGACTCAAAGTGGAGTCTGGAGCCTTGATCTGGTAGCAAATAGAGATGATAAAAGCAATGACTGCCTTGGGTTACACAAGAGCGTACCTAGGTTTAGGCCGCACAGCACTTCCGGAGACGACAAACTTGCAGTTTCCCAAGATACTACCTACTTACCTAGGGAAGGGTGGTTTCTTTCGCGTCTCATCTTTTCTCTGTGATTGATTGTGTGTTGGCAAGTGCCATCTCTGTACATGCAATCCCAATCCTTGGCCATCTGACTCTGCTATCCTTATGTTGATTGTCTTGTCTTGTCTTGTGTTCTGCTCTGCTCGTTATCGGATTATGTGATACTGTTCCACCTTTAAACACTGGCTTTTTTTAATACTTGTTTTACATCATGTATTCGATGACTCCTGACGCCCTTCCCTTATCAGATTCACTAAGACGGGAAAGAATTCTCAATCGTACGCTCGTCTAGAGTGATTCGGTCATTTTTGATTGCCATCGATTGGGTGATTCACGGAATCAAGAAACACTTTAGTCAATGACGCCAACCTCAGGGAGACGGTTGCTTCTACCAGGCACTGTCTGGCTTAGAAGCTGCTGAAGAATCATCGTCACAAGATCCAAGCGTGAACCAACAAGGCCAACATTTGCTCGCTTGATAATCGTGAGCAATGGATAATAATAATAATATATATATAATCCTCGAAGCTCCGCCAATTATCAATCAATTATTTTGTCCTAGGTGGTACGCGGTCTGATAAACCCCGCGAGCATAATGTTTGAACAGAGACGTGGCATATGACTTTCCATCTAATCTCACTGACAGCATTGCGTGATACAAGTCGTTATAATGACAACAGCTACCGCCATCCATGCCTACTAGCCGTGTCCATAATAGTGTTGCCTATGTTGCACGTAGCACTCTATCGCTCACAAAGGAAGTGTGCTTGATGCTGACTCGAGGGCCTTGTCAGAGTGTAGCGTAGAGCCTTTGCACTCTGTCTTGTAGACTCCTCATTGGAACGCCAGCTGCACATAGATATGTTCTGTAACTGTAACTAGAAATAATCCATGGCCGGGAAGCGGAAGATGCTACTGAATCTGACAATGAATGCGCAAATTCGGTCTCATCCAAAGCCAACAACGTCTTCTAGCAACCAGCATGCTGGGAGGCGATTCCAATAGCCGATTTGTAGTCAATCAGTCACGTTTATCATCCATGGGTATCTGTTCCACGTTGTACCTCCTAATTCCAAAATGTATTTCTAGAGGATATGTCGTGCTGTCGTTCCCCTCTCAACTGCGTCAGTCATGGTAACCATCATGTATTGGCCAATTGCTCTTCATCCTTGATTGGTATTCTTTCGATCTTCTCGCCAAGACTTGCTATTGATTCATGAAAAACCGAGTCAATTTGTTTTACATCATCGTGGCATAGCATGGGTTACTTCACCCCCAGGCCGCAGTTGATCCCGGGCCAACTCATCTCTCGCAGCCGGCGTTTTGTTGTCCTCATCGCCATCTCGATCGCCGTGTTTATTCTGCTCGGCTTGTGGAGATTAGCAAGCACATGTCCTGACCGTGGGTTTTGTCCTGGCGTATTCGAGTACAAAACCGCTATTAAACAGGTGCATATTTCGGATACCTCCCCGACTTCAGATGATCTGCGCCATGCTATATCGCAGTCTCCATCCTCGGCGCCAGCTCCCCAGCAAATCTCTGGGATGTCCCCCGTTCCCACCGCAATGCCCACCAAGGGCCCCTGTGAGGGATTCCCCGATACTTCAAATATTCTCCTGATAATGAAAACCGGTGCCTCGGAGTCGTTCGCTAGAATCCCCACGCAGCTATTGATGAATCTGCGATGCATTTCCGACTTCCTCATATTTGGAGACATGGAACAGACGGTAGCTGGCTACCATGTTCAGGATAGTCTTGACGAAGTGAGGGAGGAAGTAAAAGCGAATAATCCCGACTTTGATCTATATTTCCGCCAGAAAAACTGTGCTTCAGATCAGGAGACGTGTAACAGGAATACCAACGACAACACCGCTTCTCAGGGATGGAATTTGGACAAGTACAAGAACATCCATATTGCCGAGAAAACCTGGAGGCAGAAGCCAAACTACGACTGGTATCTCTATGTCGATGCCGATACTTACGTTGTCTGGCCTACAATTGTGGAATGGCTCCAGCATGTTAACCCAAAGGAACAATGGTACATTGGCAGCGTCGCCTTCCTTGGCGATTTCCCCTTTGCTCATGGAGGCAGCGGATATTTGGTATCCCAGGCGACAATGAAAAATTTCTTCGATGGGAAAACGGATGTAGCAAAGGAATGGGACTTTGAGGCTCGGGGTACTTGCTGTGGCGACTACTTATTATCGTATGCCCTCCGACACGAAGTAGGAGTGAGAGCGACCAATGTCGTGAGTTCTTCCACATCCAAAACCGGCCCACTAAGCACCCTCTTCTTCCCGTGCCACCAAGTCTTTGTTGAAATCAATATGCTGACATTTGGTAAAGTGGCCAGTTGTGAACGGAGAGAAGCCTAGCACGATGTCATACGGAAAAGCTCAATGGTGTCAACCCATCGTGACCATGCACCATGTTAGTAGCGAGGAGGTCACAGGTCTTCACGAATTTGAATTAGAGCGCAGCTTCACGTCGCCACTGCGATTCAGGGATGTATACCATCGATTTATCGAACACCTCCTTGAAGATAAACGAGAGAGCTGGGACAACCTTAGTGAAGACGTTTTTTACTTGGATGAGAAGACCCGAGAGTACTCCGACTGGCAGCTTCAAAGGACCAAAAAGGGGGACCTGTCGTCGATTGAACGTGAAGCCCACTTGGGATTTAATCAATGCAAAAAGGCATGTCATAATGACCCTGGATGCTTTCAATTCAGATTAAATCAGGGTATCTGTGCTATGAATAAAAGCATAAAACACGGTAGACCAAGGAAGCCCGAAACCAAGGATGATGAATGGCTCAGCGGTTGGGACGTGCCCAAGATCAACCGCTGGGTTCAGGAGAATTCAAACTGCGGGAAGATTACATGGCCATCTGTGCACACTTAATAAGGGGTTTTGTGGTGTGGGCATGTATGGTTTCTGGCTGGAAATGTTGTAAATGAGCATGAATAATGAAATAGAAGGAGCTTTGACCCATGCTGACGACTGCCAGTCTGGGGACGTGAAGTTAGTGCATGTCGTGTGCTCTTTTCCGCCCCTCCTGTCAAAATTGCAAACTGGCGTGAAGGGAAAGATGGGTATAGTCGACAGCAAAACCTTGTCGAATGAGGAGACGCATGTTGCATTGGGAGTCACAACCTTGGAGCGCTCTTGTGACAATAGTCGGATGGGCGCACGATAATGCAGCTAGCACGAAAATGAAGATCAGCTGGGTCAAACTAAACGGCAGATTGAACGGTTGAAGATTCACTTATCGCTCCCGTCAAGAGACCGGCGCCCTGGAGAATCATCTCGGGAAAAGGCAGATAATTTCGATTGAGCCCACTCAGGTGATGATAGGCGGCGCCGAGCCCGTAGTCAAATGAGACCCCCCCCAGTGGTTCTTGGGCTGCTCATTTGTCTAGGCCACCATTGGCAACTGTGGCAGCGACAAGGCTCGGATGGGGCTGCCGCATTCCACCAGACATTGAGGCTAATAAGATGCAATCAAAGGACTGCTGGTGCCAGGAGAATGATCGCATGCCGTTCTGCTGATGCTGGCATCCAGTGATTCACGAAGCAGCAAGCGGAAGTGCAGATTGCATTCCACGGCAGCGCCGTCTTACAACAGAACCATCGACGCCACAAGATACCCGCCGTTGACCAGTAGAATGTCTTGGCCCCATGACACTGGCGGGTGGTCCCTAGATTCATGTGCCTGGGCGTGGACCGCGTGGTGGGCTGCCGGAATGACGCTCGTTGCTGGCCCCCACAGGCCAAATGCAATTTCTCGACGCCGCTGGTTGGCTGAGGAGCCTGAGGTGTAGAATCAGGGTGCGGTGTGATGCTGTGTCGCTCGCTGCTTGATTGAGCAACGAGGCACGCTCCAATCCAGTGTTTCACCGCCGTAATCTTAACTGGCGTTTTGTGAGGTGGACGCACGTCTGGTGAGGAGCAGCTGCATGACTGCTCCATATCTGATGCATCATGCTCAAACGCGGCGGATGGTGCCCAATGCATACTAAGGCGATAGGATTCAGCACAGCAGGTGCAGCGAAGGAGAGGGGAGGTGAAGGGACCAGGAACATGCGGAGACGATCGCCTCTCTGTACCTGTACCTGTATCGTCTTGGGGAGCGCCCCTCCCTCACCGTACTGATACCTCTTAGCTAATCCGTTTCCTGTCCTCCCAATGCTCCTGCAAACTGCCGCATAGCTCCTGCCCGGCTCCTGCTGAGCTGTGATATGATGTGATGCTCTAATAATAATTGAAACTTCATGTTTCGCTAACACCAGACGCTCCCCCCTTTGGCTCTGGCCTCGGGCACCCACCATAAGCCGCCCACCCCCCCTCCATCCCTTCTTATGTCCTGGTGAGTCTTGTCCCAAGTGCCTTGGTCCAGCTCCGCTAAAGGGAGGTCATGTCCCCTGTTCCCGCGCTTCTTCTTAGTCCCAGTTAGCCAATCGAGTCCCTGTCCTCCCGCATTTTGGAACGGTACGGTATTCATTCATTAATTCAGCCAACGTCCGGCTCAACGCCCTCTGACCTCCCCCCTCTGTCTTCCCAACATTGCAATACCGCTCACATCTTGCGCAGCTTGTCTTCAGTCGATATCCCCATTGCTTTCCGTCCCCAGGCGCCTCTTTTTTACTATCCTTCCATTATACTCTAATTTTACTTTGCACCATGTCCGACGCCGAGCTCGACCGCGACTGGAAGCCCAACGGCCGTCGCCCGCAGTCGTAAGCAGCCCCTGGCTTGGACTACCTTGCAGCCGAATGCCCCTCTCAACCCTGCTGTGATTGTGACTTGGCTAACATGAATGTGTCTTCGTCTTGTGCTCTAGGACGATTGCTCGCTCCTTCTCTGCCGAGCTCATGGATATTTTCCGCATTGAGAACTCCATCTCTGACCTCGATAAGGAGGTTGACCAAAGGTCGGTTCCTCCGCTCTCCGAAGCTATGGATAGATCCATAGCAATGCTGCAACTCCCACACCACCAACACTCCGACTGTGCTTCTCGTTTTCACAGGACTAATGCTGAAACTTGTTCCCTCGAATAGGAAGCAGAAGGTTGGACAGAGCAACAATGAGCTAGCGTCTCTTGAAGCCCGCCTCAAGGAAATGGAAACCCGCCTGCGTCGATCTCAGCACCACGTCCGCCAGTCAATCTCCCACCCCCCAGGGGGCATGTCGTCCAAGTTTCCAGAGATGGCCAGCAAGAATGAGACCGAACAGCATTCGCCAGCGGTAGACGGCTCAAAGAACCGCTCCCGGCCAGGCACTGCCCGCGCAGCTCAGCCAGCTCCTGGCTCAGGCAATATGCCACCAACCCCGGGGGCCAGTGAAGGTGAATATTATCTTGTCACCCAGGAAGATTTGGACGACACCCGGCGCTGACATGGCTCTATTTGCCTTTCCCGCTTAAAGATGGCGACCGCGAAGAATAATCATGTTAATACACGAACTTATACATATTCGATAGACGTATGATGCTATGGTTTCATGGCCCCACAGCATGGCGTTTTCTTCTAGAGCCTCGACATTAGCTCAATACTCAATCATAAGCCGGCCAGCACCAACGGGCCGGTTAGACGCAGGCGGTCAGAACTGCAAGACACCTGCGCAATTTAACGGCCACTCACTTTATCACTCGCTAATTAATGACACACTCGGCGTTCCAATGGCATCACGATTTCTCCTGGAGCCTCATTAGTCGGAATGGGGATTATTGGTTTTTTTTTCAACGCGGCAACCGTACCATGTCTGGGCGAACGACGTGCCGCAAACAGCATTTTGAATGGGCGTATGATGTTTTTATTTATATGGGGACAGAATTCAGCAGGCGGTTTCTGACGGGGTTTCAGCCTGTCCAGGACAACAGCCAGTGTGTTGGGCATGAAGAGTAGGCGATTTCTCAACATGAAATGTATACACCGGTTTACCGGTAATATTTGCTAAAGCTCCCTGTACGCGCACCATACAAAGCCTTGCCCGTGTTCTCAATGGGGATGTTCTGGGGGTTCAATCCATCGTTTGTTACTTTTAATAAAGATACCCTAATTTCAAACATTCAATAGACGGCCCTTGCCGAATGAAGAGAAGAAAGTCACTGAACATTACCCATGCCTCAGCAAATAGCCCCCCCTTGAACCGTAGTCGGTTTTCAGAGCCGCTTGTTGGCAAACCCGACCCTCTTCGTCTCCAAATCGAACGCGACGAACAGAGCCTTGAGCACCGTGCCGCCAATGATGGTGGACTCGAGGTCGTCGGCGCTCTGCATGCCCCCCCAGCAGTAAGTGTCGTCACCGGCGATGGGGCCGTAGTTGAGGTACGGCCCCGGGATGTTGAGGACGTGCTCGGTCCCGGGCAGCTTGAAGCGGAGGTCTGGCAGCCGGTCGGCGCCGTCGCAGGGGAAGGTGAAGGCGTCGGAGAGCAGCGGGTCGACGCGCATCCCGGGGACGTCGCTCCAGTACATCCTGGCCAGGACGTCCGGGAGGAAGGTGAGCGTGGTGCCCGTGTCGACGGTGGCGGCGAAGTCGTGGAGCCACCAGTTGCTGCCCTCCCACGACATGAGGTTGAGCCCGACGTCCCAGTGGTCGCTGGCCCGGCTGGTGTCGAGCCAGGTCACGTTGCCGAGGACTGCGCTCTCGTTGACGCGCCCAAAGTCGAACCGCCCCGTCGCGTTGAGCCGGAGGTCGGCGGTGAAGACGGGGGACTGGAGCTGCGGGCGGAGGAGGTCCAGGAAGGTCTTGGACGGGGGCGCGATGCTGCTGGGGAGGCTCTTGGCGAGGCCCATGATGCCGCTGAGGCCCGTCTCGCGCTCGAAGCGGGAGGCCACCGTCAGGGCGGACTGGATCGTTGCGTTGCGGACTTCGAAGCCGCCCAGGCGAACCGTATCAAGGTAAACTATACCGTTGGCTGCAGTGCCGTCCACTGAGAGCGGAAACAGGCAAACATGATGGATTAGTCTGCTGATTCGGGATGAGTAAAAAGTGCATGGATTGAAGGTTCCGCTCACTGTATTTGACATTCCATTGGGCATCTTTGAGGATGTTAGAGGTTCTGGACATGTTGGGGTGGTACCGGGGAGCCCAGGGACCCTTTCGATTGTAAAAGTATGTCGTATCGCTCGATTGTAGCCACCTGGAATAGTGTCAGACATACAAGAAGTTGGCTTAAATAGTTCTCATCACTTACAAGTCTGAGGAGCCCGTGTCTAGGGCAATCTTGACCACTTGCGGCGGGTTGCCGATTTCAAGATCAGCGATGAAAACATCATCGCTGCCCAGCGGTTGGACATCTACCCGGCCGTCTTTTCCCATACAGTTTATTAATATCCGCAGTTCTTAATGCACGGACTCTCTCCGGAGTTTCAGAGGAAAAAGAATGGCCACTCACTGTTGTCAAGGAGGGAAAAGGCGGTAGCCACATCCTTCGGGATGCCTTTGCCCCATTTCTGTCGAGCAGCTGCCCAGTCCTTCAAAAAGCCTCTTGATTGGTGAGATGTCTCTGCAACAGACAGCGAGAAAGTCCCTTCAGAGCCGAGGTTCGGCTGGTCTGGGATTGCTGCCGCTGCTGCCACGGCAGCGACAGAGAGGGCTCGGAAGAAAACCAAGAGGATGCAAGGAATGACCATGATGGAGGTTGTAAACAATGCTGTGGTTAGTCTTTGGATATCTTCTTTCAATTCTAAAGGAGTGACGAGGATGGGGTAGGATCTAAGATAAAACTAAAGGAAAGTGACGGATCAAGGAACAGGATGCAGATGTGTGTGGTTGAGGAGAGAAGTGAGAACCACAGCCTAGCGGTTAGGGCACTCCAATGTAGCTCTTGGAGGCGTGTCACCGCCGCGTTTCTTTCGCAATGGGACCAAAATCGAAGAAGCGCCGCACTCGGCCCAGATATACAACTGCTGCCGGCTGGGTGCAGAAGTCGATCTACCAAGTACCTAGTTGATTCGGCGAGGCCCAGCAGATACGTCCACTAGTGACGAGTTGGCTCATCCTCTCATTTTGTTTCTGCGGCGCTTAGTCTCTTTTCTTTCAAGAGACTGATGCTTGTGAGACTATCTGGTTTCAACTTCATGCCAGTTCAGCGTCACTCGACAGTGACTCGTATCGTCTTGTGTTACCACGTCCAGGCTCGTTCTCGTCTTTGTGGTAACCGTGAAACCTGCCCAGCAACAGCCCAGTCGCTCTCGAGAAAGATGATGTAACAGCATATCCAGAACGAAGAGCGAGTTACCGCAATACAGCGAATTGGTTTTTTTTTTTTGCGCCCAGTGACGGCCATTTTGAACAGGGTTGTCCTATTTGACTTCAGGGCGACTCGGGCTGGAGCTTCTTGGGTACCAGTACAAAACAATCCATTCAGAGAATCTTCAAGGGTTGAGCGAGCATACACCATCTCAAGGTATCAAGAGTAGGGAAAAAAATCATGTAACTTTCATTCAATGCTTCTGCCGGGTGTACCGTCTTTTTCTATTTCCACACGTGAGACACCCAAGAAATACCACATCCCGATCATAGCTCATCATGAGGCTTTACGCTGGGCTCCGCCTCGGCCTGCTTCTGCTGTGCCTCGGCCTCCTTACGGACCTTGGCCCAGTCCTCCTCGCTCATGTTCTTAATCAGATCCTCGAGATCCTCCGCGCTGAGGGACTCGAAGTTCTTGTCCTTCAGATCACCCAGCTTGGTCGGCTTGCCCTTTCCGCCCTTTCCGCCCTTTCCGCCCTTCTTCTTGCCCTTCTCCTTGGGCTTCTCCTTGCTGCCCTTCTTGCTGCCCTTGCTGTAGTTCTTAACACCCTTCATGGCTAGATCCTTGCCAGCCTTCTCCAGCTTCTCGATCTTGGCAGTCACATCCTTGACGAGCAGGACAGGGTCGGCGGTCGCAGCGAGCTTGTCCTGCTTGGCCTCGTTCTCGTTGATCCACTCCTGGGTGGTCTTGGAGAGGGCAGCGAGCTCGTCGAGATCCTCGCGCTTGTAGAGGGGCGGGACGGGGCCACGCTCCTCCAGGACATCCTCCATCTTCTTGTCCTTGGGGGCATCGTCGTCTTCGAGGCCATCAAAGTCGCCCGAAGGTGTGGCCGAGGGAGCTGCAGACGCCGACGCAGAGGCAGCCGCGTGCCACTCCTCGTACTCGTCAACCTGCTTGCGCATGGTGTCGACGAACTTGAAGGTCTCCTTCAAGGAACTCCTCAGCTTGGAGATCGCAGCCGGGCGAGCTCCACTCTCCGTAACACGTTTCTGAACAGGGTTTGCAATGTCCTGCAGCTGCTTGAGCCTGGCCTTGAGTTCAGTTCTGGGGGCATCGGCGCCCTCATCGTAAAGCCACTCGCTGGCGGCACTGGCCTTCTCGGAGAGACTGGTTCGCTCAGCCTCGGTTGAGGCGGCAATGAAAGACTCGTCCTCGAGCAGGTCCCTAACCTTGTATGTGAAGCCCTCGAGCTGGTTCAGAGCCTCCTCACGGAGATACCGGGCCAAGTCAGAGGCTGCGAAGGCCTTCAATCGGTCCTTGGACTGCTTGGTCTGCTCCTTAGTCAACTGCGGGGTGCCGAGAATCTCAATGGCAATCTCCACGGGGATGGAGACAGTCTCGAGCTTCTTAACCTCCGTCTTCAGCTCCTCAGTGGAGCCCGAGGCCTCGGCAGATTCGGACGATTCAGTTGCTGACTTGGTGGCCGACTCTTCAGATGTGTTGACAGTTTCAGTTGAGGCGTTCTCGTCACCGTTCAGCTGCTCCTGGTCCTTCTTGCCAAATCCGAAAAGGTTCTTAACACCGTCAACGAAACCCTCCTTGACTTCGGCCTCGCACTCGACAGCAGCCTTGACAATGTCAATCTCGCCGTTCTCGCCGTTCAGCTTGGCCCCGAGCCGGAAGCTGACGCCGCTCTCAACGCAAGAGGGATACTTTTCCTTGAGCGCCGCGATGCTAGAGGTCAGGTTCTTGGTGGTGAAACGCTTCAAGTCCTTGTACTCAGCGTCAACCTGCTGGTAGAAGGTACCACTGAAGTCAGCCTCCTCGGTGAAGGAAAGCTCCTTGGCGGGGCCACCGATGGTAGAGATGGGGGTCCAGAGACGCTGGGTCCTCTCCTCGCTTGCCTTCCACTTCAGACCAGCTGCGTAGCCTGGGCCATCGGAGATTCTAATTTCCTTGACACGGAAGCCTGGGCTAAGGCCGGCGGCGCGGAAACCAGCACCAAACACAGCGGCCTCGTCAGCGTTGACATTGGAGCGGAGCTTGTCGGCCGAGCCAACAACCTTCTCGAGAGCCTTCTGGACAAAAGGGGTACGAGAAGCACCGCCATGCAGAATAACAGAGTCAAGGTCATCCATCTCCAGCTGGGCCTGTTTCAAGGCGCTGTTGACGGCAGCCGCAACTCGGTCAGCATGGGCCTCAGCCAAAGCCTCGAAATCGGCGCGGTCGATCTTGTACTTGAAATCCACATCGTCATAGAGGCCTTCGAAGCTGGCGGCGGTGTTTTGGTTGGCGCTCAGAACATGGCGAACACGCTCAGCCTCCTTGGTCAGCTTGGCGATGGCCCGTCCGTGGGCCTTGACGCCCTCGGCGGTAACAGAGGCTTTCTGTGCAGCCTTGGACTCGACAAACTTCTCAATCATGTCATCGATGATGAGATTGTTCAGGGCATCACCGCCCAGAGTGCGGTCGGAACCGGTTCCAATAACCTGAACCTCCTGGACAGTCTTGTTGTGCTTGCCAACGTCCTTGACCTCGCGGCTCTGGAACCTCATGACGGTCGCCTTGGTGGAGCCTGCACCCATGTCGAAGACCAGGTGGTATTCGGGGCTGCCGCCCTTGTTGATGTTGGGGAACTGGCGGGTTGTGGCATAGTTGAGACCAACAGCCAGACCATCACTGATTGTGCCGAGGACTCTCAGGCCTGCAAGGTCGGCAGCAGTCTGTACTGCGCGTCTTTCCTCTGCGGTATAGAATGGGGGGATGGTCAAGACAATGGAGCGCACCGAGGTGCCATCGTCAGCTGCGGCTTCGGCGTTCTTCTGAATGCTTTGAAGCTCCATGGCGAGCAGCTCTTCGACCAGCCAGGCATCCTCCTCTGCCGACACAGCGCCGCTCTTGAACTGGGCAGTTCCTCGCGAAGGGTGGGCTTGGATCTTCAGGGAAGGGTGTCGAGCAGCATATTCTTGTACCAGGGCGTCGTCGAAGGGGAGGCCGAGGAGGGCCTTGAGGTTGGGGTAAACGTCTCCGGGAAATCGGGCTGCCAGCGCTATGGCGTCGGAGCCATAGAGTCTTTCGGGGTACTCGCCGGGATGAGGTGCGCCGCGCGATGGTTTGAAAGCAACGGCGGAGGTTTCTTTTCTTCGAGAATCTTTGGTTAGGACAACGTCGAATGGCTTTCCAGGCTTCACAAGCGCAGCCTTGATGTACTCAGTTCCCAGGTCAACACCCAATGCGGCTGAGGCAGCAAAGACCTGTGCTGAGAAGAATAGAATGGCCCCAAGGACCATCACCAATGGTGATGTCCCCGAGGACTTGATTAACATGTTGGGTGGTGGGGGTACACTAGGGTCCCAGATGGCGGTGGGTGTGGAAGAAAGCCGTCAGCTAGAAAGTGTTGGAATCCGCACCTCGAGTGTGGGGAAGTTAAAGAAGAAGATCAAGAGGAATTGGATGGGGAGGGGAAGGCGACAGTATAAATGGAATCAATTGAAGTCGCAATGTTCATGCAGAGGCTGATGTGGCCTCAAGCCGACCCTCGTTCAAGGTGGTGGTGGGCGGTATTATGGCCTAGATCTTGCCCGAAAGGACAGCTTGACAGTTAAAAAAAGGTCCTGGGCTATTTCTGTGACGTTAGCCCCAGACCAAGTGGCCTGGCTGCAAGGCTGATGGGGCGATAAGAGCCCCGATAAGCCGCTGCCCACAGAGAGGTGGCTCTTGGATGGGCGGGAAGGTTAGCCATCTCCATTTTGATTTAGGTAGGTACTCAGCGCCAGAGACGAGGGAGAGCCAACTATGTTCATGTCATGGCCGAGTATCTATCTCTGGAGGGACCCAGGCAGCTCATTCATTCGTGCAGTTCAAGCCTCGGCAGTTGGGTAAGGTGTCATGAATAGATGACACGGAGTGCTTCCCACCGTTTGAGTTACGGTTCCCCAGTTATATACGGATTTTGTATCGCTACTTGTGTCTCTTCCATGTCCAGTGTTGCTTTCAAACGGTAGGCAGCCCCGTCGACTGCCTCCCTTGTAGAGGTACCCAAGTGCCGGCCAAAGAGACCCAGTGCAGCCGACTACCGTAACCCGTTATGCACACCCTTGACACCAGCTCTCATGGCCCTCCATCGGGAAGAAAAATTAGCTTTTCCTGGGAGCAACACCATGCTCCACATTGCGATCTAACTGGGGCTTGGCATAACGACCATTGGGCATATCGCCAATGACTAGTTTCGTGGCGCATGTTCAGCTTCTCACAACATCCCCTATAATGCATATACTGACACGCATTCTTCGGTGGTCAGACCCTCTACCCCGCGTACCAGCGTGCATCAATGAACAAGCCAAGGCGCACCTGTAATGATGAGTCGCAAGACTCCAAGTGCAGCCGTAACGATGTCTGAATATAAAAGAACACTCAAGCGTAGCTACATGATATCTTAAACTATCAATCAGATTTGTCCTCTCCCCCATCGCTTGACCAATCCAGAATACCCCAAGGCTTCAATTCATAAGAAACATGACTCTCCCCGATGAAGCCCTCACCCTAACCGGCGGCTGCTCCTGCGGCGCCATCCGCTACCGCGTCGAGATCCCCCCCGCCGCCTCCCGTCCCCCGTCGCCCTTCGTCCCAGAGACCGTCGGCACCAAGATGCCCTACGCCCTGGCATGCCACTGCAACGACTGCCGCATGGCCTCGGGCACCCTCCTCCCCGCCACCCTCATGCAGATCCCAGAGACCATGATCCGTGTCTCGGTCCTGCCCCGCACCGGCCCCGAGACGTCCAACATCGTCACCGGCCGCATCCTCGACTGCACGGCGGACGACTTCGACGCCGCGGCCGCGGACGCCGGCCGGCCCCCCTACCTCCCCGCCAGGGACGTGCTGCGCGCGACCCAGCCCCAGGACAGCGAGAAGACCTGGCTGCGCTTCTTCCACAGCCACGACTGCGGCAGGTCGTTCTCGCGCAGCTTCTGCGGCCGCTGCGGCACCCAGGTCTGCTTCCACTACGCCCTCGCTGCGGAGTGGTGCCATGGGGGCAAGCTCCCGGATGGGTGGTCTGACGTCTTCGATATCAGCACCGGGTCCCTGGATCGCAAGTTTGTGGGCGTGGACTGGCTAGTCCCCGACACGGAAACCAACTTCAAGCATGGTTCAGCGTTGGGCAGATCAGTGTCTGCCACTGGCAAGTGGCTGAAAGACACCGTTAAGATGAAGGCTCTTGGTCCCGAAGAAGGGTTTGTAGACGAGCAGGAGCTTGCTGAGTTGGCCAAGGAAGGCCCGTGTCCTGAGTTTTTCAAGTTAGTGATAGATGATAATGTAAGCGCGTAGTCTTGTATAGTAGTCAGCGAGGAGTGAGTGGTGTGAGGGTACAGTTACGGAGAATATGAGTGTTTCACATGCACAATGCATAAATCATGGAAAACAAACGTTGTGCCGGTCACTTCCCAAGTTCCTGATTCGCCTGTATACCAGCTGCCTCAAAAAGAGATTTTTTCCTCACAAGGAAGGTTATCAAAAGACCGAGCCTCCCCCAAAAAGCAAAATCCCCCCTTTCCTCATCGCCCATATCCGAATCATAGTGCCCAGCCGGGCCAAATATGCCAGCAACTCCTTCGTACTATGCCACAAGAGTTACAAAAAAACCGAGTTCGCTGACGCCGCTTTCGATGGCAAACGCCGCCATGACATGGTGTACAGTCGTCCGTTTAGACGATATGATTATGGATGTTCAACATTGTTGGCCCATCCAATTTGTCTGAGGCAGAGTCTCCTACAACTCTTCCTGTCGGCGGGCACCACCTCGCGGGGCCCCTCCCGCATTACGGTTTCCACGGCCCCGTCCGCGGCCATCTCCACGACCCCGACCTCGCCACTCTCCACGGCCACGTCCGCGGTGGTTTCCTCCCTCACGCTCGTTGCGTCCGCGGTTTCGCTGAACCTGGTGGAAGCCGTCGTTGGGCTCTACTGGGTTGGCGGGTGCGGTCTAATTTACAGCCTGTCAGATGGTGATTTCTCAATCGCGCTCCATAGTTGCTCATCTTACCTCGGCGGCAGGCTCTGGGTGGTCATCAGCCCAGGACTGGTTGTTGCCAGCCGCAGCTGGGGTAGCAGTGAGCCCATTGTCAGTCTCAGCTGGGTCACGAGGAACCTTCACGTCAACCCATTCCTGTGAGATCGCGGCCTGAGCAGGAGTGTCCCAGTGGCTCTCGGCGACAGCATTGGCAGCCTCATCCGACACATTGATGTTAGCAATGCCGTTGGTAGCGGTCTGCACAGCCTGCTCCTGTTCACCGGCAACAGGCACGGTGGCGTCAAGCTCGGTTGCACCAGCGTTGGCAATAGTAGGGTCTGTCGTGACCTCGGTGTTGGTCTCGGGAGCATCGGCACCCTCAGCGTAGTTGGGGGTCTTGTAATCTTGGGCGAGGCTCTTCACTTTGGCGTCTGTGGGTGCAATTAGTAAAAGGGCTGGATAAACTGCAACAAGCTGGTCCTATGACACATACAAGTCGTCTGGAGCTGCTCGCCAGGGACACTCCATATCTGGTCAGAGGAGCCGTCGACCAGCTTCAGCATCGAGTTGACAGCACTCTCATCTCCCGTGTAGATAGCAAGCAGAACACCCTCTATGGCCTGGCTCTCATCTGATTCGGGGTCGGTGGCTTCCTCGCGACGGTATGCTGCCAGTCGAAGGAATTGTGAGAGGAGGAGCAGGTTTCCGCGCAGAGTCTTGTCGAAGCTCTCCTTGGCCTCGGCAACGGCATCAGCCTTGGCCTTCTCTAGCGACTGGTCGGCGACGGTCTTGTCGGCGGCGGCCTTGGTTCGGTATTGCTCATCGATCTTGAGGATTTGGCTGAGTTGCTCCTCGAGCTGAGTGAGCTGGGTCTGGAGTGCAGGTTTCTTCAGAACCTGGGCTTTCTGGTCCGTATTGATGATCTTGGCATCGACGAGTTCCTCAAGAGACTTGTCAGAGTGCTCCTTGAGAAGGACATCGACCTTGGAGGCGTTGGTCTGTTCGTGGTCAGTGTCGTGTGACTAACTTAGGTGAGCAGCACAGGGAATCCGAAACCGTACAATTTTTTTGTTGACACTGCGGATGTTCCTTTTCGGGGGAATGTTAGCTCATGAAGGTGTAAGGATTGACCGTAAGGCTGAGCACTCACTTCTGCAATTCACGAATGTAGGGGCTCTCGTCGCCTTTCTCGGCCTGGCCAGAAACGGCGCTGGGGGCAGGGGACTCGGTTCTCTCGATGGCCTTGGTGGCCGTCTTCTTGGGTTTCGAACCAGACTGGGCAGTCGAGGCAGCCATTTCGATGGCGTGGTCTGTGAGACGACAGAAGTTGAAGTTTTGCCTACTTGGCTAATGCGTCGGCTGTGGCCAAATAGAGCTCTTGCGGGGTTGGCAAGAGTGGATGGTGAGGGAGAGGTGGGAGCTAGTTGGTTGGGACAGAGCTGGCTGGGATGAGAAGTTTGGGGATGCGGAGGTAGCAGTTATGCTGGCGAAGGTGGTTATGGGAAGAAGTGAGGGAGGATACGTTTGGGAGGTGAACAATGAGCAGCGAGGTGAGGTTGGGCCGTTTTTTCTGCCAGTGCTCGTCAAGCTGACTCGCCGAGAGGAGCCTGTGGTGAGGCCTGGCCGTAACTGTAGCTGTAGCGCATGCAGGGGGGCAGCTCTCCCCGGCCCACTCCAGCATCCGAGGCTGGGCTGCCTTAGCATTAGGCGCACCGCGACTGGGTTCCACGATCTTCTCCTGCAGTTCTCGACCTTCTTCTACGACAATATCTTAGAAGTTTAGCTACTTATTAAGATTATATGGTTGAAGGGGATTGAATTTGGTATTCCCTATACTAACGAAGACAACTCTCGGATCACTCCAATACTCCATAAATTATTGATGTCACTGATGCCATAACAACTGATAAATTATTCATTCAAACGTCCCATAAACATGATGTGCTGCAGCTCATCCTTTGAATTTGCTCAAGGTATCCTGAACTTGTGTGAGTCGCCATGCTCAAAATTCCGCGTCGGGCTTGTCAAAAAGAGGAACTTACTCGCGTGACCTTTTTCACGCTCCGGGCTGCGAGTGCTCGTTCGCCGGACTGCTTCGAGTGGATAGCAGCCTCTCTCACCAGACTATCAGATGAAAGTCAGACCTGAAAAGTGGACAGCATCCAACGATATCTGGATGGACTTACGATTCCATGAATAACACATAATCTAGATACACCTGTAAAGACAGTTATTATCTTGGTTCGATATCGCTGGATGTGGCGAGAGGCGCGTCGATAAATCCGTCGCGTCAACACTCAACCGGCACCATATACTGACCGTAACATCTGCATTCTTCTTGATGTTGAGATTCGAATGTGCCTTGATGATTTTCTTAACTGTGGCCTTGGGATAAGGCTTCTTCCCGACCAAGGCCATGTTGCGATCGTGGGTGGAAGACAAGGCTGATCACGATGGTGCAATCAACAAACAGCAATTGATGTCACTCATTGGCGGTACGTACCGCTCTGGACCTGCCCGCTGTGGTGGGGTTCACACAGTGTAGAAAAACATGCCACCCTCGCGTAAACACAGTGAATGTTCACCGTGCGCAAACCTTCCGAAATACACGGTGCAAAGCACCCCTCCATGACATTTTCGAGGCAGGCTGCGATGCTGCCGTGGCCTCGACACGCCGATGAGGATAGCTTAGCCCAACATGTCAGGACTTATCGGGCGCCGAATGGTAATTATTCACATTTCTAATCCAGCGGAACCCTCAATGCTAACTATCAACCCCACAGCTCTCGAAAGCAGAGGAGGAGGGAAGTGAGGAGGTCGAGGTTCGCCGCGAGGACCAGGACAAGATCAACAAGTTCAGCAGGCTGCACCAGCGCGAGCTCCTCTTCCAGGAAGAGCTAGAAACAAAAAGCGTACGAGGAAACTCCCAATCTCGTCAACTCGAACCCGGCACCGCAATATGCTGATCTTTTCCGTCGCACAGAAAGAAAAGGAAGATCTGGACGATTTATCAGTGGAGCTTGAGCTGGCAGACGAGGATGAGAAGATCCCGTACGTAGCTATCGCAACTCCTTTGGGCATTAAACCGGTATATTAACCTCTGCGGCCAGGTATAAAATCGGCGACTCCTTTTTCCATCTCTCCCTAGAGCAGGCCCAGGAGATGCTGGGAACGACGACATCTCGAATCGAGGAGGAGACGGGCGAACTGGAGGAAAAGCTTGGGTCGGTACGGGAAGAGATGAAGGAGCTGAAGGTCCAGCTGTATGCAAGATTTGGGAAGCAAATCAATCTTGAGACATGATTGAAACCAACCCCAACGCCACATTTTGCTCTGTCTGAGCGACTCGTCGCCTTCGCTCCGCAACTTCACCCACATACGCCCCTTATGCGCAACGAAATAGATCAGAGGGCAGTTAAAATACGGCAGCTATCAACGATCAACTAGAAGTGCGACAGCTCCGCAACCAATACTCTTCTATGTGATTGCAGGTCTGTGGACACTTGCATATCGTGTATATTCTCGCATCGCATATATACAGGCTTATGAGAAAGAGCGTCACTAACATTCATCCTATCACATGTCCCTTTAATGATATTAACGGCAAAGGTAACATTGAGAATAACTCTGTCAGCGGTTAGTACTTTAATTTTAAAATGAGTATATATCGGCCCATCTAGAATATGGCCATAAGTTGGCCCAATGATCAGAACCGTTGTCGCTGTGATACCCAAGTGCTGTACGCCTGAAGCTAATATGGTGGGCTCTTCTCAAACCACAGCCTCTCATCTTTGAGATTACTCTGTCGTGTTGCAACATGACAGCTCTGCCAAGAAAACACACTGCTGTTAGCTGCTGACCGATGTTGCAACCGACCTTGTGTGGGCTCGTCACCAAAGGCGCCGTCCTGAGTCGTGGAGATGCGGGTAAGATCATCCTCCGACTCGGGGAGGCGAGCTTGATCTTGCCCCAAGGACGGACATCGGTTGGGTGGAGACGCCTTATGTTCTTATCCCCGGCCTAGCACCCCTACACCAACTTTTCCCTCCCTTTTGGCCTTCCCTATTCAACTAGTAGCTCGCTATCGATGGCTATTCGTGCCCCGGCATGATTAAAGACGAGAAAAAACCAAAGCCAGGATGGCTGTGTTATCCGGGCGCGGGAGGAGTCGACCGCGCGAACATGAACACAACCGATTTCCTCCTCATAGCCTACCTAACCTCTAGTTCCATGGGGGAAATCAAGCACAAGCGTGTTGGTGCAGAAAAGTTACGGTCTGGCGGAGGCACGTCGCCGACCTACGGGGCACGGCGCAGATGGTTTTATTCCCTGTTCATGGCCGGTATCTTCTCCGTAAATCGGGCTGTAGACAAGACCAGACCAACACCTCCCTTCCCTTCCTGTCCCCCTCCAAACTCTTCCTGCCCAACATCCCCCCTCCCGAATGTGTGACGATAGCTTCTTGTTTTTGTTCCAAGTACTTAGTTTTTCGCCTCTTTAATTAATCTATTTCTCTGTTCTAACATGTGCAAACTCCCAAGTCTCTTCCCCCTTTAAACAACCCCTAATTTTAATTGCACACTCACTCCTTCTTCCAGCTGCCGACAAGATGGCGGGGAGCTACAAGAGCGACACTACCAGAGTCGAAGAGCCTTCGTTGGAAAATAGTGAGTTGCGCTAATGCCCCCGTCCTCAATTCTTTTTTCTCCGGTGGTCACCCTGGGCTTACAGACTTGGACCAAAGGGGGGAGAACCAGCAGCAACTCGGTACAGGCCCAAATCAACCAGCTGGAAGACATTGAGTCTCTATCTCGCTTCGAGGAAGAGACAGCAGATCGTGGCATCGGCGCTCTCCATCATATCCGTTCCAGGACTCGCAGTAGAACAAATGAGACGCTGATAGACTGGGCGTACGATGATCCTGAGAATCCCTACAACTGGCCCATGGCAAGTGTCACCCCTACGATCGAGAGCTCTTCTCTAGCCAGGGATCTATACTGACTCCTGAGTCTAGTTCAAAAAGAACACTGTTACCTTCCTCAGCGGGATGCTCGTGATCAACTCGACCATGAACTCGGCACTCCCAAGTATGGCCATCCCATTCATCACCAAGGAATTCGGTATAACATCAAGCGAGCAGAAAGTGCTCCCCATATCCATCTACTTGGTCGGCTATGTGTTGGGACCCATCGTCTGGGGTCCCCTCAGTGAGCACGTCGGCCGTCGGTATCTGAGCATCTGCACCTTCGCCATGTTCAGCATCTTCACCATGGCCTGCGGCTTCTCCCCCAGCTGGTCCGCCCTCCTCGTCTTCCGCTTCTTCTGTGGAATGTTTGGAAGTGCTCCCATTGCGGTCGTGGCCGGTATCCTCGCGGATGTCTACGGCGAGCCGAGGACACGTGGTAGAGCGTTTGCCATCTTCATGGTGGTACGTTGTGTCTCTCTCTATCTCACTCCCGTCCCGATCCTCATATCCCCCCTTCCCCCCCCTGACACTGGATGGCTAACCTCACTCTCCCCCATCCAGACAACCGTATTCGGGCCATTGTTTGCCCCCATCGTCTCCGGGTTCTGCTCAACCACCATCGGCTGGCGCTGGACCTTCTGGATCGGCGTCTTCCTCGCCGCCGCGACCCTCGTCATGGTCCTCTTCCTCCCGGAGACCTACGGCCCCATCCTGCTCGCCCGCCGCGCCAGGAAGATGAGGGCCGAGGACCCGACCTCGCGTGCCATCTCCCCCCGTGACCTCGAGGAGACCGACCTCTCCCAGCTCTTCACCGTCGTCCTCACCCGCCCCATCCGCATGCTCATCTCCGAGCCCATCGTGTCCACAACCTGTGCCTACCTCGCCCTCGTCTATGCCATCTTCTACATGTCCTTCCAGGCCTTCCCCATCATCTTCTCGAGGCTCTACGGCCTCTCCCCCGGCGTGACCGGCCTCTGCTACCTCCCAATCGGCGGCGGCGCCACCCTCAGCCTCCCGATATTCTGGTTCTGGGACACGTACCTGGCAAAGGCCACCGCCACCGGTGCGTCCTGGACAAAGCGCGAAGAGTCCCGCCGCCTGCCCCTCGCTCTCATAGGAGGGCCGGCCTTCGTCGTCGCCCTGTTCTGGCTAGGATTCACATCCCGTAGCGGCCTCTCCTTTGTCGTGCCCATGCTTGCTGGCATCCCCTTCGGCCTGGGCTTCATGCTCATCTTCATGGCGCTTCTCAATTATCTCACTGATGCCTATGATATCTTCGCTGCCTCCGCCAATGCTGCCGCCTCTTGTTGTCGTTCCCTTCTTGCCGTTGTTCTCCCTCTTGCCACAAGCCGTATGTTTGACGATTTGGGTATTTCAGGTGCCTGTGCCCTTTTAGGCGGTCTTAGTGCTGGGATGTGTATCATTCCATTTGTCTTCATTTGGAAAGGCCCGGTGATTAGGGAAAAATCCAAGTTTTGTATTGCTTTGCGTGAGCGGAGAGAAGAAATTCATCGTAGAGCGGAACGAGAAAGAGAGAGATTGGAAAGTCTATGGAAGGAGGACAAGGGCACCAAAAATGCAGAGAGTGATCACTAATTTGACTTCGCCCACAGATAATTCATGGAGGACCTTAAAGTACTCCGGTGGTAAAATTACTGGTATTGATTGATTGATTCATGGCTTGGAAGCTGTATTGAGGTTCTGTTTCGACAATTTCTGGGGAAATATCTATATAAAGACTACACTAGCATTTACAGTGCTGAGAATAAGAGTAGTGATTAATATCCCGTTTGACAAAAAGACGTGGAAGAAGAGAAATACTCATGCACAAACGTTTCTTTAATCATGATATACAAATTATCTGCGGAATCTGCGCTCCAGATCGAAATGGATTGCTTTGGGGTTTAAGTTGTGAGCAACAGTATTGAACGAGGTTGCCACGTCAAGTTGTTGACTCCCAAGATCTAGGCCAAGTGCATGACTTCGGCCATTCATTATTGCCCTCGTCTGTAACTTTCATCGATAAGTGCAGAAACGGTTCACTTTTTGCCGTCATGAGTTCCGTGAGAGTAGAAGATTCAGCCGCCCTTGCTTTGATGAGAAGGGCCGTCGGGTTTTCCATTTCTTTTTGGGTGCCGTTTGGTTGATGGGCCGGATGACCGTGAATACTGTTATTTTTAACGGGGTTTTCGATGGCTGAATGAATGCTCATTGACTCCTGAGATTCATGTTGGTTGATGTCGTGTCTGCCTTCGCCTGTGTCAGCATCCAAGCCTAGGGGCTCAGCATACTGTTCATTCTCTCGCTCGCTAGCCTGCTTTATGGACTTTTGGCGCTTCTTAATTAAAGTTGAAGAAGCCAATTCCCTGCAGGCTTCCCGAAAACGTGGAATTGGATATTGTTGGTCTTCTAGAATGCCATTCTTTATGCCGGCAAAGCTGGCTCGAAAGGAGAAAATTTTGCGCAAGCCATTTTTCATGGCTTTTCTAAAAGCCCTTGGACTGGATAGAGATCTGACACTCAACATGTCTGATGCGTTGTCTTGTGTCTCACAGAGTTTCTAACTCGGCCCAAGTCTATCAGGCAGTGCTGGGGCAAAATCACGGAGCCCTATTTCTTCCAATTCATTTCTCTCGTGACGCGTATGTGAGGGATACCTTGACCATGATTTAGGGGGTAAACCAAGATTCCCTGAAATTATTGCTGCCGCTCCCCTGGTATCTGGCGGTGTATCATGGGCCGAATTCTGGAGTGCATCATATTGACTGCTGGACGGGAGCGAGGTTCTACCAATTGTTCCTAGTTCAGGCTGCCCTGGTTTAGAGACGTGTGGACCAGGGGAGTTCAATCTCATGGTGTAACGTTTCTTTGATTCTCTCTTTCTCCCGAGACTGGTTTTGGCTTGGCATGGGTTGGGCCCATCAATTGAAGTAGCTGCCTGATGTGGTGGACTTGTACGTGCTTCTTTCCATAATGCAGCAACAGCCTCTTCCAGCTCAGGGATGCCGTGGGTGTTCAATCTTTCAGTTTGCTTCACTCCGTCTTCAATAGCCCGCTTCCTAGTTACTATTAGCCTATACGGACTCGCTCCAATAGAAATAAATCAGTGGCACCTAGTTATTTCGTGGTTCCTCGGCGCACTTTCTTCTTCGCTCCTCTTAGGGCGAGTACCAGATATATGGACTGTACACGCGGCGTCAATATCTGAAAGATGTTCTTTGAACCGACTGTCGAGTTTTTCGAGAGGTTCACCTCGGGGTAAGGTGTCTCCAAGCTGTTTCTTGACAGAGGCAAGCCCGGTTTCTCGAATCAGAACACTCCCTGTTTCGGAAATTCTTGTCGAAGAAAGCTCTTCACTATCCTGACTTAACTCGCGAGACACTAAGGAGTGTCTTTCTGCTGCGTCGGAGTTGAAATCAACTTCTGCTGTTGCGTAGGAACTCGATCTGCCTAGATTTATTGACCCCATGGAATCAGATTCAATCTCGTGACCTGCATCGTTAGGTCTAAGAAAGCAAGCTAGTATTACAGATTGAGAACTGCTCACATCGAAAAGGAATCCAGGTGACGCTATTGAGATCTTGGGGGTCAAGGCGATGCAGATTCAGATAAGAACGAACGGGACTTGGTTGAAAACTCGGCCTAACGGAGTTATAATTCGAGGAGCCATTGTCTAGTTGAGAGTTGAATGCGAGTGCCGCGGCGTAGCTTTCGGCTAGGTCTTGGGAGCTTGATTTCTCTAGTACCGGGATATCCTTGTAGTTGGCTTGCCCCTGCTCATCGATATCAACATTGGAGGCACCCTCAGTATTTCTCAATGAGATTTCAGAGATCGTGGACATTTTATCAGATTCTTTCGCTGTCCTGTCGTCTGAAATGTTTTTGGTTCTCATAGATAAGTCCGCTGATAGGTCCTCCAATACGCTATCTTTCTGGTTCTCCGGGGAGGGTGAAGAGTGTCTTGACACGACGGATCCCTTGCAATCCGAATCATCTGTGCTTATGCCGGGACTCTCGATTAACGAAAGATTTTGAGCCATCAGCCACATATTGAGAGCAGACTGGTCGTCCTCGGAGGATTGCTCGACCCGATTTGATATTTGGTGAGATGGGGGAGCTACCTCTGATCGTGGGCTAGTTGGAGAGTTCGGCAAACAGGGAGCCTGCGGAATGGCCTTATCATTCTGATGCTCAATTTGGCCCGTCTGAGTGTTGTTATCGGGGGGCTGCTGGAGATTGGCGGAGGGCAACAAGGAGTCGTACGATGGGGACTGTTGGGGGGCTGTCTTCCTTCCGTTGAAGGTATCTGAAGACTTGAAACTTGTTTTGGTGGAATGCTCAATTGGAGACGACATATTCTTGTCCAGGACAAGGAACTCTATAGTGTCTCGTGGCCCTCCGTGATTCGTCAGGCTAGTCAATGAAGAAAAGCAAGGTGTGTTCCTATGAGAAGATGCGATGCTCTGATGTTCCTGGTTACTCGCTCCATCGAGTTCTTCCTGGATTCTCTGTTGCCTAAGTCGTCTGAGCTCTGCTCTTCGAGCAACTTCGTTTTCGCTGTTACCAGCAAAGATACGAGAGCGTTGGATGGTCTCACGCTCACTTGGAGACTGGCGAATTAACCTTGTGCGTATGGCATCGAGAACAGAACTTGACTTTCTGGCAAGCCTGTTTTGATTGAATTCACTCTCGGAATCATCGACTACCAGCTGATCAAGCTCGGTCGGCACACCCAGAGCGATGGGAGTACCACTGCAGCTATTGACAATCTGCGGTTGTGTTTGTTTAGGCTGTATTTCGCTTTGGGGACGAATAGAATTCCGGGAGCATGGAGGCTCTAATGATCTTTCGATGGTGTCCTCGATGGGACCCGGCGGCGGCTGGAAATTTGGTCCCCGGGATGGAGGAAGACAGCAACAAAAGCCAGCCATGAAGACTCTAGGTTTTGTTTGGCCAGGCAGAACAGAAAAGCAGCAAAACTGTGGTCATTTCCAAGAAAGGTGATCTCAATTATGGGAGGATTTTTCGGTATTTTGAGAGACTCGATCTTCCTGTAGAAGAATTGGGAAAGGTGATCGGTTGGAGGACTGCCTGTTGTGGCCCATGAAGCTTGCAGGTAACGAAGGGCCATTGAAGAAAGAGCAATCATATTGGTAGCTGCTTCCTATCTTGTGAATGTGTAACATCCGGTCTTTAAAGTAAGAAGTACCTTGGGTTAGAGACATGAGACCAGCAGACAGTCAGCTACACCTTCTACTGAGTACCTACTTGCAGGTACAGGTAGGTAGTAGGCACATTAGGTATTAGGTACCTAGGCACGTTGGTTCTGGGCAAGCACCTGCTATGTGAGAATCAAAAGGCAGCCAATGTTCCCAGAAATGCAATAGGAGTAGCTGGCATTTCTGCCTACATGAATCTACCTAGTACCTATCACGAACTTAACTTACTGCTTCAGTCGTTGCCTATCAGGTATCTGTCCACCATGTCTGGTCTGAGAAACAAAAGACCAAGATGGAATTCTTATGAATGGACCCATCCCTTCTGAATAATCTCAGTGCCTAATTTGATTCAAACCCATTAAAATTAGCCAAAGGCATGGGAAGCACACAGAGGCAGCTCCGGTTTGCTAACCAGTAACCATTTTCAAGAGCTCTGCTAATGGCAGTGCCAGGTACCTGGAAGCTTAAATCTACGCCAATTATCGGCCGGGGTGCGCTTGTGCTTCTGTAGTGCTAGATACAATATGACCGGGCGCTTTTTATCTCTGAATTCAATGAATGGCTGCTTCTGCATGTTGTATTCCTTGTCTTCCACAGCACTCGCGATATCGCATCTTGGGGCCAAGTGGATGCCAAATTGGACAGGGGTGTGGGATTGGGGAAAAGAAGAGGCTGGCATGATTTGAAGAGTTTGTTCTCAACAAAACTAGCCAGTGCTTGTTCGCACTACCTAACGGCAAGTGTTTTACGGAGAACACCTGTCCTCGTACGGAAAGCGGCTGCGGATTAGGGGAGGAAAAAAAACATTGCGATAACAATCGAGCCAGAGCCGGTGCCGGTGTGAGATGAGCCCATGTCAAAGCCGGGACCAAGATGGTGCAATCTTCAGATGGGTCCCCCGAGTGCCTACTAACTTGGCCATTGATCGTTCCCAATCTAATTATGGAGCTCGTTTCCATAGCTACTCTCCGAAAAGTGTGCGAGAGAGCCGCTTCCTGCTTGATCAGAGCTTTCAATTCCTGTTTGTGGCCAGCTCACTGTGTTTCATGTCCAGCGACTGACCGCCAAAGCTCTGGTACATGTAGGCCGAGGACAAAGTTTACCAATTGGTACATGCCGGGGCGTACCCGGGCAGAGAAAAGAGCTGCTATCAGCTGTTCGTCATCTGTCTTGGGTTCTGCAAGGAGGTGTTCTACGTAGACGGGGAAGAACATGCTCATTACCGTGTCGGGTAGAATGTAAGACGGGCAGGATACTTGGGCTTGTGGTAGACGTAGGCCGACGTGATACTCCAGGGCGCGTAGACATGATTCGAGGGTACCTCCGATCCAGGTGCCCAGGCGGCGGCCAGGGAGAACCCCTCCAAGTACCCTCGAGGTACCGTGCGGATTGGACCCGAGTCAAAGAGCGTGAATGGCGAAGCTTCCAGGAGAGCTTGGCTCAAAGCAGCCGAAATACGTTATCTCGCCTGGCACTGCACTGGATTCAGCACGTGGTGGTAATTGCACACAGTGGAAATTTGCAGCGCAGGCATCAACGGGCTTGACTGCAACACAAACCGCTAGCACAGGCCAATCGCGGCATGCTGCCAGTGCATGCGAGTGCGTCAGGTTGAGGTGTTGAGGCGTGCCCCTCCCCCGCTTTCGGTGCGCCTTTTCTCATTTCTCACTAGCAGACCCTTCACTCATGCTCGAGGGCCCTTTTCTTCCCCCCTCCCGCCACTACTGCTCCCAACCTTTTCTCTCCTCTTCTTTTTTTTTCTCCCCAAACCCTCGCTACCCAATTGACTTTAATTTGGGTATCATTCCTCTTCTTCCTATAAAGAGTGTTTGTCTTCCTGTTTTTAGTAGCAGGACGTCCAGCACCCTTTTTCCCTTTCTTCTACCCCGCCACAGTACGTTCGTGCTTCTCTCCTACCCCGCCATCCCAAGAAGACACAGAGCTGGAGCTGACCACACGACCTCTTCTAGACTTGCTACACTAAGCAAGAACCGACAACATGGTTCAATCAGCCATTCTCGGTTTCCCCCGCATGGGTGTGAACCGTGACCTGAAGAAGGCTACCGAAGCTTGTGAGTCGACCCCAAGCTGCTCGTCGAGCACTGCATGAAGCAGATGGGGATAGCCATGCTGACATCACCTCCTTCTCTAGACTGGGGCGGCAAGATCTCCCAGGCCGATCTCCTCGCCGAGGCCAAGCGACTCCGTCTTGCTCACTGGAAGATCCAGCAGGATGCCGGTGTCGATGTCATCCCCAGCAATGACTTCGCCCTGTACGACCACGTCCTGAACCAGATCCAGGACTTTGGTGTACGTATACCCCCTGGGCTTGAGAGCTCTCATCAAGCTTCATATTGCGCAGCAATTGACCCTCATCTATAGGCCGTTCCCCCTCGTTACACCAAGGATGGTCTTGACCTCGTCGACCAGTACTTCGCCATGGGCCGTGGCCACCAGAAGAACGGCATTGACGTTCCTAGCTTGGAGATGGTCAAGTGGTTTGACTCCAACTACCACTACGTCAAGCCCACTCTCCAGAACGGCCAGACCTTCAAGCTCGCTGACGAGCCCAAGGCTGTTGCCGCTTTCAACGAGGCCAAGGAGGCTGGCATCAAGACCCGCCCCGTCCTCGTCGGTCCCGTCTCCTTCCTCCACCTCGGAAAGGCCGACCGTGACCAGACCGTCGACCCCATTGACCTGCTCGATGCTCTTCTGCCCGTCTATGAGCAGCTCCTTGTCAAGCTCAAGGAGGCTGGTGCCGAGACCGTCCAGATTGATGAGCCCACTCTGGTCTTTGACCTCCCTGCCAAGTCCAAGGCTGCCTTCAAGCCTGCTTACGAGAAGCTCGCCAGCCTCGGCGACAAGATCCCCAAGCTTGTCTTCACCACCTACTTTGGTGACATCGTCCACAACTTGGATGTTCTTCCCAAGGACGTCTACGCTGTCCACGTCGACCTTGTCCGCAACCCCGAGCAGCTCGATGAGGTGATTGGCGCCCTGGGCCCCAACACCATCCTCTCTGCCGGTGTTGTCGACGGCCGTAACATCTGGAAGACCAACTTCAAGCGTGCTATTGAGACCGTTGAGACTGCTGTTCAGAAGCTCGGCAAGGACCGCGTCATCGCCGCCACCTCCAGCTCTCTCCTCCACACCCCCCACACTCTCGCTAGCGAGAAGAAGCTCGACGCTGAGATTGCCGACTGGTTCTCTTTCGCCTCCGAGAAGGCTGTTGAGATCGCCACTATTGCCAAGGCCGTCACTGAGGGCCCTGCTGCCGTCCGCGAGCAGCTCGAGGCCAACGCCAAGTCTCTCCAGGCTCGTGCCTCTTCCAGCCGCACCAACGACCCCAAGGTCAAGGACCGCCAGTCCAAGGTCACCGACGCTGACTACAAGCGCAAGTCTGAGTTCCCCACCAGAATTTCTCTCCAGCAGAAGAAGCTCAACCTTCCCCTCTTCCCTACCACCACTATTGGTTCATTCCCTCAGACCAAGGAGATCCGTCTCCAGCGTAACCGCTTCACCAAGGGTGAAATCACCGAGGCTGAGTACGACAAGTTCATCGAGAAGGAGATTGAGGAGAACGTCAAGATCCAGGAGGAGCTTGACCTTGATGTCTTCGTCCACGGTGAGCCCGAGCGTAACGACATGGTTCAGTTCTTCGGTGAGCGCCTGGACGGCTATGCCTTCACCACCCACGCCTGGGTCCAGTCTTACGGATCTCGCTGCGTCCGTCCCCCTATCATTGTCGGTGACATCTCCCGACCTGCTCCTATGACTGTCAAGGAGTCCAAGTACGCTGTCAGCGTTTCTAAGAAGCCCATGAAGGGTATGCTTACTGGCCCCGTCACCTGCCTCCGATGGTCTTTCCCTCGTGACGATGTCCACCAGTCCGTCCAGGCTGAGCAGCTTGCTCTTGCTCTCCGTGACGAAGTTGTTGACCTCCAGAACGCCGGTGTCGGTGTCATCCAGGTCGATGAGCCTGCTCTCCGTGAGGGTCTCCCTCTCCGCGCCGGCAAGGAGCGTACTGCCTACCTCGACTGGGCCGTCAAGGCTTTCAGACTCAGCACTGCTGGTGTCGAGGACGACACTCAGATTCACTCTCACTTCTGCTACTCTGAGTTCCAGGACTTCTTCCATGCTATTGCTGCTCTTGACGCTGATGTTCTCTCTATCGAGAACAGCAAGTCTGATGCCAAGCTCCTCAAGGTCTTCGTCGACGAGGCTTACCCTCGCCACATTGGCCCTGGTGTCTACGACATCCACTCCCCTCGTGTTCCCAGCGAGCAGGAGATCAAGGATCGCATCCAGGAAATGCTTGCTCACCTCAAGCCTGAGCAGCTCTGGATCGACCCTGACTGCGGTCTCAAGACCCGCCAGTGGAAGGAGACCAAGGAGGCCCTCGTCAACCTTGTCAACGCCGCCAAGGCTTTCCGTGCCCAGTACTCCAAATAAATGGTTACTGCGAGCGTGACGGGGAGTGGCGTTGTGTGTGAAGAGTTGTGATAACTATGTGCTATACGATGGAGGCTGCCATCGGTCAGCTACGATTTCAACATCGGCGTTTGGGCCTGGATAGGGGATTTTACTTACTGCATATCAAAAAGTTTAGCATGGATGAACTTAGAGCCGGGGGGCTCGCATTCAACATAAGATGAATAATGAACGAATAACTTAAGATTCAATACCAATTACAACAATATTCGGCCACGGGCCTGAGAATAAAAAAAAAAATCTTCGCCTCGAACTATAATGTGAATGTCTGTGCAAAGTAGTGGATTTTGATCAACTGAACTGACCTGATACCCTGCCAAGTGGGTGAGATTGAAATTTAGACACTGAAACATTAAGCTGCTTATTTTCGAATCTGCGACTGGTATTGTCAGATTATTAAGTGCTAATAATATAAAAGAGATGATACGGCATCTATTATTGTTTTATTTCATTTTATACCGCTGAATTTCTCCATTCATCGTAGAAAGTAGTATGTCTTATTTCTCCTGTCGCTTGCCCGCTTGCTTAAGAGATGATCCACGTGACTTCGCGTTTTGGCACGCGTCCCCCACTCTCAGTAGACACGTCCGCCTCACAACTCCCCGTCATTCTCTAGGTAATCACAAGCCAACCAGCAGGCATCCTATCCAAGACAGTGCTTCTTTTGTTCTCTTGTTCTTCAGAAATATGCGGTCTTCAGTTGAAAATGGAACCAATCGTCATTGCTGACTCAGATGGAGATGATGATGAGATTCACTCTCCACCCTTCAACCACATAGAGCCCCCAATTGAAGGTCATGTTGAGTTGGCTGGCGCTTCAGATTCTACGGATCCCTCATTCTTCAAGAATGTGTTTAACGAACACTTTCAGGCTGCCTTGGATCCTCTGCAGGCCGCTGAACTAAATCGCTACGGCGAGGAGGATGAACTGAGTCACGAATTCTTTGACAGGGGCAATCAGCCAGACCCAAGGGTTGCTGAACCGATGGCGGGAGAACCAGATCCCTGGGAAATACCCAGCTCTCCGGAGAACCCTCCTAAGATGATGGGTTTTCGATCCAAGAAGAGCCGCGCTTCTGGTGGAATGAACAATGCTTCTCCGACCAAGAACGGCCCTACTGTTAATGAGGACGAGAGTGGGAATAGGAGAGGGAAGAAAAGAAGGCTCAACCATCACAATGCACCCGAGGAGATCCCAAGCCAGGATCCTCTCGCCCAAAGCATGCCACACGACGAGCCAGAGTCCCAGAGGCCCGCGCCGGACCAGTCCAGCATGTTCCCGCCCACGCTCCCGCCCCCCAGCAGGCTGGTCGTGGCCCCAAACCCTTTGACTAACAACCAAAAGATGGAGTATCACAGCGTCGACCCGCAGTCCAGCGACCTGCTCAGCGAGGACCAGGGGCCGGCGCTCCCACGCCAGATCGGCGCGTTCGAACGGTCCAGCGGGTCGGCTACTAACATCAACACCCCGCGGAGCCAGTTCGTGCCTTCCAAGAGCCAGAACCTGGACTTTTCGGAGCCAGGTCCTCGGAGAGTATTGACATTCAATACGCCAGATCACATGGACAGCCAGGAGAGAGAGTTGCCCCCGCTGGTCGCCACTGCTGCTCCCCCTCGGGCTGCTTCTCCTCCGGAAATTCCACCTCCGGCGCCCATAACGGAGAAGCCGGTAGCATCGTTTGGCCAGGACGAGTTGGCGGCTGAGCCTGTGACAACATCTATTCGGAAAGAGGAGGAGAATGGATCAGAATTTGAGGACTCGTTTGCGCAGCCCAAGAAAAAGAAGAGAGGTCGGCCCAAGAAGGAGCCAGCGCAGAAGGCCACAGCTGAAGCAACTGAGTCTGAAATCATTGAAACGAATAAGGAGGCCACACCGAGCTCAGGGGCAAAAAAGAAACGCGGGCGCCCGAAGAAATCGGACCAACAGGGGACTGAACCCAAGGCAGCGGATATTAATGAGGTTCGAGATGTCAAACGCATAAAGATAAAGCTCAAAAAGAAAGCTTCGAAGAGCCCCGATGTCTCGAAAGAAGATCATGAAGAGGGGCAAAGCGCTGTGGAAGAGTGCAAGAGCGAGGATATAAAAGCGGACTGCGCTGCGGAAATAGACCAAGCAGGAAGGGAAGTGCCGGATACAGTCGAGAAAAAGGGGAGTGCACATTCTGAAGAACCAGAGCACGAGAAGGTAGAGACGAAGCCGAATAATGATGAGAAACCTCCAGAACAACCCTCGAGGGGAAAGCAGGCCACGGCTTCCCCGGCCAAGTCTCTGCTAGGCTCTGGGATCCCGTCCAAGGCTAGTTACCGTGTTGGACTCAGCAAGAGATCAAGGGTCGCTCCCTTACTGAAGATTGTGCGAAAGGACATCAATGGGCGCTAAAAATAGAAGAGAGATCTCACGATTTATTGGAAATTACCAAGAGATAGAATGCCTACAAGTCATAGACGGGTCGCATAACGAGGAGACGAACTAGCTACGAAATGATTGATGAAGGGAATAATGGTCAAACGCCATGCTTATCAACCAGCTATATTGTTGACTTCCTGGTAATTTTATTAGTCTTACCAAAGCGGCAATCGCTATATATTTGTATACACCACTAGAAGATAGTTTAAATGCCAGTGCCGTTAAGAAGACTTGACTCGTTCGTATTTTATGCTTTCCTATACCTAGTATGCTCTGTGTTGGCCTACAATTCCAATGTAGCGATGGCCTAATAGATGATAATGACCTCTGCAGAACCTTTGACTGCAGTCGAAAAAAACTGGACGTATTTCCTGAGTGAGATAAGCACCGGAAAATAAAGCAAGCACCAATGGTAGCCCAAAAACGCCAATCCGGCCAGTTTGCTTGGCTGACCAACCGACAACCATCACCGCGGCCCGTTCGTGCTCGCATATGCCTTCAGTTATGCCTGAAACCCTCTTCCGTTCAATGTATGTGAGACGCACACACGCAACTCACATGAAAGCCGGCTTTGTTCCAAGCCTTCTCTGTCCGTTCCGGGGAACTTGTATTACAGTTTGTGTTATTAGTCCATCGACTTGATGTTGTTCTTGATGAATTCAAAGGAGGAAAAAAAGATGGCATTGACGACACACGAGCGGCTCATGGATACCCCCAGGCCTCGGTACATGTGTTTCTTAAAGAACTCGATCTTCGGCGCAGGAACCTTTTCTCCTTTCGAGTGCAGTAGGGCGTTCCTTTGGTAGATGCTCTTGGCTGAATCTATGGGGTCTGATGCGAGCAAAGTCAGCGATTGTTCCATGAGAGGGACATGGCCTGATGTCACGCCAACGTACATATGAGAGCCCACGAGACAAGCCCGCACAATCCGCCCGCCGTCACGACAGCCAGCTTATTGCTGCCGGGGTTGTCGCCGCTAAAAGTAGTCCCCAGATGCTTGCCGCTTTCGTAGACCATGAAGTATATCGAAGTCCCCAGGGTATCCCGCACTGTCACATGTCAGCAATGCAGGTAAAGAGGGTCCGTCCTGGGCGCGCAACATACAGAGGTGCAGGCCGAAGCCAGTGTAGAGGCCAAAAATTCCGCGGTGCTTGATGATATTTCTCATCGTTCTTAGTGTGCCCTTGTTTTGGTAGCTTTCCGCCACCGCACGACTTCGCTTGTCGTTGCCGGCTCGCTCCGCAAGCAGGACGGAGACTTGAGCGCTCAGTTTAGTGAGCTCAAAGGGGCATGCCAGAAACGTGATGGCGGATCCTGCGGTGGCGCCCGCAGCGCCAAAGCAGGCAATCGAGTAGAGGTTGGGGTATGAGCCGGGCTTGTTGACATGTGCAATAATATCAAAACCGGAGTGTCGTTTGACCCAATCAGCGTAGCTGTATTTGGAACGCTGGTAGATGGAGAAGGAGATTGTTCGGACGAGAGCAACGCTCGCCATTGGCGCAGTTACACCTAGATAGGGAAAGGTGTTAAGACATCGGCCTTTTACTGCGAACTAAACCCTGTCGCATCTACTCACCTCGAAAGAACCCCCCCAAATGTTCCGTGCGATATGTGCGTCTGACACAGTCCAGAAATCCATTGTAGTGGTACGTCTGCATGCGGGTCTTGATACTGTCGAGGGGGAACGCCGTGAGCGTGGAGAGAACGCTGGAGGAGCTGGCAGCGATCTCGGTTCGATACCGCTTCATAAAGGTGGTGGAAACATTGTTGGTTTGCCGGCGGCTGCTGCCCGCACCGGAGTCGGACTGATTCATGGCAGCGGGCGCGGGACGAGCTGGGGCGACATGTTGGTGATGGTCGATTCTGGCCTCTGCAGCAGTCATGCTTCAGGGCAAGGGAACAAGGGCGCCTCAGACTGAGGCCTCACGAGAGACCAGAGTCCTGGGCGCGGTCGCAGCACGGCCAGTCGTCAAGCGCCGAAGGTCCATCAAGGGCCTCTCCCAGTCTCGTTCGTTTCGCAGTGCGGTGGGTGTGCCGGTCGGTGCCTTGGGAATCCGGTCAATCTGGTGGTTTGGGGCGGGGGACGAGATGGCACCGATCGGCGAGGGAGGCTAATCCAATCCACAGACACCCAGCTCCACGACGGCAGAGGGACGGAAAAGGGAACAGGGCGAGGCCAATCGGAGTCAGGCTAGGCTCCTCTGGGATGAATGAACAGCCGTTCGTCTAGGTGGTGCAATTCCAGGTCGATATGGACGGGCATGAGTGAACGAGAGGGAGGATGCGACCCATGGTGTTGGGGACGACTGACCCCGTTGGAGTTTGGCAGAGCTTAATTGGCACGCTCCAGTCGGACAGGGTCTTTCGGCTGTGTCCCCCAAAATGCCCCCTCCCTCCACTCCCCTCCACCGAGCAGTGATGCCGCCCACCAACCAGAAGCCCCCGGACGAGGCCATCTGCCGTACCCACGCCACTGTGCCGCGGGGCCTCAGCGCTCAACAGCACGTCGACGGCTCGCCGAACGGGCAAGGTTAGGCAGGTCTGGTGCTACGATAAACACCGGCTGGCCTGGCAGGGCGCTCACCACCGAACTGGCTCACTGCACGGGCAGCACCCGGATAGCGAGCATCGGCAAACAGGTTCACCCGCCGATCGGGTGCTAGTGCGCTATCCGGCCCGCTGTCGCCATGTGTCGGTATTACTGGTGCCCAAAGCATGTGCTTCGCTAGTGCGTCCTGTGAACGAGCAGCAATACGACAGATTACCTTGGATGTGCCATCTCCTCCCACAACTAGACGCAGCCGCAGCACATACCTCGCAAGCCAGACAGATCTTTCCCAATCTGTCGTTGTTGACAGCACCACTATGAAATCACAGCTGGGGATAAGCAGCCATGGAGGGATCCAGCCCCGCCCCAAAGGGATCTGCAATATGCAACCCGTCCAATGTTTCGATAATGCTATATGTGTTCAACTCCTCTTTTACATTCATGTCTCCCATGGATTTAATCGCCAGCTCCAAAAAACCCGTCCAATTAAAATGCTCAGAGATAGCCCCAATTCAGCAGCTGTATCGTCGCTGTCCAAATATCCTTTTAACCACAAGTCCGCCAACGGGCCGGAGGAGCACTCCAGCTCAGTTCACGGACCATTTCGTCATGTGAATAATACAATAGACTGGAAGCCAACCGAGGGCACGTCGTATCTGGTGCTTGGCTCTCAACTGTTGCGAGAGGTCAGGAGGGACCGTAGTGTCGAGTCCTTACTACCAGGGACCAGAGGTGGATGTGTTCCACCATCAGAGAAACAGACGACTACAAACCTTACAGACCTGCGTGCCTATAAGTGAGTCTAATCTATGTTCAAGATAGCCACTGGTAGCCTTTTAGCCCCCACCAAAGAGCGTTCCCATATGTTAATTGGGCCACCATAACCATCACAGTAGGGCGGCTCAAGCTGCTGATGCTTCTGCCTCACCTTCAACATCTGGCTCAGGTGGCGTTAGCGCTACTTCACCAATGTGTGACTGGACAAGACGATCGTCCTCCTTCTTCTGGCGGAGTGCCTCTGTTTCCTTCCTTAGCTTCTCCAGATTCCATACGTCGTCATCATCGTCATCAGAACCCGAGTCATCTTCATCCCGCCACTTGCCACTCTCAAACAGAGAGCGACCAGTGTTTTCCTTGGCCTTTCGAGCTTGCTCTTCAGCAGCCTTCTTGTCAAGACGCCCCTTCTTCCATTTCGCGAAAGACTCTGGTGTGACCGGGGTGAGAGTTCCGGTCAGCTTATGGCGTTCTGATTCCAGGAAGTCTTCCAACGTCAACGTCTTGAGCGGCGACTTATCGAGAAGTGCCTTCTCTGCAGCCCGCTGTTCTTTTGTCTTAAGAATGAAACTACAGTAGTGTCAGTGTGTGTGCTTTCTCTGATCCAACCAGTAAACCGGTGGAAGATCGCCTGATGACTCACCCAGGTGGAAGTGCATGTTTGTACATGCATTTATCTCCCCCGTTAGGGCAGATCCAGAACCATCCGTACTTTCCATCCTCAATCGCCGAAATGAAGAATTTGCACACTTTCTCCGTAGTTGTCCGTTGGTTACCCTTCTTAGACAGCACGACCTTCCGCAGTTGCTCCTCGTCCCAATCTGCAGATGTCTCCTGTTTCTTGTTCTCATCCTCCTCTCCTCTTGTATCTGTGTATAGGTTCGCCTTTTCGGTTTTGCGTTCGATGGATAGGTCGTGTGCGAACTTGCACTTCTTTCCCTTCTCACAATTGCCTTTTTTGTAGAAAATGCACACAACCGTCTTGGGGTCAACACCGAAGGGGACTTTCTGGACTTGGGCTGGACGATTGAGGAGAGCCTCCGTTTCTCGTCGAGCGTCCTCGGCGGCCTTCTTCTCCTTCTCTCTTGCTGCCTTCTCGGCGGCCTTTTTCTTCTCCTCGGCCGAACCTCCAGATTTGAGGTTCCTCGTCATTTGGTCAATCTGCTTTTGAGCAGCAGCTCCCTTTTTGTTCTTCATTCCAAATGTCCGGTCCTCTACCAGCTTGGAGGCCGAGGCCTTCTTTCCACCGCCACCAGCATTTTTGTCGACCTTCTTTGGAGGCATCGTAACGGTTTGTCGAGCAAGCGAGCGAAGTCTGATTTGTTGAACGCTAGAAAATGAAAGTGAAACTACCACTGCGAACGAAACACCACCCAAGATGATTTTTCTTAGTTTATGGCGTATCAAAATAAGCCTAGTGGCTTCGGGCGGGCAGAAAGCAGAGGATATTTGGTGGGATGGTGGCTCGTCAAGGCTGCCTTCGATGACAGTGGGGTTATCGGGCAAAGTCAAACATGTTAGATTGTGGGCGGGCTCGTCAGGCAAATGAGGTCACCGCGCGTCACGTGCGCCGCTCTAGCAGGTACCCTGGTCCTCCGAGCTCCTAGAGCCGCGAACAATTAGGCCCGGCCAGAGCTGGGGTTGCGTAACAGCTGTCCTGTTCAATTCAACAATCGCGATACCAACTTTCCCTACCTCAATTCACTCATTTTCCCGACCCAGGTCTCTTTATTCTCTGTGAGGAAACATCAATTCGGTCTTTTTCTTGCGCATAACTTTCTAACAGGACTTTCTAGTGCTCAAACAACACTCTACGCCATCAACCAAGAACCGATTCCAGCCAGCAGTAACAATGATTTCCGACGGCGACCTCTACACCCTTGCCATCTTTCTAGGTTCGGCCTCTATGGTTCTCATCGTCGTGTATCATTATTTCGAAGTCAATGCCCCCGAGAACATAGCTCAGAACGAGAAGCCGGTGAAGTCTTAAGCTCACCTATTCGCGGAAACCCATTTCTTTTAAACAAGGCGATATGTTCCAATCACGACAATTCGCATTTCTTTCCCAAGCACAATGTTTCGCTGCCCCTCCTCCACCCACCACGATCTAGACAACCAGAAGATATTGATCGGGAGATCTACATCTGAGCGAGTCTTTGATCAAAACACAATCCCTCATCACGTAACTGTCTGGCCAGCCAAGAGGGCCAGCCAAGATCTCACGCCTACTCAAACAATTCACAATTCGCAACTGTTAGGATTCCCGGGATATTTAGATTGGGCTATGAACCAGAGAGAGTGGTTCGAAAGAATATCGGCAAATTTGGCCTCAGCCATGGCGTTATGAGTTAGGTCTCGGACTTGGGAGAACCGTTGTACATAATCGAGCGCATGATACATAAGCAAGCAGCAAATGAAAATCTCTGAAAACAAAGAGCGAATCGCTTCAATACAGCTGTCTGGCGTCTCGCAACTTACTCAAAAGCCTGCCGCTGATCGTCAGGCGACCAAGGGGCCAATGCCCGACTGCGTCGCTACCCGCTGGAGGATGTTGCTTAGGCCAATCACGGGCTCCTGATGCCAGAATATTAGCCCGAGATTTCACCTCGATTATATTTAATCAGCTTATTCCTGTGCTGTGCGCAAATAGGCCAGTTCTAGTTTGATGTAAATGTCTCCATGCTCGGTCAATTGGACCCTGTCCAGCACCAGCGCTGCGGCTCGGTTGTTTCATTGACGTACCTGCCGCACTCCTATTGTGGCTGAACACAATGGCCCAGGCAGCAGGCGCTTTCCTACTGACGCGCCAGACATGCACTGAGCGATACCTGCCCACTCGATGGCCCGGGCGCCCCACATGTGCCACCAGAACAACCTAAGCGCCTCTGATTGGCTAGACCATAGCGCATCCTCCTGTAACAATGTGTACTGTGGATGTACCCTTTCGCGTTGGCGGCGCGCAGGCCGTCGGGTCAGCCTGGACGAACAGAACGCCGACAAAGAAGCCCCTCTCCCCCCTTCGCTTGGGCTGTGCTTACCTGGCGCCTCTCTTGTTTCCTCGTTTTACGCACTCCCTCCCTTTCTTCCATTCCTTGCTTTCAACCCTTTCATTCACACTCTCTCTCACGAACTCATATAACAAGACCAGAATCTCCCAGATCTTGTCTTTCCTGATTTTGCATCCTGTGCATCATCTGCTCTCGAAAGACATTCACTTCCCACCCATAACAGCAGATCTGGGTTTTGCGACCGCGTTTTTTCAATCGCAAACCTCAACGCGACCAGACCAATCTTTCGAGAGCTCCAGCGCCCGACAGATACCATTTCTCCGCTTGTTGAGTCAATAATCACGGCTCAGCAGTAATCAGTCGATTTTCTTTTACCCCCGAAAAAATCTTCTCGCCTTTCAAGCAACTTTTCGTCTCTCACCATCATCATGTCCGGCAAGCTTGACCAGTCTCTTGACGAGATCGCCACCACCCAGAAGCGGGCTTCTACCGGCCCTCGCCGCAGATCTCAGCGTCGCGCCGCCACGCGCGCCGTTCCTACTGCCCCTGCTGGAGGAATCAAGAAGGCCACCAAGCCTGTCCGCAATGCCGGTGGCAAGGTCGCTCCCTCCAAGCCTCTCCCTGCCAGAGGTGACAGCAAGGTCATCGTGAGCAATCTGGTAAGCATTTAACCCAACCCCGGCGATAGATTCACTTGTGCTAATCTGCGGAAAGCCCAAGGATGTTTCGGAGCAGCAGATCAAGGTATGTTTCCGTTGAGGCGATCGAAGCCCACGGATTATTCCGATCTTTATTCTTGCTGTGATCTCTTTATATATTCCCGACACGACGGCCTTTGAACGAGTGACAACGCTATGCCCTCGGGCTCATGTCATCGTAAAGATCCATACTGGCTCCTTCCTGAATCATCTTGGTGTTCCTGAAATATGGCACCAGATTCATCAGAGGAAGTCGAGATCGTCCATGGTCATACCGAGTGCTCCAAAAGCCTGGTCAGCTTATGAGCCCGATGACGCACGTTCATGGATGAGTGTGTGATTATATTCGATGCGCAAAATCGTTTCAAACGAATAGCTAGATCCTCTTGCCGTCGTACTGCCGGTCGAATATCCATGCGAGCGAGCAAAACAGTGTATGTCTGATCCCGGCAGGCCAGCGCAACAGCGATACGAACTTTTCCGTGTTATGGCAATACGTCGTTTTTGATGAATCTATCACACCGCATTTGCGGATCATTTCGAATTTTCATTGCTGCTGGAGTTACGTCGGTGGAAACACATACCCAAAGCACCTATCAGCTGCGCGCCGCTCCTGGCTCACTGTTCTGCTCGCTTGCGCATCGACTCTGCTAGGCGGACTGTGTTCGCTTGGCAGCTTGTTTGTTGCCTAGATCGAGCGATACTTGTCGAAATAATTTCGGGCCTTTCTCAATACCCGTTGACTAACCCATTTGTTCCTTAGGAGTACTTTGTTCAATCCGTTGGTCCTATCAAGAAGGTCGAGATCTCCTATGGACCCAACTCTCAGAGCCGTGGAATTGCCAACGTCATCTTCCGCGAGGCGGATGGCGCTAGTAAGGCCTTCCAGAAGCTGAACGGTCTGCTTGTTGACAACCGCCCAATCAAGGTATGTTGGACGCACACTCGCATCAACGGGGCTTTATCCTAACTCTCTACAGATTGAGATTGTTGTCGGTGCTGCTCAAGCCGATAAGGTCATCCCTACCGTCAAGACTCTTGCTGAGCGTACCACGTAAGTCCCAACGTATCTTTATCGCCTTGTACAAGTCAACTAACATGGCTCGAACAGTGCGCCCAAGGCTCAACCCAAGTCAGCCGTCAATGATAAGAAGGGTGCCGCTGCCAAGGCTGGAAATGCCAAGCCAAATGCACCCAAGAAGCCCCGAGGTCGCAATGTTCGCCCGGCCAAGAAGACCGCTGCTGAACTCGACTCGGAGATGGCTGATTACTTTGAGGCTACCCCTGCCAACGACGCCACCGCCGCTGCCACCGGTGCCAACACTAACGGCGAGGCGATGGAGGAGATCATGGTATGCAGTTCATTCAAACATCATGGAAATTTATCATCCAGTCAAACTAACTTGTTGGCAGTAAACCTTGTTATCGATTGATTCAATAATTTAAAGCATCGATGCTTAATATTGCTCTCATTAAATGTTCTCGAGCTGGGTGCTGGCGTTAAGGTCTGAACAGAGTGGTGGAAACATACTCAATAGCTATCACAAATTTGAACTATTTCTAAATCGCAACTTATAATGTCCTGCTATTGGTCTCAATAGAGAAATAATTTCTTTTCGCTTTGTAACACATCTTGCGTAATTGAAGCCGATGCATGCCATATCTAGTCTCGTAGACTTTCGACGCCCAAGAGCAACTAAGTAGCAGGGACGAGGTGGACAATAAAATCAATCTGGTATGAGGCACGAAGCATTCGTATTATTACCCTGTCGAAGATATAGTCGTCTTTGTGAGCGCATGTTGCCATTTAATGATGGTCAACACGCCCACCTCCCGAGTGATCTCCAAGAGCAGCTCATGTGACGAAGCCGACTACACAGGATAATACGGGATGAAATAACATGGTCTACAGGCAACAATGCAACTAGTATCTGTTTATTGCATTTTCATAACGGCCATTCTAACCTCACGGCGCAGGAACCAGTTATGAACACAGAAAAAAAACAAGTCGTTTCATAATAATTGTCCCAATTTCGCCGTCTTCCCTTGTTTTCAGAAGCTGTAGGCTGATTTTTTCATTTATTCATCCGCCAATTAAATCACAAGTGATCATCTATTAGAACAGGTCAAGACGCAACCGGAGACTAGAGTGATCTGGTGGTATCTCGTCACAGTCTGCACTTGCAGAGCCTCTAGGCCTTCTTCTCCTCCTTCTTATCCTCCTCGAGAGCAGGAATTTCGTCATCATCTTCTTCGTCGTCATCATCGTCGTTAAGGTCGTCGGGGTTGACTTGAGAGCCAAGACCGCCCAGGTCGCCCAGGTCACCACCAGCACCACCGAGCTTGGAGAAGTCGATGCCGCCGAAGTCACCGCCCATACCAGGCATGCCACCTGCTTGTCTCTGATTAGCCCCAGATACAATACTTACCCCGGTCTCGGAAGATCAAAAAGAAAAAAAGTAGGTCCCCGGGATGGTTAAAGGAAGATGCTCTGCTTACCCATGCCGCCGAATTGCGAGAAGTCCTCTTCGGGAGCCTCGTTCTGCTCGTCCTCGTCAACCCACTTGTCGAAGTCGGTCTTGAGGAAGTGGAGCTTCTTCTTCTCCTTGAGAAGGCGTGGCCAGTACTCCTCCTGGAGCTCCTTCTTCTGCAGCTTAAGCTCCACGTTCTTGGCGGTGTGGTTGATTCTGCTCTCTGCGGGGTCGATCTCGGCGTAGAACTCGAGCTCGAGGTGGTAGGCCCGCTTGAGGGTACCAGAGGTGCCGCTAAACGTCAAGCCGGCGGGCTTGAGGTCCAGCTTCAGACCGTCCTTGGGCACATCGGGGACGGAGATGGTGAGGTACACAAAGTTCTTCTCGGGCTCGGAAGCTGATGAGCGCTGGGCCCAGAGAACTGCGTGGGGAGGTTAGCTGGGGTTCATCCGTACGTGCAGGGCTTCCAGAGGGGACGCGCCCTGCGTGCACAGCTGTGCAATGCATGCCAAGCTCGCTGCAATCTCATTGAAGAGTTGGGAACAATAACGTACCTTCGGGGGTAGCTGTCTCAGCCATTTTGTGTTGTCGAGTAATAAATGCGTTTGGGTGGTGGAAGGCTAGTGATGTGCTTGGAGGAGAAGATTAGGAGCGGGTAAGGGGGAAAATTGGCTACTTGGTTGGAGTAGGTGCAGGAAAGAAGGATCGGTCAGTCACAGCAGCAAGCGCGGCGACTTAATGAGGCTGCCCGCGAAGGCTGGGTACTAGAAAATGGAATGTGTGAGAACCAGAAAGATGAGGGCTGTGTGCCATTAACGCGGTACCTGGCTGGCAGGTACTTGTACGTCAAGCAGCGAGGTACAGCCTTAAGATAATCTAGACACTTCCACGGCGGGGAGGTACCTGACGTAAACCCCACCGGGCGAAGCTGAGCTCTGCAGCTACCCGTTTGCTTTGACAACCATAACAACAGCCCTCACGAACCGATTGATTGGAAATTTCGGAAATATTATCGTTTGTGTGCTAAAAATCAACAAGGCAAAGAAAATTTTCTTTTATCCGAATCTCGGGAACAGAGCGAAGGCCGTGTACTCTCTCAGAGCGAGTAGCAATGGCTATCAAATGGCGGGGTACGGCCTATCAACCGGGCAGCCAACAGCCCCTGGTGGATGCCTGCCTGCTGACGGGCAACTTCGTGCTAGGCTTATAAGGTACTTGGGCGATAGGCGTTTCATTGCGCGCGGCAGATGTCACCCCGGTGGATGCCTGAGCGCTTCGGTCACGTCACCAGAACCAGCCTCGCAGCCTCAGCTTGAGGCATCCAGAGCTTCACCATTGTGCGATTCCGGCGAACCTCAATGCGCCTCGCGGTCATCACCAGCCTTTGATACGAATTCTACACTCTCGTTGTCAGGAAGCCCCTACCCGCTCTCAACCGCACAGGGTTGTGCACGTCGGCACAGATCCATTGGGTTTGGGCACCCTTGTCCCTCGCCATGGAGGCCTTCAAAGCACTCTTCGCAAAGCCTGATCCCCAGCAGCAGGTATGAGGGCAGCAATTCGTTGTTTTGTTCGGCAGGGCTAACTTACGGCTTACCCACCAGGTGCGAAAATGCAATGCATTGATCCGCTCCAACATCCGCAAGATCGATCGAGACATTCTCCAGGTCAAGCAGGCCGAAGCGAAGACGAAGACCCTCATCCAGCAAGCTGATAAGAGAGCCAGCCGCGATCCCGCACGAGCCGCGCAGGCGCACAAGGAAGTGCGTGACTTCGCCCGCGAGCTTATCCGCGTGAGGAAATCCAGCGCCCGCCTGGTCACCGCCAAAGCGCAGCTCAATAGTGTTCAGATGCAGGTCAACGAGGCCTTTGCGGTCCGCAAGATCGAGGGGTCCATCAAAGCCAGCGTCGGGGTCATGAAGGACCTCAACACCCTGATCCGCCTCCCAGAGTTGATGGTGACCATGAGGGAGCTGAGCACTGAGCTGATGAAGGCTGGTATCATCGAAGAGATGGTTGAGGACACATTGCCTGAGGACGGCGACATGGAGCTGGAAGAAGAGGCAGAGGGCGAGGTCGACAAGGTTCTTGGGGAGATTCTCAAAGACAAGAAAGAGACCAAATTGCCGGCAGCCCCAATACCAGAGCCCCAGAAGCCTGTGGCAGCGCAAGAGGAGGAGGAGGAGGAGGACGCCGACGTCCTCATGGATCAGATGCGAGACCGGTTAGAAGCTCTACGGAGCTAGATATAAAGCTCTGTGTTGGTCGAGTGCACTTTGCACGGCTTGGGCGGTCCAGGAGTTGTTGGCGTTGTCTATGGCGGTATTTGCGGCACATTCACTCGTTGAACATGAAGTCATAACATTTCATACTTGGCAGCGTGTCTTATTCCCCTCGTTCTACATGCGTGATTATTCATACTCCTCTTTAAGTGACTTGCCTAGGTTGTCCATACAGACGGATACTGATTTCAATCTATGGCTAGCTCTCTCGGCCTTGAGGTGCTTCCACCACGAGCTTCCGACTCCATCAGTGAAAGATCCAAAATCGGCACTCATTGCCTGGATCAGTTCCAGTTCATGATAATGACAAATAGACATGAGCAGGTGGCATTCTTGGGATAGCTGCTAGATAATATATCGTATGCAGAACAGGAGTCCATCAACCCTACTGGGAGCACGTTTGCAACATCATGGCTACCTTCCAGGTAATGAAGGAACAGTTAGCTTACTCTACCTCAATATAAACACCGGTAACGTGTAGGAAGCTAATGTCCGATGATAATGCAATCATCATTGCCGGCTGTCCCCGGTGATGACACCATGAGATGCCGGCAAGAGACCTGGATATTAATACCTCCGGTATCGCCAGAAGGAACACATTCGCCATTACCTGGGAAACCAACCCGGGCAAAGTATCTCCGCATTGTGCCTCCGGTAAATCAGGGTTCTCGGCCAGGACGCGGGGACGAGCGATAACGGATCGACGTGGGGTATTTGCCGTGATGGAGAGCTTCGGAAACGTTGCGATGATCCCCCTCCCGAGCATTACCTAGCCTCCTCTTAGATGGCCTTAGTACACACTTATCGGCCAACTACGGAGGTGGTAGTTTCCTCCTTCTTATCAAGCGACAAGTGACGGCACGATGTTAGAGTACCGAGTATGGCAGGTCGTCAGTCGCCCTCACGTGAACAACACGGCATGACGCTCACACGCGCACGAAGGGGCGCGGCGATGAAACCTATACATATGTTACTTTAACTTTACAGATAGCACCAGGAGTCCGATAACAAGCGCTGGGACAGGGAACCAGATGTATGTAGATCATCCGCCTCGATAGCGGCGAGCGAGAAAGATATGGGGGTTACCCCAAGCCCCCACGCCTCAACGATTTTGGGACGGACGGAAGGGGATCCACAAGGCGAGCGAGCACATCGGCTTTCTATCCTTGGAGCTTGCCGGATTCACACGGGTCAAAGGGCTAGACATGGGCAAATCCATCGTCCAGCATTTCCACGAAACACACCCTCGGCACAGAGATGGAATGCACGGAATTTAGACCTTGTGGGTTTGCGTCTCAGCGCGATATGCCTAAGTGCTTCAACCGGCTGACACTAGGCGGAGGGGATCAAATGACCGCCACTGAGAGAGCCTTATTGTTGCGGATGACTTGCAGCAAGTGACTCAGATCGATCCCGCGGCAGCAGACATAGATAGAGCTGTGGGGAAGCCGCACATGCCGCCGATTTGGCCGGTAGGGTCGAATTTGTGTGCACGCATTTGCCTGAAGCTCTAGGAATGTTGACTGTTAAGTCCGGCATAATGACACATGGATCATCATATGCAACCCAACCATGCCTACGTTACGATACGATGCCCGGGTGTGTCTCCTCGGGATTTCGCTTTTTGAGCATCCATGACCTACCCGACTGACAAATGTGAGTGTCACCATACGTATAGGCCTGACGCGTCCGAGGTCAAGGGTAGGCTCGTGGCGAGACGAACACGATCTCGGACATGTGCTCTGAGGCTGGGTGCCAGGTCTTCGGGAGGCTTTGCTCCTGACGTCAGAGCCAAGGCAATACAATACGCCTTCGGGTGGTGACGTGTGAAATGAGACTTCGCGTCGCGAAACGTGCGCTGCAAGATACTCCGACGCTTTTGGTGTTTCTCCGAGCGTGTGCTGATGAGCTGTGTGGGTTGGGTGCACTGCTGGGCCGGCATCTGGTCGCACCCGAGGGTGAGCAACCTAACCAGCACAGCAAAAAGCCATGTTTTCTCAGCTGCGAGTGAAAACAAGGCCGGCTATGCACATGGCGGCAGGCATCCTCCCTCCGCACACCAAAACTATAGGCCGAGGGGCGTCCGCTGCCCGATCGGCCGCTTTAACCTCTAACAGCCATTAGATTGCATCGTAGTCGGCAAAATGCCTGCATTGGAAAATTCGATAATTTTACCCGACCCAGGCTTGTGAAAAAAAGAAAACCCAAAGGTTCATTGTTTCAGAGGCCGGCTCCTTGCTTCCAGCGGTGGAACCCTGCCCTGGCGGTGAAGCACCTTAAAGGCCCTGCTCATGCCAGGGTTTGATCTACGGCAGAAGGGACCCTGCATCTAGAGGTCTCCCTTGGACGGGCATGTATGCAGGTAGCCAGCGGGATCTTGCTAGCGTTCCCGTGGGTTTTTTTCGATGGACACGTACCTACACGATTCCCATATCGCACCCGTTACCGAAATGGCGGTGCAAGATCTGACTCACGAGCTGGACGCACATGTATGCAGCAGTGTGCTACGTGGATGACCTGTAATTAATTAAATGCTGTTGGCCAGCTCGTCGTGCAGACCGCTTGGGAGAGGTGTGCCTGGTCGTCGGCCAACCAGCTGGGTCGAAATGCCTCCCACTCACACACGCGCTAGACACGAGGAACTGCGTACAACGCGATGCGCACGGGAGGCAACGTGTCGGGGGAAGAGTTATCGGCTTTTCTGGCCCAGGTGTGTGTGTTCCCTGAATAGCCACGCACGAGTTAAGGGTGTGGTGCCCAGACTTCCCAAGGGAGCAGGCGGCCGGCCGAGGGATTGGCTAGGTAATCAATCCTGCTTCCTGATCCGCAATCCCGCAAAAGTCGGTGCGAGGCATCAAAAGGCGGCGGGTTGGTTTGGCGGATTGTTCAGCAGGGTGGGATCGAACCGATAGAAAGCCCGTATTTGGTCACTGTCAGCGTCCAATACGGTGTGGCTGGCGTTACGATGTCAGCTTAGGATTCTACGGAAATACCTGTTTTGTTGATTACGATATATTATTATTGTGCCCTCGGTGTTAATTAATTTAATGTGAGACGGGCATATTACTATTTTGCGACCGGTCAGATCCCTCCGCGCCTCTCGCGACTTTTGTCGCAAAGGGAGGTGTGTGTGTCGGGCTCAGGTCAATATTGTGATACCGTAAGGGTAGACCGTCCTTTCTAATTAATGATAGATAATGCGAAAAATGAAAAGGAACCATGCTGTTTGGGCGCCAATGTCAGGATTCAGGCGCTCGAGTTCCGTAGTGTAGGCAGGGGGGAACAATTTCCTTATCCGTGCTCCCCGCAGCTAGCGACAGCTGGAAAGAGACCCCGTCAAAGAGGTAAAACTTTGCGCCATGGCTCCCCGATTGGAAATTGCCCAAGGAGGGACAATGTAGTTTTCTCACCGCCAAAAAAAGAAAACACTGAGCGGCAAGATTCCCGGGCGGTCGGTGCCCAGACTAGTGCCCCGAAAGGGGAAGAAAGCAAGAACAAAGCACAGGCCAGAAGAAGCAAAACCCAAGCGCAGGGAGGGGGTTCAGCCGAAAGATGCCTATTCACTGCCTGCCGTGGCGATGGAGTTTAGATACATCCGGCCTCGAGACGAGGGAGTCTCCCCCATTGTTGCTTTTTCGCCGTTGTCGCCGTCGCCCCGAGCCAGCGAATGAGGCAGTTGGGCTGCACACATAGTCGGGCTTTGACTCCAGGCTGCTCTTGGGCAGGCAGGTGTTGGCGAACGGGACCGACCAGTGGCCGCCCAGCGCTGATAGCGCATGTGCAATGAGCCGTAGGTGCTGAATGACTCAACGCTTTGCACACTTTCGGCGAGGCAGGTCTCATCCGGCCCCCCCTCACCCCGTAGTGGTTGGGTGCCCTAGGCGCCAATCATACCGCCATAGCGGTTTGCCCTCAAGGGAGAGGCGGTCAGATGGACCTAAACACCGCTGTTTTGACCCCCCATCTGGGAGGCGTGGGGGAGATAACTGGGTGCAGGGATCGGGTGCAGCGGACTGACGGATTCGTGCTCCCGGGGCTATCCCGCATGATTCGCACGCCTCGCAGCCAAGTTCCCTCCTGGGCGACCGTGGCAGCCTGGCTGACGAGAGAGGAATTTATAATAGCATCACCGCCCTCGTCGGGTCAGCCCCCAAGTGCAACGTATCTTGCGTCCCTATCCCACCCAACTCTCATATTGAGTCATACTCTCTCCTGTTTGCTAAGCAACAGACCAGCCTACGACACCAGCAGCTACTATATGTTCTGGTCCTCGCCTCCCTTGTTCCGCCCCGTGCCCACGCTCTAAACAAACCTGCCACGTTAAAAATACCTACCATTGATACAACTGACTCGGACCCTTGTCCATCAACTCGCGACGCGCCAAACCCCTACCCGGTACAACACGGACCGACGACTGACCGCGGCCTCACCCACTTTATCACGACTTTGGAGGAGCTCTTCCACACCCCGTCTAATTTCCACGTGAAATCCTGCTGGGTGCTCCGCTGGCCCATTTTATATAGATCTGGACTCACCCCCATCCCCAGATTCCCAACCTTCTGGAACAATAAGACAAGGAACCCGTACGATCTCAGCGTCGACTGAAGACCTACTCATACCAAGCTCGATTCCTGGTCGAAGCCTCTCATACCATCACCGTCTCTGGCTACCAAACCCAAACCGCCATCACATCACAACCGCCCAACATGTGGGGTTCATATGGTTCATACAGCTCTATGAGCTCAAGTCTTTCCACCATGCCCATGGATATCTCGTCACGAAGCGGCCTCAACGCCCGCGACTCCAGCTGCGCATTCCCATCATGGCCTCGCCGCAGCTCTCTGGACAGCGAGGAACAGGAGCGCCCAACATCCTTCCTCTCCGACGACGACCTGCTTCTTCTGGAGGACCCCTTCGAGGATGACGCGCGCAGCGTCGCAAGCTCCAGCAACTCCTCTGCCTCATCGCCGCAAGCCCAGGTCCAGCTCACCGAGGAGCAGCTCTTCCACATGCAGCGCGAGCGCCTGGCTCTGCAGCAGCAGCTGATGAAGCATGTCGTTACCGAGAAGGAGCGCAAGCGACAGGCGCGCAAGACGCAGCGCAAGCCTACATCCACCACCAAGAAGAGCAGCCCCAAGAGCAGGCTCAGCAACATGACTCCCATCCAGGAGTAAACGACGCGCCTGCGCCCTCCCCTTGGAGGGTGCTTACACGATTCTATTACACGCTCTACTTGAGGCGATGACACCAGCACGGCAACAGCTTCACCGAAATGGCTACGCGCCATCGGATGACGGGGGGGACGCGCAAAGGCTTTCCTGCGCAACCCGATCTGATCGCCTGCCTTGACCCGAAAGTGAAGGTTTCTAGAAGGCCCATCACTCTGTCGCCCTCCACTGCTCCGAAATTGTGGATGGGTGGATTCGGTCAACTTCGGGATTCCACTCCGAGGGCAGGCCCCCCATGACTCACTAGCCATCACTCTTCGGCTCATGGTGGAGTTTTGCCGACGGAAATTCTCTTTCCCTATCAATCTTGCAGCCGACGAGGACTTGTTACAACCGGTAGGATTGCCGGTCCACCGATAGGTCCCTCGGTAAGCCTCACACCCAAACACGAAGCCGAGTTACTCCAGAGTAATTCCGGACACCGCCTTTCCTCCAGAGCTCTCTCACTCCCCACACACACCTGCGCGCTTCACACCCTCATCGCGGCGCACCTGCATCCGATTTTCTATCTTTATTTCCTTATCAGAGAGAGTCGGTCAAGGGACTTTTTACCACATCAGCCATATCTTGTTTATTTGTTTTCATCTTTCATTACCTCTTGGAGGTTGCGACGGCGCAGGACATGCATATACATACACGGCATCATTGGGTTTCACGACATCACAGCAGTCGTTCGGGTTTTGCATCAGAAGCAATGGTTTACACGGTTTATTTTTACATTTTCGGCCTTAGTATGGCCCTCGGGCATCATTCGCCCTGTTTTAGATAGATAGCATTTTTAGTCTCGAGATACCCCCCGCAACAATTCACTTCTTTCACACCTTCTCATTAAAAAAAGCTCTCCTGTACCACCGAAGTGAAATTTGTTTTGATGCCCAAAGGATTTCTTTCTATGTGTCATACACAGCGGCCTTCCGGGCAACCACCCGGAAAGAAGACCGGGATGGCGTTGGTGACATTACTAGCTCTGCCTCGTCTCGCGATCCTAGTCGAAAGTCTGTTTTTTCCCTTGACTTGTTCATTTTAACTGTGTGGGTGATTTCCATCGGTACCCGTTACCCTACCATTGACCCAGCCTCCCCCCCATTGAACCCTCCACCCGGAACCATGGTTCCGACGAAAGCTTCTAGAATTCCAAAACCTTCCATCCCATCTCTTCGATCTTTTGTGGGTAGCTCCCAGGTTCAAGAATTCAAGGGTTCAAGTGGAACAGCTGGAAACGTGGGTTCTTGGTGCTAGCGAACAACTGCCCTTGGTGTTGGTCTCTCTTCGCTAATCAAGACAACAAATCACCAGCAACTTCGTTGTGACTATGGATTTCCCCTGTCTTGATACGTTTTTTGCTCTCACATACAGCCTGTCGTATCTATGAACCCCGGAATGCTCGAAGGAAACATTTCCGGCACCAAGCAAGCATCTTTCCGTCCGGAAATTGCTTCGAGTCAGGGTTCTCCCAGCCGCTAGTTCACACGTGGAAGTTCCCCGGGAATGAAGGGGCCACCAAGCCCGGCCGTGATGCCGTACTCTTATTCTACTGTCATTAGCGTGGGCAGCCCTCCCTTACTCGCGGCCCCAACGTGGTAAGCGTAGCCGGTGGTGGAGGAGGAGGAGAGGAGGGAGGAGGAGATGAGGCTGGCTACTCGCTAGCCTGCAACCTTAATCTTCGGACTTGCAAAATGGGTAGGCCCAGCCCCAGGGAGGTGAGCTATTCACAACGTGGTGGGTGGAGGTCCGAATTCATGGTGTGTTGGCTAGAAGGATTTCCCGCTCATTCTCCGTTCGGATTACCTTCCGTCGAAGGAATTTGGAAGCCTTCTAGGGCGATATCGTGACATACGTGGCTTGGGCTCGGGGATGGTTTTGTGGTGAGGGGGGGGCTGTTGCTGAGTCGTATGATGAATACTTCGGGCTGACCGCGTTGAGGCGACATTTCTTAAGGGATGGCGAGACTTTGGCGGGAAAACACTTATCCAGAGCCTTGCTTTTCTTGGTAGTTGTCTAGCATCGGTGGATTCAGCGGAGCCTTGAGCAGTCGTGATCAAGTGAGGTGGCGATCGCCAGTTTGTGGTGAGCTACCCTGGATGTCCCTCGTCATAATCTTCGATGGCCACGGGTACATCCTGGTAGTCATATATCGAAGTGTTCAACTCATAATGGCACTACGGGATTTTATCCCTCGCGGAGGGATCACAGTATAGTACATAGGAGCGCATTTGAAGATGGAGAATCGCAATGATAGATCCGTCATCGTCTCGACTCCCTCCTTGCTCTCGGTTTTGATATAGCTCAAGCGCTGCTTCTCCCCGGCTCATTGGCCGCCCCTTGACCATTTACCAGGAACCCTACTCGGCATAGGTACACCAGGGGACCAGCCTCGGGTCACGTCGAAAGGCGAAATTTATCCCAGGGAATCTATCTATGGCCTCTCTCCACCCAGAATGTGCACGGTATACTGAAAGGCGTGAGAGAAAAATGACTCTGATGGTCTGCCTGTAGTGAACGAACAGAAAAAAAACACATAATTGTGAATCTCGGCGAGGCTACCCCTCTTCTTTTTAGATATGGAGGAGCTAGTAACCTACGTTGGCTGATGGGATCGAAGTGCCACCGCAAATGACGACTGTAGGAGATGCGATAACTTTCTATTGAGCCTCTTCCACCGGGTAAGCCAGCAGTACTCTCAAACATCGAGAACTTTGACGTTGTAGGCTAGTCTCGGTGTACTACATCCCACGTGTCTACCAGCAGATAAAGAGTTACAGGAAGTGTAGAGTAAACCAGCTTCGAAGTTGGGGACGAGTCTGAAGACTGATTCACCTCTCGGTAGGATGGCCTAGCGAGCATAATCTTTTGGCCATTGAGGCCACTGGTGCTCGGCTTTGAGGATCTGATGACATGTGGATGATTTTGGATGCTCTTGCCCGGCGGCAAGAAAACGATCCGCCTGTATCCTGTTGTGTTTACCTTCGAGTGAGAGATATAGAGGTGAGGTGCGAAAATCCTCGCTGGAGCTCCGACACTTGGGCTTTGAGCATGCTCTTACTAGGTTTTTATAAACCCTGCACTGCGTCATGGCTCGAACAGCTATAGGTTGTGTCTTTTGATATTCTCGATGAATATGCTGGCACTGCGCCAGAATACAATGCCGAGGGCATCGGAGTGCCATTAGAGATATCAGCCTAGTTGACTGTACAAATTAAGGCGGAGTTGGGACAGTTGTGATGTTTCCATAGCAGATTAGAGGAGATACGAGGAACCAAGTTTACTATGGACAAAGATATCTAACCAGAGCCCGAGTCCTCTAAAGTGTCTTGCCAGAGAGAGTTGCCCTCTACATCTCATTTTGAAGGCATCTGGGAATCCAATGTCTATGGCACTTATCACAAGGGACCTAACGAAGATGTAGACAAAGACAACGGATACGCCCACAAACAGAGATTAAGTCTCGTGGGAACTGAAGTAAATGGGAGTAGTCACTTTGGCTTACAATGAGTTGAGGAGTTGGGCCTCGTCATCATTGGCGTTGGATGAAGATAACTTGAGGCCTCCATGCTAAGAGGGACTCACGTCAGATGATGGACATTGTGATTACTCCTTCTTCCTAGTCGACCAGACTTCGATAGACCGAAGCCAACTCAGAGTGGTCCGTAGAAGAGGCCTTCGCTCCAAGCCCAATCCTCCCAATTATCGCCGACGCTAGGTGTGGCCGACGAAGGTCATCGAGCGCGGAGATCGGGAACTCTTCGTTCGCCCTGAATCTCAAGCCTTAACGGACAATTACATCGCATTGCGTTTCCGTGCCCCGCTAGAAACCCCTTCCATGGATTCCATGCATGGAAGAGAATCCGAGACAAGGGAAACGAAATAAGTCCCTGCCCTCGATCCTCAAACGGGGTCCCATGGCCGCAAAACGACGCTCAAAATGCGTCATCGTGAGGTCCGTTGCGAGAGGGATAAATAGGAAGTCGATTCTGACTTAACACCGATCTCCATATATGATTATTCCCATCTAAGCAGGCGTGAGAAGCTTCGAATACCGTGCACCCGCGAGTCAGGCAGCTCTCCACATTTCCCTGAGGTTTACCTGTAACGGCTTTGGACTCACTTGTCCATCTCGAGAAGTACGTGCAGCTCAGCTTACCCTTTGTCGGTCTCCATCAGGCCATTGCAACTGCGACCCCCGACATTAGCGATAGGGTATTGTTGGACATGGCAGAAGCGAAATGCATGATCCGAGCGAGAACCTCCCCGCCTTCCCGGCAGTCCCGAACGAAAGAGACTGGACAGGGCGGAAATTGAAAAAAAAAACAAAGTGCTACCATAATGGCGGAACGGGATCTCAATCGGGAACTACGTGCATCTTGCATGCGGCCAATTTGATGTGGGTGCATGAGGCATACATATTGCACCTATCATACGTGTAACAGTTGTCTTGCTGATAGCAATCAAGACCCTTAACGAGCTTATGGGCGTATGCCATGTACCATTGATATTAGGTTCGACGCATGCCGGCCAGGATTCCCAGTCGAAGGCTTGCGCGGAGGGATGTTCTCGCATGGCAAACAGCTGCCTACCTGGCAGGGCAGGCATGCACGTGGTGTTTGTGTGTTACCCGAGCGAAATGATGTTGTTCTACGTCAGAACACGAATCTCGGCGCTCGTCGGATATTATGCTGAGCAGCTGATTGATTGAGTCTGTTAGGCGAGCTTGGATGAGGACCAGTCATATCGTTGAGAGTTGTTGATTGGCTGCGGAGCGCTGTGTTGTTTGTTCCAATGAAAATAGGAGGATAATCCGTGCACATGGTCAAGTGTTATGTATGCACGTACAGACGTACATAGTTCTACGGGACTTGAATCCCCACAATCTTCATGAATCTCCAGGTCCAAAAAACCCTCGACGCACGTTTTTTTGGGGCCAAGACTTCGCCACCAGGGGCGGCCAGGACTCGGCAGCGTCAACTGGTCCCCCATGAAACATACTCCCCGACGCCTCGACGCCTCGATCTGGCAAAACTAGCGGAGAGAGAGAGGCTGTGGCAAAGAGGACCCGATTTGCGTGGCTGCTGACCGACCAACGAACACTGGACGAATGATGGCTGAAACAGCCGAAGCTCCGTACTAGGCTTCTGTCGTGGCGGCGTAAGATGGCCTACAGGGCTGGGGATTAGTGATGATCTGAGCAAACCCCTCCATGATCCATCAGAGCCGCCTTAACACCGACCAGCCATCGGCCGGAAACTGGCCACCCATGAATAATTGGTTCGTGGTGCTGTATTGGGTAAGAGCCCTTTCTCGCTGCCGTGTGGGGAGAGCACAGCATCGTGCACGGGGTTCATGTTGGTCCAAGAACCTACAGCACCCGAGATGGCTTTGACTTCATCATTGGCCGCAAGCCATGTCACGGGGTGATATCATTATTTCCCGTGCCCTGCGCTCTATGCCGTGTGATATAGCGTGGACTGGTTAATAAAACGGACAAGAGATCTTCTCATTGTCTTTGATGCGCCAACCGTCGAATAATGGCCAGGCGTCATAGGGAGGAGTGGGAGCTATGCAGATTGGTTGCTGGACAAAGCACGGCATCTGGGGCCGCTGGGGGCTGCGAGTGATGAGATCCGCCCGTTGTTCCCTGGATGACTGCGTGTACCTGTATGCATTGATATGGCAGGTCGCGAACACTGCGGCCAGCTACTGCATCTGAAGCCTAAGTGATTAGTGTTGTTGGTCGGTGATAGTCGTCGAGGTTGGGGGCTGCTCCTCGCGCCGACGGGGTCTAACCCTGCTGACGAAGGATTTAGGGCCAAATGTCAAGCTACCATGTAAAAACTTCAGTTTAATCTGATTAGTATTGTTGAAGGTTCAGCGCAGATGAGGTTGGGTCTCGAAGCTGAGAATATGTCATGATGTGTGACTAGGGTGAGGCGCCGTATGCAGGCCGCGCACTTGGCCTCGCACTGTTCGTTCTCGAGTGCGTGCACACTCAGAGAACCGCCCGCACTTGTCTTATTGTGCGTGGCACAGAATGTAGGTACATGCATATGGTGCCCCCATCTAAAGTGCATGCATCGCGCTGTGCCGACTGCTCTGCACCTTGGGTAGACCTGCTGTGCTCACGAGCAGTGCCTCAATGGATTGTGCGTCCGGCTGTTGGCTGCAGCGCAGTCGTGGGACGCCAGCCTACGTCAGAGTTGGCAGGATGGGCGCTGCTCCTCCGACCTACCGACACAGGAGGTAGACGTTCGTATAGATTTTGAAATAGAACGGCGATAAGTGTCAATTGATATCGCTCCTATGACTGGCTTGTACCAGGATGGTTGTCGGAATGGAGACAGAGGCCGACAGCGGTGGTTGGGCATGGCACGACATGCCATGCACCGGATGAGATGTGATCTTTCAGATCTCAAGATGCGACGGCGACCGAAGCAGGTCATTCACAACGGGGCTGGCCTGTTTCTGCTACACCGAATGAGGCAGATGCTGTCTGTCGAAGTCGACGCAGGACTAACCATACAGGAAGAGAATAGCGAGACGATCTGGATGAGACACTATGGGGGGACAGCGCCAAGGTGAGGCAGGTACTTTGCTGGCACACTCCTTCCAGCGCTGGCGGCATGTAGAACGCACCGCAGCGCAGGTAGAGCCATCACGGGCTGGTGCGGGCCGGATCAGGTTAGGGCAGCCGTGGTGGAGGCAGCGCCTGTGCAGTGTGCAGCAATCACAGCAGGGGAAGGCGGCCCCCCTGGCAGACAGCGTCAGAGCGGGGGCCACTGCCACTGGCACTACCACTGCCGCTAGGAGCAGTCTGGCGCAAGTCTGGCGCCAGACTCCAGGGAAGATAGCCCATTTTAACGGGATGGGCACTAAGGAATAGGGGCCGAAGGCGGGGCTTCTGGGTCCCCTGTCGACAGCCGTGATCAGCCCTCCCATTGGCCCGTCCCGGAAACGCACTTGCATAAGTGCCGGCCAATCAGCAGGCCTAATAGACCTCGGCGCTTCGACAGCCGCTTCGATTGAACGTCGTCGCTCAACAGCCCCGCCTTGAATCCAAGCACATCCATCGAATCCCTATCCCAGGCGCTCCAGCAATCATCCAGAGCACGAATCGACACCGCACAGGGCCAGGACAAGCGGAGAAGCCGGCCAGTGGATGAGCCCATCTGGGTCTTCCATCGAGGCGAACGCTAGCATGGGCTGCAGTTACAGGCTCTCAAGCGAGGGCGCTTTCGCCCAATGTCCTTCCTCACCCTCCTATCAACCGTTTGCCTCTCGACTACTGGTAGTCCGAGTCCTGTTCTCGTCCCATCCACAGCGTTATTGTACCACCGTAACCCCGCAAGGGGGGAGGGGGATTGTAACCGCTCAGTACACGAAACGCCAATGGGTGATACAGTACCTTGCGTGCAAATGCGTTTTGGATCTGATTGCTGGCTGACGTTACCTTTATGCTGCCATGCACCTGAGGCGCAAGGGTTTTAACACGAAGACCAGAAATAGCCCAAAGGAAAAAAAATTCGTTCCATACATAGCAGCAAAAAGACAACATGGCATGCATATTCACTGACCGACTGAATGCACTCCATACGGAGTCGGCAGATTGATGCAGCGCAGACCAAATTGGAATCAGATCAAAAAGCGCCAGCTGTTAATTACTACCCGGGTATCCATGTGGTTGTAATGGTTGTTGTCAATGAGGCGAGCACACGTGGACGGCCCATGGCGGCCTTGATATCCGACCTAGCCTGGGTCGAATTTCATGGCATCACCAGTCTGTCCGAGCGTCTGCTTCATCGCGAACAGTGCAGATGGTAGGGACAGGGACGGTGTCTATGGGCAATTACAGCACGACCGTGAGGATGGAAACAAGCGCTCCACCCATCCGCAGCAGCCCAACCATTCATCGACGTTGCCTTTCCTTTTGTGGCTTGTCCCAAAACTGTCGGACCAGCGATAGTCGCATGTACCTACTCAGAGGTAGGGATAGGTGCTTTCGTGAGGGGTACCCTGGGCCATGCAGCAGCTCTTTGGCCTGGATACCGGTCCGTATCCGCTCGTCGATTCCTCGACGTCTCCATTTGCGGACAGGGCTCTAATTTTATGTGGTCGACCTCTCAACCACTGACAGGCCAGTCTAGGACCTTTAGGCGCCATCCTCTGACTTCGGCCCATCTTGGTTGCCCATCACACGTACCATACACACCTCGAGTCTACCTCCCGGTCCTGATATCCATGGCAGACCCCCAACCTTCTGTTTTATTGCTTTTTTTCCTCATTCTATTTTCCCTCCATTCTTGTTTGCTCTTTACGTGTCGTCGCATACTGCGCTTGTCAGCCCATGCCATGTATGTATCAGTCTTTCTTGGCCTCTCACATCCCCCCTCCTCCGCTCCCACAGCCATTCCCGGCCTGCAGCTGTGAGGCGGTTAGCAGTCTAATACATTCACCCACCCACGAACGCCCTCCTAGTTGGAACCTGTACCTGCAATCCCATCCATCCCCCTTCCCTTAGACCCCAAGCTGCTGCACGAAACAAGCGCCGTGCCCCACTCGTGCTCATCGGGCAATTGCATTCGCCTGTGACCATTGCAAAAGCGCCCCAGCTCCCACACGTCCTGTCGTTCCCAGACGACTTCTCCTCTTTCTCTACTCTCTTCTCCTTCCTCCGCTTCTTGCATTTCAATTGTACTGTATATTTATTGTTGTGCCGAGACATAGAACCCCGTACGTCCCGAATTCCACCATCGCGACCGGTCCTACATACTGCGCCTCTCAGGTATTGTACCGACGCGGTGGATCACACCGAAATAGACGGCCTCAGCGACGATCCGGTCTCGACAGGCTTAAACTGGGTGGGTGATTGGAAATAAAGCAACCTGGAGAGGGTTTTGGGCAATGGGAAAGGCTTTTCTGGTCTTGTGATGGTCTATCAGTGAGAACTGCAGCGCACAGCAGAGAGGGCTCCCGGTCTGGCAGGGTTGCGCTCACTTGCATCGGTGCGGTGTGGTGGAAGTGTTGTGTCTCGTTACACACCACCCGGACTGACTTGACGCTTCCCGTGTCGGCCAAGGGGAGTATCCCTAGAGGACATTCCCCCGACTACTGTGGCATTTCTACAGCCAACCAACTGATTTTCATTCTGGTTCTGCGAGACTAGACACACCAAAGATATCAAGCCTGTCATGTCCGCCGCGGCCTCATCAAGGCACCGGGCCCCCTCAAAGGGCTCGGGACGGTCGACCGCCATGCGGCCTGCGCAACAACAGGAATTCTCTACCATGCCACCTGCGAGGTTTTTCGAGCCTTGTGCAGCCACTGGAAACATGTTTCTTTATGCTCATGGCGCGTCCGTCATCTGTTGCCAGCATGACACCCTGAGCATAGAGAGGGTATTTTCCAGCCACGCCGAGGAGATCCAACTCCTTGCAGTGGACAACCATAGCGATCTCGGCAGTGGTCGCTTTGTGGTTAGTTACGATGCTGGCCAGACGGCGATCGTCTGGGATCTGGCGACGGGGGATGAGGTCGCCCGATTTGCATCGTACGAACATCTGACTGCTGCAGCATGGATGAAGAGCGGTAGCGTTGCCTTTGGTACGTGATGGAACTCGTAAATCCAGCTGGAGCCCGCAGCGGCTTGCGAACCAGTTTCACTAACTGAAACCACACAGGCAATATGCAAGGAAGTATAATACTATTTGAACCAACGACCTCGGAGCACATATCATCCAGAACCTTGGACCAAATACCCGTCACATCATTAGCTCCTTCATCAGATTGCAGGACGTTTGCTATTGGGTGAGAATCATTCCTCGCCCATCTCACGGACGCCTATCTAACTGGTTTGCAGATATCAAAATGGCACACTTCTCATCGCCACCCTTCAGCCCCGCTTCACTATACTTCACAATCTCACAACATCCAGAGGACCCTCACCCTTAGTGACCTTATCTTGGCATGCATCGTCTTCTCGTCAAAAATCCGATATGCTTGCTACGCAAACCCTCAACGGAGACCTTCGGGTATGGAGCATCGCAAAGTCGCATTCAGCCGAGGACGCAGCCAAGGTCGTGAGGATCCTCAAGAGGTCCGAGAACTTTTCCGAAGGCCCTAACTGGATGGGCTGGTCGAAGAACGGCCGTGTTATTCAATTCTCTGACTCGTAAGTGTGGCAATTGTGCGGATGTCGCACCGATGATGCGTTTGGTCCGCGGATCTAGCAATCGACGAACAAGCTAACTTTGACCTCCCTTTTTAATAGACAAACACTCTCATGGGATGTAAGGACCAAGCATGTCACATCGGATAACATCCCGACGCTGGAACATGTCAGAGGTCTTGCCTTGTGGGGACCAGGCGCCATCCTGTTCACCTTGGGGAGAGGTGGTACGGTGCAGCAATTTGATCTAAATACGCCATCCATCATGGTGAACAATGTACAACATCCAGTGAACTCACTGCCTCCTTCGCCACCGAATTCAATTGAGGAGCCTGAGGCCAAGTCGACACATTCAACCACAACCATACACACCTCCGAGTCAGAGAACAGCTCCATCCCACTCGAAATGGGTGTATCTGAGAGTGACGAGGATCACCTGTCGCCATTTGATCGATTCGTCCGCAGGCCCGCACTTGACTCTGGCAGTGAGTTGCCGTACGAGACGACGGGCAGTCCCGTTTCCAGCCGAAGCGGTGCATCTGAAATTTCGAGGTCCTCGGGGGGCTCGAAAACCCCTGGAATGCACAACGGATCACTTAGATCTCGCGGGAACAAGACGGAAAACACATATATCTCAGCTGGCTCATCTTTGAAATCCTCCACCATTGGTAATAGCGCGTATGGTCGAAGGCAGGAGATGGATATGTACTCGATGGGCTACTCCATCGGGACAACAAGTGTTCCGTCTGTCCCCTCAACCCGCTCGAGGCATCGGCCATCGAGACTTCGGAACGAGGTGCCCCGAAGTCCTGATGACAACAGGGTCCATGATTTATTTAAATACACGCGCACACGCCTCACTGATCTGCCATACAAGCACCCGGCCAACGCAAACAATTCACGACTAACAAATGATGACCTACGTCGACAAATGCTCAGCACGATATTTGGATGGCACAAGGACGTTGAGGACCTGATCAATGATGAAATGAGTCGCCACCCAGCAGGGTCAGCCAACCGCATTCTCCTCGCCAAGTGGTTGGGTGAGATGGAGACGGACTTGATGGCGGCGGGAACAGAAAATATGACTTCTTCAGACTGGATGCTGTTGGCCTTGAGCGGGATTGGTGGCCAAGCTTCACAACAAAAGGTCGGCCGCACATATGTGCAACGGTTGCTGGAGACAGGGGATATCCACGTTGCGGTGACCATTATGCTAGGAATGGGGGATCATAATGATGCCATTGAAGTATACGTTTCTCATAAGCGTTATATGGAGGCCTTGATCCTCACCTGCCTGGTATTCCCTAGTGTTTGGGAGCGTCAAGCTTCGATCATCCGCAAATGGGGCAAGCATGAGATCCTACGACGCAACGAGCAGCTCGCAATTCGATGCTTTGCCTGCACGGACTCGGAGCCAACTGAAGCGTGGACATCTCCCTCCGCTACGCAGCTTAACTTTCAACAACAGACCATCACGCCCAGCATACCCGAAATGCTGAGCCCGCCCCTCTCGCCCCCTGGGGTCCAGCGTGGTCCTCAAAGAAGCATCGCCAAGACTTCTGCTTTGAAATTAATCACCTCCTTCGGAGACTCTGGAAAGAAGGCGAAGTTCTACTCTCAAGTGGATGATGGTCAAACTCCCATTGCAGCAGGGCCAACTCCCATCGCCGATTCTGCAATCTCACCAGGCGGAGCTTATGATGCAGCCACCGCATTTCTCCGCCCGTCAAGCAACAGCAGGTTCAACACCCCTACCTCTGCGCGACCCAGAGGTCGACTACCTTCCATCGGTGAGAATACTATGGATGCCAACAATCGACATGCAATCGATTCAGCATTGGCATCTTTCCGTAAGGAGAAACAAGAAGTTGGTGCCCATGCTCGCAAGGCTTCTCTGGAACAAGATAACCTCGCTATTGGCAACACACTGCACCGGGCAGCCACTGCAAGTCCCATGATGGTACGTGACAGGCAAACTCCTGTTGAACACCGAAAAAACCAACCATCTCCGCCCTCGCCAAACAAGGACTTCATGGCCAAGGTCCACGACATTCGCGCCAACCGCCGAAACGGATCTCGGGATAGAATCCCCCAGGGTCTTCACCTGGAACTCAAGGCTCTCGCGAACGAGGTAAACGCCCTCTCTCCTGACCAGGCAATGGCTTCTTCATCCAAGTATCATTGGCCAACGCCAACCCGTCGTCGCGGCCCTGGATCTGTGAGTTCCGTTACCTCTGCATCCAGCGCCGGAAGGAGCCTGCGACAGGGTCAAAGGCATAAAGACGACTATATTCACAGTCTTGATGCTGCATCCCGGTACTCAAAGAAGGGTCGCAACCTCCATAGCAGCAAAGAGAGAACCCGAGACTCTTCACGTGGAAGGAATGCAAGCGCTGAGAGGAAAGCGAGGTCCCGAGAACCTTCAGAGGAACGTGGCCGAGGCTCTTCTCGAGCTTGGCACAAGCCAAAGAGATCACCAACCTCTCCAGTTCCGATGTCTCCTGAAGACATCGCTATACTGAGCACTCCCCGTGCAGCTGAGGTTGGCGAGCCGGTGACTGTCCGCAAGACAAGTAGTACCTACAAGTCGAAGCCCAAGAGCCGAAATTCCAGCCGTGGCAGCCGGCGTCAAAGCCCTGATGCTCGCGCAAGACTCACACCCTTAGACACCCGGGGGCGAAGTAAAGGAGTCGACGAGGAGGTGCTACAGACAACGTCGCCTGCACCACCTCTCTCTGCCACGATCCTTCACTACGAGGGCTCTGAGGATGAAGAGGATTATAGAAGGGCCGTGGAGGCACAGGAAATGTTCAGAGCAAAACATAATGGTAGTGCTCCACGGGGACCCAGCTCACCAGTCGCAACCAAGCGCGATCGCTCCGGTAGCCGCCGTCGAGATGTTTCTGAATTTCGTGACATCCCCCCTCCTCCACTCAGTGTTCATGGCCGAGCCGCTTCGACTGAGCATGCTGGCGACTTGCGAATGATGAAGGAAGAGAGGCAGCGAAAGAAGGAACAAGCTGCACGAGAGCTTGAGGAACGCCGAAAGTCCCTTGCGCAGCGCGCACGAGCACCTTCAATCCCAAACCCAGGCCAGAACTCGATGGATATCAGACGTGTTGTGGTCGAAACTTCGAGCCCCGTGCCATCGCCTGGTGAACAACCTCGTTGTGCCACAGCGCCATTACCCAAGGGCGGGTTTACTTCAGCCAGACACACTCCGGTTATCGGACTCCCTGCAACACCCAAGGCTATGAGGATTGCATATGACACAGAGAGTGCTCAGGAACTACCAAAGATGCCTTCTATTCCACCATCATTTGTTGCTGAGAGGGTAGAGGAGCCTTCATATGAACAGCCCCCAAGCCACCAGCAACCGCAGCAAGCAGATCCATTTACTCTGCTGCCTTCGACTGTGTATCAACCGCCCACCCGGCCTTTCATTCCCAGAAGCATGTCGGCGCCTATACCGGATGATCCTACCCCAAGGCGCAGGAAGGCGAGCTCAGCAGAGCTTCGCGGGATTGACGAGATTGTCAATGGTGGTCGTAGGCGGCGATCACAAGAAGAGCCTCTCATGCCGCCGCCACCGCCACCACCCCCTGCGCCGCCTTTGCTCAAGGAGTTGCAGCACCTGGCGACACCACCACCTCCTCCTCCCGCGCCTCTCCCTAATATGCGACGCCTCCAGGGAGGTGCCCTGGGCTCTGGAATGATCGAGATAGTCATGGATGATGATGAAGGGGATGCACCAGTGGCAGCTCCTAACGACGGCATGGTCCCGGTGATTCCCCCTCCTGCTCCGCCAGCCTCCAAGAGCCATAGCCGGGGTCGCAGCACAGGAGACACGAGCATCTCTGGTCGTATTTCCAAGGCAACTGAGCGCCTGCGATCCGCGAGTCGCGGACCAAAGGAGAGCAGAGCTGTGCGATCACCGCACGTCGAGGCACCATACGAGAGCATCCCAACTCAGCACCTAAAGTCTGGGATTAGTGCCAATCACAGTGTCCCCATCCTTTCTTCTGCCATGTATGATCAAGACATTGTTCGGTCACCTCACGCCGAGGCGCCTTACGAGAGCGTTCCAACTCAACATCTTAAGACCGGAGTTGGCGCCAACCACAGTATTTCCATTCCCCCTCCCGTCATGTATGACCAAGACATCGTTCGCTCCCCTGTAGAAGGCAGAGGTGCTTTCATGTCAACTGGAATGCATAAGAGCGAGATGATTTAGAGGTCTAAGACCATTGCGCATTTTTATATTCATCTTTTTGCGTGCCATATCCCTCGACATGGACTTGGCTCACCGCGATTTATTTATCGAGTTTCCGGATATATCGATTGAATTTGACTTTCAGCCATTGTTTTACATTTACATTAGTAACGACTGGTTCACGTTATTTGTACTGCTTCTTTCTGTTTCTTGCCATTCATAGCTGATACCATTTGAACAAGAGGGGGTTAGCATGACGCCCAGCTGGACTTTGATGGACCGGCACCATTTACATAGGATTTACGGGCAGTGGCGGCTACGCATCATTTTGCATACTCGGACCCAATATACATCGGCATGTACTTGGATTTTTACTTTTGGATCATTTGTTCGACTCTCCCCCGCCATCAGGTCTCGTTTCCACGCAAGTCCTTTTGAAGGCCGGATGAGGATATTACAGACGTTTATGACGACTTGACGACTTTTCCTTTGTTATAGCGAACCTACAAAGATATATACTTCTCTTCTGCTTTGCTTTTCCCCTCTCGCTTCATTACATTTCGTTTCATTGAGGAGGCCACGAGGTCCTACCTCACACACATCCTGGTTCACTCTCATTATAACATTGGATATGGGATCAAAAAGAAAAGAAAGGTGGACCGTTTGATATCCTTTCAATTTTTCTACAAACAATCATTGTCGTACCCCCTTTTCTATGTTGTGTAGGAATGTGTTTTACAATGCTGCCTCACGGCTTCATGTTGAAGGATGGATTCCTCGGTTTCAGGTATATTTGGTGGGAAAAGGGTGATATTGGAAGAGAGAATACAAGCGCGATTCGATAATATAGCTTTTTATTTTCAGCTAGCCAAAAAACGGTTTATTTGACAGTGATGGAGGTATACTTACGAATTCGACTTGGCGATAACCTCATTTCACCACGCAAGTGTCTGGGTACCAGAGGGTTCAATTTGGGCTACGATTTACGATTAAACGTTTTTTCAATTTACTGCACTTTGAATTATGAAACTTCCAGACATTCCACTCCTGGTGATATTTTTTTAACCTGAATAAATAAATGAATATTGGGCAAAAAAAGAAAAAAGAAGTGTTGATGTTTCCATCTCGAACCGTCATCCCAAACCCCCCGCGATCGTAATCCAGCCCGCCACGCGACGGGGGAGAGATCTCTGCAGAGTGAAACCTCCCTCAAGGGTACTCTCCAATGCTTAGGGTGCGCATTCCACAATCGCAAGTTACCTGTGCGAGTGGGCGACCACCGCAGCGTTCGGTCTGGGCGTCACGGGGGGGATCTGACGGATTTGGGAGAGAGGCAATCGAGAAATCGAAACTCTTCACCATTAGACCATTACAGTCGAGAATTGGAGCCGAACTTTTGGGCTATAAGGGTATAGCGCGGCAAAACACCGGATCACAAGTACATCCGATATGTACCCGCCATCACCACCCCTGCGACTCTTCCCTTCCCTTGCCAGGTAGCCACAACCCAATTCCACAATGCTGTCATACTGGCATCCATATCACAACAATGGAAGAGCGATGAGTATCAATTGACCCAACTTTTTTTAATTGAGCAAGGAATCCTAAACCATGGGAAGCCCAAACACAAGCTCAACCACTTCATGATCAGCTTTGAATAGCTCTACTCCCCTTCACTCTACCGATTATCTCCAAGCTTCCATCCATCCATGGGCAAGGAGCAGCCAAAATGCTCACGACACTGCCGCACCTGCGCATCCGGCGCCCTTCGCCCACGACAGCCGAGTTCACAGTCACAACCCTCCCACCACCGACCCTCGCACTCAGAATCCTACGAATCATACTGATTGTCTTCCGCCTCCTGTTGTTCCTCGCCATCTGCACAGTCCTCTCCTCCCGATGGCTGCAGAGCCCGTTCGCCGCGCCCCTCGACACCTATCCCCTATGGCCCAGGACGTGGCTCTCGACAGACACCCTCTGGTACATGGCGGGGTGCCTGCACCGCTCGCGGCTCGGCGTCGCGCTCGGCAGCTGCGCGGCGCGGATCCCGCTGCCGCTGCTCGTCCCCGGCGCCGCGACGCTGTGCTACGGGATAGCCCTCCGTGTCCACTCGTCGGAGAGCCTGCTGGTGCTGAGGGGCCTCGGCGTGCAGACGAGCGAGAGCCCGCGGACGTACCTGGCGAGCGCGGCGACGCGGTTCATCCCGACGGAGAAGATCCAGGACATCTTCGTCAACGAGGCCTTCCGGGGGTTCGAGGTCAGGTACTACCTTGTCGTGGTCGTCGAGGGCGAGGAGGACGTGGTCGTGGTGTTCCCCGGGCTGCTGCCGAGGAGGCACATTGTCGAGAAGGTCTGGAGGGAGGCGAGGGAGTGTCTTTATGAGAAGGCGCCCCGGTGGGGGATTGATGAAAAGGCGTGAGAGTGGCGTTGGGACCTTGGGAAACACTGGTTTATCATGGAATAATTATGAGAAGATACCCTTTTGCAGAAAGTTTTAGAATGGGGCGTTATATTTGCTTTCGCCTTTTTCAAAATGGTCTTTTTATTTTACTTTACTTGTTCCACAGTGTAGACGCTGCTCGCAGAGATGTCTATTCGGCCGCGGCGTTGGTCTGCGCCTTCTTGGCAAACCGCTGTTGATCCCTATCCTCCGCGCTGGCAAATCCTCTACGCTGAGCAAACTTGTTGCTCTGCTCCTCGGGCGTCTCCATCAGCGCCATCTTCATCACAGGCACGTGCTTGCCCGCCTGCCGTCCAGAGTTGCCCCCTTCAAATAGCTTCACCGATGGCGGGCCTTCCTTGACCGGCAGCGCGTCATAGTTCAGCGGCTGGGCGACCAGGTTGAGAAGCCTGTTGGCGAGTATCTCGTCCATCTTGACCTCGCGCCACAACTTCCACAGCCCCTCTGTCGTGCCGAAGCTCGTGTTGGGCTTTGCTGGGTCGATGCTATCCTCCACATGTATCCATGGTAGCTGTGCCCCCATCTCGTCGGTAAATAGACAGTCCCACAGCACAAGGGGAACCTCGTCGGCCATGACATAGACCGGCCGTCTTGGGTTCTTCTCGATGTCCAGGAGCTTGCCGACCAGGTCGGGCTTCTCCAGGCCCTGGCCCACCAAGAAGAGAATCGACACCATGTTTCTGATCTGGTGCCATAGGAATGCCGTACCCCTGACTTTGAAGCAGTATACCTTGGGGAGCTGCCCGCTCTCGGTGGCGCTCAGGTCTGGAGGGTAGCTCAGATATTGCATGGCCGACCCCATATCGGGGACTTCCTCTATCGTGGCCTCGAGGATCCCCCGCTTGAAGTTGGTGATGTTCTTTGCGGGGTCGATCTTGCAAAAGTTGCGGAAGTCGTGCTCTCCCTCGTAGCGCTTTGCAGCATCCCGCATGGCGTCGATATCAAGCCAGCCGACGTTCTTCTGACCCTGGGAGGGCAGGGACGGGCTAAAGGCCGGCTGGGTGAAGAAGTAGCGGTACTGGCGCTCACGACAGGAGAAGCGCGCAGAGAAGTCGGGTGGCGGCGACGGACACCATCCGAGAATACGAATGTCTGGCGGGAGGACACGGTTGAGGACCTTGGGGTAGTCGATCTCATCTCGGATAGGGTCGAAAGGTGGTGGCTCCGGGGCATCAGTCTCCACGGGCTCTGGCTCTGTTTGCGCGGCCTCAGCCTGAGCTTCGGCTCCTTGTGTCTGCTCAACCACCTTCTTTCTCTTGTTTCTGCTTGCGCTCGTTGGCTTTGCACTTCTCACCCGCAGGGCAATAACCTGCCCAAAGGCACTGACACCACGATCTGTGCGCCCGCACTTGGAGTATTCGCAATTGCCAAAGTCCACTGCACGTTCGTCCTCGGGAAAGATGAGGCACGTCTTGGTCAAGGCCTTGAACAGCTCTTCCTCTATACTTGGCAGCACGCCGCTGGCCGAGTACTCGAAGCCTCCGTAGTTGCGCCCCAAATATGCCAGCCTGAGGGCGATGAAACGGAACGACTTGGTCGTAGGATCCATCTTTGGCTTCTCCTTTCGCTTCTTGGGAGCTGGCTGGGCGTCTTCCGCGGCCGCATCCCTCACTACCGGAGCAGTAGGTGGCGCAGGACGAGCCTGCAGCTCCTTTTCCAGCTGGACCAGCCGCTCAATGAGACTATCTTTGGACCACTTGCCGTAGTCGACATTGGCGGCCATTTTGTTTACCGGGGCCTTTGACGTTTTGATATTCCTTGTGATGATATTCCTTGCGAGAGCCGGGGTGCGGCCAGCTCTGATAGATCCCCAGGGAACGCGACTCCAGACGCTGCTACACGGGAGCCGTCTCATTAAGGTGTGGGTAGTGGGGGAATTACTTTTTTTTTTTTCACCTGCTCTGTCTATTCACCTCCCCGAACGTGAGTGGTTGCGTCTCGTGTGCATTTTGGTGGGTGAGAATGAAATCTTGAATTGTGGCGCCGGCAAGATGTGGCGGTGCACAGCGACCATTCAACAGACAAGTCCAATACAATCCTTCACAAGGCCACAATATGAACCCAAACGCAGTGTGATGGCGATTGGTATAATTATCAAACCCGGACAATACTTGACTAGCCGTCGGATGCGGTGAGCTCGGGGCCTTGTTCAAGCCCGTCACCCCCAAACCTGAGATAAGGAGGGCCTGTGGCGGTACAAAGTGGGGTCCCATCAGTCATTTGGACGACTAACAAGATTTGTCCAGCCGGGCAATCTTCCTATCTCATTTCACCAGGAGAGCAGATGTCGAGATGCGCCGATTAAACACCTACATCATCTCTCCTACTGTAAATCGAAAACATGGAATCCGAAGTCATCAAGGTGCTGCTTGTCGGTGATGAAAAGTGTGGCAAAACAACATTTCTATCGTCCGTAATTACATGACCCCATCACGTCTCCCGTGAGTGATGCCATCCTCGTTGCTCACCTCTCTTGGCTTCCTAGGAGACTCGGCGCAGGAGAGAATGTGAATCCCATTCCTCTCCTACGTGATATCGACCAGCCCTTCATCTTCGAGATCAAGCTCTCAAGTGCGGAGTATCGCCTGGAGTTTTACGACACATCGAGCCCAGAGAACTGGCGGACGTTGGATCCTGACATTGTGACTATATGCTACGATATCAGCCAGCGAATGAGCATGATTAATATGAAGAGATATGTCAGTTTGTCATCGCCCCTCCCGTTCTAACATTTCCCTGGTGTCTCAAGACAATGGCTTATACAACAATGTGCGGATCGCAGTGGATAGATGAAGTCAAGAAGAGCCTCCAGAAGATTGACTCGCTCCCCATTATCATATTAGGTCTGAAAAGGGACCTCAGATCGGAAGATGATCCGAATGGTATCATATATCCACAGGAAGGGTATCAAGCCGCTCAGCAGCTCAGAGCTGACCGGTACATTGAGTGCTCAGCGGTAACCGGAGAGCTCCTGAAGCTGGCGTTTGAAGATCTTTGCAAGACTGCTATAAAATGCAAGTCGGCAGCGGGTGGTCAGAGCGAAGGTGGCTGCACCGTCATGTAAACCAAAACCAGAATATGCTTAAACAGATAAGGCAAGCGGATTGTGAATTTAACCATTGATAACGCCTCGCTATATCCTCAAAAACTTCGTATCCAGTAGTATCTCAGGGGCAGGCTACAGGATCTCATGATCCCTGGGCATCCGCCATGGATGTATCGGCAGCTGCTTCCGCGTCCTCTGACTCTTCGGGAGGATCAAACTGGCCAAGGACCTCGGCGATGATAGTCAGAATCTCCATTTGCTGATCCTCAGTGAAGCGAACTTCCATGTCTTCAATCGTGGTGTTCAGAGCTGGAGTTGAACAGGGCCGCAGATTGAGGATCATGATGAGTTCACCCTTGGTCAGGTCATAAGGGCGAAGGCGCTCCAGGAGGGTAGGGATGGAATCAGCATGGTATGTGGTGGGTGTTTGGCTCAGGGGACTGGGCGGCAACCGCAACCATTCCAGGGTCTGGTGATGGGAAAGAGTGTCAGTGGACTACAATCTTGATCGCCTGTGTCGTCAGGGCGGTGGGATGATTTGTTGACCTACACGGTCAACGACCATTCCTTGGTTGGATGGTGGTGCATGACGCTTCTTTTTCTCTTTGCGGCTTTGGAGCTCCGCCAGGTGCTCATGGACCTCGAAATTGGAGAGCACGGCGGTCTGCGATTCAAGGACCTTCATGGCGATGGTGCGCTAGCTTGAGACGTTGGAGATATCCCCTTGTCGCACTCGCTACCTGAGTTGACTTTGTCAAGACAGTTGTGTTGCTGCTTGGTGTGGTTACCTAAGTCATCAGTGGTGTTCGGAGAGCTCCAGGCCTGCCACCGAGTTTTTTCTGCTAGGGTTTTTTTTAGGCTGCGTTCCACCAGGGGTGTTGTCGCAGACTTGCAGGTGGCTGAACCGAGCGGTGGAGGCAACCTAAAGCCAGGTCGCTGCAGGCCTGAAACTGGACGTAACGTACATGACATGAAAACACTTATCCGACGAGCTGCATGAGTGCTGGCTGGTAGGACAAGAGGTCTTTTTTTCCAAGCTTACGGGTGCCAACTCGACAAGCTCTCCCATTGGTGTGAGATACTAACAACCAGCATCCCGGCCACGGAGGTACAAATCTGGCTCACAGTGCAGCGCTCCCTGTCGAAACGCAGCCGTGTTCGGAGGTACCCTCCGTCCGCCTCACCCTAATGCAAGGCAGAGGGTACCTAGCGCTGTCCGCGCAGCCGTTGCAGTCTTTTCGGGACGGTTTAGACTTTAGGGTAGGTACATGTCCTGCACTGTCCTCGCATGTCGCATGTGCAAATATTACCTAGCAGTGACCCCGCCATTCCGGGGGCCAATCACGCCGCTGGCCCCCCACCATCCTGCATATTGACGAGGGCCCTGTGACGAGGATGCACAAACCTGTTCATCGGTGAGTGATGCGCGGCTTATTATGTCGCACTGTAGGTGCTGCCTGGCTGGATGGCATCATACTGCAGCGCGCCAGCCGCTGGTGCCCTGCCCTGCCCGCCCGGGTCGCTGCGCGGCACGGGGTGACACAGCGGGTTGCAGCACTTGCTAATGGCCACTAGAGCATGGGGATGGCCCCAATTGAGCCCCCGAATTGGTCCAATTTTGGCCCCTCCACAGCCGTCCAGGCAGCCAGTCAGGAGCTGGCCTTTTACTCCCAGGCCTAGCCGAGATTCTCACTCCTAGCACGCCTAGAGTTGCCGACCGACAAAGATTTTTCTTCCCGTCTTCCCTTGGTTGGCTCCCCCGTTCTGCTACTGGGGCAAGATGGAGGAATTGACTCAACCCAAACTCTGTCGTCATGTGCTTAGTCTGCCTATCTATCTCACAATGAAGTTTCTTTGACACCATTCATCTCGTCCTTGACTCTTTTGTCCCAGACTCTCTCCTGGTGCTCCTGGACCCGCCCCTGCCTGTCCATCCCGCATTCTGGTTGTGAGCTTTCGCAACGCCGTAATCGGTGGTCATCCATCATCTAGGACGGCTGCAGGACGAATTTGAGGCTCGAGTCAACGTCACCCACCATTGGCAAACGCGAACTCCACTGTTCAGCGTCCGAGTGTCAAGGCTTGAATAGTTCAGCTGAACAATAGCTTTGGTAAGTTATCCCTACCCTTCCTGCCCAGAAAAACCCATCTTCTGGGGCACATCCCGTCGTCTTTTACGTGGGTCAAGGGAGAGAGAAAAAAAAAATAACCGGTATTGAACCCAGTAGTCGCCGCCACCAGCGCCAGAAATCGCAGTCGCTCACGAGACCAAGGTTGAGTCCTCTTTAAGCCTTGAAGAGCACCTCTTCTGCCCGGGTCTGCGTCCCCCTTCGCGCGGGTTCACTGCACTATCCCTCTCTCGACATCGTTACATCGACATCTTCACCAATCGCAAGGTAGCATCGCGGTGCCGGCCTCGCACACCCAGCTATCATAATGGTTCGCAACATTGTCCTCTTGGGAGGAAACTCCCACCCGAAGCTCACGGAAAATGTCTGCAACATCCTGGGTATTCCGCCCTGCGACCGTATCCTTTCAAAGTTCTCTGGCGGAGAGAGTCGATGCGAGATCAAGGACTCAGTCCGAGGCAAGGATGTGTACATCCTCCAGTCCGGCTCTGGAAGTGTCAATGACCATCTCATTGAACTTTGCATCATGATCTCCGCCTGCAAGATCGGTTCTGCCAAGCGAGTCACTGCAGTTGTTCCCCTGTTTCCTTACTCTCGCCAGCCTGACTGGCCCTACAACAAAGCTGGCGCTCCCCTGTCCAAGTCAATCGACACCTCGTCAAAGAAAGATTACACTTTCGAGAGCGTTCCCGCTACTCCCCGTCCGGGTGGCCCTCGCAGCAGCGGCCTCACCAACGGTGTGAATGGACTCGCCGAGAAACTTTCCAAGACGAATGTGACAGATAGGAACGGAGGAGAATATCTCCCCAAGAGATCGGATACCATTTCCAGCTTGAGTTCTAACGCAAGCGGTGGTGCAAACCCTGACCGCGCCCTAACCTCACAGCCCAGCTTCACGACGCACGATTACGAAAAGCCCACCAACAAGAATGTCTTCCATGCCAAGCCTGGCTACAAGCAGTGGGTTGCTCTCGCCGGTACCCTCGTCGCCGACTTGCTCACGTGCGCTGGCGCCGATCACATCATCACAATGGATCTCCACGATCCCCAGTACCAAGGATTCTTCGACATCCCAGTCGACAATCTCTACGGCAAGCCTTTGATTCAAAACTATATCCAGCGCAACATTCCCGGCTGGCGTGATGCCGTTGTCGTCTCCCCCGATGCCGGTGGCGCAAAGCGAGCCTCCCTCATTCGTGACAGCCTCGATATCGACTTTGCCCTCATTCACAAGGTAATATACTGTGCGCTCCTGGACATGGTCCGATACTCACATATCCCCTTTCTAGGAACGACGCCCTATCAAGTTTACTGAGCACCGCAACGCCAGTATGATGCTCGTCGGTGACGTTGCCAACCGGATATGTATCTTGGTGGATGACTTGATCGACACCGGAAACACCATCACTCGTGCTGCTAAGCTGCTGAAACGCGAAGGCGCCACGAAGGTGTATGCTCTCGTAACTCATGGTGTTTTCAGCGGGGATGCCATTTCTCGCATCAATGCCTCGGCCCTGGACAAGATTGTCGTCACCAACTCCGTCCCACAATTGGAGAACAAGCGTGCCTGTCCCAAGCTGGAGGTCCTCGACATCTCGCCGGTGTTTGCCGAAGCTATCCGACGCGTCCACCACGGCGAGTCCATCAGCGTGCTTTTCCAGTACAGTTAGTCCAGTTTAGCGGACAGAGGCATCGCGGGGAAAGCCCAGCGCATCAATATGGACCCCCGTCTCCTTCGGCCACCTGAAGCCCGGCCGATAGCTGTTTGTGATCTTGGAATTTGGAACATTCTCGGAGTTTTAAAGGATCTCTTTCGACTATACTCTTTTTTCGCTTTTTATCAAAGACATGGAAACCTTGACCGGATGCATCGAGAAGACAGTGGTCATGCATACAAGAATGAAATCTGGCGCTCTACCTTCTTCACCCTTCTCACGGTTCTAGCATGGCTCTCTGGCTCCTAATAGACTAAATCAGTGAGGGCGGAAGGAAGGAATCTCGTCATGGGAAATTGCTACACATCTTTTCTTATTTTTTCTGTTTGTTGGGTTTCGATTCCTCTTTCGTCTTCCCTTCTTCCCCTTCCTTGCTATACACTCTCACACCAGTAGAACGAAAACTGAATTTGTCCTCGAGGCAAATCTGAAAAACCAAACTAGAAAAATGCCCAGTTCTTCGTAGATTATGGAAATTGGGGTTTGGACTCCCCAGCGCAGGTGACTCAATCCGGGCAAGTAATATATTTAAATATACACAATGCTGAATAGACAAAACCTATGTCTAAATTCTGGTTCCTCTCGTCTTGAATATTCTTGAATGAACATAGCTTGACTGCACCGATGCAGGGGCATGAAGTCTTCAATTTCGTGGCTATTGGTGGCAGATGTGTGGCAGAATGCGAGATGTACAGGGTTCTCCGTAGCATTCGCCGGGGGCACTCCGTCCACAGGCCCGAATCCGAAACCGTACGAGGGCCTACGTAACACCTCCTAATTGATTGTTTCAGGGCGCGACAATTCGCTATCTATGTCGACTTAGACGGCCCCGAGTCTCACTCTCCTTTGTCATCAGTCATCGCTACTGGATCTGTCATGGTTCGGTGCTTTGCAGACGGCCGCTGACAGCAATTGGTACTCTAATTAACTGGTATAATTATTGGGCCTTCACCATGCCAAGATCCCGCCTCTGCACGCGGCGTAGATTCACGGCCCGGCCAACGCTGCTGCTCGCTCTAGTCTCCTTTTTCGCCATTATCGGCATCACAACCCTCACATCCAGAATCCCACCTTCTCCAGGCCTATCACACGACCAGAGCAAGAAGATCACCAGCCACGTGACCGATTACCTGAAGAAGAGCAGCCTCAACCCGTTCCGCCAGCCGCTGCACGCACCGCCGCCCCAGAAGGATGACGAGTACAAGGGCTCCTCGTGGTGGGCGGATTGGAAGTGGCTCTCCGTCCCCTTCTCGAGCTACCTGACCCTCGACGAAGACCGGTCCATCCTCCCTCCGCTCGCGAGGAGGCCCCCCGTCTACTGCTACTACGACGCCACGGTGAAGAAGACAAAGGACGAGAAGGATGCCGAGAGCGAGCTGCTGCTGACTTGGAGGCGGGCGTGGTGGGCGCAGGGGTTCTGGCCCGTCATTCTGAGTGCGGCCGAGGCGATGAACAATCCGAACTATGACCTGGTGCAGAGGCTGAGCCTGGATCCCGCCATGAAGGACGACCTCATGAGGTGGCTGGCCTGGGAGGCAATGGGCGACGGGCTGCTTGCGCACTCCACGGTGCTGCCAATGGCTTCGCGGCAGGACCCGCTGATCCAATATCTTCGACGAGGCGAATACCCCAAGTTGAGCACATGGAAGAACCTTGATGGTGGTCTGGTCGCCGGCCATAAAACGGAGCTCAGCGCAGCGATTCACGCTCTGGTGGGGAGTTCCGACTTGAAGGACAAAAAGACTGTAGTGTCGGCGCTTTCGGACAAGGAGATTGCGATCGAGAAGGCGACCGATTCCCTGGCCTCTTACGGCTCCGGGATAATTGAGGAGCGCTACTCTGAGATCCTCGCCAAGGAGGGCGAGAGCAAGATCAAGCAGCTGCAGAGTCTGAACAAGCTGATAAACTCGCACCTCCACCACACCTGGAGGGGTGCCTTCCCGAGAGGAATTGAGGTCCTGAAGCCTTTCCCGGAACACACTGCTCCCCTGATAGGCAGAGCCATGCGCCTGGCCGAGTATCTGCTCTCCTGCCCAGAGACCCCGATACCCTCCAGCTGCCCTCCCAATGCGCCGAAGTGCACCCCGTGCGGGCAAGGCCAGCGGGCGAAAGGTGCCAGGATCTCAACCCCCGCCCAGTACCACAACGCCACCGACCACTTCACGATCGGTACGGTCCCCCACCCCTGGACGCTTGCCACGCTGTCGAATCTCCGGGAGAGGCTGGACGTGCCCTGGATCCGCCGCGAGTCGAAGCGGGATCCCTGGCTGGACGAGGTCATGCGCGACCTGCTGAGCGGCCCGGCCTCGAGGGGCGTGCAGATCATGCGGTTCAAGCAGGCCGTGGCGGGCGACGGCGCCCTGGCCTACACGTTCTGGTTTCCGGCGGAGGACATGCCTGTGGAGCTGAACTGGCAGTTTGGCTTTGACATACCCAAATCTGCGTTGGATGATCCCAAGACCGGCACCACGGACAGTTCGAGCAGCAGCAGCAGCAGCAGCAGTAGTAGTACTGCCGCCAGCAGCACAGAGAGTGGCACGGGTAGTAGTAGTACGGTGGATGCCGCTGCTGCTGCGACCACTACGGCCACAGCCGAGAAGCGTGCAGACGAGGAAAGCAAGGAGAAGGACAGCAAACGCAAGGATAGCAAAGACAAGGAGAGTCAGGAGAAGGACAGCAAAAACAAGGACAGCAAAGACAAGGAGAGCCAGGAGAAGGATAGCAAGGACAAGGAAAGCATAGACTCTGAACCCCAAAACGCCCCCGAGGTCGTCGAGGACGTCGGCGTAAAAGAGCAGAGGCTATTCGACAACGCCAAGAAGCTCATCGCGCTGACCAAGTCCACGGACGAGACCAAGCTGCGCGCCTCCCTGGAAGCGTGGAGCATGGCCGACACCGAGATCTGGAAGTTCACGCGGGCCTTCCAGGCCAGGCGCATCAAGGTCCGGACCGACTGGGAGAAGGAGGAGGCCGGGTACAGCCGGGGTGCCGGCACAGAGGGTGGGCGCACGTCGTGGAGCCGGTGGCAGGACCACAAGGGCGACAAGGGCGACAAATAATTCCATCTTACTTTCCAAGCATGCTACGTTGGAGGGAAGGGGGGGAATGCATTATAAAATGGGAATGTATATTGCTCTCAATATTGGTATGAAGCGTACTCTGCGTTATGGATTACAGGGATGATAATCAACTGCACAAATACAACAACGAATTTTTATGATTTTCTTCTCGAGCAAGACCTAAGATTTGGAAAGACAAGAGATGTTGAAATCTCCTTCAGGCGGATAATAAAAAGAAAAGAACTAGCTAGGGTGTGAGTTCGGGATTGATGGTGTTGAAAGCCTCATCCAGGAACTCCAAGGAACCTTTCGGCCCCCCGCCATTTCTACTTAAGCACGGCTGGTATCGCCGCCCATTTCCCCAGCTAATTCCCGAGATGTGAGGCCCCTGCGGCCGAGTCCATTCTCAAACTGTCCATTGATGGATGGTGCATAGCGAGAGCCATTCACGGTGGCACTCTCAGCATAGGTGCGGAGGGCCGTCCGGGCAGCTTCGACCACCTGCTCAGCGTGGGACAAGGCATCTTTCAGCGCTTGTGCTGTGGGGTCGTTCGAGTCGTTGAGAGCCGCAGTGCCATTTTCCAGGCGCTGGTTTTCCAACAGCTCGCGGATGTGTGTGTTGAGCCAGTATCCCTCAAGTTTGGAGTGGGTCATGTCTTTGGCCCCGGCAATGGTGCCTCGGCACCTGGAAGTGCCGCACAGGCACTCGAAGGGCTGGGCCATGCTCCATTCCGTGGATGGGTAAAAGAACTAGAGGGTTGTGAGCGTGGGGGGGAGCGAGACATTGGGAGTAAGCAGCTGCTTGGAGGGCTTGGGGCTTACTGTGAGTTCATCCCCTGGTTTCAGGCCATTGGGGCCAACGAGAATGTTGAAGTTTGTGGTATCGAAGATCTAGAATTGGGATCAGTTGTCTGGAGCAATCCTCAAGCGCGAGCGGCTCCCCCCCTTTTCTCCCCTCCGACTTTGACTAACGAGAGAAGGGTCGCAAGAGTGGTTAATGTAGAGCAAGTCACTGTTCAGGTTCAAGTGCTTGTCTTTGCCCATCTGGACTGTCGCGTATGTCGGCTCCGGTGCCGCGCTGCAAGGAGGGAACGAGAGCTTCGAGAATACGGCAAAAGGTGGTAGTGACACCTTGGAGAGACTCTTGGATGTGAATTCAGCCTCGTTAATGACGACTTCCTGAATTCCAGGGTGAGAGGGCTGTGGCCAGTGGGGCTTGAGAGGGGCCATTGTTCCGTCCGTGTGTAAGTGAAGATGCCAACAATGTGACTGGGTGCGGGAGAAATTGAATGAAAGGACGGAGTTGGAGGCGAGGTGATGATGGTAGACGAAACTGGCTGGGAAGCCGGCACTGTGGCTCTTTTTGAGCCTGAGCCGGCCCACGAGAAGCCGGACCCTCGGGACGCCTCAGCAGAAGCACATGAAGTCAGTCATGCTCCGTACTACCGAGAGCCACGCCCATCCGCGGTTTCAATGGCTGGAGTATGAAATTGTGGACATGGCTTGCATGTGTGGATGCTGCAGCGGACATGTGGTTGGCATATGGCGGCAGGCTAAGTTGCGGGGTAGAGCCGTGGGGGCAGAGGCCTCGATTCAACGTCCAGTCCAAATGTCAGGTCCAAGGTGTGAAGAGCCGGCCAACCGGTGCGCTTTCGGTGGAACGCTGGCAGCCTATCGGGTTGCTGATGGTTCCCAAAGTTGGAAACCTCCCCTGGCGCCATGTTGATGCTACTCTGCCCATCCCGACGGCCCTGGCCATTGGATGCATCCTTATGATTGGTGGTGAACGATACATGCAAGTAATTCAGGTAGGTAAGGTAGATATACATGTGTCCTACAACAGTCTTGCATCCGACGGCATCTTTATTGTTATGTGATAAATTGGGAACCATGACGAAGAGTGGGAGAAGCTTTCCGCATCGCTTGCACTGGATTGGCATCTTGACGCGGCACACGCCTGAGATACGACACTGCACTGGCAATTTACGATGGCCTACCTAGGTAGTAGACCTTGGGGTTTAAACTATGGCTTAGACGTTCTATTGTAGCGCTTACGGGCTCACACTGACAATTGGTTCCCTACGCGCACTCAGTCACTCGGGCGATAACCTCCTCAGATTTAGAAATGCCCTCCTTGAATCAACTCCTCAGCTCTGAACGCATCTACATTGACAGTACCTGAGCAACCAAGGAATTGCCGCCTACAAGCAGGAAGTACGGTACGTCTCTAAGTACCAGGGCGTATCGCCGTTCTTTCGGTTTGTGGAGGAGGAAACCAGGCAGTTACTGGGCAAATGGCAGGTACCACGAAGTTCCTGCCTGCCTTCCGCCTTATAAGTCCAGGTAGGTCTGCGACCTGCTCTACTTCATGTTCGGCCAACATTAGTGCGAGCTGCCAGGTACCCGTTGTCAAAAACGTCTTGTTTCCTCTGCCCAGCTGTACGCAGCTGTTACCAGGACAGAAATGACCGTTGCCTCTCTGCCTTTTGCCCTCCAAAAACTGCCCACGCTGTGGTCACCTGCCTTTCAGGTTCATTTCACTTATTGTCAATTTTGCCCACCGCACCTTTGTTTGTTTTTTTTCTCTCCGGTTCAACACTCCCTCAACACGAAACCCACACCAGAGAGTTGCTCACCTCTTTCAGAGTTATTCTCACAACATACATTCTCGTTTAGCAGAACCTGGCATCAACACATTCATTCCCTGACCGAGGCTCGGTCGCTCCTGCAACGCCTCTTCGACCTTGCAGATATTGCTTCATACGCTCTTTCCTGAGTGGTTTTGGCAATCGCTACCGCCACACTAACTTGAGGGACATACAACTTCCCGGAGTCACTGGGCTCCTTCTTTTTCCGGTGCACACGCCTGTACCACCTTCTGCATGGAATCTCAGCCCTGAACTTGAGCAAGAAGACCCCTCGTCCTAGCTGAAGAGGACCAGGTAGGAAACTAACTTTCAATTGACTCAAGAGCTGGAGTGAAATGTTCTAGCTTCTTCATCTTTGCTTATTGCATCATCTGGCTTAATCTCGCTCTCTACCTCTGATCTCATCCCTCTCTCATCCTGGACTGTCGTTTTTTTTCGCCTCGCTTTTTCCCACCTCAGATATAGCAGCAATCTGCATGACCGATCGAGACAGATCAGTTCAGCTGCCTCAATCCTCCTTCCTATCGCATTCAACCGTTTCTCACCCCGGCAAATGCTGCATGCCTCTTGGCCACTGATTGCCAATTTTGTTGCTCAAAGAGTATGTCCTTGGCGCCAAGTGTGCTTCTCCCTGACTCCAGATCAACTCTTATCACCAACTCCCGGCCCATCGCCTCCTCCTCGCAATGCTCATGCCCAAGATGAACCAAGTGCGGTGTCAGTCCACGCTTGAATCTGCCCTATTGGCAAAACAACCCTTAGATCCTCTCATTTCACATCACACCCACACAGAACCAATATCACAGTATTGGTCACCACGAGAGGATGACCCCAGCACAATCACCAGGTCAAGAACGTCTACTTTCGATCTCGTAGGCAATGGTGCATTTACTGATTTTCAGGGTGAAAGATTTCCCCAGATTGTATATCGGAATAACAACCAAACCACCGAGACTTCTTGTTTTACCTCGCCCCAGCAAGATTCTGAAACGATGGCTGCTCAGATATACTCAAAGAACGACCTCCTCCGGATGAGGCAAGCCCCGGCCGAAGTTGAATTGCAAAAGAATCTTCGGAACAAGTTGAAAGGCAAAGTAGATTTGAGTGAGCTTCGTCAAAATCCACCACATTTCAAACGGGTCGCTAATGATGTTGCAGACGACATTGTCCGTGCTCCAGGCCGAGGCCACAGGAAACTTGGTCGCATCCCTGAAGAACCTCGAGAAGTATCTGTCGAGAAAGACTTGGCGTTGGCACCTACTTCTGTTCGCCAACTTGATGGAACCGACTCAGAATGGAAATACCGTGGCAGGTCTGATTCTGAGGATGCTCAACCCCAGCCAATTTCTGCCCCTCCAGGTCTAGTAGCCCAGAGAGACGAAGGCTTTCAGCGTTTCTACAGAGCAGTTGTCTCCCCAACACATGTTCGGGTCACGGCTGGAGGCCGAATTGTACCAAACAATCGAGCCACCTTCTCTCCAAACCCAAAATGGGTCAAAGACAAACCTATGAGCGATACTGCGCCTTCCCACCGTGTTGCTGTCCAGGGACAGACCGAGCACTCGTCCTTTCAGTTCCCTCACATCCCCCTTGGCTCAATGCCTCAGATGTATGCTGGTTTCGCTCCAGGTCCAGGAGTAGCATCAGCACAACCCCCGTACACGTTCATTCCGTGGCACATGGGAATGGGAATGAGTATGGGTGCCAACTTCGGAATGCCGATTGCCCCAACCCCAGGAGTTGGGGCCAATCCAGCATTGAAAAAGCATCGAGATGCAACGAGCAGCGAGCAGCAGAGCGAATCTGGTGTCTTTGAGAAGGAAGTATCTGCAGCTTCGCCTCTCGATTTCTACGATCACACTCGGTCAATTCTTCTGAACAACCAGTGGATGATCCCACCTACCGCACCCTTCTACCCTGTCCCACTCGCACCATCGCAAGGCTTCAACGGAATGGCAATTCATGCACCTAGTGCAACTCCTGGAGGAGGAAATAGAGACATGGCTAATGCTAAGAAGGCTGACCAGTCTATGGAGAACAAAAGTTCTCATCACCTGCCCTTCTCGAAAATGGCGACAACGGGTACAGCTCCTCAACCCAATAGCACAAGTCTTCCTATTTCGTCTATCCGTCCGAGCGAAATTACAAGAAGGCACCTTGACATTCTTCGAGCGCGCCTCAGGTATCTGGAGGACCAGCTGCAATTTAACAAGCATCAAATCGATGAACGCGCCGTTGAAAATGACGCTCAGTTAGCTCGTCAATTCATCCAGCAGTTCGAGACAAACTACGAAATGCAATTCAATCTTGAGGAGTCATTTTATCCCAAGATGAAGGAGATCGAAACCCAACGTTCTTATGACGCAGCAACCCCAAAGCCTTCAGAGAATTTGAATCACCAAAATTTGGCACCCGCAAATAATTGTCGCTCAGGGTCTGACTATGGCGCATTCTACCAAGATGCCTTGAACGGCGAGGCGAAATTTCACTACGGATCGCAAAACGCGTCGGATTCTTCGCTGTACCGCCAAGCCCTCAGTGGAAATCTAAAGCGCGAAAAGTCGGAAACTCGTTTCGGCTCAGGCATTAATTCCACAAAGTCGGTGTCTGCTTTTGCCGGATCTCAGCCATTGACCGGATCTCTCAGAGGCTCTCGTTCGGGAAATGAGAAGTCAAGATTACCGCTCGATGCTGCGCTAGCCCCCCCATTTCAGCCTCGATCCGAGACTATGCTCCAGACCTATAATAAAACATTCGTCAATGCTGCTGGCGGTTTCGGAAAGCCCGGGAATGGAGCTGAGACTGTGAACAACTCCGCGGCTTCTTTATCGGGAGAAAGGGTTAGTTGGGATGCCTTGTCAACTCCTTGCGTACAACAGGAAGACAGGGTGCCATATCTTGTTGGCCATCTGCCTAATGGCATTGGATTGGATCGGGCACAGGTTACCGATTTCACCTACGAACGTGAGCTGACAGAAGATGAGCTTCGTGCTCGACATATGTACTGGGGTAAAGCTCCTCATGACCTTCAAAAAGGTCTCCCCAAATTCAATGGCAAGGACTTTTACCCCCCTTCGCCGTTGAAGGATCACAGCGCAGACAGCGCGGTAACTCGCAAAATGCCAACTCAAGCAGGCAAGACAGCCATGAGCACCCTTCAAGAGCAGGCTTTGGCCGCAGACCCTTTCAAGTTACTGGGTCAATCGGGACATTTGTTCTCTCGTGACGGTCCTGGAAATTCCACGCAGTCAGAATCGCTACCTGGACCTGAACACAATCTTTTACGAGCCGCAGTAGCTGGCGCGCATCACACTTGTGGAGGGGCCTTGAAGCGAGGAGGGAACAGTTATGACGAGCTTGCAGCCAAAAATCCTTTCAGGTTGTCTAAGTTGCCGATCGTTGATCCCAAGGAAAGCTCATCTAGCGATGAATGTGACGAGGACAGAGAGTTACTCTTCAAAGGTCGGAAGGCCATGCAGCAGGCCAAGTATGTCTGAACATCTTCACTGTTTCGATTGGCGAAAGTGCTAACAATGGACAATAGAACACATAACCGCATCTGGTCCAGCATGCTCAACAAAGGAAACTCGAGTGCCGGCGCTGTTCCCGGTGCGGTTTCAACTACAACTGCGCAGGGGGTCTTGCCACAATACGCTGGCCATGCCACTGCCTCCCTCACACCAACTATTGCCAACAACAGAGCCTCTTCACGGACTAATATGGCCAAGTCCAATGACGCTTATCATGTCAAGACGAACGATATGCTGCAGGGGCATCAATCGGAGAATTGCCCTCCTGGTTTCAACAACGCGGGCACCAAACGATAGACCACTCTCCTCTCTTCGAAAATCGTCAGCTAGTACTTTTTCTATGCACAACCAACCTTGGGGGGTTGAATTTCAGACTCACCTCACCACAACCTTATTTCAAGGGTGATATCAACCAGAGGCATACATTTGGCAGATCATTGTTTCATTATTTCTTATCTCAACAGAACTTGCACGAGTTCATTAATATTTGTTTATGCATTGGCATTGAGAGGTGTCTCTCCTAATTATAGCTACAACCAAGCTCGAAGGGAATATGAGTAGCACACTGATTAACAGGATCGAATAATTAAGTTGTAACAAACTGGAAACAGAATTCACATTTGAGGGGAACGCGGGGTCTTAATGAGGAGGCATCAGATGTATTCTCAAGACTATAGAGGTTCATAGCCATCAATAGCAATTGCCAGTTATTTAGCATCAACTACCAAGTATGCCACATGCCTCTTGACCCAGGCCAAGCACAGCGGGAATACAAGTCAACCTTACATGATGGGGTATACTGGTAAGGGAAGTGTGCCTCACCATCAAATTTCCACCGTCATTGGTAGTCCTACAGATGAAAATCTTCGGGCGAGAGCGAGAGATGATAACTATTAGGTATCTCTCGCTTGGGTTTCTCTTCGCTAATCATTTACCTCGCAAGCCATAGAGTGAAGTGACAGACGAGGTGATATACTAGCGGATTCGGGATCTACTTGATGGGGACTCTACGAGACCAACCTTGGAATTATCTTCATGACATTGCTGCTAGAGCGGTTGCCCCAACTTTGTCATATGAGAAGAACTCAGGACATTGTCAGTTACCAGAACGCATTCACATCTCGGAGAACGAGAGCAAGCTAACTTCGGGAAACGCCTCCCATGGAACATTTCACAAGTTGGTGAAATGGCCATTGAGAACGGTGAAATTCTCAATTCATATCTACCCTGCCTTTGCGTGTTGGCCCGGCCCACGAAGGAAACACGTGGGTATCACAGTAGTAAACGCCGGAGTGCATGCCCATGTCCATCATCAACTTTTTGTAACCCATGATTGTAAGTCGTTCGTCCGATCGAGGAGATTTCGATTATTTTTGTCAGATTTAGGCAGTGACCTTGCCCTTGGCCTTGAGCTCACGGCCGACCTTGGAGCGGGCCAGGATGTCCTCACGGTCCTTGTCGAGCTTGAGCTTGGTGATGACGACGTTGGAGGGGTGGAGGCCGAGGGGGACAGACTGTCCGGAGGCCTTGTCGCGGGTGATGCGCTCGACGTGGATCACGTACTTGAGGCGGTAGACGGATGTGACCTTGCCATCGCGGCCCTTGTTGCTGCCACGGACGATGGTGACCTCGTCGTCCTTGCGGATGGGAATGCTTCGGACCTGTTGGGAGTTTGTGAGCCAGGGGAAATTTCTTTTTCGAGGCATAGCTGCTTGATTAGGAACGTACGTTGTACTTCTCACGGAGCTCCTTGGAGAGGGGAGCGCTGAGGATGACACGGCGCTGGCTGGAAGGGGCCTTGAAGTGAGCAGCGCGGCTCTTGCGGCGGGAGGAGGAGACGACTGAGCAGGTTGGTTAGTCTGAGAGATTCATCCGGAGCAATTGAGCATTGGGTGATGGAGTGCAGCTCTGGTCAATCGTTCGAGGCACTTACGAGAGGAGACCTTGGCCATTGTGACGGTTAGTAGGGGTTGGGTGGGTTGTTGATGATGGAACGGGAGATGCGAGGGGATGCGAAAAAGAAGTCGAGAAAATAGTAATTTCTCGTGTAGGTAGGAGTTGTGGGCGAAAATTGGAGAATTTGGCGCACGTGATTAGTTACCCTAGGTACGTACTTCCTCCAGCTATGAGGTACTGCTGAGTCATTCTGGGTTGATGGTGGGAGCAAGTGGGGCTAAGTTGTGAGAGCTCGAGGAGCATCAGTATCTTTGGCTGAAGCATGGCAAGGTAGTAGCTAGGGAAATTAGATCCATTGAATCGTGATTATGATTTTGTAAGTCATGACTTACCTCAAGGGCCCTAACTAGGGATATCCTCTGTACCTAGGTTCAGGTCTTCACTTTCTAGACTACGTGGGGCAAGTCAAAGACTGATAGAAGAAAGTTAAACAACCACACTTGATATCACCGCTAAGTCAGTCAAGTCTTTGATCAATTGGCTCCCAGGGCAGGATATACACAGATATCTGTTGCGAGTTATAGTGTTGCGAGAGATCAATTAGATTTCGCCAGTCCTAGACTGAGAAGATTTCATTTGTACATTTGAGAAACTCATGTCTCAAGTTGGCGATTCCAAGCGCCTGAATCTATATATGAAACACAAGTGATGTAGGGGATTATTTTGAGTGTTGTACAGATTACGGGGATTTCACCCGGTAGCATATCTAGCTGGTTGGTGGCTGGAACCTTCCATTGTTGTCATATCTCGCTTCTACGATGTTGTTAGCATCCGTGAGTGCTCGGGAATAGACGAGGTACGGTTCATCAACTTACTGAAGAAGGTATAATTGAGAGTTACGGTCTCGACACCCCTCATGTTCAGGTCGTTCAACAGATCGGGGTCCAAGTAGAAAAAGACAGGCATGTCTACCGTCTCGCCTGCGTTCAGCCTCTGCTCCTCGAAGCAGAAGCACTGGATCTTGCTGAAATACGGGGCGCATTGTCCAGGAGTGACGCTGTATGTCGCGACGCCAATGATATCCTTATCGCCCTTGTTCGTGGCCGTGTAGAAGGCCAGAGCGGTCTCGCCGGGCAAGACACTGACCTCACGCTGCTGCGGTACGAACTTCCAGGGCAGCACGTCGGAAACGGAGGCGTTGAATGTGACCTTGATGCGGTTCGCCGACGTTACGGGGACAACGCGCGCGGAGATATCTTCGTACTTTTCGCCGCTCGTGCCGTGGGCGCGCACTGGTTGTCCTCCCCAGCCGGTCGTTTGGCAGATCTGAAGAAGTTGGGATCATTTGTCAGCCTGGGTTCATGTCGTCCTCGGAGCTAGCCAGCCAACTGGTAAACCTCACCATCTTGTAGAATGGCACGGAGCCGTATGCACAGGCCAATGTCCCGAGCATAATGCTTATAGCATAGTACCTATTCGGAGTGCTCAGGTAAGCTACCAGACAACAACTGCCATGGGTTCGAGACTGTGCCATACCCAATAGTCGTGTTCCTGTTGCTGTAATACTGTCGAGCCTGTTCCATAGAGGCAGATGGCGATTGGCCCTGCGACTGCTGGCTCTGCTGCGGTCCTCCATTCGGCGTCGTGCTCGAGGTGTTTCTGCGGAAGCTGGGGACGTCCCGTCGTTGGGACAGCGGTGACCGGCATTGCGCATAGCGGTAGACTCGAGGCGACTGTCGTTGGGCCGAGCGGCCGGTGGCGGCAAAAGCCTGCCACATCCGGGGCACGGCGCTCATCGAGTTCGATTTTGACACGGGCAATTAGTTTGCTGGTCGGTGTCGTTGGGAGTGCTGTAGATCGGGTGATGTCGAATAATCCAGTAGCTTGACATGGGCTGGTGGAGTTTTGGCAGGTACTAAAGTTAAGTCCCGGATTTGTCCCACCTGCCGAGGGCTGCCGGAACAACACCACTTTTATTGAGCCGCCTTAGCACGAATTTTCCTTTGAATGGCGTGAGTTCATAAAGATTGGTGTAATTCTAGAGATATTTATTGAGATCGCTCGCGTGGATCAAAGACTGTCAAGCTCTCCGTTTCCAAACCAGAGCTGTACCAAAAGAAAACATGTGAAGCAGGCTCTGTAATTGACTGGCACTTCAATATAAAAATACAATATAAACGCTGCTATTTACTAACGCTATGAAACAGAAAATGTACATGGCGGTTACGCAACTTTCCCGTTGAGCTTTGCCGAGTTCGCAAAGCCGTTCACTGGCTTTGGTATGGGCCTTCTTGATCCAACAAGCCTCTCCAGAATCTGAACAACAAATACCTGAATGAGTAGGATGAAGAACCTCAGCAGATGATCAAAAAGCCCCAGCTTCGGCCTTCTCTCTTTGATATCTGTAGGATTCTTGAACTCTAGGGGAAGTTTGGCGCCAAGGTATTCCTGTGCGACCCATAACCCGCTGCTAAACCCATCCTCATGTGTGCCATACCCAGTCCATGCGCCAGCGTAAGTGATGTTGCGCTTGTTTTGAATTGTCCGCAGCAGACTCTGTGCGTGTATGGAAGCTGCAGTGTATTGCGGACTACTGTAGTAGTAACGACCCCGTGTCAAGTCCCTGCGCGGTTGGTGGAGGGGGTTTAGAGTCAAAAACACATCCCCAAAGGTGGTCTTAGGGATGTGGTGTAAAAGATTCATGTCATATGTCAGGGATAATTTGCTTATCCCCAGCTTACTCCTGGGGTTTGGTGAGGAAAGTGTAAGGTAATTCAGACTAGACCAGGCCTTCTGTCTTCGGGGCATCAGAGTCGGGTCCGAGTGTAAGACGGCTTCAACCTGTAGAGTCTGGAAACACGAAAGAATGGAACGCTCCTGCTCAGTTGCAGAGGGGTTGATTATAGAGAGCGATTGATCACCATGGGTGGCGAGGATGACATGGTCGAATACTTCTGTTTTGCCATTTTCCAGGTGCAACCGCACTCGGCCATCATCATCGTTGGCAAGGTGCCTCACAGCCGTTTTGAGGAAAAGATGATTTGGGGGGAAGCCTCGCATGACGGCATCGACGTATGACTGCGATCCTTCTTTGAGGATGCGCCACTGAGGCCGTTCTGCAATACTTGTTAAGAGGTCATGGTTCCATCTGTATATTGTCAGTGCCTATTCAGTGGGTCTTCGGATTATCCTTCTGGACATCTCAAGAGGCCGCAACTTACAAGAAGCGCACCAGCGATTTCGCGGGGAAGTCTAGGGGAGATTTTGCCGGGTTGGTGCTCCAGAGAGCTCCGATGAGTGGAAGTAGATAGTCGTCTCTGAAGGCCGCGGAGTAACCCTCCCGATTGAGGTAATCGCCAATGTTCTCGGTTGAGCAAGCATACTTGGCGGAACCATTTCTCTGCCTCCCAAAGCGCGAATCGTCTTCTAGAAGCAAATCCAAGGCAAACTGGTTGAAACGGATGATATCAAATAACATTCGCCACATCCTTGGAGAGAGTATGTTCCTTCTTTGGCAAAAGACTGATCCTAGAGTAGTCCCGCAAACCCATTCCAATACGCCTCTATCCCTGGAGACAGAAAATTTCATCTTGGCAGGCTCGGTTTCGACTCCCAACTTTTCCAGAAACCCAAGAAAATTGGCTGCATATGTACGTTGAGTGGGCGAGCAGAAACTTCAAATGTTGGGTTCATCACTTACGATACGTGGCAGTGTTCAATACAATGAAGCCTGTGTCGACAGCCGCCGTATATCTGCCTGCCTTCCATTGCGCAGTGTTTGTGTGCCCACCCAAGCGGTCTGCGGCTTCGTAGAGATAGACATCATGGTAGGTCCTGTTCAAAGCCCAAAGAGCTGCAATACCGGAGCAACCACTACCAATGATGGCTACCCTCTTCCTAGTAGCACGGTTAATGGGGGGGCTCATGACAAAATTCCAGCGATATGCAGATATGTTTGAGAGATGGTAAGAATGCTCCAGTCGGTAGGGGTGGATATGATGATGATGATGATGATGATGATGATAATGATGCAGGAAAGCAAGCTACTGGCCAGGTGGAGAGTAGGGAGAGCTCTGCCTTATTACTGGAATGTGCGGAATGACATGTGAAAAATTCCAGCATCATAAGAAGGTCCAAAGCTTATATGGACGCTCGCCAACGCCGTCGAGCTCGAACTCAATCAATCACGGATTAGGATCCGCGACGTTCACGGGCAGTTGGGAAAATGCAGGGCGACAAGTGACGTTACCGGGCGTTGGTAGCTCGTACTTGTGTCTCGCTCCCCGGCAACTCCAATTGGAAGGCGAATAGGATGGAGGGAACGGGGAACTCCACCCTCCGTGGGCAGATACATATGAGAAGGAAGAACTCACACTTTGGAGATGTCATGCATTATATATTGTGTTTGAATGGTTGACGCAATCCACCGCCCCTCTCGGAGTCAATGCAGGCCAACTCAGCGTCCAGGATACCTGTGCCCAAGCTAAGGCAGGCAGTACGTACTGTAGATGCTGGGACAGCTACCTCGATATCCCCATAGCGGCCTGGCGGTAATTGGTGGCAGCAGCAGAGGTTCCAGAGGTGCCTTTCATCAATGCTGGGGGGAAGCGTTTAGGCGCCTTCACATCGTTTATTATGCGTACTATCCCATGCAAGATGACGGTTCGGGCCAGAGTAGGTTGCCTGCATCGACCCACCTTGAGCCAGAACCAGCAAGGTCGCAATTCTTCTGGTCGCGGTGCAACAGCTTTCGGATTTGAGCGACAGTCCGCATACAGACATCAGATCGCCTGGTGCTCTCACAAGCTTCGACGGTCGAGGCAGCTCTCGAGTCTCAGCGTCACGCCCTCTGGCTGGGTCACCAGCGTAACCACTACGATAACACAAGTTTGCTTGCCTCTGTCTGTCCAACAAGCACGCTACGATAAATAAAACTAAAGGAGAGCATGCTGCCTCCGGAACCTAAACACAAATGTTCTCTTTCCGGAGGGCATGTCGGACACTCAACGGGATCGATTAACGTGAGATACGAATCACCAATTCTTAGAAGCGCCGTGCAGGAAACCTGCTTTTCTCTACCCGGTCAATTCAACCCTGCGCCATGGACCAGAGGTCGCGACGTCGAGCCGTTAAAATTTCTTCTTCCGGGGGAATCAACTTGAAGAAGAAGAAGAAAATTTCAACAATCTTGGCCAGCTCGCAGCGAATTTTGCTACTGACGCTGGCACCGCAGTATCACGTGCCTGGCTGACTCAGCTCAACTCGAACGGAGCCAGTGATGGCTGGGAATGCAGGCGTACCCGCCTTTGACGCACTCCAGCTCACCCTCCAATCAAATGCCAGCTGCCTGATATTAGGTACGTAGTTTGCTCCACTGCGAATGGGAGAGGCGCATGATACTTCGGCTGCATCACAGCTGCCTGCGTTCTCCTGGTACATACCGACACCATCTACACGGCTGACGACCACCTCCAAGCAACACGATCGCATTCTATTCTCGGCGTCACGCTCAGCACATCGATCAAGTCAGAGCGCCAATCCCAAGACTCGAAACCTCGTCTCTTCCAAGCGACATCCACTTGCGACTGCTGTCGGTCGTCATCACCAGATATAGAACTCAAGATGGCCAATCCTCTCGACACCGATGCTGGTTCTGAGCTCTTCAGCTCATACGAGGCGGAATTCAAGCTGGTCCAGGCGGATCTATCGCAAAAGCTGGACCAAATTCCAGAGCTCTCCGGTGAACCCCGCAAGGCCGCAATCAGCCAAGCCGAGCGAGCGCTGGAGGAAGCCGATGAACTTGTGAGCCACACGGTTCCCGCTCAATTGCGATGATTTTGATGGGACTCTCCAGCTAACGATGCATTCTATAGCTTGGTCAAATGCGTCTAGAAAAGCAGAATATCCCCACATCTGCACGAACCAAGGTCAACCAGCGATTCCGCAATTTCGAATCTGATACTGATGAGGCTCGCCGAAAGCTAACCTCTCTTTCATCCGATCGATCTGCTCTCTTCGGATCTCGTTATACCGATGACCCTTCTGGATCTTCCGATGTCCACTTAGAACAGCGCCAACAGCTTCTCTCAGGCACAGAGCGTCTTGACCGGAGTACACAGCGTTTGAAGCACAGCCAGGCCCTTGCAAATGAGACTGAATCCATCGGAGCCGGAACACTAGCCACTCTTTCCGCTCAGCGGGACATCATCACCAATACTCACGACACCTTGACTCAGAGCGAAGGCTATGTCGATCGTAGTGTCAAGACCCTCCGGGGCATGGCACGTAGGTACTGTTGAATTTCTCAGGAAGCCGCAAAGTAAATCTCCAATCTAACAAACGCTACAGGATGGCTACAAATCGGGTGATTACAATTGCGATCATCACAGTTCTTGTTCTTCTCATCATCGCTGTAATCTGGAGCAAGTTCAGGTAAATGATGTTTTATGTACGGAGTTCTGGTTTGCAATATCGATTTCGCTAGGGTTACATCTGTCCTCGTAACCTGTTCGCAGGTTTCGCGGGTTAGTCATTCATGTTTTTTTGTCATTAGAAGTGTAAAGCACCAGATCGCAACATCTATTCCTTCAGATGGTTTTTCAGAGCGAAGAACGCTTCGTTGCTGGTGGCTGGCGAAAGCAAGCAACATAATATATACAGTGCAGCTACGAACATAGCTTATGAGGAGATGAAACGAAAGATAACACGACTATGTGACTGGCCAGGAGTAAACGAAATTTATTATATGAAATGTTGTCTTATAGCCAAAGGAAATATCACAAAGTAGATGGAGCATCGCAGCCGGAATAGCCGGTCTTCTTCCGTGGTAGTGCCGCATATACCGGTGGAGAGGTCCTGGATCATCCACCAACCAGCCACTTTCTCACAAATCTCGAATTACCTCTTCAAAAGCGAAATCTTCCCTCCCTAGCTCATTCTCCCTCTAACCAACCACCCCTTTCTCCGCCCTCCCCCCCGGTAGGCACCGGTTCCATCTCTCGCCTATTTTAGGCCGCCGAATTTTCATTGCTTTCTCTTCTTTGCTTGCACCGTCTCCCCCAAGCGCCATAGCAGCTTCCTACGTGCGCAACGTAGCCTCATCTCGAGATGTCCGAATTCCTAGGGTACGAACAGCACCTGCCGACATTGACGGGTTGAAATCCATCGAAGCTGGTAACTCATTGCTAACACGGTCTTCAGCTCTCGTATCTCTCTGATTTCCAAGAGCGACATCCGGTATGCGTGATCGAGAGTACGCGCCCCGACTCAGCTTCTGCTGACGCCTCATTAGCTATGTGGGTGTGCTCCACGAGATCAATTCCGACGAGTCAACAGTATCGCTCGAGAATGTTCGATCCTTCGGCACGGAAGGCCGCAGAGGACGACCAGAAGAAGAGGTCGGCCCCTCCGATCAGGTCTATGAGTATATTGTCTTCCGTGGGAGCGATGTAAAGGACTTGCGGATCGAGGACCACCCAGGCATCAAGGAGAATCAGCCTCCTGCCATGCCTGATGATCCTGCAATCGTTGGAGTACGTATAAACAGATTCTACCCCCTCCACATTTTGTTTGATACACTCCAAATGATGAATTATTGCGGATGTAAAAAAAAAATTGTCTTGTCGGAAAGCGCAAAAAACAATGTCGATATTTCCGTTGCCTTCCTTCTGATCTGGAAATCACTCAATTCTCTTTTTATCATTTCTTCTCCTTGACACGAAGAGTATGCTAATTGGAAAATTCAGTCAGCACGAACCCGACCCGGGCCTCCTCAAGGTCCCAACCAGAATGCGCCTCCGCCACCTGGCCCTGGCGGCCCTGGGCCTTATGGGCAGCATCCTTATCCCCCCAACAACTTCTACGGCCCCCCTGGGGCATGGGGTCGTGGTGCACCCGGTCCTGGTGGTCCCGGTGGTCCTGGTGGTCCTGGCGGTCCTGGCGGTCCTGCCTTTGGAAACATGCCCTACCCTCCTGGATGGTTTCCTCCTGGTCAAGGCTTCCCTCCAGGCCCTGGTGGGCCAGCTCCTTGGGGGGCACAGCCTTTCCCTCCCGGCCCTGGCGGGCCTCCCGGGCCTGACGGTCCGCAACAACAACCACCACAGGCTCCGGGGCAGCAAGACAAGAAACATATCCCAATTGGCCCTGAAGCTGATCGTTCCAACTCTGAAGCACCGTCTCACCCACCCCTACCTACAGAGCCCAAGTCACTGGCTCAACCATCACACCAGCCAGTTGAGGCACCGACTCCTGCTTTAGAGTCAAAGTCCTCCACAGAGGAAGTGAAGGCCAAGCCCGCTGAGACACAGGCTCCATCTGGGCCCGCAAAGAGTATCCCTACTGGACCTCGAACTAACCGGGTCAACCCGGTGATACCTCTGTCAGGATCGTTATCAAAGCCTTTCCAGCCTCCTATTGCCCAGGAAAAAGTCACTCAGACCAGTGTTCAGGCAACTGTCACTTCTACAGCGCCAAACAGCGTCCAGGATGCCACAAGCGCTGCCAGGGCTGCGGTTGCTGCTGCCATGGCTCAGCTCGGTAACGGTGGGGGCAATGCCATGGACAACTTGACCAACAAGGTCAACGAAATGAGAGTCAACGCAACCAGAGCCCCTACCGCTCCCCGAGGTCGTGGCCGTGGAGGCCGCCCCACGGGAAAGGTCGAGGTACCAGACTCAGACTTCGACTTCGCCCAGTCTAATGCCAAATTCAACAAGGAGGACCTTCTCAAGGAGGCGATCGCGGGCTCTCCTGTAACTGAAACAGGAAATGCGCACACTCCCAGCAGTACCGAGTCGCCCGCCCCCTCGGAAAACCCCATCGCCTACAACAAGTCAAGATCATTCTTCGACAACATTTCAAGCGAGGCCAGGGAGCGAGCCGAAAACAACGGGCAAAGGGCCGGTGGCCGTGAGTGGCGCGATGAAGAGCAACGCCGCAACATGGAAACCTTTGGCCAAGGTAGCGTTGATGGCGGACACCGAAACTTCCGTGGTCGCGGACGCGGTCGGGGCCGTGGAGGAAGAGGTCGAGGCATGGGTCGCGGGGGCCGAGGCGGCCAGCGATTGCCCTACCAGACAGGCGAAGCAGATCTATAGTCTGGTGCCATATCCTTGCTTCGATGCGTCCGATTCGGGACAGTCCCTCAAGAGCATGCTTTTGCAAATCATGACTCGGAGGGATTTTGCTCAATATGTACACGCTTGATTACAATCAGCTCGCGTAAGTTTTGGGAGGAAACTTCTATGGGAAGGACGGGGACAGGTCACTTTATCTCTTGCACTGAAGTGTACACTTGGTCAAAAGTTTGGGGTTTCGGCATACGTAAAAGTTTCAACCTTGATTACGGTATTCTTACGCCTGTCTGGTTGGCGTTATCCCCTGGAAGGCCCCTGGAAAGGATTTGGGGAAGATGATGAATGAATTTTTCACGGTTTCTGCTTCCTAGTTTGGAGCTTTCGGAGTTTTTATTTCCATTTGGAGTAAGGAGGGAGAGCATTGAGCGATGACAGTCAAGGAAGGGCGATGGTCACATTATTAATGCCGAGTTGCTGGGCGGCATGCAACTCTCACGAAGTCTCATTTACGCTATTACCAACGACGGCACCGTGCTTTTAGTTGGAAAGCCCATCAACATCCCTTCGAAAATTTGAGGAAAAAAACAAGCCAGGGGCAAACAACAAAACAAAGAAAATCGTCAAGCTGCTCGGTGGGAAACACTGGCTGCGGCTACTGGTGCCGCAGCCTTCGAGCTATCAGATACTGTACATATTACATAGTAGCCAAGGCTTGGTAAGCCTCATCAAAATATATTCCATTATGAGGCATTCTCAGTATCTTTATCCTTTTCAAATGTGCGGCTCGAAGTCATCCAAGTAGAAGCTCAAGATTAACGTGGTCGAGGTTTGCTGCACCTTTGTTTGAGCTGGTGGGTGTGACCGTAGTATTTGTTAGTAATTCAGCAGGTAGCAACAATCAATTTAGTGCAGTCTCCCTGCAAGAGAGTTTTCTCCTGCCCCACTGTGCGTCACTCGCCGAGAGCTTCCTGGTAAATACCAACTTGCTGGGGAAAACCTGCAATCCAACAAATCCAGCGTTGACTGTGCAACGACCTTGTAATGTCCATGGTTGAATTACAGAGTGTCTAGCAAAATATCTCCGTAGAATCACTACAGTCTCTGGGTGGTCCGATCCAAAACACAATCTGCATATTTGCACAAAGCCACAGCAGTACCCCTCCATCCCTCTAGGGTAAAACGCCGAGCACCATGTCAAGTAGACAACTCCGGAAGCTGCAAAAACAGCGGGAGCTCGAGCAGGCCAAGGGAGTGGCCGAGAATGAGCTCGAGGAAAGCGATGAGGACACAGCCCCGTCGCCCGTGGCTGCGAAGCCCAGGGTGAGCTTGTTTGCGGCGCTGGGAGGCGGGGACGATGAGGACGACGGGGATGAGGACGACCTGGAGGATGAGAAGCAAGATGACGGCGAGGGCCAGCCTCAAGTTGTCAAAGAGGAAGAGGAAGACCATTCACACAACCCTCCGGAATCCGGGAAGAAGAAGAAAAAGAAGAAGAAGAAGAAGGGCGGCAAGAACAAGGCCAAGGCGCAGGAGAAGGATGAGGCTTCGGAGGATGATATTGACAAGGTCCTCGAGGAGCTCAAGCTTAGTTCGGCCGGCGGCGATGCCAATTCCAGCTCTTCGGCGGCGGCGGCGGCGGTATTGGCGATACAGCGGCGCATCAACACGCTGCTTGGGATCAACACGAACCACCTCAAGGCGATCAATGAGATGCGGCAACTGTTCGGCCGTGACATCATCGAGTCCGCGAATGCCGAGGAGGAGCGAGAGAACAACAACCGCCGCAGGGGACGCGGTCCTGCTCAGCAGCAAGTCGACCTGGAGACCTTCCTACGGGGACCTCCTGGTGCGAAGCGGCTCCCCGAGGTGTCGTTGCGGCGGAACGTCTTCATCCAAGGCCGGGAACACTGGCCTCTACGATCCGCCGGGGGACTGGGCATGAAGCAGCTGCACAAGGCTGCGGATGGCTCCTACACGGAGTATGCATACGTTCACGATAAAGACTACGATGCTATCCAGGCCGTCTTCTTCGCCTACGTGCAGATTGGTGACCCGATGAGGATTGTTTACCTACTGCAGCAGTGTCGTAAGTATCGCCCCTCTGGAAACACCTTGGTTGACACACTGTTGGTGCTATATAACTAACTAATCTCCAGCCTACCATGTGTCTACTCTGCTCCAAGTGAGCAGCGTGGCAAAGCAAGATCAGAACATGGCCTTGGCTGCAGAGCTTTGCGAACGTGCCCTGTTCACGTTTGGCAGAGTAGCCACCTCGGCATTCCGCCAGGACTTGGAGAATGGAAAGGCCCGTCTCGACTTCCGGAGGCCAGAGAACCGTCAATTCTGGCTCGCGGGCTACCACTATTTGAAGAGTCTGCTGAGAAAGGGCACCTACCGCACAGCTCTCGAATGGTCCAAGTTGATGTTTGCCCTGGATACCAGCGACCCGTACGCCATGAGGCACTTTATCCATTTCATTGCCGTCAGAGCACACGAGGCGGAGTGGCTCATCGACTTCATGGACGAGTTGGAGAACATCAGCGACAACCGGGATACAGCCTATCTTCGACAAAGCACAGTACTGGCGAAACTACAGCTGCAGGACTTGGATGGCGCCAGAGCGGAATTGACCAATGGGATGCAGAGGGTTCCTTGGCTATACTGCGCACTGTTCCAGGAACTTGGCCTGGACGCACCGCCCTCGATCTGGGGTATAAGCATAGAGACATCATCACGGAACTTCTGGGTCAAGTTGTACATCCATCAGACCAAGGACCTATGGAACAACACGGGGGCAATCTCCCTGCTAAAGGAGGTGGCCAAGAGCCTGGACAAGGTGCCAACATCTGGGCTGCCAGCCGACGATGCGCCCCCCGACCTCGGGGCGACGCGACTGGCCTACCTCGAGGGACAGACCTCGATCATCGCGCTGGCCCCAAGAGAGATTCTTGATCGCCAACCAAACTACGAATTCGATCCTTTACCACCCCTGGAATCGGAGAATATCTTCAGCGGCGAGGGGTGCCGGTTGCCATGGAAGGACAGCTCCCAGGGAAGCCGCGCGATGGAGCACCAGATTGAGATGCAGCTGCGGAACCTCATGGCCCGGCGACAGGCTGCCGTCGGCCCTGGAGCGGGAGTTCCTGGAGCAGGTGCACTCCCAGGGGCTTTCGGCGTCGACGAGGACGAGGACGAGAATGCGGAGCTGGATGCCATCGACATGGACGACCCGGAGCTGCGCGCGGACCTGGAGGAGCACGCGCGGCGAGCTGGGCAGCCTGGCTGGCTGCACGCACTGATACAGACTCTGCGTGGGCAACCTGGAACGGCAGACGCGGATGACGTGCCTGCGGGGGCGGGACAGGAGGATGAAGAGAGAGAGGAATTGCTACCGGGATCTTGGCCAGCAGAGGATGAGGATGAGGGTGGTCAGCACCAGCGCCGTGACAACTAGTGTATATGGAAGAGATGAAAAAAGGGACAAGAGAAGAAGAATGTTACGGGATCCGGTTTACCTGGATCCTCTCAAGAACGCCCACCCGTCCCCTCCAACTGACGTGTGTTAGCAACACCACGCCATGATCACGACCTTGTAACATTGTGGCATACGTAACGCTTTGGATACTGTAGGCAACTCGCGGCCGCCTGAAAGTAGAAGCTGGACATGTGATTGATGATGAAGCCCTTTCCGAATCCCACCTGCTTACGTGCGTCTTGATCATCAGGTACACAGTCATGTCCGTGAAACTCTTCTTGCTGGCTCCGCAACTCCATACTTCATGCCACCGGCACTTACCTATTACATATCATCAACTGGCTCTAGTCACCCACTCTGTGAGGGTTGTTAGACTGCAGTGTGCTTGGTCATGGAAGACGGCCTAGATCTCACCGCTCAATTGGGCGGTTGATTGACATGGTGGCTTGCGTACATGCATGTCTTTCCGGTAAAGGACAATGTCTCTAAACTACGTGGAATAGTCGATTCCTCCTAGTTCATGGCCAGGTCTGGGTCCGTGAAATCGGTCGGTCTAGTACTACGCAACGCCCTTACGGGGCCGGTCGATCCTTGCAAAGGTGCCTAAAAGATGGGTCCGAAGCTGAGTTTCGTGAGACCCCTTTGGATGCCGTGAGCCCCTGGTGGTGATGTCTACCGGTTCTACCAATCGAGCTCTGATTGCGAGACTGAGCCGCAGGACAGGGATGGCGCAAAGCTCTCTTTTTGCCAAGATCAGGCTTGAAGTAATTTCGAAATTTTATACCGTTTACATGGCAAACTGCGTAATTAGCGGACGGGCCGACGCGAGGGGGGCAAATTGGACAAAGCACCCAGCCACGGCCAACTCCATAGGGCAATTCAATGGCATCCAGCCATATGGGCGAAGCGAGACGAGAGGAATGCGCCAAGCGCGCATCGTAGACTTGGGCGGATCCGATTCGAGCTGATCTCAGAAGGAGGCAGTCCATCCCCGGCTGCTGCTTTTGACTGGGCAGGTCTGGGCCAGAACTTGTCTCAGCCCGTGGGTTTTATTCTGGTCACAGCAAATACTAAGCTGACGTTGCCCACTTCGCCACAACCACCCCCCTGCTCGCGTATTCGTGGTGATCTCCCGTTCGATGCCAATCAGCAACTTTGCAAAATAGCCTTGTGCCAATGACGTTGTTCGGTGCCTGGGGGGCACTGCTTGGTTGCGTAGCAGTCGGGGGTTTGCCACTCTGATCAGCTTGGTGTTAGGCATCTTCTGACGCGCCTTGGCTGGTTGTGAGGGTGGGCGTTTTCCCTGGTCGCGAGATGTGTGCAGGTCGCAACGTTGAGACTAATAATAAAAGATGCCAAGGCATGCGGTGGCCATGGCAGCATGGGCAGACATGATTGCAACCGCCCAATGGTGGCATCCTGACTCTGAAGTAGTCTCTGATTCGATCTCAGGCGCGGTTGACAATTTCGCCAGGGACGCCCAAGGTGGCCACGTGCCAAGTTTCCATCGGCTCTTGTCATGGCAGGCCGTAGAATTTAGCTGCATGAAGGGTTTAATCTGCCTAGGCCATGATGCTGGGTCGAGCCCACTGCCAGCGTATCACGGTTCGTCTCTGGCCCAACTGCCATGACTCCTGCTGGGGCCAGGGCTGGGACAGAGTGTGATAGCTCAAAGTTCAGCTCGGACATTTTGACCAGAAATTTTTTAGATACGAGATGGGGGAGGGTGGAAGGGGGCTACACAATTTAATGCCCATCTGGTAGGACTCGGTTCTTGATTGGGAGAGTGTGGAGGACGAGGGAGGAAATGGGCCGGTCGCACAGGTCTGCGAGCAGGCCCAATCGAGCAACAGCATATCTGAGGCCAGGCTGTGACGAATAGCAGGAGCATTAATGACAATTTACACGCTCCAACAGCCCGGTGGGGATTGGTAGGTGTCCGAGTTGCAAGACAAAGAAAAGGGGACAATGGTCTGGGTCCGGCCGCTGGGTCCAACGGCAGATGAGAGGGCCGTTTTACTAGCCCAGCCAGCAGCTTCTCCTGCGGGCAGATCGTCAACCAGGAGGAGGGCTAGCGAGATTGGGGTCATCCAGCTGGTGGAGCGGATGGGCAGCGATGAAGGCCCGTGGTGCCCAAAACACCAGTTTCTTTTTCCTTGGTGCTCGCCACCCACAGCAAGTGTCGAGCACGGAAAAAGCAAAACTGGGCGGCGTGACAACCAATGGATGAGGCTAGAACCAAGGAGAAAGGGATGATGCTCGTCTGCATATGCAAGTGTCTCGCTTCTCACGCAGCTGTTCGGTTCGCTTCACTGCGATGGCTGACAGGCTGACAGAGGACGGAGTGGGTGGGAGTGGCATCCAATCCCTGGCTGAATTGTTCCAAGGCGTACATAGGTTCCAAGGCACAGGTGCAGGTCCCTCTGCTGTCAAACGGTACATAGCGCAGTAGTTTATTGCATCGCGCGTGCGTGCCGCGGACTGCCGGTGCGCAAGCATCGTCGTCATGCGTGGATCCATGGATGATGAGGTTGCAACTACGTCAACTGACTGACTGCTTGTTCTCTTTGTAGACGCCGTCGATCGCCTACAGTGGTTTCAGGAGCCGACAGGACACACAGCGGGCGGTTGTACAGGCTCCCGTCGGTGGCAGGCCCTGCTGGCTGCTACCTGCCTGTGGTTGGGCTGCCTGCTGTGGTTGGGGGCTGCTAATAAAGGACCAACCTAAGTGAGTGTCAGCACGATTTGGGATGCCAGTGCGCCATGTACATCCTCATTAGTATAGCAGCACACGTGCCGTTGGGCGCCTTGTCGCATGACCAGCCCTGACGGCCCTTACCTACTAATAGCTGATATCTCCGACCGCTGTGATGATGCCCTGCCCCAGGCCGGAATCCACGGCCGAGTCCAGAGAATCCGGCTGACTGTAAGGAGAATCCCCTTCCCCCATCTACTCAGCGTGCCGCAAGGCCCTCGCCTCGCCTCGCCCCGCCTCACCTCCCTCGCCCTATCCTCAGCTTCCGGCAAGAATGCTGATATAGGCAGGATACAGAGCGACCCAACTGCTTGAGTCACTGGCGCATCGACGCTCACGCATCCCTGCACCCCTTCCTGCGTCCTTTCTTTTTCCATTTACCTATTGTTGATTGTGATACGCTCTGGCCTGCCCAACGCGCCTGGCCTCGGACACTCGGCCCTTTTCAGCTCTCGGGTTTGTCTCTGCTACTCGTACGAACCAGGCCGCCTCGCCCGTGTGTGGCAGCAGAGGCGGTGGCGCACTGTAATAGCGTGGCGTCCGAGGTGTTGCGGTCGGCACTAGCCTTGGGGGCCTCCAACCGCCGTAGGTCTCAACTGTCTTGTCCATAAGAGTCCGTGTCCGTAGGAGGTGCTAAGCTGAGCTGGAGCTCTGGATGCCCTACAGAGCTGTCAGTCCTGAATCCTCTACTCCTCCTGCGCCCTAACCAACGCCCTAGATCCAAGCGGCGGCCAACCCGAAGACGGTCCCCCCCCAGATCCAACCTGTCGGATTCGCCCCAAAAAGCAGGGCCACCACCCACCCATTTTAATTAACAGTCAGTTCTGCGAGCATTTTCGAATCCGAGGGCCAATGCTCGAAGGCTAGGTGAAAGGTAGGAGTAGATCCTGGAAAGGCGGATCCCACACCCCCCCGTACCTAGAGTGCCGATTTCTGTGCCCATAGTCGTCACCACATATATACCGTCCAAGACCATACCACCTGCTCCACAGAGCCAACCGTTGCCTTTCCTTACCAGCTCCAACAACTACACTCGTTAGCTTCACTTCAGCCGCTTGGGATCCCCCAGCTGCTCTGCACGGCACTTACCGACCTTTTTCCTAGGACTGGACGACCCCGAGTCACAGCTTGCTGCCTCCGTTTGCCGAAAGCTCAACCATACGCCAAGACTGCTAGCAACACGCACACGACTGCTCGACACACCTCGCCCGTCAGCAAAGCTTCCCATCTGTCGTACCGGGGACGTAGGCTGTCGGGAGGACGACCGGATGAATAGATGAATGGCGCTCGCCTACTCCAACGTGATGGAGCCAGGCCCTACTGCTTCTTCAACCATCATGACGCCCTCTAACCCCTCCGCGCCGGCGCCCTACGACACGCCTCATTCCCAGCCGCCCCCCCTCCAGCATCAGAAACAGCTCAAGCCCCAGCAGTCCCCGCCGCCGCAGCAGCTGCACCAGCCTCTGTCCCTCCCGCGCAGCGTGAAGCGCCCTCGACCCGTCAAGTCGTGTACCGAGTGTCGCAAGCGGAAGCTGCGGTGCGACCGCTCGTGTCCTTGCTCCCAGTGCCAGAAGTCAAGCCGAATCTGCAAGTATGCCGCCGACAACGACACCGGGAACCTCTCTGACGCCTCGGACAGCGAGGTAAACGATTCTGCCCGACCGACGAAACGCAATTGTCTTCCCGCGGCACCAATCGCGCCTCTGAAATCAGCGACGGTCATGTCCGCGGTAACGGAGCCCCTCTACACGCCCTTTCGCAACGGAGACCCGTCTTTGAAACAACAACCCTCACTCGAGCTACTGCTAGATCGGATAGAGAGCTTGGAGAAGCGTCTACAGCCGCGAAACTCGATAGGCAGCGAGTCTGCAGGCTGGAGTAGATCGCTTGAAGTCTCACCCAAGACCGTTCGCGCCTTGTCTGTCAAGCTTGGGGGACAGAGGGCGCGCCTCCATGGCCCGGGGAGCCCACGTGTGTTGTTGAATCTTGTGAGTGCTGACTCCTTCTAGCTCTTACCTCTGGCGGACGACGGATACTAACGACTCGACCTTCTCACTAGTTTGACGAAGCAAAGGACTTCATGCGCGACCATGCCAAAGATCGAGAGACGAGGGAAATATTCTCCAGTTTCAAAAGGCTTCATACCGTACTACGTGCCGAGTACCAGAGATCTTTGTCCCCAATTCCCATATTCGTCGAGTCCATGCTACCACTCCAGAAGCGCATGGCTGATATTCTGCCCAACAAGGGCGTATGCGACCGACTGCTCCAAGCATACTTCGACGCGAACGAAACCATGTACCGTATCGTACACATTCCCTCATTTAAAAAGCAGTACAATCGGTATTGGGAGAGCAAGCCGTCATCGGAAGCGTTCCTCCCCCTTCTGCTCACCATCCTTGCGACCGCATCCCGCTTCGGCACCAAGTCGAGGGGTCTCGGCCACGAACGAAGCGAAAGCATACACCTACCCACAGCCTGCGCCCTTGTCCAGTTGTGGCTCAGCGGCCTACAGGGGAAGCAGCTGATCGAGCTGGACACTCTTCAGGTATCACTCTCACTTGTGATGACCAAGCGCCTGTTCAGGGAGGGCACCCGTGACGGGTGGACGGCCCTTTCGTCGATTGTGCGCATGGCGATGGACATGGGACTTCAGCGAGACCCCTTGGAATTTGGCGGTGCCATCTCTCCGTATATTGCTGAGATGAGGCGACGTCTCTGGATAACAGTGGCAAACCTAGACTACTTCGTGTCCAATGACTGCAATATGCCCAGTGTCTTGCGCGAGGGAGATTTTACGACCCGGCCTCCTCTGAATGTGGACGATTCAGAGCTGTACCCGGAAATGACGGAGCTACCGCCCAGCAAGGCCTTTGACCAAGTTACAGACATGCAAATTCAGTCGTATTCGGCCATGACGCTCGGGATTCGATTGAAAGCCGCAAGCCTGGTGCGCCGAGTCGACATCCTAACAGACTGGACCGAGATTCTCGAGGTAGGCTCCAAGTTGGAACGGCATTTGGAAGAAATCAATGCCATCGCGCCTCGGCACGGTGCGATGGCCAATGAAGCAAAGAATGCTCGGCTATGGAAGACACTCATTCTCCTTGACGGACATGTCCGGCGCCCGCTCCTCAACCTGTACCGACCTTTTACTCTCGGGGTACCAAATGTCCCGCCTCAAATTCTGCGGGGCTATTTCCGATCGTCAATGGCTCTCATGAGCATTGTGGAGGAGCTTGACCCAACCAGTGCGGACTATGAGGACATATATGACATGTCGCATGCATCCCTGAAAGGCGACATTGAACAGGCTGCGTTCAGCGTCTGCTACTACGTCCGCGCCGCCATGCGACAGGCTACAGACAGCACGTCTCTAGCCATGCAGCATGCACTCCGCATGTCACCCGAGGCCGACGATCCCCCGCACAGTGGTGGGTTGGTGCTGTGGTCCCTCCCTCGGCTGATCAACACGACCCAAAACGTGCTCGATTTCCTTATCAAGAATATTAAGCGGGGAGATACGAAGGACATCATATGCCTCTCAGTGGTTCTTGAGAGCGTGAAGAAGCCGAACCCTCACCCAGAGGAGATGGCATATGGCTTGCGCGTTGTTCTCGACTCGTGCCTACGATCTGCTAACCTCAGTCTCGAGAGGCTGGCAGCTGCACAGGCAGAGACCCCCCAGGGCGAATTATACGGCCCTGCAAGGCCAGCATACTCGAAGCAAACCTTGAACTCGGTGAACCTCCTCAGCTCTGTTGATGATGACCAGGATGGCTGGGCGTTTTGGGACGGATGGGAGTAATTCAGATGCCAAACATCAAGGACCCCGTGAGGAAAAAGTATTTTGGAAATTGTGGGCGATTGTGTATCAGTTCCCTTTGTTGGAGACTGGCTGGAGTTTGTTTCAAAGCTGAAAAAAAAGAAGATTCTGTTCTGTTTTTATAACGCTTTACGAGTTATGAGTCCTATAGTTCGATACATGTATAGATAGAAAGGGCTTTTCTTTTGTGGCAGGGCGGTTTTTGGCGGTATTGTTTCTGCGCTCGGGCTTTCAGCAAGCTTCAAAGATTGGTTTTGCTTTTTATTCACCCTGGAGGGAATGGAGGAGGAAGCAACTCTTACCATGGCATGGCATGGTGCATCCCATTATACCTAGTCCATGGAAGTCGAAGGATAGCCTGTACTATTTTGATTTCAATTTCATTTGTCACATCTCTCTCTTTTCTGTCTCAAAACCCCGGTCTATCCTTTCTTACTTGATCGGAGTGACGATGGTGCATCCATCGTCTCGAAGCAGCCAGCCTTATAAAATAGATATTAATTTCCAAGCACTACGGAACTCTGCGTCCGTATATCAATGAATAATATTTTCTTAAAAGCTGTCGTATTTTAGTCACTTAGAACCGAGCTTTGACATTATGTAAAGGAAACTTCCTGGACTCTATTGCAACTAGTTGATAGAAGAGATGGGACAGCACGTTGGAGGGAACACCAGCACCCAGCATAAAATACATTGACGAGCTCGAGAAATCCACAGCTTATTCCTTGATGCTAAGTGAAATAATGTAATAAAAATCAAAGCACTGCCTAACATAAAATGCACACCCATGTGAAGCATTTCGTCATAATTCCCCGGTCCTTATCTTATCCTGCCACTGCCAGCCGTCTTACCTAAGCACCACCTCCCAAACAGCCGCGGTAGAATCGTCCCCGAGCTGCAAGGGAGAGCTCGAGGGAGCCTCGGCATATCCCAGCCAACGCAACGTCGAAGTGGTGCGACCGTTGCTTGCTCACCCCGCATCCCTCGTGTCTGGGGCACAGTCAACTGACAAAAGTCTGGAGAAGCTCACCCTGGGGCCGAACTTTGATTCGGCCAGTTCTGCCACAAAGTGAGAAAGCCTCCCTCTGATGCTCTAGTGTTCTTTGCCGAAGTGGTTGCCTCTCTCCCTCCCACCTCCAGACCGAAAGCCGTGGTTATTAAACAGGAGCCGCCTCCTGTTTTTGTTTCGTCGTCTATTCCGTTCCGTTCAGTTCAGTTCATTTGCATTGCATGCGTAGCCCCTTGATTCGTCTCTTGTGTATCCGAATATACTCTTAATTCCGTTCTATCATCCAACAACCCACCTGCTTCCCAACTGAGTCCCCTCCTACTATATCCAATATGTCCTCCAAGCAGAAGTCGCCCGCATACGTGCTGGGCGTTGGCATGACCAAGTTCATCAAGCCCCGGGGCAAGGTCGACTACACGGAGCTCGGCTTCGAGGCTGGAGTCAAGGCGTTGCTCGATGCGCACATCACCTATGACGACGTCGACCAGGGAGTCGCCTGCTACTGCTACGGCGACAGCACCTGCGGCCAGCGCGTCTTCTATCAGTTCGGCATGACCCAGATCCCCATCTACAATGTGAACAACAACTGCTCCACCGGCAGCACCGGCCTGGCCATGGCCCGCACTCTGGTCTCCAACGGCGCCGCCGACTGCGTCATGGTGGTCGGCTTCGAGAAGATGATGCCCGGCAGCCTCAAGAGCTTCTGGGACGACAGAGAGAACCCCACCGGCACCACCGGCCTGATGATGGCCGAGACCAGGGGCTTCACCAACGCGCCCGGCGCCGCGCAGATGTTTGGCAACGCCGGGAGGGAGTACATGGAGAAGTACGGCGCCAAGCCCGAGGACTTTGCTGAGATTGCCCGCGTCAACCACAAGCACTCCCCCAAGAACCCCTACTCGCAGTTCACCGACGTCTACACCCTGGAGCAGATCCTCAAGGCGCCCATGATCCACGAGCCTCTCACCAAGCTGCAGTGCTGCCCCACGTCCGACGGAGGCGCCGCCGCCATCATCGTCTCCCAGGCCTTCCTCGACGCCCGCCCCCACCTCAAGGAGCAGGCCATCCAGATCGCCGGCCAGTGCATGGCCACCGACGCCCCCAGCCTGTTCTCCCGCAGCGCCATCGACCTCATGGGGTACGAGATGACCCAGCACGCCGCCAAGGTCGCCACCGCCGAGGCCGGCATCTCCCCGCGGGACGTCCAGGTCGTGGAGCTGCACGACTGCTTCAGTGCCAACGAGATGATCGTCCTCGACGCCCTGGACCTCTGCGACAAGGGCAAGGCCCACGAGCTCGTCCGCAACGGGGACATCACCTACGGCGGCAAGTACGTCGTCAACCCGTCCGGCGGCCTCATCTCCAAGGGCCACCCCCTGGGGGCCACCGGCATCGCCCAGTGCGCCGAGCTGGTCTGGCACCTCCGCGGCTGGGCCAACAACCGCCTGACGCCCAACACGCGGTACGCCCTCCAGCACAACCTGGGGCTGGGCGGCGCCGTCGTCGTGACCGTGTACAAGCGCGCCGACGGCCAGGTCGCCCCCTCGGTCGACTCCGCCACCGTCGGCCAGAAGACCAAGCTCGGCTACAACCCTGCCGTCGAGGCCAAAGGCTTCACCAAGGCTCAGGCCACGGCCGTCCGCAGCCAGACCAAGGCGAGCGAGTGGGCTCTGCAGGATACGGAGAAGAAGGTCCAGGCCCGATTCTAAACTCGAAAAGTTGGCGGGGGTGCTTGAACCGGGGGCCAAGGACGGGTTGGGATGTCGGCCATATTAGATCCTGGATAATCTGGAAAGTTGAAAAAGATTGGATGAGATTCGACTAGGCTGGGTGTGTAGTTGTACTAGGCTCTATCTGTACCTTTTAAATATGGCATTTTGATTTCAAATCGCTCATCGCATCTGTTAATCGATGTTGAGGTTTAGCCCGAAAAGTAAAGAATTGGACGAGCTTATGCCATGTCAGAGTCCAACACGAGGGCGGCACTGTCTATCCGGAGCATGTTTTGGGCTACAAAATGTCAGTTCCGTGTGAAAATGAGTTGTCGCAATATGCCGGACATTTAGGCAGTTGCATCCCTCTTAATTAATAATTATCCAGAATAGCAACTAGAAAACCAGTTATTATGGTCTACGAATTACTGCTTCATTTAAAGTATCCGTTGTGAAATAATAAACTCACATCTGATTGCTTCCCCTATAGTAAGACACTATCACACGAGCGCTTATGGCCTCTGAGCTTACATGTGTTGTGCTGATGAGGAGATACGAAGGTGGGAATAGGGTAGGGCGCCAAGCTGAGGTTGTATTTTATTTCCCGTTTCAAGGACAATTGAGCAGGTTTTAGGTTCTTGCGCTTTCCTTCCGTTCACCGTTTCAGGCCAGAGAACAAAGAGCACGTTATTATTAATGCCAGCTCAAGTGGGGGAGGGCGCTTACCAACGGTGACCGGACTGATCGTCAGAAGGAAGTGTGATGAAGTGATTTGCCGGCGATATCACCAATAAGTACTACCTCTTAGCTGGCCTCTTTTTCTCCCCTTTTCCTCTCACTCGCGCATTGGCTCTCGCAGATTTAAAATCACCACACCCACTCGCGACACGCCGGGAGCTTTCCTCGTCCTCTTCACTCACCTCAATTCAACGTGCGACGCAGTTCCAACGGCCCAAAGACGACGCAAGCCGTTATCTCTAGACCCTCACTCGAGCTACGCTGACCCCGCCATTTTTCTTGAGCACCCACTCAATCCATCACCATGGCTTCCCATACCTACGAGTTTAATGTCACTATGACCTGTGGTGGCTGCTCCGGAGCCGTCGACCGGGCTCTGAAGAAGCTTGATGGTACGTTGTGCTACCCACCCGCGCGATAAAGGCGCTATTATTTCCCAATCTGCCCTCTGCTCGACCTGTCGTGCCATGTCATGTCATTCCCCCTCCTCCGTGATACCCGGGCAGCCGTGCCACGGTCATTACCTCACGCTAACCGTCTGCTTCCGTCATCAAAGGTGTCGATGATCACGAAGTCTCGCTCGACACACAGACCGCCAAGGTGGTGTCAAGCAATCTCACCCTCCAGCAGGTCTTTGACAAAATCAACAAGACCGGAAAGAAGATCAACTCGGTCACAGTGGACGGCGAAGCGACTGCGCTGCCGCAACCTACAGCCGCATGAGAGTTGCAATCGTCTGAAGAACGGGCGCAGGTACTGTTGTGTCGGTTAGAGCGGAGGGCAAAAAATGTATTGATTTAGCAACTCTCGCCCCCCGCTTTTCTCTTTTGATGATTCTCTCTCTGCCCTGTGAAGGAGCTAGCTTTATTCCCCTCTCTTGCTTCTCTTGCCAATGGCAAATGAATTGATTGAGGGAGCCGACCGAGACCAAGTAGAGTAGAGATAGGTTCACGGAATAAAGGAATATTTAACGTCGCTGTTCGGCCGATCGAAGCATGGGTAGCAATCGTTCGTTGACCATGTCCCTTGTCCGCAGTTGGGGGCCTGATTCACTGATTATGCGACCTGGTCAAATGCCTTTCCAGAAACATACCTTCCAGGCCTTCTTACTGGCCATGCAGCATGCAAATACCCGGCGCTTTCACCAAAGTCCTTGTAAATCCCGAAGACGATCATCGATTGGTAGCTCGATGCTGTAAAGGACGGGAGAAGATGGTTATAAGCTCGTAGGGATCGCTTGAGTGATTGACACTCACAAGAGCAGCAAAGAAGAAAAATATTGGGAAGGTTGGTCGGTCATGGTAAGCAGTGGAGAGTTGAGGATGGAGAACAGGAGCTGCTTCTTCTTCCTTTGGTGAAAATGAAATTGCTTCCCGAGCTACAAGAACCAATCTCCGATGGCGGAAGGATCAATTCCATCCTTGATTGGCATGTTATACCTAAGTATTGATCTTTGAAGATCACGCGTGGTGCAAATGGATGGAGTTGTATCCACACGGGGCGAGCTATTCCTCCATGAAACTCGTGATGCTCCATCCTGACTCTCCTTCCAACCGACCTGCAGCTGGGTCACCGACAGTGATGTAACCTAGACCGCAAGGGAGCTTGAATTCAGTTGGCGGACTGGAATTAAACCTCATGGGGTGCGGGGAATGCAGTCTAGGTCCAATGGATGCTCTTTGATGCTGGCTGTAGATGCATGGTAAGATTTATGGAGTGCGGTTGCGCGCTATTCTGGGCAGCGCAACGCGATATCTGCCTCTGATTCGATACATGACCTGGCATTTCCCCATCTTCCGTATCCCAACTAACCCAACCTCAATTGGCGCGCTGACTCGTTGCCCGGTTTGCGCAGGGGTTCTGGAGTCTTTGACTCCTTCGATTTGGAGAAGCTCCCTTCGAGCGAGGTGGATGACGCCGTGTACGCACTAGTCGACGCCCTGGTCCCGGCGAAAGGGAGCTTGTTAGCTTTGGTGGTGGGCCGCTAGCCGAGACCATCGTTCGATATGGACAAGACGGGTAGACAACTTCTCGTACTATGGAAGACTCCAGTGGCTGAGCAGCGAGTTCGACGTGGGGAGAGAGCACGATGCTCTGTCAGGAGGCAATGACATTGGGCTGCTTCCTTGTTTGTTGGGAGCCGGTGGATGCCATGCCGTGGATACGCTCATGTTTCTGCGGAGGTAGTATGGGGCACGTTTACCAAGTTGTTGGAGGAACGTGGTGATGCCCCTCTCGCCTGCGTTTTCTGCGTGTTTTTCTCTCTTCTTTTTTCATTCTCTCTCGCCCCACGGCGTCAGTGTGGAATCTGATCTGGAAGCCGGAATCTGGAACCTAGAATCTGGAATCTGGAGAAGCAGGCCAGGTCCTAACTTAGAATGGCAGAGCCAGTAAAGGCAACGAGCAGCCAGTGGATCCGTCAATGCTGGCTCTCCCCAGAGTCAGTCAGACGGGGTAGATCATCATGAGTCGGACGCTGCAATGACTTGAGTCAATCCCGAGTTGGCTCGTTTAACTGATTCACTGACAGACTGCCACCGCCTGCCTGCCTCCAGCGTGCCTGCCTAACCTGCCCACCAGCCCTCTGCGCTAGCCTGTTCCGACTGTCCTAGTTGCTCGCTGCTGCGGAGGTCAGTGGGAGAAGGTGCAAGAGTGGGAGGAGGCTGCCGCATCAGTATTGGAGATTCCAATGCCAGCAGGTGGGGCATGTAGTGATACCTGAGCCGTCCGTCGCAGCAAGGACTGCCCTGCATGGCGCCTCCCCCGCGGTAGGTTGCAGTACATGGTGGCAGGCTGGCTTCTGATTTTCTGGAGACCCTGGGAGCAGTGGAGAGTGGAGATTGCGGTCCCGCACCCCCCACTGATTAATTAGTGCATAACAGATCCATGCTAGAGTCAGCCCGCCTTCCACCCCGCACGCTCTTTTCCCCTTCCCCGTTCCAATTCAAGATCTCATCCACTAATATTCGGCCCTTGACACCACACCTTGTCCAAAGTGTAGACGTCTTTGACAAACATGTACCGAGCTCGGGGATTCGATAGCCGGCCTGGAGGCACCGCAATGCCTGCAATCTCCCCATCCTCTGCTCCACGAGCAAGGGCCACTGCTGTTAGACCCGGCCGTGTCTCCTGTGAGCTACATCGCTGGAGAAACGGAAAAATTTTATACCAAGAAAGGTCTCACGCGCGCACGATGGAGTGGAGTGCAGATTCTCCATCGCATGAGTGGGCCAAGGCGACTAAAACTACTACCCACGTATTCATCTCTGTGCTAATCAATTCCAAGCGCCGCCTCGATGCCTCGAGCCCACCCTTTGCTCTAGAAGCAAGGCGCGAGCGAGGGGTGGCGTCCGACTACTCAGCTAGGGACCAACGGAAGTGATATTCGCTAGGGACAGGCGGACGTGGCCATCCAAGCCAAGGGTGAGACCGAGCCCGGCGGACCCGGGCTGAAGCTCAGTCCCAGGAATGGTAAGTTTGTTGTAGGCAAAGCTTCCCCAATGGCGGGGCCCCTTGGTGGCGGACATATGCTTGTCCACCCCGTACCCATCATACTGTGCCTACTCAATGCACTACGCGACGCACTACAACCGCATCTTGTTTTATCCCCAAGCTTTGGCTTGCTGTTGGGCTGAATGAGGATAGTCCATTGGCCATGGCCTGGTGTGCTCTCCACTCCCTTCCCCTTCCCCTCACTTAGACCCCTCAGATGATCTGTTCAACTTCATCCTCTTCCCCGGATCTCACATCTATATAAGGTCATCGCTGCTCCCAGATTCCAACTTCTCTTCTCATCTCATCATCCAACAGCTTCAACAACAATCATCTACTTACAATCTTCAACCTTCAATTCTTCTTTTCAACCTCTTCCATCAACAATCTATCAACATGTCTATTCCTACCGAGCAATGGGCCCAGGTCGTCGAGAAGACTGGTGGACGTGAGTAGCAATCTCTCCGGGCATTCGCCTCAAACTGACTCTTAATACGACTCCTGTACTAACAAATATCTTAGCCTCTGTCTACAAGAAGATTCCCGTTGCTAAGCCCGGCCCCGATGAGATCCTCGTCAACGTCAAGTTCTCCGGTGTCTGCCACACTGATTACCATGCTATGATGGGTGACTGGCCTCTGGCCACCAAGCTGCCTCTTGTCGGTGGCCACGAGGGTGCCGGTGTCGTTGTCGCTCGCGGTGATCTTGTCAGCGATGTTGAGATCGGCGACCACGTCGGTATCAAGTGGATCAACGGATCTTGCCTCCAGTGCGCTTACTGCCAGCGCTCCGATGAGCCCCTCTGCGCCAAGGCTCTTCTCTCCGGTTACACCGTCGACGGCTCTTTCCAGCAGTACGCCGTCGCCAAGGCTGCTCACGTTGCCCGCATTCCCAAGGAGTGCGACCTTGAGGCCATTGCTCCTATTCTCTGCGCTGGTATCACTGTCTACAAGGGTCTCAAGGAGTCTGGCGCCAAGCCTGGTGACACCGTCGCCATTGTTGGTGCTGGTGGTGGTCTCGGTTCTCTGGCTGTCCAGTACGCCAAGGCCATGGGTCTCCACGCCATTGCTATTGATGGTGGCAACGAGAAGGGCGAGCTCACCAAGAAGCTCGGAGCTACCGCCTACGTTGACTTCATGTCCTCCAAGGACCTGGTCGCCGATGTCCGCGCCGCCACCCCCGATGGTCTCGGCCCCACCGCCGCCATCCTCGTCGCCGTCACTGAGAAGCCCTTCCAGCAGGCTACCCAGTACGTCCGCTCTCGCGGTGTTGTCGTCTGCATTGGTCTCCCCGCCAATGCCAAGATCAGCGCCCCTGTCTTCGACACTGTCGTCCGCATGATCAACATCCGCGGTAGCTACGTCGGTAACCGTGCCGACTCCGCTGAGGCCATTGACTTCTACCGCCGCGGTCTCATCACCGTGCCCTTCAAGACTGTCGGCCTCAGCCAGCTCCAGGAGGTCTACGACCTCATGATTGCAGGCAAGATTGCCGGTCGCTACGTCGTCGACACCAGCCGATAAATGTACAAATTGTTAAATCAAAGAAAGAAAGAAAGCGAATGAAATGATGATTGCTGCGTTGGAAATAAGTGGCCACCCAAGATTGAAACTGGTGGAGGGAGTTGTTTTCGGGCAGTCGCCCCTGGGATTAACAGGACTTTTGGAGTTGATGGGGCGAGCGGTGGGTTAGTTGTACTATCAGATAGGTATTCAATCAGTATATATTCCTTTGGCCAACTTTTATGATCTCTTGTCCTGTGATATAGTGACTCTTCTTGATAAGTATTCTTTTTAAAAGACCCACACTTGGAAGAAAGAAACACATCAACTGTTTCTCTTAACGAGATGGTCGCTAAAAGACTCCAAAGGTAGCATGCTTGGAATCCCCACAGACAGCATTCGGTGTTTGACCATGGAATACAGCCTCAGGCCGTCGTCAGCATTTCCCTGTTCCAATTTTGCTTAAGCCCCGCGTGGTAGCGCTGAAAGTGATAATTGGGTTTTGACACTTTGTTCGCGTCAAGAATGACTTGAATGATGTAGAATTGCAAATTGATTGAACCGCTCCTGTCTACAGTATCCATTTAATTCCTATGCTAAGACCACTTCACTTTTATGTTCCCACTCAATTCTGCGTCTTTCAGTTCTGGCCAGCCGTGCACTTGGCAAAGGTTTTCTTTTTCCTAGATCGGAATGTTTATATCCTTCGCGAATTGAGGATCAATATGGGAATAGCCGCTGAGTATAGAATAGGACTAAGACTGCTTTGATTTAAGAACCACCAGGTCCGCCAAGAAGAGCAAACCTTCGCACAATGCTGGGACCATACTCTTGGTACTATCGTCATTTGGTTAGTAGATTTTCGAAAAAGGGGGGAGTATTTGGGGGACCTTACCTCCGCCTTGGTGTGACAGTATGATCGGAATTCCGGGGTCTGGCCGAGGAGACTGCCGCCGAACCAAGGACCATGCCTCTGTCTCTTGTGTGTGATAACTTGAACCTCCAGGCCACCACTGCGAGCTCCACCGCTGCGCTGCTCACTCGCACGAATTCTGTTGTCGACGAGGTGCTTGATGTCTCGTTGTAATCGGCGGCCGAAATCTTTGTATAGGGTGCTTCCACCAGAGAGAACAATGTTCTTGTAGAGGCCACGTCGAACATCAATAGGCGACTGCTGAATCACACCGTCGACAACATTTGGAAGGGGAGTCAGGAAATCGGAGCTGTAAATCTCGGGGTTGAAGAAAATTTCAGGGGCTAAGAAACGCTCGTATCCAACATCAACCGTCACCTGTCGGCCGCCAGGCTGGGTAACAACGTGCTTCGCGAAGCGGGTCCTGTCACGGTCGTATCGTCCAAACTCCTTGACAATATCAGGGCACACATAGCAGTGCTCCTCTTTGATCTCCTGTGCAGTCTTTAGCGAGGAATCGGGCTCGCCTCGGTCTCGCAGAAGCGACTGGACAAAGTAGGTGATATCTCGACCGGCGATAGGGATTGACTTGATGGAGGAGCCAATAACGTAGCCTTCGGCGACCGGGATAACATGGGTGACACCATCACCTGAATCGATAACAGTTCCCGTCAATGATCGGTCAGTCACCTTTGAGGATGTCCAAGAAGCAGCCAGAGCTAGGACAGCCTGGACAGCAATATACATTCCTGCGCAGTTGAACGACTCGAAGAAGATTTCGGCAGTGTTCTCGCGGTTCTCGGGGGGGTTCAATGGCTTTTGACAACAGTCAGATTCTGGCATTTTTACACATGACAGATGGCGAGCAGAATACTTACAGGTTCAGTGAGGAGGAAGTAGTGGTCTTCGGGCTCTACGCGGAGATATTTGAAGATGGAGTTTGACCAGAACCGCTCCATGTGATCCTGACGTTCTGTCAGCGGTGTGCAACTACAGCGGCGTCTCCGAACCTACCCAGTTCTCTATTTGACCATGTCGGATTGGATAATGGAGGCCATAGCCTTGACATGTTAGCACTGAGAAAGTGATGTCGATACGGTACCAGCATACCTGGTCCACCAGCAGCGCTAATGGCCTCGTCGCCGATAAAGAAGTCCAGGTCCTCAGTCCCCCGCTTCGCACTCAAGTGACCGCCGGGCCCAGCTCCGCCGGTGAGGAAGGAAGGCTTATTTGCGACGGCTGGTCGTCCTGAACCCGATCCTCCAGCCCCGGCGGCTGCGCCTTTCGTAGCTATCGCGGTCGGGAAGACGAATGACGGGGAGTCATTTCCGGCAAAACCTGATAGACATATTAGAATCAAATCGGCTCGTCGCTCAGCAAACGATTGATCAATGCATACCTAGCTTGGAGAAGCCGGTACCGCTAAGAGATGGATCTGTGGTCAGTCGTCCTGTCCGGTTCCAAGGAGCGGGGGGTTTGACGTAGGAGCTCACTCACTTGTCCATGACAACGGCGGGAGTTTGGTTAGCCATATCGACAGAAGGACGCCTCTGGCGTTATTCAATGTGCCTGCCGACAATAAAGGAGGTTACTGAGCCCAGGGGACCCGGAATGAGGGCAATGAGCGGGTGCGAGGTAGATGTGAAGGATGATGATAGGTCGTCTTACGTTGGGTGTGGAAAGCTCCCAGCGACAGCGCTGCACCGACTGTTTGTGGGGCTTGTGACGAGTCGGAAGTTGGGCGCCCCGCCATTTCTGAAGAACAGGTGCCTGCACTGGAGTAAGGAGCTCTGGCCCGTAGCTCCAGAGCATGCGCCTGCGCCTACGTACTACGTTGGTAGGCAGCTTGGAGCACGGATGATAGATTTCCCGCAGGCTGCGACATTGTTTGCCCTCCGCCTAGATCTAGAATGGCAGAACGTCGATTGAGTTCAGAGAAAACAATTGTAAGCTCCTTTATTGTAACTCCTGTTTCCCCTTTGGTTTGCCATTGAAATGATCTGGCATGCCACCCACCAAACAAGTTGAATAGGCTATCAATAACCAGCTTCTCTTAAGTTTGTGATCTTATGAAGCGAAAGCTGGTAGGTGCTTTCTGGTGGGTGCACTTGCCGCAACCCTGGGTCCACTAAGGACCTTCTGGGTGTCGATTGCACCTCCCTCCTCGACAATTCCTTGAGCTTGTCGGTCTACTACCTGACCTCACTGCTTCCTTTTCTTCAGTACGGAGATGGCTTTATTATCCCTGTAGTACCTGTTGCCACCGAGGGCAGCCTGGAACTGTACTGGCCCCGGCCGCCTGTACTGCGAGGCGCGGCGTTGGTCATTATCACCCTGTATCTTACGTGGTGTTGAGACCTCTTGGTTTTCCCAACTTCTTCCTCTTAACCCCCACGCTTCTCGGCGACCACTCGTCCTGCTGGGTCAACGGCAGAACTTACTCAATATTCATTCGTCATTTCTTTTATTGTATGCACTACCAGATATTATTATTTCCCGTATACCTGGCGTTTTGTCCCAGTGAGGTGCCTTCTCCTGGTTGAGCATGACCTGCCATCATGCTCAAACCTCCTCCATGATGTCAGACACCGCATACGGCACTGATGGCACCCTTGATCGAATGCTACGGCTGAACCAACGTTCCAAGTGCCCGCCGGCTATTTTCATACATGCTGGAGCTGGTTTCCACAGCATACAAAATGAAAGGGTTCACCTTAAAGCCTGCGTCACGTTCGTGCTGTCCCCAAATATCACCTTTGTCTTTGTAGCCAGGCTGACACTGCGGACTTAGAGCCGCAGAGATGGGAATGAAGTTCTTGAGAGCCGGTGCCACTGCGACCGAGGCAGTTGAGGCATCCCTTCGGATCCTCGAGGATCAAGAAATTACGAACGCAGGGTACGGCTCGAACCTTTCTATTGACGGAACTGTCGAGTGTGATGCCACCGTAGTTGATCACTTGGGTCGAAGTGGTGCTTGTGGTGCTGTACCCAGTCAGTTTCCTTGCCAGAACAGCATATTACGGGGTCTGAGGCTAATGAACCCAAGATATTCGGAATCCCATCTCCTTGGCAAAACTTATTTTGGATCGAAGCAATCAACCCCTGAGCCTCCGCCGTGTGCCTCCAAACGTTCTTGTAGGAGATGGTGCCAAGACCTTTGCTGAGGAATACGGCATGGTTACGTTCGCGAACGAGTATCTGGTTTCCAAAAATGCCCGCGACCGGTTTCTACGCTGGCAAGATGACCTCAACCGAGCCGAGAATAAACTTAGGGATACTAAAGCTACAGTAGGGCCAGAACAAGGGCCCTTGGCTTGTGACCCTTGCCAGTATTCTACAGATGTGCAGGACATTCCGAGAGATCACACTGCAGCAATAATGGCTGGGACCTGGAACGAAGGCCAACCGGATTCTCCATATCGTGGCACGCCAATCTCAGAAACAGGGGGTTCCGAATCTTCCAGTCCAGCCAATTACTTTCGCTCTCCGGGGGTCGCAATTCCCATAAGCAGTCGAACATCAGTCCGGGCTACGACTGAACGATCTACCCCCCCTCCAGGTGGCACTATCAATAGTAAAGCGAATCCTTCTTGTTCGCGTGCCAGGGGTCGACATGGGAAACCCGATTCAGCTGTTCAAGGTCCCAGCAAGAATGGTCAACGTGTGGTATCAGTTACTGAAGAAGCTGCCACAAGCTATCGAGACGCTTTGATGGTTCCTGAGCACGCAAGACCTCTAAGGGAACCAGAAAGTAGCTATTCAACAATGCCTGGTGGTCTGCGGGCCTCAGCTCCTGCTTATCAAGGATCTAAGCGATCACTCGTCCAGACCGGGGAGGATGAAGACCCTGGACGTTCAAAGAAACCTTTCACCCAACCCAGGACAGATGGGGAAGAGGACTTCATCACTGACACTATTGGTGCCATTGCCATAGACGAGAAAGGGCACATTGCTGCTGGGTCATCATCTGGTGGGATTGGAATGAAGCATCGAGGCCGCCTTGGTCCGGCAGCTCTAGTCGGTATTGGAACAGCAGTCATTCCCTACTCAGAAGATGACGAGGAGAGCATTACAGTGGCTGCAGTTACAAGTGGAACAGGCGAGCATATGGCTACCACAATGGCTTCTCAGAGATGTGCCGAGCGCATTTACCGAGGAACTCGCAAAGGGGTGGGAGGAGGTGACGTTCACGATGATGACGAGGATGCCATTATGGAATCTTTCATCGCTGAAGATTTCATGAACCACCCTGGTGTTAGATCATGCCATTCTGCTGGTGCCATTGGAGCAATGGTGGTTAAAAAGACACCTTCAGGATATTATCTCTACTTTGCACACAATACCGACTCCTTTGCATTAGCATCAATGGGCGCCTCAGAAAAGGAGCCTGTTTGCACAATGTCTCGACTACCAGCAGGTGCTAAGATCGCAAGAGGTGGACGCAAAATTCGGCTTGAATAAGCAAGCACCTACGCTCCTTCGGCAGCTCACCATCGATCTTTGATTGAAGGTGGCCTCCTGGAAACAGACTTATACATAGCCCTCTACGAGAACATTGGATTTATATTGCCAACACGACCAACTGTCCTGGCACACGAGATGATGGGCCAGGCAGTATTACCTTGCACAAAACTCTTTAGTCCGCAGTTGTCCCTAGAACAAAAATGAAAAGCATGTATTCCTAGAATGGTGCTGGATAACTTATTATCGTTTCTCATTCTTTGATTTTACTCCTTTATTTTGCTTTGAAAACACACTCCGCACTCCATTAAGGGTCTGTGAATGGCCCATATGATGAAATAGCCGCCTAGCATACCGAGATGCAGCATTTGATATCGTCATCTTTGCTGAGCTCCTCCCTATTGCGTTGGCCCCCAAAATAAATGGAGTCAATACACATGGAGGAGGTGTGTAGGTGCACGGTCTGGACTTCGTACTTTATGCAAAGTCTTGACTCCATGTACAAGGCTTAGCTAAAAACGACCATCTCTTTGAGAAGTTGACCTAGCCTTGTAGACATCCCGCTAAATCCCTCCCTCCCGGATAATATAATATATAGATAAGACATAATACGAAAGTCTATACTCAGGGGCGCGGCGTGCCAGCGCCGCTACCTGTATCTTCCCGAACGGTGCCGTTCACGATCTTCTTCTTCTTTTTCTTCTTCCTTGGGATGACGGCTGGCTTGGCGCCATAGTTTCCCAATGCAAGCTTCGTCCCGCAAGTCAGGCACTCGGTGTTTTCCGGCACCTCGCAGAATATACTCAGACATATGGAGCAGATGAAACCGATGTCGACGACCTTGCCGTGGCAGAAGCAGGCCGCGCGAAAATCCACCTTGTCATGGGTGGCGGGGATGAGAGACTGGCGAGCCTCGGTGTCGGCAATGAGGCCGAACATGAGGTAGGTGAGTAGCCCTTGTGGATTCGAGGCAGCTAGGAAGGTGCCGTTTGTGTTAAAGCACGCTTGCTGCAAGAAGGTAGAGTCGCCGGATAGAGAGAGGGTATCAATGGCTATTTGGGAGTGCGCAGCTGCAAATACGGCGTTCATAGTCGGGATATACTGGGCCGGCTCCGAGTCGGAAACAGAAATGACGAGTATACGGCCTTTCATCGGGTTGGTTGCCGCGCTGGACTTGGTGTGGTCCTCGAGATTGGTGCCAGCGGCACTGAGCTGCTGCGAAGCCTTGTGAATATGGCAGAGGGCAAGTGTCAAGGCCCCTGACAGCTGTGTCGTGGTGGTTTCGAGATCCTCCCCGGTCGTTTCGTCCGTGAGTTTCCGTACTGATGCAAGCACTGCTGCCTCGATCTGGGCGAACTGGGGAAATTTGTTTGCCGAGCCAGGTGGAGCGCTCGTTGAGACATCTTGCATCTGGACATCGCCCGAGGTGTCTGTCGGTTTCTTCGCTGTGGGCGGGGAGGGATAGAGCCATACAGCCCGGTTCACGTGTGCGGCGAGGATGGCTACTTGGTTCGAATTGCTGAAGGCGAGGTGGGCGTTGACGAAGACGAGAATGTTAGCTATCGCCTTGGACAGAGGTAGGACGTTGCCCAGGGCAGCCCAAGCTCTCGGGTTGGTGTCGAGGACGATGGAGAGGAGTGAAGGGGTCTCTTCGGAGGTTGTGACCTCGTAGTGGTCCGACACATCGACGGCATCCATCTTGAGTGTTTAACACTCAAGTCATGTGCCAACACAGCTACGAGGTCGCTTTTGCGTGGGAGTTGGATGGTAGGTTGAGCCTGGGATGACTCGCTCCTAGGCTGTGTAACCAATCGAAAATTTGGGCAGTCTTCTTAGTGAAGCATGACGACGTGAGAAATCCAAGACCACAGACGGTTCGTTTCGGCAGGGTTCTATGGGAAATATGGTGGTTTGGTTGGGTGGTGTGGAATTCTTGGTATCGCAGTGCTGGACTTTCTGATGGAGATGGTCGAACTAGCGCGTGTCAGTCACTTTAAAATTCACGGCGCGAAGTCACGTCTTGCGACTCGAGATCGCATCGGCACGTACCACCAGCGCTGGTGCCTGCACGGTCACGAGTACAGGGTAGGTAGAAAACCAAGCTCTTACGTGTGGCGATTAGCATCTGTGACGCAAGAATGCAGGAGGTATGGCGGGGCTCTGGCCTGCTGAGTGCTGGCAAAGGTGCTGGGGGCGCTGATAAGGCTGGCCCGATAAGGGAACCCTTGACAGCTCGTTTAGCTCTCGCAGATCTTCATTGGATGCCATCACTAAGTGATACATTCTACATGTTACTTTGATGGGTGTAAACCCCTCTGGCTGCTGGAATATTCTCTCCGCACCTCCCTCCTGCCAACGAACCTGGTCTTTTTATACCTAATCCCCTCAGCGTCCTGAATACCCATTTCCTCCTGGCTTCTTTTGTCTAGTCAAATCACTCACGGGCATTACACATCGCGCTCCTGGTGCCTAGTGGCTTTCTTTCCTTTTTCTCTAGTGTATGCTCCTTTTATATCGAGTACCAGAGTCTCAACCGGACGCAACCCCCCTTTCAAAAAGTTTGCTACACTTCTGCCATGGCGTCTGTAGCTGAGACGCTCCAGCGGACGGGCCCATCGGCCACTCTGGAGGATCAGACTCTGATTCTGCTTGCGCGATTGATGGAAGGTGGGCGCGAGGATGATGAGACGTGCAGGGATCTCGATGAGCTTACCCGCCTGCTCAACGACGACGCAGAGGCCCAAACAAAGAACAAAAACCACCAGAGCATTTGCAAACTAATTGATGGCGACTGTGTCGACACCGTTCTCTGCTATCTGGACATGAGGCAAGAAGATGTCGTCCGCAGCCATGCCATCCTCACCACCTCAGCCTACCTCAAAGCTGCCGGCCAGGATGGTGGGAAGGCCTTATCTGCGTTCTTCTTTGATCGTGTCAAGAGAGGCACATATGATGACTACATTGTCGCTTTCTGTGTAGCCGCAGCTACATTCCCGATTGTCCCGGATCTGACTGCCGATCTGTTTCTTAGCGAGGGATTCCTCGCGTCTCTTGCACCACTTATGAGGCGGAAATGGAAGAGTCGCAAGGTGGAAACCGCTTGCTTAGAGATGCTGAACGCCGCATCCATGAACCAACATTGCCGAGAGGCCATCCAGAAGTACTGTGTCGAGTGGCTGGAGGAAGTAGTCGACCAGGAGCCGACGGAGGTGGTCCGCAGTATGAACAACGACCCCAATGTTCAGATCGAAGGTGGCTCTATTTCCATGAGGAGGCACTCGGAACAGGTCCAGAACCTAGCAGCCGTTATTCTAGCAAAGTTGAGGGTAGGTCAACCAACGCCAACTCATCTTCGATTCTGAAGGGGCAGATTTATTTGTCTATTTAGTTGTCGATAGCTGACTGACTTAGATTCAAGGCTGTTCCGACCAAGTCGGCGGGGGCTGATCCAAACCAGCCTAAAGTCGACTATGCAGTTTCAAGTATCGAGGATCTCTCAAACCTCTTCACCAACATGATCCTCAAGGACGAGGATCACTCCCGTCAGCACTCCATTGAAGGTTTGGCCTACGCCTCTCTACAAGCGTCGGTCAAGGAGAGCATTATCGACAACGAGAAACTTTTGAAACATCTAGTTCAAGTCTTATCACAAGCAAAGCCCAGATCAACGACGGCCTATGGATCTCTTAGCATTTTTGTCAATCTTACACGGTACCTACCTGTGCTTTCGGAAGAGGACAAGAAGATGAATCAGTTGAAGGCGTACGCGAACGCCGCTGGCAAACAGGGGAAGCCGGATCCTTTGAATGAAGATGATCGTGTATCTCGAAGGTGCAAGGCTGTCTTTAATGCAGGAATCGTTCCAGTTCTTGTTGCGCAAAGCAAGCATAGCTCTCCCGCCGCTCTAGCTCTGACTATTTCCATTGTCCACTCCCTGGCCGTGACAAAGACCATCCGCGGGCAGCTGGCCCAGCAGGGCGCCGTTACACTCCTCCTCGCCTGCTGGGCAGCGCTCCCGGAATCCGAGGACCCTCCCCGGCGTCTGGCTGCCCAGGCTCTTGCCAGAATCCTCATCAGCACAAACCCCGCGCTCGTATTTGGCGGTAATAGGGCCAACGGCGTCAGCGTCGCCGTCCGTCCTCTTGTTGCCATCCTCCCCCCCGACCCAGCGGCTGAGCGCCGTGATCTCCTCCCGTCCTTTGAGAGTCTCATGGCTCTTACCAACCTAGCATCCCTGGATGATGAGGACACACGTCGTATTATTATCCGCTCGGCCTGGTCACAGATAGAGGAGCAGCTGCTCTCTTCCAACGCATACGTGTCCAAAGCCGCCGTCGAGCTGGTATGTAATCTCATGCAGGCCCCAGAGGGCGTAGCCCTGTACGCAGACGAGAGCTCGCAGGCCAAGAACCGCCTTCACATCCTCCTCGCCCTCGCCGACGCGGAGGACGAGGGGACGCGCAGCGCGGCGGGCGGAGCGCTCGCGTCTTTGACTGGGTTCGAGTCGGTTGTGCGCTGCATCGTCATGCGGGAGCGCGGCGTCAAGGTCATCCTGGGCATGTGCGTCGACGACAACGAGGATCTGAGGCATCGCGGCGTGGTGACGATCAACAACATGGTGTCTGCGGAGGGCTGGACGGGTGTGGAGGCGCAGGAGAAGGTCAAGGAGGAGGACGGCGTGGAGGTGATGAAGGAGTGTTTAAAGAAGAGCAGGCGGCCCGAGGTGTTGCAGGTCACTGTGCAAGCTCTTAAAACGTTACTTGGCCAGACATAAGAATAGCATCAGGAAAGTCTATAAAACAGAGATACTCGGTTTGCATCGCTTTTATCTTCAGTCCACTCTCATATTAGGAATATCTAGATCTATTCAGCGCCTTATCCTTCAACCCGGTTGAGGATAGCGACGCCTTCCACATGCCCGGTCTGGGGGAAAAAGTCGAAACCAACCAAACTTTCCATCTCATATATACGGCCCTCTCCCTCGCCCCTGACGAGGACGCCCACGTCGCGGGCCTGCGTGTGCACGTTGCAACTGACGTAGACGACCCGCTTAGGGCCGAACCGCGTCAGCTGTCCGAGGAAGTCGGCGTCGCAGCCCTTGCGTGGCGGGTCGAGCACCACGACGGTCTCGTCCGCATTGTACTTGATGTTCTTGAAGAGCTGGCCGGCATCGGCGGCGATGAAGCTGCAGCGGTCCTCGTCGAGCCCGTTGAGTGAGGCGTTTTGGCGGGCCGAGGCAATAGAGTCTGCCGCGATGTCGATGCCCGTCGAGTGCTGGAAGACGGAGGACATGGTGATGGTGAAGAGGCCGGAGCCGGAGTAGGCGTCGATGAGGTACTTGATGTTTCCCTTGTCAGCATCCGAGGGGGGAAGGATGCGGTCGCGGATGTATGAGGTGAATTTGGGGAGGATGGAGTTGTTGTTTTGGAAGAAGGAGCCTGCGGGGTTGGTGAAGGTGTAGTTGTCAATGTACTCGGTGGTGGTGGCTTTGTGGTCGGTCTCGCAGGTCTTGACGTCGACGAAGCTGTCGGTCTCCGACCTCACGGTGCATGGAGGAGTCTGGCCCTCTCCGGGGGCGTCTGTGCTGTCTTTGCTATGCCGGTTTGTGTTCTCGCGGAGCAGGATTGTGGCTCCGCGGTTGTAGTTCTTGAACTCATTCTTCATCCGCTCCCTCTCTCTCGTCATGCCCAGGTTGACAGCACTCGTGCCAATAGGACACTCCTCAATATCGATGACTTTCCGCCTCCCCTTGAGCATGAAGCCGATGTCTGGGCATGTCTCAAAGGACACGCGGGGATTCTTCCCGCCTTTGCTGGGTCTGAACCCCGGGGGGCCATCAAAGTGTGGTGTTAACTTAGTGCGGTATCCGTACTGTAGGGGGCTGCCGATGGTATCCTGGATGGTTGGTACAAGTTCCGTAGGGAGGTTGGAGAAGTTTTGGTAGGCTTTTTCAAGGACCCGTTTCTTCAGGTTCAGCTGCTCGGGGTAGTCGAGCATCTGGAACTGGCAGCCGCCGCATTGCGAGAAGTACTTGCACTTGATCCGTGAGTCATCGCGAAGCGGCGACGGCTTGGCGATGGAGATGTAGTCGGCTTGGGTCATATTGTCGCGCAGCATATGGCGATAGACCTTGACTCTGACGATGTCGCCGGGGACAGTGAAGGGGACGACATAGACCTGGTCGGAGCCGGGGCGCATAGCGAGGCCGTCACCTGTTGAGGAAAGCTCCAGCACTTCCACCTCGGTCTCAGTTCCCTCCTCTGGAAGATCCAACTGGGCTGAGCCATTGGCCTCGGCCCCATCAGCCCCTTCATGGCTGGCCTCTGCCCCATTAGCAGCCTGGGATTTCCGAGATTCCAAGAGGGCCTTGATGTCGAGCCTCAGAATATCTTCCGAGGAACCTTCTGTGATGTTCTTCTCCCGCTTAGTCTTCTTTGGCTTCCATTTTCTATTGGGGCCATCAAAGGTCCTCTTTGGCGGCCGGGAATTGCCGTTGGCCTGAGCCGCTGTTCCAGGTTGGGATGAAGCCATCGCAATGGATGGTCCTGAGACCAAGGAAGCGTGACGCTTCGGGAAAGTGAAAGGCTTAGCTGTTATAGCTACCGAATATGAAGAAATTCGATAGGAAGTGAGTCTCAGGGGAAGTTTAAGCAATCGCATTGAGGTGCTGGCTCTCTTTATCGGCGATGCTTATATACCAGTCCGTTGTTCATCGATGCTCTTCCTTCTCAAAACTTTTTTTTTGGTATGAGAATCCAGAATCCGGTACGTACTTTGGAAATTATGGGGCCGCGGTTCCAAGTGCATGGTAATTGTATTGAAGATTCCGCTCATTGGCTGGAGTGCAAAATGCCAGATTTGGGGAAGCTTCTTTTGAATGTACCTTGTACCTTATCGATTGTACTTCCATGAGGTGCAAACCCAGTAGTACCTTCTTCGAGTTCCAGATGGATTTCTGATGATGGAGCATAATGGACGGTAGAATCAATACCGATCTCCTACAAACCAGCAGTAGGATTACCAGCTTTGATCTGTTGCCATGGGCTGTGCTGGCGCGAGACACCGTAATTACCTACCCAGGTACCTTGGCCCAGTTCAGGTGACCCCTCGGGGAAGCATCTTATCGCGTTGCTGCAACTGGCTGTTCCTCGCGACTTGCTCGGTAAGAGGTACCTACAGATAACGGTACCGAACGGTTGTCATGTTCCCCAGGAATTTTAGATTTCGCCCCAAGCCATCTATAAAACGCACAACGGCCTTCATTAACGTGTTGCGGCCTTCCACGATGCCGACCGAAATTGATCGATCCGCTCCGCAGATGGCGAATCGGCCGAGGTGCTGATTGGCTGCGGAAGGCTGCCAATTACTGGAGACGGCGATTCATGTACCGGGATCTGCTTTGTGTGTGTGTGTATTATTAGGGAGGAGATAAGACAGCCCGTCCCTAGCAGGTAATATATTATTGTTGTCTTGTGACCCGAGCTGTCCCCGTTTGTCCTACGACGCCCGGACGCCGGTCTTGTGATTTCCGCTGGTCTTACGCTGGAGGAGGAAAGCCTGGCTGCTTTCATTTCATCATCCTGCGAGGCGAAGACGTGCGCAGCAGAGCATCGTGCCTATCTATCGGTCTCCGACAATCGGAACGATAAGCTGAGTGTGTGTGTGTGAGTGTGTAGGGCTGCGTCTCTCTTTTTCACTCAAGGCTGTATTAGGACAGGATGTGTGAGTGAACAGCAAGCCAGAGGCTCCCACGGCCAATTATTCCCAACTAACCCTGGCCTCGCCGATCTATGTAGCAATATCACAGGTGTTGAGCCATGCCGTCCGTCTGCTGTTGGCAACATCCCTCCACCATGGCCTGTCGCTAGGTGCGGCGCTCAACCCGGGCTTCGTCTACCAGAATAATATCTCCCCCGACTTTATTGGGGGAGTGGCCAGTGAGGCCATCGAGTGCAGTACCATCGGCAGAGATCTCCTTGCTAGAGGGGTATGTGCACCTACTTTTCCCATCCGCTCCCTAGACACTACTATGTCTCATCCACACTGTTCACTAACAGGAAACATAGGGCAATGCTGTTGACGCGCTCGTTGGAACAACATTCTGTGTCGGCGTGATTGGCATGTACCACTCCGGCATTGGTGGCGGAGGCTTTGTGCTTGTTCGAGATGCCAAGGGCAACTATGAGGCCATCGACTTCAGAGAGTCTGCCCCAGCTGCAGCCTTCCAGGACATGTACCAGGGTAACATCAGGGGAAGCGTCTACGGGGGTCTCTCGGCCGGTGTACCAAGCGAGGTCCGAGGTCTCGAGTATACCCACAAGAAATACGGCGTGAGTTCCACGCGGTTCACGATTCCGCCGACTCTCGCTAATGTTGTGTAAATTTAGAGCTTACCATGGGATCTCGTCTTGGAGGGTGCTATTCGGGTGGCAAGGGACGGCTTCAAAGGTGACTTTTCGGATTACTGCCTGCGATGGTAGAGTTTGCTAACATGTTCACACTGCAGTCTCGGAGGATTTTGTTAGGTATTGTAATAGAGCTACCAGCGACGGTCCCGGATTTCTTGTCGATGACCCTGTATGGGCTGAAGACTTCGCTCCAAATGGTTTGGGGGCCCTGATATCCTTGGGTCTTTGTATGATGCTCTGACACTCTCGCCCAGGAAAACTTTTGGAAGTTGGTGAAACCATGACCCGGAAGCGCTACGCGAAGTCAGTCATCTCTCCCCCCTGGCTTCCTTGGGCTCCTGACTGACGTTTATACCAGGACCTTGGAAACGATTGCCAGGCATGGCGCTGATGCGTTCTATACCGGAAAGATTGGTATGTCGATACATGGCCAGAGTCGTTGGCACTCGAAACTAACCACCGATCAATAGCCGAGTCCATGATCGCCATCATCCAGGAAACAAACGGTACCATGACTCTCGACGACCTGAAAGACTACCAGGTCATCTCTAGGGATGTTGCCAAGGTCTCCTACAGAGGCGTGGATCTCCACGGCATCAGCGCACCAGCTGGCGGTGCCGTGTGTCTCAGCATCCTCAAGACCATGGAGCAGTATGACCTGGAAGATTGGCAAGATGTCGACCTTACCACCCACCGCCTCGTCGAGTCCATGCGCTTCGCATACAGTGCTCGGCTTCAGCTGGGCGACCCAACCTTCGTCGACCATATGAATAGCTTCCAGTCGCAAATGATCAGCGACAAGAACGCCAGAGATATCCGCAACCGCATTTTAGACAACCAGACATTGCCGATCACGGAATACGACCCTCTCAAGATCTACACCACAGACAGCCATGGGACTTCTCACATCTCCACCGCCGACAGTTCCGGGATGGCAACGTCCCTCACCACTACTGTCAACCTCCTTTTTGGTGCTCAAATCATGGATCCAGAGACTGGCGTCATAATGTAAGCCATCACACATCCTATCCCTGGAATTGTATAAGATGCGTCAATGAGACGGCCCTTCTAACCCCCCGAACGCACAGTAACAATGAAATGAATGACTTTTCAATCCCCGGCGTCCGCAACGAGTTTGGTTTCGAGCCCTCGGAAGCCAACTTCGTCCGCCCCAACAAACGGCCCCTCTCGTCCATCACGCCCGTCATCGCCGCCCTCCCGGACGGCACCCTGCTGGCAACGGTCGGTGCTGCCGGCGGCTCCCGCATCATCTCGTCCACCGCGCTGGCCCTCTGGCACACCCTCGAACACGGCATGTCGCTCACGGAGGCCATCGGCGAGCCCAGGTTACATGACCAGCTCATGCCAAACCACGTCCTGGTCGAGTATGCGTTCGACAACTCGACTGTGGACGGCCTGGTCGAGAGAGGCCACAATATTAGATACGTGGCCCCGGGTCTCAGTGCCGTCCAGGGCGTGTGGCGCCACGGCGACGGAGTCTTTGAGGCAGCGAGTGAGCCCAGACAGAAGAACAGCGGAGGTGTTACTGTATAGATGTATAGATCGGGATAGACAGCGCTAGATTCCCTTGCAGTCACATAGCCTTGCATTGTTCAGCGGCAGAATTAGATCAACACGATTATTTGTTTGAAATGGAATGATTTCACCGCACAGCCGCACGGCGTGTCTCTCTACAAAAGAAGGGGGTATCCTTGATCTATCTATAATGCCAACCCATGTATTGCTAAAACGCTTATCCTCAGTGCGCCAGAGCCACCAGTCGATCCAGGTGGATCAGCCATTGGCGCGCAAATTCCTCCTCTGTGAATCGCTTTGCAGACTTTCGAGCTCGAAGACGGACGGCAAGAGGGTCCGGAAGCGAGAGGGCCTTCTCATAACCCTCGGCGAACTCCTCCACCGTTGTAGCATGGAATCCTAGCCGCGCACGAATCAGTACATATATCCCTTGACTCAACAAACGAGCTCCGTTATATGACACGAAAAGAAACTTACCTGTGGGCTCGCCATCAATCTCAATGACGATATCTAGCTTCGGGCCACCGCTATTGTGAACAACGGAAATAAGACCGGCTGCCTGATACTCGACCACACCTATGCCGAAGTGCTCGTTCCACATGCCGTTGACGCCGACGGATGCCTTGCGGAGCCATTCCAGGATCTCTGGCCACGAGGCATCGAGGTGGAATTCGACACGGTCCTTAATGTGCAGCTCGTTCACCATTAGTCGAAGTTCGTACACCCTCTTCTTGTCCTGGTCACCCCGGACGCTGCCGATCAACACCAGCTTCGCATCCTTAGCAGCCTCGATTCCCGACTTGATGAATTTGGCAAAGGACTGGATGATGAGCTGGTGGTTCTTCTCCGGTCGGAACTGGGCGATGTAGACTATCGCGTTCTGGCGCTCCTTCTCGCTCGCCTTGGATACCTCCACCTCTTGCTCCATCTCCTCCACCGCGCAGGGCGGGTAGACCGCGGTGATGGGGTGGTCCTTGTCCTTCTCGGCACGCAAGGGGCCCCATAGTGACTTTATGTGGGCGGAGGTCCAGGTTGAGTTTGTCATGACCACGTCGATGGAAGAGCCTACCCAGGAATAGATGCGAGCAAACAGCCGCCAGTATGCCTTCTTTAACGACCCTCGAGTACCGACACCCCTCCCGGCATTCACTCCGAGGGAGCCGACGGCCGAATTGGGATCTAGGGAGTCCAGCATATCCGTGGATATCGTGGGATAGTGGACGTAAGCACCTGTTGGCATACGGGGGAAGAGCAGTTTAGCCAGTCCGAGCGTGAAGGCATACCCCATCGTATCAATGAAGATATCAGGGACCAGCAGAGAGAATGCGTCCCAGCCCAGCACTACTGAACCGAGGGACTGGCCAAGAAGGGTAAAGCGAGGCCATGTAGAGCTAAGAACCCAGTGGCGCTTCGAAAGATACAGAAACTGGACTGTAGGGGCATGTAGGCTGATGTTGAACCTGCTCTGTTCGGATGTAAGCAATCGGGGACAGGTTGTGATGTGTTGGTGAGAGGTGGAGCTATTCTGACCTTGACCCGAGACAGGATCTGTTCTTTGTTCACTTCATGATCTCCTGTGTATACCACACACTTGGCTTTGGGGTAGTGGTTCTGTGTAGCCCTGATGGCTGCCCAAAGCACTCGCTCTCCACCACCTCCAGCATTGCTTATACATCGAATCTCGGTCAGATAGTTCAGTTCAATATAGGGAACAAAAGGACCTTACCAAAATGGGTGGAAGAAGCCAACTATTCCGTCCCACTCATTCTGGCTCTCTGACGCTCCCTTAGTCGCGGAAGCACCCTTCTCCTTAGCAGTCTCCTGGTCCTTGGTCTGCCCTGCCAACTTGGCATCACTGTCATTCATGAGGGAAAGGAGTAGCGCCCGCCTGCCTTCGGTTTTCTTCTTTAAAATCCAGCCAAGGCCGGCGCCCAAAAGGCGGACTAGCTTGGGTCCAACGAAGGCGATCAGAAAGGGCGCAAAGACCACCGCCAATGTCAAAACCCCCTTCAGAATCGATGCCACCGGGCCTGGGGCTGGGGCCTCCGAGGGTTCGTCCATTTCTGTAGATGCAGAAAAGAAATCAGGATGCCGAAAACGAATGATCCAAAGGTGCCGACGAGCAGTCTAATGAAGAAGCGAATGAACCACCGACGGGGGGTGTTCGGAGTGAACGGTAGTCTACTGTTGCAGTAGCGAGAGCATATCTAGACCGTACCGGTCATTCAAAACCGGGCTAGCGATGGGGAGCTGCGTCCGAAGCTGTGCTATCCGGAACAATGGAAATGTACGGTGACTGGGCTCCGCGCCGGGATACAGCTTTGTATATATATCGAGATGGTAGGAGCAGCTATTTGTGAGAATGGCGGAAGCACAGGTGAGGCGACTCTGTTCACAAAACGAGCGAGCTGTTCTCCACCTGACAATAGGCCACTTTGGAGGGTGCTACAGTGCTCAAGCTGCCTGTAGGCCCACCAGACCCTCTCCATTTACAGCACACGTGCTTCGAGACAGTGCCTCTGTAGGCGGTTTGGCAGTCAGGCCTCTGCTACCGGGCAGAGTGGGGTGCTACTAGGCGCCCTGTGAGTGAGCGGCATGTCCTGTGCCTGTGCCTGTGCCTGTGCCTATGGCAGGTGCACCCACCACCTGGACCCCGGCCCAACCTCAAGCTGAGCTTCTTCTCATCATTAGCATATCAGAACCAAGGTCAGCTGCTCACCTTCTCAGCCAACCTCCAACTGTGCCTAGCAATATATCCCAATTCGGGTCGGGGCGCCAATGTACTAGCTTGCTTCGCAATGTATATGCTCTCAAGGACATCAAGTCGTATGCTGAGGAAGGGCATTGTGCCCAATCGGCTGACAAGTACTTCCCAGTCTGGCTTTGGGGGTCGTCGAGAGTATCACCCAATTGTGCATACCTTGGACCATGCAGCCACATGGACAGCCGAAGCCATCGCATCCATCCACAATGCCGGGCTCCCCTGGTACCTCACCATCCCTCTCGTGGCCGCGGGGGTCAACTTCACCTTCAGACTGCCCATGCAGTACTACGCTCGAAGCCTGGCGGCTAGGCGCAACCAACTCACTCCTCTCGTCAACGCCTGGACTTGGCGGCACCGCATCGAAGGGTTTGCAGCCACTCCGGGAAAGCAAGTGGACTCACATGCAAGGAATCTGGCCAGCTTACGAGCTATCAGAAGTTCACGCAGGAGGCTCTACAGATCCTGGGGCGTGCAAATTTGGAAGAGCTTCCTTCCTCTGACGACCATGTTCCCCTTCGTCCTGGCCTCCGAGGCTCTCAGACGGTTGAGCGGAGTATCTGTCTATATGGGACTTGTCACAGTTGGGGAGAAAGCTTCGGCGGCTACGTCTACGGCGGCCAACGCTCTGGTCGACCCGTCTTTGACCCAGGGCGGCCTGCTCTGGTTCACAGATCTGACAGTCGCTGATCCTTACTATGGTCTTCCACTGCTTTGCACTGCAGTCCTTGCGAGCACGAGTTGGGGAAGTCTGGGCATAGACAGAATCCGAGTGCTGGTGGGCGCTGGTGGAAGCCAAGCCGGAACCTCACCCATAACCAGAGGTTTCCAGAGAGTTCTTCTTGCCGTACCTCTCTTCCCACTTGTCGTTGCGCATCTTCCAAGTGCTATTTTCGTCTATTGGCTGACTAGCTTCAGCCTGACCTTTTTCAACGACTCACTACTGAAGAGGATTTTCCCAATGGCGAAAGCAAGACTTCAGCCTCCGAACATGGGGAGAACCCATGTACGATCCTACCTGCCCGCTTCGCCCGAGAAGCTCAAGAAAAAGCAGGGAAGCGCTTAATTACCACACTGGATGTTGGGTGTAAAATAATGACGGGCTTTCTTGCCGTTTCATGTACACTATCTTCAACGCTGTTACAACTAAATGCTCATAAACACGGCCTGAACGCCAATGTAGGATATATAGGAAAAAGAAAAGTATAACCCATAACACAAAGGAAATTTAAAGAATAAAGCCACCAAGAGGTTCCACTTCATTTAACCAACAACGACAGCCAAGATGATAATCGTCAAGATGACTGCCAGGATGAGAAGCAGGCAGCAGCCCTTGTTGCGGGCAGCCTTTTGATATCGCGCGGCCTGGCGATTTTCAATGTCTGCCTGTCGGGTATCGTCACGAACGTTGTGCACATTGTCCTCGATGGAGGTGAGCTGCTCCCCTTGCTCGTCGACGATCTGCGCAACCTGTCGGAACAGCACATTGAGATCGCCCACACCCTGTTCAATGTTGCGGATTTCCTCTTCGCGCTCGATAATCAGAGCCTCCTGGAAGTCGACCTCATCCTGATTCGCCAAGGGCGCAAACTCTTGCCTCTGCAATTGCTCAAGCGGCGCACCCGATGGAGAGCCCGCTCCGGTCTGTTCTGCGTCGTGTGCTGTGCGCGCCGCGCTGACAGATGCCTTCTCCTTCTCGAGCGCTTTTCGTTGAAGGGATTGGAATTCCTGGAGCGCTGCCTGGAAGTCGCTGGAGATTTTGGTCTGTTCATACTTTTGTTGTTTCTATGAATCGGGTCAGCTCCACATCCCAAGTTTCATGCCACAGATAGCGCAACGTACCGTCAGCTCCTCCCAAGTCTGGAGCTTCTTGACTCCCTCTCCCAATTCCCTGCAGATGTCGCGGGTCTTTTCCATCGTGCCGTGGACACGCTCGCGCAGCCTCGGCGTGTCCTTCTTTGTTCCCAATACACTGACATCGCTTGCAAGCTTGCGATTGCTGACCATCAGCGACTGTAGCTTGTTCTTGAGCTCATACTGTAAATCGCGGAATCCAGGGTCGTCGGTATAGCCGGTGCGAGCGCCCGCCTCGAGGCTTGAGAGCTGATCGAACGACATCGTTTCTATGCGAAAGACCAAAACGTAACGATGGCTATGTAGTCTAAATGCAGCAAAGCGTGAGAAGAGCCTCCTGAAGTTGGAAGGTTTGTGTTGGCGATGTCGGATGAGGCGATGGTTTGTTTCAGCGGGATGGTGGTTGTCGCTCCGGGTGCCTGGTGCATGTCGACGTAACCAGCCACCATTAGAGCCAATAAGCGCCATCCTACGCCTCCACTCTGTACGTACCTCGGTGTAAGTGAGTGCCTGGCGCAATCTCCACGTGACTGATTAGGTAAGGAGCGATCAAGCTTTGTTTTCCTGGACACCTTACCTAAGATACTGTTGCTAGCTGTAGGTTTTTATTTACATTAGCGCATCTGTCAATACAGCTTTCTCTCAACCGACTCCTCGTGCAGACGATGTGCTGTGAGAATGGCTGGCCTCACAGTCCGAAGGGCTCCTTATAAGGACTTCTTGCAACCCGCGTTGCAACGGCGATTTGCCTCGACGGCTATCATTCTTTTAACTGTTTCCTATGCTGAGGCTCTCGCCTTGGCTCAGTGGAACTCTTGTGAGCAACGCATTGCACCAGACCAGAATCCCCAATTGCTAACGCTGCATAGTTATCTGGCCCTGGTTTCCCCTTGGAGGCGCGGGAGTTCGAACAGCATTCATCTTTACCTGCGGCCTTGCGATCCTCGTCCTCCGGATAGCTAATTACCATGTCGGGCTTCGAACGATCGGAACAGGCAGCCAGACCTTGAAGGCCAGCCTTACCAAGCTCTCAACCTACGAGACCGCATTCTGGTACTTGTTCTCCAGCACCCTATTCTCTCCAGTGTTCCTCTGGTCGATGCCCGAGTCAGCAAACTTGAGTTGGGTCACCTACTTCAGCGGCGATCGGGCGAGAGTCAACGAGCGCACCCTTTTCTTGACAAGCTATCTCGGATTCTGTGCTCTTTGGCAGAGCATTGACCATTTTACAAACGACATTGATCGTCTGGACCTGGGAATTTCCCGTCAAAATGGGACCAAAGATCAGTCGGCTTCCCTCAAAAGGGTTATTTTGCAGTTTCCTGGGCTCCTTGCAAACTCGGTGCAAATGGCCTTCTTATCCTACATGGCCTCATTCATCGCATACTTTACCGTCGTAAGGCCCATCGCCTGGGGCTGGGCTCTGATGTTTCTCCGCCCATTCTATAATCTACCCAAGGCGAATCTACTCCCATTGACCTGGCCAGTGGACGTGTTTCTCGTTATTCGCTGCGTCTTCGCTGGGACCTTGCTCTTCTTCATGTGGTCCGCCGCCAATATCGCATTCTCCATCTTTATGGTTCAGGAACCTCTGAAGAATGACCAGCCTCTAACATCTGAGTCAAAGGACCCCAATGGGAGTCTTCTGAATGGCTTGAAGAGCAAGAAGCCCTCTATTCAGGTAAGCGTGGTCTCAAACTTCATAACCCTCCCTCAGCTTCTCAGTGTATTTGTGCTCTAACACACTTGTTAGTTCTTCGCTATGTGGGAACTTTCCCGCATTGCCGAGAGGTTTGAGCCCAGACGCAAAGCTATTTACGTCGATATTGACCGAAAGGAGGGGCCTATGTGGTCTCAAGTTTACGCTGTCTGTATGGATGTTGTCAAGAGCATAGATACTCGGGCTAAAGACTATGGAAAGCCTCCAGCACCTGCTCAGCCAGCGCAGGCAGCTGTGAACCCTAGATCACAGATCGCCAACTCCTCGCTACGCAACGACCCTATTTTCAGCACGTCGGCTCCAAGTTCGAGAGCAGGAAAGTTCGCGACACTCATCGACCAGGGCGCGCATGCATTAGGCAGCGGGGCAGCCCATGATAGCGGCAGCTCACCATTGTCCAAGCTCAGTCCTATCGCCAAGAAGACTTGGGCTCAGACCAAGGATAGTGTTCTGACAAAGGAGCAGCAGGATGCTGTATCCTCGGAAGGCATCAAAAACAACTTCCAGAGTACCACTCTACAACTAATGAAGTCGCTACGCTGGGTTGACCTACTATTCCGACAAGATTTCCGCACCGCATTTACAGCTGCGGTGCTAGGCGGACCATATGCAGAGCCGGCATTTTACTGCCATGCGGTGAACGCTCTGTGTCAATTGGCTGTTCACAGCTTGGGAGAAGACCAGTTTGGCAATGTCCATCGAGATGTTCCCAACATCATTAGGACCCTTACCTCGGTGATCAAAAGCGTTGAGGCATTGAAGCAACGGTTCCCCGTTCACTGGACCGATACTGGCTCTGACAAGGACACCCCAGAAGTTGATCAAGTTCTTGAAGCTCTGCGGACCGGCCTGGGGCAGATTGTGGCCAGCTTCGAGCCCTTCAGCCATGATCTGAGACTCACTCAGGGAGATTTGCGCCAGGCTAAGGAGGCTGCAGAAAAGCCCAAGCCTGCGGCACCCCAGGCAGTAGCAGAGAAGGAAAAGGTTCCCGAAAAGACTTCTCGTCAAATTATCACCGAGAAGGTGACCCAGGATTCAGAGACACGGCAGCCTTCCAGACGACGACACAGTCGGCCTGAAATGGAGCAAGTGAGGCATAGGTAGACAGCATAAAGCCGGCGTACTCAGGGGGATAAAGCGGATCGGGAGGCTAATTGATACCACATGATATATGTAAAAAAGGTCGAATATGAATTTGATTTCTCCAGCACATTAGGTAAAATGCACATCCTTATTGTACCATATCGCATCCTTCTATCTCGTTCAAACCTCTTCGGCATAAGGCCGCATTCAACAAAAGTTTTGACGGTTAGATGATCAATGTACCTAATCTCATGTTATTGAATGTAGTGTCTTAATGACTCTATTCGCAGCTGATACTCATTTGATGGGAGGTATATCCAGTCTTCACGTAGTAGTGAGGCTATCCCCTGTCCTATTCGCGGTGGATACCTACCTGCCTACCCTGTGCCCCGCCCCGAAATAGCACCTGCGTAGCACCTGTCCCTTATAATGACCAACCTCCACATCCAACTTCTGGATCAGTCCCTGTCAGTGTGCAGACCAACCCCTTCACCGGTTCCAGCGAGGAACCAGCCTCGCGCCACTCCTTCCATTTGTACTCCCATGCTGTCATTTCTCGCCAATTCTCTAGTCATGCGCATCAAGATACCATCATAGAATATCTCGGTCGCATCCGCGGACCTGAGACACTTCGAGCACCGCCAACATGATTACAGCACGCCAACTCTTCCGTATCGTCTACGGCTCCATCTATCTTGTTCTCTATGTCATTCTTCTTGCTTTGCTACTCATCACCCCCGCCGACGCCATTATTCGATCGATACAAAACCGCCAGACTTATAACATATGGATTCTTGTAATCTTTTACGTCGTCACCGTCCTCATCGTCACCTTCATCTACCTCATGCGACTTTACGTCAACAAGACTGTCCTCGCCGCGATCCCGAAATCCACCCTGCCGATCAAGCCTGGTGATGTGAATAGGGCCGTACATGCAATCATAGAAGCTGGCCTGGAGCGCAGCGCCGCGATCGCATTCGAGGCACGCCCGAGTGCCGACCCGAACAAGAAGGAGGGTCAGCCAGGACAGAGGGTCGTCCCTCCAGCGTCAGAAGGGCTGGGCATATCGCGGCCTCTGCAGAGCAGGATCTGGGACGACATCGAGCACCATGGCTGGTCATCCCCCAACCTGGCCGACTTGCCCGACCTGCAGTACTCCACCGTTCTCTCCGAGCTTCCAAACTTAATAGAGGCCAAGGCTCTCACCCTCGCGCCACCAGACCCGGCCTCGCAGTCCGATCCCCCGGTCCTGGACCCGGAGGCAGTGGCTTTACTCCAAAAACCCTCGTATCTAAGTCTTCGGGGCTACATCGACCAGCTGACCGCGCTGGGCGTTCTGAATGTCGACGACACGGCAGCCAGCTTTCTGGAACGTTACGAATACGCCCGCTTCTCCACCCGACCAATTTCGAATGCAAAATTCCGTGAACTGATGCATCTATTCGCGGAGATGCTTCGTTCTATGCAGACCCTAGATCTCGATGCCTTGGATGCAGAGCAAGAACTCCGGTCGTACACCGAGTCCTTCGGTGATCCAAGCAACAGGGATGGCGCCATGACCCCCAGAAGCCAGCGCTCCAAAGCTGCCACTGTCAGCTCACAGAGCTCAGTCAGGCGGCCCATGCGGAGCTCGTCCTGGAACCTGTACCGGACTGCACCAAACACCCCTCACAGCACTGCCCGGGTCATCTCTCGCAAGTCCAGCAGCAGCAATAGCTTTGCCCAGTCTCGGAATCCGTACCACGTGGACGACTCTCGCTCACCCAGCCCCAGTATTCGTTCTGGGAGCTCAGCATCGGTGATTCGCCTTTCCACAAACGAGGACAACCAGGATGGCCCCTACGTCTTGAACCTGAGTGGCACAGCTGAGAGTTTAAGTCCGGCCCAGAGATAATCAAGGAGGTTATCATGCCCAGTCCACATTATATCGTGGGAAGGATGGTGCTTCATGTTTCAATATCTAATATATCTAATACCATGTATTTTAAGCCGGTACATAGGGCGGGAAATCGGCCCTCTGGCCCTCAACGGCAGACCAGTACGACTGACGAGCATAATCACGATCACATCATAGCGACTTTCAATTTACCTAATCTAGCATATTAGTTGCGCAAAAAAGCAATTTGCAGAAAAGAACTCCTATAATAAATAACACTAGAGGTTTTCACCGTCTACTTGATCTATCATATTGTGCAGCTTCCAAGCTCCCAATTTGTCTTGGTCGTCAGATTAAAATAGGTAGCTGACTCGTCTCCACAAAAAAAGTTGCAGATCCCCAAGCTTCAAAACCCCCAATCCCGTTCAACCGTCATCGCAAAATCTAGCCACCACATCTCCAAGACTTTTCACCCACCCTGACCTTCCCGCCCGGCCTGGGCTTCATTTGCGCCACAAACCCTCACTCTCACAGACATAGTCCGACTCAAGCGCTCTAGATTACCTACCAAACCCTCCTCAGCGCAAAGCAATTCCTCCCCAGACCAAATCGAGGACCGCCTCTCCCTCAGCCGCGCGCAATGGCCCCCGACAAACCCCCTCCCCTCCCCCTCGCCCCCGACCGCGCCGCCCTCTCGAACCGCATCTCCCTCCTCCTCTCCGCCCAGTCCTCCGTCCTCAAGACCATGAGCCAGTCCTCCGCCGCCGCCGCCAAGCGCCAGCCCCAACCCCCGAGGCACCACCACCACCGCCCAGACGTGGAGGACCTGTTCCGGGAGCACGCCCGTCCGAACGAGGGCGTGGGGTACGTCGCCGACGCCGCCAAGGCGAAGAGCGACGATGCCGCGAGGGAGGACAGGATGTTGAGGGGCCGACTGCTGGGCAAGCGCAGAGATTTGAATGCCGGGAGACGGAGGGCCCGGCCGGCGGACGAGAACGAGGAGGATGACGAGGGCGGCAGGAGCTCGTTGGGTAAGAGGAAGAGGCCAAAGAGGGCAGCGGAAACTGCCCAGGAGGCGGTGGAGGCAGAAACGAGCCACCTGGCTCCTGAGGGCAACGTGGATCAGGATCAAACAGACGAAGCGCACAATGACTTGGACGACACGGGAACGAATCAGAGCAGGGAGCCAGGTAGTTTCGATCTACCAGACCACAATCAGTCGACTGCAGAAACAAAAACAAAGAAGAAGAAGAAGAGGAGGAAGAACAAGAAAATTCAAGAATGAGGGGGTCTCATAAGCTTAAGTAAATACACACATGAAACGACAATACACATAATGAGATCACGGCTTTGGTCTTTTTTCGTAAAGAGCGGAAAGTATTAAGTCTCTTCTCAAGTAAGTTCTCCTCTTGTACAGGAGCATGATACCCAAGGGCTAAAGGGGAAAATCCAATCAAGATCCATGAGATCTGCCAACTCCTTTTGCTGACATGATGAGGTTGATGGCGGGTTATCCAAGAATGCAAGACCCAAAAAAATATATACGGTCATGGCTATGTCTGCCTCGTTCCTAACATAAACATACTCATCAACTTTCGCGGGGCAAACCATTTTACAGCCTCCGCGCCAACCACAGGGGTATCACAGCAATGCTCCACGTGCTCTGCACAATATTAGTCCAAAATGTAGATGGAGATGTAGACCTTCGACCAGCCCTAGGATTCCCAGGTAGATAGAATCAGGTGGCGAGGTTTCGTCGGTGATATATGAGACTTGCCGTCCTGGCAACAACATGAATTGAGGCTGCCTGTATACACAGGCCACACCTCCTTGTGCGCTCAGTACAACAATATCAAGTTGCGCATGTTGCACTCTTCTTTTCTGTTAATCAATCCTTGGCGATACTGCTCCCTGCAGGCGATCCAAGTACGCAGTCGACTTGGAATTAAGTACCGGTCAAAAACAATGAGAACGTTTCGCGGCCTGGGTTCGATCCGGTGTTGGTCTGTGGTATACATGGCACAGTGGCTAGTTGCCAAAAGCAGAATACTACATCCGTTTTCGCTTCCTGTCGTCATCTCCACGCGGATCCTCGCCTTCTTCGGCACGCTCGGTGGTATCGCTAGGGTTAAGGATATGGGCCATGCTTCCTCGGCGTGTTGGCGGCCCCGAAGAATCTTTCAGGCTCCTGCTAACGGCAGAGCCCCAGGTCCAGTTGCCAAAAGTTTCTGCGCCGCCCCCTCCCACTCCATTGGACATCGACGGAGGGGTCGTTGGCCGGGAATTGGGATGAGGATTAGACGCGGTCTGTAAAGTGTAAGACGAAAGTGATTCCCGGATGCGCTGGTCCTCTGGAGGGACACGGCTCGGTGAAGAAGGATAGGCAGCTGTTGAAGTGGCGCCGAGCGGTGACATTCCGGTTTGCCAGCCATGAGCCCTAATGTCAGCCGCGGTATGTCTTCTTGCCATACTCGGGTGCTCAACAGGAAGCAGATGCTGTCCGGGCGGTGGAGCCGGAGGAGGGTTGCGTGAGGGAGAGGACTGGGCAGTACCAACCCCACCGATCGAGCCAAAGGGCCGTCGTGCGCCTACCGACAGGTTAGATGGTACTGAGGGCCGATAGAGATTTTGAGTGCGCGGCTGTGGAACGGTCAAGTTTGAACGCCTGGTGTCGTCTTGGGGAAACTGCCGTGGAGAGATGGGAGCGTTGTCAATGTTAGAGAAAAACTGCTGCCTGGTGGAAAAGGATGGAGGCTCGCTGTCCTCCAAAGACCGGATAGTCTCAGCATGCCTCTGCATGTCTACTTGGAGCGCCGCAACTTGATGTAATATGTTAGCCAGGGGTATCCCGCAAAACCAATGTTGTCAGATCTCAACCTACCATCTCGATGAGCACTACTGTCGCTGGGAACAAGCGTGAGTATCGTCTTTGACAACTCCTGATTAAAATGAAGGAGGCGATTCAGGATGTCCACGGCGGCTTGACTCCGGACGTTCGCATAATGGGCATTCTCTTCGGTTCTTAGAAGTCGAGCGCTGAGCTCATACACCGTCTGCTCCAAATTTGCCAATCGACTATCACCAGTCTCGGGATTTACGTGTATTGGCTCTGCGGGCGTGCCTGGCTGCGAGGAGACAGGCTTCGTGAAGTTACTTTCACGATTTACGAGGGCATGGCGACTCGCTCGCCTCTTGATCTCCCGAAGCCCATTCAGATCACCCCGCTTGAAGTTGCCACCGCCATGCTTGAATTCCCAAAGCGTACTATCCGGGTTGCCAGTGTGAAAGACATCTCGTTCTATATGTAGACACCAACCGAATTAGGTACGTCTTCATAGACACTCCCGCCCATGATAGTAACATACCTTTATGGAACCCATACATATTAAGCTGCCTCACAAAGGAGGATATGTTGGTATGTTTGAAATATTGTCTGGATATCGTTAGCCTCTAGAGCGTTGCAGAAGGTTTGCGTTTCCACGTCTCACTCACGATAAAACCTTTGAGAAATCAGGCGAGGGCGACATGACAAAACTGTCGGCCGTGGATGACCAAGCTATCAAGTGCCTAATGTTTTGATCTTCGAGCATGCTACAAGACGTATTAGTCAACTGAATTCCTCGGGCAGCCTCTAATGGAAATTCCCTAACTTGTAGAGCTTATGAATAAAAGCCGTTTGAACGATCTTTGGTTGGTGGATAGCAGCGGCAGCAGGTGGCGGGGCTACCATCGGGATGGGATTTGAAGCCGCGCTTTGTTCTTGCGGCGAAGAAGTCTTGGAATGATCATTCATCTTGCTGTCGGAGTCGTTATCCGGCCCTTGGCCAGAGGAAGGGGATTTGTGACTGTTGGGTGTGGTTACTTCCATGGGTTCGGCAACAACGGAGGCTGACGTAGACATGTTGTATGGTGTTCTGCAGCCGGGGCGCCTTGGATGAAATAAAGGAGTAGGAGAGCCAGGAGTGGATGCGGTTCTCGCAGAGAGCGAGGTTCAGGTTGGATGTCGTGGGCCGTTTTCGCTCTCAGGTTGGTCCTTACGTGGGTGTCTACAGCGCGCTCAGTCGCACCACCGGTCTGCCCTAACGAGTATCACACAGTCAGCTCCAATACCATGGGGCGCATCATGAAAAGGCGGCTGTTCGAGCTTGTTCACGATAGCCGCACGCATGCCAGTCAACAGCTTCAGGAAGGCGAACTTGGAATGCTGGGATCCCAGCATAGGGTGTGCGATCTTGGTATTCGCGCGATAGGATCAAAACAGCACGCATACGCCTCGGCATTGGACTTACCTCATGTCTACCAATTGATGCTCTCCAGGAGGGGAAACTTTATAACGAGATGACGGTGATCGCGAATGCCACCACACCCATAGGCGATAAGTGCCCGAATCAAACAGCGTCGTCCGGAATCTAGGCGCTGGTGGATGGATCGCAGCTCTCTCGCATCGGCGTCGCAAACAAGGTAGCTTCGTCGATCAGCCCGGGCTCCTTCGCACTGTAATTAACTACAGGTTGCCCACACAAAATGCAGATCGCAAGTCGAGAGAGTGCCGATTCAGTGTCGCATAGATGCGTAGGGGGTATTACAGCAGCTTCTGGAGGCTGCAACGTTGGTCGCGAAGCTTGATCAAGCTTGGGGGGGTTTGTCTGAGGAGCGAGCAACGGAGCTTGGGCGGAGTCGCGGACAGCTGGGGAACAGGAGCGAGACTGCACAATTGAAGGCTCCGGCGGATAGGCAAGGTCGGGAAAAAGCAAGATGCACGCTCAGGTGGTTGCGCAGGAGATGCAGAGGGTTGAGGATAGAAGGGCCAAGGACCGAGATGTGGAGGTCGACAAGATGAGAAGGTCGGAAGGTCGGCCGGCTGGAGAACACTGCTCGTGCTGGCTGGTGGTGAGTTAGGTAGGCGCTCCTGGCGCTACCTTCGGGGGGGGGAGGAGGAGAGTGGGGAAGGGGGACCCCCGGCCAGGCCTATTCGACCGTCTCCTAAAACCGCCCCAAGCCCACTAGAGGTGCGGCGTGTGGCTTGCGATTTTCATTCACACAACGCTGGGCTGTACCTATTGGCCTCCTAGAGGAAGTAGCTACGGCCTACAGGTACATGGAGGCATGGAGGGCGTCCACCACGGCATGCCCTCTGCTGCGGTACCTTCAATGGGGGACCCACCTGCCTACAGGTGGGTAAGTAAGTACTCCCAGTTAGCCTAGTCGGCCGCGTAGCCACATCAGAGATCCATTGGCCACTGAAGTGCTCTGTGGTACAGATTGTCTTGGGCGAGTGGAGGGGAGGGGGGTCTGGGGGAGCGCCGCGGTTCCCCTTGGCTGTCTCTCCTTAGGCCTTCTCTCGCCCGCAGCTGCCAAGCGATATTCCTGGCTTGAATATCTGTTTCTCCCTCCTCCCGACACGGCGGACAAAAGAAAAGAAAAAGTGGGAAGACGGAAAAAGGAAAGGGAAAAACGGGAGGCCGTGGCCAAGCTCGGTTGGAGAAGACGTGACAAACCAACATGGAGGTGCCCACACACATTGACCTTAATACATAATAATGCTCTGCTCCTCGTCTCGTGGGCCAGCGGATCCAAGAAGGCGGAATTAAGACCACCAGCACTGCACTGGCAAAAAGTCAGAGTCAGAAGCCACACAGTCCATGACTCCAATCTGATCCACGCCTCCGCCATCCACGATTCGGGCCCTCGATGCTACTGAGACAACCACCAAGTATCCCACCACTACTAGCCCTGCCTAGGCCGTTCCCTAGTCCTGCGGCGGAACAGGCGAAGAAGAACCAGACATCATTATGACCACAGCCAGATCTTGGAACAGGAGGGTTCCACCGCCCTTGTCTTGTAACCTGCGCTGGCGGGCGTATTTATACGTATGTAAATGCGTCCATGTATCCGGTCCGTGATAGGAAATAACACCCCATTTCACTCATCTGGCGACGGGACCCAATTCGCGGGACGCAAGAACCCGGTTCCCCTTGGAGGGAGAACGCCTGTCATTAGCAGCCCTCCGCATATCGCATATCGCATATCTCATCACCCTCCAATGTCCAGGTTATTTGACCTAGTGTGATGCCAGGCCGGGCTGCAGAAGCCCTGCCATTGGAACTGGGTCAGCTCCCAACGCTAAGAAATAAGCGTCGTCCACCTCAGCCAGACAGGCCGTTGCTACGCTGGTCCCCTCTCCCGCCCCAGAGTGCAGTGCAGGTACCGGCCTCCATGCGTCTACGCCAAGCTGATGTAGAGGTACGGAGCTGCTAGGTGCAGAACCTTGTTTCTCGCTGCTGCAAAATTCCCACGCTCTGATTCGGCGCGGCCGGGATTCTAGAAACTGCACTGGCCAGCAGGAACTGCGTGCTGGTGTGCTAGCCTACCGGTCGGCATGCATTCCAGGTACTTGGTAATTGCCAGTGTCAGGTAGATGTATCATCATGTAGGTGAGAAAAAAAACCATCTGGTACCTGCCGATTTCCCGCCCGAGCCAAGTGCGAGCACCTTAACGCTGTTGAGAAGTAGTACACAGCAGCCAACTGGAGCGTCGCCAATGGGCTTACTTGCCCTATGAGGTAGGTAGACGCTAGACAAATCTCCAAACACGAAGAGAGAAGGGAGCGAAGAATAATCATGCCGCGGCTTTGCCCTCGTGTACCTTCAGCCCGCCGGGGGGGTTTGCTGATCATCTGGGCCCTTTTGGCTCCGTGATGGTGTCGACAATACACCACCACCATCGCCATCGCCATTCGAACCTCCCAATTACCGCTGGCTTGCTGAAACGGGCTTCCCGGCCTCACGCTCCAAATCGCATGCTGAGAAGCCCTGACCTTGCCTTTTTGCCTTGCCTTACCTTAGCAGGTCCCTGCCTGCCGATGGCAGCACTAAGCCGAAAAACTAAGGTCGGCTTCGGCGTCGGTTGCCTGGGTCATTCTAGATCCCTGAACTAGCTTTCCACCTCGATTTGGTCTGAACTTTAAGATCGGTGCGAGCACGATTTGGGGTGCCACCACCTGACGCCTCAGCTTGTGCCCAGCCAAGCGCAGCTGCGTTTGCTGTTGTACAACGGTGACAGAGTCGTGTGTGTGTGCTACCGGGCTCTCTCCCGCAATCCTTGGTTCGCCCCAACGGCATCTTGCGAGTGTGACATGCGCCTGCAGTTGGGGAGGGGGCCCAGGCACGATGAACAGGGCCGGCCCCTCGCTCGTGCGACCATCCAAAGATTGGACTGAGTGTCATTCGAACAACACAGGCTGGCAGTCGCTGGCCGCATGTGACCCTGGAATCACAGGCTGCATGAATGTCGGTACCTATTACCTTGTGCAGTCTCACTCAAAAGGTGCCTCTGTGGGTGGGCACTTCTGACATCTCCCTCCCACCGGAATATTGAGTCCAGAAATGTGATGGCCTGGTCAGTCATTCTGCCTCCTCAATTGGCTGCCGGCCCATGGCCACGGTTGGTTGGCAATCATACCCAGGGGACAAGGAATCCCTTCCCATTTCCATTTCTGTCCTTTTTGGGCTTCGCGGACCAATAGCCCTGTGCTGGTACTTAAGTAGCGGTATGTCACCGGCAGGAAGCCGTGGGTGTGTCACTTACAAAGTCAAGACAACCCCACGTCTTATATCTGTCTCCTTACTGTAGCAACCTCATCTATCCTATCAAGGCGTGGCATTGTGAACACCTCATTAGACAACACCATCAAGTGGAGGCGTCTTCTGGCCTTGTTGCGGGTGCGGCATGCTTTCCTGCCAAGTGGGTGAAACAATTACTTGATCAGCTATCTTTCATAGTTAGCTGTGCAATTACCAAGACAATATTAAAGGAAGAGCATATCAAGATAAAAATTTAATAAACTACAATCTCTGCTAAGGATTAGATACTTAGTTGGATATTTGGGTGCTTATTTGGGTGCTTATTTGGGTCTTCATTTGGGAGTGTCATTTCCTATGTCACCCACTTGCCTGCGCATGAAGTGTCAGAAACCAGCAGCCACAAATTCCGCTGGTTGAGACAGCGGGCAGCCGAAAGCCAGTGCCGCTTCTTGGCATGGCATGTGACACGACAGTTTCTTGACGTTCCCCAGAAAACTCTTGTGTAACTCGGTATCCAGCAGAGGAGGGCTTCTCTTCTAACACCACACATTCTCCCGAGCGAAAGGTGGCCTCCAGGTTCAGCTAATAGTGTAAAAACCATACTCAAGGGAGACCAATTGGCTAGGTAGTTAAGTGACGTTCAATTATCAATGCTCGATCCATTCCCCAACTCTTGGGTAGATGGATGGTTCACGGGTTTAAATACTATTCATCATCGTCCAAACCACCAGTCCTCCTCTCTCCAACCTCACGAATCTTCTCTCCTAGCAGCGTTCGCTCATACCGGTCCGCGACCTTGCCAGCGGCCTCGAACATTCTACCCGTCCGATCACGCATCAGCTCCACCATCTCCAGGGCGCGCATTCCACGCTCCTCGCCCTCTCTACACTCCACGGCAAGCAACTGCAACAGGGTCTTGTCGATTTCAAGCTCGAGCCTTGCAAGCAACGAGCGCTGTGAATGGCTTCCAGATGTGGAGTCAACCAAGTCGCGGAGCTGAGCTGCCTTGACGCCCTGGAGGATAAATTGCTGCTCAAGCTTCTTTGTTTCTGAATCGGCACTCTCGTCCTCGTCGTCTTCCATCGTTTCATCTTCGTCGTTCTTCCTTGTCTTTTCCTTCGGAGCTGACGAGAGGGGAATAGAGAACTCAAACTCAGAAAGCAAAGGTCTTGGGAAGTACGGGTATCTGTCTCCGCCCTTGAGAATAATGCAGTGGAACTTGTTGTCAGCCACCGCTACAGGGAAGTATGACTCCGTTTTCCGTCCTGAAGCAAGACGATCGAGGAGCTTAGTGTCAAGAAGAGGGACCCAGTAGGCTCGAGAAGGCTGGCGCCAGTGAAGCAAAGTGAGCAGCGTCCCCGTCGAATCGTATATGCAGGGTTCCTTGAGGTTTGTTAGCAATGAAAAGGCAAGGCGTGAGCATTCAACTTACGCCACTGTCAGAGAAGAAAACACTCTGTAAGGTGGCTCCCTCTGGGAGAGCTACGGTATCCTCGTTCTGGATCACTTCATCTCGCTTCACATTTTCGATCGTGTACTGGAGGCGAGTGTTGCCATCGGCACCAACAGCGCCATTCCCTATCGTGAGTACGTAGTCCCGCCAGCTGGCGCAAGTAACAGTTGGCGAACTCTTGGGGCGGTAAACCCGGTAGGGGATGCCAAAGAGCGTAAATACGCGGACGTAATTGGCGCTGGTTGTGACGGTGATGAAAGATTCGCTGAGCGACATGGCGGTAACTGCCTCGCCTTTAGGAAGCTCCGTACGCCAATCTGTCCGTTGCGTCCAGGTCTGGTGTGGTCTGTAGAAGATGACGGCCGGTGTATCGTCTTTTGGTGGGCAGGAAAACAGGGAACCATGTTCGTTTAGACAGGCCTTATCATAAAGAAATGTGTCTGTAAAGTGGAAGTCTCTCTGAAGGTCGTGGTCATAGAATTCGACTGTTACTGTGTGATGTGAATCCTGGTCAATAGTCCACACAAACCCGATGAGGTTCAGGCACAGGTATTTCCTGTTGCCCCTCCATGGTGTAGATCCGGGTTGAAACGATTCATGGTATTGTGGTTCTAGTTGTCTGCGTTTCCGAGAATGCTCATCTAGATCTCCGTCGTGGGGTCTCTTTTGGCCACCAACAACATAGCCAGCGCCATCATCGTCCACAACAAAGTCATCGCCATCCCCATAGTCGTCCCCAATAAAAGAATCAAGACTTCCAAGAGACTCTCTTCGGGGGCGAGAGGGCAAATCGGTGGGCTTCTGGCCATTTGGGGCCATGGGCCTCCTATTCAATGAGCTCTCTGCACGAGGGTCGTGAAAGAATGGAGCAGGTTGCTTCGGTAGCTTGAGGATCGAACTGAATTGCTCTGGGAGGAAATCGGGGTATATGTAAACCTCGCCGTCCGATGTCGAAAACGACATGATATTCTTGGTAGGGTGCCATGCCAGGTCCAACACGTTAGAATACTCGTAGCGTTGAATCACAGTCTGTGACTTGGTCTCCCATATCAACACCTTGCCATCCTTTCCAGCTGAGGCAAGTAGGGCACCGTTCGGTGACCAAGCAAGAGCAGTGATCTCAGCGAGGTGTCCATCAGAAAAGGATCGCTGCTTCGCCCAATCGCCCTTGGAGATGACTTCAATCCCATGGGTGGGGGTTGGTACAGCAAAAGCTCTGCCATCTGGGTGCCAGACCGCTTTGGTGGTCACTTCCTCGTTATCATCGGCCACTACTCCGATAATTCCATCCAGCTTGTGAACAAGTTCCGGCTCGTTTGAAGCAATGGAGTAGATATATATGATGCCATCGTCGGCAGAAACAGCTGCAAGGCTTCCTTGCGGGTCGAGGGTAACATGCCGAACTGGTCTATTGTGATCACGCAGGTGCTTCTCTGGCGAGCCCTCCTTGATCCCCACGATCTTGACTGTCGAATCACCGCTGGCCACAGCACACCACTCAAAGTCAGCTGTCAACGAGATATCTCGGACAGGCAAGATTGTGCGTGTGAGGAAACGATCTACCGAGGTCGTCGCCATGGAATATAGGCTGACAGTTCCATCTTCGGAGCCGACAACGAATGCATCCTGGCCGGAAGCAACTGCAACATTTTGTTCTGGGCAATCATCGAAATTGGTCGGTTCGCCATCGAATCCCGTCTTGTACATGCGGATCGTGTTGTTGGAGCCGACGGTTATCAGACGGGAGCCGTCTGTTGTATAGGCGCATCTTGTGATGCCCGCAGTGTGAGCCGGCCGCGGACGAGGGCGAGACGCAAGTGTAGAGTCCATGGTTTATGTTGATTGAAGGAACGTATTGTCCAATTCGAACATTTGCACATGCCACATGTGTTGCAAGACTTTTGGTAGCTGCCACGAGAAAGACGCGTCTGGCGGTCAGGAGACGCGTCGCAATTAAACCTGGAACCCCACCAAATGAACCCCACGATGGGTCAGCGACCGCACATCCCGCCTACCCTAAATCTTGCGTTGGTAACAGCCTGACAAATACCATCGCCAGAGTGTTGATAACCAGCTGGCCTATAACGATTTGTTCTTTTGGTTTTCCTCGGCCTGCTCTCCTTTTCTTGTCTAGTTATCATACCTCTCTCAATATCCCAAGTCATGCAATCAGCAAATCCAGACAATTTTTTCCAGACCGAGTAAGTGCCATGAACTCCTGAATCCCAAGTTGGGCGGTTGGGACACAACTAATAATTGAAATCAGTGCGGCATTCGCACAACAGGACCGAAAGGCCGCCAAGGCCGGCAACAAGAATGGAGATCCCATATCTATGAAATACAAGATTCTGGCTGCCATAGTTGATCCCCTTCACCCAAGTGATGGCATCTTCATCGCTGAATCTGCTGGCACTGTCCGTAGGCTCAACCTCAAGGTATGTAACATACTCTGGCCTGCCCTGAGAGAGAAGGCCGCCTGTTACTCATACATGTGCCACAGTCTACCGAACCTAGAACCACCTATCGGGGACCGAAGGCCCCGGTGACATCTGTCGCAGTTGGAGGTCAAGGGTCTAGTTTGCTCTTCGCAGGTTCCTGGGATAAGGATATCTGGGTCTGGGATGTCGAGACAGGAGCCTCCAAGAAAAACCTCAGCGGGCACACAGATTTTGTGAAGACCATTGTAAGCACTACAATTTCTGGCAAGCCCATCCTCATCAGCGGTGGCGCCGATAAGAAGATATTCATCTGGGACATTGAATCGGGCCGTCGGCTGCACACGCTCCAAGACCCAAGCACGACGATGCTCGCGATCCAGCACCTGGCCATTGACCCGGTGTTGAGCACGGCGGATTCAGTCGTTTTCGCAAGCGCGAGCAGCGACCCCCATATTCGCCGCTGGAAGGTCACGCTTGAGGACGCGGAGCAGCTGCCTGAATCCTTTAAGGACCGGCCGGATACTGAGCGGCTCACGATCGAGGAGCACGAAACCAGTGTCTACAGGCTGTTTTACGATGACTTGGATGATGGAGATTTGTGGACGGCCAGCGCGGATGGTACAGCCAAGTGCCTGTCTAGGGCCAGGAATTTTGTAACGGAGGACGAGTTCGCCCATGGTGACTACGTACGTGCAATTGCCGTTACAGAAGACTGGGTCATCACTGCAGGACGGGATGAGAACGTCAAGGTATGGGATCGAGCAACAGGAAAGCTGTACACCATCCTCGAGGGCCACTTTGAAGAAGTGACGGATCTTGTTTTGCTGCGAGACGCCGACGGCCGCGCCACCAATGTATCCAGCGTTAGCATTGACAGGACTGTCAGGACATGGCCTCTGGCCAAGAAGGAGCTTGACGAAGTCATTGAGAAGATCAAGGAGGCAGCAAAGCCCAAGCAAGAGAAAGAAGACAAGCCGGAGGAAGGGCTACTGACAGCAGAGGAGGAGGCAGAGCTGGCGGAGCTCATGGATGACTAGTTGGTTTCATCAATAAGACGCTACATCAAGCCAAGCTTGTCACATCCATTGTGTCGGTATGAGGCCTCTTGACAAGTTTGGGGTACTGGACCGTGCCTGGTAGATCTTCATTGCTTTCGTGGACTACGCCATTATAGGCATCTTGTCCTAGCCTGCTCAGCTGAGGCAATTCCACGAAGCACACCGGCTCACTTTCCAGTCGAGGACAACACAATGTAACCTCCCATTGAACCTTGATTGAGCCGCCTTTACAATCCATTGTGTATGAACATGGCCCGCACATCTCCACCACCATGTCACTAACAGGGCAAAGGGTCTAGACGCCTTCTTTGAACCCCTCGCGCCTCGTGCTGCCTATATCATGTTTACGAGGGCGGGGGAAATTAAGAGATATTTATTTTACGTTGAGACAGCAACAGAACAATTGGTTTTTCAGATTGTCAAGGTGTTCAATACGAAGACTAGCATAAACGTACTTATGCTGATATCTGTTGGCGAGGGCATCCCTACATTGGAAAGGGGCTAATAAGCTAAATAGGCATTCCTCAGATTGTAGTCTGCTCCCCATCTCAGTCCGCCCCCTCACTGCAGCTCCAGAATGCAAAGGAGGACCCATGCCCATCAAATCGGAATCTGCCGTAGTGATGGGTGAGTTGTCCAGAGCCTGGCGAGTAGATGATCACGCAAGCCCTCGTCTGGGCGAGGACGGAAAGGGGACAATATGCAGGTTTGGACAGGAAGAGTTAGACAAGAGGATGTACACGACCCATTTTCGCATAACCTGGCTTGTTTAGTGTAATTGTGACAGGTGTGCTGTGCAGATCGCACTGGTCTAGTGTTAATTATCGTTGGCCAATTTTGTGACCTAATGAAGAATGATCTCGCTTCACCTCCTCTTGGCTGCTAGTTGTGACCTAACAAGTGAATGATCTCGCTTCACATCCTTTGTCCTTGCTAGGTTGTTAGCTTCCCGCCCCCCCCTGTAACTGTGATGTTTGCTTTTTCCCGCCCCTTCTGATGAAGGAAGAGATGAAGCGCACCAGGGAGTATTCTGCGTATTTTCTCGGGAAATTTCTTCTGCCTCGTTCCTACGCATACGTAACGATTTGCTCCGATAAGTGTGGTGTGAGAGACATGGGCTCAAAATCCCATCGGGTTACTTCCCGTGATGGTGTTCGCATCAGGGTGGTTATACAGCGTTGGGAGGTTTCAGATTACCCTTCACATGGATAGATTGTAAATGTCACAGTGGCCACATCGCCGCATGCTTCGTCTACGTGCTAATCACAAGGGATCGATGAACCTTGACAGAAGTAGCTAATGGATGAAATACTAGGCAGGTAGGCGAGGGGAGCCTAATCTGGCGCCCGGTGCTCATCCGACGCTACCAATCGTAATTACCCCTTGACAGTTGTTGCAAGGGTCGTGGCCTCCCCAAAGCCTTCCTCAGGGTCTTTTATACTATTTATCACATATAGCGCGATGCAAGATACGCGAGATTCGCATGAATGATCGTCGTTTGATCACCAGCTCTCAATCGGGACCGATCAGAATTACCATGTTCGCAGAATGAACCAAGATAGCATGCAAAACAGGCAAGCCAGGTACTAGATACTGAATACTGGCGATTGTGTGAAGAAAAGGGCACACCCTGAGGAGCAAGTATCCCAAGAAATTTGGGTACTTAAAATCGCCACGGACTAGACACAGAGCCCGCTTGAGGGATCTTCATTACTTTGCTAGAGCATTCCAGGTAGTCCGAGGCTGTAGGATAGATAGATGGGCTGCGTAGGCCGCGATTTTTCGGGCGTATGAAGCAGTCTAATTATCACAATTTTCCGCCAGCATACAACCTGGTCAAGGTTGGCGGGGGAGAGCCAAGAGGGCGGGACTGGGGCGGGTCGCCAGGCGGCGTCTTCGGGATGTTGTCCTGTGCACGCCTGCATTAGTATCATGGCTTTCAGTGGCCCAAGCTGGTTCCCAAAAGTTTTGGACCTGAAACGCATAATGTTCCAGGGCAATAGTACACGCCACCGTTCGTGGTTGAGGGGATTTCCACCCCAAGCTCGTTCACTGTCCAGCCGTGAACATCAGGGAATTATTGGCCGTGCGTCCAGTGAATTTCATGGCCAGGACTCTGCATGTTGGTATGATTTCACATAAACGCAATAGACCAAGTGCTCATCCTGGATCAGCACTGAATATGGGACACCAGGCTGTTGATCATCAGCAGGAACTAGACAATCCTAAGAAAAGCAACCAAAGCCACGGGTGGGCTAGGGGTGAGCCGTCTTGATGAAAGGTGGGCGCTAGAGCAGTAGGTCAATCGCAGCACCGGATGGGTGGGCAGTTCCGTTGGGATGTCAGTTGTTGCATGTCGGAACAAAGGGACTGCGTGGTCATGCAACCGGTTCCTTCCTCGCAAACAAATCCGAATTCGTGCTCGCGGGCCGTTTTGCGTTTATTCCCAATAAAACTCCCAGTTCTTCAACGGTTCGGGCATCAGAGACATATCGTGGTAGCCCGCGGCCGATGAAACTAGCTTCACGGGTGCGGTCTATCACCTGTTGTCGATGTCTCAGATACCGGGCTGGGAAGTGATGAGTTCCGCGCGGTCGTGCTTCGCATTTCACCCTTGGCGGGATCATTTCTCGCGAGAAGAATAAGCTAGACTTGGGGAACGTGCAGCCCCCCGCATATGATCTATGTTTATGTGGTATGGGAAATTGCCCGTGCCTAGTCTCTAGAGAAAGGGAAGATCAAACCTGTAGAAAAAAAGAAAAGAAAAAAAAAGTACATGAGTTCTGCTGAGGCTGATCTGAAGATCCGGATAACGGACCGTGGAGGTATTGCAGGTGGCTAATGTACGCTGTTCCCAATTAGTGTGAATGTCTGTGAGCAAATTATAGTAATATCAATGATGCAGGGGCCGGACTTGTTCCATCCTCGTGTACTGGAGCACAATGCATGGAAATGGAATTTTGGCCTTCGGTGTTATTCATCGCCGAAGCTAGTCTGAGGCTCGAAAGGACTCTCATGGCGATACGGATCGGTGTGACCATCAACTGCGATTGAGTGTGCCGTCGAGTTTCAAGAGTCAATCTCGAAGCGGATAGTCAAACGAACATCTGCCGGCAACGGTTCACAAGCTCGGATTCTAGCTTGCACAAGCGTCAAACAGACCGGTAGTAGAAGGTGTCAAGCGGGTGCACAAAGGCATCAGGTTGTGTGCCTCCAAGTTCAAGTTCTCGACTGCCAACCCCTGCTAAAACTGACCGCCAGGTAATAAAGGCTGGAGATACCTGGTGCGGAGCTAGGTAAGTCTGTTCAGCTACGTGGCTTGGGCTATGTCGATCACCCTTTTCAGCGGCCAGGGCACCTACGTAGTGATCGTCTGGGTGGCGGATCACATTGCCTAGAAGGGAGCAGGGAGGGGGAAGAAAAGAAAAAACCACTAAGAACTGCAGTTCCTCCGTCTGGAATCTAATGGCCGAGCCTGCATATCCTTCTCAGCTCGTACTTTGTTGGGCCACTTCCGGTTTGCATGTGCAGATGCAGGTGCAGGTGCGGCGACCGTAAGCACCAGACGCAGGCAAAAGGCCAAGGCGGCACGTCGAAAAAGAAACGACGAAAAGCAGCACAGGTGAGCACAAAGTGATGATCCACACCTGGAAGAAGGAAGGAAACAGCTGTTGCCGCCGTCGAGCGTGCTAGTAACCTGGGATACGTGCATGTCCATGCCTACCTTACCCAGGACGAGGAGGCAGGTATGTGGCCAGGTATGTACCCCGAGCCAATCACTGGCGGAGCCGTGTTGACTGTGTCTGGTACCTGCCAGGATCATCGCTCGACCGGTGGTGCCTGCCGCCGTGCGCGTTGGTGAGTGGGCAGTCTGTGCGTCTGGGCTGAAGTCGCTCCTGCTCTCCCCAAGAGCCGTCCATCGCTTCCGGCGAGATATTGGCCAGACCCTTCCCCACCCAACCTGCTTACCCGCCGAGCACCCACCCTGCACTACCCACACCCACGCCAACACCCCCGAGCCTCCAGCTTGGCGTTGTCTGTGCTCCAGCTCCCGGGTTGGTTGCGTTCGGGTCTTTGGCTGCCACCACCTTATCTGCGCTGGTAGCATTCCCCATGAGCCCGCGCTTGTGAGTTGTACACGGCACCCAATGATATGTAGAATAAGCATTTCGAGCATGGCCTTTGCTCTCTCTCGTATGTTGAATGTGCTGGGGCAACAGGGGTGGAAAGAACCTTGCGGGGGCCCATTTTCCCATTGACGACGTAACCAGTGCTGCGGTGTTCGACCTCTCTTGTGCGCTTGACGTAGCCTGCATTTTCTACTTCTACTTCCCGACCCCGGGTCCAGTGCCATGTTCAGCCTGTCTCTCCCTCTTTCCGATGTGTGAATTCAGATGAGTGTTTCCGGTAGTGACACCTCATTGTATCCCTTTCACGTTCTTCTACTGCCCACTCCGTTCTCAGCTCTTGTTTTTGACGCTGGCATATTGGGCTGAAGCATACCCAGTTCTCTTGATCATGACCTGAGGGAGAAGTGAAGCTGAGGCCGGCTTTTCCACACCTCGATTGGCAATACATATTTTCGTCCCTCACCCCTCTTTCCTACAGCTCTACCCTTGCTGTAAGCACCTTGCTCTGAGCGAGAGTTTTTCTCCTCGAATTTTAGTCGAGTTGAACGTCACAGCCTTCCAATTTTCCTCAACACAGCCATGGCGACTACCGACTGTCCCAATCTCGATTGTTCCAAAACCGAGTCTTTGGGCAGCCTAGTTGCTTTCGAAGGCCACCCCGAGACAATTTCAACACAGCTGCGGCTTCTTCCTACCTCTCCGCAGATACTCATCCTTCCAAGCATCCACTGCTACCTGCCCACCGACGACCAGACCAAGGAGTTCGAAGCACATTCATATATTCGAGATGTTCATGAAGCTGTCAAGCTCCGTAACAATGCCGCCCAAGGCTTTCTTAAAGGTTCGACGTCCTCAAATAAGCGTCTCGTTTTCATGAATGGAGGTACATCGAGTGCCCAAGCCTTGTGTATCCGCGCAATCATGAGACATGAGACACACGGAGATGATATTGAGGCTGAGGCCAAATTCAACTTCCTAGTGAAGGGAGGCTTGGGAGGTTTGGCCTCACAAGCGGAAAAGTGGATTAGAGGAGAGTTATCTGACTCTACGATCGAGGAGGAAGAATGGATAGCCACACCAATGCACGCTGGAAGTGCGCCCGATTCAGCATCGAGTGCCCGTCATTCTTATGATTTCGGCCCGTTCGAAGAGGATCCCATAACGCGGGCTATGAGAGCAGCCGAAGCTCTGGACCGCCAAACGGCGAGCCTTCAACCTTCGAATGACTTGGACTTGACATTTACCACGCGACCAAGGAGTATGAGTCTTCCAATGTACGGTTTCTCTGACAACTTTGGAGATGCCGCTCCATTTTATGTCTTTGGAGCACCGGATCAACGACGCTCCACCAGCGAGGTTTTCGATGACGAAGAGGCAATGGAAGAGGCCCCCATCTCCCCTGTGGCACCTGTATTTTCTGTCACACATTACGATCAGCCTTCGCCGATGGCAGTTTTCGATCCTATATATACGCCGAGCTGTATTGGTGAAACATATTCTTCGAACATCCTAACACCAACGTTTGGACACACACTGAGTACATCGAAATCGGAAATTTTCGGCTTTCGTTCGACGGCAGATGTGGTATTTGGAGAAGCTTCAGTCGTTGATATGAGAATGCCAAGTATTAAAACGCCAGTCACACGAGTAATGTCATTGGATAGGATCTATTCATGTATTTCCACACCCCGAGATCTGGACATTTCTTCTGAAGACATCGCAGAGGAAACTGCTGCCACTGCTCTATGTCCAAGACCAAGGTCTTGTATGGTCGTCACTGATCAATCAAATTGCCCTCAAAGACTGGACATCATTGATGGCCCGCGGACTGTCATATTGAAGCCCCGACAAGCCAGCGTTGTCAGTCTTGAACCGGTTCCGTTGGACAAGAAGCGAAAGGTTAAGCGGCCATCCTACGTTGATCGTGGCACTGATGCTGAACCTATAATTGCAGCACGGGAGCCTTTTGTACCTGTTTTCATCTTGGCTGAGGACCTTGTGGTCTATTTCAAAGACGAGGTCCCAGATGCGTTGCTTGCTACCGTAATTCAAGGTTTCAAGGATGGGATTTACCCCGTTCTCTCTCAGTCTGCCGAGGACTCAGATACCGATTCGGTCAACGATCAGCTCCCAAGTACGCCGAGATCTTCGTCTGTCTGTACAAGCCAGGAGGGCCCTGAGAACACCGCAACTGAACCTTCTGTTGCTTCACCGACGGTTGATGTTGACGAGTATGACCCGTTTGCTTATTTACAGAGTACGTGGACGGTCGAGAAGCCAGCCAAGACAGCGGCGGCAATTAAGCTTGAGATACCTCCAACACCCCAAAAAACGCCCACACCATCGGTATCTGACACGAGCGAGAAGTTCACCGACTTCTTGATCTCAAACAGTCAGAATGCTGTCTTGGTACAAAATTCTCTCCGTTCTGTTTTGAGCTTCTATTTTCCACCCGAGACGCAAGGGTACCGACAGTTCTCCTTCTCCCTGCTACCGGAACTGGAGGCTTTATGGAAGCCAATTTTCCGCGAAGCCGAACCAGGCAGCCCACGCGCTACTAAACGGAGAATTGATCAGATCTTGGCCATCGGATCTCAAAGGAATGTAGCCAAAGAGTACTCCTCTGTTATCACTGGCCTTCTGGACAAGCTGGGATCTAAAAAGAATGGTGTGAGCCGCAGTGGAAGGCTGGATTTTAGGTCAGTTACCACTAATATGACCCCCAAGTCGACAACATCCTTGTAGCTAACATTTATATAGGTATCTCCTTGCCAACGCCATGCAGGCATACACTGCTCAGCCTCTTGCCAATCAGGCTTCAGATAACCCATTCAATAACTCATATCTTCTTGCAACTCTCATCATCCCCCATCTGGAGACGTATTTGGCCCTTCACACAGAGGTTAGGTACCTCTTGTTGGAGTATCCGCCAGAACATCTCTCCACGATCTTGGCTCTTCAAAAACTGGTTGGTGTGGATCTCATGAAGGTGGCTCAAATTGTTGACTCCAAGAGCGGCAATATTGGCGCCTTCAAACACATCCGTGGAGCATCCATCGTCGACGACACAGACAAGGCCAATCCATTGGGGCATCCAATTGGGTCGCCGACGGGAGAGTCAACAGATGTATCTGTTTCTAAAGCCAACTTTCTTCTCACATCCAGTGCGAGTGATGCCGAAATTGCCACTTTCATCTCTACTGTCAGGAAGCTCTTGATTGAAGTGTCCAAATTCTACAATCCAGAAGAGTCACAGGTTGCGACGCCTACGAGGAAGCAGGAACAAAAGCCTCGACCACCACCCCTTACCAGCACATTTTCTCCCTTCCCCAAAACAACTGGGCCCCAAAGCCCTAAATCACCGTTGTCAGGGAATTCCTATCCCCTCCTCTCACCCGCACTATCGATGAAGGCTACCTCCGTAGCAGAGACAATCAAGACATCAAAGTCTCTCCGATCCTCAAAAAGCAGAAAATCGAAGCTCTCAAGAAGAAGACTGCCCATCGAGGATGATGAAGCGTCCGTTTTCACGTATGATCCTGCCGAGGACAGCGATTATGACTTTGAAGAACGACGATTGATGCCAATCTTTTTGCAAAAGCCCTCGCGGCTGCAAAAGCCAAATAGTCGCAAGGCCCTCAAATTTCTGGGTCTTGCGTAAACCTCCAATTTCTTGTTTCACATCCAAGAGGCCAACATGCGCCTCACAGGGTTGTTTTAACCTTTCGCTACCATGAGATATGACGTGTTACCTTCGACGCTAACAATGTGATTTGATCACTCGCACAAAAAAATCCTGTCCGTTTCTATCAATAATTGTCTAGTACTCTTTTTTTTTCAAGCTCTCGAGCTTTTTCTCGGTTGGTTGGAAGTAAATTTTTTTTTTTTGGTTGGAGCAGGGAATATGCATGAAAAGGAAGGATGGTGTTGGTTGATAACCCCGGCTTTGAATCACTGGATTTTGGGCGGCTTTTTCCTTTTCTCGTAACTCTTATATCCCGCTATTGAGTAGCTGGTATGTGCCTTTTTAACAGAGAAGTCGAATCATCTCGTCATATCTTAATCATAATCACCCACATTTGAAAACAAGTATTTCGTCTCCATTGTGAATGCTGTTACTAGAGGGTCTACCATCTTGTATTTGCTATAAGACGAGCCAAACATCGGATGACAGTAGTTTTCATTTCTTTCTCTTCCCAAACACGGTACGCTAAGCTGACTTAAAATTGCTTGAAATCATATATAATAAATATATGGGGGATGGGTTCATAGCGTAGACTCTTGGAACATTGCTCTTACGAGTTTTTGAGGCGAGTGGTTGCAGAACAGTACATGGAATTAACCACCCAATCGTAAATGGAGAAGCAGCTACAAATAACCCAAAGAAAGATGGCTGTTCTCGAGTCCATAATGATCATCAGAGAGCGCAGTCACGTCACTGGAAGCAGAAAATCGAGCGTTGCAGGACTCTGTTTAACCCCACCAGAACCAGGCGGGTAGTTATTATCCATGCCTCAGTTACTGCCTTGCCCTCCCTAGCCCGGAATGTTCCAATACAAGGACGAACGTAAGTCTGACGTGTCGTGCGGCCCGAGACTTAAAAAAAGATCCAAATGAACATTACTTGTTCTATGCGCAGCAATCAAGATAAAAGAGAAAAAAACGAGGCAAACTGTGGGAGAAATAAGAAACCCAGAGGATAACGGAACCATTCATTATGAGCTGCAAAAGACGCCCATCAATCCGGCACCACTGGTTCGTCGCCTTATCAACCATACTCCATCAACCTTCGTAACCATGAAAGAGTAGTGGACAGCTTAGCAGCAGCCGTTGTTGTTTGAAGAGCCAACACCCTGGCCTGGGCCGACTTGGACGCTTGGCTTGGTGTTGTTTGCTGTGGTGGTACCCATGCGCTCCTTGATTTGACGAGCCATAGTCAAGAAAGCCTGCTCGACGTTGCTGGCGTTCTTTGCTGAGGTCTCGAGGAATGGGATCCCCAGGCTGTCAGCGAACTCCTGTGAGAAAAGATTAATATCGTGACATTCGAGGCATGATTGATGATGGTGGTCTGCGGGGGGGTTCTGGTGGGGAGACTACTCGGCTATTTTCATGTGATTTACATACCTTAGCAACTGTGTACTCCACTACCTTCTTGTCGGACATATCGCTCTTGTTGCCCACGAGCAGCTTGTTGACACCCTCAGTAGCATAGCGGTCGATTTCCTGAAGCCACTGCTTCACGTTGTTGAAGGAGTCCATGTCTGTGACATCGTAGACAACACAGATACCGTGGGCTCCACGGTAGTAGGAAGAAGTGATCGTTCGGAATCGTTCCTGGCCAGCAGTGTCCCACTATATTCAAGCCATAATTAGGTACATGATCCCAAGCCGTGAAACGAGACATATGCAGGGTATACATACAATTTGCAGCTTGACAGTCTTGCCATCAAGTTCGATCGTTCTGATTTTCTAGTCAAGCCTCAGTAATGGTTCCAGAAACGGGATCAAAAGGCAATATATGGGCCGATGGAAACGTACGAAATCAACTCCAATAGTTGAGATGTAGGACTCGGTATAGGTGTCGTCGGCAAAACGCAGGAGCAGGCAGGACTTTCCTACACCGGAGTCTCCGATGAGGAGCAGCTTGAAGAGGTAGTCGTATCTGGTGAGATTTGGTCAGATTTCAGCGGAATCAGATGGTTCGCAGGATATTGTGATTTGAAAATTTGGATGCAAGGTTGCAGCGGCTGGTAGGACTCTGGAAATCAACTGTCAGCAAAGGTGTGCCTATCAGGGGGGTTTATCGCAATAGGAGACTATGCCGGGGTCGCATACCACTCAGGATTCATGTTGGCGGTTCGAGAAGTTTGCAGGTGATAAAAAATGGATGTCAAGTCGTCGAGAAGTGCAGCGCCGTGGGGTGATGGGTCGAAGGGTCGATGAGGATGGGTCGGGCGTTGGGGATGATGAAAGAAAGGTCCAGGTGAGAGCAATAGGCTGCGAAATAGCACCAAAGGATGTACGTCAGGCAGGACACGCCTGCTGATCTATGGGCGGTGGGAGGTGAGGGCAGCTGACAGGTCACGTGGAGGCGGTGCTGGCCCCTTCTGTAATGTGGTAGACGCCAGCGGGAGGCGGCAGGTGTCTGCCCGGTATCAGGTATCAGCCACGGTCGGTCCAGGTCTCCGTGGCCCGCACAGGTAAGCAGGTACCTGAAGACTGGCCTCCCACTGAACGCAGGGGATGCTATCTTTGGCATCACTGTCCGGGCTACAAGCGCCAGCGAGCAGCAGGCCTAATTACCGCGGAGTGTTCAGACATGGGGGAACCTTGCACTCACCAATCCGCCGTGAATCATCTCTGTCAGTTACGACGTAAGCATGTCTCAGTCTGCCACATGCATGCACGCACCAGCCGCTCGGGTATCGCTACAGACTTGACTTGACATTGATGGTTTACAGGCGAGTGTACCGGAGCACCACCCCATTGCAGCTTTGGAGTCTCCTGGCACGGCCAGCTGAGGACGGGTGAGCGAGCTGCACATCTCTTGAATTCTTCTGATTGCCCCTCCATGTTCCAGATGGGTGTTGCATTGTCTTTGGGTTTTGAGTCGTGCACCATGATCCATGTTGATTGTGTGTGCCTGAGTTGCTCGGCGTGGATAAAGCCAAGTAGTACCCGCATCCTACGTTGACAGATACCAAGGCGGGCAAGGCAATGTAATGGTCCATTTCCCAGCTGAGGGCACGCAGGATATCATCCTGCTCATCAGCAAATGCACAGGCCAAGATGCGAGTCCCAACGTGGCACACGGCTCAAGCAACGATAGGACCACCAGCCATGAACTATCCAGCCTGAGACCCGCCACGACGGATAGGGCCCCCACCCGAAAACAGGGCCATGCTTTCTGGGGGAGGAAGCCCAGAAAAAAAAATAAGAGCCTCTTCAGATTGGATGCAACATATTAATCGAAGCTATTCGCTGCGCCGGCCCTACCAGAGCATCCCCAGGCCAATCCATGTGTCTCCCGCCACGCCTCCTCGACAAGCCATGGCGGCCCCAATGCGCTGTGCCCTCCACAGTACTGCTCGCTCTTCCTCACTGTCCTTTGCCCGATGTATAACCACCGTCGACTCGCCCAAAGCATCAACACCACAGCCGAACATCACCGCCAATAACGGGCCTCCGCCCGCCCCGTACCGAACGCAGCCCGGGCTCTGCTCTGGCATGAGCCCTGGGACCTCTTCCGGGAGCTCGCACCACACCTTCTTCGATCCCAAGGGACCATTATGGTTCGGCGCAGGGGGTGATCAGCCGCCCGATCCGAATAAGGCCAACCTGGGTAACAGTGAGTTGGAGAGACAAGATGCTTGTCACCCCGCACGCGGGATTGCACACTGACCCGAAGCCATAGCTTTGAGGATACTGCAAGAACGGTTACCGACTCTTCTTCAATCTCCACTTCCTCAAGACTTGCTTGCACCGAACATCTCCCTCCACCTCTTTCCCTCGACCCATCCTCACCTACCCACAGTCTCCGGCCGCGTTGCGTACAATGCAGCGCTTTGGACCTCCCCTATAGCTTGGAACCGAGTGCCGATCATTGGAAACGTCAAAATAGAGATCCTTGCTGAGCGCGTAACCACCGAGCCTATCACCTTCTTGCCTCGAAGAGCTGGTGCAATCCCCGAACAATTGATCGTCAGATGGTGCGAGAAGCGCAAGCCGGCGGCCGGGGGCGGTAGCCATATCAGTACTATTGCCAAATCCCTTCGGCTTGTCGGCCGCGAAGATGGCGTTGAAGCCAACAAGGCCTTCACGGGCCTTTTCATTTTCGACTTTGACCAGGAGGGCAGGATCCTCAGTCACACCATCGAAACAGCCCAGGAGGGTGGTAACTGGGAGAAAGGAGTCGGCGCCAAGTTCGTGGGCTTGACTGACTGGCTCCTTGGCGGGATACGAGATCCCGGCGGCTCGGGAACCCCATTGCCAATGTTCGAGAGAACTATGATGACGAAGAAACTATGACACAAAATGTGATGACCATCGCCGACCTGGAATCGGAACAGCCAGCAACAACTCCCCAACGAACGTGCACAAGCCAACCTAGGAATTCCCCGTCTAGGATGTGCCGTTGTATCAATAGCCCGACTCACAGGGCAGTGTATCATTTCATGCCAGCAAAACTTGGACACCCTCACCGATAACCTGCCTACGTGCATTGTAGTAACACATATTTCTGTATACCTAATATGAGCACCTCTCCCAACCGGTTTCCTTTTGGCGATTCCTTAGTTTTGAATGGTGATTGGCTGTGTGAAGCCTGCAAGATGAATGCGAGATCTTATCCGACACCTACACACACACTTACACGCAAATAAGCTCTAAGAGCAATGGCCCTTCTCAGCGAAACTAACACGGTCGAAACGTTCCTCAGACTGTTGATATTCGTAGGCTCAACACTCTTATCTTGTACAAGTTTGACCCGACCTTGAAGCTCAGCCATATATTTTGAAAGACGAGCCAGAATTCTAAAAGGCTAGCAACAGACATGATGCGCCATCACCAGGCCCAATAACCGTGTCTAGATTATCAAGAGAGGTAGACCCTCGCTAAGCTCTATGAAGTACATGGCATGTCCATGATCCAGCCCTTGGCCGGGAGGCATTTCACAATATTCTGCCCCCCACGACCATCTCGCCGCAGCTTTTGTGACACACAGTCGTTTCAGTGACCTCCAATATAACCATGTGTCTCCTTTCTTTTCCACCCCCTTCCCCCGAAATATTTCAGCTGGGCCGATATTGCACTGCGCTTTTCACTTGTAAGAAAAAAAACAGGGCTGGAAGAATGTTTTTGGAGAGAAACTCGGTGCGGACACCCCTCACGATTCCAATTCCACAAGTTTTCCCCCCTCATCAGAGCACCATATCCCCGAGCCCCTCACCCTCGAAGCCCAGCGTGGCAAGCTTCTTCAGCCGGGCCTTCTCCCTCGCCCTGTCCGCGGCCTTCTTCTCCTCCGCCAGCTTCTTGACGAAGTCGAGCTCGCCCCTCTCGTACCCGGGGGGCGCCTCGTCGTCCTTGTCCAGGTCGATCTCCCCCAGGAGCAGGACGTTCTCCCCCCGCACCAGGAAGATGCCGTGCGTCACGTCCGCGTAGTAGCCCCTGGGGCTGCCGGGGGCGCCGTCCGGGCTCGAGGCGAAGAAGCGTTCAATCGTTGACTGCAGGACGAGGTTGGCTGCCGCGAAGCCACGCATGGTACACATCGTTAGCCCCCCATTGCCCAACTCTGCTCAAACACACAACGAAGGGGGTAGTTTGGGAAATGGGCAGGCTCGTTCGGGGGCAAAATGGGAGAAGACTCTCCCATATGCCTCCTTGGAATCCAATTGCCCAGTTCCCGTCCGGGGTCATACACACCGAATTGATCCCAACTCCTCAGCACGCCAATGAGTTTCCTCCCATCACGGAGCGCAATCATCAACTTCTCTGTGTGAAAGGGACACGACAAATCAGCCTATCAGGTTCGACAAAAACAGTTTCCCCCCTTCCGACAGGGCAATTCCGGTCCAGCCTCTCTCTCTCTCTCTCTCTACCCACGCTCCAAGCTACAACGTACTGTCGGTGAGGTCCAGAAGCTGCGCCGCCGTCGTGAACATCTGCGGCGGCAACTGCGCGGGCGCCTGGGGAGGGCCCCCGGGGCCTTGATGCGTCCCTGGCGGAGGGGCATCCTGGATGGAGAGGTTTTCCATTATTCGCAAGGAACCCTCTCTTGCTCCGGTCTTGGTCGTGCGCAAAATTCCTAGGATGGTTTTTCTTTTCTTTTCTTGGGGACTGGAACGTTGTCTACACACTCTGCTGAAGCTCCATGGGTTTGTCTCTAGCTTCTCTTCATTTGGCAGCAGGAAACAGCCGGACACCAGGGGGGGCTTGTATGTATTAAATCAGATGTCGTCAAGAGCATGTCCCTTGGTACTGCCCGCCGCATGTGGTGCTGTCTGATTGACGGAACAGGCGTATCGATAAGAGTTTATCACGTGATTACATAAGTCTTTAACAACGTCAACATTCCCCTCGTGCGCGTGGGGTAGCTGGTGAGGGGAAGAATTGCTAGGGAGCAATGGATGAGGTGCTTTCAATTCAGACCGTATGAAATCACCACTTGTTTTCAATAAGAAAAACTGTAGCAATTGCAGTCGCCGCTGGTTGCCAGCATGATTCCACCAGCTTATAGATGGATTGGGAAGGATAGTGGCGCATAACACTCATTCACCAACGGCTTTGGGGGCAGTCAAAATCAGTCAGCTCTGGCTCTTGATAGAAGAAACATGGCAGGTCAGGTCCATATGCAGAGCGATTTGGTGTAACCATCTATAAGGTAATATCCTTTATCATCCAAAGAGGCAGCCCGGATTTATATGAGGCTCTCTGTTCCCAACAACATAAAATAAACCCCTGTTTTCTCGCCAGAGCGTTTTGCTTTTTCTATCATGGTGCCCTCCGGAACGCCTCGAGATGCAAACAAACACATGGTACCGCCCTATTTTCAAGTCAAGACAGGTAAAAGTTGAGTCGTACTGGCCGACTCAGAAAACAACATCTCAACCCGACGAAACTCCGGCCTGGTCTAGTCCGCCCAGAAAGCCCGATCCATCTCCGATTAGGGTTTTTTTTAAAGGCGGGGGAGCTTTTCTTCTCCGCTGAGAAGACTCGCTAAAAATGAGTATGTCCAAAGATCATTAGCTTTGAAGAGAAACAAAAATAACGGATTAGTCCCTGTGTGGCTAGTAGCGGTTCATTGTAGTCCGCTCCAGCGCTTCCAGCAACTCAGGCCGTGAGGCGAGGGCTTCCCGGGCCTGAGAGTACGTGAACCACTGTCGTTCGCGCTTGTGCCGTTCTGGCCACTCGTCGTACTCCTGCAAGACGGTAGCCTGATAAAAGTGATATACAGCACGGTCCTTTGAGGATTTGCGGGCTCGCTTCTCCTCAATGGTACTTAGATTGAAGTCGATCTGGATTGAGATGCCGGCTTCTTCCCAGGCCTCGCGAGAGGCAGCCTGTTCGCAGGTCTCGTCTGATTCCCATCCACCCTTGGGCAGAACCCAGCCTTTTCGTCGAGTCGACTGGATCAAGAGGACGTAGTTGAGGTCTTCGGTGAGGGGCACAATACCTGCCACAAGGCGATCACCAGCAGAGTTGTAGCCTGCATCGCAAAGAGTCGTATTAGTTGAGGCCCGAGCTTCAGCGTCGGTAAAGCAGAGCAGAGCAAGGTCAAGCAGAGCAGGACACACACAACAGACAAACGTAGCAGGCGGAAGCAAGCAAAGCGGAGCAGGATCAATCATGTGAAAGTCGAAAAAGCGTGCAGGGACTCACGTTGATTGCTTCGACCAACACGAGAGTGCATCGACCGACCACTCGAAGACCCAGACATATTTCCCAACAGAAATACTAGTCACACTGGTTTTAAAGAAGGTCTTCCAAGATGCAAACTGTATGGTTGCTTGGGTTCTCTTTCTCCTTCTCTCTCTCCTTCTCCTCTCTTCTTCCTCTTGTTCGGATTCTTCTGCTGCTGGTCTAGATGAGGCGGCCTCCTAATTGAGTACTGGCGAGGGCCCGGTCGTAAGGTGAGGGTGACGAATGGCGAGGGTGAGTGAGGATATGAGCTTGAAGGGCCGAGTTTCCTCAAGTCGAATAATTGCGACGCCGGTGGTTCCGGCTGGTTAAAGCGCCATAACGACAAGATTTAACTAAAAGACCAAAAAGAGGAAGAAATCGATCCAACAGTGAGCCTGGATAGGAGACAGCTGTCGCAGAAGACCCAGGCGCGCAGGGCAGCCTGGGATAGAAAGAAAGGCTGCGAGGTGATGGTGGCGGGAGGTAAAAAAGAGAGCACGCGAGGTGGGCTCCAGTGTTCCGGTAGGGGCAATAGCGCCGTCGGTTGGAGTTTGGTTAGACCAGACACTGCCTGACAGACGATTTTCAGGGGCTCTAAAAGGTAATAATATACCTAGCAGCATTGACTGAGGTACGGTAAGTATCGACCAGGGCACGCACTGGGTGGGACCATGAGGTTAGATCGAGTCGACCGTGGAGATTTTGGGGCCGAAACTTTGTTTGCTGGCAGGCAACGAGCGAAATGTAAGTTGCCCAGCTGGATTGACTGGGCTGGACTGGACTGTAGGTACCTTTTCCTGCCCGTCTCCTCCTAATCCGAATTAATTACTGATTAATTGGCGGTGCTAGCCGGCTCCATCAGGCCAGGAAATTGGCAACGGGCTGGGTTCCCTTCTTTAATTTAAATCATTCGCAGGTCTGCAGGCCAGCTTACCTGGGCTGAATTGAGAGGGTGTATGTAGGCAGAGCGTAGCAAGGCAGCTCAATGACCGACGGTGGTGAGTGAGCGAGGCGAGTCGCATGCGCACTACTCGCACCAGTCCAGGGGACCGGACGAGATGAGATGACGGTGTAAGAGTAGCAAGAGAAGGGCGTGCCACGCCTCGGAGCAACGAACTAAGCTACCTAGGTACGTAAAATCAGGTGGCAAAGAGCGAGTGTAACAGCGGGCTGACGAGGACGAGGCAACCGGAGATGGCTGATGAGGCAGGCAGGAAGCAAGTTGCTGTGCTCTTCTCTGCTGTGCTGCAAGGCTGTAGGATCCTGTCTCGTGCCATCGCAACGGGGCAGACGCGAGGGGGGCCACGGCGGGCTGGAGGCGGTGTTTTATACAGTATCAATGCCACTGGCCTTTAATCACAACGCCTGATCCGCTGTCTCCCACCAACAGCTCCTCAAAGTGGCTTTGATCTACCAGGAGAGGAACCATGGTCGGGCCAGGTCAGGCTAGGTCAAGCAAAGACTGGGCTCAGGGTCGTTTTGGAGCGGTGCAGTATCGCCAGTAATGAACGCGATATTATTAGTTGTAGCTATGACTGTAGGGTCCTCCAATCTTGCAGATGAACTGCGTCACAGCGTATGGGGCTAAGACATAAGCTGCAGACGCTGCCAACGGACAGGATGGAGAATTTAGCAGGTACACAGCAAGGCCAGGCAGGTAGGTACTGGAGGGAGGAGAAGGAAGGAAGGAAGAAAGAAAAAGACGCGGAAGGGCGGCGAGGTATCGAGTACATTGCGCGCAGGCGGCGGCGGGCTCGGCGAAGATGAACCCAATACCTGGATCGTCACGCCGACGTACGTGACAACTTGACAAGCCAAGCCCGGGTCCGGACCAGGCCAGGCCAGAACTGAACAGAGGCGCCTCCCGGCTACGTCCTCTTGGTGGGGTTGGACGAGCGGAGAGAGTTGTCGAGACAAGGTCAAGCATGTCCTGTCCTTGTCCTGTCCAGTCCAGCTAGACACGCTGCACCTACTGGTAGGTGCAGCACAGGGCGGGCTGTAAGGTGAGTGACACAGCATGTAGGTGCGACTGCATGATGCAGAGCCATGTCGCAGAAGGAGTGGTCTCGCTCCCTGTTGGCCTTTGTTCTTCCATTCATTCTTCCATGTGGCTCACGGCGGACGTACATGCGTCCACGCTCATTCGTGCCCAACAACCTGCCTGCGGCCTGTTGCGCCGTGACTAGGTACTGGATAGACGCACCTACATACATATGGACCATGCCCAGCCTACGGTCGATCTTTGCATGTTACAGAGTGAGGGGATCACATGCCCACTAAACGGACGGTAAGCACACAATATCAACTAATCTCGAGTGTTGATCGTGCAGCCGGGGAACACTTTGATCTACTATCTATGGTGAAAAGGAGGTATATTGGCTTAGGGATATTGCTCCCAGTAGCACGGTGTGAGCAATTGGTGGCGCCTCCGACTGGCGATTAGCCTGGCAGGCCTCCGTCTTGCACACAAACTGTATCTCCTGCATCACCTTCACGTACTTGACCCAGTAGAGTCGCCAGCTAGTCGGTTCAGCGAGAATCCTAACTAGAGTCCGCAGCATGAATGACAGCAGCACTGAGTGGCTCCCTTATCCCCGTCCTAGACTTCGGATATGGTCGGACCAGGGAGCCAAAGGTTTACGTGAAATGCGAGAAACATGCTTCCGCCCCGAAAGTTGCCTAATCTAAAGTCTCGTGTAAGTACTCCGTAAGGAGTATAGAAATTACCTACCTTAGGTAGGTACCGGCATCAACCACGAAAGACCCCTCACCTATAAGGTCTCTTAGCTGCTTGCGCTAAGTAAGGTAGGACATCCAACCCACACCTCACCTCACTTTTGGCCTCTCAGCTACATCCCAAGAGAGGTAGTACAATATACGTTGGGAGGGTACCTCTGCGCGGTCCTTGTCTTGTCTCCATCAAGTGAAGGGGTGCTCTTTGCAACCCCTCCATCCAGTCAACAACACAGTGGGCAAGGCGATGGGAAGGGGTAATACGACATGTGGGGGTCCATCGTCCGCTTATTTACTGACTTGGCCATGTCTTGTCTTGTCTTGTCCGTCTCGATGACCTAATAAATCTTGACTGCCAACGGCTCATACCTGCTGCAAAGTATACTTCCTTAGGACCTGAGCCCCGCCACCACTTCCCGGATCTCGTTGCAATCACCGACTAGCAACAGCGAGACATTTGGAGTGAGTGTGGTACAATGTATTCCAAATGCAGAGATTGCCCAGACCATGGAGGGTTCACGCTCCTGTCGTCTTGCCAGTGGAGGGGTCGGACATGCACCACCAGCCAGCACAATGCCTTCACGGAGCTCCAACCGTATACCGAACCCAATGGTGTAGGAGGTACATCGAAGGTGCCGCCCCCACCAGAAAAAGGGACCTGCAGTGCAGCCTCCATCGACACACACAACATGTGGATATCTCGTAGTGCGTCCAGCGAGTGAGCGGGCAGTGATGGACCCGACCAGCCCGACTCTGAGTCCTTCAGATCAGATGGATGTATTCTAGCCGATACCTGGCTACCCACTGTACACTGGTAGGCAGTCAGGTACCTCCCTGGGACAGCTGGACGGATGCTACGAGACCAGCCCCAGGCTGAACCTACAGTTGAACTCCTAAATTGCCCTTGGTACCCTGTAGGGCCTTTGACCCAACGTCCTCGACTCTCGCTCTCAGCTGCAAACCTCACGGCCTCTTCTACGTGCAAACACCACCACCTCTCTGGCCGAAAGATATAAATCACATCCGCCACCCGTTCGTATATGCTTGCGAGACGGCCCATCTATTTGCTCACGGCTCCCCAACCAGCATCCAGCCCATCGCCTACCCCGCTCCGACGAGAGCTTCAAGCCTCGATTCAACCGCTAATAGCGACCACATCCTGGCACATCACGTCGACGCTCCTCTTCGCTCATATTAAGCCAACACCACAATGGACGGCACACGACAGCTTGCAGGTCCCTCACCGGACTACGAGTACATTACCCCGATTGGTGAGCCGCCATCGTTTCATTCCCATTCTCTGGAGGGTTTCTTCTGCACTTCACTCCCAACCTGTCCACCACCTGGCGCTGCCCACCTCCCAATCCCCCATTGCCCACTGCACACGTGCGTCCCCAGGCCCTTGTCGTTGGCTCCCCAAAGCCCCTCCCCCTCTTAGTTGCCGTGAGAAGTTTCTCCTCTTCAGCAACCATTGCTTCACACCATCCACCAGACCCAACTTTCTTCCCACAGCAAAACGCTCGATCCGCTCTCCAAAGCAGCAAGGTGTCGCGCCACCATGACCGGGACCAAGTCTCAGGATCGAAAAATACTGTGCACCCACTCTCTTCCCCTCTTCCTCGCCGCTGTCGCCCTGCCAGGCCAGACCCCTCAGTCAGTTGGCAGCGGCTCTTGGTTACCAACCATCTGAGTTGCCTGCAATATACCGCCTCCCCCATTGGCCCTTTTGCGCTGCTCGTCTTCACCCCCCCTCCCACGTCTGGTCTGCCTTGCACGATGCATCACTAGCTTTCCGTCTTATTCACATGATGCATGTGTATGCATGTATATCTGTCTGCCTATATGTGTCATCGTGATGGGCTTCACTTCCTACAAGGTCCCAAGGCGGTCACCTCACGTCGAGCCGATGCCCAACACCTCGTGGCAAAGGAGAAGCATCCTTGCCCGTCTCGTTGTCCCATTGCCGCACATCTTCTATCCCGAGTGCCACTCGGACAGTTTTGCGTCACCAGCTCTCGCACCGCAACGCCCGCGGCGTTATTGATGTTTTGGGTCCTGTGATTTGCTAACCGTAGCAACAGCGTATTCGAACTCGTCGAGGTGCGGTTACTGTGGCACCAGTGGGAAGAGTCAGTCAAAACGTAAACGTGATATTGTTCCTTTCAGTTGTCGGGGTTATTGGACCTGGCCTAGAACACCATGACCAGTTACCATGACGATCCCCCCACGCCGTTCATGAGACATCGCGTTCGATCGCCGGCCTCGCACTCACCTGCAACAGCCGATCTCGCACACCAATGTAGACCCTGGCCTCTCCCGATGGAAACTAACTCGTATTCTCTACGTCACTAGGCTTCTCGTACTATGCGATCGCCTCTTCTCTCAGTCCGGGCTACTACCAGACCCTCCTCGACCGCAGTTGGAGGCGATCGGGGAAAATGCTCTATCGTCCGGACCAGCGAAGATCATGCTGTCCGCATTACACAATCCGACTGGATTCTCACGAATTCAAGGCCAACAAGGCGCAGCGCCAAACAATAAACAAGTTTAACAGGCATGTGGTTGGTGATGAATATCAAAAGGAGGTGGCTCGTCGCTATCCGAAATCCCGCGAGGAAGCAAAACGTCGCGACAATGAGTTTGTCCTGGTAGATCGGATTCACGAAGCCGAAATCGCCCAACTGCGGACGCCGCCAGAGCCCGCCCACAAGCTCGTTGTTTCTCTTGAGAGTGACGAGTTTACCGAAGAAAAGTATGAAGTTTATAATAACTATCAGATGACCGTCCACAACGACCCGCCCGAGAGTAGAACACGACGCTCTTTTACTCGTTTCCTGTGTAGCTCTCCCTTGCGGCAGGAAACCGTGACCGGGCCTGATGGGAAGAAACGCCGAGTCGGCTCCTTTCACCAATGCTACCGTCTTGATGGGAAACTAGTTGCCATTGGTGTTCTCGATCTGCTTCCCGACTGTGTCAGCTCCGTCTATTTTCTTTATGACGAGAGCATCCATAAATTCGCACCTGGGAAGCTAGGAGCACTTCATGAAATTGGTTTGGCCCAGGAAGGTGGTTATCGTTGGTGGTATCCTGGATTCTATATTCACAGCTGCCCAAAAATGAGGTACAAGATCGATTACTCGCCACAGTATATTCTTGATCCGGAATCTCTTGCGTGGGACCCCTTGGACAAACATGTCTTGAGCCTTCTGGACAAGGAGCCATTTGTCAGTCTCTACTTATACCGTCAGAAGAAAACCGAAGTAGGTATCTCTGATGATTCGCCTCAGATAGAAGATCCTGCGCAGAAATCACAAGAGGGAAATGGCGGTGGTTCCGGTGGCGAGACAAATGAGTCCGACGATGATGACACCGCATTTTTATTCAATGCTGGAATGCCGGGCGTCGCAACACTCGAGGACGTGGGCCTCGTCGACTTGGACAACATTCCTCTTGTCGGCTCACTCGGAGGGCCTCAGTTTAAAACAGCCGATCTGGTTGGTTGGGAGACGAGTACAATATCACAATGGCCAGGAATCAAGGCTAGTATCGCAGAACTAGTCGCAGCTCTCGGGACAGACTGCGTCGATGTCTTGTGTATCAACTTGGATCGAAGTGGTTAACCTGAAAGCGTATATTTACCCCACGGACGCTGAAGCTACAATTATGAAAACTCTCTATACTGACCATATCCAACTGGTGTTATCTAGAATCGAGTATGGGGGTTCTTAAACTCCTTTTCCTTAGAGCTGGCAGGCGCCTACACTAATCGATGTTTCGCTTGGTGGTCTACAGCACCTGATGTACAACTTGCAACACCCTATTCTTAGAGCTAGATGAACCAGTGCGAAAGAAAAAACTGATTTCCACATAATGCTCTACAATCCTATGGCCGTGAGATGTTTCCTAACAAACCCCTTTTGGCCCTCGATTGTCAAAATGTGAAGGGAGAGCCTGACATCGGTCCTTGCATCAACCCAGGCGCCTGTCCTAGAACTGCAGGGTAGCTCTAACTTTACCCCCGGTCAAGCCGGTGTATCGGCCCCACTGTCCCGCCTTATCAGCTCCATATCTCGGTGAGTGATCTTTCAACAAGCAATGATGATCAAAAAAAAAAAATCTGGGAGCTTCGACTTGGTGGTAAATAGAACACTGCCCCATGTAGTGTGACCTTACCGAATACAATCCCCCCCCCAACAGACGTCGCAGTTCCTTAGGATAAGGCGACAATGGCGACAACACACACACTCCTCTCCCCAGCCGAGCTGAATTATCTGCACACGTCGCTGTCGCTGCGCCCGCCCATCCGCTCAGACGGCCGCCTGCCGACACAGTTCCGCCCCCTCACAGCCGAGACGGGCATCCTGCAGGGGACGAACGGGAGCGCGTGCGTGACCTTCTCAGATGGCGCCGAGGCCATCGTGGGCGTGAAGGCGGAGATCGAGAGGACCCCGGACTCGCAGTCCGGCGACGAGGAGGAGAAGAAGGCGAGGGGGGACTGGGTCGAGATCTCGGTGGAGATCCCGTCGCAGAGGGACGACGACGCCGCCACCGTGTTCCTGGGGGAGATGCTGCGGGAGGCCCTGCTGGGCGACGGCGAGTTCGCCAAGAAGCTCCGGATCAACAGGCGGTTTCACTGGCGGCTTCACATCGATGTGGGTGGTTTTTTTCTTTCTCCCTCCCTGGGGGCATGCACTGACAATTATTTTTTGGTAGATTCTTCTCCTTTCGCCACCGCTTTCCTATCCTCTTCCTCTTCTCTCACTCACGACACACCTGGCGCTGTTGGCTACGAGGTTACCAAAGTTAAAGTCAGAAGGCGACGAGGATCCCATGTTTGACGACGATTGGGAGTCGTCGGTGTTCGTATACCCGCGCGAGGGCGCATCCGAAGGGACGAGGCCACCGATCACGCTGCTGGTGGTCACCGTCGGGGACAATGTCATATTCGACCCCTCCAAGGAGGAGCTCGCCGTGGCCGAGACTGCGCTGGCCGTGTCTGTGGCGGAGGTGAGGCGGGAGAAGCCGCGGGGCGGGATGGAGGTCGACTCCAAGGGCCGGGAGCTGAAGCTGCTCTCCATCCGCACGATCGACCCCCCGTCGAGGCTGACGCCACCGGGGGTTCCAAATGGGACTGCTACGACGGGCACGGAGGGGAAGCCGGCACCGAATCTGTCAAGTGAGACGCCGGTCGCGGGTGTGTGGAAGGCGCCCCTTGGAGGAACCAAGTTTGCTGTGGTGGATGGGATCATACAGGCAGTGCTGGAAAAGGGTGGTGTCGCTGATGAGGTCCTGGATGGTTTAGACGGCGTAGAGCTGGCATGAAACATGAAAGAAAAAAAATGATGGCATACGGAAAAGTTTCTTTTTGGGAGGTTCTACATCGGTCTTAATGAGTGACTTATACCATGAATTGGTGTTGATACAGTCCTTCTTCCGCAATGGGAATCCTTCAATCGTACAAGCACGGGCCTACGTATAGTATGGTGGGGTGTTCAGAAGATGCCCCAGAACTTCCTCCTCTCAGGTGGCTTGGCGTCCTCGGCCTGGGGGACCGCGGTGCCCAGTGCCTCCGCCTCGATCTCCTCATCCGTCTTCTCCTTCTCGCTCTTTCCGAACATCATCGTGATGGGGTCCTTGGTCTCGATGCCGTGCATCTTCATGTAGTACCTGCGCTTGGCCAGGTCGTTTTGGTGTTCCATGCGGTGCTCGAACGCACGGATGCCCTTGTCCCTCTCATGCATGACAATGACGTTCTTCCAGCCGAGGAAGAACTCGATCGGGTGGCTCCAGAACGAGGATGCTGGGGGGAGGAGTTCCTTGAATGGCGAGTTGGAGGCATAGTTCAGGAAGAAGGTGAAAATGCCAAGCGAGAGGAGCGTGCCCTGCGATGGATTTCGGTTAGAATTGAGTTGCCATTGGTAGAGAATTCTATAAAAACGGTCAACTCACCATTGAAATGAAGAAGTGCAAGATCCGGCTGTGCCAGAACCAATGCGCCCATGTCCCCTCGGGAGCCATCATTCCGGGGTAGGACTTGCGGTTCTGCACCGCTATTTCCTCAGCGGAAAGAACATGGCCATAGTGCTTGGGAAGAGTGTTCTTCCTGAGGCGAGACCCGTGGGAGGGAGGGTTGAACTTGAGAGGCTTCTCTAGGACAATCGGCTTGCCGCTGCCATTGTTGAGTGACTTTGACGATGCGAAACGAACAAGGACGTTTTGCGTAACCGGGATGCGGATGCCGCGCCAGAGCGGTCCCTGTAAAGGGAGTAGGAAACGTGGGATCACTGCTCCCGAAGCCATGATTGCGACAATTGGCTCCCCAGAGTAGATGTCTCCCTTCTTCAAGAGAAACCTAGCTCCAATCACGCCGTTATCCGCATGACTTTTTTCTGTTGGGCTTATCCCGAAAAAAAAAATGCTTACCTAAGGTTGGGTCAAGCCCGAGCTTTTTCCGGATAGATATTCCGTACCACCGAAAAAAAAAAAGTCAAGTACCCGAGTTCGCCCGGATCTAAACCGCGTCTAGCCTCATGGTACTGTAATTCAGCGGTTTTGATTGGCTGATAACGGACCCAGCCGCCACAAAGTGGCTTGTGACCGCCCTAGTCGCTCTCTTAATTGTCATGCTGTCATATATGATTTCCTTGATTGCGCCGCTACAGGCTTTTTTTTTTCGGCTTCCTTTTCTCTCTCCTGACAATCTACTCTACACCACCAACCTTTCCTTTTCAAAGACCGTGCCAATCGTTCTTTGGAATTGCTTCTCCTAGCCTACGACTTCTTTTTTTACATTTACCTTTAATCAACCCATAATCTTTCAAAATGGCTGGCGGTAAGTGCAATACGGTTATACCCGAGGGGAGTGCACCGGCCGGTGTTCAGAATGCCATTGAGGCTCACCCAGCGCTCTGGGAGCTCGCTGCAGCGTGGGCTTTGGTCCCGAGGAATGATGCGATGCGGCGAATCTGTCTTTGGCGGACTTCCTTGACCTACCCGTCGTTTCTCAGCGTGCTGTCGGGCTGCGCCATTTTCCCCTGGCCAGGAATCTTACATGCCGCTACGAAGAGCGTGTTGGCTATTCCTACCGCTCTCCTGCCCACCACAGCGCTGGAGCGAGCCTCGACGATGACCATTCCACGAACACTGCTGGCACTCCCTCCGAGAATTTGCCTCCCTCGGCCCGCACGTGAGTTGGCTGACATGTGCTTCTAGGTGACGTTAAGAAGGGTGCCAACCTCTTCAAGACCCGTTGTGCTCAGTGCCACACCGTCGAGAAGGACGGCGGCAACAAGATCGGCCCTCTTCTGCACGGTCTCTTCGGTCGCCAGACCGGTTCCGTCGCTGGCTACAGTTACACCGATGCCAACAAGCAGGCCGGCATCACCTGGGACGACAAGACCCTCTTCGCCTACCTCGAGAACCCCAAGAAGTACCTCCCCGGCACCAAGATGGCCTTCGGTGGTCTCAAGAAGGAGAAGGACAGGAACGACCTGATTGCGTAAGTTACCCCCCAGTTGCGCCAACAATTGGCCTACTCCTAGCACTTTGAACTCTGGAGTGCATCGGATTACGTCCCTTTGCCAGAACTCCTCAGCAACTGTGTGATCGGTGTGGAGGTCGAATGTGAGATGATGCAGTCGAGCTAACCTATTTCCCTTCCAGTTTCCTCAAGGAGTCCACTGCTTAAGTGGCTACGACGACACAGGGTGATGATTAGAAAAAGGCTACGGATAGACTGGTGACTGTGGCGAACGTGTATGATAGACTTTTTAAGACCGATTCGTCGGAGCACCTGGACGGTGCATGTACCCCATAAAACTCCTCTTTGGCAACTTATCACCCAGACAGTTTACTGTGGCCATTGTATTGGCCATGGCTTTTGAATTGATTAGACAGGCCCGGGGATAGAGGGCTGGTGTATTAAGCTATAAGACGTCCTTATCTCTTGCTTTCATTTATCCAATCAAATCGTGATCATTTTGACCAAGTCCTTGCAAGGGGTAGGTGTGCTGAGTTGTGGAAATTTGCTCAATTCTCGTCTATTTTCGCTCAATTATTTTATGTTCTTTATGTCTTCTTGTTTATTGTTCATTATTCTTCACGTTATTAGTTCAATTATTTTATGTTCTTTATGTAAGTTATCTTCTTGTCTATTGTTCATTATTCTTCACGTTATTGTATTTTGTACGCTTGGCTTTGTGTTATTGAGCGCATACTCCCAGTCGGCCTCTGTAAACTGCCGCACATTATCGTCAAAGGAACGGCTTAATCCGTGTTCGGCCGCCTCGACAAATAGCGCGTGTAAGTCGGCACCGCTGAACCTGGAAGATCGGATGTCCCGCGCTACCTTTGCTAGATAATCAAGCTCAGCCTGTGAAGTGTGTGGCCGGCTAGACCTCACGATTGTTTCGAGGATGTCCACCCGCTCGTCTGCGTCTGGAAGACCGACGTAGATGTGCTTGTTAAGACGTCCGGGACGAAGCATCGCCTCGTCAATCATGTCGAGGCGATTGGTTGTGCCAATGACGTACACGCCCTTCCGGCCGCGAGCGCCGTCTAGCTCGGTCAGGAGGGCGTTCACCACCCGGACGCCCGACTCGGAGGACGAGCCTTCTCTGCGGCTCACCAGCGAGTCTATTTCATCAAAAAAGAGGATGCACGGGGCTGACAGGCGCGCACGCTCGAAGAGTTCTCTTACTGCCCGCTCGGACTCGCCCACGTATTTGTTAAGAAGCTCAGGCCCGTTGATGAGGATGAAACTGGCCTGGGCTTCGTTGGCAACGGCTTGAGCGATCAGAGTCTTTCCGCAGCCTGGCGGTCCCCATAGAATCACACCAGACGGTTTGTTGATACCCCAGTTTAGATACTGTTCGGGATGTTTGATGGGTCCGATGATTGATGTGGTGAGTTGCTTGCGTGCTTGTTTGAGGGCGCCTACTTCATCCCAACTGACATTGGGGATGGCGGTGAATCCCTCTTTTCGAAGCGAGGGCGTGAATTCTTCGATTGTAAGAAGAAAATCCTTCATTGAAAGGCGAGAGCCAGGTCTCTCGTTGCCTGAAATGGCTACATTCTCGCCTGAGGGGCCGTTCTCGTCCGTGATCTGAAAAAATTGAATAGCGGCTCGCTGTGCGGCACCACGAATAAGTGCCTTGATATCGCTGCCCACATAGCCATTTGTGTATTTTACCAGCTTCTCGATATCAATATCTTCAAGGATATCTGAATTTGGTAAGACTGCGCTGAATATTTCCCTCCGCGTTGCGGCATCGGGGACCTTGATTGAGATGGTTTGCTCGAACCAGCCGCACTTGGTCATTTCTGAATGTAGATCGGTGATATTTGACGTTGTCGCCATAAGGACCACGGGGTGGTGACTAGACTCTTTGCGCATCCTCTCCACCTGTCGCTGAAAAAGCTTGACCATCTGCATGTGGCTGTCGCCGTGCTTGGCACTTCCTGGCTTCGAAGCATAGTGATCAAGGTCGTCGACAAGCATTATGCACGGAGCTAGTCGCATGGCCTCGTCTACGGCCTCTGTAAAGCTCTTCTCCATCCGCTCTTGGTTGTCGAAGCATTCGGCTGCGGACACAATCGGTACCTCGAGCTGCGAAGCTATTGACCGCACCAGGGATGTTTTCCCGACTCCTGTTGGTCCTGAAACAAGTATTCCAGAAATTTTCTCCAATTTTCTGGGTCCCCAAAAATGCTCGCCCTTCAACATCGACTCTAGCTGAAGCAGTAGCCCATCTCGGATTTGGTCAAGGCCTCCCAGGCGAACTGGCTCTGATACGTGCTCTACCTTGTAACGGGTAGGTCTTGGCGTCTTCTTCTGAGAGGGCGTCTTGTGTGTGATCTCCGAGATGCTCTTATCGTTCACGGTCCCATTAGCGCGCGATGTAGGCGTCTCTCCATTTTCCCTAGCACTCTGTGAAGTATTTTGGTCCCCATCTTCAGCCTGTATCCGACGCTTCTTCGACGCATGCGAGCTCGAGGTTGTATTCGTATTCCAGTGCCTGGTCATCTGGAGATTGAGCTGGAACCGCTGATCCTCTTGTTGACTGATCTCCTCGTCAGCTTCCTCGAGAGCGGCCTCCGAGTCTGAAGAGTCCTCCCGCAGCTCCTGCTTCCTCACTTGCAGCGCGCGATCAATTGAGTCGTTGAGGACCTGCTTCTTCTTGCGACTCAGCGACGAGTTGGAATGTTTGACGGCATCGTAGGCGTGTGTAACCGATCTGAAGGGTTTTCCGTCGTTCGATTTTTCTTCGAGGATCTTGATGAGCTGGTAGACGTCATGATCCAGGCCCGGGCGAAGGCTGATGGGCGGCATGGTTGCTTGAAAGCTTTCTAAGAAAAGAACAAAAAAAAATTGGGTGCAAGGTCTGGGTTTCTTCTCACTAAAGACGGATGCCGCATGTACCCCTCTCAAGTGGTACCTTCCAACTAACTTCTGTCGCCCCACTTGCCTAGCATGAAGCGAAAAAAAGTTGAACGGAAAGCATTAGGCAGGAACCTCAGCATACCTAATCCAAAGATCCAAAAGAGGGTGGCTTACATATATACTTAGTCAATCGACGAGCAGCTCGTCCTGAAGGCAAGTGAGTCATTGGTATGAAGGTTTACAGACTTTTTCTTCTGCATGACTGCAGCCTTAGGCTGGCAAGGCTTTTTTTAACCTTTCGTATTCATTGTGTTGAGTTGTCGGGCCTGGCATCTTCATCTTTATTCTCAAACTCTCATTGGTATTCCAAAGATCCAAACACATTTTCAGTTCATATTTGCACTTCCTTTGGGTTGGATTCGTTTATTTTACTAGTTCAAGTCTATTTCCTGAGCACCTGGAACCTAAGAGCTTCTCATTGCTACTCAATGCTAACATACCTGAACTTAGGAGATAAGGTAACCTCCTGGCTGTAAAGTCTCCTCCTGTTGTGCCCACTGTGTTGTAATTTGGCGTATTTGACAACAATAATCGTATTTGTGTATACTATATACGAGTGCTTCATGACCACCTAATCGGGAGTGCCAAACTTGAGCAGGAGCATCCTCATAATGGACATGGCTGAATCGCGATAGCCAGGTCCCTACGTGGCGTAAATAACGAGACGGTGATATCTATGTGCCATTAGTTAATCAAAATTTGTCGAGGTAGACTGATAGGTCCACAATAGAGGGTATTTGAATGAGTCCGTACAATTCGTAGAGCAGCACTCTCCAATACCAGTCCTCAATGGGTTCGCTCCGGGGGGTGGAAAAGTGATAGTCCTCAAAGAACACGGGTGGAAACCCATACACTCTTGCCGCGCCTAGCTCGTATTCCGAGTGTCCGTAGAAACATGCAGGCCCAAGGACGAAGTCCTCAACACTGTGTTCGGGTTCTCCACGCCCAATGAATCGACCTCGAGAACGTCTTGACTATAAGAGGTTCCCGTGGAGCAGCGAGGGAACAATGTTTTCATGGCCCATTCTTCCAAATAATACTGGCACCACGTCCTTGATCACTCTTTCGATTTGTTGTTCGAGTTCGGGATCGCGCCCGCTTGCCGTCGAAATAATATGGCAAATCGGGCGAAGGCGATTCTCAACGTAAAATTGGGGCCATGAGGCTTTCCATGTATTATCCTGTGGTATCTCGCCGCAGAAGGTGGTTACGGAAAACCCGAACGCAGGTGCCTCGAAGCTTGGAGGAATTGGAGTCGGCTGGGAGTGCATCCTGCTAAGTCTTCGGCCAAGTCCAACGGGTGGGCTGCCCATAACCACTTCCAAGAGTTCGGTCACAATGAAGTACTCGTTTTGGTCCCCTTCCATGCGGCCCCAGCCAAATGATCTCGGGGCAAACCCTTCGAGGGCGACATTCATGGCTCTTAGCGACGCATCCTCTCCTACCGAAACAGTATTTGTTGGATCAGCAAACGAGGGCGAGTTGAGAAGACCTCGCATCTACTTTTCCTCCATCGAATATGGATGCTCCTGGCGTCACATACCTTTGAACTTGGCTCTCGCTTGTGGCCCCAAGCCTGTCTTGACCATGAGAGCAACGCGTTGCTCACCACTGTTGCCAAATAGCTCGAACGAATCTGAGGTTGACCATCCTTTACGGAAGTACATCTGGGCCGGCTGGTCCGGCTCCAGCCGGGCAGTTGCAATAATAGCTGGGTCAGCAAGGCGTGGAATTGTATAGCGGTCCATGACAAATGGAATAAGAAACCAAACGCCTTTGCCTGAATATATATGATGATGGAACAATATCAGAGTAACTTAAAGGGCGACGAATTTGCAATGAGCATAGCATATGCCGTCTTTGTACTTGCCTCCGGTCAGGAACACACAATGATTAAATTAAGTACCTTGGAAGGAGCCTTGCACCAGTGGATTGTATTATAGAAAGCACAGTTTGCTCCTTGTGCAGGCACCTACCCAGACGAAGGGGAAGTAGAATAGACATATCTAAAGTAACCCGAGAAAATATGCATACCTTAACGCCACTACAGTGTTAGCTTTCTAATGATCAGGGTGGACCGAACTCATTATCATCATCAGGTAATGTTGGACAAGCTCCGTGCATGCAAACAGGAAACGGAAATCCAAATATGGATATCTCAAGATGCCGGGATCGCCTCAAGTTTCTGCCTTTGCGGCTGCTCGGCCGCAGAATGAACTGGCTCATGGTTCGGTACGGGCTGGAGATCCGGCAGTGTCGTTTCGGGGCCCGCTGGGAGTTTTTGTGATATTTTGCCCGTCACCTCTCTCTCGAGGGCCTCTAGTTCTTCTTCTACTTCGTCCTCGTCATGTGCAGAGATGCGACCGCCGAGCATATCGCTAATTTCCTGTATACCGTGGAAAGCCCAACCTTATTAGTCTTCATGCCTGGGTGAGGTTGACCTATGTCTGGGGAGAATCCAATGCGGAGCTGTACCTGTTGATATGCGATGGCATCGGCGCTTTCGCCCATAAGCTTTTCCACATTCTCTATGCCACCCATCTCCTTGTGGATATCGTTGAGCACCTTGGTGCCCTGTTGTAGGCCGAATAACACGTCTTTCTGGATGAGGGCAAACTCAACGTTCGATGTCAGCTTTTCTAGCTGCTCGAGTTGCGAATCCGTCTGGGAAAGCAGGCTTTGCTGGTATTTCTTGCGCCGTAGAGCCAAAAGAGCGCGCTCTTTATCGCCCTTGGCGAGCATCTCCCTAGCAATGTCCGTCTCCTTATCGGTCAATACGGTGATGCGCCGTTGGTATTGATGTAGCTTGTCGCGCTGATTCTTCATGTCCAGGATCGCCCTAGCAAGTGTCAGAAATGAAAGCAAGCAGAGAGAGGGGAGGCAAGGGGGGCAGTCTGTGGCATCCTGAGTTGTCTCAGAACCCCCCGGGCCAGTCGCACTCACTTGTCCTGGGCGGTGACCTTGCTCCCATTTGCGCCCATGGTGAGGTATCCTGCGATGGACGCGCGTATATGGTAGAGATGCGGAACGAAGCGCGGGACCTGGCGCGCTGTTTTCAATTACTTGTGCGAGGCGTTTCGAGTGATTTGGAATGTGTGCGAAGACGGTCCATTTGCTATCGGCATCTGGCTCGTCATCGATTCATGGATCCTTGCCGTGGAGGTGGGCGGCGGCACACGACCGTCTGCTTATCGATAAGCCCCAATCATGGGGCGACATCGTGCCGAGAGGCTTGCGTTAAGTGGCGCTTTTCTCAGCAACCTCCATCAGACCCCGCAAAGTGGTTCTTACTTGTTTGTTCTGTACGGTGCATTCCTGAGCAGATATTGAGAGGCCCGTCAGAATGCAATTCTAGGTGGGTTTGCGGACTGACGGATCGGTGAGCGACTGCCACAATGTGGTGGGCAAGTAGGTGGTACAAACGCTGAAATAACAGCAATGGCGATACCCACAATCTCTCAAGAGCAAGCTAGGGTTAGGAGGCGATCTTATTCATCCGGTCTGGCTTGAACCCCGACATGCATACACACTTGATTCTGAGGTTAGAGCGAGAGCCGCAATCTGATATGAATTCCGCGATTGGCCGGAATAATGCTGCTTTTGGATGTGCGGGATGAATTGGGTGCTGCTGAGCAGTCTCCGACAGGCTAAATGCCAAACCAACAAACATCATTGTTTATAGCATGTGGTGAGTAACAGTACTCAAGAATCACGGATTGTGGCAAGTTCCGTGTTAACCCCTCTATGGGGTAATTCTTGTTAGACTACTAAAGGTGGGTGTCGTCTACCTTGAGGAAAGGGATGTAGATGACACTCCATGGGCCCCCCTTTCTCTCTCCTTCCTTCTTTCTTTCTGGGATTCTCTTCCAGTCCATCTGTGGAGAATATCATTAGGCCGAGTATTCTCAGTACTGTAAGTCTGTCCATGGAGAGACTGTATAGTGAATGCGCTGTGTATCCAGTTGCTTCCCACTCGCCAAGCATCGATAACACATGGATGGACTACACTGAATTGATTTGCTACATTTCATATACCCACCCCCGCTCAAATACACAGATTGCCCTGAAGATATAAGCTTAATTAGGGTTCCATGGAATCTCTTGTCTATGTACTGTAACCTACCCATCTGCCAATAAGGTAGGGGGAGGTGTACATATTCGGGTTGTGGTTGAGCCTAAAGGACTCATATGTGCAAAAGTCAAACTGTATATATGGGAATCTTCAGGGTATAATTACTATGTACAATGTATGTGCTTAATGTGCCAATGGATGCCCTCTAATACAGTGCGGGCAGCTGGGAGCTCGTGCTGGTCAAAATAAGCTCCCCGGTCCCTGGAGGTGCCCACCGAGGCCTCAGTTCTGTAGCCGTTGGAGAGGGCGGTTTTAGTGGCTCCTCGCCCTATCTCGCCCCGTACCTTAAACAAGAGCTTCGGACGCAGGGCCGATCGCATTTTGGGTTGCGACTCAAAAATATGGATCCAAGGACCAGCGGCCGTGCGGTGTTAGCCTGATAGGGACGCTGGAACTGTTAAAAAGTACCTTCGTCTGTCGCGGAATGCCTTGTTCTGTGTCTGCCATGGCCTCTATTCCCAAACGCCCAGGAGAAAAACGAGACTCGCTTCCACGCCCTTCCTCTCGTCCGCATGGGCCCAATTCCCTCCAATAACTTGAGGCCGCCCAGCACTCTAGGCCTGCCCATCCATGCACCATCCTTGTGGTGGTGATGCAAGCTAATGAATCATTAGCCCCTATGCCTACGCCAGCTGTCGCCGGTGTAAACCACTCACGCCCCCAAGTCCCCTTCCTTGCGCTTCCCCTCCCTCCCCTCAATTACCCCATACCCCGGGGAAAAGTGCGAATGACCAACAAGAACCCCCGTCGTCGTGCAGTGCATGGTTGGGATTGGAATGCAACATGCCATATTCTTGTTTTCCTTGGGGATCGGAGGCCCCCCCCCTCCTTTTCGTGCCCTTGATGACCTTTCTCCCTCACATGATTCCCTCCTCCACGTATGATGGCGCCATGAGGGGGAGGACGGGTTCCGGGAATTCCCACGCAGTGAGGGGAAGATGTGCGTGACTAGTGTGCTTGCTTCTTCCTGTTCGTGCCCCCTCTTCCCTTGGATTTCATTTCCTCGTGCATCCTCCATTCACCCGGGTCCCCAACTTGCAAACAAGAGTGGCCTGTCCCGTGCGTGGACTACTGGCGTGGGGCTTCCTCGACCTGGACTGTTGTTGCATAGCTCGCCAGGGATGAGGTGTCGGTGTCACGCCTCACTAGCGTTGCCGATGAATTCATAGCGGTTTCCTGGAAGCGAGGAGGGGTTGGTGTCGATGAGGGCTTTGACCGGAATGAGCTACTGCACGAACCACCAGAGAAACAAGCCTGACACGGGCATATAGGGTTCGTGTTGAGCGGAGGAGGAGGAGTGCAGTGGCGGGCGAACCAATTCTTGAGTGACGAAGAAGGCATTCTGTAGTAAGGGTCCTGGTGTTGAGAAACAAGAAGGCTGTGACAGTAGATCCAGGTGAGTGTGTAAGACGTCTGCCTTCGACTGGACAAGAACGTCGAGGAAGTCGACAGAGCAGGTCTAGGGGTGTATGGGTGTCACCACCTGACGGAGGTCAGGTCGAGGGCACTGGCTCATACTTATAGCTCAAGACTTCTCGGAGTTGTGACGGGATCTAAGCAAGGGCCTAGCTAGCCAGGCCCTGGAACGGCTGGACCGCACGGTGGGGTTGAGTACAACAAAGGAGAAAGGTTTCCTATCCATGTTTGACATGAAGGAGGTGTGTGGCAGCTTCGTGCATGGCATGGCATTGGCAAGGTAGGGAGGGCAAAGGCAACGCACAGGACAGGCACCGTAAATAAAGGTGGCGGCCATTTAAAGATTAGTTACCCAAAACGGGTATCACCAGTTAATTACCGACTGGTACCCGAGGTAAGCAATGGTGTTCAGCCACAACTTGAGTCTGCAACGAAAAATTTACTGTGGCGCTAGCTGTGGCCAAGCCACAACCGAAGCCGCTACTTGTGGCTTCTGGAAGTGTGTTTTACAGGTTCCGTTTAATACGTCCATGGCTGCTAGCTGCCTCAGACCTGGAATCACGTACTGCTTGAGATACCCAGCGCCTTCCTCCCAACTGCTTCTTCAACCTACAACATGCTGCCGTGAGGCGGTTTAGAATCGAAGACTGCTCGTTTTTCCGCTCGGACTCATCGGAGATGTCTTCAGCCCAAACTTTTCTTATCCCAAAGTCACGACACTTATATGGGACCCTTCTTGCAGATTTGAGCCGTATTTCGTGCATGGGTCTGCCGTCTCGGAGGATCGGAGCTCTCCCGGCATCCACTCCAACGGGCCCTACTTCTTCGTCCCTCGCTCGGTTATTAGAGCACTTGCCTCCTCAACGAACATCAATGAACTTCTTTTTACCTTCTTTTAGTGCTTCTATGCAGGATGCCCAGCGCCCAATCAAAACTCAAACCATGATTTCAAAGAAGCAGACCCATCTCCAGCCCACTGATCTCAGCGCTGACGCGAGGGCTACCTGCTTCCTCGAAGCGCCTCATCGCTCACGAGTCCCCATTTCCTCACCCCTAGGTCCTTGACCGCGCTGATAGAAGGAGCCTACATGGGTCCAAAGGCCCAACACCTAATTACGTCTTGGATATCAGTTAGACGCCGCCTGATACCGATATCAACGGGCCTGTGGGTCTCAAATATCCTCCTGTCTCTTGTTCATGCCGGTTTTCCTTCTCGCGCGAACAGGCATGGCAGCGGCCTCACTTTTTTTTGCGGGCTTCCCGAGTTATCTGCGCGAAAGGTCTCTCTGATTGGATGCAGACACGGCTAACCGGAATGCCATGGCCTCTGCTCTGCCCTTCGAGACCACTCCTGGAACCGCCCTGAGAATGCGCTCCGTCTGCGGTGGTTCCTCTCACCACCCCCGAACCCTTCGTCTTGCCGCTGCGGGACTTTGAATATGTGCTCAATGACGTGCGAGCTTCGACACGTTGTCTGATCTTGTCGGGATGGCCCGGGTTAGCCCAGCTTCCTAGCCCTGCCAATATTTAGGCAAGCACAGCTGTGCCCAACGGACTGCTCACTCCCTCCCAATACTCCATCAGCCATGATCGGTGTCCCCCCTTCAGTGTCCACCTTTACTTGATACCGCAGAAGGGTGAGCCACGAAACAGCACACAAGGTCCGGGCAAAGAATGATGAAATGAACTCTAAGCGATGGCCCTCGCCAACCGTCCGTTGGCATTAACATGCAGTTGAAGAAGATGCTATTACAGGAAAGAGACAACACAACAGAAGAGCAGAAACTGTATCGATCCGTTTCCCTGAAGCCTTTACTTATACCGCCCATACCTGCCTGCCCTTTCACCATGACAAAATATTATATGTACCGGAAAACGCAGCCAGCCCCGTCTATGTTAAAATTAAATACCCAGAGTGAATTCGACACCGACATCAATGTCACGAGCTACGCGATTATCCACATCAGCAACGGGAACCAGGGGAAATCGGAAGGTTTTTGTGGAGACAGGATCAAGGGTCTACTTACCAAGCTTGACCATCTTTGACAATTGGACGGCCTTTTCAGAGGCGCTCTGGAGATCGTCGATGGAGAAGATCTTCATGCCTGACTCATTGATGAGCTGGTGGGCCTGCTCGACGTTGGTGCCCTGGAGACGGGCAATGATGGGGATCTTGAGGTTGAGGGCCTCGACGGTCTGGATGAGACCCATGGCGATGTGGTCGCAGCGGACGATACCACCGAAGATGTTGACGAAGATGGCGGTGACCTTGGAGTCGCTGGTGATAAGCTCGAAGGCCTCCTTTATGGCAGCAGGGGTAGCACCACCTCCAACGTCCAGGAAGTTAGCGGGCTGACCGCCGTTCAGCTTGATGATATCCATGGTAGCCATGGCAAGACCGGCACCGTTGACAAGGCAGCCAATGTCACCGTCGAGCTTGATGAAGTTCAGGCCGGACTGAGCGGCACGAACCTCATCGGCATCCTCCTGGGAGGTATCGCGCCACTCAAAGACGTCCTTCTGGCGGAAGTCGGCGTTGTCATCGAAACCGAACTTGGCATCCATGCACAGGACCTGGTGGTCAGAGGTCTCGGAAAGGGGGTTAATTTCGATCTGGGTGGAGTCCTTCTCACGGAAGATCTTGTAAAGGCGCTGGATGGTGTCCTTGGCATCCTCGATGCACTGCTCGCTGAAGCCCAGCTTCGTGGCGATGTCACGGGCCATCTCATCAGTGACTCCAACGTTGATATCGATGTAGGTGGTGTTGATGGCTTCGGGGGTCTCCTTGGCAACGGTCTCAATGTCCATACCTCCCTGGGAAGACGAGACGATCACGGGGGTCTGGGAAGCACGGTCCATGAGGATAGCCAGGTAGAACTCGCGGCGGGCGAACTTGCGCTCGCAGATGTAGACGCTGTTGCACATACGGCCCTGGGCGCCAGTCTGCTTGGTGATGAGCTTGTGGCCAATCATCTGCTGGGCAAACATCTCAGCCTCGTGAGGAGAGTAGATGACACGGACACCGCCCTTGAGACCGTTGTCGAAGGTGCCCTTACCACGGCCACCAGCCAGAACCTGGGCCTTGATGACCATGTCCTCAGTTCCAATGTCCTTCGCTACGGCCTTGGCCTCGGCAGGATTCTTGGCGACAGCGCCCTTGGGAACACCGATTCCATACTGTAGATGACCGTCTGTATTAGTTTTTCTGTGGTGCGATTATGGCCTGCGGATGTGGCATGTTGGGTTCGTTACCTTCTTCAGGAGGTCGGCGGAAAGGTACTCGTGGATGCTCAGAGCTCTGCGTTGCTGTGCTACACCGGGCAGTCTGACGGAGGGGGCGAACTGCACAAGATTGTTAGAAACGGGAGCTCACCAGGGCGTTCGGTGATGTAGACACTACATAGGCTTTCCATTGTAGCTTGGAAAGGTCGTAGCAGTGACGTCGAGGTGCAGCAAGGGGGGGAAAAACGTACCTTGGTGGCGTTCAACGCCGAAGCAAGAGAGCGGCTGCTACCAAGACGAAACATGGCTGCAGGTTATGTGGTGTCTGAAAAGGAAAAGGGAAAGGAGGCACCGTCGGAGGGGGGAATCGTTGATGGTTGACAACCCAGGATAGGGATGATGCGCAGGTGATGATTATTCGAGACAGAGCTATCTCCTGCTTTCTTGTGATTCGACCACTTTGGTTAGGGATACCATCCTGCAACGGTAGAATGTCGGTCTCCGGGTTTCGCCGGCACCGACCCAGAAATCTTTCGGACAAAGTTTGTCCCGAGCTACCCTTAGCCGGATGCCGCACCAAGTTGGTGATTCAATAGGGCAAATAGCATCGAAGTAGGGCATCAAACTGGATAGCAGCTCTAGGTAAGTATTTCAGATAGGCAATTGCTCATATTTATGCAATTGATAATGCTGAGACGATATTTGTGTTCATTAACTAATGTAGCTTACACTCTTATATTTCCTTCTGTAATTCCAAAGTGCCTGAGAACGGTTGATTGGTAAAGGACAAGCCAGATAGCTGGCAGAGAGTTATGTATCTGCGTCCCGATCATGGTTATGCAAGATCCCACTGCCGAACCGACTTTCCGCGGTCACAGCGTGTTCCAAACTGCATGGCGATCTCTATGCGTCGGGCCCCATTTGCCGAGGTCTCGCTCCGTTTTCTGCCTCGTTAGCCACGAGCTACAAGCGATGCTAGCCGTGTCCCACCAGCCAAATTTTCAATGTGCAGGGCATTGGATTGACCGAGTCTATCCATTTCTCATTACATGAGGTGAACCACCGGCCTAAACCCAATGTAATCCCAAACCTAGAATGTTGAACTCCATTGCTCAGAGCCACCAAATATATCCCATAACGGGCCATCCAGTTCCAAGCCACGTAAACACAAGCAAGTAAACCAATTGACAAACCCAGACATAGTAAAACAAAACACCCTCAATCCTGAAAAGCCCACGGCGTCCCCATCACCCTCCCGCCCCCGTCGAACCTCACCCCCTCCCCCCTCAGCAGCCTCCTCTTCTCGTCCAGCGTGATGCCCTCGCCGCTGCGCGGCCACTTGCCCTTGAACCCGCCCAGCGTGCCCCCCGTCGCCACGACCCGGTGGCAGGGCACCCCCGGGGCGAACGGGTTGCGCCGCAGCGCGTTGCCGACGGCCCGCGGCGACGTGCCCAGGTGCGCGGAGAGCAGGCCGTACGTCGTGAACCGCCCGCGGGGGATGGCGCAGAGGGCCGCCCACACGCGCTTCTCGAAGGGGGTGCGGCGCGAGGCGGCGATGAGGGCGAGCTGGGCGGCCGTGTCGTCGTCGGCGTGCTGGGGGGCGCGCTTGGCTACGCGGGGTGGTTTGTAGGGGGTGGTGGGAGGTTCTGGCGTTGGGGTTTGTTCTTGGGCTGTTTCTGCCGCGGTCATGGTGGCGTTCATTTGAGGTTGTGGCTGTATAAGAGGAGGAGTTGTGTGAAGTGATATTGTCGTGAATTGTCTCTAATTTGTTGTGGTGAATTGTCTGTTAAAAAAGCACCAGGGAAAAGATTTGAATGAATTTGTAAACGAAATAAAAAGCAGGTTTGCGATGAGGAAACCCAGTCGCAATGGGAGTTCTGGTCATTTATAAGCGGTGGCGCGCACGAAGCTGATATCAAGAGCAACTACCATCACCAAGTCACATGAGTGGTTTCGGATGGCGATTTAGCGTCTGGCAGACGACACCAATCATCTCAAAAGCAATACCATCTACGCAAACACCAGGCAGCAGATTGATTAAAAAGCAAAATAGGCACATAGGAACCATACAGCAGCTGTGTCATTCTACAAGTCGTCATATTTAGGTGTGGACAGGGGGGCAGGACAGAAAGCGGGATATGATGCATCCGAGGAACGATGGGTCTTTGAGTCAAAAAATTTCACGATTTATAGAGTGGTAGGTAAAGTAACATCCGGCGGTCTGTTTGCCGCTCTAACCAGTAAACGCCGTTGATGCCGTACAGTATGTTGCTTCATTCTCGCCTCGTTTGCCGAGTGCGATATCCAAAACAGAAAAAGGAGCTTCCCCATGAGTGATTCCCCTTCATGAACCCGGGCCATGCCGTGGCTTTATTTCCCCCATCATGTGTATCAATGTGTCGCAAATGAATTGTAATTTAGAACAGTAATATCCCTCTAAACCATGAATGACTCTCCGCATCCACATTCCTCCTCTGTTGCCCATTGTGTTAGTACGAAAATTCGAGAATAGAGCGGGGGGAAAGGGAGGTTTAAACGTACTGATGTTGGGGTTCCTGAACACAAACCGCTGGTTGAGCTTATCCTCAGCCCAGTCCATCTCGCTCCCAATGATGCTAAACAACGCCTTGCTATCAATCAAGACCTTGACGCCGTCCTGCTCGACCGTCTCGTCAAACGCCCCCGGCTTCTCCACGTACTCGAGGTGGTACGCCAGCCCGCTGCAGCCGCGGTTCTTGACCCCGACCTTGATCAGCTTGGGCTCGGGCTGGTCCAGGAGGGAGCGCAGCTGCTCGACGGCCGACGGGGTCAGCGTCATGGCAGCCTTGCGAGCCCGCAGCTTGGGCCGCGGGCGAGGCGTCTTGGCCTTGGTCTTTGGCGGCTCGGCCACGGCCACCGGGGGCGCAGTCGGCTTCTCTACATGGGCGGCGGACTGCTTCTGTTGCTTCTGGTGGTCGAGAGCCTGCTGGTGGTGCGCGGGTATGGCCGGTGGGCGAGTTTCGTGGACTCGGGGGAGCGGCTCGGGATGGCTGAGTGACGTCTCGGGGATATCGTCATTGCTCGGCGGAGTTGGCGAGGTGGAAGGCAGCGAGTAGGAATGGTATGTGGAGGACAATCTTTTGGGCGCGGCGAAGAGGAGGGTGTTGATGCGACTCTGTCGCAGGGCAACTCTGGCCACGGATCGAGGTAGGACAATCATGGCAAGATCATGAAGAGCAAGGCGTTGGAGACTGGCTAGCGTTCATGACAGGTCCCGGCGCTGGTGCAAAACGGGAGGGTCAGGAGGTGTTCAACGTTCAATTGCGAAGGCTCGGTGAGGCGCGGGAGGGCGTAGCTGGTGTTGCTGTAGGTGGCGGGTATTTGAGGAGAGGGGGCAAAGGATTTTGGCTGCTTGCTGGTGTAGTTGCGGTTCTGGAGAGAAGAAGTATGGCGGCGAACTGTGTGGTTGCCGGATAGATTTAGGCAAGGTAGATCCCAAAACGCCACAGTGCAGCGCTGCAGCGCCCCAACAAAGCCTGTGACCGGAGCTTCAGCGGCCCAAGTGCGTTGTAATTGGGGGGATGAGGGGGTTGCCCCACAGATCCATTGGTCAGCCGGCACACTCTCCCTCGAACTCGATTTTGTCGTATGACATGGAGCAGCCGCGCTCCGAGCCTATCGGAGGCCCAGCATTTGTCAGTCCCTCCTGATCTTTCCGTCGGCGCTGCCTGCCAGATCCATCTCTACGCGCATAGTTTATGCTCTGTATCTGACGAGCCCTCGTTTTCAAGGCCGAAGCTGACTAGAAGCTAATTAGTCAACCTGCTCGTGGCTACGGCCTTTCGGCTGCCACTCAATTACTAAGGTAATGTCCCACAACGGTTCGGGTCATCATTTGACTTCGTCCCGTACGGCCAAATAGGTTCTTCGGCGCCGTGCGGTCCTATTTTCATGCACAGCGACTGGTCCGATTGAACTCTAATGCCTACAACACAACCTCATTCATGGCCACAGCCAACTCCATACCACACAGCAGTCAAGAAAGGAGCATTCATGGATGAGTGAGCCAAGCCCACAATCTCGCATTAATACTAAAGTAGACTCCCTACTATTAAAATCGCCACCTATGGTGCATCATCTACAACGGCCGTGGCTCATTTACGCTTCATTCCAAACAAATATCATCTAAACCTCGCCACGCTTCTCGGAGACACCATGGGCCTCAGCAGCAGCTGTGCCCTGGACAACAACGTCCTCGACAGTCTCGTCACTGAACTTGAGATCCTCCTCCAGCGTGATGGTGTCCTTGATCTTCCAGAAGAGAACTGGGGCGGCGCAGACGAGGGAGAATGCGAGCAGAGCCCAGGTGACGTAGAACATGGTGCGGTACTCGATGTTGGCATCACTGTTGATCGACCAGAAAGCGCAGGCACCAGCACTTTGGATTCCCTATGGACCCGCCACGTTAGCATAGACTTCTTACACACATCGGATTTCAAGCGCATCTTCTTACCTTGTAGAAACCAGCCAAGTTGGCGGCCTTGCGTCCTGAGTTGGAGAGAGCACCCATGTACCAATAGATGGAGGTCTGCCAGACAGCGTCGAAGAGGCCGTAGAAGAAGTAGAGGAACATGGGGCCAATGAACTTCTCACCGCCGTCAGTCCAGTCGACGAGACCGCTGGCCTGGTACTCGTCAGTGGCAGCCTCCTTTCGGCTAACCTGCTTGATCTCCCAGGCGTAACCTCCGCCCCAGACAACAAAGGTGATGGCGAAAAGGGCAACCCAGCAGATCTTGGCACGCAGGCTGCGAGTAATCTTGCCAACATCGAGGCAGTAACCCATGATGATAGCGCCAATGATCTGGGCAAGCCAGTAGAGCAGACCATTGAGGGCACGTGTGCGGACATTGAAATGGGCTCCGTTGAGACCGTTGTTCTGGTAGGTGTAGAAGATGTTGGAGCTGAAGAACATGGGGAACAGCGCGACGATCCAGGGCTCAGCTCGGATAGTTTCCCAGAGACCCAAGAGCTCGGTCTTCCACGATGGGTTCTTCATCAAGACGACCTTGGAACCGTCTTCTCGGATGATCTTGTCTGCGTTGCAGAGGAAAATTCCAAGAACAAGACCGATGAACATGAGAACAATGAATCCAGCATAAGTACCATCTGTGACGGGTCCTGATGTCTTGTGGATGTTTTCAGCGAGGGGGATCTGTTAAAAGGACATCAATTAGCTTCAAATCAAGTTTAATTACCCAGACGCATCCAAGTCGAAGCTGAAGTTCAGTTCATCCATGGAGTGACTTCTTCCCCCAAAAGAAACAATAAGCACGTACCAGAGAACCCAAGACAGCACCGGTGTTGAAAATGATCCAGAACCAGGAGATGTAGCGTCCCTTGTACTCCTCAGTGGGGTACGACATCATGACTGCGCCCTGGCCAGTCCAGAGGAGACCAGCACACAGACCAAGGAAGGCACCAGCGAAGACGGTGAAGCCGAAGTTTTGGTTGTGGTTGTATGACAGGAAAGAGGCGGCGTAGATGCAGTAACCCAGACCACCAAAGGCGATGGTGAAGCGGAGACCGAGAACGTTGGCAATGGTTCCAGAGAAGAAACCCACGACGGCGAAGACACCGTAAAGCGCGGTGTTGGCAACCGTCTGGGCATGGGGGTCAACCTGGCCACCACCTCCGAGACCACCCAGAGCATTGAACATACCAGGGCACAAGAAGCAGACGAAGGAAACCATAAGCAGCTGCACTAGAGGAGAAGCATACCAGAGCTCCTTGCCGAAGACGTTGAAGCTCTTGTAGATCCATCCTGAGGGTCGGGGGACACTCCCCAGGGGCGCATGAGCGTCTGTAGCGACCTCAGTCGGGCCGGCCTTTTCGTCCGCCATTGTATCGACTGTTGAGTTGGCGGATTGGTTGAAGGTCTCGTGAGAACTTGAGATTGAAGATGCAGGGTCGTTCTCCCTGTCTACAAGTTACGAGCGAGTTGGCGACCTTTGCGATGAAAGGTCGATGTGGAACGAAGAACAAAACCAAGCACCCCGGACGGTTTGACTTTGAGGCTCAGGCGTGCTAGGAAAAAGGCACAGCTGTTCGTGGGGGGAGGAAGGGGAAAAAAAGAGTGAGGAGAGGGCCGATATTTGAATCTCAACGGCGCCGATCGCCCCTCTTCGGAGGAGTGTGGTAACAGGGCAGGGGGGCCGAGCACAAGTGAATGGGGAGCTAAAAGAGACAGGACGGATACGGGGCTGTTGGTGTGATGATGTGACACTCCATCCGGGACGATAACATGAATGGGACCCTTCACGCTTGGCTGGACTGAAAGGATGGGGTGGGTGGATGGATGGATGGATTTCAGTGGTAAGGTGGGAATTCAGAAGCAGGGTCCTGACCTCGTGGTCTGGTAGCAATCAGCCAGCAGGTGGACAAAGCTGGTAGGCGCGAGGTGAGAGCCAGTCTCGAAATGAAACAAACAGGCAAGGTACCGGCGCTGGCAGAGCAAGGTCAAGGTCGTAAGGTAGCATCGTGTCCTATCGCAGCAGTTTCTGGGAGCCAGGTGAACTAACTGCGCGCAGATAACACCCAGACTAATTGCGGCGAAGGCCGGGGCTCCCTTCCATGGTTACGTGACAATGAGTCGGGATTTTTTTGTGGAGGGATGAAGGAACGGGGAAGAGTCAGTCACACTGGACTTGGACTCGGGCTGGCCCCGATGCAGCAATCGACGTTGGCTCGAATACCTACCTGAACGGTTAGGTACTATCAATTTGCATCTGCTGGTGATACCAGATGTTAGCTGCTACCTCAGGCAGGTCGGTCCCTGCCTAGCAACCAGAGACGGGGACTGGTACGTATCAGGCACATACCCGCATCTCCTCGATGAATCAGGGCCAATCTACATGGATCACCGTCCCGATGGCATGTTGATCAGCCATGTCCGAGCAATCTGGGTATCCGGCACCCAAGGCTGAACAACGAATGGCACTTGGGCAGGCCAACTGGCTATCATGTGGCCTGTCCCGTATTGCGCTGAGCTGAGCTGAGCTGAGCTGCAGCAAATGCAATGCAATGCCCAGTGCTTCTTGTGCCCCAGACAAACAACATTGACGATTGCCGATGCTACGATACATGGTGCAGCACGCCAAGCTCAAGTTGTCAGCCTTGAAGTGGACGGGCAATTGATTGCACCTGGACTGACCCACGGGGACTTGCCTTAGTGCTGGAGCGCCATCGTGGCGCTGGCTCCTCCCCGTATCCGCCATCTTAGGGCCTTGTTATTCCCCCTAATTTGCCTACGCCTGCCTGCAGCCATCACGCGACCCCTAACCTGCTATATGCGAACACAGGTACCTCCTTGAAACGATCAAGTCTTCCTGCCGGAATGGCAGGTCTCGAAAAACCACACAGCACGCCCTTCTGAGCATAGGCCGAGGTGCAAATTATCAGCCGCAAGAGAATTGAAGGGATGCTCGTACACTTGCCTAGTAGCCTGCTTACTCGCCGCCCCTAGAACATTGGAGGACCTCTCCCCCCGTTCTAGCTCTTTTAGCCCCGTCACTGTTGAGAATTAACCCGTCCCAAACCGCCAAGCGCTAACAAAGGGTCCAAGTAAAACAGAAATCGGCGAAACAGTGACAGCAGTAACCAGAGATGAAAAGCTCCTGTGTGATACAGCTACAGAGTCATGCCTAAATACGCCGAAAAGGAGGTGCCAATTGTCCCTTCACGCCGCCCAGGAGCTGCCCGCAACAAAACGTGTGACATGTCTGTTTTACATTTGGTACAAGCAATATCGAAGGTACCTCCATACCCCAGATCCACAAGGGCCTTTTTGGAAGGACCGATTACTCGCCTGCCGGTGATTGGGCGTGAGAGGCGCCGATCGGCCCCTGCTGCTGCCCGCGCTTCAAATGGGTGTAATCACGGCTGTTTGCATAGACAAACTCTGTTTTCTGCCCATCACATGGACTTGCCCAATGCCCGTATTTTCAACATGACAAGATATTGCTTTTTTAAAACTAGGACCCCACTTCGCCTCTCGCATTGATTGATCTACTATACCTGGGACAGGGAACCCAAGAGAATACTACCCAATTGTTTAAAAAAGAACATCGTAAGTTGAATCTAAATTAGAACCAGACTCGCAAACGAGGAGGAAGATAGATCACATCTGCAGCAACAAACACAGTCCATTGTGCAGGAATGTCAGTTTCTCATTTTGGGATACTTTCCTTATTTACACACACATCAATCAGATACGGCTCCTGAAGTCCCATCCCCCTCAGCATTGCTGCGCTGGGGGCATCCATGATCCATCCACCATGTAACGTTTCCCTCGTCCATCATACCCACGACCCCAGTACACGGAATCGTCCCCCCAAACCCCAGCCAACCAACTCGTGCCACCACCTACCTGTAACCTCTGTGCTGTGCACGTCGCCACACAGGGGGGACTGATTATCCTACACGTCGAATCTGTGAACAACCGACCAACCAGGCCTCGCCTCCCTTCCTTTGAATTGCCTTCATTACCTGCCGCCAGTACGCGGTCCATCCGAGGTGGGCCGTGCACTGGAGCAGTGTAACATACGAACCGATCCATTCCCTCTGCCTTGGGTCCCAGCTACTGGGTATGGCAATCTGAAGTATTGTGAGCTCGTGCTAGGTTGCCCGCACCTCTACCCCGAGTAGTTAATCGGCTCGCGTGTGGAGGGTTCGTTACACTAGCATGACTCCATAAACCCCAAAGACATGCCTTCGCCAACCGGCCTGGTAAGCCAGGTATTACTTGTGACTATGGTCTTACCGCGGTATTGCAAGATGAGAGAGCACACCACACCGTGGCAGAGGTTGTCGGCCAGGTTTCGTATAAGGCAACATGCACAATAAATATTATGTAGAGAGAACATGAGGGGCGCCAAGGGGAGTTGCATTAATAACTGTTAATTTTTCATTTACCTGCTTGGCTTCTACATGTATCGATTTTCATATTGGTCAGGCGAGGGATATCATCTTCCTGCAGTTACCCATTTGCAATTCTTGAACTTTGACCTTAATTCTTGTTTTTGCCTTCCGCAAAAACGATTCTGTTCTTTTGACTAGGTAATTAGTTGTACCCATGACGTTGGCATACAAGCCAGACCCGTTGCAATCATTCAGCGCTAACCTCCCATCCCGTCCCATCCCGTCCCGGGATCCGTTTTGACGACGCCTGGAAGTTGTGCCCATTCTCATACCCAAAATAAAAAAAGATTCCCAATGCCTCCTCCAACGCCAGTAATGACTATCAAACCAAGCCCAATCTAGGCTCTTCCCCAATTTTTGTAAATACCGATACCCCAAAACCTATATATTTTGCAGGGTGACCCAGACCATAGCAGAACCTGCAAAACACAACGACCCAAAGTCCCAATATCTGGGTTGTGCGCGAGTAATAGTCGTTCCTCGACCTCCGGGTAGTGAGTACTGATACAAGCAATATAATAAACAATAAAATTGATGCCATCCATTAGCCATCAGGATAGCTCGAAAAAACATGACGTATAATAAGAGACGCAAAAACGAGAGAACATTGAAAGCGAGGGTATCAAGGTAAAATAAAAAACAGACAAGCGATGAAATACTGGCGGCATAATAAAATGATATATGTGTCGTCGTTATGGTAAATGGCACCAGGCACAGCCAAGATGTGTGTGTGCCTTGAAGCAGATACAGCTCCAGACGGAGCTGACTCCCGAGTTTGTTTTGTTTTAGTTCGCTCGGTCGCGGGACATCCACCCAAACAAATCGGTACGAGATGATCCCGCCGCAATTGGGGGCGTTGGCTCAGTGGGTGTGCGGACCACAGCAGTCTCGCGGGGTTCTAGGAGCAGACTCTTGCGATAGTACGTGACTTGAATCTTGCCCTGGTCACCTTCGCGGACCTTGTTGATCTGATCGCCAAACCAGTCCTGCATGTCGGGGACCTCATTGAGGCGATAAGGAATTTGGAATCGCTGGAGTTCACCGATAATCTTTGCTGTGCGGGTATGCTTATCGAAATTGATAACTGTCATGCCGCTTGCCCTGTGATCGTCGGTTTCCTCACCAAAGGACATTTGCTTGGTTGGTGGGTTGCCGATATCAACAAAAGTCAAATCGGTGAGATACATGCCAAGGAATGGAAGGCATGGTGGGACGTGATCATGGAGACGAGTTCGAAGTATCTTGTTGTTTTGAGATGGCTCAACAAGTTCCTGGAGGGTACGGAGCATCGTCTTCCGTCGGACGGAGAGGGTATCCCACGTCTTCCTTAAGCGGCTGATAGTGCTGCTGTTGAGACTGCAAATGATGGCCATGAGTCCATCATAGTTGTTCAACTCCAAGCAGTGGTGAGCAATCTTGATCCACTGCTTCAGAACAGCAGCTCGTTTCTTGATCTCCGAGTGTTGGAGGATAGTGTCGGCCACCAAGTTCGAGATATCCGTGGAAAGCGCGGACATGGCTTTCACGTTTGGAGCATCCACACCTCCATTCTTCATCCACTGAGAAGCGAGAAGCTCCTCGGGCGAAATAGCGCAAAAGATATTCATTTGCCTAACTGTGAGTTGACGGGCTAATTCGATTGGCTCGAAGTCGAGAACATTGGGCGAGGCGCCACCTGATTTCCAAACAGAGAGCAGGTTCTGCTGGCTCTTTGAGAGCGAAGTCGCCGGAACAGGGGTCTCGGCCGGGACATATTGAGCCACGGATGTGTTTGTCTTGCCCATAGATGAGACAAGTCGTGGAACAAGCGAAGCGCCACCAGAAACGCGGTGAGCCAACTCCACAAGCCGGCGCCCAGCAGGGGGCAGGAGCTCACTTAGTCTGCCCTCTGCGAAAGTAGTGATCAAGTCGAGAGCTTCACGATCAGTTTGATCTCTCCAGTGAGTTTCAAGCCAGCCCTTGAAAGCATTATATACTCGCAGGCGCACTGGCCCGGACATATGAGGGCTCTCTCCGACGTACTCAAATCGGTCGATGAGGGTTTCGGCCAGCTTGAGCGGGCTGCAAAACAATCGGAAGGTAAGATAAAAGGCAGAAACAAACATGGCATCAGGGGCTGCTTCATGAGTCGTCAGGCGCTCCACAAGTGCCGGGAGAGTTCCGCCGGTTACTTGGCCCTCCCGGTTGAACATGAGTTCGTGAGCAAACGTCTTCTCCATGAGGCGTGTTTCAAGGTCCTCAACTTCTTCCGTATTATTAGATGCAGCCGAAGCACTCAGTTCGGACATCGAAGGCTGGTTGCGAGGAACGTGAGTGTGGTCAGGAGTTGAGGCTCGAGTGGATCCCTGTGAAGTCACACTGGCTTCAGAATCGCGGCTCAGGAACGTGGCACTGCTACCGGCGCTGGATGCTACCAGGCTGTCGAATCCAGAGGATGCGTGGTAGTCTTGCTCAGAGAAAGCGTGATGCTCGTCTTGAGATACCTGTTCAGGGACCACGGTAGAAATGTTGGGGAGCGCAATCGACTGCCGCCTTGAAGAAGCCGGGGATGTGGTGCTGCTCACACTCTCACCCTCTTGGGAGGAAGGTCGGGGCTCGGCGTCAGGGAGAACATCCTCAGCGATGTCCATCTCAGGCACATCAGGAAGAGGCTTATCGGTACCAAAACCACCGAGCTGCCGAGGACCAGGAGTGGCGGAGCCAGCTGTGCACGTCGAGTCTGCGACGCTACCCGAATCAGACTGCCCAGCTGTCGATTGCTTTCTCTCCCTAACCACGAAAGCATCGTCCAGAATAGCCAAATCAATTCCGAGATCGGTTTCCATGTTCTCCTTTTCCAGCTCGAAATCGCCCACCCATTCGATTGTGGTCCTGGCTTTCGCGACGCAATCTCCCGCTGTTCGCACACATCCGGTGGCTGAAGTCAATAAGATATGATTATCTTGGGGCATAATAAGGTCGGCCTCCTCAACGGTGGAGTTCACGATTGTGTCTCGAGCAGCAAAGACAAGGTGGTGGATCTGGTCAAACAAAGCCCCTCTTGCAACTACAAGGATGACATTGCTGTTCTGGTTGTAGGTGATGACGGCGTCAATGACACCAAGCAGGCGTCCTCCTGTTCCTGCGCACTGCTTTATCGCGGATGACAGCTCGGGGCTTGATTGAGACTGGTGAAGTCGTCCAATGAATGAACCCAAGTGTGACAGAAAGGCATCATGGCTACGGTTGAGGCACTCCAACGCGAGGTTGTTGCGACGGAGGCAGCTGGCCGGACCTACAAGAGAGACCCGATGTGAGATAGAAGAGGTTCGATTGGAGTATGCGTTGCTCCCTTGGGATAAACGGTGTGAGAATGCTGGAGATTGTGACCTTTGTGAAGGGTTTAAGGAAGATAGACGCCTGTTTGAAGGCAGTGGAAAGTCGTGGCTCGGTTCCGGTGCTTCGATTGTTACAGGAGGAGCGGCCGAACGGCCCTCTAAGGTGGCTAAGGTCACAGCTTCGCTGTTGATGATAGCAGGAGCCTGCTGATTGCTATCAACCACCATCGGACCCGCTGGGGGTGTGGAGAGATTCAACGTCTCCTCTGGGACAGTGTCCATGATGGTGATAGGGGCGGGAACTCGACCCATCTTATTCTCGTCAAGAGTATCCAAAAATCGAACTGCTTTGGTTACGATACGCAAGGCCTTCAAGATCATCTCATCAACGATGTCGTTCACATCTTCGGGGGGGTTGAGGATTTCTCGTTGGCTCTCTTGCATTCGCTTGGCAGTCTTCACCAGCGACGAAAGCTCGGACATCAGAGACTTGCGACATCTCCGGATCCCGTCACACCGTTGAATAACTGGCGATTCTCTATTCAAGCAGTTCGTTCGTTGCTAGTTCTAGTGGTTAGCAGACATCTGAGTGCTAGGAACTTGGCGGAACAGGCTTACAAGTAGAAATCTCACTCCGGCAATCATCCCCCTCATAAACTCCTGATTCCCGAAAATCTCATTGTCGTTGACTGACGAGCTTCTCAGTAGGTCCCAGAAGTTGAGAAGAGCTTTTAATAGATTTCGCATCTCAGGTGGCTCGTAAGACTCGCAATAATTTGTTGGAAGCCACCCTCGGGCACCAGATGCTAAGAGAGTACCATCTGCCCACCCATTGGTGTGGATAGAATGAATCAATACAATATCACCCTCATTCAGAGGCAGTGTAATGCTCGAGTCTGTCATGGCATAGGTAGGATCAAACGGGTAGAATGCCCTTAGAAAGTTGTGGAAAATGAGCGGCCCCTCAGACTCGGGGGCCAGGTTCTCGTACGAGCCATTCGGAGTGGCAGGTGGAGTCATCTCGGAGGGCTGTCTGTAGATGCTGTTTGAAGTTTCTATATCATCGGAGTATCCGGAAGCATTGGATTCAACTTTTCCGGTGGCCAATGGAGCCACGTAGAAATCGGCTGGCATTGACCGCTTGCTGAGCATCGCGATGGGCGCGAAGACGGGCTATTCAGATCATCGGGCGGTTCAAATAGGCGCCGATTCAAGGGCGGCTACCAGTCATACGGCACGGATGCCAGCTTCGTCCTTCCCAAAATGGCAATTTTAAATCCAGTTCGTGACAGCAACTTCCGAACTCGATATAAGGTTCAATCGCTAGATGAAGGATGGCAAGATCTGGAATTTTCCATGGTCAGATTTGTTTCATGATATCCGCGCGGGACGCGTCTGCTCTCTTTTGTTTGTTCATGTACACTAACCAACGGCCGTCGCCGGTTGGAATGCAGGGAAGAAAAAGAGAGGCAAAGGTGGGTTCTACTCGTTCTGTGGCGTTCCTCCCGGAGGAGGCGAGGCGAACCAAGTTTCATCTCAGTTGGAGCCTCGCATCGACCAACGGAATAGCACGAGATAAAGAGTCATGCGAAAAAGAGATTGGGAAATATACATCCTCAGGCAAATCAATTCCCGTCGATATTGCTGTGAACTGTGTGCGACTGACTACCGTGGTGATGATGCAATCGCATTCCCAGGCAGTAGACATGGTGACTCGAGATAAAAGTTGACTTACATACAATGCCCACCAAAGCTCCTGCGCGGGATGCAAATCGTAAGAGAGGCGGTCTGTGGTCTCTTCTTGAGGAAACTCGGGCTCGTGTCTAGATATTCGGTCGTACTCGCAGCTCAATTGCTGTATCACGTTGCACGCAACGTCCAGTGTTGATAAGTAGAAGAGTGCAGGGAACGAGGGCTGCGTCAAGCAAGCGTCGGTGGTCGCCCGTTCGTGTCGTTGATCTCCAGCCCCAGGTAGGAGATAATCGTCCGTCAATGAGCTCCTGGTGGATTGGCAAAAGTCGATCCCAAACCGAAAGCTGCCGTGGGGGAGGGGAAGGGGATAAATGAATGAAGGTCGAGGGCCAGGAGGGTAAGAGCAGATCAAGTGGTTCCCGTGGCAGGTAGAGCAGGTGCTATGGGGAAATAATTACATATGTACACGGATCGATTTCCTGGGAAGGGGACTTGGCCCATCAGCTATCCACTCACACCTTCCAGACCAGAGAGACGTCGACACAGCAAGACAATCGACCTACGGGGACCCGGCAAGGCGGAGAAGCAGAGCAAGAGCAGTCCACAGGAGAACCCCATTGCGTTACCGATTTGTGGTGCGCCCCGGTACCGACCTCCACCTCGAAGCTGGTACTGACTGACTGGGGGGTACCACATGCGGCAGTAGTCAGGGGTGCGAGCGCAGGTACCAGTGCGCAATCCGTGACCCACGCCCCATATCCGCTGGTGGGTGGGTGCCTTTGGATTTTTGGGTGCATCATCACAGCAAGTGAGTGCCGTAGACACACCCCCCTTCCCCCTTCCCCTTTAGCGTTCCCAGGGCGGCGAAAAAAAGAAATAGAGGGACCAGCCAGGTCAGGGGCAGCAGCCAGGGGCCCTGCCTGAGCTACCGGGTGATAGGCAAGTATCGTCGTACACTTGCCTCCACAGGCTCTGTCGTCCGGTATTGTGGTTGCAAGTAGCTACTAAATTGTCCAATACTACTCTGCACGCACCCGCGGACAAATTGCAGCCCAAGGTACTACACGGTAGTATCAGTTGTTGTTGGCATGCCCAGAATGCACGCGGTGGCGGTAGAGTTTGGCTGCATCCGTTGCTGAAAAACGGCTTCTGCGGACACTCCTTGCCCTATGGAGCCAGGCCGGAGGTGCTCGGGAGCTGGCCAGCCTTCAACGTCCAACGGCATGCAAGAAAAGAAAAAGAAAGGCCTCGCTCGCTCGTACGAGAGTCTTTTTGTCCACAGGGGAGGTCCACGAGCATCCCCCCCACGGAGCCTAGCATGCATACCCTGCCCATGCTCAATGTCAACGGGTTCCATCTGGGATTTCCGCGGTCATTCCCGCCAACGCTCTCACGACACAGCACAGGTCCTCCTCCTATCCAGGGTGGACCACCCTCTAGATTAGGTAGAGATTTCCATTTTCGTCGAGGTTTGCCTGCGGATGCCAAAAGGCGATAACGTAGCCATTCACCGACGCCTTGGAAAGCCCATCGCTAGTGTGCTGGGGTAGCCAGGAGGGCGACGACCCCGGGTGTAAAGTCGCCAATCGCAGCTGAGATCAATGAGAGCACTGTCACCCTACCTACTTTGGCTCGCTCCTCCTGAGCAGCCCGTACTACTCATCCTTGAGCTCACCTGCTTTCGTGGACTTGACGTGCGCTGCTTTCAGGACACGAACAGCCAAACCCGGTTGCGAATAGGCATGTATACATTGCAGAACGCCTGCGTCACTCCTCGGTGTATGGTTCCCAGTAGAGGCTATTTGCACGTCATACGTTATGCTAGACTCACGATGCCTAGTTCACACATGATGATCACTGCTTTTCCCATGCCCGTTCTTCCTGTTGCATATGGTAGACCTGGTCTGGCGCTGTGCTACATGCTGATCGATCGGTGGGGGTCGAAAGCATCCAGGTCTCGATGCAAGTAGCGCGTGTGCTACCCATCCGATGTCGTGTGCCGGGATGTACCACGGCCGGCAGGCAGGGTGCAACAGACTCCCACCAATTAATCATTGACTCGTAAACGAACCGTGTGTTGATGGATATCACATGCTGCCGGTTTATTTCTTGAGGGGTGCAGGTGGGTGACTATACTGGCTGCGATGTATGCAGTACATACATGCGCGCAAAAATGCGCTCAGATGGAGATGTTTCGACGTCGTCTAATCAGCGCAATGTTTTCTTTTGGTGTCTCCGCCCGGACGCCGCAGGAAAAAGCAAGTCCTCTCTGAACAAGATACATACAATATCCTGGTCAATGGCCGCCGTAGTCAACCACACAGACGGACTGGCCTCAAAAGGACAAGTGTGCCTGTGCAACAACTCAAGAGATACTAGGGATCAATCTATTCTACCGCGATATCATCCACAGAGTCTATTTGCTACCAGCTCCCACATGGCCAATTCCTTTTCCTTTTTCTTCTCGCCCTGCAGGATGAGTTTTCCCAGACATTTCGAACCCTCATGACGGCTGTTCCAAATTCCCAGCACACCTTTGAATCATGACTTGGTTTCCCTAGCAATGCCTCCTCTGCACAGAGGGTCGCCTCGAACTTTTATTTGACCGAGAGATAGTATCAAAGGGGTATGCGGGAGAAGTTGACGAATCAGCACATCGACCCCTCCTCAACAGCTCCGATCTTTGACAAAACAATCCGTTTATGTATGTGACAGCGAAGAAAGCACCCCTCCTGCAGCACACCCATGTGTGATAGGAAAAGACCAGCCGCCACATCTAGCCAAGAATCGAGTATTGCTCCGAAAAGGGCGCCAACATCAAACGTATTGCCCTTTGCAGGTGCTAGCTGCATAGGGCGGCCTGGGATTGGTCTGCGGGATGCGAAATATGCACGAAGTGTGAAAGTGACGGCGGCCCTGCAAGAATCTGTACGGTCCGACCAAAACGGCTATCTGAGTGCTGCTCACTATCCATTTGTCGAGGATTACCGCCCGCGACTACTGACTTTCCGTCGGTGTCACGTCGACTCCATTCAGCACACCAGGTGACCTTCTGCAAGCACCTCATTGCCGCCTAATCTCAACTCATCTGGCTCTAGGGTCTGCCTGCAGCTAATAAGGCACGATCGGAAGCGGGAAGTATAATCGCAGACGGGTCTTTTGCCAAACTCCGCGACAAGATGCACCTAGACGCCACAGTGGCTGGCTGACACCAGGTTCAAGATCAATTAAGCGACCAACATCACCAAGCCCGAGCTCCTTGATTGGCCCCCCCCCAGCGGTTGGTAGCTTGTTTGCATCCACACCCAACCGTTACCCCTGCACCTCTTGAACGTTGCCTCTCGGCGCCGCGTCCGTTGTCATGAAGTTAATTTGACAAAGTCCACCAATGCCAAAGCTTCGCCATACTATGCTATGCCAATGCGCCAATGCAATGTAGCACATATTGCATACCGGTCAGGCGATGCCATGCCATGTGATACGATAGAAACATAGCTAACTGGCTGTTGACTTGGTGCAGTGCTGCAAAGAAGGCGCGTATTGATGATGGCGCAGGTGCGACGGGCCGATCCACTTGCAGCTTCTTCAACCATTCAACATCCACCTCGTGAACGTGTATGCTTGGGCTTTTTGTCTGAGCGAGTGATGAAGAGGAAAAACTACAGAAAAAGAGGGGACCCCGGGAACACTTCATCTGAACGTGTTCAACGTCCCGCCCCATGGCCAATAGCGAAGATCCTATCAGCTGGCAATGCAACACCGCCATGCACTTCAGTTGGAATGCGGGTGCAGCCATCCCGCCTCCACATAACATATTCCAGGTCCAACCCGGCTCGTGCATGAAAGACACGGCCGCGTTTTCTGGGGACCTCAAGCTCCTAAACAATGCCCGCGCTAAGATCAGACCATGGTCTTTTTGCGAAGTTTTTTCGATGCCATTGTGCTGCATCATTGACCCGTCTTACTTGCGTCTTCCGCGTCAGGCACCAGAGGACCTCGCTTAGAATACGGCACCTATCCGCCAAGCTCCCTCTTGCCCAGACTGGGATCGCGGCTGATCTGCAAGACGCGACCGGTGAGAGGTGCCTAACATCCACAGACAAATGACATCGAGGCTCATCCGTTGGGTCCCTCGAGTCCTCTATGTACCTTCAAACCTCAACAGCCGCGCGATGCAACCCTCCAGCTCACCGGCACTTCTAGTCCAAGTATCCCGGCAATTCCTTTTTGAGTACCTACCTTACCCAGAGATCCTTCTTTCCACTTTTCTCTTCCTACCCAACCCCCCAAAAACCCCCCACGAGCATGCGATAGCCCAGTATGATGCTCCACGAGACACCACTCTAAGACATTACCATGTGCGGTGAATGAGGTCGACGAAAGATATGCACTGAACCGCGCTAGAGCCACCATGTGAGCACCGAGGACCGGCCGTCAAATTAGTCCGTCTTGCAGCTTGCGATGGCAGTAGTTAGTGAGCGGCACTCGGGACAGCGCAAGGTCCAGGCACCCAGTCAAAGGTGATCTAAGCTAGGTATTCGCTGATCGCCGCCGCCAACCGCGACCCCGAAGTCCTGTCGCTCAGGGGGGGAAATCCAGCTGTTACGACGACAGTGACCCTGAGTCGCCCGTTTTCAAAGGGAAAATGGATTCCATCGCCGCCTTGCTCGAATTCGCAATAATGGACATTACCCATTCTCCCCGAGAAGGGGGGATCCTAGAATTTTGAAGAATGCTTGACCTGAAGTCTAGCAGAAGGGGGCTTTGCTCTATCCGAAACCATTGGAGCTCTGGCCAGGCGTTCGCCTTCGGTGCTGGTGTCGCCTCACGGTTGAGCCCAGGACCTACACACCCCTTCAGCTGAGGCAAATGAGAAATGTAGAGCGGGGCCTACGCTGCCTATAAGTCTCCATTTCAACGGATATCAGGGAAACCATGTGAAGATCTTGCTGGTCCTTTTGAGGTCTGCCTGCAGCAACGTCCACGCGAGAACCAGGTGCACGTCAGGCCAGATTTGTCCACGAGCTTTAAAATAACACGAAAAGGCCATCTCCATCACTAGCCACCAGGGACATGCCATAGCTGCGTGTCTGCGTTAGCCATCGGTGCTAGCAATGACCCAGCCCGGGTCCCCCGGTGCTTCCTTCACCAGGCTTTCCAGAAAGCCCAGAATATGGGGGTGGCATCAGCGACAGAGCGCTAACAGCACCGCAGGCGAGGAGTTTACGTCGTCCTTTGCATCACCTCGGATCAGTCCCAAACTACAATTGGGAAACTCCGGTGGGGAGACTTAGGTGGCTAACAAGGTCTCTAAATTAGCTTACCACTACGACCTATCCATGCAACCTAGCCTTTGTGGATAGCTGCACACTAACTTGACCTGAAGCTGAGCCTGGCGATCACTGGCTCCATGGGTTAATCCGAAGCTGCCTTGCTAATGATCCTTTGGGTTGCGTTGTAGGACACTTAGTGGTTACCGTGGATCTGGTTCACATTGATCTGAGTGGACAATATGCTCCCTATGATCTCCGGATTGGCGAGTTCATTTCTCACCAGGATTGTCTACACGAAAGGTGGGGAGGGCTGTCATAATACGATATGAGGCCAAGATTCTCCTCATCGAAGGAGAGCACAGACGGCAGACATCAATTGTGCCAGCCATCTTTCGCTGGATGACCATGTACGCGGTATTGTGTCAAATTGTCGCACAATCATATTGACATACTTTGGGGCCGCAAAGATTGCGTCACTCTATCCATACCATACAGGATCCAAGGTTTGATGGCTCTCTGGCTGGGCGAGCCTCGACCGTCATCGTTGAGGGGTGGCATGGTCTGTGTGCCCTCCCGTCCAGAGACGTACGCTGCCTCCTATGAGCCACTCTCTGAAACACAATATCTACTCTTCTCTCATGTCCTCAACCCGAGGACTAGGAACAAAAGCAGGCTAACTCGTCTCGACGGAGCTGCAGGAACCTGCCACTAGGCTCTCGTACCCAGCCCAAACAGGTAAGCTCACGGCCTTCTACAGGCTGTGTTGGCTGCTTAATTAGTGCAACCAGACCGGGGGACGAGCCCATTGGCCTCCCCCACGGATGGTTCCTGGAAAACCAGATCCGCAGGCGAAGCAACATTGTTCTCAATGGCCGAACGAGTACGCTAATACCCACTAATTGCTGCGCGTCCGCCCTGAACAAACTCTGTACGGGGGTCCAGCCATTCTTGGGAACGGAGAATGGACGGTCGCCATGCAGGCAAGATCTATTAGATCTCTGCCACATTCAATAACGTCGGACAACTATTCCGTCATGAAACTCAGTACACACGCCACATCTTTTCCCAGTGAGCGAGGCAGGAAAAAGAAAGTAGAGCCGGCGCAAAGAGCAGCAAAAAGCAAAGTAGAGCGGGACAGCCAGGTTCATGGCATTCGAACCGTAAGCATGCATTAGTCTACTCGGGGAGAAATCCTCTCGTACCCTCCCGAGGCCGGTTAGTTCTACCTCAACTCACATGGCGGGCAGGTTCAGCAGGAAGATCAGAGAGCGTTACTGTCGCCGCTGATGAGACATCGCCATGCCACACGATGTTGAGGGGATGTCTCACCTCATCTACCAGGAGACCCACGCTGTCGAAAACCATTCCTGCAAGATGATGGCATTCACTACTGCAATGCACTCCACTCCAATGGGTTGAGGAGTTTTCGCAACGCGATAGATCTCTCCATGCGGAAACATCCACGGATGCTCGCTGCCTAAGTGTGGGAGAGATCCGATTCCACCGACCACATAATGGCGGATGCCTTCCCCTAGGTAGTCATTTGGCATCAATAGCGTAATGCATCTCGGTATCCACAGAGATCGCCAAGTGCTGTAACCATCCCTCCCATAGGACTGGCTTTGCTGTCTGAGTCTTCCGGTGGTCTCAGTAGACCAGCAAAAGTTGCAGGTGAGCTAAATACTTGTTTGGTCAACCCACATTAGCTAACGCTGCTATGTACGTCCCAGCGACCTAGGCCTGGCTGCAGGTATTCCCATGTCATTAGGGTGAACCCCCGATGTAGTAGCAGGCAGCGTGCAGCTGATTTTGATCAGGTGTTGAGTCCAACAGCATGGCTCTGCGACATGCACTGGGTCTAGGTATGCATTCATCTACCAAAGACAGTATTCTCTGACCAGACTTCTGGGTTTCATTTGATCTTTCTCCATCGGTTTGACATGCCGAATTATAATACAAGAAATAAGTCCACGGCAGTGGCGGCGGGCCAGGGGTGCGGCCCGTCCTCGTAACTAGGATCCAGGAGCCCAGGACCTCGACTCGAGGAGCGAATTGCTTCTGATAACTAGCATTATAAATCGTTTCTCACTGACAAAAAGCAAATTTCTCTTGGGTTTGCTGCCGTCGGTAAGCGGGAAAATATTGCTTTTTCCTTTGCCCGACCGGGGGTCATCCACCAAACCAACCTTTGGATCCCTCTTCCCTGTTTGCCGACATTTTGATGGAGCACCATAGCCAGGGGTGCCCATTTCCGTTCAACCAACCTACTCGTCGCCCAGTACCAGCCGCTTGTTCTCTCACCTCTCTTCCGCCCAGCAATCCTTGTAACTTTTAGTGTTGCTCTAGCCGGAATTTCACCGTTTGCGCGGGCAACCGAGGTACGTATGTAGCTTCCTTGCTTCACCATCACCGCCATCAATAGGGAGCTATGCTTATTCAAAGCATTGTGAGCATGGCGCTTCTCGCGGCCTAATTAGAAGATGATGTGGTGTGTATAGTTAGGGAAGGTCCTTTTTCTAGTTCGTTGCATTGATTCATTTAACTACAATATATCTGCTCTGCATTGACAACAATCAGCTTCAAACAATGCTACCTCGACATTGATCTACCTGATCACCCGGCTCCGGTGAGAATCTCTCCTGCTATGTTGGTCTCCACGCTTGGGCCAAGTACGGGGGATGGCTTCATTCACATGCCCATGGGTCAGCTGTCAAAATAGCTTCCAGGCATGCCAAAGTGGCAAGCTTTGGTCCTCCTCAGGGTATGGTTGTGGCCATTGGCAAGTACGACACCCACAAGCCCGCGAAGCATGCCATGCCACGCTCTAATATCCCTAAGGTACCCGGAGCTTGAGACCTTACTTCATCCCCACCATCTTTGGAATGACCACGCCTCACTCTGGTGGTGGCTTGCGTGGGCGTATACACCACGGTCCTGAAACACAGCGTTAGGAAGGACGTGCTGATTACTTATACTCGGTGCAGCAATCCGGAGATCAGCATATGGTGTATATTACCGGCTCGGTCGCAGGCTCTCCGTACATACATGTTAGTTCAGAATGGGACACACGTCCGTCCCAAATGCAAAGACGGCGCTCCATGTCACCCGAATATGGCCGTTGGTGACATGGGTTTCAGCAACATAAGGCTTGTCACAGAGGCACAGCATGGTCTATACCTGAGCCGAGCCCTGTCCCTGAAGACGTTAGCAGTATGCGTTTACGGAGCTCGGGGCGACAAGGTCTCTACACCCTCACTTGCGCGCATCCTTGGCTGCGAGCAGGGGAAATGAAGTAATGGGGGTGCTCATTTACGCAAGCTCTGGAATTTGGGGTTGGCGATTTTACTACGTAGACCTTTTCGTGCGGTGTTTGAACCGCACTCGGGTCCCTTCTGAGAGCTACATAGGCTCAAGAGACTCGAGCATGTGATGTCGCGGGATGGTTCCCATGGCTGTAGCCGAAATAGCGAACCACCTATATCACATCTCATATCCCGGTCGATACCCACGTTCTCAATTGACAGTCTCCACGTTGCGAGGTTTCAGCCGAGTCTGGCTAGGCAAAATACGTAAAATGAGGAGCCCGCCTGGATGGATCCTACACCTGTCATTCTGTTTGAAAGGGATCTGCCCTGTATGTGACTGCGGGGGTAGGGGCCGATAGACCGTTCATTATGACCGTAGCCTGGTCTTGGTTGTGCTTGTTGTCTGGTCAATTCGTGTCGGATCAAGGCCCATGTCGGTCCCGGTCGACGACAGGGAAGCCAACTGGTCGCCCCTTGCAGCAGCTGGCGATAAACGGTCAAATACCTAGATCAAGGCGCTCGTGTGGCCGATCGATATTTCTCAGGCTGCATTTGGATGAAACCCAATCCTCCTCCTTCATCTCTCGGATCCTTGACTTGGGTGACATCCGTCCCATGATACGACCCATCTCATCGACCCCCGTCGCCTTGTGGCTCCCCAACGTGCCAAACCAGCGTCCGTCCTTCCCATTCGATTCATCTTTCTAGAAGCTGAGGTCCGAATTGCTGGGTTGGTGCTGCGTTTCCCCGTCTGGGGCGACGACCATTGAAGATTACGGGTGGGCTGACTCTATGCATACCCTTACTCTACCAATGGCATACTTATCAATACTCATCGTCCAAGTTGATCTCCGTCTTGCGATGTGCTGCGAGGGATGCCAGTCACAGAGCTCAACCTCGGCTCTAACCCCCCACTCGCTTGTGGTGATTACGGTCGTTCATGCGACGATCATTAACTGATGTGCCAACCTGGTCTATCACAACTGAGGCTAAAAAGGTGCTGGTGACTAGGTAAATTAGCTGCCTGTCAAGCTCACCTGTCATTACCCCTCATTGATTTGAAAGGCCATGCCTAGTTTGCCCAACATGTCTCTCTCTCTCAAGTCATCCCAAATGTCATCGGACGGTGGGGGAAGCTAATATTCGGTCAACATCCCTCTAGTGGCTTGGTAACACGAACCGTATCCATTAGGGGACCGGGTGGGACGTGTCATCGTACTCGGCCACGTGCCTCTTCAGCACGACATTTGTATCATCGCTTCCGACTTGTTGCCTTACTTTTTGACGTGTCTGTTGGTGAGGGGTCCCATGCCTTCTCTTGCTGCCTTGTCTTTGACTCTCCAGGCTCACTGCCGTGTGCTGAAATGCCGGATATTGTGTCCGTACTGGCTGGGTGATAGTGGGAAACCTAAATACTTGATGTGTTTAGGGTAGGTCGGTGGTCAGGTTTCAATATCAGAACCCAGCAACTTAACTCCCATCCTACGAATTTTCGGTTCTCTGGAATGCCTGCTTTGATTATTTTCGCTCGCTAGGATGATTAAACCGAGTGTACCTCTTTTTATGGTTCGATATGATTAAATATATATCAGTCAAGAAAAAGAAAATGTCTATGCCAACTCAAGCATCTGTCAGGAACCTTCTGGTGCCATATACGATCTAGCCATCTTGACACCTTTGAGCAAAAGAAAGAACCAAAGATCATCTCTAAAGCTTATGGGAGGCTCACGTCCAGACCTTGACTTGGCGGGTGTAATCAATGATGAAATATATGATTTCATTTTTTTTCTATTCATCCTTGATGGTTGAGCATCATAATTTAGTTTAGGTTCTGTCTTGCTTTCGATACATTAGGTGCGGATATGATGGACATGCCCAAGATTCAGCACATGATATAATCGTCCCGCGGCGGGGATATGCGGAAGAAGATATACAAATTAAAACAGCAGGAAATGCTCAAAACCCAGAATTCATGAAACCATATTTTCTTGTCACAGGGAAGAGTCACAAGTCGTCCGGCAGCATGTTGATATAGGGTATTGCACAGTGCGCATCAGAGATATTACTGTAGATAAGCCACCGAACAGAGTGATACCGTGCGAACGCGCGATGATAAGACTGTGCGACCACTTTAGCTACGGATGATGGTGGCCTCTCAAATTGGATATCAGATGTCAAGCTCAACGACATGAATACACTCAAAGGCCCTGGGAAATTAGACTCACATGGAAGCATCACCCCTCACCCGCCAACCTCAACCAGAGGTCTTCACTCCCAAAATCATTAGCCTGTATGAAACCCTATTCAAGGTCTGTCTCCCGGTTTCAAACCGCTAATACTCCATTGCTGTGCCACGCGCATTCTAACATTCAGCGACAGGTTAGCATCTAATCCGCCCGGACGCCCTGATCCCGTTGCCCCCCCTACGTCGACTGATGGAAATACGACCTGCTAGGAAGATGACATTAGCGAAAAGTCCGAAGGCTTCTGGAGGGAGTTTTTCCTCCACCGACAAGATCGCGCCGCCTTGAGATCGATCCTCAACGAAATCCCACCAGACGAGATACTCGTGCTCGAATCTCGGACGAGAGAGCTCTTCGCTCGTGCGGTCGAGACTCTGAAGCATGGACGAGGCTCATCCCCCGCGAATGCCCTTGACGTATGCCCGACGGCCCCCCTAGACGAAGCTATAGTGGTCGACTGGCTGACCGCGTAATCCGTAGACCCTGAGCGTCTTCCTTTCCTCGGTCTTGGGCAAGCGATACCCCCACCCGAGTTCAGATATCATCTCCGTGCTGGCGGGCCTTGATCAAGTAGATACAGTCTTTACAGATTGTGTCGGTGCTCTCGATGGGCTTATTCGAAACGGGCAGACCTGTGGGCGCGACCCTCCTCTTGTGGACTGTGGGAGTTGATATCGAGGCTAACCATGGCGATTAGTGGAGGTACGACACAAGGCAGTTGAGGTTCTCCTTGCGACCACTGCGGGGGCTTATCAGACGACGCTGCTCACGTACATGATCCAAAGAGACTTGTTCCCGTCTATAATTAAGGTGGGTGCTTGGCCAGCAGAAGAAACTGATATCACGGACTCACACATCCCGCGCAGTTTATACAAGATTCGGACATGCCGGGCCAAATACTCGAACCATTTACACTAATTGGCCTCTTATCAAATTACAATAAGTTTGAGTTTCGGAATCCATACCAAATGCGCCTAAGCGACTTTGTCAACGAGTCGACCATTCAGAAGATCATCCGCTGCATTGGATATACATGCCAGGTAGTGCGGGCCGAGTACGTGGATGTCCAAGATGATCTCCCCGAGGGCTGGACTCTCTCCAAGACGCTGAACATGATTGGGCTTGGCTTCATTATACCTGGGCCGAAACCGGAGAAGAAGCCCGTATATGATGCTGAAACTACCAAGCAAATGTTCACCAAACTGTAAGTGATGACGCTCCGAAACCCCTTTATAGCTGCTGGTCCAGCACGGACTGATCTTTTCAAGCCCGGGAGATAATGCTGCCATTCTACTATCAACGTATGACTTTGCGCACGCGAACAAATTATTCTGTGCCAACTTGGTCGCCGTCCCTGCGGTGGAGGGTGAGGAACAGCCCTTTGCCAGCTACCTCTCACTGACATCCTACTTCTTACAACACGCGCATCTTTCACAAAGGGCGTCTGACTACGCTCATATGAACCTCATGGTGCTACGACAATTAATCGAAGACCCTGCCATCTGCAAAAGAATTTGTGCCGAGGGGTCGGCAACACCCGTGCGCCTCTGCCGGCATCGCCAACCTTATCTCCCCCTTGTTAAGGGAGATAGGGTGTTGGCAGCTTGCCTATTGGACGTAATGGTTGATGCTATCAACCACAACCTTAGGAAGCGCCTGGACGTGAGAATGTATACCCTCTGCGTGGGGATTTTGTTGCGCGTCATCTCTCATCTTTCGAGGTCGAGGACGCGGCTCAAGTATCACTGGCCAGAACTATTTCGCTCGCTGCTATCCTTGATCCGATTCCTGAGCCAGTACAACGCTGACCTCAAGGATCTGCCGCGGATTGACACGTTGCTGGACCATGTAGTAAATTTAGTGGCTCTATCATTGTCTGCAGGAGAGGCATTCTTGCCAACCCCAGCTGCCTACGACGACCTCTTCTACAAGGTGGTGGAATCCGGTGAAACCCTGACAAGGTTCAAGGAGAATTACCGCCTCTCAAACCGCCACACCAACTCCATTGACACACTGATCAATGTGAGCGCTCATTACAAGCAAATGCTCGCAGAGGGGAAGAAACGGCCAAGCAGTTTGACGCCTCAGCAAGTGACGGAGGTGATCAAGCAGGGCTACGAGACGCTGAGTATCCAGGCGAAGGAGGGCTTAGACTCGTGGGAAAAGTTCCGCGAAGCTGACGAGAGGATCGTCTTGAAGACGATGGCGAGGGCGACTGTAAACGATGCCCGTGCCATGGTGGAACGGTAATCAGCCAGATATCAACCCAGACCGTCTGTTAATTTTTTCCGCAAGCATATTCTCTAGAGATGAATGATGAACTTGATGCCGTCTTGGATTTCACATTAAGATTTAATCGCGACTGTAACTGTAAGAACGTTGCTGGCTCCAATGGAGGGCTGCTCTTTTGTGGACTGAGGGTGAGAACCTCATGTGCCCCCAACGCGAGTTCTATGATGAGAAATCGTCGATGAACTATTAATTTGACAGAACCTAATCCTTCGAAGACCTTGGGATATGCGATCTGTAAATAGGGAGAGCCTTGCCGGATGCCTCGAAGGCGGTTCCGCATGCATTACTCTTCGAATGGAAAATAGCATGTTGTACTTGTCTAAACACTTCGTCTTTTCAGTCACGTTTACTCCTCATGGATCAACGGACTTCGTAAAAGCTACAGGGTTTCCATGTGTGTTACTGGTATTGCCGTCTCCGGAAGTATTGAGGCTAGGTTGGTTTCGCTGTGCCTTGTTTGAGCCGTGGGCTGACTATTCACCTTGTGTTGAAACAAGAGCAGATACATCATATTTTAAGAAAAGGGGAGACGGACCTAGCAGCAACTTCTCTTCTTGGCTAAACTCGAGACAAAGACTAAGGCTGAGAGACACTGTACTTTCTTCTTTCTTTGGAAAACCAGCGCTGTTGCTTTGTCACTGTTCTCCTGACAAATATCTGGGCTGATTTGCCCCATGGACTCATTGCTCCTGGATGTGCTAAGATTGACAAGAGATGATGTGATTGCCGCTCGCTCCTCGCCATGGATCAAGCCAAGCCGTGAAGGATCCAAGTAAGCATCTTATCACCAAATTTCTCATCCGTGTTCATCGCATCCTGTCCGTGCCCACCGTCCGATCCGGGCCAGTCGGCTCTTCAAGGAGCTTCTTCCCGGCTTAGTGAACTTGTCGTCGAAAAACTCTTAGCTAACGTGAAAACAAGACATCTCCACCTCGTCTGTTTGTGAAAGCTTCGAGCAGGGAAACCAGCCAATGCCGTGCAAAGCCGGCCACTTCGACATGCCATGGGATGCGCGCCCTATTCCGTTCGGTCAAAGCTTCGAAGTTCTCCTACCGAACCTGGAGATTTGGTGGATTCGACAATGCCGCTTAGATGCAGTCTTTTACGTACTGTTAATAGAGGGGAGCTTCTAAGATGGGTACCCTCATCGTTCGTGGCTTCTGGAATACGTGTTGATTCACCCGCAAGCATGCTGCCAAGTGCGTGTATACACCATCAACCACACGCCCATCTACAGCTCGCAAGACGCCAGCATTTCCTGCCCATCTAGCCAGGTTTGTGAGCTGTCAACACGGTTCGCGCCTTGCTCTTCGGCTAGTGGCGGCAGTATCCGCGCTTTCGCTGGGAATCGTGGGATGATTACTTACTCCACCCTCATATCCACCAGAAGGGCGTGCGCCCCCAGTCTAGACTTGACATGACCCGTAGGGCGTTGATGACGAGCTGTGTATGACTAAATATCAGTTGAGGAAAATCGAAATAGAAGTGTGCAGCTGTGAGGGGGATTATTTATTACATGTCTCCCCATATCGAAAACTTACTCATGCAATCACACATGCTTTCAACACTGCTCCGGACGCGATGATACCCTTACCTGCATGCATGGATACATGCAAGGCCGAGATCGCCATGATCTGCGCCTCTTTCTGGTCATCAATGTACTGAAAACATACCACCATGTTACACGTCGGGTTGAGGTAAGCTCGGTTCAGTCAATGGTTGTTCTTATTTGACAATTATAAATAGTAAAAATGGTATCTAATGTTCCAACAGGTTGCACAGGAAAATACTAGTCCAGGATCATGTAAAATCGGCATGTGCAAGGCGACTTGAAATCCATGTACAGATTATCGACCGCATCCATCTTATCTCACACTACGAAAGAGCCAATGCGATTCTGAAAGCCTTCCCCCTTAGAAGATCTTGGCCAAGAACTGCCTCCATGCAGGCAGGGCGGCAATCTGGGCACGCTCGGCGTTGATGAACTCCCAGTCAAGTTCACGACGATCAGTGTCGACATCAATCTGGCTAACCTTGAGCCAGCCAGTTCGCTTCCAGGCGAAACCGATGGCCCAGAAAACCAAGACGACGGGAATGGCCAGGCACTGCATGAAGAAGTTCTCGGCATCACCGACACCAGACTCTCCAATAGGAGCAGCAATGGCGACATAAATCTATCATTTTCAGTTAGCATCATGATGGCAGTTCATCGGAGAACATATATACATACCTGGGCGACGAGGACGATGAAGCAAAGGAAGAGACCGAGATAAGAGCCATAGACACCACCGACGGCGTGGAATGGAATCTCATCCAAGGTGTGGCCGTGGTAGGCCCAGGCGGAACGGAATCGAATGTGAGCCAGGCAAATAGATCCCCAAGTGAAGAGAGCGGCGAGACCTGACAGAGCAAGAAGCCAGTTGAAGACAGTGACACCATCGGCGTTGAGGTTGATGAAACCAAGAGCACCGCAGACGATGACGAGGATGGTTGAGGGGAGAGGACGACCAGAGCGGTCAATGTATGTGAACAGCTTGGGGGCATAGCCTTGCTGGGCCAGAGCAGTGAGGGTACGGGAACCACCGTAGACACCAGAGACACCGATGGACACGACGGAAACAAGAATGATGACATTCATGAAGTGATCGAAGCCCTTCAGACCAGCATACTTGCCGACAAGCACAAAGGGTGAGGCCTTGGCATCGGCGAAGGCAGAGGTGGAGAGCAGCGACGGATCGTTGCAGTCAACGAGGAGGCCGACGAAGAAGAGACCGAGGATGTAGAAGAGAGTGATACGCCAGAACACCTGTCGGATAGCACCAGGCATCGACTTGACAGGGTTGCGGGTCTCAGCAGCAGCGAGACCGACCAGCTCAGTACCGGAGAAGGAGAAGGCAGCAGTAACGAAGACGGAGCAGAAGCCCTTGAATCCGTTCTTGAAGGCACCAGGATCATACCAGTAGCGGGCTCCCCAGTACTCATCATAGCGGCCGCCCTTGGGGCCACCACCCAAAACGAGGACAAAGGAAACAATCATGAAGATGATGGTGGCGCTGAGCTTCAGGATGGATGACCAAAACTCTTCTTCGGCATATCCAATACCACCGAAGACGCTGACGATGATGATGATGACCAGGAAGACGGCAATCCACACACCGATGCTGGTTTCCGAGTCCCAGTATCCGATAGTAATGGCACACACTGTTAATTCGAGAGGCACGACGATAGCCCATTGGAAAACGTAATTCCATCCCATAGCAAAGCCCCATGACGGATCGATAAAGCGGGTCGAGTACGTGTAGAAACCACCGGAGACAGGATACATAATAGCGAGTTCACCAAGAGCGAAGACTAGCATATATTTGTTAGTCTCATTTTGGATTGCGCTGTCCGAATTCTCTCTTGCTGTTCACTTACCAGTGTTGAACATCATGACACCGATGATCAAGAAATCAATCAGAACCGAACCAGGGCCCTGTTACAAAATGAGGGTCAGTCACTGCTCCTGGATGGTGGAAATGGCTCCCCAAAGGGATATTGGAAGCGGTTGCGGAAAGCTCGAATCGAAGCGAGGGCCAACGATTGAGCGAGGCGCCACTCGAAGGAGAGGAATCGATTCTACTTACACCTTTGCTGAGAGCACCACCAGAACCGACGAAGAAACCGGCACCAATGGAACCACCAATGGCAATCATGTGCAGATGGCGCGTCTTCATGGGTCGGTCAAGTTCGACAATACCGTGGCCGTAGACCTTGCACTTGAACGAGTCCAAGCTCAGACCAACCCTGGTCGCCCAAGGCTCATTGTCGAAAGAGGTCACGATGTTACCATCGTGGACCTCGCCAGTAGTGACTGGCTGGGCCTTGATGCCCTTCTCGCCATCGGCGGCGGGAATAGAGTCCTTGGAAGACATTATGGTGTATGTTGACTTGGGTCCACCACTCCTAGAGGATGAGGCAGATTCAACACTATTAAAGGTCAAAGGAGAGACGGAGGATACCCAATATGCCTTGAGTTATGGGCAAGGATAGTGGAAGGAGAGGAAAGGAAAGGAGAACGCGGTATGAGGGTGGGAAGGCTGCAGGCCTTATAACAAAAGTTCAGGACGGGAATGGATGGATGGGACGTTCGTCCTCCTGTCAGTGTCGCCTCTGTGGTCGGGTGCGCTGATCCCCGACACAACGAGTTGGGCCTGGAGGGTCAGATCCAGAAGGACCCTACGCCAAGCCATCTCTCAGCATCGATGCGAGCTCACCAAATTGTGCATGCGCCTGGAGCCAGGGTAGCATGCACACAGAAGCATGGAGCATGTATCATCGAATGCACCGTCTCAGTGGGAAGAGCCAAGGCCGCACGGGCTCCATCCAGTACGTACCACGCTCGGTACTCCGTGTGGATTGTCGCCATTGTGCTGGACTTGCCAAAACTAGACCAGCTTGAGGTCCGAATATGCCAACCAAGCACCCAGCCAAACAAAAGGCAGGCGCAATTGAGTCTTAGTCTCCGTTGGGGAAGGGGCGAGGGGTGGAAGGGAAGAGGGGGTGGGTGTGCAGCAAGCGCAACCAGGTTGGGAGGGAAGGGGAAGGGGAAGGGGAAGGAAGGGGTGGGGAGCTGATAGGAAAGAAGGCAATACGGTGGGAAGGAAGGCAGGCGCTGCTTCGTTGGTGTCCTGTCCAAGTCTGCCCGCCGACCTTGTCTCGTTCAAACTTGCCCCGAAAATCACAGGCGCCCGTAGCCCTGGAAATCTACATAGGTTGACCATCACCTCAATATGACTCGTCAAAGGCCGACAATACAAAATGTTGCCCATGTCTCTTCGCGCAATGGAAGACCCCCTAGCACCGAGTTTATTAGGTTGGTAATCCTGCTGGATGCCGCAAGCAGCATAGCCAATGATCATCTCTGATAAGAGGCCGCTCACCCCTGCTCGCGTGATCCATTCGCTGGCACAGTCCAGCTCGCCCATCTCCGGGGCGGGCGCGGGCCACGAATCGACGGTGGCCCTGTTACCTGTACGCATACATTGAGACATCCAGCATCTATCATCCTGGACCTGGGGAGGGGGTTCACGGTTGCTATTCCACCCCTCCAGTCCAATGCCAAAATGGAAGCTCCCGGAGCGGCTGTCATGTTTCCTCGATGGAAACTACTATGATTGGAACAACACTGTTAAGTTGGTTACAGCCACGGGCACACCCATGCAAGGCAGGACAAGGAAGGCTGCGGGAGCTACAGCTGGCGAGTTTAATGGAGGACGAGCACCGTCTTATCTCGCCCGGGAAAGCTTCTAGAAGTCCATCCCTCCCATAGGATGTACACACGCGTCGCAAGGCAAACCTGCTTGACCAGGAACCAATAGTTTATTACCAATTTCCATCGTGAGACGGTGGTTTTGTTCGTGAAGCTTTTTTGGTCTCTCATAGATACCAAGTCTACTTGGGTAATCACGCGGTACCTTAGGCAGGCGCATGTACTACCTCTATTACATGTGAGAACTTCTGCTCAAACGGGAGTTTTTCCCTAAGCGGCTGGTGATCTGATTTAGCCCACCCCCGAATCATCTGCCTCGATAACATTTGTGCTCTTAGTCAACGCCAGAATGAAGCCGGTTGCCCCGCACATCAGTCTACAGCTACCGAATGTGTCATGACATAGTCATTACCTACCTCATTACATATGTTTTTTCGTTTCGATAAAGGCTTCGTTTCTACTTCTGGCACTAACACGCACTATGGGTACGGAGGCCCGCCATCCTTAATCGTTTGATCGTTGTTCGCTTTGGGCTGTACTTCTAACACGGTCCATATCCCGTTAGGTTGTAAGCTCATGGAACCATCTATAGAATGTTCCTTGGTCTGGTGCTGATGGAGTTTACTCTTAAATTTAAGTGAGTCTAACCATCTCTGCGCTACTACCCCCGGCGCATGGATCATGGATGGGTCTTTGATGCATCCCCGGGCAGCCTGGGTGGTATACCATGTCAGCCAGCCTGGCCAGTATTCGCTGAGAGATGGCCCTTTGCTTGGACAAGCTGTGTTGTGGCGAACCAATGTGTATCCCCAGCACCGTCGCCTCTTGCCACCTTCCCGTCTAGGCTGTCAGAAGAAAGGGAAAAAACCCCTTCCCCCCCTCAAGACATGGGCTTTTTTGTGGGGTTTGAAAAGTTCCATATCTGTGGCGCGTCGAGATGCTTGGCATCAATTAACGTAGCAATTTCCAAGCTGCCGGCCTTGTGGGGAGAAGGAGCAGTGACAATCTGTGATATCTTGGGACAATTGTCATATCTCTGCCTAAGCGAAACCCTTGACCTCATTCCAATTGTAGCAATGCCGAGTTTGAAAGACCAGTCGTTGATAGCGAGATGTGGCGAGCCCGTGAGACAAGCTATCAAGCTCTCGCAGACTCTCTGCGCAGCTTGGGTTACCGTGGCAGTGGTGCAGACTCTGCAACGGCTAGGGAAACGAAATCTGCGAAGGCAGTTCTTGGCAAAGATCTGGCCGTGGGTTCGTTGTAGTCATAACATGGTGATGATATGGTCTGTTTTAGCACAGTCTAGTTCAGCCACATGATGCCACTTGACCTTAGTCCTTCTACTATGCTAACCGTCATGAGGCATTGATTCATTCAGCTCTAAGTTTTACGTTGTCCCAGTTAAAACGAAGCTAGCATCTTGGGTGCAGAACCCGTGCAAGAGGTGTCTTAAGGCATGTCCCGAGGCTCGCGCGGTTATATATTGGCTTGGCAAAGAGGGAGCCGACCGGTGAGAAGCAGAGAGAGCAGCGTCCAAAACCGACACCTAATTTGTTTTACGACCTCGTAATTAATTGTAGCTGTTACCACATTCACGTGCCGAAACGGGCAGGAATCAGCAGAGTCAGCGGGCGCTTTTCTCGCGTGGCCATTTGGGCGAGGCGGTTTAGGCGTTGCCCGTATATCCCAGATCTATGGACGTACGAGGCGGGCTTAAAAATACATTGCATGCGCGGCCTGCTTCCCGATGGCCCATCGCCAGGCCACCGGGCGCTAGAAATGAGGGTTTTTTTCTAGAAGCTCGGCCGGCGCATTCCACGAAGGGGGTGTGATGGGAGCGGCGACAGGAGAGGGGTGAGAGCCGCGGAGGTTTTCGACTAAGACGGAAATCGCAAGGCCCATACAAAAATACTTCAATGCGATTCGGGTCAAGAGTCCTAATTTTGGGGGGTCAGGCAGCAGGATTCCCTTCCAAGTTTCCACCACACAGCGAACGACCTATTGCTAATAGAGATAAGAGAAAGGGAAGTGGGGTGGAGGGGGAATTGGTCGTGTCACACCATATTCATCTGGAGGGGTCCGGTGTCTATCGTAGATGGAGAAAAGAGGACTGACTCCATGGTGGACAATGAAAAGAGGGCCCAAAAGTGCTGTTTGATGCTGACGATGGCCACCACTTGTTATTCCCGTAGGAGCTGGCCGTCGTCACCTGAGCTTTTGCTCGGGGGTTGTAAGGCATGTGCTTTGGCCTCCATTCCCTGCATCTCGATATCGGCCGCCCGATTGTGGCATCATCTTCGTATCTCCCTGCTGCCGAAAGGACGCTAAGGTAAAAGCGACATGTTTCCTCACACCGAACGATTTCAGCATGTTTATGGTGAGATTGTGGGGATGTGCCGGCCTCCTCACGGCTTCCCCATCAGCCTGTGGCTCCATTCCAGGCTTACCATCATGTAATGAATACTGGTTTTGATTCTAGCCGGTACCGTCGGCATTGAGCACGGAATGGTCTTTGTTGAGGTCGGGTCTTCATGCGGAGAGAGAGAAGTAGGGATGTGCACAGTCTTACGTAAATGAATCCGCCCAACTACGCATGATTTCCCAGAAGGACAACCGTTCCGGCTTCTAGTGAATGCTCCCCAGGTTCTCCAGGAATACTCATGCTTTCCCCCAGAGGTTTGTACGTAACGTTTTCTCTAGGTATCATTAAGCTTCAATCGTCCCCACAGACAGAAAGTCTGGAGATCAATGGAGATGGCGAGGTCATGGCTTGCGGGAACAACGTCCAGCCACCACCGCCTAGTGGTGTAACTCCAGGAGGCAAACCAGCATGAATCGGTGATTGATGGCGACGGTGGCGGCTGAATCTTGGGTGTATCGAAATTTCCTGTCAACTGTCTTCCTTTGGTGAGCACGTCGAATGGCGTTAGCTTGCGATAACTGCCATCCCCTGCGCTGTCATTGGTGGATAAGGCGTCTAGCTCCGCTGACCGGGATGCGCTATCAGTGCCCCTGTCCGCCCCAGGCTCATGTGGCCAATCAATGGCCAGAACCCCTTCCAACTCCCACTGACGGCGACAGGGTTTCGCATCCGAGGCAAATTATGGGAACGCTACGAGAAAATCATTGACGGCAACAGTCTGGTCTGGGAGCCGGTCAGAGAAGAAGAGCAGCACCGGCTTCTGGCTAGGACCAATTTCGAGCCCTCCCCCCCTCGTCCAACCACCCCCCGGCGGCAGCGAGCAGGGCAAGGAACAAGCTCCATGGCGAGTTTCAAGACCCGGCCGAATGGAGGGCTTGAGCGTGCCCACGCAAACTCGTACGTGCCAGGACGGGGTAGCAGGCATTCTGGACCACAATCTTTAATATGTTGCAATGCTGGCATCTTGCAAGATCGCGCCATGTGGCCGTTGGCTGGACGGGAAACGCATCCTGGATGGATATTGGATTTGGGTGTGCAACGCGATGCCACGGTCCACTGGCCGACCAACAGGTATGTGAGTAAATGTTACATCAAAGCAACAAAGAGACCGCTAGAAGCAGAAGAATGGGGTACCGCAATGATCCCCAGCCGCTAACTCGATCATCCTCGGGCTTGGGGGACGAGTTGGGCTTAGGGGGACTGTTGGAGCGCAGGAAATTCTGAGCTACATCCACACATGGCATGTGAGCTGCATGTCGGCCCGTTTCTCAGCAGGAGGCTTTTCGGTTGGGGTAGCAGCTGTTGGAGCTGTGCTGAGGTGGTACAGCGCTTGTTCCAGCTGCTCCTCGATGCAATGCCGCTGCTAGGCGATAGCTTCAGGAGAAAGGCACCCGGAGCGTTTCCTACTGCCCTCCGTATCTCTGGGTCACACCGCTGAGCACGTTCAATTCGAATCGCAGCCTCACATCGGATCCCCAGCTTCATGACTAAGTCCATAAGGCAGGTACTTGCATGCTGGTGCAGTGCCAAGCAGGGGAGGGGAGCCTGGAGATTCAATCTTACAAAGTGCCCTCACATTAAGGCCACACCTGCAGCTTTTAGATCGCCTTAGGGCATCGTGGAGTAAGTGAAGCGGTTTGCAAAGGCCTTGGCAAACCCGCAACCAGCCATGTCGCGCTTCACCGTCGACTCGCGTTTTACCGTCGACTCAGCAGCGCGCACTGTGCGGTACGCAAAACGCCCAGCTAGCCAGGCCGAGTTGGCGTCAGTTTGTCGAAGCGGAGGATATCAAGCCATGGACGTCACTGATGGCCTCTAGTGGCCATCCAAACGTCTCTCCATCCCATCGCGCTGCCAATCGCGGGATGCGCATCATCCCTTACGGCAGACGCGTTCCCCAACATGGTATCAGCTGCTTGTCTTGCCCCCTCCTATAGCTGCGTCTCGGATCTACACACCGCACACATTGCACCGTAGCACATACATATGCACAATACGATCCATCGCCCCCAGCCAGTTATAACAGCTGTCTGTTATCAGCGAGCGGAGCACCAGGCGCCACACGGGCTTGCCGTTGCCGTTAGGGAATAAGAAAAAAACAGGGCAAGGACAAGAAGATGACGAGGGGCGGATAAGAAACCGACTACTAGAGCCCGGTAGATGGCGAGAAAGGTTTAACTGATTTCAGGTGAGCCAACCACGGGAGGAATCCATCGCCTTGTTCTATTACTGGCAGGAATGAGGATGATAGCCTCGAGCCTCAACGCTCAATTCAAGGGTCATGCAGACTGAGCCGGGGGCCAGTTGCGTTCCGTGGGCCACGGAGATCTGAAGGTTAGTTTGCGGATAGGTTCGGCGGCTCCGGGGATCCATGCCAGCTGGAGGGAGCCATAGATAGTTGGTTTAATAATGATTGCTCAGACGGTCGATCCGCACAAGACTCATCGCCGTGAGCGTCACGCGATGGATTGCTTGGCGGAGCCTAGTGTGTTGAAGCTATCTCATCCGCGAAGCATGCCTCCCATGCCCTGTTTGGCAGTGGGCATGGTCGGTCCTTGCTCCTTTGTGATAAGAATCAGGTCTGCCCACACTCCCGGTAGGGGGGGCAGGCAGTAGGAAGGACGCTTCTGGATCTGATATCGGTCGCTGACATGGCAATATTAGCCTACGTTGGATTGTTCTTCTCATTAAATTAAACACCTTGCAAGCGGAAAATCCCTTCAATAGTCGTATGCCCTATCCACGCGCTAAATCACTATTTTTACACGTCTTAAACGAATAGCTCTACCTGTGAATATGTGCTCCGCGTATCACGTCCAAGTGATTGTAAGAATTCAGTGAATGGCCGATCTCCATCTTGGCAAACGGCTATCGAAATCTGCTCCTTCCCTTCTAGAAAGATTCAAACGGTCGGCTAGCTGAGCTGTCCAACCGGTAGTCGAATACTATTTGTTGTCCGTGTCTTGCCAAGGACTGATCCCGGGAAGCCTCTCGTACTCTGTACACCATCCCGGGGAAAAGATTGGCTCCCAAAGGGCACCCTCGGCTTGGCTAATTAAATTCTGGAACGGCCGGCCTGCGTTCTTGCGTTGCATCGGAGGATCTGGGACACCTTCCTTTGATGCAATACGACCAGGACACTCGCCTGGGATAGGGAACATGCATCTTACCTTATCGTCTCACGCCTAAAAGATGATCGGTACCGAAATCTAATTTCACCTCGAGGAAACCCAAAGCATGCAGCGCAACTGCTACGAGCCCGTCCGGGGGGGAATGTCGACCACCTCGTCGACTTCTGAGTGTCGCTGCCTCGCCAATGTAGGAACCTGAGCTTCAATGCTGCTTACGCTGCATACGGGTCAACCTGCGTCGAATAATCACTTAAAGGAACTTTTGGCACCAATGAATGCCATTTCCCAGCAGTGATCTGTTGTCGCAATACGGGGAAAATGCACCTCTAGGCAACAACTGTCGACGAGCAACCGACAAACAAAGAGTCCTGCCACGTCCGTCTCTTCTAACTTGTCAGATTATGCATGTAGGGACACTCTCTACCCATTCATACCCCTACGTTCCCCCTTATTACCAGATGCACATAATGGCTTCCGAATCGTCAGGCGGTAATGTTGTGTTGCGTGGCATGGATACATACATCTGTTGACGTGTGTGAGCATGAAGAAGCGACCTACACATATTGGACAATGTTGGACAGTGCATTATTTACATGATACGACTAGCAACTGAGGGTTTAGTTGCCATGACACACAATCATGGCGCTACTTCAATCATGCTGAACATGGAATACGTGGGAATTTGAGAGTGGCCAGTGAGTCAAGCAGGGTGAACACTTGGCCTCGCCATCTCTTCCTTCTTCCCACCTTACTTCCTACGCCTGTATCTTCCGAATAATGGAGATGTTCGGCAGATTGGCCATGTGTGACACAGGGTCTCGGGTCTCGTTAATCGAGCCGCCACGTGGGGTCAGACCTCATGGGTTGGACTTGGTGCGATGCTTTAGGCTATCGAGTCCAGACTATTAACAGCGTGCAGGCTCGCCTTTTTTTCGGTTTGTTTGCTTGAACAGGCTATATCCTTCCCGGGGATTTAGTTTCGCATATTCAATCCAGGCGGGAGGTGACCCAAGGCTTCTGTAGTCTGTTTGTGTCTCACGAGTGAATCTGGAACCGACAGGCGATTAAGTTGTGTACCCTGCCAACCGATGATGTGTGACAATGTACGATCGTTATATAGACGTCGGATAAAGCGGTGTGTCATGATTCATCTTTGAGGATGGTTGTGGCCGACTCACCCGTACGCCGACTCAACACCCGACTCACATTTATCGTTATGGTGGACTCTTTCCAGGCACGGTAAAATAACGAGACATTTTTTTATGTAATGGTTTCAGACACATTGTAGTATTTTATCCAAAGCCAGGGCCCGAGGATCTTTTTCGTAATGTTGAGCGTTCCAGTTGTCAGTCAAGTTGTGATAAATTGGCAATACAAAGCGGTATCTTCTACCAAGCCTCGATTACTTGGCTTTCATTTCCTTCTGGACCATTCTCGGTAGTAGTTAAGCACGGCATGGCATATTTATTGTTTGTTTTGGAGCCGTTCACTTGCTGTCCTGTTGTTGTATAGACATTCCAACCGCTATTGCTAATTGTTGCTCGCACTCTATCCCTATTATTCTAACCACCGGCCACTATAAGCACACTACTTATCCTCCGGATGACTTGTAGCAGGCACTCTTCGAGCTGCAGTGGTAATTTGAAAGTGGTGTTCTTGACTCTTTCTTGAACCTCGGCCGGCTCCCAGAGGAACCTCTCGGAGGTCCATCCCCAAGGATCTTTCACCCTCCAGTTTCATGAGGGAGGGATTTAAGTGAAGGTAAAACTTATGATAAGAAGCGAAGATTTTGGTTTAGAGCAGAGAGTAGTGAGCGATGCGTCTCCCTCGCTATACAGATGTAGTCTTCCGTTTTTAACTAGCATTTCCTGCTGGGATCTTCCGTGCCTTGATACCCGAGGTAAGTCGAGTTTGTAAGTAATTATTATCTGTAGGAGGAGAAGCCTAGTTGTTAATGCCATATACAGATTCTCTTAGGTATTCCAGCTTAGCTCTATAAGCTGTGTTGTTGGTATATTGCTCCCACTTGCGACTGAGAATGGAAAAGTGCTCTCGGTCGTATTCTGGGTATAGCATTGTCCTGTATCGCCTCGAGCTGGAAAGAAAGCGACCATATTTTATGATTCCTTGGCGAGTTATCAATGTCAGTGGCCCAGTTCATTGCCAACCACGGCCAATTGTTATTCCTTTGTTTCTTTGCTCAAATAATCACCAGCGGTGTGATATTTTTGGCCATCCATTGAGTCCAAGCAATCTTGAGGTTGCCAATTCTGCCAACAGCTAAAAAGGCAGCCGGGCCATCTGAGTTGTCAGCGCCCTCTCCGAAGAAGGGACTGAATGGTCTCAACATGAGTAGCAATGGCTATGTGAGTGGGTGTGGGATCTGACGACATAGATACCGAGTATAGGGTAGGTCATCAACAGAGAACGATAACCCAAGTTGACGAAGCTCTAGAATCACGGGCTAAGATGTTGACCGTGGGAATGCCAGTGATGTGGGTGTGCAGAAGTAGCACTTGGATCCCTGAAATATGTAGTATCTGTCTCAAACTCCCAAGTACTTGAATTGCTGTTACCTAGGTAGTTAAATTACATTCACACATGGATTGTGGGCCGTTCACTTGCTAGGTAGGGAATATATCTCAGAGTTGAACAAAATTTTCATGCTAGATAAAATCTGTACAATAATGTATGTCTCATCGCTGGGGAATCACCCCCTGAGCTGAAGAAGGTAAAGGAGACGGAGCGTAGACGAGTGCCTCGCCTGAGCCGCGAAATGGGAAACTGATACTGGTGTTTCAAGCCGCTCCCAAGAACAAACTAGGTCCATTCGCAACCTGCGAACTCCTGTTGGCCAGACGTGCCCTCTTTCTAGCCCCTCTCTAAAGTAATGAGACGGCCAAGATTGACCTCAACCCTTTAGGAGAGTGCAGTGCTTGAGGCACACCCTTTTGTTCGAAAGGTCACCACGCTCATTCTCTCCTTCAGGCATTTGCGCGCGTCCCCTTCACTCCTGGCTGAACCGTCCATGCCTTGTAGGCATCATCGGCTCTATTTTTGATATTCGTGATAATCATGACGAATTACTCTCCCCCACCTTGGCATCACATTCTTGTTGATGTTGGTCCCAAACCTAATTGTGACCATTTTCCCTCGACTCCCCTTGACACTCTCCTCTCTCCGATTCATAGGAGGAGGCGATTGATTTAGCCGAAGAGGGCAGCACCGCCAGACTCGACGGCCTCGATCTCCTCTAGCTCGATGGGTGCCCGGCGGAAGCGGGCGGGGAGCTCGGAAGTGTCGAAGTACATGCCCGCAGGTGCGGTCACGGAGCCCAGGGCAGAGCCAGAAGTTCCGCCGACGCCGTTGGCCTCAGAGTAGCGGATGCTCTTCTGGAGAGGACCGTGCTGCTGGGCATGGTCGCGGTAAGAGCTGAAGGAGGAGTGGCGGGAGGGGGAGTTGGAGACGAAGGAGGCGGGGAGCTTGCCGTCGGGGGAGGCTGGGTGAGGCTTGGGAGTGTGGTCGATGGAGGCTGTGGAATGGCAGACTTGGTCAGTATTCATGGCACGGAAACTTGATTTCGAGAGGGGAATTGGCCAATTGATGCCGTATTAACATACAGGGAGTGGTGCGAGGCCCCAGGAAGCGGATGGAAGGGGTGCGCTGGGCGTGGACAGCAGCCTGTCGGAGAGCTCGAGTCGCGTACATTGTGCTTGTGTGGGAGGACTCTTTCAACGCGGCAGGGTGTTGAGTGAAATTAATGGCGAGAAAGAGTGCCGTTGGGGAGAATGCGCCAGGCAGTGAGAATTAACCCGAGGAAGGCTGCTGATGAAGCTTTGTGCGACCAAGGATTCTTCAGAGCTGCAAGGCTGGGGTGAGTCGCGGGAGGTGCACTTTTTGACGCAACCTGGTGCACGGACGAACAGTGGGCAGGCTGGGCGGCGGGCGTTTGCGGAACGAATTACCAGGATTAGGCAGGTCCTCCACCACAGGCGCTGCTTGGGTGAGTGGTGACTATCGATAAGCCGCAAGCAGCCGAGTGTGGGAATAGGAAATGTAGACCGGAGCAATTGGGGGGAAAAAGGCAAGACAGTCCGGTCCGGGGTGCAGCAGCAGAGGTCAGGGAGGAGGATTTATATGGGAGAAAGACGCGACTACGTTATATGGGTCAAGAGGATTTTTTTAGTGTTTGCGACCATGAGAAAAGTAAAAGTAAAAAGTTCAGAATCAGGGGAAGCTTTGTTCTAGGCCTGGGAGGACTGTGGGAATAAATAGTAGGACAGAGTTAGAATGGTCGCACTCCGCACACTTTGGGATGGTTGCTTCAATTCTATCGACAGGCCACCACTTCAGTTAGGGAACTTCCCAACTGGCCAACAGCAGGCCTCCGTCACCCTACAACAACAAACTCAACAGGGTGCGGATGCTCATCTGCTCCTCCATCACCCAGGGCCCAGGCAACCAGGATGATAGATCCCCCCCTCCTTGCCTCTTTGCGCCGGCTGCCAGATAAGATGGCGGCCACCAATAATGAGCCAGGCAATGGCTCTCTAGTGCTGCCCCTCAACAAATAAAAATGACACGGCATTCGTATGGCTATGCAGCTTTAAACCCAAAACAGAGAAGCAGAGAGCGCCATGCCGATTTCGGACCCTCCGGTGCCGCCCATATTTTGCCGCTCTCTCCGGGTCCGGTCCGGGGTCCTTCTCCGGGCTCCAAGCTAGGGCTGGAAATGGTTTGGTTAGGCTAGGAGCACCTTTTCCTGCCTACCGAACGCCGTAATTATGTACTGTTCAACGCGCTGACCCAGGAGTTAGGAGTTAGGGTCGCGTCGTGGTTGTTGTGGGTGGTGGTGGTGGTCGTCGTCGTAGTGGAGGAGCTCCTCTCCACCCACCGGTTCGGTTCGCTCGCCGCTGTCAGCGTGTTCGGGCCTGTGTTGATGACCAACCAGGCAGCCAGGCACCAGACAGCAGCCAAGCTCCCGCCGAAAACTCCGCCATCAGGCCTGGCCTCCATCATCACTGGAAAAAGCACAGGCATCACGCCATCGCCCAGTGGTTCGATGATCATCAACACCGGAGCTCTGGATGGAGATGCGGCTGCTGTCTAGCTCTCTTCCTTTTTCCCTTTTGTTGCGGGTTAGGCTGGTTAGCGTTGCAGCCTCTGACGATGCGACGCAGCTAGCTTCACATTTGAATTTCGCGTTTCCTCCCTGCGACCGAGGCTTGTCTTTCCATTGACGCGGGGTAGAACGGCGAATCAGCGTTTCATGATAACATCTTAGAACTACGCGCCGTGTGATGAGCGTTGGGCATACCAGAATGAGTGTAGGCTGCAAGCTCCCCAGGATCTGTCCCCCTTCTCCCCATGCTCACTCCAACGTCTGGAGCCTGCCACATGGTGGGATTTCAATCAAGGGGCAGGGATCTCGTCATCTCACATGCAATCCCTTTCCCCCACCCTCGTGCAGGGAGCCTCCGCACTCGGATGCAGGGCGCTACCTAACGGGCAATTTCTAATCGACGGTTTGGCCCATACTCCGAAGCCGTGTGAGAGCCCTGATACCTCCTCGTCTTTGGGCAAAAATAGATGCGATAACCTGTGCTGTTGATACCCAAAGCTCCCAACTGGGATCAAATGCATCGTCAGGCGGTGACAAGACCCTGGAACATTTCGTGGTAGCAACCAGACAGGCCGTTTTTTCCAAGGCCCCTCAATCATATGATCCTGGACCTACCTCTCGGATGTATTCGGGATCCAGAGTTGCATAGACTGGGCATTGGGAAGATTTACATTTGCATCTGATGCCGACATGTGTTACTATGTGTTTAGTGTACAGGCAAGCTACTCTCATATTTTCTTCCTCTCTCAGATGAATCATCTTCCTCTTTTGGCGCCCTGCATCTCACCAATCTCCCCTCCCCCTCCCTCTCCCGCGGAAAGGGTCTATTCACGTAGGTAGGGTAGTATCATACACCCAACTATCCTTCGTTAGAGATCCTGTGCTAGTTTGCATTTGCGAACAAGCCTGGGACTTTTTCAATGGAAATTATCGGGGGTATTATCCAGAGCTGCCCATACAATAAGTAGATCGAAGAAATGAACCCAGACCACCTTGGGTTCGCATTCATCACAACGTTCAACACGGATCAGAGTGAAGTCCAATCGGGAATAGTATAGGTAATATAGATAATGCCCTGTCAATAGAATACGATGAAAGCTCCGCGGCTGGGGGCGCGCATACACACCCCCGCCCCCTGCAGATATTGCAACTGCACCACATCGCATCCGAATCTCCTACAAGCGAGTTTAGCCGTCTGTTAAATCACTGAGATGGAGTGCTTCCTGAGATTTGACTGCCTCCTTCAGGACCTTGCAAATCAGCCTCAGCTCATCAGGCTTGACTGTGTAGGGCGGCGCCAGCAGCACATGATCCCCCTTCATCCCATCCACGGTCCCGGAGCCAGGATAAATGGCTACTCCTCTTCGAAACGCCTCCTGTTGAACTCGGGCGCCGAAGCCAATCGCGGGGTCGAAAGTCTCCTTTGTCGCCTTGTCTCTGACAAACTCTACGCCCCAGAAGAGGCCTCGCCCGCGGATATCGCCTACTGTTTTACAGTCTTGGAGTTCTTCCCGAAGCATTCCTTCAAGAACAGGTCCCAACTCGGCACATCGCTCCACCAACCTGTCCTGCCTGATGATTTTCTGCACTGCAAGTGCAGTTGCGCACACGATGGGGTGGGCTTGGTACGTGTGCCCGTTGACGAATGAGCCACTTCCCTTACGAAGCGCATCAACCACCTTCTCGTGTATTAAGATCCCGGCAATGGGAGCGTAGCCCCCTCCTAGACCCTTTGCCAGAGTGAGGATATCCGGCGTGGCGTCCCCTTCCTGCTCAAACGCGAAGAACGTCCCGCACCGGCCCGCCCCGCACATGACCTCGTCGAGGATGAGTAGAATGCCGTACTTGTCGCATAGAGACCTCACGCCGGCCAGGTACCCTCGCGGCGGGGGCACGCAGCCGGCCGTAGCACCGACGACTGGTTCAGCCACAAAGGCAATGACGTTCCCGGGCCCTATCCTCTGGAATTCGTCGTCCAGCTCATCGAGTAGCCGCCTTGTGAACCCGTCCTCGTCCTCGCCGTCCAGCTTGTATCTGTATTCAAAGGCCGGGGTGACATGGGAAACATTCGGGTAGCCGAACCCTTGGTAAGGTAGTTTGCGGACGATGTTGCTCGACAGTGACATGGCAGCCATGCTGTTCCCGTGGTACGCCTGCCGCCTGGACACGAAGTGAACTCTCTGGGGCTCGCCCTTTTCGTAAAAGTACTGCCTGGCCAGTTTCACCGCCGACTCGATGGCTTCGCTCCCGCTCCCGACGAAGAACGCCTTCTCCAGCCCGTGGGGCCGGCCGTTCTCGACAAGGAGACCGGCAAGCTCCTCGGCTGCTGACGTGGTGTATGCTTGCGTGTGGACGTAGGCGACCTTCTGTGCCTGAGCGAGCATTGCTTCGAGGACTTGTTGGTTGTTGTGGCCCAGCGCCGAGACGGCGGCGCCGCCACAGGCGTCGAGGACTGTCCGCCCGTCAGCCAGGCGGATTTCCAGGCCGGAAGCAGATTCCACCATTTCCGGGCGATAAATCAATGATCGATGTAGAAGTTGACTTTCGGGGGTTTGTAGACCTTGTTTGGTCTCTTTTGAGGGTGCATGCTGGGCTTCTGTTCTAGCAGGTGCCATTGTTAGATGGTATAAATTCAGAAGATGTAAAGATGATATAGACGATATGAGTAGAAACCAACTCGTGGGATATTCTGTAGCTCTATTAATATATGGAAAAGATTCCTAGATTTTGATTCTCGAGAAAGCGGCGGTTGTGTTTGACTCCCGGATATGAATCTCAAAGCCGAAACCCGATGTCGCATTTCCAACCCCATCAACAAATCATGGACCAGCTACTCGGAGAGGATAAACAAGCAAGGATGGATGTGATGGAATTCCGGAATCAATTCTAAGCGCCATAGCCCCCAAGATCAAACCCAGAGTCTGCCGGTGCTGATGATAGCTCGACTTCGCCGAGAGGCCACCACTGAGACCACGGACCTTGCTCTTCCACATTGCTGCTCACCTCCGCAAGTAGCTGACTGAGCAAGAAATTCGTATCCGGCGATAAGTCGTCTGTACAGATGCCGCCACTCTCGGGAACTGTCTGTTCCGGCCCGGTCGCTGCCTGGTCCATCTCCTGATTCTGCTGCTTCGACCGATCAACGACTCGGAATTCGTTGACCGACTGGTGGAAGTGCTCAAAGTCTGCGCGCGTTCTACCACGATATGTGCTTGTAGTAGACGCTCGCGCATAGAGGAGAGAAGTATGGTGCAGGGTTTTGATCTGGGGCAAAGTGTGAGTTAGCCATCGTCTCGTTGGAAAGGGGGTTGAAGTCACAGCCTCAAAATATCAGGCCTCACCCATCCATCAGCTATTTTCCAGACACCCCGGAACTCCTCGAGATAGGAAAGGCAGATATTCTCGTATTTCTCCGCATCGGGACTGCGGCCTAGATTCATTTTCGGAAAATGGTGGACATAGATCAGGATGAATGCGGCGGAGAAGGCGCAAAAGCCGACAAAGGGCGTCATGAGCTGTGTGCCACACTCGGAAGCTTCATGGAGCAACTTGGCAATATTTTCCGCGGATTGAACTATCTGGGCCACACTGTCTTCCCACCAATTCTCGGGCGCCGTGGCCTCCAGCCTCGGAGGATCGATGGGCCCGACAGGAGTAGATTCTGGGGTGGGCAGGAAAGGAGCGTATTCTCGATGAAGCAGCAAGACACTATCGGGAGAGTATGTGAGTTATGTCTCGAAAGACAGTTCAAGGAATTTGCAAGCACATGAGTCTCAAAGGGGTTATTGATCTATGGCTTACCTGACGTAGTACAACAGGTTGACGTATGTAAACGTTTCTCCATATCCCAAGGCCATATGCATGGCTACAGAGGTGGTAGGATAAAGCAAATTACGATGCTGACCGGCCCTCCAGGCCAACAAACGCCCCCAGGTTATGGACCAAGGCGAGCCGGGCACCCAGGGACAGTTATGTGGTGCACACATTCCCGGGGCTTTGCGTCCATCATTGAACAGAAACTCCATGACCTTGGCCCAAATGTCAAACCCGCCAACAAGAACTTCGAAACTTTGAGCCACATCGAGAGTCCCACTGGAAAACGATTGAACGGCGGGTGTTGATGGCTCGGGAACAAAGGGCGGACGCTCACTCAAGCTCGTATCTGCGGCATCTGGGCCAAATGTGAAGTCGACCGCGTTGAGGGGTCTCGGTATCTTGAGCTTGGTCATCTCTGGCATGGGCAGCATGGGTGGATTGTAGGTTCCAGAGTTGACCATGCAGTCCATGATGAAGCAACCCCAGTAGGTCCGTGTCTCGATGGCAACGGCGGTGGGATTGCGGCTTTCACGCTCACCGGACGGGTCAAGAGCGCATGGGGCGACACCCATGCTGTGGAGAGCTTGCATGATGCGGATAGCGATTCCTTCATATTCGAGTGCGGTTCTTAGCCAACTACACACTCTCACACTCGTGCAATACGGCATGGCTGGACTGGGACGATGAACAAGTAGGAACACTTACCGCAATAGACCCACGCCTTGTGGAAATCTCTCGATCCCCACTCATGAAGCGTGATGATGAGCAACGCTTGTACAACTTGAATTTTAGGAGGGGATAGGATCAGATCGGAGAGAAGAGACCTGGAGTACAGGGCGTAATCCTCCCTTTCGAGAAGCTGGCTGGCCCATGGTGCACCCACCAGGGAAGCCTGTGCTCTTGTGACGGCAAGCACCGTCCCGATCAACGCATTGAGCTCCTCTGGTCGAGAAGAGGCTGGCTCTAAACCGGCGAGAATGGTTGGTGTGTGAAGAATAGACAGCTCAGGGAACTTGTTTGAGAAAAGATGGAGCGATTTGAGGATCACTGATCTGGGAAGACTGAGAACATGTCGACCGACATCCTCCGCGCCATCTCCTGGGCTCGAAGTTCCCTTTTGTGATTGTGGTTGGGTTTCCTCCTGTCCCCGAGAGGAATATCGAGGCTGTGATGGTGATACATGAGCCCTGCGTTGCGAAGGCCTCTTGGCCACTGAGCCAGCAGGGGAATTTCTGGGCCGCTGGCTGGATGATGGAATCTGTGGCCGTATCAAGGTGCAGCCTGTTATTTTGTTCTTGCTGCACCTTCTACAGGGAGGACTACCAGAATGAACACACTTCACCTTGGCTCGTCTATAAGTCCTTGCAATTAGTCACTTTGACGCGAACCTTGACCATTGGGTAACACGATTGGCTAGCTAGCAATAGCTAGCCGCTCTTAAAGCATACCTGCATATGTCGCATGATAGACTGGATCGCATGTTGCGAGTGGAACCAAACCCTCGACCCTGGTTTAGATGAACTGTGTTGCCGTGGGTGGATTGTTTGAAGTGTCTCGGGTTTCGGTTTTGATTATGCTTCGATGACCACTTAATCACGAATATCAGCTTACCTTTGGAATTCTTGCAGGGGCTGTGATAAGATCGCTAGTCCGATTCTAGCCGGTCAGCGGGGAGGAAAGCTGTAGCCAAGGATTACTGGTTGTTTAGTTGTGTTGATTTCCCTCTGAAAAAAAATAGTTTCTGTCCTCATCATTATCTAAAGGCATCGTGTAGCTGGTCATAATAAATTGTGTTTTCTTCACATCGCAAGCATCGATGTCACCACCCTGGCAGCTGCTAGCTGGGAAGAGTAGAGCGGAAACACTGCTCATGTAAGAACTGGATGATCATAAAATCGTGTCTAATTCAGCATTCTCAGCCTGGTATCTATGGATAACATCGTAATCTAAATATATTGCACTGAACAAGTAGAAAATTCATTAAACATGCTCGCTTCTCTATGCACACCGTGTTTCCCAAGCAGAGAGAAAGAAGACGCATACAAGTTTGGAAAAACACGATACAGAACAAGACTCACACCATGTACATCATATACAATCAATCTTCCGTGGCGACAGCATCCTTGATGATCTGTAGGCACTCACTGGGATCAGTGAAGACGTGCCATGCCTCTCTGGGTATTCCTTCAAATGCTGTTTCGAATCGTTGTGGCTCGTTCTTCTCCTCAAGCCCAACAGCCGCAACGTCCTCAACTTTCCGGATGAGGATGAGCTTCACCCACCCTGGGAACAGGCGGTATCTAGGTTGACCTGCGTTAGCCAATTTTATTGCCTTGTAAAGATGAAAAACTATATCTGAACTTACATCTCGCCGTAAGCCTCAGGATCAGACTGAGTCGAATCACCAATTGCCACCATCTTGCGCTGAGGCAGCCATGAGTTGATCTTTTTCATCCGATCGGTCTTGTATTCTTCAGTGCCCACAGTCAATGCCGAGAGTAGCCCAGAGATGGTCTTCCAGCTGAAGTCTCTTAAGATGAGAGTACCATGAGGAAAGTACTGCTCGCGGAACTGTCTGAGGAAAGGGTATAAGTTGTACGGAGAGGCGGACAAGTAAAACCAAGGTGTGTCCTCGGGTAGATGCGACTTGATTTGCGCATACAACTCTGGCATCCCAGACACCGGCGTGGGCTCATCAGCAAATGTCTTCTCAACGATGCCGGTGGGATCGCTAGTTAATGTTACTTTGATGGTATCATCGATATCTATTCGACCTTGTTTAGCTTGGTCACGCTCTACAGATGGAACAAATTTCACATCTGTGTTGATGGGCGAACTCACCACTTATGATACCCCAGCCTTCAGGACCGGCGTAGACGGTCTTGGCTTCAAGCAAACCATTTGCGCCCCGCGGAACCACCGCCGAGGACTTGATAATACGTCCCGCGTCCGCGCTAGGGACTTTCAAGACCTCCGTAGAGATGCCGTTGATGTTCGTTGGGGTCATCTTGACAACTTTCCCCTGATTCTCCAACTTGACAATCCTGACCATTCGAATGTCCCATAGGAAAGGCAATATGCGCTCCTCGATTGTGTCTCTTTCGGTAGCATCATCTGCTAGCCCTACGGAATGCGCGATGTTGGATACCACATCAGCTACCTTGCAGTATGGGTCTCGTTCAAAGACGGCAGCGACATATTCAGCCTTCCATGGCTGGAAGCGTGAAGAGCGGAAGGCGGTGTTATCTAGGAGCCAGACGGTGTCATCCTTGGTAACGGCCTTTCCAAATGGATTGAGATCGCCGATCCTCTTGAAGATGCCACCGAGTCCAGATTGAGATGCTCGCGCCACCTCGTACTTGGGGGACTTGGGATCGGGCAGGGTGGCCTCGAACTCGTCAAACTTCTTCTCTTTGCGCGTACGGTTCTGCATTTCGCTGGCAGCTGCGGCTGGGTTCTTTGAAGCGGCCATCCTGAAAAGAATCACGCACAGAGGGGCCGTTCAGTATTTGTAATTTCGTCTTCTGGCTACGTGTGGGCGTGACGAGCTGGGCAAAGCAATACGCAGAAAAGAGAATCACTACGGAGTGGCAGGTGACAGGAAACAGCAGCCTTGAAGAACGAGGCAAGACTCTACGGTCAGCTGGTTGGGCTTCAGAGTAAGAGCGGCGTACGTGAGAGGCACGAGGAGCTGAGTGGCTGGAACTAAGGGGGCACAAAAGACAGGGGGCAAAAGGCAGCTGGGGAAGAGATTGTCAGACGCGCACACTGGCGCAAGCCGCTAAGGCTGATCATCGTCCGCGAAATGCGCCTTAGGCTCATAAGCTTCTTGGCCTTGTCGGTGTGGAAGGAGGGCTCTTGTGATGGAGGGGACGTGACTCCTTTCGAAGATCGTCGGAGGGGCTGATTGGAGGAGCTTTTGCTGGCAGTCTGATGTCAGATGGACCGGGCAGGTACCAACTTAAAATTACAGGCGGCAGCGCCTGGCTTTTGGGGCCGTGGCGCATCATGCTCGCGCCTTCCACGTTAGCACCGGCTGTGGCCGCCCGGAGATGCGGGGAGGAACGCCTGGAGTTCTATAGGCAGGTGCTAATTAATAAGGTATCCGGCGGGTTCGTAAGCTTCACATAATTTCTCTCTAGAGGGGGGAAATATGCGAAGCTTACGAACCCGCCGGATATGCAGCCATCCTAATTCAACATAACGTACCAGACCTCTGCTTCGCATTTTCGTGCCACTTCTGTTCAAGGTATTATGCACGTCGAATATTACTACATGCATATACCCACCTAGCTGATACGAACGCTTCACACCACTTCTTCCTGGCACTCTTTGGGTAGGACAGCCTTGCAGCTGGAGTGCCGTTGGAAATGCCGTTCGACTGGTAGCTCCTCCAATGAGAACCTGGCGAGGGTTGGATCTCAGAATTCCATTCTCCGTGGCTCCCCCTGCAGTCATTTAACTCCCGGTGATGCTTAACACTGTGGAGCCTCTACCGTGACCCAAAGCGAGGCCATACAGAGCATGTGTACGAATCCGAATGCCCCTGAAGAGCGAAAGCGAACCGGGATCAAAGATGTTTGAGGTTCCCATTCTAAATTTGGCTATATGTAACGTAAAGTAGAAGTACCCCGCTCACCTTGAGTCTCCCGTTGGCCTCGTTTGATAAAATCTCGCACGGCATGCCGGATACCGATGGGTATTGACTGGCTGCATGGGGTCAAGCACAGGCACAATATAATCTTACGAATACTAACCCGATAACGAAACAATTGAGAGAAGGAATGCAGGCCGCTGGGTCAGGCGTATATGTAAGCCCGTATGACCAACAGCCCATGGGTCTCCTGCATCTTGATGTTGGCCAACAGCATATATATAAAGTGACCCCGCAGTTGCTGTGAACACCGGCTGCCTCGATCTCTCCATCCTTCACAAGCATACCGCCCAATTCCTATCAGCTGTTTGTAAAACAATAGAAACCATGGGGTCTAACACTGGATCCGGTCCTGATCTTGCTTTCATCAGCCAAAAGTACGAGGAGGAGAAGCTCAAGCGCATCCGACCTGATGCCGGCTCTCAGTATGTGGATCTAGAACTCAGCTCGGCATCACATCTCCACGATTTGGTTGAAGATCCCTGGGTTGATCATGACGCTCTCAATGCCAAGGAGCCCAATCTCAAGGACGGAGACGATATCAAGTTCCTTCTCCTTGGTGGCGGCTTCTGTTCTCTTCAATTCGCCGTTTACTTCATCAAGGCTGGTTTTAAGCCTGAAGATATTCGCTTTGTTGACACGGCGGGAGGGTTTGGAGGAACATGGTACTGGAATAGGTACCCTGGCTTGATGTGTGATACCGAGAGCTCCATTTACTTGCCGTTCCTTGAGGAGACAGAATACAGGCCCACCCACCGTTATTCGTTTGGTCCAGACATTAGACTTCATGCGGAGCGAATCGCCGAGCAGTACAAGCTCTCGGATAAAGGAGTTTTCCGTTCCTATATGGAATCTTTTGCCTGGGACGACGAGAAGCGAAGATGGGTCGTTACAATCAAGCAGAATAGGGGCCCAAAGGAGGAGCCCGTTTCAATCAATGTCACAGCCCAGTTTGTCGTCCTCGCCAATGGTGTGCTCAACCACCCCAAAGCACCAAGGATCGATGGCTTTGAGACATTCCAGGGCAAGTCGATCCATACCGGCCGCTGGAGGTACGACATCAGTGGTGGCTCACCCACAGACTGGACGTTGTCTGGCCTCAAAGGCAAGAAGGTTGGGTTTATCGGCACGGGAGCGACAGGTGTGCAGTGTGCGACGGAGCTTTCTAAGTGGGCCGAGAAACTCTATGTCTTTCAACGAACGCCTGCCAGCGTGGATCACCGCGGCCAGAGAGAATTCAAACAGGAAGATTGGGACAAGATTGCCGCCAAGCCCGGCTGGTGGAGGGCCCGCAATAGTAACTTTGTTGGCCATCTCAACGGCGAAAAGCCAGGGGAAGACTTGGTGAATGATGCTTGGACAACGATTGATACATATAAGCTTCTCATCGGTGGGCCCCATGAGCCGGTGGCGATGGCTGACATCCCACAACACATCACTACAGCGTTGGTAACGGATGCCCCACGAGCCGAGAGAATTAGGAAACGTGTCGAGGAGACGGTGAAAGACGCGGAGACAGCCGAGAAACTCAAAGCTTGGTACCCGTCTTGGTGCAAGAGACCGTGTTTCCACGACGAATATCTCACCATATTTAATAAGCCCAATGTCGAGTTGGTTCAGACCGACCCCGAGGGCATCACCAAAGCTACGCCAAAGGGTCTCATCGTCGGCGGGAAGGAGTATGATGTAGATGTTTTGGTGTTTGGCACGGGCTATCGATCTCCGGCCTCCGATATGGCCGAGCCTAGTACGATGTGCAATGCTTCCATCGTTGGGAAGGATGGGACCAACATGCGTGAATCTTGGCTCGCCCAAGGACCCACGACTCTTCACGCCGTGCTTGTCCCTAGGTTTCCCAACATGTTCCTAACAGGCCCAGCGCAGGCTGGAGCATCATCGAGCTATACCTTCTTGTTCGATCTTCTCGCTGAGCATGTGGCACACATTGTGGCAGAGACCACAAAGAGAAGCAAGGACCCTGGTAGTCTGGTTATTGAGCCAACACCAGAGGCGGTGGGTGCCTGGACCGGTACGATTTTGTCCAGAGCTACCTGGGCGTCTCCTCTCGGTATCTGCCTTCCAAGTTATCTCAATAACGAAGGCACGCTTCTTAAAGGTGACAATGCTCGCCAGCTAGCGCAGGGCGGCACGTTTGGTGAAGGCATCAATGCTTTTGCCAAGGTGTTGGACGAGTGGAGGCGGGAAGGCAGTCTTGCTGGCGTTACATTCGAGTAGTATCAAGCTCCGTTGCTAGTCAAAGTATAGGTAAAAAAAACATCGTAGCCGAATTTGACATTCTCTTTTCTCCCTCAAGTCACCTTCTTTCACGTGAATCGTGGGGTTGATAGGATATGTTGGTGAATGTTTTGTTAATGCGGGGCCTTGTTAGCTTTGATGCTGACACCCCATTTGTCTTTGAGCCTTTGGCAAGGACAAGGGTGTGCAAATACGAGAAGACAACAAACAAGACCCAAGCGCATGCAACTTGAAAGGTGACATGATCTAGGGTCCTGCCGCTGAACACGAGGCACATCGATCGAGTTGGTGGCAAAGCTTATGCCCATCACTACTTGGCTCGTCGACAACAGCAGAACAGGCCCATTCTTCAAGATCCATCGACCAAGACTAGTGCGCAGTACCAACTGCGCACTAGCGGGCTTATCATGGCATGTTACATGGCACTCGACATTGGGATGGAAGTACTCATCTGGCGTGCCTGAGGCGTCTGCGGCCTTCACCTGTGCATGGATTGTCTGTTGCGTAAGACGCGTACCTGGTGCTGGCATTATGTCCTGCACAATATACTCCATTTCCGTGACGATGCTTCTTACTCTAGCGAAGACAGCACAGACTTTTCCCCCGTAGCCCCCGTTGGAACCAGTGCACCGGCCGCCCGGCTCCAACTGATACCTCCCGACGTTGTAGCCGCTGGGAGGTACCTTGGCCAGTAGTCCCCATATTAGTGACGCCTAACGGACTAGCGCGGCCAGTACGCATCGGATCATTAGGTTCAATTTACCGGGCTGTCGCTGTTTGCGGCCTGGTCAATTAATTGTCGCTCCGTCTTTGCCCACTTCGCAGCGCTGCGCCTGTCTTTCATTGACTCTTGACAATTGGATACAGGATTAAGGTAATACCAGTTGGACTGTCGCCGAGTTCTTGCCTAGCCCCTCCGAGCCTGCCTACACACAGTTTCAAGCTGCTCAACCTTGGCGTGTTCCCAACTGCCGCTCACCGTCCCGCGCAACCGAGCGCATCCACCATGCTCAACGCCCGGCTTCTCCTGAAGTCATGATCGCGGGCGCATCAACTGGTGTTCGCGGCAGTAGTTCAATATCGCTGGCTTTCTCGAGCCGGCAGCGCCCCTCCTTTTAATCCGTTTCAGCCTGATTCAGGTGACACAGCACGCCGTGCCCAGCCCTTCCTTTCCTTTCTTTGTTGATTCAATACGAGACGATACGCTAGCATATGCTATGCTATTCTTGTAAATACGAACTTGCCCATACCCGCAAAAAGGTACCTTGGGAGCCTCGGACACGCGGCTACCACACACAAGAGATACACACACACCACACACACACACACATATTGGAGGCAGCTGGCCAGGCAGCTCAGCCATGCTTTCTCATCTGCGGTTCCACCGAAGAGGGGGCACGACTACAAACCCCCCAGGACCCGACCATGACAGCCAGTACACCTCTGACCACGACAGATACAACGACCATATCCCTCTCCTCGCCACTCCCCTCAGCAACTCCGTTGCTTCTGCCTCAAGCAGGGGCCCGCTCTTGCTGAACAACTTCGACACAACGGCTCCCTCACAACGCGATGGAGTTGGGTCCTCCCTCCGATCCTCGCTGCCGCCTATGCTACCCCCCATTGCCCGAGTAGCTTCTCCTGACGGCAATCGAGAGTCTATCGAAAGAAACCGCAGCGATGCCGCCGGCACAGTGACCCAGCAAGAGAACTGGCCCTCGCCCTCCAACCAGCAGCGTTCTCAACCAAGCAACATGATGGAATCCGGCTTCATTGGCGGCGTGGCCCTCGAAAATTATCGCCGGGGCCTAAAGGCTCAAGCTGACAGCCGTCATGATTCTGCGCCATTCCAAGCCCCGTCGACGACCGAACGCCGGCGGCCAATGCCCGCTCCAATTGATACCAGCGTTCAGCCAAGAGCTCATCTGTCTGGGCAACCCGTCTTCGTTGGCGGGCACTCGCTGCATTCGAACCCGGCTTCAACAGCAACAGGACGACGCGGCCCCAACATGAGGCTTCCTGCTGATTATTCCACGCTTCCACCGAACCCGATCAACCCCGAACCACAAAAGACCAAAAAATCACTTCCGTTTCTGAAAAACCCCATGTCGACTCTTTTGATGAGAAGGAAGAACAGCCAGCATGCTCCAGACTTCTTACCCCAGCCGATGGGTGGTGATTCCGATGAGCCAATGTACGATCCACGGATCAGGGGGACCCGAGTTCATGATTTCAGTGCCCCCAGACGACCGCCTGTGCAGTCTAAACCCCCCCAGAATGGCCATGTATGGAACGATGCTCAGCAGCCTACGGTATTACCGGAACAAACCAACAGCCAGACTGCAATACCTTTGCCTCATCAACCCCAGCGTGCCGCCTCATCAGCGGTCGCACGACCAGGCTCTACACATGGCCGTATCCCTTCGCCTGCGGGATCTCAAAAGCCCAGGGCAGCATCACGCATGAGTGACGGCTCAATAGTGTCACCTCTTCGAGCTGTCAATTCCACCAGCACCACACGTTCAGGGAACCCCTCGTTAGCGTCCGACATGTCCAATAGGGACCGACTCTCTATGTTGCCACGGCACATGAAGAGCACTTCTTCCCGATTCAGTTTTGACATGATTGGTGCCGCCAATGCCGAGAAGCTGTTGGAGGAGAGACACCGGCAACGAGAAGCCGAGAAGAGGATCGCGCAGGAGGAAGAACCTCAACCTAGAGACTCCCGTGACTCACGATTTGACGATTTTGACGATGATTCGTTTGACTATGATGCGATGATGGACGATGACGGCTTAGAGGAAAGGATTCCCGGAGTGAATGCGGATTATGAAGAAGAAGACTATTATCTTCAGGAGGAGGAGGAGGTAGATCTCGACGATCCTGACAATGATCAGGAGAATTTCGCAGGGTTTGTCTTTCAAAGGTCGGCCGATTCCTCGCTCATGCCAACACCCAACCCAGCGATGGCAACCACCCCCCGCGACGAACAGGGACACGTTATTGGGTTTGCGGCATCCCGAGATATCCCACAGGCTCTCTTTAGCGAGGACGGCGAAAATCAGCAGGATCCTAATCTGCTGTCCCCACTGGCCGGCTTGGGTATCCAAAGCCCTGGTGACCAGTCGCTCTCAGGTTCTGGATCCGATGATCTGGCCCAGGTGCTAGCAGCAGAGGCGAAACGGAAGCTTGAACTGGACCAGTATTTCAATGAAGGAGCGGTGGGATTTGAAGACGAGTTTGCGGAGGATCTTGCATCCATACCTGAAGAGGATGACGCTCCATTTGACGAATCTATCTTTGATAGGAACGACACGGATCAATATGGCCGGCCTATAGCTGGGGCGTTCGCAAAGGCCCAGGCGGAGGCCCAAGTCGAGATGCAACCCGAGAATCTACAGCAGGATGAGGGACATCCTCCCGAACGGCATGGATCTGATATGAGCTCAAGATACTCAGGGCAATCTGGGATATCGCGCTCCACAGCCCACACGTCGCTGAGTACTGATGCTGCGCGCCGCCGGAATAATGAAAAAGAAGAGGCAGGCCAGCCTGGCCCAGAAACCGCACCAAACTCATTCGCCCAAGATCAGGGTTCGATGGAAGCATACCAAGCCGCCCTGGCCGCAGCAGCCCACAAGGCTGCAGCTTCCGGAAAGTTCCAGTGGGGCTCAGCTCCAAGAGGCGAAGATGAAGAACAGGACGAACCAGATTGCTTTCCCGGACACGGTGGGTCACCTATTGCTGAGAGCGTAGGTAGCAACGATGAGTACGGGTTCTCGTCATACGAGAATATGGATGATTTTGACCTCGACGATGATGCTATCATTGCCGAGGCCAATGCTAGCGCACTAGCCAATGATTCCGATGGCTGGTATGGCCAAGAATTTGGATTTTACTCGGCTCCTTCAAGCCAACACTACGGCTCCAGCTCTTCAAATGGCATGCAGTACGAGTATGCCAACGGAGGATTCTTTGGCCCCAAGGGAATGAATGGGGTAGATAGATCAATGAGTGGTCGTGTTGTCTCTCGAGAACCTAACCTGACTCCAATCACCGAACGCTCAGAATATTCCAACCGCAACTCCGTCATGAGCATGGCGATGCCTGGTCACGGCTTCGGCACCCCAGGTCAAAGCCCTGGACTGGCGCAACTGGCTATGATGGTGGACCGCGGCGACGACATGTCTCTCTCTGCACTCCTCAGACTGCGGTCGAAGGCCTGGGGTGGTTCACAGGTCAGTCTTGCCTCTAGTAAGGACGGGTCTCCCAAATCAGAAAGGGGCGATTTGCCATTTTCGTCGTGGGCTGGCAATTCCGGTGGTTATGCTGGCGCCAATGGCTGGCATGCCCGGAAGAACTCAATTGTATCCGCAACAGCGCCAGAGTCCGAGCCAGGCAGCATCTCAGGGAGCCCGACGATTACGATGAGCCTTCCGAACCTTACCCCTACAGCCATGGAACCGCCACCTTCCCAGCTGGGCACAAGGGAATCAAGGCTATCTGCCATGTCCGAACCCAGCAAACACCAGGAGACGGCAGCGCTTTCCAACAATAAACGCATCTCCCTGTCAGCTGTATCAGGCATGAACACGGCTGATTGGACAAGGGGCCAGGAGCCAACGAGCCCAAGTATTCCTACGCCGAGGCCCGGACATCAACACCGAAACTCTACTGACAGCGTTTCGTACATAATGGAAGAAGACAGCGGCGAAACTCGTTGGGTCCTTGAGAGAAGACGAACAGGAGATTCAGGGCAGGAAGTCTTAGAACGAGAGGTTGTCGATGGTGGCCGCATCTAGGTCACGGCAATAGGGAAACCTGCTTTTCAAAGGCTTTGGGCCGACGATATACACAGCGAGCATTTCATGCGCACATTCATTAAATGTTTTCCATTTAGCATGCGCCACCCCCTTCCTTCACATCATTTTCATCTTTCTTTCTTTCTTTCTTCTAAGCAATTCCCCATAACCTTTTTATTACTTTTTTTTCTTGAATATTTATAGTCAGACATATTCTCATTGGGTTGGGTTTTCATCAGGCTCCTATGAGCTTTTCATCATCTACATATTAACATTATTACAATGGGACGAGGCTTGTGGGGAATTGGCGTTGCCGGCTTGGGAAAATATTGGATATCATGAGGGACGTATCCTAATTATATGAATTAAAGATGTGGCAGCTTGACAGTTCACGGTGATAATGAGGGATTATGCAAAGTTGGAGGAGATATAGATGAATCAGAGTTGACAAACCCGACGCTGTTCTCACGAACACTCAGCCTCGATCCTCAGGCAGCACGTGGGTTTTTTCTCTTAGCTATAGCATGAGCCTAGCAACTAATGATTAATTAGCACAAGAAGTTTAAGCATTCATCTCTTTTCCTTGAGGCCAAAACTCCTCATAGCGGTACTGCATCAAAATGATATGGATAAGCAAAAGTTTAGTGCACAACGTCATGTATGCGTATGCGGATTGTTTCCTAAATCGAAGAGATGCAGCAGAAGTGATACCAAGAAATGTGGCTCATAAATCCACAGGCCTACAGACAACCACAGTCCAGTTCAAGTAGGTCATTGCAATGAGAGCGCCCGGTGCATCTTGTTCTCGTGGCGCAAGCATACATCGTTTCTAAGATGGTGCTTTCTGCAACCATCAGAACAAGAATATTGCTTTGTTATCATCAAGCTACCCCTATGTTTGCCTTCGTTTGATCTAATTTTGTAGTCACGGTTGCAAACATGACAACGTTCTTCTTCGACCAAGGCTGCTTTGGAAGACCTGATGTCCCAGCTGCGCCGAGTGTATCTGTGCCCGCACTATGTTCGGCGTTTTCCTATCTGAAAAGCAAGAGTTGTCTTTCTCTGGCTGTGAGATTAGCTTGTAACATCCGCAAGTCAAGGCACTTCGAAGGCTCGGTGGCGTCAATCCAGGTGTGGTCGCCACGGCCGTCATTTGAGTAATCCATCGTCACTTTTTATCATGTTGACATGCTTTCAGCTTCACTGTGAGAAGAAGACAAAAGGCCGGCAAGGAGACATCATCTCCTTGCCGGGCGCACACAACTATAAACTGAAGTTCTAGGCCGTAGCCCGTCGTTTCGATTGAGAGATATCTACTATCTGTTGATATCTGTAATGGAATAGATCCATCTTCGCTCCTACTACACAAGTTGATAACCCCAACTCATTCCTGGAAGCAGGGCGTGGCTCCATTCCGTCAGCCAGATTCTCCTGGCCACCCAACGCTTCCTGACCACAAAGTATGCTCGTGCCTTCTCTTCGTCATCCGGATTCTCGGAATTCATTTCTTCTTGCCACATCCAGCAAAAGAAGTGCAGTGGCCGGGGGTAGTCGAATTCGTGTTTAGGGTAGACGTTATCATGCTGGAAAACTGGCACCGTTTGGCCATTCACGACATATCTGCCGATTGGGGGTGTGATTGGGCGGTTTGGACTCGACATTTTGCCAACAAAGAAAGTTTCAAAGATCGTTGTTGGGGGTGTTGTATGTGGTGAGTGTGGTTTGCTTTCCTGGGAGAGAGTGATTGCTTGCCCGGTTGGAGTATGAAAGTCGAGTTGAGAAATCGCAAGATTTGCTCAGGATTGCTTGCTCAGCTGTAGATGAGCTGTAGATGCCCTTTGCCCTCGGTGGGATTCCACGGCCTTAAATATTTCACACTTGAACAATGGCTGCATTTCTGCCTGATCCCTCGATGATTAGATCAGTCTGTAGACTTCAGGCACCTTGCGGTAGAATAAAAAAGACTGTGAATCAACAAGAAATATTCATAGTGAAAGTTCGCCTCCATCAGAGACAAAGATGAGTTGAGTGACAGGAATACTTTTGCTCACAATCATCCCATTGGAAATTAAACCAAGGACTGATATAAGAAAATCTCTTTGTTCGCAACTGTTCACGATTCTGACCAATTTTTTGTCTTTCAGCTTTGGGACCTTGAAGCTTCCATGCCTCTCAACTAAGGCTTATGTTGAAGATATTATCAACGATTGGGCTATCGCATGTTTGACAAGTTATCGATGATACAGACTGTTCTATCAGCACACTCGAAAACCGCCGTCTGAGAGCCGGTGTCCGCTCAATCAATCTTACATAGATTCACTGCCGACTTGGCTACATTATCATCTTTTATCCTTGTTCTTCAAGATCAACTCAGTTGTTAAATACAAATGGAAATTGTATACAAGCTGTCCATGCATGGTTCTTCTATTGTTAGAAAACTACTTAGTCTTTTGTTAAAATTCCCCATATTCCAGAAGAAGGAAGTTGATAGACACAACTTAGCAACAATATAGTTGCCCGTTGTTACCACTATCATTTCCAACCAAAACTTAATGGATCACCTACTCTATGCTTGTCCGGAACTCCCTCTCTTCTTGCGTCCCCGTCCGGGTTTGTAAATGATGTTGGGGACGAGCGGCTTACTATTTCAGCGAGACATGAAAGGTTGTGGAGAGTTTATAACTTCATGTTGAAAGAAGGACCAATCAAGAACAGCTAGGTAGTATTCTTTGAGTAACTTTCCTCGTGTCACTCTTAGGGAGAGTTTTCTCTTCCAGTTACGCAAAATACCCAAAAATGAGAGGCTTGTTGTTGAGGTCAAAGTTGTCAAGTCTTCTCATTCCATTACGGCTTTAGAACAGCCCAGGCTTGGGGGTGACATTACCGCCACAGTTGCGGTGAGGCTCCATCCCATAAGTGTCGAGATCTGAGGCCAGGCTCCAGAAAGGGTTCAAGAACGTGCTTGCGGCGGTCAACGTGATTCATGGCTCAAATTGGACTGCCCCTCTTTGAGGGGTTTTCTCCCTCTGGCTCCCTTGAACGGTTTTGTCTCTTAATATTGATAATTATTATTATTACCCCTAGACGAGGATCGGAGCATTGGTCTCATTTCTCTTCTTTTTCCATGGTGGGGCCGCAGTGGTAGTGGCGTGTCGGAGCTCTGGACACACGCTACAGCGCAAAGGCTAAGTTATTATGGCGCCGAGCAGCGCTGTGGGACCCGGGAGAGCCCCAACCCACCTCTGCCCCTCCGTTAATTCCCTTGGCTGGAGCGCTGGGCGTCGCTACAGGTGCCCGTGCTAGGGATGTACTGTAGCACAAAACCTGACCCCACCACCATCGAGCCACCAGCCGCAACCCTGCTGGTGGCTCCAGAGACCTATCACAGGCCAGAGATTATACCACGAGGCACCACTGTTCGCTTCTCACGAGGGCAGAGCAGCCAGGGTTGGGGCACCAAAAGACCCTTGGTCACTTGGAACATTTCCAGTTCCTACCTAGATACCCAGATAGCGGCATGATATCAGGGCAGTGTCACGAGACAACCAACTGTCTTGATTCGCCCAGCTTCTGGCTCTGCGTTGGTTGGTGGCAGCAACGTAGTATCCTGGGAGAGATAAACAGGGCTCGACCAACCGAGACAACCCACAGCTTACCGGCAGGGTGGTTGGGCTGTCCTCCATGTCATGGAGGCATGTCATGTCCACGGCCGGGGCACGGAGTCGACGAGCTGGAGACTCGGTCGGGAACTTTAGTGGCTGCGCCGCCCGAAGAGCGTAAAGGACTGGTTGAATTACCACGAGGGAAGGAAGAAGCACGATCGGGCCTTCTCGTTCGCTGGCCGCAGCCACGCTTGCGCTTAGTCGCGGAAAAGCGCCGGCACCTAGTCGTAGTGGCGGGCTCAAAACTCATGTCTGCCTGCTTCGCATAAGCTAGTAAGGTCCATAATCGCCTACATGATCCTGCTTGGCGACGCCCCAGTCCAGCTCCAGAAGCAGTTAAAATGATGGCCCGCGAGACCAATCATGGCCCTTCGTTTTTTCTCCCACCCGTTCTCTTTAGGTAAATGACGGCACATGTTCATGGACAGCCTTGACGAACCAAACATCCCCCCCCCCCTTCCACCTCCACTGCTTGCTTCAAATAAAGACAGGCTTCCCCCCTCTTTGTTGTCATTCATTCTTGTCGCCTCTCCTTCTCATTGCTTCCTTCTCACGAGCTCTCCTTGGCATTGCTCTCTGCCATTTTTCTTCCCTACAAAGGGTCCTCCTCCTGAAGCTCAATTGACAATACAACCAGCCAGCCTCTGAAGCGACGCCAATCCAATTGCACCGCCATCGCAAGTCTACACTGGATCTCTCCGACACATCTCACCCGCTCATCTAGACCTCAAATAGACTACACATATATGGAGTAGATTGGGCGTGATTCTCACTCGCGCGCATTGACCATGGCTTCCACGAGTGACCCTACTGCCGATTCCAAGTCCGTCGAGGCGCAAATCAAGAGCCACGATGGCGAGGACAATGGTGCCAATGCAGGCATCGACGGGCCCCAGGATGTGAGAAATGCTGAAGGCGCATCCCTTAACGGATCCGATGTGCTTGCGCTGCAGGACGTTGACCCCGCCATGAACATGAAGATGCATCTTGTGAATAACGTAAGTGGTTTGCTCGCGGCGTGAAAGCCTTGTGTGTTTTGTTTTGCTTTGCGTGACCCAGATGAACATGCCATCTGCCGGCTCTCTCCTCTCCCGATGCCACTCCTTGCCGTTGCCCTGTTGCCAGTGCTGACCACGATTCCTTGCTCTTCTCAAAGGCCATTGACGAGATTGGTTGGACTCCTTACCATATGAAGCTGTTTTTCCTCAATGGTTTTGGCTATGCTGTCGACTCCATGATCACCCTCTTCCAGTCCATTGTCGCTGGCCAATCCTTTAAGGAGTTTGGAGGTGTTGGTTTCGCCAATGGACTCACAATCGCCGTGTACGTTGGGATGCTTTTCGGTGCCATTTTCTGGGGCTTTGGTGCCGACATCATCGGCCGCAAGTACGCCTTCAACTGCTCTCTCTTCATCTGCTCCATCAGCTGCATCATTGCTGGTGGCATGCCTAACTGGCCCGCCCTCGGCGTCTTCGTCGCCCTGCTTGGTTTCGGAGGCGGTGGCAACCTTGTTCTGGACACAACTGTCTTCCTTGAGTTCCTTCCCAGCCATAAGCAATGGCTCGTAACTCTGATGGCCTGTTGGTGGGGTGTTGGACAGGCCATTGCCGGTTTCATCGCCTGGGGCTTCATGGTCCCCGAGAAGTGGAACTGCGCCGACATCGAGACATGCACCAAGGAGAACAACTGGGGCTGGCGCTACGTGCTCTTCACCGGTGGCTCCATTGTTTTTGTCTTGTCCATCCTCCGTATCACCATTGTACGCCTCATGGAGACGCCCAAGTACCTTCTTGGCATGGGCAAGGATGCCGAAGTTGTTGAGACTCTACAGACTATCGCTACAAAGTACAACAAGCCCTGCTCTCTCACTCTTGAGCAGCTTGAGGCTTGCGGCACTGCCACCTCGGCACACAGCAAGAGCAAGTACTCAGTTGGCGAGTTGATGATTCACATGCGTGGCCTCTTCAGCACCAAGAAGATGACGCTTTCCACTCTCTTGATCTGGCTCTCCTGGACGCTCATCGGATTGGCCTATCCCCTGTACCTGGTCTTCCTTCCGTAAGTATTGGCTCTCTGTACTTAGACCAGCCTCGACCCAAACCTCTAACATGGATTCCAATGTAGACAATATCTCGCGAACCGAGGCACCTCGTTCGACCGCACTCCCTACGAGAACTGGCGCAACTATGCCCTGAACAACACCAGCAGTATCTTTGGTCCTCTCGCCGGAGCTTTCATGTGCAACACCAAGCTCCTCGGCCGCAAGTACACCATGGCTATCGGCTCCCTGTTGACCATGGCTTTCTTCTTCGCCTATACTGCTGTGAGGACTAACGCTCAAGACATTGCTTTCAATTGCTTGATCTCGTTCTGTCTCAACATATACTATGGTACTCTGTATGCGTACACCCCAGAGGTTCTTCCCAGCGCCCATCGTGCTACTGGCAACGGCATCTCCGTCTCATTCAACAGAATCATGGGTATCATCTCTGCCGTTGTGGCTGCTAAGGCTGATACCTCGACGGACGCACCCCTTTACATCTGCGCCTCACTCTACATTGTCGCCGCCATTGTTGCAGTGCTGTTCCCCTATGAGCCATATGGCAGGCGAAGCTCGTAAAATGCGCAAGTTCGACATACAACACTAGAAAGACGTCGGACCAACGCTTCAACAGCCAGGTTCTCGCATTAATGCATACAATATTAGCATACCCAAGAAGGAGTTAAGTTGAAGGCATGCTTTCTATTCTCTGTAATAGATGTAGAACAAATGATACCCCTTAAGTTTGGAAAAAAAGGAAAAGAGAGATAATCATGGATAATGAAAGCGAATAATAAGCGTAGCAATATAAGCTATTCAACACGCAACTATGAACTAGCCAAACCCTCTTGCAATAAGCAACCGGAGCAAGTCAGAACAATGTCATATATTGCACGCTGAGAGAATGAAATGAAGCTCCAGTGTCCATCGTATCAGTACAAGGCCCATCCTCCACTCGCAGAAATACACTGTCCGGTCACCCATCTGCTCTCCTCCGACGCCAACCAGGCCACAATCTGTGCAACATCATCCACCGTGCCAAGCCGGTTCTGTATCGGCGTCTGCGCCAGCTGCATCTCGATAATCTCCCGGGGTATGTTGTCCAGCATCTCGCTCTGCACAGGGCCCGGGTTGACCGAGTTCACAGTGTGGCCGTCGCCGCCCAGCTCGGCCGCCCAGCAGCGGGTCATGCCCTCGAGGGCCGCCTTGGAGGAGCAGTAGAGGGAGAGGCTCTTCATGCCCGAGCGGCTGCCGACCGATGAGATGTTGATGATGCGGCCGGGCGCGCGCAGATGCGGCTTCACGGCCTGGAGCAGGAGGAGGGGCGCGCGGACGTTGAGGTGGTAGACGAAGTCGAAGTCGTCCGTGGTGATGTCCTGGAAGGGCTTGACCACCTCGGCGCCGGCGTTGTTGACGACGATGTCAATGGCGTGGCCGAACGCCTCCAGCGAGCTCTGGACAATCTGGGCGGCGCTGTCGGGGGACCGCAGGTCCGCCCTGACGTGGATGCATTCCGACCCGTTGCCCAGAGCTGCGATCTTCTCGGCCAGGGCCGTCACATGCTGGTCGCTCTTGGGAGATGTGTAAGTCGCGACGATCTGTGTAAATGATCAGTCATCGTAATTCAAAGCAGGATCTAGTCGATATCGAGCTTTCATCCTTCTTGCCTCCTCCATGTGTAGAATCTTGCTGCTCACCTTGGCTCCTCTCTTGGCTAATTCATAAGCGAAGCCCTCACCAAGGCCCCGTGATGCACCCGTGACTATGGCAACTTTGCCCTTCAACGTCTGAGGGATCTCTGTCTTGGATGTGGCCATTATATAATACTTGAAAGTTTATATGGATAGAGGAAAGTTGTAACAATTCAATTGATTATCTGACTTGTTGCTTAAGTAGATGTGTCGTATCAGAGGAGCGACTGACAGCTCGGATTATTTTACCTCATTCACGTCATGGCAGATCAAGACTTTGCCCGCGCGCGCGGTTGCTCCACTCTTTGATTGCAGATCCATGAATTCAGGTTCTTAACTTCTTCTTAAGTCCATTGACTCCGTCCGTCTCTTCCTGATAGGTCTCATTATCTCCGTTGTGGTACAATGATGGTAGTTGGTCATTCAGTCCCAGTTTGCCAATCTTAAACACCAACCAAAGTGCGTGTGTTTTTCGCGCAGAGATCATCACAAGGGTCTGAGACAGCTCTGTCGCTGCTTACTCTGAGATTAGCTGACGAGCTGGATAGCTTATTTCCATGAGGCTCCCAGATCGGGTGCGCTTCCGACAGATACAACGACAAGGGTTCATCTGAAATCAGTAAAGAAATGAGCAGCAAACAAGATGAGTGAGAGAGTATGAGATGACTAATCAATTCCGAGTAGACCCTGGCTCCTTGAACATCATAGAGTTGAACTAGGAGAGCAACCTACCTACCATCTCTTCACTTTGTCAAGTTATACATGTTTGATGAAGCGGCCGTGACAAAATGGCATCAATAGTGCCTCGCCAGTCGGTCTGCCGAAGATGTCTTCGGCTGGCCAGGCCGCCAAGGAGTTACCAAAACCGCAACTACACATCATCGGGTCCTCGGGAACAGACAGTAGAATCACAAGATGGGGGAAAAGACGTCTCACAGTCTTCAAACCTCCCTACAGAGGATCCCAAATCTTCCTCCGTTTCCTCATCAGAGCCGGGCGCCATGACACGTCGCCTACAGGAAGCCACCGAGGATGCGCTCCTCACGGGCGGTCGCACCAGCCAGAAGCTAGTAGAGGACGCCGGGTTCTCAGATGAGCTCAAGGAGAAGCTCTTCAACAAGGTCAAGGAGGCCCAGTTCAGGAAACGGTTCTCGTCGGCGTTCGCGGAGGCAGGGATCTCGTCATCATCGGCCGTGGGCGAGGGCACGCACCACATCGCCACAGCAGCCCCCTGGACCGGCAAGGAGACCACGCACGACGCAGTCCTCCGCATGCTGGACGACTCGAGGAAGCCGCTCAAGCCCGAGCTCCGGGGCAAGTTCCAGACCCCCGTGCCCGTCGACATGCGCATCAAGAGGGACCCCGCGATGAGCGCCTCGCGCCGCGTGGCCAGCGCACGCGACAAGGCGAGCGCCTACGCGGGGGCCGAAGCCAAGGCCTCCGCCGCGTCGGGGAAGGGCCTCACGCCGGAGGAGAGGGAGGAGCTCAGGCGGGAGTTCAGGGAGCGATTCCAGCCCGGGGCGCGGGCGATGCCCAACTCCATCACCGGGCTCGCCGCGCTGGCCAACGAGCGCATCGAGGACGCCATCGCCAGGGGCCAGTTCAAGGACATCCCCCGCGGTAAAGGCGTGCAGAGGGACACGAGGGCGGACAACCCGTTCATCGACACGACCGAGTACATCATGAACAAGATGATCCAGCGGCAGGACATCGTGCCCCCCTGGATCGAGAAGCAGCAGGACCTCGCCAAGGCAGCGCACACCTTCCGCACCCGGCTGCGTAATGACTGGAAGCGCCACGCCGCCAGGATGATCGCCGCCAAAGGTGGCTCGTTGCTGGAGCAGATGCAGCGGGCCGAGGACTACTCTCAGGCAGAGAGGAGACACAACCCGCGCTTCCGCAAAGTGGAAGAGACCTCCATCCCCCCTGGAATGACTGAAGACCCCGTCATGGTTGAGGTGAGGAAACCGCCACAATCAGCAGCAGCAAGCTCTGCTGATGATGTGGCGGGGCCGCCGTCAGCTGGGCTCGAGGATAAGAAGCCCCGGCCGCTGCTGCCACCATTCAGAGACCCCGACTGGGAAGCTGCAGAGCGAACTTATATGGAGTTGTCCATTGATAATCTCAACAGCATTACACGGACCTACAACTTGATGGCACCTGACCTTGCGAAGAAGCCGTACTTTTCCCTGCAGAGGGAACTATTGGGCGCCTTTGCAGAGGTGGCGCCACAGCTGGCAAACGAGATCAAAGAGAGGGCCACACGGTCGAAATCTCCCGGTCTTGGGGGTGGACGACCTCAGACAGCAGCGGCGGGCATATTTGAGAATTTCGGTGGTGGCAGCAGTCCCCGCATTCGTCTCGAAGCCGAGGAGAAGGCATATGGCCTCAAAGATTGGTGGAGAGATGTGTGGAAAAAATAATAAACGCCTTTGGGGACGACTCTAGGCTCGCTGTAAACCAAAATAAAGTAACGCCAAAAGTTAGGTACAGAATAGTGTCTTGTGCCCTCCAACCCAGAACTCCATGCGCTCCCTTTCGTCTCTCCCCCATGGTGGTATCACATATCATTTATCATTAAAATAGGGGGTAAAGGTTGGGTTTCTTCCTTCAGAAGCCAGCGTCTAGCTCTGTATCTGGCCCGACCAGGACTTGCAATCGACTCTCGTCGCCCGTCCTACTGCTAAGCCAATACCACTGTTAGCCCCGAACATGGCGTCCGATGCACCAGAATCTGTGCACAAGTTGAAGTCAACTTGGGTGTCCCACGAGTTGAGGTCAGTAAGGCTCGTTTGGCGGCAAACGCTCCCAGGGGTTGCTGGGCAGAGGTCGTTGACAATAACGGTGATGTTGTTTTTCAATTCGTTGCCAGAAGCATCTCGGAATGTCTCGAGAAACCAGCAGGTGCCGCATGCCGGGCCCTTGCCCTTACCGGGGCCAGTGCCGTACAGATTCTGAGATACGCCGGCAGCATAGCCAGGCTGGTAGAAAATGGATTGTTAGCTTACTCTGATTATCCTTCAACCTCACATTGAGAGAGAGCGGTGCGAATTACCTTGCTATAAAAGCCACAACCATTCAGCGCCACATTGCAGTTGCTACCACCAGTTCCGTCGTTTGTCCCGTATCGCGTGAAGCTTGCGTTGTACGACCTGCCGACATCAAAGGCAGTTGATTCGGGGATCGCAACACTTTCGAGTGTCTTAGTAGCAGGCGACACCGAGGCTGTGGTTGTGACGCTGCCAGTCTGTATCGTTGTTACAGTCATTGAGCTTGCTGTTGCTAATGCTGCTGATGTAGTTGCTGCTCCGTCTGCGCCGGCGTTATTGCTGCCCTTATTCGCGGCCCTTGAACCCAAGACCGCTCCGAGAATCACGGCGAGAATGATAAGGATAGCGCCGATGACGAGTAAAATCCTCACGTTCCAACTTTTCTTCCAGTCCGTGCCAGGTGTGGGAGGTAATGGCGCTTCCTCTCGTCCCACCACGATCTTTCCCTCGCCATCTCCTCCTCGGGAAGCGTAGTAGCCGCCATCAGCGAACTTGGCAGGCTTGTGAGACACCTCCAAGTCTTCCGAAGGCTTGACCTCTGGGAAGTCGTCGGAGCGATAATATGAAGTTGACGACGGTGGTTCCCGGTTGATGGGCGTGCCTAGATAGTGCGCGTCTGGGGAAGCATAGACCTCTTTAAGAGTGTCCTGGTCATGGAAGGGCGATGTACCCAATGTGTCCGCTTGCGACACAGACGAAGGGGAGACGGGATGCATGGCGGCCGACTATTAGTTGCTGTCGTACTGGCGTCAAGTTTATTCCACCTTCCTTTCGTTTTCGATATCAAGGAGAAACCAGATTCAGAGCTTCCACGCGATTGAAACTATCAGGCTCTTGGGATCGACATACATGTAGGAGAGAGAAAACGAACCCCAATGTATAAGTAAGGCGAAGTGGAAAGGAAAGCTGGGCACGACGTCCAAAAGTAGAGACTGAGACAAACCAAGGAGGAAGCCAGGCCAGGGGGGTGGTGTCAAGGTCAAGGTGGGGGAGAGGAGCGGGCTAGAGCGTGGGAGGAATCCTTCCTGGCCTCGGAATTGCGGCGATCAGCTACCAATCGTGGGAGATGAAGGTCACAGCTGAAGTTCGATGGTTTGAGGCTTGTCACAGATTGGTCCTTGGGCCTTCGCCTTTGGCCCATGTCTCAAGGGCTATGTCATGGTGATGTTGCATTGCTAGTCTAGGAGGTTTCAGCACCCAGAAGATGGTGCTGTAGTCACGGTAAGGCTACAGCTACACGAACGGCGAGAAACAGACGAGCGGGCTGGCGAGGCACGATCGCTTGTTTGCCAGTTCAGCTCGGCTAGAGAACTCCGTGGTAGTGCAGTTCACATGCAGCTTGAGTATCCTTTGCTGGTTTGAGATGGATCCAGGCAGGGGGGCCCAGCTGGCGGCACCGAGCTGGGTGTCGACCGAGCATAGTGGAGCGGCTAGGATGCAAATCATGCTCACTTGGTCGCTTGGATTGGCTCAAGCGCTTAATTGAACAAGTGAGGGGAGAGGAATGGCCTCTTTGCAGACATCTTCATCCATCGGATGTCCGGCAAGGCCACCTTGGGGACAACGGATGGCGTAGATGAAGACATGAGGTAAGAGCATTGAATGTACCTACCTCGGGCAACATGCCAAATGCGCCCAAAGAGCATGCCGTCTCCTGCCAAGGAAACCGCTATAAGTCTCCCTTAGTAATAAAGAGGGAAAACGGCCAAATCCTAGTGGAGCCCGGTTCCCAAAATAGCTGGGTCATTCATTTCCTGCAGCTGGTATGGTATGGGTACTTGTGTAGAGCCGAGCTGCTGCTGCTTCCATGCCTGTCAATTGTTATCGGCCAGACCAGCCGGGAGAACCAAGCGACTGTTTGAGAAGGACTCGCGCCCGGTTAGGTAGGTAATTTGTGGCAGCGGTTAATGGGGGGTGCAATACTCGTGCAGGATTCATCTGCTGAATACGGCAGTGGCCGAAGGAGTGGTCAAAATACGAGAAAAATGGCCCGGCAGGTCTAGTTGCCGATCTGAAACACAAGTACATCATGGATGTCTAATCGAGGATAAAAACAGCAGATAGCGGACGCCACAGCGGGCATGTATCGATACCACCACCAGGGCCATCACCTCACACACCTTCAGCAACGGGTACTTGAAGTAGGTACCTAGTCGCTTCTGTGCCAATCAGTCTGTAACTCGGCAGCCGATCTAGCCCAAAGGTCGCGGCGAACCTGGTGCAGCGGGAGGCTTCCGGGACCTTTATTAGTAAAATGCCAGTTCCACAGTCCAGACGTTTAATTGGGAAGGTCCTCGTCCATGGAAGCCTATTTATTTCATACACAGTACAGAGCACAGACTGCTCGCCGCCGGCTTCTCGGGTCCGTTAACATGAAGACCTTCTATTCAGGGCTAGAATCCCACTAATTTGCTGTACGCGCATAATGGCCTAGAAGGGGAACCGGCTACCATACCTAATTACTTAAACAAATGGTTCGATGGCTGTATTACATGATAATATTCCAAGGACCATCCCCAAGGCTCTTTCATCTCAGCAGCGCTCGTGTCCAGGATGGGGAGCAGCCGAAGAACAACATTTCAGCAACATTCTCCGTGCAGCCCGACCTACCCTGTACCGGCCCATGATATCGGCCGGCCGAGTACTCCGCTTTTCTCCCCGACCATCGGATAAATATTCGAGGCCAGACGCCACCAACCCAGAGATAACAGATTGAGTTTTTGTTCTATCTCTAGGGATCATGTCCAATTCGAAATGTTTCCTTTTTCGGCTGCTGCCAGGCAGGACGATGTCTATCAAAACCAACCTCCTCCTATCGAGTGTGCTAATTTATCTGGCACTTGACCCAGGTTAGCAGGTACTATCATGGTGCTAGGCCACTATCCCGAAGCGGTTGGCTGCTAATTAGTTGGGGTTGAGCCTAACTACGGTACCTAAGAACTTGGTCCTGTCATGCGCCTGTCAGAAGCACATTCATCTGCCGACGGACCTGCCGACACACCGTTAGAACTTCCAAGAACTTGGCGGCAGTCTTCTAGCACCGGCTTCTACCTACCTTAAATACTTGAGTATCGCCTCTGGCTATCCTTCGCTCCCCGCATAGCGTTGCAACCTGTCGTTGCTCGGCTGTTCTGTCAGCGAGCGGCTCAAACTTGCATCCAAACACCCCGGTACGTCCATCAGCAATGGCACTCATCCCATCATGACATGGGGACGAGATCGGTGGGCCATTGGCCATTGGCATGCATCACATTGCACCACCACATGATGCTCCTCACAGCGTAGACAGTAGCAATGGAGTGATATGCGGTCGGTCCCTTGACGCAACCCAGTCCCCGGATTCACACCATTCCATCCAATTCACCTCAATTCAAGCCAATCCCCAGGCGGAACTTGTGCTGGCCTGTCCTCGTCCTTGCGGGGTGAATGATTGCAACCCCATACAATTCCCCTCCTCCGCATTTCCCTCTTGAAGTCCCGTTTTTACCAATCTTGTCCCAATTTTATTTTTTTCCCAGTGAATTTTTCTCTCCCACTCTCTCATTCTCTCGCTCTCCGAGACAATTGAGCACGCGACATTCCATCTGCGTACCTCCTGCGTCTTCCGTAATATCTGGCGGTCCCATTGTGATACATCGCACCCGCCACTCGCTCACCGACATCCGGTTTGTGCCTTGCAATGTCGGAAAAAGCAAAACTGGCCAGTGGCGTCGACTCGGCGCCCGCTGATGCCACCCCCAACATCACCGCCGCCGCCGATGACCATGACCACCATGAGACATCCAAAACGCATGAGCATGTTGTTCAAGGCGCCCGTGCCGCTGCCGAGAAGGAGCACTCCATGACCCTATTGCAGGGAGTCAAGCTCTACCCAAAGGCCATCTTTTTTAGTGTCGTTATCTCGACCTGCATCGTGATGGAGGGTTATGATGTCTGTCTGATAAACAACTTCTGTATGCCGCCCTACTACCCCGTGCTTTTTTAATTCCCGATCTCTGAGATCTCTGGTCGTTTCCGTCTGCTTCTCTGCTGGTACATGTGATGTCAGCGGGTTGAGAATGAAAGACACTGATCCTACACACCTGAGACCCCCACCCACACTCAGACAATGTACATGCATATACATGCACACATATGCGCACTTTGATATGATTGGAGACTGACAATATATCCACATTCTAATAGACGCTTTCTCTCAGTTCAATCGCAAGTACGGAGTTCAACTCGCAGATGGTTCCTGGGAAATCCCGGCTGCATGGCAAGCGGGATTGAGCAACGTGAGTTCTTGATATCCAATGATTTAGCACAAGCTAGCATCAAATTCCCCCCCTGTGCTTTCTTTTCCCTTCGTCTTGAGAATCCGAATTGCTGAAACCTCGCTTGCGGATATACAGGGTGCATATTGTGGTGAAATCATCGGTTTATTCATCAATGGCTACGTCTCTGAGCGATTTGGGTATCGCTACACCCTACTCGTCTGCTTGGTATTTCTCTCTGGTTTCATCACCCTCTTCTTCGTGGCCCAAAATGTCCAGACGCTTCTCGCTGCCGAAATTCTCTGTGGCATTCCCTGGGGTATCTTCCAGACAATCACCATTACCTACGCCTCAGAAGTCTGCCCCGTTGCTCTTCGTGGTTACCTCACCACGTACATCAATTTCTGCTGGGGAATGGGTCAGTTGATTGGTATCGCAGTCATCTTCTCCATGCTTGACCGCCAAGACGAGTGGGCTTATCGAATCCCATATGGCCTTCAATGGATGTGGCCTGTCCCTCTGTTCATCGGCATCTACTTTGCGCCCGAGTCCCCTTGGTGGCTGGTCCGCAAGGGCCGGATCGAGGAAGCCAAAAAATCTCTGTTGCGCTTGACCAGCAAGAACCGAGAGACTGACTTTGACGAGAACGAGACTGTGGCTATGATGATCCACACTACAGCGTTGGAGGAAAAGCTCACTGCTGGGGCATCTTACCTCGACTGTTTTAAGGGTATTGATCTTCGGCGTACAGAGATTGTGTGCATGGTCTGGGCCATGCAAAATCTTAGCGGGAACGTGTTTTCCAACTACTCTACCTACTTCCTTAAGCAGGCCGGATTGTCAGAATACAATTCGTACGCCTTCGCCATGGGCCAATATGCAATCAACATGGTCGGTACGTTTGGCGCCTGGACTCTCATGTCTTTCGGCATTGGTCGTCGGTCTCTCTATCTGTACGGTCTTTGTGGGCTGTGCTCGATGCTCTTGATCCTTGGATTCCTTGGTCTCGTTCCAGAGTCCAACCGGGACAAGGGTGCATTGGCCACGGGAAGTATCATGGTTGGCTGGGCCTTGATTTACCAGCTGACAGTCGGCACCATTGCCTATTCTCTTGTGGCCGAGCTATCGTCTCGTCGCCTCCAGATCAAGACTGTTGTGTTGGGCCGAAATCTCTAGTAAGTCACGGCTCCCTACCCTTCATCGTATACATTATTTGGCCGTCTCTAACTTTGTGTTTAGCAATGTTGTCGGTATAATCACGGGTGTCTTCACTCCCTACATGCTCAACCCCGATGCGTGGAACTGGTCCAATTACGTTGGTTTCTTTTGGGTAAGTCCACATAACCAATTCCTTGTTTTGTTCTTCCCGTATCTTGGGGGCAGCCACTTGTTACTTGCTAGAATCAATGCTAACTCTTGGTTCAATATAGGGTGGCCTGTGCTTTTGCTGCATCGTTTACACTTTCTTCCGCCTACCAGAGCCACGCGATCGAACATTTGCAGAGTTGGATGTTTTGTTTGAGAAGAAGGTCCCAGCCCGCCAATTCAACAAGACGAAGGTCGATGTCTTCCATGAGAGCGTCGAAGATGACATCATCAATCAATATGAGCAGGTCGATCGACCGGGTGCCGCGAAGCCCGAGCTGGCAGCCTAAGCTGAGACTTACCATTGATCATAGCCCGTCATATCCTGTACATAGGTGCATTTAGAGCATGAGCGAACGTGCATATACCTCATCAGATGCTGGTTCGGTTGAAACCTGGCCGGTAATTATTGTCGACGCCATTCACTGGCCTTAATTGATCTTTTTTCCATCCGTCTTCTTGAGTCCGAGATAGTGAATAAGCTTCAAGGTTACAGACGATAGACGTAAGCAATCTTCACCGGTTTCATGCATTCATACCGCAGCCATGTCACTGGAACCCCACCATTGCATGCTGCAATCCTACCCCGCACCTTGCGGGCTTCCCTTCTTGTTATTCGTGTGCGTGCCCTTCGGTGGGTGATCGATCTAGCTTGTGAGGAGGGTTGGGCATACGTAGATTAATATCTAGGGCATGCATCAGTCTGGGGTAATTTCCTGGGGAAAATTTCGGCGTGTCGATAGGGTCGTTCGGGATCCAGTCGGAGTTTTGACTCTAGATGCCGAAAACCCGGAAGAGGTTCGGGGTGGATCTAGGTCTAGGTTAGCCAGCCCTGGTGCCTAGGCGGGATTGCGAAAGACAGGTAAAACACCACATCTCTCGCCGAAACCCCGAGTTCAGCATGGATCTTGGCCGCTCCGCACACAGCTCGTGCTAGCCAATCCCCGGAGTGTTCGGCGAGGACAGTCGGAGAGGAACGAGTGGGTACCTGCTGTGCTGCAAATTAAGATTGATTAGATCCGACGATTCCCGACGACGATGCATATCACGAGACGTAATTCCCCTCTTGTCGGTGTAGGTAAGCGGACAAATACAATGCGTGCCTGACCGCATTGTCCAGGGCGAGGATTGGTGTTATTCATGGCCAATGTTTCGTCACATATGAGGGCTAATTCTGATTGAACGACGTGGCTAGCGTGATCAAAGCTGATGGACCGGCCGGGAGCATGAAGAGTCCGAGAACAGAGGAGCCGGGGCGCGTATCGAGCACGGTTTCGAGAGGCGCTTCGAAGCTCCCAACCCGGTGAAGATGGATACATTCGTGGGGGAATGGCGATGGTGCTAGTATAGCGCATCCGCCCACCCGTTTCGAGGACTGGAGACGCGCCTGGACCAGCTTCCGGTTCCTTTTCTTGCGAGCCCTATTTTTCACGCTTCCCTTGCGCCTTTCTTTGCTTTTCTCCCGCACATGATGATGGAAGCCCCATCAACGGCGGCGCTAACGGAATAGAATGCAGTGGGCGGCGGTGGGCTGTTAGGGGCAATTGCAGCAGGCCGGGCCGGGGGAGGAGGTTACTCAACTTACAGGTGCGGACACGGCCAGCGAGAGCCTGAGATCTCCTCTCAGCCGCCTGTCCATCATCATCATGCACCGGGCTGGCCAGGGTAGCTCTCATCTGCATATCTGCATCCGATTTGGGGTTGCCACCTTCTGGGTCGTTTCTCCCTGTCTCCCCCACAACTTCTGGCCTGGGTGGTTGCCCCCTTCTCTCCTGGCACGTCTGCTCCGTGAGAGGCTCGCTCGCCTATAGGCAGCGACGGTTCCCAGACCTTGATGGAGGTGCGAGTGGTGTTAGATAGCATGTTTTGTGATCGGGAATCAGTTGGATCGGGCTGGACCCGTACGATCTCTGCAGCTCGAACGCATGAGGTCAAGGTGGGTTAATTTCGTTTCCCCCGGAGCCCTGCCAAGCAACAGCGAAAGGGAAGCGCCCTCGAATCCCCAGAGCTCATTGTCGCACCACAATAATTTTTGTCCAGGGACGTAGAAGGAGCTTCCGGTTTGCGACCGGGTACCTGTACTCACGGATGGCTGGTGCGCCCGCGGCAGACGCAAGTACCGCCCGTACCTGCGGCACCGCCTGTAAGCTCCCGCATCAGGCGATCCAGTCTGTGCTCATTGCTCCAGGTTGTGCTTGCCGTTGATGACTGACTGTTGTCCACCTCGTGCATGCAACATCCAGCTCCAGTCCCCACGCGAGAGAGCCAGAGCCCACTCCGACCATTCCCAGACCAGGTAGTGCCTCGCACACATCCATACCGTAAGTTCCATGCGACACACTCTAAGCTCCAACACCGACCGAGGAGTAGTCATTCCAGCTAGTCATAATACCTGCTAAGTACCTACATCAAGAAGCGAACCTCCTCCTCCTCTCCTCGACCTTCTCTCTCCCACTCTCCCCTCCCCTCCATCCACCACCACACAGTCACCATGCTCTCCGCTCTCCGAACCACCGCCGCCCGTCGGGCTTTCCTGCGCCCTGCAGCAGTCACTGCTGTCGCTTCTCGTGGCCTTTCCATCTGGAGCAACGTCCCCCAAGGCCCACCAGTAAGTTGTCGCCTACGCTGAGTCAAGAGGACCCCGATCCCGGAGCTAACATGTCAATTTTGTAGGATGTAAGTTGTTTCCGCCGTTGAGATTGGGATCAATCCTAGGATCCCGGACTCTGTTTCTATCCAATTCGCTTTGTTGCTGACCTCGACGTCTTCTGCCTGTTCCTAGGCCATTCTGGGTATGCTTCCTCCCCTCATCAATTGCTCCCCCTCACTTCAATTGGCATCGAAACTAACATCAATTCGTTCTTAGGTATCACCGAAGCTTTCAAGGCCGACTCCAACCCCAAGAAGATCAACCTCGGTATGCCACGCCCTTCTCACCTATATACTGTCTTGTCTTTGTGTGAAAGTGTTGCGAGAAAGATGGACAACGACAATTGACAATTTGCTCCCAGGTGTTGGTGCCTACCGTGATGACGCTGGCAAGCCCTACGTTCTCCCCTCCGTCGTCCAGGCTGAGGAGCGTCTCCTCTCCAAGGCGCTGAACAAGGAGTACGCCGGCATCACCGGTGTCCCCGAGTTCCCCAAGGCCGCCGTCAAGCTCGCCTACGGTGCCAACTCCCCCGCCCTCGACAGGCTCGCCATTACCCAGACCATCTCCGGAACTGGTGCTCTCCGTGTCGGTGCTGAGTTCCTTCAGCGCTGGTACAGCGGCGAGAAGAAGATCCGCGTCCCCTCCCCTACCTGGGCCAACCACAAGGCTATCTTCAAGGATGCTGGCATCACCTCTGTCGACTACCGCTACTACAACAAGGAGACCATTGGCCTCGACTTCGATGGTCTGGTTGAGGACCTCAAGAACACTCCTCCCGGCAGCACCATCCTGCTCCACGCCTGCGCTCACAACCCCACCGGTGTTGACCCCAGCCAGGACCAGTGGAGGGAGCTCTCCAAGGTCTTCAAGGAGCTCGGCCACGTCCCCTTCTTCGACATGGCCTACCAGGGCTTTGCCAGTGGTGATGCTGACCGTGATGCCTTCGCTGTCCGCCACTTCGTCGAGGAGGGCCACAAGGTCCTCCTCTGCCAGTCTTTCGCCAAGAACATGGTATGTACTAAGACACAAGGCCCCAAATTCGAAGAATGTACGCTAATCAACCTATGTTTTAGGGTCTCTACGGTGAGCGTGCTGGTGTCTTCTCCGTCGTTGGTGCTGATGCCGAGGAGGCGAAGCGCATCGAGTCTCAGCTGAAGATCATCATCCGCCCCATGTACTCCAACCCTCCCATCCACGGAGCTCGCCTCGCCGCTGAGATCCTCAACGATGAGAAGCTCTACAAGCAGTGGCTCGGTGAGGTCAAGGAGATGGCCGACCGCATCATCACCATGCGCACCCTGCTCCGCGGCAAGCTCGAGAAGCTCGGCTCCAAGCACGACTGGTCCCACATCACCAACCAGATCGGCATGTTCGCTTACACTGGCCTGACCCCTGAGGAGGTTGCCAAGATCACCAAGGACCACTCCGTTTACCTGACCAAGGACGGCCGTGTCTCCGTTGCTGGCATCACCAGCTCCAATGTCGACCACCTTGCCCAGGCTATCTTCGCCGTCAAGGGCTAGATGTATAAATCACCTTAAATAATCCACTAGGAAAGGATGGGCTGGACGGAGGCTGCCCCCCCACCTGCCCTTTGTATGACGAACCGAAGAAGAAGAAAAAAGCTAAAACTGATGTGACGAGCCCGTGTGGGATGCATCACCATTTGATATCCAAAATTGAAACATTTAAATCATACTGTCCGTTATACGTGAATATATGTGCTGAGATCTACAATTGAACCGATATGTCACCTGCTATCATTATTCTAGTTGATTTTATTTAGGTTGATATGATTCAGGGGCACAAGGAAACCAATTGAGCCTTGGAACGATTCAGTGTCCTTCCAGAAGCTCTTAGGCCCTTTCAAACCGGTCGAGGTCCCCCTCGGCATCCGCCACCTGCCGCATCATTTCCCGGTACACCCTGGCCATCTCCTTCATCGTCTTCTCCTTGCCCTCCCCGCCGTCAACTCCGACCCCGTACTCGCCCAGCTCCGCCGTCAGCCCCCGCAGTCGCTCCTCCGCACGCACCTTGGCGTCCCGGAGGTGCGATGCGTAGTTCCTCAGGGCGGAGATGGCCTCTGGCGTGTAGATTTCCCGGCGCAGCGCCCAGCGGGCCATCTCGGCGTTGAGCTCGGAGCGCTCGGCTTGCAGGACCGCGGAGGAGGCGCGGAGCTCGAGGCTGCGTGCCACGACGCCGTGTTTCGCCTCGAGGACCCGGAGGAGGAGGTTGAGGGCCGTGGTGTAGTCGTGCAGAAGGGCGGTGAGGGCGGTGAGGGTCAGGATGCGAGCGTTGTGAAGCGAGGCGGTGGAGGAGTCGGAGAGGTTGGTCAGGGTGGTCAGGGTTTGTGAGAGGGAGGCGACATGGCGGTGGAGGTAGGATGGGTTGGTGGAAGGGTAGGCGATGCGGGCCAGGTCGAGAGCTGAGGAGCGGAGGGCGGAGGAGATCAGGTTGGTGAGGTCCGGGAGGAGGGATTCGAGGTTCGAGAGGGGCGGGCTGGAGAGGAGGAGGGAAAGGGAGTCCTGGGGGAGTGGCTCTGCAGAATTGAGAAGAGGGGGTAGGATGAGAAGCAGATCGAGGAGTGGCTCCGGTAGGCTTGGTTTTGGAGCTTGCTGTGGCTGCGCTTGTGCTTGAGGCAGGCCTGAGGGTCTGGCAATCCTGCGGTTGGTAGTGGACGATTTCTCAGGCGGAGAGAGTGTGGCAATGGTCCTGGTGATGAGATGTTGCTTGGCTACCTTGAGGCGGTATGCCTTCAGCTCCTATATCTCGAATTAGCTCGGATTCAAGGAAAGTTGGAACGGTACGATGATATCGTATACGCGTGATTTTGAAATCAGAAGCCTACCTCTTGGACATGCTCTCGCTCCTTCGCTGATGGGTCTTCCTTGGTTGAGCCGTCTGGATTGAGGATGACCTTTGTGAGTTTGTTGTAGAGATTGGCAAAGTCTGGGTTATTGGTTAGAACCGCATCATGTACCGGCGGAAACATGTTGAAAGCTTCATTCAGCCAATATGGTCCAACAATGCTGACGAGAATGGATGCATTCTCAATTGTTATGCTAAAACGCAGTAAATGAAGCACTTGGTAGATCACGAAAGCTACACGGACTCACATGACATAGATTGCTGCAAGGTCGTTGGTGTAGGGTAGCTTCCAAACGTTGGTATCCGGCCCGGCCCGGATCATCACGCTCCCGAGCTAGAGCAACCAATCCTCACAATTTTTGGTCATCCTGGTATCGTCAATAGGTGGGAAGAGGAAAATCGAGCCCCTTCACCGCACCGAGATACTGGCTCCGGGGCTTTTTCACGGTCCAGCTCGATCCTCTGAGCCACCAATCGCACCATGCCACCCTCAAATCCCCTCCAGTCCTTCTCTAGGACCGCTTCTCCATTGACCAGTGGCATGCGGATTCTACGCACCTGCCAGCAGACCTCGTGCGCTTTCAGCACCTCATCGCCCCTCCAGACCAAGACGATCAAGCCCTCCCGCCTCCCCGACAAAGTCATCCCACCCTACCCCTATGGCGAGCGCCAAGTCTACAAGCAATCGAACAGGGGCCTCTACGGTTCCGCCCGCATCCAGTTCGGCAACAACGTCTCGGAGAAGCACAAGGTCAAGACCCAGCGGTTCTGGCGGCCAAACATCCTCGTCAAGAGCTTCTTCTCCCCGGCCATCGGCGCCAACATCAAGACCCGCCTGACCATGCGGGTCCTCAAGACGATCAAGCGCGAGGGCGGCCTGGAGAACTACCTGCTGAAGAGCAAGCCCGCCCGCATAAAGGAGCTCGGCCCCGGTGGCTGGAACCTGCGCTGGCTCCTCATGCAGACCGAGGCTGTGCAGAAGCGCTTCAACGAGGAGAGGGTCGTCCTGGGGCTGGAGCCCAAGGAGATCGAGGACAGGAGCGACCTGATTCAGTACGCCCTGGATTACGCGACGCCCGGCCACCTCAACAGGAGGAGTCGGGAGACTCTGGCGAGGCTACAAGAGCAGGAGATGGAGGAATTCATTCTCGGGATTGAAGATCTGTCCGCGTATGAGGGAGTGGAAGAATTGACCGAGGAGGCCGAGGAAGCTCTGCTCGCTGAGGCTGAGAGCGCTGAGGAGGAGGAGGTAACGACTAAGGCTTAAGGGAGAATAAAACAAAACCCTGTATTTAAACGCATTGTATCATTTGTGATAGTATAGATGTATAACAGAAACATATGATCGGATTTCCAAATATTCGTGATCTCTTTTTCCATTTTTCTTTAGCTCATGTGAGCTAGATGCCTACTGGATATCTGATGCCAAAGAAAGAAACTATGATAAATCGAAAAACCTTTTGCCCTGAACTCCATGAATAAATATCCTCACATCCTCACACACGCTATTTAGAATCTCAGATCCCATCCAATTTGAGGGCCGAGCTTGGGTAGCTCCTCAGCCACGCTCTGGACGTCCTTGTCTCCACGGCCGCTGAGGCAGATGACAACGTCCTCGTCCTTCTTCATCGTTTTGGCGAGCTCGATGGCACCGTAGATACCGTGGGCAGTCTCCAGCGCGGGGATGATACCCTCGAGCTGGCTGATGAGACGGAATCCCTGGAAGGCCTCGGCATCCGTTGCGGCGATGAACTTGGCTCGCTCGTTGTCCTTCCACTGACTGAGCTCGGGCCCGACACCGGGGTAGTCCAGTCCGGCCGAGACGGAGTGGGTGTCCTGAATCTGGCCGTGCTTGTCCTGGAGGACATATGTCCGTACACCGTGCAAGACGCCCTTGGAGCCGCCGGAGAGTGTTGCGCTGTGGCGGTTGGTGTCGACACCATCGCCACCGGCCTCAACACCCAGGAGCTTGACGCTGGGGTCGTTGGAGAAGGGGTAGAACATGCCCACGGCGTTGCTGCCACCTCCGACACAGGCGACGACAGCATCGGGGAGCTTGCCTCGCTTCTCCTGCATCTGCTTCTTGGTCTCCTCGCCGATGATGGACTGGAAAGTACGGACAATGGTGGGGAATGGGTGGGGGCCGATGGCCGATCCGATGATGTAGTGGGTGGTGTCGAGCTCAGTAACCCAGGCACGGAGAGCCTCGTTGACGGCGTCACGAAGGGTCTTGGTACCGGCCTCGACGGCGATGACCTTGGCCCCCAAGAGCCGGATACGGAAGACGTTGAGAGCCTGTCGGCGAACGTCTTCAGCTCCCATGTAAATAGTGCACTCCATGCCAAACTTGGCACAGACAGTGGCAGTAGCGACACCATGCTGTCCAGCACCGGTCTCGGCAATGATCTTGGTCTTCCCCAGTCTTCTGGCCAGCAGGAGCTGCCCAAGAGCGTTGTTGATCTTGTGGCTTCCAGTGTGGTTCAGATCCTCACGCTTGAGCCAGATGTTGGCACCGCCAGCATACTCGGTCAAGCGCTCGGCAAGGTGGAGTCTGCCGGGTCGGCCCATGTAGTCGTAGTACGAGCGGTATTCCTCCCAGAACTTAGCATCGTCCTTGATCTTGTTGAAGCCATCCTCCAGCTCGGAGAGACAGTCCATCAGACTCTCTGGCACGAACTGACCACCGAACTCACCGAAGCGGTCGGGGATCTTGCCATGCAGGGCTGCGAGCTGAGCAACGAGATCCCTATCGGCGGCCGCCAGGTCCTCATCGGTTACGGTTTCGTTGACTGTGACGTTGTCTCCTTGGGGTTCTTTAGCAGCGGCGATGGCTTCTACGATGCCGACCTCACGGGTCTTGCCATCGGGAGAGTCACGGCCGCAAAGGTAGGCGCAGTACTTCTCGACATCGCTGAATCCTTCTCCATCCTTTGCCTTTTGCAGGGTGGTGACGATCTGGCTACCAACAACCACTCCGTCGGCCAGGGAGGCTACGCTGAGGAAGTGGTCGCGAGTGCTGACGCCGAATCCGACGGCAGCAGGCTTGTTTCCGCTGTATTTCTTGACACGCTCGAGGAGGTCAGGCAGATTGGCGTTGAGAGTTCCTGTGGCGCCAGTGACACCCTGCCTGGAGACGACGTAGATGAAAGAATCGGCAAGCTGGCAAAGAATCTTCATTCGAGCGTCTGAGGTCGCGGGAGCGATGAGCGGTACATATGATAGGCTGTGGCGAGTGTTAGATGAGTTCTCTTGCATAAACGGCTGAATTCAACACTCACCCTCCCTTGGAGCAGAGCTTGCGGAAGGACACAGCCTCCTCGGGCGGCAGGTCGACAACAATGAATCCGTTGACACCAGCATCTTGGCAGTCCTTTAGCAGACGCTCCTCGCCGTAGTGCAGGAGCGGGTTGTAGTAGCCCATGAAAATCACGGGGGCCTTGAGGCCTCGGCTCCTGGCTGTCTTGACTATCTCGAGCGAGGACTCGATTGTGACACCATGCTGCAGCGCTACCTGTTTCCCGAGTATTCAATTAGTCGAGGGGATTTCGTGGCATGCTAATGAATCACTCTGGCGAGACGTACAGTGTTGGCGGTCTGAATTGTTGGGCCATCGGCAATTGGATCGGTGAAAGGCACACCGAGCTCAAGAACATCTTAGGTCTGCTGTTAGCTGAAAATTCTCCATGAAAAATAGCGAAAGAATTGCCCATTGCGAGCGTTCCAACATACCGGCACCTCCCCTCTCCAAAGCCAGGAGAATCTCTGGCGTGTCTTCTGGGCGTGGAAAACCGGCGGTAACATATGTGACAAGGGCAGACTGTTCCAATTTGTTAGTTCTCCTTGAATTGTCCACGCCTGCACCGTCGTCGAGGACGAGTGGTGATATGTTGCCCCGCGCTAAGTAGGAGGGGCGTTGGAGGCAGAATTCTGGCTGCCGAGAACGGACTCACTCGATTTTGCGCCTTGCAGGCGGCAAACGTCTGCTTAATGGCCTCCATTGCAGAGTAAAGAGAGAGAGAGAGAGAGAGATCCCGGTTCGATTGACGTGAGGGTTGAGTGAACGCTGGTAACAATAGAACGATCTCGGTGGATTGTGGGCGGCTGGAGGATTTATAAAAACGGTGAGAAGGGCCTGGAACTCTATTGAATCATACACTTCTGACTACGGAGGCAAATGGACCTGCGCTGCTTCCACCTTAAGCTCTGCCGAAGAGCGGCAGCATGCGGCATGCATGAAAGTGGAGCATCTGCACTCCGATCCGGAGTAGCCAAAAGCGGTAATTAGTCAACACAGTTCCGTACTGCGTCTGTCTGCCGCCTGCAGAGTGCGGCCCGCGCTCTTGATGATCATCTGGTAAGCTATGAATAGGAATTCTTCGGAACGGCCTGCGGAATGAATGAAGTGTAGATTGTAATTCATTTATGGCTAGTATCATGCGTCTGCCGCCCTGCAGATTCGCCATCGTGGTGCACGAGTATAAGAAACTCGCCTGCTTACACTCTCGAGAAAAACAAAATGCGTACATGAAGCTCTATTGAAAATGAATGGGAGGGATTCAAATAGGGGGGAAATCCAAAATATAACACCAGACCAAGAAAATTGGGAATTACGCTAATATAGATCCTTAAAAACCATCCGCTGCCACACCACTGTTGTTGCTCCCTGCTCAGAAGGCATTCTCTTTGGAGCTGTAATGGGCACCTCCTTTGACATCGGCACCGTAATGAACGGGACTGTCGGACGTGTCGGACGTGATGCCGTCATCTTGCCAGCGATGCTGATACTGATTCTTCTGTTCCTGTTGATGGTTATGTGAACGACCCTGAGTGTTTTGCGGTTCATCGTCCTCATTGTAGTGTGATTCAACACCTGGTCGGGCCTCGCCACGCATGGCCATGCCTGCGAGGGCTCGTGTCACTCCAATCAAGACGACAATGACATAAGCGAGAAGAATTCCCAGAGAAATAAGTGCTTCCTGAACAATGTTGCGATGCATCCAATCTGTGACCTTTTGTACTGCCCCAGATACCTCATCGGTTGTAACGGAAGAAGGAGATGCAAGGAAGCTGTTCAGATCCGAGTCACCATTGAGAGATTCCTTGGCGCCGAGGCTGAATGTATCATTTGCAAAAAGCGGCAGAGTAATCTTGGAATTGTCATGCACCCATGTGAGGCCCTTCTGGAGGCTCTCAATCTTGAGGCCGATGACACAATGGATAACGGTTTTGATTGGATCAAGAAGAACCGTGCCGTTAAAGACTGTTTGAAGTCCGTCATCCATGGTGTCCATGAATACATTGATGGTCTTATTGACCGCACTTGTAGCATTGGTCACATAGGAAAGAACATCATCATTGATGTCGCTGTTCAACCCCTTGATGATCCCATTGGCGTCCGTTGCCCATCCTTCTGAGACAGAGTTGATGCTTGATACGACGTTATCCGCAAACAAGCCGACCTCTTGGGACAGCGCGGGAACCTCGTTCTTGACGGCTTGAAGCATAATGACTTGGCAGAGGCATGAGAAAAACCCTGCGATAGCCAAAGAGAGAACGAAGAGAGCTGGTGTAGATGTGGCGTAGGCAAAGCACCACCGTGCAAGAATCTGCCGTTTACCGGTAAACCGCGAGCCAAACTTGATACCCAATGTCGAGGTAAGAGAGCGCGAGGATATGTAGACCACATCCATCGAATCGTAACGATTCTCGTCAATGAGCTTTGCATGGCGTTGCTGCATTCTCCATCTTTTGATCTCTAGCCATGCCATTGGTGCGATTGCAGCGATTGCAAGAAGAGACAAAACCACGATGAAGATGATTTTACCCTTGGCAATGAGACGAAACAGCCCATCGAAAAACCCATTTAGGGAGTCGTTGTTTGAGCAAAAGGTCAGCTTTTCTTTTTGAGCTAATGGGAAGACGTCTCGGTTGAATTTGTAATTTCCATAGCTGTCATTGAGGGCCTTTCGGACAAAGTTGAAAGGGATTGCAATCGCCTCCTTGGTCATATTCTGAACCTCATCAAACGTCGGAATATCGTCATTCAGCTTTCTGACGTCTTTGACAAAGTCGTCAGCCTTGATATCAAAGCTCTTGAGCTTGTTGATGGGCTCGGTGAAGTTCACTACGGGAATCTCAGGAAGAATGCTTCCAAATATAGAGTCCTCGATTCCCTTTGTAATATCATTGAGAGTTTTTTCGAGACCGCCTGAAATCGTCTGAATTTCGCCCGTAGCACTGTCGATGATGGTATTGAAGGCCTTGGTAGCATCTTCCGTGACAGAAGCCACCACATCCAACGCGCCGTGAACAAGAGCAGTAAGGAGACAGGTATAGGTGCCTACGAGGAAACTGATGAAGAAATATATCATGGCCTCAACACCTGTCATAAGGAGGTCCAGCATGACAAGCATTGCATCAACGGCTTTCTCTATTCCGGTGGCTGCCATATCATTCACTCCAAGAGACAGGTAATGTGGCATCGATGCCATGGCACTTCCCAAGTCTTCGACCTTGGTACAAGCCGATAAGGCTTTATCCTTCGCATCGTCGACGTTGGAGTTGAGCTGGCCGATAAGGATGACCACTCGAACTAGGACAAGGAGTAGCAGGACCGTCCAGCGATTGATCCATATTTGAGAAAGTCGAGACCGTAGGCCGAGATAAGGGGTGATGTACGGTGAGTTGTTAGCCTTGGCTTTTTGGACCTTTCGGATATCAGATAATTCGAAAGACTCTGATCGTAGAGATCTTGGAACCTCGGGGACTGAGTTATTGGTGTGACCCCGCGAGGTAAATTTGTGGATTCTATCCATATTGGGTGCTTGCGCTTGTTTTTTAATGTAATATTTCAAAGAAATGCGTTTGAAAAGTGTAAAGGGAAAATGGGAGTTGAAACGTCGCTACCAGAGGGACGACAACTTGGGGCAAATATCGAGTATTATTGGGCCGTGACCAGCAGGCTTAGAGGACTTGATGACAATGCTGAAATAATGAGAAGAAGAAGAAGAAGGAGTTCGACCAAGCGAAGGCTCCTAAATTTAAGAAATAAAGAAAGAGACGTGAAAGGAAATAAACAAATAGAAGCTCTAGCAATCCATGGTCCAGGTGAGAGGTTGGGTATGCTGAAGTCAATCACAAAAGAAAGACAATAGAAATGGGAGGGCAACAAAGGCGAACTATAAGCAAACCCCAAAGAATTCTGGATGCGCAATGCCACGCCAACTGAACTGAAACAGTATTCACTGCAAGCAGGGCAGAAGGCCCAATCAATGTGTATGCCTTCATAATTGCTCCAGGTCTCCCAGCCAAAGGCCGGCTACCTGTTCGTCGTGTGTCCAGTGTTCGACTGGTTAAGCGCTCCGCCAAGCCTCCTGCAGCCAGTCAAATCAGTGTGTATGATGGCAACCAGGGGTGGTCAAAACAAGGTCGGCGATAAAACTGGCCCACAAGCAAGCCATTGCGGTTTTCGACATTCAGCGCTTAAAGAATATCCAATGTATTTTGGTATTTTTGCAGTGGTTCCAAAAATGGACACAAACTCTGGGGTTTGCCGGCTGTTGACATTTGGCTCACATGGACCGAAGAGGCCGCTTTGTTCCATTGTTCATTCACCCACAATCACACAATAGAGCCGGCACCTACAAGCCGTAGATAGAGGGGGATCCGAGCCAGTTCCCACAGTCATGAGTCCGAGCTGATCATTCAGCCCCAGGCTCGTCGTGCCTGTACCTGTGCCGGTCGGTGCAGGCGCTTGCGTGAAGCTGGTCTCAGAGTATGTCGGTGGAGGGTCAGCACCAAGAAGCGCAGGCTTGGCAGAATTGATAGGAGCATAGAAGGCCATGTTTAGAAACACGGGCCACCCAGACTCAAGCCGGCCCCAAGCACCTTGGACTCGACTAAGTTTTGAAGCTTCAGATCCAATCAAGGGGCGTGGGGCAGCGAAAGGCGGCTACGCACATCAAGGACGGCAGGTGGGACCCTTGGGCCGCCTTCCTTCCCCACCAATGGCGCCTTGAAGCCGTGAGCCCACCTGCAAACAAGATTATGGATTATGGCTTGCTGGTGACTTTCTACCTTACGTATCGTGATGCAGGTACATACCGACCCAAGCGGACTATTTGCTCACGGCGCACATTGATGTTGCACTCCTCCTGCACGCATCCCAAGACGTATGTTTTCTCACGAGACTTGTATGTGCTGCTTTACCGCCCCTCGTGATGTACTAGATGGTGCATCTGATGCGCTGACGTCACCTGCCTCCCCCACGTCACAACACCCTTGAGAATATCGGGATACTGTACAAGGAACCATCTAGAGAAGACTGTTGGCTTGATAGTAAGGTATGGTGCTGCGAGAACACAAGCTCTTGTTGAAATCGCCATTCTAGCCCTTCTACTGAAGACTAAGGGCTATTTTTATTCTCAGCGCTACAATGGATATTGAAGATGGTGGGTCATGTTTGGCGAAGCGCCTAAGGTACTCTAAGAGTCTAAAATACGTCCCGAACTTACATCATCAGGACCCTTGATAATATTCTTTTTCCCCCCTTTGTATCTATAATAACAAAATCCCAAATGGATAAGTACTTCTTCTCGTCAAAGCACGGCCAGACTGCACCGGTCTGAACAGAAAATTCTCGAAACTTGGTACAGAAGCTTGTAATCATGTCGGAGAAGGCTGCCATGACGCCGTCTATCCCTTCACAATGATGGAAGATTGTCAATAGCAATCTTGGGGTCTGTGGACAGAACACCTGGCGTTTTCCGTGGGGCTTATTGGCGGTCAAATATATGAACGTACTGACAAGTAGGAACTACTCGAGAAGTTATATGGGCCATCTTCTTTGATCTAGCTACAAGAATACACCCGCTCATCAGACTTTCACTCTTTTAGTGACGGAGCTGGCTGGTTTTGGCTGGTTTGATGGATTTATTGCCTGCTTAGCATTTCTATCATTCTTCATACCCATAAACATCTTGAACAGTCCAACATTGTAAAGCCGACGTAAGAAACCCGCGAAAAGAAAGCGAGGAAACAATGACGAGTGCAGAGGGCTCGGTTATGCCAACAACGAACTCGTCGAACGAGCGTTGTCCGCATCTATATTGTGGAGGTACTCCATCCCGATAGAAACCCGGTGCGTCAAACGAGCCAAAGAATTTGTCTTCACTTCGCGCCTCTCGGAGCGGAAAAGGTGGCGTGCGTTCCGCCGTCGGTGAGGAGCTTGCTCACGGACTCGTATAAGATAAATCCTTACAACCATCCCATCAAAGAAAACACAATCGTCCAATAACGCCGGCATCAGTCTTGTCGATCGGAAAGTAGTGAGCGACTCAAGAGGACCCAAATGTGTTCTCTCCAGAGTAGGTGATGTAAAGGAAGCTGTGAAAGAAAGTTAGCAGACGGAACATGGGAAGGGAAGTTTAGAGTCAACACATACCCATCCTCATCCTTGTGCTCTTCGTAGATGCTGCTCATGAGAGCAGCAGTTGGGGGCAAGACCTCATCGACGAAGATGAAGATGGCCTTCTCGGGGGAGAGCTTGATTCGCTTGCGGATAACGTAGACGAACTGGCCTACGGTAAGGTCGGAGGGGACGAGATATTTCTTCTTGTCGATGGTGGCGATATCGCTCTTCTCGACCTTCTCACAAATGACCTATATGATACTTGTTAACAAAACGAGTCCGATGTGGCATCGAGCAGGCCTTCGATCACCAGATAAGCGGGGTGCCAGCCTCGCCGCTCTGGACGACGAGAAGGGCGGCCACAGCGCAAATCGTAGCAGGCACGCGATGGAAATTTACAAATGAAAAGGAAGGCTTACAGGAATGCGATCGGAGTATTTCTGGCAGATGCGCTCGGCCTCAGCCTTGCGCTTCTCGAAGGGGTGCTCGTCCTTAAACTTGCTACGCATGGTGGCGATCGTGTGAAGCTGGCGGTGACGTCGAAAAAAGGCGGTAGGATACTTGCGTCTGTCCGGAGCAAGGAGGTTGTAAAATCGAAAATGTGAGGGTGTGGATGGAGATGTTTAATGGAACAAGGTTCGGGGATGGATGAAATACTACGAGGCACGAAGGCAGCAGGCAGCAGCTGATGCGGCAGAGAAGGGCAACGAAAGGTCGGTGGGAGACTTAGGCAAGTACCTTCATTAATAAGGCGGGTGGTGGCATATCGCAAGCAGCTTGCCGGGCGCCAGATTAGTAACACTGGGTGCTGTGCAGGTACATACTCTACGCCTCTTATTAGGCAGAGGGGACAGACGCGGGGTTCTCACGTTCACGCTAGACCCAGCCCATTCTAAGGCTGATTGATCACAGCACAGTACAGGTGCCTAGGTAGCACTCACGCCCGGATGCAGTTGAGCCTACAGTGCACGTAGCCGCTAATGGGCCGCACTGTGCGCATCAGCCGCCTCGCCAAGTGATCACGGGGGAAAACGAGGCAGAAGGGCCTCTGATGCGATCCATCCGGTGGTGGCGATGAGCGCACGCAGTTCCAGTCCTCGCCAAATGGGGAGGGAGGCCCTCCGATGTGACTCAACGGCCTCGGTGAGGGTCGATGCAGGTAGCTCGTCGTGGAAACATACCTGCAGCTTGGAAATCTTCCGCATGTTCCTGTTCAATGCATCAGCATCACTCTTTCTTCCCTGACCAATTAGTCACGTACGATTACAATACACCTGTGTGCACTTGATGTCTGTGCTAATCATGGTGGTGATGTTTTAAGATCCGCTGTATAGAAGCTGCGGAGAGACGCCTCTGCGTCTGACCTACTCACCTTGTCTCTGCTCACCCTCGTCATTCCGATGGCGGTCACAGTCTCTTTGCCAGCTTTGTACATAGTATCAAAAATCCGTGAGATCAGCAGCCTTCCAACCATTAGCGGGAAATGGGGTTGCCTGATGTTCTCTATCACCTGATATTTGTTCCTTGTCGGGATGTTTGGCTTGGACTTTTCCGGCGCATTTCCAGGCCTACGTCCATTGTTGGTCAGTTTCCTCCCCCAAAGCCAGCGAACTGTCAACTGTCTGGAAGCCGACCCTGGCTGTCCAATAGTAGTCTCCCCGATTCTATCCGCTGCAAATCGTAAGATTTTGTAAGCTCTTGTAAACTTTTTTCACATCACATCCCTTTCCAATTGATTGGGATTCTTGTATATCTACCCATTGCGGTCGCCTTGCCTGGTTCTTTTCCCCTTTGCGTTGCTCATCACTCCCGGCTACCTCTAAGTTGCAGGTGGTGGGGAGAAAATTGTTCATGCTACACCCTCATTAAGCACTGCACCCGTCCCAACCAACAAGCATCATGGCAGCTCGCCGACAAGCCCAACGTCTCACGACCAAGCTTGGCCAGGCCTCTGCACCGCGAGTCATCCGCCAATTGAACGCCACGAGGCAGTTCTGGTCCAGATCTGGAGCTGGCCAGTCTTCCAAGACCTCCTGGAGCTTGATTTATGCTGCAGGAGCTGTTGGCTTCGCCGCCCCTCTGGCTTACTACAATGTTCGTGCTGCTGTGAGCCTGTCGCTAAACCGTGTTGCTGGAGTCTTTCTGACAAGTAGAAAAACAGGCTACCGAGAACGCTGCGAAGCTCGAAGCTACGACCCTCGCCGAGAAGGATGCATTGAAGAAGGCCGAAGCCGGCGTGACCGAGAGCTCCTCCATGCGCCTCAGGATGGAGAAGTTTATCAAGGAACAACAGCAGATTATTGTTCGGGAACTAGAGAGGGTCGATGGCCACAAGTTCCGTCAGGATGAGTGGACACGCCCCAACGGCGGCGGCGGCATCAGCTGCGTTCTTCAAGACGGAAACGTCTTCGAGAAGGCCGGTGTTGGTGTCAGCGTCGTCTACGGCTCCCTTCCCAAGCCTGCTATTGCCAAGATGAGGGCCAACCACAAGTCCATGGACCCCAATGTCGAGTCCCTCGAGTTCTTTGCTGCTGGTCTCAGCATGGTCCTACACCCTCGAAACCCCATGGCACCCACCGTCCATCTCAACTACCGCTACTTCGAGACTGCGAACCCTGATGGAACTTCGCAGGCCTGGTGGTTTGGTGGCGGCAGTGACCTGACGCCCTCTTACCTGTTTGAGGAGGACGCTGTTCATTTCCATCAGACCCTCAAGGATGTCTGTGATAACCACGACAAGGCGTACTACCCTCGCTTCAAGAAGTGGTGCGACGAGTACTTCTACAACAAGCACCGAGGTGAAGGGCGTGGAATTGGCGGCATCTTCTTTGACGATCTCGATGAAGCGGGCCACGACCGCGAGAATACGTTCGCATTCATTCAGGATTGCCTCAAGTCCTTCCTGCCTTCCTACGTCCCTATCATCGAGCGACGTAAGAACATGAACTTCAACGAGAAGGAGAAGGAATGGCAGCAGATCCGACGTGGCAAATACGTCGAGTTCAACCTTGTCCACGATCGTGGCACTGCCTTCGGCCTCAACACGCCTGGATCGCGAGTTGAGAGTATTCTCATGAGTCTGCCGCGCACGGCTGAGTGGAAGTACATGCACGAGCCTGAGCCGAACACTCGAGAGTCGCTCCTCACTGAGATTTTGAGAAACCCCAAAGAATGGGTATGAAGGATGTGTCATGTTCTGGGCACAGGATATTGTACAATATTTGAAGCATGAGCCACTTAGTCCCATGTAGATTCTTTTACATACAGAGAGACACCTCTTGTAGCATATAATAATAAAAAAAGCAGACTTCTATTGGTATCTACAACGTTGTTAAGATCACCCTTGCTCCCTGAGCTCTGGTACGTATTTTGACTTTAGTTGGAACTGCGCCTAGAGAACGCACAACACCAATTTCTCGACTATGCACCCACCCGATAGGACTCACCAATCCAGTACCAAAAGCTCACATTTTTCTCTCTACTCAAAGACATATAACTTTGAAACCAAGGCGTCGAACTATGAGCTATCTGGCCAATGATGCAAAGCCTACCCCGCCACCGCCAGGTTCTCACGGCCCTCATTGATGCCATATCCGCAGCATGCACGGTGGATGAGCAAGAGAGCGACGCTGCCACACAGCCAACAGACAGGCGCCGTCTTTTCCTCACCCTCCATGTACTATTTCCGAACCTTCTCCTCCCAGCCCTAGACCTTATAGATCGCAAACTTGTCACCCTTGTGACTCTACATGGCGCGACGGAGGAGGAGCCAGCATGCTCCGTCATCTTGGTCAAATCGGCCGTGGCTAAACCGATACGACGAGGTCGCCCTCCCGAGCCGCCAAGGAACTACGTCGTGCGTCTCAGTGCATGGAGCTGCAACTGCGCTAGCTTTTCTGTAGACGCATTTCTACCTACATCGAGAGAACAATCTACTTTCGTAGGTGGTGGGGTAAATGACCATAGCGGGGGACTCTTTGGAGGGCTGAGCTCGGATGGTAGTGCAGTTCCTGACCACGTTCCATGCTGCAAACATCTACTCGCCGCCGTATTGGCGGGCCAATGGGGCCATTTGCTCGGTGGTTACATGGAGAGAAGATCTGTCACGAAAGAAGAGCTGGCGGGTCTTCTGGCTAGGATCTGATGGCAAGGCTGCAATATATTTCATAGACAGTTCTTGATAGCTATCGACAGCCTCAGCCGGGGCTGAATTCATTACTCTGGTCCTAACCCCGAAAACCCAACCTGGTCCATGTACAAAGAGCCCTGCGTCCCATCGATGGCAATTACTGTGGCGTAGTGGATGCCCCCCTGGACCTCTGGGGTGGCTGCTTTAATGATCTATTTGGCTAGATAATTCGTCTTTATTTTGTCTTTTCCTTGCTCTCCTTGTCCTTGTCGGCCGTTTCCTTGCTGTCGCCGGTGGCGCCTTCCTTCCTCTCTTCTTTTCCATTCACCTCCTTCTTCGCTTCCTTCTCTTCCTGTTGTTGTCTGTTCTGAATTTTGTTCTCAATGAGATCGTGGAACGCGGTGATGGCGCGTATCAGACTGCTCAGGTAGATAGTCATGAGCTGATCGTTGGTCTTGATGCTCAGAGCATTTGCAAGGTCACCGCTGCCAGACTTGTCACTGCTCTCGGGTGTCGAAAGGTTGGGTAGGAGGTTGAATACATCTTGGAGATTTCCAAGAATAGCATGGTTGACGGGGAGATCGCCGTCAAGGACCTTCTGGAGGTAGGCGCCAATATCACGTAGGCGGAGGTGAAGGCCTTGAAGAGACTGAAGTTGGTTGGTGACTCTGGTAGATAGGGTTCCGACTGCGACATCTCGGATATCTCTTAACAGATGCTCGACGCCGATCTCCTCTGCTTCTTCGGCCTCGATGATCGAGGGGGTATGGACAAAGGTCCTTGAGGTCGTGGTGCCATCCTAAAAAATAGTCAGCTCAGTCAATTCATCTGGAGTTTCTTTTTCTGGGGGGAACAACGAACGTCTTTGATCTCTTCTACCGCGAAGTAAGCGTCTGTCGGCACGCCAGACTCCTTTGGCTGAACATCAATGATGACCAAGAGAGGGTTGGGGTTATAGCGTTTGAAGAGCTCGTTGATCTCTAAGTCGGATGCTCGAAGCTTTGGACCGGAATGGTACCAGCCTATTAACTTCTCTCTGGCGTTGACCTTCTTAAACATGTCGTTCATGGACTCGACATAGTTGTGATCTAAGAACCACACCGAAGGGTCCTTCTCATCCTCCTCGAAAGGAACTGGAGCAAAATTAGGTCAGGTTCCCATGCTGTAAAAAGAGTGGTTGATGACGTACCTGCGAAGCTGTTTGATACTCTCACATTCTTGCCATCGTTCTGCCCAAGAAGTACACCAACTACTCGTTTCGACTTTGCACTGTTATTCTGCTGTATCGTACGATTGTAGTGATCGACGGCAGACAAAAGGACGAGAGGAGCGACAGACACGTTCCGAGTGACGAGAGAGAGCGTTTCCGCCGTTGTAGTAGGCATCTTTGTGGTTTCGCACCAATTCTGGAGCTGTCGGCGCTCAGTAGGCAATCGTTGCAGAATTAAAAAAAAGGAAGGCGGGTATGCCTAATGGGCCGTGTACTATCGGGCTCTAAGGAGAGAACGAAGAGAGAGTGTCGTGTGTTTAGATGCTCGTGGTTGGTAAGGCAGTGGTGGGATCACACGTACTTGAGGTGCTGCCTTGAAGCCCGCCTCGTCAAGCTCCAACAGGTAGAGGGGACCTTGAGCCACACCTCGGGTCACGTGCTCTAGCTAACGCCACATCTATGGAAGGCTATTGTTTGATGCTGCTGACATAAATGAATTCCACGACGATCCGACATCGCTCAGTCCAGGAAATGAAGCTTGTGTAGCCGAGTTGCCCCAAGTTGAGTAATTCAGTGGCATTGTTAGTAAATAACATGCTAGGTTGCTTGCTACAGAAACAAACGAGTAAGGCCGCGCATATTACCACCCTGTTTTGCGTGGTCTCAACAGTGCGAGATGCTGGCGGATAAGTGCAGCGGCGCGGGTACCTTTCTTACTAGCCTAGAATGATCGCGACGTGCAGACGTCCATCGGCTTCCCACTCAAGGCTAATCCGGAATGAGACGCTGGTTGGCTAGAGTTGCGGACAGGCGGAAAAGCGTTGCCTGCGCAATGCCTAGGTAATTCTCCTGTTCCATTAATGCTCTCGGCAAAGCAACGAACCGTCCCTCCCTGCCCTGGCACGGGAGCTGATGTCACGTCGCTTCACATGTAAAAAAGTGCGGCTGGCAGCGATGTACGAGGTACTTTGAATGGGTCAAGCTGGCCAGGGAGGCTCGCCAGCTGCTCACTTAAGCCAACTGAGCAAGACACTCATTTACCAGGAACTGCCGTGCGGCCCACCAACAAGATACAGAGATCCAACATGAATGCTGGATGCGCCTCGGAATGAGAAAGGGAGCTCGGCAGGCACCGCTCAGAAGATAGGGTAACAATCGACTCGGCCACGGAGATCGTGTGCACTAGAGGGAAGCACTTGATGATCCGCGATTCGGCGTCGGAATTCCATTTGTCCAGAAAGGGAAGTAAGGTCCTGGCCAATTAAAACAGCGCATTCGGCAAGCTTGTTCCCCATGGCCCAGCCTGTTCGGGCAACCGCACCCAACAATTTGTACAGGTACCGCTAGAGTTCTGAATGCCGCCGTTTGGATTCTTCCCTTTCATCCATCCAAAAGCCTTCATCAACGCACCTCGACGACGCCCTCCTCCCCATCTCTCTGTCCCCTTCTCACCTTTCTTCTCCCATTTGATCACTGGAGCTGTCAGCCCTGCTCTCAATTGATCTTTCACAGCCGCCACCATGTCTCGAATCGAAGAGGAACTGAAGCAATTGACGCAGGTCGTCGCAAAACTCGAGTCTCGCATTAGCAAGATTGAGCAGCTCGGCACTGGCTCGTCAACGGCCGAGGAGGTTCGCATGGTCCTCATTGGACCCCCCGGAGCTGGTACGTCGTCCAAGACCGCCTATTCAAAATTCTTCCGCTGTCGGACTTCGGCTCACCAAATTTGTAGGCAAGGGCACACAGGCACCCAAGTTGAAAGAGCGATTTTCCTGCTGCCATCTGGTATGCCCATGTTCTCGTTTCTCTCGCAGCCCGTACAGCGTCGCTAACCTGGTTTGTTTCCGATACCATAGGCTACCGGTGATATGCTCCGCTCCCAGGTCGCAAAGAAGACTCCCCTCGGACGGGAGGCCAAGAAGATCATGGACCAGGGCGGTCTCGTTCGCGACGACATTATGATTGGTATGATCAAGGAGGAGCTGAACAACAACAAGGAATGCCAAGGAGGGTAGGTGAAACAGAACTGATCGTCATTTACGAGTGTATTTTAACATATGCTCTAGATTCATTCTCGACGGTTTCCCTCGCACAGTCCCCCAGGCTGAGGGTCTCGATGCCATGCTCAAGGAGCGTAGCCAGAGCCTCCAGCATGCTGTCGAGCTTCAAATCGACGACTCTCTCCTCGTCGAGCGAATCACTGGCCGACTTGTCCACCCCGCATCCGGTCGCAGCTACCACAGAACCTTCAACCCCCCCAAGCAGTCCATGACTGACGACATCACTGGAGAGCCCCTCGTCCAGAGGTCTGATGACAACGCTGAGGCACTACAGAAGCGATTAAAGACCTACCACGCCCAGACTTCCCCCGTGGTCAACTACTACCAGAAGACCGGTATTTGGAAAGGCCTCGACGCCAGCCAGGAGCCTGGCCAAGTCTGGAAGAGCATGCTGGCAATTGTTGACTCTGGCTCTAAGGGTCAGGGCTCACCCATCCTGAGCCGAATCCTCCCCAAGAACTAAATTCAACTTTGTTGAAAATTTCGGGTACTTGAAGGGGCCAAAGATCAAGTCTTGCCTCTAGTCCCTGAAAAGTGTCCTCCTGTATAACTGTGGGCTAAAAAGTTTTTTCAACGGCACCTGTACAAATCCTCGTCAAATCAAGATAGAGTAATCTGAGGAAACATTTACTCGAACACGAATAGTGAATGAATGAATGGAACAAATAATATATGCTTTGCACGACCGAGTCCCCATATGAGCAGAACCAATACGTGAACTATCGTAGATAAACCCACCTGCCCGTGGCCGACAAACCAATCACTGGTGACCAGGGGCTCTCTAGAGGACTAATGAATCGCTGTCATATTCCCACACCCAAGCCTTTTAAAAAGCTCTCCACACAATATGCTAGTGCTAAATATCGTCGTCCAGTAACCATCGAGAAGGTCCCCAGGGTATGGCAGGCCACACGGCAGGGGGGTAGAAGTGCCTAGGTCGCGTCATCAAACTTAACAAAAGAGGGGGAGAGACGGCCGCGTAGGGGTAACTTGACAACGGGTGTAATAAACTTATAGCTGAGGTAGTATATATATAAGGAAGAAGGTTTTAGGTCTGAAATCTACACGGTTTACTCTTAGGGCGCAGCGATGGGAGCGGTGGCCGTCTCAGTGCGCTGCCAGGGTCGTATGGACCGAGGACATGGGGCGGGAGGGCTTAACCCATGAGCTCCTATCTTCTCGGGGTAGCTGCCCAATAGAGAAACACGTCAGTAGAGATAGAGGGAGTCGCGGCGGCGCAACTGACCATTAACCATCTGCCTCTGCTTGTTGACCCAACTTTTTGGAGAATCATGCCGGCGTTGCAACACAACATGATTGCTTTGGAGGCGTGTGGTAAGGCCAAACCACGCGGTGGCCATAAGTGAATTCTCCCTGCTGAGGTTGTTGATAAGCTGGTCGGTAGCCGCCTTGATCGTTTTTAAGATTTTTAAGTCAGCAGTGTGAGATACATGCCCGGGGAGTGAAATAGATTACCTTCTCTGCAGCTGCGGTCTCTCCACCCAGCGCTGCCTTGAGCTTTCGCTGTAAATCGAGGCGGTCCCTTTCGGACTTTTCGAGTTGCTGAGAGCAGGCATTTTGTCAGCAAACAAAACCGTGTAGATGTAACAGAAGGTCTGTCTTTGTGTGGGGAGGGAAGCCGAGAACCACTGGTTCTTCGGTGACCGCAATGTTTGCCTCTCTGCCCCAGACAGGCCCTTGCACTTTCTTGAGGCAGAGAGGCGAAGTTTACGCAATGATATTGCATTTCATAAGCCCGTGAAATCCGGAACCTTCCCCTTTTTTGGTCTTGTCCACTTACTTCGTTTCGCTCTTTGAGGCGCTCGCGCAACTTCTCGATCTTTTCAGCCCCCTTGGATGAGATTTCTGGGCCATCCGAGTCCTTGGCGCTTGCGTCCAAGTCTTTGCCTTCCTCCGAGCCCTTGCGAAGCCTGTCTTTTTCCAGCAAGGCTTCCACAAGCTGAGACTTGTGGGCGTCTCGTTCGCTAATGGCAAAATTATACTTCTCACGAAGTCTTACCAGCTCTCCCTGTAGTGACTCTGAGACTAGCACATCGGTCTTTTTCAGGTCGTCAATGGCTTCGGTCTGGTCCTTTTCGACGGCGGAAAGTTGAGTCTTCAGAGTCACAAGTTCCCTGGTCTGGTCAGCATTCACATTTTCAAATTGCTCCAAACGTCGTTGAGCTTTCTCAAAATTTTCCTCAAGTTGTTCGCTGCGTGTCCTAAGATCCTTGAAAGCTTGAGCTCTGGTTCATGCTCGTATTAGTGACTCCATTATACCAGAGTGTGGGTTTGATTCTGGAGTATACGAACTCTTCGCCGATCTTGTCCTCCATGAGAGCGTCAATTTGACCCTGAGCTAGTGTGTGTTTTTCAAAGATCTCGTTGAAATTGTTCTGGAGGTGCTCCCTCTGATTTCTTTCGTCTTCAAGTTCTCTCCGCAACAAAGCTGCGTCCCCAGATGAGCCCATGGTTCTTCGGAGCAAATCATTCTCTGCTTTTAAGCGTGACAACTCCAAAGGAATCAAGGGCTGGCCGTCACTACTAGCATTGTCCAGCTCAGCTGCAAGATTCAAACTTGATCCTTCAACACCGAGGGACTCCTCGCCTTGTGTCGATGCTTCGGGGGCTCCTCCATGCTGGATTTGCTCCTGGAGGTCTTGAATATAGCTTTCATCATGTGTTCGTTGAGCTTTGAGTCGCATAAGCTCTTCTTCCAAGGCAGCCACATCCCTAATAAGTTGATTTTTCTGGCTGCGCTCGTCCCAGAGATGCTGTTCTGATTGCGTTATCATCTTTGTCAGCTCATCCTCGGCCTTTCTGGTACGGGAATTCCGCTCTCTGTCGTCCACCAGGGACCGCAGCTGTTCCTGCAAGTCTGCCTTCTCATACTGAAGATTCTGGACCTCCTTGACCAAATGCTGCTGAGATTCCAGTTTTTGTTTATATCTATCAGCAGTATTGGCCTTCTTCTCCAACTCTTCAGCTTTGTGTTTCCATTCAGTGAACTGGTCGCGGAGGTCGTCCGCTTGTATGCTTTTTTGGGTCAGTCTCTGAACCTCGCTTTCTAGTTGAGCTTTGGTTCTCTCGTGTGCCCGAATCGTTTCCTCGTTCCGTGCAATGATTTCCATCTGTTCATGTACTTGAGCTTCAAGAACCTTCACTGATTCTGCGCTATTAGCGCCATCTTGCGTCGCCTTACGCAGAATCTCCAGCTCCCTGTCGTTTTTCTCCTTTTCGTATCGAAGCTCCTCGTGGCTTAGCTGGAGGTACTCGAGCCTAGTGATATAGTCTGATAAATTCTTCTTGGTCGCTTCCAGTTGCTGTCGCAGAGCGGCATTCTGTTCTTCAACGAGGAGATCCATGTCACGGGCCTCCATGACGGCATCTATAGCCTCATCCAAGTCCTGATCCCCTTCAGAGGCGGCGATATCCTGCTGAACAATCTGAAGAATCTGCATTATTTCAGCCTGAGTATCACGATCCAGGCTCCTCTGGATCTTGGGAATATATCTCTTATTATCGGGCCCCATCGCAGCTGCAGATACCATGACAGCAAGCAACTTGCATGATCTGTTAGTCAACCATATATCATTTTAGCAGAAGGGGCTGCAAAGTACCTGGCTGATGCCGTGGGAATCTGGGTTCTCGGCGATAGCATGGTAATCGACCTTTTTGGCTTGACAGCCGAGTTCTGGGATCTGCCGCCGTATGAATCGAAATAGACCCTTGTATATCGTCTGAATATTCCGCTTGTTTGTGAGGTATTTGGATGTGCCCTGGCTAGTTTCAAGGTTGGAAGGGTCAAAGTCCTGGTCCAGCTCGTGGAGAATTTGGCCGAGGATGACACCGTTGTTAAGCTCGTCCAGAGATTGAACTGTTCGCCCGAGTTCAAACATTCGATTTACCTATATACCAGGCAGTCAGTACGGGCAGCTGCATTGGATGCGGTCGGGGGGGGGGGGGGGAAGGCCCAGCAAGGAGATATGAGGGAAACCCACGGCATTGAGCAGAGCGGCCTGCGCGCCATGGCTGTATGAAACGGCCGACTTCCCGGCCGGTGGTACCATGGTGGAAACGCTCTATCGTTGTTCAGGCTGCGAAGAGCAAGAGTATAAGCGTCGAATACCAGCTGTCGGTGCTGGCGCAGGCATAGGGAGCTCAGCGAATAAGGTTGTGGAAAGCGGCGTAAAGGAGCATATCCAAAGACCGCTACTTCCTAGTCAATGTAAAAAAACTCGAGTTTGCGATCGATGGAATGATGATGCAGCTCATTATTGTTCCGATCTCGGGATCTTGGGCGTTTGGACAACGACAGCTACTGAGTCGCGTTGACTCCCCTCAAGAGTAGAGGTTGTTAAGTCCACTTGAACCTACCGCCTAAGCATTATGCATAACGGGGCCTAATTACGTGGGTAGGTTTATGCAGCGATTGTGCGGGACGCATCCCTCCTTCAATCCATTCCATAAACCAAAAGACGGCAACACTTTATCTGTGACAAAACTAATTAATTATATTATCTTCGAAATGTACAGGCATACCATTTTTAGGAGATGTTATCAAGAAAATAAATCGCATCATCACCTCCGCATGGCTACAAGTATCTTCATCATGATTGTATTTGTCTACAAGGTACTGTGAAACGAATCAGGTATTCTTGTCTAAAAAAATAAATAAACCAACTATCAAAGCCCGAACGCCCTTCTTCATACTTCTTACAAAGCTATCGAGAGAGTGTGTGGCCCCATCAGCAGGTAAGGTAGGTATCATTGCTCGTTCGAGCGGTTTCCCGGAAATTCGCCAAGTCGCCAAAAGTTCAAAAAAGAATGCTTAGAGCCTATTTTCCCCAACAATCCATCATCATTCATCGCAAAGTTCTCCTCGATTTAGACGTTGACAGAGACAGTGTTGTCCTCCTCGATTCGTACGGAGTGTTCGGTGCCCCATGCTTGGACACCTTGGAGTGCGGTCTCGGGAGCTACCACCGAGAAGCCCCTATCGGAGAAGAGATGGTCAGGATGTTATACAGAGTGTTAGACCCAATATGGATACATACTTGATGATTGTGTAAACGTGGGTGATCTTTCCTCCAGCCTTCACAATATCGTCCTTGGCTCTGTTGATGACATCGTCGGGAGTGTTGGGGTTGTCAAACCAAACGATAGCAGATTTGCTAGCAGCTACCAATCCTGGGGCAAGGGCGAGGGCTGCTGCGAGGAACTGGACGGGACGCATGATGTCTGAGGGCTGGTTGATTCGGACGCGATATGTTTTCTTGGGTCGGAGATGCGACGGGATGGGTCGGGGGTAGGAGTGCTGATGGCCTCTGAGGAGACGAAAGCCGGTGATCAATAGCGGCTTCGGGAGTGAAGATGTCTGTTTTGTGTTGTGGTGCGTTGGATGCGCTGAGGCGGTTGAACTCTGTAGGGTGATGTGGTCGTTCGATGACCGAGTCAAGACGCTGGGAGCAATGGCGTTTATATTGAACAGATGACTTCAATGGTGGCGTAGCAGTAGTATGTACACATGGGGCAAATTTAGACCTAGTACAAACATCCACATACTAAATGTGGCTGGCTCTGTGTACCTTGGGGGCCGAGGTACTTGCAGAAGTGCCATCAGTGGTGCTACGCTCAATTAAGGCCCCTCCCCTCCGAAGGTTAGCCGATGGTTGCATCAGTCTTGTGAACTGCCGTGTTTGGCAGGAGCCTCGTTCATGCTATCGGAATCTGCAAACGACTCGTGTACTTAAGACTGCGACTGGGCCAGTGAACGCAGGCAGTAAACGAGCGACATTCCTCTTTGAGGGCGAGCAAGCAAGAATTACCACTGCCGAGATGCACAGGACTGACGTGTCGTTGGGTACAACGGAGACATGCCCGACGCTGTAATTGGTGCCTGGACGCTTGATTGGGAATGCATCACAGGCAGCCATTTAACCGACCCGACACCTTTACATGAGTGACATGCATTGGATGCGATTTTCGATGGAAGATTCACGTGTTGCAACGAAAACTTGTTCAGCCCGATTCCTTGGACACTGTGCCCGCTAAAGTGGAGGATCAATGATGTCTTTCTAAGTACTAGGTAGAACCAGTGTGACCGGCAGGCAGGCGATCAGGTTTTCTGCCTTGTGCTCCAACTCCAGTGTTTAGGCTTGTGCCAAAGAATTGACGGGTCGCGCCTGGGATGATTGCGTCTCACTGGCCAATCATATTAATCACTACCTAGGTACGTTGAGTTTATTATGTGGTACAGTAGCGAGTGGGTAACAAGACGACATTACACACTCAGATCTCCAACTTTTCCCTCCACCATCCAGCAATAAGCACTTGATACATTCATATGCCAAACAATGTCTAAGTGGCTCTTGATTTATAGAAAAAGTATATAAAGCCGGTAATATGTCGGAGCCGAAATGGCTTGTCATTAGGAGTATTCGTTTTTAATATCAACTTGGGTATGTAAGTGGAGGTGCAGGAATGTAGCAAATTAGGTAGCTATTATGTCTGAAAATGAACGCTCGCTTGATTGACAAATGTTCCGACTGAGTCTTGTAAAGCGGTCAGTCAGCAATACTAATTTTTGATGGCTTCTGATGGAAGTTCAACATCATTCCATATATCTTTACTCTCTTGCTCAACGGCTCGCATGGCCACAGCAACCTCCTCCAGCCTAGCAACGACGTCCAGCACACCGGCATTAACCTGCTGGAAGTATTGGTCGTTGGCTTCTCGACGCTTTCTAGCCAAAAGAATATCGGCCTCGGTCTCTTCTTCTAGTTTGGCACCAAGTCGTTCAACCTCTTCCCCCCTGCTCATCGGCCTGGCACTATTGGACTGCACTGTACTTTTTGCAGCATCCGTGCCCTCACCCCCGGATTTTGAGGCATCTCCAAAAGCTGTTTTGAGGTTGTGGTGGTCGGCAGTCCCTGCTGTTGCCGTCATATTCTCCTGCATAGCTGTCTCAATGACCTCATCTGCTTCGCTTCGGGCCCAAGCCTGTGCAAGAGCGATTTGCGCAGCCCGCAATTCATTAAGCTTACGGTCGTGTTCTGGCCCAAATACATGAGTTCCTCCGGATGCTGATAATTCCACCTCCTGCAATGTGGCTTGCATCTCAGCCCACAAAGCATCTGTCCTGTCAGCAGTTCTTGAACTCTCAATAGATCTAGGGCCCCGTTGTGGACCATTTGCGCTGTGAATGGAGAGGGACGAGCTGCTTGGATTCAAAGGTCGTTCGTTGCTAAGACCGCCCGAAGGTCCTGGAACAGGAGCCCCTGGGGCCAAGATGCCTGGAAGTTCCACATGAGATCCTGCGGGAGACGGATGCAGGAAAAGAGAAGGAGGAGGATCGCGTTGCTGTCTGCTCTGGGTCCGTCTATGATGCGCCATTTCACCGCTTGCCCATAACCATATGTCGTAGAAGAAAACGGCGTGACAGTCTGATATGGAGTTTCAACAGTGAAATTAGATGCTGAGGTAAGCAGGATATTGACGCCTCTCGAAATTATCACTGCTCTGCCTGAATGGTAGAGAAACGCTCCAAGCTCAGGTCATCGAACTAGTAATGTATTACATTGACCGTACCGGTTAACAAATGATTTTAGCACAGGCTTCAAACCATATCGATGATGCTCTTCTTTCGGATTTCTTTTAGAGGAACTTTCAAAGCCGACTGCTGTTATATCTGGATGAGGAACGGCATCTTGAAAGGTGCCAGGGCCCACGTCATTTAGCGTGGGTGCTTCCGGAATAGTGTTGATGCGCACCGATAGCGAGCCACCAGAATTCTCATACGACTTGTCACGTGCCAGAGCGGATCTGCCCACGCATTTTTTCCCTGCTAGGGTCCGAAAACCCTATGAAATTCCGAAGACCTAGCTTAGCCCATCAATTTGCAGCACTCCGCCAAAGATTTACTATCACCAATCGCCGCGATCAACACACATTAAATCGGTGAGTAGGACTCTTCCGCCTCGTACCACGACACCTTCTATCGTACCGAGTATCCGAATACTAATTCGACGAAGCAATCATGGCTGGAGGCAAACCCCGTGGTCTTAACGCCGCACGAAAGTTGCGAACCAACCGCAAGGACCAGAAATGGGCCGATCTTCACTGGAAGCGCCGTGCTCTCGGTACTGCCTTTAAGTCCTCTCCCTTCGGTGGTTCCTCTCACGCCAAGGGCATCGTCCTTGAAAAGGTCGGTGTCGAGGCCAAGCAGCCCAACTCCGCTATCCGAAAGTGCGTTCGTGTTCAGTTGATCAAGAACGGCAAGAAGGTCACTGCTTTCGGTACGATTCCCCATCAATTGGCCAGCACAGCAGGCCCGGATTTGACTAACAATTTCTTGTTCCATAGTCCCCAACGACGGTTGCCTGAACTTCGTGGACGAGAACGACGAGGTCCTCCTGGCTGGTTTCGGTCGCAAGGGCAAGGCCAAGGGTGATATTCCCGGTGTGCGATTCAAGGTTGTCAAGGTCTCTGGTGTCGGTCTGCTTGCTCTGTGGAAGGAGAAGAAGGAGAAGCCCCGCTCTTAAACGAAGAGTTCAAAAAGGATTGGGGAGAAGTCATGTTTGGGCACGAGGAGTCATAACGGCTTGCTTGCATCGGCATTTCGGGTTCGGTTTTTCGATTGGGGAGACAGGTATCTAATGATGAACCTACGAAAATAAAAAAGTCTCTCAAAATCTCAAATCTCAAAATCTCAAGATGAACGCGAGCTCAAGTTTGATACATCTCTCATTATTGTACATGTCGCTAAATGAATGTTCTTACACAGTACAGAGGGTTTTTGCGGTGCAATATACTACAGTCAAGATTCCTTCTCTGTCTCGATATCCAACTCATCGAGTTCGGCAGGTTGCTGATAATAGCGGACAGCGTAATCACCGGCCAGTCCCAAACTCACAACGCCTCCTGTGATCCAACAGCCATTCACAAACCACCACCAACAGTCTTTTACGCTCTTCAGATTCACACGCTTGATCATGATGCCCAGGGTGGCGAGAGCTCCGCCACAGCTTCCCAGGAAGAAAACAGGGCCAGCACCAGCCGCATATCCAGCGGCCGCGAGCAGGCCAATCTGGGTAGCTGCCAGTCCAGTCAACACCTGCTTTGTTTCCTTGTCATGCTTGAGGGCTATACTCTTAATTCCAGCCTTGGCATCGTCTTTGATGTCCATATGAGCATAGATCATATCGTATAAAACGGTCCATGCCACGTTTGACGCATAGAGACACGCAGCTGCTGCCAGCGCGTCAGCGTTAGAGAACAGGTTAACACCGAGGGCTGGAAATCCCATCATTGCACCCCAAGAGAATGTCAATCCCAGGACAAACTGGGGATAATAGGTCACCCTCTTGGCCAAAGGGTAGCTCGCTACAAATAGCAAGCTGGGTATTCCATAATAGAGACACTCGAATGGAAACTGGACCAGTACTCCGAGACCTGCAAGAAGCTGAAATCCTGTGAAGACAAGACCTTTAAACGGGGTGATGGCGCCACGAGCGATGGGACGAAGACGAGTCCTGGTCACCTGAGGGTCCAAATTCCTATCCCATAAGTCGTTTATCGAGCAACCAGCACCTCTCATGATCAATGCTCCAGTAAGAAACAAAGCCGAGGTTCCCAGGACTGTTCCGGGTGTTGCCATGGGCATTGCCATTGGTGCTGCTAGGAGAGTAGAAAAGATACACGGAAACATGAGGTAGTATGTTCCAGCAGGCTTATCAATCCGTGTCAACTCGGCATAGGGGACCCAAGATTTTGGGATTGCCGACAAGATACCATTCTGTGGCGGTTGATAAGGTGGCAACCCTCCATCACTTAGAGTTGAAACATTTGGGGACACAGCAGTTGTCTGAGCTGCTGTCGAATGGAAAGTTGTGACACGTCCAGGAACACCCCATACGGAGTTAGAGGCCCTCAATTTCAGCGTCAAACTCTGAGGGCGGCCAGTTCGCCAGGAGACAACCCGACAGGTTGTCCTAGGGATTGCGTTGAATCTCATGAGGCAAGAAATCTGCACAACTATCTTAGTTAGTGATCTGTTGTGCTTGATTCCGCAATTGGCACAGATCCTACCTGCAAAAAAAAGGTTCAATTGACTAGGCCAAAGGCTTCTCTTTATCTGATTATGAAAACACAATTCTAAATTAGGTAAGAATACAGTTGTTGCCAACCGAAGGAAAATCCGCTTGCCTAGGTGAAGCCAAAGATATTGAATCGCACGTGACCCACCTTATCCTAGTGCCTCAGCGCGTGTCGCTGACTAAAGGCACGATGTTTGAACCATCACGACTTCCGTGTCGCATTCACTATTGTTCGAAAGTGAGGAACGATTACTTCTGGATCTCACCTGGCCCATGACAGCCGCCCTCGCATCCGCCATGCGCTGAGCTTTTTAGCAACCCGACTGCCCTCAGGAACAGCTCCGGAGACTTTGCAGTCACGACAAGCGCCGCCTTCAAGAAATCGCAATGCCTACCTCGCTACACCCTCAAGCGAAATTCGACCCTATCCCACCGGATTTGGATCTCCATGAGCTAGTTGACCATACCGCGAACTTAAAATGGGTGCAACGAGTCTCCAGAAATCAGATTCGTGCGCTTGGTCAGCAAGAATTCGAAAAGCTGATTTTGATGCACGTCATTCTTGGAGGAAAGCCTTTGGTCATTGATGGCTGGGACGCAATCCTGCCCAAACAAATATTCAGCATAGACTGGTTTGAGAAAACCTACGATAAGAAACGTATGTGTACCCTTTCAATCCATTCGTTGAACTTCGCCCTACCTAACACTTGCCTAGAGGAAAATGTCAGAGACCTAGGAAATGGAAGCGATATGCCCATGACAACCGGCCATTATATCCGATCGATGCGACAACTGACTGAGCAATGGTCACCGACAAACTTCCGAGACGAGCGACGTCAGCGACTTTACTTGAAAGACATCGATTGCCCCGTCGAATGGCGAGATGCTCTGGAAAAGGTCATTAACCCGCACCTCTGGTATCTCAACCAAAATGTCTGCAGCAACACCAAGCCTCGCGCTGAAGATGATGATATCTTCGGCGCCGAATCCACTGCTGCTCCATCCGGTGACCTTATGTCAAACCTGCCGACTGAAATGCGCGCCGAGAATCTAATGTGTTACGTCGGGCATGAAGGCACATATACACCCGCCCACAGAGAAATGTGTGCATCCCTTGGTCAAAACATCATGGTGGAAGCTTCAGAATCCAACGGTACCGACCAGGAGGGTAGCTCTATATGGTTCATGACCGAGATGAAAGATCGCGATGTAGTGCGCGAGTACTTTCTTTCCATGCTTGGCCATGATATCGAAATCGAAAAACATTTTGCCCAGATCAATGCCTGGAAAAAGGCTCCTTTTGACGTTTATGTTGTCGAGCAAAAGGTTGGCGACTTTATTTTAGTTCCTCCTTTGGCTGCACATCAAGTGTGGAATCGAGGAACTAGGACCATGAAAGTCGCATGGAATCGCACTACGGTCGAAACACTTGATCTTGCACTCCATGAAGCTCTTCCCAAGACACGACTAGTATGCAGAGATGAGCAGTACAAGAACAAGGCCATGATATATTATACCTTGTCCCAGTACTACAAACAGCTTCAGCAGCTCGAAGAGAATGCCGAGCTTACGCAGATGAGCTTCAAAGGCTTTGGGCAAGACATCGTCAAAAACTCCCCACGAGCGAAGCAGCTAGCAAGCGATTTCAAAAAGTTATTGGAGCTATTTACGGAGATACTAGTCGATGAGATGTTCGCTAGTAAGGAGAAAGATGTGGAATTCATAGAGTTCGACTCCTGTGTTACCTGCTCCTATTGCCGATCCAATATCTTCAACCGCTTCCTCACTTGCAAACACTGCGTTCGGCCTTTGTTGAATGGTGACGAAGATGCCTACGACGTATGCATGGAATGCTATGCCATGGGGCGTTCTTGCGCTTGCCTGTCGGGACTGAAGTGGTGTGAGCAATGGAGCTGGGCCGAATTAGTACACAACCACGAAATTTGGAGTGCCATGGTTATCAAGAATGATGGCTTCGTGGATATTCATAGTTCGCCACAACCATTGGAGATCGCAAGGCAACGGTCAGCCCGGAAGTCGGTGGCACAAATCTGCCAAGAGGCTCTTCGCAGACGGCCATTCAAGGACATCACAAAGCTAGAGGAGGAAAAGCCCCCGAGCGATTCTGAGCCAGATGCTGCGCAAGAGGCGCCGACAAAGAAGAAGTACAAACGAAAGCAAAAGAAGGGCGAATTGCGGAAATGCCACGTCTGCTGCCACAAAGACTACAGCTATCGAGTCCATCAGTGCACGAATCCGCAATGCGGGGAGGGATATTGTTACGGCGTTCTTTACCGAGCATTCGATATGATGCCTCAGCGAGTTCTGGAGGACGAACAGTGGCAATGTCCCAAATGTCAAGGCATCTGCAACTGCGGAGCTTGTCGTCGGTCAGGGAACACCAATGCATATACACCAAAGAACACGCTGCTTGGTCACGACACACGCCCGATCGCAGACGATCGCAGCATCGAGGCTTTAGTCGACTTCCGCATTCACAACCTATCCTGGTTAAAGGCAACGGGCGATGATGGCCGTAGTAATGATACTAAGCGGATGCAAAGGTTGCGCGCGCAAGCCAATAATGCCAAGGCTCAAGACCTGGCAGAACAGGAAGAGCCCAGGCAAGAAGAGGAGGAACAGGCTGGCTTTCCCCAGCCCGATCATTCAGTTATCAACGGCTATGGAGACCAAAGTCACATACTCGATACACCACAGAGAGCGCCAGCCGACCTCAATCATCATGGGGCTGAACAACTTCATGATCAACCTACCGATGTTGACATGTTGGACACCTTACATCCTCCTGAGATGGAGGATATGGACGACTCCCTTTATCCTGATCCATCGGCAATTGCTCATCAAAGAATTGGCATGGGCTACTACGAACAAGACGATACACCCGACAAGATTTTGTTTGACCCCTACCAGGCACCAGATGCCGAAATTCTCGAGAAAGAGAATCGCGAGATCCCAGAATTCGTCAAAAAGTCTATACGCGCTGCAAAAAGAAGGGCCAAGCGCGACAACGAGGACCCGGATTATGTTGTAGGGAAAAACCACCACAAGAAACCACGGGCCACAACATGGCAAGAACCGCAAATTGATATCCTGGATAATATGGACCCAGCCCTTTTCCAAGCCAGTACTTCAGTTCCAGAGGCTGTCATGAGTGTGGAAGAAATCGGTAACCCTCCAGAAAAGGACGCTGAGGAGGCAATGCCAATACCAATGCCAGATGACCCAGCAACCCAAGCTTGCCAGAAAGGTCGCCCTGCGCCCCGGTTTGATGCAAACGAACCAAAGCTGCGACACGCCAAGCCTCGACAATCGTACTTCGAGCCTGAAGAGGGTGAGGTGGACGAAATCGAAGAAGAGCATAATGAACCTACTGCTTCGACCAAGAAGAAGACCCCCCCTGTCAGTGAGGTTGATCTTGCTGCCGCTGCCGTTCACAAGCTCTTCAATCCCAACCCCAATCTCAATAAGGATGGCTCCACTCCTAAGAGACGCGGCCGGCCGCCTAGGAAGAAAACCATCAACGAGCCCAGGCAAAACTCCCCCGAAGAGCTAGAGGGGAATGACAGCCATGTCACAGAACCAAATGACGATAATGCCCAAATGAACGAAAATGGGATTGAACAGGAGCCTCAAGAGCAACCAGAGTTGCCCAATCGACGTAGGAGGCGTGGCCGTCCCAGACGATCAGGTGTTACTACGATTATGGCTAGTAACGTTACTGATAGCGATGAAGAAATAGGGCGTCGAACTAGGTCAAGGCGACAGGAGCCCCGAGATAGCAGCCCACCAGCCGATACCAGTGCAATTGGTAAGGAATACCTGTCCATGGCTGAGCGCCGGAAGCTACAAGGCAAATCTTTTAAGATGAAGAGCCGGAAGTCCAAAGGCACGACCGATCTAGCTCAGGACATGGCAGATGAGACTGCGTCTCCTGCAGAAAAGTCAGTACAAGAAGATATGCCAGCCAAGAGCAGCACTAGATCACCGAAGCCTTCTAGGGCCCCTTCATCTTTGGTCTCCCATGGTCCCACAGTCGTCAGGCTTGGAGATCACGACGATGCGTTCGTGAGCGGCTCTGCCGTTTCGGACTCTAGCAACCCTTCTTCCAGTGATGACGACGAAGACATACCTGCGACCCGACGTGTTACAACACGTGGAAGAGGGCGCGGGAAACGAGGATACAGAGGCGGGCGTGGAAGAGGGAGGGCGTACTGAATGATACTATTTGGCAATGAGTGAATGACACTCAACATCTCTCTACAAGTCCTTTATATACCGCCGAGTCCATCAGACCGGCAACCAGGCAGCTTCATGTTTGCAAGCCAGTGTTTCTTGCTTGCCTGTTTAATGAATATGTATATATGCTAGATCCAACAAAATACCCAAATGCAAGGCACCCTGGTGCAATGATTATTTAGACTTCCAGGGCTTTTTTTTCGTAGTAAACGGCAGAGTTTGATGTGACTCTAATCAGGCCCAATGAATCGTCCACGTGCCATTCAACTGGCCCAGCAGTTTACCCGAGACATCACACCCCTGCGATGCTGCCCCATCGTCAATCCCAAGACGTTCGCTCCAGGTTGGATCCGCCGCTTGATCTGTTGACTGTCTGCGCTTCAGCCACCGATTGCATTTGCCCGGGCGTCATACCAGCAGGGTTCTCGGGAAAACGAACCACCAAATTAATTTGGTTCTCTAGTGCACGACGTGCTCTACGTACCTTAGGCCCCCTGTCGAGTGCCCAGCAGTTCGGGAAGTGCCCGCCAAGGTAAGAAAGTATAGGAAGGTGATTAAACCTCAAGGGAACGTCTATATTTTGTACATCTATATGTACTTCAAGGTCATGATGGATGGCTCCTCTCCGTGTCTCCGTCGCACACACTCCTCTCTCACCCAGATCTAGGGCCGTTTCCATCTGGACTATCCTCCTATCTACTCTGGCGCTGGGCCTCTTTCTCTCACTTACTGGCACAATGGCCCTTCGGGCGTACTCAACTATGGCCGTCGGCCTCGGCCTGCTTATCAGTCCTACTACAGCTGCTGTCGACGGAGGATGGTATGCACCGGCCGAGTCCAAGGTCAACAATCTCACGGAAGCTCTCCACGGCACGGGAACCTATGGCTTCATCTTTAACTCCTCGCATACGCCGGATGACCAGTATGGCGTGTACAACTGGTGCAATATGCCCCATGTGCGGAAGCAGGAGTACATCAAGCCTGGTGATGAGTTCAAGCTTCAATATGTCGAAGTGGTGAGTGTCACCGTGTCGCGAGCTCGTCTAGGTCGAAGCGGAATGAGGAGGATACCAAGCTGACATTTGCTAGATCCATCGCCACCACAAAAGAACACCCTACGCATCAAATGCGTTTCCCGTGGAGTCTTACCAGTGGAACTGTGACGAACAAGGTCTCTACTACTATGGTGCACCCCATCAAGGCCACGATGCCACCAGAGGTTACTGGCAGGTCTTCATCTCCCCAGTCAACCCGTTCGTGCCATCTGGTTGGATCGGAACCTGCCAATTCCCCCAGATCACCGCTGCCGGTCTCGATGATTCATGGCAGCATGGAGCCGACCTCTTCGGGGTGTATCATGATGTGCTGGGGTTTCTGCCTTCCAAGGACCAGGACTACAAATCCAAGGCTGCCTTCCGTGTGACCAACAACGTTATCACGAGCCAGGTCGCAGGCATGGTCATCAACGGCATGTGGGGTTCCACTGAGCCCTTCCCATTGCGAATCCAGGTAAGGACTATCTGCCAAACCCTTCTTCCATGGAAACCAGCGCTAACAAACATCTTGTCCCTAGGCGGCCAATATTGACAGCCTCGAGCCGCAGTATAGCTGCAGCGCGGGATCTAGCCTGTTCAACAGCATCAAATCCAACTCCAACCCCCAGTGGAAACTTCACCTCGATGAAGCCAAGGGACTCTACGCCACTCTCGATGACATCTCCGGTGTCCCGTCCAATGATGACGGCTTCCACGCTTCCTTTGACCACTACTTTGACAACCTCTCGGCTCGTCAGTGCCATCACAAACCGCTACCTTGTAAACTTGTCGATGGCGCCAACAGCACAACGTGCGTGACCCAAGAGCTTGCCAACACAGTCTACCGACTTGGGAACTGGGAGTACAGCCAGATGTACCGCGACAGCTCTGACTCGCTGCGGGCCACCTCCGCCACCTACGGCGTCTGGGTCAGGGAGCTCGCCGCACACCTGAGAACCGTCATTGAGGGCAAGGACAGCCCCATCTACTTTCACAACATAGCACACGACGGGTCGGTCTCGCGACTTCTTTCCATCCTGCAGCTTGACGCCATGGTCTGGCCCGGCATGGGTTCCGAGGTGGTCTTTGAGCTGTACAAGAAGCAGGATGACTCTCCAAAGCCCACCTCAACCGTCATTGCTCCCGACTGTAGCCACAACAACTGCCTCAGACAGGTGATCCGCGAGTCCGAGTCGGCCAAGCCCTTCTGCGCAACCTTCACAGCCAGCTCGGTGACGGAGCGCCCTACATGGCCCTCGAACTGCCGGGACACGGATCAATTGTCTTCGGCCTGCTCCTGCGTGTACGCGGGCTCAGTGACCCCCACCGCTACAGCTACGGCAGCACCTTCGGCCACCCCCTCTCAGAGTGAGAGCGGGTACTACTTGCGAGTTCTGTTCGGTGGCAAGGTTTTCAAGTCATCAAACCCTGCGTTGGGGGTGATGGACATGATTCCTGTTGAGACACTACTGGAATACATCGACGCGGTGGTCGGAAAAGATGCAAGCGCTGTTAAAAGCAAGTGCGATGGCTCCACGCCGCTGTGAAGACGAGACTAAGAAGACAAATGATAACTCCGCAGTAATTGAACCCCAGTGAATCCATCACAGATACCCAATTAGACCTCTTGTGATTATTGTGTAAATGCCGGCCTGGCTATATCTTCGTTATGCTTGACTCCATTGCTTCTCCAGGTCTGACCAGCGCCCAGCTCTCATCGGATCAAGTGTCCTCAACTTACCCAGCCAACTCGACAGATCTTGCTGGCTACTTGGTGCTGCCTTTGTAAACTTATCAATCGCAAGGGTGTACTCCAGCAAAGCCTCGTAAATCCATTTGATATCTTCGTAGTCTTCTAGCAGATCTTTGATTTCAAGGATTTCACTCTCGATGTACGATTTTCGCTCCTCGTCAGTTAGCTCTGGAGCTATCGTCTGATCACCAGGCGTTTCCAAGATATTGGTGATGAGATATTGATGATAGAACCAGAGCGATTGATCTTCAGGTCCCACATTGAGTCCCTCACGGACGAGATTTAGCTCTAGAAATGGAAATTAACAAGTTGGTGGACACATTTAGTCCATCAATAATAAGCCGCAACGTACCTTTTTCAAGGAAGTCCTTCCGTGTTGCTTGGTCCGCTTTGCGTTCGTTCAGCAGGCGAGGGATCAGCTGGCTGCGGCTGTGCCAAGCTGAGAAATTGGACAGATCAGCGTTGATCTTGCTGGTTGTGTATGCAAACTCAGGCTCGGTCATGCTAGAGCCGTTGAGCGTCGAGCTCTCCAACTTGGTAACAACATGTCTCCTGTAGCCCCAAGCATGAAAGTTCCTCGTGTCTCGGTGCAGCATCTTGCTGACAAGGCCCAGCTCCTCCTCCCAGATTCGCCTCGAGGCGGACAAGGGAAGGCGCTCAACGGCCTGATCCAATATCCAGAGGCGGTATTGCCAGATCCAGTAGCATTTTGGAAATTCCATCAAGAGGGGGATGGTGAAGGCCAGCTCGGATTTGATGATGTCCAAATCGCCGGCCCACGATTCAGGTGCTGTACCATTGTTCCCAGTCGTCTGGGAGTCGGGGAGTTGCTGGATCTTTGTCGAGGATGAGGCCAACGAAGCGTCGGAAGAGGTTGTGGGAGTGTCGGTCGCCGAAGAACTCGGCAACGCCTTCGAGGGCGACGACCCAGGCAATGGTCCGGATAATAAGCCAGAGATTAGGCAGCGCCTGCGGACGTTCCATACGGTATAGTACTCGGGATTGATGCGGAGGAGTTTGGATGTCAACTGAAAGGTCTCTTCGCCAAACGATTGATTCACTGCCTGGGATGTTGATCCATTAGCTCTACCCGGTCCGTCCAACTGGTGCGCTCGCCGGGAGAGGCCCGGCGATGCAGGGTGCATGGGCAGGGCGCATATTGTGCGGTGGAAACTCACCTTCTGGCGGACCTGGTTCTCAAGACTTCGGTATCGATCAATTTTGTCCAGATCGAGCTTGCGCTGTTCCTCAGTTCGCGGACCAGAGGCTCGAGCTACACCGTGCTACGTGCAGACGTCAGCCAGACTGCCCAACCCCACCAACAGTGTAAATAGACAGTGCGGCCCCTGCACCCCATATTGGACATGCCAGCTACGAAAGATGGTCTGGCCTGGGGGAGAGGTAGGGTTGTTGGACTTACGCTCGCCATGGTGTGTGCTCTGTGCAGGAGGTGGGTAGTTGAGCGAACCTCCAGTGAATCCCAAGAGCTGAGGTGACGATGTTCGCTCCTGCTTGATGCCGTGGACCTACTAAGGGACCTACTCCAGTGAGCAATGTGGGGAGTGCATCTGCTGTGTCTGACGTCCATGTGGGCTGTCGGTCGCTGTGTGTTAGGCAGCCAACACCTAGCGAGGGTACAAAGGGTACGTACCCGGTAGCTAAAGGTTGCCTACCGGGTATGTCACTGGTGTGGTGATGGGGTAGCTCAAGCGTCAGGGGTCCCAGCTGTGTGACATCCCTCCTTGACATCAGACGGAAAGCCAAGACTACAGCATGAAAATCTGCCGATTTACATATGTGCCTGTATCAGGTCGGTGGCCACCCAGGTCCCAGGGCCATGGTCGGAAACGAAACCGAGGCAAGGCCACCCTGTGGTGAAGCTAGGTAAAAGTTGGTCTCAAAGCACGGGATGTGTGACGTGTTGGCTGTCAAATCCGTCTCGGCAAGATTCTCCAACTCGGTGTCAAAGTTTCTACAATACTATTGATGATCCCTAGGAACAAGATTTTGAGGCAAAACGCAAATTTTAAGTACTCCCCTCCGAGGTAGTTCCGCTAGCAGCAGACATCTCCGATACAGAAATTCGAAACAGAAGTCATCCCACCGGGTAGCCATCAATCATACCTATCTCTTATGGATGGGCTAGTTATGAAGGATTCAACTTCCTCAGGACTAATATATTCATGTAACGATGCTCTGAACGCAGGTACTGTTTTCAGGTTCCCCTGCATTACATTTGTTTCGGTTGGACATACTGTTTCTTTGTCGCCACCCAGAGGAAGGGTACAGACGCGTGAGAGTCTGGATTTCGGAATGGACTCTCAGACTCATGAGCAACATCTCGGAAGCTCATGGTAGCCTTCGTTTTCTCTACGAGCATCGAAGTACTCTGAAATGTTCACGGCTGATCGCTCTATCATTGACGCCAAATGCACTAGTCTTTCGAGGGCCCTTCTCGGAGGAGCACTAATAAGAAAGAATGTATCTCTTGCTGAGGATCTCTCTTCTCTGTTCTACACTCCAACGAGTAGGGCAGTCATCAATCTCACCACTCCTTTATTGCAACTCCTCACATACCACATAGCCACTCTTTTTCCTCATGGGGTGGTCACCATTTGAACCCCCCAAAGCTTGGCTAGAATTCGGCCATAATGGACAGAATGCTTGGCCAGACAATTACCCACAAACTCTTCCTCTTCCGTTCGCAAGCGAGGTGCCTGCATTTACGCCTCGCATTGTTATCCCTGCGATGTAAGGAGAACTTCTGCTGCTGGTTTCAGGAATGCCCTCAAAAGGCACAAGGAACGGGTTCTTCTACGCGACACTTGTACAATCTATTTCGTTGCGCAGGTTCCTATTCCCTTCCAGCCTATTCGTTAACAATGGAAGTACTGATAAAAAGGACATATACGATAGGGTGGCATCTCACGTTACTTACTGCCATCGCCTAGATGAACGAGGAATGGCAAGCCTTCGCTTGAGTGTGGCCACTTGTATTATGGCCAATCATTCCGTGTTGTTACGTCCGTTGAATCATGGCTTGATGTCTCTCTAATAATTATGCTTGCTCGTGCCACATGTAGGTAGGAATGTAAGCATATCAACGCCACGGGTTTCATCCATCAGGGCAGACTGTAATATTGATAACCCAGCTTGCCATTTTAGTATCAGCAATCCATCTCACATGTCCGACAGATGAAGTTACTTCAACGCCTTACAACAACTACCTAAACTAAATTGGAGACTTCGTCCCTTTTGGTTCGGCCCAAGGCGGAATGCCTATCAACCAAGAGCAGTCCCAGGTAGGCAGGTGGGTGGACAGGCTGCCATCCGATCTCCATTGGCCAAGCTCCGTGATGGACATCCAATCTGGTCGGCTGATAATCACACCCTGCTTGTTCTGCGATCTCTTGCGGCTGTTCTGCTGCGATGGCTGGCAAGCAGGGAGGGGATGGGATGATGGCCCTCGAATACGAGAAATTGGATTTATCCTATGTCTACCGATCGCCTTTTACGGCATATGCAGACGCTTCGTTGCAGGCACTGCCTTTTTAAATATCACAGCTGGTCGTTCTCATATTCTCGCATACTTCCTTCCCCCTCCTCACTTGTCTCGACGATACCTTCATCCCAAAGTGACGACTTATCTTGCTCACTCACACCCGGCTATGATTCCAATCATGGCCCCGCGTAACGTTGCAAAGCGATTTTAATTACGCCTGCTCTGCTCCCCGCAACACCGAAGTCGCGGTCCTACAACCAGAGGGGATGCACACTACAGCTCAATCCAGCAGCTGTAATGACTCCCCGGCCTTGCGGCCGCCCCAGCTCGGGCACCACGCTCCCCTACTCTTGCCTCAAGCGGCTCCCTCTCCTCCTAGGTACGCCAGACACGCACGCATGCTACCTTACGATAGGGCCCCTTGGAGCTCTTCAGCCTTCGAAAAGGCGGCGGTTTCGCAAGACACCTCATCGCGTGCTGCTGAGCGGAGAATGTGACGCCGTGCGCACACATCCCACCTATCCGGTCCCCGCATGCACATGACAGCTAAGCTTGGGACGATCGTCCCCCACGATGCTGATTGGGTAACATTGCTAAAGCCACATGCCTATCTGGCCCTTCAACCATGCTGCCATCTGCCATATCTCCTTTCAGCAGACGTCGTGGCTTCATGATAGCTGAGCTGCTTGGCTAAGCATACTTGGGAACATGAAAGTACCTACTCCAAGACCGGTCCTGTATTCAACAAACGGGAAACGGGGGCTGAGACAGATTATGGGGTGACCTGCTCACGACGCTCACAAACATACGATGCCTTTCACTTGAAACCCAAATTCTTCTTGGAGCATGGTTTTTCTAAAGTCGAGCCGAAACGCTTTGACAGAGCTATCTGGGGTGATCCTTAATTGCCCTCCCCTTGCCCCTCCTGGACCTCATCTTCTTTCCACAACGGCTCACCTGGCCCACCCTTTGCCACGCCTTGTCATCAAAGAACTGCCAAGTGGACTGTCCTCTTGACATTGTCTACCACCTCTATCCTTATCCAAGAGGTATCAGGGCTACAGTGTGGAGAACGCGATGTAACTTGGGAGCCTCCGGCTGGCCTCTCATGACCCTCATTCCAAGTTCAAGTCGACTTCTTCTTCATGCGGCGTACTGTCACGAATCAGATGATAGAGTTTACCGCCCCTCAGGGCCCTTGGTAGCCTTGGGGGGCTGCAAGATCTGTCACCATCTCAAAGCGGCAAGTCCATGTCACTTCCGACGCTTGTCCCTCGAAGAATCGCCCAACTCCATCCAAATAGGCAATCCCTCTCGGTTCTGCCCGCCGCTCCCCTTGCCCACGGTCTAAGTGAGTGACATGAGAAATCAGGAACAAGGGGGAGTCCCTGTCCGTATCGACACTGGGCCACAGCCGTGTGATTTACGGGATCCACAGCCTGGGTTCAGCACAGAAGACAGTCAGCCTTTTCTGCCTTCAAATTCACCTCCTACTGATACCGGTACTCGGGTGAGCAACGTTGCCCAACAGCCAGTACGACTTGGCTCTAATCCATTGCATTCACCAATGCCTCCCCCCAAGGAGTGAGAGGGGCATTGTAAGGTGACCTCGGTCCCCATAGTTTCATGCCATGGCGGTGTCATTCATCCAAATCCGATCTGGGTCCATGCGTGCTCGCTCCATGCTTCTTCATCTGATGTCTGGGTCATGCAGCCACATTGCCTCCCACAAGTAACATCACTTGCGGGAATGTCGTGGGTGGGCTGAGTTCAGGGCAACATGACACACATGCTCGATCCTGACTCTGGCGGTTTGTGGAAAGGTTGCAGAGGGACAGCATTGGAGATGAAACCTAAGAGACTGGGCGCTCCCTTCGATAATAGTGCATGTGGCGGTTTCTCATCATCTATATAATCAGATCAAGTCTCCCTCTCATGGTCCGGTTTCTCTTCCTTCATCAGCACCGAGCAGAGCTCTCTCCTTCCAACCAGTCCCCAGCAACTTCCCCTCCTTGGACATTTGTCTAACCTAGCCTGGTGCTGGTAACTTGCATTCAAGTCTCTCTTCCTGAGTATCTCACTGAGAGCCGTTATCATGAAGTCTTTTTTCACCCGGTCCCTGGCTCTTTTAGCCCTTGCCCAGTCTGCATTTGGACGTGCCACTCCTCGTATGGAGGACTTGGCTTCCACTGACCTTTCCACACGTGCAACTGGATCCGTCAATGCTGTCTACTTCACCAACTGGTTAGTCCATCGTGACCATTCATGAGACCATTGTACAGCTTCTAAATAATCTTTCTTGGTTTTCAGGGGCATCTACGGACGCAACTTCCAGCCTGCGGATCTTCCAGCTTCCAGCATTTCGCATGTCCTCTATTCTTTCATGAATCTCCGAGCAGATGGCACGGTGTAAGCTACCTTATATTCTTCAAGCTGTTTGTGACTCAGCCTGGCTAATATTGAATAAGTTACTCGGGTGACACCTACGCCGACTTGGAGAAGCATTACGCTGACGACTGTAAGCATCAGCTCCCCTTTCTAAACATTCAAGCTCTCTAGGTACTTTACTAACTGTGATGGAATAGCATGGAATGATATCGGAACAAATGCCTATGGTTGTGTCAAGCAACTCTACAAGCTCAAGAAGGCGAACCGCTCGCTCAAGATTATGCTGTCCATTGGTGGCTGGACTTGGTCGACCAACTTTCCCGCTGCTGCCTCCACCGAAACTACCCGTGCTACATTTGCCAAGACTGCTGTTGAATTCATGAAGGATTGGGGCTTTGACGGTATTGACGTCGACTGGGAGTACCCCGCCAGTGAGACAGAAGCCAATAACATGGTCCTCCTTCTTCAGCGGGTTCGCCAGGAGCTCGACTCGTACTCTGCAACATATGCTAATGGCTATCACTTCCAACTTTCTATCGCTGCTCCCGCAGGACCTGACCATTACAAGGTTCTTAAGCTAGCCCAGCTCGGTTCCGTCCTCGACAACATCAACCTCATGGCCTACGACTATGCAGGTTCCTGGGACAGTGTCAGCGGTCATCAAGCCAACCTGTATCCTAGCACATCAAACCCCAGCTCAACTCCATTCAGCACCAAGGCTGCGGTGGATGCATACATCGCAGCTGGCGTCCCTGCAAGCAAGATCATTCTGGGTATGCCCATCTACGGCAGAGCTTTTGTGGGAACCGACGGCCCGGGCAAGTCCTACTCCACTATCGGCGAAGGCAGCTGGGAGAGTGGAATCTGGGACTACAAAGTCCTTCCCAAGGCCGGCGCAACCGTGATTACCGACTCGGCGGCCGGCGCTACCTACAGTTACGACTCCAGCAGCAGGACCATGATCTCATATGATACCCCCGATATGGTCCGCACAAAGGTCTCATATGCCAAGGGTCTCGGACTCGGAGGCAGCATGTTCTGGGAGGCATCAGCCGACAAGACTGGCTCCGACTCGCTTATCGGCACCGCCCTCAGCAGCATGGGTAGCCTCGACAGCACCCAGAACTGTCTCAGCTACCCCAACTCCAAGTTCGCCAACATCAAGAACAACCTCTCTTGAACGGACCTGGATCCGGAGAGCTTGGGTTAGTTTGGGGAGCTGTCCTCACGCGGAGGACTCTGCTTGTTGCGGGTAGAAGCTTCAAGAGATTTGGTTTTCTTCTATTTCTTTTTTCCCTTCTTCTCGTATATATATATGTTCACATATATTCATACATACCTTGGAGAGCACGACTGGCTGGGGTAGGGACTTGTGGGTTGCTTGTGCTTAGGATACCCTGGGAACTGAGTGTTGCCTGGACGGCCACTCTCGTGAGTGTCGGCGGGTTCGATACGCGCACAACGACAGAGTTCGGGGGCCACGGATTGTCTTCACTGTATATATTTGACACTCTTTCGTGGCTATGCCATGCCTCCCTTCATGGATGTCAATACATCTGTATATATGCAACAAATAAAGCTGTATTTAGCCACCTTCTGCTGCGTTCTACCATCGATGCCGAGTACTGGTAAGTGACGTGTCTAGGGCAGTTCCTAGCATTGAGTTACCAGCTGATCGAAGCTCCTAAATTTGTAAGGAAGGTGCAGTCCATCGATACCCCATCATGTGGCTCAATTTACGTCATTGGAAAGAACGACTACTACGGTAGGTACGACTCTGCCTCTCCGTGATCAGTTTTTACATTCTTTTGATTCTTGTCTCGGAAGGCGTGTGGACGCTCAGACAAGTAAAGATGGAAGTCATTCTTTAATGCGGTCCTTCCCTGCTGTAAGCCATCCATTCTTTCTCCTACTGCTCTTCGGCACTTCTACCTCCACATCCTTCTTCCGCTCACCACTGCCCTAAAACTTCTTCTCTATGTTCACCGCATCGGGTATTTCTGTTGCGCCAACGTCTATCCCAGGGTGAATGGATACTCACCACTAACTAATCAGCCAACACCTTACAGCATCTTTTTTTTCTATGTTTGGAACTGCTCTTGAGATGAGCAGGTCTTCCTTTTCGCTTTTCTTGCCTTAATTTACCCATTGTTTCTATTTCACTTATTTCCCTCCTTCTCCTGTGACGATTGGAGGTTTGAGTCAGAGACTGCGCCTTGCCTCTCCTTCTCTCCTTGGCGCGCTGAGAAGTCCCAACATTCATAGAGGGCACAAATACATACATCATGTCCTCGTTTCTTAGTTACCTATACGAAGCGCCAAGAAGAAGAATCCAAAACGAGCCACAGCACTTCAAATTCCGCAAATCGTCCAAAGAGAATCAGCAGCTTCAAAGTCCTGGTGACTCCGGGTACAGTTCAAACGAGTGCTCGCCTGATCGGTCCAGTCCTCCTCGAAAAGCCAAAGCTCCCTTCGCACTTGATGGCCCAGTGTCATGTGATAGCACGCCGGTACTAGCATCCGTCGAGCCTTCAGTATCAGAGGATAATAATTGCCTCAGCCCGGGTCTGAAAGCAGGCGGCTCGCCTATTTTCACGTCGCGATCAGGTACAAAATTCAGCATCAAGCAACGACTACCTTGCACTCCAAATCCAAAGAAAAAACATGCCCCTCTCTTAAACCAGCCCCGGCGAACTCATAGTTCTATTACCAAAAGAGCTGATCGATTCGTCCCAATCAGAGACGCCCACTCTCCCTTATCAGAAAAGTATCAAACCACGAAACAGTCTTATTGTCTCTCAGCATCTGAAAAGCTTGTGCGGGGTCAGGAGGCCTCTCACGATCCTTTCTTCAGCAGGAGAGGCTCTGTTAGCCAGTTATCTAATGAGCCCAGAGTAACAAGTCCGAGTGTTCCACGGCTAGACCAACCATCAGGTAGAACATTGCTTCCTCCCCTCACAAGCCAACGTCTAACTTAACTCAAGCAGTTATCGCAGTACGAACGCTAGTATTTGATGACGAGGAATCAAGGCAGACATCTGAAGGTTTTCTGTTGAGTGGGAGCCCCGTGGTTAGGACAGGAATTGCTGTTGATGATGGGCATGGCCGTGTTCTGCGTAGCGGCACGCATGCCCAGGTCTTCAATGCTTCATTTGCGTCAGCAAATGCCACCCGCGGAGAGGCTTCAGACAAATATCAAGGCTGTATCGCCTCTGCTCTAGAGATTGATCGCGTGAGGCGGGTCCTCGATTTCAGCCCGAAGCAGACGTCGATCGCCCCTTTGCAACAAAAGACAGCCAACGGACAAATAGCTACCAGGACGACATAGAATGGGTCGAGGTGGTCAAACGAAAGGGAGCACCACGTCACCATCGGTATATTCTCTTTCTATTCCTTCTCAATAATAGCAAGGCTTCACTGACATCGTATTTGAAGGCTCGCGCCCGGTTGGATGCCGTCAGCTTCCAGATGCCCCGATCAAGTATGTACCTCGTTCAAGGAACCGATACAGAATCAGCCTGTGTATTAATATAAGCTAAATGATGCTACAGGGTCTTGGACGCGCCGATGCTTCGAGATGATTTTTACTGCTCTATTCTTGCCTACTCTCCTAGTTGTCAAACCTTGGCGATTGGTTTAAGAAACACCCTGTACACTTGGACTGAGAAACTAGGAGGCGTTCCCTCCCAGAGCGCCCGGCAAGACGGTAGCTGGATAACCTCGGTGGGGTTTTCGTCGACTGAAGGACGGAAAAACATCTTGGCCATCGGACGGTCGAACGGGTCTCTAATCCTGAAATCAACATGTGACAGCCTTCCGCGCTTCGAAGTGCAACATCCATGCGGAGTCGCCTGCGTAAGCTGGCGTCCATCGTCTACCTTGCGCCCATCCAGAAACCCAATCAATCCGGGCGGTCCGACTGGTACTGAGGATCTTATTGTTGGAGACCAGGCCGGTACATTGTTCTACTATATGGTTGAATGGCCTCTTGGGTGGGAAGTGACCCGAGATACTTGGCCAGGCAACATGGCACTAATCGCAAAGATTTCCATTCACAACCAACAGATATGTGGTCTTGCGTGGTCAACTAACGGAAAGCTTTTTGCATCTGGAGGTAACGACGATCTCTGTTGTCTCTTTGATGTTGATACAATACTTGGGGAGCATGTCAATAGGAATAGAGAGCCTTTTCAAGATGGTACCAAGACACTTCCTAGCAATACAAACCTAGAACCAGGATCACAAACATCCGGGGGCAATGGCGAGGAGAAAATTACACATGAGGCAGAGAGTAGCGAAAGTAGTTTGGCCACTGACCCTAGCACAGAAATCCAGACACGGAGAACCTCCCCGGCAACTGTGCGAAACTTTGGTCCCGGTGTTGAAAGGCACTGTTGGCCACACGGTGCTGCAGTCAAAGCCATTGCGTTTTGTCCTTGGAGAGAAGGGTTGGTGGCAACTGGAGGTGGTTCCAACGACCAATGTATCAATTTTTTCCATACCAGCTCCGGTGCTGCACTGGCCACCATCACAGTATCTGCTCAGGTGACGTCCTTGACATGGTCAACATCGAGGCGGGAAATCGCTGCAACTTTTGGCTATACTCAGCCGGAACACCCTTTTCGGATTGCCGTCTTCAGCTGGCCTGGTTGCAAGCAAGTAGCTGCTGTGTCCTGGGAGCGTGGGATGAGGGCGTTGTATGCCATTCCATATCCTAATACTTCAGGGGGGCGGGGTTCTTCAGGCAACAACCGGCTAAGCCAAGGGGGCTGCCTTGTTGTGGCATCGAGTGATAAGACGGTCAAGTTCCACGAGGTATGGTCCAACGAGGAAAAGTCCACAGTGGGCGGCACTGGTACCCTGGGTAGCAGCGATATCTTGGAAAGCTTGGAAGGCATTGACAAGGAAGGTGACATTATCCGCTGACACTCAAGAGACGGAAGCCGATCATCAGGACATATCACCCAACCAGAACCAACAACATGACTATACCAGAATGTAAGGTTCATGAAACCAGAGAATGAAATATTTGCTTTTTCCCGCTTACCCTGAAAGAAGAAGAGAGCAGGTAGTACAGATAGAGATTGAGAATCAACATTATACCTGAGGCTTCCCATCACGGAATCGTGTCCAAAAAGCAAGAAAGTTGTTCTATTGACCAAAAAATACATGCTTGGCGGGATGATATATATATGGAGAGAGTCTTTTATGCAGAACTCACTATCCAGAACTTATGAGGCAAAAAAGAACGTAGTAAAAAACAATCGAATTCCTCGGAAACGCCAAACCGTGAACAGAACGCCAATTCGTGAACGCTAAGCCAACCACCCGGGAAAGAAACGCAGAAGTTAATCTAGCTCATTTCAAAATTGCAATCAATAGGACGAGGATAATAATGAGGACGACAATGGCTGTCATCTGCTTGTTTTCACCGGCACCCCTAGCGACCTTGCCCAAGACCCTTCCCGCACGATCCAGGCGGGTTTGGTGGCGGTCAACGACCTCGTCGACTTCATCGAGCATGGCGACGTGGCTGTCAAGCTCGTCGCCGATCTGCATGCTGAGCTCCCGCTGGCGGCCGATGGACTCGCCCAGGCGGTCGAGCTGCTCATCCTGCTGCTCGAGGATCTGGGAGTGGTACTCGTGCAGCTGCTGGTTGTCGAGCTGCTCGGCTTGGTCGCGGTAGCCGGCGGAGTCGTCCCTGACGTCGGGGTCGTCGCGGTAGGCACCAAAGAGGTCGTCCGAGGGCTCCTGGGGCGTGTCGCTGAAGCGGACGGACTTGGTGTGCTTCTGGGCCGTGGTGGATGCGGCGTGGGCGAAGTCGCTGGCGAGGGCTGGGGAGTTGGGGCTGGTGAGCGTGGCCGAGGTGGAGGGGTTGGAGAAGCCGTGGAATTGGGAGGTGAGGTCGTCGAGTTGCTTCTGGAGAGGTGCGATGGAGTCGCTGATTGTAGAGGCGCCGCTGGGATGGTTTGTTAGTGAGTTGTATCATGATGCAGGTGGCCCAAAGTTTTGGGGGGGGAAGGTTGTCTGGCGGGAGTGTTGCCATGATCCCCCTCCCTCTCCTTTGGTCTGCCCGATGTGGTTGTGCAGAGACGTACGAAGTATCGCCCGAGGACTCTAACCGTGCTTGTTCCTGTTGCAGAGAGACCAGGCCGTCGCGGAACTGGTCGAGCGAGCGAGAGATGTGGCCATCTTGGGGATAGCCAGCGCCGTCGTCGCCATCGAGGTTCAGCTGCTGTGCCCGTTTCCTCTCGAGGAGCGACAGCTTAATGTGGTCTGCAAGGAGGAACAATTGGTTTGGGTTTGACATTGTTGCTGATATATTACGTCGATGCTATCGCCGCCATGGAAAGTGGATGTGTGTAAGGTAATTGGGTGCTGGGCGCTTTGCGCTGTGTCTTGCCAACCAACCTACCTGGCTGCACCAATGGAGCTTATGCACGCCCGCCTTAATTGTGTACCTGTGTTCTGCTTTACACGCCGAAATCAGTACTAAGGTGGGTGCTCCATAGTATCGACGACCTATCCCTGTCTTTTCTTTGTGCAGCTTTAGGCCAAATTCGGATGTACTTCTACGCATCCATACCCAGCACTTACGTACGCATGCACCCATCTGCGGACGGTCTCTTATGCAACCAAGTACCTACCTAAGGTAAGGCATAATATATAAGCTGCGTCCGATCCCACATCCAGAAGTGGCTTACCTACCCTACAATCGAGTACAGGGTTTTCAATTGAAGGCGCAACATGCGCCGTCTCATCCACTAGGAAAGTAAGTGCATCACTCCGTGTGAGCCAGTCTGGTAGGCATTGGAAATTAAATAGCTGTGATTTTCGAAGGTTTTCTTTTCTTTGGACAGCTATCTGCTTCGCTTTCTTTGTGGGGATCAAAACCGTGTGCTATAAATTCAAACACACCTTAATTCCCAGCATGATCACTTCAAAGAACAAATATCAAGTGAGTCTAGGCAGACGGGGAAATAAAATAAAATAATGCTTTTTTTCTTTTTGGCACGTAAATACGACAGTTAAATGTCTAGCTGTCCACTCCCAGTCGAAGCCCTCACTGGAACTCCATGATCCCGACCGATACCAATCCCGTTCCCTTCCACCAGTTAACCGTAAGGTGGAGCGGGTCGCCCAGCCATAACCGAAACACCGAAACGCAATAAATTAAGAGCAGACTCCAATATCCCAAATAGACAAACCAAATGTAGAGGTAGTTGCAGACAAATGGTGTAAATGTTTTAGTTCATGACCATTTCAGCATCCATTGCAGAAGGGAGATGGTGCGCCGAGGTGGGAGACGGCGAGTCGGCAGCACTTAGAGTGATGCAGCCATCAAACGTAGGAGGCGAGGTTCCAAGATTTTTGAGCGCTCCATCTACAGTGGTGCTGACAAGTTGACCTTGACGAAGATCCTCGGAAAAGAGGAAAAAGCCCTCGGAAGACTCAACGAGGTAGGACTGGAGACCCCGGCTCTCAAGACGGATGTGCGCATTGGTGATGGGGTAGTGGTTTTCAATGTAACGCGCCCAACCTCTGGCAGCAGCCTGGATGTGCTCATCTTTGCTCAACTGTCTCCAGCCAATGCCGAGGTGCAAAGTGAAGTCGTCAATGATGGGAGTTTTGTTGTCACCAACGCCAGTCTGCGCAGCGTCACGTTTAACGCTGGTAGGGCCAGCTGTTGACAGGGAAGGGGAGTCGTGGCTATTGGACACAACGACGCGTTGGAGCTTGCTGCTTCGTGGGGCAAGCTGCTTTCTGTCCAATTCGGCTTGAATGCGCGTCTGGTCCTCGGATGCCTTCTTCTCCTCCAACCAGGTGCCGGACTGACTACCAGCTTCGGCAACGTAGGTCTTGGTGGATTTGATAAGGGTCATCCCTGGGCCATACTCCCATACCTCTTCAGGTTCTTCGGGCTTGGGGGAAACAATGTCAGGCTCAAGGTTGCTGGCAGCCTCGTCGCGTGAGCGCTTTCTGCTCGTTGAAGTGCTGGTCTGGAATGGCGCAAGGGAGTTGGAAAAGCCGCCAAACGATGCAGACGCTGGGGCTGGAGGGCGTGGGAAGCCTGCCATGCCAAACGGTCCCTGGTGGGGAGATTGGGCTGGTACGGTCAGGACCGGAGAAGGAGAGAACTGTCGACTGAAGAATGCCATGATTGGATCTCGTGTGACGACACAAGACGACTGCGTAGGTTCAAATCTGTGGAGTTAGTAACAAATTGCATGCACAAACCGCAATGGTGAAAGGTGGCCCGAAATAGGCGAGGGCTTTTGAGGCGCTGGAGTGAAGGTAAGAGTGATGACAGGAGAGGTGGTAGTGAGGTAGGCCCAGGAGACGAGGGCAACGTGGGTGGAAGTGTGACGATGGGGCCAATTGACGGCAAGAGATGGAGTTAAAAGATCTAAAGTGTCTGAGGAGGCGAAGGATAACGCGAAGTGACTTGGATGGCGACGAGTTAAGTGCGACCGATTGACGCGTAGATGCAGGGTGAGGGTCGAGTAGGACTGAGGTGGACTGGAAGGTCAGATGTAAGTAGGTGGTGAGGGTAAGTCCTCCTTTATGGTGGAAGGGTGTGGGAAGTGTGGAAGAGATGGGAAGAGGAAGAAAGTAAAAGAGGATGGGAGGAGGGAAGGAAGAAGTATGAATGGTAGGCAGGAAGAGCAGAGGAGTGCAGATGTGAGAACGGAGGCACAGGAAGTAGGGCGAGCGAAGGGCTCTCTGTCGCCTGCAGCTGGCTGATCACATCTGAGGCCGGCCGAGTTTGTTCGTTCCCACATTGGTTGACCTGGGGAAAGAGAGCCGAGCGAGCACTCCCAGCACTGTGCCGCCATGTCGCGATCTAAGGGTGGCCAAGTCTCCACAAGGGGCTGGGAACCTCTCGGAGCTAAGAAACACTGCCAATATGCGCACGGAACTAATCCAAGCTAGGTACCTGAGAACTTTGGCGACTCGCGCAAATACAGTGCAAATAAACAGACTCTACGGCTGCAGGTCACCGCTGCATTCAGCCTATCAGCCACGCACTTGCCTGGAGGGAGCAGGGCCCCAGTGGGTGTCACCCGGTCCGGAGCAACAATCCAGCGAGGAATGGCTAGACTCATTTATGTCTCATTCCCAGGGGCCCACTGATAAAACACATACAGGTTTCAATTGGCTGGAAGGGTCGGCTCCTGCCCAGAGCCAATCGCGCATCTCGACTCGCCGATGAGTAATTGGTGTGGGTAGCTGCTGGTGGGAGGAGTCAAGGACCCAGGGCTTACCTCACGGAGTTGACCGTCTGCCTCTCGTTGGTGCATTAGTCCTTTGGTCAGCATCGGGTGACCTGACCTACATGGCGCCAACAAGCCAACAATGTAACCAGCCTCTTTATGCTGGCCCTAACCTAAGATAATACGCTGCATACGTGAATACACAGTAGCCTTCAGAATGCTGTCCATGCGCGTTAGGTTTCAGTCATCCAGACCATGCCCCATCTATCAATGCTGCCTTTCGTGCCTCCCTGCACCCATTTCTTTTGACCACTTTGCCCAGCAGGTAGTCTCCATCAATCGTCCTCGTCCTCTTGGACACCCCCAAGGTCTCGAGATGGAAGAGGTAGAGATTCCTGCTTAATTATCTATTAGAGACTTCTAAAAAACATTTCAAGGGGCCTCTAGTTGATGGACTTGATTTACCAAGTGATCTCCTTGGTTGACGGTCACTTGTTGACTAGACTATAGGATCACAGTTAATTTGATCCCGAGTTCTTCGGTAACAACCTGCATACGTACACTGATGGCTCTTGATCGTGGTGTCTGCGAGAATGGCGGAGGCAGATCTAGCGGTCTTGGGGCATTATTGTTAGTCACGACATGTCGTGTCTTGCCTGAAGATGATTCTGCTCGAGGAGTTAAGTCGAGTGCTGATTCTGGATCATCCATATCTGAAAAAGCGACATTGTCTTCGTCTTCGTCCTCGACCTCTTCTTCCTCCTCTTCTACGTGGGCACACAATATTAGATCATTGAAGGAGGATTGGGACACCTGAGCGATTGATACCTGTAGTTGTTCCCGGCGGGGTATGAGGTGGTGTAGAGTCGGACTGGACAGGCGCCACGAAGAGGGCAGCATCCTCGTCAGCTACCTGGCTCGGAGTCGATGATGCTGGAGTAGGGATGTCGTTGACATCTGTCGACTCATCATCATCTGCGGTAGGTGGTGAAGCATCTGTACAGCGCGTATGTGCATCCTGCTTGGGGCTATTCCTGAGCCGATTCCTTTGTGGATAACGTCGATCAAGGTCTCTGAGTTCCGCTGAAGTGATTGTGAGGGTTGTTGGGTGTAGTCGGAGCATTTTCACGAATGAGATGTTCAGAATGCTACGATAATGCTGGCACAGCGACATCGATGTTTCAGTTTCCCGAGGATTATCTTCTATACTTCCTGCGTAGAGATTATAGATGCTATTTGTTATTCTTCCATTCAATGGAGGAAAGTTGCATGCAACGTTCTGGCTGCACTTTACGTTGGGATACAATCTACTTGTTCAGAGGGAAGGCGTGTGCCCTCGCTGAAGGCGTTGTTGCGCCTTCCGCGATCTTATGAGGCTATATCTTCTGACAGCATTGCCATGATAGGTAGCCAGATATTTGCTGTATGAAACATCGAGATACCACAAGCCTGATATGAAACCAATGCCGCGATCGCGGATTATCTGGACGAAGCAGAGGAGGTACTGTGGCTCAGGGTCCCTTTCTACAGCAGTCTGATAACTAAGTACATAAAAAGACCTGTGGATTTCGCGAAACAGATTGCGAAAATTCGTATCTATTGAGTATTCCCGTATTAAGCTTTGGGCTTATCTTGATAACGGGGAACCTCCGAGCCAGGTCCACCGCTGGGGACCACTCGTATCAGGCAACGGGAACATGTGGCCGGGTACATCACGCGGCACTCGCTGGTAAACATCAGCCATCACCGCGCCTCAATTTTGACCACCACCCGCCTTCTTATCGTCGCCATGTAGCGTGCCTATCATCTACACATCGTGCCATGTTACTGTAGTCCCAACGCGATCGAACGAGAACCTGGTGATTTGGGAGACGAGACGAGATGAGATACTCTACCTCTTTCTTCGCGACACTCTTGCTCCCTCCGCTGCCGGCACTCGTGGAAGCATGGCCTACGCAGCCTGGTCTTCAAGTGCAAACCGTGGGCAAGGACGATGGATCTGCAGCGTGGTGGCCTGCGGTTCAGGATAGCCAGCCTCATCCGGTCTTCCCCCACCGCCCTGGACATCGCCCGACGGGCTTCATTGCCCTGGGAGATTCATACTCGGCTGGCATAGGAACCGGTGTCAATGGGACAGAGGACCCCTGCCGATATGGCATCCACGCACATCCTTTACTCATATACAATGACCTTGAAAGACTTGAAGAGCCGGCTTCTACCTCGTTCCAGCTCCTCTCCTGCACTGGTTCGACAATCACCGATCTTCTGGTGAATAGCGACCCGAGCCAAATTGGTGGGTTCAATACATCACAGACCGCTGATTTTGCCCTGCTATCTGTTGGTGGTAATGATCTTGGCTTCTTTGATATTATGAACAGCTGTATCTTCAGATTCTATAGCCTCTATTCTGGTACATGTGAAGAGGCTTTGCAAAAATCCGAGAAGCAGCTTGCCAGTCCCGATTTTGAGAATTACCTACGGCTTGCCATCATGGAGATACTGGATCGCGTCCAATGGGAAAAGCGTCCTTGGTTCTCCATCACCGTGACGGGCTATGCCCAATTTTTCAATGCAGATACCGAGGAATGTGACGAGAGCTCCTTCGGAGTTTGGTGGCGAGGCCCTAAACTCAAACGTGAGTTGCGACACAAGATGAATCGCATGGTGCTCGCAGTCAATGAGAAGATACGACGATCCGTTGCCGCTGTGAATGATGCTTTTGCGGAACCCAAGGTTCTCTTTGTGGATTACGACCACTTGTTCGAAGGCCACCGGTTTTGCGAGCCTGGCGTCATCGAACCTGATTACACTCGGAATGAGACGTGGTTCTTTCTTGTTGGTGGTCCCGATAACGATGGGCATTCGGATTCAAATAGTACTTCGACGATGCAAGATGGGGCTCTTCTGCCTCCTTGGTCCCCGCTAATTGACACGAGAACCTGCATGGAGTCTGCGCATCAATCCAAGGATTGGGGCGAGCTAGCCCTCTGCATGATGGCGACGGCGGTCGACAAAGACCCTACGTTGCAGATGGTGAGCGGTGATGGGGCCAGAGAGCAAGACATGTGGTATGTGCCTACATACTACGGAAAGACGTTTCACCCAGTGAGTTCATTGCCTATATCACCATTGGAGATATTTAGCCATCCTAATCTCAAGTAATAGCGCACCCAGGGTCATATGGCAATCAGAGATCAAATTTATCAGGAATGGCGAGACTGGTTTGGCAATCAGCCATAGGACTTGGCAACTGAGAGCATTAAAGAACAAACATAGTCCTTGGCAATCTTCACCTGGGTGCCAACCCGTAACCTCCGCGGGACATGCCCCGGTGCTGCATGGATATACAGGCAATCGCTCTTCGCCCTCGTAGTGCAGTGTCGTATGCGCCGTCAAGATCTACATATTTTGTCGATATTCGATATTCTTTCGGCGAAATGCAAGCGTTTCCTGCATTATGATTGCAAGGGAGCGTTACTATCGGTGGGCATGCATGATACAGGAGCCTTATCGTGGCTTCGTTTGGTACCTCACTTTTGTGTCTAGAATTGGGTATATATGGCTGGACTAGAACGGGAAATACAGGATATAGACAACACAAGGGCACACTGGCCGACCAGATGGCTGTCATTTGGCCCGAGGTTAACTGATTGTGCTCTCTGGCAAGGTAAACTCGCTTGTAACCTACAGGATGTGGGAGCCATTTTGGTATAGAGTGGGCACGTGTCTTGGACAACGCCATGCCATGCAAGCTGTTTTGAATCTGATGCGCCAGTCTATACCTATCCAACAATGTCATGCATGGGATTGGAAAGCCGCCAGCTGAATCCAGCCAGCTGAAAAATTGCGAGCGAAGCATAACCGCGAGCTTCTGGCATCCCTATAGTAAGGTACCTAAGATAGCGGCTTTTGTATTGATAATCACAATATGGCCATCCCGATGGCTTTGTTTGTTTGGCGTAAAGCTGCCTTGGAATGAGACGTGGGAATCCGAATGGCCAGAGAGCATCCGACCGTGTACGGCGCGCTTGTACGGAGTAAGTGGTAGAACACAGGACAGGGTGAGGAATATTAGCATCCATTCCCATGTCGATTGGTAGATCTGCCTGCGCAGTGAAAACAGTATCATATCATTGGCGGGCAAGGTGCCCCGTTGTCATAGCAGACCAGGCAATATACCCTTGGCACGGAGGACGGTACTTTCAATTATTAGAGTATCCATTGTGTTGGAAGACGCCCTGCTCCACAGGGAGCTTACAATGATCCAATGACCCACCAGGTCCTAATTTCCGGCTCCTGGCTGAGGAAGGAGAGGAGGGTGCAATTCCTGAGGCTCAACTAACAGTTGAAGGCGGGCAATGAATGCACCTCGCGTAAGATGATATCACAATAGGTACCTCCCGTCATGCTTGTGCTACATGAGGTATCTTGGCAACTTGGGGATATTTTTGATGATGCTGGGTAGGGTACCTACCTAGGTAAGGCACTAAATGCGAATGCCTGTACCAGTTGAGGTCATTCCGTTGCATCCCCGAAAACCTCGGCTTGCCCCTGTTTCCCCGCCTCATCGATCGACTCTCAGGACAATCCCGAGTCCAAAGCTGCTATGTCATCCCTCCATATTCGGAGAGGGTTCGCAGCAAGCATCCTCTTCATTGTTGAGCCGGTCAGTCCTGGCTAGGTTCTAGGAACCCGAGTGACAGATTCGAGGTGGTAGGCTTATATCGAGGTCCAACAGCGCCCTCTTCCCAGGCGACCCTCCCCTCAAGCTAGATAATCACATGTCTGGATCTTGCAGGTATGCACCTGCTAAGGTAGTCATCGTGCAGCTGGCGCTGTTGAGAGCCACGAGCACGAGGCGATTTGAGGTTGGCTACGATGTATCAAGAAACGATAGACGTAGCTGCAATGACACTACATGTCATCGACACTGGAACCCATTGGGGCAAAACCTCGTTCGCATCCTTGTCTTTCTTGGTGAGGCTCGTTTTGTTTCGGGGCTGGATGACCAGATGGATCTGCTAGTGACTGCCCCACGACGGTGTGGGCATTGCAGGGCATCTCAGTGGAGCTGGAGGTGTGCAACGGCTGGCAGCCCGCTAATTCCAGGCAGGCAGTCCGCCAAGGTTCCCGCCAATGTAGGCATCCCCTGCCCCCAGTGCCGCTGGAGCAGGGGACCTACGTAGGTCGCAGTAGGGTGGAGGAGGGTGCATTAGTGATTAATATTTGGCGTGCTTCCGCCTGTTCTCCACCCCGACTTTGTGCGACTCTCCTCTAATTATGCAACTCTCCCTCTGGGGGGCTTCGACGACGACATTGGCGACAGCTTCCAGTCCCATACGGCTGTCAATCTGGGAAGGTGACAATCCTGTTGCTCTTCTCTCCCTGGCCTTGGCCGATTAGTTGATTAGGAAATCCGACCGTCTTTCCAATCAGCATCCGTCTGGGAGGTCCTTTGTTGGCTGGTACCATCACCGCGCTCGTCTGGGTACATGCAACGCAGTCGTTGCGCTCCATCCCACGAATCCACGATACGAACGAACCTACGAGAAAACGAACGAGCCAACGAACGATGCAATTTCCCCTCATTTTGTTCGAGCTGGTATTTGTCTAAATATCACTTTCGCCGTTTTGCATATAACACCAAAGGATTCGGTTCTCATGTGCACGACCTGGATTACATGTAATTAGGCGGAACTGAGCGACTGATCTCGCCATCTGTTGTCGGGCAAGGTAAAGTACCTATCCGCAAAACCATTCTCGTTCACCAAGGAACATGTCCAACTTCACTACACTTGCCTTCTCCGTTCGCCCCAGCACGTTTCTTGCGATTTTTCTTGGTCTTGGTTAGGAAGCCCTGGGAGTCATCGGTTCTAGCTGAATGAATCATTTGGGGTACCAAACACGATCTTGACCAGAGATATGCGTCATATTGGTATATAAACGGAGGCTTTCGCCGCATCTGAGTTGCAGAGGCTAGAGATCAACTGGAGCACGTTGCGACCTTGTCCTTTCCATCAAACCTAGATCACTTATACATTCCATTGCATCCGCCATGGAAGGTTTTCTTCATCTCTTCGCTCTTGGACTCTCATTTACTACACAAGCGCATCATGCTAACTTTTGTGGCTTTAAGAGGTAGACAGCGTGATTTTGGGAGACGAAGTTGGAAATCTGTCAACATTTACTCGGGCATCGTTGACTTCACGCTACATTGATTCATGGGATAGGAGCGGCATCTCCCACACGTTAACAGCTTTGTCATCTTCACTCGTTGATATGGGTTCGGATCGCCGCTTTCTCTTCTATCTGTCACTGGTCCTTTAAGTTCGGCCTGAACCAAGGGTGACGCGGTGAGAAATCTGTCGCCTGTTGCCCTTCTTCGTATTGCCCCAGCGAAAACGCCATGGTTTATTGCGGGAAGGCCTCCCAGGGCTGCCAGAGTTGTCGCACCCGTCGAATTAAGGTAATTCTCCCTCTCATTTATAGGAATATGGTGAATGTGGCTGCGGTGTATTTTTCTAACCGACCACCAAATGTACTGAGAATGGGTCAACTAACGTTGATCATTTGTTATGTAGTGCGACAAGCTCCGGCCCGATTGCTCCCAATGCGTTCGGGTTGGCAAGAAATGCCCGGGATATCGCGATCAACTTTCTCTTATGTTTCGGGATGAGAGCAGCAAGGTTATCCAGAAGGCTCATGCGCAGTGGGGTGTGGACGATGTCCCAGAGGCTTCGGGATCTACCCCTACCGAACCGACTTTGTCGAAAACTCCCGCTTCGACTCTTCCTCATGACCAAATCTCGGCCGCTTCGACCCTGCCTTCGCCTCCATCTTCACATGCGGGGTTCTCCACGGACCTCACTCCCTATCTTCACCGAGGTGTGCATCCGTCCATTGGAGAAAGTTACGAAGATCAAGGGTTTCGGTTCTACATCAACCGCTATCTTATTGGGCACCCGGACGAGCCTAGAAATGCCGCAGAACTAAGCATGGGCGGATGGCACTGGGACCCTGCCTTGCGAGATATCTTCACCGCTGTTGGTTTGGCTGGGTTATCGAATCTTAAAGGCGACCTCGAACTCATGGCAACAGCTCGTAGGCAATATGGTAGCGCGCTTCGTACTGCCGGTCAATTGATACAGTCCAAGCAACAACCCTCTGTCGATGTCACAAGCCGTTTAGTTGTTTTGTTGGCTCTCTTTGAGGTATGTTTGTCGCCCATTGTTTCCCAGCGTTGGTACTTACAAAACAAATAGTTGGTTAAAGGCACGGAATTGAGTGCGGGGACCGTCTACGCTCACATAGCTGGTGGCGCTGCTCTAATTCGGAGTTGGTTTCCCATGCAGCGAGCCCAGTGTGGTGGTGTTCGACCTCTATTGCAACTATGTTACTCTACGGTTAGTCGAGCTGGCTTTTTTTATTGGAATTCTTGACGCTGATCAACAATAGTTCATAACCGCGTATGAAACCGGCATGGACCTCCCCCCCATGTTTCTTGATTGGGTGACTTTCGCTCGCCAGGCTATGACGCCAGAGGATGAGCCAGCGGCTGAACTAGGACTGCTGATTGCTCAGTTTATCGAGCTTTCCTCTTGTATACGTTTTCGTTCCCCTAGCCTCCAAGGTGCCGCCCGGAAAGATGCTCTCCAAAAATTAGAGCGCTTGGATAGTCGTCTTGCCACATGGGAGGAGTCTCTTGACGGACAATGGCTTTATTCAACAGAAAATGGAAGCCACTTCGATCCCGCTGCTATCTTCCGGGGAGAGTACCACCGTTATTCCGACATGTGGATTGCAGCCATGTGGAATCACTATCGTTGGGCGAGGATCCTCGTCAACCAGGCAATATTCGAAATTATTAAAGGTTCCCCTTCGATAGCAACTTCGTCAAAGACCCCCGGGACACCCTCACCTCTCCAAATCATTCAACGACTCAGCAAAGACATGTTTGCGAGCACTCCTTCGCATTGGCGCCACCCACTTCTTGGGGAAAAGGGCAATCTCTCTGTGCGACAAACACAACCAGGTGGTGGGGCGGGCTCAGCTGCGATACCAATTCTTCTCTTTCACCTCAAGGGTGCAGCTTGCGCTCCGGGAATTTCAATGGAGGACCTTGATTGGACTTACGCAATCATGGAGTGTATCTGGGGAGACATGGGCATGCTAAATGCTAAGGGGACGATGAGTGAGTTGATGATGCATCGTGATCGATTACAAAATTTACACCATGCATCAAGCATCATCAACCAGGTGAATCAAACCTAGTCTACCCCCTCTCACTCTCAAGCAAAATTTCTATTTAATTATCCCCCATTTTCTCACTCACCTAGTCGTTTGTTCCCTCCTTTTGTTATTTTTCTTTCCCTTTGTGCACCCCCCCCTTGTATCCTATACACTACCTTTTGCCTGCTGGGAATCCTGTTGAGGGTCTTTCGGTAATGGAGAGAAGGTAAAGAGCTCAAACATGGAGGTGAGAACTGTGGTGCGAAAATGACCAGACTTCTGGCAGATGGGGCTGATGGGTATATTTGGGAGTTCTTGGGCGTTCCTTTCCTAGCACAATGGCGGATTTGGGCGCATATGTTAGTGAGTTTTCGGAGCAAGCTAGCGAAAAAGGAGTTGCGGGAATTGTATCTGTTTGAATAGCATGGGTTTGGAAAAGGGCGTACGGTTGGGATGGACTGAAGAAGCACATGGATCTATGAAGCACCTAGCGGACGAGAAATGAGGCCACAAGCTTGTCTCTGCCTACATTGCACATTGGAGTACAATTCAGAGTGATACATATTCTAGATGTCCCTTCCAAGTGGATTAACTTTCACAATGATGTATAGCTGCATTATTAGGTAACTACAAAAGAACCCTTAGGCATCGACTTCTGCAAGTCTACGGTAAGATGTACTGGCGATGCTACCTCGGATGCCATCAGGCACCAATTTGTTAGTGGATTAGGCTGCACTAGCTAGGTGCGGTCGGAAGATTATTGTTGCGCTTATGGGCAGCCTGAAACCGCCTCCTACCACGCCATGCCTTCTAAGTAGCACTGACTGGACTTGCTTTGTTTCTCCACACACCGCAATCGGCTACGTACTGCTATTATTACTGTATGGGGTCTTTTGGCTCGCGACAACCTCCAGCCCGTGTTACGATATCCAGCATCGCAGACTATCTCCTTTCTAATAGCGGGCTTGGCATCAATACCCTTCGATTTTATTCTGTTGACGGCCATCACGGCCATACTCGGACTACCCGCAGATGAGACCTTGACTGTTTTTACCGAGACTCATCCCCCAGCCGGACCTACGCGCTGGTCGACATGGCCGGTTCGCGCCAACCCGCAACCCACCTCATGTTGGAGAACCAGCACTAACAAAAGTTCAACCTGGCAGGTGACGAGCAAACCATCAAAGTGGCATCGAAGAAGGAGATCAAGAATGGCGTTATTAAATTGAGAAAAGTGCCTCCCAAGCACAGCAAGCCTGGGAACTGGAGGGATGGCAGCATGGTAGAGGGTAGGTGCGCATCGCGGCTGGAGGCCGGCGCATTCCATTTCTGCCCGATTACTTATGCCGTTTTGTACATGCTAATACGTTGGGTTGTGCAGAAGGGGACAACAAAAACGACAAAGCTTCATCAACAACTGTATCGCCTAGCCCTGTCGTTAACCAGCTGGAAGATGATGCACGAGATGCCTTTGCGACTGGCCGGCCGTTGGAGGATAGCCCTGAACTACAGCAGTGCAAGCACTGCAAGAAGAACGTTTTGAAAACCGCTGCGACCGCTCATATCAACCAATGTCTAAAGGTCAAGAGGGAGAAGGCGCAGCGTAAGAAGGAGGCGCGTGAGGCGAGAGAAAGGGCCAAAGAAGCCGCCAGGGAGGAAGAGCAACGAAAGGCTGACGAAGAGAACGGGGATGGGAAGGACGATGACAGCGATGAGGGTGATGGTTCCCCTGGCAAGAAAGGCAAGGCGTCGAAGAAGCCTGGAAAGAAGCCCGATGGTTCTGGGAAGAAGCGAAAGGCAGACGCAGATTTCGAGAAAGGCCCCAAGGCTAAAAAGAAGAAGGATGAACCCAAGGCGAAAGCCCCCAAGACTAAAGGTGAGAATCCGGACTTAAAGAGACCTTCAAGAAGTTGACACTGACAAGATTGAATAGGTCCTGTTGATGTCGAACGACAGTGTGGTGTTATACTTCCAAACGGGCAGCCTTGTGCCAGGTCTCTTACTTGCAAGAGCCATAGTATGGGTGCTAAACGAGCTGTCGCGGGTAGATCGCTCCCCTATGACATGCTTCTGGCTGCCTACCAGAAGAAGAACCAGGCGAAGCAACAGAGTGAGCCCCTCCTGTTTTAGTCTTAACCCAGCCTGCTTTGATGTACAAGACTGACATTCCTTTTTTTTCTCCGGTTATCAGAGGCCGCGTTAGACGCAAATGCTCCTCTTGAAGATGAGGACGAGATGAATAACGGGCCAGTTGACTCAGACGAGGAGGCTGGAGCAGTGATGAGCGCACTTGCCAACTGGAAACCCCAGCCCGTTATACCACAGCCGATTTTCGTACCGATAAAGCGCCAATATCAACTGGCGAGGCTCCATGAACAGCTACAAATGGCTACGAATGGGGGGCGCAACAACATTTTTGCAGTGAAAGGACTCGACAGCACAAGGTTTGGTGATGTGAACTCGGCATTTCCTGACGGCGAAGACGCTCCGGGTGAGCCAGAGATCAATATGGCTGGCTTTGGTACTGCCAACCGCGTGCCGAGCATTTCAGGGTCCACCGGAACACACCGAAGGCCCTCTGTGGCCAGCAGAGGGTAGAGATCACGGCCACGTGCTAACGTGCTACATATAATGATTATGATCAATGATTGTGGAGCTTTTTGAGGCGGGCCGAATCTCCTCTGCTTCACCCCCTCCTCGCTCTCCGCTTGGAATTGTGTGGCTTTGTCTGTTTTTGAGTTTTTGAGTTTTTGAGAATGAGATGTCCTCTCAGAGTGTATTATGGATTGATGGTTCTGCATTGCATGGCGCTTGGGATTGGGGTTGCAATATCAAATAACTTACAGGTCGGGGCGTTGACCAACAATACATTAGCTATATCTCAAGAGGCTGGGTACATACTGGCGGATATATTCAGCCTGGCTACTTGCATATTTTCCTACAGCATAAGGACGTCACCAAACTTTCGTATCAGCTCTCCTGACACTGAACATGGGTCTGCTCACTCATGCTGATAAGGCAACTATTGCAAAAAGGAAGTTACGAATCTTAGAGGCCATTATCTTTGCCCTAGATAGAACCTGAATTCGCCAACCTCTTCTTTGATGGGCTGGTAGTGGCCCAAATCAAACGATTTGGTCTTCTAACATGAAACTAAGCAAACGCTACATAATGCAAAATTATTCAGTGGGAGCTGGCTCATCGGCTCTCTCAACCATAAGCTATTCGTCTTGGCTTCTTTGCCTTCAATGTTCGTTATGGCGTAGGCGTATCTGTTGTAGTTAAGATCAAGGAATTACGCCTTAGCTAGAGACCAAATGTATGAGTCTACCATTATGTCCGCATATATGGGCAAGTGAATAATTGCTGGAGGCTCTTTGTACCTAGGAAGGCTCATAGTTGATACTTCTGTAACGGTGGAGCTAACACTGGAAACCAACTCCGGTTTTCTCGACTGTGCTGGCTCCCCGGGCTGAGAATCCTGTTCCCTCAGACTTGAGAGCAACCAGTCCTACAGGGAGGCCTTGGGATGACCCAGGTGCGTCGGACGCCAGTGCGACGGTCTCGTCGCAGACATAGCATGTGATGATTGAATCCGTGTCCTGGCTCGCATCTTTGGCAGAGGGCAAAATAAACTGCTTGACGCACTTGGAGCATAATACATGGCCGCAGCGCTTTGCAAGAATAGGGGCTGAGGCATTAGTTAACAACTTTAAGCACGAGGGGCACGACCTTTTGTCCTGCTGGGAGGCTGTATCGAATTGTTCGTGGAATCGAACGGTGATGAGCTTGTTCATAGAAAAGGGATGGGAATTGCCGTCGTTGGAGGCTGGACAAAGCGGTGTATCTTTCGCCTTTTTCGCTGCCGGTCCGAGTTTGCTGTCTCGAATGTCCGGGGTGAGTGATGGTGTCCAGAAGGACGGGAGAGAGTCACTCGAGGCCTGCAACAGCACATCCTGTTAGCTCCCAAACTCAGTCAATTCCATGGACAGCTTCCCCCAGTCGAATTGAGAATATAATGGTCATATCCTATCTCTCTCGTGTGGGAGTGTCCGCTTACCTTCTCTTGTTCAGTTGCTCTCCTTGCTTTTGCCCTGTCTTCTTTTGCTGCACGATTGAGCTCGTCTTCATCTAAAGCCAGCTTCCGCTTTGTCCCATGGCTGCCGGCAAGTACGAGCTCTTGCCCTCCATTGTTTGAACTCGCAGGAGCATCCTCAACAAAATAATTCTTCTTTTTACCGGCCGAGCCTGAACCGGCCTGCAGCCCGGTCTGGACCAACTCGAAGTCTTTCACCACCTGCGCTTGGTCCTCCTCGTCCTGTAGCGCATCGCTTCGGGTCGCTTCTAATTCCGCATCTCGGCGCGCCCTGTTCGCCCTCTTTAGCTCCTTCTTCTGTGAGAGGATATTGGCGAGCGCGCACTCGCGACAAAAGATGTCGCCCCGTGAGCATGTGACTGGGTCTCGGGCGAGTTCAAGACATAGGCTGCAGGAGCCAAACGGTAGGTACGAGTCTCTATTCAGGCGTGCGGAAGACGACTTCCAGCTTGCCTTGGCCAGCTGGCGTTCGTGCGAGGTGAAGACGGGTCGGGAGGTGTTTCTTTTGCCTGATTGATTAATCCATTGATCCAAAGCTAGCAGCGGACGCGCAATGGCTGGGGCGCTGGGATAGTCTTACTGTGTGACATTGTCGGAGAATGGGAACAAAAGCCCAGGAACTCAAGATCGGGTCCTTGGGTCAGGTGCCTTATATACTTGGAGGTCGACGATGTGCGCGTGTTGGAGGTTTGAATTCAGATGGCATTCAGATACAGGTCGAGTACCTGTCTGCGCTGCCTGCCATGTACGTCCGATGCAGGTACTCTTCAAGGGTCGGCTACCGGGTAAGGAGCGACAACCCGAAGTACCCACCTAATTTGATTTCGAATCCCGACGCGCAATAACTTTTTTGTCTGGCTAGCTGGATAGCCAATTTCACTTGGAGCTTTTGTTTCATATCGCCTCTGATCTGCTGCCAGGTAACTCATATCTAGCTTTCCCTAGCGAATTGGCCTTGTTCCTCTGCGTTTAGGGTAGGGACTTGGGCCAATCTAAAATTACCTGGAGCATAGGAGGATGGCTGAGCTATGAAACACACAATCATGTCCGGGACGACGCCGCCTCAGCGACCAAGTCTTCCATGGAGACTTGGCTCTATGGCTGTTATGGGATCCGTTGGAATGCTATCGCGCGGGTTTCTCTATGGCCTGAATAGCGTTGAAGTTGATGGGCTGGATAATCTCCTTGGAGTTCTCGACAGGCGAAAGGCGCATCAACGGAACTGTGGGTTGCTGACGGTTTGTAACCACGCTGCCGTGTATGTCTTCCTTCCACCGAAACAGGCCATATATTCATTCCACATAATCTGACAATTCATAAAGTATCGACGATCCTCTGATCTGGGGTATCCTTCCCATGCGTTATGCGTTTGATCCCGAGAACCTTCGCTGGGGTCTGGGCGCCCATGACATTTGCTTCAAGAACAAGTACGCCTTACTTCCAAAACCCCAATGGCTTCCCAAGTATTGGTCTTAACAACCTGCGCTACAGGGTTCTCTCGACATTCTTCAGCCTAGGACAGGTTCTTCCCACCCATCGTTCATGGCATTCATCGCATGGGGGCCTGTTTCAGCCAACCATGACTGAGGCCTTGAAGCTACTTTCTTCCCCTTCATCAGTTATCAACCAGAAAAACCCTCTTACCTTCTCTACGGACAGTAGGGATTCCTTCGTGTCTCCAGCGCAGTTTGTAGCCAATCACCACGCTTGGGTCCATGTCTTTCCTGAAGCATGCTGCCATCAGAATCAAGAAGGGACCTTGAGATATTTCAAATGGGGGGTGTCTCGACTTATTCTTGAGAGCGAACCAGCCCCTGAGTTCATCCCCATGTATGTGCATGGCACGCAAAATATCATGTCCGAGGAGAGGGGTTTCCCTCGATGGGCGCCACGCATTGGACAACGGTTTCGTATGATCATCGGAGAGCCAACTAACGTCGGCCGCTTATTTGAGCGCGAGCGTTCTCAGTGGAAAAGTCTCGTCGAGAAGGCCGGGGATCCAGACCTGCTCATGGATCAGCCCGAAGCTGTTCAGTTGAGGATTGACGTGGCAAAGAGAGTTCGAGATGAGATCGGGAAACTGCGAGAGAGAATGGGACTCGCGCCAGACGATGATGAAGCAGCTGCATTAGCGGAAACTTGGCTAAAAGAGCCCAATAAACGCAAGTTTAGGAGCCCAGTAGACGGCAGTCTTGTAAATAGACATTAAGAGACACTCACATGCGAAGAGTGGTGGGCAAACATCTGGGAAAGAGGTATATCATAGCAAAGCATTTTCACTAATGGCAATTTTTTTATAAAGACATCACCGACCTATCATCCAGAGTCTTCGGGATTTGCTCGCACACAAGAATTCGACAAGAACCCTCTATCATTAAACATGCTTTGACCCATATGCAAGCCGCGATCAACTCCAGTACCACCCTAATCCCGGTGAAGAAGAAAATGTGTTCAAAAAAGAAAAGTGCGAAATATAGAAACCCGGATGTTTTCATACCGCAATTAAAGTAATTCCGTCTCCCAGATACTCCAAAAAGGAAAAAAAGAAAAAGGCACAACGAGAAGTCTAGTTGTATCCGTCATAGGCAGGGGTTTGGACGCCCTGCTGGTAGTGTCTGGCTTGCGCCTGCATAGCCTGCTGTTGATGGTGGTGGTGGTGTTGCTGCTGCTGCATGACGAGATCATTGAACCATGGGTGTTGAAGAGCGTCCTGGGCGCTGATTCGCAGTTCTGGTCGCAACTGCAGCATGCGTTGAAGGAGATCAATACCGGTAGGATCGATTGCCTGAAGAATGTTCCTCAGATCCTGAGTGGCATACATCTGGAAATTTGGTTTATACTCGGGAAGCTGTGTGATGCCCGGCCATGTCCGCTCAGTGGGCGTACCCATAATTCTGAAGATTTTCACGATCTGGTCCTCATTGGTTGTCCCAGGGAAAAGCGGGCGGCCAGTATACATCTCCGCCATGATGCAGCCAGCTGACCAAATATCAATGCTGGTGTTGTATGTCCTGCTGCCGAGCAGAACATCGGGGGCGCGGTACCACAGGGTGACAACTTCGTTGGAGAAGGTGTTGACCGGAATTCCGAAGGCTCGCGCCAAACCAAAATCTCCTAGCTTCAGTATACCCTTGTTGTTGATGAGAAGATTCTGAGGCTTCAGATCTCTGTGGAGAACACGGTTCTGATGACAGAAATCAATGCCCTTCAGGAGCTGGTACATGAAGGACTTGATGGTGGTGGGTGGCAGGGCTCCGCGTTCACCGTGGGTATCCATGTACCGCTTGAGGTCGCCATCCATATATTCGAAGACGAGCATCAGCTTATTTTCGGTGTGGATGACATCGTGGAGACCGACGATGTTCTCGTGTTTGAGCTCTTTCATGAGAGAAATCTCGCGGATAGCTGTTGAGGGGGTTCCCTCCTCAGAATCGAGGTGAATCTCCTTTAGCGCAACTAGCTCGCCCGTCTGGCGATTTCGGCCTTTGAACACCTGAGAAGAGCGTGTTAGCATATGATGATGATGATGCTTAAGACGCGGAGGGCACTGCTACTACTCACAGTTGCATATGTTCCCTCTCCAAGCTTCTCAAGCTGCTGGAACGAGCTGGGGTGTCGTTTGCCGTCCATGTTGGGTATATGTGGAGTGGTGGCGGTGGGAAGGAGGAGAGAGAGAGAGTATATTGTAGTGGTCGAAAGAGAGTAGCGGTCGAAAGAGTGTAGCGGTCGCAGCGAGACGAAATCAGGTTATATACGTCGTGGCGGGCGCAAGGTCAGCGTTGGTTGGGCTGGCTGGACTATTCTGGGGATTCCGTTTCCTTGAGGCTTTGGGTCTGACAACCCAAGTTAGTCACAGTTAAGCGCGAAGCGCCTGCCCGAGACCAGAAGGGGCCCACAGGGGAGGTAACTCGCCCGTTGTCCCTACCAGGTATCGTGTGTGCTGCACGAGTTTGGGGTGCTTCCCGGTACTTGACCAGGTACCCTGAACGGCCTGCTTAGTGGACACGGTCTACCCACAGTTGTTGTACCGTACCTCTAAGCATGCTCCACCACCAGGACCATGGATGGATGTCGCTAACACGTTCGGCTCTGGGACTCGTCCCCGCCGCTGGTGGGGCATTACCCCTCCCTATCTCGGGGCCTATCCTATGAAGTACCTGATGCGCCAGCAATCAGCTGGTGATGTTGTAAGTATCGCTCGATAAAGCTTCAGGTGGTGTATGAATGAAACTATCATTTACCACCATCAGGCGTCACTGTCCCCAACTCTGATCTCTGCCCTCGGACTCATTACTATAGACACCCTGATATATCAATCACTCTGCTTCATGACCTTGCTCTAACTGCTTGGAACCGCCAACCAGGCTATTCAGCAAGCCAGTTGCAACATACTCCCCATATACCCTGCATCTTATCTTGCGTCATGAGGCCCCTGACCCACGTCGCGGATGGTCGGGCTGGCAGCGACGATGTGTTACCATCCAGCGAGCCAACGTTTCCCATGAGCTTCTGCTTTACGACGGAGGCTGCGCTGGACTCTGCCCTGGACAATATTGCTGTAGAACCGCCAAGATACTACAACTCCCTTCGGAGGAAGCGCAGCCCCGGGGCATTCGCTCGTTCCCCACGCGACCGACAAGCCTCGCCCTCCCCAACGATAGAGAGTCTCGCATCGTTCTCATCTTCCGCGCTCGATCTAGATTTAGAGACCGTGTCGTCTCATACTCATTCTCAACATGTGACGGCGTACCCTGCGGACCTCTCATCCCCGATGTCTGGAATGAGTAGTTCCCCATCATCCAGAAGAGATTCGTCCACTGCATCGTCGCCTCGACGCCTGCGCCGTTCAGATGCACCGAGCTGTGACAGTCGTTTACGAGCCGAAGGAGCGCCGCAACTTATCATGCCAAGTGTTGTTGTTCCCCAGCGGCGCCCCTTTTCGGAGGCTGGAAAGTCGTTAGGGAAGCTCAAGATACTTATAGCAGGTCAACAAGGTTAGTGGTTGTGTGAGCACCTCAGCCTACTAATAAAGAGTGAAATCACTGACTATTAACTAGGAGTGGGCAAGGCATCCTTGGTCCAATCCATCGCCCAGTGCTGCCAACATATTGTTCATGTCGATAATGCTATCTCCCCGAGGCCGGATTCTATGAACGAACTATATGCCAGCACACGGTCATTGCCGTGGTGGAGGACGAGCATGGATTCCGCGTCAACCGCTGGCCAGAGGAGATACTCGACAAGCGAAATATTAGACAGAAACGTTTGCTTCGTTGTCCGTTCGGGATATCAGCCTCATTATCCGGTGAGCAACCATGCAATGCAGTTCCCTCCATGTCTTCTAGACTAACCTAAACCGCTCAGGAAACCGGCGAGGTCAACTACGTTGACTCCCAACTGTCGCCCCTATTGGAAAAGCCCATAGGAGATACGGACCTTGAGTACCTTCTGAGCAGTGGGGGAGAAGGTATCGTTGACGTCGTATTGTATATGATACCTAGAACTGGTAAATTGCCACCCCGTTGGATTCTATAGCGTAATGAGCTGACTTTCGGCGACATAGGACTTGCACCCGCCGATATCCGAAGCATACAGGTGATTCAAAAGAAGACTAATGTGATCCCTATTTTGGCACGTTGCGACGAGCTTGATGCAGGAGAGATTTCGAGAATCAAGCATCACATAAGACAAGATTTCATCGACAACGAGCTTGAATGCTTTTCTTTCGATCCCTCAACATCCGGTTCAGCAGAAGACAGTACCATGGATGTGTACGCCGTGTCAAGTGTGACACGGCCAGACTACGACACGATGGATGCAAGCATTCTCATGAACTCTGCATATGCACAGCCTCTCGTGCCTACCGACCTGGAACAGCTTGTGGGGAAACTGTTCTCCACGGATGGCTGTGCATGGCTCCGACATGCTGCAGCGTCTAAATGTGTCCAGTGGCGACAATCCCAAGAGCGACAGCTCTATCCCACTCCAGATTGGGCGTTAACTGTTCGCCGCCCAATGGACTCCGCCCTCAGCCCTGTCCTAACTCTCAATCCCTTTGTTAGGACGCAGTACTGGGACCGGTTAGAATTTTCAAACTGGGCCCAGAGCTTAAGGCGTAGCTTGGAAGCAGAACAATATCTTCACGTCGCAGCACGAAGAATGGGCCTGGAATCGACTCTCCGCGCCCAGCAATGTGATTTAGTACAGCAAAGCTCCAGGCGGAAATCCGCGAGACGAAGGAGAAGAGCGAAGCCTGAATCACCCTTGGTTCACCAAGATCCGTTGGGCCTCTTGCAGGTGGTCAGCCGATTAAGGCGCAACGGCGGCTTCGCGGTTGAGCTTCTGAGTAGTTTTGGTGTTATAGGATGCCTGCCAGCATGGCTTGCGAATTTTGAGGAGCCGGGACATGTAGGGTTGCCTAGGGTACCCATGGGCGCTCTTCGGTTGTATGTGCCTCTATGAGGATCACATTTATTCAAGCATGGCGTTTGGGCCAACATCTCGTTGCAGTGTTCACTTTGACGATATCCAGAGGGGCATGGCTGGTCGATGTTTGTTCTTGTTCACTTTCAGCTACTAAATAAAAAATCAGACCATTAATTTCCTCACTATGCCATGAATTCGAGCTGTTCCACAATTTGGTACACCTTCCATCACCGAGCCTGAGAAATCCAAACCCACAAGTAATTGACATGGGATAACTAAGTTATAAAGCACAAAGCCTTTCTTGCTAGCAACTGCTTATTTTCCGGAAAGAGCCCTCAGCGCTTGCTCGAAATCAGGGATATCATCGGCAGACCTAGCTACGTGGGCCCAGATAACCGTGCCAAACCGGTTGACGGCAAATGCGCCGCTCATCTGCCACCTGCTTCCACTCTCAGTTGTTCGATTCCAGATGCCCTCTCCGGTGCCGAGCTTGTACGCAGACCAAAGGACAGAAGGGCTCAAGGCATGCCATGTGGAGGATAGCCCGAGACCCCATTTGGCGTAAAGATCACGCTCCTCGTCAACGATGACGTCGGTGCTCCAGGTTCCGCCAACCTGTGGAAGCCAACGTTCTGTGGCCTCTTGCGATGAGTGTGAGACGGCAATACAGTGGACATCGTGATGCTCTTCAGAGACATCTGCGAGAGTCTTGAATGTTTTTTCCGCGACTAGGGGAGGCCAGTCGCGCGTGTGAGCACGTGGGATGAGAAAGAGATGTACCATATCGTAGACAGGGAATTACTTACAGGGACATCCGCAATGACGAAGGAACGCAATAATTGTTAGTTTCCCATCCGGTAGTCGTAGCTTGGGTGAGGAGGGCGCTATGTCCCCAACTGTCGGTACAGGACTGATTTCCTTTGGAGGTATTGATTTGAAGGAAGCCAGTTCGCCACCACCGGGTTGGCTCTGCGCATTGTTATCCTGAGATGCCGAGGCCATATTTCGCGAATGGCGGATTAGTGGTGAATAAGGTGATTAAGCTAAGAGTCCGAATAGGAAGACGTAATTACAGCACGTCCATTCACTAGTTCACACCAGAGAGCCAGACGATCTCTGGAGGTAAGGTGGTTCCATGTGCATATGTAGGGTAAGTATTGTTTGGCCATGGTCATCTGGCGATGGAGGTTGGTTTCGCCTCACGGCACCGGGATTGAGCTGGGCATGGGTGCTGAGCATTGCCAGGTGGTAGGTAGGTACCTCCCAGTGGATGCCCACAGCGCTCGAGCTCTTGCTGGGTACCTCGGTGGAGAGAGGTACTTCCACAGAAAGCAGGGATGATAACAAAGCCCCTTTAAATGCATATCCGACTCTTACGTCACACACGCAGTGACAGCACCCTTAACATCGCCCTCACTTCACTGGCTGCCTGCACGCGAGACGCTGGTACTTAGGTAGGTAGTGGTGGAGTGTGCGAATGGCCACCAGAGATACTGAGGCGGCCGGCTGCTTCGTGCAATACACAACTGGCTACATATGAAGATGCCGTAATTTTTCTTAATAAACGGGAATTATTAGAATGCTCTTCTGGATACAGCCCTTGAGTATTTAATCTAAGGGGCGAAAATCCTTTTCGATCAAACCCTTTCTATCCGTTTGCCTGCCCTAGCCCGCATGAACCATCATCCACTCTTAGCCTACCTACATACATGTACTCGGTGTTGTAAATAGCCTCTGTCTCATGTCTTTTCATGCCGCACTCCCCTCACCATGCGCGAGATAGTCACATTGCAGCTGGGCCATCTGAGCAACTATACTGCCACCCATTTCTGGAATGCTCAGGTGAGCTATCCCGACAAGTCACTAGCAAATCCGCGGCTGAATTCTTACAGTGAAACTACACTCTAGGAGGCTTATTTCACCTATTCCCAAGACCAAGAGTCACCTGTAGATCATGATGTCCACTGGCGTCCTGGTATTGCCGCCGACGGGTCGGACACTTTTCTCCCGAGAACGGTGATATATGACCTCAAAGGTGGTTTTGGTTCCCTTCGCAAAATCAATGCCTTGTATGAGGATGAGTCGGCCGCGGTGCAACCAGAGGTGCCCTCTTCTTCATCCGTGTGGTGAGCAGCCTCATCCGCCCAACACTACTGAAAAAACTCTTCCTCTTTTAGTACTGATCTTGTCCCTTAGGCCAGGCAAATCCGTTCTTCACAAGCAGCAGCCTCTTGAAGTGGGCGCGTACCAGCTGAGCCTTGACGACGGCCGCCAGCCCGAACGGCTTTCCAAGTCAGCTGTCCGGTACTGGTCGGACTTCTCCCGTGTCTACTACCACCCCAAATCGCTGGTTCAGCTCTATGATTTCGAGCTCAACTCCTCCATCCGCCCCTTCGAGCGATACCCCATGGGTGTTGAGCTTTTTCAGACCCTGGACAAGGAGTTTGATATTGTCGATCGCGACTTCAGACCTTTTGTAGAGGAATGTGACAGGATGCAGGGGATACAGGCTCTCGCAACCTTGGATGATGCTTGGGGAGGTTTCGCTGCCAAGTATCTCGACGAGTTACGGGACGAGTATCCCAAATCCTGCATTTGGCTGTGGGGTCTCCAGAGCCCTCTGGTCGACGTGACCAGGGAAAAGCGCCAGCTCCGTCTCACCAATACGGCGCAAACCATCGCCGAGGTCCGTTCATCGGCTTCGATGGTAGTGCCGCTGATGATGCCTGAGCGTGGCGTTCCTTCCAACACACATGTCGACCCGACGTCGGCCTGGCATGTCTCCGCTGCATTCGCAACCGCAATCGAGTCTGCCAACCTTGGGTCTCGTTTGACGGATAAGGCGATGCCTCATGCGCCGTCCATGTGGGACATGGCTGAGGGTCTCAACACGGGTGGTAATCAGACCTTGGCGGGTCTGCGGCTGGGTGTAGGGTCTGTGGCGGGGACTCTGGATGATGACAATGATGGCGTTGATCTCTTTAGCTTCGGGAGGCTGGCCAGCTTAACCAGCAAACAGATGAAAAGGGGCCGTCTCTTTGGTGAGGTTAATATGTTGCGAGGTTCTCGACCAGACCAAGCAAACGTCGCAGAAGAGGATACAAGGCAACCGGCACGCCGCCTTGTTGGGGATCCGGTGACACAGAAGTGAGGAAACTGCCCCCTTGGCGCTTGCGAATCCCGTTACTAACTTCTGATATAGGTTTAATTCGTCTTTGAAGTTCCCTATTCTCGATAGTTTCCCGCACATCTACTCGGAAAGCAAGGACCAGCCTGAGATCGCGGTCCAAACCATACTCTCCACTACCAAGTCGGTTGGCACTCATGTAAAAGCTCTCAAGGCCCAAACCGTTCGGTCTGTCTCGGTAGATGAACGCGAGACTCTATCAAATGAACTCGCCGAAATCGCGGATGCGTATCAGGATGACTGGTCAAGTGGCAGCGATGAAGACGACGATTGAATAAAAAAGTTGATTGAATAAAAGTAATTGACATGTAATTTGCACCTACCATTCGTCGATCTTTCTTGGCTTAAATACAGCATGGCCACAATTACCACAATTAAACACAGTGATGGTAGCATATCAGCGTTTTGGAGGACCAATTTGATTCTATTGTTCTAGCGATTGTGTTATCTAGCGTCAAACCTCTTGGAGTTTGAAGAAAGCTTTGCAAATGGCTAGATAAGTACCCCCTTTGTCATGACTGGCCGCTACTACGGGTGTCTAATTAAAAATCTAAGTGATGGGGTTTCTGGAACCTCGTCCAGCCAACCCACGAAACCTTTTGTGAGAATAAGCGCTCAGCGATTCTGCAATATTCCGCCTGATTATGCCGTGAAAATTTGTGAAATAGGATCAGTGTTGTAGTGTAGAGTACAGGGAACAGGGGGACGAGGAATGGCGTTCTCATCATCATCCGCCAGGAAGAGCTGGCGATTGGAGCAGTGTTCAGAGTGAACAGGAACATCTTGGGAGTGTATAATCGGCCGTTGGATAAAATACGGTTCTGCTAGTTAGCCAAATGTCTAGAGCTCATGGCTGTTGAATTAGGTTGGTGTTATGATCCTGGAGGGGACGACGAGGGCAGACAGTGCCACTCGTGCCGAATATGGATCAAGATCACTTTCAAACATTGTTGAAAAATCTGGGGGCAACAGTGCAACAAAGTCAACTGGGGCATGCCGTTTAGCCTGCTGCGGCCACTGAGGGCTGCTGCCGTTTCGCCGGTGGTGGCGGATGATCCTGCTCACACATCAGTTCCAACCGCTCATCGCTTGTCGGGTAGGGCGACTCGTTTTGGTGCAGGCGAAGGCCCCTGCTCTGGGCAAGGCGGATCAATTACCTCTGAAGCCCCTCGTTTCTTGCCATTCGCAGCGGCTTTTGCGGCAGACTTCTTTTGGGGCTTCGTCTCGCCAGGTTCAAAAACGTCGTCGGGAAGGTTAATGCTGGGAAGGTAAGATGATCAGTCTTGAGTTGGGCGGATTCCGCATGAATAACTCACTTTCGGCAATGCTGGACTCCAATAGTGGCGACATCTTGTAATTCTTCCTTGTATTTCTGCCAGGATGTACAAAGCGACTTGAACTCGTCAACCTGGTATGAGAGATCCAAAGATTTCGCATCTTATTGGTCAGTACCCAGTCATTCCGAGGAAACGGGATTAAAGCTTTGATACTTTGCTGACACGGATAGAGGAACCTGCAATCTGAGGTATCTTCCCGTTGCCGTCGAGAAATGAGATGACCTACCTTTGTTCAATTCCAAGCCGATATAGTGAGTTGTGGTGTAGACTTCAGTTATTCCGTCCTTGACACCGTCCTCGGTTTTGATAGCCCCGTTGTTTTCGGTTTTGATAGCCCCGTTGTTTTCGGATTTGAGGGCCTGTTGCGGAGGAGGCATGGCTGCATCGTCAAGGCCAGGTTCACTCTTGATGAACACGCCCCCTTCCGTCTTGAGGCCAGGTATTTGCTGTGGAGGGGAGGCGCATCCATTTTGGGGCTGTTGCGCAGCCTCACTGGTCTTTCCCTCATCGGCGGGGACAATAAAATCCAAGACACCTTCCTGGACCTTGGCTATTTCTTCGTTGTTTTGGCAGAGATGCTTGCGCTCATAACCTTTATTGAATGCGCGCGCCAGTGCTATGCTGGGATGCGTTTCCAATCTTTGTACAAGCATTCGTACTTTGGACTCGACATAGCCGGACCATATCTTGTGCGCTTCCTTTGTTGTGCTAGTTGAGATAACACTGATATAATATTTGAACCCAGCGGTGAAAAAGGCATGCTTGCCAAATAATTCGGCCCAGGGAAGCTTGCCAGTCATGATCTTTTCCGTGATCTCAAAGGCGCGCTTGAGCTCTCGTTGAATAACTGTCATGGATGACTTCGTGATATTGAAGGTGGCGCACATGGACGGATATGCTGGCGTAATGACCGGCATAAGATGGAAGGCATCGCCTTTGTATAGCTTCCCACGAAAGAACCACCGGTTAGCAAGATCAGTTCGACATGTACGATCGGGAGGGGGCACACACTTTGGGATTCCAGACCCGTACAGGCAGTGGGCCACTTTCTATGGGCTTTAGGAGTACGGGCTGAGGCCATTGCCATTTGAGGATGATGAGGAAAAACTTGTTCACAACAACGGATACAGTGGCCTTTGGGTAGAGTTGGCACACACGCGCCACCAACATGGCCCAAGCCACACCACCTGGAAAGCCCATAATGTTTGCGTAAACAGCTCGTCGTTGAGCCCAGAGTTTGATGGCGCGGAGAGCCATGCGGAATGTACCCTTCTCGGGAACCAGGTTGAGTATTTCATCTGTGACACGTGTGCCGTTGAGAGAGCGTAGTTCGGCTTCGTCAAGGCCGCGTAGAAGGCCGGAATCGCGTAAATCCTCCAAGTCATTGGATAGCTGTTTCTGCATGATTCTGGAGAAAATGAGATCGATGCTGATGCCGAAGTACTCGAATTTAATGATAGGAACAAAAGCGTCTGTGACCACGGCCATGTCGGTAATAGCGCCTTTGGGAGCCATATCAACCAAGAGTCCAGGGAAGTGTTCAAAATAGTCGTCTCGAGTTACGTATCTAGGCGCAACAACAAGAGTATCGATATCGGAACCCGGGCCGTACACTCCAAGTCGAAAACTTCCGTATGTGAATACCCTTCCGATAGCATTTCGGATGAGAACCTCATTCTTCGGTTCTTTGAGCCTGGCCACATGTTTGACGAATTCGTTACAGATCTCGGCGATGGATGCGAGAACTTTGTGTCTGAAGAATCGTCAGTATTGGCAGCAGGAGAACCGATGTGCCCGTAAACAAAGAACCTACCTCTTATCTGTGTCGGAAGGGCTTTCGAAAGTATTCTGGCGCTTCAGTTCATCGATCAATGCCTCGGTGGCGGCGAGTTCAGGCTGGGTGGGCAAGTCTTCCTTCATCGGTGGCGTGACGCCATACATCCGTTCGGAGGCCATAGTTTGGATCTTTTATCCAAGCGATGCATGCACAATGGGAATCACTCAAATCAAGGGGAGGGGAGGAAAGGGGGGAGAGGGAAATGGTGAGAACACCGTGGGCCAACTAAAGTTCGTCACGAAGCACTACCAGTCGCGATGGAGATGGAGGGTAGCGTGTGCAAAGGCAGGAGTAAGGTATGCTTTGAAATTTGCTCGCAAGGCCAACCGCTCCCGCCGGCAGCGCACCTGTGAACGATAAAATACTATTCCAAGAGGCGGCCGAAATGGAGCTGGCAAGACTAGTGCTGGGGGTTGTTATGCCTTGGCCTGACTGTTGGCTGAATGTTTTGTTGCTATGAAGCAGCTCCATCATCTTACATAATCACGTACGTCCAAGGGACCTGTGCCTCTTCCTGCCGCAAAGATCTTGAACTCTGCTGTGTTGTACGTAGTACCAGGGGATGTACCTACCTACGATTGTGTGCATTAGGGGGACAGGCTAGCCTCCTGGGTACTAGTATGTAGTACCATCCATCCGTTCCGACAGGCTACCTATCCTCCTCCATCACTCTTCAGGCCTCAGTGCGCAACGCTATAGCAGCCGGCGAGCACCGCAAAAGCACATACATACTCTGGAACAGTGGGGAGTATTTGCGAAGCGAACAAGACGGGATGGACGCATGAGAAGGCCGCAAGGACGAGGGCGCAGGGACCGCATACCTCAGGACCCAACAACGTGTACACAATACATGCCATCTACAGCGCCCAACTTTGCAATTACAGGTCATGGAATCAATCACTGGCATTGCATTTCTGTTCGCATGCTGGGGCGCTAGCCCAAACCAGGCTAGCTGCACACATTCCAGGGCTCTTTGGCGTGCCATATTGATGTATCATGTACCCCCTCATGTACCATGTACAGCCTGGCTTTTTTCCTTCCTGCCCTGATGCTGTGGACACTCAACGCGAACGCGGTTAAGGTTCGAGCCAAATTGTGATCGCATGCAACTGGGTCGTCTTGACTCTCTCTACCAACCTCGTCCGGACCTTTTCTTAGCCCCCTCCCCAACCGCCTCTGGCACCCGTTTCCATTTCGCTTCGTGTTACGATCTTTTCCATTATCATTTTACACATTTGATCTTGTTGCTAAGGTCCATTTTATTTGCCCATCGATTTTGTTTGGATGCGCTGCAGAAGCTGTATCGATCGCCGTCTCCTCCATACGACCCGACCCTCATTCTTGGCGAAACGAAACTTACAGTTTATATACGAAATTTTATCCCCAGGCACCGTGTCTAGGCACCGTATTGGTAGCACTGTCGTTCTTGAAATCATACTTTTCGCCTTCCGGCGCTCCCAAAAGGACACGCAGAGCATTGCGTCCCTCCATGCGAAGCATGCCGCCATCTACTAGTCGGTCACAGCGCACCAGGCGCGACTCCCGCAAAGATCTAGCAGCGCCACCGATGGAAGAAGATTCTTCACCGAGCCGTCCTGCTAAACGTCGCAAGAAGGTGTGTAACACTCAGCTGAAAATGGTTTTGCAACCTCCGTCATCATCGACCGCTAAACCCTCTTCCAGGTTCCGCAGAATGAGGCACCTGACGATGATCAGCTCGTCTCGCAAATAACCCAGCAACTTCGAACGGGTGATCCGCCGGTACAAGCAAGTAAAGACCATGCCAATTCTATTCACGAGGCGAATCCCGACGGTGTAAAGGCATACGCCAAGGTCGCTGCACATGACTGGACATACTACATTACCAAGCTAGCCGTCAATATTGGCCGTGCTCCAGACGGGATTGCGGGTGGAGGAAATCCGGAGTCCAGCAGGGCTGGTAATGAAACTGAGGAAGATTACGACAAGGATCAGGTACATATTGACTTGAGTCCTGGAAAGATCGTGTCCCGGAACCACGCCGTGATTTTTTTCGACTCAAAGGAAGAGCGATGGCTACTGGAAGTCAAGGGCCGAAATGGCGTTAAGATCGACGGCGAGCCACACAAACCACAGGATAAGCCCCATTTCTTGTCGAGTGGGGAGGTTTTGGAGATCGGGAATGTCGAGATGATGTTTGTTTTACCCTCGGAGATCAGCCCGCTACATATTCACCCCAAGTATCTCGAACGATGTGGCCTCAACGCTGCAGACACTCCCCAGGCACGCCAGCCACGACCGCTCGCTCCTGCGCAGGTGGAAAGTAAACGACCAGGCACCCCTCCGCAATCAACCCAGTTGTTGAATGCCACTTCCGCTACCAAGTCGCCAGCTGTCAGCACTCCAGCTCCAGTCATGGTGGGCGCAAATGGCGTCGATCTTGGCAATGACGAGAATCAGCATATCAAGCCCCAGTACAGCTATGCGCAGATGATTACTCAGGCTATTCTCAATGCTCCTGGGGGAAAGCTCACGCTCAGCGGCATTTACGAGTTTATCATGACACGGTACTCATATTACCGGCATCAGCAAGCTGCGGGTTGGCAGGTAAAGTTTCCAAGGATAGAAGTCGTTCGTAGATCCTGGCTAACGTGACTTTAGAATTCAATCCGTCATAATTTATCGTTGAATAAGGCATTTGACAAAGTAGCCAGGTCCACGACCGAGCCAGGCAAAGGCATGAAATGGCAGATTGTTCCTGAAGCCAAGGAAGAAATGGTCAAGAATGCTTGGCGCATCGGCCGAGGTGGCCATCGGGGTTCTTCTGCCCCTTCTTCACCGAATCAGCTTAACTATATTACGCAGGGCCCTCGAGATATGGCAGCACGAGGCTCTCCATCGGTGAGAAAGCGACGTGGCTCTCTCCTGGTCTCTCCGTCCCCAGGTTCATCATTGGCCATGACACAATCGACGCCAGATAGGCCCACAGAACGAGCCCAAGGGAGAACTCTGACTGCCGACGGTAGTCCCCTTCCCAGGTCAAAGAAATCCGCAGTAGCGGATCCTCCAGTTTCCAGCTTCCAACTCCAATCACCCACTTTGACCTCTTCATACTTACAAGAGGACGGCGCCTCATTCGTCACACCTGCTCCACCTCGTGTTCACCCTAAACTGGCACCGCCTAGTACTGCCCAACGACCAAGTCAACATATGCCAACGAGCTCACCAGCACCGTTCTGGAAATATGCAGATATTGGAAGCACTCCCCTGAAACCGCTAAGTGGTTACGAGATGAGCCCCTCCAAGACTGTGCTCGGAATCCCCCCGCCAAGTAGTAGCCCTCCCCAACCCAACAAGTCTCCCCCGAGCAGCCCGACACGTTTTCAGGGGGGGAATAGCAAACCGGAACAGGTTGCGCCTATTGAAGAGGAGGAAGAAGATGATGAGGAAGAACAAGGATTTGATCTCACAAAGTAAGTATCGGGTTCCGAGCCCAAGTTATTTCCCCACAACTAACTCTCTACTTTTCCTAGGGGTTTTCAGAGTATTGGTGCATATCATGCACCAGTTGGGAGAGGAGTGTCGGTGGCCAATGCGTTGATGAAGGGGAGGACATGAAGCAAAAGAAAGAAATTCTACGTTTTAATGAATGAACCCTTACGTAGCGAATAGCACTGGATGCCTACCGCTGCAGACGGAGATGACTGGATGAGCGAGCATTGATTTGACATGCTGACGAATACTGTGAACCTTGATACTCCCTATATTTTGTCTCTTTGCCCATACGTTGAGCATGGATGAAATTAGTAGACCGGCTAGGAATTCTAGGGTTTGAACTACAGGCCACGATAAACTTCATTTGCATGCCCCTATCTTACTGATTATCGAAACTTGGGCCATCTTATCGTAAGACACCATCGACGTGTGCTGTATTGCCGAACTGTTCTAGGTGGCTACTGGTCACTGTCTCCCGAAGCCAACATATCCGTAGGCTTCGACCATAGGCCGCGATGTGACAAAGCCTAGATACTATGGATGGCAAATTTACCTACAAATTCTCTTTGATGTGCTCCAGCCACACCTTGACATGTTAAGGGCGGCGCGTTTTGCACTGTGGACAACCTACAAGACGGGTTATGATGAGACATTCTTGGAAGATCAGACGACCAGCAGGCTTGCACGCCCCCAGTGTGGAATACGATAAGTACGAGCTAGCCTCAGCTGAGAATGCTTCTTCCGTTAACTACTCAGTGTTATAGGGGGCTTCATGAGAGTCAGAAAGCTGTTCAGGGAGTTTCTTCTTTGTTGATATCGGGTAGAAGGGGAAGACCGTTCGCATTTTGAGCCAGCCTCGAGGTAGTTATTGATTATAGATGAAACGGTTTATTATACACTTTACTCTCAATCGATCCTTCATGGAATGAAAGAATTCGCTATTCAAGTCCGCACGGCTGAGTGTCCCCCTTGACGCCCAAGGCGTACTTTGTGATGGCTTCGACGGCAGATATTGACCTGGGGATTACATCTCAAGTCAATAGGAGCCAAGCGAATTACCGAGTTTTGACTTGTTCTTACATTATTTGTAGGGAATCCAATCACCAAGGAAAGTGAACGTAAATAGAGATTATTTGGCTCCCGAATGAGGAAGGATGAGTGAGGATATTCAATTTCAAATGATGGCCATGCGCGCCTAGGCCGGGATAACAAACGACGTCCTCTGCAAAATCGCCTTGCCCTCTATACCGACCCCTTGGTGTTTTGCCCCGTAGTTTTGTTTTTCCCACCGGTTATGACTCATGCATGCCCTGACTCCATGATACACGTTGCTCCCATATTTTATCTATATTGGCCGTATGTTTGTTGTACATTGATGTTTTGCGTGTTCCTGAACACTGGTTTTTGTTTCCTCATGAGTCGTCATGATACGTCACAATGGTGAGACCACCAACGTCTCCCTCGTCTGGGTCTTTGCCACAGTATTTCTTCGTATTTTTTTATATTTTTTTCCCTTATTTTTTTTTAACATGAAGCTACTCTTATTTCAAGTGATCCGTTGCTTAAGCCCGGCCGCGTCGCTTGGGATTGCCCTGACCTGGCCGCTTCTTCGATGGCTTTGACTGCCCCTCACCGCCCTCAATGAACTTGATGAGTTCATCAATACTGCGGGAGTCCATCTGGGTTGAGGATATGCGTCCTCCTGATACGGTAGCGGGCTGCACAGTCCCGGTGGACGCAGCAGGGAAACGGATCCCGGAGCGAATGCGTCTTGCCTGTGCGTCCTTGGCATGCTTGGCAATGGAGACGGCATTTTGGGTCAGTTGCTCGAGCCAGGTTTCTGCTTCTTTGGTGTTCTTGTCCTCTGGTCCCAGCTCGTTTAGGAAAACATTATACGACTCTCGCATGCGATTCACGGCTCCCTTAGAGTCTTGATCAAGTGCAAGGGCTTGTGCCAGTTGGAACAGAAGGGTTGCTGAGTTGACAGATTCTCTGCCAAACACCGTCTCGCACACGCGAAGGGACTCTTCAAACCACAGTCTTGATTCGTGGTAAGCCTTGAGGTGCTGAAGCATCACGGCGGCATTGTTGATGGTTGTGATGGAGTCTGGGTGATCCGGGCCGTAAATGATCTTCCATAGCTTCAAGGCGTGCTTCGAGTAGCTAAGGGCACCCTTGCTATCGCCAGCCTGGTGGAGGAAAAGACTCAAATTAAGGTAGTTCAGTAAAGTCTCGGCCGAATCCACGCCGACTGTTCTCTCTGCCACCACAATGGCCTTTCTTGCAAGCTCAATGGCGGCCTCCTTATCGTCAAGTTGATAGTAAAGCATTGAAAGGCTGTTGTACACACGTGCCACCTCCGGGTGCAGGATGCCATAGATTTGCTCGTGTAGCGACAGCGACTCGAGGAGCAACTCCTGTCCCAGCTTGCGTTGATTCTGTAACAGAGAGATTCGGCCAGCCTCAAGAGCCTCTTCGGCAAGGGCACTGCGAGGGCATGAGTGCTTCACAACGGGAACCACGTTGACAATATCCTCACTAGTAAAAGTGGTAGTTGGTACAGCCTCGATAGATGCTGGCGAGCCCTCACGAGTCTTTTTATTCTTCTTCTTCTTATTGGAAGACTCCCCGTTGGCCTGGCCATTGGTCCTTTGGGGAGGAGCAACATCAGATTGCTGTGCAGTGAAGGCGTAGTCTTTCGCCTGTATCTGGATGCCCATACGAAGGCAGACTTCACGCAACAGCTGGGGGGCCTTCGCGTGTTTGCGCCACTCAGAGTCGAGTTCATATCGGAAACGCTTGAAGGTCTGCTCCTCAAGGCTGTTTCGGAGTGACTCGGGTGTGACTTGTTCGAAAGACCAGTCGGCGTCTGGGTACAGAGTTTTCAGAGAGGGCTCAAGATCAGAAACAGGATTTGCGTTGAAATCCTGGCCAACAAGACAGTTAAGAAGATGGGATACACAAGCTGCAGTGGCCGGGACGGGAAGGTGACGCAGATACTGAGCAGCTACATGTTTGAATGAACGAGCCAACATATCCTGAACGCAAACATCACGCATGCAACGCAGGCGATCATCGGTGCAGAGAGATGTTACCATTCCAAGGTATCTCAGATTGATACCACGCTTGTGCAGTAGCCGACCAAGGGATTGGCCATCCATGGGGAAGCTGATGTCAGACTCAGAAAGGTCCTTAAGTAGGTCTGGGATGACCTGATCGCGGAGGTACTGGCCTGCTGCGCGGACCTCCTTCTCATCCTCAGCCCACTCTTGCTTCTCCTCTTCTGTGATAGGAGTTTGGCCGCCAAAAGTATCAGGATTGAGGGCGAATTGGAATTTGGAGAGGTCGGGCTGAGTAATGGCGGCCTTAGCTTCTCCCTTATCCTCTTCATTCTCGCCGGCCTCGGCTTGCTCCTTCTTTTTGGCAGCGATCTCCTTATCGATCCACTGCTTCATGCGGTAGCGGCCGAAAGAATCAACCAGCTCAGGACGCAGGACTGTCATTCTGTGAGGATAAGCGGTCTCATCCTCTTCAGCCTCACAGTCATCTAGCCATGCGATATCAAGTGGTGAGATTCGGTAGAGGTCAAGGACGTACTTGCGTCCATCAGTCCCCATGAGGCCCTTTGTCTCCACGCTTGCCTCGAGTTCAAACCTCTTGCCCTCCTTGTCCCAGACAGGGTGCTTCTTCACTTTAAGTGCCTTCGACAACTGAGCGAAGGTGGCAGCGAAACGCTCATCATCGGCCACAACGTCTTTACCGTCAACAGCGCCGTAGTCGATCTGATTCTCACCAGGATCACGCTGCTTGAAAATTCCAGGAACAATGCTTTGGCCAACAATACGCTTTCCGAGGTAATCGACAACTACTGTGGCTGGTGTGAAGAGCCCATCGATATCAAGTTGGTTGACCAGCCTGACACCAGCCACATCTTTTCCAGTTGCTACCCTAGCTGCCTCATCTCCGCCCTCCGAAGTAAAGGTTCCTACTCCATCAGCTCCAAAGGAGAAGAAGATGTTATTGTAGACAAATATTTGCGCGTCTCGGCCTTCAGTTGGGTTAAGGGGGGCAATTTCCCCTCGGGCAACCATGACAGCTCCACGAGTAGCAGCATCGTTGTAATCAGCGAAAAGCTTTGAGATGAGTCTTTCACGGAACACTCTGTCCTGCACCGTCTCCTTTGGCAACTCCTTGGCTGATTGGAACTCTTCATTCCAGTCACGAAGAGTATCTGTATTCTCTACACCATTGAGAAGATAGGTCTCTTGGGGCCGAGTTGGGTCGGCGACATGTTCACACAGCGACGAACTAGGGGGGGGGACTACCCATGGAGCGGCAGGGATAGTGTTGGTGATCTGGAAAGTAGCCAGAGGGTCCCTTTGGTTGTTGTGCTCCTGTAGCTGGACAAATGTATCCAAGAAAGAGGGGGAGACAGCGCGCAGGAGGTCCAAGAGGGAGTGAGAGGACTGACCCTTGGGGGGAGGTTTGGGGAATGGGTCAAACTTGGCATTCGATGACTTGTTGATGAAGAATCCCGAGACATGGGATGTGATTTGGAACTGCTCTCCTTCATTGGTGGTTACAACCAGGTAGAGGAGGTGGCCCCGCTGCCGCAGATGAGGGGGCGGCGGGTTCCATGCTGAAAGTGTGATTTGCTTCACTGTCTTGGGAGCGGGACCAGTGGGCTTTGGGACGAGGCTGGAGAGTGCTGGAATGGCCTGGAAGTCGTGGTCTGTGACTGGTTGCTGCTCTTTTTCGGCAGAAGCCTCTGCTTGGGCCTCTTTAGACACGTCCTCGAAGAGGGATGAACCAGGGAGCACGCCCTGTGTAGAGTCGGTACGGTCACCGGCGGCGCCAATTAGTTCCCGAATTCGCACCAGATGAATACGAGCCTCCTTCTCAGTATAAGGGTCTTGGACCAAGACAAATTCGGGTTCGGGGCCGAGCTCGGGAACCTCCGCAAGAGGGATGAAATCGTTGAGTTTCTGGCCCTTGTACTCGAGGTGGAAGCAAGTGTACTGGAAAGCTGAGGGGAGATCGATGAGAGATTGCCGGATTTCGTGAATCTGTTCTTGAGAGGAGACCTAGAGGGGTAATGGAGTGAGCATGAGGGTTGGTTAGCCTAGAGGTTCTATGACGGAAGCATACTGTGAGTTGTAAGCTCTCCGCCTTGGAGTCAGGCAGAGCAATGCTAATATTTATTAGGGCTGGCCAAAATACATGGTTAGCAACAGGGTTAGCCGGCGAAAATTTGGAAGACGGAATTTACATTCGGCCGCATTATCTCCCTCCTGCGGAGCAACGGCATCATTTGGCTCGGTCAGAGACTCGTTGCCTGCGGGTGAATGCATGTATTAGACTTTCGAGCGTTCGTGAAGTAAAATAAGATAAGAACCAGGGTGCGGTGTAGGTACCTGGGGTGGCATTTTGTGGTTGCTCTGACTCTGCAGCCATGATTACTCGCAGGCGGAGGAATGACTATACACGACGAACACAATTTATTACAAGAGAAAAAAAAATTCGCCTGTCATGAAGAGAAACAGGCTACTGTAGCATATGTCTGCGATTGGAGCAATGTGGGAGAATGTTGCAGTGCAGAGGAAAGGAAAAAAATTCAATTGATGACCAGCGGGAAGGAGCACGAGTGGGCGGAAGCGGCGGGCCCGAGCGACCGGCCGGGTGGGAGCCGAGACTTTGCAGCGACTTGGGCCAGCGGGCAAAGACGGTTGCCCAGCTCAGTACTGTAGTGGTACCCCGGCTCTGGGCTGGCTACCGAAGCCAGCCGACTCCACGATTTCATGAGGGAGCTAGTCCGAGAGTGGCAGAAAGTAAATATTGATTCCACCGACCGGCAGTTCAATTGATTCATTCATCATACTCATCTTATATGGTTGCAAACCCACCCTCTTTGCTTATTTTTACGACCATCCTGCAATATTATCCATACTGAATCACGAAATACTATTTTGTCTAGTTACTTTCGTCTCGCCATGTATCCTAGTCGAATGCTACGTTAGACACCACTCCTCTCTCAAGAACAGCACACATCCTCGAAATGCACGATCCCGTGTCCGTTCAGCCATGGACGGCCGCCCGATGCCACCGCCTGCTGCGCCAGCTCGAGTCTCGATTGTCCACCCTCCGCAAGCTGGTCAAGCCGGACGGTGGCTCTCTGAAAAGACAACAACAAACCAAGCGCCATGCTCACGAGACATGGGATGTGCAGCCTTCTAAACGGGTCAAACAAACATACACAGCTAAAAACCGAAGAAGCTTGCCTAGCAGGCCAAAGCCGCCCTCCATCACACCGAATCGACCTACCCGTGCATTTTCTAGATTGGATACTGCCAACCTGTCACCCAGCTCGAGGACCCTCGATTTCCCTACGCCGGTAGCGACACGGTATACCAAGCTAGCCAAACATTGGGACAACCGGACCAGCAGCATGGAAACTTCCCCCGATAAGCCGACCAATGGTACACAGCCGATCCCCCGAAACCTCATGGAGGAGGCACGCCATCTCCGTCACACTGTCCCTGAGATGCATTTCCGAATCTACATGGCCAATTTTGAATGGCTCGCGAATCTGCTTCAGGCAACTGCATCAAAACCTAGAGAGGCACACCCAAAGTCTCTACTTGGAATGTGTTTACGTCAAATCCCCGCGTGTGTAGAAAACATTGAGGATTGGGAAAGGGGCAAGACCAATGATAAGGCTATCCATTCAATCGCGAGTAGTTCCACGGTCTCTTTAGAGCTGTATGAGCAGCTCCAGGCGTTTGGATCATCTGAAACGGGTTGGCGGCCGCTCAAAATTGCTGCTCGTGCGCATGCCACCAGACTCCTCCAAAAGGCAGCTGTAGAAGGCTTGTTTGAACCAGCTTATGTGGGATCGCTAGTGAAACTTTGCCTTCACTTTCACTGTCCGGAAGAGGCTGCGATCCTTGCGACCGCCGTACGAGGCGCACTGCCGAAGCCCAGGAATCTACAGAGCACATTTGGCGAGCGGGATGAACTCCAACCGCTTCATGCCCTTGTGACGTCGGCCGCTGCTAATCAGGGTAGAGGCTTTGCACTCTGTCACATATCATCATTAATCAAACAAGGGCACCTGCACCCCGAATGGGTTGCTTCGAAAGCGTTTACCGAAGTGCTGAGCGGAGCGATCCAATCTGTAGCCTCAGATAAGAGTGGCCCATCGGAGCTGAAACTGCTGGTCACCATCATTGAAACGCTGTGCGTCAAGGAATATTCTCGCTCGGAAGCAAGCCATGACCATAGCCGGTCACATGCCCTGATACGTGTGGCTGCTGGGCTGGCCATAGCCGCCATGGGGTCGGCCAATGGCCAAGCGACAGCGACCTCGATGCCTGCAAGACGGAACTGGATGAAGGCACTTCGTGTTCTAGACTCCTCTATCAACAGCATAAGAGAAAAGTGCGGGAGCTTGCAAGCGAGAGAATTGTCAGTCATACCAGTGATGGCACTCTTCTTAGCAGTGGCATCTAATGAACTGGTGAGCCGGGACCTTCAGCAACAAGCTGGTAGGGAACTGGAGAGTTTGATTGCATTAGATGAATCTCAGGCGCATCGCCAATATCGGCAAGCCATGTCCCTGGTTTGCTCAATTACCCAGGGCAGACGCCAGCAGGCAGAGCAGCTGGCAGGTTATGAATGCTTAGCAACCATCTGCAACCAGCTTGATAAACTGCAACTACCAAGCTGGTTCCGGCAAGGCATGCGAACTGACGGCGCATTTCTCTTTGCTCAGAAGACGAAAGATCTTCGTGACCTCGTCTTTGCCGAGCAACAGTTCCAGTCTACGAACATGGCCGTCTTGGCAAAGCCGGGTTCCGAGCCGGGGCGTGTGAGTAGCATCTTCTCTGGCTGGCGCTGGGAGGAGGGCATCAGCGAATGGGTGTTACCAAGTCCTGACAAAGCAGGGAAGCGGCTGGGGAACAGCAGACGCCGCACTTCAGACGGAGATGTGCTTCAAACAGTCAACAACGAAGCGGAGGTGGAGACAAGACAAAACTGGGTGAGGGTAATGAACCAACACTCACCAGGGGCGATGGCATCTGAGCGCGCACATGTACGTTTCAGGGATAACGCCAGAGGGCGGGGATTGGACCGGCCTGGCGGGACTGGGGTTGGCACGGCTCTGCAAGAGAGGAAAGAGAGCAATTCGGCGAGGGCGAGAAAAACTCTCGATCCAAAACTTGCATCGGTTTTGCAACCACAGGGGCCCGTCTCGCTGGGCGCTAAAGCAGCATGTCTTGGAACGCGCCTAGTCCCAGACTCAGCTTGCTGCGACGGCAGTGGCGGCAGCAACAGCAGAAGCAATGAGAAAGACAGCAGCAGCACACGAAACATTAGTGTTTGTGACGGCGCTACTAGCCGTACGGGTGCCAGGGCAGTGGGAACGCATGGCAAGAGGCAGCCCAGGGCGAAAAGTATGAGGGTGACTGGGCGACTTCTGATCGCCAGGGGAGCCAATCAAGCCAGGCAGCACGATGCTTGGGCCCCTGCATGACGAATATGCTGCGGCGCCACCGAAAAGAACTGAAACGGGGCCAGCAAAGGGCAGGGATTTGGCCTGCTGGTGCGACAAGAGTCGGGTGGGTGTTTGCCAATGATGAGTGCCGGTGCCTGATATAAGGGACCAGATGTGTGTGACAGCACAGCCAGCCATTGGGCACGACCCTGTGGGCACACTCTCTGCTAGCTTGCAGCAGTACCCGCGCGCGGACGATCGAGGACCACCTTTGCTTGGTCTTTACTTCAGCCACCCGACACTGATGCAAGAAACAGCCCCTGGCAAATATGCGGGGTTCTGGAAGACCAGACCGGTTTCTTCGCCGCCCCACTCTCGGGAGTGACGACCCAATATGTAATTTGTTATCTCGGTGGCCGGCTTCAACGAGATTGAATCTGTCCACGGCAGGCAGGCTCTTGCCCTTCGGCCTTATTAGGTGTTAGTGTTGTGTACAGCCCATGTAGTTTTATCTTCTGGTAAGGGTCCAGAAACAAAGCCAAGTCTAAAGTGACAGAGGTAATTAATTTTGATCTTATTACAGTTCGTTCAGCTGAACGTGCCTGTCCACAGCCATGTGCCGTGCTGTCTATGCATGTACCTACTAACCGGCCTGAAGTGGAATCGCTTGCATAATTGATGTTCAATGCGTGCGGTCGAGAGGACGACTGGTCCCCTCCACACACGCGTTGTTTCTGGGTGGAGTTGCCGCTTGATTGGCTGTCCTAGTTCATGACGAAAACTCGGATCGACTTTGCTTGCTCTCTCAGCCACCTGCTGTACATAGGTAGATAATAGATAGTGTTTGTCCGTGAAACATAGATCAGATCCGGCCAGCCAGCTGAATCGTCTTCTTCCCTACCAATGTACCCTGTGACTACGTAGCTTAGGAGATATCAATCTCAGGTGCGAAAAGTCCCGACAGATGCCACCGCGCGCAAGCCCGGTCCCAGCGTATAGGAACAGCCTGTCAGCGCCTGCACACAGGAGGTAGGTGCAGCTGGAGCAAGCAGGGCGCTCATACGGAACTTGGACACCGCTACCTTTCTTGGGCATGGCTCATCGGCAACGTGCGCTAGGGGCCCCCATAACTGTATCACATCCCCTTGCTCAGACCGATCGCCGCCCGCTAATTGGCAGCCCCCGTCCCAGATGCAGCTTAGGCGCTGTCACTACCCCCCCGTACCCACACCATCCACCGGCAAGGTACCTCCTTTGAATCTCCATATCAGTGATGCCTTCGCTCACTTCTTTGCATTCTTTCCCTCTCTCCTCACAACTCGTCATCATTTCAATTTCTGCTTTGGAGGTTGGGATTTGACGCCGGTGTTGTTGTCTCACATCTGCTCTTCCCTCCTTGGCCTTCTCTTCTTCACTTGGCTTTTTTTTCTCGTTCAGTTCACTCGTTTAATTCTCGCCCGCAGGCTCTGAAGCTGGATATCTTCCCCGTACCCCAACCACGTGTTTCCAAGTCACTCGACCAAATCGACATCCATCTCTCTGGGCCACTACGGAAGCCCAACTAAAATTTACTCACCATGGCCGCCGAGACCATGGCCGCAGAACTTTTCGCCAGAGCTGGCCCTGGTGCAAAGGATCCTGCAGTTGAGGCTGCTGCCAGGGCCCTCAACAACGCCTACTCCAACTACCTCTTCATCATGTGCGGTGCTATTGGCGGTGCCATCCTGCTCTGGAAGCTCATGGATAGCATCATCAAATATACCCGTCACATTGTCTGCCTTAATAACGACCGCCAACGCTACTTTGCTATTGCTTCTCCTTGGAATGCATCTATCAAACGCCACATTCTCTACGCTCCGCTCTTTCGTAAGAGACATAACCGTGAAATCCAGATTAGCTCAGCAATCAACGTCGGCACTCTGCCGACTCGGTTTCAACTCGTTTTCCTCGTCGCCTACTTTGCTACGAACATTGCATTCTGTCTGGTTGGGGTTCCCTTTAACGAAACCGCATCTGAGGCCCTGGACGTATTGAGGAAACGGTCGGGTTGGCTGAGCACCCTCAACATGGTACATCCATCCTTCCCGCCAAGGGTGCATTGTAATGTTACTAACATGAGTTCCACCTAGATTCCACTGTTTGTTTTCGCTGGTCGAAACAACCCGCTCATTCCTCTCCTGAACATTTCATTCGATACATACAATCTTCTGCACCGCTGGTTCGGCCGGATTGTCGTCATCGAAGCCGTGATCCACACAATTGCTCACGTAGCCAAGACCAACTGGGCATGGAACATGATATTCGCCAAGCCCTTCTACGCCTGGGGTTCTATTGTACGTTCTTTGCCTGCTTGCTCACCTGAAATCTTACTCATCTTAACTCTTCGATTGTAGGCTACGATTGCATTTCTCGTGCTTCTCGTTCAATCATGGAGTCCCATCCGCCATGCCTTCTATGAAACTTTCAAAATCATCCATATCCTGGCTGCTGCTGCATCCATCGTTGGACTTTATATGCACCTGGCATCTGGAGCCCGAGACGGTTTCTTGAGCTACTGCTGGATTATCATCGCACTCTGGGTTGCCGATCGAGGCGCACGCATCCTACGTATCGTATACATCAACATCGGCCGTTCACGTTCTCGCACCGTCATCGAAGCCCTCCCTGGCAACGCTATCCGCGTTACCATGACTTTGGCACGCCCATTCCGTGGCAGACCTGGGCAACACGGCTACCTATACATGCCTGGAGTCAGCCTCTGGCAGTCCCACCCTTTCTCCATCTCCTGGTTTGAGAGTACAGATGATGTCTCTTCTGACAAACTGGTCAGCAACCACCAGGAGCGAAGAGCAATGCAAAAAATGCAAATTGGGTTCATTATCCGAGCAAGAACAGGCTACACGGATAACCTCTACAAAAGGGTGGCTGCCAGCCCAGCAGGAAAGATGGAAACTACATGCTTTTTCGAAGGCCCATATGGCGTGAAGCATCCTCTCGATTCATACGGCACCGTGGTACTCTTTGCTGGAGGTGTCGGAGTTACTCATCAGGTTCCATATGTCAAGGATCTGGTTGCTGGGTATGCCAATGGAACTGTTGCGACCCGGAGAATCTTGCTGGTTTGGACCATCCAAAGCCCAGAGCATCTTGAATGGATCCGTCCTTGGATGACTGAAGTCTTGGGTATGGACAAGAGAAGAGATGTGCTTCGGATTATGCTCTTCGTCAGTAAGCCCCGGTCTATCAAGGAGATTCACAGCCCCTCGTCTACAGTTCAAATGTTCCCCGGTCGTCCAAACATCGACACCCTCATGCAAATGGAACAAGAGCAGCAGGTCGGTGCTATGGCTGTCACCGTTTGTGGGCCAGGTACCCTCAGTGACGAGGTTCGCCGAGTTGTTAGGGACCGACAGCATCAGACTTCAATCGACTTCGTCGAAGAAGCTTTCAGTTGGTAAATGTCTGGACAAATATAAAAACTGTATAGTAGAATGAATCATGATTACATCAATGCAAAAGTCTCGTACAGTGCTCCTATTTCCAACTCAAGTGGCTAGCGTCCGTGGTAAACACCATCGTAGCTATCGGCGGAAAGAAGCTCGGCAGTATGCTGTCATCTTTATGTAGCCAGGCAAAATGATTAGCTGTGCGAAAGAAATAACACTTACCTCTAATCCTAGCACATCAGGCTGGCTCTAGGCCAGTTTCATCTCAGACGTTGGTAGAAACCGGGAATGCAAAAATCCACGATGCGTGGTGTTCAATCAAGGCCCTTATGAGGAATCCCGTACTTGTAGTTGGGTGAAATCTCCCTCATAAATAGGTATTGAGTCAATCACCTGTCTACGTCGCCAGAGGGTCAGGACAATGGCGGCGGCGGCTTGCGGCTCTCTTTCCGCCCAATGCAAACTCTGGCGTCGTCTACCTTCACCGTCGCTCTGCCTTCATTTCCCCGCCATGAAAGGCATGAGGGGAAACAATACAAGCAAGATCCGCAGACAGCATTTGATTGCGAGTCGAGTGTTTCACGTTGGTGTTCGATGTGGTCAACCTGAGCAGCGGCTAGCGGGGACTGATGGAACGGACCTTTTCCCCGGGCCCCACACTGTGTTCACGCGACACCGATAGCTCGCGGCTGCGCGGGCACAATAGGCAGCTGATCTGTGGCTTGGACTACTCGCGAGCCAGCTTGTTCTCCTCCTCCCTGATCTCCGGTTCTTAACATCCCATCTTCATTTCCATCCCAAGACAACAGTGCTTTCAGGAACATATAAATCTCACTACTTGTGCCAACGTCAAGTCTCTCTTTCTCGATTGTATTGTTGCCCTGTTGCGTCATCACGGGTAAGGCATTACCTCACCGGCCATCATGACATCACGGAACCTCATACCCATCCTGGTGGGGATGATGCTCTTGACTGGCGTCTGCAACACTCTCTTAACCAAATACCAGGTACTTCCTAACCCATTCCTTTGATTCCCGCCGGGCTCATCGTCAGGTCTTTGTTAAAGGGGCCAGTGCTAACCCCATCATAGGATAATCAGTGTGTCCTCGACTGCGACAATCCCGATGTATCAAAGCGAAAACACTTCGAGCAGCCTGTGCTGCAATCAGCCCAGATGTTTGTGGGCGAAATGGGATGCTGGCTTGTCGTTGCCATCTTGGCTCTCCACCGCCGTATCACGCAAAAATCATCACCTGCCGACCAAGGATACCAAGCTGTCAATACCACCGATAGCCCCGTAGAACAGGCGGCGGATATTGATGGGCCATCTCTCAAAGACGACTCTTTGCTCAAGGGCTTCCGCATCACCCTTCTAGCCCTTCCCACCATCTGCGATACGTGCGCTACCACTCTTATGAACGTCGGTCTCCTTCTCGTGGCGGCATCCATTTACCAGATGACAAGAGGTGCCCTCGTGCTTTTCGTTGGTATTCTGAGTGTCACCATTCTCCGCCGTCATTTACATATGTTCCAGTGGCTCGCGCTTGTCGGCGTTGTAGCAGGTGTCGCTGTCGTGGGATTAGCAGGTGCCATCTGGCCAGATGAGAAGGCAGTTCACGCTGCGCTCAAATCCGACGAGGGGCTCTCGGTTACCGCAAAGGCCGTCATTGGCGTCTTGATCATTGCGAGCGCCCAAATATTCACTGCCACTCAGTTTGTGCTGGAGGAGTGGATTCTGGAGCACTCGACTATTGAGCCAATTAGGGTTGTTGCATGGGAAGGTGTCTTCGGCTTCATCATCACTGTGCTCCTCATGATCGTTCTGCACCTCTCTGTAGGTCGAACTGAGGCCGGGCGACATGGACCATTTGATATGGTGTCTGGCTGGAATCAGATGGTGTCCAACAAGGCAGTTGGACTCTCGAGTATTCTCATCATGATCAGTATTGGGTGAGTCCTCAGCGACTGAGCTTCCTCGATTAGGAAAGCACGAACCTCGCATGCTAACATGTTCTTCTCATAGTGGGTTCAATTATTTCGGCTTGTCCGTCACGAGGAGCGTTAGTGCTACATCGCGTTCTACCATCGACACATGCCGTACTCTCTTCATCTGGGTTGTCTCCCTTGGACTCGGCTGGGAGACCTTCAAATGGTTGCAGATTGTTGGGTTTGCTCTGTTGGTCTACTCAACATTGGTTTACAATGGAATCGTGAACCCCCCATTCAAGTCTCTCGAGGCTGGAGAGGAGGTTGAAGAGCTCTTGCCAGAGGAGCCAGTTGAGTCCCGCCATTAACATCCGACAGAAATGGACAATGGTGCTTCTTGGTTCTCTGGGCCCTCCGAGCTTATTACACGTATCAACGGAATATTGGCGTTAGTTTTTGGATTAGTTAGATGGTAAATTCATACTACGAGCTTCTTTCACATTGCCATGCTAGAACAACTGGCATTTGAGCCACAGAAAGCAACCCTCAACACATCCAATCTAGACCCGTAGGAAAAAGCCACGCTGGCATCTAACAACACGAGAAAAACCATATGCCAATTGTACCAGGCTCCCTAAAACTCCAAGTACGCCGTTGCCCTCAACTCACTGAGAAGTGATGCGCATATAGAAGCTCAGCATTATCAAGAATCATCATGTGACGGTGCACAAGAGCTCGGCCTCAAGAATAAACTTCCCCTCCTTGTATTTTTCGGAACTTTCGTACGCCTTGTCGTACTTCCAACCGACTGTTTCTCTACACTGGCGGCATACGATATCGCGAACAACGTGCCGGCCGGTAGTCATGTTCCGCTCGTTGGCATCTCCGGCCTCAACATTGACGACCGTATGGAAAAGATAGGCCTTTCCATGCTGGCCCCGGAAATTCTATTATATCCAAGTTAGCCAAGCACAATCTTAATAAAATGGCAAAGTTGCCAGTGCTGGATTAGGGAAGGGGCCTCTTGAAATCGCCGATGTATGGGAGCAAGGGCTTAGAGATGAGGGAACCTACACGACTTATGATGTCTTCATGATTGGCAAGATGGGTCTTACAGCTTTTGCAGCCATATATTTTGCTGCTGGTGAGATAGGTATTGTAGGCAAGGCCCATTGTGGTTCTGGGAAAGTCAAGGATGCTCGTCACGATCTAATGAACGGTGGCTGCGGATGGGCATGCGCGCATGGGCTCGGTATCCAGAGAAGGCAAGTGTAGTCGAGGAAGAGTACTCCACGCAGCTGAAAGATTTCAACCATGTATAGGTATATGATATCCTAGAGGGCGGCTCCTGTGGCTCCGGTAGTTTTGGGTCAAGGGATGGCGGCTGGGACTGGAGGCGGAAGAGCGCATGATGCAACCGAAGCAGGTAGGTTACGCCAGTGAGGTCACATGCGGGAGGAAGTGGCCCGGCTTCTTATCTTATCAGGGTCTAATTGGTCTGCGGGGTCGCGGAAGGGAGCCGGCTTAGGTAGAGCTGGGACTGGCTGCTAATCCGTATTGTGTAGTTAGGCTATCTAAGGAGTACGGTATTAATAAAAGGAAGTTACCAGGCTAAGTAATCAAATAAATCCCATCATTCGCATGCGGCCACCTAAGGTCCGCCATGCTTAGAGCTAACATCCACCGCCTTATCCTGGAGGTTGTTGTAGTGCCAAATACCATTCTCTCTGTCCTTCTCTAGCCGCTCTAGATCATCTTGGCTCAATGGAACACCCTCAATGCTCTTGACTCGCTTTCCCTCCAGAAACATGATATATCCGCCAGCGGCAGCCACAAGACAAGCCAGAGCAACGAACAAGCCAGTCGCCCAGCTGGGGCGAGTAAACCGGTTAAAGTGCCACATGAAAACTGACAAAACTATCTGGAGGAAGGTGTTACAAACCATGAGCCAGATCACCAAGTCCAGCTTCCACACCTGAGAACCAGGAGCCCGGACGCCCGTGAGGGGTACATCAGGGATGGCTGCTGCTGGAAATGGCAAGAGAGCTGGAGCAACTTCACTTGTCCTCGTTTCCGCGTTTTTCGGCCCAAAGTCGATTGGTACGGTCTCCGATCCGGGAAGTCTGAACCAACCACGGTGGATTCCGGCAAGGCGGCGCAGCCCAGTGTCGTCCTTCGCGAGTCGATATTGAAGTATATACCACAGGTCTCGGAACCGCCAAGGGGCAAGTCCAAAACCTGTAACGCAGAATAGAGCGTTGAGAATCTGCGAGTCCCATTCTATCCATTTCCTTCGTGGCGAGTCAATATCATTGCAAGTTGGGGAGCACATTGCGGGAGCTAGAAAGTAGAAGCCGTTAGCTATTTCGACCAAGCGTGTCGAGCGGGGGTTTGATGCATACAGGCATTGCACAGTAGTAGAAACAGCATGCCACCCCACGCGACGATATTCAAGCCATATATAGTAACGACAAACCCGACTGGTGTTATAAAGTATTTCCAGAAGGCAAGCGCACCATCTCGGGTCGACTGGGCGAAGGTATGTTTCGGAGGAAAGTGGTAGCCATTCGGGAACGATGCCGCCTCGGGGGGTTCTACAGGTGATTTCCCTCTTGTCGAGGGCTCTCCAGAACTCTTCTGATTTGGGGTTGAATCGACTTCGGTCAAAGGTATGCGCTCGACTCGCGCGGCGCCAGTGGTGTTAGGGGCTTGCTTGACTTGGCGCGAGAAGACTGTTGATGCGATGCCTCCAGTAGCCGCTGAGAATCCATCTGGCAGATTTGACCCTTGGAAACCCAAAGAGACGCGCCTAAGGCTGCCACTCACGGATGAAATCGTCGACGATCGATTCTTTGGCGTCACCGGGATGCCAGGCGTGTCGGTGTTTGGTGCAGCCGATGACCTAGGGGCGGCATGGCTGACTGCATCAGCTTCTGTGGGGATCATGGCTTCTTATTTCGGTCGCTACCAGCTCATGAGGAACAGAATGTTGGGGTAAAGAGCGTTAGGGGGATCAGACAAACCACAGGTCGAAGTTGATTGAAGTGACCTTGGTAGAAGCAAAGCTTTTTAAGGAAGACTTGACGGCAATTGATTGAGGCTCCGTAAAGTCCGCTGTCAGTTAGTTGGTAGGTCACTACCGTACCAACCCTAGTTGGATGGAATGCTGATAACCGGCTCCAGGAACCTAAAATAACACGCTAAGTTGGAGGTATTCGGGTTTTTGCGAAGCCTTCCTGAGAAGTGAAGGGGTTTCCCGAGGCCTCGGGTAATCTTTGAGCAATGCCAACTGAGAAATACACTTGCTCGTATTAACGCGAGGCCCATATGGCGAGGCACGCAGGCAAGAGTCAGTGCCCTGTACGTACTAAGCCCCAGCCACACTCCTAACACGCGGCTAGTGCTTGGCTTTGCACTGTCGGGTCGGGCAACAGTACCTACCTTGTAACTTAGCTGGCAGTGAAACCGGTGCATGCCCCTTCAGGGTGCAAAAAAATCAACAACGTCGCAGACAGCCACAGCTTGAACAGAATTACACAGAGCAACCATTCTGCCAATTTCATCAACTACAAGGGGATCTAAAATGGCTCAACTGTTGGAAGAAGATCCAGTCTCTCACATCACTCAAACAGTGGTGCAAAATCTCGAGGATCAACATGACTGGACCTCCGTCGAGACTCATCACGGGGCTGGACAGCGCCCTTTGATCAAGGGTCTCCCTCCACGGCGCCTATACATTCACCCAGACGATCAAATCGCGGTCTTAGATCACGAGCATTCTACTGGAGTCCGCCTGCACCAGGAGCCAGAATTCGAATGGGTTTTAGCTGTTCATCCAGCAGAGAAGTGGACTCTCTCCCGAATTGCCAGCGTTTTCGACTCAGTGGAGCACGGTGGCGAACGAGCGAAACGCATCGTACTAGGGACGGTGCAGAATGACTCAACTGTAGTATATTACCTACTACATGAAGGATTGGTAAAGCCCCGTCAGAATTAATGCATCAGGTCCCAGCCAGCCCTCCCAAGCTGCTACTTGGAATCTCATTCTGGGAACCTTGGACCAACTTCAGACTCCTCGACTCGGTAGCATGGCAAAATAACCCTTCTAGACCTCTCTCATCAAAGAGGGCGTAGCATCGACGGGTATGGGAAAGTGGTATGATTTTATCCTACATGAAACTGAAGTTGTGGGTTAGCCTGTTCATGGCATTCTCTTCTCGACAATGCCTTTAGGCACCCTACAAGATCCTGTTTCTTCTCGAGCAAAGTGGGCGACTCCGAAAAGCACACGACTTTTGGGGCTCCGACTTATATGAAGTCCCAAAGTCTTTCCGATTTTCCCGATACTAATCGGTGTAGCAACCCAATTCTGCAACTCGAAATTGCCCATAATCCTTGACGTCAGTCCAAAGAATTTGTTTCGCTGTTAGCCAACTGTTTGCAAGAAACTAGCATCATCTCCGATATGTACATCAATACCTCTGATGATATCGAATGGCCCAATGATGTGAGAAGCTGTTCTCAATGTTGGCCCTAATATTATTACGCCAACCACATTACCGCTCCCCTGCCATAAGTGGCCTCGTGGTGCCAAGATTCCTTTCTTGCCTTAGAGTCCCAAGGCTCATCCTCAGCTTTCATGCTTCCTCGAGCCGGCTGTCAAGGCTGTCGATAGCAAACAGATGATTCCATTGCAGATTTGACTACAAGCATTTTGGTACATGGCTCAGCAGGTTCCCAGCCTATGATGACCACGATTGCTGCTCTCACATCAACTCTGGGTGTATCTTCGGTGACGGTTTTCACCCGAAAGTATTCAATTGGGGTTATGTTTGTCATGAGAATGAGCAACTACTCAGGATGCTCTGGCCTAGACTTGGACAGTTATGTCACACACATCCTTTACTTGGGTTCAATATTTAGTTTATTCGCGCACCGATTGGCACGATGGGAGTCAGCGAGCATGATAGGCAGTGCAAATCAGTGATGGGCAGCACTGGGCTGAGCTTTAGTACAGTCCGTCGCAGATGGCAGCCTTTATTGAGAAAGAACGAATCATCTTCCTGTATGGTCTTTTGCGTTGGGTTGAGCGCTCCACGCAAGGTAGGAAGCAAGCGGCAGGACCGGGTTGGGGAAGATGACTGCAATCACCGAGATATCGACCATGATGGTCAAGGCAGGGTTTTGGCTTTTGCTTTTGCACTCCACACATGAACGACTTTGTTTCCAACCTAGGCTCTCTTTCAAAAGCGATCATTTTAGGGATCCAACGACATATATCAGTGGGCTTGCCAGCTGGCTACAGACAATTGGTAAGGGCTCCTTTCAGGTGCCCAACCCACATCGTAGCAGGTGCGTGATGTGGAAACAGATGACTTGGAACCCTGCATCCGGCTTGCATATGTCGATCGATGCCATGGTATTTTTTTATGATTATCAAATAAGAAAATTCTCTTTAGACTGATTTTATGCAATGTCTTTCTTATTATGCCGAATTTTTTTCTTTTCTTTTTCTATTTTGAGATTGTGCGAGAACCCTCGATCAATGAATAGACTTGGTGTGCCCTTTTCAATACCACCGACTTTCCTAGTAAATAGAAGAGAATTACAGGTAGTAGATTGGATTTTACATGTACTGACCGGGTATTATCTTTGTCCAATGACGAATCCTCAACTTCAACTCGGCACATGTATGTGCCGGCTTGTTTCTAGGACCAGCAAGAATAGGCGGGCGAGGCATGGATGGTAGATGGAACCGAGACCTGGCTTGGTCTGCCAATAGGGTGCGTGCGCCACCCCACCACACTGAACTAGCAAGGCTGGTCTGAGCCCAAGTCAGTCCCACTCCACTGCCACTGCCACCCCCGCAGCAGCAGCAGCAGCCCCATCGGCAGAGGGCGACATGCACTGCCCAGCGGGGACCTACCACAGCAGTTGGCGGCTCTACTCTGCCTTCCCTTGCCTTGTGAACGTGCCATGCAGGAGGCAGCTTTGAGAAGCCTCGCTCAGGGTTGGCCAGAAAAGGCTGTCATCCAGTTTTTAAGGAGCAAGTCGCCTGGGTTGGCCGCACTATGGGCTGGGCGAGCAAGTGGCGGTCTCTCCGCAATCGGCCAGCTCCCCAGTGCTAGGTAAATCACGCTTGTGAATGGGATATCCACAGCCACAGGCAGTCCCAGTAGCCTCCGCCGCATACTGATACCACACCCAGATAGAGGAGATGTGTGAAGGGGCTTATTGACCGGCCTCTTCACAGTCCGGAGGGCAGCCATTCACGTTGCATGGCCAGGTAATAGTACCATAGGTAAGTAGGTAAGCAAGCATGCCTCAATTGTGTGCGAGTAGCGAGGGAACCTGCCTATCAGAAAAGCAATGGAAGGCGCTGGCCAATTGACAGTGGCCACAGCGCGCGCCTAGTGGAGAGGTGGTACAGAGTACCTGGCGCAGCCGTGGGGGAACTTGGCACTGTACTTCCCCGTCCATCGGGACCAAGTCTCTATCTACTATCCGTCGCGCGTCATTGCACTGCGAGATCTAGTGGATCTGCCAGCCCCTCAGCTAGCGAGGTACCTGTCAGCCCAAGGTCGGAACTCGTCGCGCTGGTAGCTCTCCAAGTACCTATCAAGACGCCTTCTCCATCTTCTCAACACTACTAGCGCGGCCTGCCTACTAGAGGTACTACCGTTAAGGTTTTAGCCGCCCGCATCCCGCAACTCTCAAGTTCCCTCCCTCTCAACCACTCCCAAACAGCCCTCGCTCACAGTTGCATGCGCCATTCCGAGCTTTCTGGACGACGTCGCCGCCCAAGCATCCATCTCCGCCGGGGCCTGTCCTGCCTTTTGCCCACCTCCATCTCCGGCCCAGTCCCCTCTATTTCCACCCTTCCCTTTTCGGCGACAGCGGCTTACAGCGTCATCCTCAGTGAGGCTATGTCATGCACCCAAACGTAACCGACCCCTACGCGATGCAGCCTGCCACTACTTACTGAGTAGCTTTGGACGCGGATCGCTTATTAGTTCCATCCCTTACCAACAATCGCGGGCGCGGCGCATCTTCTTTGGAGGCATAGCATTTGCTTGCCAAATGCATCCGCCCACGCGATTCGAAACCGGAACAACGCAGTGCGACCTTGGGTCGATTTCGAGTGCTTCAAGTCTCACTCAATCCTAGGACCCGCGGGGTCCTGCGGGGTGGGCGGTGTGCTGATCCCAACAAACTGACTGACTCTCCGATTTGACGAGCACCGGCTCTCTGGCCGGCTGATTCCCTTCGAGCAGCTACAAGAGGGTACTCGGAATCATCTCGCCCTCTTCCTTGCTTTTCTCGCGTTTTAGGCGCCTGGTTTTGGGGCGGTCGCGACTCGAACCTGGACACGACCAACCTGAGCGCCGTGGCTTCCTTAGAGATCCCCAAGCCTGCCCATCTGGGCCATGGCACTTTGAGCGACTGCGGCGTCATCTGACAATAATGACGGAGGCGGCGGCTACCCAACCGCACGTCAACTGGTCCCAAGACCCTGTTTTAAACGAATCTCCCCCGAACAGCCCTCTGATGAAGGAGTCAGAACTGCGAGCATCATTGTCACGGAGTCCACCACCCCAAAACTCTTTTCCACCGCCCTGCTTTGTCACGGACGACGACGGCCTCTATGACACGTCCACGGGTCAGATACACCCCGGAGATGCCTTTCTCATCCAGCAGTTGGACAACAATCGCAATGCTGCCATTGCCCAGAATGCGGCTGTGACACCCCTGCCACCGATACGTTCGGCCAGTAGTGAATGCGACAGGGAGCCTTTATATCGACAAGAGCCAACACAACAGACCCCACCTAACGGTCATTCAAAGCCCAAAGAGCAACCATCCACAAACCCCAGAAGCCTCGAGCATCTCGCAGCAAACGCATTAAAACGTGTTGTGGTAGAACCCCGGATAAAGCTTGAATCACCCCTTACCAAGGACATATCGACGTCGACGTTTCATCTATCGATCCACGATAAGGAGAGCGATCCGGTCAATTCTGCTGCCAACGACTTCTCCGCGTTTCGGAAAGAGAATGCCAAGATTGACAATCTTTCCCCTCCACCGGTCTTGACTCCTGACAGCGCCGGGTTGCCACCGATTTCTCCGAGGCCCTCAGATGCTACCAGTCAAACTCTTCCATCAATCAGAACGACATTTGGTGACATGAACCTTTTGCTAAACGGCCAAGGGCTGCGTAGTGGTCCCGGATCGGCCTCGAGTCCAGGCTATACGACATCGCTACATCCCCATCCGTTTCCCCGGTTAGCTAGTAACCACGGCAAGGCTCCAATTTCCCCCCCTGATAGTTACCAAGCATCCCCACAGGCTCTTCTTATCACGGGTTCATACTTACCTACTGCAACAACACATTTCCCGAAACAACTTACGGAGCAGGAGGCCATCGAGGAACTTAAAACCCGAAAAAGAACCTCCACTATTTCTATCCCTATCCCTCTCTCGCCCTCATCAATTCCACATCATGGACTCCCAGCTGAGTCGGCCATTGCCCCGGCATCTACTTACGTCTGCACGTTCGCTGGTTGTAAAGCGCCTCCATTTCAAACGCAATATCTTTTAAATTCCCACGCCAATGTTCATTCTTCGGCCCGTCCACACTACTGCCCAGTTCAAGGATGTCCTCGAAGCGAGGGAGGGAAAGGTTTCAAACGTAAGAACGAAATGATTAGGCACGGCCTCGTTCACGACTCCCCCGGATATGTCTGTCCCTTTTGTCCAGACCGTGATCACAGATATCCACGGCCGGATAATCTTCAGAGGTACGTGTGATGGCTTTGCTCCCCCAGCCATGTCACCCATCCTGAAGATCAAGACCTCTGCATCAAAATCTCGAATTCCACATTCTAACCCTCACCACTGCAGGCACGTCCGTGTACATCACAGTGACAAAAATAAGGATGATCCACAGTTGAGAAACGTACTTGCCCAACGCGCCGATGGCCCCAACCGAGGGCGACGAAGACGTGGGATGCCATTATAAGTTGGCAATAGATCACTGGGGAAAATTACGCAATCAAAATGTCCCTTTGGGCTCCTTTGGGCGTTAGCGATAGGCCGCTCTATTTGTGTGATGCATTGATGTTCATTGCGGCTCTTTCCATCTTTGCTTGGATCTTTTATTCGTTCAATTTGGTTACAAGGTAAGGCGTTCAAACAGCGAATGAGTTTAGGAGTTAGGACCTCGGTCAAAAAAAATTCATGTTCAGGCGTTTTCTTTTTCACGGTGCATGGTCGAATTCGCGTAAATGGATTGTTGGATACTCTAAGCCTTTGGTGAACAGCATATAGGGTTTGGCAGCTTACAGCAACACCAATCAAGGAGAGGCAAGAAGCAATATAAACGAGAAGCCCCGTTACTCTAATGCCATATTTCATCCATTGTTTCCCACGGCCCGACTTGTACAGGCGAGTCACTGAAAATGTAAGCCTGTACGAGATGTTCTTCGTCTCCCATCCCCATACCCTCGATCAAGAGCCACATGCCTACAGAATTGGACCTTTGTGGCTCCATATCGAATTCTGGGGTACGCAGGCCAGCAGCCGCAGCCTGAAACTCGCCCTCACCGGAAACCACCTCGGTAAACCGATCCTGGCCCCGCCCGATGACAATGCTCAGTCTAAGTAGCAGTGTAGAAGCGTACCGAGAGTTCGTGCTAACCATGACGCTCGCTCTTGTCAGCCATTGAACAGAGAGTGGCGCCTGCATCCTTTGGGCCCCCTGCGAAAGTGTCAACGGGCTCAAGGGAGCACGTAGTCTCCCAGCGGCCTCAGCAGGGATAGGCTCAAGTGTAACAGGGACCATGGAAGACACTCGAAGAGCAAACTTGGCAACATGCCCCGCGTCAAACGTTGAGCATACGAGTGTATATACCCCTGGGTCAATATGCGCGATGTCCGCCACAGCGCTTCCACGGCGATATTCTCCAGTAGATGCCACCAGCTCCTTGACCTTGACGCTGCTCACGCGCTTCCCATGGCCCCATACCAAGTCCACATGTACGTGGGTATCAGAGTTATCCGTTGACAAAAGGATGGATAGGGGCGTTGACTTGGGTACCGACACACTGTATTGGGGGTTTGTAAAATACGTGGCGCATGTTACATTCCCCCCTGCAGTTCTTTTTCTCCAAGCCCCCTCAAACTCTTGGCAGTAAGCCATGGCCTCCGAAGCCTTCTGCAGCTTGACCAAGCTATGGGAGAACGTTGACAGGGTGAAAGTATATTTACTAAGGGGGAACTCATGCTGGTCCACCACAATGGTGTACCACTTGCCTGCAGTCATTTCAAGGCGGGCAAGTGTTTGTGGTGAATCAACATAAGGGCCCCGATACGTCTCGCCGTCGGCAATCTGCACCCGCTTCCCTTTTGAATCAAAAACAATAATGCTCATGAACCCAAGCTGGCGGGAAGCTGCAGCCAAATTGGCGGTCCTCCTCCGAACGATCTCAAGCTCGGCATCCACAAAGTGGCGACTGACGAGAACCCAAACAAGGCCTCCAGTTGGGGAGACGATTGAAAATTGAGGATTTCGTACCACTGATGAGGCAAAACATCCGGGAGATATCTCCCATTCGAAATGATGGTCTTGTCGATGCTGGAAGAGTTTTGGGTTCCAGTTAAGGTACATTGATTCGAAGTTCTGGGCCACATCCTCCAGTGTGGCCCAGAGACAGCCCGGGGCATCTTCCAACCCATTATCTGCTTCATTTTCCTGATTTGTGCCATGATCTTGGCCAGTCCCTCGAGACGAGTAACTGCCAGCAGAGAATGAGGCCGGAGTCCAAGTTGGCCCTCCACACCAGGGGTTCTTGACCAAGAGTCTGCGCTCGCCGTCAGAATCGTCAAGACTTTGAACGGCATAGTCATGTTCGCCAACCAAACCGGAGGCGTTCTCTTCTTCAGCAGAGATAAATCCGGTGCCTATAGTAATAACAACATCCTGGGAGTCATGGGCTGCTTTGATTCTCGCCCATACTTGGTTAATATCCATGTCCTCTCTACATCACGTATTGTCAACACTCAATTCAACATTCGCGGATTAAGCAAAGGGGGCTCCAATTACTTTTGCAAAAACACCTGCTCGGGGATCCATCCAGTAAGTACCCACAGATCAGTTCCCGAGTTGCTCCCAGGAAAGTCATACCCACCTCTAACCTTCAGGTATGCCTTTTCCAACAGTGCGGGCCACAGGAGACGAGGGTTCGAGCGGTCCACGACGAAGAATTTTCCCTCATCCTGTGAGGCAGGTAGTCTATCATCGATTACGACCCGGCGAGAACAGCCGTTGAAATTCAGGCGCAAGATATATTTACCCTTAGGCGAGAAATGTGGCCGGCCCCGAGAGTGGTCAAAGGGGTAAATGATGGAGGAAAGAGCCTTGGCACATTAGTTAATTGATTTATTTCGCCCACAAGCCAGGTATCAAATGGCCTACAGAATGCTTTCCGATCAAGATCTTGATTGCAGCGGATAGGCCTGCCACGACACTGCAATCGGTCGTCATATCTTGAACCAAATCAGGTATCTTATGTGAATTCATGAAGAGCGTATCTAAAGACTCGCGAGGTTCTTCATGGGGATGGTCTAGATCAGGGGCAAGCACACCCGTTGGTCGCCTCCAACCAGCAAAGGTTGTGGCCTGTGCTGGTGACAAAGTGAAAGAAGTATTATCACTGCGGGAAAGTCACACCGTTGGTTAGCCCTGGAGTCTGTTGCAAATGTAGGTAACATAATATCTTGTAGCAACATGGCTCACTAGCTGGCACAGCACCGAGCGAGCACCTGAGCAAGAAACCGACATACACATAGATCTCCCCATTGAAGGGGCCATCAAACTCTTCATCAGAAGGCTCCGCTTTCCATTGCGGGAAGACATTCCCGTGAAGAGATGAAGCATCATGAAGAATTTTCTCTTCGGCGGACAGAGTGGGCGGCAGGGTTGTTTTAAGTTGTTCTGCACGGTCAATCAGTTCGCCGCATTTACGGCGAAGACGGTTTACGTCAGCTTTTGTCACGGCCTGCGATGCGGCGGCCATGAAAAGCTCGGCGGCACGAATAGCATGGTTGAGTGCATCTTGCCCGGTTGAAACGGCCACTAAAGCCTCAGCATCCTAAAGCATATGGTTAGCCTCATGAAGCGAGCGTGAAGCGAGACATGAGAGAGGTTTCTTCAACAGCGAGCCAAGAGCCGACTAGTTGTTGAAGAAAAAGGGGCAATCTAACCCGAGCTTGCCTTTCCATCATTTACTATAACATCTTTTGTCGTTAACAGGGCCAAGACGAGATGACGAGGAGGTGGGCGTCGGCGCAGCACAAATAATCAAGATCCAGGAAAACGACGACCATGAAGAGCGGGTATGTCTGGTCTGGTTTTCTGAGCGGCCTTTTCCCACCAATAGCAACAGGGCCCTAGCTGTAAGTGAGGGATGAGTTTGGCTTGGCAATCAATCCATAATATGATATCACAGGAACGACCAATTGATCAGTCATTCATTTTGTGATTGGGTTGGTTCCAGTTCACGTAATGGGCTGGACCAAAAAGGTGGAGTATGCGGCCTGCAGTGGTTGAGGTGCCTGACGTGCACAAATTGGCAAGATGCTTACCTAATATAAGCCAGGAAGGCTGAGGAGTTAGTAATCGCAGCGGTAGCGGCCTGCAGGCAAGGAGGTGGATATGCAGGGGGATATAGTAACATAAGGTACCTCGCCTCTCCTAGGAACTTGACCCGTCAAGCCCAGGACAAGTATTTCGACAGACCCCGTCGAGCGAGCTGTCTCTTTAGGTTCAGAATGACAGGAATCCAGATGTCGGGGGTTGTGAGCATGTAAAATCCACAACCAGCCCGGCGTAATGCACCATGAAAGAAGATCATGATACTACGACACCTGAGGCCCTACTGGCCACAGGTAGTCATTCCCAGGAGCTTAGATATCATGTATTTGGGCCTTTATCATTAGAAATCAATAATACGGCAACGTCGCGGTAATCCATATGGTCAATCCATTCCTAGGGACTTCATAATGTAGGTGGTGTGTGCCAGGTGCCGGAGCCCTTCAGCCGGGGGATCATGTCTTGCCGATGCTCCAATCAATCGAGGCCCGGCGCTGGTGTACAGTGTGATCAAGATCCGATGCAACTAAGACTGCACAGGCACACCCAAGAAACTATCCTGCTTGGGTATTAATAGATCCTGGCTATCAGGCCAGATAATGGCCATGCCATGTACAGAGTAGATTGTAGCCGAGGCTTCTGCCCCATCTTCCCGTCGTCCTGTGGGGATCTTTTGCCGACAGTCGGCCCTTGTGCCCATGCAAGACCCGAGGTTCGTCACTCGTGACGGTACATGGATGATCGATCTGGGCCATGAACACCCGCCTGCAGCCACAAGCCGTTGATATCATCCACCCATGGCCCGGACCTGGTCACCCTTGAGGACTATTATCATGTCGCCCAAGAGCTAGCCTCCTTGCATCTCAACATCACGAAACGCGGTATGTGCCCTCCAGCCACCCCCTCACCAGAACTGATCTCAATGGCTTGTTGAAGCACTGACACGCCCATTCCTGTCAACAGACAGACTCTGCCTACCTGCGTAGAGCCTGTACGCTTTGCGCCGTCCTCCCAACTCCCTCTCAGACGTTCCATTTCTCGCTAGCCGTCCTCCACTACGTTCGAACCTTCATAACCGCGCACATTGCACCATGGCTGGTCAATCAAAGGAGATTTCGCCCTGGGGCAAAGCTGTCGCGGGCGCTACGGGCGCTGTTCTTGCTAACGCTCTCGTCTACCCGCTTGACATGTGAGAGACCCTTCCAACACCTTGGTCAATCGCCAAATTCACTCCATTGAGTCCCAGACGTTCCCCATCAAAGCAGACGCTGACATTCAGATCTTCTGTCACAGCGTCAAAACAAAGCTACAGGTCCAGGTTCGGTCAAATGAGAAACCCATCGACGCTGCCGACGCCCCCGTGTACGACTCGACCTGGCACGCCCTATCCAGCATTGTGTCCGATGAAGGGGTTGAGGGCCTATATGCCGGGATGAGCGGCTCTCTCCTCGGCGTCGCGTCAACCAATTTTGCATACTTTTACTGGTATAGCATCATCCGAGCTCTCTACAGCCAGTCGGCAAAGTCGGCCGCCCCTCCCTCTACCGCCATCGAGTTATCTCTAGGCGCAGCTGCTGGTGCTATTGCCCAGTTGTTCACCATCCCTGTTGCCGTCGTGACAACCCGACAACAAACCGCGACCAAGGGAGAGCGCCGCGGGCTCATCGCAACGGCCCGCGAGGTAGTCGAAGGGCCAGACGGAGTCTCTGGGCTGTGGAGGGGTCTGAAGGCCAGCCTTGTTCTTGTTGTCAATCCTGCAATCACCTATGGTGCCTATGAACGCTTGAAGGTTGTTCTCTTTCCGGGAAAGGCCAACTTACGGCCTTGGGAGGCTTTTGGTAAGTACAGCGTCCTATCAACAATCAACAAGCTCTTCAGCTAACTTACATACACTAGTCCTGGGTGGCCTTTCCAAGGCTCTGGCTACCATTGCTACTCAACCATTGATCGTTGCCAAAGTCGGCCTCCAGTCCAAGCCTCCCCCGGCCAGAAATGGAAAACCCTTCAAGAGCTTCGGTGAAGTGATGAAATTCATTATTGACAACGAGGGCCCCCTGAGTCTCTTCAAGGGAATTGGTCCTCAAATTTTGAAAGGGCTTCTGGTCCAAGGAATTCTGATGATGACAAAGGAGAGGTGAGAGACGGCGTTTACTTTGCCCTTCACAGCGAGGATCTTTCCTGAGTAAGGATTGCCTGCTAACATGCTCACAGGGTGGAGCTACTTTTTGTTCTCCTCTTCCGATATTTAAAATCGCTCCGCCTCCAACAGCTGCGAAGTGCCGCTCAACGAGCGTCAACAACCATCGGAGACTCTGGGCTTGACCTAGCCTCCAAAGCCGAGGCTGCTATAACGACAACGACGACATGATGGCGTAGCCGGTTGTTTCTTTCAGTTGGTACAAGATGGCCCAGGGAGGGATAGAATTGATTTTAGTATTTCAAACCAGCCATGGCATCAATATATACTCAAGCCTATTATTCGCACACCACAAATGCACTAATTATGTCCCTCAGTGTCTGAAAAGAATCATGCGAGATCAAACCTAGAGGGAGTATGAACTATATAAAATCACCTGCCGACGAGGCGGCCTGCTCTCGTTTCAAAAGCCTCGAGTCCCTTCCTCGGTGGGTATTAGTAGAAAATTGGGACGGGCAGCGCCACACAGGCTCGCCATGTGCAGCCACAGATTATGTCAGCTTTCTACCAGATTTTGTGGGTCGGTCTTAGGTTTACCCAATCCAGCCATGCTAGGGCTAGCTGTGGAAAATTCCCACACAAGATTTCGTTCTCCTCAGTTACGAACTTGAATCCTTGAGTATCTCAGACAACATCCAACCGACGCCATGGCCAGTGAGTAGTTGTGAACCGAATTTATGCGTTTCGGAAACTAATGCGTTCGTGATCAGAGTCAAAGAACAGCTCGCAGCACAACCAGCAGCGCAAGGCTCACCGTAACGGGCAAGCACCCATTCAATTCCCCGAATTTTGCCCAATACAATACTGATAGCCTACCCCAGTATCACGAAGCCCAAGACCTCGAGATACCCTTCCCTCAAGGGTGTTGACCCCAAGTTCCGTCGCAACCACCGACATGCTCTTCACGGCAACGCCAAGGCCCTGGTACGCCACTCATTCTCGATAGAATCGCGGATCGAATTGGACTAACAACCTGTTTAGAAGGAGGCCAAGGAAGGCAAGCGCGAAAATGTTTGAAAGCAGAATGAAGGAAAGCGACAAGAAAATGCTCTTAGGGTGAGGATTGACGGTCAATCCTTCGTAGGCTACATAGAGAAACCTCGCACGGCACACATCCGTGACGTTGGGCTGGAGCCAGGAATACAAAAATCGAACCCATATTGGAGTGCTATTTATGAGGCGGGATTCTCTCTCGCACTACGTGACTCCCTTTTGCTCTGCTGTCGCCATCGATACGAGGCAATCTCATCAACTTGACTCCCCTTTCAATGAATGCTGTCATCAATAAATTGAATGCTCGGGTTAGAGAATTCGAGCAGAATCCCATCCAATAAAGTGCAGTTTGCTATGGTTCCGCACGCTCTACATGCTCTAATTAACCTACCTACACCAAGTCCGAGTTATTTATATCAATTATTGGCTCAAAAGGGAAGCGTACTCAAGGAAGGATTCACGATTCTACTAATATCTCCATAAATAAATTTCGCTTACCTAAGAGTGTACGTACCTCGGGTCTCCTCACCTTATCCAGGCTAGATTCCAAGTCAGCTCAGTTTTCGGGCCACAACGCTTTACCACCTGTCCTTGCTGGGTCCTCGACTTAACTCCATACCCCCGGAGGTCTCTCTTCCTCGTTTTCACATTTCTCCTTGTTCCCAGTCGAGTTTGTGACGACAACTGTCAACTGACTGCCTGGACGCAGACGTCTTCTCGTCGCGACCTTGAGCCTCTACATTTTTAATCCCCTCGGTCAGTACACCCTGATGCTCCCATCGTAACTTTTGCCCGTTCTATCGCTAGATGTCCATCCCCTTCACACCATGTAGGCTAACAAGTTTCCAGCTTCTCCCAGCGTTGCCTTCCTCATCTCCGCATTTCGAAAATAGACGATGAAATAATTCACTCTTCTCACACTTGTCGAAACTCCTTTGAGGTCAGCCGGTCACTGCAGGAGATAGACAATACCCTCGATTTCATCACATAGCCAACTCTCGTTGTCGCCCTTTTTGACGGGTAGATTCTGGACAGTTCGCACCCATTCGCCATCTTTACTTCAACTGGAAAGGGCTCTTCTCTCTCTTTATTAATACCCTCAGCTCGATAATGCTCAATATGTCCGGGAACCACAATATCGGGAATCGCAACAGCACTCCCGAGGCAAACACAACGTCCTCGTTGCGTCCTCCTTCTTCCAGAGCTGTTGGCTCTGGACATTCTTTGCGCGCCTCGGCGGATATGGCAGCCCTCGCTGGTCCTCCCTCAGCCAATCGAATCCGCCCATCTTCCGATTTTTATGGACAAAGCCAGCAGGCTCAGGGGCAAGGCAACTCGGACTCCGACCCCCAGGACAAGATTGCCCAGCAGTGGATTGCTGATATCGACCAATATGAAACCACTCTCGAGGAAATGGCCGCAGCTACTCTCGATCAGGATTTCAAGGATGAGCTGAGCGCCATCGAACAATGGTTTCGGGTTCTGAGCGAAGCCGAGCGTACTGCTGCCTTGTATGCTCTGCTTCAACAGACTACCCAAGTTCAAATCCGCTTCTTCATCCAGGTGTTGCAGCAGATGGGTAAGAATCATCCCATGTCTGGTGTCTTGTCTCCAGCCAATTTTGATAAGGGTACAATTCCAATTGACGAAACGTTTGCTTAATTTCACAACTAATATACCTGCCATGCTAGACCCAATGTCGAATCGGCTCAGCGATGCTATGAGCAAGCTCAATGTAGACTCGACTCGTAACTCGTATGCTCGCAACTCGACCATTAGCACCACCAAGCGTCACTCCGGCCTCGACCCTTCTACGATCAATGCCATGTTTCCAGATGCTGCCGCCGCAATTGCCACTGAAAAGGCCAAATTCACCCAACAAACCGGAAATTTGCCGGCTTCCAACCGCAACAGTGTTGCGATCGATTCCAGGACCTCGTCCATGGCAACGCCGGGTCTTCCTCCGCCTCAGGAAGCAAGGGAGGGTGCAACGCAAGGATCATCGGGCTTGGCATGGGTCGGCAACACGTCCAACGATCAGACTGCCGCCAAACCTGCCACGTCCCAGACTCCTATGGGTCAATTCGTGCAGCCACCTCCTTCTGCGGGTTTGAGGTCCCCACGGTCCCAGGTACCAAACAGCGCCGCGCCTCAAAAGAATCCTCTTGCGGGTGTCGACAAGAGTCAACCCGAGCTGCCCGTCTTGTCTCCCTACGGTCATGGTGGGAACTGGGCGTCCATGGTGAACACCCCAATGACTGCGACCTTCACTTCTGGCAATAATCAAGGTGGCACTCAAGCTGACATGGTGGCAAACGCAACAGCCATGAAACTGGCCGCTCTTTCCACAGTTAACAACCGCTTTGCTCTGGATGATGTTCGCAAATACCGCCGTGCAAGGTCCAACGATGCTAAGGGTTCTAACCAACCTCCACTTTCTCCCGGCTTGCCATCTGCTCAGGGTATTAATTTGCCCGGCACTAATGTGGTCATGATTAACGAACATGGCCAAGTGCTCAATCGTGATCAGATTCTTGCTATCCAAGCTCAACAGAATATGGGACTTACTGGACAGAGATCTCGTCCCAACTCTCCAGGCCTCGCTATGCAGGCTGCCACGCTGAGTCCCGTCCCAGCCGCCTTCACCTCTCCTCAGCACAATGGATTTCTCAGTGCCTATGAAGGGTCTCCTGGACTAATGACCGGCGGGTTCCCTGCTGGTGTATTGTCACCCTTGGGTGTCGGTCATGAGGGCTACTTGTCTGATCATTCTGACATGGCACGCGGACGATCGCCTCGTGGAAGGAGGGGAAGCTCGAAGCCGCCTGAGGATCCAACTGATCCCTCTCTTTTGCAAGACATCCCAAGCTGGCTCCGAAGTCTGCGACTCCACAAGTACACGGATAACCTGAAGGACATGAAATGGACGGAGCTTGTCGAACTCGACGATAAAGCCCTAGAGCAGCGCGGTGTCAACGCCCTTGGCGCTCGACGTAAGATGCTCAAGGTGTTTGAGCAGGTTAAAGGTATGTAGCAAAACGACAGTCATGGCATATAAAACACGATTTCGCTAACATCTTTGCAGAAGCCAAGGCAGACGGAAAATTGGCATAAGGAGTATCGGCCACAACTCAACCCGCGCGCCTGAAATTGTAGCCTAACTGTTGTCTGCTGGAAATCACGTTTACTTTTCTTTCTATTGTGTTATGTCTCTTGTCATATAATTGAAACAAGGGGTTACCCAAGTTTCTACCATCGTCTCAAAGTAACTTCGTTACTTGAGCATTTAAATACAATGTGCAAATAATCGTCATCCTCCTTCGACTATGAATTCTCACATACGACGTGCTATATTACGCAGGTGATGTGATAAGCATGACCATAAAAAAAATATAATCTGAATGGGTCGCTGTAGGAGATGACTTATGACTGATTGTGTGGGTACAGGGTAGGCATAACTTCAAGCAGACGTCGTCATTGCAGAATCAAACGGGTCAAACTCAGAACCTAGATAATTCAATGTCATCGTATTCCGACCCCGGCCTTGGAATACATGAGATATTCGATATTCCTACCTTAATATCGAAGCAGGATCAATAGCTCTGACGTTTGCCTGGTCCCGAGATCTCTCGGAGTGCGTAGGCGCAAAACCAGTACATGAATGGCTAATGTTAGGTCTCAGCCATGGCACGACGAGCAGCTCGGGGAGGAGTGAGTTCTTATACCACCCGCACCAGATTCGTTGAATATGCTAAACTAAGTTATAGGGGAGCCTCGACCAGTGCGTCAGATGCCGACTCTGACCTTGAAGAGCTCGAGGGAGACATCGCCAGATTTGATGAGTCAGTCCGACAGTTTCTCGCCACACATAATGGCGGCACAGAGCCAACTGCTGTCCCATCAGCTCAACCCCCCACGCGAGGGGCACCTAGAGGCCGTGGTGCTCGCGGACCTAGGAAAGCAGCCAAACCTAGAGGAGATATCACAGCCCGGCTCGCCAAAGTGAACCAGGCCTTTCTCGCTGGAGAATATGCGACAGCTCTCACGCTCGCCTCTGAAGTTATCAGGATCAATGCCGAGACACACCAAGCGTGGACGTCTCTGGCTTCCATCTTCGCGGAGATTGGAGAAATCACTAAATCCTTGTCTGCTATGGTGTACGCTGCTCATCTCCGTCCCAAGGATGTTCCAGGCTGGCTCAGGTGCGCATCTTTTGCACTGGACAACATTGAAGAAGATATCGATGGAAACTTGCACACCGCGCGCCTTTGCTACTCTGCTGCCTTGAGGGCTGACTCATCTAACTTAGACGCTCGGATTGGTAAAGCAACCGTGTGTCATCGACAGGGCCATCTAGGAGCAGCTATTATGGATTATAAAGTTGTTCTCAAACACCGCCCTCACGACCTAGACCTGGTGAGAAAGCTTGCAGAGGCCTGCCTCGACAATAAGCACATAGAATCGTCTGTCCCGGCTGCTATTGCTTCTTATAGACACTACTTTGACCTAGAAATCGGATCAGTGTTGACACAAGCTGATGAGGCCCCATGGCATGATATTGGCATATATGTCGAACTTTTTGCTTCTGTTGGTCGTTACGATGAAGCTATTTCTGAACTAAAGTCCCTCGCACGATGGGGAGTTGGTCGATCATCAGAATCATACTGGGATCAGTGGCAAGGTGATGACCGCGAATGGGATGAAGGAAATGATAGGCGACTTGGTGTTCCGGAATTTGCCTCCAGCCCTGGAAATCACATGCTCTATGGTGTCAGTCTGCCCCGAGATCTCCGAGCTCGTTTGGCTATCTATCGTCTGGGCATCGGACAAGATTCTGAGGCATTTGTATGTTTGTCCCTGGCAAGCCCTAACCAACGAAACTGTTCTCTGTCCCCAAACCAAGAACCTAACTCTGTCATAGGAGCACCTAAACTGGCTGGACCCAACTGAACACCATACCCGAGATTTTGTTGGTGACTTCCCTTTTCTTGCATTTGACGTGGCCTCCGAGCTTTACCGTCATGCACATTTCAGCTTGGCCGCCAAGTTTTTGGAAGTTCTTCGAGAAGTATCCGGAGAGCCCGATGCGACAGTTCTACTGGAACTTGGGCGGTGCTATCTAGCCACTGGCGGAAACGCTGCTGCCGAAGAGTGCTTCCTTACAGCTATTGAGGTGGATGAAGAGAGCATCGACGCTCGCATTGAGCTTGCAAATATGTATGAGAAAGCCAAAGAAGATGAAGAGGCCCTCATCTTGGCAGCTGAGGCTATGGCTCTCCAAGAAGCCCACGATCAGCCACTAATAGGTACACGTCAAAGTGAACTGGCATCGCATCGACGCCGATCACAGGACGGTGCAGGCTCACGTGTCCGGAGACAGAAGGTAAGAGGCTTATCCGGCAGGGCTCCTAAACGGCCTGTCATACCTCGGAGATACCGACCAAAGAGGCTTGCCAACCCTGACAAGCGGCGTCAAGAAGAACAAGCTCATGCTATCAGGCTCTCACGTCAGTATTCGGCAGTATGTGAACTAAAGAATCAGATTCGATCTGGGCGGGATGATTTGGTCGACTCCTGGATGCGATCTTCTCGCGAATTGATTGATGACTTCCGATCGCTGAAGAAATTCTACTCGTGGGACAAATATCTGAACTTCCTGAGCAGTTCAAAGAGCCCCCAACCTCTGTCGCGCTACCAGCCTAGCTCTGAGCTGAGCCAAATGTATGAAAGACTAACACGAAGTAAGACAATCTCCATGATGATCAGTATACGCGAAGTACGCAAATTAGGTTTTCTAACAAAATATGCAACGCAGCTCTTGCTCCTCAGCCTGATCTAGCAACTAAAGACACGCTGCCCAATTTCGAGAATAATGGTCACCAAGGCATATCTTTTGATGAATGGTTAAATCTATTTCTTGATTATGCTGTGGGATTGGCTGCGGCACATCGACGAGAAGAGTCATATTCAGTATGCGAAGCTGCAAAAGATTCAACTGTATTCCAGTCGCCTAACCACAACTTTGCGATCTATGTTGCATGGAGCGGTAATTATAACATGAATAATGACATGAATGAAATATTTTACTAACCAAGAATCACAGTATGCGCAATATACACAAGCGATGAAGAGAAATGTATCTCCATAGCCCGACACCTGATGAAGGACGGGGCAATATCGGACTCTCATCGAATGTTTGCACTACTGTCAACACTCTGCCAATCACCCATTTCCTGGTACACTTCTGGCCCAGCACAGAAGTTTATTTTAAGACAGATTAAAGCTATCGATTCTGCACACTTGGGTGGCACTGGGACCCAGAATGGAAACGAAAGCGTCAACGTCACAGATCCGGTAGACGTCAACTTGGATGTCTGTTTGTTGATGCTGTATGGCCATATTCTTTTCACATCAACTAGTTATACATTTGCTCTGGGTACGTGGTGCCTGTCATTGCTCGCTCCCTCACCTGCGCTTCTACTGAGAATTCTGACCATATTTAACGAAATAGGTTATTTTCTACGAGCCCGGGCTCTTGACCCAGAGAATCTCATGGTGAACCTGAGCCTTGGCCTGGCATATGTCCACTACGGCCTCAAGCGACAGTCAGCAAACAGGCAATATCTAATTTTGCAGGGCCAGGCATTTATGGCTCAGTATGTTGACGCACAGCGACGACAAGCAAACGGCCAACACCAAGCCGAAGTTTTCTATAACATTGGGAGATTATTCCATCTTCTTGGAATCGCCTCTGTGGCAATGGACTACTATGAACAAGCGTCCCGGGCGGCAGCGCTGCATGGTGATAGGGGCAGTGCCGAGGATATTCGCAGCATTAGCAGAATCAATCAAGTGATATCACTGCTGAGTGTTGGGAACAATCAATTGGCTTTGGGACTTTTGAAGAAGGAGATTATTATTTAATAATATAATATTCTCATGAATCTGGCATCACATTTCTCTGATGGTTGACCACCTTTTGGCGTAGTGTAATAGATAGGAGGCGTTGGATGTGCTCAGCCAAAAACAAAGTCATTGCAGTAGAAGCAAGGCTCTTTCACAACAAGGAGCGTAAACTAGGACTCGGATGTCTGCGGCTTCTCAGCCATCCCCAATCGGTTGTCATTACACGGTAGCTAGCTCATGTATATCGAGGTGCCACCAAGCCTCAGATTCCAGGTTAATATTTACAGTGCTTGCATAGCCTCCCTGATAGCCTTTTTATTTGCCTTCCCCTGAGGTCCCGGTTATTGCATCGATCATTACCCTCTCGTAAAATATGCAAGTCTCAGTGAGATGCCGAGGAACTAATCGTGAGTACTCGAAGTTGCCTGGTAGCAGGCGCTGGGAGATAATTGACCACGCAAAGTGAGTCAAGCCCCCGCTAATAAATTATAAAATGAATCTTAGTCAGGGCAAACGGCCCTCGGGTTATAGCAGAGGAACAAGAGAGGCGAGTCATACGCAGCGAAACGTAAAGTGAAGTATCTCGTGTGGGCTACCTTACCTCTGTCCTCGGGAATGTTGGTAGATGGACTGGTCGGACGACGAGCAACAGGCTTACGAGTCTCACCTTACTTTCTGAGGGTTTATAGGTGCTCTCATTGATCTGTTGCATTCGGGTGGTCTCCTCGGTGATGCCTGCTTCTGATTTCCTGGCCAAACTAGCTGTATCCGTTCCCACTCCGGCTAAGGCAAGGGGGCACTTCAGACGACAATATAGTACCGGATATGTGATCAGAGTATCGTTTAAGACGCCAAATAAGATGGTCAAGGGACCTTTTTCTTTAATAACGGCGAGGACAGGCTGCAGAGTATAGGTGCTATGGATAATCTGTCATCTCCTCCAGCAGCAAGCTCAGACTGTGTCAGGCTGTTGTTGATAATGCCATTCCTCCCTACGCAAGGCCACAACCAGGGCCCCCCAAAAGCTCTGCGCTTGTCGAGGCGAATTAAGATAAAAAATTAGTTGATAAAACATGTCAATCAGTTATGGTGACAGCATGTGAGATACTCGAGCAGTATAAGTAAGCATTTAAGTAGAGAAAATCAAAATGACCAGTGAGCTGTGGACAAACTTTGTTCATGAGAGTGAAGTTTGACATTTGGGGAAATGGAAATTGAGACTGCTGTAGGCGAATAAGATGTGAACAGACATGTAAAGGTAAATGAGATCAAGTAATTTCAGTCCTCCTGGCGCTTAATCATCCATCTTCCCACTCTGTCGCTTGGGTGTTCCAAAGACTACGATATTCTCAGTAAACTAGAGTCCTGAGGCTAGAATAGGCATCTTTGGGTTCTTTTGAGATAGCTGAGGCAACCAATTAGATCAAGAGGAGCAAGGTGTTCACGGGTCAGCATGCTGTTGGCGGAAGGCCAACTAACCCTCCCCACGTCATTTAGGGGCATTTTCTCGAGGTGTTGGAGTTTTTAGTAGCTATAGAGCTACTATTTTCACTGCTTTGCTCATAAAATGCAGCTAGTTCACCTAAGTTACATCCCTAGTTATTTACAGTCTTCGTAAAATGGAACAAAAGAAATACTCACACTCTGGACAAGGTTGCTCTCTCAGGTGAATTTGCATATGGGATAGACACAAAATTTGGTGTTTTTTGCAAAAAGTCTTCGTAAACTCGAAACAGGGTCGACAGTTGCCTCGCCTCCTCCCTGGACAATGATGTGTCCTGCTGGGTTTGCGTGCACCAGGCATTGATTATGACTATGTGATTCGGAATTGTAAAGATGCGTGTTGGATAGAACAACGACTTCTGTAGATACTCGAGAGATGACTCCTTTCCATGAACTTGGGATACTCTGCTTTCTTAAATATTCCAAGTCAACGATTGTTCTAGGTTGAAGCCTGATCGGATCGTGTAGAGATATCATTGTTTATGGATTATATTCAAACCTTTATGCTCCGAAGAGAATAGTCATAGGAGGTCCTTTCAATGGATTTAGATCCCCTTCCTTGACTCTAACATGAATATGACTTCTATAAATAGAAGTTTGGAAATAGAACGAACATCAATCAGACAACCTTGAATGACCAATAAAGCTACAGCTAACGGGAAGAGGATTGAAGACAAAGAGATGATGCAGGAAGTAGTTTTCAATGCCCTTACGAGATTTCACCGAGCTTTCCGCAGTAAATAAATTCACACACGATATGGCGAGCAGCTTAAGACATTCAGAGTTATCTTTCAACTTCCAATTAATGGGCAATCCAGATCAAGAATCAGGAAGCATCTTAAACACCAGAGAACCAACCATTTTTATGTTTCTCACTGTTCCATTCTTGACTACAAAAAAAAACTAGGTCTCCCATCCAGTGACAAAACTAAACAAGGAAAAGAAAACAGTAGGGAATATAGAGAGCAAGCACGAAGCTTGGAGGTAGATCACATCTGTTTCAGCTTCTTTTTCGGCATTTACAACTCTTCCTAAGCCACCTCACTCCATTTGACTCTGTGAATACAAAACGTCCCACTCATCCAACATTTGACCGACGATTTCAGCGGTGGAAACGCATCTCACGTCTTCAATAATATACTTGACAAGTTGCCTTCCTAGACGATAAGATGGATCATAGGCGAACTTCAAGTAGGTTTTACCTGCGGCCTCCTCAAATATGGCCTTGATCTCTTGCTCCTCACGTGTTGACGGTATTTCATTGGCGTGTCGTTGATCTTCGTCATCTTCATCATTCCAGGCCCAAAGCCACATAGGAGGCTCACATGCCATGAATGTAGGAAGGAATAACGCGCTATCCCAGTCGATTATTCCGGACACAATCTCTCGGGCACCGGGATTAATTAATATGTTGCGTGGATGAAAATCAAGATGACACAGTGAATAGCTTCGGTCATTCAGCCACCCTTGGGCTGCCAGCTGCTCTGCCATGCGGCTGAGTCGATCCATCAGATGCGGCATCCCTGCTCTCAGTGGGCAACGGCGAATATTGTTGGCCTTATGTGCCTTGCACAGCGCAGTAAGCAGATCGAGCGTAGACTCTTGTGGTGCATGTGCCTGGTAGGGTCTCGTGGCAACAGGATCACTATAGGCTACTCCAAACCCAGCATCATTGAATCGACGATCAGCCTCTTCCGTAGTCAGCACATCGAATCTGGGAAGAAGAGGTTCGATATAAAACAAAGACCGTGGGACGTGAGATTGCCGGAGGGTGATAATATCCTTCCCTAGAAGCCGCTTCAGGGAAATGTCTCGATTAATCCAGTAGCGGATATTTGAGAGAAACGTATTGGTGGAGGCGGATGGGACGTCCAGTGGTTTACTGGATATTCTACCAGCGATGCTGCTCTTCACGGCGAGCATTTGATTCATTGCGTTGCCTAACTCGCGAGCGACTTGGCACTTTTGTGAGTGAGTCAATCCCAGGTATAAGCTGAGGACCGTTCCTGATGGAAGAAGTCGCTGAATGCAGTACTTGGAATCCAAATCGTTGTTGGTCTTATCGTCGACGGACACGACTTCGGGCAGCGGGATCGTGGTGTGCCTCCGCACGAAGTCTAAAGCGTTCACCTCGGCATTGATATCAGCTCCTTTGCAATGGGGAAGTCTCAAAATGACCTCTTCTCCCTTTCTTTCTAGCCCAATAATTCGGTTGAACCCTCCCAATGCTATCTTCTTCACGGCGATGTCCTCTGCTTTACTGCCTGGCCAGACACTCTCCGTGGCAAGCTTGAGAACACGTGGTTCGAGAGTCTCAAATGACTCCAAGCCGTATCGAGCAGTCGTCGTCGTCGAGACACATGATCCAACCGAGCTACTTCTGCTTGATTCAGGGCTGGAGCTTGTGGTTGGCATGGTGGTGCAGATCAATGATTGGACCCAAAATGCTGGTGGTGAGGCCGACGTCGCTTTGCAAGGATAGCTTTGGTTCACAGAGGTGGATATATTAGGAGTGAGGAGGAAAATATTCTCCGTGTAACAGAAGTGAGAAGAAAAGATATACTTTTTTTTAGGAAGTACAACAAAGACCGAATGATCTAGGGCTAGAGAATTGATGGTCAAAGGCGGAAGCACGGCTTTATAAAAATAGAAAGATCCGAACTATTTAATTCGAGAACCTTAGATTAATTCACAGACAAAGACGTGTGCTATCTGCTTTTTCTTGTCTTCCTTTGTCTCTAGACAAACGTACAGCGGTTTTGTCAACCACGTGCTTGGCTCGTGCTACATGTGGTTTTACTTTGTTTCACAACCTCTTAACCTGACCATTGCACCCAGATAAATCCCTTGCTTCAGATCTAACCACATAGGCGATGAATGGCTATTGGGCGTTCTATAGTTACAAAGAGAAAAGAAAATACCATCAACAATAAGCTTTGCTTTCTAGTACTGTGGTCAGGTCAAAGCAAATAAAACAAAGACGATAAATAGATTCTCCAACACATGCAGATATTCTCGGTTGTATTGAAAAATTATGTTATAGGAGAATGGATATATCTAGAACAACGAATGTTAGAACGAGAGAGTCTTGATGCAGCGAGATACGTGTAACTGAATGGCCGATGTGCCAATCACGGAACTCGTCGTCACGGTATCCTTAACATGCGGGTAGAATCAGCACTTACGGCATGCAGTAAGATGTAAGTAGTTGAGATAATATTTCAAAGAACAAGCACCAATCAAATTGTCCTCCAATCTGGGCTAAGGGGCTTTCACAGCTGCCAATTTCTCTTGGTCCTTCTCTTGCGTCCCAACTTGCGGAGAACTGTCATGCCAAAGATTCTTCATCCGTGATCCACTCTGATAAAACCCTAGAAGCGAAATCGTGATATCATTTAGCGGACTGTTGTCGATACTATTATGCAAGGCGATGGAGAACATGGCCAAGGTTGTCAGGAACTGATTCCTCCAGCTCCCCGGCGCGGTTTCCCCTCCTATCCTCAACCGCTGTGTTATTAGACGTGCAATGTCTACAGCTATACACAGCGCGTACGAGCGCAAGGACCAGCGGGACAGCGACTTCCTGGTAGATGGTGGGATAGCCAGGATCTTACGACCAGATAAAAAGCTCACATTATCGGCGGCGAAGTAGCAGGTCAGGAAAATCAACTGGGCAGTTTTGAATATATTTTCCAAATAAGGCCGTTTCTTCTGGTCGCCGCTGAGATTTGGCGACGCCCTGGGTTGGACGAGTTGCTTCAAAGAAAAGTAGACCCCGAGCAAGCCCCAGAGCCTCCCAAAGGCAAGAGCTTGAGCAATCGTACCCAGTGCTTGTCTTGAGCATTGGGCTAGCGAAAGGGCAAAAGTACCTAATCGTCCTGCCGTCCGAGCGAGATGGGCACACCTGCGTCCTTTCAGAGACGGGGCTGACTTGACAGTCATAGCACCCTCGGCGATGGTTTCTAGGAGATTGCTCGTCAATCGAGCACTGTAAAGAAGAAAAACTAGCACGGTAGTTTGACTGGCGCGAGACCCGATGCAGCCGTACGCCCGTATCATCCATTCGTCGAGGTGCATGGCCACGTCGTATGGCCTGGACACGATACGCGTCCCATGTTCTGGGGTTTCTGAGTGGTGCGATGGCGGGATCATATCTGCTGTCCCTGGCCTTGCGTCGCTGATGAGATCATTGCACGGGACAAAGAAGAACTGCAATGGTGAAGCTCACCTCCGAATGCTACAGCAGCAGTTTCTTCGTGCTGAGCAGCCCTCCCTGATGATGCATGAGGTGGGCCGCTGGAGGTGGAAACGGCGGGGTTCGCCGCCTGCCATTCCAATTGTGGCGGGATGTTCCGACAGCTGTACGTTCATGAGGGCGCCGCCAAAATATACCTACCTCAGTACCTTAATTCCAGCCGCAAGATTGACGCACGATGGCAGGTTAGAGACCTTTTCTTTCCATCACCTTGTGATATTGTGGCAAGTATGCTAACTTTGTTCTCGACTGGAAGAGCCGCTTCACTGCAGAGGTTGGCAAAACGATGATTATTTTACTTCTCTTGACATAGTGGTGTAGCCCTCCTAGTTAATGTAGATCAGGAAGCTCGAGCCGACCAAGGTTCAGGCCTGATAGAATACTGGACAAAATAAACACAGAGTAGACAGGGTTAGTTGGGGCTTGATAAAAGCTGCCCAGACTTTTGACTACTCGAAACAAAACATTATACCGAGTCACAATGGCTGTAGGTTATGGAACTAATACCACACATGCCTAGAACGTTTCTTACTTCAGCTAATCAATTATCAAGAGGCATTCGGCAGACATGAAGGGAAGACATACCGAGTAAACACGAACAAGACCGATGGGATCCATATCGTTTTGGGCGTGGATTTATCCCCTTTGTGAACATCGTTTGATCTTAAAATTGAATTCGGGCCATTACAATAATATGGCATGCCATGCTAATGGAAGTTTTACAATCAACTTTGAAGTTGCGTTTACCCTGGCGGAGCCGAAGTAGCAAATTATGACCCGGTTTACTCGACCTCGGCAGCCACTTGACGAACTACGCAAGCTGATCTGCCGATTTTCCTTCGCAAATCCCCTTACTACCAAGATAAATATGTCTCGTGTTAATATATATGTGTGTGTATACGTGTGGGCATGCTGCGATCATGGCTCGACACTTAGTATATCTCCTCTAGTCACTGGTGGGCATGCATCGAGGAACGCAAGTGTAGAACCGTGCCACTCATTAAAAAATTTCTATTTAATTTCCCACACCATGAGCGGGCTCTCCTGAGCCCCAAGCAAATTTAACCTAGAGTCTTGTCATTACAGGTGAGCAACAACAAACACAAGAGTAACCAAATATAACAGGAGCTTGTACTCGGCAGTAAAGCCTCCCTACCATCGTATTTTTCTCCAAAGGCCCTCCAACAAAAATGGCCAAATCATTGAATTTCATACAGGTTCGAATCCCTCCTTGGACCGGAGCAGTGGTTGACTGGGTGCTAAGTGATAAGCAAGTCATTCATTTCCCAGAGATCAACTAGCCGTTCCGCCGAGAATCTCATGTTGAAAGTTAAACGCATTGCCACCTGAGTTAGTGATACGAACGTTCTGTGGCCTGCCTGTTTTGAGCTCGATCGGTTTGCATTCCATGACTGTAAGGGCAACTTGCTCGAACGCTGTCGTGTATAAAGAGTTTGACGATTGCCTTATGGCAGTTGGAACAACCAGATAAGCGAATGCTTTCTTTGGCTTTATGGTTCTTGCATCCAATACGCCGTGACCAATCAAAAAGTTCTTGACATATTCGAAGCTTGGTGTTTTGTCATTTGGATCTTGCGGTTTGAGGTTGAGCGTTTGGTACCTATTTCTCTCCAAAACCACTATCGAGAGGCATTTTTGAGAATTAAGTATGGTGATCTGGTCGCCCTCTTCCCATGGACCGTTAGCATTCACCTGATCCTCCGGAAAGTCTACACGAGGGAATACGCTCCGAGCAAGTGAGGATTTTCCCATGCGGCCAGCAAGATACCTTGAGCGACTCCTCATCTTTCTGGCATCTGAGTGCTTTTCCATAAGCTCATTGTTCGATCTCTTGGGCTTGGGCTTGGATTTTGCGTTGGCATTGGCAGCACCGTTGGCTTTGTTGACTTTTTTCGCGTTGACGGGTTGTGGAGTCGCGGCCTTGGGCTTGCCTCTGCTCGAGGTATGCTTGTTTGAACTCATTCCCTTTTTAAGACCTCTCTTCCCTTTAGTAAATTTGGTCGTAGGGCATTGGATGCATTGCTTGTTCTTGGGGTCACAAGCTGGCACGCGAGGGAACATGAAATAACTTCCGCCAGTAGACTTGCTACGGATCTCAACATCAGACCTATTATAGCAAATGGATGTCAGCAAATATTCGCGAGATAAAAGTGACCGAGGGCAGGTAGCTTGACTCAGTTGTGACATGCCTCGAGGGGAGATCAGCCAAAGCCTGGATGACCGCGGCACAAATCAGAAGAGTTTGAAGGATATGCATTTCGACAACCACGAGAAAGGCTCGGTGTATATGCTTTAATGAGTTGAATGTGAAAGCAAGAGCTTGCCAGAGAAAATTGTTTCAAAATGTGGGATTATATGATAATGAGATCAGACGGTCGCATGTAATGAGGGACAAGAGGCAACTCTTATACGCTTGATTAATGCGGCTTGGAATTATTGAGTGAACAATGTCTAAGATTAGTAAATACATATATCCTTGCGATATCTAAAAAAAAAAACTTTCATCACGCAAATACAGTGGTAGTGGTATTCACATCTTCTGTTGGTTATACAGATGTGTCAATCTCTTGCGGTAGGGTCGCTTTTGGCCCCGTTGTTGGTTGGTTTGCCTTATAAGCTGCATTATTATATCTAACACTCGCAGACAACAGACCTATAATTAACTCATACTATCTAATTATGGAAACATATAACGCATGCCACCAACGCATGTAACTAGGGTGATTCTGCTAGCAATGGTCCGCGTTGTACCTACGACGACCAGTTTCGGGTACTCAGCACACCTCTATTGATATATTGCATGTATGCACGTACGTACTGGAAACATATACCACCCGAGTACCATTATGGCTCCTACTGGTAGGTATCACAGGAAGAGTGCGGTAAACGCGTTACCTCGACGCAGGGTTGGTTCTCCCCGAGATAGGAGTGGTAAGATGCACGACGACAAAGGTTGGGCATGGCGTCAACTTATCAGGTACAGTTGAGTAGGCTAGCAGAACCTAATTGATAGTGATGAATCTGTTCCGTGGATTCGTCTGCCACTCGATGGAACCCCTAAATATGCTTGGTCCCTCGTCTCGCTGTGCGCATAGAGGTATTGGACGATTAGTGAAGTTCGCTACATACACAACTTCGACAGTCTTCAATGGGCTTCCTGCCTGCATTTCTTTCTTCCTGAGTCAAACGCACGGTCCAGATTCCCTTGCTTGAAAAGTTAGTCAGAAGATGTTCGATTGAGCCAAGATTCGGTGCGTCCCGCCAGCAAGCCTACTTGCTTGTTCCCTTACGGTTCCTTTCCAATGATTTGTTCACTGGCCAAGTATTGATGAGCTTGAATCTTCCTCATACACATCTGCAACTTCACTATTGCATCAACAAGTACACCATCGCCAATCTGGGCCGTTAGTCCCGGGCTCTCGCGTTCAAGCTCGTTTTGGTTCAAAGCGGTTTTGACCTCGAATACGGTGCAGATGAACCAGCCCCCAAGCGAAGTCGGCCCTTCGAGAGCGCTGCTGTTGCTGTCGTAAATACCCGACATATGACCACGCCGATCAAGCCGGCCTCAACACCGTTACTGATGCTGATGGTGAAGCGCCAGAGCTCAGCCCAGCGGATGACTCCACGCACCATAGCCTCGGGTCTACGACCGCCATTCCGAACCTGATGGGTGTGCTCAGCTCCTTGGGCGCTTTAAACTCTTTGGAACACGAAAAACATAGGATCTTGGCATATTTAGCCGTAGTGCTTGGTGCTCGACACAAAACAGGGACTAGAGACAACCTGGACAGAACGCAAACTACATTACGTAGTCATCTTTCCGATCATTCAGCTTCACCAAACATCACTTTACCCTAACAGTCAACGGAAAGGTCACCGGAAGGTAACGGGAGTAGTTACTGCTCGGTAACCCAAGGCTCACTGGGTAGCATTGACAAGATTTGCTTATTTTAAGTCTGAGCAGTACAAGATCTCAGAGGCAAATGAGAGGTGAAGCAGATTTATAATGTCAATTGAACACACCCATTCAAGTGGCGACCAAGATGTGTGGCTACCGAGCTGCGTCATTCGCGAAATGTCTCTGCAACAGGCTCTGTCATCAAGTTAAAATAACCTTCAACCTAAGTTATTCCCAGCTCCTTTTGCTTTCAATTTGTAAGATCTGGCTCAGTTGGGGTCGCAGTCATGGTCGGTCAGTGAAAAGAACCTCACAGCCAGCAATGTCATCTCTTGTCCAAACAAGAGAGGCACATGGCAACTGCCTAGAGCCAAATGCAGTTGAACCAGATTGCATGGCGCGATGGATCACCAGCTAGGCAAATTTTTGGGGGTTGGAATGCTCGGACAGCCAATTGGATTTCACGACGACGATACCGTGTCACGGCTAGTTGCGACCCAAACACCCCGAATTCAATATTTCTCTTCCAGTTTTCTCTCCTTTCTGCCGTGTTTTCCACACTTGATTTCGATCTCATGGGATGCCGGACGACATCAGTGTCTCGCTACGAGACAGACCCCGCTAAGATCCTCAGAAACGACACATATGCTGATATTCCACTGTATGGCCGTTATGGACCAGCAGTATATGACTTCAAGCCCCAACTTGAACAAATCAATTCCACTTCTTCGTAATCCTTGAGATAATGGGAAGAAGTCCTCTCGTAGTGCGGTGATTCCAATTTAGTCTATAAAAACGAACTAGACGACAACGGTCACGATATTTTTACCCTCAGGAGTATCATCATCAAGGTCACTACCGTCGCTATTGCCCAGAAGCCGCTGGCAAAGCTCAGCATCAAGGTCCCGGATATACTTCAATACTAAGGCGTGTGCTTCTTGTCTATTTCTGGTCTAACTATACGAGGCTTACTCACTCTGACTTGTTTAGATCCATGGTGGTGATGTCCTTGTTCAATAGAGAATACCCGGCGTTAGGCTTAACACCGTGAAGTAGTACTTGAGTTCTGATGATATAGAGAGTTTTAAGGAGCAAGGGTGTATGGTTCTCTATATACTGCGTGATATTAAGACCCCCTCGATATAGAAGTCCTATTTATATATTATCCTAGCTCTAGATCTTATTAAGAGCTATTATATCTAGTAAGAGGAGGTAGATATTATATTTTTTTAATTTAATTTAATTTAATTTAATTTTTTTTTTTTTTTTTTTTTTTTTTACTATATAATATATAATTATATAAATTACTAAATATTAAGAATTAATTAAGCTATATATTAATAATAAAGATTTTATTATAATAAATATTATATTATATTTATAAATATAATTAATTAATTTAACTTTATAAATTTAACTTTTCTAGTAAATATTATAAACTTTAAATATAATAACTTTTTTTAAAAGCTTTTTTATTATATTATATTAAATAAGCTTAAATTTAAATTAATTTATTAAATTAAAATTTAAATAAAAATTATTTTTATTTAAATTAATTTAATATAATATATAATATATTAAAATTAATAATTAAATATTAAATTATAATAAGTATATATAATAAAGTAATAAAAAGGGTATAAGAATAAGTATATATTTATATATATTTATATATTTAAGAGAGATAAGTAAGCTTATATTTAATTAGTCTAGCTATTTATCTCTTTTCCTTTCTTTCTTTCTTCTCTCCTTCTTAATTATATATAAATATTCTATTAACTTAAGTAACCTTAGTAGCTATCTTTATAATAAACTAATTTCTTAGCCTTTTAATAGCTAAAGGTTATAATAATTATAATTACTATTTTATATTAATATATACTTTAGGATTAAAAAGGTTAATTAATAAAAATATATTTTAATAATTATAATCTAATTATTTAAATCCTCCTCTTTAAAAGAGTTAGTTTTATTAAAAATATTTATTATTTATTTCTTTTTACTATATATAAAAGTAATATCTTAAAATTAAACTATATATATAACTATAAACTATAGCTATTTAATATATATTTTAAAAAAAATAAGCTATAGTTTATACTTAAACCTTTTTAATATTATAAAAACTTTTAAGATTATATATAAAGCTTAAATATAAATATTAATATTTTAAAAAAACTTTAATAAAAGCTAATTAATATATAAATTAGCTATAATTTTAAAAGAGAATATTTATTATTATTAATTTCTCTTAATTTAATTTAAAATAAAAAGCTAAAAATATTAATATTTAATATAGTTCTTCTAATTAATAATTAAAATATAATTAATATAAATAACCTAATTCTTAAGATTATAAAAATAATTATTTATATTAACTTAAGAAAGGTCTTTTTTATTATATTTAATATATAAACCTTTATTTAATTAAAAGCTTACTTATAGTAATAAAGCTATTTATATTATAGTAAATTTAATAATTATATTTATTAAGCTTATTACTTTACTATAAAGTTAATCTCTTAATAATTAAAGCTTAAATACTAAAAGTACTTATTAAAAATAAGAGATAACTTAAAAAGTTAAATCTTATTAATAATAATCTATTTATTTATATTTATTAAAATTTAAGATTTAGTATATAATTTTAATATATTTTATATTATATTAAATTAACTTAAGTAAAGATAGCTTTTAAAGATTAAATATAGAATTTATTAATATAATTAATTTATATTAATTTAAAGTTAATATATTAAAGAAGTTTTTAAGAAAGTTTATTAATTATTAAAGAGATTAAAATTAAAGGAAAAGTTTATTAAAATTAAATAAACTAATTAACTACTTAAGATTAAGGTCTTAAAGTACTTTAATCTTTAATAACTTTATAACTTTAGTAGTATTTATAAGCTTATAATTACTTATATTTATATTAAGAAATTTAAAGATTAATAAGTTATATAGCTATTTATCTTTAATAATAAGTATTAATATCTTTAATAACTTATACTTTAGTATTTTAATATATATATCTTTTAATTTAAATATTTATATATTATACTTATAGTTATAAGTTTAAAGTAAATTAAGTAAGATTAATAATAAGTATAAGCTTAATAAAATATTTAAAGTTTTAGTAAGGACTTAAATATAGTAATATATAAGACTTAATAAAGTTAATTAAGTAGTAATATATTATAGTTAAATTATCTTAATAAAGGTAGTAATTATAAATAGATTATTAATTATAAATAGACTTAAGCTATATAGTTCTATTAAGACTAAATAGAAGATAATAGCTTTTAAATAAATAGAAAGTAATATTTTAAGGTTTATAAAAGGAGTTATATTAATAAAAGACTTATACTTAAGATATAAGCTATTATTAATATTAAACCTTATATATAACTAAGTATAAGCCTTATAATTAAATAAAAAAGCTAAAGTTTAATATATTATAATATTAAGTATAATATTAAGTTATTTAATTCTTAATATTTAGAAATTTCCTTTTTTTTTAATAATTATTATATAATTATATAGCTCTTTTATATATTACTATATAATAAAGTAATTATTAATAAAGTTAAATATATTATAATAGTAAGTAAAAGAGCTATATAATTATATAGTAATTACTAAAAAAAAAAGGGAAATTCCTAAATATTAAAAATTAAATAACTTAATATTATATTTAATATTATAATATATTAACCTTTAGCCTTTTTACTTAATTATAAGGTTTATATTTAGCTATATATAAGGTTTAATATTAATAATAGCTTATACTTTAAATATAACTCTTTTATTAATATAACTCTTTTTATAAACCTTAAAATATTATTTTCTATTTATTTAAAAGCTATTATCTTTAGCTTAATCTTAATAAAACTATATAGCTTAAGTCTATATTAATAATCTATATATAATTACTATTTATAAATAATTTAACTATAATATATTATTACTTTTACTATTTTATATATTATTACTTTTATTACTTTATTAATAATTAAATATATTAAGCTTTATCTTTAAAATAGTTAAAAACTTATATATACTTAAGTTTTAAATATCTTATTAAGCTCTTACTTAATCTACTTTAAACTTAATTAATTATAAGTATATTAAATTTTAATATTAATAAATATCTTAAAAGATATATCTTATAAAATACTAAAGTATAAGTTATTAAAGATATTAATATTTATTATTAAGAATAAATAATTATATAATTTATTAATCTTTAAGTTTCTTAATATAAATATAAGTAATTATAAGCTTATAGATATTATTAAGACTATAAAGTTATTAAAAATTAAAGTACTTTAAGACTTTAATTTTAAATAACTAGTTAGTTTATTTAACTTTAGTAATTATATTTTTAATAAAACTAACTCCTTTAAAGAGGAGGATTTAAATAATTAAATTATAATTATTAAAATATATTTTTATTAATTAATCTTTTTAATCCTAAAGTATATATTAATATAAAATAGTAATTATAATTACTATAATCTTTAATTATTATTATAAAGATAGTTATTAAGGTTATATATAACTAAGGAGGAGAGAAGGAAAGAAGAAAGGAAAAAAGATAAATAGTTAAGCTAGTTAAATATAAGCTTACTTATCTCTTTTAAATATATAAATATATATAAAGATATACTTATCTTTATACCCCTCTTATTATAGTAAATACTATATTATACTTATAAATATAATTAATTAATTTAATTTTATAAATTTAAATTTTTAATAAATATTATAAACTTTATATATAATAACTTTTCTTAAAAGCTTTTTATTATATTATATTAAATAAGCTTAAATTTAAATTAATTTATTAAATTAAAACTTAAATAAAAGCTATTTCTATTTAAATTAATTTAATATAATATATAATATATTAAAATTAATAATTAAATATTAAATTATAATAAGTATATATAATAAAGTAATTATTAATAAAGCTAAGTATATTATATAAGTCTTTTATTATTTATTTCTTTTTACTATATATAAGAGTAATATTCTAAGATTAAGCTATATATATAACTATAAGCTATAGCTATTTAATATATATCTTAAAAAAACTAAGCTATAGTTTATACTTAAACCTTCTTAATATTATTAAAACTTTTAAGATTATATATAAAGCTTAAATATAAATACTAATATCTTAAAAAAACTCTAATAAAAGCTAGCTAATATATAAGTTAATTATAGCTCTAAGAGGGGATACTTATTATTACTAATTTCTCTTAATTTAATCTAATTTAATTTAATCTAAGTAAAGTAATAATATTAATATTTAATACTATTATCTCTAATAAATACTTAATTATAGTAAATAACTAAGTCTTATAATATATAATAATAATTATAAGAAATAACTTAAAGAGGCTATTTTTAAGTATATTAAGTATTTAAGCCTTTAATTAATTATAGGCCTCCTTATAATAATAAAGCTATTATTAATAATTTAAATCTAATAATTATAGCTATTAGGTTTATTAATTTATTATAAAGTTAGTAAAATAATATTAATAAATTAAACTAAGTATAAAGTACTTTTAGAAGATAAAAAAAGCCTAAATAAGCTAAATCTTATTAATAATTATTCCTTTATACTTATTAATTATAATAACTTAAAGTTTAACCTTTAATTCTAATATATTATATACTATATTAAGTTAATCTAAGTAGAGATAGTTTTTAAAGATTAAACTTATTTTATTAATATAATTAATATTATATTATAAATTAAGTTAAATAGCTTAATAATATTAAATAAGTTTTTTAGGAAAGTCTATTAATTATTAAAGAGATTAAAATTAAAGGAAAAGTTTATTAGAAGTTAATTTATATTTAGTATATTTTAGTATAAGAGTTATTAATATAGAATTTTTAGATTAATAATAATAATTAATTACTTATTACTAATTTAATTAATAAACTATATATTATATAATAATAAGTCTTTTATATTATTAAGAAATACTTTATTAAATACTTTATTTACTTAGCTATTATAATATAAAAATAAATCTAGTAAATATAGTTATTAAATTTACTTTATTATTAATAGCTTTATTATTATAAAAAGTACTTTAATTAAATATAAGCTTAAGGATTTTATATATATTAAATATAACTCTCTTAAGTTATTTATAATTAAAAGTAATATATCTTTTAAAAGCTTATTATTTATTTTAATAATTAAGCTTTTATTAATAGTAAGTAAGAGAGCTATATAGTTATATAGTAGCTACTAAAAAAAAAAAAGAGAAATTCCTAAATACTAAGAATTAAATAACTTAATATTATACCTAGTATTATAATATATTAAAGCTTTTAATAATTATAATTTAATTATTTAAATCCTCCTCTTTAAAGAAGTTAATTTTATTAAAAATATAATTATTAAAGTTAAATAAATTAACTAATTATTTAAGATTAAAGTCTTAAAGTATTTTAATTTTTAATAAGTTTATAGCTTTAGTAATATCTATAAGCTTATAATTATTTATATTTATATTAAAAAACCTAGAGATTAATAAGTTATATAGCTACTTATTCTTAATAATAAGTATTAATACCTTTAATAATTTATACTTTAATATTTTAATATATCCTTTAAGTAAGATATTTATATATTATACTTATAGTTAATTAAATTTAAAGTAGATTAAGTAAGATTAATAATAAGTATAAGCTTAATAGGATATTTAAGTAAGAACTTAAGTATATATAAGTTCTTAATTACCTTAAAGATAAAGCTTAATATACTTAATTATTAATAAAATAATAAAGGTAGTAATATATAAAGTAGTAAAGATAATAATATATTATTAAATTATCTTAATAAAATAGTAATTAAAGATAGATTATTAATATAGACTTAAGCTATATAGTTTTATTAATTATATTTATAATAATATATACTTTATCTTTTTATTAAGGATTAAGCTAAAGATAATAGCCTTAAATAAATAAAAAGTAATATTTTAAAGTTTATAAAAG